>CM046880.1:418050255-421034005 GCA_025667525.1 Glebionis coronaria
TTGATTGACAGCCATCAGTATGTGATACTGAAGGATTTCCTTTTGTAGGACTTGTCATATCTTCAAATGGATCAATATGAGGGACCGAGTTGCTTGTTTGATATTTTTGAGAAGGCTCATAGTAATGAAGTTCACCAGATGGATGATTGTGAGATTCATGTATATGAAGTTCATCATCTGATGGATTTGTAAAAGTAAGAGCTTCAGAACTTTCATTGAATGTGATGTGATAGGTTTCTTCAATACATTATCTTCTTGTGTTGAAGACTCTGTATGCTTTAGATATTAGGGAGTATCCAAGAAAATAACCATCATCAGATTTTTCATCAAACTTTCCAAGGTGATCCTTGTGATTGTGAATGAATACTGGACACCCAAACACATGTAAGAATGAGATGTTTGGAATTCTCCCCCTGAAGACTTCATAGGGAGTCTTCATGTGTCTCTTCACAATAATGGATCTATTTTAAGTGTAGCAAGCAGTGGCTAGCGCAGTAGTCCAAAATGCTTTGAGAGAGCAGATCCAACAAGCATTGTTCTTGCTGCTTCAATCAAAGTTATGTTCCTTCTTTCGGCCACACCATTTTGTTCAGGTGTGTAAGGAGATGAGAAATTTTGGGAAATTCCTTTGTCATCAAAGAATTTGATTAGAGAGTGATTTCTAAATTCAGTGCCATTGTCAGTTCTGAGTTGTTTGACATGAGTGTCATTTTGATTTTCAACTCTTTTGATGAAAGACATAATGGCATCTGGTGCATGGCTTTTCTTTGTCAGAAAATATACCCAGGTGTACCTTGAGTACTCATCAACAATGACAAGTGTATATTTTTCCTGACAAATGGCCCTAGGTGATACTAGGCCAAATAAGTCCATGTGAAGCAAATGAAGACTTTCTTTGATTAAGAAAGTTTGTTTTGTTTTGAAACTGGCCCTATGGTGCTTCCCTTTTTCACATGCTGAGCATGGTTTGTCCTTTGAGTAGACAAGTGAAGGAAGACCAATAACAAGATTTTGTTTTGCCAGCAGAGTTATTGTTTTGAAATTGAGATGTGAAAGCCTCTTATGCCAAAGCCAGTTGGTAATATTGGAGGCTTTAGCAAAGAAGCATGTCTCCTGAGTAGATTTCATGTTCATGATATAAACATCTTTGACTCTAGGAGCAATCATCACAATTTCATGATTGGAGTTCAAGATTGTACCTTTTTTTTCATCAAACAGCACAAGATACTTTGCATCACAAAGTTGACTTATGCTGATGAGGTTGTGCTTTAATCCAGTTACATATGCTACCCTTGAGAAAACGATGCCATTGCATTTTACTGAACCAAATACTTCAGTAGTAGCTGATGAATTATAACCAAAAAAAACTTTAGGACCTTGTTCCTCCTTATACTTGTGTAGATAACTTTTGGTTCCAGTCATATGCCTTGAGCAACCACTATCTAGGTACCAAATAGGCTTCCTGAGATCACATTGCACAAGTTAAGGAAATGGTCCGTTTTGTTTTGAAACCCACCTTTGTTGGGTGGGGGTTTTAGATCTAGAAGGTGTTCTAGATCTGAAGGGTCCTCTTGTAGAGGGTATGTGTGAGTGTGATTGCTCAGAAGAAGAGGAGGTCTGAACGGCTTTTGCTTTCTTAGCCTGGAGGGCTTCACCTCTTCTAAACCACTCTATATGGTTGTGATCAGATGTAGTGTGGACATCGCTTCCACAGGTCTCACAACATTTGGTAATAGAGTTAGGGTTTCTTGGTTTAATACCTCTTCCGAGTGAGATGATTCGATTATGTCTATGAGTGTCATGATCATAACTTTCAAAAATATTACAAACAGGGTAATAGTGGCAGTCATCTGAGTGATGATTGCCCATACCACAATGAATGCATGGTGGGAAAGGCATATTTCGTCTAGAATGAGATGCTTCAGATTTGTGAGTATCAGCACTTGTTTTGGCCAGCATATACTGAGTGTGTTCACAAGTGCGATGATCAGCCCTTTCACATTTAGTACATTAAATCACTCTTACACTCTGTTCCCAAGTTTATATTTTGGAGTGAAAAGGAAAGTTTTGGGATGTAAATAAAATAATTTGTGTTCTTAAGAATTTTTAGGAGAGAAGTGGAAAGTAAAAGAGAGTAAATTACACCATATTTGCTCTCCAAATCTTCTTCCGAAATTGGGATGAAACTGAGTGAAGTTGATTTTTAAAGCTTTTTTTACTTACTTTCTCCTCTTTTCTTTCTGACTCAGGAACATAATATAAAAAATCATTTCATATTTTTCTCCTCTTTACTTCTCTCCTTTTTCCCCTCTCTATTTCTCTTCTTTCCTTTTTATACTCGGGAATAGAGCGTTAAGCAAGTTTGAGTGAGATGGTTGTTTTGACCACATCACTCACAAGCTCTTTTGAATTGTGTCTTATACTTTAAATAAGGAGAGTCTGAAGGTTCATCTCTGAATCTTGTTGGTGTTTGCTGATGCCTGAGTTGTATTTTAAGATCATTGATCTCTTGCATGACAAGAGACATTCTCTTATCTTCCTCAAATTTAGCATTCTTCAGTTTATTTGATGAAACTGAAGAGGTAGTTCCCATATGTGAACCTTCAGCAGGAGCTGAAGAGTTATTTGAAGTGTCAATTTTGACATGTTTGGAAGAACTACCTTTGTGTGTGGTGTGTGACTTGATGATAGACTGGATAGTTTTTGGTCCAGTAGAGGGTTCAGCACCAGCCATCTTCTCCAAAGGAGGAAGTGGGGTACTTACTTCATTCTCTATATCATCATTTGAGTCATCCTCAGTAACTGAGGATTCAACTGGTTCCGAAGTGTCAACACATGCTTGTAACTCAGGAAGAAGGATTCGTCCAGTGTCATGATTGGGTAAATTCTCTTCACCTGACCTTCTAATGTCAGGGATTGAGCTACCATCCTCATTTGAGGCTTTGACAAAGACAATAGATTTGGTGCTGGAGGATCCTTCATCGCCAAGCATTTTCTTCTTTTGAGTAGGTATTTGTTCACTTATGCATTGATTTACCCTATCAGAGTTTCTAAGCCAAGATTTAACAATGTCTTTTGCTTCTTTTAGTTCCACTCTAAGAGAGTTATTTTCCTCCAAAATTTCTTTGTTCAATTGTTGAAAAGTAAGAATATCAAGTTTAGCTTCTTTTAGCTCTATTTGCTTACTTTCAAAATCTTCAAGTTGTAGAACAAGTTTGTGAAAATTTTCAAGCAAATTATTTCTTTGCTCTTCAACAAATTTTAGATCAATGCACAAGTAATCAAAGACAGTATTAATGTCATCTTTATCTTCTAATTCAAGAAGAGTTTGTACCTTTTTGATTGTGACATTGACCCATTCTCCATTTCTGGCACTTTCTCTGGTGACAACATTTGAGTTGGCCCCTTCATCATCTGCAAGTGCCATCGACACTTTTACATTAACCATTTCATCATCATCTGAAGAAACATCTTCTTCATCTCATTCATAGGCTTCAACAACAAGCCCTTTGTTCTTGTCTTGCTTGGGAGTCTTGGATGAGGAGCTTTCAGTACTCATTAAGGCCAATCTTGCTTTGATTTCTCTATATTTGGCCTCAAAGTCTTTTGTTGGTCCGAGTTCAACCATGCTTTGCTGAAATGGAGTAGAAGCAATTTGTTTTGGTTGAAATGATGATTGACCAGTTGGTCTTGATTGAGCTGGTGAGGAATATGAAGGGAGAGATGTTTTTGAATAACAATCCCTAGCATAGTGACCAGTCTTCCCACATTTGTAGCATTCAGTGTCAACTGAAGCTTTTGTGGAGCTGGAGAACTTGCCTCCTTTCTTAAAGAACCTTCTAGACTTGGCCAGAAGTGCTCTTTCATGAAATTCCTCTTTGAGGTCATTCAGATATTCCTCACTAGATCTAGTATCTTCCTCATCATCAGGACTATCTTGGTAGTCTTGAATGACAGCTTCACTGAAGAAGGCTGTGGACAAGGGTGTAGCAATGGTTAATGCTTTACTCTTGCTTGAGCCTTCATAAATCCTATCAACTAGGTTTTCTTCATATTTTAGTTTCCCAAAAAGAGAGGCTAGATCACAATCTTTAATGTGATTAGCATTCCTCAAGCTTTGGCAAAAACTGAGCCACTTCTTTGGCAATGCATTAACAAAAACTATGTTGATTTCAAGTTTTGAAAGCTCAACACCATCATTTACAAGTTCATTCATCAGTGCTTTGTATCTGGTGAATGTCTATGTGAGGGTTTCCCCTTCTTTGTGCTTGAAGGTGTTGTATTGAAGCTTTAAATCCATGATTCTGGTTTCTTTTACATCAGAGGGTTCCTCATGGTAAAGAATAAAGTCCTCCCATGTTGCTTTGGTTGTTTTACAATTTACAACAGAATTCATTTGGTCATCTAGGAGTACAAACATGATGAGACTTTTGAGATGCTGATCAAGGTTAACAGCTTTTCTCTCATCAGCAGTCCATTGTACTTCAGGTTTTTTATTGTCCCCAACCATGGGAACAAAAGGACCATTTTCAATGATTCCAAGGAATTGAGGTTCAATTCCAAGCATGTGGACAAGAAACCTCTTCTTCCAATTTGTAAAGTTGGCTACCTCTAGTACAGGAGCAGCATTGAGTTGGCCACCCTTATATTCTAGGGTTTGTGGTATAACTTGAGCCATTTTGGATCTTGATTTGAAAACTTTTAAATGAGCAGTTTAATAAAATAAGAGTTTAGCTAATCAAACTGCTCTGATACCACTTGTTGGTCCCTTGTAATTCGATATTACTTATTATCTTAAGTAATAACTATTACTTCGACTCAAGTGTGTTGTTTTAACATTAGATAAGAACTATGAAAGATTAAAACAACAATACCAATATACTTTTTAACGTATAGACTTTTATTAGAATCAAATAAAGAATCTATAACCTACTTTGTTTGCGGAATAACAAAGTGGTTGAATGACAATGGGGTTTGATCCCCTCTACTTAAACGTCTAACCAAAGCTAAAGTCTAAGCTCCAATCTAAACGTTCATATGCATATTTGGCTATATGGTTTAGTTGGTATCGAGAGAGAAAGGTTTTCCAGAGTTTAAGCTCTTGTATTGGTTACCTTTCTCTCACAATGTACATTCCTTTGTATAGGCAGTGTAAATTAGGGTTTGCATTTTGCATGTACCAATGCATGAGTTTATCCAGTGGGTGGTTGATGCCCATGCTGGATAAACAGTACAAAGTACTTAATAAACTATTCTAGAAAAGATAAAGGTTGCACTTATGTCTAAGTATACAAGCAACCTACTTTGACTTTAAGTAATCTTTTCCCGCCTAATGTAAACCATCAGAATACTGAAGAATCTTCAGTATCCTAGAGGAGATCGACATCATTCAGTTTGGTATTGTCAAGCCAAACTGAACTGAAAGCCCTTCTTCAGTCCTTGTTCTTCAACAACTAGACCGCCTAGTATTTTAAGCGAAGACTCCTTTGTCTTCTAAGTTCACTGGAAGGGGAGTGCTGAACTTTCTTCTGCTATAAGGTCTTTAGTAGGAACTTTGTTCCTCTGGTCATCCTTCAGCAAACTGGCCTTACTGCTAAGCATGAAACACTTAGGGGGATTTTATATTCAAATCCTAGAGTTGCTTAAAGGTCAGTAAATACTGACCCAACACACGGGTTTTCAAATTGTTTGTAAGCTTTTAAAATGTGAGGCTATAAACTCACCTAAGCCTATAGAGTCTTTTGATTTATCCAACCACAAACTTCTCACGGAATTTGGACTAACACAAAATATGCATATATATCAAGTGTTAGTCCTGAGTTCATTCTCTTTAATTAAGATTCTTTGATTGAATTAATTTTTGGAGTAATAGTATCAGTGTTCGGTCCATCATACTCAGAAGCCATTCTATAAACGTTTGAGGAGCGAGGGCACTTTAAATCGTAAACCCAACCACTCAGTCAGAACGTAATATGGAGATGGAACATCTTTTTACAAATATACCTACTAAAATGACATAACATGTTTTATTACATTTTGAGTTTCAATGTTGGCAAAAATAGTCCTTGTTGTTTTAGTTTGGTGAAATTGCACTTTTTACCCTTTAAGTATAAAGTTTTATAAATTGCAATTTAAACCTTCATTATTTAACCTTAGGGTCTCAAACTTTACAAAATTTATTCTTATAGATTTTAATTTCATAAAATGACACTTTTGGCCCAAAATGATTTATAGTTTCAAAAACGATAGTTTTAGTCCCTGAACTTGTAAAAATCACATAACAAGCTCAAAAATGATCCAAATGATCTAGGATTTGAAAAAAAAGTTTCTAAACATGTTTATAATCATAATAAAAACATTTGTTCAGAATTATAGCTTTTGAAATGGGTTTTTGCTCAATATTTTATGTAGATTACAAAACTAGGGTTTTAAGACATCTTTAACTTATAACTTTCATTTCAAATGATGAAATGACTTAGTTTCTTTTGGATTATCTTTCTAACATAATTTTGGCATTATAAAAAGTCTAAATAAACTTTATAAAAAGATCAAAGCCTTGGTTAACGTAGATTTACTTAGGTAGCTCCAAAATGGCTACTTATGGCTTCTTATGAACACAACTTGCTATCAAAGCTTCAAGAGCTTCAATGGCTAGCTTCTAGACCTGGTTTTTGGTCTTGTGGGATGTCTTAAGACGTATATAGAGGTGGAAATGGATAATGGGTATGAGATACAAAGGAAACGGTGTGCAAGTTTCAAATGAAGGTATACGCCCCTATTTATACTTGAAATGACCCTTAGCCTCCAAGTTTTGCATTCAAACGTGTAAGAAGGATAGAGAGGTGACTAATTAAGGCTAGTGAAGATCTAAAAATTTTCATAGCTTGTAGCTTAGTCCTAATCCTTCCTTGTGGTCTAAAATAAGTCACGACAACATATAGATAGGAATGGTGATGTGTAGCAAGAAAGGAGGTGATCCACCTACTTGTCACACTCCTAAAATATCTCAGGATGAATAAATATCAGGTTTTCAAACTTGGAATGTAGGTAAATGGTTTGAAAATGAGTTTTGGAGGGAACATGTAAAACCGGATTCAAAATCTAGGGCTTGTAACTTATGCTTTGTGTTTTTGGTGATTAAGGGCTTAGGAAAGTGATTAGTGAATGATTTGGGATTAATTAGGGTTTATACATTCTATTTAATAGATTTGGGGCCTTGGTTTGAAGTTTAACAAAGGTTTAATTTGAAAATGGGAAGTATACATTTATAGATTATGGTTTTCTAATGATCTAGGGTTTAATTCAGTAAATATGATTATCCTCCTCTTATCTACTGTTGTAAACTAAATTTAGGTCCTAGACATTGAGTTTTAAGTGTCCAATGAGTTCTCGCGCTTGGTTTAAGGGTTTAGCTAGGATAAACATGTCTAAAGAGTGAAAATACATATTTTGACCTAATTTACAAGTCATGCATTGAAATCTTATACCTTGTGCATTAGGGTACTTGTACATTGTCTTAATATCATCTTATAATCTTAATGAAGTCCTATAAGTATTTGTAGGCTTGTCTAAAAAGAACTAGGTAGTGATTCTATGTATATTTCTTAATATTAGGGTTTTTAGGTCATTAATCCTAATGATTTTCTAACTTGGGTAATTAGGGTTTATATCCTTATGTATGATTATTATAGGGATTATATGATATGTTTATGACTTCTATGGGTTCTACATTCTTATTTTGAGGGTTTATATAAGTTGATCATATTCTAGGGTTATTTAAATAAGATTAAGGTTCTATGCTTTGAAAACTTGTACTTTATGCTTTAATAATTTGTAACTTGGTTCAAGATAAATGTATGATTATATTGTGATACTTAGTTGAGTTTTATGTTTTTTTGCAAAATATTAGAGTCTAATTCATTGTAGATTGGATTTTATATGCTAATCTTGGTTTTAGGTCATTTTCTTGTAATTAGCTTGTGATTAGTGAATATTAGTGTTTTCTGATTATTTAACTTTTCTTTATTTGGTGGATTAGAGTTAGTGTAGAGTGTTTAATAATAGTACATTGTCATTTTGAGGTTACATTGCTTGAAATATTAGTTTGTAAGGGATTTCTAGGGTTTCTATGGGAATGTAGGGTATCTTTGTTATGTTTGAGTTGTTCTTATTCATTGTTTATTCATATGATAACTTTTAGAACTCAAACTTGATATATACATAGTGTTTACAACATATAGGCATATGTTGATGTGGCAATTGTGATAGTGAGATCCATAAGTCAGTCATGTAGTATAGTGAAAATGCAAAAATTTCAGAGTAAAATCATCTTTTTATTTATTAAAATCTCGTCCCGAGATTTAACTAGAACTAGGTTTAACAGAAGAAAATAGATGTGGATATTTTGCTCGGAATTGATCTTCACGTTCCCAAGTATACTCAGGTCCTCTTTTCGAGTTCCATCGTACTTTAATTATTGGGATACGGCTCTGCTTCAAGCTTTTCACTTCCCTATCCATAATTTCCGCCGGCTCTTCTATAAAGTTTAACTTATAATCGAGTTGAAGTTCTTTCATCGGTATGATGAGAGATTCATCTGATAAGCACTTCTTAAGATTCGAAACATGAAAAGTATTGTGGACATTACTAAGCTCTTCAGGAAGCTCTAGTTTATATGCCACAGGGCCAATTCTTTTGGTTATTTTGAATGGTCCTATATACCTTGGATTCAGTTTCTTCTTCTTTCCGAATCGAATAACTCCTTGACGAGGTGAAACTTTCACCATAACACGATCTACTACTGCAAATTCCAAAGGTTTACGTCTAGTATTAGCGTAACTCGTTTGTCTATCTTGTGCAACTTGTAATCGTTGTCGGATTTGAACAATCTTTTCAGTAGTTTCATGTATTATTTCTGGTCCTGTTAGTTGAATATTTCCAACTTCAGCCTAACAAACAGGCGATCAACACTTTCTTCCATAAAGTATTTCGAAAGGCGCTGCTTTAATACTAGCATGATAACTATTGTTATAAGATAATTCTACTAAAGGTAGATGCTTCTCCCATCCTTTTCCAAAATCTATCACACAAGCTCTAAGAATATCTCGATAGTTTGAATCGTTCATTCACTTTATCCATCTGTTTGTGGATGATATGCCGTACTCATATCCAATTGAGTACCTAAGGCAGTTTGCATCGATCTCCAAAATACATATGTAAAACGACTATCACGCTATGAGATAATAGATACAGGCACTCCGTGTTGTGAGATTATTTCCTTAATGTACAATCTCGAAAGAGTTTCCATACTATCAGTCTCTTTAATTTGAAGAAATCGTGCAGATTTTGTAAGACTATCGACAATAACCCAGATGGTGTCATGTCCATTTGACGTCTTAGGTAATTTAGTCATAAAATCCATCGTAATTCTTTCCCATTTCCCTATTGGAATCTCTGGTTGTATCAATAGACCGGATGGTTTTTGATACTCTACTTTAACTCTTGCACACGTTAAACACTTGTCAACGTATTCTGCTATGATTGCCTTCATGTTAGGCCACCAATATAGTTTCTTCAGATCTTTATACATCTTGTCGGAACCAGGATGTATAGAATAACTTTATTCCTTTGCATAAGCACTGCTTACATTTCTTGAATAGATGCATCACATTAAACGATAAAGTCATCGTTACCTTCTGGTAATGCTAGGATAGGTTCTTCACACAACTTCTATTTCAATAATTGAAAAGCTATCTCTTGACTATCTCCCCAGACAAACGGTTTATTTCTCTGAGTTAATTCTGTCAAAGCTTTAGCAATATTTGAAAAACCTTCGATAAATCTTCGATAATACCCACCAAGTCCTAAAAATTGTCTAATTTTCATTGCTGTACTAGGCTTACTCTAATTTTTCATCGCTTCGATCTTTGTAGGATCCACACGTATACCTTGGCTATCAATGACATGTCCTAGGAATTGAACAACATTGATCCACAATTCGCATTTCGAAAACTTCGCATACAACTCCTCCTTCTTAAGTAACTCGATAATTATACCAAGATGCTTGGCATGTTCTTCTTTGTTACGAGAGTAAATAAGAATATCATCGATAAACACGATTACAAATTTATCCAAGTAAGGCTTACACACTCTGTTCATGAGGTCCATGAAAATAGCTGGTGAATTGGTTAAACCAAAAGGCATAACTTGAAATTCATAATGTCCGTATCGTGTCCTGAAAGCAGTTTTAGGAATATCGTCTTCCTTAACTCTTAATTGATGATAACCTGACCGTAAATCAATTTTCGAATATACGCGTGATCCTTAAAGTTGATCAAATAAATCGTCGATTCTGGGTAATGGGTAACGATTCTTTATAGTAAGTTTGTTGAACTCACGATAATCGATACACATTATAAAAGATCCATATTTCTTTTTCACAAATAAGACTGGAGCTCCCACCAGTGATATACTTGGTCTAATAAATCCTCGATCAGTTAGTTCTTGGATTTGACTTAACAATTCTTGCATTTCCGAAGGTGCTAATCGATAAGGCTCTTTAGCAATTGGTGTTGCTCCTGGTATCAAATCGATTTGGAATTCAACTTGATGTTCAGGTGGCAAACTTGGTAATTCTTCAGGAAATACTTCAGGAAAGTCTCTAACTATCAGAATATCTTATAGTCGCTTCGCTTCTTGTAGTTTCTCCGTCACTCGAACTAAGAAAACTTGACTACCTCAGGATACATACTTATTTATCTTTAAGCATGATATGAGATTTAGTCGTGTTTTAATTCGTTCACCATGGACAACCAAAACTTCACCGTTAATAGGAATATGAACGGCTTTCTCGTCACATAAGATTTTAGCATGGTATTTAGATAACCAATCCATCCCTATGACTAAGTCAACGCTACCGAGCTTAATTGGCATAAGGTTGATTTCAAAGAATTGACTTAATAAAGTAATGATACATCCTTGCATAACAGTATTAGCGCTAACTATTTTTCCATCGACTATTTCTACACCGTACTTAGTATTCATGGAAACAGTCGTTATACCTAACTTAGTTGCAATTTTAACAGATATGAAACTTCTATTAGTTCCTGAGTCAAATATTACTTTAACCAAATGTTGATTTAGTTGAAACATACCCGTAACCGTATTCTGATCTTGATGAGTATCGTTTAGCAAATAAGCTTTTCCTCTGCTATTGCTCTCTTTACAGCACTCATTTACCAGATGCCCTTTTTCTCCACAGTTATGGCAAACCTTAGTTACCGGAATTTGATTACTCCCAGTAGCTGGTCCTTTACCTCTGTAGAATCTTGTCTGATGTCCTGTTTTTCCACAGTTCTGACACTTGATAGTGCAAAACCCTGTGTGATGTAGAGAACATTTCTGACAAAAGGGTTGTCTTCCACTATAATTAGTGTTCGTAGTCACATCATAAACTTTAGAAACATCATTTCTTTTGTTCTGCTGCTGACGATTATTGCCATGATTATAATTACGAAAACTATTCTTCTAGAAATTATGATTAATAGGAAAATTCCTCCTATCATCAAACATCCTCTTGTTATTGATTGCCATTGGTGCAGGATTATACCTTATCACTTGATCCATTAACCTTTGAGTAATGGTGATAACTTCCTCTAAAGTTTGGGGTTTAGAGGCGGTAACATTCCCTTCTATGCTTCTAGGCAATCCTCCAATAAAAGCTTCCATCAACCTTTCAGTATTAGGCACCATGTTAGGACATAGTGTTGCTAATTCCTGAAATCTTCAGATATAGGCTTTAAGATTATTCTCCTTCACTGCTAAATTATAGAATTCCTCCTCCATTTTCCTAATCTCATTGCGAGGACAATACTTCTTAGTTAGCAGATTTTTGAATTCATTCCATGGAATACGATAAGGTTGTTCTATCCCAATGGGTTGTACATAAGCAATCCACCAAGACAAAGCTTCTTCTATTAGCGTACCCGTAGCAAACTTCACTTTACAATCTTCAGAACAGTCACTACGAACAAATATTGATTCAATTCTCTCAAACAAGCGAATAAGTCTAACAGCTCCTTCAGATCCTTTATAGTTACAAGGCTGACAGTTCATGAAATCCTTGTAAGTACATCTTCTTTCAACAAGAACTTCTCTTCTAGCAACATTTCCATTACTTACTCCGGCTACATTGGTGGCTTGTGCTTGCAAAGTTGTAGTCACACTCTCAGCAACCAATTGCCTTATTTATTCAGGTGTCATATTTATTGTCGCAGATGTTGATGCTCCTGTAGGAGCCATCCTACCACATAATAACACTTGGATATTAAATTTTCATACGTGGAGTATGGAATAAATTTAATATATTATTGTTGAGTTCTCATTGTTTTGGGAATTTCATATATGAGAATTCATAATATGAATGATGATTTTCTTAACAAATTCTTATATGAGGATTCATAATACGAATCATGATAAAATGACAAGAGTTTCATGAACAAAGCACACTTCTTTATTTATTAACAACTTATCGTTCATATTTACACGATAAGCATCGCTGTTACATAAAGAAAACTGTACATATTTACAAACTGAGACTAGATTTCTAAGCTTAATTTCTCATTTTAATCTCCTCAATTCTGTCCAAAATATATCCGGAGTCAGATTGTTGAGTAGTTTTGAGATCTTCAGTGAGTAATTCTAAATTAAGCCCAGTTCTCGTAAGTCCTTCTCTCAGTTCAGCGTTCTCCTTATCAAGTCTTGCCATTGCTACTTCAAAATGATGCATTCTTTTATTTAGTTTAATATTATGGCGTCGGGTAACGTCCATTTTATATTCCAACTACGTAAAATTCTCTTCAATTTCTGCTCTTCCTCTTATCAAATTTATAACATTACTTGCTACTCTTCTAAACGCTTCTAAGGAAATTGCATCGAGATGACTAGCAATTGCAGATAATTGCCGGTCATGCTTTTCCATAATCTGTACCCTAGAGACCTCTTCAGTTGCATAAGGCTCTTCACGACTTCTATTGGGAGACGAATAAAGATCCTCAGGTAACAGATAATGAGACGTAGGTAAATGTGTACTATTCATCACTTCAGTTTGATGTGAGAAATATTCTTGTACTTCAGGAGTATCGTAGAAAGACAAATTCAGAACACGCACATCTGTGGAAGATGGAGTGAACATCGGAATTTCTCTTTCATCATCGTCGGAGATGAGAATATAGGTGGAAGTAGACATCCTTGTAGTTTTTATAACATAATAACATAAGATATGCTTCTAAAGAGATAAAAATCTTACGCTGGCGCTACTGATGGCTGGTAGTCTTGAATTTTAAAATCTCAGTTATAGTTTAGGAAAACCTTATTCTCTATAACTGTAAGCTCTAATGCCAATCTGTAACACCCTCTTTTACCTTTACGCAGCAGAACATTGATCAGGGGTATTACTTCATAGTACCATAGTCACAATAATAGAAAATGCTAAAAAGACATTTTTATAAAACAAATGTTATCATTCATTTATTTAAATCAGAGTTTAATAAACAACTGTACATACACTATACAAACACAGGTTTCCCAAAGATCTAGTTTTATTGATAGAATGATAACTTATTCAAGACACCACCCTCCATACCACGCCAGTCTTCATTCACCTGAGATATATGCATAAAGTCAACACAAAGGTTGAGTGAATTTATAGGTTTTAAACATCAGTTGGATAAAAGTATGAC
Source organism: Glebionis coronaria (assembly GCA_025667525.1). Taxonomy (NCBI): domain Eukaryota; kingdom Viridiplantae; phylum Streptophyta; class Magnoliopsida; order Asterales; family Asteraceae; genus Glebionis; species Glebionis coronaria. The sequence continues at coordinate 418,063,995 of CM046880.1, forward strand.
TCTCGGGCTACAGTGTTATACACCCAATTTTAAATTCATCAATTCTTATTGCACTAGCTCATGACCCGCGACTAGACATTATCAGAAAAATACAACAAATTTCCCTTAAGTAGGAAGATTGCCAGACTATACTAAGTTATGCAAAATAAAGTATATCTGTTTAGCTTAGGAATGGACCATTAGCTGCTAGCAAGTGCGACTTTCCCAGATAGGAGATGTCAGTCTCCAATAGTACTATTCACGATATTAGTGCTCATTAAATGATTAGCGGTTCACGATTAAAAAGGGACTTTGGATAGCAACAAGTAAACATAGTGTCAATAATCATATAGGCAGCATACAAAAACACTTGTATTTCAGTTTTGCATATATCCCCTCACGGGTTTTCAAATTGTTTGTAAGCTTTTAAAATGTGAGGCTATAAACTCACCTTAGCCTATAGAGTCTTTTGATTTATCCAACCACAACCTTCTCACAGAATCTGGACTGACACACAATATGCATATATATCAAGTGTTAGTCCTGAGTTCATTCTATTTAATTAACATTCTTTGATTGAATTAATTTTTGGAGTAATAGTATCAGTGTTCGGGCCATCATACTCAGAAGCCATTCTATAAACGTTTGAGGAGCGAGGGCACTTTAAATCGTAAATCCAACCACTCAGTCAGAATGTAATATCGAGATGGAACATATTTGTACAAATATCCCTACTAACATGACACAACATGTTTTATTACATTTTGAGTTTCAATGTTGGCAAAAATAGTCCTTGTTGTTATAGTTTGGTGTAATTACACTTTTTACCCTTTAAGTATAAAGTTTCATAAATTGCAATTTAAACCTTAATTATTTAACCTTAGGGTCTTAAACTTTACAACATTTATTATTATAGCTTTTACTTTCATAAAATGACACTTTTGGCCCAAAATGATTAACAGTTTAAAAAATGACAGTTTTAGTTCCTGAACTTGTAAAAATCACATAACAAGCTCAAAAATGATCCAAATGATCTAGGATTTGAAAACAAAGTTTCTAAACATGTTTATAATCATGATAAAAACATTTCTTCAAAATTATAGCTTTTGGAACGGGTTTTTGCTCATTATTTCATGTAGATTACAAAACTAGGGTTTTAAGACATCTTTAACTTATAACTTTCATTTAAAATGATGAAATGACTTAGTTTCTTTTAGATTATCTTTCTAACATAATTTTGGCATTATTAAAAGTCTAAATAAACTTTATAACAAGATCAAAGCCTTGGTTAATATAGATTTCCTAGGTAGCTCCAAAATGGCTCCTTATGGCTTCTTATGAACACAACTTGCTATCAAAGCTTCAAGAGCTTCAATGGCTAGCTTCTAGACCTGGTTTTTGGTCTTGTGGAATGTAATAAGACGTATATAGAGGTGTAAATGGAGAATGGGTATGAGATACAAAGGAAACAGGGTGCAAGTTTCAAATGAAGGTATACACCCCTATTTATACTTGAAATGACCCTTAGCCTCCAAGTTTTGCATTCAAACGTGTAAGAAGGATAGAGGGGTGACTAATGAAGGCTAGTGAAGATCTACACAAGTTCATAGCTTGTAGCTTAGTCCTAATCCTTCCTTGTGGTCTAAAACAAGTCGCGACAACATATAGATAGGAATGGTGATGTGTAGCAAGAAAGGAGGTGATCCAGCTACTTGTCACACTCCTAAAATACCTTAGGATGAATAAATATCAGTTTTTCAAACTTGGAATGGAGGGAAATGGTTTGAAAATGAGTTTTAGAGGGAAAATGTAAAACTGGATTCAAAATTTAGGGCTTGTAACTTATGCTTTGTGTTTTTGGTAATTAAGGGCTTAAGAAAATGTTTAGTGAATTATTAGGGCTTAATTAGGGTTTATACATTCTATTTAAGATATTTGGGTCCTTGGTTTGAAGTTTAACAAAGGTTTGATGTGAAAATGGGAAGTATACATTTGTAGATTAGGGTTTTCTAATGATCTAGGGTTTAATCTTAGTAAATGTGATTATTATCCTCTTAGCTACTGATTTAAACTTAATTTAGGTCATAGACATTGAGTTTTAAGTGTCCAATGAGTTCTCACACTTGGTTTAAGGGTTTAGTTAGGGTAAACATGTCTAAAGAATGAAAATACCTATTTTGACATAATTTACAAGTCATGCGTTGAAATCTTGTACCTTGTGCATTAGGGTACTTGTACATTGTCTTAATATCATATTATAATCTTAATGAAGTCCTATAAGTATTTTTAGGCTTGTCTAAAAAGAACTAGGTAGTGATTCCATGTAGATTTCTTCATATTAGGGTTCTTAGGTCATTAATCATAATGATTTTCTAACTTGGGTAATTAGGGTTTATATCTATATGTATGCTTATTCTTGGGCTTATATGATATGTTTATGACTTCTATGGGTTCTAGATTCTTATTTTGAGGGTTTATATAAGTTGATCATATTCTAAGGTTATTTAAATAAGATTAAGGTTCTTTGCTTTGAAAACTTGTACTTTATGCTTTAATAATTTGTAACTTGGTTCAAGATAAATGTATGATTATATTATGATACTTAGTTGAGTTTTATGTTTTTTCCAAAAGATTAGAGTCTAATTCATTATAGATTGGATTTTATATGCTAATCTTGGTTTTAGGTCATTTTCTTGTAATTAGCTTGTGATTAGTGAATATTAGTGTTTTGTGATTATTTAACTTTTATTTATTTGGTGGGTTATTAGTGTAGCGTGTTTAATAATAGTAAATTGTCATTTTGAGGTTACATTGCTTGAAATATTAGTTTATAAGGGATTTCTAGGGTGTCTATGGGAATTTAAGGTATCTTTGTTATATTTGAGTTGTTCTTATTCATTTTTTATTCATATGATAACCTTTAGAACTCAGACTTGATATATACATTATATTTACAACATATAGGCATATGTTGATGTGACAATTGTGATAGTGAGACCCATAAGTCAATCATGCAGTATAGTGAAAATACAAAAAAATCAGAGTAAAATCACCTTTTTATTTATGAACATGGATATTATATTAACCAAAACTACTGGATGTTATAACACTCCTTAATCTTATCAAGATACTTGCATGCAGTGTCAGAGTATTCATCAATATCTGCATGAGAATTAACTACATGATCGTTAACGACATCACACAAAAGGTCTTTGGAGACACATTCTTGTAAGAGTAAACCATATTCTTTTGAAAAAAAAATCATCTTTTTCAGATTGAAGTTCGTCAATTTCTTTTTCAAGAGGTTCCACATATTTCAAATCATCAAACATTTTTTGATGAATTAGTTTTTCAAATTCTAAAGCATTTTCCTTTGTTTTTGCCGCAAGCGGAATTAAAAGATTTTTCACAAGCACAGTTATATCGTGAGGAATTTCCTTTTTGCCTTTTGTTCATTCACTTTCTTTCCATTCATCGTCCGCAATGATTTGTAAATTCATAATGCTTTGTTTAATGATACCAAGTGTTAGCCTACTCTTGCTTAGAGAAGCTTGATAAGGCAAGTACCCAATATATCTCGAAACATTTGTTTTCTTAGTGGCAAAAGCTTTTCGCTATTTTATTCTTATTTGTTCATTGTTAAAAAACATTTGCTCACGAGATTTTTGTGTTTGTGATTTGAAAATTTCATAAAGGTTGTTTCATAAGCATAATTTTATGGTTTAAAACATCTTTATTCAATTTTGATCTACTCTCCTTCGCCAAAATGATTGTCTCTTTACTATCGGGTCTAAAAATAAAATTGTCATGATCAATCCATTCAGACTCATCAAGATAAAGGTGAGGGTTCTCAGCTTGAGCTTGCTCGAGGTACTTAGGACAAGCAAAACTAGCTTTACCCTTAAAAAAACAAACGAGGTGCCAACATTCTCATGGTTTAAATAGATTGATTTGTTTTATAAACAATATTTTTCAAAAACTCGACTTATTTTTCAAGATCCACGACTTTGTCAATATCTTTAGCTTGTCTAGTTTTGAAATCCTTTTACATTTTTCAACCTCTTATTTCTTTTTAATAACAAGTTTAGTTGTGTCCGTCTAAAGAAAACCAATATCTTGTTGAAGCTCGTTTACTTTAGTGGTTGCAAGATACGTTTTTTGTCGTTCATCAATTAAAAAAGCGTTATAATTATGTTTCTCTTTTTCTAATATCTTAAAAGTTTCATTGTATTTACTTTCAAAAATGTCCTTTTCATTGTTGATTACACGTCCTTTGTACCCCTCAAGATCCTTATCTTTTTGAAGAAGCTCAGCTCTGCAACATGCAAGAAGCTGACTAGATTTTATAAGTGCAGCTTTCCTTAAAGTTTTGAGTGAATGTTGCGTTTTCCTTCTTTAATTTCTTTTGACTCTTTCTAGTTTCAGTGACATCTTTTTGTAAATTGTCAATTAAATTAGCAAGCACAACACGCTCCTCATCATCATACTCATTTGCATGTTGATCATCCTCACACTCATTATTGCACATGTTTGATGAATCGGGTGTGGTATTGCTATCAAATGTTTCCATCATACATGTGTCAGTAATGGTTGTGGGTAGATAACTATGCTCATGTGTATCACTAAACATATTATATTTATCATCATGTGTACCTTATCAATTGACTCAGAATCAAAGATAGGAGCATTGTCATCTTCAGTGACTTTGAGGACCTCTTCAATCTTTTCCATGTATGAGTAATGTGCTTCGAGTTCTTGGTCGGAGAGTTCATCATCTGTGTCGTCAAGCATTTCTCCTTCCTCAGCTGACAATTTAATTCATGCATCCCTCTTCTTGCATAACAACATCTTTTCCTTATGGTATGCATAATCCTTAACCCTTTTTGGCTGTCTGCACTCCTTTGCCATATGCCCATATCCTTTGCAATTAAAACATTTAATCCCACTTTGCTGAACCACTTGAGTACCAATCGTTTCCCTATTCCCAGCAACAGTAGCAACCCTCTGAGTTCCAGACTTTGCAGTCTATCTATCATACCTTGCAGAACCCTCAACATACGTTGGATCGCGTCGATCATACCTAGGTTTAATCTCAACACGCCTATGTGTGTCATACCTTGGAGGACTCTCAACATATCTGTTTCTCGTGTTAGATGATGTTCTGAGGTAGTTGTTGGTAGATTTGTAATTTTTCTTGTAAGACTTCATTATGAAAGCAATTTGTTGCTTCAACTCCCTATCCTTCTGAGCTTGTTCTTTGTCACTATCTTCTTCTGATGATGGCTCAGATGTTGGTGAGTGTGCTCTAGCAGGATTTTTGCCTCTTGATCTTGTAGAAGCATATGGCTTTGAGGTATTGGAATATCGTAATGATGGTGATTAATTAGAATATGACTTTGGAGAATGAGAGTGGTGATATGAGTAATGTTGAGTGGTAGACACCAAAGCAAGTGGATTAGCAACCTTTGCTACCCGTTCATCTTGTACTTCGTTTGCCTTATTCTGAAACTATTTCAAAATTTCAAAGAGCTTGTTGTATGAGACCTCGTCTAACTTTTGCTGTTGTTTTACCAAAGTGACAAATCGTGTCCACTCGGGTTGAAGTTGCTGTAGAAATTGAACATTAACTTGCATAGTAGAGACTTCCAATTTGTTTCTTATCATCCCATTCATCATTTTGTAGAATCTGGAGTAGTATGATTCAATCGATTCCCCTTCCGATGAAGTAAACTTGCCAAAAGTCCAAAACAGGTTTGTTTTCACATCTTGCTAATTGAGTGATTCTCTTTGTTGCAATCATTCAATAACCGTCCACATCTCTTTTGCATTTGGACATGCATCAACCATTGAGTATATATCATCTCCAATCCCACTTGGAATCAGATGAATTTCTTCATCCTCCGAATCAGTCCAAGTACGGTTTTCACTTGTAGAGTTCTCATAGGTTTCTTTACGTGTTTGCTCTTCGACACGTGGCATAGTGTCGGTTGTTGGTACTTCGGGGATTTTGATAGAAGTGAGAGTATAAGGACCATCAAAGACGCAATGTCTTAGAACAACACCATTTGGTCTTGTATCGGAGAAAACATGATTACCATTGTGCATATCGACCAGGCACAAGCATTGGTGGTCGTTCTTTGTTACCCGCCACCATGATGTTGTTATTATTCACACGATATTCTGCAGTAGAACCATCGATAGATTCTGAATCATAAAGTGAATTCGGATCTTAAGTAGATGAGTTGTGATTAGGTTGTGGTTAAAATTCTAAAAATTCCGATATTTTCTCGTTTGAAATTAATTCGAATCTCGAGTCGAAAAATATTTCTATCACCAAATTTTGAAATCGAAGCAGAAATAGCCTAAAACTAGTATAGATATTTTTTTGAAATAACTTGACCTAATTTTTTTTGGAAACTATGCTTCGAGAACAAGGGTGATGGTGACTAAATCTCAAAATGTAGTATACAAAATATTGTCTTGATTATTCGTCTACAATTTAACTCTTTTAAAAATTAATTCGGCTACAATTAATTTGGTGACAATTTAATTCGGCTACCAGATAATTCGGCTAAAATTGGACTCGTCTTCAATTTAATTCGCCTACCAATTTAGCTCCCCTACAATTTAATTCGCCTACAACTTTAGCTCGCCTACAAATTTAATTCGCTTGGTCTAATTTTTTTTGCCATTACGATGGCTTAGAAATGTGTTAATTCTCTTGATGAGTTAACTTTCCAAGTTAACATTGAAATAATTCGCCTGAAGAAATAACTCTCTTGTTTTGCACTTTAGGAATCTCCTACTTTTTCACTTTGGGAAATAACTCTCATACTTTTGCACTTTGGAAATAATTCTCCTACTTTTGAAAGTCAATTTTTTCAGGGCTTCAAAAACGCAATTTTTGATGTTTTTCCACAAAATAACTTGTACTTTTGGACTAAATAACATGAAAAGAAGCTAAAAATGTTAACTTTTTGATTTTGAAGACAAAAATTTTGAAATTAAGCAAATAACACAATATGAAATTCGGACCAAAAAGAAGAAGAAAGAAAGGATTTTTTTGTTTAAAGCTACTACACCTATATCATCAAGATATTAGAATCAACCTACCAAGGTAGATAGTCTTTTAGTGTAGATTATGTTGATCCCAAACTTAGATCGATTTAGATTTGTGTTAACGAGATTAAATCAAGAAACTTTGTGTTTATAACAATCTAAGTGTTATGCAAAATTAACACTTAGAACAAAGAACAATGCAAAACACAATGTATACCAAACTTTCACTTGTATTGATAATCGATTGAGTACAATGAAAGTATTAAAAACGTATATCTATATCAAACCCTAAGACCTCCTTTTATAACATAAAGAGTCTTGATAAATAATCTACTTATCAACTATTCTAGGAAAAAGATAAATATAAAAAATACAATGTAGATCATATCTTTTCCTAAATATACAAAACGTGTTGACTAAGTAGTTGTCTTGTGACTGGGATTTCCTTTGTCAGCGCCTTGATTTGTCTTGTCAGTGCCCAATCTGTCAGCGCTCCATTTGCCCTTGTCAGCGTCCACAATCCCTTTGTCAGCGGCTGAGTGACTAAGCTATTTTTATTCCTAACAATCCTCCCCTAAACTTGATACTTACACTAATATTCAAGTTTCTGAATAAAAACAAAATACAAGAGAGGATTCTTACAAATAAAACAAACTCCCTAATCTGAGCATATATAAACCTTAAAAAGTTCATGATAATGTCATTGGTGTAATCAACTTCAAGCTTGGTGCGGACCAACTTCTTTAACAATTCTTATGATAGAGGATATTCTTGATCTATCAACAAGTATTCTGCAAACTTTGTAGTACTGAGATGGTAAACACCAGCAACTGAATATAAATGCCACTTTAACTTACTCAAGTCAACGAGATCCAACCATACCAGATCAACAACATCATGGGCAAACATTCTTCTAAATGTTGTCTAGATCTTTACTCCATTCATTAATGAAGAAGCTTCAGCCTCATACACCTCTTTCATTAAACTCCAAAGAGTTTCTATGTCCTCCCTGTCCAGCAAACAATGACACCAAAGAGGTAAAAGTATGTACCTTATCACCAGCCCAGGTGATCTTCCAAAATCCCACAAAATCTTCTTCATACTTGATAATTGGATTCTTGAAGTTCAAAGGTACAACAACAGCTAAATCAGAAGCCACCAATAGAGAAAGCACCGTCTTTTTCTTCAAAACTGCTTCAGTTGGGTGCACTTGGTCAAGTTCTGGAAATCCCAACTTGAACCCTTTCTTCACTGGGTTGGGCACAACCAAAGCCTTTTTTTATCTTTAGCTCATCTTCAATTTCTTCGTGTCTCTCTACAGACAGCAACCTAAATGTGTTTGTTTCACACACAGACTCCCAAATGGGATAAGCAAAGTACTCCAAATGCTCAAAAGAAAGCTTCCTCAGTTTAGCATAAGTCCACCCTGTTTGGTAGCATCTAAGAAGCATATTGTAGAGCTCCCTTTTGGCTATTTTGTTCTCAAATAGTACTCTGTTTGCCCTATGTTCCAAAATGATTTTGCAATAACTTTGAACTCTCAACAGAATCTCCAAACCCCAAATTGCTTTGTTAATGTCATGTTTTGATTTTCTATGCAGACCTCTTCCCATCTGAAGTACATAGCTGAAACATGGGGAATGTCAAAGTCAACCTGTTTCTTCAGATCTTTTAGCTTTTCCCTTGCTAGCTCATCCTCCCCATACTCTAATTTCTCTAAGTCCACCAAATGGCTCATATCTGCATTTGAGTTGTGTGAACTTTCATCACCACCACCAATCTTATCACTCTCAGATTCAGACGATTGAATCTGAGCTTTAATACTTCCCTTCTCAAGCCCTTTCTTATATTGCTCTTGTAGATGATGAGCAACCATAGTATCATACTAAATCTGGGCTGCATCTTTGGGAACATGTTCTTCTACCATAATAGCTTTATCCTTATCCAATGGATCAAGTGAGGGCAAACTAGTTGTTACCTGAGTGGAAGGCTCCTTGATCATGAAAGCTTGTTGGGATAAACCAATCATAGATGAAGATCTGTTAGCGGCTGAAATAGATGTGTCAGCGTATGGAGTACCTTTGTCAGCGGCTGAAATCCCACTCACTTCTAGCATCATCTCTGTGAAAGACTGCTTAATAGAAGTAACCTCAAAAGGATTGAAAGTTTGTTGTTCCTTCAAACCTGTAAGTGCCTCAGCTACCTCCTTAGTCCTATATGAACCTTCTTGGGCCCTTATCACTCACATTTGCTGGTTCAGTAGGTACATCCTCCTCTTTGTAAGAATCATCTCCCGAGGACATCACCATATGCTTCCTTTACCTAGAACTAGCAGTCTCCAAAGCTACCAACCTCTCCCTCAACTGAGTGAGTTCAAGGCCTTGTTTAGTGACTTTTTGTACAAGTTCTGCATTAGACTTTTGCAAGCCAATGCAGATAGTCATCAATTCCAAATTTGTTAGTGGTTGTAGACTGCCCTCCTCCATAATTTGGATTTGACTCCTCAATATGGATTCATCAAGCAAAGTTCTCTCTGCTTCATGGCTAGGACCACTAGAGGAGAACACTCCAGTAGTCCTTTGGCGTTTCTCCGTATGAAAATCAATAGGTTCAGAATAGGATGTGGAATGTGGTAATTGTGAAGGATGTGGTGGAGAGGTGACATCGGGTTTAGTGGCTGTGTCAACGGCTAAAACATGAGTGTCAGCGGCTGACGGCTGGGGGTCAATATTCATGTGTTCACCATGGTGAGGGGAAGGTGTAGGTTATTCAATGGGTGGTTGTTGTTGTGGGTGAGGGTGTAAGGCTGCCTCAATAACAGCCAGCATAGGAGGGGTCAAAGGTAGGTCTCTAAAAGGTGCAGTGTTCATGGACAGAAAAATCTTTGATTTTTAAGTAGGGATCTTCTAAAAGTTGTCATGATCCTTACGACAATATCTTTGTTGATCAAAAACCATTTGTAAAAACCTAGGTAAGCCCATTTTTAATTACACCAAGTCTCCCAACCGACCAATCCCAAATCTAGGCCAAACAGTCTTGGCAACATGCACAATTATATCAATTTTTCATGCTACAGGCCTCAAGGTTTAGAAATTCCAACAATTCTTAAAAAGAAAAGTCTTCATTATTCCTAACCCTTACTCACCAATGGACACAATCTAATATTGTGATAAGAGCACTCTAAGAGTACCCAAAAACCTAAAGGTTTCCTGAACCTCCCCTTAAACTAAGCTTACACAGTTTTGCAAAAGAAAATATATGACAAATTTTTATTTCAAGATAGGAATGTAAACATTCCAACCATCATAAATAAATATTTGACGTATCCTTGAAGCCCATAAGCAAATCTGTGTCTAATTGTACAATGCTCAATATGCCTGCATGATTAGATGAAAAATCACAAAAACTAACATATGCTGTCAGCGGCTTCTTTCCACTTGTCATTAGATAAAATGCCTTTGTCAGCGGTTAGAAAATAGAGTGGAAAATCTAATATTGTTACAAGTAATAATAACAGTACACATCCTGTACATACTATACATCAAAGTCAAAAACACATATTTTATGGATTGATCATTCCAATACTTGTTACCAAGTACCGGAATCTCCCAACATCAAAAGGTTTAGTCAAAAGATCAACCACATTGTCCTCTGTGTCTATTTTATCTGGATGTATTAAACCTTTTTCCAAACAATCCCTTATAAAATGATGCCTAATTTCTATGTGTTTAGTTTTAGAATGATGTAAATGATTTTTAATAATGTAAAGTGTACTGTTATTATCTACAAATATCTTGGTATGCATAAAATTGTACCTATAATCCAACAATTGGTTTTGAATCCATAGCACTTGCCCACAACATGCAGCAGCCGGTACATACTCAGCCTCAGTTGTTGAATTGGCCACCACTGTCTGTTTCTCGCATTGCCAAGAGATAAGTCTGCTCCCAAGAAACTGACATCCACCAGTTGTGGATTTCCTATCATTGTTATCACCTCCATAATCACTATCAGAAAAACTTCATCAAATCTTAAGTTGTCAGTGATAAGAGTGCCCTTGCTAGATATAGTCCCAAAACTGCCTCCAAAGTACACTCTATCACCATTTGGAATAGGAGCGAAGTTTGTCAAATAGTCCTCCTTTCCAGTCATGTGCCTTGAGCATCCACTATCCCAACATCTATGGTCATTAACCTGCTTTGGAATGCCCTGCACATAAAGAAAACAAATCAGTTTTCTTTGGGAACACAAGCCTTAGTAGACTTGGATCCATTTAGTTGTTCAACAAGAATGGACTTGTTTCTTGTAACAACCCCCTGTTCATCCCTTTTTACCATAAACACCCAGTTTGTTCCAACATACTTTTCAAGATATTTAAATCTATTACAAGTCATGGAGACACCATTAAAATTTGATGACTGTTCCTGTTTTGGTCTCCATGTTAAGTTAGATGATGCCTTAGACCCTTGTCCCTTAGGTTGTAGATACCTATTATTACTAGGTCTAACATGAGATCTAACAGCTGCTAATTGTGGCATTTTCATACCAAACCTAGTTTTGTCAGCAGCTTGTCTTACCTTGTCAGCGGATGAATTGTTCCTGTCAGCAGGTGAATTAGGGTTTGCTATAGGAACCCACTGTTTGTTAGACCAAGTGTTGGTCTTTTGAAAGGGCCTTTGGCCTTGGATATTAGCTGCCTTAGTGAATTAAGGAGCTAGTCTAGTGGCTTGAGGTCTAGAATGAACATAAGAAATAGGGTTGACCAGAGTTGACCCTATTGTCAGTGGTTTGTTTGTGTCCGTTGACACACTTATAGGCCAGATATGAAAAACTCCCACATGAATAACAAGCCTTTCTTGACACAACCTTAGGTCTAGGTTGGTAGAATCCTGTCCCATTAACACTAGCTTGACTCTTTGGTGATCTAGATTTTCTATACATTTCAGCATATTTAATACTATATTGCTTTTAGTTTGAGATCCAAGGTCAACAGGTTTTCCAGTAATGGGGTTAGTGATAACAATGGGTTTAGGGTCAGTTTGTTCATCACTAAGAAGCCCTCCCTTAACAAAGAGAGTAGAGTTTACTTTCTTCCATAGGTCAAGGTCAGTCACCTTTTGCTTGTATTCCTCAACTGGTGTGAGCACACGTGGTGGAGGAGTAAATTCCTCCACTTGAAACTTTGGAATACTAGTCCATGACAAGTCTTTATTATAAACCCCATAGAAATCATCTACTGGGGGTGGAACTGCAGCATATTCCTTTGCATGCATCTGAATCCCAGACATATCTTTAGGGTTTCTTTGCTCACTTATAACCTTTTCTAGGGTTTGACTAGCTTTTTCAAACTTTTCAATTTTAAGCCCTGCATTCTCTCTAGCTTTAATGGCCTCATCTAGCTTGAGTTTCAATTCAGTGTTAGCTTCTATATAAGAAGCTTTTGCCTCATATCTAAGAGCTAGATCTCTTTTTAGAACCATTATTTGATCTTTTAGATTGAATTCCATGTCCTTATATTGTTGCACCATCTCATTTGATTGTGCAAGCCCCATTTTGTAGTTTGCAATAGTGATGTTTAAACCAAGAATATCAGATTGTAACTTTAAAACTTCTTTGTTAAGCTTATCAGTATTAATTCTACAACCTTTACTACAAAAAGCATCATCATATACCTCATTGTCTGATGAAGAAGAAGATCTGGCCATAAGAGCATATTGAACATGCGCTTCATCCTTTTCAGCAACCAAAGCTTGATTCCCCACCTCATTCTTGTCCAGAAAGCTCAAATCAAATCTAACGCCATCAATTCCTTGCATAGCTACCATAGCTTTAGGTTTAACATCTTCAACCTTGATGGACTGTCTAGGATTCTGTCCTCCATCATTCTTCTTAGGAGATCTACATTCTCTAGCAAAGTGTCCCATTCTATAACAATTGAAACACTAAAAAATCCAACAGTTTCTTTGCTATTGAAAGTCATCTTCCTTCCAAATCTCTTGTTCCACCTACTGGCTCTTATACTGCTAAGAGTCATATTCTACATGATATCCATCTCCTCAAGATCAATATCACTTATTTGCTGAAGATCTTCAAACGAAATTGAAGATCCATTGGGCAAAGAAGCAATATAAGCACATACAGTATCCAAGTCAATTCCTGCTGGTTTAAGAATTGGTGAAGAGTAGTTGTATGTGTCAGTGTCTTTTGAGCCGCTGTCATGAGATGTGTGTCCACTAACAAAGCAAGAGTTGTCAGCGTCTGATGAACCATTGTGAGATATAAATGCCATGTTTCCAGAAGGTGTTTTACTTCCTTGTTTGAGTAAAACTTCAGATTCCATGACCTTTAATTGATTATAGATGTCATCAAAAGTCATGTTCTTGTACGCTTGAGTGGCAATCATTGACTTAGCATGAATTTCCCACCCATCTCCAAGAGCTCCAAGAAAAGCAGCATTAACATCATCATCTTCAAATTCAGTCTCCATGAACTTGCTAGTGATGTCTTGAAGACGGCTTCTTATCTCACTTAACTTTTCATTAGGACGAGCTTTAAAGAGAGTAAACTCCATAACCAACTGCTTCTTCCTTTGTTTGAGAGTGTCCTCATTACCACCATAGGTGATCTTAAGGGCTTCCCACAGATCTTTAGCAGATTCATACTTTCTGAATTTATGTTGGTTTTTGCTTCCAAGGGCTAGTTTGAGTATACTCAAAGCCTTCATATCAAGCCTTCTATCAGCTACCTCTGCAGCTGAGGTGGCTCTTCCATCTTCAGGTCTAGGAAGAAAGTATCCAGCCTTAGCATTAGCTGTTCTTCGTTTCTCAATGGAGTCCAAGATCTTTTGTGCCTGGTTGAACTTATTTCCAAGCTCAACAACCTCCCAAAGGATATAGTTATCTACTTGGAGATATTGCTCAAAGTTGAACTTCCATAGTTCAAAGTTATCAGGGTCAAGCATGGGGATTTTGAGGTTATGATTAGAGGATCCTGAACTTTGGGTTTCTGATTTGGAGGTTGACATGATGATTTTAGGGTTTTGAAAAATTAGGGTTTTATGTGATTAAGGTTTTGGTGTTCTTTTGATCAAAGTTCCTCAACAAGCTCTGATACTACTTGTTGATCCCAAACTTAGATCGATTTAGCTTTGTGTTAAAGAGATTAAATCAAGTATAACACGTAGAGTAACTTTGTGTTTATAACAATCTAAGTGTTATGCGGAATTAACACTTAGAACAAAGAACAATGCAAAACACAATGTATACCAAACTTTCACTTGTATTGATAATTGATTGTTTACAATGAAAGTATTAAAAACGTATATCTATATCAAACCCTAAGACCTTCTTTTATAACATAAGGAGTCTTGAACAATAATCTACTTATCAACTATTCTAGGAAAAGATAAATATAGAAAATAATCTTTTCCTAAATATACAAAACGTGTTGACTAAGTAGTTGTATTGTGATTGGGATTTCCTTTGTCAGCACCTTGATTAGTCTTGTTAGTGCCCAATCTGTTAGCGTTCAATTTGCTCTTGTCAGCGACCAAAATCCCTGTGTCGGCGGTTGAGTAACTTAGCTATTTTTATTCCCACCAGATTAAAGCTATAAAACACAAAGAAAAAATCAATTTCGTGAGGTTTGATGGTACAAAAACCAACGAAATCAATAGAACCCACACAAAAATCACCAATCTACCCCGTGGCGATTGATACCAATTGTTAACATATAAGATTCATACTAACAAAAGGTTATCTGGAGGTCAGGGAGGATAAAATAAATGGTTAAACATTATAGAGAGAGAAAGTAAAAGGTAAAAGAGATGTGTGTATAATATAGAGAGAGAAACAATACTACAACTAATGGTCATCCTCACCCCTACATGGAAGTATGTAGGGGTATATATAGGCCCGACAAAGAGTCACTTTGGCAACTTAACAATAGTAGTCCCTCCATGTCTTGCCTATGTGAATCTAATATAATTTCGTAAATGGCGCTCACATTTTAGGTGTAACAAGTATTATCAAACATGTGAACAACAACTACTCTAGGCGATAATTACTAAACGACTAGCTTTTTGACCATATATTTCTTCTCATGTAGGCTCAGATAGGGTAACATCAACGAAAAAGAGGATACACCCGTCATGGCTGCAACCCCTACAAGTTGCCCCGCCAAGTTGCATGCAATCTCAACTTTAAGTGGGTCTATTTAAACTCATCACAACCTAGAAAATTAGCGTACCTGATTTACACACTCTATGCTTTTGAACATTGTCAGGCCGGTTAAACACATTTGATACTCCCACAATCAGCCCAATGGACATAATCTATGACGTGCACATACATTTTCAGCATCAACTTGCATAACAACTGCATAACGTACTTCATTTTTTTGAAACCATGATTTCACAAATACAAATGAAATCTCAGGTTGCCACAAACATTATACATATTATGGTTTCGCCAAAAAGTTTTATCAAACATGTGATCGTTAGCCACTCTATATGGCAATTACTAAATGATTGGCTTCTCAGCCATATATTTCTTCTCATGTAGGCTCAGATAGGGCAACATTAAGGAAAAAGAGGATACGCCCGCCATGGCTGGAACCCCGACAGGTTGGCCTGCCAAGTTACATGCAATCTCAAATTTAACCGTTCATATTTAAACTCATCACAACTTGAGAATACTACACGTTTCTTGTTCCAAAATCAGACATCAAACAAATCTTAAAACACATGCCTCCTTCATCTCTCTGGTTGTGAACGCATTCTCGTGTTGGCCCACCAAGATACGGGCCTCAGCACATTATGTGACATCGTGTACCAAAATTTGAAACAACATAAGAAAACAAAGTATGCCATATCTAAATGTGTATATCCTAGCATGGTTGCAAACACGATTTTGTGATGCCCCGCCAAGATCTGTTTGGGTTTCGCTCTTATAATATCATATGAAACGAAATTTAGTAACACACAAATTACAAAACAATATAGGCAAATCGACTTATTCACCCACCTTTAACCAAACATATTGTACACTTAGAGTTTCATTAAGATTGATTGGTGCATACTGTAAAAGCTCTTCACAAATAATCTCAACCAAGCCATAAAACCATAAGGCACAAATCATCTCAACCAAGCCATAAAACCATAAGAATAGGTCATGTGGTAATAAAAATTCCATCACTTCCTTATATAATCGTGTTATTGTAATCGCAAGAGTGGATACTGCACACATGTATGATAAAACTTTTAGCGAAAACTATAATCTGTATAATGTATAATGTATAAATAAAAATTTAGACAAACTCAAACATGTGTGGCAGGTGGGCTTATTTCAGGCTAATACGCTATGGCTACAACAACGGTTGCAAATGCTACCTTTTCAAGTAACAATTAACTTCCAAGTGGTCGTAACAAAAGGCGAATGAGCTTTTCAGTTTTTGCCACATTTACGTTTCATCATCACAATCCTTCATTTGTTAGCAACTACCTCATTCACCCGAAGCAGGTTTTCATAAGGGTATCCAACATCACCAACCACAACTGTGAATGAATACCAATTCGAATCACCAAAGGCGACAATCAATCAAATAAAACAAACCACATATCATCCTAAAAACCCCACAAACGGCACCAACCGATCCAAACGCCGCCAACCATAAGCGGTGGCAACAAATAGACTAGTGCCATCGAGAAAAGTTGCGGAGATGTATCTAGATCAAGATATATCGCACATCTAATTTTGGATTAAGAGATGGATGAAAGAAGATGGATACATGCATTTTTCAAATCTGATTTTGGAATAAGACATTTGATATACATGTGTGTAATACGCGTGTGGGACACGTGCTAAAAAAAATTCTCGCAACTTTTTTATAATAATCGTGTTACTGTAGACACAAGAGTGCGTATTGCATACATGTGATAAACTTTTAGCGAAAACTATAATATTATAATATGTATAATGTTTGTTTATGAACCATATAAGTCAAAGTTGTGCAATCGGGCAATTGGACTATTGGTCATACATGGGCTGATGGAGTGATGGGCTAATGGGCATAACATTCATATGTTCATGTGTAGAAACTAGAAAGTGGTGTATGTACTTATTTTACTTGCCAGCTTTAACTCAAGACATTTACGATGAGGATGAAACACAAATTTGCATGACAATTGCCAACTGTTTTCTTGTAAATGTCTAATAATAGTAAACTAAGTCAATGTTGGATGATCATCGACACAAACAAAGCACCATACATTTGTAGCACCTTACAAAAGAATCATTTCCAGATATGTTTATTATCTCAATCGACCCTATTTATTTACCACAAAACAAATGTAGCTCAAAAAATGGATCAGAAAAACAAAAACTCGAAAAAGCCGACGTATTCAAGGTTCTCGCAACAAGAGCTTCCGGCTTGGAAGCCAATCTTAACCCCTGGATGGGCAATCGCGTCGTTTATAACAATAGGTGCACTTTTTATACCAATTGGGCTTGTAGCGTTATCTGCATCCGATAGCGTCGTGGAAATTGTTGATCGTTACGACGAAAGTTGCATTCCTGATGAATATAGTAATAACGCTGAATCATTTATTCAAAATCCCGACACAAAGAAAACGTGTCTAAGGACTTTGAAAGTGCCCAAAAAAATGGTTGCCCCCATCTTCGTGTATTACCAACTCGAGAACTTCTACCAGAATCATCGTAGGTATGTGATCAATCAATCAATCACTATTCTTATGTTTTTCGTTTCTTAGTTATTGAAATTTTATTTTATTTTCAGATACGTAAAAAGTAAAAGTGACAAGCAACTACGTGACCCCAAGGCTGCAAACGAAACAAAGAATTGTTACCCTGAAGCATACACCGAAGATAACAAGCCAATTGTTCCTTGTGGATTAATCGCTTGGAGTTTATTCAACGACACTTACAAACTATCAGCACGAGGCAACCCGTTAACAATTGACAAGAAGGGCATTGCTTGGAAAAGTGACACTAAAGCCAAGTTTGGGAAGGATGTGTATCCGAAAGACTTTCAAAAAGGAGGCTTGATTGGGGGCGCATCACTTGATGAGAGCATACCGGTAGGCGTACTTTTAGGTTGTTTAAGATTGCGTAGTTTAATTCGTAAAATAAACAGTTTAATACAAACACTTAGTAACTAGCAGACGAGCACTGCAAAACACCCTCTCAGTAACTAGCGAGTAACAGTTTTTGGTTATGTTTCAGCTGAGCGAGCAAGAAGACCTTATTGTTTGGATGAGAACAGCGGCGTTACCTAACTTTAGAAAGCTATATGGTAAAATAAACACTGATCTAGAAGCACATGAGACGATCAAAGTTGAAGTAGAGAATAACTACAATACATATAAATTTGGTGGGAAGAAAAAGCTTGTGCTGTCGACAACGACTTGGATTGGTGGCAAAAATGATTTTCTTGGGGTCGCGTATATTACAGTTGGCGGTATATGTTTGTTTATGGCGATAAACTTTATTCTTTTGTATGTATTCCGTCCACGGCGACTTGGGGATCCATCATATCTGTCGTGGAATAGACAGCCAATCGCCTGATGGCCCAATGTATACTTGTTAGGTAGGTCGATTTATACCCTGTTTATAATATAAGCGTATTGCATTTGTTAATATACCGATAGTTTACTTGGTCTTTTTGCTATTATAAAGCGTTCTATAATGTACTAACCACTTGGACAGAAGTCATTTCTTGAATATTTCATGATTCCTCATCTATGAAATTTGTCTTTCGCGGATAAACTCGAGTAAAAGAGAAAATGCCTCAGGAATAGCAATTTTACCTCTGCACGTACAAATGCACATCCTAAGTACTAGTATTTTCATTCCACTTATTTGCAGTATATGTAGACTGCATTCTAGTCCATAATGAAAACTAGAAGGAGTTCAGCTGCTAAAGTTACACCCTAAGAAATATTAGGCCAACTAAAGTTACACCGAAATTAAGGTAGCACAAATTTTTTGGGGGATTGCACATGCAAACAAAAAAAAAACTGTAGTTTTGGAAAAAAATTGCATTTCGTGACCTCAAAACGGGTGTAGCCCATGCCACACCCGGCACATATGTGGATCCGCCCCTGGTTGAGCATCAATCATAAGTGCGACGGCACGCCCACCTGCATCAGCTTGTGACGCTATTTTATTTGCTGCATACTGGCTCAACTCAGATTGACTATGCCATTGCATTATATAATCGAACTGCCAGGACTTTTAAATAACAAATGCATATTACAAGGTCAAAAGGATTAGAACTTTCGCAATAAACCAGATTACATGCATTCCATTACCTTAAAAGATAACCATATTGAATCTTTAGAAGTCAAACCCATTATGTTTTTAAGTTGCAATGGTTCACATTCATGCCTCGTTTGCATCATCTTGCCCATGGCGAAATTATCATGATTCATGGTAAATATTAACATGTATTAGAGATTTAGAACCATTAGTAGTAGACGATAACAGAACACGCATGATCAAAATTACTGTCCATGATATGACGAGCAAGCTATAGATTTTTACCACTCTAACGGCCCTGCGGCTGGTTACTGCGCACCATTTCTCTGTTGTCTGAAACAACTAATCTAAGCTAACATCCTTGGATACAAGTTCAGTTAAAGGGGCTGATCATATTTACGATAAAAAGTTATAATGAAATATGTTAATTAGAGGTGCCTCGTCACCCACTGGTAAGTTGAAAACATTTTGATATTCATGAATATGTATAGTAACACTAAAAAAAATATTTCATAAAACGGAAAAACATAAGATCTAGGAAAAAAGTAAGTGATAGTGATGTATACACGATCGATCAACATCTTTTGGAAAGCAAATCAAATCCTCCGATCATCAAGGGAAATATATAAAGATGTCTACTTTGCGTGTCTTATTTTCATCATGACCAATTACCTTTTTCGAGAACAAAAGTTATGTGAACGTACAATACACACTCGTGCTAATGCCGCGTAGCTCAGCTGATGATAACGGATGGTGGCGTGCCGGCATCTTTGCACAAAGAAGCACAAGATCAAAGGTTCAATCTTCGGCACCTTACAACAACACCCGCGAGTGAGTCATGTATGTCTCGTATTGTGAAAAAACAACCGATTATGGGGCCGGTTGGGGTTACTAATTTTTTTTTGAACGGCAATATTATTGAAAAACACTAGCAAGGATAGACAATTACAAAGAAATTAAGTAAACATGTTGTAGCCAAGCATCCTAGTTCAACGATAATCTACCTCTAGATACACACCAAGAAAATGAACGTAAAACGATATCATCGAATAAAGACTCCTTCCACGCGTTAGTAGAAGCAAAAAGCGATTGATTACGGAAGTTCCACACGCTCCACCATGTAACATAAAAAACTTCTTCCATAATCTTCTTCAATTTAACCCCAAGATGTAATGAATTAATCCAAGAGATCCAATCAGAATAAAAGGAGAAGGTACCCGCATCCCAGCCCCACCAACGACAAATAAGTTCGCCAAGGAGCCGCTGAAGAAAACATGATCCACATCTTCCTGTGTCGAATCACATAATGGACAAACCTCTGAATCAATAAGCACATTTCTTTTCGCCAAATTCGATCGAGTAGACAGACGATTGAGAAACATCTTCCAAGCAAATATATTAATTTTAATCGGAACAAAATTAACTCACCAAGTAAGAACATTCAACTTAGGGGTTATTGATTATTGATTTTGATGGCACCCCAACTATAGACACTCCTTTTAAAAAAAAAAAAGAAAAAACTATACGCACTCGTAAGAACAATTATAAGTCGAAGTGACTCAAGATGTGTTTTACTTCTTTTCTTTTGATCACAATTTTATTGGTATTATTTTTAAAATAAAAAGTTACTACTACAAGTATAACAAAACTAATAAAAGTGCGCTATCTTTTTTAATAAAAGGTAAAGTATATAGTACTAATAAAAGATTTTGTTAAAAATTGTGATGGTTATTGGATTCCAAATATATTCTAATATGATGTGATACTCTTTCTTCCAATGATCGAGTCCATTTATATACACTAAAGGCAACTAAATACACTTTTTTTTTTATTGCGACAACTTTTAAAAACAAAGTAATATGCCCTCGTATCAAAATTTCAAACCTAAAAAAAGTTATATAGCATATATATATATGGGGTGAGAAATAATTTAATGAAGTTCAACTCGTCGATAAGGTTGTTGTTTTCTTAAACAACAATATGTTTGAAGTCTTTGGATATTTAATTAAAACGAGCAAGTCAAAAAGAAAAAAGATTAAAGATTCCTTGGCCAAGTCTCGTTATTTTTTTTCACTAACCCTACTAATATCAGTTTCTATTTGCGTTTTAAATGCCAATGTAGTCAACCTTAAAAGTGGGTTGTATGCATTCTTTTTATTGGAAAGTAAAAGCTTTTAAATTTTATTTCTAAAAGACGAATTTGATTCTTTATTAAACTATACAATTATAAAATACGGATCAGTTTCTATTAATCGTTTAATTAGTTAATCTATTTTATATATGTTTATATAAACTCATTATTTACATATAATCATAGAAGGCAAGCGAGCAACAAACTCTGTCATAAATCCTTTTTAGATTACAAAACCCATTTTATAAAAAACCACATTTGTGAATCTAGGTGTTATAACATGTTGAATTCTATTAAAAAGCTCCATCGCTTCAGGTGCAAGGAAATCAAAAGTATCAGATGCGAAAAAAATAAACACATGTTGATTTTGTGTTTAGTCACTTTGCACGAAGCGGCTTTCAAAGCAGTATGACCCGCTGTAAAACCCCGTCTACTCAACCTCACAAGAGGAGAAAGCAAAGTGAGATCCACACACGCATGTTTCCTCCAACTCATCCAAAAACCAAAACGTCAACTAGTCTGAGTGTGGATCTCCATCCGACGGGTCAGTCAAGAAGATCACATGTGCTTCTTTTTTTGGCAAAGATGTCATCACGCCTACATATGTCAAAAGAATGTCCTTAACCATATTATGTCGGTATTTGAAGTCCGATAGCTCTTTACAATGAACCGCGTGTTTCCCAAAAGAATCTACGCATGCATTGCGACAAACAGGGCACATTGTATCAACAAAAAATAATATAATCATGAGGCGATACTTAAGAATAGAGAGGTATGCCACTGGTGACATATGTTGACAGAGACCGTCTATAGGGACAACTAGTAAGAAATCCCGAGCATGTGATGTGCGTAAACACTCAAAAAACCGCTTTCTTTCTCAAAGTCATGTCAAAGTGGATCTCCATATCCTTGAACATTTCACTAGTCGCTAGTGTTTGTTAGGTTTTAGAGGGGGTGGTGTCCTTATTAGAGAAAAAACTAAAATCAAAGCTTGGAATCATATCACGTAGATAAGCTTAAGAAGAAGCATAATCATCATCCATGCCACATATACCACTATCACGTAAGATGTGGTCTTGTAACATCAAGATTGGGACCTCGAGGCCACAAAAACATCGGAGAATGCCTCTTTTTCCGAGTACAAACTCAAACCACCAAGACGAACGGGTAAGGAAGCAAGTCGTCATTGTAAGTCTCCAAAGAAAGGCCCTCCGCAAACTACTATGTTCTCGATTGACCCGCACAAACCTTTGTAAAAAAATAAGGTCGCATCTTCCATGTGTAAAGGTTGGAAAGTCCTTAACCTAAAAAAGAGTTTAGAAATACCCACGCATGATCGAAGCAAACAGAGCTCACTCTGCGATTCATGTAACTGTGAAAGAAGACTAATCAATTCAACAACATTTACGACTCTCCTCATAGCCATCCCACTAATAAAGTTTGTGTCTCTACTAACAACTCCTCCAAGAGGCTTCACACCTAAAATGACCTCTGAATATCAACAGGAAACAAACCATCACAAAGCTTTACACCATTGCACGAGGGCCAAAATACCTCTGTTTCTTGATATTAAATTCAAGATCCAAACCTGTACCACCCACCTTTAAAATGTCTAACACCTTGGCAAACTCTTCCGACTCTCCAATAACAATTTCATCATCAAGATACCAAGCATGAAGAATGAGCTTGGAGTTGTCTCTGATATTATGTACAAGCGGTGCAATACAAGAGCAAAAAAAAGGTCCCAATGGATCACCTTGTAGTACCCTCGTGGCAAACCTGATATATGTATCTCCTATATACAATCTCGATGTCTGCCCATATTAGAAATCCACCCACAAATAAATAAAGGAACACCTCACCCTAACCTCATGGAGTAATGTTGATATATCCACAAGGTTAAAAGCATTTGAGGAGTCCACAGTGAGCATTGCAAGTGACCTATCGTTATGATAGTCACTCAACACCCTATTAGCGCTATGTAAAACAATCTCAACGCCATTCGACACTCGGACACCAAATTGGAAATCAGAAAGGTACTTTGACATTTCTTTACCCACACCTTTCATAGCAACCTTGGAAACCAAATGTCTCCATATAATGACTACTAATAAGTCGAATCTCATTATCTGGTTTAAGAATAGGCGTGAGAGGAGCAGATGCGACAAACTCTGCCAAGATAAGCAGGCACCTCCCCGCTAACCACAAATTAACAATTGGGATGATGATCTTTAAGAGATCTGTTGCAGTAACAGACCCCTCTCCACATAAAGTATCTAAGATATGGTGTGCCCTCGAACCATCTCTACCACATAAAGTACATTTAGGAAATGATTTAATATAACCAAAGACACAATCAATCTTTGCTATAAGGGGAGGCTCGAAAAAAGTGTTGCTCGACATGGATGGGGGTGGCTTTTACGGATGCTTAGCCTCCAAGGCTTTAATGGTATCACCGCAATATGGAGCTACACCAAAGAGGATAGCACTTTCACTATTGTTGTAGAGTGCCCATCCACATCCTTTCGAAGACGTTGCTTGATGTTGGCATTGCCCGTTGTTGTGTCCTCCATAAAATCACCTCCACCCTGTTCCAACGAACCTAACCCAGAACCATCCAACATGCTCTTAACAAGTGTTTCAATACCATCATCTTTCCATCATGTAGCTAGTGACTTCAAGATAGAGCTTTGTTGTAAGGATTTTTTATTTTCAGACATACGTTCTTGTCTATTTTTAGGCCTACACACCTGTAACGTACATCGTGGGAAAAATAACAACTTGACGCAAGAACGGAATCGACTTGGGCAACCACCTTGTAAAGAACTATTTTTAAAGCCTGAGAAAAAGCCAGGCGACAACCATAAGGCTTGGAAATCCTTATTTGAAGGCTTGGAAATGTCAATGTAACCACTCATGCCATCGGGTTCTTTAGAAAGACGAACAACACCATCTCCGTGGTGACAAACTCGACTCACATCATGTAAAGTCATACAGTTCCCACATAACCATTGGTTAAATGCCTTCAAGGTATCATGGAGTGCCATATATAATCCGTGGTCCGTGAAAATAACTTCCCGTAATGTGCCTTTTCATTCTTCGAACGAATGATGTAGCTTTTTGGGATGATAAATCAAACGAGAAAACCCTTATTGCCCACTTCACCGTTCGGGCAACAATGAAATCCTCTAAACGGACACGGCCAAATCCCGAGGATGTCGTGAAAATAGAATGACAAAAATACGTGAAATGCATTTGTAACGAAGACGATAATGTGTTTTATGTATGTTTTTGTTGAAACATTTTCACAAACACTTGATGGGTTGTAAAATATTTTGATTTGATTTTATGACAGTAAATATATAAATTGCAATCATGATTTGCGTTTTATTGAAGTGAAAAATGCTAGTATTTTATTAAAATTTGATACGGTGTTTGGTTTGTATTGATTAAATTCTAGTGAATTGGTCATATTTTTTTTTAAATAAGTTAAAGTGTTCTGATAAATTGAAATTAAAAAATTAAGTATGCATGTTTTGATTTTATATTTCCTAGACCAATTTAATTTTGACTTAAGGGTTCAATTTTACAATTGAGCATCTTATGATTTAATTAAAAAATAATTTGTGCGATTTGTATCTTATCTTGAGAAATACTAAAAAGATAGTGTGCATGAATGCACTTGTTGGTTGTTGGTACAAATGATTCCCCAAAATATAAGGGCAGTTTCCCATTTGCCACGAACATTAGGTACCCTCAATTTGATTTTTTAAGGCTAAAATTTGTTGTCAACTTGCCCTTCTAAACTTCCAAAGGTTACAAAGTCATATGCGATAATGCGAGCGAGTATAAGCTGAAAGTTTATGGACTTAAAAATCGATTGTCGTGAGATAGGATCGAACTCGAGATCACGGGATTGCACACATTACGTGAAGAGTTAATTTATTTATTTATTAAATATATTTATTATATTTATTAAATCAAACCGTAGCTAACGATCGTTAAGTAATTAAAAGTTAAGTATTAAACGACCGCTATAGAAGGTTAAAGAAGCTAAAAGAAGGAGTCGGAAAAGTTCCGGAAACCTCTTTTGGAGCATGTATATATCCGGCCTAAATAGAGGAGACAAAGATAAGGAGAAAAGATTTTGTGGCTTTATCTTGTTTAACCTTGGAAGAGAAGTTTTCCAAGGTGTATATAAACAAACTTAATGCCTCATAATTTTTCACTCCACATCTCTCTTTTCTCTTGCTTTAGCCGCCGGCCAAACACCCCGAATTAGGGTTCTTCTTTGATTTTCAATAAAGCTATTCTAGATCTAGTCCTAGCCCCTCTCTAGGGTTGTTGGGTAGATTTTCCATAGGCTTGGAAGCTCGGTTTGTTCGTGCTAGACTCACGGTTAACTCGCCGTATCACGTGTGTACAAGAACGTGATATAGTCTTACTTTAGACTATATTCTTGGTGGTGTTTGTGATGAACCTTAGTTGTCGATCGTTCCGTCGTCTTGTGGATCTTGCTAGGATAAAGGTATGTAACCCTAATCTTGATTAATATAATTGTGTTAAATTAATGATCTTGTTAATCGCTTCCGCTATGCGCTCTTTGATCCATATTAGGGTTTTAAATAATTGTTATGAACTCTATAAACCAACAGTGGCATCGAGAGCCGTTTTAACATGATTATAATTATCAAGATCTAAAGTTTTTTAACTAATATTGATTTGTGTTAAAAATTACATGTTGTTTTTTAGGTTTTATAAAAAATTAGGGTTTTGTTTTTATTATTTTTAAAATCGGCTATGCCGAATTTTTTATAAAAAAAAAAAAGTTTTTTTGTAAACCCTAAAATTACATGGTAATTAACTTTAGATGTATGCATGAATTAATTGTTATGTCATGTGTGGTTACGATCCGTAGTGATTTAATTAAATTGTTAAGTGATTTGGGTGGAATTTTGATGAATTGCATGATTAATTGTTATGTTGTGTAAATTCATGTTTCGATCCATAGAGATTTAATTGTTAAGATATGTGGGAGATCCGTGATGAACATACATGTTTTTCATGGATCATATGTTTTATGTGGTAATTGTTACGTGTTTTGCTATATGCTTTATTTGATTCAATAAATCTAAAATTAGGGAAGACTTTTATATGAATATAAAAACCTAGATTTGATATTATTTATTGAATAAATCGTATGCATGTGGCTATTTGATTTATTTATTGCACATATAAATTGTTATTATGTGTTTATGATTTAGTTTTTTTTGTACCTACTTGTTTTCATACGTTTTTGTTTTAATTGTATGTTGTAAACAAGGGTAATTTTTTATAAGAAAAATTAACATGGACTAAATCATATCAAATTAAATGAATTGTTTTTGAGATCTAATTTACATATGATTTACGTTGATTAGAACTGCAATAGCAACTTAACGGCCTACTCAATTTTGATAAACTATAAAGTGGGTATAACGCACCGCTGGTCATGTACCCGGTTAAGGAAGGAGGTGTTATGCTTCAGCGCTGACCAAATTCCCGGCTCGCCTGTGCGTCAAAATTGGAATTACCTACGGTTGTTATTGGTATAATTCTTTAAGGTTGATTTAACTACATTAATTCACATCCGAAACACACTGAATAAGGTTATTGCTATGTGCTATAACTAAGTTCTAGAAAAAGTACGGTGTGAATTTAGTTGTGTGTAAAATCTTTAATTGGTTTAACAAATACCTCAACTTGCAAGTATATGATGAACTTTTAGTCTCAACAAAAAGTTTACTAAACATTTTATTAAACTTATGTTATGGAGATGTATGCATGCTTCTCCATACATGATTTTGACACCAAAATCTATACCCTAAAAATTTAAGTCATATGCCCTCTAATTGACGAACACTTGAAGTTACAATTGTCGTCATATAAGATATCGGACGATGTTGTAATGGAGAGAAAACTTCATGACTGAATAAGATTGCACATGAAGGTTTTACGTTCTTTAGATTAGTCGACTTAATTGAGTTACTCAGTGAGATCTGGAAACTTAAGGCATAAAGAAGGGATGAAACATGTTTACAATGCAAAATGACTTTTGGCAATGTAAATCCCTTAAATGTCTAGAAATTGCAAATTTGTTTGTCAATCATTGTT
The DNA here is from genome assembly GCA_025667525.1 of Glebionis coronaria. Taxonomy (NCBI): domain Eukaryota; kingdom Viridiplantae; phylum Streptophyta; class Magnoliopsida; order Asterales; family Asteraceae; genus Glebionis; species Glebionis coronaria. Next base: position 418,091,592 of record CM046880.1, read on the forward strand.
CGACAAGTTACCATCTTGAATACTTTCATTGCTAGCAGATCAACTGATGTGATGAAATTATGTCAATTTGGATTCTAGTTTTCAAGGAAAATACTATGGTTATTATTACCGGGGTAATTTTATTTTCTTGAATGGTATTATCGAAAATACTAAATTGAATTTTGTAAATTCTTTTGCAAATGTATTAATGCAACGTTACACCGTAAACGTGGTTCATTCATTTATTGATCTACAAACCGTATGGTTGAGGATAGAGTCAATTTACAAATGAATGATAAACCTAAAACTCTTTTTCATGAGTAAAGAAGGAGTAATAAGGATTTTAGAAATGTAAAATTCAAATCCATAACTCATAGCAAATTTTAATAGTTAAGAAAAGTGCATATTTTGAGTTATTAAAAGTTACCGCAAATTGGTTATAAGGCAAACTAGCATATTTGTCTAGTAGTTGTGCTTTGACCATTTATAGGCACTACATACCATTGTAGGGTTGGTAGACCTATTAAGGAAGAAATTGCATGTCAAATCTTTAAAGTTAAAAAACATTTGATGGGTAAGTCATCATTTACGAAGTAGAGTACACTCTTAAACACTATAAGTAATTGTTACGAATGTGTTTTTCAAAAGTGTAAGAAAGTAAACACAACACTAATTATTTTCACCGATTATGAAACATTTTCAATGTTGTCAAGTTCAGTGGGAGAATTGTGTTGTATTACTGATTTTGAGTCTATTAAAACATTCTCTAAGTCAGTGGGAGTTACAAGATTTGTTGTCTTGGTAATAACCCATGTTATCTTTAGTATGTCCTAAGATAATTACTTTCGAATTGTTGACACTAATATCTTCAAAGATAGTTATGTACTGATTCTTGTTGATTAAGTGATTCTACATCTACTTGTAAAAGCTAATATATGTGGCACAATCATATTTTGTATAGACGAACGTTAGACGTGATGTTTATCTTATATATGAGGTTGTTCCATGCACAAGTGGGAGAAATGAACATTGTGTGCAAGAAACAACTCATAAAGATATGATTCTCTTAAGATAAGAGATTAAACAATCTAATTAATATTTAGATCATGTGTCAATATGATTAAAAGACTACTTAAAAGTATATATATCATTCACTTTAAGAAACACTTGTTGTTTTGATTTAGTCATGTAAGAGCTTGGACTAAATTGTAAACTCAAGGGTAAAATATCCACATGTCGTAAGATCGGGCGTGGAATGTTTTGAAGTTTCTTAAAATAGGACAAATTCCTTGAATGACATAAGATACATAGAGTAATCTTATACTACTAATGAAACCTAGTGGTGTTCATATAATAGTATATGATTGAATTAACTTGAAAAGATAAATGAAACCTAGTGGTGTTCATGATTTACTTTAGTTATACATGTTTATGATTTATTGAATAAAGTCACAAACATAAAGTCTTGGAAGACGTATAATATAAAGTAAGACGTTAATATATTGTCTCTATTTCACTAAAGACATATACATGTAACGTGTAATGGACTTATAACTTTTATGAAGTGACTTTGTATTAAAAGTACTTGAGTTATAAAGCATGCAAAATGGTTAGGAAATCTATTATACCATTAAGATGATTTAGTTGGTATATAGGTAAGCCTAAAGATATATATTTATCTTAAATATTGTTAAGATTGACTTACAATATTTCCCTAAATGAAATACATCATTGTTATGGTATGTTCATTAGGAGAATCAAAATTCTCAATATGATGGTGATGTTTGATTCAAGATAACTATATCTTCCTTTATTCCAAAAGATATCAAGGTTAGAAAGTTGAGTATGACTTGAGCTAAGAAGATTAATAAGATACCATTATGGAATGTGATGAATCACGTTATATCTTAAATGAAGTTCTGATTTGCTAAACTACTTATGAAGTGGATTGTTTAGAAAATAAAAAGTACGGAACTGTCATTGTGTTTTATAATGTCCCATATAGATAACGTTGGAGTGTTGATCTATTTGCTATGTATTAAAAGAGTAATTTTAAGTTACTAAAAGCAAGTGGGAGTTTTGATCTTGAAAAATAAAATTACAAGATACATGATCTTCTAAAATACACTAGTAATTATCATGAGGTAGACGTGTAAATACTAAACCTCAAGATAAAGGAATTTATGTCATAGGTCCGTAAGGATATCTCGGATATGCGATTTATATGCTGAGAATTATGAGTTACAAATAATTGTTATGATTTATTACCAAATATTGTTTTGGGTAAAATACTCATACTCTGATTGTTATAGATGTTGTCCAATAAGATAATCAAATTTCGGTTTTGGTTTATCTTAAATAGTTTGACTAGAAATTGAAGATGAGTTTCGTCAAAGGAAGAAAAACGCCAATTGTAGTGGTTTAATCTTTGTGTCGAAATTATATGGACAAAATTGTACACATATTTAATGTATGTATTGTGAATAGATTATTAGTCACATTTAAGTAATTAATTGTGATTGAGTATTCTTTCCTAAATACATTAAATATATAAAGATTTTGATGGTCATATTTTAATTGACAAATTTGGATATGAATGAACTATTTCTTGAATGACTACTTGAGAAAGGACTTAAGTAATCGAAATGAGTTTATTACTTCAAAATATAAATCTTTGGAAAAGTACAAAATGTAATTATCTGTGAATGGATAAAAGCATGCATCTAGGAGATTATTCTTATGTTTAATTTGAAATCCAAGATTGGATTTAAATTTGAATAAGATGGTTTCTGAGTATTCCTAAAAGCTAATGGGAGTATTATATTTATTTTCTCAAATTATATGTGTCAAATAGACATGCAAGAAAGTAAGTTTTCATTCAAATTAAATGTTGTTTTGGTTTAGATTTGAGATGGAACTTTACTTTGGAGATTTAGAAAATAAGATATACATAACCTTGGGACAAATAAATTTATTTATTTATGCGGTGGAAATACAACGTAATATGTCATGTAGTAAGTTTACATGGATATTTAGGACATGAAGAAATCTAAATCTGGTGTGAGAAATTTTCATGTGTGTCGTGTTGTATTTATATCATGCTTAAAATACATGATTATTTGAATATATTAATCTATCTAAAAAGTTATTAAATAACTTGTGTAATATTCTGAAGGAATATGTTTGGAAATAGAATAACATCCTAAATCTTGGATCGGCTTCCATATTCTATAGATGAATAATTTGTCAATCGTTGTGCAAATTATCATAGCCAACAAACTTTGAAGGTTTTGGTTGGAATCAAACATTACATTATAGATATTAATGGTAACGTATTTGTATCTTTTATGACAAGTTGTAAAACTTGAAAAGATATAATTGAGGTAACACTCAATATTAGTCATGGGATCTTTGGAGATGACATGTTGATTAAAGTTGCATTATACATTAAAGAATTAGAATACTTTGAACTTCAAATGTGTTTTGGAAGTTTAGGAAATTGGTGATCAAGGATGTTTCACAATTTTGATACTATGTGGCAATATCAAATTATTTGAATGCACATGTACAAGAGTTTCAATGAATTGAATTCTTGAAGAAAGTATTCTCAAAATTTCAATAGGTCAAGATTGGTTATTTTATGCTTCGCCAAACAAGTATGAATGTCATTACTAGAGGCATGATGCATGTACCAGTTTTATGCATTGATCTGTTTTTAGTATTTGGTTAAAGGATGTAAGACATTATTGAATTGATGAAATAAAGATCGGATTTCGTTTATTTTTCTATTATTTGATTTTGTATCCTATTTTACATGTTTTAATCCATGAGCATTATGATGTTTCTAAATGTCCGTTGTCGATTAATAATATGGGAGTATTATTAAACTAAGACAATTCAAAATAGTGACAGAGTATACTTGAAAGTATATTGGTCAATTTTGGATGATATTTGATGGATCAAATATTGGACTTATCCCAACTATATGATTTTACTTTATGGATCTTTGTCATCAAGTAAATCATAAATAGTTATCCTTAGACCTGAGATACCAGGAAACTGTCGTGGATCTAGTGCTTTTCTGTGGAATAATCTAACGCTAAACGTAACTGGTAGCTATAAGGATTATTTCCGGAAGTGTTGCAAAATTCATAAGTTTTGCTTGTAGTCAAAATGGGATTCGTTTCCTTCAAAATTTATTTTGAAGTATAATACAGCTGGGCCCCTCGGGGGAGTAGTAAGATATTTGTGCGGCCGCACCCAAATTTTGTTTTGGTGATCTTGCTATATCCGTAAACGAGAAACAGAATAGTTAATGAAGGAATGACTAAGATCCATATCCTTATTAACAATGTATTTGAAATGAAAGGATAATAATAATGATATAATCATTAAAAGGTTCTTGTCCAGGAGGCCTTACTCGAGTTGTACTAGTGACATTGTTAGTGTAACTAGACGCTAATCAATGTGATCACGATATTCGAATTTTGTCCAAGTGGGAGCTGAAAGTTTATGGACTTAAAAATCGATTGTCGTGAGATAGGATCGAACTCGAGATCACGGGATTGCACACATTACGTGAAGAGTTAATTTATTTATTTATTAAATATATTTATTATATTTATTAAATCAAACCGTAGCTAACGATCGTTAAGTAATTAAAAGTTAAGTATTAAACGACCGCTATAGAAGGTTAAAGAAGCTAAAAGAAGGAGTCGGAAAAGTTCCGAAAACCTCTTTTGGAGCATGTATATATCCGGCCTAAATAGAGGAGACAAAGATAAGGAGAAAAGATTTTGTGGCTTTATCTTGTTTAACCTTGGAAGAGAAGTTTTCCAAGGTGTATATAAACAAACTTAATGCCTCATAATTTTTCACTCCACATCTCTCTTTTCTCTTGCTTTAGCCGCCGGCCAAACACCCCGAATTAGGGTTCTTCTTTGATTTTCAATAAAGCTATTCTAGATCTAGTCCTAGCCCCTCTCTAGGGTTGTTGGGTAGATTTTCCATAGGCTTGGAAGCTCGGTTTGTTCGTGCTAGACTCACGGTTAACTCGCCGTATCACGTGTGTACAAGAACGTGATATAGTCTTACTTTAGACTATATTCTTGGTGGTGTTTGTGATGAACCTTAGTTGTCGATCGTTCCGTCGTCTTGTGGATCTTGCTAGGATAAAGGTATGTAACCCTAATCTTGATTAATATAATTGTGTTAAATTAATGATCTTGTTAATCGCTTCCGCTATGCGCTCTTTGATTCATATTAGGGTTTTAAATAATTGTTATGAACTCTATAAACCAACATAAGCTTCATATTTTAATTCCATCAAAAGCTTGGATCATACTTATAGAATCTTTTATAATAATTCGGAGAGACTCATTCATTCTAGCCAACTTTTTCTCGTCTATATTTGTTTTGTTTGTGAGTTATATATTCATTTTGTTATCAAGTTATATAGAACTGTAATGACTAGAATTAACTAAAACGAGTGGTCAAATAAATTTCATGTTCAGATTATTCAGAAAGAACGAAGTTCTAACCTGTAACTCATTCACCATTTTCCCATACTCACTCTAACCACCTAGGTTTATAAGTCATTTAATATATGCAAAGCTAGTAAGATTTGAACATGAGATGGTTTCTTTTAACTGGACTCAACAGATAACCAAAATCAAGCTTCACACGACTCATTACTCGTCACAATTTACAACCAACCAAAAATCATGCTTCACACAACTTAAGCAACCGGCCAGACTATTTTTTATAAGCATGTATGTAAAAAAAAACTAAACATAAAACGGAATACGGCATTTCCTCGTGTTTCCAGATACGCATGTTGTGAAATAGGAGTAGATATGTGTGTTTGATTTAATAATAAGTGTCGAGACAAAGAAGACATCACAATCACAAAATCTTATCGGTTCTTGTGTTCACAAGCGTACGAATATTATTACAATCTCTAGAACCAAAGGAGTATCGTTTGCATGCAAAATAACAAAAAAGATGTTTACCTAAAAGTAATGCCAGTTTGCCACATCGTATAGGAGATCTCATATTGATTTATATTCCTTTTCCACTAAAACAAGCATTTCCATCCTCTGTTTCATGTGGCAATTAGTTTATACAAATAAAAATAGACGATTTTATTTTAAAGATACGGTGGATTCAAATAAGTACAATCGTTTATATATGTCAGAGTGATAAATAGGAGTAATATGCATGGGTGATAGCGTAATCTATAATCGACCATTGATGTGTACTAGCGTAATATGTTACCATATGAGATAGCAGAATCTTCGACTAGTACTATTAAACATTTAAACTTAAAAAGGACCATAATACTATAGGTTTTTTTATTTTGTGTCCTAAAAACAAATGATAAAAAAGTTAAAGTAGATAAAAAGTACACATGATCATACAGAGAAAAATACACAGAGATCTGTAAAATATGAATCTATGTGTACTATTTTATAGGATCGTGTGTACTTTTTACCCTCTTATCATGTACCCTATAGCAAAAGATAGAAAAATCTTAATACTATTTACAACACCGAATTAAATCTATTTTACGTTGGAAACACTTGACATTCTATGCGTTATATCATATTCATATAATTGTTAGAAAATAGGGGTAGTGTATATGATGAATCTTGGATATCTTGCTTGAATTGTGTTAATTTTATTTTTTGTATAAAGATTTTGACTCTAAGAGTGTTTGGGTTGCACAAAATTTTTATCTGGATAATTCAAGAAGAACACGTTGATTTCTAAGCATGTTGATGCTAAAATCCTCCGGAAGGACCTACGGGACTAGGAACCTTCCACGTAAGCTGCGAACGGATGAAGCACCTACACACAAAAAGCAACACACGTTAACTCGCCCCGGGTGTTATCCCAGGACCAAGCTCCGGTGTGAGAATGAGTGATGGTACGAAATGTGGTGCGTGGTGTTATATGATATTATGTGTGTGTTGTCAGAGTATTTTATGATGCTTTAGTAATAAATGTCAAGACTATATATAGGGTACTGTTGATACTGATGTAGACAGTTCATATCTCGTCTACTTTCCTAAAACGGGTCTGTGTACCTTATTGCGTCTGAGACTGTACCTTTCCTCTTTGAGCATACACCAAGACGTCTAGTGGGGCCTTGGGTCAGGTGATGTCTTCCATGACGTCATGATACTGCTCTCCGTCTGAAGGCTTCTGGTCCGGCTACCTGTTCCGGTATCCTCTCCGGTATGTGACACGTGTCGTGTTCTCCGGTCTACTTCCGGGACCACACACGAACATGTCCCCCCCAGTATAATGTTATCCGGAGGGTGACATTATACTTTTGTTGGGCTTTTGGCCAGCTTGGTAACTATTATGGGCTTTGGGCCCAACTTTCGCGTCCTCTTACAAAACGGGCTGGAGTGGGGCCACGTGGAACGCACTCATCTTCGTGGGTGGTTCCTAAGCGCGCCACGTGTACTGCCCATTAATGCATCCCTCACACTTCTCGAGGTTTCTTCTATATATACTCGCCTTTTCACATTTTTCACTTTCACTTTTTACTTTTTACTTTCTTCACTTCCACCATTGTTACTGTACGTGTCTCTTGCGGTTTTATCCTCCGTCTTCTCAGGTAGGTTTTCTTTCCCGGTTTATATTGTCCCGTTCCTCTTGCATCCGGTATGTCCGACGAAGAGTCTGATGGTGTGGCCTCCAGCTTCGGCCTTTCGGATCCGAAATGCGACATGCATATCCGTTTTTCCGAGATGACTAGTGACGAGTTAGCGCTTGCCATTGACGAGTATCGAATACCGAAGGAGTTTCGGCCGCAGTTGCCCGACCCGAATATGACCATGGATATGCTAAGACGTTCTCGCCATATAGGTGTTTACCTGGCTTACCTGGAGCATGGTGGTCTCCGGATACCTTTCTCCTCTTTTTTCTTAGCTGTGATCAAACATTTTAGGGTGCATATTTCCCAACTTGTGCCCATTGGTGTGAACCGGGTGGTGATGTTTGAAATCCGGTGCCGGAGTGGTGATGTGTGAACCGTCGACTTATTCCGGGTGTTCTATAAGTTGGGTAAGCAGGGGCATTGGTTCTCCTTTGTGAGTAAAGTTCATCGGAAGGCATTGCGGTTTTGTATAGAGACAACTTCTAGCCTGAAGGAGTGGAAGAAGAAGTTCTTTTTGATTGACCGACGGGTTATACCTGATGCTATGCCGTGGAGGGATCGTGATACGTGCGTTGCGGATCCGTTTCCCCGGACTTATAGCCAGGCAGATGCGGATCTATTGGCTAAGACGTTGATTCCGTTGCGACCGCCTCATAGAGGGTTGCTATACTTGTGTGGATTGTTTAGGCCTTTGTCTCGGTTAGATTGCCGTCGTGCTCTTCGTGATGCAAGGGGCAATGGTAATATTTCGTTTTTATGTTTCTCCTATCCTTGACTAACCGGATCTCTTTAATTGTTTCTCTTATCTCCCCTCTTGTTCTTTTTTGCAGAGTGTACAATGGAACAATTCTTGAAGCTGCCGAAGTGGACTGGGACACGGGTGACTGTCGAGGAGGAGCTACCGGAGGATCAGAGAACTGTTGACCGCACCGCTCAGCCTCTAGGGGTCAAGGATCCTATTCCCGCTCTTACTCCGGAACAAGAGGTGGTGCAACACCCGGACCAAAGGATAAAGGCTGCTCGTGAGCGTAGGGAGGCTCAAACTCTGGAGAAGAACCTTCTCTCGCAGGAAGGTGGTGATGTCGGACCCAGCCAGGGTCAGAAGAGAAAAGAGGGTGGCTCTGGAGCAGGGGTCAAAAGAAGCAAAGTCACCTCCCATGACCAGACCGGAACCGGGTCTACTTCCAACCGGGTTCTTTCTCCTAGTCCGGTGAACGTGGCTCAACCCAATACTGCCGGGGAAGATGCTCGCCAACCGGATCCACAGGCGCAGGATGAGAAGGGACAACTGGACCAGAGAGTAGATCTTTCTTCCCCCTCTCCTCACCGTGCCGGCAAGGGGCCCGTAACTGGTATGCTTTATTAACTCCCTCCGTCTTATTTTCTTTGGCTTATTATTTTAACATATGCATCTTCTCTTTCAGAGGAGAATCTTGACTTGGGGAATGAAGATGAAGATGAAGACGGTGCTGATGACGAGGGGATGCAAACCTACGTTCCTTCTTAGAGGCTTCAGCATAATGTTCTTATAGATACCCATTTCGCTGCCAAAGAAATGCTGGTTCATCTTCCTACTCCGGCCGAGCAGCGCTCATTGGCCGCGCTATCGGATCATGAGTTGATCCGTCAGGGCTACCTAGCGTTGACCCACACCTCTCTGAACCAAACCGAGATTATCCAAAGGTTTGAGCTGCTGAACCAAGATCATCGAAACTTGATCAACTCTAGTCGCCAGGACTCTGAGAACTTTCAACGAGGACAAGAATTGCTGGAGCAGATCTCTGCCAACTTTAAGAAGCTTGAGACGGAGCACGCCACGTGTTCCCAAGACAAGGCAAGCCTTGAGGCTAGGGTGAAGTCTTTGGAAGCCGCTTCTCAGGCTAGTGATCAAAGGGTGAGAGATCTGGAGTGTACCCTTGGCTTGAAGGAGGAAGAGCTGACTCGAGCGAACAAGCGCACCTAAGACGCTGAGGCAGCCAATGCCAAAAGTACTACCAACATCCGTAGGGCTGCTTCAGACTGCACAAGGCTTGTCAAGGACTTCATCCCTCGTGTGATCCGCTTGCTTCATGGGAGCTCCGAGTATAAGAGGCATGTTGCCGAGGTTGCTAATGTTTGTTACTCCGGAGGTTGGTATGACGGAGTTAAGGTGAACCGCTCTGAGGAGTCGCTTGCCAAGGCTCTTTCTGAGACCAAGGATTTTGACTTCAATCAAGCCGTAGCCTGGGTGAAGAAGTGTGAAGAGTTATTTGGTCCGTCTTACCCCTTTGTTGATAAGGTAAGCAAGTCTTTTGAGCTTTCTATAGGTAACTTGATGAAGCTGACTCCGGATGAGCCAGAGACTCCTCACCAACCTCTCCCTGTTCCAACCATTTCGACCTCCTCTCAAGCGGCCCCACAATAAAGTGTGTTTCTAGGGCGTATTTTGTAATGTTTACCCACTACTATTGTAATTCAAACTTTATTTGTGCCGGAGCATGTTCCGGGGTACACTTAATCTTGTAATCGAACTTATTCATGCCGGAGGTTGTTCCGGTTCTTTTGATGCTATATTTCTAACTTGTTCTTATTCCGGTTGGATTTTATGTAACTTACGCCTTTGTTAGCCTTTTTTATCTTGTTACACCACTGTTATATCATTGTCTGCTCAAGTTTTTTTAACTTGTTATGCCCTTGTTTGTTTAAACTTCCGGAAGCCACAACGTATATTGTATCACGGTTCCTCCTCTAGCCTTTGCTTCGGTTAACCGAGCTTTCAAGGAGGAACTCTTGGTCCCGGTGGGAGGGGCTCTCGGCCCTTCCCCGGTTAACAAGGCTCTTGGCCTTTACAAGCGGTCTTTCATGGGGGTGGATGAGGCTCTTAACCTTTACCACGGTTGATGAGGCTCTTAACCTTTACAACCAATAGGGCCGCCGCTCGATGAGGCTCTTAACCTTTACAAGCGGTCTTACGCTGCGGTGGATGAGGATCTTAACCTTTACCACGGTTGATAAGGCTCTTAACCTTTACAACCAATAGGGCCACCGCTCGATGAGGCTCCTAACCTTTACAAGCGGTCTTACGCTGCGGTGGATGAGGCTCTTAACCTTTACCACGGTTGATTAGGCTCTTTACCTTTACAACCAATAGGGCCGCCGCTCGATGAGGCTCTTAACCTTTACAAGCGGTCTTACACTGCGGTGGATGAGGCTCTTAACCTTTACCACGGTTGATGAGGCTCTTAACCTTTACAACCAATAGGGTCGCTCGATGAGGCTCTTAACCTTTACAAGCGGTCCTCTTCCTCCGAGTTGATCAGACTCTTTGGGGGGCTTTGGCGTTTTGTTCTTGCGGTTGTTGTTTCAAGTGTTGCACGTTTCGGAAAATTTCCTTCCCCATGCCGGGGAGGATATAACATATCATAAATAGATGTTTTTGATTACATGAAACAATTTCTTAAATTCATTGCGTGCCACTTCCTCGGGATTTCCTTCCCTTCCATGGTTTCTAGCTTGTAAGAGCCGTTTTGAAATGCTTCGACGACTCGGTACGGACCTTCCCAGTTCGGGGCTAGCTTGCCCGGTTTTATCACTCGACTGGCTTCGTTCTTCCGATAAACAAAATCCCCAACTTTGAACGCCATGTGCTTAACCCTTTTGTTATAATATTGTTCCACCTTTTTCTTGTACTTGGCTTCTCTGATGGCTGCCATTTCCCTTCGTTCTTGCACAAGGTCTAGGTTCAAACGGAGCTCTTCTTCGTTTGTTTCCTCGTTAAACATGAGCGTCCGGAAGGTCCTCATTCCTATTTCAGCCGGGATGACAGCCTCGCTTCCGTAGGTCAAACTGAACGGAGTCTCCCCATTGCTAGTCTTCATCATGGTCTGGTGGGCCCACAAGACGCTTGGTAACTCGTCCACCCATCCGGTCATCTCTCTTCCTAAACGAGCTTTAAGCCCGTGCATGAGTGACTTGTTTGCCCTTTCGACGAGCCCATTAGCTTGTGGGTGGGCTACAACGGTGTTGATCTGCTTAATTTGCCATTTAGCGCACCACCCCTTGAACGGGTCATTCACCAGCTGCGTTCCGTTGTCCGTAACAATGATGCCCGACACACCGAACCTGCATACTATGTTCTCCCAAACGAACTTCTTCACGTCCTTCCCTTGGACTTTCGCTAGCGGCTTAGCTTCCATCCATTTGGTGAAATAGTCTATGGCGACTATGATTAACTTGACTTTGCCTGGTGCTTCGGGGAGGGGACCCAAGATGTCTAGGCCCCATTGGTAGAAAGGCCAAGGTGACATGACCGAGATCATGAGCGTCTTCGGTAGTTTAGGGACTGAAGCATGGATTTGACAAGAATCGCACTTCACTACCACTTCGTATGTATCCTGGTACATCGTTGGCCAATAATACCCTTGTCTCATTATTTTCACCACCACTGATCTATATCCGGGATGCATTCCGTAGCCCCCTTCATGAACCTCCCGGATGATATAGTTCTCCTGCAAGGGTCCTACACATCTCAGCATAGGAGAGAGATACGACTTCTTGAACAACACTCCTCCTTCTATCACGAATTGTGGAATTTTCATGCGGAGTTTCCTGGCTTCGTCCGGGTTGGCGGGCCATACCCCTTCTTGTAAGCATTTGAGGATTAGGGGTTATCCAATTTTCTTCTTCTTCTTCCACTACATCATTTACCTCTTCCTTCTCGATTGATTGTGAGGTCAATACCTCCACTAGGACCTCTTTTGTAAGGTGGTTGAAGGCGACCGAGGCTAACTTGCTCAGTATATCTGCTTTCTTGTTCTTATTCCTCGGGATGTGTTGGATGGCAAACTTATCGAACTTGGCTACCCGTTCCATTGCTTCGGCGAGGTATTTTTTCATGCGTTTGTTACAAGCGACGAACTCACCGTTTATTTGGCATGCGACAAGCTTTGAGTCCACCTTTGATTGAAGGGTCTGGGCTCCCATCTTTTCGGCTAACCTTAATCCCGCTAGTAGGGCCCCGTACTCAGCTTCGTTGTTCGAAGTCTCAAAGTCCAACCAAAGGGCGTAAGTGTACTCCGTGCCGGACGGGTCTATTAGCACCAGACCTGCCCCCGCCCCTTTTGAACTCGCCGCTCCGTCAGTGAACAACGTCCACTCCGCTTCCCCGGAGTCTACCAACTCCATCGTACAGATTAGTTTTTCTCCCGATGGTGTTTCGGCCAAGAAATCTGCTAATACTTGACCCTTAATCGCATTCCGGGGCACATAGTTGATGGTGTACGCCCCTAGCTCTATCGCATACTTGGCCAACTTTCCTGAGGCCTCGACCCTTGACAACACTTGCTTGATCGGCTGATCAGTAATTACTTTGATTGGGTGGGCTTCGAAGTATCTTCTCAGTCTCCTCGACAAGTGGAGCAAACACAGAACTAGCTTTTCCAACGGGGCATATCTTCGTTCTGCGTCATGCAGCACCCGGCTAACATAACGGATCGGAGATTTCCCGTGTTTTCTCTCCGCCATGAGTACTCCGCTGACAGCGTCCTTAGCCATTGCCAAGTAGATGTATAACGTCTCTCCCCTGATGGGTGTGGTTAGGAGTGGTAAATCCATGACCACTTTCTTCATCTCCTGGAAGGCGGTTTTCAGCCTCGGCTGTCCGTTTGTATTCGTCCCGGTTCTCCTTAGTAATATTCTTTAACGTTTCGAAGAAAGGAAGGGAGCGTTCAGCAGACTTAGAGACAAAGCGGTTCAACGCTGCTAGCTTGCCACTTAGCGATTGCATTTCCTTCAGGGTTTTGGGTGACCTCATGTCCATTATGGCTTTCGTTTTCTTGGGGTTTGCCCTTATCCCCTCTGAGGTGACCATGTAGCCTAGAAACTTCCCCTCTTCTACTCCGAAGGAACACTTTTTGGGATTAAGCTTCATATTGATTTTCCTGAGATTATTGAAGGTTTCGGCAATGTCCGCTAGGAGCGATGCCTCGGAAGGGCTCTTGATGACCATGTCATCCACATATGCCTCCAAGTTGCGACCTATTTGCTCCTTAAAGGTCGCGTCCACGAGCCTTTGATAGGTAGCTCCAGCGTTCTTGAGCCCAAAGGGCATCTTGGTATAACAGTAAGTCCCCTGGTCCGTGTAAAAGGCTGTTTTTTCTTCATCCTCGGCGTCCATCTGCACTTGATGGTAGCCTTTGTAAGCGTCCAGGAAGCATTTATATTTATAGCCCATCACTGATTCAATCTTCAGGTCAATTTCAGGAAGTGGGTAATAATCTTTCGGACAAGCGGAGTTAAGGTTCTTGAAGTCGATGCACATCCTCCAACTGCCGTCGGCTTTCTTGACCAGGACCGGATTGGATATCCAGGTGGGATATCGCACCGGGCGAACAATCCCCGCCTTGACCCATTCCTCGACCTCCTTAGCTACCACTCCACTCTTTTCTTCCCCAAGAACCCGACGCTTCTGTGCGACCGGAGTCATGGAATGATTGACATTCAACGAGTGTTTAATCAGCCTTTTAGGTACCCCGGTCATGTCAGCCGGAGTCCATGCGAACACGTCCTGACTTCGCCTGAGTAGGTCGATCAAACATGCTCTTCTCTCCTTCGAGAAGTTTTTCCCTATTACTACTAGTTGGTCCGGGTGAGCCAGATTCACTAGCACTTCTTCCGTGAGTTGGATGCCTGCTCCGTCTGCCTCGTGCTTTTCATCCTTTTTTTGCTCCGTCACTGCCTTAGGCACCGGTCCTTGGCTTCTTTTTTGTTTGTCCTCGAGCATTCGGCACTCGGCTATGATGGATGCTCTAGGGACCAGCGTGGCTATCCCTCTCGGGGTCGGGAACTTGAACATGGCATGAGCGGTTGATGGGACCACCCTTAGTGCTCTAATTCCGGTACGGCCTAGAATGACGTTGTAGGGAGACATAGCTTGCACAATGGTGAACTTCAAGTTAACCGTTCGTTTCAACTTCCCTTCTCCAAACGAGACAGCCAATTCCACCTTTCCCAGTGGGGTTAGCTCCTCACCCGAGAACCCAACTAGGCTTGCCTGAGATGGCTCTAACCTCCTCTTAATCAAAGGGCACAGATGGTTAAAACAGTGCTCGAACATGATTTGGACCGATGCTCCATTATCCACCAGCATGCGCCTTATCAAATGTCCCTCTGCTTCAGATTCTATGATGAGTGGTTCGTCCGAGGCGTCATTCCCGTTTAAGGGAGGGAAGCTTATGGGGGCTTGCATCCAGTTCCGATCTTCCGGGATAGGCTCCTTCCTTTTTTCCCCGGTTCGATACGACCTCACCATGTTGATTGTCTTTCTTCCGCCCCTATTGTCATCCCTTGGTCTGGAGGCATTGTCTCTATAACTGGCTTTGGGCTCATGGTCTCGAACCAGGTGATTGAGTTTTCCTGCTTCTAGCGCGGCCTCTAACTGCCTCCTCAGCTGGAAGCAGTCATTGGTTAGGTGAACCTTTTGACCGTGGTAATTACAGTGCTTGTTCATGTTTTCCCTTCTGACCATCCCCTTGGTGGGTTCCGGTCGGGGCAATCGGAGATGAGTCTCGAAAGCCAGTATTTCCTTCGGGGTGCGAGTTAGGGAGTCGATGGCGGATATAGGGAGAGGTTTCTTGGCATCGTATGGACGTGGGGGTGGGTACTGCGGATATGGCTGGTACAGCTCCTTCCCTTTATCGGATCTTCGCCCATAGCGATTCTGCCCCTTGTATTCTCCTCCATGCCTTTCGGACTTGTTGAACTGTTTAGCTCCCCTCTCGGCGTACTCTCCTCTAGGTATCTCGGTAGTCCGAAATGCCTCTTTCGACTTAACGTAGTCGTCGACCCTTTTCATCATCTCGTCTATGGTTTAGGGTGTCTTGTCTGTGAACCTTCGGGCTAATTCGGGACACTTTCAGTTGCTCACAAACGATGATATTAACATCACGTCGGGGGCGCCCTCGATATAGCTAGTCTCATCTGTCCACCTTTCCTTGAAGTCCGGGAGACTCTCGTGAGCCTTCCTCACTATTTTGGTCACATCAATGGCCTCCTTGGTGCACTTTCTTCTTAGCGCAAACCTTCTTACGAACTGATCCCTCAAGTCCACCCAGTTATCTATGCTTCCATTTGGTAAGCGATCAAACCATCCTCGGGCGGCGTCGTCCAGCGTCTGCTGGAACATGCGGCACCATACCGGCATGGGCCAGTCTCCTTGCGTTGCGGCCCCGGAGAACCATGTGACGTGGTTGTCCGGATCCGTACTTCCGTCATATAACTTGAGGTGAGGAGGTAAGATGTGCTTCGGGGTCGAGTATTGGATGATTCGCCTTGTGAAGGGTGAACGGGACATTTCCTTGTAAGGCTTCGACAGATCCTCCTCCGGTTCCTCGACCGTTATCGGCTTCTCCACATTCCTTCTTGGTTCGGTTTCCTCGAATGATAACCGGATGGGAGTGATGTTGTGTCCGACTAACCTGGAGTTGTACTCGGAGATGAGGGCTTGGAGGCTAGCTAAGTTTGCTTCGGTCTCATTATTGTGTGCTTCACGGTTTTCGTTATTGGCCCCCGAGCCCGAAGCCTCGGTAGGGGTGACTGGTGATTGTTGAGGACCCGCCATCAAATACTCAAGGTAGTTTGAAGTTTGAGTCCCACGGAAGGCGCCAAAATGTTGATGCTAAAATCCTCCGGAAGGACCTACGGGACTAGGAACCTTCCACGTAAGCTGCGAACGGATGAAGCACCTACACACAAGAAGCAACACACGTTAACTCGCCCCGGGTGTTATCCCAGGACCAAGCTCCGGTGTGAGAATGAGTGATGGTACGAAATGTGGTGCGTGGTGTTATATGATATTATGTGTGTGTTGTCAGAGTATTTTATGATGCTTTAGTAATAAATGTCAAGACTATATATAGGGTACTGTTGATACCTTGATGTAGACAGTTCATATCTCGTCTTCTTTCCTAAAACGGGTCTGTGTACCTTATTGCGTCTGACACTGTACCTTTCCTCTTTGAGCATATGCCAAGACCTCTAGTGGGGCCTTGGATCAGGTGATGTCTTCCATGACGTCATGATACTGCTCTCCGTCTGAAGGCTTCTGGTCCGGCTACCTGTTCCGGTATCCTCTCCGGTATGTGACACGTGTCTTGTTCTCCGGTCTACTTCCGGGACCACACACGAACAAAGCACAAGAGATCAAAGCAAAACATAGAAAAAGATTGTATGAGTTGTTATGATTCTTCATATATGTTAATATGAAAGACTAGACTTGTGTTTGTAGATACTAGTAGGATACCCGCGCAATGCAGCGGCGGGTACCCTGTAATTATATTTTTGACGATCGATATTGTTCGATTACGTATTTCTTATAATAGCGAATTCACGCATGACAAAAATTTAAAGGAGTAAGTATCGTAAACTATTTTATTATACGTTATATTATTTTTGAATATGTTTTTTTTATCAAATGAATAATAGAGATGATTATAATGACAAAATTCAATTCAAATTTTGTAACTGGAGTGTTATATTAAGTTGTACAATTGGCATATAAATATTTATTATTCAAATATGTATTACTTAAATATGTGGTATAGATAGCGTGTATAATATGGATATAAATATGTACTACTTAAATAATTAATAAGAGAAAGATACTAATCTCCCAGCGACAGTTTTGTAACAGATTTCAAACCGTCGCTAAATGCTATCAACAAAACCATATGTTATTAGTGACAACCCAATGACTCTACTCCTGTCACTATGACGTATTTAAACTTTGTTGCCTATTTTTTTTATTATCGTATCCGAAATCAAGTTAGTATGTTTATACGAGCGTGTACTCGACACCTCCGAATTCGTATTATAACTTACCTTGAAATCCCTTTGGTCTCCGTAATCACCATTACACAAAAATGTTTGATGGCACTAAAATCACCAACAATAATCGAATTTCAGTTTTGTCATGTGTGCCGTACACCACTACAAAATTTTGTACATTTACTTACTAATATTTTTTTAGTATAAAAAACACCATTTCATCTTAAAACTTTTATCTACTAAAGTCTCTAAATAAGAGTAGGTAAAGATACAATACCTATTAAAAATAAGAGTAAGGAAATTTTTTGACACTTTTGGTGACTAAAAAATGAGTAAATATAGACCTTTAGTGCTCCTTTTGTTTACTCTTATTATTTGAGTAGGAGTTGATAAAAAAAATTATACAGAGTAATTTATACGTGACTAATGTTTAAAAAGAAATATGTATATGGAATATTATATGTTTAGAAGTCGTCCTCAGCCTAAAAGGACGTATGCGTAAATTGTTAATTAATATATAATTAATATTGTGTTAAATATTAATTATAACACAAATAAATCAATAATGAAAAGTAAAAAAAAAATGAAACAAAAGCCTATAAGGATTTTGGGTTTGGTTGCTTGATCATCAAGTTATTACAAGTATATAAGGAGATCTTGGATACCTTATTATTTACTTTTAATCCCTAAATCTCTTCTCCTCTTCTTTTAGTTGATCGGCCGAACACCCCAATTAGGGTTTCAGTTCGTTCGAGTGGTTCGACCGTGAAGAAAGAAACAAGGGTTTATTTAGTTGATTGATTCAAGTGGTTTGATTTATTGGTGGTTTAACACAAACGTAATAACATACTTATTGCTTGTATAAACGTATTGCGTGCGTATTCTTAAAGAGGTCATTGTTTGATCTTTATTAGGTTTTCGGTTATTTGATTGTTTGATAAAAATGAATTAATCCATTGCTTAAAGGTACGCTTTTATTTCACAAGTTAGGTAAAACATTTGAATATACTGTTAGGCCGGGCGCGGTGTTTGGTCGTTCTGGTTGATCGCTCCACTGCTAGCTCGATCACCACCACTCTATGCCTTCGATCCTTGTCGATCGATCGAGAAAAATTGGGATGAAAATGGTTGGAAATTAATCCGGTCGTGTAAAATGTATACTCAAAGTAAAATTGGGTCGCTTTTTATTTTAATAAAAGTATTTAGGATACAGGTACTTTAAAGTTCATATAAACTTTACTGGTAAAATTATCTTACAAAAATAAAATTAATCGAGTCCCTTAGTAGGTCTTATTGTTGTGTTTGTGGGAGAAATCTACCGATAAAGTTCATATAAACTTTAGATCTATATCCTTAACCTTTAACCTACTCCATTCATTCATCATTTATACATAAATTCAAACCAGTTTTATATTATATCTCCATTTTTATTTACAATGTATAACGATTAAGTTTTCGTTTCAAAATATCGTCGAAAGGCTAATAAGGCTGATAAGCAGGCATAGGCATCTTCATAACCATGGTCAAGTATAGAAGTGGCGTGTCGAAAAGAAACGTCCACGACGACACAATGAAGATGAAAGGCTCTTGGTCGGAGGTTGTAGCTAACTTTGAGAAATAAATGCTGGAGAAGATATGAGGATACGCTGCCATAATAATCAAATGAAAAAATACACTTGGTTTTAGAATTGCTGCATTTAGTGCTTTTTACGATAAGGTTTAATGGATGAATGAGAGCGGGTCATGTAATCTCATTATGTTCCAATAAGTGTCAACAAAATATGAAACACACTATGGCCATGATTTTACATTGAGCTGTGTCGGAGAATTTTGAAAGATTATGTTGTTTGGAAAGAAATTGAGATGCATTTATTTAACCATAACACAATAATGAATTTTAGTTTATGTTTTGTTTTTTTAATTGTAATGTTTTTAAACAAGGTGAACATACTCGCGCTTCGCAGCGGGGTCGTTTGTTTTTTTATTGGATAGTTTTTTGTTATATGTCACTTTTGCTTAGGCATACAATGTTAATTATAGTGAGCTTGTACAACTCTCCCCCTCCTATTGTGTCCTCATATATTGCAGGGTATCATCATCCACTGGAGTATACCGCCTGCAAACCAAAGAGTTCCTATGTTTATTAGGCTCACATAAGGGCACATTAAGGAAAAAGAGGATACACTCGCCATGGTTGCGATCCTGATAGGATGCCCTGCTAAGATACGGGTAATCTCAACTTTAACCTTGCTCGTTCAAACTCATCACAGCTTAAAATTCTGAGACCCCCAAAATCTGACATGGAACAACTAGGCAACGAGGGGGTAACACATCATAGTACAAGAAACAATAAATTACAGTTCATACAAAGCTGACGAAATAAAAACAAGTACATTACATCATAAAAGGTCAGAGTTTTTAAACATAGGTCCCAGAGTTTTAGAAGCGGAAAGTTATATTATTTCGTCTCGATTTATAACATAAAGTTGCCCAAAAGATATAATAAACTTCTGACAGTTTATACTAAAACCAATCTTTTAAAAATATCACAGAAATCTCCAAGCTGCGATAATATCCTGTGGGCTCCCATCCAAGCAAAGCTAAGTAATAATACCTGAGATTAAACATGTAAAATCGTCAACATAAAGTTGAGTGATATTCATAGGTTTAGCAGTAAAGGTGTCGAACACAATCATTCATTTGTAAAACAAGTAAATAGGGAGTATGGTTATGATCATTAACCATAGTCCGAAACCATTATTATTGTTGTTCAGTTCATGAAACGAAGCTTAACTCAATGTAAGTTCCTCTAGGGAGTATTCAGCCTAAATACTCAAGTATAAACAAATATCAGTGCGTCAAGGTACTTGAGACGGGGATAGTCAATCCCGATGGATCCACCCACAACATTCGCGCTTAGTACTCGAAATTAACGGTTCATGATCAGGAGAGGAAACTTAAGGCTAGAGACTAAAAAGCAATAATAATATTGAAAACCTGAAAATCATACATGTTCGGGATAGCATACAAGTTCTGGATAGCATACAGTTTTTAAATAGTTGTGCTCCATCATGTAAAATCTCACCCCTTGTTTAGAAACCATGTATAAGTAAAAAGAGGCTATGAACTCACCTTAGCCATGAGGTAAGTCAATCACGGTACTCAGCAACTGAGTAGAAACGATAGTGGTAGACGATCACCGACGATATGGATGTCCGGGAAAATGAAAGCCGCAACCTATAAAAATAAAGCGCGCGTTAAGACTCGAACTCAAGTATCGATATGCACCAAATATAATATGACTCAACTGTTTTCAAAGTATTCATGTTTCAAAAACCATTGACACGAACCAAATGAATCCTTTTATCCAACGTTACTCGTTAAAACACTTGTACACTTGAAATTGACCCGTTATACGACGCCAAGTTAACGCAAGTCAAACTATTATTTACCCTTATTCGGACCAGTAGCTAAGTCATTTATATAATGACTAAGCACTTGAGTAAGTCACCATGTCGGATGGGGAATACTCAAACTCACGCAACACAAGCATTGAACTATGTGTCCAAAATTAAAATCAGCAAGTACACTCCGAATATACACACCGATCTACCCTATCTAGACTTGTCCGTTTTAGATGAAAATTGGTGTCAAGGTCACTTATAACCTGTATAAGACCTCACCAAAATTTGAGCCAAAGTTCACACTTTAAAATCCATCAGCTCGACACTTTACTCGACTCCAAAATTTGGGACAGATTTGTGTACTTGTTTTATAAAACCGTTTGGACCACTTTAAAAGTACTAACTCGACAATCCGTATTTTGAAACCACTACTAGACTCATCAAACTAAGTTTTAAACTTTGAAAATCAGTAGTTACATTTATCTAACCAAGCCTAAAGTCCCCGAGAGTCGACCCAAAATCAGCCACAATTTCGGATTGTGCCGACTTGCGTCTCCCGGTACACGAAAACTAAAACTAGCATAACTTTTGACTCGTAATGACTTAGAAGCTCTATCTTATACCAAAACGAGAGTCTCAGAAAACTCTACTGCAATATCAAATAATCTCAGTCTTTCACAGACCTTAAACCCCCAAAACAATCTGTTTAAAGCTGCTGTCCCAAATTATACTTTTAGAAAACATGTCAAATCAATTTTCCCACCAAAACTAATCATTCCCATATCTCTAAGATCATCATACTATAAAACCCATCAACCAAACACACTCCTAAACACATGTATGCATCAAAATCAAAAGATCAAAATAAAAACTTAGACTTTTTAACATGAAAACATGAAGATTTTACCAAAAACTTTACATGCAAGATCATCAAAACATAAATCGACCAATGAAATCATAACATCTTAAAAAGTTGATGCATGTGCTTGAATTTGGTACCATTAGAATCACAAGAACAATTTAAGGATGGGTCTTTAATTTGTTTTGGATTGATCATGTTAAAAATCAAGATTTTGAGGGTGTTAGTGGTGGTGAAGTCATGGCAAAAGAGGGGGGGAGAGTATGGTGATTTTTTTTTATGAAAATGTTATGTGTGTGTGAATTAGTGGAACAAAATGGCATTTTATATGGTGGTTTAAGTGGAGGAACCAATATTGCCAACTTTGAAAGTTTTGGACATAAAAACAATTAATAGTTTTTAAAAGGGTAGAAAATGGTTATTGGTAAATATTGAAAATATTTACGGGGCTCGGGTTTCGTAAAAATACTTTTCAAAAGTTACCATGCATCATAAATATGATTATATGATTTCCCGACACGACTTAATACGTAATTAAAACGAAATCGTCGAGAATATTAATATCGAAATAAGGACAAATAAACGTAAACTTTTGGGCATCCGTCGGTATCGCGATCACTAGGAATTCTCGTTGTACATTGATTTTGAATAAACTCATTATAAAACGCACGCGGGTGATTTTAAATCAAAAACATTGATTTAAATTAAATATGGAAAAATAAAATAAGAATTTTATAATTCTAGATAAAATATTGTCAATGATCATAAAATACTTAAAAAGTATAATTTATTTAAAATTTAAGAATCTCAGGATTTACATATAACAATACAAGAAAACGTAATACATTGGAAAATTCAAGAAGCTCAAATAAAAAGAATAAAATAATGCTGGGAAAGTACGGGTTCTCACAGTCTTCCCCCCTAAAGGAACTCTGGTCCCCAGAGTTCTCCTGAAAACAGTTGAAGATGCAAACAAGAGGAGGTACAAAGTGTAGAACAAAATTCATTGCTTCCCAGGTAATTTCCTTACCATGACGAATCTTAACGGTTAGAATTCACTATGCTTCAGTTTCTTAACTCTTTTTCGTATAACTTTTCAGTCTTGGATTAGAATAACGATCTTTTCAGTACGAAGAAAATTCAAGAGATAGAATTGTTGGAAATACGTACAAATAACTAACAAGAATGAACACAAGAATCGCTTAAACGGACAAAGTGCGTTAAAATGAATCACGATTGGTAATCAACAAGGATTTGCAAATCGCGTAACTTGTAAAACATGACAATCTGAAATGTAAGAATCTAGTTACAAGCGAAATAAAAGGAAAAAAATGAATATATGATCATTTAAGATACAAGTTGTCATAGTCAGTTGTCTAGGATTTTGGTATTACTTAAAATCTGAGTTTATATATTTTCTTGATTAAAAGATAATTTTACAAGGTATAGTGATTTAAAATCAAACTATCGGTATTTAGTGAGCATGATGTTGCTATATCTTTTTCTTGACCATAATTTTCAAAGTAAAAGTAGAACAGTTCCAAAATAGTTATCCTGATCGGCTTAAGAACTTTTGGGTGACTGTATGAATTATCGTTAAAACTCAGGTTTATCGTTACCATTAGAGAAATTCAGATTTTTCCAAGTTATTTAGAAACATTGTTTAGAAATTATAATTTAATTTAATAATTTCATTAGGTTGACAGTAAAGTACGATATAATCAAATACTTTAAAAGATAGAGCTTGATATCCTTTTTAAATAATAGTTATAAATTTACCAAAGAGGATATATAGATCCGATACTTAACTTGAAACAGCTATTTTGGTAATTTAAACATTTGATAAAATGTATAAAACGTTCTTAAAAATTAATAATAATTTTTCAGAAATCCAAGAAGGTGATTAAGGTATCAAATGATAAACACATAACATTTTCTGGTTTTAAAAAAGTGACAAGAAAACAACGAATATGAATCATATAAATGTCAAAAATCTGTATGCGAGCAATAACACAAGGGAACAAAACAAAAATTGTATCAATTCTTAACAAACGTGATGGAATAGACGCGTCGATGATAATAAAAAAAATAAGAAACAAAGGATTATAGCAAGTCATCGCTTCTTGAGTGCAATTGGTGACACCAATAACGGCTTATTAAGTTCTCATTAGTCGATACACGATCGAAGGAGAAAAGCCACACAACGAATTTTCGAGTTAAAGAAAATTCATAAGAAGTCACTTGAGAGTAAATTCAGTAAGATGAACAACATTAGCAATAAGAGGCGAAATCAAAACGTGGTTCACACGAATGGATTTTTAAGGCGATAGTGTCTTAACACATATCATGACAATTACACGGAATTATCGTTCACGTCCAATCGTAAATCATTAACCGCGTCCAGAGACGTTGCATAGGTCTACCAAGATAGATAAAGAAGATCGATCGATGAAGAGGCATAATAACGTTGAAACTTTCAAGTCTGGTATCAATGGTAAGAATTTAGGCAAATGGTAACGAAAATCGTATCATGAGGATGATGAGGTAACAAGTAAGGCAAAGGTCGTTGAGTAAGTAAATATGTGTTTGAGGCATGTACTTTGTTTAAGAAAAGATAAGGGTTCACATGTGTATGTCGTGAACTATTGTTGCTACTCGCATAAGATGTAAGAGTTTTTAAAACTTTTATTTTATCTAACTTTTTAAGGAAAATAATTAAAAAGTTGATTCTTGGTTAAATATTTAGGGCGACTACTATTTGGCCCTGCATGGCTTCTTCTAAATTAAGCATAGGTGATCAGGCCATGCATAATTTAGGACTAGCAATGCGATGTTTAGCTTCGTCATACCAGTATTACATATCATATGATTTAAAATATGTATATAATAGCATTTGTAAAAACATGAATCAAAATAACATATGAAACTTTTCGCCTATAAGTTACTGGCTAACTGTTTAAATCAACAGTTTGTATAGTTACAAGGGTTCTTTATAAGACCGTATTAGAACAATTCGTGAAAATACATTGTAAAATTAATATAAATTAATTTTATAAGATAACATTCAATTATTTAAGAAAGTCCAAATGAAACCTTTTGTAAAATGTTTCGCAAACAAGACCAGTTTGAGTTTATATGGTAACATGACAATAGTTTGTAAAGTAGCGAGTGGGTTACAAGAGGGAAATAAGGAGTAGTTCAAGACAGTCAACGAAATGGTTACAAGGTGATAAGGTTTCAGGAGGTTTAGTCGAAATCGTCAAGAGACACGTGCCAAAATGATAACGAACGATAAAAATAGGAACTTCAACCTTGGTCTAATTCAGTGGTACGATAGAAGCAAAGAAAGAAAATAGAATGACAAATAAGTCATAAATAAAAGAAAGGATATAGGAATCCGTATGTGCACATCGTGATTTATTTGACAAAAATATACTTTTAAGAAAGTAGGGTATCAGTTAACAAATAGTACAATCACTCAGAAAAGTTTCTATATTAGGAAGTTACCGAATTTCAAAAGTTCAAGATCTATGTATATGTATGACCGAACTCAAAGTTACTATTTTATACTTGTTCAAACGCAATCATTGTTTTTAGTTTGTAAAATATCATTAGTTAAAGTTTTACGAGCTCAAACGAACTCAAAAACGATTCAATCCATATTTTTAAATTTTATCAGTTTTGACCTTTTTAGTCAACTTTGACTTTTGGGTTTGACTTGACCAGTTAACTCATTAAACGATATTCTAAGACTCAAAGTCTAATGCATTTCGATGTAAAACAATGTTTTGAACAACTTTCTAGGTTTACCCAAGACTTGAAACGGAATAAAAATGGACGAAAATGCCCTTGCATTAAATCTGTCAACAAAATGTTATTTTAGCATTATTCAGAAAATAACTTCTTAGATTTTACAATCTCAAATCAGCGTAACTTGCTCGATTTTAAAGTTTACTGGTCAAATTTTATGTCCTAAACGGACGTCTCAATATGTAGAAATATATATTTTTATGTCTAAAGTTATAAAAATATTTTCTTGACACTGTTAAACTTCCTGTAAAGTTTCTATACAAAGTATATTTTTCGCCACAACTTGAAATTAAATCTAAATTTCATAATGACTCAGAATTAATGTACACACAAGACTTGTGAATTCCATAAAGACGAAAGAGAATAAATTGTATAATTAAACATGTAAAGAAAACACAATATAGAAATAGTTCAAGAATGCCAACGATAATCTGAGAGATAAAAAACGACGCATATCATCCGTGTCTTCGGCTGCAAGATGCAATGCAGGAAGATCTCCTGGCAGCGTGATTTTCCAAAATCACAAGACATACCTAGAAAGAAACAAAATATTAACAAGTCACACTCCTGAGGTGAGGAGGTTTAATGAAAAAGGGAGGATACAAGTAGGATCGTATTCCAAACAATCGTCACATAATAAATGACGATCATGTGTTCAAGGTACAACGGATGTTGTAAGTCGAAGTCGAAACGTAGAATGGTCAATGAAATAAGATGTAATCCATGTACAAGTGTCGTGTAAAACAGTGACGTAAAGGTCAATCAAAGTTACGAAAACTCACGATGTTATTCAACACGGATTTCAAGGAATGCTTCAAGATGCGTGACTCACATGGTGTCCCTTAGTCTTTTCCGGAGACACATATAGACTAGACATTCAATTACGAATGGTCGACGAGCAAATTGGATATCTAAATAGATATTTTAAAGAAATTAAACAGTGAGAGCAACACGTACGGTAGTAAGAATGAAAATCAGGAGTTTTTATCAAAAACAACACTTATTTAATTCCGAACAATGGTATCACGAGAGTATGCACAACATGTAACAGTGAGTCGAGAAAAACAGATGATTCAAAACGAACGAGTATATGAGGTCAGTCGTATCACGCATAAACAAGATAGCAATAGTACTCAGAAAAGTGAGTATGAAAAGGCAACCGCATACGCGCTCCGAATACAATTATGTAACGTCATAACAATATGAAATCATTGCGATAAGATCAATTCACAAGAACAAGAATTCAAGAAATACAGTATAGGCAGATGTAATCACAGTAACATTCAATGATAATCCATGAAGCGCAAGGCTTTAAAAAGACATAGTAATTATCGTCATTAAGGTAATATAATATTTCAACATGTAATCAAGAGATGAAATACTATAACGATAATTAAAAGTAAATAATAAGGATTAGAGAGTTACCCGCGCAGATATCGAACAACATTGGCAGATTCTGTGATTGACACTTAGAAACAATAAAATATTTGAACTTTCGGTTATAGACTAAGTTTTTGAAAATGACTCAGTTCCCTATAACCATCGCTCTGATACCACTCTGTGAGACCCCCAAAATCTGACATGGAACAACTAGGCAACGAGGGGGTAACACGTCATAGTACAAGAAACAATGAATTACAGTTCATACAAAGCTGACGAAATAAAAACAAGTACATTACATCATAAAAGGTCAGAGTTTTTAAACATAGGTCCTAGAGTTTTAGAAGTGGAAAATTATATTATTTCGTCTCGATTTATAACATAAAGTTGCCCAAAAGATATAATAAACTTCTGACAGTTTATACTAAAACCAATCTTTTAAAAGCATCACAGAAATCTCCAAGCTGCGATAATATCCTGCGGGCACCCATCCAAGCAACGCTAAGTAATAATACCTGAGATTAAACATGTAAAATTGTCAACATAAAGTTGAGTGATATTCATAGGTTTAGCAGTAAAGGTGTGGAACACAATCATTTATTTGTAAAACAAGTAAATAGGGAGTATGGTTATGATCATTAACCATAGTCCGAAACCATTATTATTGTTGTTCAGTTCATGAACCGAAGCTTAACTCAATGTAAGTTCCTCTAGGGAGTATTCAGCCTAAATACCAAGTATAAACAAATATCAGTGCGTCAAGGTACTTGAGACGGGGATAGTCAATCCCGATGGATCCACCCACAATATTCGCGCTTAGTACTCGAAATTAACGGTTCATGATCAGGAGAGGAAACTTAAGGCTAGAGTCTAAAAAGCAATGATAATATTGAAAACCTAAAAATCATACATGTTCTGGATAGCATACAAGTTCTGGATAGCATACAGTTTTTAAATGGTTGTGCTCCACCATGTAAAATCTCACCCCGTATTTAGAAACCATGTATAAGTAAAAAGGGCTATGAACTCACCTTAGCCACGGGGTAAGTCAATCACGGTACTCAGCAACTGAGTAGAAACGGTAGTGGTAGACGATCACCGACGATATGGATGCCCGGGAAAACAAAAGACGCAACCTATCAAAATAAGGTGCGCGTTAAGACTCGAACTCAAGTATCGATATGCACCAAATATAATATGACTCAACTGTTTTCAAAGTATTCATGTTTCAAAAACCATTGACACGAACCAAATGAATCCTTTTATCCAACGTTACTCGTTAAAACACTTGTACACTTGAAATTGACCCGTTATACGACGTCAAGTTAACGCAAGTCAAACTATTATTTACCCTTATTCGGACCAGTAGCCAAGTCATTTATATAATGACTAAGCACTTGAGTAAGTCACCATGTCGGATGGTGAATACTTAAACTCACGCAACACAAGCATTGAACGATGTGTCCAAAATTAAAATCAGCATGTACACTCCGAATGTACACACCGATCTATCCTATCTAGACTTGTCCGTTTTAGATGAAAATTGGTGTCAAGGTCACTTATAACCTGTATAAGACCTCACCAAAATTTGAGCCAAAATTCACACTTTAAACTCCATCAGCTCGACACTTTACTCGACTCCAAAATTTGGGACAGATTTGTGTACTTGTTTTATAAAACCGTTTGGACCACTTTAAAAGTACTAACTCGACAATTCGTCTTTTGAAACCACTACTAGACTCATCAAACTAAGTTTGTAAACTTTGAAAATCAGTAGTCACATTTATCTAACCAAGCCTAAAGTCCCCGAGAGTCGACAAAAAACCAGTCACAATTTCGGATTGTGCCGACTTGCGTCTCCCGGTACACGAAAACTAAAACTAGCATAACTTTTGACTCGTAATGACTTAGAAGCTCTATCTTATATCAAAATGAGCGTCTCGGAAAACTCTACAACAATATCAAATAATCTCAGTCTTTCACAGAACTTATACCCACGAAACAATCTGTTTAAAGCTGCTGTCCCAAATTATACTTTTAGAAAACATGTCAAATCAATTTTCCCACCAAAACTAATCATTCCCATATCTCTAAGATCATCATACTCTAAAACCCATCAACCAAACACACTCCTAAACACATGCATGCATCAAAATCAAAAGATCAAAATAAAAACTTAGACTTTTTAACACGAAAACATGAAGATTTTATCAAAAACTTTACATGCAAGATCATCAAAACACAAATCCACCATGGAAATCATAACATCTTAAAAAGTTGATGCATGTGCTTGAATTTCGTACCATTAGAATCACAAGAACAATTTAAGGATGGGTCTTTAATTTGTTTTGGATTGATCATGTTAAAAATCAAGGTTTTGAGGGTGTTTGTGGTGGTGAAGTCACGGCAAAAAGGGTGGGGGGGGTGGGGAGCGAGTATGGTGATTTTTTTATGAAAATGTTATGTGTGTGTGAATTGGTGGAAGAAAATGGCATTTTATATGGTGGTTTAAGTGGAGGGACCAATATTGCCAACTTTGAAAGTTGTGGACTTAAAAACAATTAATAGTTTTTAAAAGGGTAGAAAATGGTTATTGGTAAATATTGAAAATATTTACGGGGCTCGGGTTTCGTAAAAATACTTTTCAAAAGTTACCATGCATCATAAAAATGATTATATGATTTCCCGACACGACTTAATACGTAATTAAAACGAAATCGTCGAGAATATTAATTATAGAAATAATCAATAAATAAACGTAAACTTTTGGGCATCCGTCGGCATCGCGATCACTAGGAATTCCCGTTGTACATTGATTTTGAATAAACTCGTTATAAAACGCACGCGGGTGATTTTAAATTAAAAACATTGATTTAAATTAAATATGGAAAAATAAATAAGAATTTTATAATTCCAGATAAAATATTGTCAATGATCATAAAATACTTAAAAAGTATAATTTATTTAAAATTTAAGAATCTCAGGATTT
The DNA here is from genome assembly GCA_025667525.1 of Glebionis coronaria. Taxonomy (NCBI): domain Eukaryota; kingdom Viridiplantae; phylum Streptophyta; class Magnoliopsida; order Asterales; family Asteraceae; genus Glebionis; species Glebionis coronaria. Next base: position 418,121,483 of record CM046880.1, read on the forward strand.
ACATATAACAATACAAGAAAACGTAATACATTAGAAAATTCAAGAAGCTCAAATAAAAAGAATAAAATAATGTTGGGAAAGTACGGGTTCTCACAAAAATGTGGCCATCTTTCCACGTACAACGCACTAATGTGGTGGCGTATGTCGAACTATAAACATCACACTTGCTGTGGAGACAAACAAATTCAAGTATTAGCGAAGAACACCACCCATCAATATAAGCTGACACAAAGAAAATAGTAAAGTTGTAAACGCTTACCTATTGACATCAGCACATAGCTATCATCGTCATTATTATTCCAAAACCATAAAACGGGTCTAAAACACACACACATACCCACCATCTTCTTAACATGTATCAAATACACAGCTTTCAAATGCAACAGTTCAAACATAAGGAGGCTCAAGTATGCCAAGTGTCTAATAACAGGATGCACTTGTAGTGGCTGCAATCACAGTTCGTTACCACGCCAAAGTATGATTTATCACAGTTTTTCAGAAGCTTTTTAGGGATAATAATAAAAGAATCGTTACTATAGATGTTGTAGGAGGTCGAGATTACCATAAGCAGATATAAGCCGTAATAATAAAAAAAATTAGACTCAGCATACCCTTCGACATAAGCTACCTATGTTGTTTAGTTTAAGTATAAGACCATACCACAACAACACAAGTGATCACGTCTTGGCTAACACAATAACACTTATCTCCAAAATGCAGCCTTTAAAGGCCTAACCGAAACCATGCAATATACGATTGGGCTCAGATTTTTATAGGTTAATCAGGTCATAGAATTATCCGAGTTCCACAAAGGGTGCAAAGTAATTCGGTTTCATAGCGGGCACGTAGCCATGCCATCCAGGCTTTGCCCTACCAACTTAGGGGCGAGATATCTCATTGATATTATAATAAACATCATGTCCCTAGAAGCTACGGATCTTACCCGTATCCCCATCGAAACAAAAATGGGAATGCCTTTGGCCGATATATCTTTTGCAATTCAGTTTCAGAAAATGCAGGAACCCGCGATGGTTGAAAACTAAACCGTTTACCCTGCCAAAACATGAATGTCTAGGCCTTTATTTGAAACTATTCAAATAGACCAGTAAAATTAGTTAACTAAATCATTTAAATCAACAATCTAAAACAATGAATTCAAACAACATGCCAAAAAAGACAGATTTAAACCTTAAATTGATGCCCAGATGTGAAACCAAATTCAGAACAGCAGTTCTGGAAATTATTACAATCCACAAAAATAATGACTTATACGGTAACAGAAACTAAGTTGTTCAAATCAATGTTGGCCTCATAATAACGATCGTTTTATGTCGCGATGGTTACAAATAGAACATGGTGCCCCGCCAAACCGTGGAGATTGTCAAAGACACTACATTCCTTATGAGTTTTGATAGGTGTGTAAACACCCATCCTTTTACCACTTAATTCTGGCTAAAACGAGACCAAAACGCGTATTTAATATCATTTGTTTGGAATTATGCGTGGTTTTTATGTTTATTGTGTTTTCAGAGCCAACCGGATGAATATTGAAGAAAACGTGGGATTGCACGGGTTTTACCGAAGAAAAAGACTCAAGATGAAGTCTATTGTCCAAGAGATGCAAAAGATTTGAAGTCACTGGGCCTATTCGAAGATTTATCGAAGAAAAGGACCAAAGATGGAAGATTTACATAAGTCGAAGAAACTCAAGTCTATTAACGAAGAAATTAAAAGACGAGTTAAATTTAATCGACGACAAATCCCGAATCAGAATCGAAAACGTCAACTTTTCTAAAAAGAAGAGAAGACAAGAAGAACGGGAGAAAGCCCACTCACCAACCAAAGGGAACACCTGTATAAAGGGTTCCCCTCACACTTTTCATCCAGTTTTTTAGTTTTTTTCTTTCCCCTCTTTTTCTTCCTTTCTGTTCGTAGGCATCACCAACACCACTAGGGTGTTTGGTGATTTTGATCTTTGTTTTTCAATCTTGTAATTTCATCCTTGTTTTGTGATTGTTAAAACCTTATTCTATCAATTAAATCTTTCCATTTCATCTTGTTCATCTTCATCTATTTGGTTAAAAGTTTAAGTTCTTATTTGATTGATTTGATCTTCAAAAGTTGTTGGGTTTTATGTTTTTATTGATGGGATTTGTAGTTTATGGTTAGTAGATGCTTAGTGATTAGTTTATTTAAGTTTTTGGTTAGAATCTTGGTGATTTTTGGCTTAAAACGTATTTCCCCTGTTTTTCTGAAAGTTACTGTTCTTGAGTTCCCAGGTTCCGGATGAACCAAAAGTTCCGGACGAACCAAGAGTTCCGGATGAACTAAAATTTCCGAATGAGCATAAAAAGTTCCGTATGAATTTTCTTTTCAAAAGTTCCGAATGAGCATAAAAAGTTCCGAATGAATTCCCTCAAAAAGTTCCGAATGAGTTTTTAAAGTTCCGAATGAATTTTCCTTTTTAAAGTTCCGAATGAATTTATGTTAAAAAGTTCCGAGTCAGTTTAAAAGTTCCGGATGAATGTTCTTTACAAATCTTCCGAATAAACTTCCGAACAAAGTTCCGGACGAAAGTTCCGGGTGAACTTCCGAATCAACTTCGGAAGAAAGTTCCGGATCAACTTCCGAGTGAAGGTTCCGAGTAAAGTTCCGAGTGAAGGGTCCGAGAAAAGTTCCGGATAAACTTCCGGGTGAAAAGTTCCGGATCAATAGTTCCGAATCAAGGTCAAACTTCCGAATCAATCTTCTTTTGAGCATTTTTAAGTCTTACTTACTTACTGTTCTTACTGTTCTTCATTTTTATTTTATATTTTAATCCAAGTGTTATTAATTGTTATTAATTTAAGTGCTTTTAAAGTTAAGTTTACATTTTAGTGCATTTAAACCTTTAGTAGAATAGAAAACCACTCGCCTTTTTAGTAACCAAGAACAATCATTCCACTTAGAACCAAGATCAATTCGAGAGGATACCGAGAGAATATAATCTGTACCCGCTAAAAACGCTAGTAGCAATGGCGCCGCTGTCGGCTCTTCTCGTTAAGATCAAAAGTTTTTTGTGAGAACTTGGATTTTGGGATCCGTTCCCCGTGAACGTTACTTTTTCATAAAAACTTTCAAAAACACAAAAAATATAAAATTTTCAAAAATCCTAAAAATTAAAAAACCATAAAAACCAAAAATATTTTTGCTTTGTTTTTGCCTTGTTAGTTCTTTTGCAGGTGCATGCGTACACGCTCCACGTTTTATCCCGAGCCCGAGACTCTCGATAACTTAAACATGGCGGGTGTACAAAACAACAACAACATACCACCTCAAAACAACAATAATAACAACAAAAACCCACCTTTCAACAACATGAATAATAACAACAACAATGAGCCTCTACCGGATAATCACCCGATGATTGAACTGCTGCAAGCTCATGTAGATGGCAACACTGATCCAATTGTTATACCAGCGATTGCAGCCAACAATTTTGAGCTCAAATCCGGCTTTATCCAGATGGTCTCTGCTCAACCATTCTTGGGGCGTACCATTGATGATCCACATGACCACATTAAGAGATTCTTGCAACTCACCAATACGGTCAAATTCAATGGTGTTCCACAAGAGGTAATCCGGTTACAACTTTTTCCCTTTTCTTTAGAGGGACAAGCCCGGCATTGGCTTGCTAAGGAACCGCAACAGAGTATTCTTTCGTGGACGGATTTGAAGACCAAGTTTATCAATTACTTTTTCCCACCCTCTCGTACTACCGCTTTGCGGAATGAAATCATAAATTTTGAACAAAAGTACGATGAGTCATTTAGTGAATCTTGGGATCGTTTTAAAGATCTTTTAAGAAAATGCCCACAACATGGTTTTACCAAAGTGCACCAAATTAACACTTTTTACAATGGTTTAAGCATGAATGACCAAGATTCACTAAACAGTGCCTCGGGGGGTAATCTTTTGGCTAAGACTTCCAATGCTGCTTGGGATATCATTGAGAATAAGTCTCGTGTGCAAACCAAGAGTGTTCGGACCAATGTTGCTAGTGCTAGTACTAGTGACAGCGACAAGCGACTGGACAAAATCACTACGCTTCTTGAATCGCTTGCTACCCAAACCGCCAGCAACACCAACAGCATCAACGCTAGAAACGCTAATGACACTCAAGTCAATGCTGTTAGCCAACCATGCGAGATATGCGGGGGTCCTCCCTCTTACACCACTTGTACTGCCACCCAAGAATACCCTTCTGAAAATGTGAATGCAGCTTATGGCACCTATCCTCCACCTACTTATCAATCTAGACCTCAAGGTGACCGTAATTTGCTTAGCTACCGCTCCAACAACTACCTCTCACCACCCGGTTTTCCTCCTACCAACCCAAACCAACAACAAAACCTCAACCGCCCTCCTCAACAACAACAACAACCTCGTACACCATACATCCCACCTCACAAGCAGCAACAACCAACTCAACGAAACAACCAAGTATACCAGCAACCTGCTTATCAACCACCCGCATACAATGCTCCTCCCAACCAACCCACCGCTCTTCACCAAGAAGTGGAAACTTATATGAGGACTAACGATGTGATCGTGGGAAACCTTCAGCGGGAAGTGCTCAACTTGAAAGCAGACCTGGTCAAGCAAGGGAACGATCTGAGAGCTGATATGAGAAACACGCTGGATAGTCAAACGAATGACTTGAAGAACATGATGGCTAGTTTCTTCCAAGGTAGTCAACCCTCTTCTTCGGGTACTCTTCCGAGTAACACCGTTGCGAATCTAAGAGGGGAGATGAAAGCAATCACCACTCGCAATGGTAAAGGTACCAAGGAACCCGAGCTTCCTATACCTCCACCGGTGATTGTGACTAAGGAGAACGAGTCACCTATTCCTCATCCTTCTCCTTCCCCAATTTCCCCACCTCTTACTCCTACCCCTCCTCCACCCAAGGATGTGAGTGATCCTATTCTCCCGAAGCCTTCCTCTTCTTCCAATATACCTTATCCATCTAGGTTGAGGAAAGAGAAGCTCAAAAGCAAGGACGATATTCAGGTTTCGAACTTTCTTAAAATGTTTAAACAACTGAATTTCAATATCTCCTTCGTTGAGGCTCTCGCTCACATGCCTAAGTACGCGAAAATGTTTAAAGATCTTCTGAGTGACAAGGAAAAGCTTCTTGATATTGCCAACACCCAACTTAATGAGAATTGCTCTGCAGTGCTCTTAAGGAAATTGCCAACCAAGCTTGGTGATCCGGGTCGTTTCTTAATCCCTTGCAATTTCCTGGGAGTAGAGAATTGCATGGCCCTAGCCGATCTAGGTGCCAGTATTAATCTCATGCCTCTAAGCGTTTGGAAATAATTATCTCTCCCTGAGCTAGTCCCCACCAAAATGACTTTGGAATTAGCTAACCGTACGGTTGCTTATCCAGTGGGGATAGCCGAAGACGTCTTTGTAGGAGTCGAAAAATTCACTTTTCTTGCCGATTTCGTCGTCGTCGACTACGAGATGGACCCTCGTGTTCCCTTGATCGTGGGTCGTCCATTCCTGAGGACCGGTCGCACTCTCATCGATGTTGAAGCCGGCGAGCTTATCATGAGAGTGGGTGACGATAAAATCGTCTTCAACATGGGAAAGTTGTCTAAACAACCTTATTCATACGAGAGTGTTAATTGTATTGACGTTCTGGATGAGGCTTGTGAAGAACACTTTAATGATGCTTGTAAAAATATTCCTACCTATCTTCCCAATGTTGAAACCGTTTCCTCTATTGATTCATCACTGTCTCTATTTGGAGAAAGTGATTTGTTTTGGAACAATCTTGAAGACACCATGGGAGATGTGAACTTAGCTAATGATGATTCTCCCACCGATGGGGATGAAGACATGCATTTCTTTGAAAACCTTCTCAACGAAGACAATCCTTCTCCTCCATCTCCCACGGTTATTGCTATCGATACTCCGACTTTGAAAACGCCTCCCGTCGAAAATCCTCCGGATTTAGAACTTAAGGAGTTGCCGCCTCATCTCGAGTACGTGTTTCTTGAAGAAGAGAAGAAGTCGCCCGTCATTATCGCGAAGGACTTGAAGGAAGAAGAAAAATCTCGCCTCATCGCCGTGCTTAAAGATCACAAAAAGGCGATTGCTTGGAAAATTTCTGATATTCGCGGAATTGATCCTCACTTCTGCACACACAAAATTCTCATGGAGGACGACTTTAAGCCCATAATTCAAAGCCAACGAAGGGTGAATCCAAAAATCCATGAAGTCATCAAAACAGAGGTTATCAAACTTCTTGATGCGGGTATGATTTACCCTATTTTGGATTCACCATGGGTTAGTCCAGTCCATTGTGTGCCCAAGAAGGGCGGAATAACCGTTGTTCCCAATGAACACAACGAGTTGATTTCCACTCGTCTCGTTACTGGGTGGAGAGTTTGTATAGACTACCGCAAACTCAATGATGCCACGAGAAAGGATCATTTCCCTCTACCTTTTATGGACCAAATGCTTGAACGTTTAGCGGGTAATGAATATTACTGCTTTCTTGATGGTTTCTCGGGTTATTTCCAAACACCCATCGATCCCCAAGATCAAGAGAAGACAACATTCACTTGTCCCTATGGCACATTTGCTTACAAAAGAATGCCTTTTGGCTTATGCAATGCCCCCGGGACTTTCCAAAGGTGCATGCTAGCTATCTTCCATGACATGGTTGAACAAACCATGGAAGTATTCATGGATGATTTCTCGGTCTTCGGGGATTCCTTCTCTTCTTACCTTGCCAATTTGGAACGTATGCTTAAGCGGTGCGAAGACACTCGCCTTGTTCTGAATTGGGAAAAATGCCATTTTATGGTAAAAGAAGGCATCGTGCTAGGACACAAGATCTCCAAAGCCGGTCTCGAAGTAGACCGTGCTAAAGTCGATGTTATCGCTAAGTTGACTCCACCTTCAACCGTGAAGGGTGTGAGAAGTTTTCTGGGTCATGCGGGCTTCTACCGTCGATTCATCAAAGATTTTTCTCAAATCGCTCGCCCGATGACCCACCTCTTGGAAAAAGATACTCCTTTTATCTTTTCCAAAGAGTGTCTTGAAGCCTTCAACTCGCTTAAGGATAAGCTAACTAAGGCACCCGTCTTGGTTACCCCTAATTGGGAGCTGCCCTTTGAGTTGATGTGCGATGCTAGTGATTTTGCTATTGGAGCGGTTTTGGGCCAAAGAGTGAATAAACACTTCCAACCAATCCATTACGCTAGCAAGACAATGACTGGGGCTCAATTGCATTACACGACAACCGAAAAAGAGCTTTTAGCTGTTGTCTATGCCTTTGAAAAATTTCGCCCCTATCTTGTCCTTTCCACCACAATCGTTTACACCGATCATTCCGCGCTGAAGTACTTGATGACAAAGCAAGATTTCAAACCAAGACTTCTTCGCTGGGTTTTGCTACTCCAAGAATTTAAAATCGAAATTCGCGATAAAAAAGGAGCAGAAAACCTAGCCGCGGATCATCTCAGTAGACTTGAGGATCCTTACCAAGGGGATCATCCGAACAAAGAAATCAATGATCCTTTTCCCCTGGAGACCTTAATGTCTATCAACTCGACTGCTGATGAAACCCTGTGGTTTGCGGACGTTGCAAACTACTTGGCGGGTGGAATTCTCGTTGACGGGCTAACATCCCAACAAAAGAAGAAGTTCTTCAAAGACATTAAGACTTACTTTTGGGATGACCCGTATCTATTCAAACAATGTGCTGACTTGATTATTCGCCGATGTGTTGATGGACCGGCAGCTTTTGAAATCCTTGATGCTTGCCACAAAGGACCCACCGGTGGTCATTTTGGTCCCAACTACACCGCCAAAAAAGTGTTTGATTCGGGATTTTATTGGCCCTCCATATATCGTGACGCTCACAATATGGTTAAACGATGTGATGCTTGCCAAAAACAAGGCAAGATCACACATAAAGACGAGATGCCTCAGAATTTCATTCAAGAATGTGAAATCTTTGATGTTTGGGGTATCGACTTTATGGGGCCATTCCCTTCTTCTAAAGGAAACAAATACATCCTTGTAGCCGTTGACTACGTTTCAAAGTGGGTTGAAGCCAAAGCTTTACCTACTAATGACGCAAGGGTGGTTTGTAACTTTTTGAAATCTCTATTCGCTAGATTCGGTGTGCCTCGTGCCATTATTAGTGATCGTGGGACTCATTTTTGCAATGACCAATTCGCAAGAGTCATGGCTAAGTATGGTGTAAATCATCGTCTTTCCACAGCCTACCACCCACAAACTAATGGCCAGGCTGAAATATCCAACCGAGGATTAAAGCGAATTCTGGAAAGAACCGTGGGAGAGCATCGTGCCTCATGGGCTGATAAACTTGATGATGCTTTGTGGGCTTTTCGTACTGCATACAAGACTCCGATTGGTTGCACACCATATCGTCTCGTGTACGGGAAAGCGTGCCACCTCCCCATTGAGTTGGAGCACAAGGCTTACTGGGCCTTGAAGTGGGCTAATTTTGATATCACCAAATCCAGTGACCTACGCAAGATCCAACTCAATGAGCTCAATGAACTCCGTAATGAGGCTTATGAAAATTCTTTGATCTATAAGGAAAGGACTAAGCTCATTCACGACTCTAAGATTAAGAACCGAGAGTTCCATGTTGGAGACAAAGTCTTACTTTTTAACTCTCGGTTGAAAATCTTTTCGGGCAAGCTGAAATCTCGTTGGTCCGGCCCATTCACCATTGCCCAAATTTTTCCATATGGTACTCTCGAGCTCGCTCAACCTAATGGACCTAATTTTAAGGTGAATGGCCAACGAGTGAAGTTGTACTTTGGTGAGGACACCTCTCAGGAGATGATTCCATCCCTCACCACGTTCCCCATGAACTAATTTTGGGTCGAGTCAGGCTCGTGACTCGGTTATAAAAAACAAGCGCTCCTCGGGAGGCAGCCCGAGTATCTATCCTTTCATGTTTTAACCTCCTAAGTGTAGGGGGACCTCTATCGGTGTTTGTATTTGTGTGGTGATGTGATTACAGGGATGAATGCACTCATGGAACCTGTGAAGAACCGTGCTCCCGTGTTATCCGGAATCCGGTTCTATCTCTCAACTATCGTGATTCAATTTTCTTCTTACTCACATTTGAAATTGATCACTTTAGTCGTCTCTTCCTTAACTTGAGTTAACCAACGTGCACAATGTCATAAGTGTAGGGGAGACTTTTCCCACATGCTTAAACATTGAGGACAATGTTTATCTGAAGTGTAGGGGGGGACTTCTATCGAAGTTTTAAGTGGACTTTTCCATGAAAATGCCTTCATTTAACTGGAAAATCATCTTTTTCAACATTTTTAAAATTTTAAATTAACTTTGGCCATTTAGTCGTAATTTTTAAATTTTTATCGTTGCTTTCATATGTATATATCCTGTAATAAAGTCAAAAATATTAATAAAGTGGTGTAGCTAGTTTAGAAGTCTTTGACATATTAGGCCCGTTGCGTTTATTTTGACTCAACCCGAATAGACTTATCCAAGTTTATTCTAGCTAGTATCCTTAACCATGTAGACCTTAAATGGTTTATTAGGCTAAGTGTCCACGAGTCTCATTACTTGAGATTTTAAATTGTGGAGAACGAGAAATGATAGAGTAAATTATAAGTCGGTATTCTTGCACAAGCTCACTTGGTGTAATTATTTGCCTATTCTCCCATCACTTGCTAATAATTTATCTGCAATAAGTAAGGTCGTACGATTTGAAAAGTTACTTAGCTTCTAGCCCAAGATCGTTTAAAAGTTGCTCGATAATGATAAGAGTTCATAGCCAAGGCATAACTTATGAAGCGGGGCGCGAAGATTGGCGAGTCCGAAAAGGCCCTAACAAGGCATGATGATTCCATTTTATTGCTAAAGATCCAAGGTGATGTGAAAAGCATTATTCCCAAAATCGATATGAAGGATCAAGACTCACGACGAAAAGCAATCAACTCCCGTAAAGATCATGGAGAAGTCTATCCGAAAAGACCCTAACAAGGTATGAGGATAAATAGATCCAAGTCCGAAAAGGAGGCGGATCTTTGTATCTCAAAATCCCAAATAGAGATTGAAGAAATAATCATGAAGTCGTGGTCAACAAAGTTGGAGTACCTCTCAAAAGTCTCCAAGTGAAGAAATTCTATGAACAATGAGAAGACCATTATCTCAAGCACGTCTCTCAAGATATGAAGTATGAAGTACATGCCAAATATCGGCCCGAGAAAGGTCTCAAATCGTGAACCGAGTTATACCAAGATATGAACTTTTTGATATCCCGAGAAGCAGTTTTAAGAGATTTTGTCCTTTAGCTAACTATTGATCAAATCGTCCTACTTTGCTTTCAGCCTAAATAGACTATCAAAATAAGTCAAAAATGCATCTTCATGATCATTCTAAGACAAAAATAAAATATAAGAGATACACCTAGTAATAAGGGAGTTTAAGCATATAATTAAGCCATGTGTGTAAGTGTTTGATTTACTAACTTATAATAACAATGATCTCGTTTTTAAGCTTAGTTTGGGGAACGTGAAACTTGAGGGTGATAAATCTTCGCAGCACCAAAGCCCTAATGTAAGTCACTGATTTCTTTGCAAGTTATTTCCATGTAGCTATTTTCAAGTGAAAATGGTTTTCTATCCTTTTATTTACTTTAAAGATTTTAATTTCTCTTAGTACTTTGTAGAATATTGATAACCTATGAATCTATGAAGGGGTTTGTTGATTTCTAGAGAGAGAAAGTTAGAGAGAGAAAGTGAGAGAAACTATGTGTTATTTTATTAAATGGAAACTAGAAAAATGACAACAACAGACCCCTTTCCATGGTGGAAAGGGGTATTTATACTTCCAAGCATACATGGGCTTGGGCCGGTCCATGACAAGCCCATGGACCGGTTCTTACTTAACTTAATAAGCAACTATGAACTATTTGTTAACTACGAGCTATTACAACATTAATAATATTATGGAGTGACCGATACTTCTAATATACGTAAAAACGTATTTCTAACAATCTCCCCCTAAGGGAGGTCACTCCACGTTACAAAGTTCTAAACCTAGCATACTATACTAAGTCTTCGTTCTTTAGCTCGTAGTCTTTTCTTCTTTTCTTTCTTTTGTTGTGAATATGTTGGTTTGATCTTTTTGGCTTTGGCTTGAGAGCATTGTTCTTTGGCCTTTCACGTGCGATCTTTGCCTCTCTTGTGAATTTGCCTCCTCGTGACTCCATGTTCCACATACTTATGTCTTTTTGTTGAATTCTCGAAAGTTTCAGAGTTTGGTACAGCGGAAGACTTTATCTTGTACTTTCTTGAATTTTTGCTAAACTTTGTTGCAAAGAAACATAAGCATGTGGGAACGACTTCTACAGGTACACCGCAACACCACCGTCTTCACTGGTACACAACAACGCCACCGTCTTCAACAGGTACACAGCAACGCCACCGTCTTTAACAGGTACACAGCAACGACACGAATAAAATGGCTTTGAACATTTTATTCTAATTCGGTAGCATTTTACCTCCGGTCGGTGAAGACCGTTGGACGATATTAGATATCGTACCCGTGACGGATAGTTTCAATTAAGTAACTTCCTGACAGGATTTCGCGGGTAAACCCGTTCTCTTTATTCGACCGTCCAAAGCTGACTGCGAACATAAAGAGTGAATCACTTGGATAAATTATCCTTGTGATTTGAAGCCGTCAATTCATGAAACCTGGAACAAGTGAATTTCAATTAAGATTTTCACCATCGTTGCTTTCCAGTTGTCACGAGCTCAATTCATAAAGAATCTTGCACGTCACCTACCAAGTGCTGTTTGATGTTAACACTAGAAGGATTTCCACTCGTCACTGTGATCAATAAAGAGTCACTCTGAGTGTTCTGGCAAGATCATATGATAATGCGAAGAGGCCTGGAACGAGTTTAAGTTCAATTAAGAATTAAACCACTGTTACCTTCCAGTTTTTCACAAGATTGGTTCTAAAAGAACCGCACGTGTAACCTACCATGAGCTTGTTTGATGTTGGCTCAAGCAGGATTTCCATCTTCATTGTAATACTTGCGTATTACTCGGATGTTCTGGCAATATTACAGGAATACTGCGTAGGACTCATGAGAATCTCTTACTTTTCACAGTGTGTGAGAAAGCAAGGAATAAATGGAAAGTGTCCTAATGAGACTTTTGATGATCTCTTGGCTCTAGACTCGATTGTGCGTTTTGATTTAGTGAGCGATGGCTGGAGAGGAGTGCCACCTTTTCAATACCAGTCTATTCGGAGTGAATAAACCAATAGATAACGTGTTGAACTCCGTGTGATTAAAACAAATACCTTTTGAGAGATATTTGAGTTAGCTGGGAAGGGTTGTGCATTGCATCACTGGGTCCATGATGTCTTTCTTCAATACCGAGAATCATTAGCAAAAATGACCTCAATAGCATATGTATTGACCCGGTTTCTGCCTAAAGTTGTAAGGAGGGCTTCTTTCTTTACACCCTTTATCTTTACATTTCTTTTTCATTCTTCAACCCCTTCAATGCTTACCAATACGTCATCACTAGCACCTTGTTGTGATTGTTCCAGTGCTAGCTTAAGTACTTGGTCGGCATTCAGCTACGTTCACATTCTTTCTCCATCTTTCCTAGGACTTCTAATTCTATCTAGGGAATTGTCCTTGGGAAGATTCCATCGGCTCTGATGAATCATTGGACTAAACCTATTCCTACCACCCTTTTGTCACCACATCCGTCGTGAATTAAGCGTGTTTTGGGAAGGAATTGCCACCATGAAAAATCATTGAAAATCACCTAAAGTACTTGTGATATTGAAATCAAAAGTTTTGTACCTTAGGTGTTTTGTTCATCAAAAACGCTCCCCCTTAACACGTGCTTTACACATATTAAGATGGATTATCGTTAAGTCTTTTTCATCTTTTAGCCAAGTATCACTTACGTCTCCTTAATCCCATTTTCTCCCCTTATCCAAAATGTTAACCATTAATATTTGGGATATTGAATGGATTAACCGGTCTTTGGGTAAAAAATGAAATTGATGTTTGGCCATAGAACAAGTTATTGCTCCCCCTTAATTGAATAAAGGATAGTTGTAGTGCTTTAGTATGATATATTTTGAAAGATTTAGAATCTCGTGAGAAATTCTTGAAAAATTATCATACCTTAACACTACATCAAGCCATACAAGCACAATATTCACAAATATACATATTCACAATTGAAAACCAATATAAAGTGGACCTGAAGTGTACGACCCATTAGATGGATCGTTGCAGTAGCTTGTGGTGCACTAAATATGGTCTTCCACCAACGAACCTTTCCAAGCTCCTCATCAATCTACGTTCACGGAGCTTTTGATCAATCTTCTTGATCACGTACTTTGCCATCTGCCGGTAACCCGGATGCCAATCCTCCGTCATTTCTGGCAAAGTCCCACCCGAGTTCAGATGCTCCAACTTTCCTCTGACTTGTAGAAGAGTCCCATCACTGTACTTATGGAGCTCACCCACCCTCATAAACTTCATCAAACCTCGACTGTTCAAGTAGAAAATGCCGTAATTCGGGACAGAAATGCCGGTATAGGGACATCTTTCTACATGTTGAGGTAGCACTTGATTCACTGGACGGGTTAGGTTAAGCTTCCTTTGATAGCTTTCGACTCCCAACTGAAGATCTTCAACTCTTGTCTTGATGACAACGCTTCGTGTGAACATACGAAGTGCTGTATTCAAAGCAATCAGGTCTTCACGAGGAATATGTGTGAGTTGATCTCGGGTCATCAGAAGCAGCATATCTTCGATATCCTCAAGGCGAATGATGGAAAAATCTCCCTGCTGGATTTTGTATTCCCTGTCATCCTCCCTTTTCAAACGAATCTCCGTCACATGATAATAGTCGTTCTTGGCTTCAGTTTTCAATCCTAAAATGCTGGAGATGCGGATATCGGATCTAACAATACTTCCAGAATTGACTAGGCAGCAACCCCTGTACGCCCTTCGAACTCGTTCGTCCCAATGAGATGCACCTATGACAGCATACATATCATAATTACAATTTACCTTTGGGACCCAGAGTCGGTTTACCTTTTCCTCGATAAAGGGTATTGTCCCCCAGTTGGCAGCTTTCAGTAAGGTCAGGGAGGTTGCGTACTTTGATGACCCCTTCAGTAGATACACAAGATCATTGGTGACGAAGAAGTCAAGAGCAATCTGATTATCTTGAGAAGGATCCATTGGAGGTGGAGCTCTTTCTGATTCATGAAGTCCTGGCCGTTGAACGGTATTCAGAGCCTTCAGGATCTCATCGGCATAATACTCAAACTCCATTTGGGTTAACCGGGTTTTGGCACGAAGTCTCTTATCTTTCAGCGCTTTCTTCACCAAGGATGGAGTAACCGAAGTCTTATACTCATGAGCAAAAAATGCACATAAGTCAATCGGACTTCGGATATGGAGATACAACACATCTTTGTCAGCGTCTGTGATCGGATCATATTGTGCTGCTGCCGTGATCCAAGCCTATGGTGGTGCAGTCTCGTCTATCTCCAACGTGTCTGCCCAGTCTCGTGTGCTTGGTTCAGGAACCGTAGATTGTTGTGCTTGTTGTAGAGGAGTAGAAGTGCGAACATCTGTTGGTTCAGTTTCAGGCATTTCGGCAGTGTCGTGAACTGGTGAGTGTTGTGCAGCTTCGGGTTCTGTTACTGATTCTGCAATCACAGGAGCAACAACAACAGAACTAATGGGGTTAGTGGTAATAGGTAAAGATACAGCGATAGAGGTACCGGGAACCGATGACGCTGTAGTGGCATTCACATCGTGGCGCCACTTAGTTCGTCTTGATTCCGATGATGTTGATTTGTCCTTCTGCGCTGCATCTTTCTTGGACTTGGTTCCAGTCTTAGCAGTTTTCTTGGAGCTGGTAACCTTGTCTCCCTCTTTAGGCTGTTCACCCTCATCATCATCCTGATTGTCATCCCCGTTACTACCCCTAGCACTCTCCTCATTCCCATCACCACCATCATCGCCATCATCATCATCCTCATCCTCGTCATCATCATCCTCATCCTTATCCTCATCATCACCATCATCGTCATCCTTTTCCTCTTCTTCTCCTTCTTCTTCCTCTTCCTCTTCACCAGTACCCTCTTCCTGCTCACTTTCTTCCCTTTCTTCTTCAGGTAGAATGTGATAAGGTACCACACTTCCAAACGTTTTAAATAACCTATCATCCTCCATGATAGCATCATTCAGGGATTTGTATAGAGCCCGTTGAATCCTAGACTTATCAAACGATCCAAGTTCCACCATACGAGCCTTAAGGATCTTCTTCAATTCAAAATCCGTCAAGTCATAAGCAATCTTGTAGGCGGATTCTGAAGGATTGGATGACTTGATCAACAAGTTATCAGCTGCTAGCGTCTTCAATTCATCACGCAGTTTAGGCACAATGGATTCAACGGATTCTTGCACTCTTTCTTTCACAGAGGCTTCAAGTGCTTCTTTTTGCTCTTTGTATTTATCCCTCATCGCTTGAAGTCTGGTGATACGTGCAGCATGCTTATCAGCCTCAGCCTGCTTAACTCGAGCTAGTTCTTCTGCATGTGCTTTTCGAGTCAACTCCATATCTGCAGCGAACCTAGCAATCATCTCCTCTTGAGCTTTCCTAGATGCTTCTTCACTTTGAGCTCGTCTTTGTAACTCTTGGCGAAGTTCATCCATTTCTCGTTTGTGAGTATCCACATGTTTATCCAACAGTTCGGCCATCACCAATGCAGCCATTGTAGATGTTGCAGAGCTGCTCTGGGTTGATTGGAGAGCCTCGGTTGTTACTGCGGTACTGAGGATGGGGATTATAGGTGGTGGAAGAAATGGTGTTGAAGCCGGTCTGGTTGGTAAGGGTTGTATTGGTGGAGGTTGAGTTGCTAAAGGTTGGGTTGACACTATGATCGTAGGAGCAACAGACTCCTTTTCCACACTTGCTGAAATAGGGATTGATGGCTCCTTCGAAGTGGAATAATGTTCAGGTGACCCAAACTCATCAACATCATCTGGTTCCACGTACTCATCCTCAACATCTACCCTTGCACCTGAACCACTACCGCCAGTATCTTTCCTACTCCTTTGAATTGCTATCTTCATCATTTGTTTCTCAGTTTTATCAAGAGTAGGATCAACAACGTCTTCTTCGTCACGTAGACGCATCTCATCAACCTTACCCTTTCCCTTCTTACCCTCAGTCTTCTTCTTCTTGGTTTCGGGTTCAGGTAACGCAGCTGGTTGTTTGCGTTTACCTTTACTCTTGACCGTTGTAGATGAGTCTTCTCTGGTCTGAAGGTTTGCTTTCAGCTTCTTGATTTCTATCTGCAGTAGCTTGTAATCAACAGAACCTTTGATTTTCTCAGACAGAAGGTAATCAGGAATAGGACCCGGAATCACACCAATAGACGGTCCTTCATGCCTCAGATCCACAGTATCATCAGCTTCTTCAGTGTGATAGCGACTTGCTGCACGCCTATCAATAGTAGCATCATTCTTCATAAAATAATTAATGATAAGCTTGATAAACCGAGGATAAGGAAAGAAGTTTTTCTTCAGCTTCTTGTTATAGAAGAGTTGAAAGGTGAATTCTTCCCATATCAACAAAGCATAATCTGAATTTGCAGCTTTGTACATGCCATAGAAGAGGTTTATTATAGGACTGCGCAAAGCATCATGGCCACTTATTTTTGGTGTAAGACATCTACTGAGAATACCCATCAATGCTCTCCAAGGTTGTCCTACTTTAGCAGTGGTAAACTCAGACGCAACTCGTATTTCCGGACATCCAAGAGCGTCAAATAACTCCACGAGTTCATCTTTAGTAGGATCCCTTGAGAATGACATGCCTTTGGGTGTATCCCGTATACCAAGAATCTTACGGAAGTCTGAAACTGTGAGTGTCTGCTGCTTGTTGTCGATGGTGAAGGTGATCTTGTTTGAAGTGATTTCCTTGGTAGCCCAAAATTCATACATATACTCATAAGGCACCGAGGCACTACTTCTCAAAGCATTCTTAAAATGGGATTGATCAAGGATCGCAATGGCTACTTTAAATCCATGGTGAGTGGATTTTGAGATTTGCTTCAGGCGGTAGTTGTTGGGTATAAACTTAAGGGTTCGTGCTTTAGCAATATCGGCTTCTCTAGAGTCTTGGATTGCTTGTACTGTTGGATTAGTCATTGTATCTGCTTAAGATAAGACATGAAAGGTTGATGCACAAAAACATATAGATATATATCATTCTTACTTCTAAGCATAACACATTTCATAACATAATACAACAAGTACATTTAACATGCAAACAATAATAATCAAACAACTCCTCATTCGGAACTTTTCCTCATTCGGAACTTCTTCATCCGGAACATTCCTTCATTCGGAAATTCCTTCATCCGGAAGTTCTTCATTCGGAACTTCCTTCATCCGGAAGTTCTTCATTCGGAACTTCCTTCGTCCGGAAGTTTCTTCATTCGGAACTTCCTTCATCCGGAAGTTCTTCATTCGGAACTTCCTTCATCCGGAACATTCCTTCATTCGGAACTTCCTTCATCCGGAAGTTCTTCATTCGGAACTTCCTTCATCCGGAAGTTCTTCATTCGGAACTTCCTTCATCCGGAACATTCCTTCATTCGGAACTTCCTTCATCCGGAAGTTCTTCATTCGGAACTTCCTTCATCCGGAAGTTCTTCATTCGGAACTTCCTTCATCCGGAAGTTCTTCATTCGGAACTTCCTTCATCCGGAAGTTCTTCATTCGGAACTTCCTTCATCCGGAAGTCCTTCATTCGGAACTTCCTCATTCGGAAGTTTTTCAGAAAAAATCCTTCATTCGGAAGTTATAACCATGTTCATTCGGAACTTTTCAAACACAGCCTTTGTTGATCTAATCGATGTGCGTTTGTGAGTTCTAAGGCAAACTAAGGCATTTTAAACATCATATCATACTAATCCGCACAAAACCCACCACAAATCCCTAGTTAATTAACCCTAAATTAATCATAAACCCTAAGTTGATTAAACTGATTAATTGAGCACTGTTAACAGAATTACATGATAAGTAAGGTGGATTAGAAGTTAAAATATTGATGAAATTACCTTATTAATCGAATGAATGGAGTTGGATGGATTAAACGAGTGATTTGAGTTCTTGTGTGTGTTTATTCAACAATGGCGGCAAGTATAATGAAAAAGAGATAAACAGTGAAAAGGGAAAGTAAGGGGCGGGGGGGTTTTTATTTGACTTAGGTCAAAATTTTGACAAGTTTCAAAGAGTGTCACCTTAAGTCCCTCCAATTTCACATTCACCCTTGTTTAACTTACATTTTTCATTTTCCTTAATTCCCTTGTTTAAGTTACACACAACTTAGCAAACACAATCTATTAGCATATCTCCAAAATCTAAAAGCATTGCCTATCACATAGAACGAACACAAGTCTTATTCTAAAGCAAAACCACTCAATTACCATTTAGCCATTAAATTTCACAATCACTTTTGAAAAATCAATTTTAATGACGAAGATGATTTAATATTTTCTCCCCCTTAAACGATGACCCGTTTTCTAGTTAAAGAGCTGTAGTCATTGTTTAAAGAGTCAAATATTGATGAAAGCATTTCCAATTTATATCTTGAGAAAGTTTGATTCGTGGTGTCAATAAGATTTCTCTTATTTTAACAAATTAATGCACTGAGACGTACACAAATTCGTGTTAGACCAAGTTGTAAAGTAAACTTGATCCCTTTGCATGATTTGGCTTGTAAATCACGCCCGAGAAAATTAATTCCCGTTCTGAGCCAACGTTTTCCAAGGAAATACGTGACTTTAATGTGAAAAACCGGGTTGCAGTCAGAAATAACTACAAGCCATTATGGGCATGTTTTAAAAATGTACAACTTTTATACGGACTCTATTTATGGCACCGTGTCAATATTGATCGACATTTCTAAGGCCGTAAATATTACCGTACTAAAAGACATGCCCGTTTTAAAAACGAAAAATATTTTTGGTTTTTCTTGATTTTATAATTTTTATGGTTTTTCTAGGTTTTATATTTTTTATGATTTTTGTTGGTTTTATATTTTTGTATTTTTCTTTTGTGGTTTATATATTTACGATAATATACATGATCACGAACAAAAGGATACTCTGAATAGTTTACCACGACTATTCAGCTGATTCTTCTGCCAACTCTTTGAGAGTCGCTGGAGTGAATGATTTCATGCCAAGCTTGTCGATCAAAAACTCAATTCGTCCTCGATCTAATGCTTTGGTGAACATATCCGCCAGCTGGTACTCAGTAGTGACAAAATACAGCTCGATCACTCCGTTCTCCACCTGCTCCTTAATGAAATGGTAGCGAATGTCTATGTGCTTGGCCCGGGAGTGTTGAACATAGTTGCAGCAAAGGGCAATGGCGCTCTTGTTGTCACAATACATCGGGATTTTGTTGAATCCCAAACCGTAGTCAATTAATTGTGATCTCATCCAAAGGACTTGAGCACAACAACCGGACATGGCGATGTATTCAGCCTCTGTGCTTGATATTGCAGCGCTTTTCTGCCTTTTTGAAGACCAACTGATCAATCTATCTCCAAGGAGTTGCACAGATCCAGAAGTGCTACGCCTCGTGTCTTGACATCCAGCATGATCGGCATCTGCGTATGATATTAAAGCAATCGAGGAATCTTTCGGATACCATAGACCACGATGAAGTGTTCCTTTTAGATACCGAAAGATCCTTTTCACAACATGTAGGTGCTTTTCGGTAGGCCGAGCCTGATACCGGGCACACATGCATACAGCAAATTGCAAATCAGGCCTGCTAGCAGTCAGATATAGAAGGGTGCCGATCATCCCACGGTAAAGTTTTGGATCGACAATAGTCCCATTCCTATCTTCATCTAACTTGGATTTCTCCACCATTGGAGTGTCCACGGGGTCACAATTCTCAAAGTTATATTTCTTAAGAGATTCTAGAGCATATTTGGATTGATTAATAAAGATGCCTCTGGGATTTTGAGAAATCTGTAATCCTAAGAAAAATGAAATTTTTCCCATCATCGACATCTGAAAGCGTGTGGACATTATCTTCTCAAAGCGATTTGACAATTCTATGTTAGTGGCAGCAAATATTATATCATCAACATAAATTTGTACCAGAATCATGTCGTTGCCTTCCTTGAGAGTGAATAAAGTAGGGTCCACCTTGCCTTTGGAGAAGCCTTCCGAAATGAGATATGTTGACAGGAGATCATACCACGCGCGTGGAGCTTGTTTCAACCCATAGAGAGCCTTCTTAAGCTTGTACACATGATTAGGAAACTCCGTACAGACGAACCCATCCGGCTGACTAACATAGACTTCTTCCCTTAGTTCACCGTTCAAAAATGCCGTCTTCACATCCATTTGATAGACGATCATGTTCATATGAGCAGCATACGCAAGGAATAATCTAATCGCCTCCAATCTAGCCACGGGAGCAAAAGATTCTTCAAAGTCTATACCCAAGGCTTGTTTATATCCTCTAGCGACCAATCTAGCCTTATTCTTCAATACCGCACCCATCTCATCAAGTTTAACCTTATAAACCCATAACAAAGTAAGGATATTAACCTTGTCAGGGAGAGGAACCAATTCCCATACTTCAAGTCGTTGGAATTCATTTAGTTCCTCCTGCATAGCTTCAATCCAAGATGATTGAGTCATAGCCTGCTGCCAATTTTTGGGTTCAACTTCAGAGAGAAATGCATCAAAGTAGCAATATAGTGCATTCTCTTGTAATTGATGGCGTGTAGAGACTGGTCGATCTAGATCTCCAATGACATTCCTAATTGGGTGATCTTTTGTCCATTTAGTGCTATGGTTTTCAATCCTAGGTGGTCTGGAGTGAACAATAGAAGGAGCTTCTTCTGAGGTAGACGCGGCTGAAGGGTTTTCAGGGATCGCTACACCAAAGAAAGGAAGCTCTTGCAAGTGAGCATATTCCAAGTCGTGATCAATAGAATCCTCTTCCACATCAGTAGGCACAAGTAGGGGTGACGATTCAGGTGTAGTCTGAGAATCACTTGGTGAAGGTGCATCCGGTTCAATGTGAATTGTAGATGCATTAGATAAAGGTTCATAAGCTTGAGCAACCACTTCAGGAATTGGAGCAATTACTACAGGTGCTGGAACTTCATCAGTCGGGGGATCGAAGAATTCATCAAACAACGGTTGAAACAGTTTATCCCACTTGGGCCTTGTTGGTGGTAAAAATGATGTAGAAGTAGGATTATTGGGAACTAATCTGGAACTAATAGCACCGGTTCCCATCTCATGAAGCGCGGGTTCAGAGCTGTGTTGCTCAGAAGCCATCGCTGTCAGCTCATCGAAATCTGCGTCCATAGTTTCTACAATCTTGCCAAGACGACGGTTATAGATTCGGTATGCTCTTTTGGACGGTGAGTAACCAATGAAAATGCCTATATCGGCTTTCGGTTGAAGCTTACCCAAGTTCTCACTATTGATGTTTGGATAACAAAGAGCACCAAACACATGGAAAAATGAAACATCGGGTTTACGGTCATGTAAAAGCTCATAAGGTGTTTTTCCATGGCGTTTCCGAAGGATAGAACGGTTTTGGGTGAAACATGCAGTAGAAATAGCCTCTGCCCACAAGAACAATGGAGCGTTCGCATAAATAAGCATGGTCCTAGCAGCTTCCATAAGTGTACGATTCCGTCTTTCAACGACACCGTTTTGTTGTGGAGTGCGTGCAGCGGATGTTTCATGTGATATACCAACTCCTTCATAATAATCACGAAGAGTCTGGTTGACGAACTCTGTACCATTGTCTGTACGAATACGGCGGACAATGGTATTCAAACGTACCTGAATGAATTTCAGAAAAGTGATGATAGCCTTCGGTGCTTCATCCTTTGTACGTAGAAATCTAACCCATGTAAACCTGGAGAAATCATCCACAATTACCAGAATGAATTTCTTACCGCTCACACTTTCAGTTCTCATCGGCCCACAAAGATCCATATGCAAAAGATGAAGTTTTTCTTGATTGGTGTCTTCAGCTTTGGGCTTGTAAGATTTCTTGGTACTTTTCCCCCTTGAACACGCGGAACATAAATGGTCCTTGTGAAATTTAAGCTTTGGAAGACCACGAACTAAATCGTTTTTAGCCAGATGATTAATAGCATCAAAGTTAAGATGAGATAATCTGCGATGCCATAACCATGCCTTGGTCTTAGATGCTTTAGAGAGAAGACATACTGGAGAGGCAGCCATCATGTCTTGTAAGGACAAGGTATAGAGATTTGCACCACGAGATCCCTTCAACAAATCTTTTCCTTCCAAGTTGCGGATGAAACAAGTGTGTTGTCGAAAAGCAACCTCAAGGTTGGAATCACAAAATTGTCCTACTGAGAATAAATTATGACCAAGACCTTCTACATAGTATACCCTTGAAATCGTCACGTTTCCAATCTGATATTCACCATACCCCATAATCTTTGCTATATGATCATTCCCGAATTTAACCGTACCAAGAAACTTGCTGACGAAATTTCGGAGCATCGAGCGATTTCCGGTCATATGTTTTGAACAACCGGAGTCCAAATACCACAGGATGATTTGGACCACCTGAAAATATCACCACACGAAGACAATGTAGAGGTATCAGAATCTGAGTGTTCCTTGTTATTAGCAGGTACAGATTTAATAATCTTAGATTTGCTAACTCTAGGTTTCTTAGATTTCCTAGCCTTCCTTTTCTTAATAGGTGGTGTAGATTCTAGTTGGCTTAAATCCTGAGGTATTTCTTCACTGATAGGCACTATAGTGGGGGCTGACCTAATTAAAGGGCGCTGTTTCCATACTTGAGTGCGAGTGTTCCTAACTAAAGGACGCTCAGACCTAACCTCAATGGATGCATTCCTAGTTAAAGGGCACATTTTTCCATCTAATGTAAAGGTCCTACCAGTGGGACGCCATTGCCAGCCAACTTGGGCACGAGTTCTACCCGTTGGCTTCCATTCAAGACCATTCTTAATAGCATTCATTTCATTAACGTGATCAATCAGACACAAATCATGACGTTGGGAAAACATACATTCATTACAATTCCAACAATTCAAATCAGAATTCACGAATGGTTTAGGCTGCTGCACAGGCGCAGAGCTTTTAGTCTTAACATGATTCTTTTTATTTAAAACTGAACTAGCATTCCTATTGTGAACTTCTACTTTCTTCTTTGTGGCACTACTAGTGGAGGGCTTGATCTTATCTTTCTTGAGTGGCGATCCTTTAGCCTTAGTAGTCTCTTTTAATCCTGTAGAAGGCAAAGTGGGAATATTAGCAACAGATTTTAAAGGTGTCTTACTTGATTGTGCCAATGACGGTTTCGCTCCTGGAGTCTTATTAAATGGAGTGACAGCAATGGGCCTATTATTAAGTAGTGCCGAACCTGGTGTACCTATGTATTGCAAATATGCTAAGCAATATTGAACTCGCTTAATATATTCATGAGCCGAATAATAGTCGCTACTTGAGGGATCTAAGGCATAAAGATCGTCTAAAATATCCCTAAGAAGATCGACATGCTTAATGGCATTCCTCATATAATCATCGTAGGTAACCGGGTTTCTCTTATGAAGTGGATTCTTATAAAGCACTACTGACTTGGTTGTTGGAGCACTAGTGGACGGTGCAGAGTTGGTAGCTAAGTTATCAACAACTTCTTGTCGGGTGAGAAGAAGTGTCTCCTTTAACTCAGCCAAAACCATATTTTTGTCAATGAGCAGGATGTTCAAATCAGAGATTTCCTCACATTTTTGGTTCAATTGTTCAACATAAAATTGTTGCTGTGCCGCATTAAAAGCGAAGCGTTCTTCTAGTGAACCATAAAGTTTGGACATTCCCTGTCTTGCACGATCCATCTCCCCTAGAATAGACGAAAGTCTAATTTCTAAGGCCTGGTTTTTAGACTCTGCAGCCTCTAGTTCCAATTTTAATGTTTCCTTTGATGATACCTCTCTCTTCAATCTCATGATTTCTTCCTCTAATGTCTTAACAATTGCAATCATCTTGTCACTCGTCTCAACACCGTTTTCACAAACATTTGATATCAAAAGATTCTCATTTTGAGTTTGTTGTTTTAATTCTAAAGATATACAATGTTGTTCTAGTTGATTAAAGCGTTTTGAAAGTAAATTGTAGGAATCTTGTAGCTTTAAAAACTCAACGTTAGATTCGTGACAAGAATGATTATCTACCTCATTTACAGTATCAGCAACATTTACAGAAAGATTACAAACATCATCACAAATATCCTCACAAATATTCACAGCATCACAATTAATCATAGCGGATGTAAGCTCATTCGAATAAATAACATTTACAATAGTAAGCACATCACACGAGATTACTGCAGACAAGAATCGGTCATATTCGGTTAAAATCTTTTCTTTTTCAATTAGTTGTAGTTCGTAAGCGGTGTCCATTTCATAAAACACTTTTTGAACTTCACCAATTTCAAACACAAGATTTTCCTTAAGAGATGCAAAAATTCCTTTTAGACTTTCGACAAACGGATTGATCTCATTTTTAAACACCTCGTTCATATGTTCGAAAGCCCATTCTCCGGCGTTTAGGCCATTTGAAGTCGCACGTTCCAAAATGACCTTGTCAAAATTAGTAAAGTATTGATTATTCTCTTGCAAGTTTAACCATACAGTGCTAACAGGTGGAAGATCCTTTGGAATTTCCTTAGGACCTTCCATATTGACAAGTGTAGGAAAAGTACTAGGGTTTTCTTCATCTATTATGTAGGTCGGTGCTGTTATGAGATCTTTGTCCATATGGAAGCGAATTCTAAAATCCGTTTTTGCAAGCTCCTTATTCAATTTAAAATAATCACACTCGGGATATTTTGCAGAATTGTATGACCGATCCTCATTAACTAGATCCTTACTTGTTTGATCATCGGGAAAAACAATCGGGTCTAAAGCCAATCCTAATTGAGTTGCATTATAAAGTCTAGGACTATGTCTTAAAGCTTGTTTTGCATACCGTGGATTAGGGGGAAGGCCTTTTAGACGTGATAAGTTAAACTCTCTAAACGAAGCATCAAATAAGTGAACTAGTTGAGAAGCAGCGTATTGTCTTAAAAGCAAGTAATCTAGACTTCTAATCTTATTAGTAGCATTAATCTCCATTTCATTCTTCTTAGACTCGAGTGATTCAAAATCCGTTTGAAGTTTTTGAAAATTAGTGACCACTAACTCCTTTTCTTGAAGTTCATTAGACAGATTTGCTCTTAAGTTTTCTATTTCTTGCAAGTGACCCATTTGTTTGTTTCTAAAGTGATCATATTCGGGATTAGTTAGAACACTAGACGAAGGCACTAGTTCCAAGGTTTGAACTTTCTCATTGCTTAAGGCAAGCTCATCAGACAAATTCTTATTCTTAGCTAAGGTTTCTAAGAGTGCAGCATTCATTTGGCTAAGTAATGTAGCAGGAACCATGACCAAATCTTGTTGAGCAGGAGTAGGCGTATGCGAAATGGGTCCCGGTTGTGATTCACTCAAAATCTGGGGACTCACATTGATATTGCTATCATTGTTTGTCTCCTCATTTGAAAGACTCACCACCGAAGATTCATTCGAATCAGCACTCTCTTGCACAACTTGATGTGGTTGAATACTAGCATCAGTGGTATTATCGGTGGTATTAATAAGTACCTCAGATCTCTTTTCTGGCCCTAAGCTGGAGATAGTTGCCATGAGAGCAGCCTTTGCAGATTGAAAGTCATCACAGTCTGAGTCATACGCATCGAGATCATCTGCTTGGTATGCTGCATTCTGTGTGGTGACCGTGTCTTGTTCAGCAATCCCTGGATCAGCAAGAAATGCAAGCTCCTCTTCATCAAGTTCCCTTCCCTGTGCCTGAGCATTTACCAGATAGATCTTTTCTGCAAACCATTGTCCATCCCTTCTCCTATTGGGTTTCTTACAATCCCTGGACATATGACCCTCTTCCTTGCAGTTGTAGCATGTAATCATTCGCAACTTGCCTGTATTAGCCCGTGGAGGATTGTTGACCATTGGAGTAGGAGCAGGATTGATCGTGCGAGCATTGGTTGATGTGGAAGGTCTCCCCTGATATGGTTGAATTGGCTGAACCATTACCCTGCCATTCTCAATTGTAGCTTGTTGGTGAGAATTGGATGAATTCCTCAACTGATTGTTGGTAGGAGCTGATCCCCTAAATCCTCGTTTGCTTAAAGTCCTTGTGAGATAAGCAGACATAGTGGTTAACACTTCAACTGGATCAGCACCTTGTTTGAATACAGGAACGGGGACTTCCTCATCATCACAGTACATTACTTGATCTTGGTGAGCTGCATAATCACTAGAAGGAATACTCATTTGATCAGGGTAGCTTGTTGGATATGCTGCATTCTCTTGATAAGATGAATATGAAGATTGAGCATAAGGTGCAGTACTTGCTGGGTGAGGTTGTATAGCATATTGTGATGAAGGTGCACTGAACCGATATTGTTGCTGATGTGAGGTGGGTGGTTGTGGTAAAATCGAGTATTGGGGAAAGGCTGGTGTCATGTAAGGTGATGGATGATAGGCTTGATGTCCCAAAATATAAGGAGTGTTGTTGTGAGACAAGCTTGGTTGATTCGCCATCAAAGCTAATGAATCAGGGTACATACCTCGTGGAGAACGGTGCATGATCACATGTTTCTCATGTTGCTGAAGAAAAGCATATAGTTGATCCAAATTGCACTTATGCAAATCCCTGGTTAACTTAACGTCGGTAATATACTCACCCCATTCAGCTTGAGGTAAAGTATTCAAGAATTTGGTGTTAACCTGGAATGGAGCAATCACCAGATTGTATACATTCAGATCATTCATGAGTGTGGTGAATCTGAAGTAATAATCGTGAAGCGTTTCCCCTGGGTTGTAAGTGAATCTGTCAAACAGGTCATACAACTGACATTCCCTTTCCTGCTTGGTGAGAGACGTACCTTGTAGCAACACCTTAAGACGTTCCCATAAATCCTTTGCCACTGTATACTGACTTACCATCCTATAGATGTCATGGGGAAGAGCTTGGAGAATTGTTTGAAGAGCTTTCTCGTCTGCATCGGCAACAAGTTGTTGGGCTGGTGTAAGTTCTTCAAATTCTCTTGGTCGAGTCACATTGTTGACCACTATGGTACCATAGTCAAGTGGACCATTTAAAATTGACTTAACCATAAGCCTCCCATAAACCGGTTTTCCCTTAAGATAAGACATCATCCGGCCTTGCCATGCTTCAAAAACTTCTTTGATGAGCATTGGCGGGCGATTATCCGTTCCCGTAATGACGGAAATATCCGTAAGTGACGTCATCTGAGGCATTACTGAATTCGGATTCATTTTGTTAACTTCAAAGAGATAAAGATTATCGGTTGATCGAGCAGTGAAGTAAAGCTTGTGAATTGTGTTGAGTTTTTGTTGTAAGAAACCAAGATTAAATCCTCTAAAAAATCGTCGAAAAAACAAGCAAAATAACCCTTGATTCGGAACTTTTTTGTTGATTCGGAAGTTTGATTCGGAAGATTTAGCTTGGAATTACCTTGATTCGGAACTTTTGGCTTGATCCGGAACTTCTTGATTCGGAAGTTCTTGGTTCGGAACTTTGGCTTGATCCGGAACTTCTTGGTTCGGAAGTTCTTGGTTCGGAACTTTTTTTGCTTGATCCGGAACTTCTTGGTTCGGAAGTTCTTGGTTCGGAAGTTCTTGATCCGGAACTTCTTGATCCGGAACTTCTTGATCCGGAACTTCTTGATCCGGAACTTCTTGATCCGGAACTTCTTGATCCGGAACTTCTTGATCCGGAACTTCTTGACCCGGAACTTCTTGACCCGGAACTTCTTGACCCGGAACTTCTTGATCCGGAACTTCTTGATCCGGAACTTCTTGATCCGGAACTTCTTGATCCGGAACTTTTGCTGGGTTAATCAGAAACTTTGATACGATGAACAGTCGACCACAAAACAGGAGATTAAACCCAGATTTTGACCAAATGACCCAAAAAGTTTTGTGATTTCAACAATAATAAGTAAAAACTAATACTTATCCACTAATCCCAATCACAAAAACACCAAAAACACCAAAAACACCAAGAATCAAGATGGTTTTTCTTAAAGAACACTAATACAATCAAAAACTAAAAAACCACACAAATCACTACCTTAAATCACCCCATAGCTCTTGATAACTTCTTGACCCGGAACTTCTTGACCCGGAACTTCTTGACCCGGAACTTCTTGATCCGGAACTTCTTGATCCGGAACTTCTTGATCCGGAACTTCTTGATCCGGAACTTTTGCTGGGTTAATCAGAAACTTTGATACGATGAACAGTCGACCACAAAACAGGAGATTAAACCCAGATTTTGACCAAATGACCCAAAAAGTTTTGTGATTTCAACAATAATAAGTAAAAACTAATACTTATCCACTAATCCCAATCACAAAAACACCAAAAACACCAAGAATCAAGATGGTTTTTCTTAAAGAACACTAATACAATCAAAAACTAAAAAACCACACAAATCACTACCTTAAATCACCCCATAGCTCTTGATACCAAATGTAGAATATTGATAACCTATGAATCTATGAAGGGGTTTGTTGATTTCTAGAGAGAGAAAGTTAGAGAGAGAAAGTGAGAGAAACTATGTGTTATTTTATTAAATGGAAACTAGAAAAATGACAACAACCAACCCCTTTCCATGGTGGAAAGGGGTATTTATACTTCCAAGCATACATGGGCTTGGGCCGGTCCATGACAAGCCCATGGACCGGTTCTTACTTAACTTAATAAGCAACTATGAACTATTTGTTAACTACGAGCTATTACAACATTAATAATATTGTGGAGTGACCGATACTTCTAATATACGTAAAAACGTATTTCTAACATACTTAAATTTTTGTTTAGTAGTATTTGAATAAGGCCAAGGTTGATTAATTATGAGAAAAGTGTAAATTTGCTTTATCACTAAGCATTGCATGAGGGCATGGCAATGGTTAAGTGTAGGGGATTTGATAGGTGTGTAAACACCCATCCTTTTACCACTTAATTCTGGCTAAAACGAGACCAAAACGCGTATTTAATATCATTTGTTTGGAATTATGCGTGGTTTTTGTATTTATTGTGTTTTCAGAGCCAACCGGATGAATATTGAAGAAAACGTGGGATTGCACGGGTTTTACCGAAGAAAAAGACTCAAGATGAAGTCTATTGTCCAAGAGATGCAAAAGATTTGAAGTCACTGGGCCTATTCGAAGATTTATCGAAGAAAAGGACCAAAGATGGAAGATTTACATAAGTCGAAGAAACTCAAGTCTATTAAACGAAGAAATTAAAAGACGAGTTAAATTTAATCGACGACAAATCCCGAATCAGAATCGAAAACGTCAACTTTTCTGAAAAGACGAGAAGACAAGAAGAACGGGAGAAAGCCCACTCACCAACCAAAGGGAACACCTATATAAAGGGTTCCCCTCACACTTTTCATCCAGTTTTTTAGTTTTTTTCTTTCCCCTCTTTTTCTCCCTTTCTGTTCGTAGGCATCACCAACACCACTAGGGTGTTTGGTGATTTTGATCTTTGTTTTTCAATCTTGTAATTTCATCCTTGTTTTGTGATTGTTAAAACCTTATTCTATCAATTAAATCTTTCCATTTCATCTTGTTCATCTTCATCTATTTGGTTAAAAGTTTAAGTTCTTATTTGATTGATTTGATCTTCAAAAGTTGTTAGGTTTTATGTTTTTATTGATGGGATTTGTAGTTTATGGTTAGTAGATGCTTAGTGATTAGTTTATTTAAGTTTTTGGTTAGAATCTTGGTGATTTTTGGCTTAAAACGTATTTCCCCTGTTTTTCTGAAAGTTACTGTTCTTGAGTTCCCAGGTTCCGGATGAACCAAAAGTTCCGGACGAACCAAGAGTTCCGGATGAACTAAAACTTCCGAATGAGCATAAAAACTTCCGTATGAATTTTCTTTTCAAAAGTTCCGAATGAGCATAAAAAGTTCCGAATGAATTCCCTTTCAAAAAGTTCCGAATGAGTTTTTAAAGTTCCGAATGAATTTTCCTTTTTAAAGTTCCGAATGAATTTATGTTAAAAAGTTCCGAGTCAGTTTAAAAGTTCCGGATGAATGTTCTTTACAAATCTTCCGAATAAACTTCCGAACAAAGTTCCGGACGAAAGTTCCGGGTGAACTTCCGAATCAACTTCCGAAGAAAGTTCCGGATCAACTTCCGAGTGAAGGTTCCGAGTAAAGTTCCGAGTGAAGGGTCCGAGAAAAGTTCCGGATAAACTTCCGGGTGAAAAGTTCCGGATCAATAGTTCCGAATCAAGGTCAAACTTCCGAATCAATCTTCTTTTGAGCATTTTTAAGTCTTACTTACTTACTGTTCTTACTGTTCTTCATTTTTATTTTATATTTTAATCCAAGTGTTATTAATTGTTATTAATTTAAGTGCTTTTAAAGTTAAGTTTACATTTTAGTGCATTTAAACCTTTAGTAGAATAGAAAACCACTCGCCTTTTAGTAACCAAGAACAATCATTCCACTTAGAACCAAGATCAATTCGAGAGGATACCGAGAGAATATAATCTGTACCCGCTAAAAACGCTAGTATCAAATTTCTTCCTTTTTTTAGACCAAAACACGTTATAGGCCACGTGTAAGAAAAAGTCTCCCGCCAAAATAACAGGATAATAGAAGAAATAGTTATCGTAGATAATGTGAGAGAGCACCACTACAAAAAACAGATAAGAACACTCATCTTCAAAAATGCAGCCTTTAAAGGCCTAACCGCAGACGTGCAATATATGATTGGGCTAAGATTTGTATAAAGTACTCCGATCATAAAATTGTCCGACCTCCACTAAGGGTACAAAGTAGTTTGGTTGCATAGCGAAGACATAGACCATGCTATCCGGAACCAAATTAGGGGTGGAATATGTTACTGATATTTCAATAGTCATCACAAAGGGGAAAGCCTTTTGGCGGTACATATGTTGTGTTTCAGTTTCAGAAAACGCAAGCACTCGCAATGGTTGCAAACTAAACAGTTTACCTTACCAAAACACGGGTGTCTACGCCTTTATTCGAAGTTTTCAAATCAATGTTAGCCCAATAACAACGATCGGCCATGTCGGCGGTGACTGCAAACATAACAGGTTGACCCATCAAACCACGGACTTTCACAACTTGGTATATCCAATCCAAGATGACAATTTATCATGTCCAGAACAACAGTAGTATACTATTGTTTCAATGGGCACTACATTCCACATAAACTTCATCCTTTAGAACCATATTAATACTTCTATCTGTTTATGATAATGTTGGAGTCGCACATCTCCTATTATCCTACGAGACCAACAAGAATCGCAGATAACAATTTATCTTATCCAAAACAAACAACAATCTACAATTGTATCAAAGGCGATAAAAAAACCTTACTCATAGAGTTATCCTGCGTATGCGTTTGTGGAGGTTGTTGAGGTAAGAAACTCTCGACCTCGACCATCCGTCCACCATACACATTAACACAAAACTCTTAGCTACCAACAACAGCACACACGACCTAACTTGAAAAATAACACAATTATTGTTCACCTAAACCCTAATACGAAGATCAATCAATAACCAAAAAGGTGTAAAAAATACCTGAAACATGAAACGTCAACAAGAATCATTCGTACTCCTAAACATATAGAAAAGATCAACCATAAACAACAATAACAAACACGAATTGAAAAAATTAATGCAAAAAAGGATTAAAAAAGGGCACACCAACCTAATTTGTATCAGCAGACCTGAGAATGGGATGTAAGACAACACATCGAAAAATGGATATGAATCGAAGAAGGTGGACGCCGAGCAACACCGCCCACCATAGATGAGGTGAGTGTGCGTTTTTTTTTCTAGATTTGTTTTGACAACACACGTCACGGGCCACGTGTAAGAAAAAATCTCCCGCCAAAATAACAGGATAGTAATAAAAAATAGTTACCGCAGATAATGTGAGAGAGCACTACTACTATAAAAACATATAAGTATGAATGTTTTTGAATTATTAACTAATGATTTTCTTATTAATGAATTTTAATTTTGTTGTTAAAAAACAAAAATATGGTCATGTAGGTCGCTTTACTACTCCTAAAAAGTCGTATGTAGGTCGCACAAGAGAAAGTTATGATGTTATTGAAAAATTGTGAGCCGCTGAGAGTCACTACTATGCACAACCTTAAAACTTTAGAATCTAGTCTTATATGCTAAAACTGTGTGTTATGGTTCGCAAAATCACCGAGTGTGGGTGGTACTTACTCGTCGAGCTCATAACAACCTTCCCTATTTAACGCACCAAAAAGTGGTAAAAATGATTAAGTGGTCACCTTCACCTAGGATGATGGACATCAAATTTGCCACTTTAACGTTAACGTCACATCATCATTCAACACATTACAAAACTCAACATTAAACAAGCGTTATAGTTAGCATCAAACCAAGATAAGAAATACCTCACTTGACGCGTACCCCACAATATATCCAAAAGCACACGCGAACACAAACAATAATACCTTTTCGGTGGTACATACCACTAAACGTGAGCAAAAATGGCTCTTGGCACGTAGTGATCTCCACCGCCATTATAATGTTTCGCCTAACGGAAAATAAAGATTAGGGGGAGTAAGAGTCCACCATATTATTATTTTTTTCTTAAGTTTGTGAGCGGTTGATATGAGTATATTGTGGGGTATGTTTGTATAAAATAAGGTATTTTGATGTTGTTGGCTAGGTGATTACCATCACGGCTGTTGATGTGATGAGAAACAGATGTAACATTGAGATGGAGTTAGCCGAACGTGTCTATTACAACCTCTTAAAAAACATGCTTATTTTTTAAAAATATATATGTAATGAAAATTCTAATCTCCTTAAATCAGTCAGTAAAAATTAAAATTAATAACCAAGTCCGTAAATAAATTAGTAAAAGTTAAAAAAACATCACATGTAAGTCTTTAGAGAAACAAGTCGAGACTATTGAATATGTGTTTTTCGGATGCCCCTAGACGAAACAAGTATGGTTTGGCTCAACTTGTGGTCTTCGTGCGGACAACCTTTCAGGTGATTTAACTTCTCTCATATCCTCCCTTATCGACATAGTTCCATCGAAGTTACAAGCTTTAAAAATACTTGCATCAATCGCTGTTACAAAATATATGGAAATCTCGAAACAAGTTTATCTTTGAGCATACTCCCTTGTGTCCGAGTCAAGTGATTTCAGCCTCAAATGTTATGCAAGGCGAGTTTGCTTCTGTTTCTTCACCTGCTCTGATGCCCCCTTCCTGTTTGGTTCATTCTCACTCCTCTCAAGAAAGTTCACCTAGGTGCCCCCCACCCCCTCACTTCTTATATCGTGAAGCTTAACTGTGATGGAGCATTTAAATTGAATCAAGGAGCCGTTGGGATTGTCGCCCGAGACTCGAATGGAGCTATTCTTGCATGTACTGGAGAAAGATGGCATGCTTCATCCGTGCTAGCTATGGAGTTACTAGCAATTCGTGTAACCTTGCCTCGACAAATGGTTGGATCGGTGCGCTTATTAAATCAGACTCATTAGATGCTATAACTCTTTATTCATCAGAATGTCCCTCCACGAGCCTTGGGTGTAATAGTAGATGATATAAGATTTTGTGCATCACGAATTTGATGTTCTCTTGGGTTCGCCGCACATGTAACCGTGTTACTCATTATGTGGCTGAATTTGCTCAAAAATCTGTTGTAAACTTTTCCTGGGATGTAAACTTTCTCCTTGACTTACCTCCTTGATGAGGAGTGTGACTTGGAATAGAAAGTAAATTAGTTAAATAAAAAAAAGTCTTTAGAGAAACAATATTAATAATGCGATATAATTTGTTTTTCTTTTTTTTATCAAAATTGTTTAAAAAACTAAAAATAAGTCCAACCAGGAATATGGTTTTGGAATGGGCCCAAAAAAAGATTTTGCCGGGACTCCTAAATCTTCACTTTCTTACTCGACACCCCTTTTCACTCGCAAATGATGGAATTTTATGCAGCAGAATATTATATTACTAGTTTCCAATGGTTTAATATTTCACATAATCGTTTTCAATCGGAATAGTAACAACACTATAAGATCATTTGAGTCATTTAAAATTTTAAAGCAGTACAATATTTCATCCAGATAATTTAATGTTATACTTAAAGTTTTTATTGAACTTTTATCATCGCGAACGATACTGATATTCAAACGTTGAGAAAAAATTATACGAAAGAAACTTAGCTCACTTGATACTTTCAAAAAACTTATGAGTCAACTTGGATGGTTTTATAGATAAAAGGTTAATGTTCGAGTTTGGGTCCTGCCATATTCCACTGAACCGAGAAAGTGCCGGAGTTATTCTTTTTGAGTAAATAACGATTGATGGCAAAAAAAAAAATTTGAAACGGTTTACAATTTTTGATAAGTTCAAAGAAAATTACTTGCAATCGAAATAGAAAAACAAAAGAAAATTACAGATTTATTCTACATGTATAAAAGATGTAGATATACTTTATATCTACATAAACAGATATGTTCTACATGTATAAAAGATGTATTTTTATAAGTTCGATAATCGGATGAACGTGTCGAGTCAAACTGTTCAAGTTATCGGGTCAAATCATTAGGTCACATGATCGATCATTAGGTCAACCCAGTTGAGTCACTGGATCATGTGTTTCGGATCAATCTGATGGAGTAACTGGTTCACTGATTCAATCACCAAAACAATTCAATCGAGTTATCGAATTATCAGTTCGACCACCAGATCAGTTAACATATCGTTAATAATTTTATGCTATATAATTTTCGCAGCAATGCCTCTGAACCATAGAGAATGTTAAAAATTATTTAAGAAAACACATTTTAAGCTTAAGATGTAATATACGTTTTCTTTATAGATCCTTTAAACAGGCTACTCATAATGTCTTGTCTTCTTTTGGCAAAATAAGACCACATGGTCCTTGAGATCTTTATTTTTCACCCACAATATATGGTTGAATATCGTCACAATTTTGGGACCATAAGGAAGTTAAGTTGTCGGGTTTTGACCATTCCACTCAATTTACTCGTTCAATATAACCAATAATTACATTCATGTTAAACGCTTAGTGGAAATGAGAACACATAAAAAATATCAAAGTTTATAATATTTTCTTTTTTTATTTTTTCCTCACTTTTGACTTGAAATTACAAGCCAACTAATATTATAAAGGGTGAAAGTTAAAGATACGCAATATAATTTTTTAGAAAAACCGAAATAAATAACCAACTTTATTTTGTATTACTAGTCCCAGTATACTTTCAAAATTTGTTCAATATACGTAATATGACCGGCTGGATGACTTGTTCGACAGGTTTCACCTTCAAATTTTATAATTATAATCCCTTAACTTTTTGGGGACTTCCACTTTTAGTCCTTTTACTTTTTCAGCATATATTTCGGATAATTTTGTGTATAAACTTTTACACGTAGAAGTAAAATACTATTTTAAAAAAAATCATAATATTTATTTTTTCGAAATTTTGAGGAAAAAAAAAGTTTTTTGAAAAGAAATATAATATTTATTATTTTACATTTAAAAATATTTTTTTTGAAAAAAATATAATATTTATTATTTTAGATTTAAAAATACTTTTTTTGAAAAAAACCAAAATTTTATTTTTCCGAAATTTTATCAAAAAAAAATTATAAATTTTTTTTTTGAAAAAAAGCAGATTTCTATTATATAATTTTAAAATATAAATTTTTTTGACAAAAAAATTATTTTCGAAATATAATTTTTAATAAAAAAAATCTAAAAAAGTATTAATTTTTAGAAGACTTTTTTTTAATTTGTTTTTTTTAAATACTTTTTTCGAAAAAAACTACGTTTCTAAAAAAGTCTTTTCAAAATAAAAACCTTTTCTTAGAAATTTTGCTTTTCTTAAAAAATAAATTTTCAGAAATCTTTTTTTTTCAAAAATTTATGTTTATGATTTTTTTTTATAGAAATCTGCCTTATTTAAAAAAAATTAATTGATTTTTCTAAAAAAATTTTCACAAAATTTTGTAAAAAAGTTAAATTTTGAAAGTGAAAGTCCCCTATTTTTTTAGGGACTAAAAGTGGAAGTCCCCCAAAGGTTAAAGGACCATAATTATAAAAGTTGAAAGTGAAAACTGTCAAACAAGTCACCTAACCGGTCATATTACGTATATTGAACAAAATTTGAAAGTATGCTGGGACTACTAGTACAAAATAAAGTTAGTTACGTATTTCGGTTTTTCTGAAAAACTATATTCCATATCTTTAGCTTTCACCCTTCTATAAAAACTACTTTTTTTTTTCTATAACTTAAAGTCATTGCAGGTGAGCCTCCTCCCAAGGTCCAAGCCCAATACATTTCGCATTTTTGTTTTAAGAGATTAAGCTCTTACCGCTAAATCACTCATACTTGATAATGTTACTTATGTTGGACTTTATAAAAACCCTTAACCATATTAACACATTAATAACATGAGTACACAACAAAATTATAAGATTACATATAAACAAGTAATTAACATAAATGATAAAGACTTACTTTTATCAATGGATTAAATCACATTTATCGAACAACCAACATAACTGAAAACCCAATTAAAAATCAAAGTATAATCTCTCTAAGTACACGCACACAATACGTTTAACAAGCAATAAGTATGCTAGTACATAAGTATTAAACAACCGATAAACCACGCTTCTTGAATCAATCAACAATAAAAACCCGTATGGCTTCTTGTTTCGTCGACCGCCGAAAACCAAACACCCCTTTGTGGCTTTTATGTAGATCGAACTGAAAGGAAGGAAAAAAGGAAAAGTGACTTAGGGATTACAAGTCAATAATAAGGTATACAAAACTTCCTATGTACTTGTAACAACTTGGTGATCACGCAAACCAAACCCACAAGCCCAAAGCTTTAGGTCGCCCGCCTATGACAAACAAGGAAAGAAATTCCCTTGTTTCCTCTTTTCCGACTTACCTTTTCTTGTTTATTTGTTTAACATATAATTAATATTTATATAATATTAATTATTATTGCTTAACATTTTACGCGTGTGTCTTCTTAAGCTCTGGACGAGTTCCAAACATATATTATTACGTGGACATAATCCAACAGCTCTCACTTGTACATGTGATAATAATATAATAATATTGGTTAGCGTCTAGCAACACGTCAATGCTCCCGGAAAATCTCGAGTGTAGTTTTCCATAAAGTACATATAAATGACTTAAACGTTTACAATCCTCTTATTTCTCAAATGCTATGTTAATAATGGATATGGATCAAAGTCATTCCATTTTAACTATTTTGTTTCTCGTATTACATAATTAATCAAGATTACCAATCTAATCGAAACAAATTTGGATTACCATTGGGTATGGCCATACACACATCTAATTAATTAACGAGGGGCCCAGTAGCATTCTTCTTTAA
This sequence comes from Glebionis coronaria, assembly GCA_025667525.1. NCBI lineage: Eukaryota > Viridiplantae > Streptophyta > Magnoliopsida > Asterales > Asteraceae > Glebionis > Glebionis coronaria. The sequence goes on from CM046880.1 coordinate 418,159,184, forward strand.
GCCTAGTTAAATGAAAAAAATTATATCTTGACTACACGTGCCTCTTACATGCTTCAAGATACAACTGATTATAACATTTATTACTACCTTATTCAAGATAGCGTAAGAAATATAACAAAAAGTACCATCCGTATATATAAGACCTGCTTGCATCTCAAGTCTAAGAATATAGTAATGTAAATCATTTACAAGTTTCACTTAAAGACGACGATTTATAAAGTGATTGATTTGTTAGTTAGAGATGTCCAATATACAACTTTTGAATATTGTTTAAGTTATTGGACCGTTCTTACAAATTCTACGAATATTTCTATCACTTATAGATGTCTTAATTCAATTATATTCCCATATAATTAATCGACATAGACAATTTAGAATAACATATAATTCAAGAATTTAAGCACGCAAAAATAGGACCAATAAATATAAATCAAAATGAACACATCTAATATTTCAGTTCATAAAATAAATATCGTTTATCAATATCCTTTATCCAAATACTAAAATACATATTACATGAAACTACTAGCAGGACGACGTCCCATGCTCCTAGCATGCTGAGTAATATTTTTACCAAGTAAAGCCTTCGTAAAAGGATCTGCTAGATTATTATATGTATGAACTTTAACAAGATCAATTTCACCCAGTTCGATACATTCATGAACATAGTGATATCTCCTTTGGTAGTGTTTGGCGCCTTTCTGAACTCCGGGTTTGTTAGCAATGATGATTGCACTTGAATTGTCACAATACATCTTTATAGGGTTTTTTCATTGGTAGGAACTACGCCAAGTTCTCCAATAAACTTCCTCATTCAAACAGCTTCTTTTGCATCTTCAGAAGCAGTGATATATTCGGCTTCTGCAGACTGTGCAATAGTAATTTGCTTGGAGCTCTTCATGCTATCGCCCCTCCATTCAAAACGAAACATACCCAGTTTGATATTTAATGTCATCTCTATTGGTTTCAAATCCAACATCACAATAACAATTAACTTGCAGCTTAGCTTCAGGATTTCCACCATAAACCAAAAACCTATCTTTAGTATTTCTTAAATACTTAAGAATGTTTTTCACAGTTGTCTAGTGACTCTCACCTGGATTTTGTGCACCTCGCAACATACATAATAGATCCTATAGCCGAAGCATAAGAAACATTTTTCATATGATTCATCTCATCAGATGTAGTAGCACATTGTGTTTTATTTAAGTCACATTGCACTTGCATAGGAATGAGACCACGCTTGAAATTATCCATTCTATACTTCTACAAGATCTATCAAGATATTCATTTTGACTTAGTCCAATTAACCACTTCGATCTATCTCTATAGATTTTAATTCCAGTAATAAATGTCGCTTCCCCTAAATCTTTCATAGAAAAACACTTCCCAAGATAGGTCTTTACCTCTTGTAAACTTCAAATATGATTTCCAATAATGCTTATGTCATCAACATATAAGGTTAGGAAAACAACGTTACTCCCACAAACCTTTTAATATACACATCAAGATTTTGATCAAAACCAAACTTTTGGTTTCTTCATCAAATATTTTATTCTAGTTTCATGATACTTGCTTAAGTCCATAAATGGATTTTTGAAACCTACATACTTTTCTAGGATGCTTAGGATCAAAAAAGCCTTTAGGTTGTTACATATATATTTCTTCTTCTTCTAAGAAACCATTCAAGAACGCGGTTTTTACATCCATTTGTCATATCTCATAGTCATAATATGCCGTTATAGCTATGAGAGTCCTAATAGCTCTCAGATCTGCAAAAGGAGAAAATGTTTCCTCATAGTCAACACCACAAGTTTGTGTAAATATTTTTTCTCCTAATCGAGCTTTATATGTGCGTGTAACACCATCCATATAAGTCTTTTTCTTGTAAATCCATTTACCCTTTACGACTTTCGCACTGGGTGGTAAATCTACAAGTCTCCATACTTAATTATCTTTAATAGATTGCATTTCCGCATTCATAGAAACAATACACTTATCGTATTCAAAATCCAATATTGCAGTTATATAGTTAGTGGGTTCATTAAGATCCCCAAAACTATGTTCCTAGACTTTTACATATAGACGTAGTCGTTCAGGAGCTTTGATTGTTCTTTTATATCTATGACTAGGGACAACATCCTCTTCTTGAGATACATCAGGTGCAATAAGTTCTTCCTCAATTGGATGTTCTCTAGTAGTTTTAGAAGGTAATATATCTTCATCTTCTAGTTTTACAATCTTCCCACTCTCTTTTTGAAATATGAGATTCTTTTTAAAGAAATCAACATATCTCTCAACAACTATTTTGTTTTCAAGTGGGTAACAGAAATAGTACTCATAGTTTCCTTAGGGTAACCTATGAAGACACACTTAACATATCTTGATTGAAGTTTTTCAGGCGTGTGATGTTTCATATGTGCCTCACAACCCCAAACCTTTAAGTAAGATAATTTAGGAACTTTTCCATGCCATAGTTTATATGAAGTCTTGTCAACCTTCTTGGTTGGAACTATATTGAGAATGTGTACAACAGTTTCTAGAGCATAATCCCAAAAGGATAATGGCAAAGTAGAAAGACTCATCATTGATTGAACATGTTTAGCAAAGTACGATTTCTCCACTATGAAACACCATTACGTTGTGGCATGTAAGGAGGAGTCAGTGGTTGGACAATTCCACTAGCCTTTAGATACTCTTTAAATTCTTGACTAATATATTCCCCATCACGATCCGATCAAATGGCTTTAATAGTCTTCTCGAGTTGATTTTCTACTTCATTCTTGAATACCTTAAATGTTTCAAAGACTTAATGTTTATGCTTAAGTAAATAAACATAACCATAACGACTATAATCATCAGTAAAGGTAATGAAGTATGTTGCACCTTGCTTTGACACATGTCTAAGTGGAACGCATACATCAATATGGATCAATCCAAGTAGATCTTTTACTTTTACTGTTTTTTGCGGAAAAGTTATCCTTGTCATCTTCCCAGATATACAAGAGACACATTGATCAAACGGTTCATTATCCATTGAGTCTAAATTTCTGTCATGGTGCAACTTTTCAATACGCTTCTTGCTTATATGAGCAAGTAGACAATGCCCAAGATAAATAGAATCTAAACTTGCTTTAGCTTTCTTAGTGCTTATAGATTACATCAGATTCACAATTTGTAAAGTAGGATCATGCATATCAATTTCATAAATATCATTAACATGGATACAATTAAAATAAATTATATCATGAAATGAAAGGGTCAAACCAGAATAGTACATTTATGAATAAATCATTTATCATGCAAACAAGAAAGTGACACTACACCTCTAGTTATAGTAGATGCATAATGACAATCATCCAAAACTAGAAATAAACCATTAGGTAAAACTAAGTCAAAAGTTCCAGTAGCTTCTACTTCAGCACGTACGACGTTTCTAACATACAAGTAAACCTTCTTGCTTCAGCTTTTTTACTCCTCTAAGCCCCTGTTTTGTGTTACAAATGTTAGTACCACGACCTATGTCATACACCCTTGAATTTTTAGAACAATATAATAATTCAATAGTATAAATACCTGAAGAAGTGGATGCTCCAGCTTGCTTCTTCTTTTTCATCAACTCAACTAGCTAAACAAGACGGTTCCTCTTCCAATGTCAAACCTCCTTGCAGTGGTGATATGTGTAATATTTTTCCGGATGCTCTTTCTTATAAGGTTTAGGCTTTTTAGGTTTAGGAGGATACGGATTTTCAGAACCCTTATCCTTACCTTAACCTTTAGCCTTACCACCTTGCGGTTTGTACTTCTGGATCCCACCACCTTGAATCGCCATTACTTATTATGTAGAAGAAGACGAAACATTTTGCTTCTTGTTATTCTTAAATCCTTTCTCAAATTCAATAAGCAAAGAATGTACTTTAATCATTGTCTTCCACTTGCTTTGCATATTGTAATTTTGCACAAATCCCTCAAAATAACTTGAAAGTAAATTGAGAATCAAGCTGACAGAGACAACTTGTAGAAGAACATAGTCGAGAGTTTCCAAATGATCCAAATAGCTTTTCGTCAATAGAACATACTCGCTAACGGATTGACCCTCTTCCTGTTTGCATGAATGGAAAGTGTATACTACTCTTGAAGTTCGATACTAGGAGGCTTTTCATGTATCTTTTGGAGATCAGTTATCACGTCCTTAGTACTTTTGGTTTCAAATTACTGATAAAGTATTGGAGTCATAGTTCAAAGCATCAAACAAGCAACTTCATTTTGACGATTATAAAGAGCATTCTAATCTGCTAACACTTGATTAGTAGCAGTAGCACCAGGATGCGATGTCATAGGATTGGCATACACATCATGCCGTTTCTCCACTCGAACAATAAGTTTGAGTGTACGAAACAACTCGTTGAAGTTAGGACCAGTAAGTTGTTGCTTCTCAAGAAATGACACAAAAGCCGAACTCTTTTGTTTGGCTTTGTCATTGTTTAATTCCATATACAAATAAACAAAGTTGAAAGATTACTATTTTCGATAATACTTCATTTATAAAAAATTAAATACACACGTTTATATATAAACAATTAGTTTCTAAAAGCTAGTGATGATGGTATTCAAACCTTAGACCATTCGCGTCTTCCTAAATAGTATGCAAGGTAAGGAAATTACAAGTAGTCCGCCAAGACCGAAGTATTGACGAGTCTCCCCAAACCTTATCCTTGCAACTAGATAGTACTTTTTAAAATTACGTCATTAATAAAATTTTACATCTTTAAAGTAAAAAACACATTATAAACTTGATTCTTGCTAATTATGGCGCGAGTTAGATTTAAAACCATGTAAGGAAGACATATTTGTTGCGACATATGATAGTGCAAGAACAAACTTATAATAAATCAAATTTCATATGGTTTTAGTCCGGTTTTATTTCCGAAAAACCCTTTGCTTGAACCATGATATACAACAATTATAATCACAAGCAAAAAAAAATTAAACATTAACCTAAAATATATATCCAATTAACAATTAATCACATACCTCATGCATACCAAATTGATCATGAATTCAATTAAACACGTATAAACCAACATCGATTAATATCAAGAACACATAATACATGGTAAACTTGCATGATCCCATGGATCTTACCATATTTAACGATTAACAGCATGATAAATAATGACTAATTAACAATTAACAACATATTTATCAACAAAAAATGCATACAACTTAGAGTTGTCTAATTTATTTTATTAACCCTAGTGAGGGTTTATGAAAACCTAATCATAAAATAAAACAATTACACAAAATCATATTAAGTTTAAACAATTTTAGATCTTTCGTTTTTAATGTAATTAAAAGCTATACGAAAGGCTCTAATACCATTGTTGGAATTTATAAAAACCCTTAACCATATTAACACATTAATAACACGAGTAGGTAGCGGAATTATAAGATCACGTATAGACAAGTAATTAACATAAACGATAAAGAATCACGTACGTTTTAGCAATGGATTAAATCACATTTATCGAACAACCAATATAACCAAATCTCAATTAAAAATCAAAGTATGATCTCTATAAGTACACACACAATATGATTAACAAGCAATACGTATGCTAGTACGTAAGTGTTAAACAACCAATAAACTACGCTTCTTGAATCAATCAACAATAAGAAACCGTATGGCTTCTTGTTTCGTCGACCGCCGTAAACCAAACACCCCTTTGTGGGTCTTACGCCGATCGGACCTTAAGGAAGGAAAAAAATGGAAAAGTGACTTAGGGATTACAAGCCAGTAATGAGATATCCAATACCTCCTTATATACTTGTAATAACTTGGTAATGAAGCAAACCAAACCCACAAGCCCAAAGCTTTGGGTCAGCCACCTATGACAAATAAGGGAAGAAAGTCCCTAGTTTCCTTTTTCCCGACTTCCCTTTTCTTGTTTATTTGTTTAACATATAATTAATATTAATACAATATTTATTATTATTGCTTAACGTTTTACACGTGCATCTCCTTAGACTCTAGACGACTTCCAGACATATATTAGTACATGGACATAATCCAACAACTTATACTTAAAAAAACTAGTTGTATTTTACAAGTTAATGGTTCTCAAGCTTGGTTATGTTATTAATGTTTTTCGCGCATCATGCACTACTAATATTAAATTTATAAACAAGACTTCTTAGCCAATCAACTGTTGGGAATAAAATTCACTAACTCCTTTAGCCGCTGACAAATAGATTCTAGATGCTAACAAGTGGAGTTAAGACGCTGACAAGTGAAGACGCTGACATGAAGAATCAAGGCACTGACAAAGAGAATCCTAGCCACAGATAGAATAGTTAGTCAACGCGTTTTGTCTATTAGGAAGATGTATACGAATATTATATTTCTTATGTTTATCTGTTTGATATCTTCCTAATATAGTTGATAGGTAACTTTGTGTACAAGGCTCCTTGTATCTATAAAAGGAGACCTTAAGGTTTAAGGTTTGATAACACTTTCAATAGTTTTGTAAGCCGTGATTATTATTAATCAAAGTTGAAAGTTTGGTATACTGTTTTTTCTTTGTCAAAGTATTAATTCCGCATAATACCTAGATTGTTTTCAACACAAAGTTTCTCTACGTATTTCACTTGATTTATTCTCGTTAATACAAAGCTAAACAGATCTAAGTTTTGGATCAACAAGTGGTATCAGAGCTTGTTGAGAAACTTTGATCAAAAGAACACAAAACCCTAAATCGCACAAAACCCTAAAATCATCAAAACACCATGCTTGGAGCAAGCTCGAGCCTTAGCTCAGCAGAAACTCCACATTTATCCTCAAATCACCATCTCAAAATTCCCATGCTAGACCCTGAAAACTTTGAACTTTGGAAGTTCAACTTTGAACAATATCTCTAAGTTGACAATTATGTTCTCTAGGAGGTTATTGAGTTTGAAAATCAGTTTGATAAGATAGTAAGATTGCATAAGCTATTACAGCACGAAAAACAGTTGGAAAGACTAGGAATGAATTGTTAGCAAGACCTGAAGATGGTAGAGCCACTTTAGCTGCTGAGATAGCTGATAGAAGAGATGATATGAAGGCTTTAAGTTGTCCTAAACTGGCCCTTTGTACCAAAGTGAAGTTTAAGTTCCGAAGGTATGAATCTGCTAAAGAGCTTTGAAAGCCCTTGAAACCACTTATGGTGGTAATGAGGACACTATCAAACAAAGAAATAATCAGCTAGTAATGGAATTTACTTTCTTTAAAGCTCATCCTAATGAAAAACTAAGTGAGGTCAGAAGTCGTCTTCAAGACATCACCAACAAGCTAGCATTTATGGGATTGAACTTTGAAGAAAAAGATATTAGTGTTACGTTTCTTGGATCTCTTGGTGAAGCTTGGGATGTTCATGCTAAGTCTATTATTGCTACTAAGGCTTACAAGAACAACTCCTTTGATGACATATACAATCAATTAGAGGTTATGGAACCTAAAGCTCTTCTAAAACATGGAAGTAAATCAACTTCAGGAAGCATGGCTTTTATTTCTCACAATGACTCTTCACCCGCTGACAATACTTTTCATGTCAGCGGATTGACTTCACATGTTAGCGGATCCACTTCAACAGCCACTGACACATACAACTATGAGTCATCATGTCTCAAACCAGCTGGAATTGACTTGGATACTGTGTGTGCGTACATTGCTGCTTTGCCCAATGGTTCTCTAGTCATGTTTGAAGATCTTGATCAGATAAGTGATGATAATCTTGAAGAGATGGACATCAAATGGAATTTGGCTCTTAGCAGTTTTTGAGCCAATAGGTTTTATAAGAAGTTTGGTAAAAGGTTGAAAAACAATGAATCTGCTGGATTTGATAAATCCAAGGTTGAATGCTTCAATTGCCACATAATGGGTCACTTCAAGAGGGAATGCATGTCTCCACTTAAGAACGATGGAGGATAGAGTGCAAGTCAAACCATCAAGATTGAAGATGCTGAGCCAAAAGCTATGGTAGCCATGCAGAGCATTGATGGTGTTGGATGGGATTGGAGTTTTATGGCGGATGAAGTTATGCAGAATCAAGCTTTAGTTGCTTAAAAAAAGGAAGAGCATGTTCACTTTGCTCTTATGGCCAAATCTTCTTCTTCATAAGATAATGAGGTATATGATGATGCTTTTTGTAGTAAAGGTTGTAGCCAAAACACTGCAAACCTAAACAAGGAGGTGTCAAAATTAAAATCAAATATACTAGATCTTGACACCAAACTAACTAACTACAAAAGGGGGCTTGCACAATCAGATGGGATGGTGCAAGAATATAAGAAAATGGAATTTAATCTTAAGGATCAAATCGCTGTTCTAAAAAGAGATTTAAAACTTAGTAATTAGTCTAAAGCAGCTCTAATGGAATCTAGAACTGAATTGAAACTTAAGCTAGATGAGGCTATTAAATCTAAGGAAAATGTAGGGCTTAAAATTGAAAAGTTTGATCAACCCAATGTTCTCTTAGAATAATGTGTAACTGAGCAAAGAAACCCTAGGGACATGTTTGGAATTAGGATGCATGCAAAGGAATTTGCTGCTGTCCCACCTCTACCAGGAAATTTCTATGGTGTTCAGAAAAAGGATTTGTCTTGGACTGGCATCCCAAAATTTTAAGAACAAGAGTTTATTCCTCTACCACGTGTGTTTAGTCCTGTTGAGGAATATGAGAAGAAGTTAATTGACCTAAAACAATGGAAAGTAGCCAACCCTTTTATTGTTGTTAAGGGTGGACTGGTTAGTGATGATTCTGTTGAACTTAAACCCATTGTTGTGACAAAACCTACCACTAGTAAACCTATTAATCTTGGCTCACCAACTAAAAGCAAACATAGTGTAAAATTTGTAGAGATGTATAGAAAACCTAGGTCACCTCAAAGCCAAGCCAGTGTAAATGGGACAGGTTTTTATCAGTCTAAGCCTATGTTTGTGTCTAAAAAGGCTTGTTACACATATGGTTTCTTCTCTCATTTGGCCTATAACTGTGTCAGTGGATACACCCAATCCGTTGACAATAGGTCAACTATGGTCAAACCTAGACCTTTTACCCACCCAAGTCCACAGGCCACTAGACCAGCTCCTTTCTTCTCTAAGGCAGCTAATACCCAAGTCCAAAGAGCCTTTCAAAATACCAACACTTGGACTAACAAACAGTGGGTTCCTATAGCAAACCTTAATTTAGCTGCTGACAGGAACATTCTATCCGCTGACAGGGCAAGACAAGCCGCTGACAACTCTAGGTTTGGTATGAAAATGCCACAACTAGCTGTTGTCAGACCTTATGTTAGATCAAATAAGAGATATTTGAAACCTAAGGGTCAAGGGTCTAAGGCATTATCCAGCTTATTATGGAGACCTAAACAAGATCAAAACCCTAATTTTAATGGTGTTTCAATGACTTGTAACAGATTTAAATATCTTGAAAAGAATGCTGGAACAAACTAGGTGTTTAGGGCACAAAGGGATGAACAGGGGGTTGTTATAAGAAATAAATCCATTCTTGTTGAACAACCACATGGATCCAAGCTTGCTAAAGCTTAAGTTCCCAAAAAAAACTAATTTGTTTTCTTTATGTGCAGGGCATTTCAAAACAGGCCAATGATCATGGATATCGGGACAGTGGATGCTCTAGGCACATGACTGTGAAGGAGGATTACTTAACAAATTTCACTCTAATTAAAGATGGTGATAAAGTGTACTTTGGTGGCAGTTATGGGACAATCTTTGACAAAGTCACTCTAATCACCAACAATTTGAGGTTTGAGGAAGTTTTCCTGGTAAAAGAACTTGGATATAATTTGTTTAGTGTGTCACAAGTTTGTGACAACAAAAATAAAGTTCTCTTTATTGACACTGAATGTTTGGTGTTAAGTAAAGACTTTGAAATACCTGCTGAAAAGTTCATTGAGTTTAGAACACCTAGACATAAGACATGTATAATATTAATCTAAATGGGATTAAAATGAACAATAACTGTGGAATCCATTATTCATGGATCAATTAAGCTTACTAGGAATGCATCTTGTTCATATGTGATTAGCATAGCGGAATTGAACAAAACACATAAACAAGGTGTTTACTTTCCAACGTGTACTTGTATTAAACTTCAAACAATTACAAGTAACAAATCCTAGACGTGTTTACAAGATCACACACGTCTAGAACACACGAATTTTGCTTTATGACTACATTGTAAATAATGGAAATAATATTTCACGTAGGGTGTATGTGTTTATATACTACACATACCGCTTTCTAAAAGAAATCTATTTTAACAAGAAGTCCTTCCATCTTTTGCTAATAAGTCCTCCTTGTTGTATGAAAGGGCTCCATATTCTTGTAAATCTTGATATTTGCATATAAGTCCTTCTTGTTTCATTATTCTTGGTTTGTCTCATAAAATTAATTCCCAAAATCTTCCCCTATTTGATGATGACAAAATAAATCTTCAAATCTTGATCTTTCGCGAATGAAACAAGCTTCCCTTTAAAGTATTTCTTGTAAAACATATCACCACATAAAAATAAGTTGTATACCTTGATTTTCGAATCTTGTCTTGTCTTTATGCTAAAGCTTCAGTAGATGAAAGTAATTTGTGGCCCAGAAGGTTAGTATTGGTCCCTTGTAACTCGTTATTACTTATCAACCTTAAGTAATAACTCGTTAGTATGACTTAAGTGTGTTGTTTTAAAAATTAATAAGAACTAAGAACAATTAAAAAGACAATACCAATTTAACTTTTCAACGTATAGACTTTTATTAAAATTCAAATAAATAATCTAACCCACTTTGTTTGCGGAATAACAAAGTGGTTGAATGACAATATGGGTGATCTCCTCTACTTAAACTTTCAACCAAGGTTAATAGTTTAAGTTCCAACCTAAACGTTCATATGCACTTTGGCTATATGGTTTGGTTGGTATGGGCGAGAAGGTTAAACAAAGATTCTTTCTCTTGTAAAGGCTAACCATTTCTCTCCCAAAGGCACTCCTTATATAGGCAGTGCAAAGCTAGGGTTTACATAGTGCATGTTCCCATACAAGAGTTTATCCAGTGGGTGGTTGATGCCCATGCTGGATAAACAGTACAAAGGACATATAAGCTATTCTAGGAAAAGATAAAGGTTGTACTTATAGCTAACTATACAAGCAACCTACTTTGACTTAAAGTAATCTTTTCCCGCCTAATGTAAACCTTCAGAATACTGAAGTGTCTTCAGTATTCTAGAGGAGATCGACATCATTCAGTTTGGTATTGTCAAGCCAAACTAAACTGAAAGCTCTTCTTCAGGACTTGTTCTTCAACAACTAGACCGCCTAGTCTTTGAAGCAAAGACTCCTTTGTCTTCTAAGTTCCCTGGAAGAGGAAAGCTGAACATCCTTCAGCAAAACATTCTTTAGTAGGAATCTTTGTTCTACTGGTCATTCTTTAGCAATGTCACCTTTCTGCTGAACATGAAACACTTAGGGGGTTTTATATTCAAATCCTAGAGTTGCTTCAGGGTCAGTAAATACTGACCCAACAATCTCCCCTTATTTGGATATACAAATAGCCTAAGTCTAAAGTCAGTAGTAAGTGAGCACAACAACTTCATCTTATTTGCACTGAACAATAAAGTACTTATAAACATCCGATAATCATTCATTAACAAAACATTACAAATTACAACTGAAAATTACAAATGATTATTTAATCTTCCTTAGGCCTAAGTCTTTCTATGATAGGAGTCTGAATAGATGGATCTGAGTTTCTGTAGTCTAATATTCCTAGTAAGCACATGCTGAAGGTTCTTGCAGCTTTAGTAAGTCCTGGACCTCCATGGTTAGAGTAGAAGATCCTTTGAACATTTCCAAGTAGTTCATTGTTCATATCATCAAGATCACTAATACCAACAAAGTCTTGATGTTCTTGATGATTGAACATAAACATTCCCAATTCTGGTTCGTCAAGTACATGCCCAGGGAGATGATTCTGAAACTGAACACTCTCCTTGTATTTCTTTGTGGTAACAAAGATATCACCCACTCCAGGTCTGATTAGATTTGCTCTTTTGTTCAGCTCCAGTATAGGATCTTGAACCTCTAGAGGAACATCAGCATTAACGCTGAGTATCTCACCTATTCTTTCATGGTTTCTCTTAGAGTGATCAATTATGATGTAGAATTCATCCCACCTCTTAGACTTTCTCTTCACAAGCTTTTCTTTCATTTCTAACCATTCAGTATAAGAGAGGTCCTTCGCTTGGAAGTCTTCCAGAATTTCATCAGTTCCATCACCCCTGTAGAACTTCAGATGGATATCACCTCTGGTGGTAAGCATGTCAATGTTTGTGATCTCTGAAGGGTTTCTTCTGTTCAGTCTTGTTATACAAAAATTTTCATATAACATTTTCCTTTTGAAAAGATTTTCAACTTCTGTTTTCCCAATTTCTTCGTACAGACTTAGCTTCAACTTTCTTAGCTTATCTTTTTCATGTAATCTATACAAGTTATCAATCTCTTATTGGGAAGCAATCCCAGCCTTGTGATTCTTTCCTTCATAGTGGAATCGCCTTTTTTTCTTAGGCTGGATTAGAGGTGTACCTTCATCAGTTTTGTCATCGCTGGTGGTAAGACCCTCAATGTGATTGTCCTTAGCTGAAGACCCCCCCCCCCCTTAGTCTTAGCTGGTCTTTTCTCAGCAAATGGTGACTCATAGACAACTGGTTGTTTTTTAGCCTTCTTCTATGCATGCTTCTAAAATAACTGCTGAATGGTGTTTTTCTCCCCTCAACAGAAGATTGTCCAACAACTTCTGATGAACCACCATGAGGGAGGAGAGCAACAAGAGAGTCCAAAGTAGAAGATACCTTGGCCAGCTTTGCTGGAACATGTTCGAGGGCACCAAGTTTCTATTGAACCTCTTCAGATAAGGTCAACTTTTGTTTCTCCAGTAATGCCACCCTATCCTTGATTTTTGAGACAGAGTCACATAAGTCATTTATTTGCCAGGTACCGGTGTGAACTCTGGTGGAAACTTCATAGAAGCACCATTGATGGAGTACATGAGTGAAGACATCTCTTGCTTCAAAGAGGTGGTGGTGACAACATCCTTCACCATAGGCTTCAAGGCATTAAGAATAACGTCTTTGATTTGTTCACCAGTGGGGGGAATTGGTCTTGCTTTTAATGTGGGAATTTGAGTATCAGCAATGACCTTTTCTTCCTTGAGCCTATGCACCTGTGATTGAAGAACCAACACTTGATTGGTTAGTTCTTTTACCTGGATAGCTCTAGGGGATGGTGGCTTTGGATGTTGTTCAGTAGTGTCATCCTCTGGCTCACTTTCATCAAGATTCACTGGATCCCTTTCATCAAAACCAAGCTCCTTCTCAAGGTCTTCATAAGGCATGTTGAACATGAAAGAAGGCAAGTGTCCCACCTTGGCTCCAGTGGTGAGAGGCACTTCCTTTTGTGTCTTCTCAACATCACCTCTAGTGTGAGGATCAGTTTCTGCTCCTTCACCACCAGGGTTGGTTTTACCTGATGGATCCTGAGAAAAAGTCCCTGATATGTTAAGATCAATGAGTATGTTTTTGGTAACTTCAGTAGGACCCTGTTGTTGGGGTGCTACATCATTATAAACAGATTGGCCAGGGTCAGCATCAGCTATTGTATTTGCTAACGCCTCACGCCCTGATGCTGACTCAGAGTGACAAATGATAGAATCTGGTAAGGAAATTGGAAATGTATTTAAATTTAAATTTCTTACCAATGCTGACTCCACACTACCGAGCTGAGGGTAAGCTCCATCTTCACCCTTATACCCTAAATAAGTTGGGATAGTGGTTGCCTTTAGGGCCTCTTTATGCATGCCACCCCCAACAGGTGCTGAAGGTGGCGTCTGGTTAGGGTTCTTGTCCTTGGCCGAGGACTTGAGTTTCTTCGAAGCTTGGCCTTGGGATTCATTAGCAATCTCCTTAGATGAAGATTATGTGAGGGTTCTCCTTTTCTTGGACTCACGTCTACATTTTTTAGTATTGACAGACGCTTGCTTCTTACGTAGTCCAGAAGAAGCTCCAGGCTTTTTGCCTTTCAGATCCCCTTCTCCAGTTGGAGGAGTGTCTTGTAGAGCTTTGTACACTACTGGATCTTTTGCTGAGCAAATGTCCAACATGGGTTGTGTAAAAGGAGGATCAATGGTACTAACTGGAATGTTCCAGCGCTTAAGCTCAAAGGGTTGAAAAACCAAATTTTCTCCTTGGAGTTTAGAAAAATTATATCCAAGATGGTCAGCAAAAATGAGGGATAAAAATCTGGTGTAAACTACATTTTTCTCCCTTGTCTTTCTCCATCTTCCCATGAAGATCTTCAAATATTAGCCTCCCAAAATCAGCCTTGATCCCCTTGGCCAGACAATATAAAATAATTGCATATTTTTTATTTATCTGGTCAAGCCATCTAGTTTTTGGTCCCAAACATTCAATCAAAATGGTCATCAGTAATTTCAACTTAGGTGGTAAACAACTTCTCTTCAGCCCACCCTTTTCAGTGATCTCTTCAGCATACCCAATTTCTTTAAAATAATTTTTAACAATAAAAAAAATCATCAGGTATAGCCTCATAGTTGTTAGGGTTTCCCAAATAGTATAAACCCAGAACCCTTCTAAAAAACTTTAAACCAATTTTACCATGAATTCCAACTGTTGTAGAATAACTCTCGAATGATTTCTTGTTCTATGAAGCTTGTGTCGTGAACCAAAACTCCTCTAAAACATTTTGAGACATCATCCCTGGATCTTTAAACAAGGCATCACGAAGCACACATTTTGACAAAAAGTTCATGACTTGATTCCCAGGAACAGATTTGATGGTGCCTGGTTTGATTAACGTGAGGTTGTTGGGTTTGAAGATGATATCCTCAATAGGATAGTTAACATGAATGGATGGGTTTAGGGTGATCTCAACATCTTGTTGTGAAGAATATTCTGCCATTGGTGTGTTTTTTTTGTATGTGTTTTTCTTGATGGGAGGGAGAGAGATTGTGTGTGTTTTGAGATGAAAAGATTTGTAAACGTGATATGAAATCCAACTTCAAGGAATTATATAAAAACTTAGACTGATTTTATGAAAGTTTTTAAAACCATTTTGAAAAAGTTATTAATCTTTTAGGGCTTCTTTTGAACATTTGGCACAAACTCTCTCATTAATGTTCTGCAAAAAGGTATGATTTTCTGTTGCCTTGAACAGTGAAACGCCTCATGCGTCAGGGAGTTGTTGACTGTGGATGCAGACGTTTGAAATTTCCTTAATTAAGAATTGACACCTTTTGAAAGAATGTTTGTTTTTATTCTCAAGAAACTTCAATGTCATTTAATTCTTTTAGTCACATGATTGATTTGTTTTAAAAGTTGTTGCCTAGATATGCTGAAACTGATGGTAATACTTGTGAGCTTCAGTGCGTCAGATGAGGCGACAAAACCCCATATACATGTTCACAGAAGTGAACAAGACATATGAAGTTGCACGCTCCTCTACTCAGGCCTAGCTACTCATTTGTATAAAACTTTGTTCAGAATTCTGAAGGAACACTCATGGATTTTTTGTGATTAGTTGTTCAGCTTCAGTGTGTCAAATAAGGGGACAAAACATCATGTACACAATCACATAATGTGAAATAGACACATGACATTGCACACTCCTTTACTCAGATATTGCTACTTTACATTAATCAAAACTGTTAGGAAATACTGAACCTTTAGGCTTCTTCAGTGAATGATGAAGGTTCAGGTTTTGTATCACCAATGTTCAACATACCAAGCTCCATTATCAAAATAAGGCTAAAAATGGCCAAATTTTAAATTTTTTCTCATGTTTCGTAAGTGTTTGAAGACACGAATGTAGATTTTCTGATGGAGAGAATAAGAGTAATTTTTTACTCGACCGTGCATGTTGAGCACTTAGTTTTGATTCCTTAACTTTATATTAGGCTAAGTCTCTTAAATGAGGACGAGAAATGATAGAGTTAATTATAAGTTACTATGCTAAACGTAGAATACTCATATTCTTTCAAAAACTCATGTGTTCTAGTTGTTTGCTTATTGTCCCTTCGCTTGTATATATATTTGCTAATAAGTATTGGCTTAGCGGTTTAGTCTTGATTGTTGGTTTCTAGTCTTTTCTAGTAGCTACCATGTAATTAAATTAGGAAAACATTAAGGTATCGCCAGCGTCACGGTTTTGAAGTATTGGCAACCCGAATAATCGAAAGCTTCACCCAATAATAAGATTTCAAGTGCTCACCTAAATTAAGCAAAAATTCGAAGCTCACAAGGTCGAAAAATCTATGCAAAATTGAAAGTGATTAAGCCTTAATCTTTGAAGCTTAAAAGATCCAAAATTCGCTTTAGCGTGAGGATATACGTCTTTGGCCATAATAAACACCTCATGGCGAGGTTAAATAAAAGGTAAGGCAAGACCGGAGTCATAATAAAAGCTCCATGGCGGAGTTGAATAAAAGATGGAGGTAAACCTATATAATAAGGCCCATCCGTTAGGGGGCGTATAAAAGTCTTGGTAATAAGTCTCATGTTCAAAACCGTTATAAAACTGTGTTATCGATCCTTCTTGTTGACTTAATTTTTTGACATCGTTGTCTATTAGGGGGGGTTATTAATTCGATGGTCTTGGTTACACCGTTATGACTCTATTTTTGGACCTTAATCTCTATCATCGCATAAGTCAAACAATGTATCCTCGTGAACATTCAAGACAAAAATAATATATAAGAGATACCAATTAGGATTAAAGGAGTCTAAGTACGTGATTAGGGCATATGAGTAGTGTTAGCATTACTAACTTATAATGACAATGATCTCGTTACGCGCTTGGCATGGAATTGGGTAAAAATCGAGGACGACGAAATTATTTTTAATGAATTTTGGAGGTGCTATGATACTTTATTCTAGCATTGCATGAGAGCACGACAATGGTTTATTATGGGGGAGTGATGTGACTGCTTTTATACATAATTTCATCGTCCAAAACGGGCTTAAAATGGTTAAAATATCATAAAAAGTGCCAAATATATGCTTGTGTTTGTTCAATGTGTATTTTAGGTATGGATATTGAGAAAATGACAAAAGATCATAAGAGACAAGCAAAAACGAACACGGGAAACGAAGCCGCACAATGAACCGGACCCTAGAGTTGATTTTCCAAGAAAAGTCCTTGAATAATTAAAGATTGTACAAGAAGGGTCCTTCATTATTGATGAATTGACACTTTATACCCTTGTTTATTCATAATTACAAGTTTGGTCCCTAAAGTTTGTCAAATTTACAAAATGGACCCTCACTTTTAGTCCTCCATGAAGACAAAAATACAAGTGACGACCTCGAAGTGTGAAGAAATGCCAAGTTTGGTCCTTCAAATATCATCAAATGGCAAAACAAGCCCTTGAATATACTTTGCAAAACATTTTGTGGCCAAAGTATGGAAATGGAAACTTCATTATAAAGGGAAATATGTTTTTGGGCTGTTTATACATCAAATGAAACACAAGGAAGAATAGAGGGGTTAAAGCTGTGAGACATGAATTGTAAAACCCGCATGCTTTTACCAAGTACCCTTTAGATCGTACGTACAAGATTAAAACTTTCCTTTTATAGCACGTTGCGTTTCACGTATAAGAATTTTAGGTATTACGTACGTGTTAGAACACGATAAGTATTTATTACGTATGAACACACGATAATTATTCAAATAATAATTATAATCACGAACATGCGATCATGAACGTAATTTAATCACGGGATAATATTATTTACGTATATATATTTATTACAAACACGAATAAATATATTAAGTCACGATCAATAGTTAATTAGAACACGTAAATCACGAACACGATAAAACACGAACACACACTATAATATTTAGACTCGAGAAATGTACGGGTTACCCAAAGTTGGGCCCCCTACCCGCGGCTACACCAAAGACATGGGCCAAGCCCATAATAATTTTACTAAACAAGGGAATTAGGAAAAACTTGTGTCATTATTCACAAAATCAAGAAATAACAAAAACCCTAAATCTTTTCTTCTTCCTTCTCTTTGGCCGCCGGATTCAGACACAAAAGGGGGTGTTCGAGGTTGATTTTGATCTTGGAAATTGTGCAAGCATTCGTATGTGTTCATCCTTATTTGATCCACGTATTCGGTATAGCTTTTAACCTCTTCTTTTTATGTTTTGATTTTGATAATCACATAAAATCATAGTGTTATTAATTAAACTAATTAAAAACAATTATTCTAAACATGTTAATGATCATGGGGTAAATCAAAACAAGGGTTTTAGGGGTGTTGTGGTCTAGCCGACGCCTAACCGAGCCCCATGGTCTCGGTATGGTGGTGTTGATGTCAGGGCAGCAGCAAGCAAGGGGGAACCCCGACCTTGGTTCGGGGTATGATGTTAGTTTCGGGTCCGGTTCATGGTTTTTAGTCACGCGTCCGGTTCATAGATTATTTTTTTAAGGTTTATGATTTTACTAGTTATGTTTTAAAATTAAATTAATAAAAACATGACATGATTAATTTAATGAACATGACTTAGATTATAAATTTAATTAATAGTTCATGAATTTTAACCTAAGTATTTATATTTAATTAGACTATATAATTAATTAATTAACATGACTTAGGTTATATTATTAATAATTAATAATACATGCTTTAACCTAAGTATTTTACCTTTATTTAACTAAAATCATGATATATTTAATTAAATACTTTTAACCTATAGTTTATTTAATTTACATGTAATAATTAATAAACTATACTTTATAACTACATGACTTAGAATAATAATCAGAAAACACTTAAGCTTATATAATTAGCTTATTTAACCAGCTTATACCTATTTATGGAAACTTTCTATTTTTAGAAACTTATTTAATTAAGGCAGCTAATCTATTTATGGAAACTTTCTATTTTTAGAAACTTATCTATTTTAAGCAGTAATTCTATTTTTGGAAACTTTCTATTTTTGGAAACTTTCTAGTTTTGGAAACTTTCTATTTTTGGAAACTTTCTATTTTAGGAAACCTGCTATTTTTAGAAATTTACTTATTATTACACAACAAGTATAATAATACATGAAATACAAGTAATACTTAATCAGAATAGACAGAATATAAGATAAACACAATATAAAGCTTAAAACAGTAAAACATGACATGAACGTATAAAACAAGCTAAGACATGATATAAAACCAGTTACGTATTTAGTAATCAGATACTTATACACGTATGTATTTATGTAGCATTAGTGATACCGAAGTAGGACTCTCTTCTGTTCGTCTTCTTCGTTCACTGGACATAAGGTACGGATTCCCGTCCTTTCAGTATGGACATTCTTTCCTTATTAGGATTCCCCGTATACAGCCAACTGTTTTCCCACAGTATAAGTTTATATGTTTGATTGCTTATGTTTAATTAGAATACCTAAAGCTATATACATGCAAGACCAGTTTCACCTAGTTATGGAGGTACCATAACCATAACACTAGAGGCACTGGTGTTATGACTTCTCCACGGCGGAGTGATTGCTCGTGGCGTCCCTTCAGCTTTCAGCCATATTATTATATTTATCTTGTGGGGCGTATGGGTGCATCTTAGTTACATGTTTTTCAGCAGATTACTCAGTGTGATTGAGGTGTGTGCCTTGCATCCTTCACAAGGAGCTGATCCCTCCTACCCAAAAACTAGTATATTAAATTAGAGGTAGCCCCTCTAATTTGCATGATGAGGTCACCCCTCCAAGTATTCATGCACGGTGGATTTTCATGACCTATATTGGCTAATGGTAAAATATGTTAAACAGTTTTTACAAGATAAACATAAGGCTTTTCAAACTATAAAACCAGTTTTATTAAGACTTAACCGGGTTATTCGGGACTTAGTTTCTTCCGCTTTTATATGCTTATATGCTTATATTGTACATCCGTGCACTGAGCGTATTGCTCAGCCGTTTTCCTTTTCATGTTCCTAAAACGGCAGGTACTCAGGGACGCTCGTAGACTTTAAGCGTACGTGCATATGGACTGGAAGCTTTCTAGCCTTTCTTTACTTATGCATTATCTATACTTTGATACTCTTTCCATGGACATTGTTTACTCATTTCATTTACAGTACTTATGTTTGTGTGTGATGAGCTTTACTTTTGGACTACCGATGTTTGATTTCGATATTTCCTTTTTATGGTCATGTAATGTTTTAGACATTTATCCTTGTATGCTTTGATGACACGCCATAATTACGCGTGACATTCCATTTATCAAAATGGGGTGTTACAATTATGGTATCAGAGCCAAGGCTTCGACATGTAGGCTCTCAAAACATGACATGTGATTAGTGGGTAGTCACTATGGTCTTCCTAGAACTGACAGTCGGTTTTCATGCATTCATCATTTTCATGCATACATATATATGTCATTGTCGCAGGTTTATGAATAAGTAATGGTTGGTACAGGACTGGCCCAATTTAGTCGCATGTGTTTTATCGAAACTTTTAAATTTGGGACCGACCCATAGGCGTCCCCTCGCCATGTCTTTTATTTTGGGTGAACTGACCATAGGCGTTCACTCTCGAGCATACAAAAGTTTTCATAAAACTGCATCATGCATTCATGTACAAATTTTCTTGCATAAAATTTTTCTCTTAATTTATTGGTATAATTTTTTTTTTCATGTATATATTTTTTGTTTGATCAGTTTAATCCTGTATTTTATGTTATACTGTCAGATGGTTCTCACACGCGAGCAGGAAAAACTCAATGCAGCAATCCAAGCTGCAATGCAAGCTTTGCTTCCTCAACTGAGGAATGACATCAGGGCTGAGGTTCAGGCTGCCAACAATCAGAAGCAAAACCAAGCACCTCCTCCTCCTCCTCCTCCTCCAGTGACATTGGCAATATGGCTGGAGAGATTCAACAAGCTCCGTCCTCGAGCTTTCGAGAGAACAGATAGCCCCAGTGAAGCTGAAAGCTGGTTGGCTCACATCAAGAAGATCTTCGATGCTATGGGTTGTGACCCCGTGTTCAAGGCGAGGTTGGCATGTTACCGGTTCGAAGGAGATGTGTTAAACTAGTGGTTAGCATTGAAGCAGTCCGAGGGAGGTGATAATTGGGTGGCTGGTTTGACATGGGCTCAGTTCAGAGATAGGGTGATGGAGCAGTTCTTTCCCAAGGCTGAGCAAGACAAGCTTAAGAGGGAGTACCATGGGATCCGACAGAGAGCTGGGGAGAATAGCAACGAGTTCATGCATCGCTTTCTTCGCTTAGCTGGTTTCCTTGGTGCAGCGGCAGGTACTCCTGAACAGCAGGCACACCACTTTAGGTGGGCTCTTCACACATCGGTCGCAAACAACTTGGTGTGTGCTACGTTCAACACAGTAGCACAAGTGGCCGATGCGGCATGTAAGCTGGAGATGCTGCATGAGAGAGATGAGTTCGGGGAAGATGAGAAACCCGACAAGAGGTAAACATTCGTATCCAAGCGGCGACCAATCCGTATTATTTCCATATATGTCAATATTTCATCTCTTTAAAATTTTATCTTCCATGCAGAAAACTGGGGACCGGTCTCAGCCGGCTACTCAGCAGCAACCTAATTAGCCCAAGGGAAACGGTCAGACTAACGATCGTTCTGCTACGGATAGGCGTGGCGGTAATGATAATTACCGTAACAACGTTGGACACTCCAACGACAGCAGGTCCTAATACTTACGCATTTCCTTATGATTTCATGTTATAACTCATAATTCTGACACTTTAGCAAATCTTCTACCAGGAACCATGGAAACGGTAGGGACCAGAACCAGAGAAGTTCACAGCCTAGCCGTCCAACTATCACTGGTATTCAATCTTACGATTATTCGCATTGTCCTTTGTACCCTATTATCATGTCTCATGTAAAATGTTTTATCAGGTCCTCAGCCAGCCAGAGCACCTGCTGGAGGATATACTCATCCTCTTTGCTCTACTTGCCATCGTAGGCACCCAGGGCCATGTCGTCACGACACCGACGCATGCTTCAAGTGTGGTCTTCCTGGCCATTGCATGAAGGACTGCCGTAAGAGCGAGTTGGAGGGCACATCGGGACATGCTGATACCAAGCCGCCTCCTACCACTAGACGTGTCTACACGACATCTCGAGATCAGGCCAACAAGTCTACAGGTACCGTCACAGGAATCTTGTATATGTATGGTCAGGCTGCGTGTGTTCTATTTGATACGGGTGCTACTCACTCGGTCATTTCTACTGCTTATGCCAAGAACATTAGGATGCTCCCATGCCACTAGATAATATACTGAGTATTTCCACGCCTTTGAGAGACTCTGTACGCATAACCCATGTATACAAGAGTCTTCCCCTAGAGTTTGATGATAAGGTTCGTCCTGTTGACGCACTTCCGTTGGACATGAATGACTTTGACATGATTTTGGGCATGGATTGGCTATCCAAGCATCATGCTACCATAGACTGCCATTCATATCGAGTCATCTTCGGTGATGTTAATGCACCAGAGTACATTCACAACGGGTTCGTACCCGAAAGGTCTGTACAAATCATATCTACCCTGCAAGCACGTGCACTACTGTCACATGGATGCGAGGGTTATATAGCTACGGTTCACGACATGGATGCTGAATTTTCATCAATTCAGGATCAGCCAATAGTGTCGGAATTCCAAGATGTATTCCCAGAAGAACTTCCGGGCATACCACCTGCACGAGAAGTGGAATTCAATATCGAGATCATCCAAGGAGCTGAACCGATTTCCAAGGCTCCTTATCGCATGGCTCCCATAGAGTTAAAGGAGCTGAAGGATCAACTGCAAGAACTTCTAGAACGAGGTTTCATTCGACCGAGCGCATCTCCATGGGGCGCACCGGTCTTATTTTTTAAGAAGAAGGACGACAGTATGCGTCTTTGCATAGACTATCGCGAGGTCAACAAGATTAGTATCAGGAATAGGTATCCACTGCCGCGTATAGACGATCTGTTTGACCAACTCCAAGGGGCCAAACACTTCTCCAAGATTGATCTTAGGTCAGGCTATCATCAACTACGGGTTAAGGAGCAGGACATTGCCATGACTGCTTTTCGTACCCGCTATGGCCACTACGAATTTGTAGTCATGCCATTCGGCCTGACCAATGCTCCAGCAGTGTTCATGGATTTGATGAACAGAATCTTCCATGATTTTCTGGACAAGTTCGCCATTGTCTTCATCGATGACATCTTGATTTTCTCAAAGTACAAGGAGGAACACGAAGACTATCTTCGTACAGTACTACAGATTCTTCGCCAGAAGCAGCTGTATGCTAAATTCTCCAAGTGTGAGTTCTGGTTAGAGAATGTGGCATTCTTAGGTCACATTGTATCAGCAGAAGGAATCACTATGGATCCAGCGAAGGTTGAGGCTATTACCAAGTGGCCGAGACTGACATCAGCGACTGAAGTCCGCAGTTTCTTAGGCTTAGCTGGCTATTACCGTAGGTTCGTGGAGAACTTTTCCCGCTTAGCACTACCATTGACCAAACTGATGCGGAAAGGGGAGGAATTCGTCTGGAATGAAGAACGAGAGAAGAGCTTTGAATACCTGAAGCAAAAGTTAGTATCTGCACCTATTCTTACTCTCCCATCTGGTACGGGTGGATTTCAAATCTACAGTGATGCATCGGGGAAGGGACTTGGCTGTGTTCTCATGCAACATGGGAACGTGATCGCGTACGCTTCACGGCAGCTTAAGCCTTATGAAGAAAATTACCCTATGCATGACTTGGAACTTGCTGCAGTCGTGTTTGCATTGAAGACATGGAGGCACTACTTATATGGAGAATCATGTGACATTTTCACGGACCACAAGAGCTTGAAGTATATCTTCACTCAGCGTGAATTGAACATGAGGCAGAGGAGATGGTTAGAGCTGTTGAAGGATTATGACATTAATCTGCAGTATCATCCCGGAAAGGCGAATGTAGTAGCGGATGCACTTAGTAAGAAGTCAGGAATGATCAATGGCATTAAGATTGAGGAGGAAATCATAAGAGACTTGGAGCGACTAGACATAGAGATCATGGTACGTGGACAACACGGTTACTAGGCTAATCCTAGAGTGGAACCCGAGTTACTCTCTAAGATCAAGGAAGCTCAGAAAGATGATGGAGAAATCTGGGCGATAGTTCAGAATTTAGAGAAGCAGACGAAATTCAGAGTAGATGCAGATGGTATCGTATGGCAGGGCACGAGACTTTGTGTTCCTGATGATCAAGAACTCCAGGAAGCCTTGTTAGCTGAAGCTCATAGCTCCCCATTCTCTATAAATCCTGGTTCGACTAAGATGTACCATGACATCAAGCAGTACTTTTGGTGGAGCGGTATGAAACAGGATTTTGCCACTTACGTATCCAAATGTCTTACCTGCCAGCAGGTTAAGATCGAGCATCATCGATCTGGCGGTCTCCTTCAACCGTTAGATATTCTAGAGTGGAAGTGGGACAAAATCACCATGGATTTTGTTACTGGTCTTCCGCCAACCAAGAGGAAGCACGATGCAATTTGGGTTATCGTAGATCGACTTACCAAATCAGCACATTTCTTACCGATCCGCAAGGAAGATTCGGTCAGTAAACTCGCTGATACGTATAGAAGAGAGATCATGAGACTCCATGGTGCTCCATCCGGCATCGTCTCAGACAGAGATCCTCGATTCACTTCGCGATTTTAGAAGAGTCTGCAGAAAGC
The DNA here is from genome assembly GCA_025667525.1 of Glebionis coronaria. Classification (NCBI taxonomy): domain Eukaryota; kingdom Viridiplantae; phylum Streptophyta; class Magnoliopsida; order Asterales; family Asteraceae; genus Glebionis; species Glebionis coronaria. Next base: position 418,184,020 of record CM046880.1, read on the forward strand.
TTGGGGTACACAACTTAAGCTTAACACGACTTTTCATCCTCAAACAGATGGGCAGTCGGAGCGAACGATTCAGACATTGGAAGATATGTTGAGGTCGTGTGCGTTGGAATGGACGGGTGATTGGGACGAATATATCTGTTTGGTGGAGTTTGCATACAACAACAGTTGGTACGCAAGTATCAAGTGTGCTCCTTTCGAGATGTTGTATGGCAGAAAGTGTCGCGCCCCAATCTGCTAGGATCAGGTTGGCGAGCGAACACTTCAAGGACCAGAGATCATAGCGATGACTAATGAGAGGGTCGCAGTAGCTAAACAGAAACTTCAAGAAGCACGGTCACGTCAGAAGAGTTACGCCGATAAGCATCGTAGGGACATACATTTTAACGTAGGAGATCACGTCTTCCTTAAGGTTTCGCCGGCACGTGGTGTTAGATGCTTCGGGGTTAAAGGGAAGCTCAGTCCTCGTTTCATCGGACCGTTTGATATCATTGAGCGAGTCGGTGAAGTATCTTACCGTTTAGAGTTACCTCCGCAGCTTTCGCATGTACACAATGTGTTTCATGTGTCCATACTCAGAGGGTACCAGTATCATCCCCTTCACATGGTTCAGTATCCACTGGAACAGATACGTGAAGATCTCACTTTCATAGAAGAACCCGAACGAGTTCTTGACAGACAAGAACGAGTCATGAGAAGGAAGAAGATTCCATTCGTCAAAATCCTTTGGAGGGATCATACCGAGCGGGAAGCCACTTGGGAAACAGAGGAGTCTATCCGGGCTTCTTACCCTCATTTCATATTTTGAATTCGGGTATGTTCTTCTTTTCTAGTTTACTTTATCTATAATTCGGGGACGAATTATTCTTTTTAGGGGGGAAGAGTTGTAAAACCCGCATGCTTTTACCATGAATAGTACCCTTTAGATCGTACGTACAAGATTAAAACTTTCCTTTTATAGCACGTTACGTTTCACGTAAGAATTTTAGGTATTACGTACGTGTTAGAAGACGATAAGTATTTATTACGTATGAACACACGATAATTATTCAAATAATAATTATAATCACGAACATGCGATCATGAAATCATGAACGTAATTTAATCACGGGATAATATTATTTACGTATATATATTTATTACGAACACGAATAAATATATTAAGTTACGATCAATAATTAATTAGAACACGTAAATCACGAACACGATAAAACACGAACACACAATATAATATTTAGACTCGAGAAATGTACGGGTTACCCCAAGTGGGGCCCCCTACCCACGGCTACACCAAAGACATGGGCCAAGCCCATAATAATTTTACTAAACAAGGGAATTTAAAAAACTTGTGTCATTATTCACAAAATCAAGAAATAACAAAAACCCTTAATCTTTTCTTCTTCCTTCTCCTTGGCCGCCGGATTCAAGGACACAAAAGGGGGCGTTCGGGTTGATTTTGATCTTGGAAATTGTGCAAGCATTCGTGTGTGTTCATCCTTATTTGATCCATGTATTCGGTATAGCTTTTAACCTCTTCTTTTTATGTTTTGATTTTGATAATCACATAAAATCATAGTGTTTTTAATTAAACTAATTAAAAAAAATTATTCTAAACATGTTAATGATCATGGGGTAAATCAAAACAAGGGTTTTAGGGGTGTTGTGGTCTAGCCGACGCCTAACCGAGCCCCATGGGGGTCTCGGCTTGGCTTATTACCCACCACCAAGACCATATGGTCTCGGTATGGTGGTGTTGATGTCACGGCAGCAGCAAGCAAGGGGGAACCCCGACCTTGGTTCGGGGTATGATGTTAGTTACGGGTCCGGTCTATGGTTTTTAGTCACGGGTCCGGTTCATAGATTATTTTTTTAAGGTTTATGATTTTACTAGTTATGTTATTAATAAAAACATGACATGATTAATTTAATGAACATGACTTAGGTTATAAATTTAATTAATAGTTCATGAATTTTAACCTAAGTATTTATATTTAACTAGACTTTATAATTAATTAATTATTTTAAAACCATGGCTATAATTAATTAATTAACATTTTTTTTTGGTAACCGTGATTTCCGACTCATTGGCCGACTAATCCACGGGGTTTGAGCCCACCGCCACACAGACTCAAACCAGGTAAAGCCCTCCCTTTTCAGGAGGTTAATTAATTAACATGACTTAGGTTATATTATTAATAATTAATAATACATGCTTTAAACTAAGTATTTTACCTTTATTTAATGAAAATCATGATATATTTAATTAAATACTTTTAACCTATAGTTTATTTAATTTACATGTAATAATTAATAAACTATACTTTATAACTACATGACTTAGAATAATAATCAGAAAACACTTAAGCTTATATAAGTAGCTTATTTAACCAGCTTATATCTGTTTATGGAAACTTTGTATTTTTAGAAACTTATTTAATTAAGGCAGCTAATCTATTTATGGAAACTTTCTATTTTTAGAAACTTATATATTTCAAGCAGTAATTATATTTTTGGAAACTTTCTATTTTTGGAAACTTTCTAATTTTGGTAACTTTCTATTTTTGGAAACTTTCTATTTTAGGAAACCTGCTATTTTTAGAAAGTTACTTATTATTACACAACAAGTATAATAATACATGAAATACAAGTAATACTTAATCAGAATAGACAGAATATAAGATAAACACAGTATAAAGCTTAAGACAGTAAAATATGACATGAACGTATAAAACAAGCTAAGACATGATATAAAACCAGTTACGTATTTAGTAATCAGATAATTATACACGTATGTATTTATGTAGCATTAGTGATACCAAAGTAGGACTCTCTTTTGTTCGTCTTCTTCGTTCACTGGACATAAGGTACGGATTCCCGTCCTTTCAGTATGGATATTCTTTCCTTATAAGGATTCCTCGTATGCAATCAACTGTTTTCCCATAGTATAAGTTTATATGTTTGATTGCTTATGTTTAATTAGAATACCTAAAGCCATATACATGCATGACCAGTTTCACCTAGTTATGGAGGTACCATAACCATAACACTAGAGGCACTGGTGTTATGACTTCCCCACGGCGGAGTGATTGCTCGTGGCGTCTCTTCAGCTTTTGGCCATATTATTATATTTATCATGTGGGGCGTATGGGTGCATCCTAGTTACATGTTTTTCAGCAGATTACTCAGTGTGAATGAGGTGTGTGCCTTTCATCCTTCCAAAGGAGTTGATCCCTCCTACCCAAAAACCAGTATATTAAATTAGAGGCAGCCCCTCTAATTTGCATGAAGAGGTCACCTCTCCAAGTATTCATGCACGGTGGATTTTCATGACCTATATTGGCTAATGGTAAAATATGTTTAACAGTTTTTACAAGATAAACATAAGGCTTTTCAAACTCTAAAACTAGTTTTATTAAGACTTAACCGGGTTATTCGGGACTTAGTTTCTTCCGCTGTTATATGCTTATATGCTTATATTGTTCATGCTTTATTGTACATCCGTGCACTGAGCGTATTGCTTAGCCGTTTTCCTTTTCATGTTCCCAAAACGGCAGGTACTCAGGGACGCTCGTAGACTTTAAGCGTACGTGCATATGGACTGGAAGCTTTCTAGCCTTTCTTTACTTTATGCATTATCTATACTTTGATACTCTTTCCATGGACATTGTTTAGTCCTTTCATTTACAGTACTTATGTTTGTGTGTGATGAGCTTTACATTTGGACTACCGACGTTTGATTCCGGTATTTCCTTTCTATGGTCATGTAATGTTTTAGACATTTATCCTTGTATGCTTTGATGACACGCCATAATTACGCGTGACATTCCATTTATCAAAATGGGGTGTTACATGAATACTTACCTAGACCAATACCCTCGTGACACATCACCCCACTCACCAAATCCTCCAATCACATGCCACCATTTCTCCACCTCACCAATCCACTACACCCGGTTTAAACTAATTATATTAATTAGTTAAATATGGCGCCTAACACCTTTTTTAAACCATGACCAAGATCAAACAGCCTACTATTCACATGAAGATAAAAATTGGGTATTTGTTAATCACCAAGAATTAAACCTTAGTCAGCTCCAGATTAATGATTAAGGGTTTAGTTAACATAACCCAACTCACATACTTTCCACCTCATCACTCGTATGGTCACATGTTAACTCCCCTGCTACATACTTTTTTAGAAGAGGACAAGAATTGCCAGCTTATCAACGTCCCATACTCATGCTTCATTCCTAAGCACAAATGGACGTTCAAGATCACTACACAACAAAGTTTACTCACATGTAACAGCTTCAAAGGCAAATCTAGTCAAAGGATATTCAAAATTCAAGGGTATTATTGGAACTTCAAGCAGCTAGGGTTTTTAGTTTTCAGCTTTGTAGAACACTTGTAAGGCTCTATATAAAGCCATTAGTTCACAACATTTAGCTTAGTTCTTGGTTTTCTTTGGTTACAAATCTGTAAGTCTTGTTTTCAAGTGAATGAAAAAAGTGTGATTTTGTTGACGAATTCCAAGCACCACAATTTACTTATTTGTTATTGTTATTGATCTAAGTTTGTGTTTTTGAGGTTTCAAAGTTTGTTTTAAAGTTTATGCAAGTGTTTCAAAGTTTTCCCTAAAATCTATGATTTTTCTATTTACTTGTTCAAACACTTGAACTTTTGGATCATAAGTTTATCATAGCACCCTGATAAGATACTTATCAAGGTGTAGTGAAGCTTGTGGTTTGGGAGGATTCAAGGGGTGGGGTACAAGATTGGAAGATTTCAGTTTATTTCCTTTTTTTATAATCTGTTTGTGCTAACCTTGTTGATCTTAGTAGTGTTTTCTTGGAAGCTTGTGGTTGTTAAGCTACCACATAAGCTCTAAAATTCGTGAGTGTGGATGTACATTCATGAGGTTTGTCCTTTTCTCTTAAATAATCTGTCAAGAAAGTGGTACTAAGTGATTTTGGGTAACTGTTGTTGTATGGTGTGTTCTTTTGCTTGAATTGTGTTCTAAGTGTATGATGATGTTGTTATGTTGCATGTTTAAGCTTGATTTAGTCTAAAAAACATTTTTCCTTTGTCCAAATTGGATTTTAGATTTTAAACTGTTGTTTGGGACTGCATGATTTAAGGTTTTAATGTAAGATTGAGTAGTTGCGTAAGGGTGTTTTGAGTTTTTAACTGATATTGAGGTGTATGTGAGTTGATATTTGCAAGTCTTATGCTTTTAAACACCATTTTTGAATCTTTGCCTAACTAGCTTGTTTTAGGTCATTTTTTTGTAGAAATGCTAAATCCGATCCGGTGGTCTAATGTGGTGGTAAATGGTGGTGGAAGCCATTGATGGCTTAGAGAGAGAGAGGAGAGGTTGAGAGTGAAAATGTAATGTATTCCCAAATGAACAAATGACAATCAACACCCCTCCTTGGAAGCTAAGGAGGGGTATATATAGTCACGCACACAACCTAAACTTTACAACGAGCCTAGTCTAGTCTAAATGTGCGTGACTATGATAACTAACGGGAATTCTTAAATGTCGTCACATAAAGTGAGTTTCCAACAATCTTCCCCCATGGGACGACGTGTAGAATTCCTTACAATATTCTTCCTAACAAGTACAAAATGATTAAGAATAAGAGCTTTCTTGAAGCATCCAATGCTGATGAAGTCTTCTGAGGCCTTCGTCTTCAAAACGACTCATCTTTAAAGTAACTTGTAGAATAAATACTGTAACGGCACGAGCTAAGTAACCCATACACTTCTGGTTAAGGAGAAGCTTCTGAATTAGCTTCCCCCTAATTCATGCCACGTAAACTTGATGTAGAAGCATTTTAAATAGCTTCCCCCTAAACCAACAATCCTCGTAAGCAACTTCAAAGCTTTCAATAAAGCTTAGAATGATTAAGCGCACATCAGAATCTAACAAGCAAATCCCATCATATAACATGATAACGTTGCTAAGAGGGATTGAAGGTAAGGGGTACACCAAGTAGATCAACAACTTCTCTTCTCACGCTTGAATAATTCTTCTGAATTTTTCTTCCCCCTGAGAGTTCAAGTTATGCATACCAGAAAGAATCAAGACACTTCTTCCCCCACATAGTTGAAGAAGGTAAATCAATCCCAATTATGAAGCTCAAATACTGAAGTGGACACTTTATCCCATTCATGAAGTTGACATCGTAACACCAGAGTCAATTAAGTCCCGGAAATGCACACGTCTTCTTCCGGAGATGCACCAGAGTCAATTAAGTCTCGGGAATGCATATAGGATAATGATGATGAATAATTGCAACAATCAAACAATTAAACCTCGAATCAGTAGTGTTCTGTTTGGAGATTGATAACGACACGAGTTAAAACACTGATTTTCTCTGCGGCTATGACAAATGTCATCCCGGAATATCTTCAAATCAAAAGAAGGTATGAAGTTCATCACGTGTACTCGTTGTGCGTTCAATGTGTCTTCTTCTTCCCCCTTGATGGTTTCGAAACTCGGAACCATCAATAAATTGTACGCACATGAACCTGAAATCTCGTGAGAATAATAAATAAGCTGAATTATATATTTTGTGAGAATCAGCTGTTGATCGAAAATCTCTTCTCATAATCTCTCCAAGGCCACCTTTACCATCCCACGTGAAAGCAATTTGAAGTGACCACTGAAAGAATGAACCAGATACGTCAAACGTGAAGCTGAATAAAAATCCTTCGATCTTGTGACTTAAGCTTGCACTATTGTTGAATGAAGAACGGTGGAGAAATCTCTAAGTACTCAATGCATCACTAAAGAAGTCTATAAGCACAACACCTCTTGAAATTATCCACGTCGACTACGCGCGTGACACTGAGTACAACAATGTAACCCCTTTAAGTGATAGTTATCCGAGTCATCAACCATCCACCCCGAACCCGGAAACCAGATAACCAAGTCTTCATTCTAGGATTAAGCACGAGCAAGTTATCTATTAAAAGATAAAATAAATACACGCCTTCGAAAAATCCGTCTTCAACGTCACGTAATTAATACCCGATTAAACAAAATTTGTAGCCACTAAAAAATCGCCCATTTTTTCTTGGTCTCGTCAAAATAAATTCTTGTCACAATTGTCACTTAATTTTGTCGCGTCACATTTCTCGTCACCCAATCAGTGTCAAGAATAAATTAAAGAACCACAAATGCAACAAAAAAACCACAAATTCAAAAAAGGAACTTGTTTGTTTGAGCATCCATTCTCCTTAACAATGTCTCGTCACTTTTTGTCTCGACCCGATGACGACCGAAGTATATCATTAGACACAAAATTTTTATTCAAAATAAATAATTATTGAAACAAAAAAAATTGTGTATATGAGTGAATTGATTCAAAATATATACGGCCCAATCATTTAAACATAGCCAGGTTAACAAAATCGAGTGTCCAAGGCCCAAATTGAGTAAACGAGTTCCATGGCCCATCACACATTGTGAAACCCGGTCCAAGAAAACTCGGTTATAACCACTTCCAATCCTAGAAAATCTCACATAGTTTAATCCCTAAACCTAGATACATCCGCCTCCCACTTCTGTCACTTCTCCCACTTTTCACCTAGTAACCATCGCCTCCTTTTCTCTCACTACAACAGCCACAAAAATTCCTTCCCCTTAAATTCACCCAAATCTCATCTAAACTTATCAATTTTCTCAAATCTTCACATCATAAACAATCATAACCAATCGGATGAAAGATGAAACCCACAGATTGAAGGTCATCTTCACGATCTACAATGATTAAGAACAAACGTGTAAGCCCATCCCATATAAACGTGTATGGTTTAGAAACGGGATGTACACGGCATCAAGATCAAGTTAAATTGATCTCGGGTAAGATTAATAATGATTGCATGTCGATTTTTGACAAACAAAGAAAAGATATGAACATATATGTTCCTAGTCTTTCTTTATTTTCGAAAATTAAAGATGGGCTTATACCTCGACAGATATTGGTGATCAATGATGATGTGTATTTTCGTGTTGGTTGCATGTGCAAAACACAAAAAAAAATGAATCTGAGATCTAAATTAATTAAGTTTCTGTTTGAGTCTAGATTGGGTTTAAGTGACGATGGGATTAGGTTAGATATGGTGTTGAGGAGTTAAAAGGTAGGAAGGGATTGGATTTAATTTTGAGTCGACTCGGTGAGTTTAACTGAGTCAACTCGGTAATTACCGAGTTGACTCGGTTGGTTTAGACGATGGGTTGGTTTTGGTCACAAAATTTGGTTCATAAAAAAAACATAGCCATCGGAAAGTAAAGAATAACAATCCCATCGGAATGTTTTTGTATGTCTCATCGGAATGTTTTTGTATGTCTCATCGGAATCAAGCATACACCCCAATTGGAATAACCAATCTGAATGTCAATCTGAATGTTCAATCGGAAAAACCAATCTGAATGTCAATCTGAATATTCAATCGGAAAAACCAATCTGAATGTCAATCTGAAAGTCAATCTGAATGTCAATCTGAATGTCCAATCTGAAACCCAATCTGAAACCCAATCTGAAAAGGGTTTTGAAGGACCCGAAAAAAGTGGATCTGCACATTTGTCCTTATCTATTTGTATAAACAAGGATAAATAAACCCAGAAACAGTGACAAGATGTGAATAACTTTGACCAAGATATTGATGAAACCGAGAGTAAATTAATAAGTTTGAGACCCCAAAAACATGTGACTGATTGGACAATTGGACAAAAGAATAAGACGTGACCCAAAAAAATTTTGTGACAATGGACAGAAATATTGTAACGAGACACAAAGAATAATCAGACCACCAAATCAAATATATAAACACGATCCAAGGATGGAACCGTGGCTCTGATGCCAAATGTAGAAATGCTAAATCCGATCCGGTGGTCTAATGTGGTGGTAAATGGTGGTGGAAGCCATTGATGGCTTAGAGAGAGAGAGGAGAGGTTGAGAGTGAAAATGTAATGTATTCCCAAATGAACAAATGACAATCAACACCCCTCCTTGGAAGCTAAGGAGGGGTATATATAGTCACGCACACAACCTAAACTTTACAACGAGCCTAGTCTAGTCTAAATGTGCGTGACTATGATAACTAACGGGAATTCTTAAATGTCGTCACATAAAGTGAGTTTCCAACATTTTTGACTGAAACTTTGTGAACACCTAGATTGTATGCTAATCTAGGGATAACAAGAGTTAAAACAAAGTTTATGCAACCTGAGTAGTGGATTTGAGGGTTTGAAATTGGATTTGTGGTCAAGTATATAAGTAAAAGGATCTTTGTGTTCATCTTTGTTCATCAATCAATCACATAGGCTTATAACTAGATCTAATTATTGAACCATTGCTTGAAACAAGTTTAATTATGCTTCATTAAGTCTGTTATAACTTGTGTATGCTTTTGGTGGACTTTGGTTGGCTTATTTTTGCTCAAACAACTTTTTAATCACCAGATCTGCTTATTATGATGTCTGTATCATGTCGGTATGCTGTTTGATTAAACTGTATCATTTGGCTGGGTGAATTTGTGTTTTTCTGCTTGATTGTGACTCCCTACAACTCACTGGTTGTAAGGGTGCCCTTTTTGTCCAAAGTAACCAACTGAAACTCTCTAAAAAAGCAAAATAAAAAAGTCAAGCAGTGAGAACCCTTTACCACTGAAAGTTCCCACTGATAGTGTTATTTGTTCATCAGCTTATTAATAAGCGATTCTAGCTTATTCTATTGTGCAACAACTTGTTTTGGTGATAGAACTTAATATTTTCAGCTTATAAGTCAGTTTTGAAGTTTACAGCTTTTGGTTTTAGCTTTTGACTAGAAAACGACTCATTTGTCTTTTTCCAAAATAGCTTATTGCTTTATCCAGCTTATTGAGTGGGCTTATTTGAAATCTTTTTGTTGATTAAGCTTAGTTTTTTCATTTAAACCCTTTTTCAACTTGAATCAGCTCTTGAAGTGGTATGGAACTCAAAAACGACTATTTTGTCGTTTTCTGTAGAGAAATTTGGCTTATTTCAGGCTTATTTCTTGAGCTTTTTTAAAAATTCTTTTTACAAACAGCTTTATAATTTCATAAGAAGGATGTGTCAAGTTTCAGCTTATGGCATTAGCTTATGGCTTAATGGGCCAAAAAAGCCTATTAAGAGTAAGTTGTTTTCTATTAAGTTGTGATAAGCACCGATTCAGCTTTTGGGCCTTTAGAATTTTGTGTTTAAAACTAAATTTAAGCTTATCTGGAAGTTTTGGGCTTATTTAGTTAACATTTTTCCTATTGTGCCTTAATAAGCCCATTAAGCAATTTGTTTTCTATTTTGTCCCATTTGGAGGCCCATTAGGGGTAATTTGGTCATTTCACTTTCATTTCTGGTTTTATTAGGTTAAAATAAATTAGTTTGCAAGTTTTTAGAATTTTTTATAAATTTTGAATTTTTTTTATTATTTTAATATTTAATTTTAATTGTTAATCATTTTAAATAGTTTTAATTAGTTTTAAATTTTTCAAAATTACATTTTAGTTTAATTAAATTATTTTAGAGGTTTACAAATTGAAAAATCTTATTTTGGGCTTTTTATTAAGATGTTTCGTGATTTGCATTTCAATATAAGTTTCGCCGACGCTTTAATCATGATGCCTCCATTTGCCGCCAACTTTAAGAGTATGTTAAACAACAAGGAGAAATTGCAAAAATTGTCTAGTTGTTCATCGGTTTATCTTAACCGCATACCTTAAAAAGTCGGTGACCCCGGTAAATTCTTAATACCAATTGGTATTAAAGATATGGAAGAATGCTATGCCTTGGCCGATCTTGGTGCTAGTATTAATTTGATGCCTCTTGCAATCTTCAAGTCACTCAATCTTCCTAATCTAACTCCTTCAAGAATGTCTATCGAGATGGCCGATCATTCCACAATTCCCGCATGTGGATTGGCCGAAGACGTTTTTGTGAAAGTGGGAAAGTTCTATTATCCGGTAGACTTTATCGTAGCCGGTATTCCTACGGATCCTCAAGTTCCTCTCATTTTAGGTCGTTCGTTTTTAGATACGTCAAGAGCGTTGATGGATGTGCATGCAAGGAAAATCACCTTACTTTTCAACGACGAGGAACTTGTTATAAACGCAACACAAAACTCCAAACTTTCTCATGTTTATTCTATCGCGGCCATAAACTATATTGATATGATCGATGTCGTTTGCGAATAATTTTCACAAGAATTTTTAGGTTTTGGTGATGAAGAAAATAGTGGCAATCCCACTATGCTCGATCCTATTCTTGATATCTCGACACCATCCTTCACTCCATTTGAAGGAGGTGGTTTTACTTTGGAAGAGTTTGATGTACCTCGAACTTCTAACGAAGACCTCGACAATGATGAGGACTTTTCGATTATCAAGGATTTTCTTCACGATTTCCCATTTCCTCCGCCGGTGGAGGTTATGAGTATCGAACCCAAATCTTCAATCGAGGAACCACCAATCCTCGAGTTGAAAGATCTTCCTCCTCATCTTGAATACGTATTCTTGGAAGGAGACGATAAGTTGCCGGTTATTGTTGCAAAGGATCTTTCGGATGATGAAGAAACCGCACTATCGATGTCTTGAAGGACCACAAAGGGGCAATTGCGTGGAAATTATCCGACATTAAGGGTATCGACCCAAAATTTTGTACTCACAAAATCTTAATGGAGGAAGACTACAAGCCCGCAATCCAATGTCAAAGGAGGGTGAACCCCAAAATTCACGACGTCATCAAAAAGGAAGTCCTTAAACTCCTTAACGCGGGAATGATTTACCCTATTTCCGATAGCCCTTGGGTGAGTCCCATTCATTGTGTCCCTAAAAAGGGAGGAATGACCGTTGTGCCAAACGATGAAAACGAGTTAATTCCAACTCGACTCGTGACCGGTTGGAGGGTGTGTATTGACTATCGTAAGTTAAATGACTCCACTCGTAAAGACCATTTTCCCTTGCCCTTCATGGATCGAATGTTAGAGCGTCTTGCGGGAAACGATTTCTATTTCTTTCTAGATGGTTTTTTCCGGTTACTTCCAAATCCGATCCTCGTGATCAAGAAAAAACTATGTTTACGTGTCCATATGGAACGTTTGCCTATCGTAGAATTCCATTCGGACTTTGCAATGCACCGGGAACTTTTCAACGGTGTATGATGGCTATTTTTCATGACATGATAGAGAAGACGATGGAAGTCTTTATGGATGACTTTTCCGTGTTTGGTAGTCCGTTCACTTCATGCTTAGGAAATTTGAAACACATGTTGAAACGTTGTGAGGAACCCAACCTTGTGCTAAATTGGGAAAAATGTCATTTTATGGTTAAAGAAGGAATCGTCTTAGGGCACAAGGTCTCGAAAGCGGGGATTGAGGTAGACAAAGCTAAGATAGACGTCATCGCCAAATTACCTCATCCCAAAACCGTTAAGGGAGTTAGGAGTTTCCTAGGCCACGCGGGCTTTAATCGTCGTTTCATCAAGGATTTTTCAAAGATATCTCGACCTATTACACATCTCCTCGAAAAAGATGCTCCTTTTGTATTTAACGAAGATTGTGTACGAGCCTTTGAAATCCTTAAGAGGAAACTTACCGAATCTCCCATTCTTGTTGCTCCCAATTGGAACCTCCCCTTTGAGCTTATGTGTGATGCAAGTGATTACGCTATTGGGGCCGTTTTGGGGCAACGTCATGAAAAGCACTTCTTGCCTATTCACTATGCTATCAAGACGATGACCGAGGCTCAACTTAAGTATACCACAACGGAAAAGGAATTCCTTGTCGTGGTGTATGCATTTGAGAAATTCCGACCTTACCTCGTCTTGACCAAAAGCATAGTGTATACGAATCATTCGGCAATCAAGTACCTCTTGGCTAAACAATATGCTAAGCCGAGATTGCTTCGTTGGATTCTCCTCCTACAAGAATTTGATGTCACAATACTTGACAAAAAAGGAGCCGAGAATCTAGCGGCCGATCATCTCTCTCGTTTGGAAGATCCTCACCAAAGTGTGTACGAGAACAAGGAAATCACCGAAACATTTCCTCTCGAGACACTTGGTGTAGTGAATTCCAAGGAAGACTCATATACCCCATGGTTTGCGGACATCGCAAATTACCATGCGGGCAACTTCATCATTAAGGGTATGACAACTCAACAAAAATGGAAATTCTTTCGTGACGTCAAGTTCTACTTTTGAAACGACCCTTACCTATTTCGGACTTATGCGGATCAAATTATTCAACGTTTTGTGTTTGGCACCGAAGCTTCTAATATCCTTAGAGCTTGTCACGAGGGACCAACGGGGGGTCACCATGGTGCTAATCTCACGGCGAAGAAGGTCTTTGATGCCGGATTATTTTGGCCTACTATTTACCGAGATGCAAATGCACTTGTCAAGTCGTGTGACTCATGCCAATGTCAAGGAAAAGCCTCACAAAATGATGAAATGCCACAAAATATCATCCAAGTTTGTGAGATCTTTGACATTTGGGGAATTGATTTTATGGGGCCGTTCCCATCATCTCGTGGTAATAAGTACATCCTTGTCGCCGTTGACTACCTATCTAAGTGGGTGGAAGCTAAGGCTTTGCCCACGAATGATGCTCGTGTGGTAGTCAAGTTTTTGAAGCAATTGTTCTCTCGGTTTGGAACCCCTCGTGCAATCATAAGCGATCGTGGAACCTATTTTTGTAATGACCAATTCGAAAGGGCTCTAAAGAAATATGGAGTTACACATCGGCTTTCTATGGCTTATCACCCACAAACGAGTGGGCAAGTCGAGGTTTCAAGCCGAGCTTTGAAGAGGATCTTGGAGAGATCGATAGGGGAAAACCGACAATCGTGGTCGGATAAGTTAGACGATGCTTTATGGGCCTGTCGTACCGCTCATAAGACGCCCATTGGGTGCACTCCTTACAAGCTTGTGTATGGGAAGAATTGCCACTTGCCAATTGAACTCGAGCACAAAGCTTATTGGGCCCTAAAGCATTGTAATGATGACATCGAGACCGCGGGAAAACACCGGAAAATGCAATTGAATGAATTGGATGAATTAAGGGACATTGCTTATGAAAAATCATTGATTTATAAAGTAAAAAACCAAAAATTTTCACGATTCTAAAATTAAAAACCGGGTTTTTAACATTGGAGATCAAGTGTTGCTTTTTAACTCAAGATTGAAAATATTTTCCGGCAAGTTCAAATCCCGTTGGTCGGCTCCATTCACCATTACCCAAGTTTTTCCATATGGGACCATCGAGCTAGCCAAAATGATGGTCTTAACTTCAAGGTGAATGGCCATAGGTTGAAGCACTACTTTGGTAAGGCAAGGCAAGTATCTATTCACCCCCCTCAATACTAATTATCATTGGGGAAGGTGACTTGGTCGAGGTTGTTCAAAGAAGGAACTTCCCCACCAAAGTAGTGCTTCAACCTATGGCCATTCACCTTAAAGTTAGGACCATCATTTTGAGCAGCTCGATGGTCCCATATGGAAAAACTTGGGTAATGGTGAATGGACCCGACCAACGGGATTTCAACTTGCCAGAAAATATTTTCAATCTTGAGTTAAAAAGCAACACTTGATCTCCAATGTTAAAAACCCGGTTTTTAATTTTAGAATCATGAAACTTTTTAGTTTTTTCTTTATAAATCAATGAATTTTCATAAGCAATGTCCCTTAATTCATCCAATTCATTCAATTGCATTTTTCGGTGTTTTCCCGCGGTCTCAATGTCATCACTACAATGCTTTAGGGCCCAATAAGCTTTGTGCTCGAGTTCAATTGGCAAGTGGCAATTCTTCCCATACACAAGCTTGTAAGGAGTGCACCCAATGGGCGCCTTATGAGCGGTACGAAAGGCCCATAAAGCATCGTCTAACTTATCCGACCACGATTGTTGGTTTTCCCCTATCGATCTCTCCAAGATCCTCTTCAAAGCTCGGTTTGAAACTGTAGAATATTGATAATCTTGTTAATCTATGAAGTGGGTTGAAGATTTCTAGAGAGAGAAACTAGTGAGAGAAAGTGAGAGAGAACTATGTGTTTTTCATTAAATGATTAAATAGAATAATCAACAACCAACCCCTTTCCATGGTGGAAAGGGGTATTTATATCCAAGCCACTAATGGGCTTGGGCCGACCCATGACAAGCCCATGGGTCGGTTTCTTACTTAACTAAATAAGTACTCATTAACTACGAGCTATTACAACATTAATAATATTGTGGAGTGACCGATACTTCTAATATACGTTAAAACGTATTTCTAACAATCTCCCCCTAAGGGAGGTCACTTCACGTTACAAAGTTCTAAACCTAGCATACTATACTAAGTCTTCGTTCTTCAGCTCGTAGTCTTTTCTTCTTTCTTTTTGTTGTGATTATGTTGATTTGATCTTTTAGGCTTTGGCTTGAGAGCATTGTTCTTTTGACCAATCACGTGCGATCTTCGCCTTCTTGTGAATCTTGCCTCCTCGTGACTCCATGTTCCACACACTTATGTCTTTTGTTAAATTCTCGAAAGCTTCAGAGTTTGGTACAGCGGAAGACTTCATTTTGTACTTTCTTGAATTTTGCTGAATTTTGATGCAGAAAGACATAAGCATGTGGGAATGACTTCAGCTGGTACACCGCAACGCCACCGTCTTCGCAGCAACATGATAAGACACGAATGAAATGGCTTAGAACATTTCATTCTAAATCGGTATCGTTTTACCTCCGGTCGGTGAAGACCGTTGGACGATATTAGATATCGTACCTGTGACGGATAGTTTCAATTAAGTAACTTCCTGACAGGATTTCGCGGGTAAACCCGTTCTCTTTATTCGACGATCACTAAGCTTGACTGCGAACATAAAGAGTGAATCACTTGGATAAATTATCCTCGTGATTGAAGCCGTCAATTCATGAAACCTGGAACAAGTGAATTTCAGTTAAGATTTTCACCATCGTTGCTTTCCAGTTATCACGAGCTTAATTCATAAAGAATCTTGCACGTCACCTACCAAGTGCTGTTTGATGTTAACACTAGAAGGATTTCCACTCGTCACTGTGATCTATAAAGAGTCACTCTGAGTGTTCTGGCAAGATCATATGATAATGCGTAGAGGCCTGGAACGAGTTTAAGTTCAATTAAGAATTAAACTACTGTTTCTTTCCAGTTTTTCACAAGATTGGTTCTTAAAGAACCGCACGTCTAACCTACCATGAGCTTGTTTGATGTTGGCTCAAGCAGGATTTCCATCTTCATTGTAATACTTGCGTATTACTCGGATGTCTGGCAATATTACAAGGATACTGCGTAGGACTCATAAAAATCTCTTACTTTTCACAGTGTGTGAGAAAGCAAGGAATAAATGGAAAGTGTCCTAATGAGACTTTTGATGATCTCGTGGCTCTAGACTCGATAGTGCGTTTTGACTTAGTGAGCGATGACTGGAGAGGAGTGCCACCTTTTCAATATCAATCTATTCGGAGTTAATAAACCAATAGATAACGTGTTGATCTCCGTGTGATTAAAACAAATACCTTTTGAGAGATATTTGAGTTAGCTGGGAAGGGTTGTGCATTGCATCACTGGGTCCATGATGTCTTTGTTCAATATCGAGAATCATTAACAAATGATCTCAATAGCATATGTATTGACCCGATTTCTGCCTAAAGTTGTAAGGAGGGCTTCTTTCTTTACACCCTTTATCTTTACAATTCTTTTTCATTCTTCAACCCCTTCAATGCTTACCAATACGTCATAACTAGCACCTTGTTGTGATTGTTCCAGTGCTAGCTTAAGTACTTGGTCGGCATTCAGCTACGTTCACAATCTTTCTCCAACTTTCCTAGGACTTCTAATTCTATCTAGGGAATTGTCCTTGGGAAGATTCCATCGGCTCTGATGAATCATTGGACTAAACCTATTCTTACCACCCTTTTGTCACCACATTCGTCGTGAATTAAGCGTGTTTTGGGAAAGTATAGCCACCATGAAAAATCCTTGAAAATCACTTAAGGTACTTGTGATATTGAAATCAAAAGTTTTGTACCTTAGGTTTTTTGTTCATCAAAAACGCTCCCCCTTAACACGTGCTTTACACATATTAAGTTGGATTATCGTTAAGTCTTTTTCATCTTTTAGCCAAGTATCATTTAAGTCTCCTTAATCCCATTTTCTCCCCTTATCCAAAATGTTAACCATTAATATTTGGGATATTGAATGGATTAACCGGTCTTTGGGTAAAAATGAAATCGATGTTTGGCCATAGAACATGTTAATGCTCCCCCTTAAATTAATAAGGGATAGTTGTAGTGCTTTAGTATGATATATTTTGAAAGATTTAGAATCTCGTGAGAAATTCTTGAAAAATTATCATACCTTAACACTACATCAAGCCGTAAAAGCACAATATTCACAAGTTTACATATTCACAATTAAAAACCAATATAGAGTAGACCTGAAATGTACGATCCATTAGATGGATCGTTGCAGTAACTTGTGGTGCACTCCATATGGTCTATCACCAAAGAACCTTTCTAAGCTCCTCATCAATCTATGTTCACAGAGCTTTTGATCAATCTTCTTGATCACATATTTCGCCATTTGCCGATAACCCAGATGCCAGTCCTCAGTCATCTCTGGTAGAGACCCACCAGAATTAAGATGCTCCAATTTTCCTCTGACGTATATGAGAGTCCCATCACTGTACTTATACAGCTCACCTATCCTCATAAAATTCATTATCCCACGACTGTTCAAGTAGAAAATCCCGTAACTCGGAACAGTAATGCCGGTATAGGGACATCTTGTGATATGTTGAGGAAGAACTTGGTTCATTGGACGGGTCAGGTTAAGCTTCCTTTGGTAGCTTTCAACTCCCAATTGAAGATCTTCAACTCGTTTCTTGATAACAACGCTTCGTGTGAACATACGAAGTGCTGTATTCAAGGCAATGATTTCTTCTCGAGTAAGATGGGTGAGTTGATCACGGGTCATCATAAGCAACATGTCTTCGATATCTTCAAGGCGAATGATAGAAAAATCTCCCTGCTGTATTGTGTATTATCTGTCATCCTCCCTTTTTAGACGAATCTCCGTCACATGATGATAGCCATTCTTGGCTTCAGTTTTCAGCCCTAGAATACTGGAGATGCGAATATCGGATCTAACGTTACTTCCTGAATTGGCTAAGCAGCAACCTCTGTACGCCCTTCGAACTCGTTCATCCCAATGTGATGCACCTATAACAGCATACATATCATAATTACGATTTACCTTTGGGACCCAGAGTCGGTTTACCTTTTCCTCGATCCAGGGTATTGTCCCCCAGTTAGCAGCTTTCAGCAAGGTCAGGGAGGTTGCGTACTTTGATGAACCCTTGAGGAGATAATCAAGATCATAGGTGACGAAGAAGTCGAGAGCAATTTGATTATCTTGAGAAGGATCAAGTGGAGGTGGAGCTCTTTCTGATTCATGGAGGCCTGGCCTTTGAACGGTATTAAGAGCTTTCAGGACCTCGTCAGCATAATACTCGTACTCCATGCAGCTTAACCTGGTTTTGGCGTGAATTCTCTTATCCTTTAGCGCTCTCTTCACCAAAGACGGAGTGACCGAAGATTTATACTCATGAGCCAGAAATGCACACAAGTCTATCGGACTACGGATACGGAGATATAGAACATCTCTGTCAGCGTCTGTGATTGGATCATATTTAGCAGCTGCCGTGATCCAAGCTTGTGGCGGTGCAGTTTCATCAATCTCCAATGTGTCCGCCCAGTCCCATGTGCTTGACTCGGGAACAGTAGATTGTGGTTCTTGTGGCAGAGGAGTAGAAACATGAACATCTGCTGGTTCTGATTCAGGCATCTCGGCGGTGTCATGAACAGGCGAGTGTTGTGCAAACTCAGGTTCAGTAACTGATTCTGCAATCACAGGAGCAACAACAGAACTAACAGGATTAGTGGTAACAGGTATAGAAACAGAGACAAATGTACCGGGAATCGATAACGCCGTAGTAGCATTCACATCATGGTGCCACTTGGTTCGTCTTGATTCCGTAGAGGTGGATTTTTCCTTTTGCGCAACATCTTTCTGAGACTTGGTACCAGACTTAGATGGTTTCTTTCTGCTGGCAACCTTTTCCCCCGTTTCAGGCTGATCATGTTTACCACCATCATCTTCATCGTCATCCCCGTTGCTTCCCTTATCACTCTCCTCATTTCGATCACCACCATCACCACCATCATCATCATCATCACCATCATCGTCACCGTCATCATCATCGTCACCATCATCATCTTCTTCTTCTTCTTCTTCTTTTTCACCGTCACCCTCTTCTTGTTCACTATCATCCTTTTCCTCCTCAGGCAGAATGTGGTAAGGTACCACACTTCCAAACATCTTAAACAACCGATCATCCTCCATGATAGCTTCATTGAGTGATTTATAGAGTGTCCGTTGAACTTTAGACTTGTCAAAAGATCCAACTTCCCTCATACGAGCTTTGAGGATCTTCTTTAATTCAAAATCCGTTAAGTCATATGCCATTTTGTATGCAGATTCGGAAGGGTTGGACGACTTGATCATCAAGTTATCAGCCGCAAGTTTCCTCATTTCTTCATGTAGCTTTGGCATGAGAGACTCAACAGATTCTTTCACCTTCTCTGAGATAGAAGCTTCAAGTGTTTCTTTTTGCTCCTTATATTTATCTTTAATGGTTCGAAGTCTCGTAAGTCGTGCTTCATACTTATCAGCTTCAGCCTGTTTGACCCGAGCAAGTTCTTCTGCATGAGCTTTACGTGTCAATTCCAACTCTGCAGTGAACTTAGCCATAATCTCTTCTTGGGCTTTCTTGGATACCTCTTCACTTTGTACTCGTCGAAGTAGTTCTTCTCGAAGTTTATTCATCTCTTGTCTTTGATTATCCGTGTGTTTATCCAACAGTTCTACCATTACAAATGCAGCCATTGAAGATGATGCAGAGCTACTCAGGGTTGGTTGAAGAGGCTCGGTTGTGACTACAGTACTGAGGATGGAAGTTATTGGAGGTGGAAGGAATGGTGTTGGCACCGGTCGGGTTGGTAATGGCTGGATTGGTGGAGGTTGAGTTACTAAAGGCTGGGTAGGTACCATGATTGTAGGGGCACCGGACTCCTTTTCAACACTTGCTGAAACAGCAATGGATGTCTCCTTCGAAGTAGAATACCGTTCAGGTGATCCAAACTCATCAATATCATCTGGTTCCTGGTACTCTTCTTCAATATCCATCTGTGCACCTGAACCACTACCGCCCGTGTCTCTCCTACTCTTTTCAATAGCTATCTTCATTAATTTTTTCTCAGTCTTGTCAAGAGTAGGATCGACATCAACATCTTCTTCGTCGTGGAGAACGAACTCATCAGCCGTGCTCTTTCCCTTCTTAGCCTCAGTCTTCTTCTTCTTGGTTTCGGGTTCAGATAAAGCAACTGTTTGCTTGCGTTTACCTTTACTCTTGACCGTAGTAGATGAGTCTTCTCCTGTCTGAAGGCTTGCTTTTTGCTTCTTGATTTCTAGTAGCAGTAGCTTGTAATCAGCAGAAGCTTTAATTTTATCAGTCAGAAGATAATCAGAAATAGGACCAGGAATAACAGCACTAGATGGTCCTTCATGCCTTAGGTCCACAATGTGATCAGCCTCTTCAGTGTGATGACGACTTGCTGCACGCTTATCAATAGAGACATCATTCTTCATAAAATAAAGAATTATAAGCTTGATAAACCGAGGGTAAGGAAAGAAATTAGCCTTCAGCTTCTTGTTTTGGAAGAGTTGAAAGTTAAATTCTTCCCACATCAATAATGCATAATCTGCATTTGAGCCTTTGTACATTCCATAGAAGATGTTCATAATTAGACCACGCACAGCATCATGCCCACTTGTTTTAGGTGTAAGACATCTACTGAGAATACCCAAGATTGCTCTCCAAGGTTGACCCACTTTAGCAGTGGTAAAATCGGACACAACTCGTATGTCAGGACATCCAAGAGCACCGAACATCTCCATGAGTTCGTCTTTGGTAGGATCCCTTGAAAATGACATACCTTTGGGTGTATCCCGAATTCCAAATATCTTGCGGAAGTCTAAAACGGTAAGTGTCTGCTGCTTGTTGTTGAGAGAGAAGGTGATCTTGTTTGAAGTACTTTCCTTGGTAGCCCAGAATTCATACATGTAACCATATGGCACCGAAGCAGTACTCCTTAACGAATTCTTGAAGTGAGAGTGATCAAGGATTGCGATGGCGACTTTGAATCCATAGTGAGTGGATTTTGAGACTTGCTTCAGCCGGTAATTGTTTGGTATGAACTTGAGGGCTCTTGCTTCGGCAATAGCGGCTGCTCTGGCATCTTGGAGTTCTTGCACTGTTGGATTAGTCATCGTGTCTGCTTAAGATAAGACATAAAAGGTTGATACACATAATATATATATATATATATATATATATATATATATATATATATATATATCATTATGACTTCTAAGCTTAACACATTTCAACAAGTAATTATAACAAGCAAACAACTATCAATCCAACAACCCTTCATTCGGAACTCTTCATTCGGAACTCTTCATCCGGAACTCTTCATTCGGAACTCTTCATCCGGAACTCTTTCATCCGGAACTCTTCATCCGGAACTCCTTCATCCGGAACTCTTCATTCGGAACTCTTCATTCGGAAGCTCGTTCGGAACTCTTCATTCGGAAGTTCGTTCGGAACTCTTCATTCGAAAGTTCGTTCGGAACATTTTCATTCGAAAGTTCGTTCGGAACATCTTCATTCGGAAGTTCGTTCGTAACTCCTTCATTCGGAAGTTCGTCCGGAACTCCTTCATTCGGAAGTTCATCCGGAACTCCTTCATTCGGAAGTTCATCCGGAACTCCTTCAATCGGAAGTTCATCCGGAACTCCTTCATTCGGAAGTTCATCCGGAACTCCTTCATTCGGAAGTTCATCCGGAACTCCTTCATTCGGAAGTTCATCCGGAACTCCTTCATTCGGAAGTTCGTCCGGAACTCCTTAATTCGGAAGTTCATCCAGAACTCCTTCATTCGGAAGTTCGTTCGGAACTTCATTCGGAAGTTCACTAGCCTTGTTCATCCGGAAGTCCTAAACGCACCCTATTGATGATTATTCTAAGCGCGATTGTGAGTTTTAAGGCATTCTAAGGCAACCATAGTGTTCTAATCCTAATCCAATCCAAAACCCAACAAAAAACCCCTAATCAATTAACCCTTAGTTAAACACAAACCCTAAACTTGATAAGTTTGATTAACCGAATCAATTAACTGGATTAAATAGTGAATTAGGCGAATTAGAAATTAAAGAATCGATGTTTGTACCTTTTTTGATCGAATGAAACGGGTTGAGTGATTTAGACGAGAGTTTGTGAAAGCTTGAGTGTGTGTAACAATGGCGGGTATAGAAACAGTGAAGAAGAAAGACAAAAAGCACGAGGGGTTTGGTTTTGACTTAGGTCAAATTTTAACAAATTTCACACTTAATCATTTTAAGTCCCTATACTTTTCTTTTCTTTTCCTTTTTAGTTAATAACTCCTTTCAGGCTAACATCCGTTAAGGTACTTAACAATCATTAGTCTAACTCTTTGTAATAACTGTTCTAGCCCGCACCCAATTTACACACTGTATCCTAATTAGCGGATTTCCAAGATCTAAAGCAAGTCCTATCTCATTGAGCGAGCACAAGTCGTATTCTAAAGCAAGACCACTCATTAACCATTTAGCCAATTTATTTTCCACAAACACTTTTGAAAATCGTTTTGATGACGAAGATGATTTAATATTTTCTCCCCCTTAAACGATGACCCGTTTTCTATTTAAAGAGCTGTAGTCATTGTTTAAAGAGTCAAATATTGATGAAAACATTTCCAATTAATGTCTTGAAAAGATTGATTCGTGGTGGCAATAAGATTTCTCTTATTTAGACAAATTAATGCACTGAAACGTACACTAACTCGTGTTAGACCAAGTTGTAAGTAAACTTGATCCCTTTGCATGATTTGTCTTGTAAATCATGCTCGAGAAAATTAATTCCCGTTGTGAGCCAACGTTTTCCAAGGAAATACGTGACTTTAATGCGAAAAACGGGTTGCAGTCTGAAATAACTACAAGCCATAATGGGCATGTTTTAAAAAATGTACAACTTTTATACGGACTCTATTTATGGCGCCGTGTCAATATTGATCGACATTTCTAAAGCCGTAAATATTACCGTACTAAAAGACATGCCCGATTTAAAAGATGAAAAATATTTTTTGGTTTTTCTAGGTTTTATATATTTTTTTATGGTTTTTCTTGGTTTTATATTTTTTATGGTTTTTCTTGGTTTTATATTTTTGTATTTTTCTTTTTGTGGTTCATATATATACGATAATATAAATGATCACGAACAAAGGATACGCCTGAATAGTTTACCACCACTATTCTGCTGATTCTTCTGCCAACTCTTTGAGAGTCGCTGGAGAGAAAGATTTCATGCCAAGCTTGTCGATCAAAAACTCGATTCGTCCTCGATCTAAGGCTTTGGTGAACATATCTGCTAGCTGGTACTCAATAGTAACAAAATACAGCTCGATCACTCCGTTCTCCACCTGCTCTTTAATGAAATGGTAGCGAATGTCGATGTGCTTGGCCCGGGAGTGTTGAACGTAGTTGCAGCAAAGGGCAATGGCGCTCTTGTTGTCACAATACATCGGGATTTTGTGAATCCCAAACCGTAGTCAGTTAGTTGTGATCTCATCCAAAGGACTTGAGCACAGCAACCGGACATGGCGATGTATTCAGCCTCCGTGCTAGAAATTGCAGCACTTTTCTGCCTTTTTGAAGACCAACTAATCAATCTGTCTCCAAGGAGTTGCACAGACCCAGAAGTGCTACGCCTCGTGTCTTGACACCCAGCATGATCGGCATCTGCGTATGATATTAAAGCAATGGAGGAATCTTTCGGATACCATAGACCACGATGAAGTGTTCCTTTGAGATACCGAAAGATCCTTTTAACAACATGTAGGTGCTTTTCGGTAGGCCGAGCCTGATACCGGGCACACATGCATACGGCAAATTGCAAATCAGGCCTGCTAGCAGTCAGATAGAGAAGGGTGCCGATCATCCCACGGTAAAGTTTTGGATCGACAATAGTCCCATTCCTATCTTCATTTAACATGGATTTCTCCACCATTGGAGTGTCCACGGGGTCACAATTTTCAAAGTTATATTTCTTTAAAGATTCTAGAGCATATTTAGATTAATTAATAAAGATGCCTCTAGGATTCTGAGAAATTTGTAATCCTAAGAAAAATGAAATTTTTCCCATCATTGACATCTGAAAGCGTGTGGATATTATCTTCTCAAAGCGTTTTGACAATTCTATGTTAGAGGCAGTAAATATTATATCATCAACATAAATTTGTACCAGTATCATGTCATTGTCCTCCTTGAGAGTGAATAGAGTGGGGTCCACCTTGCCTTTGGAGAAGCCTTCCGAGATGAGATATGTTGAAAGGAGATCATACCACGCGCGTGGAGCTTATTTCAACCCATAGAGAGCCTTCTTAAGCTTGTACACATGATTAGGAAACTCCGTGCTAACGAACCCATCCGGCTGACTAACATAGACTTCTTCCCTTAGTTCACCATTCAAAAATGCCGTCTTCACATCCATTTGATAGACGATCATGTTCATATGAGCAGCATACGCAAGGAATAGTCTAATAGCCTCCAATCTTGCAACAGGAGCAAAAGATTCTTCAAAGTCGATACCCAAGGCTTGTTTGTATCCTCTAGCAACCAATCTAGCCTTATTCTTCAATACTCCACCCATCTCATCGAGTTTAACCTTATAAACCCACAACAAAGTAAGGATGTTAACCTTGTCAGGGAGAGGAACTAATTCCCATACTTCAAGTCTTTGGAATTCATTTAGTTCCTCTTGCATGGCTTCAATCCAAGATGATTGAGTCATAGCATGTTGCCAGTTTTTAGGTTCAACTTCGGAGAGAAATGCATCAAAGTAGCAGTAGAGTGCACTCTCTTGTAATTGATGGCATGTAGAGACTGGTCGATCGAGACTTCCAATGACATTCCTAATTGGGTGATCTTTTGTCCATTTGGTGCTATGATTTTCAATCCGTGGTGGTCTGGAGTGAACAATAGAACGAGCTTCTTCTGAGGTAGACGCGGCTGAAGGGTTTTCAGGTATCGGTACACCAAAGAAAGGAAGCTCTTGTAGGTGAGCATATTCCAAATCGTGATCAATATAATCCTCTTCAACATCATTAGGCACAAGTAAGGGTGACGATTCAGGTGTAGTTTGAGAATTACTTGGTAGAGGTGCATCCGATTCAATGTTAACTGAAGATGCATTTGATAAAGCTTCATTTGCTTGAGCAACAACTTCAGGGATTGGAGCTATCACTACAGGTGCTGGAACTCATCATTTGGGGGATCCAAGAATTCATCAAACAACGGTTGAAATAGTTTATCCCACTCGGGCCTTGTAGGTGGTAAAAATGATGTAGAAGTAGGATTATAGGGAACTAGTCCGGAACTAGTAGCACCGGTTCCCATCTCGTGAAGCGCGGGTTCAGAGCTGCGTTGCTCAGAAGCCATCGCTGTCAGCTCATCGAAATCTGCGTCCATAGTTTCTACTATCTTACCAAGACGACGGTTGTAAATTCGGTATGCTTTCTTGGAGGGTGAGTAACCAATGAAAATACCTATATCGGCTTTCGGTTGAAGTTTGCCCAAGTTCTCACTATTAATGTTTGGATAACAAAGAGCACCAAACACATGAAAGAATGAAACATCGGGTTTACGATCATGTAGAAGCTCGTAAGGTGTTTTTCCATGGCGTTTCCGAATGATAGAGCGGTTTTGGGTGAAACATGCAGTAGATATGGCTTCTGCCCACAAGAATAATGGAGCGTTCGCATAAATCAGCATAGTCCTAGCAGTTTCCATAAGCGTACGATTCCGTCTTTCAACGACACCGTTTTGTTGAGGAGTACGTGCAGCGGATGTTTCATGTGAGATACCAACTTCTTCATAGTAATCACGAAGAGTCTGGTTGACGAACTATGTTCCATTATTTGTACGAATACGGCGGACAGTAGTATTTAAACGTACCTGAATGAATTTCAGAAAAGTGATGATAGCCTTCGGTGCTTCATCCTTTGTACGTAGAAATCTTACCCATGTAAACCTGGAGAAATCATCCACAATAACAAGAATGAATTTCTTACCGCTCACACTTTCGGTTCGCATTGGCCCACAAAGATCCATATGCAAAAGATGAAGTTTTTCTTGATTGGTGTCTTCAGCTTTGGACTTGTATGATTTCTTGGTGCTTTTCCCCCTTGAACACGCGGAACATAAATGGTCCTTGTTAAATTTGAGCTTTGGAAGACCACGAACTAATTCGTTTTTCGCCAAATGATTAATAGCATCAAAGTTGAGATGAGATAATCTACGATGCTATAACCATGACTTGGTCTTAGATGCTTTGGAGAGAAGACATACCGGAGAGGCGGCCATCATGTCTTGTAGGGACAACGTATAAAGATTTGCACCACGAGATCCCTTCAACAAGTCTTTTCCTTCCAAGTTGCGGATGAAACAAGTATGTTGTCGAAAAGCAACCTCTAGGTTGGAATCACAAAACTGTCCTACTGAAAATAAATTATGACCAAGACCTTCTACATAGTATACCCTTGAAATCGTAACGTTTCCAATCTGATATTCACCATACCCCATTATCTTTGCAATATGATCATTACCTAATTTAACCGTTCCAAGAAACTTGCCGACGAAATTTCGGAGCATCGAGCGATCTCCGGTCATATGCTTTGAACAACCGGAGTCCAAATACCAGAGGATGATTTGGACCACCTAAAAATATCACCAGACGAGGACAATGTATAGGTTTCGGAATCTGAATGTTCCTTGTTATTAGCAGGTACAGATTTAATAATCTTAGATTTGCTAACTTTAGGTTTCTTAGACTTCCTAGCCTTCTTCCTAGTTGGTGGTGTAGATTCTAGTTGGCTTAAATCCTGAGGTATTTCTTCACTGATAGGCACTATAGTGGGGGCTGACCTAATTAAAGGGCGTTGTTTCCATACTTTAGTGCTAGTGTGCCTAACTAAAGGACGCTGAGACCTAACCTCAATGGATGCATTCCTAGTTAAAGGGTACATTTTTCCATCTAATGTAAAGGTCCTACCAGTGGGACGCCATTGCCATCCAACTTGGGTACGAGTTCTCCCAGTTGGTTTCCATTCAAGATCATTCCTAATAGCATTCATTTCATTCACATGATCAACAAGACACAAATCATGACGTTGGGAAAACATGCATTCATTACAATTCCAACATTTCAAATTAGAATTCACAAATGGTTTAGGCTTCTGCACAGGCGCAGAGCTTTTAGTCTTAACATGATTCTTTTTATTTAA
This sequence comes from Glebionis coronaria, assembly GCA_025667525.1. Classification (NCBI taxonomy): domain Eukaryota; kingdom Viridiplantae; phylum Streptophyta; class Magnoliopsida; order Asterales; family Asteraceae; genus Glebionis; species Glebionis coronaria. The sequence goes on from CM046880.1 coordinate 418,211,538, forward strand.
ATCTGAACTGATATTCCTAGTATGAGCTTCTACTTTCTTCTTGATGGTACTACTAGTGGAGGGCTTGATCTTATCTTTCTTGAGTGGCGATCCTTTAGCCTTAGTAGACTCTTTTAATCCTGTAGAAGGCAAAGTGGGAACATTAGCAACAGATTTTAAAGGTGCCTTACTTGATGGTGCCAATGACGGTTTTGCTCCTGGGGTCTTATTGAATGGATTTACAGCAATGGGTCGATTAGTGAGTAGTGCAGAACCCGGTTTACTTATGTATTGCAAATATGCTAAGCAATATTGAACTCACTTAATATATTCATGAGCTGAATAAAAGTAACTGCTTGAGGGATCTAACGCGTATAAATCATCTAAAATATCCCTAACAAGATCTACATGCTTAATTTCATTCCTCATATAATCATCGTAGGTAACCGGGTTTTTCTTATGGAGCGGGTTCTTATAAAGCACTACTGACTTGGTTGTTGGAGCACTAGAGGACGGTGCAGAGTTGGTAGCTAAGTTATTAACAGCTTCTTGTCGGGTGAGAAGAAGTGTCTCCTTTAACTCGGCCAAAACCATGTTTTTGTCAATGAGCTGGATATTTAAGTCAGAGATTTCCTCACATTTTTGGTTCAATTGAACAACATAAGATTGTTGCTGTGCCGCATTAAAAGCGAAGCGTTCTTCTAGTGAACCATAAAGTTTGGACATTCCCTGTCTTGCACGATCCATCTCCCCTAGAATAGACGAAAGTCTAATTTCTAAGTCCTGGTTTTTAGACTCTGCAGCCTCTAGTTCCAATTTTAGTGTTTCATTTGATGACACATCTCTCTTTAATCTCATAATCTCTTCCTCTAATGCCTTAACTATTGCAATCATCTTGTCACTCGTCTCAACACTGTTTTCACAACCATTTGTTATCAAAAAATCCTCATTTTGAGTTTGTTGTTTTAATTCTAAAGATATACAATGTTGTTCAAGTTGATTAAAGCGTTTTGAAAGTAAATTGTAAGAATCTTGAAGCTTTAAAAATTCAGCGTTAGATTCGTGACAAGAATGATTATCTACCTCATTTACAGTATCAACAACATTTATAGAGAGATCACACACATCATCACATATATTCACAGCATCACATTTAATCATAGCGGATGTAAGCTCATTCGAATAATTAACATTCACAGTAGTAAGCACATCACACGAAATTACTTGGGACAAGAATCGGTCATATTCGGATAAAATCTTTTCCTTTTCAATTAATTGTAGTTCGTAAGCGGTGTCCATTTCATAAAACACTTTTTGAACTTCTGCAATTTCAAACTCAAGATTTTCCGAAAGAGATGCAAAACTTCCTTTTAGACTTTCGACAAACGGATTGATCTCATTCTTAAACACCTCGTCCATGTGTTCGAAAGCCTATTCTCCGGCGTTTAGGCCATTTGAAGTCGTACATTCCAAAATGACCTTGTCAAAACTAGCAAAGTATTGATTAATCTCTTGCAAGTTTAACCATACAGTGCTAACAGGTGGAAGATCCTTTGGAATTTCCTTAGGTCCTTCCATTTTGACAAGTGTAGGAAGTGTACTAGGGTTTTCTTCATTTAACATGTAGGTTGGTGCTGTGATGAGATCTTTATCCATATGGAAGCGAATTCTAAAATCCGTTTTTGCAAGCTCCTGTTTCATTTTAAAATAATCACACTCGGGATATTTTGCAAAGTTATATGACCGATTCTCATCAACTAGATCCTTATTTGTGCGATCATCGAAAATAACAATCGGGTCTAAGACCAATCCTAATTGGGTTGCATTATAAAGTCTTGGACTATGGATAAAAGCTTGTTTTGCATACCGTGGGTTAGGGGGAAGGCCTTTTTGACGTGATAAGTTAAATTCTCTAAACGAAGCATCAAATAAGTGCACTAGTTGAGAGGCAGCGTATTGTCTTAAAAGTAAATAATCTAAACTTCTAATCTTATTAGCCGCATTAATTTCCATTTCATTATTTTTAGACTCGAGTAACTCAAAATCCGTTTGAAGTTTGTGAAAATTAGTGACCACTAACTCTTTTTCTTTAAGTTCGTTAGAAAGATCTGCTCTTAAGGTTTCAATTTCTTGCAAATGACTCATTTGTTTGTTTCGAAAATGATCATATTCGGGATTTGTTAGAACAGTGGACGAAGGAACTAATTCCAAAGTTTGAACCTTTTCGTTACACAAAGCAAGCTCAGCATACAAATTCTTATTCTTAGCTAGGGTTTCTAAGAGTGCAGTATTCATTTGGCTAAGTAATGTAGCAGGAACCATGACCAAATCTTGTTGAGCAGGAATATGCGTGTGCGAAATGGCTCCCAGTTGTGAGTCACTCAAAGTCTGGGGACTCACATTGATATTACTATCATTGATTGTCTCCTCATTTGAAAGACTCACCACCGAAGACTCATTCGGATCAGCACCCTCTTGCCCAACTTGATGTGGTTAAATACTAGTATCAGTGGTATTATCAGTGGTATTAGTAAGTACCTCAGATATTTTTTCTGGCCCTAAGCTAGAGATAGTTGCCATAAGAGCTGCCTGTGCAGATTGAAGTTCATCACAGTCTGAATCGTAAGCATCAAGATCATCTGCTTGGTATGCTGCATTCTGTGTAGTGACAACGTATTGTTCAGCAATCCCTGGATCAGCAAGAAATGCAAGCTCCTCTTCATCAAGTTCCCTTCCTTGTGCCTGAGCGTTCACCAGATAAATCTTCTCTGCAAACCATTGACCGTCCCTTCTCCTCTTGGGTTTTTTGCAATCCCTGGACATGTGACCTTCTTCCTTACAGTTGTAGCATGTAATCATTCTCAACTTGCCTATGGAATTAGCCCGTGGAGGAGTGTTGACCATTGGGGCAGGATTGACCCTGCGTGCATTGGTGGTTGATGTAGTAGGTCTCCCCTGATAAGGTTGAATAGGTTGAACCATTACCCTGCCATTCTCAATAGTAGCTTGTTGGCGAGAATTGGATGAATTCCTCAGCTGATTGTTAGTAGGAGCTGTTCCTCTAAATCCTCGTTTGCTTAAAGTCCTTGTGAGGTAAGCAGACATAGTGGCTAACACTTCAACTGGGCCAGTTCCTTGTTTGAATTCAGGAATGGGGACTTCATCATTATCACAATACAGTGCTTGGTCTTGTTGAGCTGCATAAGCACTAGAAGGAACACTCATGTGGTCAGAGTAGCTTGATGGATATGCTGCATTTTCTTGATAAGAAGAATATGATGACTGAGCATAAGGTGCAATGCTTGCTGGTGAATATGGGTGAGGTTGTGAAGCATATTGTGATGCTTGTGGTTCTCTCTGAGATGAAGGTGCATTAAACCGATATTATTGCTGATGTGAGGTGGGTGGTTGCGGTAGAATCGAATATTGGGGGAAGCTTGGAGTCATGTACGGTGATGGATGATAGGCTTGGTGTCCCATGATATAAGGAGTGTTGTTGTATGACAAGCTTGGTTGATTCGCCATCAAAGCTAAAGAATCAGGGTACATACCTCGAGGCGAACGGTGCATGATCACATGTTTCTCATGCTGCTGAAGAAAAGCATAGAGTTGATCCAAATTGCACTTATGCAAATCCCTGGTTAACTTAACATCGGTAATATACTCACCCCATTCAGCTTGAGGTAAAGTATTCAAAAACTTGGTGTTAACCTGGAATGGAGCAATCACAAGATTGTATACATTCAGATCATTCATGAGAGTAGTGAATCTGAAGTAGTAGTCGTGAAGCGTTTCCCCTGGGCTGTACGTGAATCTATCAAACAGATCATATAACTGACATTCCCTTTCCTGTTTCGTAAGAGACGTACCTTGTAGCAACACCTTTAGACGTTCCCATAAATCCTTTGCAACCGTATATTGACTGACCATTCGATAGATGTCATGTGGAAGAGCTTGGAGAATGGTTTGAAGAGCCTTTTCGTCTGCATCGGCAACAAGTTGTTGAGCTGGTGTAAGTTCTTCAAACTCCCGTGGTCGAGTCACATTTTTAACCACGATGGTACCATAATCAAGTGGACCATTTAGAATTGACTTGACCATAAGCCTCCCATATGTCGGTTTTCCCTTAATGTATGACATCATACGGCCTTGCCATGCTTCAAAGACTTCTTTAATGAGCATTGGAGGGCGATTATCCGTTCCCGTAATGACAGAAATATCCGTACGTGATGTCATCTGAGGCATTAATGAATTCGGATTCATTTTGATCACTTCAAAGAGACAAAGATTATCGGTTGATCGAGCAGTGAAGTAAAGTTTGTGAGTTGTGTTGAGTTTTTGTGTAAGAAACCAAGATTAAATCCTCTAAAAAATCGTCGAAAAAACAAGTAAAATATCCCTTGGTTCGGAACAATTGTTGATTCGGAAGTGTTGATTCGGAAGATTTTTGCTCGGAATTCCTTGATCCGGAACTTTTGGTTCGGAAGATTTGATCCGGAACTTTCCATGAGCCGGAACTTTTGATTCGGAAGAACTGATTCGGAACTTTCCTTGATCCGGAACTTTTGGTTCGGAAGATTTGATCCGGAACTTTCCTTGATCCGGAACTTTTGATTCGGAAGAACTGAGTCGGAACTTTCCTTGATCCGGAACTTTTGGATCGGAAGTACTGATCCGGAACTTTCCTTGATCCGGAACTTTTGGTTCGGAACTTTTTGATCCGGAACTTTCCTTGATCCGGAACTTTTTGATTCGGAACTTTACTGGGAAACAGAAGCTGGTTCGTGTAACAGTCGATTAAATAAATGAAGAAACAAACCCAGATTTTTACCAAATTACCCAAAAAGTTTTGTGATTTCTACTAAAATAAGTAAAACCCAATACTTATCTACTAATCCCAATCAATAAAATCACCAAAAACTCCAAGAATCAAGATAGATCTTCTTAAAGAACACTAATACAATCAAAAACTTAATAACAACACAAATCATTACCTTAAATCACCCCATAGCTCTTGATACCAATTGTAGAATATTGATAATCTTGTTAATATATGAAGTGGGTTGAAGATTTCTAGAGAGAGAAACTAGTGCGAGAAAGTGAGAGAGAACTATGTGTTTTTCATTAAATGATAAAATGGAATAATCAACAACCAACCCCTTTCCATGGTGGAAAGGGGTATTTATATCCAAGCCACTAATGGGCTTGGGCCGACCCATGACAAGCCCATGGGTCGGTTTCTTACTTAACTAAATAAGTACTCATTAACTACGAGCTATTACAACATTAATAATATTGTGGAGTGACCGATACTTCTAATATACGTTAAAACGTATTTCTAACAGAAACCTTGACTTCCCCACTCGTTTGCGGGTGATAAGCCGTAGAAAGCCGATGTGTAACCCCATATTTCTTTAGAAACCTTTCGAATTGGTCATTACAAAAATGGGTTCCACGATCGCGTATGATTGCACGAGGGGTTCCAAACCGAGAGAACAATTGCTTCAAAAACTTGACTACCACACGAGCATCGTTCGTGGGCAAAGCCTTAGCTTCCACCCACTTAGATAGGTAGTCAACGGCGACAAGGATGTACTTATTACCACGAGATGATGGGAACGACCCCATAAAATCAATTCCCCAAACGTCAAAGATCTCACACACTTGGATGATATTTTGTGGCATTTCATCGTTTTGTGAGGCTTTTCCTTGATGTTGGCATGAGTTACACGACTTGAAAAGTGCATGTGCATCTCGGTAAATAGTAGGCCAAAATAATACGACATCAAAGACCTTCTTCGTCGTGAGATTAGCACCATGGTGACCACCCGTTGGTCCCTCGTGACAAGCTCTAAGGATATTAGAAGCTTCGGTGCCAAACACACAACGTCGAATAATTTGATCCGCACAAGTCCAAAATAGGTAAGGGTCGTTCCAAAAGTATAACTTGACGTCACGAAATAATTTCCGTTTTTGTTGAGTCGTCATACCCTTAATGATGAAGTTGCCCGCATGGTAACTTGCGATGTCCGCAAACCATAGGGTGGATGAGTCTTCCTTGGAATTCACTACACCAAGTGTCTCGAGAGGAAATGTTTCGGTGATTTCCTTGTTCTCGTACACACTTTGGTGAGGATATTCCAAACGAGAGAGATGATCGGCTGCTAGATTCTCGGCTGCTTTTTTGTCAAGTATTGTGACATCAAATTCTTGTAGGAGGTGAATCCAACGAATCAATCTCGGCTTAGCATCTTGTTTAGCCAAGAGGTACTTGATTTCCGAATGATCCGTATACACTATGCTTTTGGTCAAGACGAGGTAAGGTCGAAATTTCTCAAATGCATACACCACGACAAGGAATTCCTTTTCCGTTGTGGTATACTTAACTTTAGCCTCGGTCATCGTCTTGCTAGCATAGTGAATAGGCAAGAAGTGCTTTTCATGACGTTGCCCCAAAACGGCCCCAATAGCGTAATCACTTGGATCACACATAAGCTCAAAGGGGAGGTTCCAATTGGGAGCAACAAGAATGGGAGCTTCGGTAAGTTTCCTCTTAAGGATTTCAAAGGCTCGTACACAATCTTCGTTAAAGATAAAAGGAGCATCTTTTTCGAGGAGATGTGTAATAGGTCGAGATATCTTTGAAAAATCCTTGATAAATCGACGATAAAAGCCCGGGTGACCTAGGAAACTCATAACTCCCTTAACGGTTTTGGGATGAGGTAATTTGGCGATGACGTCTATCTTAGCTTTGTCTACCTCAATCCTCGCTTTCGAGACCTTGTGCCCTAATACGATTCCTTCTTTAACCATAAAATGAAATTTTCCCAATTTAGCATAAGGTTGGTTTCCTCACAACGTTTCAACATGTGTTTCAAATTTCCTAAGCACGAAGTGAACGAACTACCAAACACGGAAAAGTCATCCATAAATACTTCCATCGTCTTCTCGATCATGTCATGAAAAATAGCCATCATACACCGTTGAAAAGTTCCCGGTGCATTGCAAAGTCCGAATGGCATTCTACGATAGGCAAACGTTCCATATGGACACGTAAACATAGTTTTTTCTTGATCACGAGGATCGATGGGGATTTGGAAGTAACCGGAAAACCCATCTAAAAAGCAATAGAAAATGTTTCCCGCAAGACGCTCCAACATTTGATCCATAAAAAGCAAGGGAAAATGGTCTTTATGAGTGGCGTCATTTAACTTACGAAAGTCAATACACACCCTCCAACCGGTCACGAGTCAAGTTGGAATTAACTCGTTGTCATCGTTTGGCACAACGGTCATTCCTCCTTTTTTAGGGACACAATGAATGGGACTCACCCAAGGGCTATCGGAAATAGGGTAAATCATTCCCGCGTTAAGGAGTTTAAGGACTTCCTTTTTGATGACGTCGTGAATTTTGGGGTTCATCCTCCTTTGACATTGGATTGCGTGCTTGTAGTCTTCCTCCATTAAGATTTTGTGGGTACAAAATTTTGGGTCGATACCCTTAATGTCGGATAATTTCCACGCAATTGCCCCTTTGTGGTCCTTCAAGACATCGATAAGTGCGGTTTTTTCATCATCCGAAAGATCCTTCGCAATAATAACCGGCAACTTATCGTCTCCTTCCAAGAATATGTATTCAAGATGAGGAGGAAGATCTTACAACTCGAGGATTGGTGGTTCCTCGATTGAAGATTTGGGTTTGATACTCATAACCTCCACCGGCGGAGGAAATAGGAAATCGTTAAGAAAATCCTTGATAATCGAAAAGTCCTCATCATTGCTGAGGTCTTCGTTAGAAGTTCGAGGTACATCAAACTCTTCCAAAGTAAAACAAACTCCTTCAAATGTAGTGAAGGATGGTGTCGAGTTATCAAGAATAGGATCGAACATAGTGGGATTGCCACTATTTTATTCATCACCAAAACCTAAAAATTCTTGTGAAAATTATTCGCAAACTACATCGATCATATCAATATAGTTTATGGCCGCGATAGAATAAACATGAGAAAGTTTGGAGTTTTGCGTTGCGTTTATAACAAGTTCCTCGTCGTTGAAACGTAAGGTGATTTTCCTTGCATGCACATCAATCAACGCTCTTGACGTATCTAAAAACGAACGACCTAAAATGAGAGGAACTTGAGGATCCGTACGAATACCGGCTACGATAAAGTCTACCGGATAATAGAACTTTCCCACTTTCACAAAAACGTCTTCGGCCAATCCACATGCGGGAATTGTGGAATGATCGACCATCTCGATAGACATTCTTGAAGGAGTTAGATTAGGAAGATTGAGCGACATGAAGATTGCAAGAGGCATCAAATTAATACTAGCACCAAGATCGGCCAAGGCATAGCATTCTTCCATATCTTGAATACCAATTGGTATTAAGAATTTACCGGGGTCACCGACTTTTTGAGGTATGCGGTTAAGATAAACGGTGAACAACTAGACAATTTTTGCAATTTCACCTTGTTGTTTAACTTACTCTTAAAGTTGGAGGCAAATCGAGGCATCATGATTACAACGTCGGCGAAACTTATGTTGAAATGTAAATCACGAAACATCTTAATAAAAAACTCAAATTGGTAGTTGTCACGCTCTTGCAATTTTTTTTACGAAGTCTCAATGGGTAAGGTAAGGGTGGTGTGGGGTGGGGCATAGGCATAGCCTTTGGAATCTCGGGTTCCATGTTGGTAAAGGGTCGACCGTAGGTGTGGTTTGAGCGGTACTTCGTGGGATTGGGATATGCTCCTTTTTTACCACCACCTCGGGTTCTTCCTCAATTTCCTCGTATGAGTAATTGGTTGAGGAGTCGGTTCCTTAAAGGTCTTACCACTACGTGTGGTAATCACTTTCATCTCTCCCTTCATGTTTGACACGATGTTACTAGGAAGACCACCCGAAGTAGAGGGTTTGTTCATCATGATTGCTTCTAAAATAGCATTGAGCTTAACCTCTTGCTTAGCGGCACTTTGGTCTATCCTTTGTTCAAGCCTAGATTGACTTTGTTCAATTTTTTTGTTTTGGCCTCTAATTTGATTAGCAAAATCGTTTTTCAATTCCGTTCTCATGTTGGCATTTTCCTTAGCAAATTAGCTAACTCCTTTGTGTTCTTAGCCGTTTCCCTAGCTTGACTAGCCAATTGCTCTTGGATGTTTTCTAGAATCTTTTCATTTGCCGTAGCGTAATTCAAAAAGTCATTTGGAAGCTTTTTAATGTAAGCATTTTGAAATCCTTGACTCGGGTTTTGAAAATTACGGTTTTGATTTTGGTTTTGCACTTGATTACTAGTCACTTGATTCCCATAGTTGTTACACTTATAATTGTTCCTTTGATTTCCTTGGTAACCAACTTGATTGTTTCGATAATTGTTAGCATTTTGATTTGGTGGAAAACCCAGTGGAGTCAATTGATTAGTGCGGGTAACTTGACCGTTTTGGTTATAAGTTCTCGTGGCCGCGTAGTCACTCGAAGTGTTACCACCGTTGGTAATGCACTCGGAGAAATCATGACCTCCACCATAATACATACAAGAAACCTCAACCGCTTTAGCCGTAGCGGGAGTGGGTTGTTCACCAACTTTAAACTCAGCCAAAAGTCCCTTAAGCTTATCAAAAATCTTGTATTCCAAATTAGCCTCTATTTGGAAAGCATCGATGGTATGTGAAAATGAAGGTGAAGACGAAGCCTTGTGAACACTCGATGTGCTACGGGGGCTATAAACCTTGGACCTATTCTCAGTGATCAACAATGCTTCCTTGACCGTTTTACACAAAAAGTTACCACCCGCGGCGGCATTGAGATAGTCTCGTTCATGATCGTTCAATCCATTCAAAACGTGTCGATTTGATGTAAGTCGGAAAAACCATGATGAGGACATTCATGCAACATTTCCTTAAAATTATTTCATGCCGTTGAAAAACTCTCAATGTACTCTTGTGAAAACTTTGAAATCTCGTTGATGCGTGGGGTTAGTAACAAGTTTTAAATTTATAAACACGAATTACCGGATTGACTAAAAACGCACGGGCAAGTATAACCCTTTCGTTTGTGTATAGCTTTTATGTGGTAATACCGAGATCGTTCACGGGGATTTGGAAAACCTATGACCATTCAAAAATAAAACTATAATCGTTGATTTTAGCAATTGTAAGCAAGCAAATAACAAGTAAAATGATGAGATTAATAATATGATTAAAGGTACACTTGGTAAAGACTAGTTTGAGCATTTGTAGTGGTATGATTGTGATGACACGTTAACATATATGATTATGATAATTAGATGGATAATCTAATCTATTGCTTTCAAAAGCTTAAATCTTCGTCAAGACCTTGGTTAAAGAAAACAAGCATTAGACTCAATCACTCAATTCAAGACTTAATCCAATTTCAACACATTCGATTCACGGTCGTTTCACGAATTTTCTAACACTTATAATTATGTTTCTTGATAATCAAAACTTCTTAAGAAATGATCAATACAAAAGATAGCCAATCATAGACAAACCGGCTATGACTTGTTGATAGAAAATAACCATTTCGACCTATGAAATCTTTACCAACAAATTAAGTTTTGATATCAATTGTCACATGAAACATAAATATCAATGGATCATAGGAAATCTTGACATTGAATTAAACATAAATCACAATCACAACCACCACATCATACTACAAACATCATCCTACCAAGTGTAGAATGAAACTTAGCTGCTCATAACAAATGATGAAATAAACTCAGAAATAAAGGTATTATAAGTCATAATCAAGAGTCTTACAAAGTAGAAAAATGTTACTAATGATTAGGGTAATGTTCCCTAAGAGTTTCGTGATGATAACTTTGCTTATTGGACTCAAAAACAGACTTTTCTAGCACCACCTTGTTCAAATCCGGGAATGGGAGTTTGGACAAGGATGAGAGAGTTTATTTGATGTAGTAATGAGAAGATGATTGAAAGTTATTAAGAGATATTGATAGATGTGTAGTTACATGACCCCAATGGTCTTATTTATAAGCTAGTTAAGGCCCTAGACTTCAATGGTTGGCTTGGAAAGAAAGGAAGTCTAGAATGTTCTTGCATGGAGTCCCTTGAGCTTGCATGAATGTGGACACATTTCTGCCTAGACAAATGTTGGTGGCAACTTCACTCATGATGGAGGCAACATGAGATATGATGGAGGCAAATCAAATCCCATGTGATGGTGGCAAATTCACACTTGCTAGTGGTAAGTTGGATGTGTGTTGATGGTGGCAACTTTCATGCTGAATATCTTTATTTGCTCCTTGGAATTACTTGTTCTTGCACCCGGAACTAATCTTCAAAGGCTTGTAACTTGTACACGGGTCTTGAACTTGACTAGGATTTTTCGTACTCGTACAATTCTTTACTTTTATGTTGTTTTATACTCCATTCCTGCAATTGGCTACACAAAGACTTGCAAACACAATTGGGCACAAATATGCACAAAAGTATCATATAATTAACCAATATACATGTACAAAAGTACGGATAACGCTCCTAAAAACATATTGGATTTAGGCGTTATCAAATCCCCTCACACTTAAGTTTTTCTTGCCCTCAAGCAAGAAGAAAAGAAAATTAAATCCAAAGGTACATGTATCTTTACAAAAATTCGATGCAAGTCTACCAAGTACAAGTACACGATAAAACTCATCTAGTTAAGTTTTTTTTAAGGTTGAAAAATCGAGATATAAAGTCAATACCCATAAAAATCTAGAAAGTCTTTTATTTCTAACTATACTACACTAATAACATATGAATTGAATTAACATGTATCACGACTTAGCACATTGGCTAATCGATACCTTTTATTTCTTCTTCTTCCTTTAACTTCATAACATTATAGCTCATTGGCTATTTATTTGTCTTTTCTACTTTTTCTTTCTTCTTTTTTTCTTGGCTAAAACTCCTAGCCATGGATCAACATACTTGAAAAGTTCAAGTTATATTGACAAACATTGAGCTTGCAACCTTCTCCTAATTTTTTTTTGGATTTTTTCTTCTACTATAATATGAGACTTTGACTAGGTTAATTTTGACAAAAAATATTTCTCAAATTTTCAAAAATTACCAATTGGATAACTTCTTAATTATTTATATACATTGCTTTAAACTTTTAATTGACGAGGGCAAAACAAGAACAAAAGTTTTAAAATCTCCCAAAAATATGGCAATAAGCATCTTTTTCTCGATTTCCCTACAACCCCCTCACACTTAAGTTTAGCATTATCCTCAATGTGATAAAACTAAACAAAAGTAAGGGAATGAGAGAAAAACCAGAATCACGGGCATATCGTGCATCATACAAGAGTCTTGTCTTCGCCTTCAACTTGCGGTACCTACAAAAAAGATAAAACACACAAAAATATGAAAACACTCTATTTTTTGTTTTTATAGGTTTTTATAAAAGCGACACATGCTACACCCCCTCACACTTAAGCAAAACATTGGTTAAAAATTTTGGGGTGTAAGCATGAATTTATTTTAAAAAGGAAAATCACACTTTAAAAACATAAAATTTTAAAAACACACGGGTTGCCTCCCGAGAAGCGCTTATTTTTTTATTATTGAGTCATCAGCCGGACTCGTATTTCTTTTTAGTTTTCTTTATTTTCTTTGAGCGGAAAATGTTCACTCCATTCTTCATGGTATAGTTTAACACGGTGTCCATTAACAATGAAGTTTCCTCCACTCTTGTCATACAATTCAACATAACCGGACGGGTATCCATGTTTTACTATAAAAGGACCGTACCACTTTTGTTTAAGATTGGGGGCTTTGGATTTATAGCGCATATTAAACAAGAGAACTTTATCTCCTTTCTTGAATTCTTTTCGGATTCTAAGTTTCTTGTCGTGATAAGCTTTGGTACGTGCTTTGTACAATTTCGAATTCTCATAAGCTTGGAGTCTTAATTCATCGAGTTCATGCAGTTTCAAGAATCGGTTTTCTCCAGCGATTTTGAGATCGGGATTACAGCTTCTCAATGCCCAATAAGCACGGTGCTCGATTTCGAAGGACAAATGGCACGTTTTACCGTACAATAAACGATAAGGTGTTGTGCCAATTGGTGTCTTATAAGTTGTTCGGAAAGCCCATAGAGCGTCGTCAAGTTTCCTTGACCAAACGGAAGGATTGTCCTTAGCCGTTTTTTCGAGTATTCGTTTTAAGGCTCTATTGGTATTTTTAACTTGTCAACTCGTTTGTGGATGATACGCGGTTGCAAAGCGATGGGTGACTCCATAACGCTTTAAGATTTTCTCCATTTGTTTGTTACAAAAATGGGAACCTCGATCGCTAATTAAAGCTTTCGGCATTCCATAACGAGAGAAAAGTTTTTTCAGAAAGTTGATTACGACTCTTGAATCATTTGTGGGTAAATCCTCGGCTTCTGCCCATTTGGACACATAATCAATAGCGACTAAGATATATTCGAACTTATGGGATTTGGGAAAGGGTCCCATGAAATCAATTCCCCATACGTCAAATATTTCGCTAACTTGGATGCTGTTTTGAGGCATTTCGTCTCTTCGTGAGAGGCTAGTACGTTGCAAGCATCACAATTTTCGACTAGAGTATAGGCCTCTTTAAAAATTGTTGGCCAATAAAAACCAGCATCGAAGACTTTTTTCGCGGTGGTGGAAGGACCATAATGTCCCCCAATACGGCCATGATGACATTCATCAAGGATCTTTCTTGTTTCCGTGCCGTAAACACATCTCCTAATCATGCCATCGGGGCATACTTTGAAAATATAGGGATCTTCCCAGAAATAGTGTTTTAGGTCGGAAAAGAATTTACATCGTTGGTGATAGGTTAAACCTTTTCTTAGAATTCTTCCAACGAGGTAATTTTCAAAATCTGCAAACCACGGAGATTCATCCGTAGAGATTTTCATAAGAGTTTCATCGGGAAAATAATCGTCGATATCTTCATCCCTTAACTCTTCCATGTTTGGATTTTCAAGTCGCGACAAATGATCGGCTGCGATGTTTTCAGCTCCTTTCTTGTTTTGGATTTCGATGTCAAATTCTTGGAGTAGTAAAATCCACCTAATAAGACGCGGCTTAGCATCTTGTTTTGAGAATAGATATTTCAACGCGGAATGATCGGTGAATACAATCGTGTTCGACAACACGAGATAGGATCGGAATTTGTCGAAAGCAAAGACTACGACAAGTAGTTCTTTCCCGGTGATTGTGTAGTTGAGTTGTGCGCTATTTAGAGTTTTGCTCGCAAAATGTATAGGACGATGTTTTCCTTCGCATTGTCCTAATACGGCTCCTACAGCAAAATCGCTTGCATCACAAATAAGTTCAAAGGGTCGCGACCAATCCGGTGAAACCATGATCAGTACATTCGTTAACTTGTCTTTAAGCTTGTCAAATGCCTTTATGCATTCTTCATTGAAATTAAAGACTATGTCTTTTTCAAGGAGTTTGGTCACCGGTCTAGCGATTTTGGAGAAGTCTTTTATGAATCGGCGGTAGAATCCCGCATGACCTAGAAAGCTTCTAACGGCTTTAACGTTAGTGGGTGGTGGTAATTTGGATATCACTTCGATCTTGGCCTTGTCTACTTCAAATCTGGCTCCGGAGACTTTGTGTCCAAGCACAATTCCTTTAGTCACCATAAAGTGACATTTCTCCCAATTGAGCACGAGATGAGCTTGTTTGCATCGGATGAGCATGCGCTCTAGATTAAAAAGTCAAGATCGAATGAGTTTCTGAAGACTGAGAAATCATCCATGAAAACTTCCATGGATACTTCGATCATGTCTTGAAAGATTGCGATCATACACCTTTGAAAAGTCGCAGGTGCATTGCAAAGACCAAAAGGCATACGCCAATAAGCAAATGTTCCAAAAGGACACGTAAAAGTGGTCTTGTCTTGATCGGATGGTTCGATAGGTATTTGAAAATATCCGGAAAAGCCATCGAGAAAACAAAAGAATTTGTTCCCTGCTAGTCTTTCCAACATTTGGTCCATGAATGGTAGAGGAAAATGATCTTTTCGTGTGGCATCGCTCAATTTGCGGTAATCAATACACACACGCCAACCGGTAACGGTTCTTGTAGGAACAAGTTCGTTATTTTTGTTAGTTACAACAGTCATTCCTCCTTTTTAGGAACGCAATGAATAGGACTAACCCAAGGACTATCCTCTATGGCATAGATGATTCCTGCCTCAAGGAGTTTGATGATTTCGGCTTTTACTATCTCCTTCATGTTTGGGTTAAGTCAACGTTGCCTCTCAATAACGGGTTTGACATCGTCTTTGAGATTGATCTTGTGTTTGCAAAAATATGGGCTAATACCCGGTATATTGGATGTTTTCCAAGCAAATGCTTCTTTGTGGTTTTTGAGCATAGAAACGAGACGTTCCTTCTCATCTTCCTCGAGCTTCCCTGAGATAATCAACGGAAGGAGTGAGTCCTTCTCTAGATAAGCGTACTCGAGATGTTCGGGAAGAGGTTTCAACTCAAGGATTACGAAGTCAGCGGGAAATATGAATTTTCCAACTTGAACAAGCATGTTCTCTGTTATCCCAATGGGATATTGGTAGGTGTGGTTAGCCAAACGTATACTCATACTCGTAGGTTTCAAAGTATTGTTTGAAAGATTCTTGTATAATGAGTATGGCATAAGATTGATACTTGCGCCTAGATCGACCAAGGCGTGACATTCTACATTGTTGTTTAGGGTGAATGGTATGAGAAAGCTTTCCGGATCTCCGAGCTTTGGTGGAAGTTTGCTTTGCAAGGCTGCAGAACATTCTTCATTTACAAACGCAGCATAGATTTGCTCCGTCTTACTATGGTTGCTCACAAGATCTTTGAGGAATTTCCCATAGTTGGGCATGCCGGTTAAGATATCAACAAGTGGAACGTTGATCTTAACTTCCTTGATCATCTTAAGGAATTTGGCATTACGAGCCTCCATCTTTTCTTTTCGTAGGCGTTGAGGATACAGAATTTTTGGTGCATACGCCTTCGGTGTTGGTATTGGAATGGGTGTGGTTTGTTTTGGTTTGGGTTTGGAAGGAGGAACAGTTTCTTCCTTCTCGGGCTCATCGGCCTCGTCTTCACTTTCATCGACGAAAGTGGGAGCATTGGTGTTCGGGTTTTATGGTGGATCATAACTCAGCGCACTTCTTGTGAATACGACATTCACATGTTCATTACGGGCGGGTGGTGGGCGGTATGGTTTATCCATAGATGGTTATGGGTTTGTTTGAGTGTTGCTTGGTAGCGAACCACTTGGTCGATTGGCTAATGGATCAGTGATTCGACCGAGTTTGGTTTCGAGATCATTAATGGTTGCAGTGTGGTGTCTTTGTCCTCTTTCAACGTTGGCTTTGAGATCGAAGAATTGGTTCTTAATGAACGTGTTTGTCGATTTTTGAGATTCTATGAAAGCTAACAACGTTTTCTCTAGGGTCGACTCTTCGGGTTTCTTTTCGTTTGATGGACCGGAATTATTGTTCTCTTGGGTTTGTGAGCTACAATTTTAGTTTTTGGTATAATCACGCCATATGCTGGAATTTCTACCGTAGTAGTTACCTCGATAACCACTTCCTCGGTATCCTCCTTGGGCGTAGTTTGCTTCTTGTAGCGGTTCTCTTATTGGTGTATCATCACACGCCGTGGATGGGTGTGGTCCTCCGCAAAGAGTACATTCGCCTCGCATCTCTTTTATTTCGTCTTTGATAGTTTTGAATTGCGAGTCGAATTTAGATGTGAGAGCGTCCATCTTTTCCATGAGTTTAGAATTTTCGCTACTTTCAACGAAAGTAACGGTTTTCTTGAAAGGTTTGGTTCGGTTATCTTTGGACCAATCGAGTTTTAAGAGAACTCGGTCCTCGAGCAATTGATATGCTTCATTAGGATTCTTATAAAGAAAGAGTCCACTGGCGTCAAGGATTGCTTGCATCGGTTCATTGATACCATGATAAAAGATTTGGATGATGGTTCCTTTTAGTAAACCATGTCCATTACAACTACGAAGTAGGTCTTTCATTCGATTCCATGCATCAGTGAGTGTTTCTTGTGGAAGTTGGGCGAAACCTCGGATTTTTCCCATGAGTCTTTCGTACATGGCGGGTGGAAGGAAACGGCTAACAAAAGCAGTTCTCATTTGTTCCCATGTTTCAATGGTATCGGGCGTTAACTCATTATACCAAACTCTTGCATCTCCGGATAAAGATGATGGGAAGAGTTTGAGTTTTATTGCGTCTCCATCGACGTCGGCTCCATAACGGAACATGCTACATATTTCTATAAATTTGGATATGTGCTTATGCGGATCGGCCCTCGCACGGCCATCAAATTGGCGGTCTTTGATCATTGAAAGGTGATGACCTTTCACGGTAAAGTTTTCTCCAAGCTCAACTTGAACAATAGCATCCTCGGGGGTAGGTGCTACTACTCGGTTGGCTGCCCACATTGATTGATCGTCGGCCATTGGAAATGGTAGATCGTTAAATGGGTTGTAGACGACAAAGGCGTCTAAGAGATTATCAAATGGTGGGTTTTTGGTTTTTGAGATTCGGTTTTGAAAAGAAACAAAGGGGTGTTTCTTGCGGTTTTTCTTTTGAGATTGGTGAATATAATGTTCGGGATCGGTGTATGGACTAAGCAATTCTTGACCGGAAGAACGTGTGTTCATTCAAGTCTTGAACGACTTTTGAAAAGGATTACAAGTAACAAAAACAAAAACAAACAAAATATAACTAATAAGAAAATAAGTAAATAGGAAATTATAAACCAAACAAAATAAGAACATAATTTTTTTTAGGGTCTAGGAACCTTGCCGGCGGCAAGAAAGGGTTGCCGGACGGCAATCAATCTTCTGTTGAAGCTTGCCGGCGGCAGAGCTGACTTGCCGGACGACAAGTTGGTTGCTGTTGGGGCTTGCCGGCGGCAGGAGCTCCTTGTTGGACGATAAAGGGGTTTCTGTGGTGCTCTTGCCGGCGGCAGGAGGGTGTTGCCGGCCCGCATACTCTCCTGTCGGAAATTATATAATTTTTTTTACTTTTTTAATTTTTGGGTTTGTTTGAAATGAGGACACTATAATGAGTTTGATTATAGGATGATTTTGGAACTAAGAACACAATCAAATCCCCGGCAGCGGCGCCAAAAACTTGATGCGTGGGGTTAGTAACAAGTTTTAAATTTATAAACACGAATTACCGGATTGACTAAAAATGCACGAGCAAGTATAACCCTTTCGTTTGTGTATAGCTTTTATGTGGTAATAATGAGATTGTTCACGAGGATTTGGAAAACCTATGATCATTCAAAAATAAAACTATAATCGTTGATTGTAGCAATTGTAAGCAAGCAAATAACAAGTAAAATGATGAGATTAACAATATGATTAATGGTATACTTGGTAAAGACTAGTTTGAGCATTCGTAGTGGTATGATTGTGATGACACGTTAACATATATGATTATGATAATTAGATGGATAATCCAATCTATTATTTTCAAAAGCTTTAATCTTCGTCAAGACCTTGGTTAAAGAAAATAAGCATTAGACTCAATCACTCAATTCAAGACTTAATCCAATTTTAACACATTCGATTCACGGTTGTTTCACGAATTTGCTAACACTTATAATTATGTTTTTTGATAATCAAACTTCTTAAGAAATGATCAATACAAAAGATAGCCAATCATAGACAAATCGGCTATGACTTGTTGATAGAAAATAACCCTTTCGACCTATGAAATCTTTACCAACAAATTAAGTTTTGATAGAAATTGTCACATGAAACATAAATATCAATGGATCATAGGAAATCTTGACATTGAATTAAACATAAATCACAATCACAACCACCACATCATACTACAAACATCATCCTACCAAGTGTAGAATGAAACTTAGCTACTCATAACAAATGATGAAATAAACTCAGAAATAAAGGTATTATAAGTCATAATCAAGAGTCTTACAAAGTGGAAAAATGTTACTAATGATTAGGGTAATGATCCATAAGAGTTTCGTGATGATAACTTTGCTTATTGGACTCAAAAAATGACTTTTCTAGCACCACCTTGTTCAAATCCCGGAATGGGAGTTTGGACAAGGATGAGAGAGTTTATTTGATATAGTAATGAGAAGATGATTGAAAGGTATTAAGAGATATTGATAAATGTGTAGTTACATGACCCCAAGAGTCTTATTTATAAGCTAGTTAAGGCCCTAGACTTCAATGGTTGGCTTGGAGAGAAAGGAAGTTTAGAATGTTCTTGCATGGAGTCCCTTGAGCTTGCATGAACGTGGACACATTTCTGCCCAGACAAATGTTGGTGGCAACTTCACTCATGATGGTGGAAACATGAGCTATGATGGAGGCAAATCAACTCCCATGTGATAGTGGCAACTTCACTCTTGCCAGTGGCAAGTTGGATGTGTGTTGATGCTGGCAAATTTCATGCTGAATATCTTTATTTGCTCCTTGGAAATACTTGTTCTTGCACCCGGAATTAATCTTCAAAGGCTTGTAACTTGTACACGGGTCTTGAACTTGACTAGGATTCTTCGTACTCGTACAATTCTTTACTTTTATGTTGTTTTATACTCCATTCCTGCAATTGGCTACACAAAGACTTGCAAACATAATTGGGCACAAATATGAACAAAAGTATCATATATTAACCAATATACATGTACAAAAGTACGGATAACGCTCCTAAAAACATGTTGTATTTAGGCGTTATCACTCGTTTTTCAAATGCGTAGTCTTAGAGGGCGGGAAAAATTGGTTCACGAACTTCGAAACGAGATCCTTCCACGTCAATATAGAATTGTGTGGCTCTTTATCTAACCAAATTTTAGCGGGCCCCGCTAAAGAATACGGAAAAAGCATCATCTTAATCGAGTCGTTCGAGACGTCCTTAAACTTGCAAGTCGCGGTAAGACGATTGAATTGGCGGATGTGGTTATGAGGGTTGTCCTTTTCGTCACCACGAAACTTGTTGTTTTGGATCATGGACAACAAACCCGTCTTAACCTCAAAATTCTCCGCAAGGATAGCGGGAATCATAATCGCTTCTCCATAACCCTTGGTGGGTGCTTGAAGCAACTCCATCATAGTACGATTAGCCATGGGAGCTTCTTGTTCTACGATGGGTTCGTCAATAGGAGATTATTCACTAGAAGGTGTTCCTTCCTTTCGGTTTCTACGTTTACGTGCACATCTTTCTTGGTTACGAGTTTGCATAAACGTCACGTACAACATGGGGATGAGCAAAGAAGATTATTTTGGGTGTTTTTACTTTTTCAATTTTTTTGTGCTTTTGATTGTTTTTTACTTTTTTTTTATTTTGGTGATATATTACGTAGACACAAATCTACAAATCTCTCCTCAAATCAAATCTCTCGATTAAAGAAGCCTCAAGGAATGAAAACGATCACGTTGAGTGAACGCCTTCGATGACTTTAGAACGTTGGTGGAACACCAAAACGTTCAAGAGGGTTTAATCTTTGAAACCAAGAAAATATATAGATACGTAGATAATACTTTGGGTGGCAAAACCTCGATTAGCCCTTTTTATCAAAACACGCACAAGCCAGTGTTGATCCCTGATACAAGGTTTTTGCCCGTATAAAAATTAAAGTTCTCTTGTCTCGGTATCTTAACGAATTGATCTAGGCTCCCTATGTGACTCTATTGTTTTTGGTGAAAAAGAATATTTTTGGTTGTTTTAAAATAAAAGGTGCGGGACAATTAAAGTAAAGGTGCTCTTAAAGTAAATCTAAGTCTAATTAAAGTAAGGTGCAAGTAATTAAAAGCGTGACTGAAATTAAAGGGCACTAAAGTAAAGACGCAAACTTAAATCTATCTAAGGCAAACTTAAAACGCGACTAAAACTTAAACTAAGGCAAGACTAAAATTTAACTAAGGCAAATAAACTTAAAGTGCAATTAAAATAAAGGCGGGAAAAATAAAGCTTGAAAATAAAAATCAAAGACAAAAACTAATAAGAACCTGAATACAGCTCATTTGGAATAATCCTTCGTTTGGAACAATCACTCGTCCGGAATGTCACCTTCAGTTGGAATGATTCTTCTTCGCTCGGAATATTACCAAAATCCTTGATCCGGAACAAATTGATCTGAATATGTCACTTAACCAGAACAATCCTTCGTTCGGAACTTTGGAAACTTCCGAATGAATACTCACTGATCCGGAACTTTTGGAGTTCCGAATGAATTGCTTGATCCGGAACTTTTGAGTTCCGAATGAAGCTTTCCTGGTTCGAAACTTTTGAGTTCCGAATGAATGATTCTTGAGTCGGAAGTTATCCTTCGTCCGGAACTTTGAATGTTCCGGATGAACAAGCTTGACTCGAAAGTTTTGCTGAGCCTAAAATCTTCCGGATGAAACCCTTGATTCGGAACTTTGAAGTTCCGAATGAACGCTTTCCCTCCTTCTTGGTTCGGAAGTTTTCCTGGAAAGATCAGAAACACAACAAACTCCCCCGAAGAACAGGGGATCAAAAATAAACACGATCTAACACAAAATTCAACCAAAATCAACACAAAGATTCAATCAAACTATTAACGGAACAACAGTAAACATAAACAACAATTAAAATCAATAAATCAAACAACTTTAACCACAATAATCAAGAAACCATTCGGATCAAAATAAAAGCATGAACATGAACATAAACATAAACACATAAATCAAAGATTAAGAAAGGTAGATAAGAGATTGACAAGATAAAGTAAAGATTGACAATAATTAAATGAAAACTTACTTGAAATTAAATGAATTTAAGGTGCAAGACAAGGTATTTAAATTTGACAAGAAATTAAATGACAAGATAAGTAAATGGTGGAAGAGCTAATTGTCACACTTAGCCAACAAGAATGAAATGTAAATCATCCTAATCTATATATAGGGGAGGATTAGGAAGCTTCCTCCCCTCTTTCCTTTTCTCTTAATTGCGTAATTAAGTCCCTCCTTCTTTTAATCTTCATTTAATTGCATACTTAGTCCTTTTCTTCTAATCTTCATTAAACTTGGACTTTAAGGACTTTTGGCTTCGGGATTTCTTTGAACTCGTCTTTAAATTCTTCAATAAAATAGACTTAAATTCTTTGGCTTTTGATAAACTTCCGTCTTTTGACTTTTTCTTCGATAAATCTTCAGAATTGGTCGTGGACTTCCGTTCTTTTTGCACTCTTAACTTCTTGACTTCGTCTTTCATCTTTTTCTTCAATAAAAGTCCATAAATGCCCGTGAATTTCCGTGTTTTCTCCACTTTTCACCTTTTCGTCCTAAATCACAACAAAAACACAAACCACGCATAATTCCGACATAAAAGACATAAAATACACGTTTTGGTCCGGTTATTATTGTAATTAAGTGGTAGAAAAGATGGGTGTTTACACACCTATCAATCCCAGATCGATTTAGCTTTGTGTTAACGAGATTAAATCAAGTTTAACACGTATAGAAACTTTGTTGTATTGAACAAACTAAGTGTTATGCGGAATTTAACACTTAGAACAAAGAACAAAACAAATTAAACCAAACTTTCACTTTGATTAATAATATCAATGAATGATTACAATGAAAGTGTTATGAGATATGTGGAACAGGTGTGTGAAAACGATGTGCCTTATGTCTAACCCTAAGGCCTCCTTTAATACGTTTAAGGAGCCTTGTACAAAAAGCTAAGATCAACTATTTTAGGAAGAGACACAAGATAAACATACTCAAATAACTTATTGACTAAATCTTTTAAACATTTAAGAATATATTCTGAATTCTTATCTTCATATTTTGTCCACCAGCTTGAAGAATTCATCATTGGCAGATTTAGTCCTTGTCTTTATGTAATGATTCTTCTTGTCAACGCCTTGATAATTCTTATCAGCGTCTCACCTGTCAACGCCTCAATTCTTCTTGTCAGCGCCCAAGTTCCTCTTGTCAGCGTCTAGTGACTTGGTCAATTTTATTCCCAGCAATCCTCCCCTAAACTTGATATCTACTCTAGTAATCAAGTTTCTGAATAAAATAAAACATATAGAGAGGATTCTTACAAACATGCTCTATCCTTAAATTTGAGTATGAATAAACCTCAAAAAGTCAACACTCAAACTTGATCTTAATCATCTTCTGCAATACATCTATAGAGTCTTTTGGAGCCTTTTCTATAACATTTGTCACTTAAATTCAATTACTCCTCCCCTTTTTAAGACTCCTCTCCAAGATTTGTATCAAAGGACGGAACCATGAATATCCTCCATAGCTTCATATCAGCTTCCAAAACAACAAGTATATCAGTTCAAAACAGTGATCCTTGACAATTTGTACCATTTATGTATTATGCTTTTACAAGCTAATACAGATTTTCGTCAATTCCATTAATATCAAAGGTTTCATATTGTCCTCATCCACATTCGGGAAATGAATCCTCAATGTTGATTCATAGGACATAGGGATGGACTTACTAATGATAAGACTGACTTGACCTGCATTAAAGCTAGTGCCAATAGTCTCAGCCATCTCCATAACACTATACACCCTTGTGAAAGTGATCTCTGCTGCTACTAGATGTAAATCACTAGGAAAAACATCTCAATGATCATTAGGCTTCCAGATATCCAAAAATTTGAAATATGAAAGGGTAATGGAACGTTTTTGGTCTATAAAGAAGTTTATAAATGACACCAGCTAAGATGTCATAGCATAAAATGGACTTGTGAATGGAAAACTTTAGTTAGAACATAAACAAAGGTAATAATCCTAAGGAAATTAACCAGTCTCTAATAAGCAAGAGTGACAAACACTGTTCACGCATACACTCATGCACAAGCATGATAGACACACATGAACTCTAGAGTCCTTTGTTCACAAATGCCCCAAAGAGAAAGTTAACTCATATAAAACCTTTGCAACTCCCCAAGTAACCCAAACATATACCCAAAGTCTCCTAACCGACCAAACCTAAATCTAGGTCAAATGTCTTGGCAGCATGCATAGTATATCAACTTTGCATGCTACAGTGCCTCACGAATTAGAAACCTAAATCGTACTCACCAGTGGACACAATCTAGAATTATGCAAGAGTGCTCTAAGAGTACCCAAAAACCTAGAGGTTTACCTCCCCTTAACAGAAGCATACAAATCATTATATGTGAAGAAGCAAAATTTTATCTCAAGATAAGAATGTAAACATTTCAACCATCATAAATAAAATTTTGCAACTCTGTATCCATCTATATGTAGCTCCACATTCCTGCATAGTTAGACAAAAACCACAAAAATACACCAACAGAGGCTACCCTTTCCCACAATAATGGGTAGAGATAACATGGGAGTAGAGAAAAATAATAACAGTGGAAAGACCAACAATGCATGTTCCTTGAGCATCCACTATCCCAATATCCTTGATCATTAACCTGCTTTTGGATAGGCTGCTCAAAAAGAAAACAAATTAGTTTTCTTTGGAGATCCAAGCCTTGTCAGACTTGGATCTGTCTAGTTGTTCAACTAGAGTGGACTTATTCTTTACCACAAATCCCTGTTCATCCCTTTGGGACCTAATCACCCAATTTGTTCCAATGAGTCTAGTAATGACCTTCTCAAGATATTTAAATCTATTGCAACTCATTGAAATACCATTAAAATTAGAGTTTTGCTCTTGTTTAGGTTTCCATGTTAAGTAGGATGATGCTTTAGACCCTTGACCCTTATTAACCAAGTATCTTTGTTTATATGGTCTAAAATGAGGTCTCATACCAAACTTGGAGCTGTCAGCGCTGTATTTGTTCCTGTCAGCGTTGAATTTGTTCTTGTCAACGCTAAATTTTTTCTTGTCAGCGCTGAATTTGTTCCTATCAGCGCTGAATTTTTTCTTATCAGCGCTCAGATTAGAGTTTGGTATAGGAACATACTGTCTGTTTGACCAAGTGATGGTCGTTTGAAAGGGCCTTTGTCCATGGGTATTAGCTGCCTTAGATAAGAAAGGAGCTGGTCTAGTAGCCTGTGGTCTAGTGTGGACAAAAGGTATATGGTTGACATTGGATGACCTATTGTCAATGAATGAATTGTATTCACTCATATAACTATAGGCCAAATGTGAGAAGCTCCCACATGAGTAACAAGCCTTTTTGGACACAAACTTAGGCTTAGACTGATAAAACCCTGTCCCATTAACACTTGCTTAGCTTTTGAATGACCTAGGTTTCCTATACATTTCAGCGTATTTAACACTAGGTTGTTTCTTAATTGGGGAGCCAAGATTAACAGCTTTTCTAGTGATGGGATTGGTCACAGTGATAGGTGTAGATACTACTGGACTCTAAATGGGTGTAGGCACAAATGGACTCTCACTAAGCATCCCACCCTTAACAAACAAAGTGGGATTGGCCTTCTTCCACTCTTCTAGGTCAATAACCTTTTGTTGATATTCCTCAACTGGGGAAAGGACTCTAGGTGGAGGAATAAAATGCTCTTCTTGGAGTTCTGGAATACCAGTCCAAGAGAGATCCTTTCTATGGACACCATAGAAGTTCCCAGCAGGTGGTGGAACACCAACATACTCTTTCATCCCAATCCCAGTCATATCCTTAGAATCCCTTTGTTCACTAACACACTTTTCTAGGGTTTGTGAGGCTTTATCAAATCTTTGAATTTTAAGGTCTACATTATCCTTATTTTTTATAGCCTCATCTAACTTAGCCTGTAATTCAGCATTGACCCTCTCCATGATGTTTCTGATATTAGTACTAGCATTTAAATCATGTTTTAAAATATTGATTTGATCTTTTAGGTCAAGCTCCATTTTCTTATACTCAGCTACAGTCTTTTCAGTTTGAGTAAGAGCAAGTTGATAGTTAGACAACTTGCATCTTTCATTACCCACATCTGTTTACAATTTTAAAACTTCTTTGTTAAGTCTTTCAGTTTTTAACCTACAAGAAGAGTCATCACATACCTCATTATTGGAACTTGAAGAAGATGTGGCCTTAACTGAAAACATCATCAGATTCTTCTTCACCTTCTTCCTTAGCCTGGTTCACCTCACGATATTGGATCTCGTTCTTCAAATCAAAGTTTCTCAACAAGCTCTGATACCACTTGTTGATCCCAAACTTAGATCGATTTAGCTTTGTGTTAACGAGATTAAATCAAGTTTAACACGTAGAGAAACTTTGTTGTATTGAACAAACTAAGTGTTATGCAGAATTTAACACTTAGAACAAAGAACAAAACAAAGTAAACCAAACTTTCACTTTGATTAATAATATCAATAAATGATTACAATGAAAGTGTTATGAGATATGTGGAAGAGGTGTGTGAAAAAGATGTGTCTTATGTCTAACCCTAAGGCCTCCTTTAATAGGTTTAAGGAGCCTTGTACAAAAAGCTAAGATCAACTATTTTAGGAAGAGACACAAGATAAACATACTCAAATAACTTATTCACTAAATCTTTTAAACATTTAAGAATATATTCTGAATTCTTATCTTCATATTTTGTCCACCATCTTAAAGAATTCATCATTGGCAGATTTAGTCCTTGTCTTTATGTAATGATTCTTCTTGTCAACGCCTTGATAATTCTTATCAGCGTCTCACCTGTCAACGCCTCAATTCTTCTTGTCAGCGCCCAAGTTCCTCTTGTCAGCGTCTAGGGACTTGGTCAATGTTATTCCCAACAGCCAGCGGAGGAAACGAGGCGGCGCGAAGCACTTAAGAGCCTTTTTCCTTTAGGTCGTGAAATACAATCGCCTTATACCCACCTTATAGTTGTGTTTATCAAAATTAAGCTTCACGAAAGTATTTATCTATTTTGCCTTTTTTCTTTATTTGAGATTCGAATACAATGATTGAGTGATGAAATCCCAAATCAAGGTTGTGTTTTCACACTTTTGGAGTACTTGTGAATTTGTTGTGATACGTATACAATATAGTAATATTTCTTCATAAAAAACCGAAAACCGATAGTACGTATGTTAGAGTGCTAATCATACAAATACTTATTATGGTTAATATCAAAACAAAACTTGTTCAAATCAAAACACAACACGCCTTCCCGGCAGCAGCGCCAAAATGATAGGTGTAGTAATACACCCTTTTAGGAAAAAGAGCGAATAAAGCGGTAAGTATTAAGCGTACGTTTAGGAAAACGTAAACACTTATGACCCTTGGTGTGGGTTCGTTCTCAAGGAGGCTTGGGGTGTATGTTAAGACTTGATATAATTTGAGATTAATATTAAGAAAGAAAATGAGAAAGAAAATGATGACGATTACGATTAAAATTAAACTACGACGAATGACGTAAACGTAAAACCGTAAAACGTGACGAAATTTAACAATTACCCTAAAAATTCCTAGAAAATTACAATAAATCCTTAAAAATGCAATTAGAGTTTACAAAAAATAAAAAACTTACTCTAACCTTTTATTTAATTAAACAATAATTTTTTAATACTAATTAAAGCCCAAAAAATCAATTTAATTAATAAAAAGCCCAAAATAAGATATTTCAATTTGTAAACCTATAAAATAACTTAATTAAACTAAAAAGTAATTTTGAAAAATTTAAAACTAATAAAAACTATTTAAAATGATTAAAAATTAAAATTAAATATTAAAATAATATAAAAAATTCAACCTATATAAAGATTTCTTAAACTTGCAAACTAATTTATTTTAACCTAATAAAACCAGAAATGAAAGTGAAATGACCAAGTTACCCCTAATGGGCCTCCAAATGGGCCAAAATAGAAAACATATTGCTTAATGGGCTTATTAAGGCCTAATAAGAAAAATGTTAACCAAATAAGCCCAAAACTTCCAGATAAGCTTAAAATTCAACTTTAAACATAAAACTCTAAAGGCCCAAAAGCTGAATTAGTGCTTATCACAACTTAATAGAAAACAGCTTATTCTTAATGGGCTTTTTGGCCCATTAAGTCATAAGCTAATGCCATAAGCTGAAATTTGACACACATCCTTCTTATGAGATTATAAAGCTGTTTATAAAAAGAATTTTTGAAAAAGCTCAAGAAATAAGCTTGAAATAAGCCAAAGATCTCTACAGAAAATGAAAAAAATAGTCGTCTTTGAGTTCTAGACCACTTCAAGAGCTGATTCAAGTTGCAAAAGGTTTTAAATGACAAAACTAAGCTTAATCAACAAAAAGATTTCAAATAAGCCCACTCAATAAGCTGGAAAAAGCAATAAGCTGTTTTAGAAAAAGACAAATTAGTCATTTTCTAGTCAAAAGCTAAAACCAAAAGCTGTAAACTTCAAAACTGACTTATAAGCTGAAAATATTAAGTTCTATCACAAAAAACAAGTTGTTGCACTTTTTGTTTTGCTTTTTTAGAGAGTTTTAGTTGGTTTCTTTGGACAAAAAGGGCACCCCTACAACCAGTGAGTTGTAGGGAGTCACAATCAAGCAGAAAAACACAAGTTCACCCAGCCAAATGATATAGTTTAATAAAATAGCATATAAACATGATACGAACATCATAATAAACAGATCTGGTGATTAAAAAGCTGTTTGAGCAAAAATAAGCCAACCAAAGTCCACCAAAAGCATACACAAGTTATAACAGACTCAATGAAGCACAATTAAACTTGTTTCAAGCAATGGTTCAATGATTAGATCTAGTTATAAGCCTATGTGATTGACTGATGAACAAAGATGAAAACAAAGATCCTTTTACTGATATACTTGACCACAAATCCAATTTCAAACCCTCAAATCCACTACTCAGGTTGCATAAACTTTGTTGTAACTCTTGTTATCCCTAGATTAGCATACAATCTAGGAGTTCACAAAGTTTCAGTAAAAAATGACCTAAAACAAGCTAGTTATGCAAAGATTCAGAAATGGTATTTAAAAGCATAAGACTTGCAAATATCAACTCACATACACCTCAATATCAGTTAAAAACTCAAAACACCCCTACACAACTACTCAATCTCACATAAAAACCTTAAATCATGCAGTCCCAAACAACAGTTTAAAATCTAAAATCTAATTTAACAAAGGAAAAATGTTTTTCAGACTAAATTAAGCTTAAACATGCATCATAACAACATCATCATACACTTAGAACACAATTCAAGCAAAAGAACACACCATACAACAGCAATTACCCAGAATCACTTAGTACCACTTTCTTGACAGATTTTTCAAGAGAAAAGGACAAACCTCATGAATGTACATCCACACTCACGAAGTTTAGAGCTTATATGGTAGCTTAACAACCACAAGGTTCCAACAAAACACTGCTAAGATCAACAAGGTTAGCACAAACAGATTATAAAAAAATGAAAATAAACTGAAATCTTCCAATCTTGTACCCCACCCCTTGAATCCTCCCAAACCACAAGCTTTACTACACCTTGATAAGTATCTTATCAGGGTGCTATGATCAACTTATGATCCAAAAGTTCAAGTGTTTGAACAAGTAAATGTAAAAATCACAGATTTTAGGGAAAACTTTGAAACACTTGCATAAACTTTGAAACAAACTTTGAAACCTCAAAAACACAAACTTAGATCAATAATAATAACAAATAAGTAAATTGCGGTGCTTGGAATTCGTCAACAAAATCACACTTTTTTCATTCACTTGAAAACAAGACATACAGATTTGTGACCAAAGAAAACCAAGAAGAAAGCTAAATGTTGTGAACTAATGTCTTTATATAGAGCCTTACAAGTGTTCTACAAAGCTGAAAACTAAAAAACATGTTGGGAATAAAATGTAATCAATACACTTAGACGCTGACAAGAGAAATCTGGACGTTGATAAGAAGAAATCAAGCGTTGACAGGACAAGCGTTGACAGGAAGAAGTCAAGCGTTGATAAGAAGAAGTCAAGCACTGATAGAAGACTTAGTCTATACGTATTATGTTTTTAGTATGTTTCTAGTAAAGATATGATCGACAATGTATTTCTTATGTTTATCTTTACCTAAAATAGCTGATACGTAGACTCTTGTACAAGGCTCCTTATTCTATAAAAGGAGGCCTTTAGGTTTTAAGTTTGATATACGTTTTTCACACTTTCATTGTACGCAAGTTTGTTTTATCAATCAAAGTGAAAGTTTTGTTTACATTGTTTGTGTGTTCTTGTTTAAGTATTAATTCCGCATAATACTTGAATTGTTACATATACAACTAAATTTCTCTACATGTTTAACTTGATTTAATCTCGTCTACACAAGCTAAATCGATCTAAGTTTGGGATCAACAAGTGGTATCAGAGCTTGTTGAGAAACTTTGATCTAAAGAACACAAAAACCCTAAATCGCCAAAAACCCTAATTTTCAAGAAACCCTAAAAACAACATGTCTAGTCCAGAGTTAAACTCCTCCTCCTCATCAAACCCCAACATCAAGGTTCCCATGCTAGACCCAGACAATTTTGAGCTGTGGAAGTTTAACTTTGAACAGTATCTTCAAATCCATGACTACACCCTATGGGAAATTATTGAATATGGAAACACATTCAATAAGGCTGAAAAGATTGCAGCTGCTATCTTGACAAGATCTACTTAAGGCTCTACTAAAGAGGATCGAAAAGAAAAACCTAAAGATGGTAGAGCTGTCTCAACTGAGGACATAGCAAAGAGAAGGAATGACATGAAAACCATAAGCATTCTCAAACTCTCTTTGGGACAAGCCAATCAGCACAAATATAGAAGCTATGAGTCTACAAAAGATCTTTGGGCAGCCCTTGAAGTTGCTTATGGTGGTAATGCTGATACTGTACAAGAGAAAAAGAAGAAAATCTTGCATGAGTATGCTGTTTTTAAAGCTCAACCCAATGAAAAGCTAAGTGGAGTGAGAAGCAGACTTCTTGACATTACAAGCAAGCTGTCCTTTATGGGAACAGTGCTTGGTGATGTTGATATCATCACCACTTTTCTTAGAATTCTTGGTGATGCATGGAAGATTGAAGCAAGGTCTATAATTGCTAATAATACTCACAAAATTTCTACTTTTGATGATGTTTATAATAAACTGAGGCTGGTAGAGAATGAAATTCTTTTGGATCAAGGAAGCAAGTCTACCAATGGAAATATGGCCTTCTTTTCACATAGTGAAGGTCAATTTGATCAAAAGGAGTTATACATGCACCCCGTTACTGGATCACCCTGTGTCAACGCTGGATCAAGCTTTGTCAATGCCTCACATTCAGACGCTGACACATACAATGTTGAGTCTCGAAGAGTTAAGCCTGCTGGTATTGATCTAGATACTGTTTATGCATACATTGCTTCATTGCCCAATGGTTCAGTGATTACATATGAGGACCTTGAGCAAATTAGTGATGAGCATTTGGAGGAGATGGACATAAAGTGGAATATGGCTCTTGCAAGCATAAGGGCAAATAGATGGAATCGAAGATTTAAGAAGAAGATGACTTTTAATGCTAAGGACATGCTGGATTTGATAAATCCAAGGTTTAGTGTTATAATTGTCATCGAATGGGACACTTTATGAGAGAATGCAGATCTCCAAGAAGATCTGATGCTGGAAAACCCTCAAGCCAAATCATCAAGGCTCAGGATTCCAAAGCTATGGTTGCTATGCAAGACATTGATGGTGTTGGCTGGGATTGGAGTTATTTGGCCAAGGATGAGGAAGAGAACAAAGCTTTGGTTGCAGAAAAGGAAGAAGAGGAGCATGTTCACTATGCTCTCATGGCACACTCTTCATCTTCACCAGACAATGAGGTATATGATGATGCATTTTATAGTAAGGGTTGTCGTCTGAACACTGAAAAACTTAACAAAGAAGTTTTAAAATTGACAACATATGTGGTCAATGAAAGATGCAAGTTATCTAACTATCAACTTGCTCTTACTCAAACTGAAAAGACTGTAGCTGAGTATAAGAAAATAGAGTTTGACCTAAAAGATCAAATCAATATTTTAACTCATGATTTAAATGCTAGTGTTGAGGTTAGAAACATCATGAAGAGGGCCAATGGTATTTTATAGGCTAAGTTAGATGAGGCTATAAAAAACAAAGATAATGTAGATCTTAAAATTCAGAGATTTGATAAAGCCTCACAAACCCTAGAAAAATGTGTTAGTGAACAAAGGGATTCTAGGGATATGAGATTGGGATGAAAGAGTATGTTGGTGTTCCACCACCTGCAGGGAACTTCTATGGTGTCCTTAGAAAGGACTTGTCTTGGACTGGTATACCAGAACTCCAAGAAGAGGAATTTATTCCTCCACCAAGAGTTCTTACCCCAGTAGAGGAATACAAGCAGAAGTTGACTGATTTGGACCAATGAAAGAAAGCCAACCCTACCTTGTTTGTTAACGGTGGCATGCTTAGTGACAGCCCAAATGAGTCTACACCCATAAAAGTGACAAACCCAACCACTGGCAAGACTGTTGACCTTGGCTTAAACGTTGATAGAAAACCTGGTATTAAATATGCAGAAATGTATAGAAAACCTAGGTCACCAAAAATCCAAATTAGTGATAATGGGACATGTTTCTTTTCTTCTAGACCTAGAGCTATGTCTAGAAAAGCCTGTTATACTTGTGGAAGTTTTTCTCATTTAGCTTATAAGTGTGTCAATGCTTCAAAGGTCAACGCTGATAAAAAGTCAAACACTATCAAACCCAAACCTTTTGTCCAGCAAAGTCCACAAGTTATTAGACCAGCCCCATTCTTTACTAAAGGGTCTAATACGTATGTACAAAGACCTTTTTAAAAGACAAATACGTAGTCTAACAGACAATGGGTTCCTGTAGCAAACCCTAGGTTCAACGCTGATAAGGGTAATTTCAGCATTGACAAGAACAAATTAAACGCTGACAGGAACGTTGCCAGACCAAATAAAGGAAAATATTTGCAACCAAAGGGAAAGGGGTCTAAAGCTTCTTCTAGCTTGACATAGAGACCTAAGCAAGATCAAAACCCTATTCAGATGGGATTTCTATGACCTGTAACAGATTTCATTATATTTCAAAGGTCATAACAAAACCAATTGGGGTTAACTGGGTGTTTAATCCAAAAAGGGATAGACTATGAGGAGGTCTTTGCACCTGTTGCAAGGATTGAGGCTATAAGGATTTTTCTAGCCTATGCTTCCTGCATGGGATTTACTGTCTATCAAATGGATGTGAAGAGTGCCTTTCTTTATGGCACAATTGCAGAGGAGGTTTGTGTAATGCAGCCTCCTGGTTTTAAAGATTCGAAACATCCAGACAAGGTGTATAGAGTGAAGAAAGCTATGTATGGACTTCATCAAGCCCCAAGAGCATGGTATGGCACATTGTCCACCTATCTGGTGGAAATGGATTTAAAAGGGGAACCATAGACCAGACCTTGTTTACAAAGAAGACTGGTAAGGATTTCTTACTTGTACAGGTCTATGTGGATGATATCATCTTTGGCTCTTCTAGTCCAAAGATGAGTGAAGACTTTTCTAAACTCATTACAGACAAGTTCAAGATGAGTGAAACGGGGGAGATGAACTTCTTTCTAGGGTTACAAGTACAGCAGAAAGAAGATGGTATCTTCATCTCTCAAGATAAATATGTAGTAGAAATCTTGAAGAAATTTGGCTTTTCTCCACATGAGAAACGGGCTAGCACACCTATGGATAGGGAACATCCTTGGGGAAAAGTTGGAGATGGAAAAGAGGTGGATGTCAGGCATTATAGGTCAATGATTGGTTCATTGATTTATCTCACAACTTCAAGACCTGACATTATGTTTGATGTGTGTGCATGTGCACGTCATCAAGTGACTCCCAAAGAGTGTCATCTTCATGTTGTCAAGAGGATCCTTAGATACCTTAGGTGTTATCCAGACCTGGGATTATGGTATACAAAAGATTCCCCATTGGAGCTTATTGCATATTCAGACAGTGATTATGGTGGTGACAAATTTGATAGAAAATCCACAACTGGTGGATGCCAGTTTCTTTGGAGTAGATTGATATCTTGGCAATGCAAGAAACAAACAGTGGTGGCCAATTCTACAACTAAAGCAGAGTATGTTGCTGCAGCTGCTTGTTGTGGACAAGTCTTATGGATTCAGAACCAGCTGTTGGATTATGGGTATAAATTCATGCATACCAAGATTTTTGTAGAAAATAACAGTACTTTATGCATTATTAAAAATCATGTACATCACTCTAAAACAAAACACATAGAAATTAGACATCATTTTATAAGAGACTATTTTGAAAAAGGTTTAATACAACCAGATAGGGTTGACACAGAATAAAATGTTTCTGATTTATTAACTAAACCTTTTGATACTGGAAGATTTCAATACTTGGTAACAAGTATTGGAATGATCAATCTCACTTAATATGTGTTTTGGGATCTTTTTGTAAAAGTATGTACAGGATATGCATTTGTTATTGGTATTTATACAAAATTAGATTTTCCACTTTATTTGTCTAACGCTGACAAATGTTATCTTAATGCTGATACGTGTTAACGTGACGTTGTCAGCAACATGTTAGTTTTGTGGTTTTTGATCTAATTATGCAGGCGTTGTTAGCATTGTACCATTGGATACAGAGTTGCTTATGGATTCTTGGAGCATTATTGTAGCATGTTTCAATTTATGGATGATGGTTGGAATATTTATATTCCTATCTTGATATAAATTTTTATTACATGCATATTATTTGGCAACTTATGTATCATAGTTTAAGGGGAGGTTTAGGAACCTTTTAGGACTTTTTGGGTATTCTTATAATACTCTTATCACAATTCTATTGTGTCCACTGGTGAGTATGAATTAGTTTACTAACTCATGAGGCACTGTAGCATGCAAAGTTGATATACTATGCACGCTGCCAAGACTTTTTGGCCTAGAATTGGGAGTGGTCTGTTGGGAGACTTAGGTATGATTATATTGGGCTTACCTGGGAAGTTACAAAGGATTTTATGAGATAAATTCACTATTAAGAACTTTGGTTAGCAAGGGACACTAGAGGACTGTTATGTCTATCTTGCATAAGCAAGTGTGCATGATTGGACAGTGCTTGCCACCCTATAGTAATTTTCATTGTATAGGTTATCTTCACTAGGATAAATCACTTTGTTAAGGTCCTTTTTCATTTTTATTATTTTTGTTTTTTGACGTTGACATATATATTTCCAAACGTTGTTAGGACTAATTTAGACGTTGACATGGATTTTTCCAACGTTGACAAGAATATAGCCGTTGGGCGTTGATGGGTTATTTTTGACCCAATATTTTTACAAATGATTTTTGATGAGCAAAGGTATTGCACCAGGGATCATGATGATTTTTATGTGATCCCTATGCAAAAGAAAGCTATTTTTAGTAAGATGAATTCACCCCCTCACAGAGACTTACATCTTACCTAAGCCATGCTTGCTGTTATTGCAGCAGCACAACCTCAACCTGACCCACAAACACAACTTGACCCATTACCAGAACCATCACCTTCACCTCAACATATGGAACTTGACCAAGATCCCTTCAACGCTGACACATTAAATGTAGGCGTTGATACTTCAAATCCAATCGTTGACACCTTTCTACAATAGACCCAAACACCCCTTAACCTTCAAACTACTACCCAATCCACATCATCTTCTTCACCCCCAGACTATAGGATGGAAAAACGCCAAAGGATCATTGGAGTGTTCCCCTCTGGTGGTCCTAGTCGTGTTGTAGAGAGAATTACCACCACAAGTGTGGTTGGTGATATAGGTGAGGCTAGGACTATTGGTACTCGCTTAGATGCAGGCCAAGCCATTCCTAACATCATTAAGACCTCATCCATGCCCCATGACTCTATTTTGGGAGGTCAAATTCCTATTCTAGAGGAGGGCAGATTGGAACCATATACAATGTTGGAATTGACGGCTGTCTGCATTAGCTTGCTAAAGCAAAATGCAGACCTGGTACAAACTATCTCTACACAAGTCCTTGAAGTTAAGAAATTAAGGGAGGGGATTGTTCTTTTAGAAGGTGCTAACAATAGGCGTGGTATGGAGGATTCTTCCAAAGGGGAGGATGAGCAGATACATGTGAGTGACAAAGGCTCACATGATGGAGAATCTTTGGGTGTGGCTAAAGCTCTTACAGATTTGAAGAAGCAACCAGGTTTTGATGTCTCTTTGGTTACTCCTACAAATTTGAATTTTTCCTTTACAGAAATGATGGAGCAGTTCACAAGAAGCGCTGACAAGAGTAAGGTGAGCGTTGACAAGCAGATTTTTGGCGCTGACAAGGCAAGCGCTGATAAGAGTAAGTTGGGCGTTGACATACTGGTTTTGAACGTTGATAGACCTGCAGATATGGTTGATGTATTCCAGTCATCAGCTATCATCAAAGAAGCGTCTTGACAGGTACCATCATCATCTTTACCCATCATTGATGCATTAGAAAAGGGTAAAGGAATTATGGTAGAAACGGAGGTTCCAAAGGATGCAGCACAAGTAAAATTTGATTCAATGTTGGCTGCAAAACTTATGGAACAAGAAAAGAAGAAGGTTGTTAAGTCATTATTTGTGGTTACTTCTGAGGAATAAGAAGGAAGTAATGATGAGAGTAAAGATTCAAGTGTTATGATTATTGAAGAACCAGAAAGACTTGAATATGGTGATGTGTTGGCAAGAGAGAAACTTGTAGAGTTAAAACTGAAGGTGGATTATGAGATGCCAGAAGTTGCCCAGATGTACTTTGCTTGGGAATATAAGATCATGGAGAATCCAGATATGTCTTTATCAGATCAGATTTGGGGATTGGAGATTCTTCTCATGATTCAAAAGGATTGCCGGTAATCCTAAAGTATAAGGCCAACAAAGTTTTCTCACAGTCTAAAAGAGAGAGAAGGGAGCTTTATTATATGTTGCTTAGATGTCATCAAGGAGGTTGGACTTTTAAGAAGTTGCGGGAATTGTCCTTTGATGAATTAGAATATAAGGCTTATCCTATTTGGGCAAGAGTGCAAGAGATGAACACTGTCAGACTTCTTTCAGATGAAAGGAAAGAAGAACTTGCATAGGAGATGGAGATTCAAAAGGCTATGATTGTACCAAGACCATAAAAGAAGGGAGTTGCACTTGAGTTTCCTTCAAATTTGAATAGAGTGAATCCCAGTGAAGCTGTTATTAGAAAGAGTATTAAGCTCTCACCCATGGAAGCTTCAGATATGGTAAAAGTATTACCTCATGATTCCAGAAACCCTATCATTAGTTATGAAGAAGATGCAAGTGGGTTTTGGATGATTGGCAGATATGGGAAAGAGGTACATACTTTTACTACTCTTATGACTTTGTTTGCAAGTTTCGATAGGGAAGACTTGGCAGACCTTTGGAGGTTACTGCAGGCCAAGTATGAGACTGAAGCACTTACTTCAGTCAATGGAATAAAGCTTTGGTCAACATTCAAGAGAATGTGTGCACCAGAAGAAAAAGATCCAGTTTGGAAGGATCTTGAGGATGATATCAGTGGACTTTAATGGCGTCTATATTCAGCAGCTGGTGTGTATCATTTGAGTTCTACAAAGTTTTCTGAGTATCTTCTTGTAGATGCTGAGTATCCTATGTCCAAAGAAGTCTTAGAGAAGATGAAGACAACACAGCTGGAAATTCACTACTCAAGTGACGTGGCCAAAGATTTAATTAGATATGTTTATTTCCAATTTGATAAGATTTGTAAGAATCCTCCTAGTTCTTAGTTTTTATTCAGAAACTTGATTACTAGAGTAGATATCAAGTTTAGGGGAGGATTGTTGGGCATAAAATGTAGTCAATACACTTGGACGCTGACAAGAGCAATTTGGACGTTGATAAGAAGAAATCAAGCGTTGACAGGACAAGCGTTGACATGAAGAAGCCAAGTGTTGATAAGAAGAAGTCAAGCATTGACAAAAGACTTAATCTACACGTATTATGTTTTTAGTATGTTTCTAGTAAAGATATGATCGAC
The DNA here is from genome assembly GCA_025667525.1 of Glebionis coronaria. Lineage (NCBI taxonomy): Eukaryota > Viridiplantae > Streptophyta > Magnoliopsida > Asterales > Asteraceae > Glebionis > Glebionis coronaria. The sequence goes on from CM046880.1 coordinate 418,249,493, forward strand.
AATGTATTTCTTATGTTTATCTTTACCTAAAATAGTTGATACGTAGACTCTTGTACAAGGCTCCTTATTCTATAAAAGGAGGCCTTTAGGTTTTAAGTTTGATATACGTTTTTCACACTTTCATTGTACGCAAGTTTGTTTTATCAATCAAAGTGAAAGTTTGGTTTACATTGTTTGTGTCTTCTTGTTTAAGTATTAATTCCACATAATACTTGAATTGTTACATATACAACAAAGTTTCTCTACGTGTTTAACTTGATTTAATCTCGTTTACACAAGCTAAATCGATATAAGTTTGGGATCAACAAACCCTATCTGCTTGAAGTTCCAATAATACCCTTGAATTTTGAATATCCTTTGACTAGATTTGCCTTTGAAGCTGTTACATGTGAGTAAATATTGTTGTGTAGTGATCTTGAATGTCCATTTGTGCTTAGGAATGAAGCATGAGTATGGGACGTTGATATGCTGGCAATTCTTGTCCTCTTCTCAAAAGTATGTAGCAGGGAGTTAACATGTGACCATAGGAGTGATGAGGTGGCAAGTTTGTGAGTTGGGTTATGTTAACTAAACCCTTAATCATTATTTTGGAGCTGATTAAGGTTTAATTCTTGGTGATTAACAAATACCCAATTTTATTCTTCATGTGAATAGTGGGTTGTTTGATCTTGGTTATGGTTTAAAAAATGTGTTAGGCGCCATATTTAACTAATTAATATAATTAGTTTAAACCGGGTGTAGTGGATTGGTGAGGTAGAGAAATGGTGACATGTGATTGGAGGATTTGGTGAGTGGGGTGATGTGTCACAAGGGTATTGGTCTAGGTAAGTATTCATGTCTCACAGATTTAACCCCTCTATTCTTACTTGTGTTTCATTTGATGTATAAACAGCCCAAAAACGTATTTCCCTTTATAATGAAGTTTCCATTTTCATACTTTGGCCACAAAATGTTTTGCAAAGTATATTCAAGGGCTTGTTTTGCCATTTGATGATATTTGAAGGACCAAACTTGGCAATTCTTCACAATTCAAGGTCTTCACTTGTATTTTTGTCTTCATGGAGGACTAAAAGTGACAAGTCTTCAAATTTGAGGGACCAATCTTGCCAATTCTTCAAAGTTGAGGGTCCATTTTGTAATTTTGACAAACTTTAGGGACCAAACTTGTAATTATGAATAAACAAGGGTATAAAGTGTCAATTCATCAATAATGAAGGATCCTTCTTGTACAATCTTCAATTCTTCAAGGACTTTTCTTGGAAAAACAACTCTAGGTTCCGGTTCATTATGCGGTTTCGTTTCCCGTGTTCGTTTTTGCTTGTTTCTTGTGATCTTTTGTCATTTACTCAACATCCGTACTTAAAAAACACATTGAACAAAAACAAGCATATATTTGGCACTTTTTATGATAGTTTAACCATTTTAAGCCCGTTTTGGACGATGAGACTATGTATAAAAGAAGTCTCATCACATACCAAGCTCCATTATCAATATTTTGAAAGTTGGTTCATCCAGTGGTTTGGTGAAGATATCAGCCAATTGGTATTAAGTAGGGATGAGATGTAATTCAATGTCCCCTTTGACAATGTGATCTTTAATAAAGTGATATCTGATATCAATGTGTTTTGTTCTTGAGTGAAGGACTGGATTATTGGATATTGCAATATCACTAGTGTTATCACAAAATATTGGTACCTTTTCATATTCCATGTCATAATCAACCAGTTGACTTTTCATCCATAGAACATTGGCACAACATCCAGCAGCAGCCACATATTCAGCTTCTTCTGAACACATGGCAACTGATTATTGCTTTTTAGCACTCCAACACACAAGTTTGCCACCCAGGAATTGGCATGCACCAGAAGTGTTTTTTCTGTCCAAATTGCATCCAACATAGGCAGAGTCTGAGTACCGTTTGAGATCATTATCCTAAGGACTTGGGGTACCATAAACCTAGACTTGGTGTACCTTTTAGGTATCTAAAGATTCTCTTTACAGTGGTAAGGTGTGATTCCTTTGGGTCTACTTGGTATCTTGCACAAAGGCATGTAGAGAATTGTATGTCAAGCCTGCTTGCTGTTAAGTACATGAGTGAACCAATCATACCTCTATACTGAGTATCATTGGCTGATTGTCCATTGAGATCAGGTCCTAAGTTTTTAGGGGGTACCATTGGTATTTTTACTGAAGCACAACTGATACCATACTTCTTTAGTAGATCCTTGACATATTTTTCTTGATTGATGGAGATGCCTTGGTCATATTGTTTAATATGAAGACCAAGGAAGTATGTGAGTTCTCCCATCATACTTATCTCAAACTTGCTGGTCATAAGCTTGGCAAATTGTTTGCATAGTTTCAAGCTTGTTGAGCCAAAGATGATGTCATCCACATAAATTTATACCAGAATGGTGTCAGTTTTAGATTTATAGATGAAAAAGGTGCTATCTATTTTTCCTTTGACAAATTTATGTTCAATGAGAAATGTTGAGAGAGTTTCATACCATGCCCCTGGGGCTTGCTTTAGTACATACAAAGCTTTGTAAAGCTTGTAGACATGATTTGGGTATTTACTACTCTCAAAGCCAGGAGGTTGTTTGACATAAACTTCTTCTTTTAGGTCACCATATAGGAATGCTCTTTTGACATCCATTTGGTAGATGGTGAAGTTCATGTAAGTGGCATAAGCAAGGAAGATACGTATGGCTTCCATACGTGCTACTAGAGCAAAGGTTTGATCAAAATCAACACCAGGCTCTTGATTGAATCCTTGAGCCACCAGCCTAGCTTTATTTTTGGTCACCACATTGGTTTCATCTCTTTTGAGTTTGTAAACCCATCTGGTACCAGTGGTTGATTTATCATATGGAAGAGGAACTAATTTCCAGGGTGAGTGAGTGATTGAGAAATCTTTGTTGGTTCAATTTCTGAGAGAAAATCTGCATAGAGACATTCTCCAGGTCAAGCAGCACTAAGCTTCTTTGCCATAGATCTAGTGACTCTACCTTCTCCAGGATTGCCTTTTATATTCACCAGTTAAATGTGACTATTTTGAGTCCAAGACTTTTGTAGAGCTGGTGAATAAGCACTGGTATGATGATGAGAGCTAGAGCTTAGATGTCCATAATATGGAATTGGATTTGGACTGTCTCTAGTGTCTACTGAAGGATATTCCATAGACAAAGGTTCAATCATTGGAGGGCTTTCCTCTTGTTCAGAGGAAATGTTTCCAAGACCTAGTTCTCTTAAGACAACTGGAGAGCTTTGTTCACAAGGTTTAGATTGTTCATTTGAACTTGCTGATCATTTGTTTGAGACTGATCATTTTGATCATTTGTTTGAGAGTGGTCATTTTGAGACTGATCACATTAATCATTTGATTGACAGCAATCAGTATTTGATACTGAAAGATTTCCTTTTGTAGGACTTGTCATATCTTTAAATGGATCAATATGACGAACTGAATTGCTTGTTTGATATCTTTGAGAAGGCTCATAATGTTGAAATTCATCAGATGGATAATTGTGAGATTCATGAATATGAAGTTCATCATCTGATGGATTTGTAAACTTGAGAGCTTCAGAACTTTCACTGAAAGAGATGTGAAAAGTTTCTTCAATACATTGTCTTCTTGTGTTAAAGATTCTATATGCTATAGATACTTGAGAGTATCCAAGGAAGTAACCATCATCAGATTTTTCATCAAACTTACCAAGGTGATCCTTGTGATTGTGAATGAATACTAGACACCTAAACACATGTAAGAATGAGATGTTTGGAATTCTCCCCCTGAAGACTTAATAGGGAGTTTTCATGTGTCTCTTTACAATTATGAATCTATTTTGAGTGTAGCAAGCAGTTGCTATAACAACAGTCCAAAAATGCTTAGAGAGAGCTGATCCAACAAGCATTGTTCTTGTTGCTTCAATCAAGGTTCTATTCTTTCTTTCAGCCACACCATTATGTTAAGGTGTGTAAGGTGATGAGAAATTTTGATAGATTTCTTTATCATCACAGAACTTGATTAGTGCATGAGTTTTGAATTTAGTGCTATTGTCAGTCCTGAGTTGTTTGACATGAGTATCATTTTGATTTTCAACTCTTCTGATGAAAGACATAATGGCATCTGGTGCATGGCTTTTCTTTGTCAGAAAATATACCCAGGTGTACCTAGAGTACTCATCAACAATGACAAGTGTATATTTTTCATGACAAATGGACCTAGGTGATACTGGGCCAAACAAGTCCATGTGAAGTAGATGAATACTTCTTTGATTGAGAAAGTTTGTTTTGTTTTGAAACTGGCCCTATGGTGCTTCCCTTTTTCACATGTTGAGCATGGTTTATCCTTGGGAGACAAGTGAAGGAAGACCAATAACAAGATTTTGTTTTGCCAGCAGAGTGATTGTTTTGAAATTTAGATGTGAGAGCCTCTTATGCCAGAGCCAGTTAGTGATGTTTGAAGCTGTAGCAAAGAAACATGTCTCTTGAGTCGAGTTCATGTTCATGACATAAAAATATTTTAATCTGGGAGCAATCATCACAATTTCATGATTGGAGATGAAGATTGTACCTTTTTTATCATCAAACATGACTAGGTACTTTGCATCACAAAGTTGACTAATGCTGATGAGGTTATGCTTCAATCCATTGACATATGCTACCCTTGAGAAAACTATACCATTGTATTTCACTGAACCAAATCCTTCAGCAGTAGCTGATGAGTTACACCAAAAACTACCTTAGGACCTGGTTCCTCCTTATACTTGTGCAGATGAATTTTGGTTCTAGTCATATGCCTTGAGCATCCACTATCCAGGTACCAACTAGGCTTCCTGAGATCACACTACACAAGTTAAGGAAATGGTCAGTTTTGTTTTGAAACCCACCTTTGATGGGTGGGTGTTTTAGATCTGGAAGGTGTTCTAGATCTGAAGGTTCCTTTTGATGATGATGAATAAGATTGCTCAAAAGAGGAAGGAGAGGTTTGAACATCATTTGCTTTCTTAGCCTGAAGGGCTTTGCCTTTTCTTAACCACTCTATATGATTGTGATCAGATGTAGTGTGGACATTACTTCCACAAGTTTCACAACATTTGGTAATAGAGTTTAGGTTCCTAGATTTGATGCCTCTTCTAAGAGAGATTACTCGATTATGTCCATGAGTGTCATGGTCATAACTTCCACAAATGTTACAAATAGGGTAATAGTGACAGTCATCTGAGTGATGATTGCCCATACTATAATGAATGCATGGCGGAAAAGGCATTTTTCGCCTAGAATGGGTTGCTTTAGTGTTATGAGCATCAACAATAGTTTTAGCAAGCATATATTCAGTATGTTCACAAGTGCGATGGCCAGTTCTCTCACATTTGGTACAATAAATCACTTTAGACAAGTTTCAGTTAGATGGTTGTTTAAACCACATAAATCACAAGCCCTTTTAAATTGTGTCTTGTATCTATAATGTGGCGAGTATAAAAGTTCATCCCTGAATCGGGTTGGTGTTTGTTGCTGCCTGAGTTGTAATTTAAGATTATTGATCTCTTGCATGACAAGAGACATTCTCTCATCTTCCTTAGTTCTGGCAATCTTTAGTTTATTTGATGAAACTGAAGAAGTAGTTCCTTTATGTGCATCTTCAGCAGGAGCTAAAGAGTTTTTTTATGTGTCAATTTTGACATGCTTGGGAGCACTACTTTTGTATGTGGTGTGAGACTTGATGATTGACTGGATTGATTTTGGTCCAGTAGAGGGTTCAGCACCAGCTAGTTTCTCCAGAGGAGGAAGTAGGGTGCTTACTTCATTCTCTAAATCAGCATCTGAGTCATCTTTAGGAATTGAAGATTCAAGAGGTGCTGATGAATCAGCATTTGCCTGAAACTCAGGGAGAAGGATACGTCCAGTATCATGATTTGGTAAATTCTCTTCACCTGACCTTACAACGTCAGGTATCGAGCCACCATCCTCATTTGAGGCTTTGACAAAGACAATATCATGAGAGTTAGTGCTGGAGGATCCTTCAACACCAAGCATTTTCCTTTTTTTGAGCAGGAACTTGTTCATTGATACATTGATTTACCCTATCAGAGTTTCTAAGCCATGATTTAACAATATCTTTTACTTCTTTTAGTTCAACTCTTAGAGATTTGTTTTCATCAATGATTTCTGAGTTCAATTGTTGAAAAGTAAGTATACAAGTTTAGCTTCTTTTAGCTCTATTGGCTTACTTTCAAACTCATTAAGTTTAAGAACAAGTTTATGATATTTTTCAAGCAGATTGTTTCTTTGTTCTTCAACAAATTTTAGATCAATACATAGGAGTTTGACCCTTTTTGTTTGTGATATTGACCCATTTACCATTTCAAGCACTTTCTCTGACCACAAAATTAGAGTTTGACCCTTCATCATCAGCAAGTGCCATCAGCACTTTCACATTAACCATCTCATCATCATCTGAAGAGACTTCCTCTTCATCTCATTCATAGACCTCAGCTACAAGCCCCTTGTTCTTTTCTTGTTTGGTTGGATTTGAGGAAGATCCTTCAGTGCCGATTAGAGACAACCTAGCCTTGATCTCTCTATATTTAGCCTCGAAGTCTTTTGTTGGCCTTAGTTCAGCCCTATGTTGCTGAAAAGAAGATGAAGCAATTTGCTTTTGTTGAAATGGAGATTGACCAGATGGTCTAGACTGTGTTGGTGAGGAGTAAGAGGGAATGGATGTTTTGGAATAACAATCCTTGGCAAAGTGACCAGGCAAACTACATTTAAAACACACAGTGTCAGCTGAGGCTTTTGTGGTGCTGGAGAACCTTCCTCCCTTCTTAAAGAACCTTCTAGACTTGGCCGAAAGAGCTCTTACATGAAATTCCTCTTGAAGGTCTTTCAGATATTCCTCACTTGTTCTTATGTATTCTTCATCATCAGGACTATCTTGGTAATCCTGAATGACAGCTTCACTGAAGAAGGCTATTGACAAGGGTGTAGCAATTGTAAGTGCTTTACTCTTACTAGAGCCTTCATAAATTCTATCAACTAAGTTTTCTTCATATTTAAGTTTTCCAAAAAGAGAAGCTAGATCACAATCTTTAATGTGATTAGCATTTCTCAAGCTTTGGCAGAAACTGAGCCACTTCTTTGGAAATGCATTAACAAAAACTGTGTTGATTTCAAGTTTTGAATGCTCAACACCATCATTTACCAATTCATTCATCAGAGCTTTATATTTGGTGAGAGTTTGAGTAAGGGTTCTCCTTTGTCTTTGTTTTTGAAAGTGTTGTACTGAAGCTTTAAGTCCATTACCTTTGTCTCCTTCACATCAGAGGGTCCCCCATGATATAATATAAGGTCATACCATGTAGATTTGGCTGTTTTACAATTCTCAACAGAATTCATTTGGTCATCTGGAAGTACAGACATAATGAGACTTTAGAGACGCTGATCTAAGTTAGCAGTTTTTCTCTCATCAGCAGTCCATTGTACTCTAGGTTTTTTATTGTCCCCAACCATGGGAACAAATGGACCATTTTCAATTATTCCAAGGAATTGAGGTTCGGTTCCAACCATGTGGATAAGGAACCGTTTCTTCCAGTTAGTGAAGTTTGCTACCTCTAAAACAGGAGCAACATTGAGTTGGCCTCCCCTATATTCTAGGGTTTGTGGTATTACTTGAGCCATATTGGATCTTGATTTGAAAACCTTAAAATGAACAGTTTAATAAAAAATAAGAGTTTAGCTAATCAAACTGCTCTGATACCACTTGTTGGTCCCTTGTAACTCGTTATTACTTATCAACCTTAAGTAATAACTCGTTAGTAAGACTCAAATGTGTTGTTTTAACAAATAATAAGAACTAAGAACAATTAAAACAACAATACAATTTAACTTTTCGACGTATAGATTTTTATTAAAATTCAAATAAAGAATCTATAACCCACTTTGTTTGCGGAATAACAAAGTGGTTGAATGAAGATGTGGGTGATCTCCTCTACTTAAACTTTCAACCAAAGTTAACAGTTTAAGTTCCAATCTAAACGTTCATATGCACTTTGGCTATATTGTTTGGTTGGTTTTAGGAGAGAAGGTTAAACAGAGATTCTTTCTCTTGTAAAGGCTAACCATTTCTCTCCCAAAGGCACTCCTTATATAAGTAGTGCAAAGCTAGGGTTTACATTGTGCATGTTCCCATGCAAGAGTTTATCCAGTGGGTGGTTGATGCCCATGCTGGATAAACAGTACAAAGGACAAATAAACTATTCTAGGAAAAGATAAAGGTTGTACGTATAGCTAACTATACAAGCAACCTACTTTGACTTAAAGTAATCTTTTCCCGCCTAATGTAAACCTTCAGAATACTAAAGTGTCTTCAGTATTCTAGAGGAGATCGACATCATTCAGTTTGGTATTTTCAAGCCAAACTAAACTGAAAGCTCTTCTTCAGGACTTGTTCTTCAGCAACTAGACCACCTAGTCTTTGAAGCAAATACTCCTTTGTCTTCTAAGTTCTCTGGAAGAGGAAAGCTGAACATCCTTCAGCAAAACATTCTTCAGTGGGAATCTTTGTTCCTCTGGTCATGCTTTAGCATAGTTATCTTTCTGCTGAACATGAAACACTTAGGGGAATTTTATATTCAAATCCTAGAGTTGCTTCTGGGTCAGTAAATACTGACCCAACAGTTAGGGCATATAAACTTTAAGAACATGAATAGACTTATGAGACATGATGTTGTTAGAGGATTGCCCTCAAAGGCATTTCACAATGATCATAATTGTGTTGCATGTCTTAAAGTGTTCCTTCTAGTTCTAAACAGCACAAGGCCTCATTTAAGTCTAAAAGTGTTCCTTCTAGTTCTAAACCACTTCACTTACTTCACATGGACTTATTTGGACCTACTGATATTAAGATTCTTAATTCTTTTTGCGTTGTTATCACTGATGATTATTCTAGGTTTACTTGGACTTTCTTTTTGGCTCAGAAAAGTGACACTGCTGAAACATTAATTAACTTCATTACCCAAATTGAAAAGAAAGCAGGCTTTGAGGTTAACATTATTAGAAATGATAATGGTGTTGAGTTTAAGAATAATCTGTTAGATGCTTTCTGGGTCAAGAAAGGGATTACTAGAGAGTTTAGCATTGCTAGAACTCCACGGCAAAATGGTGTAGCTGAAAGGAGAAATAGAACACTCATAGAAGCAGCTGAGACTATGTTGGCAGATGCTAGTTTACCCATTTCCTTTTAGGCTGAGGCTGTAAGCACAACATGCTATGTTCAGAATAGAGCCTTGGTTAATAAATCTCACAATAAAACACCTTATGAACTATTTTGGAATAGGAAGCCTAACATAGACTTCTTTAGACCCTTTGGATGTCATGTAGTCATTATGAATACTAGTGATAACCTAAGTAAGTTTAATTCAAAAGGTGATGAGGGTTATTTTATGGGATACTCTTTGAATAGCAGGGGGTATAGGGTTTATAACAAGAAAACTAGGCTAATAACAGAAAATGTGCATGTTGACTTCTTGGAGATTAAACCTAGTGATCCTGAGACTGGACCAAATTGGCTGTTTGATTTAGAGCCTTTGTCTAGGTCCATGAATTATATTCCTGTAAATAATCCAGAAATCTTGGAAGCACCTATTGTTGACAATGTAGGTATACAAGCCAAAGAGGTGACAGGATCAAATGCAGCTGAACCCATTCCTTCATTCAACATACTTAACATACCAATTTGGAGTGAAGAGTTCATTAAAGCATCTGCTTCTGCAAGAGAAGAAGAAAGAAAGCAACAACTGGAGCCACAACTAGATGAAATAGTCATGAATCTTTATCCGCTGACAAATCAATTGCATCTACTAACAGCTCCATACCAGCCGCTGACACATCAGATTCAATCGCTAACAGCTGGCTTTCATCCTCTGAAAAAAACATCCTTGAACTTGTTGTTGAAGATCCCATACCCAAAGAAGGTGTTAGTGGTTTCAATTCAGCCACTGGCAACATGTCTCCTATTTCAAGTGGGTATGGAAGCAATGATGATGGTGATCTTGGTAACTTGGAGTCTACTGTTAAAGACAACACAATATTTGGGGGAGGAATTCTTACTTCAGTTGCTAAAAATCATCCTCCCTCTCAAATCATTGGTGATATTAATACTCCAGTTCAGACTAGAAGGAAAAAGAAGCACCAAGGTGGATTCATTGCAAATATTCACAAGAAGTAACTCCTTTTGTTCAAGAATGTTTGTTTGCCTGTTTTCTATCCCAATCAGAACCTAAGAAGATATTTTATGCACTTAAAGGAGAAAGCTGGGTTGAAGCAATGCAAGATGAGCTTCATCCGTTTGCAATACAGGATGTTTGGGAGCTTGTAGATTGTCCCAAGCATGTTAGACCTATTGGAGCATGTTAGGTTCTAAGGAACAAGAAAGATGAGAGAGGTATTGTGATCAGAAACAAGGCATGATTGGTTGCTCAGGGATATACACATGAAGAAGGTATTGACTATGAAGAGGTTTTTGCACCCCATGTTGCTAGAATCGAAGCAATAAGGATTTTCCTACCTATGCTTCTTGCATGGGTTTCAGAGTATACCAAATGGATGTGAAGAGTGCCTTCATGTATGGCACAATTAAAGAGGAATTTTATGTGATGCAACCTCCTGGTTTTGAAGATCTAGAGAATCCAAACAAGGTTTATAGAGTGAAAAAGGCAATGTATGGCCTTCATCAGGCCCTTAGAGCTTGGTATGGTACTCTTTACACATTAGAAAATGGCTTTAAGAGGGGCATAATAGACCAGACACTTTTCACCAAGCAGAATGGAAAATAATTTCTTCTTGTACAACTCTATGTTGATGATATCATCTTTGGTTCATCTAAACAAAAGATGAGTGATGATTTCTCCAAGCTGATGACAAATAAGTTTCAAATGAGTGCCATGGGTGAAATGAATTTCTTCTTAGGTCTTCAAGTACAGCAGAAAAAAGATGGCATCTTTATTTCTCAAGACAAATATGTGGCTGAGATATTGAAGAAATTTGGTTTCTCACCTCATGAGAAATGGGCTAGTACACCTATGGACAGAGAACATCCTTGGGAAAAGATTAGATACTGTAAGGAAGTTGATGTCAAGCACTATTGGTCAATGATTGGTTCAATGATGTATCTTACAACATCTAGACCAGACATCATGTTTGTAGTATGTGCTTGTGCACGTCATCAAGTGACTCCAAAGGAATGTCACCTTCATGTAGTCAAGAGGATCTTTAGGTACCTTAGATGCCATCCTGGCTTGGGATTATGGTATCCTAAGGAATCTCCCTTAGAGCTTATTAGGTATTCAGATAGTGATTATGGTGGTGACAACAATGATAGAAAATCCACAACTGGTGGATGTCAATTCCTTGGAAGTCGTTTGATCTCTTGGCAATGAAAGAAACAAACTGTTGTGGCGAATTCAACAACTGCAATTGAGTATGTGGTTGTTGCTGCATGTTGTGGACAAGTGTTATGGATTCAAAATCAGCTGTTGGACTATGGGTATAATTTTATGCATACCAACATTTTTGTAGATAATAACAATACATTATGCATCATTAAAAATCCTGTACATCATTCTAAAACAAAACATATAGAAACTAGACATCATTTTATAAGGGATTATTTTGAAAAAGGTTTAATACATCCAGATAGAATTGACACAAAAGAAAATGTGGCTGGTCTTTTAACTAAACCTTTTGATGTTGGGAGGTTCCAGTACTTGGTCACAACTATTAGAATGATCAATCCTTAAAAATGTGGTTTTTGAAATTCATGTGAAGTATGTACAGGATGTGCACTGTTATTATTCTTTATAAAGCTAGATTTTTACACTATATTTTTTTAACCGCTGACAAAGGCATTCTATCTGCTGACAAGTAGAAATAAGCCGCTGACAGTTGTTATGGTAGTTTTGTGGTTTTTCATCTAACAATGTAGGCATGAAGGGCAATTGTAAATATGGATACATAGTTGCTTATGGACTAAAAGAGTGTGCCAAAAAGATTTATTTATGATGGTTGGAATATTATATTCCTATCTTGAAGTAATTTTTTTTGTCACATATATTTTTCAAAGGATTCTCATCATAGTTTAAGTTTAGGACAACCTGTAGGCTCTTGGGTATTCTTAGAATACTCTTATCACAATTCTAGATTGTTTCTACTGGTGAGTAAGGGTTAGAAATAGTGAAGACATTTTCTTTATGAAATTGTTGGAATTTCTGTTGTCCCTAATTTGTGATGATCAAAACAAGAAAGAAAGAAGAAAGATAGATGAAGTAAATGAATTTTAGAGAGAGAAAAGAGAGAGAAGTGTGTGAAACTTATGGAAGATTAGATTAGAAAATGAACAACCAACACACCTCTCCTAACATGCTAGGAGAGGTATTTATAGCCTTGCCTACATGTGGCATAATGGGTTATATGTTTGATTAGGTCGGGTTTGAATAAATGCTTAGTACCTTGAAAGAGGCCTTTTAAGCTAGCCATCAAGCCCGAAATGTCACGAATATTATACTACATATTACAACGTTCTAATAAATGTTACAATAATAAACTATGACCGAGCATTCTTGTTTGAATCAATATTTTGAGGCTAACAATCTCCCCTTATATGAGGTCATTCCTCTTCGATCTTTGGAGTTCAATGGAGATTACGAATCTCGTTATAAATGAGTCTTGAACGTGTAATAGTAGTCTTGTTCCTTCATGCTGTAATCTTTAAGCCTTTGTTGTTGTCTTTCGACTATGTCTTTAAACTTGAGATCTTCAAATCATTCTTGAATTATCCTTGCCCTCTTATGATCTTGTGTTTTTATCCACATGCTCATACTTTTCACAATCTTTAAAGCTTGCTAACAATCTCCTTTGAAGAGAGGTCATTCCTCAACTTTAATTGATAAGGAAGACTTTGATCATCAAAGTTGCGGAAGTCTTTAGCTTTCTTGATTGTTGAATGTCTTTGGGCATGAATATGTGGTTTTGAATCTTCGACTTTGTTGAGTACACCGTAACGCCACCTTCTTGAGACAAAACATAGACACAGACTGAATGGCTTTGACATTCGTCCTAAATCGGTAGCGTTTTACCTCCGGTCGGTGAAGACCGTTAGACGATATTAGATATCGTACCTGTGATTAGGTAGATTCAATTAAGAACCTCCTTGACAGGGTTTCGTGGTTGTACTAGCCGTTCTCTTTACTCGACCGTCTCAAAGCAAGACTGCGAACATAAAGAGTGAATCAATTGGATAGATATCCGCTTGATTAAAGTCGTCAATTCAAATTCCTGGAACAAGTTTGATTCATTAAGAATCTTACCATTGTTGCTTTCCAGTTGACACAAGCTCGATTCATAAGAATCTCGCAAGTTACCTACCGTAGCCTGTTTAATGTTGACGCTAGAAGGATTTCCATTCGTCACTGTTAATATTAATAAATATCACTCTGAATGTTCTGGAAAGACCATAAAGATATTGCGTAGAAACCTGAATCGATAAAGAAACAAACCACTGTTGCTTTTAAGTTTTACATATGTTCAATTCATAAAGAATCTTACACATGACCTACCGCAGTGTTTTTTGATGTTAACACTGGAAGGATTTCCACTCATCATTGTGACTACTAGGTAGTATCACTCTGAGTGTTCTAGCAATATCGCAAGGATATAGCGTAGGACTCTCTTGATCTTCATCCGTGTGTCCCAACGAGATTTGATTGATCTCTTGGCTCTAGACTCGATTTGTGCACTTTTAGTGGTCGCAGGCTGGAGCAGATGCCACCTATTTAATATCAACTATCTCGGAGTGAGAAAGTCAATAGAAGTCGTGTTGATCTCCGTGACAGTAAAACAAACTTCTTTTGAGAGAAGCCCGAGTCAGCTAGGGAGGGGTTGTGCATTACATCACTGGGTCCATGATGCGTTGTCTTCATGATGTGTTGACCCGGTTTCTGCCTAAGTTGTATGGAGGGCTAATTTCTTTACACCCTTTATCCTTACATTTCTTTTTCATTCTTCAACCCCTTCAACGCTTACCAAGACATCATCACTAACACCTTGTTGTGATTGTTCCAGTTAGGGGTGAGCAAAACCGACCGACAACTGAAAACCGACACAAACCGACCGAAACCGAAACCGACCGATACAAACCGACCAAATTCGGGTCGGGATTCGGGATGGGGTTTTCATGATTTCGGGACTCGGTTCGGGTCGGGACTCGGGATTAATTCGGGATCGCACAAAGAAACCACACAAATCGGGAGTAACTCGGGCCAAACTCGGTTCGGTTCGGGACTCGGGCCTAACTCGGGTCGGGATTCGGTTTGAGTTTTTCACTATTTCGGTTTCGGGATAAATCGGGATCGGGTCGGGACGGGTCGGTTTCGTCCCGATGCTCACCCCTAGTTCCAGTGCTAGCATCAGTACTTAGTCGGCATTCAACTACGTTCACATTCTACTCCATCTTTCCTAAGGACTTCTAATAATCTATTGGATTGTCCCTGGGAAGATCCCTCCGGTTCTGGTTGGATCATAGGACTTAAACCTAACCACCCTTTTAACACCAATAACGTCATGGATTAAAGATGTTGTGGGTATTTGATCATAACCATAAGTGCTTGAGTCTTTAGATCACATTTTAATCACATTTTCTCCCCTATCTCTAATATATAAAATCGTTTGATATTAGAGATACCAAATTGATTAAAATATATTGTGAAAAATAGTCTTGAAAAACTTTCGGGAGAAAGATGTGTCAAACTTATCATGAATTTGGAAAGCTCCCCCTCAAAAATTGATCCAATTGAATTGTCATTACGAGGATATGATCCATATTTCGCTTTTTGAGGATAGGAGTTGTTGAACACACAATTGTTGAAAGATTTTAAATAATCATTGAAAAACTATTGAAAACATTGTGTTCAACGCTTTTTTAAAAACTCTATTTCTTTTTGGCGAAAAGGTTTTTCTAAAGCATAAACTTGAGTTCATAGACGTTGAATGTCTTGACATATCCACTCAAAACTTCTTTTGCGGAGGGTAAGCGCACTAAATCGTACACTCCCCCATGAATATAGATCCGGGTTGCAATCTGAAAGTGATTACAAGCCATTGTGTTGAGCTCAAAACGTTAAATGTTTTGTGACATGCTCAACCCAAGATTTTCTCTACCCGTTGTTGGAAAAATTGTCCAAAATAGACATTTTCCTTTATTAAAAATAGAAATGACATGTTTTGAAAAGTATTTACAACTTTCATTCGAGCTTTATGTACACACCCGTGTCGTTATTGAGCGACATTTCTAGGTACGTCCATATTATCGATACTGAAATACATGTCGAGAATAAAAATTTTGGTATTTTGAAAGGTTTTTCCATTTTTTATTTGGTTTTTCTATGGATATTTACGTTTTATTTTATTTTTGTATTTTTCTCAAGTTTTTCGAAAATAATCCAAAATAGACTTTTGTACAACAGAAGAAGGTGATATCGAATGTACATAATTGGAACCCTTGAAGGAGGAAGTGAGTTCAGAATCCGCTGAGGTACCTGCAATCAATGAAGAAGAGTTCGTACAAATACTAGTGTTAGGAGTAACAAATTCCTTGTCTACGTTTAAAATATTCGCATTCGTGCTAGCGCAAGTTTCATCACTCTTCTCTATTGGAATCCACTTAAGACCAACTTTCGTGAAGGTCCGACCCGTTGGTTTCCACTGAAGACTAGATTTAGGAGTAGTTTTCTCTTGCACAGCGGAAGACTTCTTTGGAGAGAAACTATGTCCTTTTTGAATCCACGTTTCAGATTTGTTGTTATTGCTTTTCTTTGCGACGGGTTTGTATCTCCTTGTTGTCTTATGGGATTCTGTATTCGATCTCCGTTCAAAAGAACGAGATTTGACCTCATAGAGATATTGCAGAATGCAATGGTCATGATTTCCATTGTGAATTTCCTTTTTGCAAGTGGGGCATACGGGAAATATGGGATTCACGAAAGTCCTTGTATTCCTGGGTTTTCCAAATCGTTTAGGTGTAGTGTTCGAAACATGACTATTCATGGATGGTTTCCAATTCCTAGATTGCTGGTGAGGGATCCTAGGTTTTGTTTGACTACCATTAGGAGTGTGTTAAACTCTAGTGGGAGTTGGTGAACTAGGTTTTGAATACACGGGTTTGTCTTTCTGAATCTTCCCTTTTTGTTTAGCATCCTCTAGGTTGTTGGTATGAACGAAGTCATTTGAACTACAGATTCCTTTGTGGACGCGAATGTCACACGTTTTGGAGGAGTCCTAGAAGTGCTAGGTGCATTCACATGGTTGGGTTTAGCAACAATGTGCTTTCTAAATGGAGGAACATAGGGTGAAATGGATGGTTTTGGAACACTTGGTTGCACATCGGTCTTAGGGGGTAACCTAGATTTTACATGAGATGAATTGGAGAAAGGAGTCGGTTTTCCTAAGATAGATGGCTTTGGATCCTTGTAGTCATTGGGTTGTCGAACAACAGGTTTCACAACTTTTGGTTCCACAGTTTTCCCACCCATTTTGGCAAGGAGTTTCTCCAACTCTTCTATCGCTATGTCCTTTTCTTGCAACTGAGCTTTTAAGTCTGTAATTTCCGTACTCTTTTCGTTCATTTCTCGACACAAGGCGGAAAGTTTTACTTGCAAGTTATTTTCATTTGGACCTTTTCCGACTTTGTCTTGCAAAGCAAGTTCAAGAGTATGACAGTGTTTTTGAAGGAATTCACGTCGGTGTTGAATTAACGCAAAAACCTTTTTATCAACATTATCTGTGTGTTTCAAAAGCTCAGTTTCAAGACGTTCACACTCTTTGACTTGATCAAGATATCTGCATGCCATGTCAAAATATTCGTCTATATCTGCATAAGATGTAAGAGCAACACACAAAATATCTTTGGAGAGACATTCTTGTAAGAGTAGATCATATGCTGTGGAAAACTCGTCTCTTTCAGGTTGATGATCGTCAATTTCTTTTTCAAGAGACTCCGAATATTTAAAATCGTCAAACATTTCTTGATCAATTAATGTTTCAAATTCTAAAGCATGTTTCTTTGTTCTTTCCGTAAGCGGAATCAAAATAGTTTTCACAAGCACGGTTATGTCGTGAGGAATTTCTTTATCACCTTTGAAAAGTTCACGTTTTTTCCAGTCATCCTCAACAACCTTTTTCAAATTTTCAATGTTACTCTTAAGTATACTAAGTGCTTGCTTACTCTTGCTTATAGAAGCTTGATGCGGCAAGTACCCAATATATTTTGAAACATTAGTTTTCTTAATGGAAAAAACTAGTTTCCATTTAATTCTTATTTGTTCACATTCGAAAAATATTTGCTCACGAAACTTCTGTGTTTGCGGTTTGAAAAGACCATAAAGACCGTTTTCATAATCATAATTATATGGTTTAACAAACTCTGTATTAACTTTTGATCTACTCTCTTCTTCCAAATCGGTTGTCTCTTCACTGTCAGGCCTAACAACAAGGCAATCAAGATCGGTCCATTGGGACTCATCAAGATATAGGTGCTGATTCTCAGATTGAGCTTGCTCTAGATACTTAGGATTTGCAAAACTAGGTCTATCCTTGAAAAAGGAACGAGGTGCCAAGATTCTCATGGTTTGAATTGATTGATTAGTTTTGTAAACAATTTTCTTGTAAAAATCAATTTGAGTTTCAAGTACCACAATTTTGTCGATATCTTTCGCTTGTCTAGTTTTGAAATCCTTTTCCAACTTTTCAACTACTGCTTTCTTTTCATTAACAAGTTTAGTTTTATCCTCTTGAAGAAAACCATTTACTTGAGTTAGCTTATTGACTTTCGTGGTAGCAAGATACGTTTTGTGATGTTCAGTACTCAAAGAGGTGTTATGATTACGTTTCTCTTGTTCTAGAAGCTTAAGAGTTTCGTTATATTTCTGTTGATAATCGTCCCTTTGACGTTAATTAAACACCCTTTGTACCCTTCAATCTCGTTGGTCTTTTGAAGAAGCTGATTTCTATAGCTATCAATGGTTTCACTAGATTTCATTAGCGCAGCTTTGCATTCTTCAAAATTTTGAGTGAGCGTAGCGTTTGCCTTCTTTGATTGCTTTTGACTCTGTCTAGTTTTTTTGACATCTTTTTGTAAACTAGCAATTATATTAGCAAGCGCGACACGCTCCTCATCATCATACTCATTTGCATGTTCATCATCGTCAGACTCATTATTGCATGTGTCTGAGGGATCAGGTATGGTATTGCTATCAACCTTTTCCTTCATACATGTGTCAATAAGGATTGAGTTTGATCACAATTCTCATGCGTATTAGCATTGGCAAACACATTATATTCATCATTGTGTTCCTCTTCCAATGGCTCAGAATCGTAAACAGGACCATTCTCATAGGAAGGTGTATTGCTGATGACATTCTCAGAACTAGTGTCTTGTGTGCCAGTGCTGCTGCTTTCTTTCCCATGTTTGGTATAATCATTCTGCGGACCATGCTTTGTGTTCCGTAATATGCAGATTTCATTCTCATGACCCGATACTGTACCACCATTTACTTTGAACCTTCTATCTATCTCTTGTTCGTGAATTATTGTTCGGTGAACATAGGTTGCAATGGATTGGATGTTACGTGAGATCGGGTCTTTGAACGTTTGAGCAGTTTTATGATGTTTCATGAAGCATCGCTGTGTACTCGAAGACAATGAGAAATTCTAAATCAAAGGTCTTTGCAAATGTCGTGTTGATTTCAGTGAAGATGATTTTGCATTCACTCCCAAAAAGTCTTTCTTTGACAATCTGTGCCATAAGTTTCTCCATGGCCTGTGTGAATGTTGTTGTGAACGTGTCAGTGGATTCACCTAAGTCTAGCAGGACTTTTGAGAGACTCTCAAACGTTGATTGAAGTATTCTCAAACTTTCCATGCATTTATCTCTCAAGAAGTGTGTTCGTTGTTGTAATCGTTCCATATCGAGAGGTGTCACATCTAAACACTCACTCTTTTCCATGATGATCGTCTCTCTGTTGATGAAGTGACTTTGGATCTTAAGTAAATATGGTGTGATTGGGTTGTGGTTAAAATTCCGAAAATTGCGATTTTTCTTTAGTCCGACAATAAATTCTCCAGTCCGAAATAACGGTAAACCAAAAAAGTATGAATCACCAAATTTTGAAATCGAGTTAGAAATAGCCAATAACTAGTAGAGAAAATTTTTGAAAAATGAAAATTTTGACGAAAAATAAAACCTAAAAAATTTGAAATTTGGCCTAAAAATTTGAATTTTGGTCCGAAAATTTGAATTTTTGGTCAAAAAAATTTTCGCATCGCCAAAATTTGAAATCGAAGCTTAAATGGCCTAAAAATGGTCTAGGAAAAAATAAACTTTACTATGGTTTTCCCGCCAAAAAACTCTTTTTTGGTAAACTATGTTCCGGGACAAGTCTAGATAGTGGCTAAATCTGAAAAGTACTCGAACAAAATTTAGCCAAACATATCGCAATGTCCATCGCAATATCCATCGCAATATCCATCGCAATGTTGGATCGGAATGTTGGATCGGAATGTGTATCGGAATACCTGTCGGAATGTTGGATCGGAATACGTGTCGGAATGTTGGATCGGAATACCTGTCGGAATGTTGGATCGGAATACCGGTTGGAATGTTGGATCAGAATACATGTCGAAATGTCTGTCGCAATATCTGATTGCAATACCTATCGGAATATCTATCGGAATATCTAATCGCAATACCTATCGGAACACGCATCGGAATAGCTATCGGAATAACAGATCGCAATGCCTATCGGAATACGTATCGGAATATGTATCGGAATACAGAAGCCCTTACAACATTATCGGAATATTGGTACTGTTCCGAAACTTTAGGTAAAAAAGTGAGACTTTTTACAAGAAATCCATGATTTTAACCAACCCAAAACAACCAAATCCCTACCACAACTATGTAGGAGTTGTATATCAAGATTTAGAGCACGGAAAACACAAAAAAAAATTGAATTCGAGAGATGATATATATATTAGATCATACGAATCAAATAAAATCACAACAACCAATCACAAATCTACCCCATGTCGATTGGTACCAATTGTTGTCCCTAATTTGTGATGACCAGAACAAGAAAGAAAGAAGAAAGATTGATGAAGTAGATGAATTCTAGAGAGAGAAAGTAGAGAGAGAAAAGAGAGAGAAGTGTGTGAAACTTATGAAAGATTAGATTAAAAAATGAACAACCAACACACCTCTCCTAACATGCTAGGATAGGTATTTATAGCCTTGCCTACATGTGGCATAATGGGCTATATGTTTTATTGGGTCGGGCTTGAATAAATGCTTATTACCTTGAAAGAGGCCTTTTAAGCTAGCCATCAAGCCCGTAATGTCACGACTATTACACTACCTATTACAACGTTCTAATAAATGTTACAATAATAAACTATGACCGAGCATTCTTGTTTGACTCAATATTTTGAGGCTAACAATTTCTAAACCTTGAGACATTGTAGCATGCACATTTTATTTTAAGCATGCATACTGCCAAGACATTTAGACCTAGAATTGGGTTGGTTGGGTTGGTGACTTAGACTAAATATTTTTGGGTTCACATTGTGAGACCCCCAAAATCTGACATGGAACAACTAGGCAACGAGGGGGTAACACGTCATAGTACAAGAAATAATGAATTACAGTTCATACAAAGCTGACGAAATAAAAACATGTACATTACATCATAAAAGGTCAGAGTTTTTAAACATAGGTCCCAGAGTTTTAAAAGCGTAAAATTATATTATTTCGTCTCGATTTATAACAATAAGTTGCCCAAAAGATTGAATAAACTTCTGATAGTTTATATAAAACAAATCTTTCAAAAGCATCACAGAAATCTCCAAGCTGCGATAATATCCTGCGGGCTCCCATCCAAGAAAAGCTAAGTAATAATACCCGAGATTAAACATGTAAAATCGTCAACACAAAGTTAAGTGATATTCATAGGTTTATTAATAAGAATGTGGAACACAAGCATTCATTTGTAAAACAAGTAGTATGGAGTATGGTTATATACGTCAACCATAGTCCAAAGTCATTATTATTGCAGTTCAGTTCATGAACCGAAGCTTAACTCAGTGTAAGTTCCTCTAGGGGGTATTCAGCCTAAATACTCAAGTATAAACGAATATTAGTGCGTCAAAGTAATCGGGACGGGGATAGTCAATCCCGATGGATCCACCAACAACATTCGCGCTTCGCGCAATGCACACTGGAAATTTAACGGTTCATGATCGGGAGAGGAAACTTAAGGCTAAACTAAAAGCAATATTAATATCGAAAACCTAAAAATCATACATGTTCTGGATAGCATACAGTTCTGGATAGCATACAGTTTTTAATGGTTGTGTTCCACCATGTAAAATCTCACCCCGTGTTTAGAAACCTTGTACAAGTAAAAAGGGGCTATGAACTCACCTTAGCCACGAGGTAAGTCAATCACGGTACTCAGCAACTGAGTAGAAACGGTAGTGGTAGACGATCACCGACGATATGGATGCCCGGGGAAACACGAAAACCGCAACCTATCAAAATAAGGCGCGCGTTAAGACTCGAACTCGAATATCGATATGTACCAAATATAATATGACTCAAATGTTTTCAAAGTATACACATTTCAAAACCATTGACACGAATCAAATGAATACATTTATCCAACGTTACACGTTAAAACACTTGAACACTTAAAAATGACCCGTCATGCGACGCCAAGTCAACGCAAGTCAAACTATCCTTTACCCTTATTTGGACCAGTAGCTAAATCATTTATATAATGACTAAGCACTTGAGTAAGTCACCATGTCCGATGGTGAACACTCAAACTCACGCAACACAAACATTGAACTACAAGTCCAAAATAAAAATCAGCAAGTACACCCCGAATGTACACACCGATCTACCCTATCTAGACTTGTCCGTTTTAGATGAAAATTGGTGTCAAGGTCACTTATAACCTGTATAAGACCTCACCAAAGTTTTAGCCAAATTTCACACTTTAAAATCCATCAGCTCGACACTTTTCTCGACTCCAAATTTGGGACAGATTTGTGCACTTGTTTTGTAAAACCGTTTAGACCGCTTCAAAAGTACAAACTCGACAATCCGACTTTTGAAACCACTACTAGACTCATCAAACTCAGTTTGTAAACTTTGAAAACCAGTAGATACATTTATCTATCCAAGCCTAAAGTCCCCGAGATTCGACCCAAAATCAGCCACAATTTCGGATTGTGCCGACTTGCGTCTCCCGGTACACGAAAACTTAAACTAGCATAACTTTTGACTCGTAATGATTTAGAAGCTCTAATTTATACCAAAACGACCGTCTCGGAAAACTCTACAATAATATCAATATCTATTAGTCTTTCTAAGACATTAAACCCACGAAAATTCAGTTAAAGACCTGCTGTCCCAAATTGCCTTTTTAGAAAACAAGTCAAATCCATTTTTCAACTAAATTCACTCATTCCCATACCCCTAGGATCACTATACTATCATTCCTATCAACCAAACACACTCCTAAACACATGCATGTAAAATTTAACAAAAATCAAAGATCAAAAACCAAACTTTTTGTGATCAAAATAAGATGATCTTACCAAAAACAATACATGCAAACTAATTTAAACATAATCCCACCATAAATCACAAAGTTATAAAAACCTTGATGCATGTGGAAGATTTTAGTATCAATAGAATCACAAGAAGATTTTAGGATGGGGTCTTTGATTAGTTTTTGTTTAAACAAGGTGAATATTGATGATCATTGGTGGTGTTGGTGATGAAACCCCACGACAAGAAAGGAGGGTGGGAGAGAGAGTGGTGATTTTTATATAAAATGTGTTTATGTGTGAGTGGAAGTAGAAGAAATTTGTGTTTATATATGGTTTAAGTGTAGGGACCAATATTGCCAACTTTGAAACTTGTGGACTTAAAAACAATTAATAGTTTTAAAGGGTAGAAAATGGTTATTGGTAAATATTGAAAATATTTACGGGGCTCGGGTTTCGTAAAAATACTTTTCAAAAGTTACAATGCATCGTAAAAATGATTATATGATTTCCCGACACGACTTAATACGAAATTAAAACGACATCATCGGAAATATTAATTATTGAAACAATCGATAAATAAACGTAATATTTTGGGCATCCGTCGGTATCGCGATCACTAGGAATTCTCGCTGTACATTGATTTTGAATAAACTCGTTGTAAAACGCACGCGGGTGATTTTAAATCAAAAAACTTTGATTTAATTTAAATATGGAAAAATAAAATAAAAATTTATAATTCCATACAAAGTATTTATCGATGATCAGAAAAATACTTAAAAAGTATAATTTAAAAATCTCAGGATTTACATATAGCAATACAAGAAAACGTAATACGTTGGAAAATGCAAGAAGCACGAATAAAAAGAATAAAATAATGCTGGGAAAGTACGGGTTCTCACAGTCTTTCCCCCTAAAGGAACTCTGGTCCCCAGAGTTCTCCTGAAAGAAGTAGAAGATGCAAACAAGAGGAGGTACAAAGTGTTGAACAAAATTCATTGCTTCCCAGGTAATTTCCGCACCACGACAAATCTTAACGGTTAGAATTCACTATGCTTCAGTTTCTTAACTCCTTTTCGTATAACTCTTCAGTCTTGGATTAGAATAACGATCTTTCATTACGGAGATACATCAAGAGATAGAATTGTTGGAAATACGTGCGATAAACTAACAAGAATGAACACAAGAATCGCTTAAACAGGCAAAGTGCGATAAAATGAACCAAGATTGTAAATCAACAAGGAGTCGCAAATCGTGCAACTGTAAAACGTGAAAATCTTAAAATGTAAGAATCTAGTCACAAGCGAAATAGAAGGGAAAAATGAATAACATATAATCATTTAAAATACAAACTGTCAAAATCAGTTGTCTAGGATTTTGGTATTACTTTAAAACTTAGTTTCAAATATTTTCTTTATTAAAAGAAAATTTTACAAGGTGTAGTGATTTAAAACTCAAACTTTTATATAAAATGAGTGGGTAAATAGTTGTCAAATCTTTTTCTTGATCAGGACTTCAAGGTAAAAGTAGAACGGTTCAAAATAGTTATTTTGATCAGCTTAAGAGCTTTTCGGGTGACTACATGAAATTATCGTTAAAACCTCAGGTTTATCGTTACCATTAGAAAAATCAGGTTTTTTTTCCAAGTTATTTAGAATCATTGTTTAGAAATTATAAATTAATTTAATAATTTCATTATATTGACAGTAAAGTACGATATAATCAAATACTCTAAAAGATACAGCTTGATATCCTTTTTAAATACTAGTTATAAATTTACCAAAGAGGATGTATAGATCCGGTACTTAACTTAAAATAGTTATTTTGGTAATTTAAACATTTGATAAAATGTATAAAACGTTCTTAAAAAATTAATAATAATTTTTAGAAATTCAAGAAAGTGTTTAAGATATCAAACGATAAACACGTAACAGTTTCTGGTTTTCAGAAAGTGACAAAATAGCAAACGATTATGAAACGAATATCGATCAACAATTAGTATACAAGCAATAGCACGAGGGAATAAAACGGAAGTCGTATCAACTCTTAACGAACATGATAGAATAGATGCATCGATGATAAGGACAATAAGAAACAAGGATTCAGCAAGATTAATTCACGAGTGCGGTTGGCGTTACCAATAACGGCTTATTAAGTTCTCGGTGGTCGAAATACGATCGAAAGGGAAAAGCCACACAACGAATTTTCGAATCTAAGAACTCTTAAGAAGTCAATTGAGAGTAAATTCAGTAAAATGAAAACATTAGCAATAAAAGGCGAAATCAACACATGATTCACACGAATGAATTTCAAGACGACAAAGTCTAACACACATCATGACAATTACACGAAATCATCGTTCACGTCCAGTCGTAAATCATTAATCGCGTCCAGAGACGTTTCGTAGTTCTACCAAGATAGAGATGGTCGATCATAGAAGCATAACAATGCTGAAACTTTCAAGTCTGGTATCAATGGTAAGAATTTAGGCAAATGGTAACGAAAATTGTATCATGAGGATGATGAGGTAACAAGTAAGGCAATGATCGTCGAGTATGGAAATATGTGCTTGAGGCATGTACTTTGTTCAAGAAAAGATAAGGGTTTATATGTGTATGTTGCGAACTGTTGATACTCGCATAAGAAGTAAAAGTTTTTCTAAACTTTATTTATCTAACTTTTTAAAGAACATAATTAAAAAGTTGATTGTTGGTTAAATATTTAAGGCGACTACTATTTGGCCTTGCATGGCTCCTTCTAAATTAAGCATAGGTGATCAGGCCATGCATAATTTAGGACTAGCAATGCGATGCTCATCTTCGTCAAATCAGTATTACATATCATATGATTTGAAATATGTATATAATGCCATTTGTAAAAACAGAAATCAAAATAGTTTATGAAACTATTCGCCAATAAGTTACTGGCTAGATATTAAATTCAACAACAGTAATGTTACAAGATTCTTTACAAGACCCAAGGTAGAACGATTTGTGAGTATACATTGTAAAATTAATACAAATTAATTTTATAAGATAACATTCAATAATTTAAGAAAGCCCAAATGAAACCTTTTGTAAAATGATTCGCAAACAAGACCAGTTTGAGTATATATGGTAACATGACAATAGTTTATAAAGTAGCGAGTGGGTTTCAAGAGGGAAATAAGGAGTAGTTCAAGACAGTCAACGAAATCGTTACAAGGTGATAAGGTTTCAAGGGGTTTCGCCGAAATCGTGAAGAGACACGTGTCAAGTTGGTAACGAACGATGAAAATAAGAACTTCAACCTCGGTCCAAATCAGTGGTACGATAGAAGCAAAGAATAACAATACAGAATGACAAATAAGTCATAAATAAAAAAAGAAAGGATAAAGGAATCTGTATGTGTGCACATCGTGATTAATTTGACAATAATATACCTTTTAGAAAGTAGGGTATCAGTTAACAAATAGTACAATCACTCCGAAAAGTTTCTATATTAGGAAGTTACCGAATTTCGAAAGTCCAAGATCTATGTATATGTATGACCGAACTCAAATTACTATTTGTAAACGTTTTCAAACACAATCAATGTTTCATGGTTGTAAAATGTTATTAGTTACAATTTTACGAGTTCACACGAATTTAATAGGCTTCAAATCATGTTTCTAACTTCTATCAGTTTTGACCTTTTTAGTCAACT
Organism: Glebionis coronaria; assembly: GCA_025667525.1. Lineage (NCBI taxonomy): Eukaryota > Viridiplantae > Streptophyta > Magnoliopsida > Asterales > Asteraceae > Glebionis > Glebionis coronaria. Next base: position 418,275,836 of record CM046880.1, read on the forward strand.
TTGACTTTTAGGGTTTTACTTTTTTTTTGGGTTTGACTAGACCAATTGGTTCAGTAAATGACATTTTAAGACTCGAAGTCTAGAGTAATTTGGTGTAAAACGATGTTTTGAACACCTTTCTAGTTTTACCCGAAACTTAAAACGGAATAAAAATGGACGAAAATGCCCTTGCATTAAATCTGTCAACAAAATGATATTTTTGCATTATTCAGAAAATAACTTCTTAGATTCTTACAATCTCAAATAAGCGTAACTTGCTCGATTTTAAAGTTTACTGGTCAAATTTTATGTCCTAAACGGACGTCTCAACAAGTAGGAATATATATTTTTATGTCTAAAGTTATAAAGATATTTTCTCGACACTGCTAAACTTCCTGTAAAGTTTCTATACAAAGTATATTTTTCGACCCATCTTGAAATTAAATCCAATTTCATAATAACCCAGAATTAATGTACACACAAGACTTGTGGATTCCATAAAGACGAAAGAACATAAACTGTATAATTAGTCATGTAAAGAAAACACAGTATGGAAATGGTTCAAGAATACCAACGAAAATCTAAGAAATCAACAATGACGCATGACATCTGTGTCTTCGGTTGCAAGATGCAACGCAGGAAGGTCTCTTGGCGGCGTGTTTTTCCAAAAATCACAAGACATACCGAGAAAGAAACAAAATATTAACAAATCACACTCCTGAAGCGAGGAGGTTTAGTGAAAAAGGGAGGATACAAGTAGGATCGTATTCCAAACAATCGTCACATAATAAATGACGATCATGTGTTCAAGGTACAACAGATGTTGTAAGTCGAAGTCGAAATGTAAAAATGGTCAATGAAATAAAATGTAATCCATGTACAAGTGTCGTGTAAAACGGTGGCGTAAAGGTAAATCAAGATTATGAAAACCCACAATATTATTCAGGTACTGATTCAACTAATGCTTCGAGATATGTAACTCACATGATGTCCTTTAGTCTTTCTGGGAGAAACATTGAGCTACACAATGGTCTATAGACTAGACATTCAATTACGAATGGTCGGAAAGAATATATGCGTATCTAAATAGATATTAAAAGAATTAAACAATGAAAGCAACACGTACGGTAGTAAAATGAAAATCAGGAGTTCATAGAAAACAACACTTCTTCAATTCGAACAATGGTATCACGAGAGTATGCACAACATGTAACAGCGAGTCGAGAAAAATAGACGGTTCAAAACGAACGAGCATATGAAGTCAGTCGTATCACGCATAAATGAAATAACAATAGTACTCAGAAAAATGAGTATGAAAAGTCGGCAGCATACACGCTCTGAATACAAGTATGTAACGTCATAACGATATAAAATCATTGCAATAAGATCAATTCACAAGAACAAGAATTTCAAGAAATACAGTATAGGCAGATGTAATCACAGTAACATTCAATGATAATTCATGAAGCACTAGGCTTTGAAAAGACAAAGTAATTATCGTCATTAAAGTAAGGCAATATTTCAAAATGAAATCAAGAGATGAAATACTACAACGATAATTAAACGTAAATAATAAGGATTAGAGAGTTACCCGCAAAGATATCGAACAGCAATGGTAGATTCTGTGTTTGACACTTAGAAACAATAAAATATTTTGAACTTTCAGTTATAGACTAAGTTTATGAAAACGACTCAGTTCCCTATAACCACCGCTCTGATACCAATCTGTGAGACCCCCAAAATCTGACATGGAACAACTAGGCAACGAGGGGATAACACGTCATAGTACAAGAAACAATGAATTACAGTTCATACAAAGCTGACGAAATAAAAACATGTACATTACATCATAAAAGGTCAGAGTTTTTAAACATAGGTCCCAGAGTTTTAAAAGCGGAAAATTATATTATTTTGTCTCGATTTATAATAATAAGTTGCCCAAAATATTGAATAAACTTCTGATAGTTTATATAAAACAAATCTTTCAAAAGCATCACAGAAATCTCCAAGTTGCGATAATATCCTACGGGCTCCTATCCAAGCAAAGCTAAGTAATAATACCTGAGATTAAACATGTAAAATCGTCAACACAAAGTTGAGTGATATTCATAGGTTTAGTAATAAGAATGTGGAACACAAGCATTCATTTGTAAAACAAGTAGTATGGAGTATGGTTATATACGTCAACCATAGTCCAAAGTCATTATTATTGTTGTTCAGTTCATGAACCGAAGCTTAACTCAGTGTAAGTTCCTCTAGGGATTATTCAGCCTAAATACTCAAGTATAAACGAATATTAGTGCGTCAAAGTAATCGGGACGGGGATAGTCAATCTCGATGGATCCACCCACAACATTCGTGCTTCGCGCAATACACATCGGAAAATTAACGGTTCATGATCGGGAGAGGAAACTTAAGGCTAGACTAAAAGCAATAATAATATTGAAAACCTGAAAATCATACATGTTCTGGTTAGCATACAGTTTTTAATGGTTGTGTTCCACCATGTAAAATCTCACCCCGTGTTTAGAAACCATGTACAAGTAAAAAGGGGCTATGAACTCACCTTAGCCACGAGGTAAGTCAATCACGGTACTCAGCAACTGAGTAGAAACGGTAGTGGTAGACGATCATCGACGATATGGATGCCCGGGGAAACACGAAAACCGCAACCTATCAAAATAAGGCGCGCGTTAAGACTCGAACTCGAATATCGATATGTACCAAATATAATATGACTCAAATGTTTTCAAAGTATACACATTTCAAAACCATTGACATGAATCAAATGAATACATTCATCCAACGTTACACGTTAAAACACTTGAACACTTGAAAATGACCCGTCATGCAACGCCAAGTCAACGCAAGTCAAACTATCCTTTACCCTTATTTGGACCAGTAGCTAAGTCATTTATATAATGACTAAGCACTTGAGTAAGTCACCATGTCCGATGGTGAACACTCAAACTCACGCAACACAAACATTGAACTACGAGTCCAAAATAAAAATCAGCAAGTACACCCGAATGTACACACCGATCTACCCTATCTAGACTTTTCCGTTTTAGATGAAAATTTGTGTCAAGGTCACTTATAACCTGTATAAGACCTCACCAAAGTTTGAGCCAAAGTTCACACTTTAAAATCCATCAGCTCGACACTTTTCTCGACTCTAAATTTGGGACAGATTTGTGCACTTGTTTTGTAAAACCGTTTAGACCGCTTTAAAAGTAAAAACTCGACAATCCGACTTTTGAAACCACTACTAGACTCATTAAACTCAGTTTTATAAACTTTGAAAACCAGTAGATACATTTATCTATCCAAGCCTAAAGTCCCCGAGAGTCGACCCAAAATCAGCCACAATTTCGGATTGTGCCGACTTGCGTCTCCCGGTACACGAAAACTAAAACTAGCATAACTTTTGACTCGTAATGATTTAGAAGCTCTATCTTATACCAAAACGACCGTCTCGGAAAACTTTACAACAATATCACATAATATTAGCCTTTCTCAGACCTTAAACCCACGAAAATTCAGTTAAACACCTGCTGTCCCAAATTGCCTTTTTAGAAAACAAGTCAAATCCATTTTTCAACCAAATCCACTCATTCCCATACCCTCAGGATCACTATACTATCATTCCTATCAACTAAACACACTCCTAAACACATGCATGTAAAATTTAACAAAAATCAAAGATCAAAAACCAAACTTTTTGTGATCAAAATAAGATGATCTTACCAAAAACATTACATGCAAACTAATTTAAACATAATCCCACCATAAATCACAAAGTTATAAAAACCTTGATGCATGTGGAAGATTTTAGTATCAATGGAATCACAAGAAGATTTCAGGATGGGGTCTTTGATTAGTTTTTGTTTAAACAAGGTGAATTTTGATGATCATTGGTGGTGTTGGTGATGAAACCCCACGGCAAGAAAGGAGGGTGGGAGAGAGAGTGGTGATTTTTATATAAAATGTGTTTATGTGTGAGTGGAAGTGGAAGAAATTTGTGTTTATATATGGTTTAAGTGTAGGGACCAATATTGCCAACTTTGAAACTTGTGGAATTAAAAACAATTAATAGTTTTAAAGGGTAGAAAATGGTTATTGGTAAATATTGAAAATATTTACGGGGCTCGGGTTTCGTAAAAATACTTTTCAAAAGTTACAATGCATCGTAAAAATGATTATATGATTTTCCGACACGACTTAATACGAAATTAAAACGACATCATCGAAAATATTAATTATTGAAATAATCGATAAATAAACGTAATATTTTGGGCATCCGTCGGTATCACGGTCACTAGGAATTCTCGTTGTACATTGATTTTGAATAAACTCGTTGTAAAACGCACGCGGGTGATTTTAAATCAAAAAACTTTGATTTAATTTAAATATGGAAAAATAAAATAAAAATTTATAATTCCATACAAAGTATTTATCGATGATCAGAAAAATACTTAAAAAGTATAATTTAAAAATCTCAGAATTTACATATAGCAATACAAGAAAACGTAATACGTTAGAAAATGCAAGAAGCACGAATAAAAAGAATAAAATAATGTTGGGAAAGTACGGGTTCTCACACACATGGGAGTTACAAAGAGTCTATACCAAATAAATTCACTCTTAAGGATTGTGTAAGCAAGAGACACTTGAGGACAATTATGTCTATCTTGCTTAAGCAAGTGTGTATGATTGGACAGTGCTTGTGATGCTTAGTCGTTTAGGGAAAAAATGTTATTTTCCTTATGATTAAAGTCTTTGTTCAAGTCTTTTTATTTTAATTATTTTTTAATTTAAGCCTCTGACCATAGCATTTTAATCCGCTGACCAATACATTTTAGCCACACATAAAGCCATTTTACACGCTGACAAATATAGCCATTGCCGCTGACAATGTTTTGACCGTTGGTATACACTAGGACCCACCTAGTTTTTATTTTTAAGATATTTTGAGCCGTAATTTTTGGGGAGTGATTATTTTCTTTAATTGTTATGAGATAAGTTCACTTTTTCAAAGATTTGCATGATTAGTTTTTGAGAAATTTTCTCACTTACCTCTATTTTCAACCAATCACCTCCCACGTTTTTCTACTATATATTCGGCTCACCATATCATGTACATGGCAACTTGCTTATTTGTTTCACTAATTTCTCCTACAAACTAATCTTTACCTTCATTCAAAGCTTTTTACAATCATCAATGGCGCCTAAGTTTAAACCTGCTGATGTTGTCTTGGAGTTCAGGGATCAACACAATATGATTGCTTATTTGACTGCTGATGATAGACAACATCCAAAATACACACAAATGATAGAGTCTTTGTTGTCTTCTAATTTAAGGTATGCACTTACTCATGCTCCTATCATTCCTATCACACAGATCAAGACGTTTTGGAACAATTCCAGTTCCACAAAGGTTGATGGAGTGATTACAATAGAAGGCATTATACATGGGAGACAATGGGTGGTTACTGAGGCTTTGGTACGCCAAGCCTTGCATCTTGATGATGTTGATGGTATACTCACCCTTCCCATTAATGTGCTACATAAAGGACTTCAAGGCTTGGGTTATGCACTTCCACCTACAGGGAAAATTAATAAATATTCAAAAGGTCAGTTTCCCCCAGCCTGGAAGTTTTTAATACATGTCCTTCTTCAGTGTCTTAGTCCCAAATGCTCTTCATTCAATGAAATCAACCGTCTTATCGGGAGTGCTTTTCTTTGTTTAGCAACTGGGCAACGTTATAATTTTTCAAAAATAAGTTTTGAAGGTATGTTGCATAATAAGGGAAGCAAGATGACTCTTGCTTACCCTAGGTTTTTACAAATTATTTTGCTTTACAAGTAGACTGTGGCAGGGATCATAAACACTTTTATGAGATCCCTGTCTAAAAGAAAAAGCTTTTCATCACCTTGAACACATACCCCTATGAATCTTTGCCATTAACACCACCAATGCTTGCTGTTATTCAAGCAGCTTTGAACCCACAACCTCAACAAGAACCCCAACCAGAACCAGAACCAGAACAACAACATGATCAACCACCACCTTCCCCACAACCTCATGTTGACCCTACCCTTGAACCCATAATTGACATGACTCTTGATCAACCTGATCCTTCAATTCCAGCCGCTAACATTCATATGTCAGTCGCTGACACTAGTGTTTTAGACGCTGACATCAGTCATGCAGACCCAAACATCTCTTCAGACTCTCCACCCCATGATTTTAGAATTGCCAAACGCCAAAGGACTACTGGGGTGTTCTCCCTTGGTGGTCCTATCCATGTAGCAGAGAGAACCACTAATACTGGTGTGGTTAGTGATATGGATGTGGCTAGAACTATTGGCCTTGATGCAGGTCAAGAAAGGTCCACTGTACATAAGTCCACATCCATGCCCCATGATTCTTCATTTGGGATTTAGTTCTCCCATGTAGATGAGGGCAGTATGCAACCAATGACTCCTATGAAATTGATGGTACTCTGCATTAGCTTGAAAAAGAAAAATACAGAGCTTGTACAAAAGCTTGCAGATCAAGACCTTGAACTCAATTCTTTGAGGTAGAGGATTGTTAGGTTAGAACATAGAAGGAGGTTTGTTATAGAGTCCTCAGGTGATGCTAGGGAGGATTATTCCACAGGGGAGGATGAACCTACAGAGCCCTTTATTCTAAGTGATAAGAGTTCTAAAGAAGGTTCTTTTGGTGATAAGGAAGTAGCTGCTACACTTACAGTTTAAAGGAACAAGGGCAGTTTGATTCTTCAAAGGTGACACCCAAGAAGTTATCCTTTGTAGAATTCAGGTTCAACCGCTGATAAGACAAATCAACCCGCTGACACATCTAACTTATCCGTTGACAAATCTACAAGTATCATTGGTGTATCCAAACCACCTTTGGTAATTATAGAGGCTTCTTCTCAGGTATCCACAACTACTTTTCCAGTCATTGATCCTTTAGATAAGGGAAAAGGGATAATGGTAGAAACTCAGGTCCCCAAGGATGTTGCACAAGTTAAGTTTGATGTTACGTTGGCTTAACAATGAGATGAATAGGAGAAGATGGGGATTAAAGAAAGGGGCTATAGAGGTTCAAATTAGTTCAGAATCTGAGGGTATAAGAAGAGCTAGTGATGATGATGAGGAAGTGATTAGTGGACATGGTTCTACTATTGATATAGACATGGATGATGAACCAAAGAAATTAGAGTATGGTGAGGATGTGATTGCCAAGGATAAGTTGAGGCAGCTGAAACTACAAGTTGATTTTGATGTGCCCGAGGTTGCCAATATGTATCACATGTATGAAAGCACAAACTTGGATGACCCACACATTACACTCTCTATGAAGATCTGGGCGTTGGAATTGTTGCTGAGGATTCAACATGATGTTAAGGTAATTCTAGCAAATAAGGCTTCCAATGTTAAGGAGAAGTCAAAGACAACAAGGAGAGAGTTGTACTACTTATTGCTCAGAGGTACCAAGTTAGTTGGACATATAAGAAGTTGAGAGCTTTATCATTTGACCAGTTGGAGTATTTAGCTTACCCTATTTGGCAGCAGGTTAGTGAGCATAACACACATCTTCAGCTGTCTGCTGAAAGAAGAGAGGAGATCGAGGAACAATTGAGAATCAATAAAGCATCAATAACACCTAGGCCTGTGAAGAAGGGAGCAAAGTTTTTGTTTCCAGAATTCAGTCCATTAGATCCAAGATTTAATGAAGGTGCTTTGAACATTTTTTGGGAGCTTTCACCTTTGGAGGTTGGTGATATGACTGCAATTGTAACTCTTGACTTTAGAAACCCTATTATCAAGTATGAAGAAGATTCAACAACAGGTTTACGGAAGGTAACAAGATATGGGGATAAGGTACATGTATTTTCCTCTCTTAAGTCTCTGTTTGGAAGTGTTGACATAGAAGACTTGGAAACTCTTTGGAGTTTAATGAAGGAGAAATATGAGGCTAAAGCTTCTTCATCTTTGAATGGAATAAAGATATCGTCAACATTCAAGAGAATGTTTGATCATGATGAAGCTGATCTAGTTTGGCTGGATTTGGAATATTTGAGTACATTGGAGTGGCGTTTGTATTCAGCTGTTGAAATTTACCATCTCTGCACAACAAAGTTTTCAGAATTCTTGCTGGTTGATAGGGTTTATCCATTATCACAAGAAGTTTTGAAGAAGATGGTGAGTACCAAGCTGAAGGTGGATTACACCAGTGGTGTAGGAGTTGATTTGATGAGATTTCTTCTCACTCAAGTACAAGAATAGGTTTTATTTGTAAGAATCCTCTGTATATTTTGCTTTTATTCAGAAACTTGATGTTTCGGTTAACTATCATGTTTAGGGGAGGATTGTTGGGAATAAATTTTACTAAGTCTTCTAGCCGCTGACAAATGGATTCTAGACGCTGACAAGTGGAGTTAAGGCGCTGACAAGTCAAGACGCTGACATGAAGAATCAAGGCGCTGACAAAGAGAATCCTAGGCACAGATAGAATAGTTAGTCAACGCGTTTTGGTTTATTAGGAAGATGTATACGGATATTGTATATATAGTGTTTATTTGTTTGATATCTTCCTAATATAGTTTATACGTAACTTTGTGTACAAGGCTCCTTCTATCTATAAATGGATACCTTAAGGTTTAGGGTTTGATAACACTTTCAATAGTTTTATAAGCCGTGATTATTATTAATCAAAGTCGAAAGTTTGGTATACTGTTTGTTCTTTTATCTAAGTATTAATTCCGCATAATACCTAGATTATTTTCAACACAAAGTTTCTCTACGTATTACACTTGATTTATTCTCGTTAATACAAAGCTAAACCGATCTAAGTTTAGGATCAACATCAACAACACATACGAGCAAGTATACTTGCTCTATTGAAGTAAGTCGAGTAAGTGAGGATCGTACCAAGTGATTTGGTTATAATCATCACATAATAATGACATAAGCAATAAGATTGTCACTATTATTATCAGCATATAAATCAATTTTTTTAAAGAAATTACATCAAAACAAGTTCATGCTTGAAATCCAATGCATATATCTGGAGAGTCTAATATGTTTAGTAAACGATTATGAATCACAAATGTTAAGTATATGGGTTTTAAACTATGGTGTATTTCATAAAAACCATATTGATAAGCTAATTAAGGTGGGTCATTTCCACGTATGAACACCATTATCAACTACAAATTATACTCATTGTTTGAAAAGAACGTAGATAGGTTGAATACATTTCATTCACACAAGTATAAAACACTACTTCCTTTCTATCACATAACACAAACACATAATCATTACAATATTCATTATTCCGTTCAACATCATAACAACTTTGTAGTATTTCAATATGAAAATCAATAGTAAGATATTACCAACGATGACTTCCAATGAAAAACTAAAAAATAAAGACTTATAGCAATTCAAAGCCTCAAATTGAACACTACCCTCGAACTATACAAAACAACCAACACTCGTGAATATTCGTCCTTCACTTTCTCCAGGAAACTATAAGGTGATAGAGGCTTTTAGGATATTAAAATCCATGTCTAACCTTTTTCAAGAGTTAGGATAATCAAAATATATGTCATACTCATTCCTTGCACCAATAGGTTCATTATATACCTAAAAATGCTTGGAGAAGAGGCAAAAACGAACAAGGTGAGTTAAGGGAGGGAAATGATCGAGCCTTCCTCAATGACACTTTTGTATAACAACCAAGTGAGCGGCCACCAGCGGGCATAGGCATTCGCCACGCTCTTCCTGGATTTGCAGTCGCAAGTTGCTCTCCTTCGACGATCGGTTATTCCTTACACTTTAACTTTCAATAACTTTCATTTTAACCCCTCGTTTTTGTTTCTTTTACCTATATTCACTAATACTTCTTCCATCTTCATCAAAATACTTTCTTCAACACCCGAAATGATTCTCCGAACGTCTTCACTTCTCCAAATCTCTTGTTTTCTTTGTTTTTTGCTCTTTTTGTCAGGTTTCTTCGTGGTGGCTAGCTACGTATATACAAACTCAACTTTACATAATATTAGTAATAAAAGTTTGGTTATTAACCAAACTATCACATAAAACCGTAGATAACGCGTATAAAAACATACTCAATTTGAGCATTATCAGTGTTCATATATAAAATTATAAAAGTGTTCAATGTTACAAAAATCATTGTTTTAGGAATGTTCCTTTATATGTTTCTATTATTGATTAGTCATGGTTTTATTATTTGGTATTATGACTTGTATGATCTGAGACGTTTATGACTCAAGTTATATGATCTTTTTTGTTAGACTGTTACTGTAACGATTGAAATTTGGTTTCTTTTTGTTTTATTATTCCTTTTATTTTAAAATTATTGTACTTTATTTACTTTTTCAAGCTTGTTTTTCTAACTTTGAACTTATATATTTTTGTTTGTATTATATATTACTAGATAAAAAGTATATGAATTGAATGTTTTGCAAATATATAATTTTATTTTATAATTTTCATCGGGTATTATATAAAATCAAAAGAAATATTTAAAGTTAAAGTTGAAAGAAAGAAACTTAAAAGGTCTACAGAAAATAATAAATTTAAGACGGAGGCGGTATAACTTTGGTGTTTTAAATTGAACTTCAATGCTTTTAAAAGAATAAATATTATATAAATCTAACTTTGAAAATGAGTAGAAACAGAAAATATTTTAACTCGTTTATCCTTTATTAGCAAAACCTGAAAAATAATACGTTCTCATGATTCTAATCCGATCTCACAACAGAGACAACGATCTCGATTTTGACGACCTTTGTTTTAATAAAAGTCATGAAATAAGAGTTAATCAAAGGTATCGTAGTAAATAACATTAAGCTTAATGACAATCATATCAATATGCGTTTATACTTTCACTATATTAAAGAAAAAAAAAATCAATTTTTACACTCAGAACAAAAAAATAGACAAATGCTCCAAACTTGTGAGTCTCAATATGATAACCAAAACGGTCGGAACGACTTGCACAAAAAATGACATGTGTACTTTTCAAACACATGTGTCAATTTTTTGTTCTTGCTAGTGTGTCCAAAAAAAAATTTGTAAGTCGCCCTTGATCGACTCAGAGCATTTTTGAGAAAATATAAAATTTTAGTGTATTTATCATCAACATATTTTCGGAGTGCAAAAATAAAGTTTTCCCGTTTTAAAAGGTATATATTTCAAGTTCCTATGTTGATCCGACGAGATTGCAGTACAATGTTTATAAGCAATATGCTGAATTAACTAGATTACAAAATCATATATTTTAATCCACGACAAAATTTTTTTTGTATAAATGAGGCTGGCTAGCTGGACTACTGATCTTATTCGTTGGTCGAGTTTTTTCAGTACCACATGGCGGCCACTGTCAGTTTGACCAGAAGTCCAAACCTTTTGCCTTTCTTTTCTCAGTCGATGTTCACCAATGCCTTATTTTGAAATACCTCCATCAGAATACTTCAAAATGAAAGTTTCCAGTTCCTCATAATCATAAATTTCAACATATGGAAACCATTTGTAATCAGGACGAAATTAAGGCAAAATATGAGAAACGCATTTTGATTGATCAGTACATTAAATATATGTTTAAAAAAAATCGATAGTTTTATAAAAAAATCGATAGTTTTATAAATATCCAGAGCCTTCTACCTCCGTCATGGCGTCATGAAGAAAATAAATCAGAGTTCTTAGAAAAAGCACAATTAAGTTTATACCTGATATTTTAAGTTTAGCTACCCGCAACGTATACTTCACAATGTTCGTGCAGTTGCTCACGAATTCACGGCCTAGTTTTTTCAGTTTTCTTTCTCCTACGACTTAGTGTGATCTATTTGCCCCAACAAGACGACCTAATGTGACCTACTTCAATTTTTTAGTGTAAATAATTTTTTTCAAATAATTATTTAAATAAAATAAAAAAACATTACAATAATATTTATTTTTATATACCGTTAAAAAAATATTAAAAAAAGACCTAATTAGAAGTAAAGGGGTAAACTGTATTAGCTAAAACTAATTCCAAAAATTGTCAAATAAATATATTTTGTGAGGAATTAAACAAAACTCAATATATTAAAAAAAAAAAAAAATTTATAAAGTTTATATAATTAAAACACGATTAAAACGAGTTAAATTTAAATTTTTTTATTTTTTTTTATACTAAGACACAAACACAACCCAGTTCAATCAAATAGGTCGTATGTAACCTATTCCTTTTTTTTAAAAATAATTATTTATATTGATACATGTAATTGAATAAGTGTATGCATGATTTTTGTTAAACGATAGTTGAAGGAGATGTTGATCGAAAAATCGGTTTTTACTTTGCCATTGACAATTGAGAAGTATTGATATTGGAACTGAATCATTCATTAGCGGGCACAAATCAATACATTCGAAAATTTTAGTTTCTTTTATTGTGTAAAATATTATCCATGAACGAATCACGATATGATATGACCGATCATATCCCCCAAATCTCTCAAATTCTACACTCTCGTAATTCTCAAACAAGCCTAAAAATACACATTGAGTAAATAATACTTCATAGCATAAATTTTGTAAAGCTATGAGTTGTTTTTTAATGCCAAAAAATGGGGGTATTTTACGCTTAGTTGTTCTAGTTAAGAGCTCGTGTTTATCTTTCTTAAGCTTTACTTTTCAAATGTTGCTTGCGGCTTTTCATTATAAGGAATGCTATAATCACATAATTTTTACATAAAAATATCCACACAATAATGTGTCATAAAATGATTTGTTATAAATAAAGAGTTAGTGGAGGAAGAAGTTAATAATTGGTACAAGTCACTTGCCACATCATTATGTGAAAGTATTTATGTAAACATTATGTGGTTATAATATTTCTCTTTCATCATTGTACGGTACGATTATGTTTGACATGAAGTATTGGGGGAGCTTTTTAGAACAGTAAGTGTAAACAAAATCAATAACAACACAAATGTATACACAACCACTCACTTCAGGTGCAATAAAACAAATAATCTAATACAAAACAACTTGTCTTCAAATGAGTGTTAGTAATACATAATCTTTTTTTATCCCAACAATGTTTATCCAACACCACAACAAGAATCTCTCAACACTCGCAAATATACTAGATAAAAACAAGACTAAACAAGAGCATGAAGATTGAATCTCTCAGCTTAATACCTATCAGTGGGAAGAGCATGCATTCACACTTCTCAACGGGAAAAGATCAAGATATACTACCCACTGAGTTTGTAGTGTTCCCACCAGAAAGATCAATCAACAAGCAAGAATGAAGAAAACATACAGAGACTGAATTAGACAATGGAAATAACCACTTATGTTGATTCACTTAATCAAGAGACACAAAAAGTCAAAAATCAAGCCTAGAAACAATCAGAACAAAACCCCCCAAAATTCAAATTAGGGATTCAAAAACCCTAACCCACAAATCACTGAATCTTTCTTGAATCAACCAATTCCTAACACGACCGTTAAGAATCAACACCCAATCGATCAAAACCACCAATAAATCACAAAACTCCCAAATCCTGATAAAAAACCCTAGATCAAGAACACACGATTCAGAGTACCTGTCTTTGATACCATGTAAACGAGATCAATAATAACACAAATTTGCACACAACCAACCACCCTAAGTGCCATATAACAAAGAATCTGGTACAAAACAACTAGTCCTCAAACGAGTGCTAGTGATATAAAAGAAAGATTGTCCCAACAACGTTAATCCAATCATCTCACTACAAGAATCTCTCAACAATCACAATTGATCAATAAAGATTGATCAAAATAATACAAGCTATCAAGAGTGATAACTTGATAATACTAATATAAGAACAAAGGAACAAGATTGAAAAATAGATGAATGAATAAGACGACTAACAACTAATTGAAACCCTAGCAAATAAGCTTAGGTTATATAGGCTGACTATTTACACATCCAACCCTTTTGTTGGTCCCTTGTAACTCGTTATTACTTTTCAACCTTAAGTAATAACTCGTTACCAAGACTCAAGTGAGTTGTTTTAACAATTGATAAGAACTAAGAACAATTAAAAAAACAATACCAATATAAGTTTTCAACGTATAGACTTTTATTAAAACTCAATAAAGAATCTATAACCCACTTTGTTTGTGGAATAACAAAGTGGTTTAATGAAAATGTGGGGTGATCTCCTCTACTTAAACTTCTAATAAAGTTAAGAGTCTAAGCTCCAATCTAAACGTTCATATGCTCTTTGGCTATATGGTTTAGTTGGTATTGAGAGAGAAGGTTTTTCTAGAGTTTCTATTCTTGTAATGGTTAACCTTTTCTCTCCTAATATGCATTCCTTAAATAGGCAGTGCAAAAAATAGGGTTTGCATTTCACATGTTCCCATGCATAAGTTTATCCAGTGGGTAGTTGAGGCCCATGCTGGATAAACAGTACAAAGTACTAATAAACTATTCTAGGAAAAGATAAAGGTTGTACTTATAACTCACTATACAAGCAACCTACTTTGACTTAAAGTAATATTTTCTCGCCTAATGCAAACCATCAGAATATTGAAGTGTCTTCAGCTGTCTAGAGGAGATCGACATCATTCAGTTTGGTATTGTCAAGCCAAACTAAACTGAAAGCTCTTCTTTAGGACTTGTTTTTTTAGCAACTAGACCGCCTAGTCTTTGAAGCAAAGACTCCTTTGTCTTCTAAGTTCTCTGGAAGAGGAAAGCTGAATATCCTTTAGCAAATCATTCTTCAGTATGAATCTTTGTTCCTCTGATCATGCTTTAGTAGAGTCACCTTTCTACTGAACATGAAACACTTAGGGGGAATTTATATTCAAATCCTAGAGTTGCTTTAGGGTTAGTAAATATTCACCCAACAATCTCCCCCTATTTGGATATACAAATAGCCTAAGTCTAAATTTAGTAGTACGTGAGCATAACAACTTCTTCTTACTTGCACTGAACAATAAAGTACTTATAAACATCAAATAATCATTTATTAACAAAAACATTACAAATTACAACTGAAACATTACAAAAGATTATTTAAACTTCCTTAGGCCTAAGTCCTTCAATGATAGGAGTCTGAACTGATGAATATGAGTTTCTTTGGTCCAATATAGCAAGTAAGTTTGGTATTGTCAAGCCAAACTAAACTGAAAGCTCTTCTTTAGGACTTGTTTTTTTAGCAACTAGACATCATTCAGTTTGGTATTGTCAAGCCAAACTAAACTGAAAGCTCTTCTTTAGGACTTGTTTTTTTAGCAACTAGACCGCCTAGTCTTTGAAGCAAAGACTCCTTTGTCTTCTAAGTTCTCTGGAAGAGGAAAGCTGAATATCCTTTAGCAAATCATTCTTCAGTATGAATCTTTGTTCCTCTGATCATGCTTTAGTAGAGTCACCTTTCTACTGAACATGAAACACTTAGGGGGAATTTATATTCAAATCCTAGAGTTGCTTTAGGGTTAGTAAATATTGACCCAACAATCTCCCCCTATTTGGATATACAAATAGCCTAAGTCTAAATTTAGTAGTACGTGAGCATAACAACTTCTTCTTACTTGCACTGAACAATAAAGTACTTATAAACATCAAATAATCATTTATTAACAAAAACATTACAAATTACAACTGAAACATTACAAAAGATTATTTAAACTTCCTTAGGCCTAAGTCCTTCAATGATAGGAGTCTGAACTGATGAATATGAGTTTCTTTGGTCCAATATAGCAAGTAAGCATATGCTGAAGGTTCTTGTAGCTTCAGTAAGTCCTGGACCTCCATGATGAGAATAAAAGATACTTTGAACATTCCAAAGTAGTTCATTGTTCATTTCATCGAGGTCACTAATGCCAACAAAGTCTTGACGTGCACGATGATTGAACATCATCATTCCTAATTATGGTTCGTCTAGTACATGCCTAGGGAGATGATTCAGAAACTGAACAAGGCCTTTGTATTTCTTTGTGGTGAAAAAGATGTCACCCACACCATGTTTGATCAGATTGGCTCTTTTGTTCAGCTCCGGTATAAGATCTTGATCCTCCAGTGAAACTTCAGTGCTGATGTTGAGGATCTCACCCAGCTTTTCATGATTTCTCATAAAGTGTTCAATTTTGATGCGGACTTCATCCCATCTCTTGGACTTTCTCTTCTCAATCTTATCACCAATTTCTATCCATTCAGTATAAGAGAGCTCCTTTCCTTGGAAGTCTTCTATGATCACATCAGTCCCATCACCCTTATAGAACTTCATAAGAATATCACCTCTCTAGTAAGCATATCAACGTTTGTGATTGGTGAGAGATTTCTTCTGTTCAGTCTTGTTATACAAAAATTTTCATATAACATCTTTTTCTTGAAGAGGCTTTCAACCTCAGGTTTCTCAATTTTCTTATACAAGCTCATCTTCAGGTCTCTTAGTTTTTCTTCTTTCTAGAGCTTGTATAGGTTATCAAGTTCTTCTTGAGTGGCCATCTCAGCTTTGATTAGCCTTTCACTCAGTGTAAATTCACATTTGTTCTTGGGTTGGATAGGAGGTGAACCATCATCAGTTGTGTCATCGCTGTTGGTGAGACCTTCAACGTGACTGTCCTTAGCTGAAGACTCCTCCTTAGTCTTAGCTAGACTCTTATCAGCAAATGGTGACTCATAAACAATTGGTTGCTTCTAAGCCTTCTTTTGTGCATGTTTGTGAAAGAGCTGTTGAATTGTGATTTTATCCCCCTCAGCAGAAGACTACCCAGCAGCTTATGATGACCCACCAGCAGGTAAGAAGGCACAAATATAATCAAGGGTGTATGATACCATGGCCATCAATGCTGGTACATGTTCAAGAGCACCTAGTTTCTGTTGAACCTCTTCAGATAAGGTCAACTTTTGTTTCTCCAGCAATGCCACCCTATCTTTGATTTTTGAAACAGAGTCACATAAGTCATTAATCTGGCCAGGTACTGGTGTGAACTCTGTTGGGAACTCCATGGAAGCACCATTGATGGAGTCAATGAGTGAGAACATCTCCTACTTAAGGGAAATGGTGGTGGCCACATCTTTTACTAAGGGCTTCAGAGCAGTAAGAATGACATCTTTGATTTGTTTAGTAGTAGGAGGAATTGGTCTTGCTTTAAGTGTTGTAAGTTCAGCATCAGCAATGACCTTGTCTTCCTTGAGCTTATTCACCTGTGACTAAAGAACTAACACTTGGTTTTTCAATTCTTTTACCTGAAAAGATCTGGGGGATGGTGGCTTTGATGTTAATTCAACAGTATCATCCTCAGGCTCACTATCATCAAAGTTGACTAGAACTCGTTCATCGAACCCAAGCTCCTTCTCCAAGTCACCTGAAGACATACTGAGCATAAAAGAAATCAAGTGTCCCACCTTGGCGCCAGTGGTGAGAGGCACTTCCTTTGTTGTATTCTCAGCATCACCTCCAGTGTGAAGGTCAGTTTCTACTCCTTCACCATCAAATTTGATTTTACCGGATGGATCCTAAGAAAAAATCCCTGATGATTTAAGATCAATGAATGTGTCTTTGGTTCCTTCAGTACGACCCTGTTGTGGGGGTGCTACGTCATTAAAATAGATAGTCTAGGGTCAACGTCAGCTGTTGTATTTGTTGACGCTTCATGCCCTGATGCTGACTCAAAGTGACATGTGATAGAGTTTGGTAATGAAATTGGAAATGTATTCAGATTTAAATTACTTACCAATGCTGACTCCACACTACTGAGCTGAGGGTGCACTCTATCTTTACATTTACCCCCAAAAGAAGGTGGGATAGGGGTTGCCTTCAAGGCCTCTTTATGCATGCCACTTCAAGCAGGGACTGGAGGTGGAGTCTGGCTTGGGTTCTTGTCCTAGACAGAGGACTTAAGTTTCTTCGAAGCTTTGCCTTGGGAATCATCAGCAATCTCCTTTGATGAAGATTCTGTGAGGGTTCTCCTTTTCTTGGACTCACGTCTACATTTTTTAGTATTGACTGTCGTTTGCTTCTTACGTGGTCCAGAAGAAGCTCCAGGATGTTTGCCTGTCAGATCCCCTTCTCTAGTTGGAGGAGTGTCTTTTGGATCTTTGTATATAACTGGATCTTTTGCTGAGCAAATATCCAGCATGGGTTGTGTAAAAGGAGGATTAATGGTACTAACTGGAATGTTCCAGCGCTTAAGCTCAAAGGGTGGAAAAACCAAATTTTCTCCTTAGAGTTTAGAAAAGTCATCTCCAAGATGGTCAGCAAAAATCAGGGATAAAAATCTGGTGTAAACAACATTTTTCTCCCTAGTCTTTTTCTCCAGCTTCCCATGAAGATCTTCAAATATTAGCCTCCCAAAATCAGCCTTGATTTCCTTGGCCAGACAATATAAAAATATTGCATCCTTTTGATTTATCTGGTCAAGCCCTCCAGTTTCACCCCCCCCCCCCCCTAAACATTCAATTAAAATGGTCATCAGTAATTTCCAATTATGTGGTAAACAACTTCTCTTCAGCCCACCCTTTCTGGTGATCTCTTCAGTATACCCAATTTCTTTAAAATAATTTTTAAGAACAGAAAAATCATTGGGTATAGCCTCATAGTCACTAGGGTTTTCCAAATAGTTTAAACCTAGAACCCTTCTAAATAACTTTAAACCAATTTTACCATGAATCCCAGCTATTGTAGAATCAAACTCTATTGATTTCTTGTTTTGTGACGCTTGTGTCGTAAACCAAAACTCCTTTAACACGTTTTGAAACATCATCCCCGGGTCTTTAAACAAATCTTCTCGAAGAACACATTTTGACAAAAATGTCATGACCTGATTCCTAAGGATAGATTTGATGGTGTCTGGTTTGATTAAGGTGAGGTTGTTGGGTTTAAAAATGATATCCTCAATAGGATAGTTAACATGAGTAGATGGGTTGAGGGTGATCTCAACATCTTGTTGCGAAGATGATTCGGCTGCCATTTGTATTTTGTGTGTGTTTTTTATGAAAGAGAGAGAGTTTGTGTGTGTTTTGTGATGAAAGATTTGCAAATGTGATATGAACTCCAATCTTTAAAGGATATATAAAAACTTTAGACTGATTTGTAAAAGTTTTCTTAAACATTTGAAAAGGTTATAAAACTTTTAGGGTTTTTTTGAACAATTGGCACAAACTATTTCATTAATGTTCTACAAAAGATTATGATTGTCTGTTGCTTTGAACAGTGAAACGCCTCATGTGTCAGGGAGTTGTTGACTATGGATGTGGACGTTTGAAATTTCCTTAATAAACTATTTATACCTTTTGAAAGAATGTTTGTATTTATTCCCAAAGAAATTTAATGCCATTAAATTCTTTTAGTCACATGATTGATTTGTTTTAAAAGCTGTTGCCCAGATATGCTGAAGCTGGTGGTAATACTTGTGAGCTTCAGTGCGTCAGATGAGGCGACAAAACCCCATATACAGGTTCACATAAGTGAACAAGACATATGAAATTGCACGCTCCTCTACTCATGCCTAGCTACTCATTTGTATTAAAAAAAAACTTTGTTCAGAATTTTTTGAAGAGAAACTTTGATGACTTGTGATTATTTGTTCAGCTTTAGTGTATCAGATAAGACGACAAAACATCATGTACACAATCACATATTGTGAGATAGACACATGACATTTCAAGCTTCTTTACTCAGACACTGCTACTTAGCATTAATCAAAATATTTAGGAAATGCTTTTGTATCATCAATGTTCAACATACCAAGCTCTATTATCAATCTTTTGAAAGTTGGTTCATCCAGTGGTTTGGTGAAGATATCAACCAATTGCTATTGAGTGTGGATGAAATGTAATTCAATGTCCCATTTCACAATGTGATCTCTGATAAAGTGATATTTGATATCAATGTGTTTTGTTCTTGAGTGAAGGCCTGGATTATTTGATATTGCAATAGTACTAGTGTTATCACAAAAGATTGGTACCTTTTCATATTTTATGTCATAATCAGCTAGTTGGCTTTTCATCCATAAAACACTGACACAACATCCAGCAGCAGCCATATATTCAGCTTCTGCTGAAGACATGGCAACTGATTGTTGCTTTTTAGCACTCCAACACACAAGTTTTCCACCCAGCAATTGGCAAGCACCAGAAGTGCTTTTTCTGTCCATATTGCATCCAACATAGTCTGAGTCTGAATACCCTTTGAGTTCAAATCCTGAGGACGTGGGGTATCAGAGACCTAGACTTGGTGTACCTTTTAGGTATCTGAAGATTCTCTTAACAGTAGTAAGGTGTGATTCCTTTAGGTCTACTTGGTATCTTGCGCAAAGGCATGTAGAGAACTGAATGTCAGGTCTGCTTGCTGTTAAGTACATGAGTGAACCAATCATACCTCTATATTGAGTCTCATTGACTGATTGTCCATTGAGATCAGGTCCTAGGTTGTTAGGAGGTACCATTGGTGATTTTACTGAAGCACAATTGATATCATACTTCTTTAGCAGATCATTGACATATTTTTCTTGATTGATGGAGATGCCTTGGTCAGGTTGTTTTATCTGAAGACCAAGGAAGTATGTGAGTTCTCCCATACTCATCTCAAACTTGCTGGTCATAAGCATGGCAAATTGTTTGCATAGTTTCAAGCTAGTTGAACCAAAGATGATGTCATCTACATAAATTTGTACAAGAATTGTGTCAGTTTTATATTTATAGATGAACAAGGTACTATCTATTTTTCCTCTGAAATAATTATGTTTAATGAGAAATGTTGAGAGAGTTTCATACCATGCCTTTGGGGCTTGCTTCAGTCCCTGCAAAGCTTTGTAAAGCTTGTAGACATGATTTAGCTATTTACTACTCTCAAACCCTAGAGGCTGTCTGACATAAACTTCTTCTTTTAGGTCACCATTTAGGAATGCACTTTTGACATCCATTTGGTAGATGCTGAAGTTCACGTAAGTGGCATAAGAAATGAAGATTCGTATGGCTTCCAAACGTGCAACTGAAGCAAAGGTCTGATCAAAATCAACACCAGGCTTTTAACTGAATCCTTAGGCCACCAGCCTAGCTTTATTTTTAGTCACCACATTGGTTTCATCTCTTTTGAGTATGTAAACCCATTTGGTGCCATTGGTTGATTTACCATATGGGAGAGGAACCAGTTTCCAGACTTTTTTTCTTTCAAATTGGTTTAGTTCCTCTTGCATGGCATCCACCCATCCAGGGTGTGTCAGTGCTTCAGAAATCTTGGTTGGTTCAATTTTTGAGAGAAAATCTGCATAGAGACATTCTCTAGGTGAAGCAGTACTAAGTTTCTTTGCCACAGATCTAGTAACACTACCTTCTCAAGGATTGCCTATTATATTCACCAGCTGAATGTGACTATTTTGAGTCCAAGATTTTTGTGGAGCTGGTGAATAAGCACTGGTATGATGATGAGAGCTAGAGCTTGGAAGTCCATGACATGGGATTCGAGTTGGATTGTCTCTAGTGTCTACTGAAGGATATTCCATAGGCAAAGGTTCAATCATTGGAGGGCTTTCCTCTTGTTCAGAGGAAATGTTTCCAAGACCTAGTTCTCTTGAAACAACTAGAGAGTTTTGACCACAAGGTTCAGATTGTTCATTTGAAGCTTGTTGATTATTTTGATCATTTGTTTGATCTTGCTGATCATTTTGGTCATTTGTTTGAGATTGATCATTTTGATCATTTGTTTGAGACAGGTCATTTTTATACTGATCACGTTGATCATTTGATTGACAGCCATCATTATTTGATACTAAAGAATTTCCTTTTGTAGGACTTGTCATATCTTCAAATGGATCAATATGAGGAACTGAATTGTTTGTTTGATATCTTTGAGAAGGCTCATAATGTTGAAATTCATCAGATGGATAATTGTGAGATTCATGAATATGAAGTTCATCATCTAATGGATTTGTAAACTTGAGAGCTTCAGAACTTTCATTGAAAGAGATATGAAAAGTTTCTTTCAATACATTGTCTTCTTGTGTTGAAGACTCTATATACTTTAGATACTAGGGAGTATCCAAGGAAGTAACCATCATCAGATTTTTCATCAAACTTACCAAGGAGATCCTTGTGATTGTGAATGAATACTGGACACCCAAACACATATAAGAATGAGATGTTTGGAATTCTCCCCCTAAAGACTTCATAGGGAGTCTTCATGTGTCTCTTCACAATGACGGATCTATTTTAAGTGTAGCAAGCAATGGCTACAACATCAGTCCAAAAGTGCTTAGACAGAGTTGATCCAGCAAGCATTGTTCTTGTTGCTTCAATCAAAGTTCTGTTCCTTATTTATGCCACACCATTTTGTTCTGGTGTGTAAGGTGATGAGAAATTTTGTGAAATTCCTTTGTCATCACAGAACTTGATCAGAGTATGATTTCTGAATTCAGTGCCATTGTCAGTTCTAAGTTGTTTGACATGAATGTCATTTTGATTTTCAACTCTTCTGATGAAAGACATAATGGCATCTGGTGCATGGCTTTTCTTTGTCAGAAAATATACCCAGGTATGCCTAGAGTACTCATCAACAATGACAAGTGTATATTTTTCATGACAAATGGCCCTAGGTGATACTAGGTCAAATAATTCCATGTGGAGTAGATAAAGACTTTCTTTGATTGAGAAAGTTTGCTTTGTTTTGAAACTCGCCCTATGGTGCTTCCATTTTTCACATTCTGAGCATGGTTTGTCCTTGGAATAGACAAGTGAAGGAAGACCAATAACAGGATTTTTGTTTTGCCAGCAGAGTGATTGTTTTAAAGTTTAGATGTGAAAGCCTCTTATGCTAGAGCCAGTTAGTGATGTTTGAAGCTCTAGCAAAGAAACATGTCTCCTGAGTAGAGTTCATGTTCATGACATAAACATCTTTGACTCTAGGAGCAATCATCACAATTTCATGATTAGAGTTGAAGATTATACCTTTTTTGTCATCAAACAGAACTAGGTACTTTGCATCATAAAGTTGACTGATGCTGATGAGGTTATGCTTCAATCCATTTACATATGCTACCCATGTGAAAACTATACCATTGCATTTCACTGAACCAAATCCTTCAGTAGTAGTTGACGAGTTATCACCAAAAACAAATTTAGGACCTGACACCTCCTTATACTTATGCAGATGACTTTTTGTTCCAGTCATATGCCTTAAGCAGCCACTATCCCGGTACCAAATAGGCTTCTTGAGATCACACTGCACATGTTAAGGAAATGGTCAGTTTTGTTTTGAAACCCACCTTTGATGGGTGGTTGTTTTAGATCTGGAAGGTGTTCTAGATCTGAATGATCCTTTTGATGAGGATGAGTAAGATTGCTCAGAAGATGAAGGAGAGGTTTGAACTGCATTTGCTTTCTTAGCCTGAAGGGCTTCACCTCTTCTGAACCACTCTATATGATTGTGATCAAATTTAGCTTGGACATTACTTCCACAAGTTTCACAACATTTGGCAATTGAGTTTGGGTTCCTAGATTTGATGCCTCTTCTGAGAGAGATTACTCGATTATGTCCATGAGTGTCATAAAAATAACTTCCACAAATGTTACAAACAGGGTAATAGTGGCAGTCATCTGAGTGATGATTGCCCATACCACAATGAATGCATGGCGGAAAAGGCATTTTTCGCCTAGAATGGGATGCTTCAGTGTTATTGAAGGTTTTTAAACATCATAAAAGTTATAAAAAACCCTAAATGAGATCAAAGCACATATAGCAGAAACGATTTAACAAGATCATAATTAACACAGTTATAATAATCGAATTAGGGTTACATACCTTCACGCTAAAGCAAATCCACAAGACGAAGAACGTTATCACCAATTAGGGTTTATAACAAACACCACCAAGATATAGTATAAAGTAAGACTATATTACGATCTTGTACACACGTAATACAACAAGCTAACCGTGATTCTAGCACGTGTAAACCGAGCTTCTACGCTTGTAGAAAATCTACCCAACAACCCTAGAGAGGGGCTAGGAATAGATTATAAGTAAAATTGATCAAACAAGAAAAAACCAACCAAAACCCTTGTGTGGGGTTGCCTTGCGATCGCAATAAGAGAGAAAGAGGGGAGAGGTTTGTGTGTCTAGAATTATGAGGTGAGGGGTTGTTTATATAGGCTTAATTCTTGTAACCTAAAACAAATAAAAGGAAAGTTTTTCTTTCCCCTTCCCTTCCTCCATAACCGACGGCCAACACCCCCTTTGGGGTGTTCCGGAATTTTCCCATTCTTCTTTCTATTTTACTTACTTACTATAAATTTATTTAACGCTCGTTAATACTTAACTCTTAATTATTTAAGGATTGTTAAAGTTTTGTCTCGATTTAATTTAATAAATACATAAATATATATTTATTAAATAAATTAACGAATACAATAAATATATTTATTAAATAAGTCAATTGTTTACTTATTGAGTGCAATCCTGTAATCTCGAGTTCGACCATATCACACGACTATTAAATATAAGTCCATAAACGTTCAGCTCCCACTTGGACATATTTCGAATATCGTGATTACATTGACTAGCGTCTAGTTACACTTAGCAATGTCTCTAGTAGAACTCGAGTAAGGTCTCCTAGATAAAACCTTTTAATGATTCATCATTATTATTATTCTTTTATTTCTAATACAACGTTAATAAGTATATGGATCTCAGTCATTCCTTTCATTAACCATTATGTTTCCCGTTTACAGATTCAACAAGATTACCAAAACAAATTTGGGTGTGGCCACACAAACATCTTACTAATCCCACGAGGGGCCCACCTGTATTAAACTCCAAAACGAAATTGGGAAATAAATTCCATTTTGACTACAAGCAAAACTTGTGAATTTTGAAACACTTCCGAAAATAATCCTTATAGCTACCAGTTACGTTTAGCGTTAGATTATTTCACAGAGATGCACTAGATTCATAACAGTTTCCTGGTATCTCAAGTCTAAAGATAACTATTTATGATTTACTTGATGACAAAGATCCATAAAGTAAAATCATATAGTTGGGATAAGCCCAATATTCGATTCATCGAATATCATCCAAAATCGATCAATATACTTTCAAGTATACTCTATTTAATAATATTCCCATATTATTAATCGACAACGTACATTTAGCATAACAATTTATTCATGGTTAAAGCATGTAAAATAGGATACAAAATTAATTAATAAGAATAAACGAAACAGAATCTTTATTTTATTAAATAATAATGTCATAACATCCTCTATCCAAATACTAATCACAGATTAATTGCATGAGTTCGCTAGCTAGTTGCAGCCCAATCGCCTTGGCATGCATAACTACCTTTGGTTGAGGCAAAGCCTTAGTTAAACGATCAGCTACGTTATCATATGTTTGAACTTTTATTAATTTGGTTTCATGATATTCAACTTGTTCTCGGACGTAGTGATGTCTACGTTTAAAGTGTCTGGCGCCTTTCATGACTCCAGAACCATTGGCGAATATTATTGCGATAGAATTGCCACAATATATATCAATATGTTCTTTAATTGAAGGCATCACTCCAAGATCTCCAATAAACTTCCTAATCCAAACAGCTTCTAAAGCAGCCATGTACTCAGATTGAGTAGCATGCATTGTAATCGTTGTCTGCTTCTTGCTCTTCCAGTCAACTGCTCCTCCATCGATAACAAAAACGTAACCCGTCTAAGACTTCGTATCGTGTTTATCACATTGCAGGGACACATCACAGAAACCTGTCACATTTAGTTATATGTCTGGTTTCCCTCCAAATACCAAAAACATATATTTCATACTCCTCAAATACATTAGAATATGTTTAACAGCAGTCCAGTGGAGCTTCCCTGGATTCTGTTGGTATCTATTGACCAAGTTCTGAGCAAACGCTACATCAGGCCTTGTGCATCTAACAACATACATTATAGATCCTACAGCCGAAGCATAAGGCACCTTCTGCATGTATGCCTCCTCTTTAGGAGTTGATGCATCCATCTCATGACTCAGATTATACTTAAGTTCCATAGGTGGAAAACCTTTCTTGGAATTATGCATGTTATACTTCTTCAATATCTTATCTATATAAGCATCTTGACTTAGACCAATTAACTATCTTTTCCTATCCTGATAGATCTTAATTCTCAGAATGTATGCAGCTTCTCAAATCTTTCATAGAAAAACATTTACCAAGATAATCCTTAACAACTTTAAGTCTTGGAATGTTACTTCTCATGATTAATATGTCATCAACATATAGGACTAGAAATACTACATCACTTCCACTAGCTTTCCGATATACACATGGCTCATCATGATTCTGAATGAATCCAAACTTTTTGATTTCTTCATCAAGTCGTTTATTCCATTGACATGATGCTTGCTTCAAACCATAAATAGATCTTTGAAGTTTGCACACGTGTCCTGGATTCTCAGGATCAACATACCCTTCTGGTTGCTGCATATAGATGTCTTCATATAAGCGACCATTCAAAAGGTAGTTTTAACATCCATTTGACATATCTCATAGTCATAGTATGCTGTTATAGTTATGATAATCCTAATAGCTGTTAAATCTGCTATAGGAGAAAATGTCTCCTCGTAGTCTACGCCAAAAGTTTGAGTAAAATCTTTAGCTACTAAACGAGCTTTATAGGATTGTACTTTTCCGTCCTTGTCGGTTTTCTTCTTCTATATCCACTTATGTTTCACTACTTTAGCATTTGGTGGTGGATCTACAAGAATCCAAAAATCATTTACTTTCATGGATTTCATTTCCTCATCCATAGCAACCATCCACTTATCCTTCTCAAGATCAAGTATGGCGGATTTATAATTAGCAGGTTCACCAAGATCCCCTACTTCATCATCATCCTCTATGTTAAGACATATATTGCTATTTTCGTTTTTAATCCTTGCGGATCTACACAGAGGAACTAATTCCGGTGGAACCGACAGACTTTCTGGTTCTACAGGAATTACATCGCTAGTGTTTTCAGAAGGTAATGTATCTATATGACTCTCTTCAAGATCATAATTTCTCCCACTGAATTCTTGATTTACAAGATCACTTTCAAGGAAGTCTCCATACCTAGCAACAATAACTTTTGTTCTCAGGTGGATAATAAAAGTAGTAACCCATAGTTTCCTTAGGGTATCCTACAAAGATACATTTCACAGATCGTTGTTGGAGGTTGTCACCCGAGTCACATTTCACATACGCCTCGCAACCCCAGACCTTTAAATAAGACAAATATGGCTTCTTGCCATGCCATAGTACATATGGTGTCTTATCGACCTTCTTTGTGGGAACCATATTTAAAATGCGAATAGCAGATTCTAAAGCATAATCCCAAAAGGATAAAGGTAAAGTTGTAAGATTAAACATCGATCGTACCATATCTAATAATGTACGATTTCTCCTTTCGGATACACCATTTTGTTGTGGAGTATAGGGAGAAGTAAGATGCTGAACAATTCCATACTCACTTAGATAATCTATAAACTCTTGACTTAAATATTCACCACCTCTATCAGAACGAAGAGCTTTAATCTTCTTTCATAGTTGTAGTCCTACTCCTACTTTAAACACTTTGAATGTTTCAAATAGCTCATGTTTATGATTAAGTAAATAAACATAACCATAACGGCTATAACCATCCGTAAATGTTAAGAAGTAGCTAGCACCTTTCCTTGACACATGTCTAAGTGGCCCACACACATCAGTATGTATTACTCCAAGTAGATCAGTAGCTCTTTCAATATTGTTATTAAAAGGTTTCTTGGTCATCTTTCCAGAGATACAAGACTCAAATTTATCAAATGATTCATCATTGATATTTTCCAAAATACCTTCACGTTGAAGCTTTTGTATACGAGTCTTCCCAATATGGGCAAGTCTACAATGCCAAATATAAGAAGAGTTCTTGTCAAACTTTCTCTTCTTATTCATGCTAAAAACAGATTTATTATTATTCTTGGATTCATTAGCATGCATGTCTATTTCAAACACACCATTCACAGAAATTGCATTATAGAAAATACCATCTTTCCAAACAGAAATTCCTTTATTATCAATCGTGTGAACGAATCCATTATTCAACAAACAAGAAAAGGAAATAACACCCCTAACAGTTGTAGGTGCATAATGACAATCATTTAAAATCAGTACTAAACCCGAAGGTAAAACTAAATTAAATGTTCCTATAGCTTCAACTTCTGCTTGTGCGTCATTGCCCACTTGCAGAAATTGTTCCCCATAGGAAAGTTTCCTTTCCAAATTAAATCCCTACAGCGTATTACAAAAGTTAATACCGCATCCCGTATCATATACCCAGGAATTTATTTTGTATGTTAAATTGAACAATTCAATCATAAATAAAGTACCTGAAGCTGCAACGCTCTTCTTAGACTTCTTCTTTATTTCTCGTAACTCTTCGAGGTAAAGAGGGCAATTCCTCTTCCAGTGACCACTTGCCTTGCAATGGTGACAAGTCTCATCCTTCTGAGATCTATTCTTCTTGACAAAGTTTTGCTTAGGTTTTGAATAATTCACAACTTGTTTGCCCTTATCACCCTTGCCTTTGCCTTTCTTCTTGTTCGCTTGTGGTTTTGGCTTACTCACTCTACCTTTTTGTATGGTTAGTATAGGAGGCGTAAAAGTAGATGCCTTGTCTTTTAACCCCTTTTCATAGCCAATATAGTTTCAAACAAAATCAATGAAGTCCTTGTTAAGGGACGTATTGATCAAGTTGATAGCTATATTATGATCATAGGGGTGTCCTAGTGCAATGATCTGTTCCATATAACCCCTCATCTCCAAGTAATGGGCACTAACAGACTTTCCAGGAGCTTGCTTGCAGCTATGCAAAACATCTACTAAGTCGTAGATCTCCACAGCTTGCGGCTTTTCGAACATAGCCTTGAGCTCATCAAGCATTCGCTTTGGTGAAAATAGCTCATACTTCTGTTGAAGTGGAGGAGCCATTTTTCCTAGCATTAAACAAGCCACCTCAGAGTGCTTCTTAACATTAGCAGCGTGTTCAAGCCTTTGCGCTTCAAAAGCTCCTTCAGCAAGATCCTCCGGATAAGGACTAGTCAAGATATCAATAGTACCCGCTACTCTCAAGACAATTCTTAGTGAGCTGTACCAATCATTGAAGTTTGGGCCAGTAAGTTCAGGACGATCAAAGAATGCTTTGAAGTCAGAACTGATAGTGTTATTGTCGAGTTGAGTCATTTTTACAGAAATAAGTTCAAATATTAGTATTTTCAATAACAAAATACTTTCAAGAAAATAAAATTACCTTGGTATATAAACCATAGTATTTTCCTTGAATCCTAGAACTATATTGACATAGATTCATTACATCAGTTGATCTGCTAGTAAAAAATGTACTCAACATAGCGACTTGTCGAACAATTTTCAATTTTTATATTTTTAAGGGATTTACATTGCCGAAAAATATTTTGCATTGTAAACATGTTTCATCCCTTCTGAATACCTTAAGTTTCCAGATCTCACTGAGTAACTTAATTAAGTCGTCTAATCTGAGTAACGTAAAACCATCATACGAATTCTCATTTATGAAAGTTTTCTCTCCATCACAACATCATCCAAAAATCTCATTTGCTGACATAGTAATTTCAAGTGTTCTTCAATTAGGAGCATTCGACTTAAATTTTAAGGGTATAAATTTGATGTCAAAATCAATGTATGGAGAAGCATGCAAACAACTCCATAGCATAAGTTTAATAAAACATTTAGTAAACTTCTTCACGAGACTAAATTTCTACATAAATTATGTTGAGGTATTGGTAAAACCAATCAAAGAATTTACCCACAACTATTCACGACGTACTTTTTTGAGAACTCGGCTACCCACAAAGCAATACCCTTATTCATTGTGTTTCGGATGTGAATTTGTCCCTTAAGGAATAATCCAATTAATAATCGATAGGTAATTTCAATTTGGTGCACAGGCGAGCCGGGAATTTAGTCTGCGACTAATGGCATAACACCCCTTCCTTAACTAGGTACATGACCAGCGGTGTGTTATACCCACTTTATAGTTTGTCAAAAGGAGTAGGCCGTTAGATTATTATTGCAATTCACCAATTAATGTAATCTTATGTAATTTAGATCTCTAACAAATCTTTATTTTAATATGATTTAATCCATATTATTTCTTTTCAAAAAAACCCTTGTTTACAACAATTTGAACAACTTTAATATAAACAAGAAAAAAACTAAATCATAATCACATAATAACAATTTATATGTGCAATAAATAAATCAAATAGTCACATGCATACGATTTATTCAATAATAATCAAATCTATGTTTTTATATTCATATAAAAGCCTTCCCTAATTCAAGATTTATTGAATCAAATAATCATGTAGCACATAAAATCATATAAACATATAATTTTGTAATCCGTGAAAACATGCACGTTTATCATGGATCCTCCCACAAATCTTAACAATTAAATCTCTAAGGATCGTAACCATACATGACATAACAATTAATCATGCAATTTAATCTAAAATTATCCTACATGTAATTTAGGGTTTTAAAACAATTCATTTTTTTATTAAAAATTCGGCCAAACCCTTAATTTTTGAAAAATAAAACCCTAATTTTAAGATAACCTAAAAAAACATGTAGTTTTAACTCAAAACAATTATTAGTTAAAAAACTTTAGATTTTCGATAATTATAACATGTTAACCAGGCTCTCGATGCCACTGAAGGTTTTTAAGCATCATAACAATTATATAAAACGCTAAACGAGATCAAAGCACACATAGCGGAAGCGATTTAACAAGATCATAATTAACACAATTATAATTAATCGAATTAGGGTTACATACCTTTACGCTAAATCAAATCCAAAAGACGAAGAACGAATTACCAATTAGGGTTTATAACGAACACCACCAAGATATAGTCTAAAGTAAGACTATATTACGATCTTGTACACACGTAATACAACGAGCTAACCGTGATTCTAGCACGTGTAAATCGAGCTTCTACGCTTGTAGAAAATCTACCCAACAACAGGGGCAAGGACTAGATTATAAGTAAAATTGACCACACAAGAAAACCAACCAAAACCCTTGTGTGGGTTTGCCTTATGATCACAATAAGAGAGAAAGAGGGGAAAGATTTGTGTGTCTAAAATTATGAGGTGATGGGTTGTGTATATAGGCTTAATTCTTGTACCCTAAGACAAATAAAAGGAAAGTTTTTCTTTCCCCTTCCCTTCCTCTATAACCGACGGCCAACACCCCCTTGGGGTGTTCCGGAATCTTCCATTCTTCTTTCTATTTTACTTACTTACTATAAATTTATTTAACGCTCGTTAATACTTAACTCTTGATTATTTAACGATCGTTAAAGTTATGTCTCGGTTTAATTTAATAAATAGATATAGATATATATTTATTAAATAAATTAATAAATACAATAAAAATATTTATTAAATAAATTAACTCTTTACGTATTGAGTGTAATCCGGTAATCTCGAGTTCGATCCTATCACACGACTATTAATATAAGTCCATAAACTTTCAGTTATGAGCATTAGCACTAGTTTTAGAAAGCATATATTTAGTATGTTCACAAGTGCGATGGTCAGTCCTCTCACATTTAGTACAATAAATCACTTTTAGGCAAGTTTCAGTGAGATGGTTGTTTAATCCACATAAATCGCAAGCCCTTTTAAATTGTGTCTTGTGCCAATAACATAGAGAGTTTGAAGGTTCATCCCTGAATCGAGTTGGTGTTTGTTGTTGCCTGAGTTGCAATTTAAGATCATTGATCTCTTGCATGACAAGAGACATTCTCTCATCTTCCTCAGTTCTAGCATTCTTCAGCTTATTTGTTGAAACTGAAGAGGTAGTTCCCTTATGTGAACCTTTAGCAGGAGCTGAAGAGTTTTTTGATATGTCAATTTTGACATGCTTAGGAGTACTACTTTTGTATATTGTGTGAGACTTGATGATTGACTGGATTGATTTCGGTCCAATAGAGGGTTCAGCACCAGCCAACTTCTCCAAAGGAGGAAGTGAGGTACTTACTTCATTCTCTAAATCATCCTCTGAGTCATCTTTAGTAACTAAAGACTCAACAGGTGCTGATGAGTCAGCATTTGCCTGAAACTCAGGGAGAAGGATACGTCTAGTGTCATGATTTGGTAAATTCTATTCACCTGACCTTACAATATCAGGGATCGAGCTACCATCCTAATTTGAGGCTTTGACAAAGACAATATCATGAGAGTTGGTGTTGGAGGATCCTTCTGTACCAAACATTTTCCTCTTTTGAGCAGGAATTTGTTCATTGATACATTGATTTACCCTATCAGAGTTTCTAAGCCATGATTTAACAATATCTTTTGCTTTTTTTAGTTCAACTCTTAAAGATTTGTTTTCATCAATGATTTCTGAGTTCAATTGTTGAAAAGTAAGTATATCAAGTTTAGCCTCTTTTAACTCTATTAGCTTAATTTCAAACTCTTCAAGTTTAAGAACAAGTTTATGATATTTTTCAAGCAAGTTGTTTCTTTGTTCTTCAACAAATTTTAGATCAATACACAGGTAATAAAAGACAAGTTTAATGTCATCCTTATCTTTTAATTCAAGAAGAGTTTGTACCTTTTTTATTGTGATATTGACCCATTCACCATTTCGAGCACTTTCTCTGGCCACAACATTAGAGTTTGACCTTTCATCATCAGCAAGTGCCATCAGCACTTTCACATTAACCATTTCATTATCATCCGAAAAGACTTCATCTTCATCCCATTTATAGACCTCAGCTAGAAGCCCCTTGTTCTTTTCTTGTTTGGTTGGATTTGAGGAAGATCCTTCAGTGGTGATTAGAGCCAACCTAGCCTTGATTTCTCTATATTTAGCCTCAAAGTATTTTGCTGGCCTTAGTTCAGCCATATGTTGCTGAAAAGAAGATGAAGCAATTTGCTTTTGTTGAAATGGAGATTGACCAGATGGTTTAGATTGTGCTGGTGAGGAGTAAGAGGGAATGGATGTTTTGGAATAACAATTCGTGGCAAAGTGACCAGGCAAACCACATTTAAATCACACAGTGTCAGCTGAGGCTTTTGTGGTGCTGGAGAACCTACCTCCCTTATTAAAGAACCTTCTAGACTTGGCTAGAAGAGCTCTTTCATGAAGTTCCTCTTAAAAGGTCTTTCATATATTCTTCACTTGTTCTTGTGTCTTCATCATCATCAGGACTATCTTGGTAGTCCTTAATGACAGCTTCACTGAAGAAGGCTGTTGACAAGGGTGTAGCAATTGTAAGTGCTTTACTCTTGCTGGAGCCTTCATAGATTCTATCAACAAATTTTTCTTCATATTTAAGTTTCCCAAAAAGAGAAGTTATATCACAATCTTTAATGTGATTAGCATTTCTCAAGCTTTGGCAGAAACTGAGCTACTTCATTAGCAAAGCATTAACAAAAACTGTGTTGATTTCAAGTTTTGAAAGCTCAACACCATCATTTACCAATTCATTCATCAGATCTTTATATCTGGTGAAAGATTGAGTACGGGTTTCCCCTTCTTTGCTTTTAAAGGTGTTATACTGAAGCTTTAAGTCCATTACCCTTGTTTCCTTCACATCAGAGGGTCCCTCATGATACAATATAAGGTCCTCTCATGTAGATTTGGCTGTTTTACAATTCACAACAGAATTCATTTGGTCATCTGGGAGTATAGACATGATGAGACTTTTGAGACGTTGATCTAGGTTAGCAACTTTTCTCTCATCAACGGTCCATTGTACTTTTGGTTTTCTATTGTCCACAAACATGGGAACAACTGGACCATTTTCAATGATTCCAAGGAATTAGGGTTCGATTCCAACCATGTGTACAAGGAACCTTTTCTTCCAATTAGTGAAATTTGCTACCTCTAGAACAAGAGCAACATTGAGTTGGCTACCCGGATACTCTAGGGTTTGTGGTATTACTTGAGCCATGTTGGATCTTGATTTGAAAACCTTTAAATGAGTAGTTTAATGAAAAAATAAGAGTTTAGCTAATCAAACTGCTCTGATACCACTTGTTGGTCCCTTGTAACTCGTTATTACTTATCCACCTTAAGTAATAACTCGTTACCAAAACTCAAGTGAGTTGTTTTAACAATTGATAAGAACTAAGAACAATTAAAACAACAATACCAATATAACGTTTCAACCTATATACTTTTATTAAAACTCAATAAAGAATCTATAACCCACTTTGTTTGCGGAATAACAAAGTGGTTGAATGACAATGTGGGGTGATCTCCTCTACTTAAACTTCTAACCAAAGTTAAGAGTCTAAGCTCCAATCTAAACGTTCATATGCTCTTTGGCTATATGGTTTAGTTGGTATTGAGAGAGAAGGTTTTTGCAAAGTTTCTAATCTTGTAATGGTTAACCTTTTCTCTCCCAATATGAACTCCTTAAATAGGCAGTGCAAAAACTAGGGTTTGCATTTCGCATATTCCCATGCATAAGTTTATCCAGTGGGTGGTTAATGCCCGTGTTGGATAAACAGTACAAAGTACTAATAAACTATTTTAGGAAAAGATAAAGGTTGTACTTATAGATAACTATACAAGTAATATACTTTGACTTAAAGTAATCTTTTCCCGCCTAATGCAAACCATCAGAATACTAAAGTGTCTTCAAACTTCTAGAGGAGATCGACATCATTCAGTTTGGTATTGTCAGGACAAACTAAACTAAAAGCTTTTCTTCATGACTTGTTCTTCAGCAACTAGACCGCCTACTCTTTGAAGCAAAGACTCCTTTGTATTCTAAGTTCGCTGGAAGAGGAAAGCTGAACATCCTTCAGCAAATCATTCTTCAATAGGAATCTTTGTTCCTCTGGTCATGCTTCAGCAGAGTTACCTTTCTGCTGAACATGAAACATTTAGGGAGATTTTATATTCAAATCCTATAGTTGCTTTAGGGTCAGTAAATACTGACCCAACACCTTTCACTTCCATTTGTAGAAAACTACACCCTCTTCTTATTACTTTGACCTTTTAACCTGTTTAGGCCTTCACATTTAGTTTGATCATATTTAACCCATGAACATTCAACACCCTAAACCTAATGTGTGAGCTCTCTTACTAAAAAATTGTCCAAACAATCTACCTGCAAACATATCATACAAAGCCAACTTTTCACAAAACAATCTATGTTGCAAAATACCCAAACACTTTGTAAACAAGTATGCAACTTGTGTTGGAAAGAATTAGCATCAAACAAAGTAAACCACAACAAGAAGACAGTAAATAAGATTATATAAAAGTACAACCAAATCGAGTTGTGTCGTGAGTAATCAGCGCCTTGAAAGCGAATTTCGGCACTACCGAGGTGTAAATAAACCGATCGCTCCCCAAGGTTAACACAACTAATCGACTAATACATGCACGCATTATTAGCCGATTTAGAACTTGCAAAACCAAATGCCCAAACCTTCAAGGAATTTATAAGAATAGAGAAATTGAGAAACAATCATATGTGAGGAACAAGGATGAATAATGGATTTTGAGATTTTTCATATTCTAATGTTTTTTTTTGTATCTCAAAACAGATAAGAGAGTGTCCCATTTATAAGAAAAGGATCACGAGACGCTCCTAAGATGAGTAACAACGTTCTTGGAAACTTAGGGAATTATATTTGACCAACTTATTGTATTGAACAGTTATAAACAAAACTTGGTTAACCTTTGAAATTTTTTTTACTATCATTGACCAACATCAATACTAGGTAAAAATACAATATGTAGCAGCCTATGCCGGGTCTAGTATAATTTATAATAAACATAACACTAACCATAATTTTAAGATATTCAGGTTGAGAAACCCGTGTTCCTTTATTCTTCTTATAAGACATTTGCTAGAGCAATATTGAGTTTTCACAGGATTAACATCAAAGTAGTTAAATCTTTTTAATACTTTTTCGATGTAATGGGATTGACACAAAGAGTATCATTTTTCTGTTTTCCTCACTTTAATTCCAAGTATCACAACAACTTCTCTTAAATCTTTCATATCAAATTAAGAAGATAAGAATTTTTGTTTCATTCACAACACTAATATTAGTGCCAAAAATAAGCATGCCATCCACATACAAGCATATAATCACACAATCAAAACCTATCACTTTTGAATACATACAAGTTTCTGATGCATTTAATAAAAAATTATTGCTAATTAAAGAATGATCAAATATACTATACCATTGTTTAGGTGCTTATTTGAGGCCAAAAAGTTATTTTTTAAGCTTGCATACTTTATTTTTGTTAGGTTCCACTAAACCTTCAGGTTGTTTAATGTATATTTTTTCTTCGAGACCACCATTAAAGAAAGCCGTTTTTACAACCATTTGAATATGTGACTAGTTCATAAACGAAGGTAATGGCAATTAGTGAGCTAATTTTAGAAACTTTAGTAACCAGAGAATAAGTGTCAAAGAAGTCAAGGTCTTTATTTTGGGAGTAACTTACGCCAACCAGCCTAGCCATAAACTTCTCAATAGTATTATCGGGCCTCAATTTTCTTTTAAATACCCAGTTACACTTAATAGGTTTGCATCCCTTAGGAAAATCTACTAAATCCCAAGTCTTATTTATCATTATGGAATCAAGTTCACTTTTAATAGCCTTTTTCCAGAAGCTAGCATATATAGATGTTATGGCTTCTTGATACATTTTTGGATCTTCTTCTAACAAAAAGACCGAAACTATATTATCATTAACTTTATCCAAGTCATCATTCTCAACTAAAAACACGATGATAAAGTCTGGTCCAAAGCTATTGTCAACTCTTTTCCGCTTGCTTCTTCTAAGTTCATTTTCTTGGTTATTTAAATCTGTGGAACAACTATGAAAAGATGAAGTAGTAGTATTAGTAGTAAAATTAGAAAGACTACCAATATCAAAAATATCATTTTTCTTCAAAGGAAAATTCGTCTAAAAATTTCATCATCTTTAGATTCACAAATATGATTATCATTTAAGCACATAAATCTATATGCGGCACTATCAATAGCATAACTGATAAACACAAAATCAAAGATGTTAGACCCAATGTTAGGTTTTCTAAAATCAGGTAAAGCAACCTTAGCCACCCCCCCCCACACACTCATAAATATTTCACGTCACGGGGGAATCCTTTCCATAGTTGATAAGGGGTTTTATCTAGTTTCTTATGTGGCAACTTATTCAAATTGTAAAAAGATAAAAGAATAGCTTCGCCCAACATGTTATCAGACATACCCGAACTTATTAACATTCATTTCTTTAGGGTTCTATTTTTCCTTTTGGCTACACCATTTTCTTGAGGAGTTTAAGGTGCACTAAATTCATGTATAATACCATTTTTCTCACAAAAGTCCTTAAGAAATATAGTGATATATTCCCCGCCTCTATTAGACCTAAGTCTTTTATTTTTCCTATCTAATTGGTTTTCTGCTTTTACTTTAAATTTTAAAAATATTTATTCGGTCTCGTCTTTAGATCTCAGGAGGTAAACTTTTGTGTATCTAGATTAATCATTCACAAATGTAATAAAAAATACTTTTTTCCTCATTTACTCGTTTTGTTTTTTTAAATCAGAATGTGTTAACTCAAGAAGTTGAGTGCTTTTATATGCGACATTTCTAAAGGATTTTTAGCATGTTTTGCTTCAACACATATATGTCATTTTTAAAATTTTTGTATCGACACCATGAATCATATTCATGGTTTTAAGTTTTCTTATAGAAGCAATATTTAAATGTCCTAGTCTACCATGCCACATATTAGCAGACTCAACGATGTAGCAGAAGCAGAAACAGGATTTTCAGTATTAGCGAAATCGATGTTCAATATGAAAAAACCACCTGTCACATAACCTTTTCCTACAAAATCACTATTTCATGTAATTATTACCTTATTGCCTTCTAAAGGGACTTTCACACCTGCCCTAACAAGTAAACTCCCATAAACCATTTTTCTTCGGAGAGAGGGAACATACAAGACAATATTTAAAGCCAAGGTTTTACCAGAGGTGAATTTAAGAAATACTTTGCCTTTACTGATTACTCGAGCAATGTCATCATTCCCCCATGAATACCTGCCCTCCATCTGTAACCTTTTCAAACTGATGGAAAAGGCTTTTGTTGTTGCAAAGATGCCTTAAAACGTCACTATCCATAATCCAAGCTGATTTATCCTCCATCAGATTCGTTTCCACAACCACAAAGGCAATTATCGCATATTCAACAAGATTGGCTTGTGGTGTAT
The DNA here is from genome assembly GCA_025667525.1 of Glebionis coronaria. Taxonomy (NCBI): domain Eukaryota; kingdom Viridiplantae; phylum Streptophyta; class Magnoliopsida; order Asterales; family Asteraceae; genus Glebionis; species Glebionis coronaria. Next base: position 418,314,153 of record CM046880.1, read on the forward strand.
CATGAGACTGCAATTATACATAGTCTCATCGTCCAAATCGGGCTTAAAACGCTTAAAATATCCTCAAAATACCCCAAAATATGCCTGTGTTTGTTCATTGTGTATTTTAGGTACGAATATCATGAAATCAACAAAAGATCACAAGAATCAAGCAAAAACGAACACGGGAAACGAAGCCGCACAAGAACCGGACCCGAGTCATGAATTTCCAAAAATACCCTTGAAGTTTTGAAGATTGTCAACTTTGGTCCCTCATTTTTGAAGATTTGGCAAGAAAGGCCCATGGAAAATTCATTTGTACAAGAAAAGTCCTCTATATTTGAAGATTATACAAAAGAGGCCCTTGAAGAATGCAAAACATTGCATATTATGCCCTTGTGACAAGTTTGATAAAATTTTGGTGGCCAAAATAGATTAATACAAAGTTTCATCACAAAGGGGTTTATAATTTTGGCTGTGAAAACAATAAATAACAAGTTTAAGGGAATTGAGGGACTACTTCTGTCAAACATCACAACCACTCCCCATCAATCATCTTTCCACTTCACTCCCCCAACCAATAACACCCCTCCACCTCATTCACCCAGCCACGTCCACATCCACTAAACATTTTTATGATTAATAAAACGTGTTTAAAACATTTCCCACCAAAACACTTTTTTAATCCCTAAACTAGATTAAAACTAAACCTGTTTATCACCACTATCCATATAAACCCTAAAACTCTAATCCCTTCATATCAATAGGGTTTTCCCTAATTGTTTCCAAATCACCAATTAAGCCCACTCTTAACAAAATCCAACACTCAAAATCCCTCCCAGCCAACCCATGTGTCCTATGGTCCCCTCCCCTGCTGCGTCACTTTCACACTAAACCCTAAATGAAGACAACATAAATGTCTAAGATGCATTCCTTGGTCCCTAATGCTAATCCAACTTCCAAGTCATTCAAATGCAGCTGGCATCCAACAACTTCACATGTGAGACCATTTGACAATTTTCAAACATCAAGCCAAAAGGGCATTCGGGAAGATTGTAGCTAGGGTTTGAGCTATTGTATTTTTTATTAAGAATTCTAGAATAGTCCTTAGCCTAGTATAAATAGATGTCGAATTGTGACATTCTATTTTGTTCCAGTTTTTGTACACTTTTTTCAAAGTAATGAAAATGAATGTTTAAATTTGTGCAATCACTGAGTTCCTTTACTGTTTCCTTTGTAGTGTATCTTTTTACATTTATTTGCAAAGTAGTTTAAAAGATTATCAAGTTTTCATTTTACAAAGTATTTTCAGAAAATCAGTTTTTTCTTGAAAGTTTTTTTGGACCCAAGGCTAAATTCTTTGTGGTTTGGTGACGTGACAACTGAATCAAAGCACAAAGTTTGAAACTTGTTACTTTTGTTTCCAAAGTTTGTTTTCAAAAGGTGGTTTTATTCAAGGTTTTTTCAAAAATCTTTATCAGTTTCATTAACAACTTATATCCATAAGGTGGGTATAAGACGGTTGTATTTCACGACCTAAGGGATAAAGGCTCTTAAGTGCTTAGTGCCGCCTCGTTTCCCCCGCTTGCTTGTGCATGTTTGAGAAAGAGGGATAATCGAGGGTTTTCCGCCCAAGTATTATCTACGTATCATATATATTTTCTTGTTTTCAAGATTAAACCCTCTTGAACGTTTTGGTGTTCCACCAATGTTCTAAAGTCATCGAAAGCGTTCACTCCAAGTGATCGTTTTCATTCTCTAAGGCTCCTTTAATCGAGAAATCGATTCGAGGAGAGATTTGTAGATTTGAGTCTACGTAATACAACAAAAAATCCAAAAAAATAAAAAACAATCAAAAACAATAAAAAAATTGAAAAAACGAAAAACCGCAAAAAGATTTTTCTTTGCTACCACCCATTCTACGCTTAGTGCATGCGCACTTGATCGAAGGATTATTCTAATTCTAGCGACGCTTCGAATCGACGCAATCGTAATCGAAGGAATCGACGACATAGACGAGATTTAGAAACCGACGTTCCTAATACCGTTGTTGAAGAGATCGTAGACGAGATGACCGACAATCATTCGATGATGAAATTGCTCCAAGCGCCCACCGAGGGTTATGGAGACGCGATCGTAATTCCCGCAATCAAAGCGGAGATTTTTGAGATTAAGAGCGGAATGCTTTCGTTGATACAAGCTACGAAGTTTCGAGGTCGTGAGGCTGATAATCTTCACGACCACATTCGGAATTTTGATCGTCTTTTGGCCACGAGCAAGTTTAAGAACGTCGACATCGATGTCGTCAAGCTTATGCTTTTTTCGTACTCGCTCGATGGTGCCACCAAGGATTGGCACGAAAAGAGCTACCTAATTCGATAATTACGTAGAAGGATATCGTCTCCAAGTTCGTTAATCATTTTTTCCCACCGTCTAAGACAACGTTTTTCAAAAACGAGATTACGAGATTTGAGCAAAAACCGAATGAATCATTTAGAGACGCGTGGGATCGTTTTAAGGAATTGCTTAGGCAATGTCCTCACCATGGATTTTCCGAGTTGCACCAAATCGATACGTTTTACAACGGTCTTAGTTTTCAAGAACAAGATTCGTTGAATTCCGCCGCAGGTGGCAACTTTTTGTGTAAGACTCCGAAAGATGCATTAATGATTATCAAGAATCGATCCAAGATTTACCAACTTCGCAACGCACCGAGTGTTGCCAATGTCGCCAATGTTAGTAATTCTAATCGCGACATTGAGAGAGTTGATGTGAAAGTCGACAAGTTGACGAATGTGTTTACGTCTTTTCTCATCGAAATGCAAAAGAAAGACGCTCCCGCTACGGTGAAAGCGGTTGAGGCATCGTGTACGTTTTGTGGTGGACCACATAATTATTACGAGTGTGCGGCTATGGATGGCCAAACGTCGAGTGTAAACGCGTTAAACAACAATTTTTCAAATCAAAATCAAAATAACGTCGGTCCATCGCAACAAACGAACAACAACAATCAAGGCAATAATTTTCAAAACCGTAACAATTTTCAAGGAAATAATCATGGTAATCAACGTTATAATCAAGGTCAAAATTTGAATTGGCAAAATCGAGGTTTTAACAACAACAATTAAAACCGGAATTTTAACAATGGGAAAAATTCAAATTTTTCGAACAACGCTAATCAAGGGAACAATTTTCAAGGGAATCAAAACCAAGCTTTCAATCAAAACTATAATGGCTCAAATGATTTTCAAAATACGTTAAATCAAATGACGCTAATATGAAGAGATTAGAAACGCAAATTGGTGATATGAAAAACGAATTTTCAAACACGTTGAGAGGACAAAACAATAAAATTGAACAAGGACAAATTGACATAAAAAAGATGTTTTCGGCTATTATGAACAAAGCCTCGGGTGCGTCATCGAGTTTGTTACCTAGTGACACCGTTGCTAATCCGAAGGAACAATGTAAAGCCGCCTCGTCTCGTGAGAAAAGTCGTGTGATTACCTCTAACCTTGATGGATTTCGAGTTGTTCCTTCTTCTCAACCCTCGACTTCTAAGACGCCTTCTTCTTCTAAAGTCGATGGGGTGAACGTGGTGACCAAGGAAAAGAGGGCACACCCTCGTGTACCTCGGATTCCATCCACGGTTCAAAAAGAGAGCTTTATCGACCTTGCCCAAGTAACCCTTGAATAAACTTGTGCATCGATCCTTCTTAAAAAACCCAAAAGGCAAATGCCGAGAAAAGAAGAGGATCTGGGCCAATTTCTACTACCTTGTATTTTTCCGAGATTGAGGGATGTTTAGCCCTTGCCGATTTAGATGCTATCATCAATCTCATGCCTCATTCTCTTTATATATTGACGAGATTGCCTAGTCTTACCCCCACGAACATGACAATCGAGCTTGCAAATTGTACACCACTTATACCAATTGGAATAGCCGAGGATGTCTTTGTTAATGTTGGAAAGTTTGTTTTCCCGCGAATTTTGTCATATCCGATTACGAGTGTGATCCTAAATGTCCCATTATTTTAGGCCGACCATTTTTATCGACGGCTCGAACCGTAATCGACGTCCACGAGGGGAGACTTACTATGAGATATGGGGAAGATAAAATGGGTTTTTTCGCAAATAAATCCCAATTTTAAAATGATCATGAAAAAACCGAGGTTGCAAAACCCGATGTTTCAAATTCTATGATTTCAAAATGTTAACTTTAGCGGAAAATATGAGGCTTGATGCATGTTTTGAAAGAATTAAAATGAACGGTTTTAAGGATGATGATTTTAATGATAAAGAATACGTCTACTTAATTTAAATGGGTATTCGTAGATTTATGGATGAAAAATCACTTTGGGATGTATTTGGCGAAACAAGTGAAACACCAATTCCGAAGGGCGACGTTAGTGCCATCACGACAATGACTAAAATGGACTCGTCTTCACCACCTCCGAAGGACCACGTCTTTGAGGCATCAACTTCTAACTCCATCGAAGTGCCTCCATTTCCTAGCCCAACACCCGTTGAGGCTAAAGGTTTCATCGACATCGATCCTCTCGTTTTAGAAAAGTCACCTAAGCATAGTCATTTGACTTGTAAGACCAGGGTTGTGAGTGCTCACATTGACTCTTTCTTTGACGATGACGATGGCGATTTTGCCGAGATTGATCACGTGCTTAAAGATCCACATGCCATTTTTGAGGATTCTTCCCAAAAGACCTCTTTTCATGTGAAGTACAATGATTATGAGTTCGATCCCGAGATTGAGGAAATTATCGAACGGGAGCTAGCTCTTTTGCCTCCACTCCCACCTACGAGTGAGGTTGATTTTTCCAAGATCGACGATGAACTTAATGAGTTGGGACGTCTTATTTTTGATGACGAACCAACTCACGTGACCAAAAATCCCATTCTCGAGGAGTTACCTAATCAACACTCCTCAAATGAGAATGACGTTTACCACATTCGTGAGGATCTAACTTATCAACGATCCCCACAAAAGAATGATGGTTTTTTTATTGATCATGATCTCTTCGAGAGAGTTTCTAAAATCTTACGTAAGGGGAATGAAAAACCTTGGTTTGACAAACCCATCTACGATGAAGAAGTCGATGAGATCGACGTTCATGAGGATGACGAGTATGTAGACCCCGAGGGGGCGGTGTTCTTTTTTGATCGACGTTTTGAGAACTTATATAATCCACCACCCCCTAACCACGACTTAAATGTGAGGAGTTTTAGTGTGCCTAACATCGTCTTAGATACGCCAAATATTTTCGACATCATAAAATCGGGTTTTCATAAAGAGTTTTTGAACGATAAAAAAGGAAAAGATTTTAAAATTGTATTAAAAGATTTTTCTACAAGTTTAACTCCGTCATCACTACGTATTTTGAGTGCTACCACCTCGTCTACTCCTTTTGACGAAGGTTTGTGTGGTTTTAGCGTGGGGGAAGTCCCTTATGTTTCTTCACACTTTACCACCGAGGATGAGATATTCGACCCCGGAATTGCTTGTAAAGGGAAATCTCGATCTTCCATCGATGCAATAAATGGAAATTATATCTATTTGCTTGGTGTGAGTCTACCTCGAGTAGCTCATAAGTTTTCCTTACCCATTGCCCCACCCTTCTACTTCTCATCTATTTTCTTCTACCTATTTGAGGTTCTAGCACGTGTTGAAGTAGCGTTGTTTCATCTTTCATCAGAAAACAAGGACGCTATCTTTGACCCGGTATACGTGTATCAGGTTTTTAAAGTACTCCATGTACTTTTGAGCATTGTTTATCATGTAAGCCCCACCAAAAATGACCATACCATGATTATCCCTAAATGATCACATTTATGGGGATTTGAGTCAAGCTTTTGACTCAGTTATCAAAAACAAGGTGCCTCGTGGGGGATTCTCATGCTTATCCTGGTAAATATTATCGTTTTTCTAATAGTGTAACGAGGGAGTTGTGCTCTTCCAACCTTTGTTCCGTGGTTGTTTGTGATTGTGATTTATTAGGTTCATCGTCATCATTGAAGCCTCTCGTGTTCGTTTTATGGATCACTCGAGCTTTGATCGTTGCCTTTGGAGATTCCGATATCCGATGATATCCTTTTATGTTCTAACGTTTATCTTATTAGCATAATTCATAAACGACTTTTAGGTTATTCGTTTTACCCTTTCCATGCTCGAGATTAAGCATTCGACTTCGTCTCTAGTATGGGGGTGTTTTCACCCCTAGACTCGAAACATTGAGGACAATGTTTAGTTATAGTATGGGGTGAGTAGATACTTCACCTTGCTTACGTCATCACGCAATCCAATATTCATCTTTTTGTTATCGTTTTATGCAAAATAAGGCTAAAAATGGTCAATGAGTAGATACTTCACCTTGCTTACGTCATCACGCAATCCAATATTCATCTTTTTGTTATCGTTTTATGCAAAATAAGGCTAAAAATGGCCAAATTTTAAAAAAATTCCTTATTTTTCATAAGTTTTTAAGACACGAATGTAGGTTTTCCGTTGGTGAGAATAAGAGTAATTTTGACTCGACCGTGCGTGTTGAGCACTTAGCTTTGATTCCTTAACTTTTTAGGCTAAGTCTCTTAAATGAGGACGAGAAATGATAGAGTTAATTATAAGTTACGTAATATTTCACAATCTCATGTGTAGTAATTATTAGCTTATTCTCCCCACGCCTTTGTTTAAATAAATGCAATAAGTAAGGTCGTACGATTTAAAAGGTTACCTAGCCTCTAGCCCAATATCGTTTAAAAGTTGCTCGTGTTCGAATAGAATTCATAGCCAAGGCATAACTTATTGGCGGGATGCAAAGATTGGCAAAGTTCCAAAAAGGCCCTAACAAGGCATGAGGAGCTCCATTTTGTTGCTAAAGATCCAAGATGATATGAAGTATCATCATTCCAAAATCAATATAAAGGATCGAGACACACGACGAGAAGCAATATACTCCCCTAAAGATCATGGAGAAGTCTATCCAAAAAGACCCTAACAAGGTATGAGGATAAAAATATCCAAGTCCGAAAAGGAGGCGGATCGTTGTACATCAAAATCCCAAATAAAGATTGAAGAAAAATGATGAAGTCGTAGTCCAAGTTTGAAGAAATTCCATATATGAAGAGAAGACCATTATTTCAAGAACGTCTTCCAAGATTTGAAGTTCGAAACACATGCCAAATATCGTTCCGAGAAAGGTCTCAAATCATGAAACAAGTTATGCCAAGATATGACATAAGGAGATTACGAGAAGCCGTTTTAAAAGATCGTGTCCTTCGGCTAACTATCGATTAAACCGTGCTACTTTATTTTCGGCCTTAATAAATTATCGAAATAAGTCATTGATGCATCCTCGTGATCACTAAGACAAAAATAAAATATAAGAGATACCAATTAGGAATAAGGGAGTCTAGGTGCGTAATTAACACTCATGAGTAATGATTGTGTTGCTAACTTATAATGACAATGATCTCGTTACACGCTTAGCATGAAATCGAGTGAAAATCGAGGATGACGAACTTATCTCTATGATGCATTCACGTGTTCTTATTCTTTGACCCCAAAAGTCACTTTATCGTGATAAAAGCGATACATTATGTCTAAAACACGTGTAGTAGTTTATTTAAGTTTATGTCTTTAATAAATGTCATCATAAAATGAATTTTGGAAGTGCTATGATACTTAATTCTAGCATTGCGTGGGGACACGACAATGGTTTAGTATGAGGGAGTGATGAGACTGCAATTATACATAGTCTCATCGTCCAAATCGGGCTTAAAACGCTTAAAATATAATCCAAATACCCCAAAATATGCATGTGTTTGTTCATTGCGTATTTTAGGTACGGATATCGTGAAATCAACAAAAGATCACAAGAATCAAGCAAAAACGAACACGGGAAACGAAGCCGCACAAAGAACCGGACCCGAGTCATGAATTTCCAAAAATACCCTTGAATTTTGAAGATTGTCAATTTTGGTCCCTCATTTTTGAAGATTTGGCAAGAAAAGCCCTTGGAAAATTCATTTGTACAATAAAATTCCTCCATATTTGAAGATTATATAAAAGAGGCCCTTGAAGAATGCAAAACATTGCATATTATGCCCTTGTGACATGTTTGATAAATTTTGGTGGCCAAAATAGAAGAATACAAAGTTTCATCACAAAGGGGTTTATAATTTTGGCTGTGAAAACAATGAATAGCAAGTTTAAGGGAATTGAGGGACTACTTCTGTCAAACATCACAACCACTCCCCACCAATCATCTTTCTACTTCACTCCACCCAACCAATAACACCCCTCACCTCATTCACCCAGCCACGTCACATCCACTAAACATTTTTATGATTAATAAAACGTGTTTAAAACATTTCCCACCAAAACACTTTTTTAATCCCTAATCTAGATTAAAACTAAACCTGTTTATCACCACTATCCATATGAACCCTAAAACTCTAATCCCTTCATATCAAGGGGGTTTTCCCTAGTTGTTTCCAGATCACCAATTAAGCCCACTCTTAACAAAACCCAACACTCAAAATCCCTCCCAATCAACCCATGTGTCCTATGGTCCCCTTTCCTGCTGCGTCACTTTCACACTAAACCCTAAATGGAGACAAAATCAACGTCTAAGATGCATTCCTTGGTCCCGAATGCTAATCCGGTGTCCAAGATCATTCAAATGCAATTGGCATCCAACAACTTCATATGTGAGACCATTTGACCATTTTCAAACATCAAGACCACAAGGGTAATTCAGGAAGATTGTAGCTAGGGTTTGAGCTATTGTATTTTTTATTAAGAATTCTAGAATAGTCCTTAGCCTAGTATAAATAGATGTCAAATTGTGACATTCTATTTTGTTCCAGTTTTTGTACACTTTTTTCAAAGTAATGAAAATGAAAGTTTAAATTTGTGTAATCACTGAGTTCCTTTACTGTTTTCTTTGTAGTGTAATCTTTTTACATTTATTTGTAAAGTAGTTTAAAAGATTATCAAGTTTTCATTTTATAAATTATTTCAGAAAATCAGTTTTTTCTTGAAAGTTTTTTTGGACCCAAGGCTAAATTCTTTGTGGTTTGGTGACGTGACAACTGAATCAAAGCACAAAGTTTGAAACTTGTTAATTTTGTTTCCAAAGTTTGTTTTCAAAAGGTGGTTTTATTCAAGGTTTTTTCAAAAATCTTTATTAGTTTCATTAAAAGCTTATATCCATAAGCTAACCAATAAGCTCATTGACACTAATCTTATTGGTGTGCTTTTTGGTATGTTTCTTCCATTGTTGTTTATTTTGTGCAGGAACAAAGGTATCAAACAAGGTCATTTATCACATTTCCATTTTCATTTTTCATAAAAGACATTTGTGCCCTAGGTCTGTTGTAGACCTACCAACAGGGCTTCTCTACACTTTGCATAAGCTCCTTGAAATTGTGTATAATTGAAGTTCGTTTTCTCAGTTCTTAACCAATTGAAAGTCCTAACAAGATCGGGTTTATAATCATTTTTGGTTGGTAGGGTTATTTGGCTTTGCTATGTCTATTTGAACAATCAAGTAAAAATGGAAAATATTAACTACGTAACCGTAAAACAATTTGTCAAATACCAAATTTGTTATTCAAGTAAAGACAAAAATGTAAATCTATGAAAGTAAAGGGCTGAAAATGTAGATTCTAAAAATTAAAGTGCTTGAAATGTAAAACAGTTAACTACAAGGACTAATTATGCAAAAGTAACTAACAAGTAACTAAATTGTAACAATATGCAAAACTGCCTAACTAATTTTGTAAAGTTTCAAAATTACAAGGACTGAATGTATTCAAACCCTAATTAAGTGGAAAAACACCTAATTATGCAAACAGTTACAAATCAAAGGACTAGATTGCAATTAAATGGAAAGTTTTAACAAAAACGGGCTAAGAAGAAAAATAAGCTCGTATTAGCAAACCAATGAACCAAATAAGCTCTAACAACTTGCAAAAGACTTAAAATCTGAATTTAGCTAGGCTTGTAAAAGGATTTAAGCTGAAACCAAGTGAAACTCAAATAAGCAATACCTAATAAGCCAACATTAAGCTAACTAATAAGCTGAACATGCTCAATCAAATTTTCTAGTCAAAACTTGTTAATCAAGCCATGAGAAGCTTGGAATGTAGTTTGAATTCAAAATTGGTCCAGTAATGAATCCAGGAATTTGAAATAAGCTAAAATCAAGCTTATTTGACTTTCGTTGACCAGATTTTTCAAAAAGCTCAAAATCTCAAAATCCACTCATGAATACTTTCTAAATGGAAATATGAAAGAAAATTAAGAGGTTTCTGAAGTGGAATTGAAGATTTGAGAAATCAGATTAGCCAAAGTTTACAGAAACTTTCATTATCCCAGTAGCTTAATGTTTTGCTTATTTCTCACTCAATTCAGAATACTGTATAATTTCCTTGAAAATGCTAAAAGTTCAGATGTTAAGTGAAGACTGAGAACTGGTTTGAATCAATTTCATACAAAAACAAGTAAATACCAAGCAATTGAAATCATGAACTTTTTCTGAAATTATATAACAAAGACTGACCCAGACTTTTTTAAATGCCAATTGCCTTTTTGACTTATAAAATGACTTTAAAACTACTAAACTTGGCTTGTTATGACTAAGTGACTGTAAATATTAAAGTTGACCAATCACTATCACTTGAATACAAATTGAAAGCTAATCCCAAACACTACTTAACTGGTTTAGAACAAATGTTTGTGAAAGGATTAAAAGCAATTGGCTAAGCTGATTGAAATGACATTTTAGACTAAGTTCAATGAGCCAAATGAAATACAAATGAACAAACTACAAACAGTTTAAAAGGCTAAAACTAATTTTGACTAGTTAAGCTAATATGACTGATAAAGCTAAAAACATGACAAGTTTAAAGCTAAAGATCAATTATCAAGCTACACTTAAGCTACTCAAACAACAAGATCAACTCAAATGTTATCTAAACATATTTTATCATGCAATCAAACAAGATTAAGCTAGGTATTGAGCAGGCAAATGTTGTTTAGTGGAACAAGAACTTAGTAACTCAAAACCTTTTAGCTTAGGCCTCCATTGTAGGAGTAGAGAAGCGCTGAGCTTTCTAATCAATGCTAAACCACCACCTTAGCATCAATATCTACCAATCAACATCTACAATCATCAAATGCACCATTGTTGAACAGGAAAGCTTCAAAATCAACAAGTACTCTACTGGCTTGAACAGAACAGGATCAAAACAGCTTCAATTCTCCAAACTTAGCTAATCATGATCATTTGAGATCATAACAAGCTAACAGTAACACAATGATATACGGATTCAATGTATGAACAGTAGATGAAGGAGATGAATGTGAATTTTTATTGATTGAATGAGAAAGTTTGTTACAAAGTAGGTAAAGTGGTTACAACTAAGCTAACTAACTCAAGAGCTTGTCAGACTCTTGAGTTGTTAAGCTAACTAACTAACAGCTAAGATTGAGAGATAATGGAAATGTGTGTGAAATTTACACACATTGACTACTTGTACAAATGAGAGAATTTCATCCTATTTATAGGCAAATTGTGAGGAAGTCTTGGAGTTGATGACGTGTTTCCACCAGTGAATTGTTGCCACGTGTCACTAAACTGCTAAGTGTTCATCCTCTTGTTCTTCACAAATTGGGGGTTTTTGATTCGTAGACTTTGAGCTTAATTGGTTGTGTTCATTGTAATCCTCTCTAAAAAACGATCACTTTTCATGTATATAACTCTTTCTGAAATCAAGTGTAGCTCTTAAACGTTCCTGGGTTGCGTTGAGGAAGAAGGCCACGTGGCACTTTCTGATTGGGTGAGGAGAGAGCACACGGATCGTTATCTGAAGTGGATAAATTGAAATATTGCATGGCGTTGTTTGATTGGTTGAGAAGGGTTGAGTACGCTGCACTGTTAGGCTACGGACATTAAATGCCAAACGAAGTTAGTGGCCAGCTGGCGCTTGTTTGGCAATCCAAATTCCTTCTTCCTTGCAATCTGATTGGCTACAAGCTTCTTCACATGGATTGATCCAAACTTTGAAGTATTTTTGGCAGTTTTAACCCCTTACTTTGGCAGATTTGTATTTTAAGCTAAAATCTTCATTTCTTTGGCATAAATGGTCCTTCAAGCTTCATTCTTGAACTCAATTGATCCCTTTGACTTAGTTGACTGAAGAGTTGACCATGTTTGACTATTATCTTGACTTTAACATATTTACGCTTTTAGTCCTTCAACTTTAGAGAATTGTCAAGATAGGTCCTTTGTCTTCAAAGTCTTGTCATCTTTGATCCTTCTTTGTCTTTTTCATCCTAATAAGCTTGATTTTCTTCTTGTTTGCTTGAAAATGTATCCTTCTTACCTATTTATACACAAACACAAAACATACCACATAATTCCGCTTTATAGCACAAAGTTTAGGTATTTTTCTTGTGTTTTAGGGTGATTTGTTGATTAATTGATATGAGTTTTTGCTCATATCACTCATTTAAGCTTAAAAAGCCCCAAAAGAAAGGCATCAACCAGGTAAGTAGGCTTGAACCCCTTTTGAAAGTTTTTATGCCCTTTTTAAAGTGCTTGTGTGATTTAGTGTGATTTACTGTTTGATGTTAGTTTAAAATGTTGTTTATGCTTGTATGAGGTTTTTACATATGTTAGAGTAAGATTGCATCAGTTTTAAGTGTTTTTGTTTGAATTTATTTGCAAAATTTGTTGATTCTGAATCCTAAGGGGTGTTTGGGATTAGTTTTTTAGGCAAGAGTTTGATAAAAATTTGGTTTGAAATTAGTCTAAAAAAGCCCATGTAGTTAGTCTTAGGTGTTATTAGTGAATAGGTTTGAGTTTGGTGTGATGGAAAAAGAATTTGCATGTTAAAGTTTGGTTAAAATCAGTTAGATACAATCAATAGGCTTTAACTAGTTAAGTTTCGTAGTTTAGACCACCAAATCTTGGAATCAGTTAAAACTAGTGCTAATCTAGGATTTAGACTTTGTTGAATGTGGTTTGATGTGCTTTGTGTGAAGTTTTGGTGATTTGAAATTTGATTGGGAGCCATTTGTATCAGAACTACACCCACAGATTGCTCTTGTTGTGTGATTTTTTGTGTTACATTGGTTGATTTTATTGTTATTCTAGACTCCCTACACTTAATTGAGTGTAGGGGTGCCCCCTTGTCCAACCAGAATACAAGCAACACCAAAACAAGCCAAAACAGGCTAAAAAAATCATTCAGTGACTCTTCTGGGTCATCAGAGAACGACCATTGCTTTTTTTTTAAGTGTCATCAGATATTGGATGTAACTTGGCCTGTAAATTTTATAAACTTCATGTATGTGCACATTTAATCCCATTTTTAGATTTGATTCGTGTAGCCTAGGGTTTTGAGTTGTGTTTTTGAGTTGTTTTAGGTCCAAGTTAATCAGTTTTATAAAAGAAAAAATAAATTATTTTTCACAAAAAGTCTGTGGCCAGGACTCGAACATGCGCCACTCATACCACACACCAACACCTTAACCAACTGCCCTAGGGACTTTACTGGTTATAGTTCCCTAGCGCCTGTTTATAAGGGGTGTTTTGTTTTAGCTTATAATAACTTTTCGAATGTAGTAAGCTCATTTCCAGCTTATTTGTTAAGCAAATTTCAGGCTTTTCATTTTTCTTATGTTATTCTTATAGTGTAGGACTTTTTGGTATAAAAATTTTATTTTTCACGTTTTTAATTAATTTTTTATCATTATTTTTAGTTTTAATTTTAGAAAGTGATTTAAAAATAGTAAAAAGTATTTTAAAAATTTTTAAAAATAGTTTTTAATTTTTTAATAGTATTTTTAAGGTTTACATAGAAAAAAGTTTTCATTTTCACTTATTCTTAATTTTATTTAATTTTTGGTTTTTTATTAAACTTTAATAATTAATATAAAATTATTAAAAAGTTTTTGGACATTTTGGTTTTCATTTTGGTTTTATTTACATTTTTCTTAGCTTAAATAAAAAATTGTTTAATTTTAGAGCATTTTAGTTTTTTGTCGAGTTTTACGATTTCGCTCGATTTACGTCGTAGTGTAGTTTTTAGCGTACATCGTCCTTATTTTCCCCCTTTTCTCATCCAAAAACGACACTAATCCAAATTTGATTTTATATAATGGGCACACAACTACTACACCTCCGCCGAGAACGAACTCACACTTATTCGGTTTTACGGTTTTTCATTAAATCGTAACGCTTAATACTTGCCGCTCATACGCGGTTTTCCTAAAACGTGTATGAAAATACCTACATCAGTGTAACATGCCTTTGATTTGGAAAATTTTGATCCTTGTGGTCTTTACACTGATAAGCTTTATGTCCCGGTTTTCCACACACGTAGCAAGATCCTTTCGGCTTCGGAATTTTGTGATCATTTTGTCTTGAAGTAAAGATCTTTCTGTGATCGTTTTGTTTTGAACTGAAGGCGGTTCGCTTCTTTAGTTCTCGTGTGGCTAATTAGCTCCTGCAATGAAAGATCATGTTTCTTGTGTGTTGAGCTGATTTTGATAGTCATTCCATAGTGGGGGGACTTTCTCTAGTAATATATTTGCTTGCAAAATGTCTCACATCTTCATCCCTTTATTAAAACTTTCGTTACCAAGTTTTCATACACATGGACTTGTTCCATGATATGCTTGTCATCCAACATTTGAAAGCGTAACCAATTTCCAACAACATATTCTTTTAACTTGCATCATCTGCACCATATCTTTTCTTGAGGTTTTCCCAAATAATTTTCGTAGCTTTTTAATTAATAAAAATATGAAATAGAGAATTAAACATATGGTTTAAAAGGTGACCCCTGGTTTTCTTGTTATCTTTCTCAAATTTGCGTCTAGCCTCATCAATTTCATTTTGAGAACTTTCAATAATAGGAACATTTATATTTCAGCCGCGGTCTCTTTTTGAGGAACATCTTGATATAGAACATAATCAATTTCAAGTTGCTCAAAGAAAATCAATGATTTCTGAGATCATCGCTTATAATTAGTACCATCAAGTGGTTCCATTTTGACATATCACAAAACACTTTGTTAAAAGATACTGAAAATTTAAATGATGATAATAAAGAAATTTGCTTTCAAATTGTTGGAAATAATTTGTATTAGACAAAGTAAACCGCAAAATAAAGACAATAAAGAAGGTTATATAAAAGTAAAACCAAACTTAGTTGTGTAGTGAGTAATCACTGCCTTGAAAGCAACTTTTGGCACTACCGAGGTGCAAACTAGAAACCGATCACTCTCCATGGTTAACACAACTTATCGAATACTACGTGCACTCGTTATTAGCCGATTTGAAACTTACAAAACCAAATACCCAAACTTTCAAGGAATTTATAAGAATGGAGAAATTAAGAAACAATCCTATGTGAAGAACAAGGATTAATAAGAGATTTTAAGATTTTCCATGTATCTGATGTTTTTTTTGGTATTTCCAAACAGATGGGAGAGTGTGCCATTTATAGGAAAATGATCATGATATGCTCCTAAAATGAGTAAAAACAGTCTCGAAAACTCAGGGAGTTATATGTGACGAGCTTATTGTACTGAGAGGTTATAAACAAAACTTGGTCAACCTTTGAAAAAATTATTAGTCATTGACCAACATCAATACTAAGTAAAATTAAAAAATGTAGCACCATTATTATTTACCAAAGCTATGTTAGATATTACATCCAACAACTTGCAGATCAATATGAACATTAACAGGTTTTATAACACATACAAAAACTTTCTCCCTCACAAAATAAACATCAATCTCAGAATGCTTAGACCTTTAATGAAACACAAGATTAACTACCGATTGTATGGTTGAAGAATTATCACAAATAACTCAACAAGAAAAATACAAGGTAACTTAGTACTATGTAATGGATTAGCTAACCACATAACCTCACAAAGCATAAGACATAATTTTATATTTCGCCTCAATAGAACTCTTAGAAATAATAGCATGTTTTTTACTTTTCCAAGATACAAGAGATTTACCCATAAAAACACAAAAACAAGTCACATATTTCCTAGTTTTCGGAACTTAGCCCAATTAGCATCAGAGAAAACTCCGAGTTTAAGATCAGAAGTTTCATCAATTTGAAAACCAAGTCCATGAAACCCTTTAAAATACCTTAACACTCTAAGAGCAACCTTCATATGAGACTGCAAAGGATTATGCATATGTTTACTCAAACAATGAATAGCATAACTAATGTCAGGTCTAGTGTTAGTAAGATAAATCAACTTACCAACTAGTTTTCTATAACTAGTAAAATTGACAAGAAATTTATTATCACTAGAGTCTTCATAATTCAACACATAATTTTTAGGCTTTCAACAGGTCTAGCAGCCAACAAACCATACTCATGAATCAACTCCATACCATATTTCCTTTTAGTCATAAGCAATTTCTTATCATTTCTTAAAACTTTAATTTCCAAAAAGTAGTTAAGTTCTCCCAAATCTTTAATGAGAAACTTAGTTTTTAAGAATTGTTTAAAACTAATAATCTCTTCCTCATTATTACCAGTAATCATATAAACAAGCAACACAACAAACACATCACCTTTATGCTTAACATATAAAGAGTAATCATACTTGCTTTGATCAAAGTCATGCTCAACCAAAGCAGTAATAAGCTTAGCATTCCACAACCTTAAGGCTTGCTCTAAAACTTATAAAGATTTGTTCAGTTTACTAACTTTAGATTCACTCTTCTAACCATCAACCAAAGTCATATACACATCTTCATTGAGATCACCATATAAGAAAGCATTATTCACATCTAACTCAAATAAAGACCAATCTTTAACAACAACAATATGAATCAAACATCTAACAATAACCATTTTAATCACAGGACTAAAAGTCTCATCATAGTCAAAATCCTCTTTTTGACAAAAGCCTCTAGCCACGCGTATGGCTTTATATCTTTCAACATCCCCAAAGGCTTTGTATATAATTTTCTACAACCAATTACTACTAACAACTTTCATACCAGTAGGTAAATCACATTTAGTCTATGTATTACTTATGTTCAAAATTTAAATTTCATTGTTCATAGCATCAACCTAATTAGGATCCGAAAAATCCTCAACAAGACAAGTATGTTCCACAAACTTATTTAAAGTGACAGTAAAACAAATATTAACACCATTCAACTCAAAATAATCCACATAATTATGAATACGATACTTCACATTAGAATTAAGCACATAATCATAGAAGTTTATACGCAATCTAGTTTTCCTACTAGATCTTCTTATTTTAGGTGTATGCATATCATCATCATTATGAATTGGACTAGAATGAACACTATGATTATTTCCCTCAGACAAGTCTTGGTTATACTCATCAACTTGAGTTGGAGAATGCCAACCAGGATGACTTAAACTTTGAGGAGATGAAAGTTGAGTCATTTCTGAGTGTGACATACTACCCTCCTCAATTGATGTACCTTTTCCATCATCATTGGGACTTGAATGTAGGCGACTATCAAAATATTGCAAGTGATCAGTTTGCTTAATTTTCCAACAACAGCTTAATCACAAGTTTTTTGCTTAAAAGGAAAAATATTTTCATAAACTTAACATCTCTATAATAAAAGATATTTCTAGTATCCATGCTTAATAATTTGTAGGATTTTTTGTTAGAAGAAAATCCAATTATAACCTAATTTCCAGATCTAAAAAAACAATTTATCATGATTATTTAAATAGTAGAAAAACAAAGACAACTAAAAGACATTAAATGGGAAAGATTAGGTTTTTTCTTATTGACCAACTCAAAAGGAGACTTTCTCGTTAAAACAAATAATGCCAACCTCTTAATAGGATAAACAACAGTAAGAACACAATCAAACCATAACATAAGAGGAATTCCCTTTGAAACATAAAACTCCTTGCAACATTAAGCAACTGTCGATGTTTCCTTTCAGCAATCCCATTTTGCATAGGTATAGGGGTACAATAATTTTGATGAATAATTCCCAAATCGGAAACATTCACTCGTTCTTTTGTTAACAAAATCAGTTCCATTATGAGATCTTACAGTTTTAAGTTTAATGGTATACTGATTATGAATCATTTTAATACATGACACAAAACATCAAAACCTCATCCTTAGTTTTATCTAAGTACACCCATACAAACCTAGAATAGTCATTAACAATAGTAAAAAAAAATATCTAAAACCTTCTCTGCTATGAACCCTGTAAGGGCCCCACAAATATAGATGAACAAGTTCACCAATAGTATTAGGCTTGTGATCAGACAAAGGAAATGACTCCCTAGTTTGTTTAGCCCTTTGACAGACTTCACAAATAGACATAAAAGTATTATCATCAAGTCATCTTTGAGCACATGCAAGACTTGGTCAATAGGATGACCAATTCCATTATGCCAAATCAATTTAGAAGCATGAAAAGAGAACATCATATCACACATACATATATTGGTATTCTTATTTATATCAAACAAGAATAGGCCACCTGATTTAATATTAGTCCCGAAGACTGTCTCCATTTTCAGGTTATGATGTACATTTATTTTCATCAAAACTAACAAACAACTTGTTATCTTTGATAAGCTTAATAACAGATAACAAACTAACACAATATTAAAAAATAACCAAAAAAATAATAAAAAAATCACATTATTAGTTAATTTCACATTCCCAACATGACTAAGAGTAGCAACAATATCATTAGGATGTCCTAATTTTTAGATCAGAAATATCCACAACATTAACTATTGCAACTGTAGAAACAGTTAAATGTTGATTAGCATCATGATCAATAATCCATCCCTAATTATAATATGAACACACAAAGTAAAATTAACAAATAAATACTTATAAAAGTTGATATTAATCCAAAGATTACTGTTAAAAATGAAGCCTTACCTGCCATATTGACATGTATACTTCTAGAAGGTTTCTCATTAATCATACTTAATAACTTTTACATATGTTTTGGTGTAAAACTAGAAGACATACTAAAAGAGGATTGTTTATCATTAGTTTAACATCTACATTAGCATTATATGACTGTTTATCATAAGTATTCTTATTAGAACTATTAGTTTTGTTAAACCTAGAAGGAAAACCAACAATTTCATAACATCTGTCAACAGTATGACCCATCTTACATAGGTTTTACAATTCAAATTAGTATTAGGCCCTCTAATGACAATGTTATTATTTCCGTTAGAATTAACGCCTCTGTTAAAACTATTACTATTGTTAAAAGACTTCTAATTATTAAAACTAGAATTATTAGTAAAAGAAGTAGCATTCAAAATAGAATTAGTAACACTATAGTGATCCAGAATCCCTATATTGGACTTTTCTCTAGACACAGTGGCATATGTATCTTTGACCTCGGGGAGAGGATCCATAGTCAAAAGTGCACTCCTAACAGGCTGATAACAATCATCAAAGCCCCTTAAGAATTGCATTAACTGTTGCTAGTACAAGGCACTTCACCAGAACACTTAGGCAACTTAGTTAAAGCATCAAATCCTCTCCACTAGGAGTTAAGCCTATGATAATAATCAACAATAGAGGTACCAACTTGTTTTACACTATTAATTTTATAAAGCAAATTGAAAATCACAAATCCATTAAGTTCATTCGAAACAGATGCAACATTATCTTAATAAAAAATACCTATATATACATCTTGAGAAACATAATCCATAATTCAAGTAATCACAATAACATTGCATCTATCCCATTGAGCAAACAAAACATTACTAGCCACATAAGATTATTTCAAACAAAAACCATCAACCAAACTAAACTTATTCCTAACTTGTAAAGCAAATTTCAATGAACCTGACCAAATTCTATAATTTTTAGTAGCAATAAAAAATAAGAGTAGTTACAGTATTATCATTAGTCTGAATATGTAAAAGATGACCACCATCTAAGCTATTAATCAGAACAAGAGTAACACTACTACTCGCAGACATAGTGACAAAAAAAATAACACATATAGCAAACAAAATATATATACTAGATAAAAACAAGATCAAACAATAAAAGAATCCAAACAAGAAGATGAAGATTGAATCTTCTCGCTTAACACCTATCAGTGGGAAGAGCAGGCACTCATACTTCTCATGGAAAATGAATCAAGATATTATCTACTGAGTTTTGCAATGTTCTCACCAGAAAGATCAATCAATAGCCCAACTCGGTCGGTCGGTTGGCCCATCTAAGATATTAAAAAATGATCTATCGATTCGATCAAGTCTTGTTCGCATGCTTCCGGAACTTGTTCGTCAACACAATCAAGAATGAAGGAAACTTACTAAGATTAAATCAGACAACGAAAATAACCACTTATGCTTTTGATTCACTTAGTTAAGAGACATAAAAAGTCAAGAATCAAGCCAAAAAACAATCATAACAAAAACCCCCAAAATCCAAATTAGTGTTTCGAAAACCCTAACCCATAAATCACATAATTTTCAAGAATCAACCAATTCCTAACATGACCGTTAAGAGTCAACACCAAGTCGATCAAAACCACCAACAAATCACAAAACCTCCAAATCTTGATAAAAAGAAACCCTAGATCAAGAACACATGTTTCAAAGAACCTGTCTTTGATACCATGTAAACAAGATCAATAACAACACAAATCTGCACACAACCAACCACCCAAAGTGCAATATAACAAAAAATCTGGTACCAAACAACTAGGGATCAAACGAGTGCTAGTGATACAAAAGTAAGATTGTCCTAACAACGTCGATCCAATCAAAACAATAAAAGCCATCAAGAATGACAAATTGATAATAC
The DNA here is from genome assembly GCA_025667525.1 of Glebionis coronaria. Taxonomy (NCBI): domain Eukaryota; kingdom Viridiplantae; phylum Streptophyta; class Magnoliopsida; order Asterales; family Asteraceae; genus Glebionis; species Glebionis coronaria. The sequence continues at coordinate 418,335,004 of CM046880.1, forward strand.
CATACACAAGAACGAATGAACAAGATTGAAAAGTAGATGAATGAATAAGATGGCTAACAACTAAATAAAACCCTAGTAAATAAGCTCAGGTTATATAGGTTGACTATTTACACATCGAGCCCCTTCATTTCCATTAGTAGCAAACACGCCCTTTCCTTATTACTTTGACCTTTTAATGTTTATCCCTCCACATTTGGTTTGACCGTATTTAACCCTTAAGCTTCCAACAGTAAGCCGGTGAGTGGTGACTAAGAGTATTTTGGTTTTTAGTTTATAATTGACAAAAGGTACGGTGATCGTTTTCATTACATATAAAGTAAATACCAATGTTTTAAAACTCGGTTTTTTAGTTGACTCGGTCTAGTAACCCCCACGGGTCAATCGGTTCAACCGCCAGGTCAATCCGGTTTTATATATGTGTATATATATTTTTTATTTAATATGTAAGTATTGTATTATTTTATAACTTAACTTACATCAAATTAAATCGATGAAAATAGTTATTCTTCACTCATAACTTTAGTTTTAGTTTTTCTTATATATTTATAACATGAGTAGTGATATAATAAGAAGAATAAGAAGAAATTCTAACCACAAGTTCTAAAAACAAATAAGAGTTAAGGGAAGATGCAACAGTTTTTGTAAGTGCATTTAAAAAGTGTGTTTGTGGTTTTTTCTTATTCTTTTTATTTTACTTTATTTTCTTGTTTGATCATAACTCTTTATAATATTATAAGAAAAAATAACCAACTTATGATTATAATTTGTAATACCTTATAATAGAATAATATTAGTTAGTATTGTAAATTAATTTTGACCTTATTTGAAGTAATACTCGTGTGATCATCACATTAATTTATCTTTAAAATTTAAAAATGGTTACAATTTTTTTTTAATGTTTTTGTTATAAAAAAAACGTGATCTGACCGGGCTTATCAAACCGGGTCAACCTGAGTTAACGAAAAATTAATAGTTCAATCCGATTCTCAAACAAGCAAAACCTGACCACGTGACCTGGTTTCTAACTCGATTCACGAGGCAACCGATTGAACCGATGATTTTAAAAGATTGGTAAATACAAACGTTATGAAAGCTAAAAGCTAGATAAAATCACAAGCAAAATCGAAACATATCTAAAAGATTTCTTGTATGTCAATCTGAATAAAATGTAGAAAAATAACCCCAAAGCAAGGCATTGGAAACTTAAAAGGTAAAAGGGATTAAGAATGAATAAAAAAGTGTAGAAGATTTGATTTGATTTGATAAAATATTTAACAAAACTGATGAAGTCAAGAAGACATACATACATACACATGTGGAAGTAAGTAAAACAGAAAGGAAAACAAAAATAAAAAAATAAAAATTTCAAGAGGTGACCACCACCAAAGTGGATTTGAGAATCTCATATTTTAAAAGGAAAATAAAAAAAGAAGATTTTATAAGATCTTGTACATTGTCATCATCTCTTTGATTACGACCTCTCATTTTCTCCATTTATAAACCTATTTCATTTCATTTCTTTTTTATTCATTTCATTTTTATAAAATGTCTTCTGCTGCTATGTTTTCTCGCCGTTGGAGAGAGGATGTGCATGTCCTTGCTGTAGATGACAGCCTTGTTGACCGTAAAGTCATTGAACGTTTGCTCAAAATTACCTCTTGTAAAGTTACTGCTGTTGAAAGTGGTTGGAGAGCTTGTCAATACCTAGGAATTGATCAGGAAAAAACATCTCCTGATTTCGTTAATGTAAGTCCAACTTATTATATATGTTAAATTTAAGGAAACTTTTTTTTACTGATGTAAATATGTAATAAAAGTTTTCTTTTATAATTATTATAGGGATTGAAGGTGGATTTGATAATAACTGATTACTGTATGCCTGGGATGACTGGTTATGAGTTGCTTAAAAAGATTAAGGTTTGTTTTGTTACTTTCTATTATTGGTAACAAATTTAGTTTGGTTTTTTGTCATGTTCTAATTGTTTGTGTTGTTTTTGGTATGTTTAGGGATCAGCGAATTTTAGAGAGGTGCCAGTTGTGATCATGTCATCAGAAAACGTTGTTGCACGGATTGATAGGTGACTACTAGTTTTTTTTTTCTAACAGTAACAACTTAGTACTAGTAGATGTGTTTTTTTTACCTTTTTCCTTATATGAAGCATAGATTGATCAATTTTCTTCTTTTTTTGTTAATATACCTTAAACCGGGCTTAGTTTATTGATCATGGTTGGTGTGTTCTGTTTTGCAATTACAATTAGGATCCATCACTATATGAACCTAACATTTAGATGTGATTGAGGACCTTTGAGTTGGTTGAATCAAAGTTTAGGGAAATAGTTTTCCGTCGTGACTTTAGGATAAAAAAATTTTCCCTACTAAGTAATTTAGAAGCTGTCGAGATCAAGGATTTTGGGATGATTGATAATTTTTCTTGACTTGTTCGATTTGAAAGATTTGTGAATTGTGATCATGGTGTTCATTTCCTATATGACAATAGAAACGATTTAAGTGGATTGACAAAACATCAAGTACAGAACAAGTTTGTGATCTTTTGCACGTTATTTGTCCCTGCAAAAATTCAAACTTTATAGATATTGGAGTATGATTTGACTTATTTGACGGAATTTGTTGCACATATGACTAATGAGGATTTTCACAACTAAATTTTCAGGTGTTTGGAAGAAGGTGCAGAGGATTTCATTGTAAAGCCTGTAAAACTATCCGATGTCAAAAGATTGAAAGATTACATGTTTGGCGAAACTAGAGGAACAATTCCCTCTGGCGATAACATCATCAATAACAAAGAAGAAAAAGGAAGTTTCAATAAAAGAAAACTTCAGGAAATGTCGGATAACTCGCCCCTGCTCTCACTCTCGTCCTCACCCTCACCCTCACCCTCTCCATCACCACCAACATCGTCTCCCTCAACTTCCCCGTCCCCACCAATATCATCCCCCTCTACCTCCCCATCGCCGCCGGTGTCTCGTTCAGATTCCCCGTCACCTCCTACAGATTCTCCCACAACATCTTCGTCACCACAATCTCCATCATCCTCGGAATCTGAATCATCAACACCTCCAATGTCACCTCTGTTTTCACCCTCACAACTAGAATCGCCAACAATGCGACTTAAGGTTACAAACAATGATCAAGCCTAATATTTTTCATTTCATCTTTTATTAATTACATCATAGACAAGGCAAGACTTGTACATTTAAAAGTTGTTCTTTTTACCTATGGCTTTTCCTCTCCTGTTTAACCCTTTTGTTCAAGTGAATTTTACAAATATTACAATTTTGATATGATTTACAGTTTAAAATGTTCTTAATTATATGATTTAGGTTATTATCTCGTTTTTATCTTAGACTTTATGGATGAGAAAAGGTGAAATTTATAAAGTTGTGATCTCCAATGTAACTTTATTCTAGTAACATATTTCCCTTTTTTGGAACATTCGATTGTGTGATTTTACAACCTTGCTAATATTAGTAAGATTGTATTGTTATCTTGTGCAATTGTCAAAAAGCAATGTGTGAACACTTCTTTTGAATTTCATATCTTGCACGAAAGTTTATAGCATACCAGAATCAAATTTTTTTTTTGATGTGATACATAATTTGAGGATTATACATGTTTATACTTAGGTAAATTTTGTTGGAAAAAGATAAACTTATTTGGTTTTCTTTCCTTGAAAAGTTATTGTTGACAATATATGGATTGAATAAACAACAAAAGAAAGAAAGAAAAAAGATTGGGTGGAAACAACTCAACAATGGATTTAAAGTTTCGGGGAAATAAATAATTGAGAATTGATTTGATAAAGATTTGGTTTTATTTCATGTCCCAATCTTGTCTGGTAAGAAGGAATATTTTTTTTTTGATTTGGGAAGAGACTTTGGACACGATATATATACACTTTTCCTTCCTGAATAATTTTATTTTTCGAAACATTATATCAAAATACTATATATATACATTAGAAATTTTGAGTTTCATAAATATTTATAGTATCTACGCCTCGAGTTTACTGTTGATATTAGCTTTCGATACATCCCAAATTAGGCGTCTCACTTCTATATATAAAACTTGTATTTATAAAAGTTGAATTTGTTTAAGTTTGTTATATTATCTTTGACTTGAGTTTATATCTAGATACTAAACTTTAAGATATCAGAAGACTATCTTTATCTTTTATCTTCATCTATCTAATGTTAAAGATTAAATCTCCAATTTATACTGAGGGTTATTTTGATCTTTTCACACGTGTATTATATAATTTTTTTTTTAATAAATTTCATTCAACACACAAATCGAAGGTGTTTTCTCCATCTCTCTCTCAACCAACAAATAACATATCAATCTCTCTCTATCAACTAACACCAGATTCATCGATCTCTATCTACCAGATACATCAACGAAAAATATCATGAGCATCTAATCCATCGTTACGAATATCAAATCAACGATCTTCTTCTTCTTATTCGGTTGATTAATACCATGTTAGATTGATTATATTTGTTCTTATTTTATGTGAATAAGCTTATTATTTATCATCATTCGAATTTATAAGCTTTTAATTAGCTTATTTTGAACGTATTATCTGAATTTATTGTTCTTAATTATAAGCTAGCTTATTAGGTGATTATGTGATTAATGAATTATTGTGAATAAGCTGATTCATATGAATAAGCTGATTCAAGTGAATAAGCTTATGAATTAGAGGAGTTGAGAGATATGTGAATAAGTGTATGAATTAGAGGAGAGTTATGTGTATAAGCTTATGAACTAGATGAGGGTTATGTGAATAAGCTTATAAATTAGATGAGAGTTATAAGTAAGCTAGACTATTAGCTTATTTTGGTGAATTATCAGGTTTTAAAATATGAGATTTATGAATAAGCTTATGTTAGTGTAAATAAGTTGTATTATTAGGCATTATAATCAAGTTGATGATGTAAGCTGAATTAAGTTTGATGTATCATATATGATACCTCGTTTATCATGCCTGATAGTTATATGATATATGATATATGAGGTATCATATGATATATCTGACAAACCACAAGAAAAACAAGACCTTATGACTAATAACACAAAGTATCTCTAAGCTCTTCAAACATGCCTTCTATCATATATGATTCAGTTGCTGATAACATGGTGCCTAATATGTTCTCTCTTTTCTTTAATAAATTCACACTATGTGAACACAACCATGAAGGGATGTTGCAATTGTCCGGCTGGATCAAAAGCAAGAGGACGTGCACACGTATGTGTGGAGGTGCAGTTGACAACATGTATGGAGGAAGAAGCAGTTGATTGTTTTTATTAAAGAAGTTTTGTAGTTTATGTTTCTTATGGTTTTTGTATCTTGTGATCATGTTAAATTCAGCAGATTCTTTTGATTTTACATTACGTTACATTATGTTTGAATAAGTGATATTGCATTATCGTATATGATAGAATTTAAGAGTTACATGAATTATCATATATGATATTGCCTTATCATGTTTGATATACTAAAAAAGGTAAAAACTATGCTTCTGACATAAGATAAAAACTTTAACAAAATAGCCATATTACACAAGAGTTACATCCGAGGACGTTTCGCCATTTTTATATTCAATAAAAAACATATTACAAAGTTAAAACATTACGTCACCATACAAAATTTGTAAAACATAAACTATTTAAACGCCTAAAACAATGGATGTTGATCTCATGCATCCGTAGTTTTTGTTGCAAACTTAGCACTCGTCTTTTATCATCTCATGCATCTGCCTTTGTTTGTTCTTCAGGCGAGAATCTGATGTTCCACTTTTTTGCATTGTCTTTTTGTAGCTCACTTTGATCTGATGACTGTTTCTTTTTATATTCACTTCATTGATCTTGAGACGATTGAATTCATTAAAATTCCTTGAAAACAGTTTTTTGTACACAAATAAAAGACTTGGTTTTAGTTTCAAACACATTATCATATATGATATATTACAGAAGTTGTATTTCAAACAGGTTATCATATATGATAATATACACACAACTAGCTTTTAAATACCCACCAAGAGATCACAGACTTGCTTGTATTTTTTCAAACACATGATCATATATCATAGTGTTAATGTAAAACTCAAATTTTGAAAATTGGATTTTTCATTTCACTTCATAATGTAAAGTATGTTTTTGAATTAATAAAAAAATTTGAATGATTAAACTATAGGTTATGACTTTTGGAAATAATGAAAATAATAGCATAAAGTTTTTTTAGAAGAAAACTTTCCTAATATAGAAATCTGGTTTTAGGGGTGTTTTTACACCAAAAGTATTTTACTTTTGAATTCTATGTTATTTTAAGAGTAAAAGATAATAATAAACAAAGGAAATCTTCTAATATTATGTATTAAGCAATATTAATTAAATTGTAATATGTTTCTTGTATTATTGGAAACATGCAAGATTTATATCAATCACTCTAGGAAATTGCATTGTACCGTGTATTTTCAATTCCCCTACATTCTCTATTGTTGATTTTCAAGCTTCCCTTTATCCTTCATTGAAGAACCTTGGTGTTATTAGATGAAGCTTAGTTATTTTGGGTTCATTCTTCTCCTTTTTCTTGGTGTGGTTTTGTGGTGATCCTTTGGTGGTGATACTCATCATCAATCACCAATATTATTCTTTGTAAGTATATCTTAATTCTATGTTCTTCCATGTGTCATCGTGGATTTATTTTTGTAGTTATGATAAAAGATGTTTTATGAACATAAAAACTAATTAATGGTATTTAGGGTTTTGATAATTTAACCTACTTATTTTTAATGTCAATATGACCTTGAGTGTCCTTAATAAGGTTTATTATACATGTTTAACATGAATTAGAATCCCTAAGATGATTTAGATGGGTAAAACCTTTGGGAATTAATGGGTGATTGGGCAGTCTGAAAATTAAAGCAGATTGAAACGGATATAAAACGAGTTTTATAAAAGATTTTTTTGTGTTTCAAGGGCCTAACATTATGTACTCTGAGTCTACTTTCCAAAACAGGTTTCTTTTTATTTTTATGAAGTCCGAAAGTATGTTTAATTTCTGTTACAAGTTAAAAGTATCAAAACCAGTTTTTTAGTCTGAAAATATCAATTATAGTGTGGAATTTTTATCTAAAAACTACAAGGTTTCTTTTAAATACCTATGAGTATGATGATGTTCATATGTTAGGGAACCTCCAGTATTTTTTTATTTTTTTATAAAGGTGTCTTAGTAGGGTTAACGAGTCAAAACTCTCTGTATGTTCTTCTAGGGCTGATTTTAGACTAGTTTTGGGTACATGGGCCAAAGGTTGGGTTAAAAGATGTTTGGATTTAATCCAAGTTACAGAGGCCTTTTATACCCTTATGGGAGCCTCTATGAATTTTTGTAAAAATAAGGAAACCGTTTGGTTGGGTAGTTAAATAGTGTAAGTTACCTTAAAACAAGTCTAAAATCAGAAATATGGAAACATTTGGTTTAAGTAGTGTCAACCACCTATTTTTAGAAACTTAAGTAGTGAGGATCTATTTATGGTAAGTAATGTGTGAAAACATGTTTTTTGTAGATTCGGTGACACGTGTGTAGTTCCGTTAGCGTTTGTGTTCGCTTCGTTTTACGCATTCGTTAAGGTACGGATATTCTGGATACTCGCTTCTTTGGTTGTTTCATTTGTTTGATTACTAGTATAGATATTCCTTCCTTTTAGTATGGACATCCCTTTAGATTTACATTGCTTTTGATTGATCCCTTGATTCCCTTGTGATGTTCCCTTATGCTACGATCCTGAATTAGATAACTTTATTCCTCTTCATTCGTTGTGCTTCGTATGACCCTATTTTTGATTTATTGGCTTCGTTTACAATCTATTTGGAATTTGTTGTTTCCTTAATCCTTTGCCTGAGCTATTTGTAACTAGTCGTGGAGGTACCATGACCATGTCATTGATGCACCAATGACACGACACTATATGTGGCGGCGTGATTAGTCCACGACGTTCTTTTTTTTGTGCAGATTTGATATGATATGTTTGTGCGCTAGTCATCGAGCTAGTGTACATATATGACTTTGCTTTGCAGGAGGCGTATGGATGCCTCATAGGTACTTTCTTTTTGTTTTGGTGGTTGATGAGTGTATGCAATACACCCCAATTCACGTTTGGTACATTAGGTTTGATCGACCTATGTATATTTGGAGAACCATGCAATTGCATGTGATATGTTTGGGAGAACCATGCAACTGCATGTGATATATTTGTTAAGGTTATTCATGTATTCCGTTATAGTTTTGTTCTACATTGATATCTCTTACTCTCCTCCACTTCCTATATTCCTTATGATTTATGATTCGCAGAATTCCGTTATACCTCTTATTACTTTACTGCCTTTATATTATAAATGTTCACTAAGCGTTAGCTCAGCCGCATTTTCTTTTCCTGCGACAGGTATTAAGCGAGAAGCTGGGAAGTAAGAGTTTCGGTTTAGAGAGCTACCTTTAGAGTCACCCATGTGTTTAATAAATGTTTGAAGACGTTTGTATATTTCCGTAGTGTAAAACACGTATAAAAATACTATTAAATTAAAACTTTAAATATTTAAATTATTCACGACAAGTAGTTACGTATATGCAATACGACACGACAAGATATAACACGAAAGTAAAAATCATAAGTTCACGAACACACAAGAACTCAATTTATGACACGAATAAGTAAAACGGGCTATGTAATTAAACATAAGCCGTATAAGTAAATGTGGTCCAAGCCCGGCCCATTTAAAAATAAACTTACAAAACTTTCACTTAACATTTCATTTATCAAGTTAAATAAAAAAAGATACAGGAAACCCTAGTTGGTGTTGATGCCACCGGCTTCAAAGAAAAGATGGATGGAGAATCGATTTTGATCTCGAACTTTTAAGTGGGTGATTGTGTTTAATTCATTCCTAGTCGAATCTCCTTCGGTAATTCTAATAACCCTCGTTTCTTATTTTAATCTCAAGAATCATGAATGAATTTAATGTGAATAATATGAACACATGTTTTGAATAAGAAAATCAAGTACAAATCATGTCATAGGTTGAGCGTTAGGCTCAGTCTTGGTTTGGTTTTGGACTCGAGAACCGAGAACCCTCAAAAGGGTGCTCTCGGTGGCGTAGGTTGCTTGGCAGCCGAGAGCTTTGTGCTCTCGGTGGGAAGTTACTACTAGACAGTGACAAGCCAAAAGGCCAGTGGGTATTGGCTCGATGGGTAATTCTTGTTGGGCAGCCGCAAACCATGGGTCACGGTGGGTGTTTTGTTGGTCACGTGGGGCGTTTTTGCTCAGCAGCCGAGAGCCCACATGAGGGGTGTCTCGGTGTATTTGGTTTGGAAAACAAGAGAACCACACAAAGAGGGTGTTTGGATTATTATTCGACTTAATCAGTTTCGGCTTATTAAGTTTAGATTAATTATAACCAGTTTAATTAAGTTTGGGGCTTAACTAAATTTGTTTATTATTTTGGGCTTAATTAAAAATAAGCTTAATTACTATTTGACTTATTAGAATCTTGACTTATTAAAACATGTTCACTAAGTTAAACTAAATTAATATTGGCATATTAATGATGACTTATTAAAATTACTTATTAAATTCAGACTTAATTAATTTAGGCCTAATAATTCATGACTTATAGAATTTAGCTTATCAAGATATCGGCTTATTCGATAAAAAAGTCAAATTACCTACGTATAATAAACGAGCTTATTACTATTTATGGGAACTTACTATTTTTAGAAAATTACTATATATGTAAGCCTGCTATTTTTGGAAAGTTACTATATATGGAAACCTGCTTTTTATGGAAAGTTACTAATCATAGAAATACCAAGTATAACAATACACGAATCATGAAATACGCTAATCAAGAAAACAAGAACGTATAACAAGAATGAAAGACACGATATATCATGAACAAGTAACTCAAGTCATGAACAAGTAACTCGAGTCATAAACAAGTAACTCAAACCATGAACAAGTAACTTATACCATGAACAAGCAACTCATACACTTCCTTTAACATGTAGATCCCGTGAAGTTGGTGTAGTTCATCTCCACTATTCATCGCTCTCACCGATTACTGGACACAAGGTACAAATATTTCGTTCTTCAGTAAGGCCATTCTTTTTCTTTTCATGATTAGGAATCCTGATTACTATGCCACATGTTCTCCCAAGTTTCATGTTATAGAAATTTTCATGTTTGCCATGCTCTCATTATTATTTATTTCATGACCCACGTATTGCCCGAGCTATTTACATGCATGACCATGATATACATGATTTACCACCTAGTTATGGAGGTACCATGACCATGACATATGAGGCACCTGTGTAATGACTCTTCCGCGACGAGAGTGATTTCTCGCGGCGTCCCTTCACGTTACATCTTATATTATCAGTTGGCCATTATTATTACGGGGCGTATGGGTGCATCCGAGTTTACAAGTTTACAAGTACAGGGTGATTGGTTTGGTGTGTGCTCTACACCCTATCACATTGGAACTGATCCCTCCACCCATGTTACTATTAATAGAGGTCAACCCTTTATTGCATGACGAGGCAGCCCCTCTATTTATTCATGCACACGTTGATGATATTATTCTACATGACATGTTATGACCTAAACTAGCTCTTGGGCATTTACTTATATCACATGTACAACTCATGACATTTCAGTTATCATTCATGCCTCATAGATCGTTTATTTATATCACATGTAAAACTCATGACATTTTAGTTATCCTTCATGCTTCATAGATCATTTACTTATATCATATGTACAACTCATGATATTTAAGCTACCCTTCATGTTTCATAGATTATCCCCAGGTTTTCCTCACGACATACACGTTACTTCCGCTTCTTTCATATTCATTACTCATGTTACATTTATTCTTATCATGTCTTTATATCCGTTCACTGAGCGTATTGCTCTGTCGTATCTTCTTTTCGTGTCTCATACGGCAGGTACCTAAGGAAGAGATTTGGGCATTGAGAGTATGTGCTTAGGATGAGAGCTACCTTAGTCTCCTTCCCTTTATGCATTTTAATAATTATGCTTTGGTTGGACACATGTTTTGTTCGTTAGACTTCCTTTATTTTCATTCATGTTAAGCTTATGTTGGGAGCCGATGTTTGATTCCAGCTTTTCTGTTGGTCTTTATGTCTTTATGACGTTATGCCTTTGTTATGCTTTAATGACACGCCATGATTATGACATAACGACCTCTTTGCCAAAGTGGGTCGTTACACGTAGTTTTACATTTTGGACCCTAATGTTTGGGATATTTACTCCTTTGGAGAGTTATTTGGATATTTAATAGATTAAAGTCTTCCTCTTGCATTTATATATATTCTGATATGACACAATAACGTGACACTTTGTATTTTTATCAGAGCGGGTGTTACATTTAATTAAGTTGACTTGTAGGTAGATTATCATATATGATATATCTATCATGTATGATATATTGAGGTATAATATATGATATATTACCCAAGGTTTTTTTTCAGGCAACATATCATGTAGAATACTTCACTAACATGTCATATTATATATGTTCAGCGTATGTTAAGTCATAAAATCTTATAATTCATAAAAATAAATTAACAAATTGGGTTATAATTCACTAACATGTCATATTATTCAAATCGATCACTTAATGACTTAGTGTGACAATCCGTCAATTTATGGTCGATATTTTATTCTCAAGTATTATTTAAAAATCATTATTTTATTGATAATTTATGAACTCACTCACCTTTGGGAAGAAATTTAGGTTTAAGTCTTGAAGTAGCTTCGTTTACGTCTAAACCGGAGAACTCTACGTTACGTGCTTACGTTTACATACACCGTTTTTGTGACAGTCCGACATTTCAGGAAATAAATTTATTCTCGAACATTATTTTGGAATTTTAATTTGTGTTGGTTCATAAACTCACAAATTTACGAGAAGAGATTAGGACTTACGTGCATAAGTTAGCGTCTTTTACGATTAAACCGGAAACCCTAGGTTTATGTATTTACGCTTTTGAACTCCGTTTTTATGAGACAATTTTTATTAGAATCGTTTTGTGTCGTAGATTCATAATTTATAATAACGTTTTTCGTAAGTCGACCCGGGGCACGTAAATCGAGGAAACTAGAATCGAGGAGTATCCGTAAATTAGTGGAGATGAGACAAGTGGGACACTTGTCCCACCCCCACAATGGGCTGATTTTACAAAGCAACAACACCACTCTTGGTGTCAACTTCACATAAGCTAAGAGGACACTTGTCCTCCTAGCCTTCCAAACCATCAAAACCACTAACTAGAAACTATTTCCTTCATTTCTTGCATGCAAAACAAGAAAGCTATCAATCTCTCCTCCTCCTCTCTCTCTCTAATTTCGTCCATAACCCTCCCACAATCATCATCATCATCAAAAACCTAGGCATAAACAAAGGCTATAATCAACATATGTTGAAGCTTACTTGAAAAGATGAAGATTGGAGGTGATCATAACATGTAAAAAGAGTTTTCAAGAAGATCAAGGGCTGATTTTAGAAGGAGTTTAGTTGCTAGGAGATTTCCAAAAATGGTCTTGCTAAGTTCATAAGGTTTGGTGTCAAAACCAAGTTTTGTTTATCCAAAAATCTCAATCTTTCATCATATTGATTGGTATAGAGATCAATTTCTTCCTATCATCTTGTTATTTTGTAATGTACTCATGTATTTTCTTTATAAATTTATATGTATATGATGATAAATGATGATCAAAATATTGTGTGGGGTATTTGTGTTAATATATTTGGTTAAAAAGACTAAAATCAACAAGTAAAAATGTTAAAATCTTGGTTAATTTCATAGGCTGTATAAAACAGTAAGTATCAATATGATCACTTGGTTAAATGGCTTGGATTATTAAAAATACAGATAGATAAATGATTTTTACATATGTGGTGAGTTGGCCACTCAATGGAATCATTAAAATGAGCAAGATATGATCAAAATACTATTGAGGTACAAATCTGTATAGTCTGTTTTGGACGAATTATTAGGAATACTTAGAAGATGATTGAGCAGTAGCTAAGAGTTATTTATAGCAAATATCATGTAGTTTGTGCTGCCCAAATTTGAGCTTCTATCTCCTTGTAAAACTCAAGATATGGCAAAAATGGTGGAAGTGACTTTGGAAATCAGATTTGTAAATAAAATTATATAATATAAAATGAGCACTCAAGTAATATTATTATAAAATAAATATATAAAACCCACTAACTAATAATAAGTAATATAAAATGAGTTATATACTATGATAAATAAACTTGACATTTTATAAAAAAATACAAACTCAAATGTTTTCTAAAGTTATAAAACTATATATAAGTTTTACGTCTTTTCGGCTAAAACCGAAAGATTAACGTTTTCGCCAAATAAAACTTAGACGGTCGGACCCGTCTAATGTAACATTTTATAACTCATAGACTGATATGTAAGTACATTTGACAATTAAAACCGATAAACCCGAGCTTTATAACTTATGGACCTTAAAGGGACAAAGTAGCCTTATTGGACTATTAACCCAACTAGTTTGGCTAAACACTAATAGACTTACTCATGGGCTTAACCCACTTGGGCCCAACATATGAGTATAGGCCTGGTATTAAAAAGTATAAATAGGCTAATATAATGAATTGAACTTTTAATAGGCTTATTGGGCCTTAATATTTAATTGAGTTAAAACTAGTATAACTAGTCTAAATTGACTAACTCATAACATCTATAATGTTGTATGAAGAGATAAAATCCCACTTGATCATCATCATACTGATGATATCATCATATATACATAACCATTATTTTTATAAAGTCATTGGACAAGAGTCTAAGACCGAATATTATTTGTCTAGGTTTCTGTGATTGAAGCACGTACTGTACATCTAAATTGCCGATAACCCGCCTTTCCCAATCAACGTGAGTTCATAGCCTCGCACTCTTTCAAATATTTTATGAAATGTTTTATAAACCCGCCAGGGAGATAACATGTTAGTTTTAATAAAAATAGGACACCAGTTGTCCCGGTTGTATGCTTATTGATATGGACCCGAATGATTATATGACCCGATGAATGATTATATGACCCGATGAATGAAATGAGATGGATTATTATTAGTTAGGTTATATCACTAAAAGTCCCATTAGCATGAACTGTGAACTACCGAGATTTGGTAAACGCTTATGCATATAATAGTACTATTTGGGGAAGATCACCCCAGTTCACGCCTTGACGGTTGATCCCCGTCGTGCCACATTGATTGGTAAGCGAATTTATGTATGAGAAGATTTATATAAACGTGATTATTGTGACGACACGCTGTTTTAGATGGGCAAAGGAATTACGGGTTAGCTACCCGTTGTTTGTTATAGTAAGGTAGCAATGTCATGCGGCTTATAATAATCCAATAACGAAAATACTGATATACGCATTGAATTATAATATATTGTCTGACTAGCAATATAGGGTCTTATTACTGATATTATGTTCGTGTTTTGGTTTTACATAACCATTTTCATATAACGGTTTTTATTTAACTCTATACAACGTTATAAAACGTATTGTATGATGTTTTTACGACATTGGTTCGTATAATGGTTTTGAAGGCAAAAGCCTATATTATAATTTACGACAAAGATTCCTATAAAATGTCTTTGGCCTATTTTATGGCCTACGACAAAGATTTGTACACTACGATTTTCGGTAACAATTGTATACCGGTGATATATCAATGGTTTTTATTAAACTCTATGAATTCACTCGGCGTTTTCGCTGACATTTTTTTAACGTGTTTTATCTCAGGTACTTGAAGGTAATTCTCGGGAAGACGACAAGAATTTATGGCCTGCATTCAAATAAAATTTCCATTCAAATGTTTTGTAATTTTGTATGACATATTATGACCTGAGGACCTATGTAAATTTGATATTCATGAATGGAAAATGCTTTATTATTAAACGACATGATTTATAAGTGTTGTCTATGATTTGAGTAATGTGCTATCCCGTAACACCAACGACTCTTCCGCTGATTCAAAACGTGATTATTTGGGGGTGTTACACTTAGCTTATCCTTCAACATAACAAATTTACATAATTCATCAAATAAGCTGAATTATAAGCTTATAATTTAGATGATAACAAATTAATACACTTAATCACATCAAATAAGCTAAAAAACAAATTCATAAGATAAATTCACATCACATAAGCTAAAAATGGATAAGCTGAATTATAAGCTTATTCACACCAAATAAACTAAAAATAAATAAAAATAGATGAGGATGGATTTTATCTTATGTTAATGATATGAAGAATGAGGTGATCGATTGACGATCAACTGATAATCGATT
Source organism: Glebionis coronaria (assembly GCA_025667525.1). Taxonomy (NCBI): domain Eukaryota; kingdom Viridiplantae; phylum Streptophyta; class Magnoliopsida; order Asterales; family Asteraceae; genus Glebionis; species Glebionis coronaria. Next base: position 418,350,452 of record CM046880.1, read on the forward strand.
GATGATTTGTAACATGATGGATCGATCGCAACTATGTGTTTTGTGTGTGTTTTAGTGTGTTTTTAGAGCGAGATAGATGAAGAATAAAAAGACAATGTGTATGTGTTTTTAGATCGGGGGTGAAGGTGTTAGATGCGGCGATTAAAAGATGAAAATGTCCCTATGTTTTTTAATTATTTTCTTTTTTCATTTAATAAATGTGAGATTATTTTGGGCATTTGAATCTTTTTGGTTGGATGGTCGGGACGTGTCTTCAAATATTACAAGGATATAGTATATCCAGTATATCCCTCCTCATTATCCTTAATTGAAATGATGATTTACAAAAAAAAATTAACCTATGATTTAAGAGCACAAAAAAAAACACGAAGAATAATACAAAAAAGTACTTAGATGCCCACATAAAAGTACTCAGAGACCTATCTTGTATTTTTCTGTGGGCTTCTGACTTATCTTTTGTTTTTACAGCATAAGTTAGAAAAATTATTTACATAACTATTTAAAAACATTAAATAGCTATTACAAACAAAACTTTCCTTTTTTACTTTTGTAAAAATCAAAGTTGTAATATATTTATTTAATAAAAACTTTTTATATTTTGTTTGTTGATAGTAATTATAAATTTGAAGTAATTAAACTTCAATTATGTTTGGTAGCAAGTAATTGGAAGTGTGTTAAAGCGACCAGTGGTTAATGGTTTGATCGAAAAACTTGATAGGCAACAAATCAACTTGAATTTGGATTTCATATAGTTGCTTTCATTTGAATGCTTTCTGAAAAACCGTTCCACATATGGTCCAATGATTTTGTTATAAGATTACCCATATACTCTGTAGAAACTAGAAGAGGGGGTGGGGATTAAATAGTTTCTAATTGATTTATCTCCTGATTAAAATTTCCTTTTAATTAGGTGAGTGCCAAAACTATCTTTTACTTGAGAGCTAGTTGCATAATGATTAAGTTCAATTCTAATGCATTAACAATAAGTAATAAGTGTAATGATGTTGAATGCAAGTAATGAGTAAGGAAATAGACAACCTAGTACCACGCCAACCTCCTGAAAAGGGAGGGCTTTACCTGGTTTGAGTATGTGTGGCGGTAGGCTCAAACCCCGTGGATTAGTCGGCCAATGAGTCGGAAATCACGGTTACCAAAATAAAAAATAAAAAAATGAGACAAACTAGTAGGAAGACACCAAGATTTATAGTGGTTCGGCAATGAGGCTCTATCCTCGTTCCTACTCCACTCCTCGAGTACACCTTACTCGAGATTTCCACTATATCCACAAGCTCCCTTCTTGGCGGAGAAAACCTTACAACGTCGCTTACATTATTTTCCGACACTAAGCTAAATGTCGAGACCTAATCTTAGCTAGGACCAATCTACCCAACGTCGCCCACTTCACTATTTTACGACACAAGGCTAGATGTCGACTTCTAATCCAAAGCTAGAACCAATCTTCACAACGTTGCCTACTTCACCATTTTCCGACACAAGGCAAGATGTCGAGTTCTAATCCAAAGCTAGAACCAATCTTCACGACTCTTCACTTTGAAGCTAAGTGAGAACTTCACACAACACAACTACATATCACTTTATAGTTTAGTGAGAACTCACAAGACATAACCACATCACTTTATAGTTTAGTGAGAACTAACACAACTTATTACAACTCAACTAAACATATCCAAGTACACACATGTAGCTTGGATCTACACAACACAAATCCAAGCACACACATGTGTAAAGGATTTACACAACTCTAATCCAAGTATTCACAAATAGCTTGGATGAACACAACTAGTCCAAGTATTCACAAATACATTGGATCTACACAAGACACAAATAAACAAATGATGAACATGACTAGATCTTTAGGAGAAGGTGATCTTCATCAATGCTTCATCTTTAATCACATCACAAGTGTGTGAGTGATCTTCTCTTTGGACAAGGTAAAAAAGGAGATCAAGGGGATAATCATAAGTAAACATACTTAACACATTAAGTGATCATTTACAAATGACTAGGATTAGATAGGGGAAAGAAGGCTGAAAGAGATGTCCAAAAAGGGTTAAAGAAAATGCAGATTTGATCCACTATTTATAGAAGACAAATGCCAACGGCTATCTATGGGCGGTTCCTTAACTACACAGGCGGTTTTTTATCGATAGGGTACCGCGTAGGCACTTAAGGAACTACGGAGAGTAGACTTCGCTCTTTTTTGTCTTTTAGTGAATTTGAAATATCTGAGGCTGTTTAAACCTTCAAAAGATATTCTTATGGCATTTGGAATATGCCATATTCAAATTTACATTTTCATTTTAATAAAACATTTTCTTAAAAATAAAGTTTATTAAAAATCTTTTGTTACATTTGATAAAAGTGAGTTTTAAGTCTAATCACTTTTATGATCACTAAGTATGATTAATATATGTTAGTGTAATGATTATTACCTTGATGATAATGTTTGTTAGATAATTCGTTTTATGATTGTGTTTGATAATAAATGTCTTTGTAGTTTGTCGTGATCAAAACTAAGAAAGATTAATTAATACTAACAATGTTTTTAGGCATTACTTTGCATTAACAATCTCCCCCTTTTTTATTACGACAAACTATAAACTCATTTACGTAAAATACAAGTTTATCCGAATTATTAACGAGTTTATCACTATCATTTCTCCCCCTTTGTTGAAGCAAAAAGGTTAGCACAAGTCTTTGAAGAACATAAGAACCGAACTTTGCTAGTAGCTTCCCCTTGGTGCTTACTCCCCCTTGCTTGGGGCACCAAGTAAATGAGTTAAGGTGACATGATACACAAAGGTTAGAAGAAAGAAAAGAAACACCAATGTATGTATGTGCACTACCTACTAACTAACTTGAGAGGGAGAAGGAAAAGAAATCTCAAATTAGAAGAAAGCATTTGCTAAGTATGTCCAAAAAGTGTGTACTGACAACATCATAGTTTAATTGGTGTAATAAAGGAAAAAAAGAAACATCCGAACCAATCAAAGATGATTAAAATGTCAAGGGGTTAAAATTGGAATTTATGGAATCACCCATAATTAATTGTAAGTTTTAACCATGATCAACTTTTTAACAAATGTGTGAAATAGAATTAACGGGACATATAACACACATAACATTCATATTACACAAATATGAAATAAAATACAAGAGAAATATTCATACACACAATATGAATATTTAAAGCAAAAAAATATGGAAAATAAACCACAAAGCATAAACTACTCTAATAGTGATAATCTTCCAAGATTGCTTAAGTTTTATTGACTCAAACAACTAAAGTACAAAATGTGCCTTAGTTGGAAAAGAAAGACGACGAAGCATCATTCGATGTTTTATTCACGGGAACGAAAACTTTGAGAGGAGGTCGAGTGAGGAGGAATTCAAGGAAATTTAGCTTGTCATAGATATGAGCAAGTTCAATTTGTTGAAAACGACAATAAGCACACGAGGAACCATGATGCAAAACAAAGTCGTTAGATGGGGGAGGTCCATCAAAATTAGAGTTTGGTGGAGAGGGAGATAATGTATAAGAGATGTTTTCACAATGCCTAGTGAGATTAGGAAAAGAAGATAGGTCATTGAGATGAGGAGAGTTGAAAGGTTTAGGTGGTGGTGGAAGAATTTGTTTTTCTCTGGTAATTGGATTTATGGAGTAAGTCTCATTCTAATATTTAATCGGAGAGAAAGAAGCGTTCTTGGAGGATTTTAGAGAAGAAGAATCATGAGGATTCTTGTTCTTTTTTATCCAAACGGGTCGAACCGAGATTTTCTGTTTCTTTGAAAGCTTAGAAGAAGAAGCTTTAGGTTAAGAAGATTGTGACAAAGAAATGTCAAGGTTAGGAATGGAAGAATTAGGCATTATGAGGGATGAAGAGAAGAACTCCCAAGAGAGAAGAATTTAAAGAAAATAGACAAGGCAAAGATTTGAAATAAAAATAAAAGGTTTGAGGGAATGTTTATCCAAATTGGGTAAACAAAGAATCTTAACCAATACAGTGGTCAAAGAAGAAAGACCAAAAATAAGCTAAAAAGTAGCTTTCATGTACGCGGTTCCTTACGGGAGCCCGCGGTTCCATATCGATATGGAGCCGCCTAAGGGCCAAGGATCCGCGTCCAGTGGACCATAGACCATGATTTTCAAAAGTTTTGGAGAAAAATAAGACTTTTTCAAAATTTTGCAAATCTTGGATTTTTACCTCTTTTAGCACTAGATTATGCTAGGGTTTCACAAAAGCAACAGATTCATAAAGAATGTCTTGACAAAGGGTGACAAAATATTTAGATAATATTTTGATCCAATTTTAAGTTAAGTGTTTAGAGGTTGTGATAGATTTAGGTTCAATTTTAAATAAATTGAAGTTGATTAATGTGATCACATAGGTTAAAACACATAAAACTAAATCCATAGATCATCCACGTGAGAAAATCATGAGGGAAAAGAAAATAAATACAAGAATTAAAATAACAACTAACTACTACAAAGTTAGCTAAAACTAGGTGTTGAAATCATAGTCCTCTTTGACTTGACCTTCTTTAAAAAGCATTTTATTTTGAAAACCATCATTCATCTCCTAGGAGGAGGAGGCATGGAGAACAAGGTAAGCAATAAATCATGCAACCTTCTATGAAGACCAAACATCTCCAACCTTAGATTTCGAATGATGTAGTTATTATAGAGACAACATGGGAAATTTGCACCATGAGCTTCTAGGAACCCAAAGAAGTAAGGATCATGATGTGTCGTGATGTGTATAGTGATAATTAGATACGTTATAGGGTAAATTAGAAAATTACCTTTAGAAAAAAGTAATAGTCTAATATTACCAATGACGAATTCAATTAAACACGTGGGTGAATCAAGTTCGTTGTACATGAAGATCTTATGAATTTGAGACGTTTTGCTTTGATTTGGACAATTGATTTGAATTGGTTTGTGGTTTTTAATCTACAATTAAAATCTACGAATTTTAAGCTATTTAAAATAAACCTAAAGTGCATGAATCGTAACCCCCGCCTATTTTAAAATCTACACACACTTAATTATTTAGAAATAAAACACTATTTAAAAGAAATTGATCTAATTAAAAATATTAATATTACTTAATGGAAAAGCTTTTACACTAATTTACTTTATTATTAAAATCTACTTTAAAACAAATCTATTTAAAAACTATTTTATTATATTTATTAAAGTCTAATTAAAAATTAAACTAATTAAGCTTCTAAATAAAAACATTTTTTATTTTATTTTTGTTTTTATTTATTTATTATTCTAAAACTAATTTAATTAAACTGTGAAAACTTAACTTTTGATATGTCTCAAATTAAAAACGTGATTGAGAAAAATTCAAGTAAGGAAAACGTTTACTTAAAGTTACATTATAAAGAAAACGTTCATATATGACTTTTAGTAATGTTAGAACAAAAAGAAGGCCTAGCCCAAATGGTTGGGTCGCTGGACAGTCAAGGAAGAGGTCACGGGTTCGAGACCCATGAAGAATTTATTTGGAATTTAAATATTGATCAGATTTTGACTTTAAATATGTAAAACCAAATGTCCTTTTACAGATTGATAATTCCGAAATATAAAACAAATTAAACAGTAATATTAAACATTCCAAATCAGTTGGTAGAGATAAAATGGCAAACATCCAGTAATAATAGATCAGTCAAATAAAACAAATATACCAGTACTAAAACCTCAAAGAACTCTAAAACGAAAATTACAGTAAAACAAGATAATACAGAAAATCAGTAACAGTCATACTCTAAAATATACTCAGCTTGCGAAAACAGATTATAGGTCAACCAGAAAGTCAAGCATTCAGCAATTCAGTAAGAATAAGCAGAAACTAATAGTTTTAGACATACCAGCTATAAGAACTTGATGAAACTCGGAAGCTATTCTACACGAGTCTAATGTATAGCAGCAAATTAAAACAGGATGCAAAAACTACCTAATGTAATAGAACACATCAACTATTTTCAAAACTGAAACCAACAGTCACCCAAGCTCATAACGCAGGCACTGATTAAATTATTTGAGCAATTAATAAACCCGAGGCTTAAACTACCAAACACAAAATAAGAACGCAAAATTTATTCAGTAAATTAAACGACTAAAACAACCTAAAAACAGATTCAAGATTTCTACTAATTAAAACTCAAACCTTCCATTCAAAAATCATACTCACTTAACCAAATCAAAACGATCAAACCTAAATCGAACAAAACAAAGCAGATCACAGATAACATGTTAAATCAAATATTTAAAAATAATAACTAGCCTAACCATTTTGGAGAAAACCGTTGAGATGTAGCTCAGCGCTGAACTGGCTTGAGACCTAAACGACGCCACCACCACCATTCTTTCACGAACCAATGTACCAACAGCAAGTCATCAAACCAACAGCTTAACGAAACTATTCTTTCACTATTTTCTAAATCCCGAACCGTAAACCACCAGTATATCATCTACTATTTACCGATTCAGCAGCTTAAAATTATAATTTTCGATTTATCAGTGGATAAACCGAGTTCCCAAATTCATTAGCTAGAATCAAGCTAATAAGCTACCATGAAGCTTACAAGACCAGATTTATTATTATAATAAGAAAAATCAGTAGAATAGAAACTTTGCTGGAAAATAACTTGAGACCAAAAAGTAATTAACATAGGATGTATACGAAAATTAAACCAACTTTATTAATCAAACTGAAAATCATTACAAACCATTACATAATTTTGAAAGAAAAACTTCTACAACTAATTTAACATTATAACACTAGCTAAAGAAAGGGATGCCTCTTAAGTAAAATGATGGGGGTTTTATAGCGAACCCGAGAGGTGAGGGGATTCGGGTTTGTTGAGGAAGAGTGGATTCTCAGCCATTGGATCATCTTTATCTTCTTCTCTCTCATGTTTGTTATGATCAAAGGGTGGAGATTGGTTTACCTTCTCGCGGATTGCCAACGTGGCCACTCTTTGTGCTACTTCTCTGCCTATGTGGCTTCACCCAATTGGTCAAATGACAGTCTTTCAGTAAGATCAACCAATAGGGAAGAGCTATGACGTTTCAATCAGCCACGTGGCATCTGGGATAGCATCTTCTCAACTCCTATTTTCATGGGAATTAATTTTAGAGCGTGTGATGCACTCTCTTGAAAACCCCCAAATTGATTTAGGGTCTTTGTTCTTGGCTGCTACCCTCTCTATTCTCTTCTCTGCGTCTATTTTCTTTTGTGTGTTACATTGTTTGTAACGAAAAAGTTGACCATCAAGTTATAAAGTTGTTTTCCACCGTCACTTCTTATTTCTCTTGGGCCTTTATTGGATCTTTGACCCAATTGGATAAATCTTGTAAATGGGCTTTGATTTAAGCCTTGGCCAAAATAGATAACAAAACATATTAATGGGCTTTCAGGCCCATTAAGAAAATGTGGGACCCACTCGTCGTCAGTATTGATAAATCCGTGACTAAAACGACTTGTTTTCGGCGTTGATTTTTCCATCAATCTCGTGTCGTTCTTGCCGGTTTTCACGATCATCGGTACCTACACACATCAAACGACAAACAAACGAATACAAGGCCAATTTCATGTGTTTTATGCATTTATGGCTTGTTTTTAGATATAAATGATATGAGTATTTTAACTCATATCAAATTCCCCCTTGCTAAGCAATTGCCGTGTCCTCACGCAATGATAAAATTACACTATATCTACACCATTATTCAACTTTTTGACAATTTATTTTGCAAAGATATAAAATAACTTTAAAGATCATAAAAACTCAAATAGATTCATCGTCCTCGACTTTTCACTTTTCCACGCCAAGTGCAAAAACAAGATCATTGTTATTACAAGTTGGTAGACTAACACGAATTCATGTGAGCCAATTATTCACTTAAACTCCCTTATTCCTAAGTGTTTCTCTTATATTTTATTGTTGTCTTAAATGATCACGAAGATGCATTTTTTTGACTTATTTCGATAATTTATTAGGCCAAAAATAAAGTGAACGATTTAATCAATAGTTAGCTAAAGGACAAAATCTTTTAAAACTGCTTCTCGGGACTTCATAAAGTTCATATCTTGGCATAACTTGCTTCGCGATTTGAGACCTTTCTCGGACCGATATTTGGCAGTGACTTAATACTTCCAACCTTGAGAGACGGTCACGAAACAATGGTCTTCTCTTCATAATATTTCTTCACTTGAAGTTTTGAGAGATTCATACTTGGACCACGACTTCATCATTTTTTTGCAATCTTTATTTGGGATTTTGATTTACAACGATTCGCCTCCTTTTTGGACTTGGCTTCATTTATCCTCATACCTTATTTTGGTCTTTTTGGATAGACTTCTCCATGACTTTTTGGGAGTATTTTGCTTTTCGTCGTGTGTCTCGATCCTTCATATTGATTTTTGATAAATGAGTCTTCACATCACTTGAGATCTTTAGCAATAAAACATAGCCCTCATGTCTTGTTAGGACCTTTTCGGACTCGCCAATCTTCGCATCCCGCTTCAATAAGTTATGCCTTGGCTATGAACTCTAATCCATACCGAGCAACTTCTAAACGATCTTGGGCTAGAAGCTAAGTAACTTTCCAAATCGTTCAACATTATTTATTGCAATTAAGTTTATTAACAAGTGATGGGAGAATAGGCTCATAATTAACTCACATAAATTCACGAAAGAATACCGAACTTATAATTGGCTCTATCATCTCTTGTTCTCCATAAATGAATACTTAGCCTATTAAATCAAAGTTTTGGGTTTTCAAGTCATCTATAGGATCTTGCAAATTCTTAGACTCATTCAAGTTTTAGAAATCGCGTTTTAAAGTTCCCTTGATAAACGACTCTCTAGGATCAATTATAGGAACTTGCGAAAAGTTCTTGTTCTTAACTCGTGAGAGTTAAGACTTTCGCGTTTTAAAGCTCCCTATATAATAGCCTAGCAAAACTTAATTCAAATACGTTAAGGAAAAGCTAAGGTTAAAAACCGAGTCGATTCAAAAACTATTCTTATTGAAAGCCTACATTCGTGTCAAAAACACTTATTTTACTTATTCAAACTTAAAAATAACACAAAAAATTTTAAAATTTTATTGAAAAATGAGAAAAACAATACGTTTGGACACGACAAAAGCAATTGCAAGCGATTATATCGATTGACTCCCCCATGCTAAAACCAAACATTGTCCTCAATGTTTCTTAGCCCAAGAGTGACACCCCCTTTCTAAAACACGAAGAGTCTAATGCAAATTCCTAGCATGGAAAGAGTACGCAAATCTATAATCCGTTTATTAATTATGCCTCAAGATAAAACGTTAGTCGATAAAAATCAAGGGTAAGAAAGTGTGCCCCTTTTTGGCATTCAAAGAATGGAAGATCAAGTGGACCGGCAAAAACCGAACACGAGAGTCTTCAAAAATAAGGGTCATACCTAAGATCACAACAACACAACAAAACACGAGCACAAGCTTGAAAGATCAAGCCTTATTAGGTGTTAGAAAATAGAAAGAAGATAGAATATATGGGACTCCCCCACAAGGCACCTCGTTTTTGTTCACCGAGTCATGAGCTCGACTCGATCCCCGCATTCATTGGTCCTTAGGGAAAAAGGTGAAAACCGGCATAATGGAATAGAATCTAACATGAAGCACGATGCCGGGGTCAAAGATCTCATCCTCGTTGTCGGATGACAAACGAAAGGATAAAACTCCAACACAAATCTCTAATAAGAGATGGTAGTCACAAACAATTGTATGGATATAGCATGCTCCACGAGATAAACTCGCACCAAGATGATTAAAAAGTCTTTCAATTATTGCATCGGTGAAAGGCCGAGATTTCCCTAAATCAATGATTCCGGGGTCGAATACCTCGTCCTCGGTGGAGAAAGGAAAGGATAACACGGTGTCGTCCCCCCATGCTAATCCAAGATCATATGAAGCACATGGTAATGGTGGGATAAAAGTTTCATCCAAAGTGGAATCAACATTCATTGCTTTATCAACCATTTCACCCTTAGGAATGTGATCAATAGGGTCATGGTACTCAAAATGAGACACATGAAAAACCCGCACATCAAGGTCAAAGTGGGTGGGAGGAGGACTTGGGACGAAATCATCATCAAGTAAATTCTCTAAAAAGAGAGCGTCCCCCTCCGGGTCGATATCATCAACACCCGGTGGTATCGAATCATGAGAAGCAAGAAAAGTGTCAATCTCCTCCATAAGCGGATCACTATTCTCAACGGGAATAGGAGATGGAGAGAAATACTTGGCACTAGGCTTAGAATTCAAAGCCTCGATCCTAGAAATGAGAAGATAGACGTTGGATAACTTCTCACAAAGAACCACATCTTCCACATCTAAATGAGTAGGTTCATCGGCGAACCCCTCAAAATCCGAGTCGTGAATATCATCTTTATAAGAAAGTTCATCGGAGAACTCCTCATTAGAAAATTCACTAGAAGTAGAATCATCCTCAAAATCTTCATTTCTATCACAATTTTCATTATTAGAGTTGGAGAAAATATCAAAGTGAATGGAAGAAGTCGAGTCATCACAATGTGGCAAATCACATATCTCATTGGAAACACCGTCAAACTCTCTTGGGTTTTGAACAAGAATAGTGCTAATATGCTCGTCCCCCTTGCTTAGAGAATTTTCGGGTTCCACGATGGAAGAATCATGAATAGGAGTGGTGATGTCATTAGAAATTTCCTCATCATCTAGGATGGGAGAATCCTCGGGCTCAATGGCTGGCAAGATACGAATAGGACACACGATAGCACTAGACGAAGGATGAAGAGCAATAAGATCTCGCAAAGAAATAGAACTATCCTCTTCATCATCCAAAAGAAGAGAACGCTCGATTTCACGATTAGCAAGATATTTTTCTTCCTCTTGAATTTTTTCTTTCTTTCGAATCTCAATGCTTAAACCATTATAATCTTGCGAAAGTTGTCTAATCTTAAGCTCACAATCTCGTCTAAATCCCTCATCAATCATTTCTCCATGAAATCGACGACTTCCTAATTCATTCGTAATGTCATTAATCTCTTGATTAATTTGTCTCTTTTCAAGCAACAAATCTTTAATACTTTTTTCAACAATTTCAACATTTCTTTGATTCATCGTCCCAAATCGTTCAATATCGAAAGAATATTGTGGAGATTGGTCAAAACCGGAAGGAATCGAATTATAGCAAGGATTAGGCTCATAAAAACTTTGATCTCTCGGTTGACAACAAAAACTCTCGTGAGGACCTCCACAATACTCACAACAAAGATATTGTTGTGATAAACTCGGTAAATCTTGTGGATAACAATTATCATTAAAGTTTTGATTGTAGCTCGGTTCTTGCTCATAATTAAGCGAGAATCGATGCGAACAATCATCACCAAAATGAGAATCGTTTCCACAAAACTCACTCGAGCACCACCGACATGGTAAAAAACCATATAACGGTTCTCCACACCCTTCACAATTGACGAAAGAAGAATTAAAATTTAGAGGGTGAGGAGAAAAAGAATTAAACATGATAGAGGATTAAGAAGATTATTTTTGGTATTTTTCATAAAAACGATACATACTATATAATAAGAAAATAACAAAACTTTCCGAGGACGGAAAGGGTCTTCAAATCAACGATCAACAAATTTCCACAAAAGCGAATCGTACACAAGATCCCCGGCAGCGGCGCCAAAATTTTTGATGTGTCGTGATGTGTATAGTGATAATTAGATACGTTATAGGGTAAATTAGAAAATTACCTTTAGAAAAAAGTAATAGTCTAATATTACCAATGACGAATTCAATTAAACATGTGGGTGAATCAAGTTCGTTGTACATGAAGATCTTATGAATTTGAGACGTTTTGCTTTGATTTGGACAATTGATTTGAATTGGTTTGTGGTTTTTAATCTACAATTAAAATCTATGAATTTTAAGCTATTTAAAATAAACCTAAAGTGCATGAATCGTAACCCCCGCCTATTTTAAAATCTACACACACTTAATTATTTAGAAATAAAACACTATTTAAAAGAAATTGATCTAATTAAAAATATTAATACTACTTAATGGAAAAGCTTTTACACTAATTTACTTTATTATTAAAATCTACTTTAAAACAAATCTATTTAAAAACTATTTTATTATGTTTATTAAAGTCTAATTAAAAATTAAACTAATTAAGCTTCTAAATAAAAACATTTTTTATTTTATTTTTGTTTTTATTTATTTATTATTCTAAAACTAATTTAATTAAACTGTGAAAACTTAACTTTTGATATGTCTCAAATTAAAAACGTGATTGAGAAAAATTCAAGTAAGGAAAACGTTTACTTAAAGTTACATTATAAAGAAAACGTTCATATATGACTTTTAGTAATGTTAGAACAAAAAGAAGGCCTAGCCCAAATGGTTGGGTCGCTGGACAGTCAAGGAAGAGGTCACGGGTTCGAGACCCATGAAGAATTTTTTTGGAATTTAAATATTGATCAGATTTTGACTTTAAATATGTAAAACCAAACGTCCCTTTACAGATTGATAATTCAGAAATATAAAACAAATTAAACAGTAATATTAAACATTCCAAATCAGTTTGTAGAGATAAAATGGCAAACATCCAGTAATAATAGATCAGTCAAATAAAACAAATATACCAGTACTAAAACCTCAAAGAACTCTAAAACGAAAATTACAGTAAAACAAGATAATACAGAAAATCAGTAACAGTCATACTCTAAAATATACTCAGCTTGCGAAAACAGATTATAGGTCAACCAGAAAGTCAAGCATTCAGCAATTCAGTAAGAATAAGCAGAAACTAATAGTTTTAGACATACCAACTATAAGAACTTGATGAAACTCGGAAGCTATTCTACACGAGTCTAATGTATAGCAGCAAGTTAAAACAGGATGCAAAAACTACCTAATGTAATAGAACACATCAACTATTTTCAAAACTGAAACCAGCAGTCACCCAAGCTCATAACGCAGGCACTGATTAAATCATTTGAGCAATTAATAAACCCGAGGCTTAAACTACCAAACACAAAATAAGAACGCAAAATTTATTCAGTAAATTAAACGACTAAAACAACCTAAAAACAGATTCAAGATTTCTACTAATTAAAACTCAAACCTTCCATTCAAAAATCATACTCACTTAACCAAATCAAAACGATCAAACCTAAATCGAACAAAACAAAGCAGATCACAGATAACATGTTAAATCAAATATTTAAAAATAATAACTAGCCTAACCATTTTGGAGAAAACCGTTGAGATGTAGCTCAGCGCTGAACTGGCTTGAGACCTAAACGAAGCCACCACCACCATTCTTTCACGAACCAATGTACCAACAGCAAGTCATCAAACCAACAGCTTAAACGAAACTATTCTTTCACTATTTTCTAAATCCCGAACCGTAAACCACCAGTATATCATCTACTATTTACCGATTCAGCAGCTTAAAATTATAATTTTCGATTTATCAGTGGATAAACCGAGTTCCCAAATTCATTAGCTAGAATCAAGCTAATAAGCTACCATGAAGCTTACAAGACCAGATGTATTATTATAATAAGAAAAATCAGTAGAATAGAAACTTTGCTGGAAAATAACTTGAGACCAAAAAGTAATTAACACAGGATGTATACGAAAATTAAACCAACTTTATTAATCAAACTGAAAATCATTACAAACCATTACATAATTTTGAAAGAAAAACTTCTACAACTAATTTAACATTATAACACTAGCTAAAGAAAGGGATGCCTCTTAAGTAAAATGATGGGGGTTTTATAGCGAACCCGAGAGGTGAGGGGATTCGGGTTTGTTGAGGAAGAGTGGATTCTCAGCCATTAAATCATCTTTATCTTCTTCTCTCTCATGTTTGTTATGATCAAAGGGTGGAGATTGGTTTACCTTCTCGCGGATTGCCAACGTGGCCACTCTTTGTGCTACTTCTCTGCCTATGTGGCTTCACCCAATTGGTCAAATGACAGTCTTTCAGTAAGATCAACCAATAGGGAAGAGCTATGACGTTTCAATCAGCCACGTGGCATCTGGGATAGCATCTTCTCAACTCCTATTTTCATGGGAATTAATTTTGGAGCGTGTGATGCACTCTCTTGAAAACCCCCAAATTGATTTAGGGTCTTTGTTCTTGGCTGCTACCCTCTCTATTCTCTTCTCTGCGTCTATTTTCTTTTGTGTGTTACATTGTTTGTAACGAAAAAGTTGACCATCAAGTTATAAAGTTGTTTTCCACCGTCACTTCTTATTTCTCTTGGGCCTTTATTGGACCTTTGACCCAATTGGATAAGTACTCATCCGTCTTTTATATCTTGTAAATGGGCTTTGATTTAAGCCTTGGCCAAAATAGATAACAAAACATATTAATGGGCTTTCAGGCCCATTAAGAAAATGTGGGACCCACTCGTCGTCAGTATTGATAAATCCGTGACTAAAACGACTTGTTTTCGGCTTAGTTGATCTTTCCATCAATCTCGTGTCGTTCTTGCCGGTTTTCACGATCATCGGTACCTACACACATCAAACGACAAACAAACGAATACAAGGCCAATTTTATGTGTTTTATGCATTTATGGCTTGTTTTTAGATATAAATGATATGAGTATTTTAACTCATATTAGATCACCCATGAAGTAAGGAATAGGAATGGCAAAGATAGGGGCATTAGTGTTTGAGGGTGGAGGAGGTGGTGGAGGCATAGTGTCCAAGGGTGAGATGGGAGAATTTGGTGGAGTGAAAGGAGAGGTAACCAAAGGCTCAAGGACAAAGGGAATGCTTTGTAGAGATTGAGGTTGAGAAATCCCATCCAAAGGAGGACTAAGAGTGAAAGGTGAAGAAAGCTAATTTATTCTTGATTGGAAAGAATAGGAGGTAGGACCATGTGAATGGTTAGTACCATGAGTTGAGTTTGTCTTGCATGGGGCAAGGGGTGGTGAAGGTGAAGAGGAAATGAGAATAGGAGAAATCACATTTTTGGGAGTGTGAAAAGATGAAGAACCGATGTTAGGTAAGTTTTGGAAGAATTGGATGTTCTAGTGGACACCGTGGTTGTGTGTTGAGGTTTAGAGAAGAGTTGAAGGGATGAAGAACACAATCAACAAGAAAGGGTTTAAGAAGAGAAAAGAATGATCTAAAGTAGTAATGGGTTAAAATCATTTTAGGTCAATAATGAAATTAGGTAGCCTAGTTTAGGAAAGTGAGGTTTTGCAAAAAATTTATCAAAGTTTTATAGAGATTAAGGAAAAAAGTGTAAGCAAAGATTCTATCGAAACAGTGACAGGCGGTTCCTTATGTAGGTCTGTGGTTATTTATCGCTAAGGAACTGCGGATTCGATATGGAACCGCGACCAGTGGTGTGAAAAATGTGCACTTCCTCAAACTTTGGTTAGTCCAGATTTCACACAAGTAAATAGCAAGCCAAAGTTAACTATAAGTCAAAATCTAGGAAGCTAACAAACACATAATATGCACAAAACTATGAAAATCGAAAGATCGATTACATAGTTAATTAAGGATTAAAATAGTGAGTAATACAAATAGGTAGTAACAGTTAATACACACATAATAATAAAAGAGAAGTTCAACACCACAAAACATGTCCAACAACATATTCATTATGAATCAAATCCAAGTCATCATCTCTTCTTCTTGCCAAGTCCTTTGATCAATTTTCCCAAGTACTTGAATCCACCTCTTGACTCTACTCGATGATCATGCAACTCACCTTGTGTTCTAAGATTTGACCGATAGACATCCTCAAGACTAAGGTTCTCCGGAATTTCACTAGTAGCATGGTGAGGAGGAGATAGGTCTTCTAACCCGTCCATGAATGAGTTAGTGGATGGGCGGGAGTTACTCGAAGAGCCGAAATGAGCACTTGCACCTATGCCATCACCATTACTTGTTGGCATAAAAGTGTCCTCATCATCGGACTCTTGTTGGTCGGCTTTTCTTGAACCTCTATCACTTCTAGGCTTTCTTTCATATACCTCTTGAATAGGTGACATAACCCGTTGAACCGATTGAAAGCGAGAAAGATCAAGATTATGAAAGTCACGAACAACCCTTTTTAAGAGGCGAGTAAGGAGCATGGCATAAGGGAGGTTTATTTTTGGCTTGGAGATAGCATAATTGATCCGTCGAGCGGTAAAATATGCTAAATTCTACTTGGTATCGGTAAAGATGCAAAATATCATATGCACTAAACATGCCGGAACATGATCCCGGTTACCACCAAGACAAAACACATTTTCCCTAAGGATGTTGGCCCATTGGACCATATCATCATTAAGGTCGCTTAAGAGAACCTCATGATGTTTCACCGAACGTCTTTTAGTATAAAGGCTTCTTACAACGGTTCCATTACGCTCTTTGGAAATGATGTCAGGGATGAAGTCAAGGTCAACTTCCAAGTGGTCATTTGGAGGACAATCGTTGGACTCAAGGAGAGCCTCAAGATTCCATTAATCCGTGAAACGACAAGTGCCCTCAAATGACACACCAATAATATGACCAAAGGCTTCGAGAGAGTATTGAATGAGTTGACCATTCAAGATGAACCTAACAAATATTCTACCATTTTCCATAATGAGAGAATAAGTGCTAGTGAACTCCAAGAGGAATTAGGGGTAAATGTCTTCTTCAATGTACAATAAAAAATTGAACCCAATTTGTTCAAACATAGACTTAATGTAAGCATAATTTCTAATGTCCTCTTGGACAACTCTACCCTCGTGAAAACAACGAGTCTGAAGAGAACGATCGGTGTGGGCAAGTTGAGTTGAGTGACAAAAGTCGGCAACGTTAGGCATATATTGTCTAGTGTCTTGGTGATCTTTTTTATATCTTGAAGGCATGATTTGTACCTAGATACAAAAAATAGTTGTCCAATCACTCATATGTTACATATAGACTAAGAATAAAAAATATGAGAATGTATTTCATCAATCTCTTGCCAAACAAGGTTTAATCCTTACCATTCTCATACTCACAATGTACCTAGTTCATTATTGACAATAACACATTGATCATGTAAGATCAACAATAAACTTTGAACATTGGTTTTTCAAAACAAGGTTTTTAGGTAAGCATTTAACAATGCTATTACCAACTTGTTCATGGGGTCATATCAATTCCATAAATCAACCAAAACTATTTAGTCAAAATTTGGATTTGTTCTACAAGTGGGTTTTAGTGAAATCTCAATGAATATGAACCTAAGGAATCAAAGTAACAATACTATGTCAACTCTTATTCCTAGTAAGGTTCTAATTCAATGTCAATTTTAAAAAGCCCCAAACTATTGAACCCTAGAAAAATTTAGATGAAATTGAAAGAAATGACTTACAGATTATTGATCTTGGATGAAGGATGAGTGAAACCCACAAATCGAAATAAATTGATCTTGAGTAATTGAAGGTTTTGGAAAAACAACAATGGTGGAAAAATGGGTATTTTCGTCGGCTGTGTGTGTGAAGGAGAGAGGTTTTGTTTGAAAAGGAATATTTTAATAGAACTGGCGCTTTAGCGAAGTTTCTGCCCGCGGTTCCTTATCGATAAGGAACCGCGCATTTGAACCGCGTGTGATAAGGAACCGCCTACAGTGGCCGATTTTTATAAAAAAACAAAGAATTTTTGAAAACCAAAATTTTTAATGTACTTAAAAATATATCTTAAACCTTTTAGGATATCATTGGATCACCACAACACTAGGTAATAATGCTTTATTGAAGGATTACGAGTTGAATCGAGATAGGAAATGACTGAAACGGACAAACGACTACTCGTAGCAAAGAAGCAAAAAGGAGAGGAGTCAAAGGAAGTGAATCAAGACCAATAACATTGATCTTGAGACAAATTACATTCTTCAAATCGAGGAGACGAAGAGATTGTGTCATATATAGTGGTTTAAGACGTGCCTTTCTGGCGAAAGTCTAAACCGCTTTGGTAATGAATTACATCAAGCAACTTTGATGCATAGAATAAGATCATTTTCAAGAGTAGTTTTATTCTATTTCAAAATATGAGCAAAGTATAGATTCACTTTCTCTCCCACATGACCGGATAATTATTGCTAGGATTGACAATAACAATATCCTTGGAATATTTCAATTCCAAATGTGTAAAATCCACCTACAACTTAATGAAGTAGTTTGGTATCTTAAGGGATTCACCAATCATCCTAGAGATGAGCTTAATTGCACAAGTTATACATGACATTGGGCCTACTAACCGTAATGGTGCAAACCATGAAAATCATGCTTGATACTTTAAGTTTCTACTAACTCACCCTACATCTCCATAGTGAGTCAAGTATCCAAGCAATGAAGGTTTGAGAGGGAAAAAGGAAAGAATCACAAACCACAAATAAATGTCAAGGCAAGGATGCCAAGAACAAGCATATAGTGAATTAATGATCAAAAGAATGATCAGTAGGGCGTGTGGAAGAACGAAAGCGTACCTTGGCCACAAAGATCTTGTGTCACCATCGCTTTGATACCAATTGTAGAAACTAGAAGAGGGGGGGGGGGGGGGGGGGTTGAATAGTTTCTAATTGATTTATCTCCAAATTAAAATTCCTAACAATTAGGTGAGTGTCAAAACTATCTTTTACTTGAGAGCTAGTTGCATAATAATTAAGTTCAATTCTAATGCATTAACAATAAGTAATAAGTGTAATGATGTTGAATACAAGTAATGAGTAAGAAAAGAGACAACCTACTAGGAAGACACCAAGATTTATAGTGGTTCGGCAACGAGGCTCTATCCTCGTTCCAACTCCACTCCTCGAGTACACCTTACTCGAGATTTCCACTATATCCACAAGCTCCCTTCTTGGCGGAGAAAACCTTACAATGTCGCTTACATTATTTTCCGACATTAAGCTAAATGTCGAGACCTAATCTTAGCTAGGACCAATCTATACAACGTCGCACACTTCACCATTTTACGACACAAGGCTAGATGTCGAGTTCTAATCCAAAGCTAGAACCAATCTTCACAACGTTGTCTACTTCACCATTTTCCGACACAAGGCTAGATGTCGAGTTCTAATCCAAAGCTAGAACCAATCTTCACGACTCTTCACTCTGAAGCTAAGTGAGAACTTCACACAACATAACTACATGTCACTTTATTGTTTAGTGAGAACTCACAAGACACAACCACATCACTTTATAGTTTAGTGAGAACTAACACAAATTATTACAACTTAACTAAACATATCCAAGTACACACATGTAGCTTGGATCTACACAACACAAATCCAAGCACACACATGTGCAAAGGATTTACACAACTCTAATCCAAGTATTCACAAATAGCTTGGATGAACTCAACTAGTCCAAGTATTCATAAATACATTGGATCTATACAAGACACAAATAAACAAATGATGAACATGACTAGATCTTTAGGAGAAGGTGATCTTCATCAATGCTTCATCTTTATTCACATCACAAGTGTGTGAGTTATCTTCTCTTTGGACAAGGTAAAGAAGGAGATCAAGAGGATAATCATAAGTAAACATACTTAACACATTAAGTGATCATTTACAAATGATTTGATAGGATAAAGAAGGCTGAAAGAGATGTCCAAAAAAGGTTAATGAAAATTCAGATTTGATCCACTATTTATAGAAGACAAATTCCAACGGCTATCGGTGGGCGGTTCCTTAACTACACAGGCGTTTCTTATCGATAGGGAACCGCGTAGGCACTTAAGGAACCACGGAGAGTAGACTCCGCTCCTTTTTCACTTTTAGTGAATTTAAAATATCTGAGGCTGTTTAAACCTTCAAAGGATATTCTTATGGTATTTGGAATATGCCATATTCAAATTTACATTTTCATTTTAATAAAACATTTTCTTAAAAATAAATTTTATTAAAAATCTTTTGTTACATTTGACAAAAGTGAGTTTTAAGGCTAATCACTTTTATGATCACTAAGCATGATTAAGATATGTTAGTGTAATGATTATTACCTTGATGATAGTATTTGTTAGATAATTCGTTTTATGATTGTGTTTGACAATAAATGTCTTTATAGTTTGTCGTGATCAAAACTAAGAAAGATTAATTAATACTAACAATCTTTTTAAGCATTGCTTTGCATTAACATACTCTAAAAAATAACGCTCATAAACCATGTACAAATCTTAATAGACGTGATATTTATACCACCAACAAAGCCTTAATAACCTTTCACAAGCGCAGTTTGATAAACTTCAGTTTTCAAATCATGTGAGATACGAGTCAAATTTTGTATGTGTATTAAAACCCAAATTGCTTATCTCTTTATTCAAAATAAATAGTTAATCACCCTTTTACAAGCGAAACTGATCAACTCCGGTTTTCAACTTTTGTGAGGCGCGAGTCAAATATTTTATGTGTATTAATACCCAAATTGCTTATTTCTCTTCAAAATAAAATGTTAATTGAGGGACTATGTTCATCCCTGATAACCTATAACACATACATGGTACAGTTGAAAGAAAATTTTATGCCCACCACATATGGAATCGCAAGACATAGTCGGATCAACTTCTGAGAGCGGATCAATAGGCAATTACCAGACCAGCTCCCAAGAGAGGATATGTGTGCCATTAACGATCTGCTCTTGCAAGCTACGATTAGATCATGAACCCTTCTTGACATGGGCCTCAATCCGAGCACTACCTGAAATATTAGGAAAGCCTAGTATTTTACACACACATGACACATATCTCTAACAACATGAAATCATACTTTTACACCGGAGCCAAACCGAAGGTAGGGCTGCAATCAAGCCAAGCTTTTATCAAGTAACTCGAGCTCGAGCTTGAGCTTGGCTTGATCAAGCCAAGCTTTTATCAAGCTTAAGCCTAAAAATTTGCTCGAAACATATATCAAGCTCAAGCTTTTAAGAGCTCAACTCGAGCTCTTATCAAACTTTAATAAAAATATTTTTTCACGATTAATGCATATAAGCATCTAAGGGCATTTGGGTATGAATCTAATTATAAAAGCGTATTTTATAGATAAATAAATCATATATCTTATAAGGACTTTTCATTCTAATTAAATTTATATTTTTGCTTCCTGTATTTTAAATACAAATTTTTATTTTTGTATATATCACCCATTGCTCACTACATTATTTAAACGTAAATATAAATATTCTATTATTATATAATACACCATTTCATTAGTTATGGGAATATATATATTATTAAAATATTATAAACTATTTTGACTTATGTCTTATTCTAATGTTGGGCTTTATTACGAGTACGTTATTATTAAGTTTTATTAATGTTTAATGAATCAAATTTTGTTTTGAAGTTATAGTTTTTGTTGGTATTACTTTATACCGGTGTGTTTGTCAAAACGAGCAGTAGCAGTGGGCAGTAGTTGTGGACAGTAATTGTGGGCAGTAACAGTGACCAGTAGTTATGACAGCTCACCGCTCATTCGCTACCGCTTCTTAAACAAGCATTGAAAAAGAGCCATCCTAAAAATAGCACCGTCCCAAAATGCTCACCGCTCATGTTGCCAAACGACCACTAAAAATTAAAAAGCTCACCGCGCCTTTTGCCAAACAAGTAACAAATTTTAAAATGCTCTCTCTCACCGCTTATCGCTAAAAAAAGCTTTGTCACCGATCTTCTCCAAACACAACCTACATATGTTTATTGATGAGTTTTGGGGTGTGTTTGTTGAAATGAACAGTAGCTGTGAGTAGGAGCAGTGAGCAGTAGTTGTGAGCAGGAGTAGTGAGCAGTAGTTGCGAGCAGTATCCGTGAGCAGTAGTTGTCATAGCTCACCGCTCATTTGTTCACCGCTCTTTGTCATCGCTCCTTAAAAGATGCATTGAAAAACTAGCATTCCTAAAAAATAGCACCGCTCACTGTTCTTTTTACAAACGACTAAAAAAATCATAACGCTCACCACTCCTTTTGCCAAACAAGCATTAAAAATCAAAATGCTCTTCTTCACCGCTCACCGCTCCAAAAAGCTTCACCACCGCTCATTGCCAAACACAACCTTGGGGTGTGTTTGTTGAAATGAGCAGTACCTGTGAGCAGGAGCAGTGAGCAGTACTTGTGAGCAGGAGCAGTGAGCAGTACCTGTGAGCAGTAGCTGTGAGTAGTAGATGTCATAGCTCACCGCTCATTTTTTCACCACTCTTTGTCACCGCTCCTTAAAGGATGCATTGAAAAACTAGCATTCCTAGAAAATAGCACAGCTCACCGCTCTTTTGCCAAACGACTAAAAAAAGTCATAACGCTCGCCACTCCTTTTGGCTATGTTTGGTAACAGATTTTTTAAAAGCGTTTTTACTAATTAGCATTAGCATTTAGCATAATTATTAAAAAACTTGTTTGATAAGAGAATGGGCATTAGTATTTCTCATAAAAATGCTCTTTTTTCATATGCTCTTTCAAAGAGCATTTTTAAATGAGCATTATTAATGAAGAGCTTTATACTTAATAAATTACTCAAATACCCTCATTAATATAACATATTTAATTTAAAAAATTATTCTATTTATATACTTATGTCCTTTTATGTCTTTTCACACATTTAAATTACAGCTATTGCTAATCTATCAAACACTTATATAAATTATCTGCTATTGCAAATTGTTACTGCTAACAGCTACTACTTACTGCTACTGCTAACTATTACTACTCCTGCTAACTGTTACTGCTAACTGCTAGTGTAACCAAACACACCTTTGTCAAACAAGCATTAAAAATCAAAATGCTCTTCTGCACCGCTCACCGCTCCAAAAAGCTTCACTACCGCTCCTTGCCAAACACAGCCTTGCTATAAAACAAATTAATTTTGTACATTCAAACTTTTCAAGTCAAACTCAAGCTATAATCGAATTTTATCAAGCCAAGCTCAAGTCTAGTTGAATAAAGCTTGATAAGCTATCAAGCCAAGCTCAAACTTACAAAGTTTTTATCAAGTCAAGCTTTAGCCATATTAAACTCGAGCTCGACTTGACTCGATTACACCTCTAATCAAAGGTCCATTCACACGGTCAAGCTAGCAGTGGAATCAAAACAACTAAGCCCATCCACAGAAAATCAGATCTAATCAACAACTGAATTTCAGATTCAAAACTAACAATCCTACTTGTCAAACCAGGCTAAAGCCTTACCCTTATTTTCTAACTTGTACCAAACACGTGGTTAAACTAGGTTACAAATTTGTAATAGCTTCTTACATCACCCGCGAACTCACACTAGTGGAAGCCTTACCTCTACTACTTAACTTGTACCAAACAATTCTTGGGAGAAGATCCCCCACACACCCTTATTAATCAAAGTCTTCATGGATAAATCCCCACCCTTTATCTCTAAATGATCTAAGGGTTGTGATTAAAACCCCTCTTTTTTATAACTTACCTTTATTATATAAAAAAACATAACAAACTCGGGATGGAACCCGATCCTCACTCCCACCGGCGACCACCACAACCACCTCCACCCAACCGCTGACCACCACAACAACCTCATCTCCCACCTTTTTCAGGCGACCACCACAACAACCCCACCTTCTTCCCGCGACCACCACAACAAACCAACCTTCTTCCTGCGTCATCCACACCAACCCACCTTTTTCCGGCGATCTCCACTCCAACCCACCTTTTCCATACATATATGAAGCTGATGCCAATGTTATTGAAGATGCATATAGTTATTGTTTATAATATAGGTAAAGTACATGTTATGATTGTTTATGCACACCATGTGTTTGATGAAATGACACAATGATAATCACATGTGATTTAGTAAGTTCTAAGTTATGAAACATTAAACTGTATACAGAAGAAGGCAAAGAGATGATTGTACAAGAAGAAGACAAAGTAATAACCTACAAGGGGTTAGTGAAACATTTAACTGAGAATGACTCATACATGAGTCACGTGACTCATGTATGAGTCAGTGTGACTCATGCATGAGTCAGTGTGTGACTCATGCATGAGTCAGTGTGACTCATGTATAAGTCACTGTGACTCATATATAAGTCACTATGACTCATGTATGAGTTAGTGTGACTCATGCATGAGTCAGTGTGACTCATACATGATTTATGCTCACTTGTTTCATGTTTATGTTCAAGGTTCTCCGTAATCCTAGAGATGGATCAGTTGAGTGTACGTGTAGGCATTTTATGTTTGTCGCCACATATTTTGTGTTTTGAAGGTAAAGTACATGTTATGATTGTTTATGCACACCATGTGTTTGATGAAATGACACAATGATAATCACATGTGATTTAGCAAGTTCTAAGTTATGAAACATTAAACTGTATACAGAAGAAGGCAAAGAGATGATTGTACAAGAAGAAGACAAAGTAATAACCTACAAGGGGTTAGTGAAACACTTAACTGAGAATGACTCATACATGAGTCACGTGACTCATGTATGAGTCAGTGTGACTCATGCATGAGTCAGTGTGTGACTCATGCATGAGTCAGTGTGTGACTCATGCATGAGTCAGTGTGACTCATGTATAAGTCACTATGACTCATATATAAGTCACTATGACTCATGTATGAGTTAGTGTGACTCATGCATGAGTCAGTGTGACTCATACATGATTTATGCTCACTTATTAACTTGTTTCATGTTTATGTTCAAGGTTCTCCGTAATCCTGGAGATGGATCAGTTGAGTGTACGTGTAGGCATTTTATGCGTTATGGTTTTCTTTGTCGCCACATATTTTGTGTTTTGAAGAACCGTGATCTTGAAGAGATTCTAGAGAAGTACATTTTAAGGCGTTGGAGAAGGGATTTGATACCGCTTTCATTAAGAAGAAACACAAGCAGATACGGAGAGAAGAACAAAACAATTTAAAGACTAACAAATGAGGCTAACTTTCACATAGACGAGTGCTTGTTTTGGTTGAGTAAAGATGCAGAAAAGTAGGAGAATCAAATACAACAAATACTTCAAGTGTTGAAAACATGTGTTGAATATCTGATTTAATTTTCTATTTTTATTTTATTGAAGTGTTGAAAACATGTGTTGACTATTTTATTTAAATTTATGATTTCTTTTATTGAAGTGTTGAAAACATGTCTTGAATATGTGATTTGAATACTATGTATTGAATATCATGAGTCACCTGACTCATGCATGAGTCGCCTGACTCATGCATGAGTCATATAAATTTGCAAGTGTTTATAAACACTTGTACATTTGATTGTTGTCATTTCTACACTTAATACAGTTTTATAAATATGTAAAAGTGCTTTTAACAGTTAAAACATATTTTGAGTCATTATGACTCATGCGTGAGTCATATAACTTTGCAAGTGTTTATAAAGACTTGTACATTTGATTCTTGTCATTTCTACACTTAATACGTAAAAATGTTTTTTTTACAGTTAATACATATTCTGAGTCGTTATAATACATATTCTGTCATTATGACTCATGTATGAGTCATACTGTCACTGTGCGACGAGCTTAAGTTGGAGCTTTCACCAACTGTACTGCTACGGTGGTTGTTGTTTATCCTCTCCGATGTCCTGCCCTTGGTAGTTTTTGCAGTATGGTGATATGCACATAACTTGGCTACTAAATCAGTTGCATCCTTTGCAACATTCACAACAACAAACCTGGATCATAAAACAAATGAAGCTTTTGCTCAATAATAGATAATGACTCATAATGAGTCATAATAGAAAACAAATGAAGCTTTAACATGAGTCACAGTGACTCATACATGAGTCACAGCGACTCATACATGAGTCACATCGACTCATACATGAGTCACATCGACTCATACATGAGTCACATCGACTCATACATGAGTCACAGCGAGTCATAGTGAGTCATAACCTATAATCATAAGTCACACTTCTATAATCAGCTTATCAGCTAAAAAAATCGACCCAACTTCCATAAAAATGCTCACTCATAAATTGAAACTTGCTAAAGCACATGTGATTATCATTGTGTCATTTCATCAAACATGTGGTGTGTATCAACAATCATAACATGAAACTTGAAACTTGAAACTTGAAACCTAATGCAATACTAACCTTAAGGAATTATCAAACAATTTCGTGTATTAGACACAAGTAAGCCTCAAGTAGGAATATCAACACATAACCTCAATCTCACAATTCTTTAACCTACTGATATCTAGATTTGCAAAAACCATCAAAAGAGCGAGACTTTGATTTAATATGAAAATGAATGAGACAAAAGCTTGAAACAACTATCACTAACCTCATAAACTTGATGCAAAGAAACTTACACAATTACACTAAGTCTAGAGCAGATCTCCTAAACAATTACACTAGGTCCAAGTTTATATATAAACCGTATTTTAATCAATAAGGCATATATCAATAACCATTCGAAACACTAATAAGCATAAAACTCATGTATGAGTCGCTAATAAGTCATACATCAACCGATTAATAATTATTAAACAATTTAAAAATCAACTTAAAATCGGAATAAGCATATAATCAAATAAAATCAAATTAATCAATATAAAATCATCTTAAAATCAGAATAAGCATAAAAAAAAGCAAAATAAGCAAAATAAAAAAAATGTTAGGGATATCCATAAAAAAGCAAAATAAGCTAAACCATTCGAAGCAGCAAGTTTGTCACGTATATCCATGGTGGTTAATTTGAAGTTGCAAGTTCAAGCCAAAATGATTCGAAGTAAATAATTAACACGTTCAATAACCGGTTAGATAATTAGGGTCAGGGTTAATAGAAGTTTATTGATCGGAATATATGGTGTTTGTTGATCGGAATCTATGGTGTTATTGATCGGAACGGATCAAAATGACGATGTGTGGGTATGGGCGGTGGTGGTTGGGAATGAAATGAAAACAGATGAAGTAAAAGTAACAGGGGTGGGGGGTTAATATGGGCCGTTTGATCAGATTGGATTGGTTGGTCTTGATGAGGCCATCAAGACTATGACAAAAGTACAGACTTAAATGATCTTTTGGCAATAATTCTTAGTTACCCAATTATAGACATGTTCTCTTCATGAACATTTCTCGTAGGTATAGTATACGTAAATGGGTATATAAAAGATAGTATATCATAAATTACAATTTGAAATTGAGTCGTCTGAGATTATGCAAGAGGCTTTCAACCGTTCTCACTTATCTCTAAAAGGTGCTATTAATAGATCATTTAGAATATTATAGAAACTGTGATAAATACTCGGTTGATAGCCTAAATATAGCGAGGAAACTCAACATAATATAACTATGATTACATTTACTTTGCAAACCATAGTAATGACAAGAGTGACATGGTGTTTACACGTTTGAACAACATACATACTTCATGGAATGGTATGTGATGTGATGAAGCTCGTGATGTTCATGACTCAGTTACAAATAATTAAGATATATTCGGTGGCGAAACTACGAAAATAGAGTGTGAGGCAACAAATTTTTTTTGACGGAGGAAAAAACTATGATCGTAATAATAAATTTAGTATTTTTACTTATACGTGAAGAATTTATAAGCTTTAAAAGAGTTGAATTTTAGGTTTTAATATGTGAGTAAGGAGCGATATGAGATTTGAGTGAAGGACATTTAAAAAAAAATCAAAATTACATTAAAATCTCGTTTTTTTTTACTAGTCATATAAAACGCTACCACCCCGTACCTAAAAAATGCATCCGCCTCTGAATATATTGCTACATTTATATGGAATGCATGTTGTTGGTAACTGATAACCTGTGTATTATAGTGTGTATGTAATGTCAAACAACTTTATTACATTTGTTTAATCAATTTTTTTTTATTGACACATTCTTTGATGTTTTTCGTGATTTACATTTTAAGCTAGAACTAGAGGTGTAAACAAGTCGAGATTTTAATGAAATACTCGAGCTCGAGCTCGTTTAACTTGAGTTCGAACTTAATATTCTCGAGCTCGAGTCGATTTCGAACAGATATTGGTGTTCGTTTAATATGGCGAGCCAAGCTTTAAAAACTAATATTCAGCTTGGCTTGTTCGAAAACTCGTTTAATTGTCAAGAGCCGAGCGAGTTTAACGAGCCGAACAAACTATTCGAGCCGAACGAGCTATTCGAGCTTAACATGTTAATGATAAATCTATAAGCATGTAAGTTACATACACTTTAGCTTACTCATTAAATATTATTATCATTTTAACAATCATAAACGAACTTTCGAGCTCGAGCTTGAGTTAATAAACGAGTCTATGAACCTATGTCTTTTATATTACTTAGTCTAAACAAAAGTTAAAAATCGTAAACAAGTTTCAAGCTCGAGCTCGAACAACAAAAAAACATTCGAGTTCGAGCTCGAGCCAGATTATAAAATTTTATTCTAACTCGAGCCTGACAATTAATAAACAAACCTAGCTCGTTTAGGTTAAAACTCGACTCTACTTAAATCGTTTACGCTCTTAACTAAAACTACGTTACTAAATACTCTATCTGAACAAATAATTATGCTTACTACTATACTATTGTACTACTACGAATATTGTAACACCCCACTTGGATAAGTGGACCGTTACGTGTATTTATGGCGTGTCATCAAAGCATAAGGTAAATGTCCTAAAACATTGAATGACCATAACGGAAATACCGGAATCAAACATCGGTAATCCAACCTAAGCTCAAAACATGAAAAGTAAATACTGAGGAAAAAGGACTAAACAATGTCCAAATAAGCAGAATAATGTAAGAAATGCATAAAGTAAGAAGTCTGGATAGCTTCCATCCAAATGCACATGCTCTCAGAATCCTAAGAGTGTCCTGGTGTACCTGCCGTTAGAACATGAAAGGAACTACGGCTGAGCATAACGCTCAGTGAACGAATATAGCATGATAAGAATGTACTGAAAGTAATGGAGTAGAAGACAACAATGAAGCTATAAGATTGATATGTAACATGTGGTAGAACTCTGCATAAAATCTGAGAAACCTGATTCATAAATGTTGAAACTGAAATATAACTATTAATTCTGAAAACATGTATTTACTGTAATTTTAATTGCCAGAGCTTATATAGGTCACGTGCTGTAACAACCGTGCATGAATAACTGGAGGGGTGACGTCGTCATGCTATAGAGGGGTGACCTCTAAATAACTGTGCTGGGTGGAGGGATCAGCTCCAATGTGAAGGATGTAGAGCACACACCACATTCACCCTGATAACTTGTAACACATATAAGCCTAGGATGCATCCATACGCCCCACTAATAATACTGATAAAATGGCCAAGCTGAGCTGAGTGGGACGATGCAGGATATCACTCTCATGCATGTGAGTCACGACACCGGTGCCTCTAGTGCCGTGGTTACGGTACCTCCGTAACTAGTACATAAACTGGTCGTGCTTGTATATAATGCTCAGGCAATTTATTTAGTTATTAATATGATTACTGATAAACTTAAACATATACTGGGGAAAAACATTTGGCTGAAGACGGGGAATCCTAATCATGCATAGAAAGGAAGTCCTTACTGAAAGGACGGAAATCCGTACCTCGTGTCCAGTAATGTCATAAGACTGAAATCTGACAGATCTACTCTGACTTCACGGTTACTACATAAATAACGGACATGTAATAAGTTGTCTGATTACTGGTTACTGTTACTGATTCTTATTGTTCTTAACTCGATTTATAACGTTCCTGTATTGTTGCACTGTTTGTGTATAAACCGGTAACTCTGACTGTCTTTAAACATTTACTGATTATTTGTATATCTAGTACTTTTGATTACTGTATAATATACTATATTCTGGTTGGTGTATTTTTTTTGTACTCTGATTAGTGTCTAATCTGTATCTTTAAGTACTTATAATGTGATAAGTAATCTACTAAAATAGAACGTTTCCTGAATTAGAAAGTTTCCTAAAATAGAAAGTTTCCAACATAGATTCCATGAGAAATTAAATCTTTTAAATAAAACCAAGTATTTTAACTTAATAAACTAATTAAATCGTTTAAATTAATTTACTAATTAATTTAATAGAACACTTTCTTATCAGTTAAACCATGATAAAATTTACTCGGTAAAAAAAATGATTAAATATAATTTAATAAATCCTCGTTCATATCATCCAATTGTATACCCTGAAACCCGAGTCAAAACTTTAGCCTACCGAGACTTCTAAAGTCTCGGTCGCACGATAAAGCAACTAACGAAACAAACGAACCAAACACCCCTTTTTGCCCCTTTTGTCCGAGATCCCACAGCCTAGTGCTGTCCGAGATCCCAAACACCCCCCCCCCCCCCCCTTTGCTACTGCTAGGGCAGCATTTCCCCCTGCTGTCTAATGCTACCCACCGAGAGTCATTAGGACTCTCGGTTGCCACTGTTGTTAGGAAGAAGCCCCCTGCTGATTGATTTTTTTCCACTGTCCTTAAACCCAAACACCCCCTTAATACACTACAACCCCCTGTTTACTGTTTTTTTTTGTAGCGGCTGTTTAAAACAAGTCACAACCGAGACCTTAATATGTCTCGGCTGTGAGAATCAAAAGCCCACCGAGAGCTTATGCTCTCGGTTTATTATCTTTTTATTAAACACCACAAACCGTCACTGATTAATGATTACAAAAGGGTTAAATCCAAGATTAACGTGCTCTTGTTAAACTCACAGAATTTCGTAAATACAAAGGAAGAAATAATAGATGGTTACCTTATTCGATTAGAAGGACATCAATTGCTTAACTCGAATCACAAAACCAAGATCACGATCTCTTTTTTTTTTGTTCCTGATCTAGCCGTCGGCACCACAAACCCTATATTTTTTTTTGTTACCGTTTGGCAAGAGAAATGGGTATGGGGTTACCCCCGTTTTTTTTTCTGTGATTTAGTTGTAGTGGGCTTAAAGCCCAAAATCCTAATTCTTCTTGTGTTCAAACGCAGCCCAACAATTTCACATACTCTCTTATACTTTCGTTTCGTTGATAATATTAACTTGCGTTTGCGTGTTTTAAATCCCGTCATGAATTTATTTATTTCCTGAAAATGGATATACCATTAATACTGAATAGCTAGTAAATAAATTATTAACTAAAAATTATGTTCTGAATAAATAAATTCCGTCACGATATAAATTAAACTGAGACTGTGTGATATAATATTTGTGGATTTTTAAACATTGTTTACGTGTTCGTAATTTCATCCTCGTAAATGTATTCTGTCGTGAATCATTTATTTCCTGAATAATTAATATTCGCGTAATATCTGAATTTATACTGTTATTTTATTATCTGAATAATAGTTACGTAACGTTTAAATTAAAGCTGTGATTGTTCGTAATTAATGTTCGAGGATTTTTAAAGCGGGTTTTACAATTCTTCCCCTCCAAAAAAAATAATTCGTCCCCGAATTAAGGATATGACTATACTGGGTTTTACAATTCTTCCCCTCTAAAAAATAAAATAATTCGTCCCCGAATTAAGGATAATTAAGTTGGTGAAGCATATAAAAACTGAAAGGACATATAAGCTGAAAGGACATGAAATCTGAAGAGGCATAAGAGCTGAAAGATCATTCGTCCTTGATTTAGGTCATAATGCTGCTGAAAGGTATAAACATGGCATGACTGAATTGAATATGTAACGTGACATGGCTGAAGAATTTAACTGGATTAATTGTAGGGAAATGAGATGAGAGGTCCGGATGGACTCCTCCGTTTCGAGTGGCCTCCCGCTCGAAACGATTCCTTCAAATGTCTAAACATAATAATAAAAATCTTGGTCCTGATGACCCTGTCCAGACGATGCTGAATAGTTTCTGGTTCCATACTTAAGATGGATTTCCTGAATATGATAGGATGAAAAAAAAAGCCATAGCATATAGGATACATGAAACAGTACGTACATATATCCTGAAAGATGATTTGTATATCTATGAGTAAGCTTCTGAAAATATATAGGGATGAACTACGCGAACAATTGTGAACGTGCTACGTGAGCAATTGTGAACGTAGTTCGCGATTATATAAGGAATGTTGTGCATGAAGTATGTCGTGAATGTGATACGTGAAGCATACTGTGGACGTGCTACCAGAACATATCATGAACGTATGCTGACTGAGGAAGGAATGCCAAACAATACGGCCTGAGATGTGAAACGTCTGCCTGGTTATGGAATAGCTATCTATACTTGATTCTCGATTCTCAAGCTTCCTATAACCGTATTCGGTAATAAACTGTGAAACGTGTATCACGGAATGGAACACGGACTTGAACGTGAACAATTGTGAACGTGAACAATTGTGAACGTGAACGTGAGCTTAAATCATGGGATATCATAAAACATGAATTGAAACAGATCATATTGTGAATGAGATGTAAACGTGAAAGTGAAAATAAACGTGAACGTGAATGTGAACGTACACGTGATCGTGAACATGAACTTGAGCATGATTCGCGAACGCTAATTTCCATCTGACAAGATTGTGGATGGAATACCTCGGAATTATACGATCTATTTCTAAATTTCCGGCAGATTTGTTACTACGTAATCATTTCGGATAAAAGAAGACGTGTGGGCTGGTTAACTGGTTAGCAACGACTTAGATAGCATCATGCTTCGTCTAAGTCTGTGATAGCTGATAATAACCTCATGGATTCTTGTCTCATTTCTGCTCAGAAATTTCTAAGGGTTGTAGTAACATACTAGCATGTCGGTGTTCTATCTTGAACCTGCTGTATGTCAGGCATCTAGATATGAACATAGTCGCATCAATTGTGTTATACTGCTTCTATCAAAATTCTGTCTGGGATGGAGGAACATTATGGTGGAATCTGGATGAATAGTCATGGAAGGATTTTAGTGAGGACTGTCAGTAATTTTTGCGGTAGCAGTCAACTGAGTTCTAGAAATTTTGTACTCCAATTACAGACGTCGGTCTTGACCATTTGGTGATGGCCTTTACCTTCGCAGGATTGTCTGAAATTTCTTTCTGTTGAAATAGGGTGGTTCAAAAATGCCACCTTGTTCAACTGGGATTCACATCTGGGGAGCTGCTTATATAATTTTCTCCTATCGGGAATTCTGTACAACATCCTCTTGATAGACAGAAACGGTACACCTCATGGTGGTGCGCTAAGGCGAATAAAGCCTCGTTCCGATAACTCTTGCAGCAATTGCTGTAACTTTTTTTTTTAACTTAGCTGAAGCCCTGGAATAAAGAGTTTTGAAAACAGGTTCTATTATTGAGACAAGCTTGATGTTAAATTTTGTCTCGTGGTTAGGAAGGAATTTCTGGAACACCTTCTTAATTACTTCTGGAAATGCTGAAATATCTACTGATCATAAATTTTAAGAACTTCAGAAGTGGATTTTAACTGGTGGCTAGAAAGTCTTTGCAGCTATAGGATAATAATTCACGTGCTCGTAAAGCTAGAACAATTGTACTGATTTTTCTGGCAGGAGTAAAATAAATATGTTCAAGGTCGGTAGGACGGATCTCGTCGTTAACTGAAAATAAAAATTTAATAAATATGGTGAT
This sequence comes from Glebionis coronaria, assembly GCA_025667525.1. Classification (NCBI taxonomy): domain Eukaryota; kingdom Viridiplantae; phylum Streptophyta; class Magnoliopsida; order Asterales; family Asteraceae; genus Glebionis; species Glebionis coronaria. Next base: position 418,384,037 of record CM046880.1, read on the forward strand.
GTTGTTGAGTCCTTTCTGGCTGAGAGGCAGTTGACTACCTGATTTAAGATAAAGTTGACATAGGAACACATGAAGTAAACATGGCGACTTTTCACTGAATGTGTTCGTCTGAAACCTCATAGAATGAATACTGTGTGTTTAACCTGAATAATACTCTAGTGGTGGTGACTGAATTTTTAATGATATGATTCATGCATGGCATAATAGAACAGGTATACCCCTTTTTGAAAGGTACCCTGAATTATTGAGGACCTGGTTTAGAAATATACGGAGTTATGAGTTCTGACTCGTTCTTTGAGAAGATATTCGTATGACGTATATCATGACTGGTGTCCTGACAATGTCTTCCGAAATGATACTTGAGACCTGTGTCTTAACTGTTGTCTGGACATGTATTTTAATGGTGAGTCTGAATAAGGTTAAGAATTTTGGTAACTGCTAGGCTTGACGAACCGGTTAGACTACTGACCCCCTGTACTTCTGGTCACGTCCGTGCCGGAGTCCCGATGTTACTGACTGATTAATTATAAGCATGGTGGTTGTCAATACTGCTTTGTCTGTCAATTTACGGTCATGATGCAACTATTCCGACTGAAAGATTAGCTGAGTAACGTGTGACATCTAACTGAGAAAGTAAAAGTATGGAATAGAATGGCAGTGTCTGATGGTTGAAATTTATTCTTGTCAGGAATTTCAAGTTCGTAGTTTTCGTCCTTGTTTGCAGAGTCTTCATATTATAAACGGCATCAGCATCTTGAGAAATCTCCAAAGTATCAGCAGCATCCGCATTTGTGAGGTCTTCAAAGTGTTAGCAAGATCAGCATCTGGTAAAATCTTCAATTCACGAGCAGCATCAGTACCTGGTAGAGTATCGACAAGTGCAGACGCCGCTATGATTGAGGATTGACTAACAATATCCATGGAGTAGGGTATAAGGAGTATACCTGGACTACTGTACCTGAAGTACAAAATGAATACTGCACATGGAGTATATCTGAGACATTGTACATGGGGTACGTATGGAATACTATACATGGCACTGGTGGAAATTTTATGGGATGATCGATAGTGGTGTAAATTGTCTGACATGATCGAAGAAATAAATTGATTTAAACGGTAGTAACTGAACTGAAATGAGTAATATGATATCCTGGTAATTCCTGCGTAGACTTAATGCTGGTTGTATAGGGGCTGAAAGTATGATTAAACGGAGTTTCATCAATGTTCAGTATAAGGACATGATTGATGAAGGTCAAACATGATTTATCATGAAACGGGATCTTACTGTAATCCTTTTGTACATTAGCATGAAACATTATCATTCTGCTGAACATAAAACCCTCGTAAGTAGACATGAAACTGAATCAGCATGAAGACGTCATCAACGTGAGGGTATGAAAATTTAACTGTTACAAAGAACATAAAAAGTCTAATCAACTGAGGTTTAAAATCAACCGATGTGGATGGCTATGGTTCAATCCATAGAATCCAAGGAAGAAAACATGTGACTAAGTATGGGCGATTCTGGTTCGATCCATATTTGTCAAACTTTCATTAGAACTGCCAAGTATAGAAATTTATAATCTGGGACTAAATATGGTTGGCTGTAGTCCAATCTATACTTGTCAATATTTTATACAATGTCATGATATGACAAGGTAACCACTATGAATCGGTTCACAAAACAACCTTCGGCTGAATAGCATGAAATTTTGACCTGAACATTGGTGAACGTTTATGGTTGGTTCGCCAAGTTATACTTGACTGAAAACATGAATCTGTCATGAGTAAGGGTAAACGCATATGGTCGGTTTACCAATACAAAATCTGAACGGACAAGGGTGAACGCCTATGGGTCGGTTCACCGAAACAAAATTCGCAGAAAAGCACATGCGACTAAATATGGCCAGTCCTGTACCAACCTTTTACTTAGTCAAAAAAAACTTTAAGGAAACAGTTTGATAAATGAAGAAAACTGACTGATAAATGCATGAGAAACATGAAAGATAACAACGCCAAAATCTGGGAAGTTCCTTGTGACTACCCACTAGCCACAGGTCAAGTTTTAGAGCCTACAGGTCGAACCTTGCGCTCTGATACCATAATTGTAACACCCCACTTGGATAAGTGGACCGTTACGTGTATTTATGGCGTGTCATCAAAGCATAAGGTAAATGTCCTAAAACATTGAATGACCATAACGGAAATACCGGAATCAAACATCGGTAATCCAACCTAAGCTCAAAACATGAAAAGTAAATACTGAGGAAAAAGGACTAAACAATGTCCAAATAAGCAGAATAATGTAAGAAATGCATAAAGTAAGAAGTCTGGATAGCTTCCATCCAAATGCACATGCTCTCAGAATCCTAAGAGTGTCCTGGTGTACCTGCCGTTAGAACATGAAAGGAACTACGGCTGAGCATAACGCTCAGTGAACGAATATAGCATGATAAGAATGTACTGAAAGTAATAGAGTAGAAGACAAAAATGAAGCTATAAGACTGATATGTAACATGTGGTAGAACTCTGCATAAAATCTGAGAAACCTGATTCATAAATGCTGAAACTGAAATATAACTATTAATTCTGAAAACATGTATTTACTGTAATTTTAATTGCCAGAGCTTATATAGGTCACGTGCTGTAACAACCGTGCATGAATAACTGGAGGGGTGACCTCGTCATGCTATAGAGGGGTGACCTCTAAATAACTGTGCTGGGTGGAGGGATCAGCTCCAATGTGAAGGATGTAGAGCACACACCACATTCACCCTGATAACTTGTAACACATATAAGCCTAGGATGCATCCATACGCCCCACTAATAATACTGATAAAATGGCCAAGCTGAGCTGAGTGGGACGATGCAGGATATCACTCTCCTGCATGTGAGTCACGACACCGGTGCCTCTAGTGCCGTGGTTACGGTACCTCCGTAACTAGTACATAAACTGGTCGTGCTTGTATATAATGCTCAGGCAATTTATTTAGTTATTAATATGATTACTGATAAACTTAAACATATACTGGGGAAAAACATTTGGCTGAAGACGGGGAATCCTAATCATGCATAGAAAGGAAGTCCTTACTGAAAGGACGGAAATCCGTACCTCGTGTCCAGTAATGTCATAAGACTGAAATCTGACAGATCTACTCTGACTTCACGGTTACTACATAAATAACGGACATGTAATAAGTTGTCTGATTACTGGTTACTGTTACTGATTCTTATTATTCTTAACTCGATTTATAATGTTCCTGTATTGTTGCACTGTTTGTGTATAAACCGGTAACTCTGACTGTCTTTAAACATTTACTGATTATTTGTATATCTAGTACTTTTGATTACTGTATAATATACTATATTCTGGTTGGTGTATTTTTTTGTACTCTGATTAGTGTCTAATCTGTATCTTTAAGTACTTATAATGTGATAAGTAATCTACTAAAATAGAATGTTTCCTGAATTAGAAAGTTTCCTAAAATAGAAAGTTTCCAACATAGATTCCATGAGAAATTAAATCTTTTAAATAGAACCAAGTATTTTAACTTAATAAACTAATTAAATCGTTTAAATTAATTTACTAATTAATTTAATAGAACACTTTCTTATCAGTTAAACCATGATAAAATTTACTCGGTAAAAAAAATGATTAAATATAATTTAATAAATCCTCGTTCATATCATCCAATTGTATACCCTGAAACCCGAGTCAAAACTTTAGCCTACCGAGACTTCTAAAGTCTCGGTCGCACGATAAAGCAACTAACGAAACAAACGAACCAAACACCCCTTTTTGCCCCTTTTGTTCGAGATCCCACAGCCTAGTGCTGTCCGAGATCCCAAACACCCCCCCTTTGCTACTGCTAGGGCAGCATTTCCCCCTGCTGTCTAACTGCTACCCATCGAGAGTCATTAGGACTCTCGGTTGCCACTGCTGTTAGGAAGAAGCCCCCTGCTGATTGATTTTTTTCCACTGTCCTTAAACCCAAACACCCCCTTAATACACTACAACCCCCTGTTTACTGTTTTTTTTTGTAGCGGCTGTTTAAAACAAGTCACCACCGAGACCTTAATATGTCTCGGCTGTGAGAATCAAAAGCCCACCGAGAGCTTATGCTCTCGGTTTATTATCTTTTTATTAAACACCAGAAACCGTCACTGATTAATGATTACAAAAGGGTTAAATCCAAGATTAACGTGCTCTTGTTAAACTCACAGAATTTCGTAAATACAAAGGAAGAAATAATAGATGGTTACCTTATTCGATTAGAAGGACATCAATTGCTTAACTCGAATCACAAAACCAAGATCACGATCTCTTTTTTTTTGTTCCTGATCTAGCCGTCGGCACCACAAACCCTATATTTTTTTTTTGTTACCGTTTGGCAAGAGAAATGGGTATGGGTTACCCCCGTTTTTTTTTCTGTGATTTAGTTGTAGTGGGCTTAAAGCCCAAAATCCTAATTCTTCTTGTGTTCAAACGCAGCCCAACAATTTCACATACTCTCTTATACTTTCGTTTCGTTGATAATATTAACTTGCGTTTGCGTGTTTTAAATCCCGTCATGAATTTATTTATTTCCTGAAAATGGATATACCATTAATACTGAATAGCTAGTAAATAAATTATTAACTAATAATTATGTTCTGAATAAATAAATTCCGTCACGATATAAATTAAACTGAGACTGTGTGATATAATATTTGTGGATTTTTAAACATTGTTTACGTGTTCGTAATTTAATCCTCGTAAATGTATTCTGTCGTGAATCATTTATTTCCTGAATAATTAATATTCGCGTAATATCTGAATTTATACTGTTATTTTATTATCTGAATAATAGTTACGTAACGTTTAAATTAAAGCTGTGATTGGTCGTAATTAATGTTCGAGTACTTTTAAAGCGGGTTTTATAATTCTTCAACTCTAAAAAAAATAATTCGTCCCCGAATTAAGGATATGACTATACTGGGTTTTACAAATATACTGTTACTATTATGTGTCATCAAACATATCGGCCTTTTAGCGTAAATTGTTTTTAATTTATGAGTTTTGTTAACAGCAGTCTTATGGGTTTTTTAAGCATACTATAATTAAAAATTAACATTTAATTAATAAAACATTTTTTATGTTATTCAACATTTAACTAAGATAAACCATTTCATGTTTAATTATATTTTCTATAATTTTAATATTTAAACATATATAAATATAAAAATAGTGAGTTTATTAAATGCTATGTTATAAAAAAACCCATAAGTTGTTAGCAAAACTTTTAATTTTATATCTAAGATTATTTTCTAGACAATTTCGCAGTCTTTTCAATCTACTAGAGATTGGTTTACAATTTGTTACGTATTCCAATTGATTACCTATACTATATTCTAAACTTAACCTTAGGGGAAACTCATAATGTGGAATAATTATATACGGGATGATCATTAGAAGATATATGGGACATTTACAAAATGCTTTTGTATCAAAGATACCCCAAATCCATGATACATTTTTAGCAAGTGAATTTGGAAAACTTGATGTCCAAATTCATCTTCTTCAACCATATAGATACACAAAATCAATGTATATTAAACATATATTTAATGGCAGTAAAGTAAAATGACTTGTAGACAAGAAACTTTCCTAAAATAAAAAAGTTGCATCATTGGAATAAATACCTTGATTAAGGATAATAGATTACGGGACCAAAATGTCAAAGATCAAAATGGGTCTTAAATCTTAATGGCAATATGGCATGTCTCTAAATGAAAAAGTGTAGTGTCCAATGAGATTATTAGGTCATTGGGTCCTTTGAACTAAAATCGACTACCCAACCACTCATAACCAACCAGAGGCGAAGCCAAAGTATAAAGTAATCGGGTGCATAAATTTTTTAATACGAGTAACTATGTAGTAAAAATTTTTGAGACCAGGTTCATTTTGAAGAAATTGAGATTTTTAGCAAATATATACACTACGCGAGGAAATTCCATCGGGTTCCCGTGCATCCCCGGGAACCAACTAACCAAGGTTTTATTTTTGAGATAAAAAAAGTGTAGTGTACATTCATCAATACCTAATACACAAATAAAATAAAGATACAATATATATATACGTTTAATTTCATAATTATTTCGTGATTTATTTGGGATGGGAGACTCGGAGGCGGATTCAAAATTTGTAAAAGGTATTGCATAAATCATTTTAAGATTATTAGTACTAAAGTTGACTTATATTACGTAAAATTGGATGTTGCACGTGTCAAAAAACTCATATTTTATATAAAATTTACTTTTCGTGATTTAAAATAAGATGTAGCCCTTGTTATATCTGGTTTTTATATGAGTCCGCCCATAATAAGTGTAGAATTGATGGAGCCGAAATAGAAGTGATTTTTTTACTACTCCGTATATGGTAGTATTTTATTACTGAAGGTTAAATTTTAAAAGGTCATGTCAAAAATATTTCTTTTTATATACCACAAATTTTATTGTGTGGGACAACTACCTACACTAACCGGATGTTTGATTGGGAAAATTAAAAAAAATTCAAGTCATTTTTATTTTGATTTTCTCTAAATATCTTGTTTAGTGTGACAAATAAAAGAATTAAAATTGGAAAATTAAAATGTCTTCAAAAAAATAACCATTTTTATTTATTTGAAAATTATCTTTTATAATATTTCTTTTGTGATTTTTAATTGTTTAAATAGAAATATTATAAAATTTAAAATATTTAAAATATTTATTTGATTTTTACTCGTTTAATTAAAAAAATATTTATATAAAAAGTTATACAAAATTTAAATAATTTTTTTCAAGGTTGCCAAAGTTCGTGAATCACTAGTCGGCCGATCGACCACCTTGTAGCTTGTAATCGTTCTAGGCGGGATTGATCGGTGGTTAATCGGATTGACATTTTTAGCAAATTTTTGGTATTTTCGACAAATTTCGGATATTTTTAAAGAGTCTTAGGTAGTTTCGGCAATATTATTCGTAAAATAAAATGAATCATACATAAAAATAGTTATTTAAGTGACAGACACAAGTTTATAATGAGTTTTTGGTATTTTTGGCAAAATTTGTAAGTTTTCGGCAAGTTTGACATCCCTTGACCATCGTTGACCATAATTGACCTCCATTAATCGCCTTTTTATAATCGACAAGGTTGAGGGCCTTGTAGCGATTAAACGGCGATTAATCGGCCTTGTACACCTTTTTTTACAACACTGATTTCTTTTATGAAGTTTATATAAAAAGTGAAAATTTTGATTTTTACTCATTTAAAATAGAAAATTTATAAATTTCAAAAAATTGTATAAAATTATTAATTGAATTTTACTCGTTTAAATAAAAAATCAAAACTGTATAATCTTTTATATAAATTGTGTATTATTTTTTTTTAAATTATCTAAAAGGTAAAAAATTCAAATTTTATCATTTAAATAAAAAAATTTATATAAAAGTTTTATACGATTTTTATTCGTTTAAATAGTAAAATAAAATTTATAAAAATTTATAAAAATTTATAAAAAGTTTGTATAAAAAGTAAAAAAAAAAAGTTTTTACTTGAAGAAATAAAATATTTATAAAATTTATATATAAAATGTTTATTCGTGTTAACTGGGTCGACTCAAAACTAACATTTTAAAATATTATAATTTCTGTCAACCAATCATGCGTAGACATTTTAAATTTCAAAACTTTTAATTCCCAAAAATTTAAATAACTTAATGTTTAAAATTTCAGAATTTTAAATTCACGAAACAAACGACACCTTAGGTTGTTTTCGCCACTAAAGGATTTGTGTTTCTACGATAGATACTCTATGGTACGTGAAGAGCTCCCTAACTAATTAGTTATAGGTTCAAGCCTTGTTTATAATAAACTAGCAGGGTACCTGCGTATTGAGGCTACGGATACCCTGTGACTATATTTTGTGATAAGTAAAAGTTATCCGGTTATCCTCTAACAGACACGGTTGCATAATTAAATACCGTTGCTTATTACTCACTTGATACAACGTAATTTTAGTTTTCTTAACATCATACCCAACGAAACACACCACCGAGACTCAAACTTCAGAAAAACAGCCTCACCAGCGTGCCATAATTCATATAGTTCGAGCTTAAACATGCCTAGTATTTCACAAATAAGTGTCAGATAATAATCATCTTTGTTATTATACAAACACATAGGATATGACAAAAAAATATCATAGTTAACTTGATATAAAAATGACATATGATGTAAAAAACATCCGAACCACCAAACTGTAAAAAGCTTTCATCATCTAAACCATAGTACTACTGGTTACGAACATGGCATTCTACTTTATGAAATGTTAGTTTTTATAATGTGTTGTTAGACACATTTATAATAAATGAGTTCTATAAAAAGTTGAAGTTACAAACACAATTAAATGTATTTTCTTTAATGTTGTAATAACTTTTAAAAGTTGTTATTGATTAAACATTAAAACGTATACATTTATTATATGTAATAAACCCTTTTAAATGGCTCATATTGACTCATTATTCGCAAAAAAAATGTATGCATTGAAATGTATTAAAAACGAATATGATGAATAACTTATTAGTTTCTTATATTAGAAATATTAGAGGCTTAAAAAATTTGAAACTTCTAATTATAGAAAATAATAAGTGTGAAAACACTTATTCTTTTACCACTTATTTCCAATAATAACAAGACCAAAACGTGTATTTTATGTCGTAAAAGTCAGAATTATGCGTGGTTTGTGTTTTTATTGTGTTTTAGGACCAAATGATGAAAAAGGAAGAAAACACGGGCTTTCAAGGGCTTTTATCGAAGAAAACGAGAAAAGACGAAGTCAAAAGATCAAGAGTGCAAAAAGAACGGAAGTTCAAGGCCTATTCTGAAGATTTATCGAAGAAAAAGTCTAAAGACGGAAATTTAATGAAGTCGAAGAACTCAAGTCTAATTGAAGAAGAAAATTACAAGACAAGTTCAATATACATCGACAAATCCCGAGACGACGTCATGAAAGACAAAGGATTTAAATCGATTCGAGAAGAAAGAAAGAAGAGGCAACACATGCACACCTTCCCATTTTCCCTATAAATACCCTCCTAATACACATTTGGAGGATTGGTTAGTTTTGTAGTGGTTAGTTTCATTTTTCATTTTTCTTTTCTAGTTTTTAGAGAGAGAAAGTTCCAAACTTTCTCTCACTAAGTTTTCATCTTTTCTTTCTTTTAATCTTTCAAGATTAAGCCTTTTGTATTTGGATTCAATTAATCAAGTTTAAGTTTAAGCTTTTAATCTTTAATCTCTTTCTACCTTTCTTTATTTTAGTTAATTTTGGTGCAAAATATATTTGATCCGTGTTGATCTTGATGTTTTCGTGCTTAAAAAGTTAATCTTTTTATTCATACATAAGCTTTCATACGATTAAGATTTAAGATTCTTGTGCTTATTGGCTTATTCGCTTCATTTAGCTTATTTACTTTTAAAGTTTTCTTAAAAAGTTTCATCTTTTATGGTTTGATTTAAAAAGATTGCTTATTTTAAGTTGGAAAAGTTGTTATTTGTGCTTATTTAGTCTTTTTCATTATAGATTCGTTCAAGTTTTGGATTTGGCTTATTGAAGATAGCCTTATACGTAGCTTATTTACGAATTCATACCATCGGAAAGGGTAAACCCCTTTCCGATTTGGCTTTCCGACCATTACCCCCTCATTCCGATCACTTGATCGGATTAGGGTTTTAACTTGTTCCGATTTGTATCATTTGTATTCCGGTCATTGGATCGGAATAGGTTTTAAGGTACATTCCGATTGTGGTGGTTTGTTAAACATTCCGATTGTGGAGGGTTTTAGGCAAATTCCGATTAGCCTTGTTTTTAAGATATTCCGATTAGAGATGTTTTCCAAATATTCCGATTGCACCAGTTTAACAGATTTCGATTTGCATTCTCTTTACATATTCCGATCTGGATCTCTTTAGATATTCCGATTGGTTTTGTTTTTCAAGCATTCCGATTTGTCTGTATTCCGACAACAGTATTCCGACGAGTCTTGTTTGCCATATTCCGATTAGTGTTTTTTCCAACATTTCGATTGAAGCATTTTTAAGTATATTTCGATTGGGCATTCCGAGGAGATTAGTTTCTTGTTTTTACAAAGTTTTCAAGTGTTAGATTTATTAAGTGTTCAAGTATTTTTCTAATCTTGTCTTTAAGTTTTCAAGCTCTTATTTTTAACTCGTTATTTTAGTTTAATCTTTAAAGCTCTTATTTTACTCAACGACGTTTACATATTTGCTATTAGTTTAAAATAGATAATCAACCAAACCATTTATTATTCCACCAAGAACAATTGAGTCACACTTTCTACCAGTAATCAATTCGAAGAGATTCGGACGATTAGATTTTTATACTTGGTGTAAAAGCCTAGTATTAAATGGCGCCGCTGCCGGCTCTTTTCGTTAAGATTAAAGGTTTTAAGTGAGAGATGCGTTGGCTTTTGGGATCCGTTCATCTTTGAACGTTATTTTCCTTGCTTTAAATTTTTCAAAAATCCTAAAAAATATAAAATTTTCAAAAATACAAAAAAATTAAAAAACCAAAAATATTTCTTGCTTTGTTAGTTCTTTTGCAGGTGTATGCGCACTCGATCAACGTCTTATCAAGAGCCCGAGACTCTCGATAACTTAGACATGGCCGGTGTACACAACAACAATAATAATCCACCTCAAAACAACATGAATAATAACAACAATGAACCTCTACCGGACAATCGTCCAATGATCGAGCTTTTACAAGCACATGTAGAGGGAAACCACGATGCTATTGTCATACCCGCAATTGGAGCCAACAACTTTGAGCTCAAATCCGGCTTTATTCAAATGGTCTCTGCTCAACCATTCTTGGGACGTACCATTGATGATCCTCATGACCACATCAAAAGGTTCCTTCAACTCACAAATACGGTCAAATTCAATGGGGTTTCACAAGAGGTAATTCGCTTGCAACTTTTTCCTTTCTCCTTAGAGGGACAAGCCCGACATTGGCTTGATAAGGAACCGCCACAAAGTATTCTTACGTGGACGGACTTAGAGACCAAATTCATAAACTACTTTTTCCCACCCTCTCGTACTATCGCTTTGCGGAATGAAATCATTACTTTTGAACAAAAGTACGATAAGACTTTTAGTGAATCTTGGGACCGTTTTAAAGAACTTTTAATAAAGTGCCCACAACATGGTTTTACCAAAGTGCACCAAATCAATACTTTTTACAATGGCTTAAGCATGAATGACCAAGATTCACTAAATAGTGCTTCAGGGGGTAACCTTTTGGTTAAGTCTTATAATGCCGCATGAGATATTATTGAGAACAAGTCTCGAGTACAAACCAAGAGTGTTCGGACCAATGTGGCTAGTGCTAGAACTAATGAGAGCGACAAGAGACTTGAGAAGCTTACTTCGCTTGTTGAATCACTTGCTCTCCAAGCCGCCAACAATACTAAAGCTATCACTGCCCAAGCCAATGCTATGACTCAGTCTTTTTGATATATGCGGGGGATCTCACTCATACACCGATTATCCTTAGACTCACGACAATCCGGAAAATGTGTATGCCGCCAACGGTACCTATGCTACAGGAGGCTATCAAGCACGTCCTCAGGGTGACCGCAACTTGCTCAGCTATCGCTCAAACAACTTTCTTTCACCTCCCGGTTTTCCACAACAAAACCCAAACAACCTCAATCGCAACAATCAAAACCAACCACGTGCTCCAACTCCATATCCAAACCAAAGAAACCCATATCCACCTCAAAGAAACAACCAAGTTTACCAACAACCTGCTTATCAACCACCCGCCTACCATGCTCCTCCTCTCAACCAACTAACAGCCTTACACCAAGATGTTGAAACCTACATGAGGACTAACGATGTGATCGTGTAAAATCTTCAGCGGGAAACGGCCAACATGAAAGTAGATATGGTGAAGCAAGGGAATGATCTTCGAGCTGATATGTGAAACACTTTGGCAAGTCAAACGAATTACTTGAGGAACATGATGGCTAGTTTCTTCCCTAGTAATCAAGCCTCTGGATCGGGTTCTCTTCCGAGTAACACCGTTGCTAATCCAAGAGGGGAGATGAAAGCAATCACCACTCGTAGTGGAAAAGGTTTAAAGGAACCCGAGCTTCCTACACCTACACCGGTGATTGTGACAAAGGAAAACGAGTCTCCTTCTCCGAATCCTCCATCTTCTATTCCTCCAACTTCTACTTCTCCAATCCCACCACCTTCTACTTCTACCCCTCCACCACCCAAGGATGTAAGTGCGAATTCTATCCCAAAGCCTTCATCTCAACCCAATATACCTTATCCTTCGAGGTTGAGGAAAGAGAAATTGAAGAACAAGGATGATATTCAGGTTTCGAACTTTCTTAAAATGTTCAAACAACTGAATTTCAATATCTCCTTTGCTGAGGCTCTCGCTCACATGCCCAAATATGCTAAAATGTTTAAAGATCTTCTCAGTGATAAGGAGAAACTCCTCGACATTGCTCAGACCCAACTTAATGAGAATTGCTCCGTAGTGCTCTTAAGGAAATTGCCAACCAAACTTGGTGATCCGGGTCGTTTCTTGATTCCTTGCAACTTCTCGGGAGTAGAGAATTGCATGGCCCTAGCCGATCTAGGTGCTAGTATTAACTTAATGCCATTAAGTGTTTGGAAGCAATTATCTCTCCCCGAGCTAGTCCCCACACGAATGACTTTGGAATTAGCTAACCGTACGGTTGCTTATCCAGTGGGGATAGCCGAAGACGTCTTCGTTGGTGTCGACAAATTCACCTTCCCGGCGGATTTTGTTGTCGTTGACTACGAGATGGACCCCCGTGTTCCATTAATCGTTGGACGTCCATTCCTGAGGACCGGTCGCACTCTCATTGATGTAGCCGCCGGTGAATTAATCATGAGAGTTGGTGACGATAAAATCGTCTTCAACATGGGTAAACTTTCTAAGCAGCCTTCGGAAAATGAGAGTGTTAATTTCATTGATGTTCTTGATGAAGCTTGTGAAGAACATTTCAAAGACGCTTGTAAAAGTGGTTCTTCTTCTCTACCCATTGTTGAGACTGTTGCCTCAATTGCTCCGTCATTGACTCCTTTTGGAGAAAGTGACTTGGATGATTTCGAAGCTAGCTTGGGTCCTCTCGATCTTAAGTATGATGATTCTCCCACCGATTGGGATGAAGACATTCGTACCATTGAGAAACTTCTCAATGAGGACCATATTTCTCCACAGTCTCCCAAGGCTATCTCTACCGATGATTCGAAGTTGACTACGCCGTCCATCAAAAATTCTCCGGATCTAGAGCTTAAGGACCTATCGTCTCATCTCGAGTACGTTTTCCTTGAAGACAACAAGAAGTTCCCAGTCATCATCGCTAAGGACCTAAAAGAAGAAGAAAAATCCCGACTTATCGCCGTGCTGAAGAATTACAAGAAAGCTATTGCATGGAAGATCTCCGATATTCGTGGAATTGATCCTCACTTTTGCACACATAAAATTCTCATGGAGAACGACTTTAAACCCACTATTCAAAGCCAAAGAAGGGTGAATCCTAAGATCCATGACGTAATCAAAAAAGAGGTTATCAAACTTCTTGATGCGGGAATGATCTATCATATCTCGGATTCACCGTGGGTTAGTCCCGTCCATTTTGTGCCTAAGAAGGGCGGAATCACCGTTGTTCCCAATGAAAACAACGAGTTGATTCCTACTCGTCTCGTTACAGGGTGGAGAGTTTGTATAGACTATCGCAACCTCAATGATGCTACGAGAAAGGATCATTTTCCCCTTCCTTTCATGGACCAAATGCTTGAACGTCTAGCGGGTAATGACTATTACTGCTTTTTGGACGGTTTCTCCGGGTATTTTCAAATTCCCATCGATCCCAAAGACCAAGAGAAAACCACATTCACTTGTCCTTATGGAACATTTGCCTACAAAAGAATGCCTTTAGGCTTATGCAATGCTCCCGGGACATTCCAAAGGTGTATGATGGCTATATTCCATGACATGGTTGAAGAAACTATGGAAGTCTTCATGGATGATTTCTCGGTTTATGGTGATTCTTTCTCTGCTTGCCTTGCCAATTTAGAACGTATGCTTAAGCGGTGTGAAGACACTCGCCTTGTTCTAAATTGGGAAAAATGCCATTTCATGGTAAAAGAGGGCATCGTGCTAGGACACAAAATCTCCAAAGCCGGTCTTGAAGTGGACCGTGCTAAAGTCGATGTTATTGCAAAATTGCCTCCACCTTCAACCGTGAAGGGTGTGAGAAGTTTCCTCGGTCATGCGGGCTTCTATCGTTGATTCATTCAAGATTTTTCTAAAATCACTCGCCCGATGACCCACCTCTTGGAAAAGGATACCCCTTTCATCTTTTCCAAAGAGTGTCTTGAATCCTTCAATCTTCTTAAGGATAAGCTAACTAAGGCACCGGTCTTGGTTACCCCTAATTGGGAGCTACCTTTTGAGTTGATGTGTGATGCTAGCGACTTTGCTATTGGAGCGGTTTTGGGCCAAAGAGTGAACAAACACTTCCAACCAATCCACTATGCTAGCAAGACAATGACGGGGGCTAAATTGCATTATACCACTACCGAAAAAGAGCTTTTAGCTGTAGTGTATGCTTTTGAAAAGTTCCGCCCCTGTCTTGTCCTTTCTACCACCATCGTGTATACCGATCATTCCGCGTTGAAGTACTTGATGACTAAGCAAGATTCTAAGCCAAGACTTCTTCGTTGGGTTTTGCTCCTTCAAGAATTCAACATTGAAATTCGTGACAAAAAGGGAGCTGAAAACCTAGCCGCGGATCATCTCGGTAGACTTGAGGATCCTTATCAAGGGGATCATCCGAACAAAGAGATCAATGACTCTTTTCCCCTTGAGGCCTTAATGTCTATCAATCCAAATCTCGATGACACCCCGTGGTTTGCGGACATTGCAAACTACTTAGCGGGTGAAATTCTCAAGGAAGGGTTAACGTCCCAACAAAAGAAAAATTTCTTTAAAGATATTGAACATTATTTCTGGGACGACCCTTACCTCTTCAAACAATGTGCGGATCTGATTATTCGTCGATGTGTTGATGGGCCAGCAGCGGTACAAATCCTTGACGCTTGCCATAAAGGACCCACCGGTGGTCACTTTGGTCCTAATTACACCGCGAAGAAAGTATTCGACTCTGGATTCTATTGGCCCACCATTTATCGTGACGCTCACGATATGGTTAAACATTGTGATGCTTGCCAAAGACAAGGCAAGATCACACATAAAGATGAGATGCCTCAAAATTTCATACAAGAATGTGAAATCTTTGATGTATGGGGCATCGACTTTATGGGGCCATTGCCATCATCCAAAGGGAACAAGTACATCCTCGTCGCCGTTGACTACGTTTCTAAATGGGTTGAAGCTAAGGCTCTCCCAACGAACGATGCGAGGGTGGTGGTGAACTTTTTGAAGCAGCTGTTTGCTCGATTCGGCGTTCCTCGTGCTATTATCAGTGACCGCGGGACTCATTTTTGCAATGATCAATTCGCAAGAGTCATGGCTAAGTACGGTGTCAATCACCGTCTTTCCACTGCTTATCATCCTCAAACCAATGGTCAAGCTGAGATTTCCAACCGTGGATTGAAGCGAATTTTGGAGCGTACTGTGGGAGAGCATCGTGCCACGTGGGCTGATAAGTTAGACGATGCTTTGTGGGCTTTCGGTACAGCTTATAAGACCCCGATTGGTTGTACACCTTATCGTCTTGTGTACGGGAAAGCATGCCACCTCCCTATCGAGCTGGAACATAAGGCATACTGGGCCTTGAAATGGGCTAACTTCGACATCAATAAAGCCGGTGATCATCGCAAGATTCAACTCAACGAGCTAAATGAAATGAGGAATGAAGCTTACGAGAACTCACTGATATACAAAGAGAAGACCAAGATCATCCATGATGCAAGCATTAAGAACCGAGAGTTCCACGTTGGTGATCAAGTTTTACTCTTTAACTCTCGGTTGAAGATCTTCTCTGGCAAGTTGAAGAGCCGATGGTCTGGTCCATTCACCGTCGCCAAAGTCTTTCCATATGGCATCATTGAGCTTTCTCAGCCAAATGGGCCAAATTTCAAGGTGAATGGCCAGCGTTTGAAGCTGTACTTTGGTGAGGACATCTCTCATGCGATGATTCCATCCCTCACCACGTTTCCCATGAACTAATTTTGGGTCGAGTCAGGCTCGTGACTCGGTGAACAAAAACAAGCGCTTCTCGGGAGGCAACCCGTGATCTATCCTTTATTGTTTTCATAATAAGTGTAGGGGGAGCCCCGTATGTGTTTGTTGTCTTGTTTCTTATTCTCTACAGGGATTCAAGCTTCAAAGAGCCCCTCGATGACTTTTGACGAACCGTGATCCCGTGTTCCCATCTTCCCGGTTCTATCCTAAACTGTCGTGATTCAATATTTCATATTTTATATGTTCACATTGAAATCACTTTAGTGGTCTTCTCCTTAGCAAGATTTAAACAAAGTGCACAATGTCCTAAGTGTAGGGGAGTTTACTCCCACATGCTTAAACATTGAGGACATTGTTTATATTAAGTGTAGGGGGACTTCTATCGAAGTAAGTGGTCTTTTCCATGAATTTGCCCTTTTAACCGGAAAATTTGATTTTTCGACATTTTTCAAAATTTTTAATCTATTTTGGCCTAGTTGTATAGTTGTATTTTCCTTTGTTATGGTTATTTTCTTTCCTTGCTTAAATAAAATGGTTTCAAATTTTTCAAAGTCGTGAATATTTTGACTCGACCCGAGTTTACTTATCTAAGTTTACTCTAGCTAGTATCCTTAACGTGTTTAAGTTAAGTTTTGTAGGCTTTTATATAGGGAGCTTTAAAACGCGAAAGTCTTAACTCTCACGGGTTAAGAACAAGAACTTTTCGCAAGTTCCTATAACTGATCCTAGAGAGTTGTTTATCAAGGGAACTTTAAAATGCGATTTCTAAACTTGAAAAAGTCTAAGAATTTGCAAGATCCTATAGATGACTCGAAAACCCAAAACTTTGATTTAATAGGCTAAGCATCCACGAGTCTCATTCCTTGAGATTTTAAATTGTGGAGGACGAGAGATGATAGAGTCAATTATAAGTTTGGTATTCTTTCGTGAATTTATGTGAGTTAATTATGAGCCTATTCTCCCGTCATAAATTTATCTGCAATAAATAAGGTTGTACGATTTGAAAAGTTACTTAGCTTCTAGCCCAAGATCGTTTAAAAGTTGCTCGGTATTAATTAGAGTTCATAGACAAGGCATAACTTATTGAAGCGGGATGCGAAGATTGGCGAGTCCGAAAAGGCCCTAACAAGGCATGAGGACTACATTTTATTGCTAAAGATCCAAAGGTGATGTGAAGAATCATTTATCGAAAATCAATATGAAGGATCGAGACACACGACGAAAAGCAAGAACTCCCCAAAAGTCATGGAGAACTCTATCCGAAAAGACCCTAGCAAGGTATGAGGATAAATAGATCCAAGTCCTAAAAGGAGGCGGATCGTTGTATATCAAAGTCCAAAATAAAGATTGGAGAAAAATGAAAGAAGTCGTGGTCCAAAGATAAAGAATCTCTCAAAACTTCAAGTGAAGAAATTCCTATTATGAAGAGAAGACCATAATTTCAAGAACGTCTCTCAAAGATTCGAAGTATGAAGTCGCTGCCAAATATCGGTCCGAGAAAGGTCTCAAATCGTGAAGCGAGTTATGCCAAGATATGAACTTTATGAGGTCCCGAGAAGCAGTTTTAAAAGATTTTGTCCTTTAGCTAACTATTGATTAAATCGTTCACTTTATTTTCGGCCTAAATAACTATCGAAATAAGTCAAACAATGCATCCTCGTGATCATTCAAGAGAAAAATAAAATATAAGAGATACACCTAGGAATAAGGGAGTCTAAGTAAATAATTGGCCCACATGAATTCGTGTTAGTTTGCTAACTTATAATAACAATGATCTCATTTTTAAGCTTGGTATGGGGAACGTGAAACTTGAGGATGATAAACGTTCATGGCCGTCTAAAACTAATGTAAGTCTTTGATTTCTTTATTTGTTTTCTATCTTCTTATTTTCCTTAAATGTTTAGTCTTTAATAAAGGCCAAGGTGGGTTATTTATGATGAAGAATGTAAACCGTGCTGTAAAATTAATGCATTGCATGAGGGCATTGCAATGGTCAAGTGTAGGGGATTTAATAAGTGTGAAAACACTTATCCTTTTACCACTTATTTCCAATAATAACAAGACCAAAACGTGTATTTTATGTCGTAAAAGTCGGAATTATGCGTGGTTTGTGTTTTTATTGTGTTTTAGGACCAAATGATGAAAAAGGAAGAAAACACGGGCTTTCAAGGGCTTTTATCGAAGAAAACGAGAAAAGACGAAGTCAAAAGATCAAGAGTGCAAAAAGAACGGAAGTCCAAGGCCTATTCTGAAGATTTATCGAAGAAAAAGTCTAAAGACGGAAGTTTAATGAAGTCGAAGAAATCAAGTCTAATTGAAGAAGAAAATTACAAGACAAGTTCAATATACATCGACAAATCCCGAGACGACGTCGTGAAAGATAAATGATTTAAATCGAGTCGAGAAGAAAGAAAGAAGGGGCAACGCATGCACACCTTCCCATTTTCCCTATAAATACCCTCCTAATACACATTAGGAGGGTTGGTTAGTTTTGTACTAGTTAGTTTCATTTTTCATTTTTCTTTTCTAGTTTTTAGAGAGAGAAAGTTCCAAACTTTCTCTCACTAAGTTTTCATCTTTTCTTTCTTTTAATCTTTCAATATTAAGCCTTTTGTATTTGGATTCAATTAATCAAGTTTAAGTTTAAGCTTTTAATCTTTAATCTCTTTCTACCTTTCTTTATTTTAGTTAATTTTGGTGCGAAATATATTTGATCCGTGTTGATCTTGATGTTTTCGTGCTTAAAAAGTTAATCTTTTTATTCATACATAAGCTTTCATACGATTAAGCTTTAAGATTCTTGTGCTTATTGGCTTATTCGCTTCTTTTAGCTTATTTACTTTTAAAGTTTTCTTAAAAAGTTTCATCTTTTATGGTTTGATTTAAAAAGATTGCTTATTTTAAGTTGGAAAAGTTGTTATTTGTGCTTATTTAGTATTTTTCATCATAGATTCGTTCAAGTTTTGGATTTGTCTTATTGAAGATAGCCTTATACGTAGCTTATTTACGAATTCATACCATCGGAAAGGGTAAACCCCTTTCCGATTTGGCTTTCCGACCATTACCCCCTCATTCCGATCACTTGATCGGATTAGGGTTTTAACTTGTTCCGATTTGTATCATTTGTATTCCGATCATTGGATCGGAATAGGTTTTAAGGCACATTCCGATTGTGGTGGTTTGTTAAACATTCCGATTGTGGAGGGTTTTAGGCAGATTCTGATTAGCCTTGTTTTTAAGATATTCCGATTAGAGCTGTTTTCCAAATATTCCGATTGCACCAGTTTAACAGATTCCGATTTGCATTCTCTTTACATATTCCGATCTGGATCTCTTTGGATATTCCGATTGGTTTTGTTTTTCAAGCATTCCGATTTTTCTGTATTCTGACAACAGTATTCCGACGAGTCTTGTTTGCCAAATTCTGATTAGTGTTTTTTCCAACATTCCGATTGAAGCATTTTTAAGTATATTCCGATTGGGCATTCTGAGGAGATTAGTTTCTTGTTTTTACAAAGTTTTCAAGTGTTAGATTTATTAAGTGTTCAAGTATTTTTCTAATCTTGTCTTTAAGTTTTCAAGCATTTATTTTTAACTCGTTATTTTAGTTTAATCTTTAAAACTCTTATTTTACTCAGCGACATTTACGTATTTGATATTAGTTTAAAATAGATAATCAACCAAACCATTTATTATTCCACCAAGAACAATTGAGTCACACTTTCTACCAATAATCAATTCGAAGAGATTCGGACGATGAGATTTTTATACTTGGTGTAAAAGCCTAGTATTAGAAAATGACTTAAACCTTTTATAAAGTAGTAAAGATAGTGTATTTGGCAAAAATAGTTGCAACAACTAAAGAAGGTTTGTGTTCAAATGATGCCCTACGAAAGCTCCCCACCTAAATGGTTGTGAGTTCAAGCCATACTTAGAACGTGTAAAATAAATTATGATGCATATTGTGTAAGATAAATAATTGCCCTTTTAAACAATAACTTGTAATAATAAATAGAGTAAAGTGCAAGTTTGCTCCTTGTGGTTTGTCAAAATTGCAGGTTTGCTCCCCAACTTCCAAAAAGTGCAGGCGGCCTCCCGGAGGACGAAGGTAAGTAGCAACGAACCTCCCTGGAACTAACTCTCGTTAATTTTTCTAGTTAACTTTGTTTTGTTCAAGGGTATTGTTAGCCTCAAAATATTTAGTCAAACAAGAATGCTCGGTCATAGGTTATTATTGTAACATTAATTAGAACGTTGTAATAGGTAGTTAATTAGTCGTGGTTTACGGGCTTGGATTTAAACTAATTAAAGTCTAAAAGACAAGCACAGCCCAATATATAGTCCATTAAAGCCCGCATGTGGGTGGACTATATATAATATCCTCCTAGCATGTTAGGAGGGTTAGTAGGTTGTTCATTTCATTCTTTCCTTAATCTAATATTCTACAAGTTAATCCTCTCCTCCTCTCTACTTTCTCTCACTACTTTCTCTCTCTAGGAATCCATCTCTTTTCATCTATTTTCTATCTATAATCATCTAAATATATGGGACAACATTTGGTATCAATCGCCATGGGGTAGATACGTGATTGGTTTTGATTCTCCTTTAGTGATTCGTGAGTTTTTCTTGATTTTTAAGCTCGAATCATCAAGTTTTTTTGTGTTTTGTGGAGTTAGTGAGTAGACAAATCATCTACATAGGCGTGGTAGTGATTTGGGCTACTTAGATCGGTTAAAAACACGAAATTTGGTGGTGTTTGGCTTGATTTTTGGAGTGAAATCACGTTTTCCTTTAGTGTTTTTCATTGTTCCTATTGTTTAGGAACTTCTGGTTCAAATTTCGCATCTTTGGTCCTTCTGCCTCAATTTCGCAATTCTGTCTCCTATTGCGAAATTATAGATTTTCAAATGTTGCGAAATTGATCTTTCTCTCTTATTGCGGAACCGAACTTAGCCTCCAATTGGGAATTTGAATATTCTAGGAATTGCGGAATTATATGTGTATAAGAATTGCGAATTTGTCTCTAATTGCGAAATTGAATTCCAAGATTTGCGGAATTGTTCATGTTCAAGTATTGCGGAATCTTGCACTAAAGGATTGCGAAATCTTGTCATAATGGGAATTGCGAATTTATTCATGCATTTCGGAATACTGAGTTAATTGCGAATTTTGGTCTTCATTGCGGAATTTGGTCATCAATTGCGAATTTGTTCAAGTATTGCGGATTTATTCACTTAATTGTGAATTTGTTCAACTATTGCGGATTTATTCACTTAATTGCGAATTTGTTCAAGTTTTGCCGAATCTCACAGTTAAAGGATTGCGGAATTTCACACCTCATTGCGAAATTCTTCACTTATTTTCAAAATTTTGTATTTTTTGGAAATTTTTAATCGAGCGATTTTTCGCCTTAGAATTTTTGGTTAATTGTGAAGATAATTTTAGGGGATTTCAACATCTTTTCTCGATAACACCAATCACAACACATCTACTTAAGATCCTTTTTCACTTCATCGATTACTAAGTTATAAGCTATGGATTCTACTCAAGAGTATCGTGTCACAAACAACAATATCATGGTGGCGGGTAATAAAGAGAGACCATCAATGCTTGTGTCCGGTAGGTATGCTCAATGGCAATCACGTTTCATACGATATCTTGATACAAGACCCAATGGTGATGCCTTGAGGAAATGTATTACTCATGGACCATATGTATTCAAGAAAATCTTAATTCCTCCAAGAGCTGCCACATATACTACTGATCCAATACCTGCGAGTGAACGTGATGAAACAAGAGCCGATCTCACACCTGAAAATTATGCTTGGCATGATGCGGAGAAGGAAGCCATCTATATGGTTTTAAGTGGGATTGGAGATGATATTTACTCCACGGTTGATGCATGCCTGACAGCACATGAAATGTGGACTGCTATTGAACACTTGCAACAAGGAGAATCACTCAACAAACAAGATGTCAAAACAAACTTGTTTTGGAATTTTGGCAAGTTTACTTCAAGGGATGGAGAATCAATTGATTCATACTACTCCACGTTTTATAAAATAATGAATGACATGACAAGAAATAACCTGCAAGTCTCAACCATGCAAGTCAATGTTCAATTTCTTCAACAACTTCAACCCGAGTGGACACGATTCGTCACTTTAGTGAAACAACAAGAAAAGTTAGACGAGGTCTCATATCATCGACTCTTTGATATCTTGAAGCAATTTCAGAATGAAGCAAATGAGATTAGAGCTGAACGTGTTGCCAAGACGGCTAATCCACATGCTTTAGTGACTACCACACAACATGTTCAAGATCATCACTCTCGTGCTCCAAAGCCATAATCCACTACATCATCTTCACCACGATATTCCACATCCTCTAAGTCTTCATCCTCCACAAGATCTCGAGGTAAAGTGCCAAGAGCACCATCACCACCATCTGCATCATCATCTGAAGAAGATAGTGATGAAGACCAAGCTCAAAAGAACCGAGAGATGAAACAACAAATTGCTTACATAATGAAGACTTACAAGAAAATCCACAAACCCACCAACAACAATCTTTGTACTTCATCTAACACAAAGAACCGATATTTTGAGAGTCCTCCAAGGTATGACACATGTCGACGTGGTGAATGTCCTTCTAGGTATGATCGACATAATCCAACACATGTTGAGGGTTCTGCAAGGTATGATCGACAAACTGCCAAGTATGATACTCAGAGGATTGCTGCTGCTACTGGGAATAGGGAAACTGTTGGAAGTCAAGTGGTTCAGCAGAGTGGGATTCAATGTTTTAATTGCCAAGGTAATGGGCATATGGCAAAGGAATGCAGGAAGCCAAAACGGGTTAGAGATTCTGGTTATCATAAGGAAAAGATGCTGCTATGAAAAAAGATGGAAGCAGGGGTTAAATTGTCAGCTGAGGAAGGAGCAATGCTTGATGATACTGATGATGAAGATTCTGATCAAGACCTCGATGCACATTACTCGTACATGGCCAAGGTTGAAGAAGTTCTCAAAGTCACTGAAGATGACAATGGCCCTATCTTTGACACTGAGCCAATCGATAAGGTACACACTACTGATGAATATAATGTGATTGGTGACATTCCTGAGCATAGTGATCTACCCAATGCCATTAATGACACGTGTATGATGGAAACGGTTGATAGCAATACCACACCTGATTCATCAGACATGTGCAATAATGAGTCTGAGGATGATCAACATGCAAATGAATATGATGAAGAGGAACGTATTGCTCTTGCTAATTTAATTGCTACTTTACAAAAAGATGTCACTTAAAATAAAAAGAGTCAAAAGCAATTAAAGAAGGCAAACGCTACGCTCACTCAAAGTTTTGAAGAATGCAAAGCTGCTCTTATCAAATCTACTGAGATGACTGAAAACTATAGAGATGAGCTCCTTCAGAAAACCAAAGAGCTTGAGGGGTACAAGGGAAGTGCGTTAAAAAGTCAAAAGGAGGATTTTGAAAACAAATATAATACCACTCTTGAGTTATTAGCCAAAGAGAAGCGTCAATATAATGTTTTCTTAATGGATGAACGTCAAAAAACGTACCTTGCCAATACCAAAGTTAATGAACTTGAACAAAAGCTCTCTATGACCACTACTGATTCTGCTAAAATTCTTGAGGATAAGAAACAAGAGGTAGATGCGTTAAAACACGACTTCAAAAGTAGATATGATAAAGAAACTGAAAAAGTAACAAAACTAGAAGCACAAGTCGACTTTTTGAAGAACGTTGTTTATAAAACGCATGATTCTATTCAATCCGTAAGAATGCTTGCACCTCCATCGATGTTTAAGGGTCAAGCTAGCTTTGCAAGTCCTAAGTACCTTGCCAAAGCTCAAGCTGCGAATCCGCATCTTTATCTTGATGAGACTGAAAGAACTGATCTTGATTGCATGCCTGTTAGTGCCGACAGTGAAGAGACTGCCCTTTGGGATGATGATAGTCAACCGCTTGTCAATAAGGAGTTTGTGAAACCATATAATTATGCTTATGAGAATAGTCTTTATGGTCTTTTCAACAAACAAACTCAGAAAACTCGTGAGGAAGTGTTTCTAGAATACAAACAAAAGAGAATTCAATGGAAGAAAGCATTTGCCCCTAAGAAATCTAATGTTTACAAATACATAAACTACCTCCCTCTAGATGAATCTAAAAGCAAGAGTAGGAAAACAGTAGGTATTCTTAAACACCACATAGATAGTGTTAAATCTATTGTTGAAAGAGACTGGGCAAAACGTGAAAATGCTGAGTGGACACGTCCGATTCCTCAAGATATTACATTGCTTATGAAAGAACTCTTAATTCCAAACACGACGTTGATTAAAGAAACTGTCCTTCACCTTGATGAGTTCATTCGGAATGAAATGTATGATGATTTAAAATACGTTGAATCTATTGAGAAACACATTGAAGATCTTCAAATGGAGAAGTCTGATTTTTCAGATGAATATGATTTACTCTTGCAAGAATGCGTTTCTAAAGATGTTATGTGTGCTTATTTTACATCTTGTGCTGATATTGATGAATATTCTGAAGTTGCATGCCAATATCTTGATAAAAGCAAAGAATGTGAACGTCTTGAAATTGAGCTTTCGAAACGTAAAGAAAATGTTGACAAAAAGGCTTTTGAGTTATTTCAACACAAAAATAATTTCCTTCAAAAACATTGTCATTCACTTGAACTTGCTTTGCAAAAAGACGTTGGTAGTTTTCCACATGATAATAAATTGCAAGAAAAACTTCCCAAACGTTTCGAGAAATGAATGAACAGACTTTGGAAATTAAAGGGTTGAAAGCTCAGTTACAAGACAGGGACAGAGCGATAGCAGAGTTGCAGAAACTCGTTGCTAAAATGGGTGGGAAAATCGTGGAACCTAGCATTAAGAAACCTGTTGTTAGACAACCAAATGCTTCTAAGGTGAATAGATCCTCTATCTTGGGAAAACTATCTGCTTTATCAAATTCCTCGTTTGCAAAACCTGTGTGTGCCCTCAAGATGGATGGAAAGGAAAGGTTACCACAGAATCAACCCATAAGGAACCCTATAGCACCAAGCGTTAAGCACAATAATGTGATTAAACCAGGGATGTATAGAATGTCCACTAAGACCACAAACAAAGATACTCACTTGCCTCAGACTTCTAGAAATACTAATATTCGTGTGTCTTCTACTACAGGAATAGTCTCCATAACTAGTGTTAGCCAGCCTCAGCTTAAGAGCACTCAAGTGAATGATAAGGTCTGGAAACACAAGAATCAAGGGAAGATGAAGCAAGTAGAAGAATACCCTAGGAATTTGAATGTTTTTAAGAATAAAAAATCTGTTATCGCATGTAATGACGATTCGAATGCTGTGAATGATTTGAATGCTATGAATGTGAAATTTGTTTGTGTCAAATGTGGAAAATGTGCTAATGCTAATCATTCAATGTGTGCTATGAAAACTGTGAAAGGCGTAGATACTAGAACTAAGAAGCAAGTTGCGATGCCTATTAGTGCTAGTAAACCCAAACGCAAAGTGAACCATTCTGGTGCGACCCCCACTAAGAAAAATAATGCATCAGACTCCACCACTAAGAACCTAAGAAGCAAAATTAAGGAGTTATATGAGTCTGCTAGTAAGTCTTGGAAATGGTGGTTTGCTAATCAATGTCCTCCAGGATATAAATGTGTAACACCCCCAAATTTACACAATTTAATACAGCGGAAGACTCGTTGGTGTTACGGGATAGCACATTACTCACATCATAGACAACGCTTAAAAATCGCGTCGTTTAATAATAAAGCATTTCCATTCATAAATAGCAAGTTTACATAGGTCCCAAGTCATTGTATTTCATACAGGTTTTACAAAGCATTTGAATGGAAATTATTATTTAAGTGTGGGCCATGAATTCTTGTCGTCTTACCGAAAATTACCTTCAAGTGCCTGAGATAGAATATGTTAAAAGAAAAGGTCAGCGAAAACGCCGAGTGAATTCATAGAGTTTAATGAAAAACCATTAATATATCATCGGTATATATTTATTACCGAAAATCGTTTTGTACAAATCTTTGTAGTAGGCCATAAAATTGCCAAAGTCATTTTATACAAATCCTTATCAAAATCATAATAGAGGCTTTCGCCTTCAAAATCATTATACGAACCAATGTCGTAAAAATATCATACAATACGTTTTATAACGTTGTATAGAGTTAAATAAAAACCGTTATATGAATATGGTTATGAAAACCAAAACACGAACATAATATCAATAGTAAGACCCCGTATTGCTAGTCAGGCAATATATCGTAAATCGGTGCGTATAGCAGTATTTCGTTAATTGGATTATTATAAGCCGCATGACATTGTTACCTTACTACAACAAACAACGGGTAGCTAGCCCGAAACTCATTTGCCCTTCTAAATTAGCGTGTCGTCACAAAGGTCACGCTATGTGAATCTTCTCATACATAAATTTGCTTACCAATCAATGTGGCACGACAGGGATCAACCGTCAAGGCGCGAACTGGGGTGATCGTCCCCAAATAGTACTATTATATGCATAAGCGTCTACCAAATCCCGGTAGTTCACAATTCATGCTAATGGGACTTTTAGTGACATAACCTAACTTTAATAATCTATTTAATTTCATCTATCGGGTCATATAATCATTCATCGGGTCATACAATCATTCGGGTCCAAATCAATAAACAAACAATCGGGACAAATGGTGTCCTATTTTAGTAAAACTAACATGTTATCTCCCTAGCGGGTTTATAAAACATTTCATAAAAACATTTAAAAGAGTGCGAGGCTATGAACTCACGTTGATGTGGGAAGGCGGGTTATCGGCAATTCGGACGTACGGTACGTGCTTTAATCACGGAAACCTAGACAAATAATACTCGTCTTAGACTCTTGTCCAATGACTTTATAAAAATAACAATTATGTATATATATGATGATTTTATACATATAATGATGATCAAGTGGGTTTATACATTCTCATTTACTCATTTTAGTGTTATGTATTGGTAACTTTTATATTAGTTTACTAGTTCTCCTTGTTTACATTTTGGAGGCCCAATAGGCCCATTACAAGCCCAATACTTGTCATTAGCCCAATTAAACTTTTATTATCAGTATTTTACTTTACATGTTGGGACCAAGTGGGTTAAGCCCAATGAGTAAGTTGATAAGTGTTTAGCCCATTTAGTTGTATTATTAGTCCAATAACATTAACTTAGCCCGTTAATGTCCATATGTTATTTAGTTCGGGTTTTATCGGTTTTTACTTGTATTAGGTACTTATATATCAGTATATGACTTTTTAAAAAGTTTACCTTAGACGGGTCCGATCGTCTAAGTTTTAATTGACGAAAAACGTTAACTTTACGGTACTAGCCAAAAAGACGTAAAAATCATGTTTATAGTTTTTATAACTTATAAAACTTACCAAACTACCATTTTTATATAATGTCCATTTATTTATCCTTATAAATATTTATATAAATGAAATATATAACTTAGTGGTTTTTAATTTCACATTTTATACTATATTATTTTGAGTGCTTATATAATACTATTAAACTTTAATTTCACAAAATCTGATTTTTAGTTTCACTTTCACCATTTTTATCATATCTTGAGTTCTATAAAGAGATAGAAGCTCATTTTTGGATGACATAAACTTCATATTATGTGCTACAAATAAGTTAGTTATAGCTACTGCTCAATCCATGTCTAAGTATCCTTAACAGTCCCTACAAAACAGACTATTCAGATTGGTATAATAATTTTGTTTTGATCATATCTCACTCATTTTGATGATTCCATTGCATGACCAACTCTCACATGTGTATGACATCTAATACTTACTGCAAATTGATTCCACCATGCCATTTTATCAGTTTATCATTTGGTTAGTTACTGTTTTTATACAGCCAACTTTATAAGCAAGAATTTAACCATTTTACCTATGGTTTTCCATCATTTTAACCATGTTTATCAAATCTATTAACATCAAATCCCCACATAATAATTTTAATCATCATTCATCATCATATACATATATATAAATAGAGAAAATACAAGATTACATAATCAAAATAACAAGAGGATAGGAAGAACAATCTCTATACCACCAAGGTTGTGTAGGTTATGATCAAGGCTTGGATTTTGATGGAAAAACTTATGATAGATCAACACCAACTTTGAAGACCACCAATATTTGTAAAAACTTCTTGTAGAAATCAGCCCTTGGAAATCATCAAATCACCTCCTTGGATGTTAGAATCACCTCCAATCTTAAAGGCTTCAAAGGGGTATCATCATGTGTATGAATAACACATGATTTTATGGCTAAAATAGATCAAATGAGGGTTGTTGTTGGTGATTAATGGACGAAATATAGAGAGAGAGGAAGGATGAGAGAGTTTTGTTGAGTGATTTGCATGAGTAGCTAGTGCAAATGGTAAGAATGAAGTGGTTTTGTGGTTTTATGTAAGGTTAGCTTACATGTTAAGCTTATGCTTAACATGTGTTAGTGTTGTCCCTTGAATTTGTGATGATTAAGCAATGAATAAAGAAAGAAAATAGATGAAGAAGAGATGAATTCCTAGAGAGAGAAAGTAGTGAGAGAAAGTAGAGAGAAGATGATTAACTTGGTGAGATTAGATTAAGAAAAGAAGTTGTTACAAATGACCATCCACCCTCCTAACATGCTAGGAGGGTAGTATATATAGTCCAC
This sequence comes from Glebionis coronaria, assembly GCA_025667525.1. NCBI lineage: Eukaryota > Viridiplantae > Streptophyta > Magnoliopsida > Asterales > Asteraceae > Glebionis > Glebionis coronaria. The sequence continues at coordinate 418,413,114 of CM046880.1, forward strand.
CCACATGCGGGCTTTAATGGACTATATATTGGGCCGGGCTTGTCTTTTGGACTTTAATTAGTTTAAATCCAAGCCCGTGAACCACGACTAAATAACTACTTATTACAACGTTCTAATAAATATTACAATAAAAACCTATGACCGAACATTCTTGTTTGACTCAATATTTTGAGGCTAACAATCTCCCCCAATGTGAGGTCATTCCTCTTTGATATTTGGATTCCAATGGAGATTTATGAATTTCGTCATAAATGAGTCTTGAACGTGTAACAGTAGTTTTGTTCCTTCATGCTGTGATCTTTGAGCCTTTGTCGTTGTCTTTCGACTTTGTCTTTAAGTCTTGAGATCTTCAAATCATTCTTGACTTGTCTTTGCCATCTTGTGATCTTGTGTCTTTATCCACATGCTCACACTATCAATTGTTGGATAAGTCTTTGGGCATGAATATGTGGTTGTGAATCTTTGACTTTGCTGAGTACACCGTGACGCCACCTTCTCGAGACAAAACATAGACACGGACTGAATGGCTTTGACATTCGTCCTAAATCGGTAGCGTTTTACCTCCGGTCGGTGAAGACCGTTATACGATATTAAATATCGTACCTGTAATCAGGTAGATTCAATTAAGAATCTCCTTGACAGGGTTTCGCGGCTGTACTAGTCGTTCTCTTTACTCGACCGTCTCAAAGCAAGACTGCGAACATAAAGAGTGAATCAATTGGATAAATATCCGCTTGATTAAAGTCGTCAATTCAAATTCCTGGAACAAGTTTGATTCATTAAGAATCTTACCATTGTTGCTTTCCAGTTGACACAAGTTTGATTCATAAGAATCTCACAAGTCACCTACCGTAGCGCTGTTTGATGTTGACGCTAGAAGGATTTCCATTCGTCACTGTGAATATTAATAAATATCACTCTGAATGTTCTGGCAAGACCATTAAGATATTGCGTAGAAACCTGAAACGAGTTTGAATCAATTCAGAATCAAACCACTGTTGCTTTTCAGTTTTACATATGTTCAATTCATAAAGAATCTTGCATATGACCTACCGCAGTGCTGTTTGATGTTAACACTGGAAGGATTTCCACTCATCATTGTGAATACTAAGTAGTATCACTCTGAGTGTTCTAGCAATATCGCAAGGATATAGCGTAGGACTCTCCTGATCTTCATCCGTGTGTCCTAACGAGATTTGATTGATCTCTTGGCTCTAGACTCGATTTGTGCATTTTTAGTGGTCGGAGGCTGGAGCAGATGCCACCTATTCAATATCAACAATCTCGGAGTGAGAAAGTCAATAGAAGTCGTGTTGATCTCCGTGACAATAAAACAAACTTCTTTTAAGAGAAGCCTGAGTAGCTAGGAAAGGGTTGTGCTTCACATCACTGGGTCCATGATGAGTTTGTCTTCATGATGGGTTGACCCGGTTTCTGCCTAAGTTGTATGGAGGGCTTCTTTCTTTACACCCTTTATCCTTACATTTCTTTTTCATTCTTCAACCCCTTCAATGCTTACCAAGACATCATTACTAACACCTTGTTGTGATTGTTCCAGTGCTAGCATCAGTACTTAGTCAGCATTCAGCTACGTTCACATTCTACTCCATCTTTCCTAAGGACTTCTAATAATCTATTGGATTGTCCCTTGGAAGATCCCTCCGGTTCTGGTTGGATCATAGGACTTAAACCTAACCACCCTTTTGACACCAATAACGTCGTGAATTAAAGATGTTGTGGGTATTTGATCGTAACCATGAAAACCACTTTAAATTCTAACAAAGTGTTTGAAAAACATTTAACACCTTGCTAGTTTTGTCGTTTCAGAAATGCTCCCCCTTCACATGTGCATCGATAATCGAAAGTGTTTCGCACATGTGGGTAAGAGTTAAAGTGCTTGAGTCTTATAGATCACATTTTAATCACATTTTCTCCCCCTATCTCTAATATATAAAATCTTTTGATGTTAGAGATACCAAATTTGATTAAAATATATTTTGAAAAATAGTCTTGAAAATCTTCGGGAGAAAGATGTGTTAATCTTTTGAATGAAGTTGAATTGCTCCCCCTCAAAAATTGATCCAATGGAATTGTCATTACGAGGATTTGATCCACATTAAACTTTTGAGGATAGGAGTTGTTGAACACACAATATTTGAAAGATTTTGAATATCATTGAGAAATTCTTGAAAAAAATTGTGTTCAACGCTTTTTGAAAAATCAATTCTTTTTGACGAAAAAGTTTTTCTAAAGCATAAACTTGAGTTCATAGACTTTGAATGTCTTGACGAATCCACTCAAGTGTAAGAAGATTTAACTTCTTTTGCTAAGGGTAAGAGTACAAAAGCGTACACTCCCCCGTGAATTTAGATCCGGGTTGCAATCTGAAAGTGATTACAAGCCATTGTGTTGAGCTCAAAACGTTGAATGTTTTGTGACAAGCTCAACCCAAGATAGATTGCTCTACCCGTTGTTGGAAGTATTGTCCAAAATAGACACTTTCCTTTTGAAAAGATAGAAATGACATGTTTTGAAAGATATTTACAACTTTCATTCGAGCTTTATGTACGCACCCGTGTCGTTATTGAGCGACATTTCTAGGTACGTCCATATTATCGATACTGAAAGACATGTCGAGAAGAATATTTTTGGATTATCAAAGATTTTTTAATTTTGTATTTTGCTTTTTGATTAATATTTACAGGTAGATGTTTGATAGATGGATCAAGCATGCTTCTTTGCCAGAACCTCCAGTTCTGCTGGAGTCAAACATCTCATACCAATTTGCCTAACTAGATACGCAAACCTCTCTTTCGAAAGAGCTTTTGTAAACAAGTCAGCTAATTGGTAATCAGTTCCAACAAAGTATAATTCAACAATACCTCTTTCAACTTGTTCCTTAATGAAGTGATATCGGACATCGATGTGCTTCGTGCGGGAATGCTGTACCGGGTTGCAGGAGATGGCTATGGCCGACTTTGAGTCACAGTACATAGGTACTTTATCAAAATGGAAGCCATAATCCGTGAGTTGTGTTCTCATCCAAAGAACTTGAGCACAACACACAGATAGAGACACATACTACGCTTCAGCTGATGAGAGTGACGTGCAATCCTGCTTCTTGGAAGACCATCCCACAAGCTTGTCTTGACCTAGAAATTGTGCACCACCAGAAGTACTTTTACGTGTATCAAGACACCCTGCATGATCAGAATCTGAATAGGCCGTTAGAAAGAAACCGGTTTCCCTCGGATACCAGAGTCCCATGTGAATGGTATTCTTAATGTACCGAAAGATCCGTTTAACCTCCTTGAGGTGCTTTTCAGTGGGTCGTGCTTGATATCGTGCACAATAGCATGTAGCATGATGTATATCAGGTCTGCTTGCTGTCAAGTACATGAGGGACCCGATCATGGAACGATATCTCGTTTGATCTATGGGTAATCCCTCCAAATCAGCATCTAGGGATGTGGTTGATAATGGTGTCCCAACGGGGTCACATGATGTCATACCATGCTTTTTGATTATCTCTTGACAATACTTAGCTTGGTTAATGAAGATACCACTTGGGGATTGGTGAACTTGAATTCCTAGAAAGAATTTTAGTTCGCCCATCATAGACATTTCAAATCTGTTGTGCATTACTTTTTCAAACCATTTTGAAAGTTTTGGGTTTGTAGACCCAAAAATAATGTCATCAACATAAATTTGCACAAGCAGAATGTCATCCCCATATTTATAAGTGAACAAAGTTAAATCAATGGAACCTTTTGAGAAACCTTTGGAGACCAGGAATTTCGAGAGTTCGTCGTACCACGCCCTTGGAGCTTGCTTGAGTCCATAAAGTGCTTTGTGGAGACGATACACCTTGTCAGGATAATGAGGATTGACAAATCCTTCCGGCTGCATGACATAAACTTCTTCCTTCAAAGGACCGTTAAGAAACGCCGTCTTTACGTTCATTTGATAGACAATGAATCCCTTATGTGCCGCATAAGCAAGAAAAATCCTGACAGCTTCCATTCGAGCTACTGGTGCAAATGATTCTTCGAAATCAATACCCTCTTGCTGTCCATACCCTTTAGCCACTAGCCTAGATTTATTCTTGATGATCGTGTTTTCTTCATCCATCTTGTTTTTCCAGATCCATCGAAGATTTAATGGTGTTACATCGTATGGTCTGTCAACAAGTTCCCAGACTTTAAGTCTTTCAAATTGTTGAAGTTCATCCGTCATCGATTCAATCCAAGCATGATCAGCTAATGCTTTTTTGATGTTTTTCGGTTCAGCTGAACTCACGGCGAGTGCGAACATACAAACATCGGCATTAGTGTGAAGCTGTCGTCTTGTACGAACGGGCTGTGAAGGGTTTCCAATTACATGAACCAAAGGATGATCTCGGGTCCAATGATGTGTTGAAGGATGTCGTTGATAGAAAGTATGCATATTTGACGGATCAACATGGCGAGTAGAAGACTCTCCAGTTTCGTGTACCGGTGTACCGAATGGGTTGATGAATTCGTCTTCGTCAGATAATGCATTGTCTGCTTGATTTGAGTTCTCTGGAGCAATGACAGTAGTTGTGGATGTTGTAGGATCGATTTTTGAAGTAATATTCTGAGGAGGTAAATCTGCAGCAACCCGTGTTGAAGTAGATGAAGTTGTATCTTGTTGTTGACGATGATCGGTTTCATCATTCTTATCATGAGTGACAGCGGAAGACTTCGATACAACTTGTTTCTCCCCCGTGAAATATTCATCATACATTGGTCCATATAACATTTCCAACTCTTCAATGGTCGTGTCGACTGTCATATCAGCTCTAGGAACATTTTCTGGAACCAGCGTTGAACTTGACGGTTCATTGCTGTGGTCTTGAGTTCCGAGTTCCGTGCGGTTGTGAACGGAAGTCGTTTGTCGTTGTGGGTCGGGACTTAAACTGTTTTGTTCAAGTGCCATTTCTTGAGATTCATCAAATCGGATGTGAATTGTCTCGACAATCAATTTTGTTCTTTTGTTCTTTTTTTTTTTTTTTTTTTTTTTTGATCTTCGTGGAAACGATATTCTGAAACTAGTCTAGATGGTGGCTAAGTCTAAAAATACTCAAACAAAATTTAGCAAAACACATCATCGGAAAGAGCTCTAATCAGAATGACCTAATCGGAATCCCAATCGGAATGTCTAATCGAAATCCCAATCGGAATGTCTAATCGGAATCCAATCGGAATGTCTAATCGGAATCCAATCGGAATGGCTGATCGGAATCCCAATCGGAATGTCTTATCGGAATATATTCGTCGGAATACCCAATCGGAATGATGATCGGAAAGACCTTGTCGGAATACCAAATCGGAATGTATGATCGGAATGATAAAACCCTTTTCCGATTGCACTGATCGGAATATATCCCCCTTTTCTCGGACAAAACTCAACCAATACGTGATTTTAAGCCAAAAAATGATCAAAACACCCAAAAATTTTGTGTTTTTAGCCAAAGTAAATATACCAAATCACTACTAAAACTATGTAGAAGATGTAGATGAAGAAGTAGAGCACGGAAAACACAAAAAAATTTGAATCCGAGATGATTTATGGATTAAATCATTCGAATCAAATATAATAACAACAAACAATCACAAATCTACCCCGTGGCGATTGATACCAAATGTTGTCCCTTGAATTTGTGATGATTAAGCAATGAATAAAGAAAGAAAATAGATGAAGAAGAGATGAATTCCTAGAGAGAGAAAGTAGTGAGAGAAAGTAGAGAGAAGATGATTAACTTGGTGAGATTAGATTAAGAAAAGAAGTTGTTACAAATGACCATCCACCCTCCTAACATGCTAGGAGGATAGTATATATAGTCCACCCACATGCGGGCTTTAATGGACTATATATTGGGCCGGGCTTGTCTTTTGGGCTTTAATTAGTTTAAATCCAAGCCCGTGAACCACGACTAAATAACTACTTATTACAACGTTCTAATAAATATTACAATAAAAACCTATGACCGAACATTCTTGTTTGACTCAATATTTTGAGGCTAACAGTTAGCTTTATTGCTAAAAGGGTGCCACATCTTATGATGTGGTGTCCTCTTTTTGGTTGTCTCTTTTAGTGGGGTGGGATAAACTTGTTTTGTCCCATCCCGCTAATTTACGGGTATTCCTCGATTCTAGTTTTCTCGATTTGCTTGCCCTCGGGTCGTTTTATGAAAAACATTTCTATAAATTATGAATCAACGGCACAAAACGAATCTAATAAAAATTGTCTCATAAAAAACGAAGTTCAAAAACGTAAATACGCAATCCTAAGGTTTCCGGTTTAGTCGCAAAGGACGTTAAATTATTCACGTAAGTCCTAATCTCTTCTCGTAAATTTGTGAGTTTATGAACTAAAACAAATTTAAAATTCCAAAATAATGTTCACGGATAAATTTATTTCCTGAAATGTCGGACTGTCACCAAAAACGGTGTATGTAAATGTAAGCATGTAACGTAGAATCCTCCGGTTTAGACGTAGTCGATGCTACTTCAAGATGTAAACCCAAATTTCTTCCCAAAATAAGTGAGTTCATAATATAACATTAAAATAATGTTTTTAAATAACACTTGAGAATAAAATATCGACCATAAATTGACAGATTGTCACAACATTTACCCCTAAACAGGATCTTTGTCCTCAAAGATCAATTTACCTTACTAGTCGCTTCTTATAGAGTTAGAACCATGTGGGTATTTACTCCACATTCGGTCTTTTCTCATAAGTGTAATCCATTACGATATGTGAGTTTCATCAAACATAACTACGGGAATAAGATCAGGCTTAATGTTGACTTACTTTCTCTATCCATGATGTTCACGGGTTTTTGATGAATGCAACTTTTCGCCGATCTAAACTTTATCAAGAAGTAATAAGATTTTCACTTGATTGACATTTTATCAAGTTTGATATACGAAACATAATTCATGCAGCTCTTGAAGTCCTAGGGTAGATCCAGCTTATATGTCTTTCAAATCAATCTTTTACATCATCTCAATGGTCCCATACAACGGGGACTTATATCCCATGATCTTTCAGATCATCAATTCATTTTTCCATGGTTAAAATTTTTGGCATAACTTCGCTACCCATCTGGCACTTCAAGATCTACATTTCATATTCACATAACCTCCTGCCCACTATCGACAGTCAATAATCAGATCCTAATTTCAACAATCATTTCACGGGTCGGGTATTTTGTAAGGTTAGGTTTGTCATCATAGGCAACCTTAAACCTAAAAGACATGTCCAACTCACAATGAGTGTATGTCGGGTGTCTTCATCCCAACTCCTGCTTACAGATGCTCTCATATTTAGATCCTAACAAGATTCGATCTCGATCCTAACACGATAATTATCAATGATAATATCTCCAAAGGAAAGCGATTATACGGTTTATTACCAAAGTTCAATCAAACATAAAACAACACTTCTAGTATTTTGTATCGTTACTTTACCTCGTCCCTTCGATTGGGGTGGTAAACAGTACTCTTCATCAAGGTTCGTTCCCAATGACTTCTGAGCAAATCTCTAGAAATTCGATGCGAAGCGAGGATCTTGATAGAGATGTTCGATACAGGCACACCATGTTTACACAACTCTTTTAAATACAAAAGAGTCAATTTCTTCATCAAGAATCTATCATTAATAGGAATGATATTATCAGATTTGGTCAGTCTGTCGACGATGACCCAAATCGAATCAAATTCAGATGATGAGCTTTGCAATAGTTAGACGTTTGCTAATGTATGAGGCGATGTATGCCTTCATAATTTGTCATCAGTACAACTTCTTCAGATAAAGATATATTAAATCACAAATGACAGGAATAGAATACTCATACTGACGGGATTCCATCATGTCTAAATCTCTAAATCCTCTATATTCAGGCAACCATAAGTGGCCTTTTAATCATTTAACGCCATCGGCTTCTCAATTCTAATGGTTCACATTAGCCGCGAACCCCTTTTTATTATCCATATTATCCTTCTTACAAGCATTGTTTATTTTACATTGTTCGGCAATTTATTTTGCACCTTCATTATTAAGGAACATGTCCTAATTGGTTCTTTATCTTTTTTACATAATGTGTCAATAATTATATTCACCTTCCTCGATGAAATAAATATCATGACCGTATTTATTCAGAAATTATTCCTTCATATTTTCTAAGTCTTAGTTTTATCTCAACTATTATTTTTATCAGTTTTGCTTGATCCGACATTTTAAAGCGTCGATAATTATTACACATAAATTAACAATAAATATTAATTTTTTATGAAACGTGAACGTTAGAAGTTTAAATTTCTTAGTTTGACCAATTATAATAAAATATTCAAAACAAATTTGAATTTAATTAACACGATTTTTGCTGATTTATCGAAAATAATTAATAAGATTCGTAAATGTTTGAAAAATCTTTGGTTATACTTTGGTCAAAATTTTCTTAGTTCGAAAGCAAAAATTGTCGTTTAAAATTCAAGTTATGGTTGAAATGGTTTCCTCAATCCCTCTTAGGTTGTCTTGAGGTATACACAAACATTTACCCCTAAACAGGAGTTTAGTTAAATGATTTGTGTATAAGGGAATAATCCCTTAAAAATCCTTTGTTAAAACATTTGTCAAAACATATTTCCACTTTCTTCTTGGTAAAACCCAAAATCTTAGAAGGGCTCTTAATTTTTGAAGAGTCAATATAGATTCCATTATCTTTTAATCACACGGTCAAATAATGTGAAGGATTAAGTCTTTAATTTCATGTTAATTAATCAAGGTACATGTTTTTATTGTTCGGCCAATTCAGGGCAATCTATAAATAATTATTAACTCATTCTTATTCTTATAAACAAACAAATGGTCCTTAATGATCGCAAGCATGAATTTATCAAATTACAGCCTTCACACGTGATTCACCAAATTTATGAATGCTACGTGTGTATTAGTCAATCCAAACGACATCATGTGAAACTCATAATGTTCATTACATGTTCTGGATGTAATGATTGGAATAGATAATCTTTTTCGCGGACGCGAAGTTGATGATAACCATGCCATGGATCAAATCTTTAAAACATACGCTAGAACCTTGTAAATGATCGAACAAATCTTCCATTTCGAGTCATGGATATCGTTTTCTATTGTCAATTTACTCAGTTCACAGTAATCAATAAACATAAGGAATGATAACACCATAGCTCTTCATGATGACGAGCTCAGTAGAATAAAATCTTTCTCCGACAACTCTCTCAGTTGTATGGTAATTCCTTTAATTCAGATGGTACTGACGTACAGTGCACAAGCCACATGTGCAGCACCGAGAATATAATCAATACCAATTTCAACTTGCCTTAATGGCGAAAGTCTAGGTAATTCATCAACAAATACCTCCTAAAGTTTCAAATAACGGAAACATCTTTTAATAAATTCATATTAGGTTCTTCTAGATTACAATATCTATAACTAGTTCACAACCATTCATGGTATAATTTCAAGTCTAAATGCAGGATATGGTCATCATCACTTTTGATAATCAACATCTTATTATTTAGGGGAATTCTATTCGAGTTCCCATCGATTAAGACAATGTCGTTATGTCATAATCAATCAATCCATTCTACTGGCACTATTAACTTTCTAGTTTTATTGTCGTCGATAAGATGTGAACTTCTCAAAAGACTAATAATAACTCATAATCCTTCACAAGTTCAAGGATATCTGGAGACATAACTAACCTTAAAAGAGTAAGGTAAACGCATAATCTACGCGAGAAAATTTCAAATCAGATAAAGACGAAAACATTTAACGAATATGAATATATTACATGTTTTCATAAATTGGAGTACGCATTCGAAAGCTCCTCGGATCGTTACCCAGGTCATTCAAATGAAATCTAATCAAAATAAATGATAGGGACGTCGATACATCCAGTCGGGTATCAACACTCGGTAATCAGATACTTTTCCTAAGAATCTCACCACGGGAGAATTGGACAAGAAGGGAATATCAATTGTCAAATAAGACAAGTTCCACAGATGAGTAAATTCGACTCAGAAGAATAAATATTACGGGCACATATGTAGGTGTCCCTATCAATATGCCCCTAATTTGCACTTCTTGCAGATCTCATAAAATTTAATCTTTCACTATCTTCAAAGAAAATTCAGTGTTTATTAATATTTCATGGTGACTACTAATCAGTCTTGCATGGTCACCTCCAAATTGTATGTAGGCGCGCAACTATATACAATTTCAAGATTAACAATGCAATACTCAGTTCGTCAAAATTTTATCATCACGTTTATAATAAAAACATTTTCATGCTTAATTCTTAAATAAGAATCAAAATAAATTTACAAAGATTTCTTTGTTATGAAAACAATTAAGTTTTCAAAGGTGTTTTCATTTTGATAACGATCACTTATAAATCTCACTTTGAATAATCCTTATAGTGATGAAAATTCAATTTTTCTCAAGGGATACTGCTTTATCTTATAAAAACAATGAGCTTTGGCCAAATAATCATGAGGTTCATGACCTCGATGGCGCTCAAAAAGAATAATTCACAACGTAGCTCAATTCGAGATGAGTACTTGTTCAATGGTTGCATCACTAATGCGAGCATTAGGAAGAAGCAAGAAAAGATAGATAACATCGATACATGTAGGATTAGCAATCAAAGGTAGTCTTTTCATTAATCACAAACAAGTCAAAATTGTATAGTAACACATTACGTGTCACTATGTCATACAATTCCAAGAACTCATCCTACCAACTGATGTCTCAGTTAAGTTAGGGATTATTTTTAAAAGATACCACAATGAATACTAATCTACAAGAGTCATTAGGTGTTCCACCTGTCCCGGAAGATCCATCGGTCCCAATTCAGAAGAAGATTTCTTCAATTTATTTCTTGAACACTGGGCATCCTCGTTATTGGACAATGGCCTAGGAACAACCCTTAACACGAATCAACAATCATTTAAAACTTTATAATTCAATCACAGGACTTAAGGACTTCCTCTTATCAATCTCATATTCCATACGGGTTAAATTTTACTTTATTCAAGTTTCAATCAACTTATACTCAATGCAACATCCTATCTCATTTTCCAATACTTTCAATTTTATTCATAAACCTTAAAAGGGCAATAAAAGCTCGATATGAACAATGATTAATTTCCAATCCTATAGCTCTTTCATTAGTAATTATCAAATGAGTCACTAGTATGAAATGACTCACACATTCAATTAGACGTCTCGGAAAGGTACTAGTGGCATGAGGCTTTTGGGTAATGGTTCCAATGACAGCCTCAAGTGCAACATTCACCCTTTCGATTTCAAGTTTAAGAATTGGGTGACAACGAATCGGATGACACCTTTCCAGGTGGTAACATTTTGTCGAACTCCACTCTATAAGGAAAGATCGTCATGACATCGATATCAGTTTTAATCTCACCAATTCTTCTTCGATATCACAATCAACTAATATCTACATTTCTACGAATATCAACCATTTTGTTGGGATCATAAATATCCACAACTTGGTTTAGATTTGGAATAGCTAGAATTCCTACAGAAATAGCTTAGATTAATTTGCTAGGGGAATTAGGGTTTCTTGTGACAATCTACGTCGTATAAATACCTCGTATAAATATAAAATAATCATCAAACAATCCTGTAATCAAATTACAACATATATATAATCCAAGTTATATATATATTAAAATAACACTTCTCAGTCGGCCTTGTCGGTAACTCGGGAATTCTTCGGCACCGTTATAGTCAAAAGATTTTTAGACATTTTTAGAAAAATGTTTATAGTTAAAAGATTTTGAAATGTTTTTATTCAAAACCTTGGTTTTAAAAACCTTTCTTTCTCTATAACGAGAGCTCTGGTACCAAACTGTAACACTCCCAAATTTACACAATTTAATACAGCGGAAGACTCGTTGGTGTTACGGGATAGCACATTACTCACATCATAGACAACGCTTAAAAATCGCGTCGTTTAATAATAAAGCATTTCCATTCATAAATAGCAAGTTTACATAGGTCTCAAGTCATTGTATTTCATACAAGTTTTACAAAGCATTTGAATGGAAATTATTATTTAAGTGCGGGCCATGAATTCTTGTCGTCTTCCCGAAAATGACCTTCAAGTACCTGAGATAAAACATGTTAAAAGAAAAGGTCAGCGAAAACGCCGAGTGAATTCATATAGTTTAATGAAAAACCATTAATATATCATCGGTATATATATTTATTACCGAAAATCATTTTGTACAAATCTTTATAGTAGGCCATAAAATAGCCAAAGTAATTTTATACAAATCCTTATCAAAATCATAATAGAGGCTTTCGCCTTCAAAATCATTATACGAACTAATGTCGTAAAAATATCATACAATACGTTTTATAACGTTGTATAGAGTTAAATAAAAACCGTTATATGAATATGGTTATGAAAACCAAAACACGAACATAATATCAATAGTAAGACCCCGTATTGCTAGTCAGACAATATATCGTAATTCGGTGCGTATAGCAGTATTTCGTTAATTGGATTATTATAAGCCGCATGACATTGTTACCTTACTACAACAAACAACGGGTAGCTAGCCCGAAACTCATTTGCCCATCTAAATTAGCGTGTCGTCACAAAGGTCACGCTATGTAAATCTTCTCATACATAAATTCGCTTACCAATCAATGTGGCACGACGGGGATCAACCGTCAAGGCGCGAACTGGGGTGATCGTCCCCAAATAGTACTATTATATGCATAAGCGTCTACCAAATCCCGGTAGTTCACAATTCATGCTAATGGGACTTTTAGTGACATAACCTAACTTTAATAATCCATTTAATTTCATCTATCGGGTCATATAATCATTCATCGGGTCATACAATCATTCGGGTCCAAATCAATAAACAAACAATCGGGACAAATGATGTCCTATTTTAGTAAAACTAACATGTTATCTCCCTCGCGGGTTTATAAAACATTTCATAAAAACATTTAAAAGAGTGCGAGGCTATGAACTCACGTTGATGTGGGAAGGCGGGTTATCGGCAATTCGGACGTACGGTACGTGCTTTAATCACGGAAACCTAGACAAATAATACTCGTCTTAGACTCTTGTCCAATGACTTTATAAAAATAACAATTATGTATATATATGATGATTTTATACATATGATGATGATCAAGTGGGTTTATGCATTCTCATTTACTCATTTTAGTGTTATGTATTGATAACTTTTATACTAGTTTACTAGTTCTCCTTGTTTACATTTTGGAGGCCCAATAGGCCCATTACAAGACCAATACTTGTCATTAGCCCAATTATACTTTTATTATCAGTATTTTACTTTACATGTTGGGCCCAAGTGGGTTAAGCCCAATGAGTAAGTTGATAAGTGTTTAGCCCATTTAGTTGTATTATTAGTCCAATAACACTAACTTAGCCCGTTAATGTCCATATTTTATTTAGTTCGGGTTTTATCGGTTTTTACTTGTATTAGGTACTTATATATCAGTATATGACTTTTTAAAAAGTTTACCTTAGACGGGTCCGATCGTCTAAGTTTTAATTGACGAAAAACGTTAATTTTACGGTACTAGCCAAAAAGACGTAAAAATCATGTTTATAGTTTTTATAACTTATAAAACTTACCAAACTACCATTTTTATATAATGTCCATTTATTTATCCTTATACATATTTATATAAATGAAATATATAACTTAGTGGGTTTTAATTTCACATTTTATACTATATTATTTTGAGTGCTTATATAATACTATTAAACTTTAATTTCACAAAATCTGATTTTTAGTTTCACTTTCACCATTTTTATCATATCTTGAGTTCTATAAGGTGATAGAAGCTCATTTTTGGATTACATAAACTTCATATTATGTGCTACAAATAAGTTAGTTATAGCTACTGCTGAATCCATGTCTAAGTATCCTTAACAGTCCCTACAAAACAGACTATTCAGATTGGTATACTAATTTTGTTTTGATCATATCTCACTCATTTTGATGATTCCATTGCATGGCCAACTCTCACATGTGTATGACATCTAATACTTACTGAAAATTGATTCCACCATGCCATTTTATCAGTTTATCATTTGGTTAATTACTGTTTTTATACAGCCAACTTTATAAGCAAGAATTTAACCTTTTTACCTATGGTTTTCCATCATTTTAACCATGTTTATCAAATCTATTAACATCAAATCCCCACATAATATTTTTAATCATCATTCATCATCATATACATATACATAAATAAAGAAAATACAAGATTACATAATCAAAATAACAAGAGGATAGGAAGAACAATCTCTATACCACCAAGGTTGTGTAGGTTATGATCAAGGCTTGGATTTTGATGGAAAAACTTGTGATAGATCAACACCAACTTTGAAGACCACCAATATTTGTAAACTTCTTGTAGAAATCAACCCTTGGAAATCATCAAATCACCTCCTTGGATGTTAGAATCACCTCCAATCTTCAAGGCTTCAAAGGGGCATCATCATGTGTATGAATAACACATGATTTTATGGCTAAAATAGATCAAATGAGGGTTGTTGTTGGTGATTAATGGACAAAATATAGAAAGAGAGGAAGGATGACAGAGTTTTGTTGAGTGGTTTGCATGAGTTGCTAGTGCAAATGGTAAGAATGAAGTGGTTTTGTGGTTTTGTGTAAGGTTAGCTTACATGTTAAGCTTATGCTTAACATGTGTTAGCTTTATTGCTAAAAGGGTGCCACATCTTATGATGTGGTGTCCTCTTTTTGGTTGTCTCTTTTAGTGGGGTGGGATAAACTTGTTTTGTCCCATCCCGCTAATTTACGGGTATTCCTCGATTCTAGTTTTCTCGATTTGCTTGCCCTCGGGTCGTTTTATGAAAAACATTTTTATAAATTATGAATCAACAGCACAAAACGAATCTAATAAAAATTGTCTCATCAAAAACGAAGTTCAAAAACGTAAATACGCAATCCTAAGGTTTCCGGTTTAGTCGCAAAGGACGTTAAATTATTCACGTAAGTCCTAATCTCTTCTCGTAAATTTGTGAGTTTATGAACTAACACAAATTTAAAATTCCAAAATAATATTCACGGATAAATTTATTTCCTGAAATGTCGGACTGTCACCAAAAACGGTGTATGTAAACGTAAGCATGTAACGTAGAATCCTCCGGTTTAGACGTAGTCGATGCTACTTCAAGATGTAAACCCAAATTTCTTCCCAAAATAAGTGAGTTCATAATATAACATTAAAATAATGTTTTTAAATAACACTTGAGAATAAAATATAGACCATAAATTGACGGATTGTCACAAAATGGATGCCTAAAGTTAGGACCGAAAATGTGACTACGAGTGTTAGTATGCCTTTAAATGTTGCTAAGGACACTAATGATTCTATAATCACAAATACTGTGGAATCCAATTTAGCAAATGCTCCATCGTGTTCTAACTCTTCTGCAGGTGATACAAATAATTCTCTTCATATAGGACTCCGGATGCACGAAGCACATGACGGGGAATCTCAAACTTCTAATTAACTTCGTGGAGAAGTTCCTGGGTACGGTCCGATTCGGAAATGATCAATTTGCACCGATCCTAGGATATGGAGATTTGGTTTAGGGGAATATCACGATAAAAAGGGTATACTACGTCGAAGGGTTCAATCACAATCTTTTCTCGGTTGGTCAATTCTGTGATGCGGATTTGGAAGTTGCTTTCAGAAAGAAGACATGTTTTGTTCGTGATTATGATGGGAATGACTTACTTACCGGTACACGGGGTACTGATCTTTACACAATTTCATTTCAAGACACAACTTCATCAACTCCAATTTGCTTCATGGCTAAAGCTTCATCGACTCAGGCATGGTTATGGCATCAACGTCTTTATCATCTCAACTTTGATACCCTTAACTTGCTTTCCAAGAAAGATATTGTGAGAGGCCTTCCAAGCTTGAAATTCATCAAAGATCATCTTTGTTCTTCTTGTGAGATTTGTAAAGCTAAACGAAGTAGCTTCAAAACAAAGACTACACCAAGCTCTAAAGGACGGTTAGATCTTCTTCATATGGATCTGTGTGGTCCCATGCATGTTCAGAGTATCAATGGAAAGAAATATATTCTGGTCATAGTCGATGATTACTCAAGGTACACATGGACTCACTTCTTGAGGTCCAAGGATGAAACACCCGACGTTCTCATCAGCTTCCTTAAATTGACACAACGTGGTCTTCAAGCTCAAGTTAAAGTGGTTCGTACTGACAAAGGTACATAATTTTTGAATTCAACACTGAGGAAGTACTTTGGAGCCGAAGGGATTGAACATGAAACATCAATTGCTCGAACACCCGAACAAAACGGCGTTGTTGAAAGACGAAACCGTACTTTGGTTGTAGCTGCTCGAACAATATTATCTGCATCAAAACTTCCACTGTACTTTTGGGCCGAAGCCGTGTCAACCGCATGCTACACACAAAACCGCTCCTTAATTATCCCAAGACATGAAAAGACACCATATCACATAATTCATGATCGAAAACCTTCACTCAAACACCTTCATGTTTTTGGATGTACTTGCTACATTATTCGAGATGGTGAAAATTTGGATAAGATGAAAGAGAAAGGTGATGCATGTATTCTTGTGGGATATGCAACTCAGTCAAAGGGATATAGAGTATACAACAAGAGAACAAAATTGATTGTCGAGACAATTCACATCCGATTTGATGAATTGCAAGAAATGGCACTTGAACAAAACAGTTTAAGTCCCGATCCACAACGACAAACGACTTCCGTTCACAACCGCACGGCACTCGGAACTCAAGACCACAGCAATGAACCGTCAAGTTCAACGCTTGTTCCAGAAAATGTTCCTAGAGCTGATATGACAGTCGACACGACAATTGAAGAGCTAGAAATGTTATATGGACCAATGTATGATGAATATTTCACGGGGGAGAAACAAGTTGTATCGAAGTCTTCCGCTGTCACTCATGATAAGAATGATGATACCGATCATCGTCAACAACCGGATACAACTTCATCTACTTCAACACGGGTTGCTGCAGATTTACCTCCTCAGAATATCACCTCAACAATCGATCCTACAACATCCACAACAAATGTCATTGCTCCAGAGAACACAAATCAAGCAGACAATGCTTTATCTGACGAAGACGAAATTATCAACCCATTCGGTACACCGGTACACGAAACTGGAGAGTCTTCTACTCGCCATGTTGATCCGTCAAATATGCATACGTTTTATCAACGATATCCTTCAACACATCATTGGACCCGAGATCATCCTTTGGTTCATGTCATTGGAAACCCTTCACAGCCCGTTCGTACCAGACGACAGCTTGACACCGATGGCGATGTTTGTATGTTCGCACTCGCCGTGAGTTCAGCTGAACCAAAAAACATCAAAGAAGCCTTAGCTGATCATGCTTGGATTGAATCGATAACGGATGAACTTCAACAATTTGAAAGACTTAAAGTCTGGGAACTTGTTGACAGACCATACGATGTAACACCATTAAATCTTCGATGGATCTGGAAAAACAAGATGGATGAAGAGAACACGATCATCAAGAATAAATCTAGGCTAGTGGCTAAAGGGTATGGACAGAAAGAGGGTATTGATTTTGAAGAATCATTTGCACCAGTAGCTCGTATGGAAGAGGTCAGGATTTTTCTTGCTTATGCGGCACATAAGGGATTCATTGTCTATCAAATGGACGTAAAGACGGTGTTTCTTAACGGTCCTTTGAAGGAAGAAGTCTATGTCACGCAGCCGGAAGGATTCGTCAATCCTCATTATCCTGACAAGGTGTATCGTCTCCACAAAGCACTTTATGGACTCAAGCAAGCTCCAAGGGCGTGGTACGACGAACTCTCGAAATTTCTAGTCTCCAAAGGTTTCTCAAAAGGTTCCATTGATTTAACTTTGTTCACTTATAAATATGGGGATGATATTTTGCTTGTGCAAATTTATGTTGATGACATTATTTCCGGGTCTACAAACCCAAAACTTTCAAAATGGTTTGAAAAAGTAATGCACAGCAGATTTGAAATGTCTATGATGGGCGAACTAAAATTCTTTCTAGGAATTCAAGTTCACCAGTCCCCAAGTGGTATCTTTATTAATCAAGCTAAGTATTGTATAGAGATAATCACAAAGCATGGTATGACATCATGTGACCCCGTTGGGACACCATTATCAACCACATCCCTAGATGCTGATTTGGAGGGATTACCCATAGATCAAACGAGATATCGTTCCATGATCGGGTCCCTCATGTACTTGACAGCAAGCAGACCTGATATACATCATGCTACATGTTATTGTGCACGATATCAAGCACGACCCACTGAAAAGCACCTCAAGGAGGTTAAACGGATCTTTCGGTATCTTAAAAATACCATTCACATGGGACTCTGGTATCCGAGGGAAACCGGTTTCTTTCTAACGGCCTATTCACATTCTGATCATGCAGGGTGTCTTGATACACGTAAAAGTACTTATGGTGGTGCACAATTTCTAGGTCAAGACAAGCTTGTGGGATGGTCTTCCAAGAAGCAGGATTGCACATCATTGTCATCAGCCGAAGCGGAGTATGTGTCTTTGTTAGCCTCAAAATATTGAGTCAAACAAGAATGCTCGGTCATAGGTTATTATTGTAACATTAGTTAGAACGTTGTAATAGGTAGTTAATTAGTCGTGCTTTTCGGGCTTGGATTTAAACTAATTAAGGTCCAAACGATAAGCCCGACCCAATATATAGTCCATTAAAGCCCGCATGTGGGTGGACTATATATACTACCCTCCTAGCATGTTAGGAGGGTTGGTGGTTCATTTTCTCATTCCTTAATCTAATATTCTACAAGTTCTAACCATTTTTCTCTCTACTTTCTCTCACTACTTTCTCTCTCTAGAATTCTTCTCATTTCTTCCTTTCTTTCTTTAAATTCGTGTAGTATATCATCATTATATTAGGGACAACAATTGGTATCAATCGCCACGGGGTAGATTTGTTATTGGTTGTTCTTCTTATATTTGATTCGTGTGATTTCTCTAGAATGCTATGAATGTGAAATTTGTTTGTGTCAAATGTGGCAAGTGTGCTAATGCTAATCATTCTATGTGTGCTATAAATAAAGTCAAAGGCGTAGATACTAGACCTAAGAAGCAAGTTGCAATGCCTATTAGAACTAGTAAACCCAAACGCAAAGTGAACCATTCTGGTGCAACCCCCACTAAGAAAAGTAATGCATCAGACTCCACCACTAAGAATCCTAGAAGCAAAATTAAGGAATTATATGAGTCTGCCAGTAAGTCTTGGAAATGGTGGTTTGCTAATCAATGTCCTCCCGGATATAAATGGATGCCTAAAGTTAGGACAGAAAATGTGAAAACGAGTGTTAGTTTGCCTTTAAATGTCGATAAGGACATTAATGATTCTACTCTCACAACTAATGTGGTATCCAATTTAGCAAATGCTCCATCGTGTTCTAACTCTTCTGCAGGTGATACAAATAATTCTCTTCATAATGGACTCCGGATGCACGAAGCACATGACGGGGAATCTCAAGCTTCTAATTAACTTCGTGGAGAAGTTCCTAGGTACGGTCCGATTCGGAAATGATCAATTTGCACCGATCCTAGGATATGGAGATTTGGTTCAAGGGAATATCACGATTAAAAGGGTATACTACGTCGAAGGGCTCAATCACAATCTTTTCTCGGTTGGTCAATTCTGTGATGCGGATTTGGAAGTTGCTTTCAGAAAGAAGACATGTTTTGTTCGTGATTATGATGGGAATGACTTACTTACCGGTACACGGGGTACTGATCTTTATACAATTTCACTTCAAGACACAACTTCATCAACTCCAATTTGCTTCATGGCTAAAGCTTCAACGACTCAGGCATGGTTATGGCATCAACGTCTTTCTCATCTCAACTTTGATACCATTAACTTGCTCTCCAAGAAAGATATTGTGAGAGGCCTTCCAAGCTTGAAATTCATCAAAGATCATCTTTGTTCTTCTTGTGAACTTTGTAAAGCTAAACGAAGTAGCTTCAAAACAAAGACCACACCAAGCTCTAAAGGACGGTTAGATCTTCTTCATATGGATCTATGTGGTCCCATGCGTGTTCAGAGTATCAATGGAAAGAAATATATTCTGGTAATTGTCGATGATTACTCAAGGTACACATGGACTCACTTCTTGAGGTCCAAGGATGAAACACCTGAAGTTCTCATCAACTTTCTTAAACTGATACAACGTGGTCTTCAAGCTCAAGTTAAAGTGGTTCGTACTGACAGAGGTACAGAATTTTTGAATTCAAATCTGAGAAAGTATTTTGAAGCCGAAGGGATTGAACATGAAACATCTATTGCTCGAACACCCGAACAAAACGGCGTTGTTGAAAGACGAAACCGTACTTTGGTTGAAGCTGCTCGAACATTATTATCCGCTTCAAAACTTCCACTATACTTTTGGGCCGAAGCCGTGTCAACCGCATGCTACACACAAAACCGCTCCTTAATTATCCCAAGACACGAAAAGACACCATATCACATAATTCATGATCGAAAACCTTCACTCAAACACCTTCATGTTTTTGGATGTACTTGTTACATTATACGAGATGGTGACAATTTGGATAAGATGAAAGAAAAAGGTGATGCATGTATTCTTGTGGGATATGCAACTCAGTCTAAGGGATATAGAGTGTTCAACAAAAGAACAAAATTGATTGTCGAGACAATTCACATCCGATTTGATGAATCTCAAGAAATGGCACTTGAACAAAACAGTTTAAGTCCCGACCCACAACGACACACGACTTCCGTTCACAACCGCACGGAACTCGGAACTCAAGACCACAGCAATGAACCGTCAAGTTCAACGCTGGTTCCAGAAAATGTTCCTAGAGCTGATATGACAGTCGACACGACAATTGAAGAGTTGGAAATGTTGTATGGACCAATGTATGATGAATATTTCACGGGGGAGAAACAAGTTGTATCGAAGTCTTCCGCTGTCACTCATGATACGAATGATGATATCGATCATCATCAACAAAAGAATACAACTTCATCTACTTCAACACGGGTTGTTGCAGATTTACCTCCTCAGAATATCACTTCAACAATCGATCCTACAACATCCACAACTACTGTCATTGCTCCAGAGAACACAAATCAAGCAGACGGTGCATCATCTGACGATGACGAATTTATCAACCCATTCGGTACACCGGTACACGAAACTGGAGAGTCTTCTACTCGCCATGTTGATCCGTCAAATATGCATACGTTTTATCAACGACATCCTTCAACACATCATTGGACCCGAGATCATCCTTTGGTTCACGTAATTGGAAACCCTTCACAGCCTGTTCGTACAAGACGACAACTAGCCACTGATGGCGATGTTTGTATGTTCGCACTCGCCGTGAGTACTGTCGAACCGAAAAACATCAAAGAAGCCATGGCTGATCATGCTTGGATTGAATCGATGACGGATGAACTTCAACAATTTGAAAGACTTAAAGTCTGGGAACTTGTTGACAGACCATACGATGTGACTCCATTAAATCTTCGTTGGATCTGGAAAAACAAGATGGATGAAGAGAATACGATCATCAAGAATAAAGCTAGGCTAGTGGCTAAGGGGTATGACCAGAAAGAGGGAATTGATTTTGAAGAATCATTTGCACCAGTAGCTCGAATGGAAGCAGTCAGGATTTTTCTTGCTTATGCTGCACATAAGGGATTCACTGTCTATCAAATGGACGTAAAGACAGCATTTCTTAACGGTCCTTTGAAGGAAGAAGTCTATGTCACGCAGCCGGAAGGATTCGTCAATCCTCATTATCCTGACAAGGTGTATCGTCTCCACAAGGCACTATATGGACTCAAGCAAGCTCCAAGGGCGTGGTACGACGAGCTCTCAAAATTTCTGGTATCCAAAGGTTTCTCAAAAGGTTCCATTGATCTAACTTTGTTCACTTATAAATATGGGGATGACATTTTTCTTGTGCAAATTTATGTTGATGACATTATTTTCGGGTCTACAAACCCAAAACTTTCAAAATGGTTTGAAAAAGTAATGCACAGCAAATTTGAAATGTCGATGATGGGCGAACTAAAATTCTTTCTAGGAATTCAAGTTCACCAATCCCCAAGTGGTATCTTTATAAACCAAGCTAAGTATTGTCAAGAGATAATCAAAAAGCATGGTATGACCTCATGTGACCCCGTTGGGACACCATTATCAACCACATCCCTAGATGCTGATTTGGAGGGATTACCCATAGATCAAACGAGATATCGTTCCATGATCGGGTCCCTCATGTACTTGACAGCGAGCAGACCTGATATACATCATGCTACATGCTATTGTGCACGATATCAAGCACGACCCACTGAAAAGCACCTCAAGGAGGTTAAACGGATCTTTCGGTACCTTAAGAATACCATTCACATGGGACTCTGGTATCCGAGGGAAACCGGTTTCTTTCTAACGGCCTATTCAGATTCTGATCATGCAGGGTGTCTTGATACACGTAAAAGTACTTCTGGTGGTGCACAATTTCTAGGTCAAGACAAGCTTGTGGGATGGTCTTCCAAGAAGCAGGATTGCACGTCACTTTCATCAGCCGAAGCGGAGTATGTGTCTCTATCTGCGTGTTGTGCTCAAGTTCTTTGGATGAGAACACAACTCACGGATTATGGCTTCCATTTTGATAAAGTACCTATGTACTGTGACTCAAAGTCGGCCATAGCCATATCCTGCAACCCGGTACAGCATTCCCGCACGAAGCACATCGATGTCCGATACCACTTCATTAAGGAACAAGTTGAAAGAGGTATCTTTGAACTATACTTTGTTGGATCGGATTACCAATTAGCTGACTTGTTTACAAAAGCTCTTTCGAAAGAGAGGTTTGCGTATCTAGTTAGGCAAATTGGTATGAGATGTTTGACTCCAGCAGAACTGTAGGTTCTGGCAAAGAAGCCTGCTTGATTCATTTACCAAACATCTACCTGTAAATATTAATCAAAAAGCAAAATACAAAATTAAAAAAAATCTTCGATAATCGAAAAATATTCTTCTCGACATGTCTTTCAGTATCGATAATATGGACGTACCTAGAAATGTCGCTCAATAACGACACGGGTGTGTACATAAAGCTCGAATGAAAGTTGTAAATATTTTTCAAAACATGTCATTTCTTCTTTTAATAAAGGAAATTGTCTATTTTGGACAAATATTTCCAAACAACGGGTAGAGCAATCTATCACGGGTTGAGCTTGTCACAAAACATTCAACGTTTTGAGCTCAACACAATGGCTTGTAATCACTTTCAGATTGCAACCCGGATCTAAATTCACGGGGGAGTGTACGCTTTTGTACTCTTACCCTTCGCAAAAGAAGTTAAATCTTCTTACACTTGAGTGGATTCGTCAAGACATTCAAAGTCTATGAACTCAAGTTTATGCTTTAGAAAAACCTCTTCGACAAAAAGAATAGATTTTTCAAAAAGCGTTGAACACAATTTTTTCAAGAATTTCTCAATGATTATTCAAAATCTTTCAAAAATTGTGTGTTCAACAACTCCCATCCTCAAAAAGCGAAATGTGGATCAAATCCTCGTAATGACAATTCCATTGGATCAATTTTTGAGGGGGAGCAATTCAACTTCATGCATAGATTGACACATCTTTCTCCCGAAGATTTTCAAGACTATTTTTCAAAATATATTTTAATCAAATTTGGTATCTCTAATATCAAAAGATTTTATATATTAGAGATAGGGGGAGAAAATGTGATTAAAATGTGATCATATATAAGACTCAAGCACTTTAACTCTTACCCACATGTGCGAAACACTTTCGATTATCGATGCACATGTGAAGGGGGAGCTTTTCTGAAACGACAAAACTAGCAAGGTGTTAAATGTTTTTCAAACACTTTGTTAGAATTTAAAGTGGTTTTCATGGTTACGATCAAATACCCACAACATCTTTAATTTCACGACGTTATTGGTGTCAAAAGGGTGGATAGGTTTAAGTCCTATGATCCAACCAGAACCGGAGGGATCTTCCCAGGGACAATCCAATAGATTATTAGAAGTCCTTAGGAAAGATGGAGTAGAATGTGAACGTAGCTGAATGCCGACTAAGTACTGATGCTAGCACTGGAACAATCACAACAAGGTGCTAGTAATGATGTCTTGGTAAGCATTGAAGGGGTTGAAGAATGAAAAAGAAATGTAAGGATAAAGGGTCTAAAGAAAGAAGCCCTCCATACAACTTAGGCAGAAACCGGGTCAACTCATCATGAAGACAAACTCATCATGGACCCAGTGATGTGAAGCACAACCCTTTCCTAGCTACTCAGGCTTCTCTCAAAAGAAGTTTGTTTTATTGTCACGGAGATCAACACGACTTCTATTGACTTTCTCACTCCGAGATAGTTGATATTGAATAGGTGGCATCTGCTCCAGCCTCCGACCACTAAAAGTGCACAAATCGAGTCTAGAGCCAAGAGATCAATCAAATCTCGTTAGGACACACGGATGAAGATCAAGAGAGTCCTACGCTATATCCTTGCGATATTGCTAGAACACTCAGAGTGATACTACTTAGTATTCACAATGATGAGTGGAAATCCTTCCAGTGTTAACATCAAACAGCACTGCGGTAGGTCATATGCAAGATTCTTTATGAATTGAACATATGTAAAACTGAAAAGCAACAGTGGTTTGATTCTGAATTGATTCAAACTCGTTTCAGGTTTCTACGCAATATCTTTATGGTCTTGCCAGAACATTCAGAGTGATATTCATTAATATTCACAGTGACGAATGGAAATCCTTCTAGCGTCAACATCAAACAGCGCTACGGTAGGTGACTTGTGAGATTCTTATGAATCAAACTTGTGTCAACTGGAAAGCAACAATGGTAAGATTCTTAATGAATCAAACTTGTTCCAGGAATTTGAATTGACGACTTTAATCAAGCGGATATTTATCCAATTGATTCACTCTTTATGTTCGCAGTCTTGCTTTGAGACGGTCGAGTAAAGAGAACGGCTAGTACAGCCGCGAAACCCTGTCAAGGAGATTCTTAATTGAATCTACCTGATCACAGGTACGATATTTAATATCGTATAACGGTCTTCACCGACCGGAGGTAAAACGCTACCGATTTAGGACGAATGTCAAAGCCATTCAGTCCGTGTCTATGTTTTGTCTCGAGAAGGTGGCGTCACGGTGTACACAGCAAAGTCAATGATTCGGAAACCACATACTCATGCCTAAAGACATATTCAACAATTAAAAGTGTGAGCATGTGGATGAAGACACAAGATCGCAAGATGGCAAAGACAAGTCAAGGATGATTTGAAGATCTCAAGCTTAAAGACAAAGTCGAAAGACAACGACAAAGGCTCAAAGATCACAGCATGAAGGAACAAAACTAATGTTACACGTTCAAGACTTATTTATGACGAGATTCGTAATCTCCATTGATCTCCAAACATCAAAAGGGTATGACCTCACATTTGGGGAGATTGTTAGCCTCAAAATATTGAGTCAAACAAGATTGCTCGGTCATAGGTTATTATTGTAACATTAGTTAGAACGTTGTAATAGGTAGTTAATTAGTCGTGCTTTTCGGGCTTGGATTTAAACTAATTAAGGTCCAAACGATAAGCCCGGCCCAATATATAGTCCATTAAAGCCCGCATGTGGGTGGACTATATATACTACCCTCCTAGCATGTTAGGAGGGTTGGTGGTTCATTTTCTCATTCCTTAATCTAATATTCTACAAGTTCTAACCATTTTTCTCTCTACTTTCTCTCACTACTTTCTCTCTCTAGAATTCTTCTCATTTCTTCCTTTCTTTCTTTAAATTCGTGTAGTATATCATCATTATATTAGGGACAACAGTCTTTATCTGCGTGTTGTGCTCAAGTTCTTTGGATGAGAACACAACTCACGGATTATGGCTTCTATTTTGATAAAGTACCTATGTACTGTGACTCAAAGTCGGCCATAGCCATCTCCTGCAACCCGGTACAGCATTCCCGCACGAAGCACATCGATGTCAGATATCACTTCATTAAGGAATAAGTTGAAAAGGGTATTGTTGAATTATACTTTGTTGGAACTAATTACCAATTAGCTGACTTGTTTACAAAATCTCTTTCGAAATAGAGGTTTGCGTATCTTATTAGGCAAATTGGTATGAGATGTTTGACTCCAACAGAACTGGAGGTTCTGGCAAAGAAGCCTGCTTGATTCATCTATCAAACATCTACCTGTAAATATTAATGAAAAAGAAAATACAAAATTAGAAAATCTTTGAAAATCCAAAAATATTCTTCTCGACATGTCTTTCAGTATCGATAATATGGACGTACCTAGAAATGTCGCTCAATAACGACACGGGTGTGTACATAAAGCTCGAATGGAAGTTGTAAATATTTTTTAAAACATGTCATTTCTATCTTTTCAAAAGGAAATTGTCTATTTTGGACAATATTTCCAACAACGGGTAGAGCAATCTATCTTGAGTTGAGCTTGTCACAAAACATTCAACGTTTTGAGCTCAACACAATGGCTTGTAATCACTTTCAGATTGCAACCCGGATCGATATTCACGGGGGAGTGTACGATTTAGTGTGCTTACCCTCAGCAAAAGAAGAGAAATCATCTTACACTTGAGTGGATTAGTCAAGACATTCAAAGTCTATGAACTCAAGTTTATGCTTTAGAAAAACCTTTTTGCCAAAAAGAATTGATTTTTCAAAAAGCGTTGAACACAATTTTTTCAAGAATTTATCAATGCTATTCAAAATCTTTCAAAAATTGTGTGTTCAACAACTCCCATCCTCAAAAAGCGAAATGTGGATCATATCCTCACAATGACAATTCAATTGGATCAATTTTTGAGGGGGAGCATTTTAACTTCATGCAAAAGATTAACACATCTTTCTTCCGAAGATTTTCAAGACTATTTTTCAAAATATATTTTAATCAAATTTGGTATCTCTAATATCAAAAGATTTTATATATTAGAGATAGGGGGAGAAAATGTGATTAAAATGTGATCTTATATAAGACTCACGCACTTTAACTCTTACCTACATGTGCGAAACACTTTCGATTATCGATGCACATGTGAAGGGGGAGCATTTCTGAAACGACAAAACTAGCAAGGTGTTAAATGTTTTTCAAACACTTTGTTAGAATTTAAAGTGGTTTTCATGGTTACGATCAAATACCCACAACATCTTTAATTCACGACGTTATTGGTGTCAAAAGGGTGGTTAGGTTTAAGTCCTATGATCCAACCAGAACCGGAGGGATCTTCCCAGGGACAATCCAATAGATTATTAGAAGTCCTTAGGAAAGATGGAGTAGAATGTGAACATAGCTGAATGCCAACTAAGTACTGATGATAGCACTGGAACAATCACAACAAGGTGCTATTAATGATGTCTTGGTAAGCATTGAAGGGGTTGAAGAATGAAAAAAGAAATGTAAGGATAAAGGGTCTAAAGAAGAAGCCTTCCATACAACTTAGGCAGAAACCGGGTCAACCCATCATGAAGACAAACTCATCATGGACCCAGTGATGTATGCACAACCCTTTCCTAGCTACTCAGGCTTCTCTCAAAAGAAGTTTGTTTTATTGTCACGGAGATCAACACGACTTCTATTGACTGTCTCACTCTGAGATAGTTGATATTGAATAGGTGGCATCTGCTCCAGCCTCTGACTACCAAAAGTGCACAAATCGAGTCTAGAGCCAAGAGATCATTCAAATCTCGTTAGGACACACGGATGAAGATCAAGAGAGTCCTACACTATATCCTTGTGATATTGCTAGAACACTCAGAGTGATACTACTTAGTATTCACAATGATGAGTGGAAATCCTTCCAGTGTTAACATCAAACACCACTGCGGTAGGTCATATGCAAGATTCTTTAAGAATTGAACATATGTAAAACTGAAAAGCAACAGTGGTTTGATTCTAAATTGATTCAAACTCGTTTCAGGTTTCTACGCAATATCTTTATGGTCTTTCCAGAACATTCAGAGTGATATTCATGAATATTCACAGTGACGAATGGAAATCCATCTAGCGTCAACATCAAACAGCGCTACGGTAGATGACTTGTGAGATTCTCATGAATCAAACTTGTGTCAATTGGAAAGAAACAATGGTAAGATTCTTAATGAATCAAACTTGTTCCAGGAATTTGAATTGACGACTTTAATCAAGCGGATATTTATCCAATTGCTTCACTCTTTATGTTCGCAGTCTTGCTTTGAGACGACCGAGTAAAGAGAATGGCTAGTACAGCCGCGAAACCCTGTCAAGGAGATTCTTAATTGAATCCACCTAATCACAGGTACGGTATTTAATATCGTATAACGGTCTTCACCGGCCGGAGGTAAAACGCTACCGATTTAGGACGAAGTTCTAAGCCATTCAGTCCGTGTCTATGTTTTGTCTCGAGAAGGTGGCGTCACGGTGTACTCAGCTAAGTCAAAGATTCAAAATCACATGTTCATGCCCAAAGACTTATTCAACAATCAATAGTGTGAGCATGTGGATAAAGACACAAGATTGCAAGATGGCAAAGACGAGTCAAGAATGATTTGAAGATCTCAAGCTTAAAGACAAAGTCGAAAGACAACGAAAAAGGCTCAAAGATCACAGCATGAAGGAACAAGACTACTGTTACACGTTCAAGACTCATTTATGACGAGATTCGTAATCTCCATTGATCTCCAAATATCAAAAGGGTATGACCTCACATTGGGGGAGATTGTTAGCCTCAAAATATTGAGTCAAACAAGAATGCTCGGTCATAGGTTATTATTGTAACATTAATTAGAACGTTGTAATAGGCAGTTAATTAGTCGTGGTTTACGGGCTTGGATTTAAACTAATTAAAGTCCAAAAGACAAGCCCAGCCCAATATATAGTTCATTAAAGCCCGCATGTGGGTGGACTATATATAATACCCTCCTAGCATGTTAGGAGGGTTAGTAGGTTGTTCATTTCATTCTTTCCTTAATCTAATATTCTACAAGTTAATCCTCTCCTCCTCTCTACTTTCTCTCACTACTTTCTCTCTCTAGGAATCCATCTCTTTTCATCTATTTTCTATCTATAATCATCTAAATATATGGGACAACAGGTATTTATGTCCTTTCTTAATTTCTTTTTAACTTAGTATATTTTTATTGCACACTTACTCCTTGTGGTTTACACTTAAATAACCTCCTCTAACACTTTTGCAAACACACACCAGGATCAAAATCCCCTTTTCTAAAAACACATAAACCTTAAATATGAATTGCTTTTGTGGGAACCAATCATATATATTTGAGATTTGGAGGGGTCGGGATCATTTCAGTTTAGAGCCCATGATTTGTTTCATTCCCCAATATATATATATTCTACCTGCTGTTATATATTCTATTATTTTTATCCAATTAATTAGGGTCCGTTTGGTTTGTTAAAGAATTGGGCTTCTAATTTAAGGTGGTGTTTGTTTAAGCTTATATATTTATATCAAAGGCGATGATGATGATGACATTTTCCATCTTCTGCATTTATAAATTTTTTTTTCTGAGTATAATTAATTAGGGTCAAATTACACCCGTATCTTGGCGGGGTAACCCGATCTAGGATTGTGGTTGCAGCCATGGCGGTTGTTTCCCTTCCTATATTTGCAGATCTGAGCCTCTTTTGTGATTTCGATTTACTTGAAAGATTTCGCTTTGTATAAGCCGAAAAGTTTGCAAGAAGAACTATGATCATTGATCAACAAGCTTTGCATTTATCATTTATATAACAATTTTTGTATGTAAATTCATCCAAAATTTGATGTCAACCACATTTGACAGCAAATTATTTACTAGTTTGTTTATGAAATTGTGTACCAATGATGATGAGTAAAATGCAAGTTTGCTCCTTGTGAATTGCCAAAATTGCAGGTTTGTTCTCCAACTTTCAAAAAGTGCAGGCGGCCTCCCGGAGGACGAAGGTAAGTAGCAACGAACCTCCCTGGAACTAAATCTCGTTAATTTTTCTAGTTAACTTTGTTTTGTTCAAGGGTATTTATGTCCTTTCTTAATTTCTTTTTAACTTAGAATATTTTTATTGCACACTTACTCCTTGTGGTTTACACTTAAATAGCCTCCTCTAACACTTTTGCAAACACACACCAGGATCAAAATCCCTTTTTCTAAAAACACATAAACCCTAAATATGAATTGCTTTTGTGGGCATGCATCAAGATGCTCTTGATATGTTAAATGAGACCGTTGGGCTTGAAGAAAAACGAAAAAAACGAGATCGTCGAGGTTCATAATATCATCATTGGTACACATTTTCATAAACAAACTAGTAAATAATTTGCTGTCAAATGTGGTTGACATCAAATTTTGGATGAATTTACATACAAAAATTGTTATATAAATGATAAATGCAAAGCTTGTTGATCAATGATCATAGTTCTTCTTGCAAACTTTTCGGCTTATACAAAGCGAAATCTTTCAAGTAAATCGAAATCAAAAAAGAGGCTCAGATCTGTAAATATAGGAAGGGAAACACCCGCCATGGCTGCAACCACAATCCTAGATCGGGTTACCCCGCCAAGATACGAACGTAATTTGACCCTAATTAATTATACTCAGAAAAAAAAATTATAAATGCAGAAGATGGAAAATGTCATCATCATCATCGCCTTTGATATAAATATATAAGCTTAAACAAACACCACCTTAAATTAGAAGCCCAATTCTTTAACAAACCAAATGGACCCTAATTAATTAGATAAAAACAGTAGAATATATAACAGCGGGTAGAATATATATATATATATATATATATATATATATATATATATATATATATATATATATATATATATATATATATATATATATATATATATATATATATATATATATATATATATATATATATATATATATATATATATATATATATATATATATATTGGGGAATGAAAGAAATCATGGGCTCTAAACTGAAATGATCCCGCCCCCTCCAAATCTCCAATATATATGATTGGTTCCCACAAAAACAATTCATATTTAGGGTTTATGTGTTTTTAGAAAAGGGGATTTTGATCCTGGTGTGTGTTTGCAAAAGTGTTAGAGGAGGTTATTTAAGTGTAAACCACAAGGAGTAAGTGTGCAATAAAAATATATAAAGTTAGAAAGAAATTAAGAAAGGACATAAATACCCTTGAACAAAACAAAGTTAACTAGAAAAATTAACGAGAGTTAGTTCCAGGAAGATTCGTTGCTACTTACCTTCGTCCTCCGGGAGGCCGCCTGCACTTTTTGGAAGTTGGGGAGCAAACCTGCAATTTTTACAAACCACAAGGAGCAAACTTGCATTTTACTCCAATGATGATATTATGAACCTCGACGATCTCGTTTTTTTCGTTTTTCTTAAAGCCCAACAGTCTCATTTAACATATCAAGAGCATCTTGATGCATGCCCACAAAAGCAATTCATATTTAGGGTTTATGTGTTTTTAGAAAAGGGGATTTTGATCCTGGTGTGTGTTTGCAAAAGTGTTAGAGGAGGCTATTTAAGTGTAAACCACAAGGAGTAAGTGTGCAATAAAAATATTCTAAGTTAAAAAGAAATTAAGAAAGGACATAAATACCCTTGAACAAAACAAAGTTAACTAGAATAATTAACGAGAGTTAGTTCCAGGGAGGTTCGTTGCTACTTATCTTCGTCCTCCGGGAGGCAGCCTGCACTTTTTAGAAATTGGGGAGCAAATCTGCAATTTTGGCAAACCACAAGGAGCAAACTTGCATTTTACTCTAATAAATATTTGACAGCAATAATAAACAAATAATAAATATTAGACAATATAATCAATAATAAAAAAAAAATCTGATAACTCATGATGTGTAAAACAGTTGTGACATATCATAAATTATCATCTAAGGTATTCAGTTTCAAACCAGTGTCAGCTAGGGGCGGAGCTAGTAGGGTGACTAGTGGTTGTTTAGCCACCTCTAATCGACATATTTCGCTTATTATTTATGTGTATTACAATTACAAGCTATTTTTCTATTATTTTTTACATTCAGCCTCCCCCAACACACCCCTGTTTTCGGGCTTACAATCAGAACAACAATCTAAAAATTACTCGAAGCAATCGGACAAATTTAAACCTTTCTTTGAAGGAGTAAGATTTAAACTTTAAACTAGCTAGTTCGTATTGGTGACAAAATGTAATAATTGTAATGTATTGATAGTAATGAATTTGGGACAAATCAAATACAAATGATAATTGTAACCATGTGAATTATTGTTGTTTTTTTTTTTGGAAAAGCAAAAGAGCAAGGCATGTTTGGAACATGAAAACAGGTCTAAAAAACATATACCAAATCTTTGGGTGGCCAACCTGTCAGAGTATTAACTCCCACTATGATACGGTGACACCCCTAATATTAGACAACAATGTACCCCACTTCACAACGATCCTATTATTTTATAGCCCCTTAAAATATAACTTGATCATTTTTATGTTATCGCTAGAAAAGTATCCACGACATGTGTACGTGCTAACTTACTATATAAAACACCTTATTGTTTCAACAGATTCTACGAATGTTGTCGGAAAAGTTCATGTCAAGTCTCATAGATTATTTACAGAGTTGTCGAATTCGAGTTCGATGAAGATTCTAATTAGACTAGCGAACTGCTTAAAGACTAATGCCTTCCATGGCCTTAGCTCGAGGCGTGCAGTTAGCTTTGTCATTCGTGTTAGTTAACTGATATTGATGTCAAGTAGGACTGCATCATAGCCTATTGATGCACCTCATACTGAATTACTGATATTAGTCACACATATGAACTACCTAATACTGATATTGTAATGATAGTTAGCATTACAATTATTACACTAAGTTGACTGACTTATTGTGATTGGATTAGCAACTGATGCACGGTAAAAGCCCTTCTGGTACAGTTTGTTTATCACACTGAAACCGTCATGAACCACATGTAAAACATACTTTGAAGCCCCTAATAATGGGTATTAAGCAATCTTAATGTGTGGGTGGGTGTGTGAGTGTGGCTGGCAGCACGCAACCATGGTACTGAACTTGCAAGTCTCGTACCCCAATTGCATTAGCGGCATCCCATCCCACACTTGGGTGAGGGTCTTTCAATGAATTCATGTTTACCACATGTTTCAATTTTTAATTTCATCATCTGCAGAGGTCTTCGAAAAGGCATAAACAATAGTGGCCGGAGTAGAAGTATATCAGATATGTTTACCAAACAAATTCACCTACACAGGCCACATCTTTAACATAATAAGAATCAAGTTAATAACATTATCCCAGCATACATGAAACAGCCCTCAGCTATTTGTGCAAGTGCAACAAAAGCGGCAAGATCAATCTGCCAGTCGAGCCAAAATACACAGGCTACTGCTCAGACCCAACCAGGATTTCTTCCCACCAAAAGCATCCTCATCCACATTCTCCGCCAAATGCCATACAGCTTGAATCTCGATATCCAACAATATCCACATCAAAATCGCAAACAACCTACTAATAGGCAACTTCCTCATCATCCCAAGTGCCCTTTCCCTCGGTTCCGCTAAAGTTATCAGTTATCACAAACTCAATTGCTAAATGCCTTGCCCCTTCCTCCAAACTCTCGCTTTAGTAATCTGCAACATACTACCCAACTGCCTCCGGGAACCTCGCCTCCGTCCCAGCCAACTCAATCAACAACTCCAACGCCTCTTGCACCGTTGCCTCCTGCCAATGTCTGCATCATAGCTGGCAACATATCCTGAAACCTATCCCTGTCACCCGAACTCCAAACACGAAAAAAATAATCAACCACCGCACTCAACGCCGCAATCCTAACATCCACACTGCGCATACTACCCAAACACTTCAAAACACACCTTCCAAATGCATAATATGTGGCACTAAACTACCTCAAACAATAAACAATCAACACTCACAACCACATAAAATTGTAATCACACGGACTTCTGAAACATCATATCCTAACAAGAATCGTAAAACCCTCTTTAAGCTACACCACGTTTAATTAACCAACCAGATAGAAGTCATAAAACTGTTTTTGATAACCAATCCAACTATCCTCTTAGAAGCATAAAGTCCAATTTCTACTACAAGACTTTTCTCAACTTATCCTTCAGTTAGCACCATTTTGTTCCCAGACCTGCAAAGAAGATGAAAAAGAAGGTCGTCTGGGCAAAAGACACCACGTGTTTAGTTATATGACATCTATAATTAGAATGTGTTTCTAGAAACAATATCTATATAAATTATAAATGTCAAATAAGCTGAAGGACACAGTGTATTCTGAGGCATACAATTTTTAAGGAAACGAACCGCACAATATTAGTTTATCAAAACAACCAACAACAAAGTTCAACATGTTTTGACCAACAAACAAGGAGATGCTTTGACTCGCCAATCACTAGCACATAGAATAAGGCCGCCAATCTCTACAGTAAAGTTTCCTAATTCATCACATTGTGGCCAAATTTTGAACAAAATAAACTAGATAATTTCTATTACCGAATTTGGTTTCTTCTCACCAAGAATTTTGGCCAAATGAAGACTGCAGAGCAAGGAAAACAAACTCTTCAACAGCTGGAATCTCATCAATCTTCTTCAAAGCCTCTTTGGACAGAATCTCATTTACACCAATCACCATGACCAGTTGTTTCCTTGGCGCGGGACTACCAACACTCATAGAATTAATACTCATATTTTCTTCATCCAATATACGTGTAACATGACTAATGGTATTAGCCTGATCAACTTGTCTACAAAGTATTATATTTCCATCCAAACTCACATCCACCTCAAAAGCACCTATTTTTGTCAAATGTGGGACTCCATCTATCACCTTCCCTTGCAATTTTATTTCACCAAATTCAGATACCGCAATTGTGAAACGCGATTCGACGTAATATATTCGAACTATGATTTCGAGTGGCTTCTGAGATGACCCGTCTAACGTGTCCTGTTCTTCATTCCGGATACCTTTGGCGACCAAATTACGGACTAATAGGGTGTCAAGATCATCTGTTGCTCTTGAGGATGTGCATGTTATCTTTACAGAATTTGCAGCCCTTTCATCTGCTATTAATTGTACAGCTAACCTATGGAGTTTCTCAGCCAGAGTAAGATACATATCTGTAAGTACCTGCAACGAAGGTCATAACGTCAAAATGAATAACGTCGCTAGAAAGCTTCACAAAAGAAGTCGAAAGCTTGAAGCTGACAAAGTTTTAAATGAATATAATTAGAAAGCGTTCTGTGATTCAGTGAAACTTGACAATTTCAGCAATAGCTTTTGAAAATTAACTACACATTTATTGTCGG
The DNA here is from genome assembly GCA_025667525.1 of Glebionis coronaria. Taxonomy (NCBI): domain Eukaryota; kingdom Viridiplantae; phylum Streptophyta; class Magnoliopsida; order Asterales; family Asteraceae; genus Glebionis; species Glebionis coronaria. The sequence continues at coordinate 418,448,688 of CM046880.1, forward strand.
GTATTTGAGACGTTCAAGTCATTAAACCAAGTGCTGGTTTTATAGTGAAAAGATCAAGGGCGGCCGGCAAGTACACTGTACACAGCGGTTTCAAGAAATTCACACGAAAATGGGTCATTTGAGTTGGTTTAATCACAAATGGGTTAAATGTTTAGGTAAAAAAGAAACTGGGTCGAACATGTCAGAACTATCCAAAAGTTTGTTTCAAATGCATATATACACTCTCAAATCATTTCTTAGAACTTTTTAAATTACTCTTGTACATTGTTTTGTACTCATACTTAAAACATAAAAGTGATAATACTGTATTTTAATAAACGGACAAAAAAACTGGCCTTGATCCATTTCTTACACCAACCAAACTATCCTTTATGACCACCCTGAGTAACAATAATTAATACACAAGGTGCCCAGTTTGCAATAGAATTGTTTTTGTAATCATAGGTAGCTCTTTACGTTTTGTCTAGAACTGAAAGAAAACGGACAAAAGTGTTTTAGAAAAAGATGCATACAATCTCTTAAACATTTATTAGTCAAGCTTTGAGTAGTATTACCTCAGCTGAAACCATCGGACGAGCGAGTACCAAATCAGTACCAGTACCAGTACCAGTACCAGAAGGCTTTGTAACCCATATGTACCTCAGCGAATGATTGTTGTTAAATACAAAAGTGGCAATTGCTTGCTCACTAAAGGGACAACCCTTCAATTTTAGCTTTCTTAGTTGTGGGCACCCTTTTGACAGCTCCAGAAGTCCAGTATCAGATTCTCCTGTATAACTTAGACAGAGATATCTCAGATTATGACCATACTCTCCAATGTATCCCAAACCAACATCCGTCAATCCACCGAGACAAAGCTTGAGATCTAGCCTTTCGAGTTTGCTGCAACCCATTAACATAGCTCGAACCCCGTTGTCTAGCGGTAAATCTGTTATACCCTGGTGCACACCCAACAATATACGGAAATCACGAAGATCATTCAAATGAGTTCCTACACACTGGAGAGCTTCATTAGAAATATCTAAGAGTTGAACATCTAAGTAATCCAAATTAGGACATGCTTGTGCGAGAGCCATAAGTCCCATGTGAGTCACCCACCCCTCATGCGTAAGTTTGCACAATTTCTTACAAAACTGTCCAATAACTTGCAATCCCTCGTCTCCACATCTATCCTGAGTAGTTAGAACTTCCAAATTGGGACACCTCTTAATCAAAAAACACTGACAATCTGGTAGTGTATCTATACACAAGAGATCGAATTGGCGTAGCTGGTTCAAATAAGGAACTAAGAAAGGGAAGGAAGTTACAGGCAAATCCTCAATGCATAAACCACGCATTTTCGGGGGAAACTTGAAACTACTATAGTCCCCATGTTTATCAAAAATGGCGTGGCCAAAATGATCCAGCTTCTTAGCATGGCGAAACACTTTTTTGAAATGACTTAGGGATTTTGGAAAAATACTCAAAGATACTAACGAGTTGCTACATTTTTTTGCTAGACGTGTAAGATCTATCATATCATAGCTATCAAATGGGTAATCAAAACTCAACGACTCAATACCCCTGTTATGCAAAGCCAACTCATGTAACCATTTCCCATCAGCATCACCATCTATGTCATTCCTTTCTAAACGCAAACTCCTCAAATCGACACAATACCTCGCAACATCTACTAAACCCTCCTCAGAAAACATTTTACACTCACGAATCTCTAAACTCCTCAAATCACCACCACGGGTCGTGGCCAAGAGCTCGAGATCAAGAACAGACACAACCATGTTCCGGATACAAAGTGATTTCAAACGCTTAAACCCAACGACAATTTGTTGAATCCACGGGGTGACCGGAACACGGCATTTCTCAGGAGCACCATAGGAATAAGACTTGAGTGTTAGCGACTCGAGATTAGGGAATCTTACACTTAAACGAGAGGGGTCTTTGAGGAAATGGACGTGGACAGTGAGGTGTTTACGGGTTAACGAATCGATATCGTAATATTTCTTAGAGACTAAGGAGACTGAATTAAGGTCTTTTATGAAAGGCGTCACACAATCAAACACTTGCTCCATGTTTTTAAGGTTTTTAAAAATACGATAATAACTTAGAAACAACGAGAATCAGAACCTTACCGCCGCCGGTGACCGGATTTTTGAATCGCCAGAAATGGAGTTAGGGTTTGCAATTCAAATTTTCAATTTTTTTTTGTTTACTACCCAGGTTATTTTGGGGCTCTGCTCAAAAGTAAAATGCACAAATAGCCCCTCTAGTATGTTCAGATTGAAATCTCAACCTTTGTCTTTTCAACATTGCAAGTGTCGTCTTTCTCACAAACTGATGGAGGCCCAAGTATCAATGAACGGGCTGATTTGTTTCTAGAGGCTCAAGATCGTGTGAGAAAAATAGGTTTAGTAAAGTGGGTATAACTTAGGGCTTTGGAGGAGTTAGAGGGCCACAACCAGCCAAAACGAGCGCAAAAATGAGACGGACATGCCTGTAACCACACTTCGGCTGGTTACCGATTGTTCGAGACCCAAAACACTCTTTTTCTGTGAGTTATATACATTTTATGTTCTTTTTGGATTTGTTGTTGGACTTGTTTCTGTTTTAGCTCACGACCCGTTTATCTTTTGAGGCCCCTTTCAGTTTTGTGAGTCTATTTAAATAATATGTTGTAACCCTAGCCACTCAGTTTTGCAGATTAATAAATTGGCTGTTGTTTGTCGTATTTTACCTAATAATCGGTATTTATTTGAATGAACAATTGTTGGAATGATTATCTCCAATATTCAGTAGAATTAAAGATCCAATTACTATCTTTGTTTTTTAGTTTACATCACAAACTATCGTTCATGTCTTAAGTGAAATTATTGAAAACACCCTTGCTTACAACCGGAGTCATTTTAATTTAGGTCATTTTACTTTAGGACGCTTCAGTCATTTCACTTTAAAGCGGAGACGGTATCCGCACAATAGTTTCTTACAGGAACAACGTATACATTTTAAAAAAATAAGAATTGCATATGCAGTCTGAACATACCAGTAGCCAATATACCACATGGATGACTTTTTCAATTTTGAACAATTAATCATATCATAGCTTTATAGATATTAACTTGCAATAAAGGTAATAAATTTTATGTTACATGATTAATCAGTTTTCTTAGGTTATGTTCATATAAAAAATTGGTTACTTTGAACACAGTTTTTAGAGATGTTGAAACAATAATCTACGAGATAAGGGAAGATAATGTTGATATGGTCTGTACATATCAAGAAGAGACCATAGACAACGACGGTTAAGAGAGTCAAACTTAGGCAAGAAGAGACTTACGTAGGATATGATTGAGCTTCTTGTGTCTGAGGACATGAACACGTGAAGAGATATAATCAAGATACGTAGGGTACAAGTGATAGATTTTGGAGTAGTATTGTGTTTATGTCTTTAGGAGCTTTTTAGTTGATTTTCCTCTTGTGTTTTTTTTTCCTCTAAGGTTTTGAGCTTTATAACTACTTTGCTTAGGTTTTTAGGCGTTTAATAGCCTCTCTTTTTCTTTTCTTTTTTGTCTTTAGGTTTGAATCCTCGTATCATTGACGTGCTTAGAACTTTGTTACCTTTTTTATTCTTTGGTGTTTGTTTACGTCTTAAGTCCCTTTTTGTATGTTTTTTCTTTCTATAACCTTGTCATTTGTGTTATTGTTTGCTTGCTCTTTTTGTTTATGTTTTGCTTTGTCATCTTTGCCCTTATGTGTTTGATTTAGTTTTTATTTGTTTCTCATGTGGCTTATTTTTCTTATATTTGTATATTCTTTTTTATTATGCCTTTACCATGATGACTTTCATCTTTTGGTTGTATACTTGTTTTTGCGTCTTATGTTGAATCCAAGATCTTTAGACTCAAACAGTCAAAACTGTTTTATCTAGGATGATTAACATTCATATGAATTATCATAGCGGAATTGAATGATAATCATGAACAAGATGTTTAAGAGATGAACAATTCCCAAATGGTTTGTATTATTGATGATTAACACAAGCCACTCTAGGTGTGTGTACATTGAATCCCACACCTAGAGATCAAAGACTCTGTAGGTTTACATTTTAGTAGTGTGAATGAATGAATAAACCTACGGTCTGGTGGTTTCTTTTATAACATAAAGAAACCAGATTTACATGGAAATTAAATAAGATAATAATGACTAAATCAAAACATAAATATTCATTCCTATCCTATATTTGACCAAACCTTTCCTTCTTATCATATATGGCAGTGGGAACTCCAGTAGGGGAATCTTCAAGCAGTGGGATGTTTCACTAGCAGGAGGAACTCTCGTGTATTTTGTCCACCAGCTTGAAGTTTCTCCTAATGCCATATTTGGTCCTTCTTGTTTCCATGGTGATTTGACTCATCAACTTTTGACCCAACAATCTTCCCCTAGTTGATGATGTCAAAACACTTCCCCTTAAGCATACAACACCAAAGATCAACAGGCTGAACATTCTCTGTAGACACTTCCCTTTTTTGACATGATCAAATAGGGGTCTTCTATGTGAACAACCTTGATTTTTAACTACTACTAACCAATATCATACATCAAACCCAAGTATTCTATTTTTCAAAATACCCTCCATGAAGCACATAGTTACCACCCCTAACAAAAAATGATTTTGAGTAGTAGATACTCGCATTAGTTGTAGTAATACCAATGAGTATAGTAAAAATCTTCAGCTCAATGTTATATGTGAATGACTAGCACTTCAGCAATTTAACTTCCCCTTAAATTGTGTTAATCATTTATGAATCTTTAATTCTATAAGCTTTGAAAGTAATAATCATAAGTGAAGAAAATTCAGTATCACCTATTTGATGTAGTAGTAAAAAAGCCCGAATTTGTGTATTATACCATGTATTATCCACATAACAGCGAACGTATACATCTCAAAGTGTATAGGGAGTGGACCAGACTCTTGACAAAAACCATGGACATAGCAAATATGAGCATATAGCAACCCAAGAAAGATCTCATACCTTTGCGTATTTTTGTCAATGCATCATTACGGAATAAAGCATGAATAAAACACATACTCAACCAATTATACTTCATCTTCAAATAGCTAATAGTCAATTACCTTCATGATCATGTAAACAATCAATATGAAAGCCTTTTATACCTTTAAGACCAGTTGCTGTGAATGAACCAAACTCCAAGACACTGTTGTCCCAAAAACCATATCTGACAGCAGGGGGAACTTTCAAAAACAGTGGGAATCTATTAATGAAAGAAGGGGGAATTAATGAAGGCAGGGGGTCGTAGCAGGGGGAATTTTAATGCCACTGTTTATGTTACTAACTGTGACAAACCCAAACAGTAGGTTTGTATTTGCAACAGGGAAAAATAACAAAAACAGGAGAAACTCACAAACACCTGCTGTTAGCCCATATCACTTTGTTTTATATCATTATACATGCGTTCTGACCCTAGCTGTCGAATACGTCCAAACAATATAACACTTCAAGTACATATCACGTGGATACCAATAATTCCATATGATGAATGAATATGTCAAACGCCATCATTATTCTCACAGTAAACCAATAATGAATGAATAGGATACACCAATTCCACATGATGTACATATCACATGGATACATATCTCGTGTGAACACAATGTATAAATTTAGCATCACATGACATTCAATTATATATTCTTATGACCCCACGAAAAGAACCAATATTGAAAGTAAATACCATGTGAATAAAAGCATAGTATCAATATTATATTCGATCTGTACCATATCAGCGAAGTATCAACCACCAAATCATCCCATATTGTTCGAACAACAGAATACTACACGACTTTATTTTAATCACCAAAATTATTAGAGCTTTGAGGAATTAACCCTCTCAATAAACCCTAAACATCACCATCTTTACAGCAACAAAAATCACCAATTTAGGGTTTATTAATCAAACCCTAAAAACAGAAAAATCAAAAATCCAATCTTTTTTTACCTCTTCCTTTTCTGAATTCATGCCTACAATACAACTAATTTCATCTCAGCTAGGGTTCATCATTGATCCCGGACCAACTCACCCTAACAAGTCGAAAAACAATAACAATCGATTTGTCCTGGACCAATGCTCATCATTATTGTCAGATGCAATCAATAGCTTTGTAAACATAAATTAAATTAGGAAGAGACAAAAGAATGATCAAAACTCATCTTTTTGTGATTAGGGGTTTCTTAAAAACCCTAAACCAAAAACTTTAGCGACACTTTTTCCGTCACAGAACTGGAAAACCGTCGCTAATCTGTCACTAAAACCGGCGTGAATTCTGGACAGCAACTTCACAGCAACACAACACGAAAAACATCTTGATCTCCTAGATATCTAGAGCCACCCGCTCTGATACCACATGTTGAATCCAAGATCTTTAGACTCAAACAGTCAAAACCGTTTTATCTAGGATGATTAACATTCATATGAATTATCATAGCGGAATTGAATGATAATCATGAACAAGATGTTTAAGAGACGAATAATTCCCAAAGGATTTGTATTATTGATGATTAACACAAACCACTCTAGGTGTGTGTACATTGAATCACACAGCTAGAGATCAGAGACTCTGTAGGTTATATTTTAGTAGTGTGAATGAATGAATAAACCTACGATTTGGTGGTTCCTTTTATAACATAAGGAAACCAGATTTACATGGAAATTAAATAAGAAAATAATGACTAAATCAAAACAGAAATATTCATTCCTATCCTATATTTGACCAAATCTTTCCTTCTTATCATATATGGCAGTGGGAACTCCAGCAGGGGAATCTTCAAGGAGTGGGATGTTTCACTACCAGAGGGAACTCTCTTGTATTTTGTCCACCAGTTTGAAGTTTCTCCTAATGCCATATTTGGTCCTTGTTTCCATGGTGATTTTACTCATCAACTTTTGACCCAACATCTTATATTTGTGTAGATTTTTTGTTCTTGTTAGTGCATTTCTTTCTTTTTTTGTTCTTACGTAATGTTGATCCCTTTGAATAGATCGAGATCCTATTAAGGATTACACTAATATCTTGTAAACAAATTAGAGCACGAGAGAGACTCTTACTCAACCTAGATAAGTTATACAGAATCTAACTTATCAAAGCTTAAGAACAACAGAGATTTCTACTAACTATTCGATTTTATTAATCGCAAACTTTGTGTTGAGGTGCGTATATTCTCAACGACCCTATGTTCCTTTTATAGTACAAGGAACTCTAATATATTATATTAGGATACGTATATCACACACAATATACTCCTATAATAACTAGAACATATCTTTACTAAATATATACTCGTCCTTATCTATACTAGTAGTACTTACATTACAACTAGCGGTACTTGCATGTATCGCGCTAACACTGACTGTACTTGCTAACACTAACAGTACTTGGAACACATACTAACGGTACTTGGTACCTATACAAATAATTCCCAATAATCCTCCCCTAAACATGAGTGGTCACTTGTTATCTTCTTGTTTCTTTGTGCCTTGAATGTATAAGTCTTCATGTCTTCATATTTTAACTTAAGTATCTGGGTAGGACTTGCAGTCTTAAATCTTGTACCAACAAGATGCATTCAAACACTCTTTAGATCTTCTTTTGATATAATGAACTTCAGTTTTCTTTATGAACTTCATTTTTGTCTTTAAAGTATGATCATCTGTGTATTGAATCAGAAACATTCTTTCTTTTCTTTCTGCGACAATTTTGATTTCTCAGTTTGTATCAGAGCATGGATCTCTTGATTTATAGACTTCAAAATTCTTGAATCTTTGTTGCACCTTTATATCTCCCCACATTCATTAAGACAGTTAGCAGTAAACCAGTCTGTATTGGCATTATGATTTTTGGCAAATCACCAGTCATCAACAGATTTGTTTATTCTTTACCAGTTAGTTGTTTGCTTTGGAATAGAAAATACTTTATTCATAAGAATAAAGTGTACTGATTACCCTAAAAGTTTTTGGTAAACTGTCAACCATATTACGGATTTGAGATGTCTTTACCTAGAGCTGTTTGCTCTTGGACTAGCCAACTATTTGCAATTAAGCATTGGAGTTAATGACCATGTAGTTTTTAGCAAACTACCAGCTATCAACGGATTTGAGAAGTCTTTACCAAAAGCCGTTTGCATATGGACTAGCCAGTTCTTATGTTGATTAGACATGGTGAACTTATTACCATTTAAGAAGTGTGGCTGAAAGCCAAACACTTAAAGTTCCCTTTCAGCTTCTTCTTCTCTTTCAAGATCCTTGATTTGTTGTTTGATCAATCTTATCAACTCCAATGCACTTGTGGATTCTTCTAAAACTTCTAACTGGAGATCCAACAATCTTTATAACACTCTTCTTTCAAAAGGATATTTTCTCTCTTGTAACAGACAATAAGTCGCTTAATTAATCTCTATAACATGAACACCACAAGACCTATAGTATCTCTATTGTGTAGGGATCTAAGTTTCTTGACATTTCCAGAAATCTTCTTTATACTTGTCTGGTGTTTCATACATCATCTTAAGTTCAACAAGGAAAACCATTTCTGACTGTCCTAGATTTCCTTCACTAAGTCTTTTGATAACATCATATAGATCTTTTAAATCTAGTCTGTAAAAAATATGTAGCATGTCTTCTAACCACTGAAAAAACCTATGTGATCCATCAACTACGTAAATAGCATGGGACTCTACTTCATTGTTGATTATGTATTCATAGTTAACAATAGAAGCTTTATTACCCAACACTTCTATATCTACATATTGATCTTCAAATTTCACTATATTAAGGTGTCTTCTAAGGTTATCATCACTATCACTACTATCTTGAGCATTATTTGAATATTTTACCTTTTTCCTTGCTAGAGATTTCTTGCGAGTTGATGATTTTGTTTTCAAACCTCTACCTATAAAAGTTACTTCCTCTTATTTAGGTATTTTTTCTTCTCCTTTTTTTGATGTATCTTCCTCAGGTACTTGTTCTTTTTCAACAATTTCTTCTGGGGGCGTATGTACCGTTCTGTCATCTGTATGTATCGTTGGCTGCTTGTGTATCGACTGTACTTTAACAGTCTCTTCAACACTTTTAGGATTGATTCCCTCTTCCAATCCTTGTTGCTTTGTCACCTTAGGAATCTCATTTGTCTCTTTATGCTTCCTGACATAAGTAGTTAGTTTCTTTGGAGCACTACCTTCTGGTTTATCAATTTTCCTTTGTCCAACAAGTTTGGGGGTACTTCCAAATCTCCTTTGTTGTTCTCTAGGTCTGATATCTTCTAAATCTTTCCTATCTTGTTCAAACCCAATGCCAATAAATTGTTCAAAACTCCTCTTATGTTTGTCATATAAAACTTTGACTTCATCAAAGTTCTTCTTCCTGAGGTGTGCGTAAGTATAATGACATGTATGCTTTAGATAAGCAACCGTTTGATTCATGAGTTGTGTTGTAGTAGGTGGTTTTGACTTTCTTTCCTTCTATCTTTGTTCAGCAAAATGTCTCTTCTGCTCTCTAACCAACTCCATAAGCAACCTTAATCTTTCCTCATCATCAAATTTCTCTCTCTCTCTCTCTCTCTCTCTCTCTCTCTCTCTCTCTCTCCAGCCTTCATAACTTCAGCAAGTATGTTATCAGCTGTCATTTGAGCTTTAATATCATCAAATTCCCTTGTGTACCATTCCTCTTATAATCTTTAGCTTCAAGGGCTGATTGCATTTCTTCTTCATTCATCTCAACCTGCATCCTCCAAACTACTTCTTCATCATGGTCCACTTGTTGAAATGTCTTCATAACTCCTTTAATATTATCTGAATCACTTCTTTCTTCTTTAGATTTAGATTCCAATGGATTTTTTCCTTTATCCTTGGGGTCAATCTTTGGTAGCTTCCTCTTAAATCTAAGAGGTTTCTCTTCTTCACTTGCTTGTGGTTGTTGACCTGGAATAGCAATATCTTTGGTGCTTGGTTTTGAAGTTGAACCTCCTTTTCTTTACCCTTAGTTTCTTGTGCTTCATTAGTAGTTGTAGGTTGTTCAACTTATGGTTCTAGTTGAACTTGTGGCTCTTCAACCTGTTCATCAAGTTGTTGTGATTCTTAAGTTTTTGGATTTTCTTCTCCTTCTGGAATATCTATGTCCATAACTTGAGTCTCATCACCAGTTTGTGTCTTAGCTTCTGCTTCTTTTTGTTTAATCTTTTCTGATGTCTTTTCCTTCAAACTAAGTAGAAGTTTGGCTAGAGTGATTTCTTCTCCAAATGATGGAGTTGCACTTTTTTCAGAAGATGGTTTTGATCCTTCTCGACCAACGGTACTTGGTGGACCAGCGGTACTAGTTCTTGGCTTGCCGGTACTTGTATTTGGCTTTCCAGTTCTTGTTGCATCACCAGTACTTGACACATTACTGGTATTTTCTTCAATCACCAAGGTATCACCAAAGACCTTTTTCTCTACATATATTGAATCTCAACATTTAGTTCTTAAGTCCTTACAGGTCCATCATCTCTTCTTATATCTTCAATTTGATGTGATTGAACTGTGTGTTTTGCATCATCCTTTCCAATTTGAGCTATATCTATCCTTAGTTGCTCTAAATTAGTCTCTGGATTTTGTTAAACCTCTTGTTGAGTTGTATCTTGTTGAGTTATGTCTTGTCCAAATTGAGCTATTTCCATTCTTAACTTTTCCAAGTTCCACTCATGATATTCAGACTGTGGTGATTGTTGTTGTTTTGGTTCTGGTTGTTGTTGTAAGTGTATAAGATCAACTGTTTGTACCTTCATATCAGCATCTTCTTTATGTGGATCTTTTAACTCTATAACCATCTCTTCACTCAATAATAGATTCTTTTGTTCTTGTGGTGGTTCATCAGGTTTTTCTTGTTCATCATGTTCCTGAACCACATTTGGATCCACATAGAACTCCATTCCATCATCATGTTTAGCCTCAAGAAGATCCAGTTTAAGACTTTTTTCTCCCCTGTTTGGATGCATTCTTTTTTTCCTTCCTAACTCTCTTTAATTCCCTCCTCTGCTCTTTTCTTTGGGCCTTATTGATAGCATAATGATGTCTTATCCACGGATTTACTCTTTTCCTTAACTTTTTTATCATGGCATCTAACTTTGCTATCTTCTCATCACGTTTGAGTTTGGAATCTTGTATATCTTTTACCTGTTTAGCCAAATAACTATACAAAGCAGTTAAAGTGGAAATATCCACTACAGCCGAATCCCCAGCAGGTGGTAAACCACTAGCATTAGGTGACTCATCATATGTATGGATTCTCTCATCATAGACCTCATGGTCATGATGAGAAGAAGAAGAAGGTTCTTCCTTAGAGGCATGAGAGGAAGTTTGCTGAGGCTTACTAGCAGAACTAGAAGCCTCACCCTCTTCATTAACTGGCTCAACCAGCATGTGAGCAAACAATAGAGTAACTGTATCACTAAAGTTTTTAACATGTTGTTCTAAAAAGTAAAAGGTTCTATAAGTGAAAGTAGGTATAGTCCATGGGGTGGATGAAGTAGGGAGGTGAGGCACTTGTTCACTTAAAATGTGTTGTAAAAATCTAGGGTGCATCAAAAAATTCTCTTTAGCTTCCAAGTGTTTCAGCATTCCATCAAAATTTAGTTTTGAAAAATTAAACACCCTATTAGTTGCTAAACAAACACCAGCAGTAGCTGAGCTTAGAAAAATTTGATCAAAAGAAGTACTTTTTGGACTTAAATAGTGAATGATAGTATGAAAAAGCAACTTCCATTATGATGAAAATAACCCTTTAAAGAAAGTAAGTGACTCACGTCCCCATTCATAACCCATAGTGGCCAAGCTATCATGTATTCTTAAATTAGGCAAACTATAAATACTTTCAACATCATTAAATTGCAAGGAAGTTCTTAAAGATGCTTTTGTCACATATACAGATTTACCATGCATCTTGGCTTTAATACAAGGAACATTGTAGAGAGTAATGAAAGATGCAGTCCTCCAAATCTGTTTCACAGCATATATAGTAACAGCAGGATTTACAGTTAGATCAAAAGAGATGTGGCTTCAAAATAGAAAGTCTAGCATCTCATGAAATTCCCTGTTATCAGCATTCTGTAACAAATTGGCCAACTGATTGTGCTTAGATATCACTTGAAGGTTCACCATTGTTGTTTGTGTTGATCGTCGATGACAAATTAGGGTTATGAAATCGAGGTAATAACTGAGAGATTAGATGAGTAAATTATGCACTAGGTTGGGTTTCTATAGGTTCAGAATACCTGTTACCAGAGAAACCTCCAAATTTACCCAAAACACCCTCGAGCGGTACGAGTAGAAACGGTAACCTAGCGGTACATGATATAACTGGCGGTACTTCGTTAAGCTTAGTGGTGCATGGTTTCCAAAAACGATACCTAGAATGAACCACCGCTACATGCAGACTAAGTTCACTGTAATCTCTCTTCTTGATCCATCCTACGTATAAAACATCACAAACAACTACAAACACTATACAAAACATCTATAAATATAATTTAATATTTAAATCCTCCCCTCAACATATGCAGCCTTACTGATTTAGCATTCCAGTGTGTGTGACCAAAAACTCAAACCTCTTGGTTTCAAAGGCTTTGATCAACAATTCAGCTACATTTTTGTCTGTATGAATCTTTAAAGCATGTATCAGCTTCTTGTCATAGGCATCTTTGATGAAGAGATGCCTGATCTCAATATGTTTGGTTATGGAGTGAAACACTGGATTCTTGACAATATATATAGTGCTTTAATTATCAATATAGATTTTAGTGTTCATGAAATTGAATCCATAAACTAACATCTGAGTCTGAATCCAAAACACTTATCCATAGAAATGAGCAGAAGCTACATATTCAGCCTTTAGAGTAAAAGTTGCAACAATGGTCTGCTTCTTACACTACCAAGAAATAAGTCTTCTGCCAAGGAATTGACAACCTCATGTTGTGGACTTCCTATCATGATTTGCTCCAGTATAATCATTATCAGAGTAAGCTTCCAAGTCAAATGATGACTCTCTAGGATACCATAATCTAAAATTGGGTTATACTTTGACATACTTGAAAATCCTTTTCACAACATGTAAGTGTGAAGCCTTTGGATTGACTTGAAACCTTGAACAAGCACACACTGCAAACATTATATCAGGCCTAGAAGCAGTAAGATACATAAGTGAACCAATTATGGACCTATATAGATGTAGATGAACATCTGCACCATGCCCATCTTTGGATAAGGACTTCTTGGCTTCAAACGGTGTACTTGTACTCCAGATTCCAAACTTGAAAATTTCTTCAAAATTTCAGCCACATACTTATCTTGACTGATAAATATACCATCTTTCCTCTATTTGTCTTGGAGTCCTAAGAAGAAAGTAAGTTCTCCCATAGAACTCATCTGAAATATGCCCTTCATTGAAGCTTCAAACTCTTCACACCATGACTTTTTGGTAGAACCAAAAATAAGTTATCCACATACACTTGCACAAGAATAATGTCTTTCAAGTTCTTTTTGATAAAAAGAGTCTCGTCAATGGTCCCTCTTCTGTATCCATGCTCCAAAAGAAATTTTAACAATGTAGTATACCATGCTCTAGGAGCTTGATGGAGACCATATAGAGCTTTAATAACTTTGTAGACTCTGTTAGGGAATTTAGTGTAAAACCCGCATAAAATACATGAAGACATTAAATACACGAAAACACGGATTAGTTAAAACTTTATTTAATTAATCAATACACAACAAGTAATCATGAACATTAAATGAATAACGACAAGTATTACGTATGATATTTATTTGATTACAAGTATTTACGTATAATAAAATAAATCATTACGCGATTAAAACACGAACTCACTTCACGAATATTAATACACGAATATTTACAAACCACGAAAACGGAAAATATATAAAAGGGGTTTGTTTTGGCTGGTTATTAAAGAGAAAAGGATGGGCCCATAGCCCGACCCATTTTCCAAAATTTACAACACAGGAAAAAACATGCTTTCATTCAGTTTTAAGTTCCACAAAATAAAACTAGGGTTGTGTTGTGAATGGTGGCCGCTGACAGAAACAAAGGCAAAGGGAGGTGAGAAACGATTTTGTTATTGTTTCGAGGTGTGTGTTCGCGTTGTTTGTTCTAGTTTCGCAAGGATTCAGTAAACACAAAAACTTAAATCTTTCTTTTAATTATTTCTTTAATCGTGAATTAATTCAATTCATTTTATGAACATGTATGAATACATAAACATGAAATTAAAAAAGGTCTTAATCGAGTGGTTTGGGTTTACACGGAAACCGAGACCATGGTGGTCTCGGTGGCCATTTTTTTTCACCAGCCGCAACCCATATAGGGTACAAGGGCGGCAGGGCCATAGTCGGGGGCTAAACCCTTCGGACGGCCGCAAGCAGCAGATCCACAGGAGGTGATGCGGTATTTTGTATATACTTTATTTTAGTGAAAAAACAAAGCAACACAAAAGTCGTGGTAAGTATTAATCGATACGTTTTAGGAAAAACATAAAGGCGAATAGTCGAGTTCGTTCTCGAGGAGGTATGGTGTTTAGCCAAAAATATTATAGACGTTATTTAATTCGAGTGATTACGTTTTTGGAAAGAAAGAAAGAAAAGAAATGGAGACGAATTACGCTAAAAACGGTCGGAAACGCGCGAACATACGAACGTGAAAACGCGACCTAACGAAAATTTTCACCTAAAAAATAAATAAAAGTTACTAAAAAGTCTAACTGAAAAATAAAAAAACCGAAAAAATTGAAAACTTTTTAATTAATTATTATTAAATATTAAAGAAGATTAAAACCCTGAAAAATAATTTAACTAAGAAAAAGACAAAATTCAAAATTTTTTATTCGTAAAACTAAAGTACTTTATTTAAAACCTAAAAAATATTTTTTGAAATTTTTTTATAAACCGTTTTCTATTTTTTTATGACTTTTTAAAATCTTAAAATGAGAATAATCTTTAAAAAATATAATAAAAATAAAATTATGAAATTTAAACTCTACAAAATCAAATTTATTTTTTCTACGTCCAAAATGACAAAAGAAAATTTTGAAAAAAAAACAATTATATTTTTTTGACTTTTATATATTTTTTATGAATTAAAAACCACTTAAACTAATTAAATGATTTAAAAATATCAAACGATTTTATAAAAATCCTAAAAAATTATAGAAAATGATAAACTCTATTTGAAACCAAGGAAAAATAAAAGGCCTAAAAATAAGCTAAGGATAAGCTACGAAATAAGCTCTAAAAGCTGATAATATGAAAATAAGTTAAATAAAAAAGGTATAAAGAAAACATAAAAGGAACAAGTAACCAAAAGTGACCACAAAGCAGATTGTTGGGGTGTTGAGCTGTTGAACAGTAGGTCACGGGTTCAAGTCTCACTACTGTCACTTTTTATATTTTTTATTGTCAGCAAAAAAAATGAAACAAAAGAAAGTATGAAAGAAAACATAAACAAAATGTAAAGAACACAGATGGTGAAATATGTATGTTGCTGTGTCTAATGTTGTTGACCAGTTATGGGTTCGAAACCCACCTTTGACAATTTTTTGGAATGTTTATTTTTTAACTTCTTTTGAACAAGTTAACTAACTGTATAATCACAACAACAACATAAAAATTGTTAATCATAAGATTCAAGCTAACAAGAGGTGATCCGGAGGTAGGGGAGGATAAAAGAAGTATTTAGATATTTTTAGAGAGAGAAAGATAAAGCTTGAAATGAGTGTGTGTATTTAGAGAGAGAAGTGAAATACACAATAAGAAGAATCCTCACCCTTCCATGGAAGTATGGAGGGGTATATATAGCCTAGACACACAAGAACGATTCTAACTTAACAAAACTAGTCCCTGCGTGTGTGGCTATATTAAACTAATGTAATTCCGTAAATGGCGCTCACATTTTAGGGCTAACAATCTTCCCCCAATGTGGAGACATACGGAATTACTTACAATGTTCCTAACAAGTACAAATACAACAAAATAAAGTCTTCCAATGTGCTTCCAATGCTGAGGATGTCTTGTAAGTCTTGTTGTCTTTATAACTTGTACCTCAGCTTGAATCCTCTTTGTCTTTGCTTGTTGTGGAACAATTGTAATATGCATGATTTGGACTAACTTCCCCCCAATTCATGCAGCATGCATTAAAAAACTTTCTTCATAGACTTCTTTTTGACGAAGTTTCTGAATCAGCTTCCCCCCAAACCAATATCTGTATCTTAAGCAGATTCTGACACTTTGATGTAGTTTGAACAATCTTCTAGCTCATCGGTTTAAGTGCACAGCGGAAATTTGTAGAAGAACCACACCAGATAATACTGCTTATATACTGTCTCATGTCGTTTAGGTTTTTGGTGATAATCCGTTTGGGGTAACATGCAGGAAATCAGCAACAATTCTTCTCACGCCTGCAGAATACTTCATAAAAATCATATAAAGTAAGTAGATACCATTCCATGTACACTACTTCCCCCTGGAAGTTGATCCGATTACTTCAAAGTACACGATCTTCCCCCATGATGATTTCAAACTCTCGGAAGCATCATTATCGTGGACGTCCATATACTCGAGAAGTTCTTAGTCTTAAGCAAATGTCTTGAAAAGTTTTGAAAGTCATTGAGAAACTTTGAAAATATTGCTTAGACTATGAAGTACCATTATCGTTATGTAGCTTGATAGGTGTGAAAACACCCATCCTTTTTCCACTTAATTCTGGCTAAAACGAGACCAAAACACGTATTTAATATCATTTGTTTGGAATTATGCGTGGTTTTTGTGTTTATTGTGTTTTCAGAGTCAACCGGATGAATATTGAAGAAAACATGGGATTGCACGGGTTTTATCAAGGAAAAAGACTCAAGACGAAGTCTATTGTCCAAGAGATGCAAAAGATTTGAAGTCATTGTGCCTATTTGAAGATTTATCGAAGAATAGAGCCAAAGATGGAAGATTCATATATGTCGAAGAACTCGAGTCTATTAAACAAAAGATTATAAGACGAGTTGGAATTATTCACCGACACTTCTCAAATCCAAGTCGGAAACGTTTAAAGAAGCGTGAAGACTAAAGAAGAAAGAAGAAAAAGAAGCCCAAACAAAAGCCCAATCACAAGCCCACCACCACAAGACTTGCCTATAAATAGGACTTTACTTCACAAATTTCACACACTTAGTTCTTTTAGGTAGTTTTTCACTTTTCATTCTCTCTAGTTTTAGAGAGAGAAAGTTCTAAACTTTCTCTCACTAGATTTCATCTTTTTCTATTTCAAGATCAAAACTTTGTATTATTTTTCATTAATCAAGTTTAGTTTCAAGCTTTTAATCTTTAATCTCATCCTTCCTTTCTTTTACTTTGATTCATTTTGGTACAAATCTCGTATGATCCGTGTCGTCCATCAATGATTTGTGCTTAAAAAGTTGATTTCTTTTTATGTTTCCTTAAGTTTATACACGATTAAGCTTTAAGATCCTTGTTCTTATTGGCTTATTTGTTGATTTAGCTTATTTACTTTTTAAAGTTTTTATAAAAAGTTCATCTTTTTATCATTTGATTTATGTTTTTGCTTATTTGAAGCTTAGATAAAGTGTTCTTAGTGCTTATTTGATCAGCTTATTATTGGATTCGAGCTAGTTTTGGAGTTAGCTTATTCCATAAGCTTATTTCCCTAGCTCAAGTTTCGGATCAGCATAGTTTTCGGAAAGGGCAAAGCCCTTTTCCGATCGGGTATTCCGACCAAGCATCACCCCTTTTTCCGATCGCAGTGATCGGAAAAGGGTTTTAATATTCCGATTGCACTCAGTTTGGAGTATTCTGACGGTGAGTAATTTTAACATATTCTGATTGTAGTTTCTCTTAACTTTCCGATTTGCACCCTTTTGTCCTCATTCCGATCTAGACTTCTTTTGGTAACATTCCGATTGGAGTTTTTCCGAGTATTCCGATTGCTTCATTTCAAGATATTCCGATCACTCGATCGGAATATATTCCGTTTTGCCATTTTTTTGGTTATTCCGATTAACCTTATTTTCCACATTCCGATTGCACCATTTTAGTGATATTCTGATTTAACTTGTTTTACTATACTCCGATCTTACTTTCTTTTAGTACTTTTCAACTAAGTCCATATTTTTTACAAAGTTTTCCAAGAGTTAGTTTTTATTGAGTATCCATTTATTTTTCTTGTATAATCTTAAAGTTTTCAAGCATTTATTTTTAAACTCGTCTAATCTTTTAAAGCTTTAACTTTACTCTTCGACACGTACTTGCTTAATTTCTTGTCATTAGTTTAAAATAGATAAACAAACCATCACCTTTTTATTAACCAAGAACAAATCATTCCACTTAGAGCCGAGATCAATTCGAGAGGATACCGAGAACATAATTGAACCTAGTAAAATCAGAATATTAAATGGCGCCGCTGCCGGCTCTTCTCGTTAAGATCAACAGTTTTTTGTGAGAACTTGGATTTTGGGATCCGTTCCCCGTGAACGTTACTTTTTCAAAAAAAAAATTTCAAAAACCCTAAAAAATATAAAATTTTCAAAAATACAAAAAAAATAAAAATTAAAAAACATAAAAACCAAAAATATTTTTGCTTTGTTTTTGTCTTGTTAGTTCTTTTGCAGGTGTATGCGCACTCGATCAACGTCTTATCAAGAGCCCGAGCCTCTCGATAACTTAGACATGGCTGGTGTACAAAACAACAACAATAACCCACCTCAAAACAATAATAACAATAACAATCCACCGTTCAACAACATGAATAATAACAACAACAATGAGCCTCTACCGGATAATCGCCCGATGATTGAACTGCTGCAAGCTCATGTAGATGGCAACACTGATCCAGTTGTTATACCCGCGTTTGCAGCCAACAACTTTGAGCTCAAATCAGGCTTTATCCAGATGGTCTCTGCTCAACCATTCTTGGGGCGTACCATTGATGATCCACATGACCACATCAAGAGATTTCTGCAACTCACCAATACGGTCAAATTCAATGGTGTTCCACAAGAGGTAATCCGTTTACAACTTTTTCCCTTTTCTTTAGAGGGACAAGCCCGGCATTGGCTTGCTAAGGAACCGCCACAGAGTATTCTTTCATGGACGGATTTGGAGACCAAGTTTATCAATTACTTTTTCCCACCCTCTCGTACTACCGCTTTGCGGAATGAAATCATAAATTTTGAACGAAAGTACGATGAGTCGTTTAGTGAATCTTGGGACCGTTTCAAAGATCTTTTAAGAAAATGCCCACAACATGGTTTTACCAAAGTGAACCAAATTAACACTTTTTATAATGGTTTAAGCATGAATGACCAAGATTCACTAAACAGTGCCTCGGGGGGTAATCTTTTGGCTAAGACTTCCAATGCTGCTTGGGATATCATTGAGAATAAGTCTCGTGTGCAAACCAAGAGTGTGCGGACCAATGTCGCTAGTGCTAGTACTAGTGACAGCGACAAGCGACTTGACAAAATCACTGCGCTTCTTGAATCGCTTGCTACCCAAACCGCCAGCAACACTAACAGCATCAACGCTTAAAACGCTAAAGACGCTCAAGTCAATGCTGTTAGCCAACCATGTGAGATATGCGGGGGTCCTCACTCTTACACCACTTGTACTGCCACCCAAGACAACTCTTCTGAGAACGTGCATGCAGCATACGGTACCTATCCTCAACCCGCTTATCAAGCTCGTCCTCAAGGTGACCGCAACCTGCTTAGCTATCGCTCCAACAACTATCTCTCACCACCTGGTTCCACTCCTAACAACCCAAACCAACAACAAAACCTCAACCGACCTCCTCAACAACAACAATCTCGTGGACCATACATACCACCTCACAAACAACAACATCCACCTCAACGAAACAACCAAGTTTACCAGCAACCTGCTTATCAACCACCCACATACAATGCTCCTCCCAACCAACCCACCGCTTTACACCAAGAAGTGGAAACCTACATGAGGACCAACGATGTGATCGTAGAAAATCTTCAACAAGAAGTGCGCAACTTGAAAGCAGACCTGATGAAACAAGGGAACGATCTGAGAGCTGATATGAGAAACACTATGGATAGTCAAACGAATGACTTATGGAACATGATGGCTAGTTTCTTCCACGGTAATCAACCCTCTTCTTCGGGTACTCTTCCGAGTAACACCGTTGCGAATCCAAGAGGGGAGCTGAAAGCAATCACCACACGCAGTGGCAAAGGTACCAAGGAACCCGAGCTTCCTATACCTCCACCGGTGATTGTGACTAAGGAGAACGAGTCACCTGCTCCTATTCCTCATCCTTCTACTTCCCCAATTTCTCCACCTCTTACTTCTACCCCTCCTCCACCCAAGGATGTGAGTGATCCTTCGATCCCAAAGCCTTCCTCTTCTTCCAATATACCTTATCCATCTAGGTTGAGGAAAGAGAAGCTCAAAAGCAAGGACGATATTCAAGTTTCGAACTTTCTTAAAATGTTCAAACAATTGAATTTTAACATCTCCTTCGTTGAGGCTCTCGCTCACATGCCAAAGTATGCGAAAATGTTCAAAGATCTTCTTAGCGACAAGGAGAAGCTTCTCGATATTGCCAACACCCAACTTAATGAGAATTGCTTTGCAGTACTCTTAAGGAAATTGCCAACCAAGCTTGGTGATCCAGGTCGTTTCTTAATCCCTTGCAACTTCCCGGGAGTAGAGAATTGCATGGCCCTAGCCGATCTAGGTGCCAGTATTAACTTAATGCCTTTAAGTGTGTGGAAGCAATTATCTCTCCCTGAGCTAGTCCCCACCAAAATGACTCTGGAATTAGCTAACCGTACGGTTGCTTATCCAATGGGGATAGCCGAAGACGTCTTTGTAGGAGTCGACAAATTCACTTTTCCTGCCGATTTCATCGTCGTCGACTACGATATGGACCCTCGTGTTCCTTTGATCGTGGGTCGTCCATTCCTGAGGACCGGTCGCACTCTCATCGATGTTGAAGCCGGTGAGCTTATCATGAGAGTGGGTGACGATAAAATCGTCTTCAACATGGGAAAGTTGTCTAAACAACCTTATTCCAACGAGAGTGTTAGTTGTATTGACGTTCTTGATGAGGCTTGTGAAGAACACTTACAAAATGCTTGCAAAAGTATTCCTACTTCTCTTCCCAATGTTGAGACCGTTTCCTCTATTGATTCATCACTGTCTCTATTTGGAGAAAGTGATTTGTTTTGGAACGATTTTGAAGCCACCATGGGAGATGTGAACTTAGCTAAAGATGATTCTCCCACTGATGGGGATGAAGACATGTATTTCTTTGAAAACCTTCTCAACGAAGACAATCTTTCTCCACCATCTCCCACAGTTATTGCTATCGATACTTCGACTTTGAAAACGCCTCCCATCGAAAATCCTCCGGATTTAGAACTTAAGGAGTTTCCGCCCCATCTCGAGTATGTGTTTCTTGAAGAAGAGAAGAAGTCGCCCGTCATTATCGCGAGGACTTGAAGGATGAAGAGAAAACTCGTCTCATCGCTGTGCTTAAAGCTCATAAGAAGGCAATTGCTTGGAAAATTTCCGATATCCGCGGAATTGATCCGAACTTTTGTACTCACAAGATTCTCATGGAAGATGACTTCAAACCCACAATCCAGAGCCAAAGAAGGGTTAATCCTAAAATTCATGACGTCATCAAACAAGAGGTTATCAAACTTCTAGATGCCGGCTTGATCTACCCTATTTCGGATTCGCCGTGGGTAAGTCTCGTCCACTGTGTGCCTAAGAAGGGCGGAATAACCGTTGTTTCCAATGAACACAACGAGTTGATTCCCACTCGTCTCGTTACTGGGTGGAGAGTTTGTATTGATTATCGCAAACTCAATGATGCCACGAGAAAAGACCACTTTCCTCTTCCTTTCATGGATCAAATGCTCGAGCGTCTAGCTGGTAATGACTATTAATGCTTCTTAGACGGTTTCTCCGGGTATTTTCAAATTCCCATCAATCCCAAGGACCAAGAAAAGACCACATTCACTTGTCCCTATGGAACATTCGCTTACAAACGCATGCCTTTTGGTTTATGTAATGCTCCTGGGACGTTCCAAAGGTGTATGATGGCTATCTTTCATGACATGGTGGAAGACACTATGGAAGTATTCATGGATGATTTCTCGGTTTATGGCGATTCTTTCTCTGCTTGCCTTGCCAATTTAGAACGTATGCTTAAGCGATGCGAAGACACTCGCCTTGTTCTTAATTGGGAAAAATGCCATTTTATGGTAAAAGAGGGCATCGTGCTAGGACACAAGATCTCCAAAGCCGGTCTTGAAGTAGACCGTGCTAAAGTCGATGTTATCGCTAAGTTTCCTCCACCTTCAACAGTGAAGGGTCTGAGAAGTTTCCTTGGTCATGCGGGCTTCTACCGTCGATTCATCAAAGATTTTTCTCAAATCGCTCGCCCGATGACCCATCTCTTGGAAAAAGATACTCCTTTTATCTTTTCCAAAGAGTGTCTTGAAGCCTTCAACTCGCTTAAGGATAAGCTAACTAAGGCACCCGTCTTGGTTACCCCTAATTGGGAGATGCCTTTCGAATTGATGTGCGATGCTAGCGACTTTGCTATTGGTGCGGTTCTTGGACAAAGAGTGAACAAACACTTCCAACCAATCCATTACGCTAGCAAGATAATGACAGGGGCCCAATTGCATTATACGACAACCGAGAAAGAGCTTTTAGCTGTTGTCTATGCTTTTGAAAAGTTCCGCCCCTATCTTGTCCTTTCTACCATAATCGTTTACACCGATCATTCCGCGCTGAAGTATTTGTTGACAAAGCAAGATTCCAAACCAAGACTTCTTCGCTGGGTTTTGCTGCTCCAAGAATTTAAAATCGAAATTCGCGATGAAAAAGGAGCTGAAAACCTAGCCGCGGATCATCTCAGTAGACTTGAGGATCCTCACCAAGGGGATCATCTGAACAAAGAAATCAATGATTCTTTTCCCTTGGAGACCTTAATGTCTATCAACTCGACTGCTGATGAAACCCCGTGGTTTGCGGACATTGCAAAATACTTAGCGGGTGGAATTCTCGTTGACGGGTTAACATCCCAGAAAAAGAAGAAGTTCTTTAACGATATTAAGACTTACTTTTGGGATGACCCGTATCTATTCAAACAATGTGCTGACTTGCTTATTCGTCGTTGTGTTGATGGACCGGCAGCTTTAGAAATCCTTGACGCTTGCCACAAAGGACCCACCGGTGGTCACTTTGGTCCCAGCTACACCGCCAAAAAAGTGTTTGACTCGGGATTTTATTGGCCCACCATCTATCGTGATGCTCACGAGATGGTTAAACGTTGTGATGCTTGCCAAAAACAAGGCAAGATCACACATAAAGATGAGATGCCTCAAAATTTCATACAAGAATGTGAAATCTTTGATGTTTGGGGTATCGACTTTTTGGGGCCATTCCATTCTTCTAAAGGAAACAAATACATCCTTGTTGCCGTTGACTACGTTTCAAAGTGGGTTGAAGCCAAAGCTTTACCTACTAATGATGCAAGGGTGGTTTGTAACTTTTTGAAATCGCTGTTCGCTCGATTCGGTGTTCCTCGTGCTATTATCAGTGACCGCGGGACTCATTTTTGCAACGATCAATTTGCAAGAGTCATGGCTAAGTATGGTGTCAATCACCGTCTTTCCACCGCCTATCATCCCCAAACCAATGGGCAAGCCGAGATATCCAACCGTGGATTCAAGCGAATTTTGGAGCGTACTGTGGGAGAGCATCGTGCCGCGTGGGCCGATAAGTTAGATGATGCTCTGTGGGCTTTCCGTACTGCATATAAGACCCCGATCAGTTGTACACCTTATCGTCTTGTGTACGGGAAAGCATGCCACCTTCCCATCGAGCTGGAACATAAGGCGCACTGGGCCTTGAAGTGGGCTAACTTCGACATTAACAAAGCCAGTGATCATCGCAAGACTCAACTCAACAAGCTCAACGAACTAAGGAATGAAGCTTATGAGAACTCGCTGATCTACAAAGAGAAGACGAAGATCCTTCATGACGCAAAAATCAAGAACCGAGAGTTCCACGTTGGTGATCAAGTCTTACTTTTTAACTCTCGGTTGAAGATCTTCTCTGGCAAGTTGAAGAGCCGCTGGTCTAGTCCATTCACCGTCGCCAAAGTCTTTCCATATGGGACCATTGAGCTTTCTCAGCCAAATGGGCCCACTTTGAAAGTGAATGGCCATCGTCTGAAGTTGTACTTTGGTGAGGACATCTCTCAGGAGATGATTCCATCCCTCACCACGTTCCCCATGAACTAATTTTGGGTCGAGTCAGGCTCGTGACTCGGTTATAAAAAACAAGCGCTCCTCGGGAGGCAACCCGAGTATCTATCCTTTTATGCTTTAACCTCCTAAGTGTAGGGGGACCTGTATAGGTGTTTGTATTTGTGTGGTGATGTGATTACAGGGATGAATGCACTCTTGGAACCTTTGAAGAACCGTGCTCCTGTGTTATCCGAAATCCGGTTCTATCTCTCAAACTTCGTGATTCAATTTTCTTCATACTCACATTTGAAATTGATCACTTTAGTCGTCTCTTCCTTAACTTGAGTTAACCAACGTGCACAATGTCATAAGTGTAGGGGAGACTTTTCCCACATGCTTAAACATTGAGGACAATGTTTATCTTAAGTGTAGGGGGGACTTCTATCGAAGTTTTAAGTGGACTTTTCCATGAAAATGCCTTCATTTAACCGGAAAATCATCTTTTTCAATATTTTTCAAATTTTTAATTAACTTTGGCCTTGTAGTCGTAATTTTTAAATTTTTATCGTTGCTTTCATATGTATATATCCCGCAATAAAGTCAAATTTTAATTAAGTGGTGTAGCTAGTTTAGAAGTCTTTGACATATTAGGCCCGTTGCGATTATTTTGACTCAACCCGAATAGACTTATCTAAGTTTATTCTAGCTAGTATCCTTAACCATGTAGACCTTAATTGGTTTATTAGGCTAAGCATCCACGAGTCTCATTACTTGAGATTTTAAATTGTGGAGAATGAGAAATGATAGAGTCAATTATAAGTCGGTATTCTTGTACAAGCTCACTTGGTGTAATTATTTGCCTATTCTCCCATCACTTGCTAATAATTTATCTGCAATAAGTAAGGTCGTACGATTTGAAAAGTTACTTAGCTTCTAGCCCAAGATCGTTTAAAAGTTGCTCGGTAATGATAAGAGTTCATAGCCAAGGCATAACTTATGAAGCGGGGCGCGAAGATTGGCGAGTCCGAAAAGGCCCTAACAAGGCATGAGGATTCCATTTTATTGCTGAAGATCCAAAGTGATGTGAAAAGCATTATTCCCAAAATCAATATGAAGGATCAAGACTCACGACGAAAAGCAATCAACTCCCATAAAGATCATGGAGAAGTCTATCCGAAAAGACCCTAACAAGGTATGAGGATAAATAGATCCAAGTCCGAAAAGGAGGCGGATCGTTGTATCTCGAAATCCCAATTAGAGATTGAAGAAATAATCGTGAAGTCGTGATCAACAAAGTTGGAGTACCCCTCAAAAGTCTCCAAGTGAAGAAACTCTATTACGATGAGAAGACCATTATCTCAAGAACGTCTCTCAAGATATGAAGTATGAAGTACATGCCAAATATCGGCCCGAGAAAGGTCTCAAATCACGAACCAAGTTATGCCAAGATATGAACTTTTTGATATCCCGAGAAGCAGTTTTAAGAGATTTTGTCCTTTAGCTAACTATTGATCAAATCGTCCTACTTTGCTTTCAGCCTAACTAACTATCGAAATAAGTCCAAAAATGCATCTTCATGATCATTCTAAGACAAAAATAAAATATAAGAGATACACCTAGGAATAAGGGAGTTTAAGCATTTAATTAAGCCATGTATGTAAGTGTTTGAATTGCTAACTTATAATAACAATGATCTCGTTTTTAAGCTTAGTTTAGGGAACGTGAAACTTGAGGGTGATAAATCTTCGCAGCACCAAAGCCCTAATGTAAGTCCTTGATCTCTTTGCAAGTTATTTCCATCCTTTTGTTTACTTTAAAGTTTTAATTTCTCTTAGTACTTTCATTTTTGTTTAGTAGTATATTAATAAGGCCAAGGTTGATTGATTATGAGAAAAGTGTAAATGTGTTTTGTCACTAAGCATTGCATGAGGGCATGGAAATGGTTAAGTGTAGGGGATTTGATAGGTGTGAAAACACCCATCCTTTTACCACTTAATTATGGCTAAAACGAGACCAAAACACGTATTTAATATCATTTGTTTGGAATTATTCGTGGTTTTTGTGTTTATTGTGTTTTCAGAGTCAACCGGATGAATATTGAAGAAAACATGGGATTGCACGGGTTTTATCAAGGAAAAAGACTCAAGACGAAGTCTATTGTCTAAGAGATGCAAAAGATTTGAAGTCATTGTGCCTATTTGAATATTTATCGAAGAATAGAGCCAAAGATGGAAGATTCATATACGTCGAAGAACTCGAGTCTATTAAACAAAAGATTATAAGACGAGTTGGAATTATTCACCGACACTTCTCAAATCCAAGTCGGAAACGTTTAAAGAAGCATGAAGACGAAAGAAGAAAGAAGAAAAAGAAGCCCAAACAAAGCCCAATCACAAGCCCACCACCACAAGACTTGCCTATAAATAGGACTTTACTTCACAAATTTCACACACTTAGTTCTTTTAGGTAGTTTTTCACTTTTCATTCTCTCTAGTTTTAGAAAGAGAAAGTTCTAAACTTTCTCGCACTAGATTTCATCTTTTTCTATTTCAAGATCAAAACTTTGTATTATTTTTCATTAATCAAGTTTAGTTTCAAGCTTTTAATCTTTAATCTCGTCCTTCCTTTCTTTTACTTTGATTGATTTTGGTACAAATCTCGTAAGATCCGTGTCGTTCATCAATGATTTGTGCTTAAAAAGTTGATTTCTTTTTATGTTTCCTTAAGTTTATACACGATTAAGCTTTAAGATCCTTGTTCTTATTGGCTTATTTGTTGATTTAGCTTATTTACTTTTTAAAGTTTTTATAAAAATTTCATCTTTTTATCATTTGATTTATGTTTTTGCTTATTTGAAGCTTAGATAAAGTGTTCTTAGTGCTAATTTGATCAGCTTATTATTGGATTCGAGCTAGTTTTGGAGTTAGCTTATTCCATAAGCTTATTTCCCTAGCTCAAGTTTCGGATCAGCATAGTTTTCGGAAATGGCAAAGCCCTTTTCCGATCGGGTATTCCGACCAAGCATCACCCCTTTTTCCGATCGCAGTGATCGGAAAAGGGTTTTAATATTCCGATTGCACTCAGTTTGGAGTATTCCGACGGTGAGTAATTTTAACATATTCCGATTGTAGTTTCTCTTAACTTTCCGATTTGCACCCTTTTGTCCTCATTCCGATCTTGACTTCTTTTGGTAACATTCCGATTGGAGTTTTTCCGAGTATTCCGATTGCTTCATTTCAAGCTATTCCGATCACTCGATCGGAATATATTCCGTTTTGCCATTTCTTTGGTTATTCCGATTAACCTTATTTTCCACATTCCGATTGCACCATTTTAGTGATATTCCGATTTAACTTGTTTTACTATACTCCGATCTTACTTTCTTTTAGTACTTTTCAACTAAGTCCATATTTTTTACAAAGTTTTCCAAGAGTTAGTTTTTATTGAGTATCCATTTATTTTTCTTGTATAATCTTAAAGTTTTCAATCATTTATTTTTAAACTCGTCTAATCTTTTAAAGCTTTAACTTTACTCTTCGACACGTACTTGCTTAATTTCTTGTCATTAGTTTAAAATAGATAAACAAACCATCACCTTTTTATTAACCAAGAACAAATCATTCCACTTAGAGCCGAGATCAATTCGAGAGGATACCGAGAACATAATTGAACCTAGCAAAATCAGAATATTATAGCTCAAAAATATCCCGTGAGATTTGATTGCTGATTCCATCTTTCTCTGTCTAACTTACCAACCTCGAATTCTTTCGGCTATTTGTTGTGACCACATGTGAAGTAAACCCGATATCAAAACTTGAAACTGAAGTACAATCCCCCAAATTTGTTACTTAAGCTTGCACTTATGTCGATTGAAGAATGGTGTAGAAACAAGTCTCTTATACCTCTTGAAGTTATCCACCCGAGCAACTGCGTGTGACACTGAGAACTGTAACAAAGCTCCCAAAAATGATAGTAATCCATGCCGTCGACCATCCACCCCTTGACAGTGGAAGCTAGATAATTCAAGTCTCAATCATAAATTTTATCGCCCAAGCAAGTCATCAATCGATAGACTGGGTTTGAAGAAAAGGGGTAGAAAAATAGAAGGAAGACTCGATGATAAAATAAGTAGACGCCTTCATGAAATCCCACTTCAACTTCAAATAAAGAATACCAAATCCACTTCGTGATCACTTGTCTTTGTAGAATCAAAACTAGCCGTTGTCGTTTAAGTGAATCTTATATCGGATCGTTTTAGCGTTAAGTGTTTTGTTTGCTTTGGTGTTGTGTTTGTGAAAGTCGTTATCTAGAACAAATTATAAGAAGAATTGTTGTTGAGGGACAAAATTTGTCTAGATAACTTGTCGTTAAAGCCCAACGTCAATCACATGCCCAACTGATGCGCGGATTCGAAAATATTAGGTTTCAAACCTATAATTTTCTTAGTCGTTGAAGCACTTTCGATCGAAACATAGCAATATCCGACTTAATAAAATCATCGTAAAAGCCTGGTTAATACTAGTCCGCTCCGCTATCAATATAACCCAATCCAAAAGTGATTTCACCGAGTGTAACCAAAACCATCATTTATATTTTCGTTTTGGTAACAATACAAATTTTCGGATAAAACAATTATCACTCGGCCCAATTGATAGGAGTCCATATCAAATATTCTAATTCCAATTCAGGGATAAAAGGCCCAATATCATAACATAACCGACCAACTCTCAATTTGAGTTTATATAATATTGTCCTCTATTATATAATACTAAACCTAAACACTCTCATATAGTTTAGTCCGCCCCATCTATCTTGTAAACTCAACCACTTCCAATCTTAGAAAACTCCGTCCCTTTTCACACCTTTCAAGTCATGGCAGTCAACAAACCCAAATCCATCTCAAAGCTTCATCTAAATCAGTTCACACGAATCAAAGATTAAACATCCTAAACACTCAATCAAAGATCATGCATCCTAATCTCTCAATTAATATGCAGCCATAAGAACACGTCGAATCCTCATTCGTTGTTAATCATAGGCACGAATCTCAAACATTAATTGTTACCATCCTTTTTAGACTACTCTCAATATTAGTTGAAGACCTATGTTTGATAACATCGCCATTCAAAGATTCAAGAGGGTATTCGTCAAAGGTAGGTCACGGGTAAATATAGTTTGATTTAGTGTTTAAACGAATCAAAGAAAGAAAGTAACAAACTTGTTATATTTCTTCTTTTTAGATTCGGATATTGAAAAAGGTATATGGCCTTGACATGGATCGATGATGATCTTTATTTCGTGATAGGATCTTTAACAGATCTAGACATGCAACAACATCACACGAAATCAGGACTGAGATCTGGTTAATATAATTTTTTTTGGAGTCTAGATGTTTATCATGACGAAATCATGACTGAAATCATGATTGATGTGACAATGGGATAGGTAGTCGAGTTGGGGTTGATGTGAGAGTAGTTATGTTGTTATGTTTTTTAGTCGGTTTGTAAAAGTTTTATGGTCTCGGTATATAATTTTTTTCTGGTTTGGTCAAGATCACAATATTTTGATGAGTCATCGGAATATGTTTTCTATCGGAATGCAGAATCTTTAACATCATTGTATGAGTTTGGGGTTGACCATCGGAATATGTTTTTACAACCATCTGTCGGAATGTTTTTGAATTTCGATGCATCGGAATAATCCCATCGGAATAATCATCATCGGAATCAGCATAATCGGAATAAGCTTCATCAGAATCACCATCGGAATCACCATCGGAAAAGGGTTTTGACCCATTTTCATGGTTTTTCTGAAAAAAGTGGATCTGGGTTTTTTTTCTCCTTTTTTTTTCTTTCTACATGTCTGATCATCTCCCAGAAATCAAGAACTCATGAGATAAGCTAAAAAAATTAGCTTATAAGAACTGTTTGATGTAATAAGCCATAAAAAACCCAATAAGCTGTGTAGCCGTGACTCATTTTACGGCTTAAAAACATAAGGAAAAAAATATATAGATTTGAGATGAAGCACCAACACCGAGAAAAAGGACCATAGTTATCAGTTTGAGAAAAAAAGTAGACTTTTTGGACTGAATATCAAAACAAAGAGTACTAATGACATCTATGGGACAGATAAACTATCACGTGACCAAACAACTTAAAAATAAGTTTTATAAGCTACGAACACCAATAAAATAAGCAAACACAAACACAAAACAACCCCGGTTAGCTCTGATACCAATTGTTAATCATAAGATTCAAGCTAACAAGAGGTGATCCAGAGGTCGGGGAGGATAAAAGAAGTATTTAGACATTTTTAGAGAGAGAAAGATAAAGCTTGAAATGAGTGTGTGTATTTAGAGAGAGAAGTGAATTACACAATAAGAAGAATCCTCACCCCTCCATGGAAGTATGGAGGGTATATATAGCCTAGACACACAAGAACTATTCTAACTTAACAAAACTAGTCCCTGCGTGTGTGGCTATATTAAACTAATGTAATTCTGTAAATGGCGCTCACATTTTAGGGCTAACAAAAATCAACTAGAGCAGATGGTAAATTTGTGGCGTGTTGCGTATGTTTAAACTCAGTGGTCATGAGTTCTAGACCCACTGTATGCCACTTTTTGTTGCGTTTTTCTTTCGATGGACTACTTTTTGGAGATAAAACTTAACGCAGACTAATAATAGAAGCATACAACAGTCAATTAAAACAAGCAGAAAACATGGAAGTAAAAATAAATAAGCTTCAAGTGGACAGTAGCTATCTTTTTTTTTCTTTTCTTTAGGCTCTTGGATGCACAGAAACACGCCCCAACACCAAACACACTACTCCCAATCTTTATACAACAGATTACGCCACAAATTTTGAACACAGAAAATAATGTATGCTTTGTTAAAGCAAAAAACAAACAGGAACTTTATGTTATTTTTCAACTGATTTTTATGGCTTACTTGTGGAGCACTTGCTGTTTACACTTAACGCATATGGGACTAACACCACACACAATAAAAACCAATAATGCCACAGACCTGCTGACACAATAAGAACCAAAACAAGCAGGTCACCTTGCTATTGGTTTGTCTTATGGGGTGTGTTTAGTCGCTGTGGTGACATGGGGTACAGTGAACGCAACCTAAGCTCAAATTCAAACACAAAACGCAATCAACAACTACTCACTGCTTATGCACAGCAAACTTAAAATATCACTATCAATCCTAAAAATATCACTATAAATCCTAACCTAACATACTTTCTACCTCTTAGACCAAGATTTCTTCGAACCAAAACTCTAAACTCGATCAATGATGAGGGTTGTGGGTACTTGTGATGGCAGTGAGCTTTCTGGTAGTACACTCAAACCACCAGTCTAACGCTCATAATCCTACAACTAAACCAGAGCTCGCAGTCGACCAAAGTTAAATGGAAATAGCGCAATTATCAATCCTACAGCAACCTACTTCCTATTTTTTTATTATTTGAACTTTTAATGACTGAAAATCAGTTTGCTATAACTTATCAGTTAACACACAATCGATTATCCATTCATAGAAAGATCACTAAAGCTTTAAATTCTTTACACTAGCCGAACTACACCACACTTGGTTTCACTGGTTTGCTTGGTTTGTTGCTTAGAATTCACAGCACGCAAGGCAAACAATCTTACAATAAATCTCAGAATAAGTTGCCAGTTAACACACCTTATGCAGATTATGAACAAACAAAACCAAAAAGGCCTCTCTATAATTTTTTACTTTTGGTTATGTTTTGGTATTGGTGCTCATCGGGATTTATCAACCAAGGTAATGTAAACAGTAGCACGACTAGCAGTCAAAAAGTAAAGCTGTAACTTAAAATTAAGACCACTTAAAATAACTCTAAACCCCGAAATTGTGAAAAAAAAACAGCAAAGCTCCTATCCTGATGAACACTAGCCTTAAGCGAACATTCAAAATATCAAAGAGACTTAAAATAACATGAGATGAGCAATAACAAACAACAAATAACAACAAAAACGGATAATCAAAGATCCACTAATTGAAACTGACAGAAAAAAGTTGAACAAGCAAAATGCAATTTTTCAAACGCAACCGACAAACTTTGCAAAATCCACTTATCCTAAACCTATTAAGCTGGTGCAGAATTTAGCTAGATTTGAGGATCGCTTACAATCCCCAAAACAGGCTCTACCAAACACACTTTAACTTTCTGAAAACGAAATTTAACAAGAATTTATACTCAAACCTTTACCAAAATCAGTCTAACTTATCCTATCACGTTTACAATCAACAAATATACAATATCAAGCATTTGTCTTAACATCCAAACAGGTTTGATCACAAAATCATCATAACACAAAAATTCTAAACAAGTATAGAGAGTATAAGTTTTTTACCTTGTGAGCTTACATCCAAGCATCACCAAGGAAAGCTTATGCCTTCTCCATCAAGCAGGAGGCTTGAGCTTATGGGATTTAGAAAGAAGCTGATGGTATGAGAAGATGATGATGATGATGGACTTCAAAGACCACTCATCTTCCAATATGCTCAATTTGTGTACCTGTCAAGACCAAACAAGGAACAGAAAAGGTGACCTGGATAATCAGCCTATAAGATTATAAGCCCGGCTTATTGATTAAGCCAGCTTATTCCTTATAGGTTATAAAAGAAATGAACCACTTTTTGAAACTGAATTTTTCTTAAACCAATGGAGCCAAACTGAAAACTTGAAGAACTTTTGACAAAAACTTATCAAAACCAGTAGTCCAATACTGAAAATCCACTTTCACTTCAATTCATTATTGGATTCATGATTTTGCAAACTTTTGCCAAGAAACTTCAAAAAAACAGATTTCTAAAAAACTTCTTGTAAAATAAAAGCTTTTTAAAACTTAACTGATTTCCAAACACTGTATTAAACTAACAAACAATAACATTGGAACTCAGATTTTTGCAAAATATTAACCTTCATTTTCATTAATAATTAAAACCTTACAAAAATTCTGGAACAATTGCAAATGAGAAATACCTATGCCTTATATAATGGCTACATGAGTATTCTAGAATCAAAACAATGCTAACCCTAAAATCGATGAATTTCCATCAATGCCCTTTGAAATTTGAATTTTCCTTGGTAAAAAACAAGCTCATGTGATCTCTGAAGAAGCTTGTGGAGGTGCCAGGTTGTCTTCAACAATCTCAGCCCTTGGAAAACCCCTTTGGGAACAAGAAAACGTGTGGAGCCATTGATCTTCCTGTCTATTTTTGTTTGCAAGTGTTTTTGGGTCAGGGGACCATTGTAAAAGCCACATGGGTGAAAGTGATGGGGGTTTTGGGATTGGGGTAGGTTTATGTGAGGTTAAATGGTAGTTCTGGAAAAACAATTAACCCATAATTCAATAATTAACAAGAATGAATTAGGGTTCATGGCGTCTATAGTGCTGTGGTTAGATGATGATATGGGGGTGGGAGGAAGTGTTTACTGGGTTTATAAAATATTACTTAACTAATTTGAAATAATTAGTATAATAATATTTGGATTAGTGGAAGGGTTGGGTCGGTTTGTGGTTAATGGGATGGGTAAATGGGTATGGGTATGGTGTATGGGTGGGTTTGGTGAGGTGGCAGATTATGAGTGGTGGGCTTAGTTTATATGTTTGATGATTTAGGTCCCCATGCTTCCAAATAATGTGCAATTGAAGTTTCAGCAGCCCCTTTTTCATTTCCTTTGTAATATTCTTTGGAATAATTACATTTTAGCCCTTGTGTTTTGTAAACAATGATATAAGGATTAGAAATGTCACTTTGATCAAACTTCAAGGGTATTTTATGACATGTATTAAACCTTGAAGGAATTTTCTTGTATAATCTTGATTCTTTCAAGGACTAAATATGACAAGTCTTCAAAGATGAAGGACCAAACTTGTCATTTCTTCAGACTTCAAGGACCATTCTTGGAAAATCATCAAATGGTTACGGTTCATTGTGTGGCTTTGTTTCCCGTGTTCGTTTTTGCTTGATTCGTGTAATCTTTTGTTGATTTCACGATATCCGTACCTAAAATACACAATGAACAAATACAAGCATATTTTGGGGTATTTTATGATATTTTTAAGCGTTTTAAGCCCGATTTAGACGATGAGACTATGTATAATTGCAGTCTCATCACTCCCCCATACTAAACCATTGCCGTGCCCTCACGCAATGCTAGAATTAAGTATCGTAGCACTTCCAAATTCATTTTATGATGACATTTATTGAAGACATAAATTTAAATAAACTACTACACGTGTTTTAGACATAATGTATGATTTTTATCACGATTAAGTGACTTTTAGGATCATAGAACAAGAACACGTGAATGCTTCGTTAGAAATAATTTCGTCGTCCTCGATTTTCACCCAATTCCATGCTAAGCGTGTAACGAGATCATTGTTATTATAAGTTAGCAACACAATCATTTCTCATGAGTGTTAATTACGAACCTAAACTCCCTTATTCCTACTTGGTATCTCTTATATTTTATTTTGTCTTAATGATCACGAGGATACATCATTGACTTATGCGTGAATAGATATTAGGTCTGAAAATAGAGACTTAACGGTGTAACCAAAATGATCGAATTAATAATTCACCCTAATAGACGACGATGTCAAAAAATTAAGTCAACAAGAAGGATCGATAAACACGGTTTTAGAACGGTTTTGAACATGAGACTTATTACCATGAATTTTATTATCCGCCTCATCATCGGTGGTTTTATTATCATGGTTTACCTCCATCTTTTATTCAACTTCGCCATGAAGCTTTTATTATGACTTTGGTCTTGCCCTTGTCTTTTATTATCCGCCATCATCGGTGGTTTTATTATGACTTGATGTATATCCTCACGCTAAAGCGAATTTTGGATCTTTAAAGCTTCAAAGATTAAGGCTTGATTCACTTTCAATTTGGGCATAGATTTCGGCCTTGTGAGCTTCAAATTTTTGCTTAATTTAGGTGAGCACTTGAAATCTTATTTGAGTGAAGCTTTCGATTATTCGGGTTGTCAATACTTCAAAAACGTGACGCTGGCGATATCTTAATGTTTTCCCAATTTAATTACATGGAAGCTACTAAAACAAATTAGAAACCAACAATAGTGACTAAACCGCTAAATCAATATTTATTAACAATTTATTATAAAAGCGTGGGGATAATAAGCTAATAATTACTACACATGAGATCGTGAAAGATTACGAGACTTATAAATAACTCTATCATTTCTCGTCCTTATTTAAGAGACTTAGCCTAAAAAGTTAAGGAATCGAAGCTAAGTGCTCAACACGCACGGTCGAGTCAAAAATTACTCTTATTCTCACCATCGGAAAACCTACAAACACTTATGAAAAATACGAATTTTTTTAAAATTTGGCCATTTTTAGCCTTATTTTGCAACAAAAACGATAAACAAAAAGATAAACTTTGGAACGCGTGAAGGTTTGGCAAGGCAAGTATCTATTCACCCCCATACTAAAGTTAAACATTGTCCTCAATGTTTCGAGTCAAAGGGTAGGATACCCCCATACTAGAGACGTAGTCGAATGCTTAATCTAGCATGGAAAGGGTGTAACTGTCACACCCCACCATGGCGGAATATGGGGCGCGACGTATGGATATCATCACAACATGGCGTGTCTATAGAGATAACTATATGAAATAAGAAATGTCATAAAATGGAGACACAAAGTCATGACAATATCTTATCAGACTCAGGAGTCTAGGTAAGTAGGTAACAGTCCTACCGCTTACCCAAGACAAACAAATAACATAACCAAACAAATATATGTGTGCCACAGTATCACTTATTAAAAGAACAAATAAAACCTAAGAAGGAAACGGGGATTCTCCTTCCATATGCATTCCTAAGCTTCTCCAATCCTAGCCACTTATGTTCTCATGCTTAACCATAGTATCACATAAAGAGACACTAAAACACGTCAACATAAAGTTGGTGAGAGTCATAGGTTTAGACTCCAACGCTAAATCAATTACAAGCTGTGAATAACAACCATCAACACAATAACATATGGACAATGTGCTACAATTATGTATTAACAACTAGCATTCAAGATCAATCATTTCAAACCAAAATCCAAGGCTCCTACCTTGCCAAACAACATGGTACCATAGATGATCACACTATGTACCTATCCCAAGGCCACTACCTTGTCAAACCACAAGGCCACTACCTTGTCAAACCACAATAACTGAGACGGCACGTGTCCCCCGATCCAAATCATACACAATCAAAAATCACATAGCAGTTAATCACATAATGTACACACAAGTCCATCTCAAATCACAAACACGTTCACAGCATCAATTTAGAAAATAACTCAACACAGTGTCTCTTCCATCCCGTCTGGAAGTCAAAATCAATATTAAACATGGGATTATGAAACTCACCTGATAGCTTCTTCACAAGTCCTCGCACTAGCAACAAGCTAACAAACCAAAAACACGAAATCAATACACGAACCAATCACTAAGATGGCTCATCAACCTATGATGGACATATAGTCTATTCCCGTATAATTACCTCATTGTTAAGCTCTAATCACCCCATTACCCTTCCTTAAAAAGTCCCTAACTTGGTTAAGTTTAATAGCTATCCCGTTCATAATTTTACACAAAACAGTCCCAGTTTTAGGTCTCAAAACTTTAAGTCAAACGTCCACTTAAACATACCCATGGTTTCTGTAAAAGGAATATTCACACTTTTATACATGTTAGCCAAAATCTCCCACTTTCCCTAACCTTAAAGCTACTGTTAAGGCCCAGATATATGTGTATATATTGCTACCTATCCAGAATTCACTGATTTTAAACGTATGAAAAGTTCATTACCATTAGAGGGTCTTACCCTAAACCACAATCTTAGCCCAAGTGCAGATCCTTACTAAAATATATAAACCATATCTCATGTTCGTGAGAAGATACCAATGCAACTCTAAGTACCCCAAACAACCCAAAACTTAAAAAGAAAACAGGCTGAATTCAAAACTGTTTTGACCTCCGACTGTTGTAACCTGTTTTTGACCCACTTCCTGACCTCAAATTTAGTTCTCGTTTCTTGATTTAGAAAGCCAACTCAATTACCTATCCAGGGCTAGTTTGATCGCATCTTGAATGTTCCTAAAACTCGAGATATGATCAAAACAATAGACTCAAAATTCTGCCCAGTTTTTAAAAACGGGTTTAACAAAATCA
Source organism: Glebionis coronaria (assembly GCA_025667525.1). NCBI lineage: Eukaryota > Viridiplantae > Streptophyta > Magnoliopsida > Asterales > Asteraceae > Glebionis > Glebionis coronaria. The sequence continues at coordinate 418,486,293 of CM046880.1, forward strand.
ACCTCATTAATTAACCCTAATCCCTCTAATTACAAGCCCTAATTCATGTAATCATCATATTATGATTAATACAATATTAATTTACTGTTTTTAAATTAAACCCTAATCTAAATCCATCATAAGATGATTAAAGAAATCATAAAAACAATTTAATTGAAAAGGGTTTGAAGATTTTACCTTAGATTTTTTTGGAAAACAAGATTTTTGATGAAGAACCCTAATTTTCTACATGGATGTCGACCCATACTTGATCTCCAGGAATTTTATGAAGTGTTTTGATAAAAATAAGGCTTTATATACTTTCCTAACAAGTCCTTGGCCCATATACAAAAGCCCGGTTCTCTTTTTCCCTTTTTTCCCCTTTTCTTTTCTTTGGTGCGTCTAAACCGACCCAAACACCCCTAATTTCGTTTTTTTTATTTTTATTATTTAATATTATGTTATTAACATTAACTTAATTTACCTTAATTTATTTCAGCTCCTAAAGCTTCCAAAACCTCAAAACCGTCAAACTAGTCAAATTTACGCGTTTTACCGTAAAAGACGTAAAATATACACTTTTAATAAAAATCTCAAATTTTGAAGTAAACTTTATAACTAAGTCCTAAATGACTTAAAACCATCCCGAAAAATATTCATATGGATAATTACCTCACCCGAGACCTCTAAATGCTAAACCGTAAATCCTAAAAAATACTATTACTATAATACTTATACGTATACGTAAACACCACAATATCACCATTTTCATTTCATAGTCACCACTTGTGAGCTCATGAAAATGAAATAACCGTTCCTCGATTTACTTATGAGTACTCTATACTCATAAACGATAACCACACCAACCTCGTTCACACAAAATAAACACGTAAACACACAATTCAAGTAAGCACACATAAAATAACCTAAAAGTAAGACCAAGTGACAAACCCAAAACCACGGTTGTCACAGTAACCGTTAAATTTAAAGCCGTTTATGAAGTGTGCTATAAACCTAAGGTTAGAACATCAAAGGATATATCATGGATATTGAGAAATTCTTCAAAGCAAACGATCGAGTGATCCCATAAACGAACACGAGAGGCTCCAATCGTGAAGATCATGATCATCTAAAAACCACATATCACAAACAACCACAAAATAAAGGTTGGAAGGGCACAAATCCCCTCATTAGGTTAATTAAAAAGCAATAATATTTACATGGATAAGCATGGGAATTCCCCCACGAGGCACCTTGTTTTTTATAACCGAGTCAAAAGCTCGACTCGAATCCCCATAAATGTGATCATTTAGGGATTATCTTGGTTCAGTCATTTTTGGTGGGACTTACATGTAATCAAGGCCCAAAAGAAACCGTGAATAAAGGCAACTCCTTTATACCGGGATCGAAGATCGTATCCTCACATTTTGTTGAAAATAAAACAAGAAAAGCCGGAGGATACGTCTTATAAGGAAGAAAACTCCTTACGACGTACTTATAGTACGTTTGGTCATCAAATCCGAGGGGGTGGGTAGGTTCACTTTGAAACAAGGGTAAATCATGCAAAATATGAGTTTCAAAGTTTCCCCCGGATCGAAGGCAAAAGCCTCATTAAAATCCTCATTCTCATCGAGAGGCGGTCCATCGGTGAACCCCTCGAGAATGGAAACGTCATGAGTAGAAAGAATAGTCACAACCGTATGAGACTTCAGGTGGGTGACTAGCAAATCCGGCTCATCGAGTTTAGGATCCTTAGAATCCGCACTCTCGATGTCCCCGAACGTCTCATCAAAGAGAGGATTTACGTCACCAAAAATGAACGCATCATCAAATTCAAATAAAGGGTTCGAGAAGATTTTAAAATCGGTGTTTTAAACGTCCTCGATCGATTAGTGACTCGTCATCACTAGCGGATAAATCATCGTTATTGAAAAGAGGGTTCGAAAAAGTCGTTGATTCTCTCCCCAAAGTGTCAATGGGAGAAACATCATCATAAGGAATCGATTCACGCTCACTATCGTGATTTTCCTCGTTAGAATCTTCGTGGAAAAATTCATCGAGAGCAAAATCACTTACCTCATCTTCGGAGAAAACCGTAGGCTCACTTTGGATTAGAATAGGGATCTCGACACTAGGATTATTGGTAAGATTCGTCTCCCCCATACTTAGAGAGGCATCGGTTTCTGTAGTGGGTATAGTAGTAAAAGATCTTCATATGAAGATTTTGCCTTAGTGGTTTCGAAATCGGAGTCAAAAAACGTATCAATGTGAGCAAGGCCATCGATGGACTTCTCACATGATAAATCCACAATCTCACTCGGTGTGGGATTAGGAGTAAAAGGCTCGTCACGAGACGTTGTAGCCTTGGTGGTTTCAAATTGGTCCTTTGGAGGGATCGAATGCGGGTTCTCAAAAGACGTAGAAATAGTAGTAACGCGTCCCTCCGGAATTAGATTTTGATACTCTTCAAAAATCGAGGGGTCAATGATTCTCCTTAAAACCTTATCAATTTCTTCTTTTTCAAAATCACTTAACGGACTATCTTTGTCAAAATTTTGTGTATTTTGATTTTGAAAATATTTGATGATTTCAACTTCATTAGAAAAATTAGGTTCCAAAGGTTTAACATTCATTGTTCCAACACGTGCTACGAGTTTTTCTTGTTGTTTATTTTCGAAAACATTTTCTAAAACCTCGTTAGTTGACACCCTCGTTTCCTCATCCTCGATGCTCTTTTCAACCTTTTCAATAATTAGGGTATCTTTTTTCTCCATACTTAGTTGGAAGAGCATATCAATTCGTTCATTGAAACGATTAGACCTTTCGTCGACACGACTAGAACCTAGATCATCATCGAAAATATGTTGTGGAGATGATTGGTCAAAATTGGAATTGTAACATGGATCGGGCTCATGGGAATTTTGAGGATAGAGATTGTATGGTGGGGCCTCAAAATTATCAAAACTGGAATTATCGTATGAATTAGGCTCAACTTAATCGATTGGTTGGCAAGAAAAAGTATCGTGAGGCCCCCCACAATTATCGCAACATGGATTTTGAGAAAAATCCGTTCGTCGTATGGATAACCACCCTCATTGTCGTAATTGTAACCCATGTCGTGTGATTCGTCAAAACCGGAAAATTGATTGTCGAAATACGTATTTTGGTTCATCGGTTGACAATCGTACCCATAGTGAGGTTCATCTACACAATACTCAAATGACGGTGAGTATTGCGAAGATTGGTCAACGAAATTCGGATTTGGCTCGTGATTGTGACCATTTGGGTATTGAATTTGACACTCATCGTGCCAATGGTAAGGGCTTCCACAATATCGGCAATGGATAAGACGTTCTTCGTTAGAGTACAAACAATTGTTCGGATTACACGGTGGACATGCCCTAAATATTGCATAGTTGACATATTTTCCGCACCTTTCGCATACACACCATGGACGAGTCACGGAACCAAACTTTCGTCTCCCATAATCTTGGCAATGAAAATCCATGAAGAATTAAAATTTAGAGGGGTTGAGAAATAGAATTATGAAAATAGAGGGAAAAATCGAAGAATCTTTTTGTGTTTTTGGTTTTTTATTTTTTTTGGAATTTTTGTGTATTACGTAGAAATTAATCTACAAAAACTATCCACTAATCAAAGGTCTCGATTAATGAATCCAAGAAGAATGAAGGTAATTACGTGAAGTAAAAACCCTCGTCGACTTTGAAACGTTGGCGGAATGCCAAAACGTTTCGAGTGTCAATAATTAAAACTCACAAAAATAGATTAATAATACTTGATGTGGCAAACCCCTAAGTAATCGTCACTTTCAAAATACGCACAAGCGAGCGGAGAAAACGAGGCGGCGCGAAGCACTTAAGAGCCTTTTTTCCTTAGGTCGTGAAATACAACCGCCTTATACCCACCTTATTGTTTGTATTTATCGAGATTAAATCAATTAAGAGTATTTATCTATTTTGCCTTTGACTTTCGTTTGAATTCGATACAACAATAGTGACCGGAACTCTCAACTATTGAGGTGCGATTTCTCGCGTATTTGGATAATTATTGTGTGTTAATTGTTCTACATAAGTACAATATATTATGCACAATAAAAACGAGAAAACGATTTTGTGTTAATAGAGTTCTATTTAACACGTATTTATTTCTATGGTTAATAATATAGAAAAATAAAAAGAAGTATTTACGATAAAACGTAAACACTCAAATAAACACGATAAATAAATATGGCTAAACACACCTCCCCGGCAGCGGCGCCATTTAGTGATGCGGTATTTTTGTATATACTTTATTTTAGTGAAAAAACAAAGCAACACAAAAGTCGTGGTAAGTATTAATCGATACGTTGTAGGAAAAACGTAAAGACGAATAGTGGAGTTCGTTCTCGAGGAGGTATGGTGTTTAGTCAAAAATATCATATACATTATTTAATTCGAGTTATTACGTTTTTGGAAAGAAAGAAAGAAAAGAAAAGGGAGACGAATTACGCTAAAAATGGTCGGAAACGCGCGAACGTACGGACGTGAAAACGCGACCCAACGAAAATTTTCACCTAAAAAATAATTAAAAATTAATAAAAAGTCCTAAAAAGTCTAAATAAGAAAAATAAAAAAACCGAAAAAATTGAAAACTTTTTAATTAATTATTATTAAATATTAAAGAAGATTAAAAACCCTGAAAAATAATTTAACTAAGAAAAAGACAAAATTCAAACTTTTATATTCGTAAACCTAAAGTACTTTATTTAAAACCTAAAAAATACTTTTTGAAAATTTTTATAAACCTTTTTCTATTTTTATGACTTTTTTATATTTTAAAATGAGAATAATCTTAGAAAAAATATAATAAAAATAAAATTATGAAATTTAAACTCTACAAAATCAAATTTATTTATTTCTACGTCCAAAATGACAAAAGAAATTTTTGAAAAAAAAAGAATTATATTTTTTTTACTTTTATATATTTTTTATGAATTAAAAACCACTTAAACTAATTAAATGATTCATAAATATTAAACGATTTTATAAAAATCCTAAAAAAATTTATAAAATGATAACTCTATTTGAAACCAAGGAAAAATAAAAGGCCTAAAAATAAGCTAAGTATAAGCTACGAAATAAGCTCTAAAAGCTGATAATATGAAAATAAGTTAAATAAAAAGGTATAAAGAAAACATAAAAGGAACAAGTAACCAAAAGTGACCACAAAGTAGATTGTTGGGGTGTTGAGCTGTTGAACAGTAGGTCACGGGTTCAAGTCCCACTACTGTCACTTTTTATATTTTTTTATTGTCAGAAAAGAAAACGAAATAAAAGAAAGTATGAAAGAAAATATGAAAGAAAACATAAACAAAATGTAAAGAGAACACAAATGGTGAAATATGTATGTTGCTGTGTCTAATGTTGCTGACCAGTTATGGGTTTGAAACCCACCTTTGACAATTTTTTGGAATGTTTATTTTTTAACTTCTTTTGAACAAGTTAACTAACTATATAATCACAACAACAACATAAAAATCAACTAGAGCAAATGGTAAATTTGTGGCGTGTTGCGTATGTTTGAACTCAGTGGTCATGAGTTCTAGACCCACTGTATGCCACTTTTAGTTGCGTTTTTCTTTCGATGGACTACTTTTTGGAGATAAAACTTAACGCAGACTAATAATAGAAGCATACAACAGTCAATTAAAACAAGCAGAAAACATGGAAGTAAAAAAAATAAGCTTCAAGTGGACAGTAGCTATCTTTTTTTTTCTTTTCTTTGGCTCTTGGATGTACAGAAACATGCCCCAACACCAAACACACTACTCCCAATCTTTATACAGCAGATTACGCCACAAATTTTGAACACATAAAATAGTGTATGCTTCGTTAAAGCAAAAAACAAACAGGAACTTTATGTTATTTTTCAACTGATTTTTATGGCTTACTTGTGGAGCACTTGCTGTTTACACTTAACGCACATGGCACTAACACCACACATAATAGAAACCAATAATGCCACAGACCTGCTGACACAATAAGAACCAAAACAAGCAGGTCACTTTGCTTTTGGTTTATCTTATGGGGTGTGTTTGGTCGCTGTGGTGACACGGGGCATAGTGAATGCAACCTAAGCTCAAATTCAAACACAAAACACAATCAACAACTACTCACTGCTTATGCACAGCAAACTTAAAATATCACTATCAATCCTAAAAATATCACTATCAATCCTAACCTAACATACTTTCTCTCTTAGACCAAGATTTCTTCGAACCAAAACTCTAAACTCGATCAATGATGAGGGCTGTGGGTACTTGTGATGGCAGTGAGCTTTCTGGTAGTACACTCAAACCACCAGTCTAACGCTCATAATCCTACAACTAAACCGGAGCTCGCAGTCGACCAAAGTTCAATGGCAATAGCGCAATTATCAATCCTACAGCAACCTACTTCCTATTTTTTTTATATTTTTTAAACTTTTAATGACTGAAAATCAGTTTGCTATAACTTATTAGTTAACACACAATCGATTATCCATTCATAGAAAGATCACTAAAGCTTTAAATTCCTTACACTAGCCGAACTACACCACACTTGGTTTCACTGGTTTGCTTGGTTTGTTGCTGAGAATTCACAACACACAAGGCAAACAATCTTACAATAAATCTCAGAATACGTTGCCAGTTAACACACCTTATGTAGATTATGAACAAACAAAACCAAACAGGCCTCTCTATATTTTTTTTACTTTTGGTTATCTTTTGGTATTGGTGCTCATCGGGATTTATCAACCAAGGTAATGTAAACAGTAGCACGACTAGCAGTCAAAAAGTAAAGCTGTAACTTAAAATTAAGACCACTTAAAATAACTCTAAACCCCGAAATTGTGAAAAAAAACAGCAAAGATCCTATCCTGATGAACACTAGCCTTAAGCGAACATTCAAAACATCAAAGAGACTTAAAATAACATGAGATGAGCAATAACAAACAACAAATAACAAGAAAAATGGATAATCAAAGATCCATTGATTGAAACTGACAGAAAAAAGTTGAACAAGCAAATTGCAATTTTTCAAACGCAACCGACAAACTTTGCAAAATCCACTTATTCGAAACCTATTAAGCTGGTGCATAATTTAGCTAGATTTGAGGATCGCTTACAATCCCCAAAACAGGCTCTCCCAAACACACTTTAACTTTCTGAAAACGAAATTTAACAAGAATTTATACTCAAACCTTTACCAAAATCAATCTAACTTATCCTATCACGTTTACAATCAACAAATATACAATATCAAGCATTTGTCTTAACATCCAAACAGGTTTGATCACAAAATCATCATAACACAAAAATTCCAAACAAGTATAGAGAGTATAAGTTTTTTACCTTGTGAGCTTACATCCAAGCATCACCAAGGCAAGCTTATGCCTTCTCCATCAAGCAGGAGGCTTGAGCTTATGGGATTTAGAAAGAAGCTGATGGTATGAGAAGATGATGATGATGATGGACTTCAAAGACCACTCATCTTCCAATATGCTCAATTTGTGTACCTGTCAAGACCAAACAAGGAAGAGAAAAGGTGACCTGGATAATCAGCCTATAAGATTATACGCCCGGCTTATTGATTAAGCCAGCTTATTCCTTATAGGTTATAAAAGAAATGAACCACTTTTTGAAACTGAATTTTTCTTAAACCAATGGAACCAAACTGAAAACTTGAAGAACTTTTGACAAAAACTTATCAAAACCAGTAGTCCCATATTGAAAATCCACTTTCACTTCAATTCATTATTGGATTCATGATTTTGCAAACTTTTGCCAAGAAACTTCAAAAAAATGGATTTCTGAAAAACTTCTTGTAAAATAAAAGCTTTTTAAAACTTAACTGATTTCCAAACACTATATTAAACTAACAAACAATAACATTGGAACTCAGATTTTTGCAAAATATTAACCTTCATTTTCATTAATAATTAAAACCTTACAAAAATTCTGGAACAATTGCATATGAGAAATACCTATGCCTTATATAATGGCTACATGAGTATTCTAAAATCAAAACAATGTTAACCCTAAAATGGACGAATTTCCATCAATGCCCTTTGAACTTTGAATTTTCCTTGGTAAAAAACAAGCTCATGTGATCTCTGAAGAAGCTTGTGGAGGTGTCAGGTTGTCTTGAACAATCTCAGCCCTTGGAAAAACCCTTTGGGAACAAGAAAACGTGTGGAGCCGTTGATCTTCATGTCTATTTTTGTTTGCAAGTGTTTTTGGGTCAGGGGACCATTGTACAAGCCACATGGGTGAAAGTGATGGGGGTTTTGGGATTGGGGTAGGTTTATGTGAGGTTAAATGGTAGTTCTAGAAAAACAATTAACCCATAATTCAATAATTAACAAGAATGAATTAAGGTTCATGGCGTCTACAGTGATGTGGTTAGATGATGATTTGGGGGTGAGAGGAAGTGTTTACCGGGTTTATAAAATATTACTTAACTAATTTGAAATCATTAGTATAATAATATTTGGATTAGTGGAAGGGTTGGGTCGGTTTGTGGTTAATGGGATGGGTAAATAGGGATGGGTATGGTGTATGGGTGGGTTTGGTGAGGTGGCAGATTATGAGTGGTGGGTTAAGTTTATATGTTTGATAGTTTAGGTCCCCATGCTTCCAAATAATGTGCAATTGAAGTTTTAGCAGCCCCTTTTTCATTTTCTTTGTAATATTCTTTGGAGTAATTACATTGTAGCCCTTGTGTTTTGTAAACAATGATATAAGGATTAGAAATGTCACTTTGATCAAACTTCAAGGGTATTTCATGACATGTATTAAATCTTGAAGGACTTTTCTTGTATAATCTTGATTCTTTCAAGGACTAAATATGACAAGTCTTCAAAGATGAAGGACCAAACTTGTCATTTCTTTAGACTTCAAGGACCATTCCTGGAAAATCGTCAATTGGTTCCGGTTCATTGTGCGACTTTGTTTCCCGTGTTCGTTTTTGCTTGATTCTTGTGATCTTTTGTTGATTTCACGATATCCGTACCTAAAATACACAATGAACAAACACAAGCATATTTTGGGGTATTTTATGATATTTTTAAGCGTTTTAAGCCCGATTTGGATGATGAGACTATGTATAATTGCAGTCTCATCACTCCCCCATACTAAACCATTGTCGTGCCCTCACGCAATGCTAGATCCAAGAAGTTGTGTCTATTTGGAAGTTGTGTATGTAGTGTGGTTAATACTTAGTCCTTAATGTATATTGGTGTAGATTGGTTGTATGTTTGCTATTTTATTTGATCCGGTGGTCTAGTTGGGTGGTAGATAGAGAGAGAGAGAGGGGGGGAAGTGTGTGATAAAGAGAAAAGAAGACAAGTTGAATAAAAAATGAAAAGAGAAAACACAAACAACAACCCCTCCTTGGAAGTCTTGGAGGGGTATTTATAGTCACACGCGTGTAACTATATAAAGTAGCCTAGTCTAGTTCCTGCGCGTGTGACTATGATAACTTATGGGAATTCTTAAATGTCATCACATAAAGTGAATTTCCAACAATCTTTCCCCATGGGACGACGTGTAGAATTCCTTACAATATTTTTCCTAACAAACACATAATTATTAAGAACACAAGATTCCATGAAGCGTCCATTGCTTATGATGTCTTCTAAGGCCATTGACTTCAAGTCTTCACTCCAAAATGACTCATCTTTGTAGTAACTTGTAGAAGAAATACTGTAACGGCGCAAGCTAAGTAACCTATATACTTTTGGTTAAGGAAGCTTCTGAATTAACTTCCTCCTAATTCATGCCACATATTCTTGATGTAGAAGCTTTTAATAGCTTCCCCCCAAACCGACAATCCTCATAAGCAGTTTTAAAGCTTTCAATAAAGCTTAGAATGATTAAGCGCACAACGGAATTTAACAAGCAAACCCCATCATATGAAATGATAATGTTGCTATGAGTGATTGAAAGTTTGGGGCACGCCAAGTAGATCAACAACTCTCTTCTCACACTTGAATAATTCTTCTGAATTTTTCTTCCCCCTAAGAGTTCAAGTTACGCATACTAGAAAGAATCAAGACATTTCTTCCCCCACGTAGTTAATGAAAGGAAACTAATCCCATGTATGAAGCCCAAATACTGAAGTAGACACGTTATCCCATTCATGAAGTTGACATCGTAACTCTAGAGTCAATTATGTCCCAGAAATGCACATATCTTCTTCCGGAGATGCACCAGAGTCAATTAAGTCTCGGAAATGCATATCTCTCCATATATGATAATGATGATGTATAATTAAAACAACCAAACAATTAATCATCAAACAATAGTGTACCTCTTTTAACCATTAGAGACTGTTTCTTTCATTTCTTCCCCCGTGTAAGTTGAAAAATGCACTAAACGCCACAAGTTAAAACACTGATTTTCTCTGTCGTTATGACATTTGTCTTCCCGGAATGCCTTCAAATAAAAAGAGGTGTAAAGTTCACCACGTGTACTCGTTGTACGTTCAATATGTATTCTTCTTCCCCTTTGATGGTATCAAAACCTTAGAACCAACAATAAATCATACGCATATGTACCTGAAATCTCGTGAGAATAATAAATAAGCTGAATTATATTTTGTGAGAATCAGTTGCTGATCGAAATTCTCTACTCATAAACTCTCTATGGATATCTTTACCAAACCTTTTGTAGACTATTTGAAGTGACCACTAATGGAGAAAATCATATATGCCAAACGTGAATTTGAATAAAAATCCTCGATCTTGTGACTTAAGCTTGCATTATTGTTAAATGAGGAACGGTGTCGAAATTTCATTGTTGGGAAATTCTAAGTACCCAATACATTACTAAAGAAGTATATAAGCACAACACCTCTTGAAATTATCCACATCGACTATGCGCGTGAAACTGAGTACAATAATGTAGCTCATTAAAGTGATAGTTATCCAGGTCATCAACCAACCACCCCGAACCCGAAATCTAGATAATAAGTCTTCATCCTAATGATTAAGAACGAGCAAGTTATCATTGAAATTATGCAACCAACCAACCTCAACTTCAAAGATAAAACAGTGCACGCCTTCAATAAATCCATTTTCTATTTCAAATAAGAATATCCGATCAAATCCGTAGCCACAAAAATTCAAATTAAGCCATTTTTCTCGGTCTCGTCAAATAAGTTTTTGTCACTTTGACTCGTCACTTTTATCACTTTGTCTCGTCACTATGTCACGTTTAAATCCCGACAATACGACCGATGGCTAAAAATTACTGTAAAATTACTAATAAATTTTAGAAACCCCATTTTGTCACTTTTTTGTCATTGTCAAGCCCCGATTATAACCAAAAGTCCACTTAATACATAAATTTTTTCCAATATAATAAATTTTGAGATTAAATTCGGATATGATATTTATCAATTGGGCCTTATTCATGTCCAAGTTGAGCCATATAATCACAACCAATCTGATACTATCGAAATTTTTAAACCCAACTGATCACAACCCGGCCCAAAGCTCCTATACCTAAAAATTAGGTATATAAAAAACACCCTTAACCCTAAGCACATCATAACCCTAATCTCTTTCTCACACAATCACCGCTTCATATTTATGTCTTTGTCTCTCCATCCAAAACTAGATCACAGACATATTGCCCCACCTAGTATCATCATATCTCAATCATAATAGACGACGAAACACATCTTAAACCATCTTTATCTAATAACCAGATCATGAATCCCATGTTGATGTTGATTCAATTACACCGAGCATCATACGAGAAGAGTGAGGGCTTCAAGATCATAATACTGGTCTCGGGTAGGTTATTAGATTTAATTCATTTTGCGTTTGTCAAATCGAGACAAAGGAATGGATAATAACATATTTGTTATAAATCCGTTTTAATTCAAAAATTTATGACAGTTCCATGATGCATGTTGTTTTATTTAATTGTTCCACCGAAACCAAGGCTGATGATAACATTATTGTTATTTGTCAATCTTGATTTTCGAAAATTACAAGAAGGTATAGATCTGTGATAAGAGGGTTTCGATTCGTTAAGATCATTACTAAATCTTGAATAAACGAACAAAATATAATTGATATCTCTTTAATCTATATGTCTTTCTGTTTGAATTTGGATGGAGTGGTTTCGGGATGAGTTGAGGCAGTATGAGACGATGACATTTAGATAGAGTCGAGTTTGAATGCTGATCTATAAGGTGATGATATACTGGATTAGTCTCGGTCATTTTTAAGCCATGTTAAAGTTTCACAAACTACCATTTCGGAAAGTTCTATAAAACAACTTATCTCGCAATGTTTGTCTATGAAAAATCCCACAATCTTTTTCAATGAAAAAAAATTCGCAATCTTTTTCTATGAAAATCTCGCAATCTTTTAGAAAATAATCTCGTAATAGGCATTTTATGACAATCTCGCGATATCAAATGTGAAACCTCAATCTCGCAATAATGAAAAACTTATCCAAAAGTACCTTTTCCCCGTGATTTCTAGATCTGGGGTTTCTGGGTCTTATCTTATCATCTGGGGTTTCTGGGTCTTATCTTATCTTCAAGAAAAGAAAGAAATCCAGAAATTTTTAAAACCAGATCTGAGAATAAATTATACTGACAAATCACCATATTCTAAAAATAAGATCCGAAAAAGATATATTATGTGTGGGACAGATTTTTGAGCTCAGATGAGACGATGACCAAAAAAATGAGGACTTTGACTAATGAAAAAGTGTAAGACCAAGATTGTGAGACTAAATATAGCAGAACATGTATGAAACCGATGATAGAGTAACACCAAAACTGATAGAAACCGATGAAACCATGACTTTATAAAACAACAACACCAGTGATAAAAAAAATGATGACATGATGAGACAAAATATTAGACTACCATAACTCACGGTTTATATTTGACCATCGAATCAATAACAAAAGCACGTCAATCCAAGGATTGAACCATAGCTCGAGATACCAATTGTGGGTTTGCTATTTTATTAGATTCGGTGGTCTAGTTGGGTGGTAGATAGTGGTAGCCATGGATAGAGAGAGAGAGAGAGAGAGAGAGAGCGATGGAAGTGTGTGTTAAAGAGAAAAGAAGACAATTTGAATAAAAAATGAAAAGAGAAAACATAAACAACAACCCCTCCTTGGAAGCCTTGTAGGGGTATTTACAGTCACACACGTATTTACTATACAAAATAGCCTAGTCTAGTTCAGGCGCGTATAACTATGATAACTTATGGGAATTCATAAATTTTATCACATAAAGTGAATTTCCAACATTGGTTCTAGCTAAGATCAGGGCTCGACTTTTATCTTATAGTCGGAAATTGGTTAAACGACGTGTACGGTTTCTCCACCTTAAGGAGCTTGTTGATTAGTGAACTCTCGAGTAAGAAGTACTCGAGGAGTGGAGTAGGAACGAGGAGTGAGCTTTGTTGCCGAACTACTATAAATCTTTGGTGTTTGGTTTGATCTTTTTTTTCCTTATCTCTTTACATTCATTATTCTTTACTTGCACATACTTGTGATTATTAACTTAGTTGCACTATCCCTTGTCCATATAAGAAGATTTCACATATTTGCTCAATCCTAAGTTTTTGAAAAGGATTTTTGAAAACCCATATTTAATAAGTAAATTTAAGAAACTATTCAACCCCCCTCTTCTAGTTTCTACAATTGGTATCAGAGCGTGTTTGCTAAAGCATTTTCAAAATATATTGTATTTTAAAACTTGAATCAATTTATGGATCCCAACAAGTACCTAAAAGGGCAATCTATGCAAATACCACCTCTTTTGAAACCGATAGTTTTATTTATTGGAAAAATAGATTTGAGACTTATGTGAAATCAAAAGATTTAGATATTTGGCATGTTATTACCAATGGTGACTTTTTGCCTTATCAATATAATGAAGTTTCTAAAAAGAAAGAGTTAGTAACTTTTGAAAATTCTAACGATGACACTAAGAAGAAACTTGCGAAAAATAATGAGGCTAAAATGGTGATTTATAATGATTTACATAAGAAAGAGTATGAAAGGATTTTCATGTGTAAAACCGCTAAAGATATTTGAATACTCTTTTAGTAACCAACCAAGTTAATAGCCAAGTCAAAGAAAGTAAAATCGATCATCTTGTTCCACAATATGAACAATTTGTCATCTTAGAAGATGAAACTATTGATAGTGTATTTGCTAGGTTTAACACCATTATTACTAGTCTAAAAACACTTGATGAAGATTTTTATAGCAAGAACAATGTTAGGAAGTTTCTTAGGGCATTGCATCTAAAGTAGAGAGCTAAAGTCACAACAATTGAAGAATCAAAGGACCTTACTACATTATCACTTGATGAACTTATTGGCAACTTAAAAGTTCATGAAATGATAATTTTGAAGGACACGGAAATGGTGAAAACCAAGAGTGAAAGAAAGTCTATAGCACTCAAAGCCAAGAAGGTGAAAAGTGAACATGATAGCTCTTCCTCGGAAAGTGATGACGAGGAATATGCTATGGCGGTTAGAGACTTCAAGAAGTTCTTCAAAAGGTGAGGTCAACATGTAAGACAACCAAGCAATGACAAGAAGGTCTTTTCCAAAAACCGATTTGTCAAGAATGACAATGGTGAAAGGAAATGCTTTATATGTGGTGACCTAAACCACTTCATCGGTGATTGTCCCAAGACATATCACGACAAGAATCACATGACTTTCGTTGGTGGTTCGTGGAGTGATAGTGGTGAAGAATGTGACGATAATGCTAAAGACAAAAAGTGTCTCATGGCCTATTCTTCCATAGAGGTTCATTCCGAAACCGAATATTATAGCAATGATAGTTCTTCACTAGACAATTCAGAATTATAAGGTCAATATAACAACCTATGCAAACTAAGTCTAAAATTCATTGAAAAGAACAAAGTGCTAAAATCAACTAGGACCAAGCTTGAAAATGAGATTAGTAAGCTAAGAGATAAATTAGCTAAGCTTGAGAAAAATAAAGAAGTTGATTTAGGTTGTTTAAATTGTGAACACCTTAGACAAGAGAATGAAGATCTCAAGAGTACCTCCATTAAATTGGAAAAGTTCATGAAAGGTACTAGTGCTCTTGATGACATGTTAAGTAGGCAAATTCACTCTAAAGAAAGACTAGGCTTAGGTTTTAACGCCAATAAAGCATCCACTAGTGAACAAAAACAAGTTAGATTTTCAGAAAAACGACCCTCTGTACACGGTTCGCCAATTTATGGCACGGTTCCTTACAATTATGGAACCGCAGGGTGTGATAAGGAACCGCGGACAGAAGACAGGATTCTTGAAAATTCTCAACTTTTTGAAAAGTCCATTTTAGGAAAAGGGTCAAAACATCTTGTTGCTAACAATGTAATTACCTATAATCGATAAAAAGGAACTTGATAAATTCTACAAGCCTTTAAGTAAATCCCTAATGGGAATGAGAAATTTATCAAGACAATCGTCTACTCCTCCAAGAGTACGTAATGATTTAAGGCCTAGAAGTAGAACACCAACACCTAAAAGGGATGATCACTCTAAGTCAAGATCTAGAAGTAAAACCCCAACACCTAGAAACAACAATAACTCTAGGTTTAGATCAAAGACTCCTAAGAAAAACAAACATCAAAATGCTCATATGAATTGGAATAACTTTCAATAATGTTTTTTCTCCGTGGGGCATCTGTCCTCCATTCATGCATCCCAACCAAATGCAAGGGATGTTTGGAACTAACAACTTTGGCCCCATGAGATATTATGGACCAAATGTTTGATCTTGTGTGTTGTTACCTAGATATGCTTGGGAATCGATTGAAGCCTGACGAGTGGATTAAGATAGTGGTTGTTCTAAACACATGACGGGTAATCGAAGTTTGTTCTCTACTTATAAAGCATATAATGGAGGTAACGTTACTTTCGCTAGTAAACTACGTGGTAACATCATTGGCAAAGGTACGGTTTCTCTTGACTCCATGACCATCTAAAAATGTTGAACATGTAGATAACCTAGGGTTTAACTTACTAAGTATACGTCAAATTTGTGACAATAAGTGTAAGGTCATCTTTTCGGAACATGATAGTGAAATCGTGAAAGATGAAAAGATCATTAGAAGAGGTGTTAGAAAGCATGGGCTTTATGTCATGAAGGTCAATAGGAAGTCAAAGGACAACTTATGTCTAGTGACTTTAGATGATAGTTCTACTCTTTGGCATAAAAGATTAGGTCACGCTAATATGCGTTTAATTCAATCTTTAGTCTCTAAGGAGTTGGTAAGACATCTCCCCAAGATTAAGTTTGATAGTCACTTTTGTTATGCTTGCAAATTTGGGAAGCAAGTTCACCCAAGTAACAAGGCCAAGAATTTGGTATCGAACTCTCGGTGCCTAGAGCTCCTACATATGGATCTCTTTGGACCTTCCACCATACGGAGTTATGGAGGTAACATTTATAACCTAGTTATTATTGATGACTATTCTAGATCACTTGGACTAGATTTTTGGCTTATAAGAATGAAGCTTTCGATCATTTTGAATCCTTTAGTCGAAATATCCAAAATCAACTAGGATGTTCAATTGTATCTATTAGGATGGATCATGGTAGGGAATTTGATAATGAAGTGCAACTTGGTGCCTTTTGTGAAGCTCATGGTATTACCCATAACTTTTCGGCTCCTCACACTCTACAATCAAATGGGGTAGTTGAAAGGAAGAATATGAATATCCAAGAGATGAGTAGGACAATGTTAAATGAGCAATCTTTGCCTCAAAAATTTTGGTGCAATGCCATGGACACATCGACCTATATTCTCAACCGAATTCTTATTCGACCTTTTCTAAGAATTACCCCTTATGAGATTCTTAAAGGTAAGAAGCCCTCATTAGAATACTTTAAGGTGGTTGGAAGCAAGTGCTTCATCCTCTACACGAAATACTACCTTACTAAGTTCGACCCAAAGTCGTACGAAGGTATCTTTTTAGGTTATTCTCAAACTAGTAAAGCCTACATAGTCCTCAATAGAACCTCGGGTGTAATCGAAGAATCACTCAATGTGACGTTTAATGAAACCCTCCTTCATCTAAGACACCACCTTTGGAAGATGATGACTTGGATGAAGTAGACATAGTTAAAGCCAAAGAGGTTAGAAAATTAGGAGTTGAAGACCTTAATGTTGAAAAGGGAGTAAACATTAGGGAGTCAAAGGATCATGATCTCGAAAACATCATAGGCGACTTAAATCAAAGGACCCTTAGATCTCAAGTCCAAGATCAAAGTAACTTCTTTTGTTTTGTCTCACTGATTGAACCAAAGAATGTTAAAGAAGCTTTGATGGATGAGAGTTGGGTCGTCGCCATGCAAGAAGAATTGAATCAATTTATTGCTAATGAAGTTTGGGAACTTGTTCCTCCACCTAGAAGTACTACCATCATAGGAACCAGGTGGGTATATAGGAATAAGTTAGATGAGAACGGTGTTGTGTCTCGTAACAAGGCTAGACTTGTAGCTCAAGGCTATAATCAACAAGAAGAATTTGATTATAATGAGACCTATGCACCGGTAGCAAGGTTAGAGTCTATTAGGATCCTTTTAGCCTATGCTTGTGCATTAGATTTTAAGCTTCAACAAATGGATGTAAAGAGTGCATTTCTTAATGGTTTGATCAATAAGGAGGTATATGTGGCTTAACCTCCTGGCTTCATTGATTTTGAGAAACCGGATCATGTTTACAAGCTTAAGAAAGCTCTTTATGGTCTTAAACAAGCACCTAAAGCTTGGTATGATAGACTTAAAGCGTTTCTTGTAAAACATGAGTATACCATAGGGATGGTAGACAATACACTCTTTACAAAGAAAAAAGGTTCTCACCTCATAATCGTACAAATATATGTTGATGACATTATATTTGGTTCAACTTGTCAAAGCTTGTGTGATGACTTTGCCAAAATCATGCATGACGAGTTTGAAATGAGCATGATGGGAGAACTTAACTTCTTTTTAGGACTCCAAATTAGACAAATGGACGATGGTATTTTCTTTAATCAATCTAAGTATGTTAAAGAAATGCTAAAGAAATTTGATTAGAGGAATCTAGACCAATGAAGACCCCTATGGCCTCAGATACTAAACTCACCGTAGATGATGATTGTGAGTCGGTAGAAAACACCAAATATAGAGGTATCATTGGTATTTTTTTGTACCTAATGGTAAGTCAACCGGATATCATGTTTAGTGTTTGCCTTTGTGCTCGCTTCCAAGATGCTCCCAAAACCTCTCACCTTGAAGCGGTTAAGCGTATCTTCCGATACATTAAGGGCACTTTACATTTAGGATTTTGGTATTCTAAAGGGATCGACGTAGAAACCATAGTATACGCGAACTTGGATCATGCGGGAGACTATGTGAACCGGAAAAACACTAGTGGAGTTTGTACCTTCATGGGTTGTTGTTTAACTTCTTGGTTCTCCAAGAAACAAACCGCTCTTGCTATATCCACCACTGAAGCCGAGTATGTGAGTGCCGGTAAAGCTTGTCAACAAGCTCTATGGATGAAGCAAACGCTTGTTAATTACGGGATTTTACTTAATGATGTTCCCATCATGTGTGAAAATTAGGGTGCTATAGACCTTAGCAAGAATTGTTGGGTCAAAAGTTGATGAGTCAAACACCATGGAAACAAGAAGGACCAAAGTTGTCATTATGAAGATCTCCAAGATGGTGGAGAAAATGAAGATTTGGTCTTATCACTACTGATTCTATGCATTGCTGTTATTATTTAGTTTCCATGTATATTTGGTTTCCTTATGTTATAAAAGGACCAACCCTATACGTAGGTTTTCATTCATTCTAGTACTTTACAATGTAACCTACAATAAACTTTGATCTCTAGGTGTGGGATTCAATGTATACACACCTATAGTGGTTTGTGTTAGTCATTAATACGAGCCCTTTGGGAATTATTCGTCTCTTAAACATCTTGTTCATGATTATCATTATGTTCTGATATGTTAATTCATATGAAGGTTAATCATCCTATATAAAATGGTTTTTACTATTTGAGTATAAAGATCTTGGATTCATCAAGAATCCCATGCAACATTCGCAAACTACGCACATAGAGATTCGTCACCATTTCCTTAGGGATAATGTTCAAAAGGGGAACATTTCGATTGAGAACGTGCCCTCGGTAGAAAACTTAGCCGACATCTTCACAAGCCACTTAAGAGGAATTAATTGCGTCTAGGTCTAGGTTTAATGGAACATATTCCTTAATTGCGCATTTTATTAATCGAGTCTTTTTCTCTTTTGAGTCTTTTCATTCTTTGAGTCATTGAGTATCTTAAACTCTTTTTGAAAAATTCCTCTTCTCCTTTTCAAAATTCTCAATGTTCTTTTGGTGGTCGAGAAATGTTATTGCATTGTTAATTCAATCTAAAAGCGTTTTTCATAGCTTCTTGCCATTGATAACGAGCATACATAATTCATATGTATGGATCTCTCATATATAGCAAGAACAAAAATGAACTATGGGGGATCATTATGTCATGACTATGTGTGTAGATTAACACACCTCCAACAGTGATTTTATTTTATAACCATGTATTTTGGTCAAAATCTTGTTTGATGAGCTCTTGTGTGTTTTCTATGTCTATTATTCTTTTTTAGCATTTCTCTATGATAAGTTAGACTAGAAAATTAGGATTTGTTGTATTGGAAAATTCTCCTCATCCACCAAAACCCAAGCTTCTGTGGGCGGTTCTCCAAATAACCCGCGGATCCATATATATATGGAATCGCATGTGGAGATAAGGAACCGCGGTCAGAGCTTCAAATTTCGAGTTTTCTGTAACTCCAAATTTGTTCCAACACTTTTTGGAATCTTTATTTCAAACCTTTGACCATCCCAAAATTTGTCTTGTGCTTTCTCCATTTAACCCTACACATTTTGCATCATTTCTCAAATCAAAATGTCTTATTCACCAAATTAAAACCTTAATTCTCCTCCATTTTACCCAATCTCTTTGAATCCAAATTCATCCAAGAACACTCAAAATCATATTTTTTCTTCTTCTAAGAATATTAATTGTGGAACCTCTTCTCTTCCACCACTAGCCTTTTGTGTTCTTCCTCCCTCACATGATAATGTCATGCATCATGGGACATATTGTCATTGTTTTCAATAACAACATCTTGTTATGGCTCATATCAACGAGGAATTGAATTACATCAAGAGTCTCCTAGTCAAACCTCCTCTTCACTATGACTATGAGATTACTACCAAGCCACCACCACCTCCTTCCGCCACTACTTTGTCTTTCATTTAAGCATGTGGATTGCTTATCTCTAAGACATCTAATTCAAGCAAATTTTAGAGTTCTAGTTTAACTAGGATTAGATTTATGCTTTTCTTTTGGCTTGTTCTTTTTTTTTCATACATCTTTGTATGATTTATTTCCTTGTATCTTTATTCATGTTTCCTTTTAACATGACTTATATTGGATCTTGGTTAACTTCTCTTTTCTTATCTTATTTTTCTTCTTGCGTGACCTTTGCTATATCTTGTTGGGTGTTTCTTCTCTCCTACTAACCCTTCTATGTATCTTGTCACCATAGCTCGATTCTTTGGTGCCCCAAGTAAGGGGAGTAAGCACCAAGGGGGAGAATTTACGAAGTCTGATTCTTTTCTTTTACAAAGAATTTTGCAACCTTTTTGCTTCGACAAAGGGGGAGAAATGAAATAAACTCATCTTCGAAAGTCTTGTTTTTCATGTGATTGAGTTTATGTATTATCGAAATAAAAAAAGAGGAGATTGTTAATGCAATGATGCCTAAAAACGTTACTTGCATTTTTCAGTCTTGCTTTATTTTGATTACGACAATATATAAAAACAAGCATTTACGAAAACAACGAAAAATGAATTCTTGAGTTCAAGTATTTTTTCATTTCAACCATTATCACTTAAGGTATGAACACACAAGTTTTCATCTTAATTAAGTAATCAAGGATTTAAGTTTTCTTAAAACTCACCTTTTATTAAATGTGACAAAGTTTTTTATTAAGCTTTATTTTTAAGAAAATGTTTTATTAAATTAAGTATTTGAAAATTTGAAAATGACATGTTCCATATGGTTTAGGAATATCCTTTGTGGATAAATATTCCACCAGATGTGACTACCCCACTAAAAGACAAAAGGGCACGGAGTCTACCTCCACGGTTCCTTAAATGCGTATGCGGATCCTTATTGATAAGGAACCGCATGCACCAATAAGGAACCACGCCCAGAAAGAGCCGTTGGGCTTTATCTTATTGGACCATTCTCAGATTTTCTCTTCACCTCTTTTGCACCCAAATTTCTAGATTCAATCATACTTCTTAAATCATTCAAATCTTTGGTTATTTGGTTGATTACTACTTCTTTAGAAGTGAATCTTTCTCCTCCCATCTTTTCCTCTCCAAGTGCAAAGAGAAGAACACTTTCATTCTTGAAGTGTTGAGTCTTCCTCAAGATCTATTGAAGACCAAGTTTTATTTATTCATTCTTGTGTTGTTGTGAAGATCTAAGTAGTTGTGTTATTTGGAGGTTGTGTTGTGAAGATCCAAGTAGTTGTGTCTATTTGGAAGTTATGTATGTAGTGTGGTTAATACTTAGTCCTTAAAGTATTTTGGTGTAGATTGGTCCTAGCTAAGATTACGACTCGACGTTTAGCTTAGAGTCGGAAATTGGTTAAGTGACGTGTACGGTTTCTCCACCTTAAGGAGCTTGTTGAGTAGTTAACTCTCGAGTAAGGAGTACTCGAGGAGTGGAGTAGGAACGAGGAGTGAGCTTCGTTGCCAAACCACTATAAATCCTTGGTGTTTGGTTTAATCTTTCTTTTCCTCATCTCTTTACGTTCATTATTCTTTACTTGCACATACTTGTGCCTATTAGCTTAGTTGCACTATCCCTTGTCCATATTGTGTATAAGAAGATTTCACATATTTGCTTAAGCCTAAGTTTTTGAAAAGGATTTTTGAAAACCCATGTTTAACAAATAAAATTAATATAAAATCATGTTATATTATTAATTAATAATCACTCATAAATCATGTATTATATTATTAATTAATAATTGTTATGTTAGACTTAAGTACTTATTTATTAATAAACTTTACTATATTATGACATTTAATTAATCATGACTTATAATATATGCTCATTAAGCTTTAGCTTATATCACATGCTTATTAAACATGCTTAAACTATTTATGGAAATATGCTAATTATAGAAACATACTAATTATGGAAACATGCTATTTATAGAAACATACAATTTATGGAAACATGCTATTTATGTGAACATGCTATTTATGAAAACATATTATTTATGGAAACTTCATATTTTTGGAAACTTAATAATTATGGAAACCTTCTATTTTTGAAAATTTACTATTTATGGAACTTTCTATTTTTGGAAAGTTGCTATATATGGAAACCTGCTTTTTTTGGAAAGTTACTATATATAGAAACAAGCTATTTTTAGAAAGTTACTCATTATGAAATATTAAGTATAATAACACATGAAACATGAAATAGGTTAATCAATAACACAAGAAATACTAAGAAACTACATGATAAAACATGAAACATTAAAACAAGACATGAACAAGTAAAACAAGACATGAACAAGTAAAACAAATCAAGAACAAGTCATGTAAACTAAGAACCAGTCAGTTATACATGAACATACAACTAATTCACGTCCTTTGTCATGTAGCACTCGTGAAGTCAGAGTAGATTATGTAGAAACTAGAAGGGGGGTTGAATAGTTTCTAGTTCATTTTCAAAACATTTCAGCTTAATCCATTGTGCGCGGTTCTTTATTGTACCCGAGGTTCTTTATCTATAAAGAACCGCCGGTCCATTTAGGGAACCGCCAACAGTGGACGAAACCATTTAATGAATGTTTAAACTTAAACAATCCTTGGTATCAAATTCTCGATCAAGCTTGACTAGATATGAGATGTGTTTGATTGAAAGATAAATACTACAAGTAATAAAACGCACAAACACATCAAATCAAGAGTACATCAAGCAATAGTGTAAACATTAAGCGCACACGTACTAAGCATAAGCTTTTCCGCAGCTAATATGTTTAGACTAAGTGATGTATACTTGACCATAATCTAAACATGAAGCACACACGTACTAAGCCTTAACTTTTCCGCAACTTAGATGTTTAAATTATGAGATGCACACAACACACAACAACATATAAATGCATAAATAAGAGTAAAGACATAAATGTAAAGAAAAGTACCGAAACAATAATTTATAGTGGTTCGGTCACGAAGCTCCTCTTCGCCCTACTCCAATCGCCGAGTACACCTTACTCGAGAGTTACTTCACTAGTCAACAAAATCCTTAAAGTGGAGAAACCATACACAACGTCGCTTATCTAATTTCCGACTCTAAGCTAAAAGTCAAGTCCTAATCTTAGGTAGGACCAATCTACACAACGTCGCCTACTTCACCATTTTCCGACACAAGGCTAGATGTCGAGTCCTAATCTTAGGTAGTACCAATCTACACCCATCTACACCAATCTTCACACTAGTTATGTTTTATGGCCCAACATAACAAACCTTGTGTTTTATGGCCTAAACACATAAAACATATAGATCTAAGCACATAAAACTTAGATCTATGACTCTAACACTATATACAAGTTTCACACAACTTGGATCTACACAACTAACACCTAATCCAAGGATTCCCATCACTTGGATCTTCTACCCTTACAAACACATCCAAGTGAACCCAACACTTGGATCTTCTACATATACATAGTAGGAAAACAATGACTTGATCTAGAAGGAGAGATCTTCATCATGTTATGAACCCAACTTCATGGTAATGAAAGTGTTCTTCTCTTTGCACTTGAGAGGATGAGAGGAAGGAGGATAAAATCACATCTTAAACAAGATTAATCAAAACTGACAAATCAAGGAGTTTAAAGATGTTTCTAAAGAAACTGTGCAACAAGAGTTGAAAGAAAACCTGGAAATGATCCACTATTTATAGGACAAGGGTGAAACGGCTCTATATACCCGCGGTTCCTTATCAATAAGGAACCTCGGCCCAAGGTTCCTTATCAATAAAGAACCTCGGCCCGCGTTTCCTTATGAATAAGGAACCTCGGCCTTGGAGTCCGTGCATTTTTGTCCTTTAGTGGAGAAATGCCATCTAGGATAGTTTATACCCTCAAAGGATATTCCTTTGTCATATAGAATATGCCAAATTCAAATTTCCATTTTCTTTTTAATAAAACATTTTCTTAAAAATAAACTTTATTAAAATCTTTTGTTACATTTGATTAAATGTGAGTTTTAAGAAAATATTAATCCTTGATCACTTAGTTATGTTAATGACATGTTTATTTATACCTTGAGTGATTCATGCCGAATGTGATCTTGGAGGTGTCGAGAGAAGTATACAAATGTATTCTTGAGTGATTACGAGAACCTTAACATTTTACATAATGTATTGCAAGTTATATGTTTTTCATCGACAAAACACAAAGAGATTATATCGACAAAACGTCATAATGTTTGCACTAACAATCTCCCCCTTTTTGATGATGACAAACAAGTAAACCGCAACGCATATTAAAATGTATAAGTTACTCGTTTACACTTACTTCTCCCCCTTTTGTCGAATCAAAAAGGTAGTCAACGTCTTTGAAGAAGAGAAGAATCAACGTCGAGAGAGCACACATCCAAAGTGGTAGTCATTGATAACACATCATTTGAAGAAGAGAAGAATTAACGTCACGAGAGCTTGCATCCGAAAGGTAGTCTTCATTTATAGAGGAGGAGGATTGACTTCGAGAGAGCATACATCAAAAAAGCTAATCATCCATTGTGGTTGCCGGTTGAGAAGCGAGAATCCAAACCATAGACCCATCATCTAAAGATATTGAGCTTGCGTCATCCTAGTGAAGTCTTCAATCAACATAGGTTAACTAACTCCATGCATAATAAAATGCTTATCTTTGATATTCCAAAATTCATTACTTGCAAGAAGTTCGATGAATGCAATTTAAGTGAGTCAGCGATCGCAAATGTAATGACTATAAATCTTCCAAATTCTCCCCCTTGATATGAGTTCCCCCTTGCTTGAGGCACCAATGAAGCAAGGATAGTGACAAGCTACAAATAAGGGTTAGAAAATTCCTACAATACAATAGTGGACAAGAGCATATATGAATAGCAATGTCACCCAAGCGAAATTAGCTTTAAACATCTTGAGTACAAAGAGAGGGACTCAAGAGAAAGCTAAAAAAATCTTAACTTTTAGAAGTGTCAAAAATATGACAAGTTAAGAAAAATAAGAGGGCTATAAGATAGAAAAGAGAATCCAACTTATTTTAGTGACACCAAAAAATATATAAAGAGGACTAAGATAGAAAAGAGATGTCTAATTTATAAGAAAAATATTGTCGAGAGGACATACTCAACTTTAATATCATGGCAAAAATACCAAACTAAAGAGAGTATGACATGGACAATAAAAAAGTTCCACATAATCAAAGAAAGAGGAAGAATGATTATGATGGAAAGGAAAACGAGGATGATAAACAAGTCGTTTGCACAAAGAATGACAAGCATTGGAGAAAGAGGTGTGCACGCGATGCTATCAATCCAAAGACAAGGAGAGGATTTTGAGAAGATCAATTCAAAATTGTTGGTTTATAGGTAGAAAAAAAACATCCAACAATTTGAACCTATTATCTCAAGGGGTTAAAAACTTAGAATTGATGGAATCACCCATACCAATTGTAAATTTTAATCGCAATCAACTCTCAATAACGAGAGAGACAAAAAAAATCTCAAATCAAAGACATTTTTGACCTTAAAAATAATTCCTTTAGAAATCTCCAAAAGCTTAAAGTCGGGAATCAAGGTACAAAAATAAAGAAAAACCAAAAGCAAGGATAAATCGACGCTTAATAAAAATACTAGATACAAGACATTATAGGCAAGGATGCCTATGAATGTCGACACCAAAAAGATGACTCAATGATATAGAGAAAGAGATCAAATAAGCCAAAGAATAGAAATACTAAGATGGATGGTGTTTAGCATACGATAAACTACATGCTCAAAGTTTCGTAGCTCTTCTCAATCATTGTGAATGTTCAAAGAACAATCACATGATGAGGAAGGGGTGAGGCTCGACTCGACTTAGTGAGGCATGATTAAAATAAATCGAGAGAGACTCAACAAGGAAGTTAAGGATAACTACACAACATAATTCAAGAATATTATACCTTATTAGGTGATAGTGAAGTCTTGAAAGAAACAAGAGAAGAGACTCAAAAGAGAAGAAAAGAAGGAATCTTCAAGAAAGCTCGTCATAGAGAGAGAAATAGACCAAATACGAACAAAAGGGATTCACTGGCCGCGGTTCGTTAAATAGGTCCACTGTTCATTATCAATAATGAGCCGCTAGGTTATTTGAGGAACCGTGGACAGTGGGTGGCCAAAAACGATTATCGACTCAAAATTATATCACTTGGTCAAACAATTTAACATAAATGCTAAAAGGCTTTTCGGATATGACTTTTAACAATTTCACTTGCAAGTTAAAATTACTTTAATATTTCAAAAGAAATATTTAAGTTGTCAATCTTACTAGGAGAGAAATTAGATTTAAATCTAACATTCCTTGACAACCAAGTGAAAAATAAAGAAGAAAAGAAGGATCACAAGAACAACGAGATCCAAGACCCAAAGACAAATCATGTTGAAAAACATGAAAAGGAATACAAGAGAATAAAGATCATACAAAGATGTATCAAACACAAGCCTAAAACTTAAGAATAATTTTAATCCTAGTCCAACTAGAACCCTAAGATTTGATTAAATTAGATGTCTTAGCAATAAGCAATCCACATGCTTAAATGAAAGACAAGGCGGTGGCGGAATTTGGTGGAGAAGGCTTGGTGATAATCTTGTAATTCAACTCATCATAGATATAAGACATGACAAGATGTTGATATTGATAACAATGACAATATGTTCCATGATGTATGACATATTCATGTGATGGGGTAAGAACACAAAAGGTAAATGGTGAAAAAGAGAGTTTCCAAAATCAATTTCCTTAGAAGGAGAAAAGATTTAATTTGGTGTGTTATTTGGTGAATTTGGATTGAAAGAGATTTTAGAAAATAATGGATAATCAAGGCTTTCATTTGTGAAAAATACATTTTGCTTTGGTGTGAAAGAGATTTCAAAATGCTCTGGGTTAAGAAGAGAAAGCACAAGATATTTTGGGTGTGACCAAAGGTTTGAAACAAGGATTCCAAAGGGTGATGGAATAATTGGGAAGTTTTGGAAAACCCGTTTTTAAAGGTGTCTGCCCACGGTTCCTTATTTATCCATGCGGTTCAATAAATATATTGAGCCGTGGTATAATTAAGGAACCGCCCACAGAGGGTGTGTTTTGGAGGATAAGGGGATTTTTCCAATTTGGAAAATCCTAATATTCTAGTCTAACTTATCATAAAGCCATGCTTAAGAACAATAAAAACTAGAACACACACAAAGAAAAAAACACATAGGTTCAATTAGCACGTAGGAATAAGGCTAAGAAAAACCGAATGGCTACAAAAGAAAAAGACTCCTAATGACATACAAAGTTCATCAAAGTAAATTATCATTAGTCATATTTAGGAAGAGCCATTTAATCAATTTAGAGAATGAGTATGAGACTATCACTAGAAGTGCTCAATTAAGGCTAAGCACGATCGTTTTTACGAGTCATATAATAACTCGACTTCCCACATGGAAGTAATTCAACCATTAGGTCAAATTAAGATTCTAGTGCAATAAATTCTCTAGTATTCATTCTCAAGTTAGAAAAAATGCAATTTCTACATTTGCCTAATAAAGTGTACCAAGGATGAAGAGTATATGACGACACAATGCACAACCTAATGAGGGTTAAGAATGCACCATTGCATATCTTGTCAAACAAGTCTAGTTAAGGTTATTTACCTTAATAGGACTTGAGGCCAATAACTACTGAATGTATAAACAACGTTTACACAAAGCAAAAGAACACTCTTGATTGGTCTTTTGGAAATGACACATTTACAAATTGCATTGCAATGTAAATTACTTGTGTATTTCGGAAACCGACTCCATTGTGCATTATAAGCAATTATTAAACAAAATATGTCTAATAATTTGAACAAGTAGATTCAATATACCATCATCAACATAAGTGTGACTTATGATCTGATGTATATTATTAATAAACAACATTTATGTCTACATTAAAAAACATGTCAATTTGATTCGATAATGATACCAATCATAGTTTGAATAATGAATTGATATTTAATCAAAATCTTTCTTGATTCCCACAAACACTCCTTTAAGAGAAAATATCTAATATTTTCAAAAGGTGTTTCATGTTTTATAGTGAGACATTAATCTACTTGAACTAATAACACAATGATCGAGTAAGATGACCCACATCAATAGATTTGACAAGCTCCCAAAGCTTTCAAACCTAAAAGTGTTAAAGAACATGCCAAGGTGTACAAAATATGTATGTAACATTTGTAAACCAAGAGATGTTAATCCTATATGCAATGCACACATAAATAGACAACTAAGTAACACTACCACCAATAGTAATGATCACCTAAGAATGTCCAAAGACAAAAGAAAAAAAACACAAAAGTATTCATCTTTGTTTTGAGTGTTAGATACACCAAAGTATACATAGCGTGATTTTATTTGAAAATAGTTTTTGACCCATTTCAAAATTTAATTAAGTTTAACACTTTATAAATATATCAATTTTCAAAGATATATCAACAAGAGATGTTCAACTTAATAGAAAAGAGTAAAACATAAGTTTTACGACCGACATTCAATACTTTGGACAAATTATGGAACTTAGTAAACATCTAAATTTTAAAGTTTGAATAAAGGTTTGGAAGCATTTTTAATAGAAAGGAAATTCAGTTACGTTCGAAACGACGGGTGGCACGACTTCTACGGGCTTACGGTTGATTTATATGATTTTTCAAAGATTGCCAAATCTGCATCGGACTGACTGCGGTTCCTTATTGATAAAGAAACTCGGGGAACAATTAAAGAACCGCGGACAATGGACCAAAATGGGGTTTTTGACCAAAATCATTTGGTAACTTTTTGGAAAGACTTAGGACTCTAAAAATCATTATAGACACGTAGAACTCGTATTTTAGAGTTAACTATGACACAAAAGACTTTTATACTTTCACACATAAAAAGATTTATTATCAAGGTATTATGCAAAGTTTATTTAACACCAAAACTTGTACGAATGAAACAACAAAACACATTTCATAAGTAATCACTCTTCATGAACAATTTGATACAAATATCGTCTCTATTTTTAAAAACCGTTTGTTTTGAAAACGAGAGCAAAGATCGATCCAAGCTTTAAAGCACAATATACTTCAAAGATCTTGAATAACAACACTCTGATACCAATTGTAGAAACTAGAAGGGGGGAGTTGAATAGTTTCTATTTAGTTTTCAAAACATTTCGGCTTAATCCATTGTGCGCGGTTCTTTATTGTACCTGCGGTTCTTTATCAATAAAGAACCGCCGATCCATTTAGGGAACCGGCGACAGTGGGAGAAACCAGTTATTGAATGTTTAAACTTAAACAATCCTTGGTATCAAATTATCGATCAAGCTTGACTAGATATGAGATGTGTTTGATTGAAAGATAAATATGATGTATGGTGGAATGTATATGTGAAAATTAAGATACGTTATAGGGTAAATTAGAAAATTACCTTTAGGAAAAAGTAATAGTCTAAAATTACCAAAGACGAATTCAATTAAACACGTGATAAACCAAGTTCGTTGTACACGAAGATCTTATGAATTTGAGACGTTTTTGTTTTGAATTGGACAATCGATTCGAATTGATTTTCGGTTTTTAAACTAGAAATTAAATCTACCAATTTTAAACCTATTTTAATCCTAAAGTGCATGAATCGTAAACCCAAAATAAATCTAAATCAATTACTAAAAATTTAAAACTATTTGAAAATTAATCTATTTAAAAAAATCTATAAAAATTAATCTATTAAAATAACTTTTAAACTATTTTTAGAAATCAAATTAAACTTTTTAAAACTAATTAAATTTATTAAAATTTACTTAAACCAAATCTATTTTTTAACACTTTATTTTTAAACCTAAATTAATAAAAATCTTATTATTTAAAAACTACTTAAACTTTTAAAATTAATAAAACATTTTTATATTTATTTATTATTTATTATATTATTTTAAAACTATTTGTTATTTCTAAAACTTAAAACTTACTATAATTATAATGCTAATTCAATTAATATAAAAGGAAATTAAAGAAATTACAACTAAATTAAAGTCTGCCAGTAACAATTATACTATATTAATGAAGTAACAGAAAGTTAAACCAAATAAGCCAGTTAGCTCAGATGGCTAACACGCTGGTAATGCAAACGAGAGGTCTAGAGGTTGAGACCTACTTGGGACATATTTGTTTTGGTTATTATTTCTTTTTGAACAGATAAGTTCTTTCACAGTCACAGGAGGTGACTTTTGCTGATTTTATGAAAAGCTGAAAAGGATTTCAGCTTATGAGCTAATCAGATCAAAGGGATCTGATAAGCTATTACTTAAACAAAAACACAGTAAGAATTAAATTGAATAAACCAAAATGAATATACCAGCAAACAAACCAGTTACGATAAGTACCACTCAACAACAGTCATCCAGAATCAAGTTCAGTAAACCAATTCAGTAGGTTTATACTACTCAAACTATATAAACCAACGATTTAAGCAAAGCACAGAATTAAAGTTTCTAAAAAAAACATCAGTCCAAAACAAATAAAACTGATAAAAAGAAAATCACAACTAGATGTAGTCACATACTACAACTTATCATATTAAAACTCAAAATGTTTAGACTAAATAAAACAAACCAAATATTAAAACAAAACAAGGAAAACTTATTAAATCGCAATGCAATTACAGCTTATCAAATCAGACAGACAGATTAGCAGATATAAGCTAAACAAATCAAACTAAAGCTTATCAGATTTTCATTTTAATTCCCCAAAATCATAAGTTTAGTCAGTTTAATAAAATACAATAATCATACTCCTACAACCCTAATCCCATATAAGCTAAGCAAATCGACAGAACATGAACAACAGTTAACACCATTTCAGTAATACCTAGCAGCTTATATAATTCAACTTAAATAGGACTATCTCGATATGCAGATTCAAACAAAGCTGATTGATAAACCAAAATCGATCATTAATCAAATTAATCAACAGATTCATAAACATTAATCTCTAAAAACTAAACAGATCCAAATAACCCTAGATCATTTATATCATTCATAACAAATTAATTAACAATAAAATTAACTAGGAAACTTACCCTTTAAAGAAAACCTTTGAGACAAAGGTTGTGTTGTACAACCTTATGAACCAGAATCAATACCACCAAACGAACCACCATTCACCATCAATATGAATCTCGAACAGTTTTTCATAAACTTCCAGTGGGGAAGTTTATCCACCAAATTTTACTTCTATGATCCAGTCTAAGCTATTAATGAGCTTAGATCGAATAACATAAACATCATTATGATAAAACAGATTTTAGATTTAAATTGCAATATTAACTAAAAACCGTAAGTAGGCACGATTTTGACTAAAACTCAAATAACTTTTATTAATAATTAATAAATGATTACAATACTTGATAAAAGAAATTACAAATTAACCCTAATTCTATTTCTGCATAATAACATTAAAGTAAAAAGATAGATGATGAATTACAAAAAAATAGAGGGTTTTTATAGCCATCCCAAAGGCTGTTGAGGAGCATATTCGAATCTTAAAAAGCATATTCGATCTCTTATTCTCTCTCTTCCAGTTTTTGATCCTATGGTTGAGAATGAATTTTTGGCACACGGATCGCCAGCCTTTCACTTCTTGTGCTAGTTGTGCTTTCTAAGTGCTGAGGTGGCCTCTCTTGATTGGATGATGGGGAATGATGAGGTGTTAAGTCCAATAAATCACTGCCACGTATCCTTGCTCGTCCACTCTTCTCTTCCTTAAACTTGGGGGATTTAATTCCCCCAAGCTTGAATCACACGTGGGAACAAAACCCCCTTATTAATTTTACTTTTGGGTAATTCATGAATAGTGATTAGGGTTTTCAGAGGTGAAAGTGGAGGCTGGTTAATTTTTGGGTGAAAGAAGATGGGAGATAAAACTTTGGTTGTATCGAAAAGATATGTGGTGTGAGAAAGAAAATGTTTATATAAACTGTGAGTGGGTGAAATTTTTATTTAATGTTGTCTGTGTTGGAAACTCACTTTATGTGACGACATTTAAGAATTCCTATTAGTTATCATAGTCACACACATTTAGACTAGACTAGATTCGTTGTATAGTTTAGGTTGTGTGTGTGGCTATATATACCCCTCCTTAGCTTCCAAGGAGGGGTGTTGATTGTCTTTTGTTCATTTTCTAAATACATTTTCTCTTTACTTTCAACCTCTCTTCTCTCTCTAAACCAACAATGGCTTCCACCACCATCTACCACCACATTAGACCACCGGATCCGATTTAGCATTTCTACATTTGGCATCAGAGCCTCGGTTCCATCCTTGGATCGTGTTAGTATATTCGATTTGGTGGTCTAATTTTTTCTTATGTCTCGTTATATTATTTTCTGTCCATTTTGTCACAAACTTTTTGTCACGTCTTATTTTTTTGTCCATTCTGTCCAAACTGTCACATGTTTTAGGGTCTCAATTTCATCATATCATGGACAAAGTATACAAATCTGGTCACTGTTTCTGGGTATATTTATTCTTGTTTATGCAGATAGATAAGGACAAAAGTGTTCAGATCCACCATTTTCGGTTTCTTCAAAACCCTTTTCAGATTGGATATTCTGATTAGACTACTTTTTTGGTCATTCAGATTGAACATTCAGATTGGTCTTTCCGATGGTCATTCAGATTGAACATTCAGATTGGTCTTTCCGATGGTCATTCAGATTGAACATTCAGATTGGGGATTCAGATTAATCCATTCCGATGGGGGTGTTTGTTTGATTCCGATGAGACCATATTCTTAATCATTCCGATGAGACCAAATTAAAACAAATATTCTGATGGAACATCTTTCGACATTCCGATGGACTCTGTTTTTTAAAAATCTTGTGACCAAAAATGTGACCTAAAACAAAACCAACCCAACCGAGTCAACTCGGTAATTACCGAGTTGACTCAGTTCACTCACCGAGTCGACCCAAAATTAAATCCAATCCCATCCAACCTTTTATCACCTCAACACCATAACTATCCTATCCCATCGTCTCCCAATCCCCAATCCAATCTAAGACTCGAACTCAACATAAAATCAGAAAACATTTAGATCTCAGATTTATCTTCGTGATATATCGACATGCATGTCAAGATCTATTAAGATCCATACTCACTAAAATCATTCATCATCGATCTATTTGAACCGTCACAGATCCATGTATGGTTTAACCCATCTTATTTAATATTCGAAAATACAGAAAGATTTATAACAACTTTGTTATAATCTATTCTTGTTTCGATCCACTCAACAAAAACCAATATGAAACCTACCTGAGATCTTTAATTTAAAGATCTTGAAGATGAACCTCCGATTATTATATGTGCTTCGATTTATGCTTGTCACCCAGATTGAGCAGGAATGTTTTAAACATCTTGTGATATTCGCTTGATATGCAAGCTGATGGAGGTTGATTTGTACCACGGTTTTATATGGGTATTTGATTCGATGGAAGAGTAATACTTTATAGGATTGATTGATGAGAGTGAGTTATCTGAGATTTAAGATGATTAACTCAAATGACGAGTTTTGATATGATGGATTTTTTTTGGGGGTTGACTGAGATGAATGAGGTAGGAGGAGTCTGAAATGGGACGGAGATTTTGAGAGGAGAGGATAAAGTTTTTTTTTTGGCTGCGTTTTTTTTAAGAGAAAAGATTGAGTGAGTTTAGGGTTATGAGTATAATTAGGGTTTCCTAAACTTTATATATCTCTATGTTTGACCGGATTTTGGACAAGTGATGGGCCGGGTTTTGGACTCTCAATGGACCGTGTAGATTTACTTATATACACACTATTTTTTTAACAAAAATTTTTAAATAAATTTTGTGTATTAAGTTATAATTCGGTCGTCATCGGGTCGAGACAAAAGTGACGAGACATTGTGACGAGATGGATATTTTTTGGACTTGGAATGTCATGTCTTAACCGATGTGTTCATGGGCTGAAACAATTACCATATTGTTGGAATAGTTTAAGGAGAATGGATGCTCAAACAAACAAGTTCCTTTTTTGAATTTGTGGTTTTTTTGTTGCATTTGTGGTTCTTTAATTTATTCTTGACACTGATTGGGTGACGAGAAATGTGACGCGACAAAATGACGTGACAAATGTGACGAGAATTTATTTAAGACGAGACCAAGAAAAAATAGGCGATTTTTTAGTAGCTACAGATTTTGTTTGATCGGGTATTAATTACGTGACGTTGAAGACGGATTTTTCGAAGGCGTGTATTTATTTTATCTTTTAATAGATAACTTGCTCGTGCTTAATCCTAGAATGAAAACTTGGTTATCTGGTTTCCGGGTTCGGGGTGGATGGTTGATGACTCGGATAACTATCACTTAAAGGGGTTACATTGTTGTACTCAGTGTCACGCGCTTAGTCGACGTGGATAATTTCAAGAAGTGTTGTGCTTATAGACTTCTTCAGTGATGCATTGAGTACTTAGAGATTTCTCCACCGTTCTTCATTCAACAATAGTGCAAGCTTAAGTCACAAGATCGAAGGATTTTTATTCAGCTTCACGTTTGATGTATCCGGTTCATTCTTTCAGTGGTCACTTCAAATTGCTTTTACGTGGGATGGTAAAGGTGGCCATGGAGAGTTTATGAGAAGAGATTTTCGATCAACAGTTGATTCTCACAAAAAATATAATTTAGCTTATTTATTATTCTCACGAGATTTTAGGTTCATGTGCGTACAATTTATTGATGGTTTCGAGTTTCGAAACCATCAAGGGGGAAGAAGAAGACACATTGAACGCACAACGAGTACACGTGATGAACTTCATACCTTCTTTTGATTTGAAGATATTCCGGGATGACATTTGTCATAGCCGCAGAGAAAATCAGTGTTTTAACTCGTGTCGTTATCAATCTCCAAACGGTACACTACTGATTCAAGGTTTAATTGTTTGATTGTTGCAATTAAACATCATCATTATCCTATATGCATTCCCGGGACTTAATTGACTCTGGTGCATCTCCAGAAGAAGATATGTGCATTTCCGGGACTTAATTGACTCTGGTGTTACGATGTCAACTTCATGAATGGGATAAAGTGTCCACTTCAGTATTTGAGCTTCATAATTGGGATTGGTTTACCTTCTTCAACTATGTGGGGGAAGAAGTGTCTTGATTCTTTCTGGTATGCATAACTTGAACTCTCAGGGGGAAGAAAAATTCAGAAGAATTATTCAAGCGTGAGAAAAAAAAGTTGTTGATCTACTTGGTGTGCCCCAAACTTTCAATCCCTCTTAGCAACATTATCATGTTATATGATGGGATTTGCTTGTTAGATTCCGCTGTGCGCTTAATCATTCTAAGATTTATTGAAAGCTTTGAAGTTGCTTATGAGGATTGTCGATTTAGGGGGAAGCTATTTAAAAAGCTTCTACATCAAGTTTATGTGGCATGAATTAGGGGGAAGCTAATTCAGAAGCTTCTCCTTAACCAGAAGTGTATGGGTTACTTAGCTCGTGCCGTTACGGTATTTCTTCTACAAGTTACTTTAAAGATGAGTCGTTTTGAAGACGAAGGCCTCAAAAGACTTCATCAGCATTGGATGCTTCATGAAAGCTCTTGTTCTTAATCATTTTATACTTGTTAGGAAGAATATTGTAAGGAATTCTACACGTCGTCCCATGGGGGAAGATTGTTGGAAACTCACTTTATGTGACGACATTTAAGAATTCCCATTAGTTATCATAGTCACACACATTTAGACTAGACTAGATTCGTTGTGTAGTTTAGGTTGTGTGTGTGGCTATATATACCCCTCCTTAGCTTCCAAGGAGGGGTGTTGATTGTCTTTTGTTCATTTTCTAAATACATTTTCTCTTTACTTTCAACCTCTCTTCTCTCTCTAAACCAACAATGGCTTCCACCACCATCTACCACCACATTAGACCACCGGATCCGATTTAGCATTTCTACAGTCTGTGGTAGAAACGTGTGTATACACGTTGACTTTTCTAAAGTTATAAAGAACTTTTCCATCCGTTCTTCTAATTACTCACAACATGGGCTTTTGGACCCAAATCTTCCATTCGTCTCATAATTTTGTTTCTTTCTGGGCTGGAATAAATCTTGGGTTCTTTTTAACAAGTTTTTACTTCATCCACCCGAAATTGTAAAGGATTTGGGCTTTGTTATGGACTTTAGTTAAAAAGTAGATATCATGCTCTTTTAAATGGGCTTTTGGGCCCATTAGTCCAATGTGGGACCCACTAGGCCCAAATCAATTATTTAAATATTAAATCCTCTAAATCGAACTCGATTTTGGCTTCCTTGATCTTTTTCTTCAATCTCGTGTCGATATTTTCCGGTTTTCGCGAACTTGGTACCTACACACATGAAACAACAAAACAACATATATACAAGGCATTTTCATAATATTTATGCATTTTTTAGTTGTTTTAAGATACAAATGATATGAGTAAAATCACTCATATCAAACTCCCCCTTGCTAAGCAATTTCCGTGTCCTCACGCAATGATAAAATAAAACTCTATCTACACCATTATTCAACTTTTTAAACTTTATTTTGCAAAGACATAATGTATTGCTTTCATTATTCGAAAAATAATTTTTAGGATCATAAAACTCAAATAGATTCATTATCCCCGACTTTTCACTTTTCCATGTCAAGTGCAAAAACAAGATCATTGTCAATCATAAGCCCAAAAATTAAACCAACTCATACAAGTAATTTGTGTTAAACTCAATCTCCTATTATTCCTAATTGTATCTCTAGATTTTATTTGTCATTCACCCAAAGGCTCATTTGACTTATTTTGATATTTATTAGTCCAAAAATGAAGGCAAGAATGGTGTAAACTCAACACTCAAAACCTAACCTCGACTTCAAAAACCATTGTCACTAAAGAAAGCCCACATCAAGGATAACATAACACGATTTGAGGGATAAATCCCCGGACCTAAAATTTGGCTAATATGGCTACTTAAGAGCAAAATTAAAAACCTCCAAAGTCAATTATGACCTTATAAATGGAGTTAGCAACAATTACATCGTAACACCTTGTGGCTCTTTAAGATGCAATTGTGCTCCTTATTTAAAATCCACACCCGAAGGCTCCTTGGACAAAAACAAGGGAATTGACAACACCATCCCACCTTATGGCTCATGATGATGAAGCAATTTTTAATCAACACGTCCCCTCGCCATACACCCTAAGGCTCTAATGACAAGGTTAGTGCTACATGACACCCACCCGAAGGCTCCTAGAGAATATGTCTTTATTTATTCTTCTTATTAATATGATATTTATAGTAAGCCAAATTTCCGCAATCCCATGATCAAAAGTCCATGACGCTGACACACTTAATGTGTTCTCACTTTAATTACAAGGGAAGAAAAAGAAGGAGTTACGAGTTAAGATATCAAGCCTAAACCGCTAAAAACTTCATTTATTAAACAATTATTATTCAAGTGTGGAAAGTAAATACGAGGAGATTAAATCAAACACAAAAATACTTGCACAAAGAAGAGTTAATTTTAGAAACTTATGATTGAACTCTATCATCTCTTGTTCTCCATAATGTAAAATTCCAAAAATGTGAAATCAATGGATACTTAGCCTATTAAATCAAAGTTTTGGGTTTTCAAGTCATCTATAGGATCTTGCATCTTCTTATACTTTTTCAAGTATTAGAATTTACGTTTTAAAGTTCCCTTGATAAACGACTTTCTAGGATCAATTATAGGAACTTGCGAAAAGTTCTTGTTCTTAACCCGTATGAATTAAGACTTTCGCGTTTTAAAGCTCCCTATATAAAAGCCTAGCAAAACTTAATTTAAACACGTTAAGGAAAAGCTAAGGTAAAAACTGAGTCGAGTCAAAAACTATTTTTATTTTCACCAACGGAAAGCCTACATTCGTGTCAAAAACACTTATTTTCTTTATTAAAACTTAAAATAACACTAAAATTTTAAAATTTTATGAAAAATGAGAAAAACAAATACGTTTGGACACGACAAAAGCAATTGCAAGCGATTATATCGATTGACTCCCCCAAGCTAAAACCAAACATTGTCCTCAATGTTTCTTAGCTCAAGAGTAACACCCCATTGCTAACACACGAAGAGTCTAATGCAAATTCCTAGCATGGAAAGAGCACATAAATCTATAAGCCGTTTATTAATTATGCCTCAAGATAAAACGTTAGTCGATAAAAATCAAAGGATAGAGAGTGTGTCCCTTTTTGGCATTCAAAGAATGGAAGATCAAGTGGACCGGAAAAAACCGAACATGAGAGTCTTCAAATATTAGGGTCATACCTAAAATTCCCAACACAACAAATCACGAGCACGAGCTTGAAAGATCAAGCCTTATTAGTTGTTAGAAAATAGAAAGAAGATAGAATGTATGGGACTCCCCCACAAGGCACCTCATTTTTGTTAACCGAGTCATGAGCTCGACTCGATCCCCGCATTCATTGGTCCTTAGGGAAAGTTTGAAAATCTGGGACAACCTCCGTAGGTATGTCCCCTCCAAAGTAGTGTTTCACATGATGACCATTCACCTTAAAGTTAGGCCCGTCTTTTTGAGCTAGCTCAACGGTGCCATAAGGGAAAACTTGTGCAATGGTGAATGGTCCGGACCAACGGGATTTAAGCTTACCCGAGAAAATCTTAAGTCTAGAGTTGAATAAGAGGACTTGATCACCAACATTGAAAATGCGGTTTTTGATCTTAGAGTCTTGAATCCTCTTAGTCTTCTCTTTATAGATCAAAGAATTTTCATAAGCTTGATCCCTTAATTCACTTAGTTCATTCAATTGAACCTTGCGATGATCACCCGCGATCCTCAAATCAAAGTTACAATGCTTAAGAGGCCAATACGCCTCATGTTCGATTTCAATTGGCAAGTGGCACGCTTTTCCATGACCAACCTAAATGGTGTACAACCAATTGGTGTCTTGTAAGCCGTACGGAAAGCCCACAATGCATCGTCCAATTTATCCGACCATGAAGTGCGATTCTCTCCAATAGAACGCTCCAAAATCCTTTTAAGAGCCCGGTTTAAAACCTCCACTTGACCACTCGTTTGAGGGTGATAAGCCGTAGAAAGTCGATGAGTGACACCATATTTCTTTAGAACTTTTTCAAATTGTTCATTACAAAAATGGGTCCCACGATCACTTATAATATCCCGCGGTGTTCCAAACCTAGCAAAGAGTTGTTTCAAAAAGTTCACCACAACTCGAGCATCATTAGTGGGCAAAGCCTTAGCTTCGACCCATTTAGACAAATAGTCCACGACTACGAGAATGTATTTATTTCCTTTCGAAGATGGAAACGACCCCATAAAATCGATCCCCCACATGTCAAAGATTTCACAAACTTGGATAATGTTTTGAGGCATTTCATCCCTTTGTGAGTTCTTTCCTTGACGTTGACAAGCATCACAAGTCTTGATCAAGTCTTGGGCATCATGATATATGGAAGGCCAAAAGAAGCCGGCATCAAAGACTTTCTTCGCGGTGGCGTTGGCACCATGATGTCCCCCGGTGGGTCCTTCATGACAAGATTTAAGGATATCTTGAGCTTCTTTGCCAAACACGCACCTACGAATCACTTGATCCGTGCACACACGAAACAAATAGGGGTCGTCCCAAAAGTAATAAGATACATCCTTGAAAAACTTTCGTTTTTGTTGGGACGACATACCCTTGATCACAAACTTCCCCGCATGGTAATTTGTAATATCCACAAACCATGGGGTACTATCATCACCATGAAAAGCAATCATACTAAGCATCTCGAGAGGAAATGTTTCATTGATTTCCTTGTTCTCTCGATCGCTTTGGCGAGGATTCTCAAGTCAAGATAAATGATCGGCCGCGAGATTCTCGGCTCCTTTTTTGTCTAGAATTTTGACATTAAATTCTTGAAGGAGAATCCACCAGAGCAACCTCGGCTTAGCATCTTGTTTATTAAGAAGATATTTGATAGCCGAGTGGTCCGTATACACTATGGTTTGAGACAAGACGATATCTAAACTTTTCAAAAGCTTACACAATGGCAAGTAATTCCTTTTCCGTTGTAGTGTACTTTGTTTGAGCATCTATCATAGTCTTACTTGCATAGTGTATAGGCAAGAAGTGTTTTGACTTACGTTGCCCCAAAACCGCACCTACCGTATAAGCACTAGCATCACACATAATTTCAAAAGGTAGGTCCCAATCTGGGGCAACTAAGATTGGAGATTCGGTTAACTTCCTTTTAAGCATGTCAAAGGCTTGAATACACTCGTCCTAAAAGATGAAAGGAGTATCTTTTTCCAAAAGATGGGTCATAGGCCGACCTATCTTAGAGAAGTCTTGTATAAAACGTCGATAGAAGCCAGCATGGCTGAGAAAACTCCTTACTCCCTTAACGGTGGTGGGTGGAGGTAATTTGGCAATCACGTCGATTTTAGCCCTATCAACCTCAATACCGACCTTAGAGATCTTATGTCCTAACACAATTCCTTCTTTGCACATGAAGTGACATTTTTCATAATTAAGCACAAGATTCGTTTCCTCACAACATTGCAACATTCTTTCAAGGTTAGAGAGACATGAAGTGAAAGATTCCCCAAAAACTGAAAAGTCATCCATGAAGACTTCCATGGTTTTCTCGATCATATCATGGAAAATGGCCATCATACACCTTTGGAACGTCCCCGGAGCATTGCATAGTCCAAAAGGCATGCGATGATAAGCAAATGTTCCATAAGGACAAGTGAATGTGGTCTTTTCTTGATCACGAGGGTCAATGGGGATTTGGAAATAGCCGGAAAATCCATCCAAAAAGCAATAGAATTCATTCCCCGCTAGTCTCTCTAACATTTGATCCATAAAAGGTAATGGAAAATGATCCTTCCTAGTGGCATCACTAAGTTTCCTATAGTCAATACAAACACGCCAACCGGTCACAATTCTAGTAGGAATCAATTCATTATCCTCATTAGTAACAACCGTCATTCCTCCTTTCTTTGGAACACAATGCACGGGGCTAACCCATTGACTATCCGAGATAGGGTAGATCATTTCGGCGTCTAGAATATTAGTGACTTCCTTTTTGATCACCTCATGAATCTTTGGATTGAACCTTCTTTGATTTTGGATAGCGGGTTTATAATCATCCTCCATTAGAATTTTATGAGTACAAAATTTTGGATCTATACCCTTAATGTCGGAGATTTTCCATGCAATGGCCCGTTTATGTTTCTTAAGCACTTTGATAAGTTCAACCTTTTCATTTTACTTTAATCCCTTAGCAATAATCACCGGTAACTTATCCGTTCCTTCAAGAAAAGCATACTCTAAATGAGTGGGTAGTTCCTTAAGTTCTAATTCGGGTGCTTCCTCAATAGATGTTTTCACTTTAGTCTCATTTTCATTCACAACTTTTAAATCCATAGGTGGTGATTCAAAAGGATCCATATTCAACAATTTTTCAATTAAAGCAATATCTCCCACGGGATCAAAATTCTCACTATCAAACTCACTAGGATCAAATGGTGTGCTAAGGTAATCATCAATTTCCTTTTCGATTTTTGAATAACCATTATTCTCAAGCTCTTCAAGAACGAAGTCACCTCCCTCAAATGGAGTGAGTGGAGGTTTAGCCAAAGAGATAATAGGATTCGATGAAGTGGGATTGCCACTTTTAGAAGAAGCCGAGAATCCAAGCACTTCTTGAGAATATTCTTCACAAGTAACATCAATCACATCGATTTGATTAATTGATTCCTCGTAATACTTGGAAAAATATTTAGTTTTATCACCAACATCAAGTGTAACACTTTCATCATCAAAACGTAAAGTCAACTTCCCCGCTCTCATGTCAACTATATAACTAGCCGTCATTAAAAACGGTCTTCCCAAAATAAGTGGTACACGAGAATCTTCGGGATAATCGCAAACTACAAAGTCCGTTGGAAAGACGAGTTTCCCTACCTTGACAAACACGTCCTCGACTATACCTTTTGGTAAGGAGAACGATCGATCCGCTAGCTCGAGAGTCATCTTAGTAGGTGTAAGCTCGGGAAGTGGTAACCTTTTCCACACGGAAAGAGGCATCAATTTAATGCTAGCGCCAATATCGGCTAATGCTAAGCATTCTTCCATATTAGGGAACTCACATGGTATCAAAAACTTGCCCGGGTCTCCAAGCTTTTTAGGAAGCTTTTGTGTAAGAACCGCGGAACAATTAGCATCTAAAGATGTAGACATTTCAACCAATTTCCCTTTATCGTTCATCAATCTCTTAATAGTCGAAGCAAACTTAGGAATGTGAAGCAATGCATCCGCGAAACTAAGATTAATATGAAGATTCTTAAACATCTCTAAGAAAGTAGTCATTTGAGCATTGTACTTTTCACGGAG
This sequence comes from Glebionis coronaria, assembly GCA_025667525.1. NCBI lineage: Eukaryota > Viridiplantae > Streptophyta > Magnoliopsida > Asterales > Asteraceae > Glebionis > Glebionis coronaria. The sequence continues at coordinate 418,529,177 of CM046880.1, forward strand.
CTTCTCTTGGTTAAGTCTCGAAGGGTAGGGTAGTGTGGGTTTAGTCTTCGGAAGCTCGGGTTCCGGAATAGGCAATTGGTCTACCTTTGGTGGAATAGGAATTTTGATGTGTCGTGGATATGTATAGTGATAATTTGAGATACGTTATAGGGTAAATTATAAAATTACCTTTAGGAAAAAGTAATAGACTAATATTACCAATGACGAATTCAATTAAACACGTGAGTGAATCAAGTTCGTTATACACGAAGATCTTATGAATTTGAGACGTTTTGCTTTGATTTGGACAATTGATTTGAATATGGTTTTCGGTTTGTAAACTAAAATTAATTTTACCAATTTTAAATCCTAATGTTATCCTAAAGTGCATTAATCGTCACCTAAAAATAAAATCTAATGGACAATTTTCCAAATTTCAAAACTTTTAAACTATTTAAAATAACTCTATTTAAAAACTATTTAAAAATTAATCTTATTTGAGAAAATTACTTGTTCCATATTTAAATAAAATCAATTTAAAACTAATTTTCATTTAAAACTATCAATTAAAAAAAACTAATTATTTTAAAATCTATTTTATTTAAACTCTAATTTTTAGAACAATTTAAATTTATAAAATAAAAATATTAAACATCACAATATTTCAGATTAAGCAGTAATCAAGTTCCAAACTAAATGGATCTGCATCAGCAAACTAATCCAATAATAACAGTCCTAATAAACTCAAAGTTCTTATATCTACACAGACTAACAAAAACAGCCATTCAGCTATCCTTTCATAACAAAATCAGTAAAATGAATTAAACTCAAATTTAATCAATGATCAAACACCCTATTTTTATCCCATCAGACAGACTCACGAATACAAAAACAGGACACTTTAAAAACAATTTATCCAAAACAAACTCAACAGACAGGATCAATCTATAGCAGCAGTCTAGATAATATCAGTAACATATACAGACCGAAAAAGGCTAGGAACGTCTAATGCTAAAGCAAATCAATGGCAGTTAACAGAATATCACACCAGGTAGCTAAAATCTAATGTTATGAAAGTGAAACAAATATACATCAGCAACAAATTCAATAACAATAAACAAAAGCCGCAGTTCTTACGAATATTAAACAAAAGTACCATAAACGCTAGATCGGCCCTTAATCATTAAACAAACGACTACAACTACTTCACGAATATGACATAAAACAGAAAGACGAAATCAGCAACTCATTCCTCTTCCTTAATCACGAATCCATCACACTAAGCATATCCATATTACAGATTATACTTAAGAGAAGACTTATTAATGATCTACTAAATATAAATCATGTCCTGAACACATCTATCAAACTCTGATTATCTCGTTAACGAAAATCATACAAGTGATAAATCCTATAACTATAGCAGATCAAATCAATAACCAATAAATCACTCAAACTAACATAACTAAACAAATTAATCAGGAATCATCAACTAAGTAAAAAAAACATACCATTTGGAGAAATCCGTTGAGACGTAGAAGCGGCGCTGAGCCGTCTAAATCATTAGATCGAGACCACCATAAAACACAATTACTCGAACCATAATGACACCGAATCACCAAACATCATCTCGAGTCATTGACATAATTCAAATCAACAATAACATTTATATATAATTCATTCAGTGGAAATGAACTTAAATCCCTAATCCTTTCATCATTCCAATAAGCTATTGAATAAACTTATTTAAATGATTCACAGTTATATCAATATTAATAAAACCAGATTTGTAAGAAACTTTATAAAATACTAAACGCAAAGCACCAAAGTAATAATACTGAAACCTAACTTTTTATTCAACCAAATAAAAAGATTGCAATATTGAAAAGAAAAGTACAAACCTATTTTAAAACTAACATTATAACATTACAAAAGAAAAAAGGATGGATGAAATACAATGAGAGTAAGGGTTTTTATATTTGAACCGAGAGGTGGGGGATGGAAGTTGTTGGTGATGAAATGATGATCACAGCCTTCAGATTGGAATCTTCTCCTTCTCTTTCTTCTTAATCTTGATCTAAGGGCTGAGAAATACCCACCCTCACACGGATTGCCAGGGTGGTAAATCCTGTGCTTCTTCTTTGCTGACTTGTCTCTCTTCTATTGGTGGAGTGGGAGATTTGTTGCTGTCACAGCCAATCAAAGAAAAGATTAGGGCCACGTCACTTGTTCTCTCCCCATCTTCCAACTCCGGTAAAGATGGGAATTAATTCCCATCGCGTGGATGTTCACGTGCCTTATATAAGTAAAGCCCCAATTCAATATTTTATTGACTAAGGTTAAGAGAGGTGTCTTGTATTTTTTTGGTGAGAGAGATGAAAGAAAAGTGAGATTGCATAGGTTGTGTCGAAAATAATTGTAAGGTGTGGGTAAATGGATATTTGCGTTGACCATGAAACGTTCATAGCTTTCGTCCATTTATTTTCATCCTTGACCTAATGGGATAAAAGCAAACAAACTCCACCTGTTATAATTGATTGTGTAATAAACTTGGGCTTGTAGCCCAAGTATAATCCACCCGTCCATAATTTGATTATTTAAGGCTATTTGGGCTTTCAGGCCCACAAGACAAATAATACTTCAAATCATTAATGGGCTTCCAGGCCCATTAAGCTAATGTGGGTCCCACTTTCTCGAAACTCAATTCCCGTCTTTGGCTTTTGATAATATCTTCAATCTCGTGTCGGTTTTTTGTCGGTTCTTGTGATCTTTTTGATGTTTGTGTACCTACACACACGAAACAACAAAACAAGCAAATGCAGTACCAATATCATAAAAAATAAGCATTTTAAGTCCGTTTATTGATATAAATGATATGAGTAATTTAACTCATATCAAATTCCCCCTTGCTAAGCAATTGCCGTGTCCTCACGCAATGATAAAATAAAACAATAACTACACCATTATTCAACTATTGGCATTTTATTTTGCAAAGACATAATGTATTGCTTTCATTATTTGGAAAATAACTTTTAGGATCATAAAACTCAAATAGATTCATCGTCCTCAACTTTTCACTTTTCCATGCCAAGTGCAAAAACAAGATCATTGTTATTATAAGTTAGCAAACTAACACGAACTCGTGTGGGCTAATTATTCACTTAGACTCCCTTATTCCTAGGTGTATCTCTTATATTTTATTGTTGTCTTGAATGATCACGAGGATGCATTGTTGAATTATTTCGATAATTTATTAGGCCGAAAATAAAGTGAACGATTTAATCAATAGTTAGCTAAAGGACAAAATCTTTTAAAACTGCTTCTCGGGACCTCATAAAGTTCATATCTTGGCATCACTCGCTTCGAGATTTGAGACCTTTCTCGGACCGATATTTGGCAGCGATTTCATACTTCAAACCTTGAGAGACGTTCATGAAATAATGGTCTTCTCTTCATATAGGAATTTCTTCACTTGAAATTTTGAGAGATTCATACTTGGACCACGACTTCTTCATTTTTCTCCAATCTTTATTTGGGATTTTGATATACAACGATCCGCCTCCTTTTTGGACTTGGCTTCATTTATCCTCATACCTTGTTAGGGCCTTTTTGGATAGACTTCTCCATGACTTTTGGGGAGTTTTTGCTTTTCGTCGTGTGTCTCGATCCTTCATATTGATTTTCGATAAATGATTCTTCACATCACTTGGGATCTCTAGCAATAAAATATAGCCCTCATGTGTTGTTAGGACCTTTTTGGACTCGCCAATCTTCGCATCCCGCTTCAATAAGTTATGCCTTGTCTATGAACTCTAATCCATACCGAGAAAATTTTAAACGATCTTGGGCTAGAAGCTAAGTAACTTTTCAAATCGTACAACCTTATTTATTGCAGATAAATTTATTAGCAAGCGATGGGAGAATAGGCTTATAATTAACTCACATAAATTCACGAAAGAATACCAAACTTATAATTGACTCTATCATCTCTCGTTCTCCACAGTTTAATATCTCAAAGAATGGGACTCGTGGATGCTTAGCCTATTAAATCAAAGTTTTGGGTTTTCGAGTCGCCTATAGGATCTTGCAAACTCTTAGACTTTTTCAAGTTTAGAAATCGCATTTTAAAGTTCCCTTGATAAACGACTCTCTAGGATCAATTATAGGAACTTGCGAAAAGTTCTTGTTCTTAATCTGTATGAATTAAGACTTTCGCGTTTTAAAGCTCCCTATATAATAGCCTAGCAAAACTTAATTCAAATATGTTAAGGAAAAGCTAAGGTTAAAAACCGAGTCGAGTTAAAAACTATTCTTACTTTCACCAACGGAAAGCCTACATTCGTGTCAAAAGCACTTATTTTATTTATTAAAACTTAAAAATAACACAAAAAAAATTAAAATTTTATTGAAAAATGAGAAAACAATACGTTTGGACACGACAAAAGCAATTGCAAGCGATTATATCGATTGACTCCCCCATGCTAAAACCAAACATTGTCCTCAATGTTTCTTAGCTCAAGAGTGTCACCCCCTTGCTAAAATACGAAGAGTCTAATGCAAATTCCTAGCATGGAAAGAGCACGCAAATCTATAAGCCGTTTATTAATTATGCCTCAAGATAAAATGTTAGTCGATAAAAATCAAGGGATAGAAAGTGTGCCCCTTTTGGCATTCAAAGAATGGAAGATCAAGTGGACCGACAAAAACCGAACACGAGAGTCTTCAAATATTAGGGTCATACCTAAGATCACAACACAACAAAACACGAGCACGAGCTTGAAAGATCAAGCCTTATTAGTGTTAGAAAATAGAAAGAAGATAGAGTGTATGGGACTCCCCCACAAGGCACCTCGTTTTTGTTAACCGAGTCATGAGCTCGACTTGATCCCCGCATTCATTGGTCCTTAGGGAAAGATGGTGAAAACCGGCATAATGGAATAAAATTCAACATGAAGCACGATGCCGGGGTCAAAGATCTCATCCTCGTTGTTCGATGACAAACGAAAGGATAAAACTCCAACACAAATCTCTAAAACGAGATAGAAGTCACAAATAATGGTATGGATGTAGCATGCTCCCCGAGATAAACTCGCACCAAGATGATAGAAAAATCTTTCATTTATTACATCGGTGAAAGTCCAAGATTTCCCTAAATCAACGATTCCGGGGTTGAATACCTCGTCCTCGGTGGAGAAAGGAATAGACAACACGGTGTCGTCCCCCCATGCTAATCCAAGATCATATAAAGCACATGGTAATGGTGGGATAAAAATCTCATCCATAGTGGAATCAACATTCTTTGCTTTAACGACCATTTCACCCTTAGGAATGTGATCAATCGGGTCATGGTACTCAATAAGAGACACATGAAAAACCCGCACATTAAGCTCAAAGTGGGTGGGAGGAGGACTTGGGACGAAATCATCATCAAGTAAATTCTCTAAAAAGAGAGCGTCCCCCTCCGGGTCGAGATCATCAACACCCGGTGGTATCGAATCATGAGAAGCAAGAAAAGTGTCAATCTCCTCCATAAGCGGATCACTATCCTCAAAGGGAATAGGAGATGGAGAGAAAGACTTTCTAATAGGTTTAGAATTCAAAGCCTCGATCCTAGAAATGAGAAGATAGACGTTGAATAATTTCTCACGAAGAATCACGTCTTCCACATCTAATGGAGTAAGTTCATCGGTGAACTTCTCAAGGATCGGAATAGTCAAATCAACCTCATTTCACGGTGGAAATGGGTCTAAAGGAGCAAGTCCAAAAGTGAACTTCTCAAATACCGGATCACTATCAACCTCATTTCCCGGTGGAAATGGGTGAAGAAGAGTAGGTTCATCGGTAAACCCCTCAAAATCCGAATCGTGAATATCATCTTTATAAGAAAGTTCATCGGATAACTCCTCATTAGAAAATTCACTAGAAGTAGAATCATTCTCAAAATCTTCATTTCCATCACAAATTTCATCATTAGAATTAAAGAGAATATCAAAGTGAATGGAAGAAGTCGAGTCATCACAATGTGGCAAATCACACATCTCATTGGAAATACCGTCGAACTCTCTCGGGTTTTGGACAAGTATAGTGATAATATGCTTGTCCCCCTTGCTTAGAGAATTTTCGGGTTCCACAATGGAAGAATCATGAATAGGAGTGGTGATGTCATGAGAGATTTCCTCATCATCTAGGATGGGAGAATCCTCGGGCTCAATAGCCGGCAAGATATGAAAAGGAAATACGATAGCACTAGACGAAGGATGAAGAGCCATAAGATCTCGCAAAGAAAGAGTACTATCCTCATCATCATCCAAAAGAAGAGAACGCTCGATTTCACGATTAGCAAGGTATTTTGCTTTCGCTTGAGCTCGTTCTTTCTCTCGAATTATTTGTTGGGAAATTGTTTCAAGTCGTTCAATATCGAAAGAATATTATGGAGATTGGTCAAAACCGGAAGGAATCGAATTATAGCAAGGATTAGGCTCATAAAAATTTTGATCTCTCGGTTGACAACAAAAACTCTCGTGAGGACCTCCACAATACTCACAACAAAGATATTGTTGTGATAAACTCGGTAAATCTTGTGGATAACAATTATCATTAAAGTTTTGATTGTAGCTCGGTTCTTGCTCGTAATTAAGCGAGAATCGATGCAAACAATCATCACCAAAATGAGAATCATTTCCACAAAACTCACTCGAGGGTGTCTCATATGTAGGGTGTGGAGGTGGATTGAAATCGAGAGAATTATTCGAAAAATTCGGATTTCCAAATGAAGTAATATCATCACAATAAGGACAAAATCCAACACGTATATCGTTTCATAAGTCATTTCCACAACGCTCACACGTGCACCACCGACATGGTGAAAAACCATATAACGGTTCTCCACACCCAACACAATCGACGAAAGAAGAATTAAAATTTAGAGGGTGAGGAGAAAAAGAATTAAACATGATAGAGGATTAAGAAGATTATTTTTGGTATTTTTCATAAAAACGATACATACTATATAATAAGAAAATAACAAAACTTTTCGAGGACGGAAAGGGTCTTCAAATCAACGATCAACAAATCTCCACAAAGACGAATCGTACACAAGATCCCCGGCAGTGGCGTCAAAATTTTTGATGTGTCGTGGATATGTATAGTGATAATTTTAGATACGTTATAGGGTAAACTAGAAAATTACCTTTAGGAAAAAGTAATAGAGTAATATTACCAATGACGAATTCAATTAAACACGTGAGTGAATCAAGTTCGTTGTACACGAAGATCTTATGAATCTGAGACGTTTTGCTTTGATTTGGACGATTGATTTGAATATGGTTTTCGGTTTGTAAACTAAAATTAATTTTACCAATTTTAAATCCTAATGTTATCCTAAAGTGCATTAATCGTCACCTAAAAATAAAATCTAATGGACAATTTTCCAAATTTCAAAACTTTTAAACTATTTAAAATAACTCTATTTAAAAACTATTTAAAAATTAATCTTATTTGAGAAAATTACTTGTTCCATATTTAAATAAAATCAATTTAAAACTAATTTTCATTTAAAACTATCAATTAAAAAAACTAATTAATTTAAAATCTATTTTATTTAAACTCTAATTTTTAGAACAATTTAAATTTCTAAAATAAAAATATTAAAAAGAATTACTTTTATTTACCATAAGAGTAAAAACTTAACTAAAGGAATAAAAATTGTTAGTTATTAAATCTGGTAAGTCAAAGTTAAAACAGTCTATTTATTACTTAAAGTAAAACAAAACAAAAACGAGCCTATAGCTCAGATGGTTAACGTCTAGGGCCCATGACCAGGAGGTCATGGGTTCGAGTCCCATTGAGGACCTACTTTTTTGTGATTTAACTAATTTTGGAATACTTATAGTCAGCCTCTAATACCGGCCAATTAACAAACAGTTATATCATACTCCAATCCAATTAACTTTAACATTCAACAAAATTAGATAGTTAATATAGTAACAAAACATCACAATATTTCAGATTAAGCAGTAATCAAGTTCCAAACTAAATGGATCTGCATCAGCAAACTAATCCAATAATAACAGTCCTAATAAACTCAAAGTTCTTATATCTACACAGACTAAAAAAAACCATTCAGCTATCCTTTCATAACAAAATCAGTAAAATGAATTAAACTCAAATTTAATCAATGATCAAACACCCTATTTGTATCCCATCAGACAGACTCACGAATACAAAAACATGACACTTTAAAAACAATTTATTCAAAACAAACTCAACAGACAGGATCAATCTATAGTAGCAGTCTAGATAATATCAGTAACATATACAGACCGAAAAAGGCTAGGAACGGCTAATGCTAAAGCAAATCAATGGCAGTTAATAGAATATCACACCAGGTAGCTAAAATATAATATTATGACAGTGAAACAAATAAACATCAGCAACAAATTCAATAACAATAAACAAAAGCCGCAGTTCTTACGAATATTAAACAAAAGTACCATAAACGCTAGATCGGCTCTTAATCATTAAACAAACGACTACAACTACTTCACGAATATGACATAAAACAGAAAGACGAAATCAGCAACTCATTCCTCTTCCTTAATCACGAATCCATCACACTAAGCATATCCATATTACAGATTATACTTAAGAGAAGACTTATTAATGATCTACTAAATATAAATCATGTCCTGAACACATCTATCAAACTCTGATTATCTCGTTAACGAAAATCATACAAGTGATAAATCCTATAACTATAGCAGATCAAATCAATAACCAATAAATCACTCAAACTAACATAACTAAACAAATTAATCAGGAATCATCAACTAAGTAAAAAAAACATACCATTTGGAGAAATCCGTTGAGACGTAGAAGCGGCGCTGAGCCGTCTAACTCATTAGATCGAGACCACCATAAAACACAATTACTCGAACCATAATGACACCGAATCACCAAACATCATCTCGAGTCATTGACATAATTCGAATCAACAATAACATTTATATATAATTCATTCAGTGGAAATGAACTTAAATCCCTAATCCTTTCATCATTCCAATAAGCTATTGAATAAACTTATTTAAATGATTCACAGTTATATCAATATTAATAAAAATAGATTTGTAAGAAACTTTATAAAATACTAAACGCAAAGCACCAAAGTAATAATACTGAAAACTTAACTTTTTATTGAACCAAATAAAAAGATTACAATATTGAAAAGAAAAGTACAAACCTATTTTAAAACTAACATTATAACATTACAAAAGAAAAAAGGATGGATGAAATACAATGAGAGTAAGGGTTTTTTTATTTGAACCGAGAGGTGGGGGATGGAAGTTGTTGGTGATGAAATGATGATCACAGCCTTCGGATTGGAATCTTCTCCTTATCTTTCTTCTTAATCTTGATCTAAGGGCTGAGAAATACCCACCCTCACACGGATTGCCAGGGTGGAAAATCTTGTGCTTCTTCTTTGTTGACTTGTCTCTCTTCTATTGGTGGAGTGGGAGATTTGTTGCTGTCACAACCAATCAAAGAAAAGATTGGGGCCACGTCACTTGTTCTCTCCCCATCTTCCAACTCCGGTAAAGATGGGAATTAATTCCCATCGCGTGGATGTTCACGCGCCTTATATAAGTAAAGCCCCAATTAAATATTTTATTAACTAGGGTTAAGAGAGGTGTCTAGTATTTTTTTTTTGGTGAGAGAGATGAAAGAAAAGTGAGATTGCATAGGTTGTGTCGAAAATAATTGTAAGGTGTGGGTAAATGGATATTTGCGTTGATCATGAAACGTTCATAGCTTTCGTCCATTTATTTTCATCCTTGACCTAATAGGCTAAAAGAAAACAAACTCCACCTATTATAATTGATTGTGTAATAAACTTGGGCTTGTAGCCCAAGTATAACCCACCCATCCATAATTTGATTATTTAAGGCTTATTGGGCTTTCAGGCCCACAAGACAAATAATACTTCAAATCATTAATGGGCTTCCAGGCCCATTAAGCTAATGTGGGTCCCACTTTCTCGAAACACAATTCCCGTCTTTGGCTTTTGATAATATCTTCAATCTCGTGTCGGTTTTTTGTCGGTTCTTGTGATCTTTTTGATGTTTGTGTACCTACACACACGAAACAACAAAACAAGCAAATGCAATACCAATATCATAAAAAATAAGCATTTTAAGTCCGTTTATTGATATAAATGATATGAGTAATTTAACTCATATCAAATTTCCTTTTCTTTAACCACCTCGGGTTCTTGCTCCACTTCCCTTACCGGATAGGTACTCACATGTGGAAGCAAAGGTCCGTCTAAAGCTTTCCCACTACGTGTGGTTATAGCTTTCATCTCACCCTTCGGGTTTGGAATGGTATTGCTAGGTAAGCCACCCGAAGACAAGGAAGGTTGACTCACAAAAGATTCAAACATCGAAAGCAATTTGTTTTGAATTTGTTCCATACTTTGTTGCATACGATTTTGGTTTTGTTCTAGCCTTTGTTGATTAAGCTCAATCTTATTGTTTTGCCCTTTAATCGTATTTTGAAAATCGAGTTTCAAAGTATTAATTTGCCCTTGAATGTTGTTTTGAAAAGCTTTCATATTTGCCTCATTTGACTTGATATAGCTTGACAACTCATTTTGATTATTGTGAAAACCTTGATTGTTTTGATTAGCATTGAACCCATTTCCTTGATTGAAATTCCCTTGGTTACCACGGTTAAAATTATTCCCATTGTTTCTATTGTTTTACCTATTTTGAACCGGTGTAAAACCCGGTGGAGCAACATGATTTTGACGAGGAACTTGATTGTTGGAGCCATAAGTTCCCGTCGCGGCAAAAGCACTAGCTTGATCAAACCCCGTGGTCGAACAAGCATAATTAGGATGTGCTCCACCACATGATACACAAACATTCTCAAACATATAAATGGATCCATGAGGATTCTTCCTAATCTCATTCAACAAAGTCGCGAATCCACTATCAATCTTAGAGTCCAATCTAGCAATCTCGGGATTTAATGAATTCACATTGGAAACACCCGGTGTGTTTCGTGAATATTGTGCTCTAGACTTATCCTCAATTATTCTCCACGCGTCTCTCGGAGTTTTTCTTAAAAGATTACCACCCGCGGCGGCATTTAAAGAATCTTGTTCAATCATATTAAGACCATTATAAAAAGTATTTATTTGATGCAATTCCGAGAAACCATGGTGTGGACATTGTCTTAACAAACCTTTAAATCTTTCCCAAGCAACCCCAAACGATTCATGCACTTTTTGTTCCAATTTAGTGATCTCGTTCTTAAAGTGTGTTGTCTTAGATGGTGGAAAGAAGTAATCCATAAACTTAGACACTAAATCATCTCATGTTAAGATCGAACCCGGTGGTTCTTTCTCATACCAAATCTTAGCATTACCCTCGAGCGAGTACGAAAAAAGCATGATCTTAATCATGTCATTCGGCACATCTCTAAACTTGAGAGTCGAGGTAATTCGAAGAAAATTCCGAATGTGAGAATGCGGGTTATCGGTCTCATTGCCACGAAATTGGTCGGCACGAATGAGCGACAAAAGACACGTCTTAATCTCATAATGATCCGCCAAAATAGCCGGCACAACGATTGCTTCCCCATACCCTTCGGTGGGTGCACGGAGAAATTCCTCCATTGTTCGGTTATCGGCCATCTCTACAACAATAGGTGGAAGCTCGGGTTCCACTATTCGTTGTTGACGATTTCTATTTCTACGAGGAATATTTTCAAGCCTATTAAAATCAATCACAAGTCTAGACGAACGTAATTGCATACACTACAAAGACGAGAATTTAGAGGATTGAAGAAAAGAAATTAGACAAGAAGAAGATTATTTTTGGTATTTTATTTGGTATTGCTCAATCAATAATGATCGATAAAAAACAAGGAATAAGGATAACTACTATGGAAGTAAATTACGCTCGGTCGACTTTGAAACGATAGGTGAAAACCTAAACGTCTCGAGGTTCAATAAGTAAACTACAAAAATAAGATTTATTACTACTTGAGTCGGCAAACCAATAATAGGTTGTCCCTCTCAATATACGCACAAGCAAGCGGGGAAACGAGGTGGCACAAAACACTTAAAAACCTTTTTCCTTAGACGGCTTTTTATAGCACGTCGCCTTATACCCACCTTATAGTTTGTATAAATCGAGTTCAAACTTCTTATTAGTATTTATCTATTTTGCCTTTTATTTTTGTTTTGGATCCGACTACAATAGCTAGGTGATGAAATCCCAACTAAGGCCTTATTTGAAAAGTATGTAAATTTATTGTGCTACGTAATACAATATATTAATCACAAAAAACGAGAAAAACGATACATACTATATAATAGAAAAATAACAAAACTTTCCGAGGACGGAAAGGGTCTTCAAATCAACGATCAACAAATCTCAACAAAAACGAATCGTACACAAGATCCCCGGCAGCGGTGCCAAAATTTTTGATGTATGGTGGAATGTATATGTGATAATTAAGATACGTTATATGGTAAATTAGAAAATTACCTTTAGGAAAAAGTAATAGTCTAAAATTACCAAAGACGAATTCAAATAAACACGTGATGAACCAAGTTCGTTGTACACGAAGATCTTATGAATTTAAGACGTTTTTGTTTTGAATTGGACAATCGATTTGAATTGATTTTCGGTTTTTAAACTAGAAATTAAATCTACCAATTTTAAACCTATTTTAATCCTAAAGTGCATGAATCGTAAACCCAAAATAAATCTAAATCAATTACTAAAAATTTAAAACTATTTGAAAATTAATCTATTTAAAAAAATCTATAAAAATTAATCTATTAAAATAACTTTTAAACTATTTTTAGAAATCAAATTAAACTTTTTAAAACTAATTAAATTTATTAAAATTTACTTAAACCAAATCTATTTTTTAACACTTTATTTTTAAATCTAAACTAGTAAAGATCTTATTATTTAAAAACTACTTAAACTTTTACAATTAATAAAACATTTTTATTTTTATTTTTTATTTATTATATTATTTTAAAACTATTTGTTATTTTTAAAACTTAAAACTTACTATAATTATAATGCTAATTCAATTAATATAAACGGAAATTAAAGAAATTACAACTAAATTAAAGTCTGCCAGTAACAATTATACTATATTAATGAAGTAACAGAAAGTTAAACCAAATAAGCCAGTTAGCTCAGATGGCTAACATAATGCAAACGAGAGGTCTAGAGGTCGAGACCTACTTGGGACATATTTTTTTTGGTTATTATTTCTTTTTGAACAGATAAGTTCTTTCACAGTCACAGGAGGTGACTTTTGCTGATTTTATGAAAAGCTGAAAAGGATTTCAGTTTATGAGCTAATCAGATCAAAGGGATCTGATAAGCTATTACTTAAACAAAAACACAGTAAGAATTAAATTGAATAAACCAAAATGAATATACCAGCAATCAAACCCGTTACGATAAGCACCACTCAACAACAGTCATCCAGAATCAAGTTCAGTAAACCAATTCAGTAGGTTTATACTACTCAAACTATATAAACCAACGATTTAAGCAAAGCACAGAATTAAAGTTTCTAAAAAAAATCAGTCCAAAACAAATAAAACTGATAAAAAGAAAATCACAACTAGATGCAGTCACATACTACAACTTATCATATTAAAACTCAAAATGTTTAAACTAAATAAAACAAACCAAATATTAATAAAAAACAAGGCAAACTTATTAAATCGCAATGCAGTTACAGCTTATCAAATCAGACATACAGATTAGCAGATATAAGCTAAACAAATCAAACTAAAGCTTATCAGATTATCATTTTAATTCCCCAAAATCATAAGTTTAGTCAGTTTAATAAAATACAATAATCATACTCCTACAACCCTAATCCCATATAAGCTAAGCAAATCGACAGAACATGAACAACAGTTAACACCATTTCAGTAATACCTAGCAGTTTATATAATTCAACTTAAACAGGACTATCTCGATATGCAGATTCAAACAAAGCTGATTGATAAACCAAAATCGATCATTAATCAAATCAATCAAAAGATTCATAAACATTAATCTCTAAAAACTAAACAGATCCAAATAACCCTAGATCATTTATATCATTCATAGCAAATTAATTAACAATAAAATTAACTAGGAAACTTACCCTTTGAAGAAAACCTTTGAGACGAAGGTTGTGCTGTACAACCTTATGAACCAGAATCAATACCACCAAACGAACCACCATTCACCATCAATATGAATCTCGAACAGTTTTTCATAAACTTCCAGTGGGGAAGTTTATCCCCCAAATTTTACTTCTATGATCCAGTCTAAGCTATTAATGAGCTTAGATCGAATAACATAAACATCATTATGATAAAACAGATTTTAGATTTAAATTGCAATATTAACTAAAAACAGTAAGTAGGCACGATTTTGACTAAAACTCAAATAACTTTTATTAATAATCAATAAATGATTACAATACTTGATAAAAGAAATTACAAATTAACCCTAATTCTATTTCTGCATAATAACATTAAAGTAAAAAGATGGATGATGAATTACAGAAAAATAGAGGGTTTTTATAGCCATCCCAAAGGCTGTTGGGGAGCATATTCGAATCTTCAAAAGCATATTCGATCTCTTATTCTCTCTCTTCCAGTTTTTGATCCTATGGTTGAGAATGAATTTTTGGCACACGGATCGCCAGCCTGTCACTTCTTGTGCTAGTTGTGCTTTCTAAGTGCTGAGGTGGCCTCTCTTGATTGGATGATGGGGAATGATGAGGTGTTAAGTCCAATAAATCACTGCCACGTATCCTTGCTCGTCCACTCTTCTCTTCCTTAAACTTGGGGGATTTAATTCCCCCACGCTTGAATCACACGTGGGAACAAAACCCCCTTATTAATTTTACTTTTGGGTAATTCATGAATAGTGATTAGGGTTTTCAGAGGTGAAAGAGGAGGCTGGTTAATTTTTGGGTGAAAGAAGATGGGAGATAAAACTTTGGTTGTATCGAAAAGATATGTGGTGTGAGAAAGAAAATGTTTATATAAATTGTGAGTGGGTGAAATTTTTATTTAATGTTGTCTGTGGTAGAAACGTGTGTGTACACGTTGACTTTTCCAAATAAAGAACTTTTCCATCCGTTCTTCTAATTACTCACAACATGGGCTTTTGGACCCAAATCTTCCATTCGTCTCATAATTTTGTTTCTTTTTGGGCTGGAATAAATCTTGGGCTCTTTTTAACAAGTTTTTACTTCATCCACCCGAAATTGTAAAGGATTTGGGCTTTGTTATGGACTTTAGTTAAAAAGTAGATATCATGCTCTTTTGAATGGGCTTTTGGGCCCATTAGTCCAATGTGGCTTCCTCGATCTTTTTCTTCAATCTCGTGTCGATATTTGTCGGTTTTCGCGAACTTGATACCTACACACATGAAACAACAAAACAACATATATACAAGGCATTTTCATAATATTTATGCATTTTTTAGTTGTTTTAAGATACAAATGATATGAGTAAAATCACTCATATCAAACTCTCCCTTGCTAAGAAATTGCCCTGTCCTCACGCAATGATAAAATAAAACTCTATCTACACCATTATTCAACTTTTTAAACTTTATTTTGCAAAGACATAATGTATTGCTTTCATTATTCGAAAAATAACTTTTAGGATCATAAAACTCAAATAGATTCATCGTCCCTGACTTTTCACTTTTCTATGCCAAGTGCAAAAACAAGATCATTGTCAATCATAAGCCCCAAAATTAAACCAACTCATACAAGTAATTTGTTTTAAACTCAATCTCCTATTATTCCTAATTGTATCTCTAGATTTTATTTGTCATTCACCCAAAGGCTCATTTGACTTATTTTGATATTTATTAGTCCAAAAATGAAGGCAAGAACGGTGTAAACTCAACACTCAAAACCTAACCTCGACTTCAAAAACCGTTGTCACTAAAGAAAGCCCACATCAAGGATAACTTAACACGATTTGAGGGATAAATCCCCGGACCCGAAATTTGGCTAATATGGCTACTTAAGAGCAAAAATAAAAACCTCCAAAGTCAATTATGACCTTATAAATGGAGTTAGCAACAATTACATCATAACACCTTGTGGCTCTTTAAGATGCAATTGTGCTCCTTATTTAAAATCCACACCCGAAGGCTCCTTGGACAAAAACAAGGGAATTGACAACACCATCTCTAACACCCCCACAAATGCTATGCGCAGCGGAACTACAACATTTGGGTGCTAGGCAGTTATCATCGCACACAAGATATATCAAACGACTCCAAAGAGACGTAAAAGTTTTAACATAAATTAAGCATTGTTAAAAACATACATGTCTACGGTTTTCCAAACCCAAATGATACAACACAGAGTAGTGTTTCGGTCCCCACGAATCTCAACCCCCAAAAGATACATTTTTGACAACATGACATGAAAATTAAAATGTTCAAGTTAAATATGGGTGGAAAAACAAGTAGACGCCAAGCCACACACAACTCCCATCCAATGCATGCTCCATGCTACACTTCATCGGTTACTTGAAACACATGCTAAATTAGGTCAACAAATAATGTTAAGTGGAATTCATAGGTTTTATAATCTCATTTTGAACATATGTGTTATAAAAATCATTCACGATCATTCATAGACTTGTCGATCAAACAATCTATTTTCAAGGTTATGACAATTGTGTTTAAGCTCATGACACTAATCCGTTAACTCAATCACCCGCGTAATAATTACCGGCGTGATTAAGATGAAACCATTGCCCCTTCTAAAGGCATCAGTTGCAATTATACCTTATCTCTTATCACAAATTATCCGTCCGAAGGGGGTACTCAACGTACTAGCCCTCGTCTCGGATAGGGTCGTCAACCCCATAGTACTCAATTGTATAAGCGGATATTTTCAATCCACACTAGGATTAAACAATAGTTAATAGTTCATGAATATAGGGTCTATTGCAACTAGGTACTCAACACAATTTAAGGCAACATTCGGGTCCAACAATCATTCATGACATATGTTCCTTTTTGAAAACTAGCATGCATTTCCCTCGCGGGTAAAACAATTTAAAACAATAGTAAGCGAGGCTACAAATTCACACCTTATATATATAGAGTAGTCGACAATTCGAGTGACGATCACTAACGATGACGAGGATGCCCGGGAAATTCAACACCTAACAAACAATAACGCGTAATGAGTAATCTCATTTATAAACTTTAAGTACTGTATATTACATACATATTAGTCAATTGTGATAATTACAAACTCACGCCAAAACAAAACAAATAATTGTTACTCGTTTTATACTATTCATCCACGTTATTAACGTTATTACCCTTTTCACGTTTTTCGCCGATACTTACCAAAAGTATGGGCTGTTTTTACTAGACTTAAACCTTTTAATAAAATTTGGGAAAATTCTAAAAAATACCTTAAGAACTGTAGAAAACCCGTTTTTAATCCCATTAAAAGTTTTCGCTTATACGACCCGTTACTCAACACATTACTAAACCTACGTTTTACGGACTGATTTTGCACATTGACCAAGTTGGACTCATTTGACCCATTTAAAATATACCATTGACCCATTTGACACCTAAGTCTAGTAATAGACTCACAAATGCAGGTTTGAGACCAAAAATCAACCATTAAACAATTACCAAACTATATCTATGGTCCCCGGGATTTGACCCAAAACCAAACATAATTTCGGATTATGTAGGTTCTCATCTCCCGGTACACGTATTTTCAAAACATCATAACTTTTGACTCGTTAGGATTCGTAAGCTCTATCTTATACCAAATCGAAGCTAAGAAGACGCTCTACAACTATATCCTAATCTCATGACCTGTTTACAAAATAAATTTTATGAAAAAATCCCAAACATTCTGCCTAAAATTACCCATCTCAAAATTAATCCAACACTCGTTTCCAAACCAATTTATCGACACTTAACCTCAACTTAAACACTCCTAACCATGTCTAACCATCCTAATCAGTCTTTAACCCCCTAAATACCAAATCCATCTCAAAACCCAATCACCAAATCAAATGTGCAATGAGGTTTACCCATTCAAATACACCTAAAAACATGAATAAAACACATAAACCATAAGCAAAACATCAAACACCATGATCCACCAAACACCCCCATTTGGCCGTGGGGTGTGGGTGATTAAAACACCCCAACCAAATTGATTTTGGTTGGTTTTTTGGGTGATTATCCATCTACTATACCCCAATTAAACATGCATGTACCCAATTAACATCAAAACAATTTTTGAAAAACTCATTTGATTCTTGAAAATTTTTTATGGATGCATGTTGGATTAAAGTATATGAAAACACTTGTAATGATGAAACTAGAAGTGGTCTAACCTTAGTTTTAATTGAAACAAGCTAGAAAAAAAAATATGGTGGTGGTGGTTTGGTTTGGCCGTCGGCCTAAAGAGAGAAAAGAGAGAGAGAGTGAGAAAATTTTTTAGTGTGTGTTGTGTGTGTTGTGTGCTTCCCTTTTGTAATTTTTGGAGGGCCTTTGGTGCAATAATAGCATTCTTTTGGCCTTAAGTGAAAACGACCTCAAAAGTTTACGGGAATGACTCACTAGTCAATTTGGAAAATACGGGAGTCGGGGATCATCCCGAACACTCCAAAATACTTTTAGGATAATTTAAATGTACCCGGAAAGCAATAAAACTCACCCGACTCAACTTAACACGAACCGAAAGTAAAATCCTCGAAAAATTATAATATCGATAAAATGACAATAAACATAGAAATTTGGGCATCCATTGGGATCGTAGTCGTCATCGTTCTTCTTAAATCGTCAATCGTCAAAATTACGAACTCAATTATCGGTTTCAACTAAAATGATAAAATATATAGCAAATAAAATTTCTTAAAAATTTCAAAAATAAGCGTAATTTAGGGTAAGGTAAGTGAACTCGATTCTGGGTATCACATCCACCCCTCCTTAAAGAGAGCGACGTCCCGGCGCTCGCCTCTTCTTATACTCACATTTTGTGCCGCTGGAACAGATGAGGATATCTCTCCTTGAAAAAGTCCTCACGTTCCCAAGTGTATTCCGGTCCACGCCTAGAGTTCCATCGAAACTTCACAATGGGAATTCTACTATGCTTCAGTCTCTTGACCTCTCGGTCCATAATTTCCACGGGTTCTTCCACGAAATGCATTTTATCGTCCAGTTGAATCTCGTCCAAAGGAATCACCAATTCCTTATCCGCCAAACTCTTCTTCAGATTTGATACGTGAAACGTGTCGTGGATAGCACTAAGCTCGTTCGGCAACTCTAACTTATACGCTACCGGTCCAATTCGTTTAATAATCTTAAATGGTCCAATATACCTCGGACTCAACTTTCCTTTCTTCCCAAAACGAATCACACCCTTCTACGGCGAAACCTTAAGCATAACCATGTCTCCGACCTCAAATTCCAACAGTTTTCTTCTATTATCGGCGTAACTCTTCTGTCGGCTTCTTGCAGCAAGTAACCGGTTCTTGATTTGCACAATCTTCTCCGTCGTCTCCAAAACCATTTCGGGTCCAGTTAACTGACTTTCTCCTACTTCACTCCAACACACAGGTGATCTACACTTCCTTCCATACAACGCTTCGAATGGTGCAGCCTTGATGCTCGCATGATAACTATTATTATACGAAAACTCCACTAAAGGTAAGTGGCGTTCCCAACTTCCTCCAAAATCAATCACGCATGCTCGGAGTATGTCCTCCATCGTCTGAATAGTTCGTTCGCTTTGGCCATCAGTCTCCGGGTGATAGGCCGTGCTCAAACTCAATTCAGTGCCCATCGCACGTTGAAGTGATTTCCAAAATTCCGAAGTAAACCTACTATCGCGATCCGAAATGATCGATAAAGGTACACCATGTCTGCAAACAATCTCCTTCACGTACAAGCTGGCCAGTTTCTCCATGCTATCCGTCTTCTTCATAGGTAAGAAGTGAGCAGATTTCATCAATCTATCCACTATTACCCAAATCATATTACATCCGCTAGGAGTTCTAGGTAAACCCGTCACGAAATCCATAGCGATCCTCTCCCATTTCCACTCTGGATCTCTGGTTGTACCAACAGCCTAGACGGTTTCTTATGTTCGGCTTTAACCTTCGCACAAGTCAAACACTTACTAACGTAACGAGCAATATCCGCCTTCATATTCGGCCACCAGTAGACTTTCTTCAGGTCATGATACATCTTATCCGATCCAGGATGTATCGAGTACTTCGACTTATGAGATTCGTTCATAACCAAATCTCGTACTCCAGGCATTCCTTCCTCGGATGGACATAATGGTAACCAAATCCGATTCTCGAAATATCTCAACCCGTCTGACCTAACCACAAAAAGAGGTTTCAACAGTCTCCCCAGATTCTCAGCACCAACATTCTCTTTCATTAATCCCTTCTCTTGAGCCTTCAATATTGTCTCGGTCAAATCAACACCCTCAGTCATTACTAAAGCTCTGACTCTCAAAGGTTTCTCTCGATCCTTCCTAATAAGTGCATCCGCTACAACGTTCGCCTTGCCAAGATGGTAGCGAATTTCACAGTCATAGTCACTCAGTAGTTCTACCCATCGCCTTTGTCTCATGTTCAACTCCTTTTGGTCTAATATATGTTGCAAACTCTTGTGGTCAGTGAATACAACACACTTCGTCCCGTACAAGTAATGTCTCCACAATTTCAGCGCAAAAACTACTGCTCCCAATTCCAAATCATGCGTAGTGTAGTTTTCTTCATTCTTCCTCAATTGTCTCGACGCGTAAGCAATCACCTTCTCACGCTGCATCAACACAGCTCCATAACCTTACGAGATGCGTCACAATACACCACAAAGTCTTCGGTTCCTTCTGGTAATGATAATACCGGAGCAGAACATAACTTGTCCTTGAGTGTTTTGAAAGCGAGTTCTTCATCATCTCCCCATTCATACACCCTATTCTTCTTTGTAAGCTTTGTCAATGGCTTCGCAATCAACGAAAATCCTTCAATGAATCTCCGATAATACCCAGCCAAACCAAGGAATTGTCGAACTTCAGTCGGTGCCGACCATTCCCTGATTGCTTCGACTTTGGCAGGATCCATGCGAACTCCTTTGTTATCAAATACGTGCCCAAGGAATTGCACAGACTCTAACCAAAACTCACACTTTGAGAATTTCGCATACAGCTTCTCTTTCTTCAGTAGATCCAATATCTTTCTCAGGTGCTTCTCGTGCTCTTCCTTACTCTTAGAGTAAATAAGAATATCATCGATGAATACAATGACAAACTTATCTAGATACGGCTTGCATACTCGATTCATAAGGTCCATGAATACTGTAGGCGCGTTTGATAACCCAAAAGGCATTACTAGAAATTCAAAGTGTCCATACCGCGTACGAAAGGCAGTTATAGGGATATCCTCCTCTCTCACACGCAGTTGATGATACCCTGATCTCAAGTCGATCTTTGAGTATACACAGGAACCTTGCAATTGATCAAACAAATCGTCAATCCTCGGCAATGGATACCGATTCTTAACCGTCATCTTGTTGAGCTCTCTATAGTCGATACACATCTGAAACGACCCATCTTTCTTCTTCACAAACAACACTGGCGCTCCCCATGGTGATGAGCTCGGTCGAATAAATCCCTTATCCATAAACTCTTTCAGTTGATCCGATAACTCCTTTAACTCTGATGGTGCTAATCGATAGGGTGCACGGGCAACTGGTGCAGCTCCCGGCATCAAATCGATTCGAAATTCGACTTCACGGGTGGGTGGTAAACCCGGCAACTCATCAGGAAAAACTTCCGGATATTCGTGAATTACATGCACCTCTTCTAACTTTGCCTCTAAGTCACCATCACTAGAAACTTGTGCCAAAAACACATCACATCCATCTTCTACATATCTCATCATTTTCAAGCAAGATATCACTTTCAAACGAGAGGTGCATTCATCTCCTTTCACAGTCAAAACTCTATTCCTCAACGGGATTTGAACTAATCTTTCTCCACAAACGATCACGGCACTATGCGCCATCAGCCAATCCATTCCAACGATCACATCGAACGATCCTAGCTCTATGGGCATTAAGTCGATATCAAAAGCGTAATTTCCTAACTTCAAGGTACACCCTTTTAAAATAGAATTTGTACTAACGATCTTCGCGTCGGCTAATTCCACGTTATAACTAGTCGTTAACATTACCAGTTCTCTATCGATATGACGACTAAATTTAACATCTACGAAGCTCTTGTCGGAACCAGAATCAAACAATATACTATCATAACAAGCGTCTATCAGAAACGTACCGGTAACCACATTAGGACCTTGTGGTTTATCAGCAGTCCCTACTCGATACACAGCCGCAACATTATTTCCTCCTTGCTTGTTTCCAGCCTTCGGGCAATTCCCCTGCTTATGCCCTCTTTCTCCACATCTGAAGCAAACCATCACCTTCGTGGCATTTGCCCTAGTAGCTACCCCTTTAGCTCGGCAATCTGAAATTCTATGACCCGCTTTTCCGCACTTGCCACACGCAGGTGGGAAATTCCCTACATGGTACAAATTACATCGACCACAGTGGGGATTCACCTTAGCTCCTCTAGGGTTAGTGACAGCCCTCATCCCATCATTTCTTCTCTGGTTGAACTGCTGATTGCGGTTCTGACCTTGGTTGTTACGGTTTCCTCCACGATTTTGACCTTGGGATTGATTACTCTGAGCTGCCTCCCACTTTCTTTTGTTTCCTTCGGCAATGAAGTCCTTCTTATCTTGCAGTTTGACATCCATTAGCGCGTGAGCCATTTGGACTGCTTCATCGAATGACCCATGCTTAGATGAAGTTGTCTCACCCTTGATATTGCTTGACAAACCCTTGATGTACTGCTTTATTTTCTTGTTATCATCAGCAAAGGCATCGGGACACAAAAGGCTCAATTCAATAAACCTCCTTGTATACGTTGTAATGTCATTATTCTTCAAAGTCAAATGCCTTAACTCATCTTTTAGTTGACCCAGCTCCTCTTCGGGACAGAACTTTTTGGTCAAGAGAGCCTTAGTAGCAGTGCAAGTCCTTGCATTCGCTACCGCTAATCCAACAGTGGCTACTTGATTGTTCCACCAACTTAAGGTGTCATCAAGAAAAGTGGCAGCTGCAAACTTGACTTTATTTGCCTCTGAACATCCACTAATCTCAAAGTACTTTCGATCTTCTCTAACCACCTTCGGAGTTCTAGGGCTCCGCCAGTTCCACGAAACTGCGTGGGACCGCATTTCATAAAACCAGCATAAGTACACTCCCTCGGGGCTTGCTGTCTTCCTGCATTTCCACCTTGATCTGGGTTTCGGTTTGCACGATCCGCTTCGAGTGCATTTGCAATTGCTTCTTGAATCATTATGTTCACACGGTCAGTTGTTAGCTTTGGAGGCATGGTGAATTCTCAAGTACACCTCTCTGCAAAGACAGGGAAATAGAAAAACAAATTAAGTATACACATAAAGATTAAGATGGATTTCTCTTTCAAGACATAATATAAGTACAACGACACATCACTACAAGGTTACTAATATTCATCAATTCCCATCACAAAAGAGCAAATTAAAGACATATCATAGATTATGAAAGGTAAACATGGATTGTATTGATAAATCAACCAAAATTTGTGACAAGTAATGCCACTACAACCATACACCATCAAACTTAAGTCATCAAGTTTTTCGTCACAATACCATCATACAAGAGTCTAAAATAGTGCGATTACAACGATCAAAGATAAAATAAAATATAAGCAATTTGTCACGTGGTGATCCACACGACCTCTTGGATGGAGGTTCATCTTCATCCTCCTCGGGCTCTTCATCACTGTCTTCCTCGGGCTCTTCGTCACTGTCTTCTTCGTCCTCGTCCATCTTCCTCTTTCCCTTATCATTCGGCCCACACTCAGTTGCCTTCTTCATCCCAGAAGTAGATCCACACTTCACTGCTACCTGATTTCCTATAGTGATACACACACCTCTGGCAGGTGGCTGGACCATAAAATCATTAGCCTCCATTTCTAAGTCATCTACAAATCTCCAATCTGGTGGCAGGGATGCTCTAACTCGATGCTCCCAACTTTGCATCCTAGTCAACCTCGCCTGATCCTCCCTAACTTGCTCAAGACTAACACTCAGGTTTTCTATCATCGATCTCAAACTGTTAATATCACCCTTATTTGCCACTCCATCAAATTCAATCCTTGCAGTTCTTGCCAACAACCTCTGGTGTGCCCTCTCATTCTCGTCGAATCTCTTGATTACTCTAGTTTCCACTACGTACCGTTCGTACATCGATCCATCCAATCTTCTCACAACAAGCGGAACGTCACGATAAGCTCTTGGTCCGGGGCAGATAACTCTTGCGATGTCCTGATGAAGAGAATTAGCGCTCGCTGCAGCGTCAGAACTTCTAGGGATACCTAGCATACCAATCAGATGAGAAAGACGAGTAGGCCTGGGGAAGGTAGTTCTCCTTCGGTCGGGGTCCTGGGCTTGCACATTGTTCATCTCGGCTTGTCCTTCAACAGCTGATCCAACATTTCCCCCCTCGTGTCCTATGACGTATTCGTCTCCATTTTCGTTAGGCGGTACCTCGGCCATTCCTGCAATAACAGAGAATTTTGGAGGGTACGTAAGATTACTATTCAATAATTATAAATACATGCATGCAAATGCAATGCAAAGGTGGTACACATGCCCAAAATGCGATAATATGATGCTCATGCATATGTAATACAAGAATTACGGTATCGAGTACTCCACGTACAATTTCAACGTTTACATATAGTAGTTCAATATCTACGTAATAAATACCCACATATATTCTTCAACTCAAAGGTATACATCTATACCATGAATACAAAAATAAACCTTACCGGAGCTATGCAGGATAGTTTTGTGCTTGGACAATTTCTTACGACACCAAAAGTTATAGTTTAGGAATTTTCAAAACGACCTAGTTCTCTATAACTCATGGCTTTGATTACCAATCTCTAACACCCCCGCAAATGCTATGCGCAGCGGAACTACAACATTTGGGTGCAAGGCAGTTACCATCGCACACAAGATATATCAAACGACTCCAAAGAGACGTAAAAGTTTTAACATAAATTAAGCATTGTTAAAAACATACATGTCTACGGTTTTCCAAACCCAAATGATACAACACAGAGTAGCGTTTCGGTCCCCACGAATCTCAACCCCCAAAAGATACATGTTTGACAACATGACATGAAAATTAAAATGTTCAAGATAAATATGGGTGGAAAAACAGGTAGACACCAAGCCACACACAACTCCCATCCAATGCATGCTCCATGCTACACTTCATCGGTTACCTGAAACACATGCTAAATCGGGTCAACAAATAATGTTGAGTGGAATTCATAGGTTTTATAATCTCATTTTGAACATATGTGTTATAAAAATCATTCACGATCATTCATAGACTTGTCGATCAAACAATCTATTTTCAAGGTTATGACAATTGTGTTTAAGCTCATGACACTAATCTGTTAACTCAATCACCCGCGTAATAATTACCAGCGTGATTAAGATGAAACCATTGCCCCTTCTAAAGGCATTAGTTGCAATTATACCTTATCTCTTATCACAAATTATCCGTCCGCAGGGGGTACTCAACGTACTAGCCCTCGTCTCGGATAGGGTCGTCAACCCCATAGTACTATCAATTGTATAAGCAGCTATTTTCAATCCACACTAGGATTAAACAATAGTTAATAGTTCATGAATATAGGGTCTTTAGCAACTAGGTACTCAACACAATTTAAGGCAACATTCGGGTCCAACAATCATTCATGACATATGTTCCTTTTTGAAAACTAGCATACATTTCCCTCGCGGGTAAAACAATTTAAAACAATAGTAAGCGAGGCTACAAATTCACACCTTATATATATATAGTAGTCGACGATTCGAGTGACGATCACTGACGATGATGAGGATGCCCGGGGAATTCAATACCTAACAAACAATAACGCGTAATGAGTAATCTCATTTATAAACTTTAAGTACTGTATATTACATACATATTAGTCAATTGTGATAATTACAAACTCACGCCAAAACCAAACAAATAATTGTTACTCGTTTTATACTATTCATCCACGTTATTAACGTTATTACCCTTTTCACGTTTTTCGCCGATACTTACCAAAAGTATGGGCTGTTTTTACTAGACTTAAACCTTTTAATAAAATTTGGGAAAATTCTCAAAATACCTTAAGACCTTTAGAAAACCCATCTTTAATCCCATTAAAAGTTTTCGCTTTTACGACCCGTTACTCAACATATTACTAAACCTACGTTTTTCGGACTGATTTTGCACATTGACCAAGTTGGACTCATTTGACCCATTTAAAATATACCATTGACCCATTTGACACCTAAGTCTAGTAATAGACTCACAAATGCAGGTTTGAGACCAAAAATTAACCTTTAAACAATTATCAAACTATATCTATGGTCCCCGGGATTTGACCCAAAACCAAACATAATATCGGATTATGTAGGTTCTCATCTCCCGGTACACGTATTTTCAAAACATCATAACTTTTGACTCGTTAGGAGTCGTAAGCTCTATCTTATACCAAATCGAAGCTAAGAAGACGATCTACAAATATATCCTAGTCTCATGACCTGTTTACAAAATAAATTTTATGAAAACATCCCAAACATTCTGCCTAAAATTACCCATCTCAAAATCAATCTAACACTCGTTTCCAAACCAATTTATCGACACTTAACCTCAACTTAAACACTCCTAACCATGTCTAACCATCCTAATCAGTCCTTAACCCCCTAAATACCAAATCCATCTCAAAACCCAATCACCAAATCAAACATGCAATGAGGTTTACCCATTCAAATACACCTAAAAACATGAATTAAACACATAAACCATAAGCAAAACATCAAACACCATGATCCACCAAACACCCCCATTTGGCCGTGGGGTGTGGGTGATCAAAACACCCCAACCAAATTGATTTTGGTTGGTTTGTTGGGTGATTATCCATCTACTATACCTCAATTAAACATGCATGTACCCAATTAACATCAAAACAATTTTTGAAAAACCCATTTGATTCTTGAAATTTTTTTATGGATGTATGTTGGATTAAAGTATATGAAAACACTTGTAATGATGAAACTAGAAGTGGTCTAACCTTAGTTTTAATTGAAACAAGCTAGAAAAAAAAAATGTGGTGGTGGTGGTTTGGTTTGGCCGTCGGCCTAAAGAGAGAAAAGAGAGAGAGTGAGAAACTTTTTTAGTGTGTGTGTTGTGTGCTTCCCTTTTGTAATTTTTGGAGGGCCTTTGGTGCAATAATAGCATTCTTTTGGCCTTAAGTGAAAACGACCTCAAAAGTTTACGGGAATGACTCACTAGTCAATTTGGAAAATTTTACGGGAGTCGGGGATCATCTCGAACACTCAAAAATACTTTTAGGATAATTTAAATGTACCCGGAAAGCAATAAAACTCACCCAACTCAACTTAACACGAACCGAAAGTAAAATACTCGAAAATTATAATATCGATAAAATGACAATAAACATAGAAATTTGGGTATCCATCGGGATCGTAGTCGTCATCGTTCTTCTTAAATCGTCAATCGTCAAAATTACGACCTCAATTATCGGTTTCAACTAAAATGATAAAATATATAGCAAATAAAATTTCTTAAAAATTTCAAAAATAAGCGTAATTTAGGGTAAGGTAAGTGACCTCGATTCTGGGTATCACACCATCCCACCTTGTGGCTCATGATGATGAAGCAATTTTTATTCAACACGTCCCCTCGCCATACATCCTAAGGCTCTAATGACAAGGTTAGTGCTACATGACTCCCACCCGAAGGCTCCTAGAGAACATGTTTTTATTTATTCTTCTTATTAATATGATATTTATAGTAAGCCAAATTTCCGCAATCCCATGATCAAAAGTCCATGACGCTGACACCCTTAATGTGTTCTCACTTTAATTACAAGGGAAGAAAAAGAAGGAGTTACGAGTTAAGATATCAAGCCTAAACCGCTAAAAACTTCATTTATTAAGCAATTATTATTCAAGTGTGGAAAGTAAATACGAGGAGATTAAATCAAACACAAAAATACTTGCACAAAGAAGAGTTAATTTTAGAAACTTATGATTGAACTCTATCATCTCTTGTTCTCCATATTGTAAAATTCCAAAAATGTGAAATCAATGGATACTTAGCCTATTAAATCAAAGTTTTGGGTTTTCAAGTCATCTATAGGATCTTGTATCTTCTTATACTTTTTCAAGTTTTAGAATTTGCGTTTTAAAGTTCCCTTGATAAACGACTTTCTAGGATCAATTATAGGAACTTGCGAAAAGTTCTTTTTCTTAACCCGTATGAATTAAGACTTTCGCGTTCTAAAGCTCCCTATATAAAAGCCTAGAAAAACTTAATTTAAACACGTTAAGGAAAAGCTAAGGTAAAAACTGAGTCGAGTCAAAAACTATTTTTATTTTCATCAACGGAAAGCCTACATTCGTGTCAAAAACACTTATTTTCTTTATTAAAACTTAAAATAACACTAAAAATTTAAAATTTTATGAAAAATGAGAAAAACAAATACGTTTGGACACGACAAAAGCAATTGCAAGCGATTATATCGATTGACTCCCCCATGCTAAAACCAAACATTGTCCTCAATGTTTCTTAGCTCAAGAGTAACACCCCCTTGCTAAAACACGAAGAGTCTAATGCAAATTCCTAGCATGGAAAGAGCACGCAAATCTATAAGCCGTTTATTAATTATGCCTCAAGATAAAACGTTAGTCGATAAAAATCAAAGGATATAGTGTGTGTCTCTTTTTGGCATTCAAAGAATGGAAGATCAAGTGGACCGGCAAAAACCGAACACGAGAGTCTTCAAATATTAGGGTCATACCTAAAATTCACAACACAACAAATCACGAGCACGAGCTTGAAAGATCAAGCCTTATTAGTTGTTAGAAAATAGAAAGAAGATAGAATGTATGGGACTCCCCCACAAGGCACCTCGTTTTTGTTAACCGAGTCATGACCTCGACTCGATCCCCACATCCATTGGTCCTTAGGGAAAGTTTGAAGATCCGGGAGAACCTCCGTAGGTATGTTCCCTCCAAAGTAGTGTTTCACACGATGACCATTCACATTAAAGTTAGGCCCGTCTTTTTGAGCTAGCTCAACGGTGCCATAAGGGAAAACTTGTGCAATGGTGAATGGTCCGGACCAACGGGATTTAAGCTTGCCCGAGAAAATCTTAAGTCTAGAGTTGAATAAGAGGACTTGATCACCAACATTGAAAATGCGGTTTTTGATCTTAGAGTCATGAATCCTCTTAGTCTTCTCTTTATAGATCAAAGAATTTTCATAAGCTTGATCCTTTAATTCACTTAGTTCATTCAATTGAACCTTGCGATGATCACCCGCGGTCCTCAAATCAAAGTTACAATGCTTAAGAGCCCAATACGCCTCATGTTCGAGTTCAATTGGCAAGTGGCACGCTTTTCCATAGACCAACCTAAATGGTGTACAACCAATTGGTGTCTTGTAAGCCGTACGGAAAGCCCACAATGCATCGTCCAATTTATCCGACCATGAAGTGCGATTCTCTCCAATAGAACCCTCCAAAATCCTTTTAAGAGCCCGGTTTAAAACCTCCACTTGACCACTCGTTTGAGGGTGATAAGTCGTAGAAAGTCGATGAGTGACACCATATTTCTTTAGAACTTTTTCAAATTGTTCATTACAAAAATGGCTCCCACGATCACTTATAATAGCCCGCGGAGTTCCAAACCTAGCAAAGAGTTGTTTCAAAAAGTTCACCACAACTCGAGCATCATTAGTGGGCAAAGCCTTAGCTTCGACCCATTTAGACAAATAGTCCACGGCTACGAGAATGTATTTATTTCCTTTCGAAGATGGAAACGACCCCATAAAATCGATCCCCCACATGTCAAAGATTTCACAAACTTGGATAATGTTTTGAGGCATTTCATCCCTTTGTGAGTTCTTTCCTTGACGTTGACAAGCATCACAAGTCTTGATCAAGTCTTGGGCATCACGATATATGGAAGGCCAAAAGAAGCCGGCATCAAAGACTTTCTTCGCGGTGGCGTTGGCACCATGATGTCCCCCGGTGGGTCCTTCATGACAAGATTTAAGGATATCTTGAGCTTCTTTGCCAAACACGCACCTACGAATCACTTGATCCGTGCACACACGAAACAAATAGGGTTCGTCCCAAAAGTAATAAGATACATCCTTGAAAAACTTTCGTTTTTGTTGGGACGACATACCCTTGATCACAAACTTCCCCGCATGGTAATTTGCAATATCCGCAAACCATGGGGTACTATCATCACCACGAAAAGCAATCATACTAAGCGTCTCGAGAGGAAATGTTTCATTGATTTACTTGTTCTCTCGATCGCTTTGGTGAGGATTCTCAAGTCGAGATAAATGATCGGCCGCGAGATTCTTGGCTCTTTTTTTGTCTAGAATTTTGACATTAAATTCTTGAAGGAGGAGAATCCACCGGAGCAACCTCGGCTTAGCATCTTGTTTATTAAGAAGATATTTGATAGCCGAGTGGTCCTGATACACTATGGTTTGAGACAAGACGATGTCTAAACTTTTCAAAAGCATACACAACGGCAAGTAACTCCTTTTCCGTTGTAGTGTACTTTGTTTGAGCATCTATCATAGTCTTACTTGCATAGTGTATAGGCAAGAAGTGTTTTGACTTACGTTGCCCCAAAACCGCACCTACCGCATAATCACTAGCATCACACATAATTTCAAAAGGTAGGTCCCAATCTAGGGCAACTAAGATTGGAGATTCGGTTAACTTCCTTTTAAGCATCTCAAAGGCTTGAATACACTCATCCTAAAAGATGAAAGGAGTCTCTTTTTCCAAAAGATGGGTCATAGGCCGACCTATCTTAGAGAAGTCTTGTATAAAATGTCGATAGAAGCCGGCATGGCCGAGAAAACTCCTTACTCCCTTAACGGTGGTGGGTGGAGGTAATTTGGCAATCACGTCGATTTTAGCCCTATCAACCTCAATACCGGCCTTAGAGATCTTATGTCCTAACACAATTCCTTCTTTGCACATGAAGTGACATTTTTCATAATTAAGCACAAGATTCGTTTCCTCACAACGTTGCAACATTCTTTCAAGGTTAGAGAGACATGAAGTGAAAGATTCCCCAAAAACCGAAAAGTCATCCATGAAGACTTCCATGGTTTTCTCGATCATATCATGGAAAATGACCATCATACACCTTTGGAACGTCCCCGGAGCATTGCATAGTCCAAAAGGCATGTGACGATAAGCAAATGTTCCATAAAGACAAATGAATGTGGTCTTTTCTTGATCACGAGGGTCAATGGGGATTTGGAAATAGCCGGAAAATCCATCCAAAAAGCAATAGAATTCATTCCCCGCTAGTCTCTCTAACATTTGATCCATAAAAGGTAATGGAAAATGATCCTTCCTAGTGGCATCATTAAGTTTCCTATAGTCAATACAAACATGCCAACCGGTCACAAGTCTAGTAGGAATCAATTCATTATCCTCATTAGTAACAACCGTCATTCCTCCTTTCTTTGGAACACACTACACGGGGCTAACCCATGGACTATCTGAGATAGGGTAGATCATTCCGGCGTCTAGAAGTTTAGTGACTTCCTTTTTGATCACCTCATGAATCTTTGGGTTGACCCTTCTTTGATTTTGGATAGCGGGTTTATAATCATCCCCCATTAGAATTTTATGATTACAAAATTTTGGATCTATACCCTTAATGTCGGAAATTTTCCATGCAATGGCCCGTTTATGTTTCTTAAGCACTTTGATAAGTTCAACCTTTTCATTTTCCTTTAATCCCTTAGCAATAATCACCGGTAACTTATCCGTTCCTTCAAGAAAAGCATACTCCAAATGAGTGGGTAGTTCCTTAAGTTCTAATTCGGGTGCTTTCTCAATAGATGTTTTCATTTTAGTCTCATTTTCATTCACAACTTTTAAATCCATAGGTGGTGATTCAAAAGGATCCATATTCAACAATTTTTCAATTAAAGCAATATCTCCCTCGGGATCAAAATTCTCACTATCAAACTCACTAGGATCAAATGGTGTGCTAAGGTAATCATCAATTTCCTTTTCGATTTTTGAATAACCATTATTCTCAAGCTCTTCGAGAACGAAGTCACCTCCCTCAAATGGAGTGAGTGGAGGTTTAGCCAAAGACATAATAGGATTAGATGAAGTGGGATTGCCACTTTTAGAAGAAGCCGAGAATCCAAGCACTTCTTGAGAATATTCTTCACAAGTAACATCAATCACATCGATTTGATTAATTGATTCCTCGTAATACTTGGAAAAATATTTAGTTTTATCACCAACATCAAGTGTAACACTTTCATCATCAAAACGTAAAGTCAACTTCCCCGCTCTCATGTCAACTATAGAACTAGCCGTCATTAAAAACGGTCTTCCCAAAATAAGTGGTACACGAGAATCTTCGGGATAATCGCAAACTACAAAGTCCGTTGGAAAGACGAGTTTCCCTACCTTGACAAACACGTCCTCGGCTATACCTTTTGGTAAGGCGATCGATCGATCCGCTAGCTCGAGAGTCATCTTAGTAGGTGTAAGCTCGGGAAGTGGTAACCTTTTCCACACGGAAAGAGGCATCAAATTAATGCTATCGCCAAGATCGGCTAATGCTAAGCATTCTTCCATATTAGGGAACTCACATGGTATCAAAAACTTGCCCGGGTATCCAAGCTTTTTAGGAAGCTTTTGTGTAAGAACCGCAGAACAATTAGCATCTAAATATGTAGACATTTCAACCAATTTCCCTTTATCGTTCATCAATCTCTTAATAGTCGAAGCAAACTTAGGCATGTGAAGCAATGCATCCGCGAAACTAAGATTAATATGAAGATTCTAAAACATCTCTAAGAAAGTAGTCATTTAAGCATTGGACTTTTCGCGGAGCTTCTCTTGGTTAAGTCTCGAAGGGTAGGGTAGTGTGGGTTTAGTCTTCGGAAGCTCGGGTTCCGGAATAGGCAATTGGTCTACCTTTGGTGGAATAGGAATTTCCTTTTCTTTAACCACCTCGGGTTCTTGCTCCACTTCCCTTACCGGAGAGGTACTCACATGTGGAAGCAAAGGTCCGTCTAAAGCTTTCCCACTACGTGTGGTTATAGCTTTCATCTCACCCTTCGGGTTTGGAATGGTATTGCTAGGTAAGCCACCCGAAGACGAGGAAGGTCGACTCATAAAAGATTCAAACATCGAAAGCAATTTGTTTTGACTTTGTTCCATACTTTGTTGCATACGATTTTGGTTTTGTTCTAGCCTTTGTTGATTAAGCTCAATCTTATTGTTTTCCCTTTAATCGTATTTTGAAAATCGAGTTTCAAAGTATTAATTTGCCCTTGAATGTTGTTTTGAAAAGCTTTCATATTTGCCTCATTTGACTTGATATAGATTGACAACTCATTTTGATTATTGTGAAAACCTTGATTGTTTTGATTAGCATTGAACCCATTTCCTTGATTGAAATTCCCTTGGTTACCACGGTTAAAATTATTCCCATTGTTTCTATTGTTGTACCTATTTTGAACCGGTGGAAAACCCGGTGGAGCAACATGATTTTGACGAGGAACTTGACCGTTGGAGCCATAAGTTCCCGTCGCGGCAAAAGCACTAGCTTGATCAAACCCCGTGGTCGAACAAGCATAATTAGGATGTGCTCCACCACATGATACACATACATTCTCAACCATATTAATGGATCCATAAGGATTCTTCCTAATCTCATTCAACAAAGTCACGAATCCACTATCAATCTTAGAGTCCAATCTAGCAATCTCGGGATTTAATGAATTCACATTGGAAACACCCGGTGTGTTTCGTGAATATTGTGCTCTAGACTTATCCTCAATTATTCTCCACGCGTCTCTCGAAGTTTTTCTTAAAAGATTACCACTCGCGGCGGCATTTAAAGAATCTTGTTCAATCATATTAAGACCATTATAAAAAGTATTTATTTGATGCAATTCCGAGAAACCGTGGTGTGGACATTGTCTTAACAAACCTTTAAATCTTTCCCAAGCAACCCCAAACGATTCATGCACTTTTTGTTCAAATTTAGTGATCTCGTTCTTAAAGTGTGTTGTCTTAGATGGTGGAAAGAAGTAATCCATAAACTTAGACACTAAATCATCCCATGTTAAGATCGAACCCGGTGGTTCTTTCTCATACCAAATCTTAGCATTACCCTCGAGCGAGTACGAAAAAAGCATGAGCTTAATCATGTCATTCGGCACATCTCTAAACTTGAGAGTCGAGGTAATTCGAAGAAAATTCCGAATGTGAGAATGCGGGTTATCGGTCTCATTGCCACGAAATTGCTCGGCACGAATGAGCGACAAAATACCCGTCTTAATCTCATAATGATCCGCCAAAATAGCCGGCACAACGATTGCTTCCCCATACCCTTCGGTGGGTGCACGGAGCAATTCCTCCATTGTACGGTTATCGGCCATCTCTACAACAATAGGTGGAAGCTCGGGTTCCACTATTTGTTGTTGACGATTTCTATTTCTACGAGGAATATTTTCAAGCCTATTAAAATCAATCACAAGTCTAGACGAACGTAATTGCATACACTACAAAGACGAGAATTTAGAGGATTGAAGAAAAGAAATTAGACAAGAAGAAGATTAATTTTGGTATTTTATTTGGTATTGCTCAATCAATAATGATCGATAAAAAACAAGGAATAAGGATAACTACTATGGAAGTAAATTACGCTCGGTCGACTTTGAAACGATAGGTGAAAACCTAAACGTCTCGAGGTTCAGTAAGTAAACTACAAAAATAAGATTTATTACTACTTGAGTCGACAAACCAATAATAGGTTGTCCCTCTCAATATACGCACAAGCAAGCTGGGAAACGAGGTGGCACAAAGCACTTAAAAACCTTTTTCCTTAGACGGCTTTTTATAGCACGTCGCCTTATACCCACCTTATAGTTTGTATAAATCGAGTTCAAACTTCTTATAGTATTTATCTATTTTGCCTTTTATTTTTGTTTTGGATCCGACTACAATAGTAGGTGATGAAATCCCAACTAAGGCCTTATTTGAAAAGTATGTAAATTTATTGTGCTACGTAATACAATATATTAATCACAAAAAACGAGAAAAAAGATACATACTATATAATAGAAAAATAACAAAACTTTCCGAGGACGGAAAGGGTCTTCAAATCAACGATCAACAAATCTCAACGAAAACGAATCGTACACAAGATCCCCGGCAGGGGCGCCAAAATTTTTGATGTATGATGGAATGTATATGTGATAATTAAGATACGTTATAGGGTAAATTAGAAAATTACCTTTAGGAAAAAGTAATAGTCTAAAATTACCAAAGACGAATTCAATTAAACACGTGATGAATCAAGTTCGTTGTACACGAAGATCTTATGAATTTGAGACATTTTTGTTTTGAATTGGACAATCGATTTGAATTGATTTTCGGTTTTTAAACTAGAAATTAAATCTACCAATTTTAAACCTATTTTAATCCTAAAGTGCATGAATCGTAAACCCAAAATAAATCTAAATCAATTACTAAAAATTTAAAACTATTTGAAAATTAATCTATTTAAAAAAATCTATAAAAGTTAATCTATTAAAATAACTTTTAAACTATTTTTAGAAATCAAATTAAACTTTTTAAAACTAATTAAATTTATTAAAATTTACTTAAACCAAATCTATTTTTTAACACTTTATTTTTAAATCTAAACTAATAAAAATCTTATTATTTAAAAACTACTTAAACTTTTAAAGTTGATAAAACATTTTTATTTTTATTTTTTATTTATTATATTATTTTAAAACTATTTGTTATTTTTAAAACTTAAAACTTACTATAATTATAATGCTAATTCAATTAATATACACGGAAATTAAAGAAATTACAACTAAATTAAAGTCTGCCAGTAACAATTATACTATATTAATGAAGTAACAGAAAGTTAAACCAAATAAGCCAGTTAGCTCAGATGGCTAACACGCTGGTAATGCAAACGAGAGGTCTAGAGGTCGAGACCTACTTGGGACATATTTTTTTTTGGTTATTATTTCTTTTTGAACAGATAAGTTCTTTTACAGTCACCGGAGGTGACTTTTGCTGATTTTATGAAAAGCTGAAAAGGATTTCAGCTTATGAGCTAATCAGATCAAAGGGATCTGATAAGCTATTACTTAAACAAAAACACAGTAAGAATTAAATTGAATAAACCAAAATGAATATACCAGCAAACAAACCAATTACGATAAGCACCACTCAACAACAGTCATCCAGAATCAAGTTCAGTAAACCAATTCAGTAGGTTTATACTACTCAAACTATATAAACCAACGATTTAAGCAAAGCACAGAATTAAAGTTTCTAAAAAAATCAGTCCAAAACAAATAAAACTGATAAAAAGAAATTCACAACTAGATGTAGTCACATACTATAACTTATCATATTAAAACTTAAAATGTTTAAACTAAATAAAACAAACCAAATATTAAAACAAAACAAGGCAAACTTATTAAATCGCAATGCAGTTACAGCTTATCAAATCAGACAGACAGATTAGCAGATATAAGCTAAACAAATCAAACTAAAGCTTATCAGATTATCATTTTAATTCCCCAAAATCATAAGTTTAGTCAGTTTAATAAAATACAATAATTATACTCCTACAACCCTAATCCCATATAAGCTAAGCAAATCGACAGAACATGAACAACAATTAACACCATTTCAGTAATACCTAGCAGCTTATATAATTCAACTTAAACAGGACTATCTCGATATGCAGATTCAAACAAAGCTGATTGATAAACCAAAATCGATCATTAATCAAATCAATCAACAGATTCATAAACATTAATCTCTAAAAACTAAACAGATCCAAATAACCCTAGATCATTTATATCATTCATAACAAATTAATTAACAATAAAATTAACTAGGAAACTTACCCTTTAAAGAAAACCTTTGAGACGAAGGTTGTGCTGTACAACCTTATGAACCAGAATCAATACCACCAAACGAACCACCATTCACCATCAATATGAATCTCGAACAATTTTTCATAAACTTCCAGTGGGGAAGTTTATCCACCAAATTTTACTTCTATGATCCAGTCTAAGATATTAATGTGATTAGATCGAATAACATAAACATCATTAGGATAAAACAGATCTTAGATTTAAATTGCAATATTAACTAAAAATAGTAAGTAGGCACTATTTTGACTAAAACTCAAATAAATTTTATTAATAATCAATAAATGATTACAATACTTGATAAAAGAAGTTACAAATTAACCCTAATTCTATTTCTGCATAATAACATTAAAGTAAAAAGATAGATGATGAATTACAGAAAAATAGAGGGTTTTTATAGCCATCCTAAAGGCTGTTGAGGAGCTTATTCGAATCTTCAAAAGCATATTCGATCTATTATTCTCTCTCTTCCAGTTTTTGATCCTATAGTTGAGAATGAATTTTTGGCACACGGATCGCCAGCCTGTCACTTCTTGTGCTAGTTGTGTTTTCTAAGTGCTGAGGTGGCCTCTCTTGATTGGATGATGGGGAATGATGAGGTGTTAAGTCCAATAAATCACTGTCACGTATCCTTGCTTGTCCACTCTTCTCTTCCTTAAACTTAGGGGATTTAATTCCCCCACGCTTGAATCACACGTGGGAACAAAACCCCCTTATTAATTTTACTTTTGGGTAATTCATGAATAGTGATTAGGGTTTTCAGAGGTGAAAGTGGAGGCTGGTTAATTTTTGGGTGAAAGAAGATGGGAGACAAAACTTTGGTTGTATCGAAAAGATATGTGGTGTGAGAAAGAAAACGTTTATATAAATTGTGAGTGGGTGAAATTTTTATTTAATGTTGTCTGTGGTAGAAACGTGTGTGTACACGTTGACTTTTCCAAAGTTATAAAGAACTTTTCCATCCGTTCTTCTAATTACTCACAACATGGGCTTTTGGACCCAAATCTTCCATTCGTCTCATAATTTTGTTTCTTTCTGGGCTGGAATAAATCTTGGGCTCTTTTTAACAAGTTTTTACTTCATCCACCCGAAATTGTAAAGGATTTGGGCTTTGTTATGGACTTTAGTTAAAAAGTAGATATCATGCTCTTTTAAATGGGCTTTTGGGCCCGTTAGTCCAATGTGGGACCCACTAGGCCCAAATCAATTATTTAAATATTAAATCCTCTAAATCGAACTCGATTTTGGCTTCCTCGATCTTTTTCTTCAATATCGTGTCGATATTTGCCGGTTTTCGCGAACTTGGTACCTACACACATGAAACAACAAAACAACATATATACAAGGCATTTTCATAATATTTATGCATTTTTTAGTTGTTTTAAGATACAAATGATATGAGTAAAATCACTCATATCAAAATGCGACAAGTAAGAAAACACACTAACACATCAAATCAAGAGTACATCAAGCAATAGTCTAAACACTAAGCACACACGTACTAAGCCTAAGCTTTTCCGCAACTAATATGTTTAGACTAAGTGATGTATACTTGACCATAATCTAAACATGAAGCACACACGTACTAAGCATTAACTTTTCCGCAACTTAGATGTTTAGACCATGAGATGCACACAACACACAACAACATATAAATGCATCAATAAGAGTTAAGACATAAATGTAAAGGAAAGTACCAAAACGATGATTTATAGTGGTTCGGTCACAAAGCTCCTCTTCTCCTTACTCCAATCCTCGAGTACACCTTACTCGAGAGTTACTTCACTAGTCAACAAACTCCTTAAGGTGGAGAAACCATACACAACGTCGCTTATCCAATTTTCGACTCTAAGCTAAAAGTCGAGCCCTAATCTTAGGTAGGACCAATCTACACAACGTCGCCTACTTCACCATTTTCTGGTACAAGTCTAGATGTCGAGTCCTAATCTTAGGTAGGACCAATCTACACCCATCTACACCAATCTTCACACTAGTTATGTTTTATGGCCCAACATAACAAACCTTGTGTTTTATGGCCTAAACACATTAACCATATAGATCTAAGCACACAACACTTAGATCTATGACTCTAACACTATATCCAAGTTTTACACAACTTGGATCTACACAACTAACACCTAATCCAAGGATACCCATCACTTGGATCATCTACCCTTACAAACACATCCAAGTGAACCCAACACTTGGATCTTCTACATATACATAGTAAGAAAACAATGACTTGATCTAGAAGGAGAGATCTTCATCATGTTATGAATCCAACACTTCATGGTAATAAAAGTGTTCTTCTCTTTGCACTTGAGAGGATGAGAGGAAGGAGGATAGAATCACATCTTAAACAAGATTAATCAAAACTAACTAATCAAGGAGATTAAAGATGTTTTTGAAGAAACTGTGCAAAAAGGGTTGAAAGAAAAGCTAGAAATGATCCACTATTTATAGTACAAGAGTGCAACGGCTCTATATACCCGCGGTTCCTTATCAATAAGGAACCTCGGCCTTGGAGTCCATGCATTTTTGTCCTTTAGTGGGGATATGCCATCTGGGGTAGTTTATACCCTCAAAGGATATTCCTTTGGCATATGGAATATGCCAAATTCAAATTTCCATTTTCTTTTTAATAAATCATTTTCTTAAAAATAAATTTTATGAAAATATTTTTGTCATATTTGATTAAATGTGAGTTTTAAGAAAATTTTAATCCTTGATCACTTACTTAGGATAATGACATGTTTATTCATACCTTGAGTGATTCATGCCGAATGTGATCTTGGAGGTGTCTAGAAAAGTATACAAATGTATTCTTGAGTGATTACGAGAACCTTAACATTTTACATAATGTATTGCAAGTTATACATTTGTCATCAACAAAACACAAAGAGATTATATCGACAAAACATCGTAATGTTTGCACTAACAGATTACTTTCTGTCTTTCATCTTTCATGGTTACTAGACATATGGTATAAATATTTCGTCCTTCAGTAAGGATATTCCTTTTTTATGTATGATTAGTATTCCTCGTTTGATGCCATCTGTTTTCCCCAGTAGTTTACATGTCATTAAACTTTTTAGTAATTACCATGTTATGATTTTAAATTGCCTAAGCTATATACACGCATGCTATGTTCACCTAGTTATGGAGGTAACATAACCATATCACTTGAGGCATCAGTGTTATGACTCTTCTGCAACGAGAGTGATTTCTTGCAGCGTCCCTTTCAGTTATTGGCCACTATTATTATTATTATCATGTGGGGATAATGGGTGCCTCCTAGTACATGTTTACAGATTTACACGGTGACTGTGGTGTGTGCTCTACATCCGTCACATGGAGCTGATTCGTCCACCCAGACTAATATAATTAGAGGCAACCCCTCTAATTGCATGACAAGTTCACCCTCTATGTCTTCATGCAAGTTGATGCCTTTCATGATCCATATAGGATCTTTGGCATTTAAATTACATTTTCATGTTTGATCATAATACTTTTCAGATATAAACCAGATTATAAAACATGTTCTAGGTTTTCCAGGACTTACACATTTTTCTCTGCCTATTATACTTTACTTATGTTTCAGTTACTCGTATCATGTCATTATATCCGTTTACTGAGCGTATTGCTCAACCGTATTTTCCTTTCCATGTCCCATACGACAGGTACCCAAGGATAAACATAAGCTATTGAGAGTACGTGCATAGGATGGGAGCTACCTTAGACTTCTCTTCCTTTTGCACTTCATATATTTATGCTTGCTTGGACACTCATTTTAGTCTTTCTACTTCATTTACTTTATGCATGTTTGAGCTTATGTTTAAGAGCCAATGTTTGATTCCGGTTTTCCCTTTGGTCATGTATGTTTAGGACATATTATCTTGCATGCTTTGATGACACGCCATAATTATCATGTAACAGTCTACTTATCAAAGTGGAGTGTTACAGTTATGGTATCAGAGCCCAAGGTTTTGACTTGTAGGCTCTAAAACTTGACCTGTGACTAGTGGGTAGTCACTAGGCTCTTTCTAAAACGATGTTGTTTCATTCTACGTCACAATATTTTAAGTATTGTTGATCCTTACTCACGATGTTTTCATTGAAGTTTTAACTAGTATGGATTGGACCACAGCCATCCATATTCAGTCCCATGTTGTTAATTTCTATACATGACATTTCTCTTGAAATTTTGATGAGTATGGATTGAACAAAAAACGTCCATACTTAGTCACGTGTCTTTTCTTCGAATTTTGTGGACTGAACCATGGTCGTCCACACCAGTCAATGTTAGATCTTTGTTGATTATGCTTTTATGCCAATTAAGTTTTCACGCTTTCATGTCGATTTTATTTTCATGTTGATTACGTTTTCATGCTCCCTTATGATTGATTATGTTTTCATGATTCTTCATGTTGATTATGCTTTCATGCTAGACATTGATGGATTTAAATAATCATGTTTTCATGATAATCATGGTTGTTTTGCATTAATCATGCTTTCATGATAGTCATTGTTGAATTTTGTTTAATCACGCTTTTGCGCTTCGTACGCAACCAGAATTATGTCTACGCTCGAATAACTAGGCTATCATGTTACTCTCTTTAGTTTTGTCTTCCGACCGTCTAATCATTTACCTTTCTTTGATCATGTCAGATGGTCGACACCCGTACTGATCATCTCATGTGTATTCCACGTGTACTCCATGTACCGTATTCCATGTGTAGTTCAGGTACCGTATTTCGCGTGTACCCCATGTACCGTATTCCATGTGTACTCCATGTATCGTATTCCATGTGTACTCCATGTATCGCATTTCAGGTGTACTCCATGTACCGTAATCCATGTGTATTTCACTTACCATGCTTCATGAGTAATCGTTGGTCGATTCTCAATCAGCTCAGGAGTATTCCACTTATCGATGTTACTCAAGTGTTGATGCTGCTCACAACTTGAAGATTTTACAAGACAAAGACGGAGGCATTAGATTGAAGCGACTAGATGAGAGATATACTTCACCCACCAGACGATACCATCCCATTCCATGTACTTACCTTTTTAGTTAAATGTCACATGTC
Source organism: Glebionis coronaria (assembly GCA_025667525.1). Classification (NCBI taxonomy): domain Eukaryota; kingdom Viridiplantae; phylum Streptophyta; class Magnoliopsida; order Asterales; family Asteraceae; genus Glebionis; species Glebionis coronaria. The sequence goes on from CM046880.1 coordinate 418,571,505, forward strand.
ACTCAGTTGTCCTTTCAGACATAAGGGTGGGAACCGGTACCAGCCGGCCAGTCAATAGAATAGTTACATGAATCACGGTCATGATAATGACCGTCATAGAACTGACAGATAAGGCGATAGTAACCACTACCATGACAACAACTATTATAGCAATAACGACAGAAACTCTGGTAACGGACTTGACTAGAATACAAAGGGTCAGTAGTCCAACCGATCCGTCAATTATGGCATTTGAACCTAAAAGTTTCAATTTTATTCATACGCACATCTTGAGACTCATGTCAAGACCTTAGTCAAGACGCATGTCTCACGTATATTTTCTGAAGACACATGTCAAGACACCAGTCAAGACACATGTCATACAAATATTTTCTCAAGACATGAGTCAATACACATAACTCGCGTATATCTTCTGTACCAGGCCCTCAGTAATTCAAGATACCCTCCAAGGGGTACATCCATTCTGTTGTGTCATGTGTGAATCAAACCACTAGAATTTCAGGTACCATCGTTGACGTATTGTTCATGTTTAGACACGAAGTGTTCGCTCTGTTTAATCCTGGCGAAACACAGTCAGTGAGATTCACCACGTTTACTTCATGTGTTGACATGGCACATTATTTCTTGATCATGTATTACCTATATCCACGCCCAGAAAAGACTCCGTTCGTATCACCAGGTATAAAGAATTTTTTTCAGTTTGAAGATAAGATCCATTATGCTAACGCACTTTCCTCGGACATATGTGAGTTTGATACGATTTTGATTATGGACTGATTAGCAACACGTCACGCTATGATTGATTTCCATTCACATTCGAGTCATGTTCGGTGATATTTAGGTTCCTGAATACAGCCATCATGTTTTGATACCAAGAAAATCTGTACAAAATATTTCTGCTTTACAAGCACGTGCTTTATTATTCCATGGATAGGAAGATCTTCTAATTATCATTTATGACGTGATTTTTGAAGTTCGTAAATCCATGATCAGCCGATTCTTTCCGAGTTTCCGGATGTATTCCCAGAAGAACTTTCGAGTATACTCCCTATCCTCAAGGTGGAGTTTAACATCGAGCATGTTTCGGGAGCAGAACCAGTCTCCAAGGCTCTTTATCGCATGGCTTCCTTGAGCTAAAAGAGTTGAAGGATCGGCTGTAAGAATTTCTGGAACAAGGTTTATTCGTCGAGTGTATCACCATGGGGTGCATCGGTTCTGTTATTTAAAAGAGAAGGACGGTAGCATGAGGTTATGTATCGACTACCGTTGATTTAAACAAAGCACCATTCTTAATTGTTATATTCCTCTACGTATTGATGACGTGTTTAATCGACTACAAGGTGCTAAGCACTTTTCCAAGGTCGATTTACGATCATAATTCAAACAGTTGCGAGTGAAAGAGCAGGACATTTTCATAACTGCTCTTCACACACGTTAAGGTAATTACGAATTCGTGAGTATGCCTTTTGATCTTACGAATGCCCCAGCTGTATGTATGGACTTGATGAATCGAGTTCTCCATGAATTCTTAGACAAGTTTGTGGTTGTGTTCATCGATGACATTCTGATTTCTCTAAGTTTAGAGAAGAGCATGAAGATCATCTTCACACGGTACTACAGACTCTATGACAGAAGAAATTGTACACTAAATTTTCCAAGTATGAATCTTAGTTGATTACAGTAGCACTCTGAGCCGCATGGTTTCAGCAGAATTAGATTTCCATGGATCCGAAGCAGAGGGAAGTTATCACCAAATGGCCAAGACTGACGTCTGTGACCGAAGTACGAATTACTACCGCAGGATTTCTGAAAGTTTCTCAAGGTTAGTTTTACCATGACCCATCTTACGCGTAAAGGAGGGAATCCTACATTAAATTATGTATTCTAGAGGATCCTACGCTAAGAGAGGTCTAATTTACCGAGACTCGTAGTTTTTCAATTTCTATGTATCCAGTTTCTACAAAGATGTATCATGATCTCAAACCACATTCTGGTGGAGCGGTGTGAAACAAGATGCAGTTAAGTTCATATCTAAACGCCTGACATGCCAGCAGGTTAAGATAGAACGCCAACATGCTAGTAGTTATTTCAACCATTAGAAATTTCCGAATGGAAGTGGACAAGATCTCCATGGATTTTGTTACCAGACTATAGACTCAGAGGAAGCATGATACTAACTGGGTCGTGTCAATCATTGACCAAGTCTACATATTTCCTTCCTATTCGTAAGAATTATGTAGTTAACCAGTTGACAAAGATATTTCAACATGAAATCGTATGATTTCACGGTATTTCATCAACAATCATATCAGACGGAAATTTACGTTCACGTTCACGTTGACACTCAATTACGTCTCACGTTTACGATCACGACCTTGTACGCTTTCACGTCCTTGCCCATTTCACGTTTGCTTCGCATTCACGTTCACGACATTGTTCACGTTCATGATAGTATTCTATCTCACGATTTCATTTCACATCTTGTTCTGAAAAAGGGTTGCGGAAGACTTGGGAGACCAGACTCAAGTTTAACACAACTTTCCATCCTCAGAAAGCGTTTCACGTCAAATTTCACGTCTTATACCGTATCATTGGGAGTTACCTCCTCCGTTATCACACGTTCATTTATCATTCATCATATGTTCTCGTATCACGTTTAAAATATGTTTCACATATCCCGTTCATGATATGTTTCACGTATCACGATCATGATATGTTTCATGTATCGTGTTCACGATATGTTTCAGGTATCACGTTCACCCTACGTTTCTCATATTACATTCACCATATGTCCATTTATCACATTCATAATTGTACACGTATCACGTTCACAATTGTTCACGTACTACGGTTCCTATATGTCTCGCGTATCATTTCTTAGAGGTTGCTAATCCCATTATGTTCAGGTTATTTCGTATCGTATAGTTTCATGTATCTTAGCATGTTATTTCTTATCCACTCGATCAGATTCGCAAGGACCCATCGTAAGTTGAAGAACCATATATTTTCCATATCGTCAAGACAGGGTCATGAAGACCAAGATTATTCCTTTCGTCAGGATCTTTTGGAGGAACCATCCCGAGCGGGAATCCACTTGGGAACGGAGGAGTCCATCTAGACTTCGTATCCACATTTCCTTCCATGATCCAAGTACGTTCTTTTCAGCCATATCACGTTCCATGTTCTCTTCAGCCACATCACGTCCATGTTCCTTTCAGCCATATCATGTCTCTAATTCTAGTACGAATTATTCTTTTTAGAGGGGAAGAGTTGTAAAACTCGCATAAAATACACGAAGACATTAAATACACGAAAACACGGATTAATTAAAACTTTATATAATTAATCAATACACGACAAGTAATCATGAACATTAAATGAATAACGACAAGTATTGCGTATGATATTTATTTGATTACAAGTATTTACGTATAATAAAATAAATCATTACGCGATTAAAACACGAACTCACATCACGAATATTAATACACGAATATTTACAAACCACGAAAAAGGAAAACACATAAAATGGGTCTGTTTTGGTCGGTTATTAAAGAGAAAAGGATGGGCCCATAGCCCGACACATTTGCTAAAATTTACAACACAGGGAAAAACATGCTTTCATTCATTTTTAAGTTCCACAAAATAAAACTAGGGTTGTGTTGTGAATGGTGGCCACCGACAGAAACAAAGTCAAAGGGAGGAGATAAACGATTTTGATTATTGTTTCGAGTTGTGTGTTCACGTTGTTGGTTCTAGTTTGGCAAGGATTCGGTAAACACAAAAACTTAAATCTTTCTTTTAATTATTTTCTTTAATCATGAATTAATTCAATTGCTTTTATGAGCATGTACGAATACATAAAACATGAAATTAAACAAGGTCTTAATCGGGTGGTTTGGGTTTACACAGAAACCGAGACCATGGTGGTACAGGGACGGCAGGGCTACAGCTAGGGGCTAAACCCTTCGGACGTCCGCAAGCAGCAAATCCACGGGAGGGGAGTGTTTGTTTGAGCAGTGGGAAACCGAGAGCTGGGCTCTCGGTGGGAACTTCAGACCACCAGGGGAAACTGGCTTGCAGCCGGTGGGAACTCGGACCACCAGGGGGAAAACCGGCACGATAGTGGGTAGGCCAAACAACCAGTGGTTGTTTCGGCTGACCAGTGGCTACAGGCCATAACCGGTGGGAGTTTTTGGCGCTGTTTAGGGTGTGTTTGGTTCGGGTAAAATAAAACAAGAAAAGAGAACGTTTGGTTAATAATTTTTGCTTATTAAATCTCAAGACTTAGGATATATTTAAAATTATTAAATTTTTCATGAAATTAACATAGTCACTTAATTAATTAATCATGGACTTATAATAATTATTTAATATAATTATTCATGAAATTAACATGGCACATTTAATTAATTTAATTAAGGACTAAACTTAATTATTTAATTACATCTTAATCATGGATTATCAGTTAAGGTAAAGTTTTATTAATATAAAATCATATTATATTATTGATTATTAATCACTTATAAATCATGTATTATATTATTAATTAACAATTATTATGTTAGACTTAAGTACTTATTTATTAATAAACTTTACTATATTATGACATTTAATTAATCATGACTTATAATATATGCTCATTAAGATTTAGCTTATATCACATGCTTACTAAAGAAGCTTATACTCTTTATGAAAATATGCTAATTATGGAAACATACTAATTATGAAAACATGCTATTTATGGAAACTGATACAAACATTTTTCAATGGGTTCTAAACAATTCTCTCGATATCCTCTCGAATTGATCTCTGTCTTAAGTGGAATGATTTGTTCTTGGTTAATAAAAAGTGGTTGGTTTGTTTATCTATTTTAAACTAATGACAAGAAATTAAGTGTCGAAGAGTAAAATTAAAGACTTGAAAGATTAAAGTAAGAAACGAGTTCAAAAATAAATGTTGAAAACTTAAAGATTTTAATATAAAATAAATGAACATTCAATAAAAACTAACTCTTGGAAAACTTGGCAAAACTATGAACTTAATTGAAAAGTACTAAAATAAAGTAAGAACGGCACAAAGCAAAACAACTCAATCGGAATAACCATAAAAAAGGGGTGATCGGAATGTTATTCCGATCAGATGATCGGAATGTGGCAAGCTATGGTCGGAAAGTGGGGCAAGGACCCCAATCGGAATACTTTAAATCCAACCGATCGGAATAATGGAAAAAGAACAACTCAATCGGAATGTGGAGCAAGATCCAATCGGAATAAACGAAATAACATCAATCGGAATGTTTGAAAAAGCTACAATCGGAATCCAGGAAATTGGGGCAAATCGGAAAGGCTAAACCCTCTTCCGATCGACCGATCGGAAAGAGGGGGTGTTGCTTGGTCGGAAAGTACAATCGGAAAAGGGAGTTTCCCTTTCCGAAAATGGTGCAAAATCGGTACAAAAGCAAAGGAAATAAGCTATTAGGACAAGCCAAAACCCAAAACTAACTCGAATCTATTAATAAGCTGATCAAATAAGCACTAAAAACAACTTTTCCAAACTCAAAGTAAATAACTTTTAAATCAAATCAATAAAAAGATGAACTTTTCATAAAAACTTCAAAAAGTAAATAAGCTAAATCAACAAATAAGCCAATAAGAACAAGGATCTCAAAGCTTATTTATGTAAAAACTTAAGGAAACATAAAAAGTAAACAACTTTTTAATCACAAATCATAGATGAACAACACGGATCATACGAGATTTGTACCAAAATCAATAAAAGTAAAAGAAAGGAAGGATGAGATTAAAGATTAAAAGGTAAAACTTGAACTTGATTAATGAAAAAGGTAATACAAAGTTGATCTTGAAAGAGAAAAAGATGAAAAGTAGTGAGAGAAAGTTCTAAACTTTCTCTCTCTAAAACTAGAGAAAAATGAAAACTAAGCTAAGCTAAGTGTGTGAAAATTTGTGAGGTAAGGCCTTAATATAGGCGTGTGTAATGTGGTGGTAGGCTTGATTGTGCTTTGATTTGGGCTTCTTTTTCTTCTTTCTTCTTAAGTCTTCACGTGTCTTTAAATAAACGTTTCCGACTTGGATTTGAGAAGTGTCGGTGAATAATTCCAACTCGTCTTATAATCTTTTATTTATTAGACTCGAGTTCTTCGACATATATGAATTTTCCATCTTTGGCTCTATTCTTCGATAAATCTTTAAATAGGCACAATGACTTCAAATCTTTTGCATCTCTTGGACAATAGACTTCGTCTTGAGTCTTTTTCCTTGATAAAACCCGTGCAATCCCATGTTTTCTTCATTATTCATCCGGTTGACTCTGAAAACACAATAAACACAAAAACCACGCATAATTCCAGACAAATGATATTAAATACGTGTTTTGGTCTCGTTTTAGCCCGATTTAAGTGGTAAAAGGATGGGTGTTTACACACCTATCAAATCTCCTACACTTAACCATTGCCATGCCCTCATGCAATGCTTAGTGACAAAGCACATTTACACTTTTCTCATTATCAATCAACCATGGCCTTATTAAAATACTACTAAATAAAAATTTAAAGTACTAAGAGAAATTGAAACTTTAAAGTAAACAAAAGGATAGAAAATAGCTATGTGGAAATAACTTGCAAAGAGATCGAGGACTTACATTAGGGCTTCGGTGCTGCGGAGATTTATCATCCTCAAGTTTCACGTTCCCCAAACTAAGCTTAAAAACGAGATCATTGTCATTATAAGTTAGCAATTCAAACACTTACACACATGGCTTAATTAAATGCTTAGACTCCCTTATTCCTAGGTGTATCTCTTATATTTTATTTTTGTCTTAGAATGATCATGAAGATGCATTTTTGGACTTATTTCGATAGTTTATTAGGGCTGAAAGCAAAGTAGGACGATTTGATCGATAGTTAGCTAAAGGACAAAATCTTTTAAAACTGCTTCTCGTGATATCAAAAAGTTCATATCTTGGCATAACTTGGTTCGCGATTTGAGACCTTTCTCGGGCCGATATTTGGCATGTACTTCATACTTCATATCTTGAGAGACGTTCTTGAGATAATGGTCTTCTCATCGTAATAGAGTTTCTTCACTTGGAGACTTTTGAGGGGTACTCCAACTTTGTTGACCACGACTTCATGATTATTTCTTCAATCTCTAATTGGGATTTTGAGATACAACGATCCGCCTCCTTTTCGGACTTGGATCTATTTATCCTCATACCTTGTTAGGGTCTTTTCGGATAGACTTCTCCATGATCTTTATGGGAGTTGATTGCTTTTCGTCGTGAGTCTTGATCCTTCATATTGACTTTAGGAATAATGCTTTTCACATCACTTTGGATCTTCAGCAATAAAATTGAATCCTCATGCCTTGTTAGGGCCTTTTCGGACTCGCCAATCTTCGCGCCCCGCTTCATAAGTTATGCCTTGGCTATGAACTCTCGTCATTACCGAGCAACTTTTAAACGATCTTGGGCTAGAAGCTAAGTAACTTTTCAAATCGTACGACCTTACTTATTGCAGATAAATTATTAGCAAGTGATGGGAGAATATGCAAATAATTACACCAAGTGAGCTTGCGCAAGAATACCGACTTATAATTGACTCTATCATTTCTCGTCCTCCACAATTTAAAATCTCAAGTAATGAGACTCGTGGACACTTAGCCTAATAAACCAATTTAAGGTTTACATGGTTAAGGATACTAGCTAGAATAAACTTGGATAAGTCTATTCGGGTTGAGTCAAAATAAACGTAACGGGCCTAATATGTCAAAGATTTCTAAACTAGCTACACCACTTTATTAAAAATTTTGACTTTATTGCGGGATATATACATATGAAAGCAACGATAAAAATTTAAAAATTACGACTAAATGGCCAAAGTTAATTAAAAATTTGAAAAATGTTGAAAAAGATGATTTTCCGGTTAAATGAAGGCATTTTCATGGAAAAGTCCACTTAAAACTTCGATAGAAGTCCCCCCTACACTTAAGATAAACATTGTCCTCAATGTTTAAGCATGTGGGAAAAGTCTCCCCTACACTTATGACATTGTGCACGTTGGTTAACTCAAGTTAAGGAAGAGACGACTAAAGTGATCAATTTCAAATATGAGTATGAAGAAAATTGAATCACGATAGTTGACAGATAGAACCGGATTTCGGATAACACGGGAGCACGGTTCTTCAAAGTTTCCAAGAGTGCATTCATCCCTGTAATCACATCACCACACAAATACAAACACCTATGTAGGCCCCCCTACACTTAGGAGGTTAACACATAAAAAGATAGATACTCGGGCTGCCTCCCGAGGAGCGCTTGTTTTTGATAACCGAGTCACGAGCCTGACTAGACCCAAAATTAGTTCATGGGGAACATGGTGAGTGCTGGAATCACCTCCTGAGAGATGTCCTCACCAAAGTACAGCTTCAGACGCTGGCCATTCACCTTGAAATTGGGCCCATTTGGCTGAGAAAGCTCAATGGTCCCATATGGAAAGACGTTGGCGACGGTGAATGGACCAGACCAACGGCTCTTCAACTTGCCAGAGAAGATCTTCAACCGAGAGTTGAAAAGTAAGACTTGATCACCAACATGGAACTCTCGGTTCTTGATTTTTGCGTCATGAAGGATCTTCGTCTTCTCTTTGTAGATCAGCGAGTTCTCATAAGCTTCATTCCTCAGTTCGTTGAGCTCGTTGAGTTGAATCTTGCGATGTTCACCGGCTTTGTTGATGTCGAAGTTAGCCCACTTCAAGGCCCAGTGCGCCTTATGCTCCAGCTCGATGGGAAGGTGGCATGCTTTCCCGTACACAAGACGATAAGGTGTACAACCGATCGGGGTCTTATAAGCAGTACGGAAAGCCCACAGAGCATCATCTAACTTATCGGCCCACGCGGCACGATGCTCTCCCACAGTACGCTCCAAAATTCGCTTCAATCCACGGTTGGATATCTCGGCTTACCCATTGGTTTGGGGATGATAAGCGGTGGAAAGACGGTGATTGACACCATACTTAGCCATGACTCTTGCAAATTGATCGTTGTAAAAATGAGTCCCGCGGTCACTGATAATAGCACGAGGAACGCCGAATCGAGCGAACAGCGATTTCAAAAAGTTACAAACCACCCTTGCATCATTAGTAGGTAAAGCTTTGGCTTCAACCCACTTTGAAACGTAGTCAACGGCTACAAGGATGTATTTGTTTCCTTTAGAGGAGGGAAATGGCCCCATAAAGTCGATACCCCAAACATCAAAGATTTCACACTCTTGAATGAAATTCTGAGGCATCTCGTCTTTATGTGTGATCGTGCCTTGTTTTTGGCAAGCATCACATCGTTTAACCATCTCGTGAGCATCACGATAGATGGTGGGCCAATAAAATCCCGATTCAAACACTTTTTTGGCGGTGTAGTTGGGACCAAAATGACCACCAGTGGGTCCTTTGTGGCAAGCATCAAGGATTTCGAAAGCTGCCGGTCCATCAACACATCAGCGAATAATCAAGTCGGCACATTGTTTGAAAAGATACGGGTCATCCCAAAAGTAAGTCTTGATGTCTTTGAAGAACTTTTTCTTTTGCTGGGATGTTAACCCGTCAACGAGGATTCCACCCGCCAAGTAGTTTGCAATGTCCGCAAACCACGGGGTTTCGTCAGCAGTCGAGTTTATAGACATTAAGGTCTCCAGGGGAAAAGAATCATTGATTTCTTTGTTTGGATGATCCCCCTGGTAAGGATCCTCAAGTCTGCTAAGATGGTCCGCGGCTAGGTTTTCTGCTCCTTTTTTATCGCGGATTTCGATTTTAAATTCCTGGAGCAGTAAAACCCAGCGAAGAAGTCTTGGTTTGGAATCTTGCTTTGTCAACAAGTACTTCAGCGCGGAATGATCGGTATACACGATGGTGGTGGAAAGGACAAGATAGGGGCGGAATTTTTCAAAGGCATAGACAACAGCTAAAAGCTCTTTTTCGGTTGTCGTATAATGCAATTGTGCCCCAGTCATTGTCTTGCTAGCGTAATGGATCGGTTGGAAGTGTTTGTTCACTCTTTGTCCCAGAACCGCTCCAATAGCAAAATCACTAGCATCGCACATCAACTCAAAGGGCAGCTCCCAATTAGGGGTAACCAAGACGGGTGCCTTAGTTAGCTTATCCTTAAGCGAGTTGAAGGCTTCAAGACACTCTTTGGAGAAGATAAAAGGAGTATCTTTTTCCAAGAGGTGGGTCATCGGGCGAGCGATTTGAGAAAAATCTTTGATGAATCGACGGTAGAAGCCCGCATGACCCAGGAAACTTCTCACACCCTTCACGGTAGAAGGTGGAGGCAACTTGGCGATAACATCGACTTTAGCACGGTCTACTTCAAGACCGGCTTTGGAAATCTTGTGGCCCAGCACGATGCCTTCTTTTACCATAAAATGGCATTTTTCCCAATTCAGAACTAGGCGAGTGTCTTCGCACCTCTTTAGCATACGTTCCAAATTGGCAAGGCAAGAAGAGAAGGAATCGCCATAGACCGAGAAATCATCCATGAATACTTCCATAGTGTCTTCCACCATGTCATGGAAGATAGCCATCATACACCTTTGGAATGTCCCAGGAGCATTACATAAACCAAAAGGCATGCGTTTGTAAGCAAATGTTCCATAGGGACAAGTGAATGTGGTCTTTTCTTGGTCTTTGGGATCGATGGGAATTTGAAAATACCCGGAGAAACCGTCTAAGAAGCAGTAATAATCATTACCAGCTAGACGCTCGAGCATTTGATCCATGAAGGGAAGAGGAAAGTGGTCTTTTCTCGTGGCATCATTGAGCTTGCGATAATCAATACAAACTCTCCACCCAGTAACGAGACGAGTGGGAATCAACTCGTTGTGTTCATTGGGAACAACGGTTATTCCGCCCTTCTTGGGCACACAATGGATGGGACTTACCCACGGCGAATCCGAAATAGGGTAGATCAAGCCGGCATCTAGAAGTTTGATAACCTCTTGTTTGATGACGTCATGAATTTTAGGATTAACCCTTCTTTGGCTCTGGATTGTGGGTTTGAAGTCATCTTCCATGAGAATCTTGTGAGTACAAAAGTTCGGATCAATTCCGCGGATATCGGAAATTTTCCAAGCAATTGCCTTCTTATGAGCTTTAAGCACATCGATGAGACGAGTTTTCTCTTCTTCTTGCAAGTACTTAGCGATGATGACGGGTGACTTCTTCTCTGCTTCAAGGAACGCATACTCGAGATGAGGCGGCAACTCCTTAAGTTCTAAATCCGGAGGATTGTCGACGGGAGGCGTTTTCAAAGTCGTGGCATCGATAGCAATAACCGTGGGAGATGGAGGCGAGGGATTTTCTTCGTGGAGAAGATTGTCAAAGAAATTCATGTCTTCATCCCCATCGATAGGAGAATCATTAGTAGCTAAATTCGCATCTCCCATGGTATCTTCAAGATTGTTCCAAAATAAATCACTATCTCCAAATAGAGACAACGATGAATCAATGGAGGACACGGTCTCAACATTGGGAAGAGAGGTAGGAATACTTTTGCAAGCATCATTAAAGTGTTCTTCACAAGCCTCATCAAGAACGTCTATACAATTAACGCTCTCATATGAATAAGGCTGTTTAGACAACTTTCCCATGTTGAAGACTACTTTATCGTCACCCACTCTCATGATAAGCTCACCGGCTTCAACATCAATGAGAGTGAGACCGGTCCTAAGGAATGGACGTCCAACAATCAGTGGCACACGTGGGTTCATCTCGTAGTCGACGACAACAAAATCAGCAGGAAAGGTGAATTTGTCGACTCCTACAATCACATCTTCGGCTATCCTCACTGGATAAGCAACCGTACGGTTAGCTAATTCCAAAGTCATTTTGGTGGGGACTAGCTCTGGGAGAGACAATTGCTTCCAAACACTTAGAGGCATGAGATTAATACTGGCACCTAGATCGGCTAGGGCCATGAAATTCTCTACTCTCGGGAAATTACAAGGGATAAGAAAACGACCCGGATCACCAAGCTTGATTGGCAATTTCCTCAAGAGCACTGCAGAGCAGTTCTCATTAAGTTGGGTGTTGGCGAGATCGAGGAGCTTTTCCTTGTCGCTCAGAAGATCTTTAAACATTTTTGCATATTTAGGCATGTGAGCGAGAGCCTCAGCGAAGGAGATATTGAAATTCAGTTGTTTGAACATTTTAAGGAAGTTCGAAACCTGAATATCGTCCTTGCTTTTGAGCTTCTCTTTCCTCAACCTAGATGGATAAGGTATATTGAAAGAAGAGGAAGGCTTTGGTAGAATAGGATCACTCACATCCTTGGGTGGAGGAGGGGTAGAAGGAAGAGGTGGAGAAATTGGGGAAGGAGAAGGATGAGGAATAGGAGCTGGTGACTCGTTCTCCTTAGTCACAACCATCGGTGGAGGTATAGGAAGCTCGGGTTCCTTGGTACCTTTTCCACTTCGAGTAGTGATTGCTTTCATCTCCCCTCTTGGATTCGCAACGGTGTTACTTGGAAGAGTACCCGAAGAAGAGGGTTGATTACCGTTGAAGAAACTAGCCATCATGTTTCTTAAGTCATTCGTTTGAGTATCCATAGTGTTCTTCATATCAGCTCTGAGATCATTCCCTTGTTTCATCAGGTCTGCTTTCAAGTTGCGCACTTCCTGTTGGAGATTATCCACGATCACATCGTTAGTCCTCATGTAGGTTCCAATGTCTTGATGTGATGCGAGGGTTTGGTTTGAAGGAGTAGTGTATGCGGGTGGTTGATAAGCAGGTTGCTGGTAAACTTGGGTGTTTCGTGGTTGTTGCTGCTTGTGAGGAGGGATGTATGGTGTACGAGTTTGTTGTTGTTGAGGAGGGCGGTTGAGGTTTTGTTGTTGGTTTTGGTTGTTAGGATTAAAACCAGGTGGTGAAATATAGTTGTTGGAACGGTAGCTAAGCAAGTTGCGGTCACCTTGAGGTTTTGCTTGATAAGCGGGTTGAGTATAGGTGCCATATGCTGCATTAACATTCTCAGCAGGGTAATCTTGGGTGGCAGTACAAGTTGTGTAAGAGTGAGGACCACCGCATATCTCACAAGGTTGGCTGACAGCGTTTACTTGAGCGTTTTTGGCGTTGTTGCTGTTGTTGTTGCTGACGGTGTGGGTGACAAGCGATTCAAGAAGCGTAGTGATTTTGTCCAATCGCTTGTCGCTGTCATTAGTGCTAGCACTAGCGACATTGGTCCTAACACTCTTAGTTTGCACACGAGATTTGTTCTCAATGATATCCCAAGCAGCATTGGAAGTCTTAGCCAATAGATTACCCCCCGAGGCACTGTTCAGTGAATCTTGGTCACTCATGCTTAAACCATTGTAAAAAGTATTAATTTGATGTACTTTGGTAAAACCATGTTGTGGGCATTTTCTTAAAAGATCTTTAAAGCGATCCCAAGATTCACTGAATGACTCATCGTACTTTTGTTCAAAATTTATGATCTCATTCCGCAAAGCGGTAGTACGAGAGGGTGGAAAAAAGTAATTGATAAACTTTGTTTCAAAATCCGTCCACGAGAGAATACTCTGTGGCGGTTCCTTAGCAAGCCAATGCCGGGCTTGTCCCTCTAAAGAAAAGGGAAAAAGTTGTAACCTTATAACCTCTTGTGGAACACCATTGAATTTGACCGTGTTGGTGAGTTGCAAGAATCTCTTGATGTGGTCGTGTGGATCATCAATGGTTCGTCCCAAGAATGGTTGAGCGGAGACCATCTGGATAAAGCCTGATTTTAGCTCGAAATTGTTGGCGGCAATTGGTGGTATAACAATTGGATCCGTGTTGCCATCAACATGAGCTTGCAGCAGTTCAATCATCGGGCGATTATCCGGAAGGGGCTCATTGTTGTTGTTATTGTTCATGTTGTTGAAAGGCGGGTTGTTGTTGTTATTATTATTGTTTGGAGGTGGTACACCGGCCATGTCTAAGTGATCGAGAGGCTCGGGCTCTTGATATGACGTGGATCGAGTGCGCATACACCTGCAAAAGAACGAACAAAGAAAAGCAAAGCACAAATATTTTTGGTTTTTATGGTTTTTAAATTTTTTGTATTTTTGAAAATTTTGTATTTTTTAGGATTTTTAGAAAATTTTTGATGAAAAAGTAACGTTCACGGGGAACGGATCCCAAAATCCAAGTTCTCACAAAAAACTTTTGATCTTAACGAGAAGACCTGGCAGCGGCGCCATTTGATACAAACATTTTTCAATGGGTTCTAAACAATTCTCTCGATATCCTCTCGAATTGATCTCGGTCTTAAGTGGAATGATTTGTTCTTGGTTAATAAAAAGTGGTTGTTTGTTTATCTATTTTAAACTAATGACAAGAAATTAAGTGTCGAAGAGTAAAATTAAAGACTTGAAAGATTAAAGTAAGAAACGAGTTCAAAAATAAATGTTGAAAACTTAAAGATTTTAATATAAAATAAATGAACATTCAATAAAAACTAACTCTTGGAAAACTTGGCAAAACTATGAACTTAATTGAAAAGTACTAAAATAAAGTAAGAACGGCACAAAGCAAAACAACTCAATCGGAATAACCATAAAAAGGGGGTGATCGGAATGTTATTCCGATCAGATGATCGGAATGTGGCAAGCTATGGTCGGAAAGTGGGGCAAGGACCCCAATCGGAATACTTTAAATCCAACCGATCGGAATAATGGAAAAAGAACAACTCAATCGGAATGTGGAGCAAGATCCAATCGGAATAAACGAAATAACATCAATCGGAATGTTTGAAAAAGCTACAATCGGAATCCAGGAAATTGGGGCAAATCGGAAAGGCTAAACCCTCTTCCGATCGACCGATCGGAAAGAGGGGGTGTTGCTTGGTCGGAAAGTACAATCGGAAAAGGGAGTTTCCCTTTCCGAAAATGGTGCAAAATCGGTACAAAAGCAAGGGAAATAAGCTATTAGGACAAGCCAAAACCCAAAACTAACTCGAATCTATTAATAAGCTGATCAAATAAGCACTAAAAACAACTTTTCCAAACTCAAAGTAAACAACTTTTAAATCAAATCAATAAAAAGATGAACTTTTCATAAAAACTTCAAAAAGTAAATAAGCTAAATCAACAAATAAGCCAATAAGAACAAGGATCTCAAAGCTTATTTATGTAAAAACTTAAGGAAACATAAAAAGTAAACAACTTTTTAATCACAAATCATAGATGAACAACACGGATCATACGAGATTTGTACCAAAATCAATAAAAGTAAAAGAAAGGAAGGATGAGATTAAAGATTAAAAGGTAAAACTTGAACTTGATTAATGAAAAAGGTAATACAAAGTTGATCTTGAAAGAGAAAAAGATGAAAAGTAGTGAGAGAAAGTTCTAAACTTTCTCTCTCTAAAACTAGAGAAAAATGAAAACTAAGCTAAGCTAAGTGTGTGAAAATTTGTGAGGTAAGGCCTTAATATAGGCGTGTGTAATGTGGTGGTGGGCTTGATTGTGCTTTGATTTGGGCTTCTTTTTCTTCTTTCTTCTTAAGTCTTCACGTGTCTTTAAATAAACGTTTCCGACTTGGATTTGAGAAGTGTCGGTGAATAATTCCAACTCGTCTTATAATCTTTTATTTATTAGACTCGAGTTCTTCGACATATATGAATTTTCCATCTTTGGCTCTATTCTTCGATAAATCTTTAAATAGGCACAATGACTTCAAATCTTTTGCATCTCTTGGACAATAGACTTCGTCTTGAGTCTTTTTCCTTGATAAAACCCGTGCAATCCCATGTTTTCTTCATTATTCATCCGGTTGACTCTGAAAACACAATAAACACAAAAACCACGCATAATTCCAGACAAATGATATTAAATACGTGTTTTGGTCTCGTTTTAGCCCGATTTAAGTGGTAAAAGGATGGGTGTTTACACACCTATCAGAAACATACAATTTATGAAAACATGTTATTTATGTAAACATGCTATTTATGGAAACATACTATTTATGGAAACTTTCTATTTTTGAAAACTTACTAATTATGGGAACCTTCTATTTTTGGAAACTTACTATTTTTGTAAACTTGCTATTTTTAGAAGTTGCTATATATGGAAACCTGCTATTTTTGGAAAGTTACTATATATAGAAACTTGATAATTTTTAGAAAGTTACTCATTATGAAATATCAAGTATAATAACACATGAAACATGAAATACGTTAATCAAGAACACATGAAATACTAAGAAACTACATGATAAAACATGAAACAGTAAACACAAGACATGAACAAGTAAAACAAGACATGAACAAGTAAAACAAGTCAAGAACAAGTCAAGTAAACTAAGAACCAGTCAGTTATACATGAACATACAACTCATTCACGTCCTTTTGTCATGTAGCAATCGTGAAGTCGAAGTTGATTACTTTCCGCCTTTCATCTTTCATCGTTACTGGACATAAGGTACTGATATTCCGTCCTTCAGTAAAGAAATTCCGTCCTTCAGTAAGGACATTTCGTCCTTCAGTAAGGACATTCCTTTTCTATGTATGATTAGGATTCCCCGTTTGCTGCCATCTGTTCTCCCCAGTAGTTTACATGTCATTAAACTTTTCAGTAATTATAATGTTATGATTTTAAATTGCCTAATCTATATACACGCATGCCATGTTCACCTAGTTATGGAGGTACCATAACCATAACACTTAATGCACCGGTGTTATGACTCTTCCGCGAAGAGAGTGATTTCTCGCGGCATCCTTTTAAGTTATTGGCCATTCATGTGGGGCGAATGGGTGCATCCTAGTATATGTTTACAGATTTACACGGTGTATGTGGTGTGTGCTCAACATCTGTCACATGGAGCTGATCCCTCCACCCAAACTAATATAATTAGAGGCAACCCCTCTAATTGCATGACGAGATCACCCCTCCATGTATTCATGCAAGTTGATACCTTTTGATGACCTATATGGGCTCTTTGGCCTTTAAATTACATTTTCATGTTTAAACATAAGACGTTTCAGATATAAACCACTTTATAAAACATGTTCCAGATTTTCTAGGACTTACACATGTTCTGATACCTATCATACTTTACTTATGTTTCAGTTATTCATATCATGTCATTATATCCATTCACTGAGCGTATTGCTCAGCCATATTTTCCTTTCCATGTCCCATACGGCAGGACCCAAGGACATACATAATCTATTGAGAGTATGTGCATAGGATTGGACCTACCTCATACTTCTCTTCCTTTTGCACTTCATATATTTATGTGTCACACTCCCAAAATATCAGAGTATAATGGCGACAAGGGAGTGGTGACGTCATGATTATCATACGCACATAGTCACAAAGAACGACCTCTAAATGAGACGTTCGGAAAATAGATCACTTGTAATTAATAAAATAAATAGTTTTAAACAAGTGCGGAAGCATAAACTGAATACGGTTACAAAACATAGTTTTCTCAAATGGTACAAATGATCGTTGTTTCAAAGAAATGACGGCAATGCATGAGACCTCATTTAGCATCTTCCTTCTTAATACCTGAGAAAAACATTGCTAAAGTATCAACATAAAGTTGGTGAGTTCATAGGTTTAGTTAAGTGGAAATGTTTAATGAACCACAAGATTTTCCCAAATGTGATGACAATATAACAGATACAAAGTCATCCCAAAAGTATTTATTACAGTCTAAGCTCGTGACACCGAAGCGTTAACAACACCGGCAGTATAATCATATAAATGTAGCCCAAACTAGATGCCTAAGCCCACGACATCCTATCTCAGACTCAAATGAAACTGTGCCCGCTTGTCCCCTTGTTGGACAAAACAGACAGGGACGTCAATCCCGATAGATCTATCCATTACATTCGCGCTTACACAAAGTAATTAACGGTTCACGATTCACGGGCCAAAGCAACTGGGTTTTTAGTGGGACTTAGACTAATATATAAATCAGTAAATGCACTTGTGTTCACACGTTAAAATCAAGCAATGTCTCACCCCAAAAAGCAGTGAAAAATAGTAAAGTATGGGGCTATAAACTCACCTCGTTAATTCAGCAAAGAGAACGAAGATAAAATAGCTCGAGAGTATGGTTACGCTAGCCGCGACCTAATTAATTATGAGAATCGAGTTACGATACGAATAATTATATTATTAAAAGACTCGACACCCTAGTTGTGCTTGACGAAACCATACGTTTACGGAAAAGTACGATAAATAAAAGTCGGTTTATTAAATGGTCGGGTTTCACGGGTTAAATTATAACTTAAATTTACAAAATTCGTTTTGGGCTTTAACTAAACTAAATAAGTACACAAGGCCCAAAATGGGGTCCAATAACCTTACACACAAACCGGCCCAAGGGTCATTAGACCCGGCCCGGCCCATGGGCGGAATAAACAAGGAACGGAAGGAGTAAATACACGCGTGTTTACACACACAACTCCATAACAGAGAGTTAAACTCTCTCTCCTCTCTCGATATCATATCCACCGCCCCAATCCCTTCTCTCTCTTAAATCTAGATCGGTTCAATCCTTGCCATGGCTATTATCTAATCAGTTTGAATGCATAAATCAAATATGGGTGGTCTGAGGTGTTTAGATCGCGTGAGATGTGGGGTTTAATCCCCACATCAAACCGATTGGGTTTTCTGATGTGTTCATCCTTGTGGTTACGTCAATCTCCAGCCAAAATCAAAGATAAGTTTGTTCTCCTTGTTTTCTTTTAAAAAGATTAATTGATTTTCGATTTAATAAAGATCAGTTGGTTTAATTGATTTGTATAAACTTGTTGTGAATCATATGGTTCTCGGATTGAAAATAAATGAATTTAGGGTTTTGAAATATTTGGGGGTTTTCATCAAACTCGGGTTTAAACACAATTAATTGATGTTTTCTATTATAAAATCAAACTAATTTCAATATAAAATCGATTTATAAAAATTAGGGTTTCGGTCATTTGGGGGTTTTTGTATAACTCGTTTTCAATTAAATTAATTATGGGGTTTGGGTTTAGATTAGGTTTAATTAATGTTTTAATTAATAAAAAGTCAATCTAGGGTTTTTATAAAATTGGGGGTTTTTATGTTCGACTGTTTCTCATGTTTATGTGATGTTTTTGAAATATGAAAAGTACTAATTTAATGTTTAAAAAGGTTTTTAAATAATTAGGGTTTCGATTTGAAATGGGGTTTCTATACCCGCGGCAAGATTAATGGTTTTTAGGATGTTTCTGTAAAATAACAAATGGTTAAGACATTTGGATTGGTTGGTAATGATTGTTGATAATTTTGGCAGAAAGTAAGAACTTGGTTGGCTTGGTTTGATTCTCGGTTTGACATTTAATTGGGTCTCGGTTTGGGTTGACTTGGGTCTCGGTTTGGTTCTTGATTTGGTTGGACATGGGTCTCGGTTTGGTTCTAAGTCGGGTCTCGGTTTGGTCTAAATCGGGTCTCGGTTTGGTCTAAATCGGGTCTCGGTTTGGTTGACAGAAAAGTAAAATCATAGACATGTTTCAAGTATTAGCTATTAAAGTTTAACCAATTTCAGTTTTTAGTAAAAAGTATAAGACCATTACAATGACTAACCATTGTTTTGTTTATTCGCAGGTTTGTACAAAACGAGCACAACTAGGACTTCATAAAGGAAAGACGAAAAGACGAAAGACTCACAAAGGGATGCTGTGTTCGGTTTGCAGGTTCGGACGGGATGGAAGACTCTTTCGGTTTTGCAGGTTCGGACGGGATGGAAGACTTTCGGTTTTGCAGGTTGGACGCGACGTGTGGGTCGGCTGGACCTAATCTTCACTCTACCCAGGAGTTGTATTTGAATGACTTGTGCAGATTTTTGTGTTTGTAATTTGGACTGAGATAAACTTGTATTTGGACATTGGATAAACTTTGGGTTTGTATATAAACATGTATTGTTAGTCTAGGGTTAGTGTCAAGCTGAAAATGGTAACTTGTGATATACCCAAATGAGGTAAACTAGGCATGTGTGCTGTCCTTTAGTGGTTAGTGGGGAAATAAACTTATGAAGTTTATTTGTAGTTAGACATGTGACAGAAATTTGAGACTCTTGTAAGGCAAGTTTGGTAATAAATATAAATGAAAGTTTATATCCAATATATGTACATGCTGTGACAGCTATATACTCGACTCGGGTTCACAATGTTTAAGTTTAGACGCGACTGAATAAACACGACACTAAAACCGATTGACACACGATCCCAAAACAAAGCAATTGTGCGAGACTTCACAAAATCTTAGTAAGTATATCAATAAGCGTACGGCAAAACATAATACGCCCACAAACTTCGTGTATTGCATTCAACTTAATAATCGCGAAACATCGAGATGTTACATATGCTCTCCCTAAAAAGGGCTTTGTCCGCAAAGCAAAATAATTAACACGTTCCTGTCGACAACTCGTCGGTAAACAGTTAAAGTACTCGTACTATATGAATAAATTAAGATGGAAATTTGACGAATGTCACAGTATTCCCATGTTTTAGAGATTTCGTCACGAAATCAAGACGTTGTTGTAGTAGGTTGGTTAGCGAAAAGATGAGGATACTTGCTCTTGAATTGATCTTCACGTTCCCACGTGTATTCTGGACCTCTACGCGCGTTCCATCGGATCTTCACAATAGGTATACGGCTTTGCTTGAGTTGTTTGACTTGACGGTCCATAACTTCTACTGGTTCTTCTACGAAGTTGAGTTTGTCGTCGAGTTGAATCTCTTCTAAAGGGATAACGAGTGTCTCGTCGGCTAAGCATTTCTTCAGATTGCAAATGTGGAACACATTATGCACTCGGCTAAGTTCTTGGGGTAATTCCAAACGATAGGCTACGGGACCAATCCTCTCTATAATCTTGAAGGGTCCAATGTAACGAGGGTTTAACTTTCCACGCTTTCCAAAGCGAATCACACCCTTCCAAGGTGAGACCTTCAACATGACTTTGTCACCAACTTCAAACTCAAGAGGTTTGCGTCTCATATCAGCATAACTCTTCTGTCGATCCCTTGCGGCTTGCATACGGCTCTTAATCTTAAAGATCTTCTCAGTAGTCTCGTGTATGATCTCGGGTCCAGTGAGTTGTGCTTCACCGACCTCTGCCCAACACACGGGTGAACGACACTTCCTACCATACAGTGCTTCGAACGGTGCTGCCTTAATGCTAGTGTGATAACTATTGTTGTATGAGAACTCCACCAGAGGTAGGTGTCTATCCCATCTATTTCCAAAGTCAATCACACAAGCTCTCAGCATATCTTCTAGGGTTTGAATGGTCCGTTCACTTTGACCGTCGGTTTGGGGATGGTACGCAGTACTCATATCCAACTGCGTTCCCAATGCCTTTTGCAGTGACTTCCAAAACTGCGAAGTAAATCGGCTGTCTCGGTCGGAGATTATAGACACAGGCACACCGTGCTTCGTGACTACCTCCTCCAAGTACGTCCTTGCTAACTTATCCATTCCATCAGTCTCCTTGATGGGTAGGAAATGAGCCGATTTGGTGAGTCGGTCAACGATTACCCAAATCGTGTCGAATCCGGCTACGGTCTTTGGTAGTTTGGTAATGAAATCCATAGTGATCCTTTCCCACTTCCATTCTGGCAGTTCGGGTTGGACCAATAATCCTGATGGTTTCATATGTTCGGCTTTGACTTTGGCACAAGTCAAACACTTGCTAACGTATGTAGCAATATCCGCCTTCATGTTTGGCCACCAATACAACATCTTCAGATCATGATACATTTTGTCAGATCCCGGATGTATGGAGTACTTTGACTTATGCGACTCATGCATAATCAAGGATCGTAGGTCACCATGGCATGGTAACCAACTCCTATTATCAAGGCATAACGTTCCATCCGAACGTGCTTCCAACTTCTTTATCATTCCTCCAACATCTTCAGTCTTGAGAATTTCTTCCTCGACTGCTTCTTTCTGAGCCTTGAGAATTAAGGATGGAAGGTCTAAGTCAATGGTCATCATTAAAGCCTTCACCCTAAGAACTCTCTCCTTTCGACTCAAAGCGTCGGCCACGACATTTGCCTTGCCCGGGTGATAACGGATCTCGCAATCGTAATCACTGAGCAACTCTAGCCAACGTCGTTGTCTCATGTTGAGTTCCTTTTGATTCAAAATATGTTGTAGACTCTTATGATCAGTGAATACAACACACTTAGTACCATAAAGGTAGTGTCTCCAAATCTTCAAGGCAAACACCACTGCTCCCAACTCTAGGTCATGAGTTGTGTAGTTCTTCTCGTGCACTTTTAGTTGTCTTGATGCGTAAGCTATGACCTTAGTCCTTTGCATCAGTACTGCACCTAACCCTTTTATGGATGCATCACAATACACCACAAAGTCTTCATTACCCTCAGGTAGGGCTAGTATAGGTGCTTCACACAACATCTGCTTCAACGTCTGGAATGCCAAATCTTGATCTTCCTTCCACTCAAACTTCTTATCCTTTTGAGTCAATTCCGTCATTGGTTTAGCTATCTTGGAGAAACCTTCAATGAATCTCCTATAGTAACCAGCAAGACCTAAAAATTGACGGATCTCCGTGGGTGTTGTTGGAGTCGCCCAATCCTTTACAGCCTCGATCTTAGCAGGATCAACGTGAATACCACTGCTGTCGATCACATGCCCAAGGAATTGCACTGTGTTTATCCAAAACTCACATTTGGAAAACTTTGCATATAACTTCTCCTTCCTTAGCAGCTCTAATATGGTCTTCAAATGTTCCTTGTGCTCTTCTTCATTACGAGAATAGATGAGAATATCATCGATAAATACAATCACAAACTTGTCCAAGTATGGTTTGCAAACTCGGTTCATGAGATCCATGAATACCGCAGGTGCGTTTGTCAAACCGAAAGGCATAACTTGGAACTCGTAGTGTCCGTACCGGGTTCTAAAAGCCGTTTTATGAACGTCTTCCTCTCTAACCCTTAGTTGATGATATCCTGACCTTAAATCGATCTTCGAGTATATGCTAGATCCTTGCAATTGGTCGAAAAGATCGTCAATCCTCGGCAATGGGTAGCGGTTCTTTATCGTCAGCTTATTCAATTCTCGGTAATCGATACACATTCTAAAGGATCCATCTTTCTTTTTGACAAATAAGACCGGCGCTCCCCAAGGTGAGGAACTTGGTCTAATGAAACCTTTGTCAGAAAGTTCCTTTATCTGTTCAGCTAACTCTGTCATCTCGGCCGGTGCTAGACGGTATGGGGCT
Organism: Glebionis coronaria; assembly: GCA_025667525.1. Lineage (NCBI taxonomy): Eukaryota > Viridiplantae > Streptophyta > Magnoliopsida > Asterales > Asteraceae > Glebionis > Glebionis coronaria. Next base: position 418,594,777 of record CM046880.1, read on the forward strand.
CTAGCAACAGGCGCGGCTCCTGGTGTAAGCTCGATGTGAAACTCCACTTGCCGTGCTGGTGGTAGTCCGGGTAAATCCTCTGGGAATACGTCCGGAAAGTCTCTAACGATCGGTACTTCTTCCACCTTCTTCTCGTGATCTTCTTCTCCTCCTTTTTGTGTTACTTGAACCAAGAATACCGGACATCCCTTCTCAATGTATCTTTGAGTCCTGATACATGAGATGACTTCCAATCTTGATCCATTCTTCACTCCACTTCTTTCGCCTTGTATGATGAGTACGTCGTTTCCATAAGGAACACGGACACACTTCTCATGACATACAATCTCCGCGTGATGCTTCGACATCCAATCCATTCCAATGATGACGTCAAAACTTCCCAATTCTATAGGGAGTAGGTCGATACTAAACGAACGACCTTGTAGCCTTACACTACATCCTTTTAGAATAACGTCGGTGGTTACTGATTTCCCATCGGCTAATTCTACATTATACTTAACGTCTAACGCAGTAGGGGTAACATTTAGGCGTTCACTAAACATAGACGACACAAAACTCCTATCCGCACCAGAATCAAATAGTACTGAAGCATAGTTGTTATTGACTAGAAACGTACCAGTCACAACATTGTTGTCTTGCACAGCAGCTTCAGCACAGAGATGATACACTTTGCTAGGTGCCGTGAATCCTCCAGGAGTACTAGTTGTGGCTCGGTTATTCCCTCCTCGGTTCCCTTGATTCTGCTTCTGGTTCCCTTGGTTCTGATTTTGATTCCCTCGAATCTGGTTACTACGACCTTGGTTCCCACTGCTTGGACATTTGTTCTTGTAGTGACCTTTCTCTCCACATCCAAAGCAAGTGACATTTGCTCCTTGGCCACCTTGCGTTCCAGGTCCTCTTTGATTAGTAGAACGAGGTGGTGCTCGACATTCCTTTGCTTTATGTCCCGCCTTCCCACAATTGTAGCACGTAGGGGGACATGCTCCTTCGTGGTGTCGGCCACATTTTCCGCAGAAAGGAAGTCTTCCAGCGTAGTTCCTAGTATTTCCTTGTCCAGCAGTGAACACTCTTGCTACTTCTTGTCGCTTGTTCTGGTTGTAGTTGTTTGGGTTGTTGTTGTTGTTGGTATTGTTGTTGTAGTGGTTGCCAGACCACTTTCTTTTATCCCCAGTATTTTCTCCCAACTCCTGTACCACTTGGTACATCAGACTCTGAGCCATGTCGATTGCCTCGTGCAAATCAGTCGGCTTGGATGAAGTCACATTCCCTTTGATGCTCAAAGGTAGTCCTTCAATGTATCGCTCCAACAATCGGTCATCGTTGGGCACCATTTCAGGACATAACAAGATCAGCTCTTGAAAGCGCTGATTGTAAGCAGTAAGAGCAGTACCCTTGACCTTCAGGTTCCACAGCTCAACTTCCATCTGCTTGACTTCATTTCGTGGGCAGTATTTCCTCACAAACATAGCTTTAAATTCACTCCAGGGCGTCGCTTGGGCAACGTCAATGGTCACTGCACGAGCATAGACGTTCCACCAAGTCAAAGCACCATCCACTAACGTGCTTGACGCAAACTTCACCTTGTCGGCTTCAGCGACATTGCTAATCCCAAATTGGGATTCTAGCTTCTCAAACCATCTGGTTAATCCTACTGCTCCTTCAGTACCGCGGAAACTTACTTGCGTAACTGCACGAAATTCCTTGTAGGTACAAGTCCGTGCAATAGCATTAGTAGCTCCTTGGTTGGTCTCCTCCTGTGTGCTAGCTGTACGATTTGCTTCAGCGGTCGCGAGTGCCTCGGCCACTCGTTCGGCTATCATTTGGCTTAACATGACGGTGTCAATTCCACCGGTAGCGGCTGGCGGATTCTGCGTTTCGGATCTTCTAACTGGCGCCATAATCTAACAAGGTAATAGGATAATGAGTTTTTGCCAGACATAACATGCATGGCACACACAACACAATTATGAAATGCTCCAGGATATAATACACAATATATAATGATCTCACAATTTTTGCAACTCATAATATCATTCATGGAATCGTTTGATAGTACATCATAGTTTGTCATAACAAAATAAAAGAAAATAAAATACCAACTAGCTAAGATAAACTTCAAAGCTTAGTGGTCATACAAGGATAGGTCGATGGTACAAGATAAATCTAACTAGTGCCCTCACGGCGCTGATGAAGCTCCTTCTCCAACTCTGCTAACCTCCTCTCAACCACGAGCTCACGAGCCTGGGAATCTCTTAGTCTAACATCGGTATCATGACAAGCGGCTCTAAACCTCTTATCCAAATCTGCAACAGGGTCCTCCACTGGTGCCTCTAGTCCGCCTGTCTCCACCAATGGCTCTACTCCCCAACGGGTCATCAGGCTCCCAATCTCCTCAAGACGAGCGTTCGGCATGGATTCCATCTGATCAAGAACAGTAAGAAGCTGTCCTCGTAGACGGGTCACACATACTGTCAACACTGTCTCATCCCTAACTGGACTCTTCTTCGCCAGTGCCTCCAACTTATCCTGCACTTCATTATACTCTTCACCTAAAGCCTCTACAGCATCCTCCAACCTGTTCAACCGTGTCGTCACACATCCATCTGCCGCCCCAAGCATCACCACCGTCGATGTAGCTCTCCTAGGAAGAGGAGTCGTAGCTCTCGGTCCTGTAGAGATACCAGCGTCAGTAAGCATCTCCTGGTACACTGCAGGTACAGTCTCTGGTGGTGGTAGTAGTAATGGTGTCTCTGGGACAGAACTGGCAGGTGTGCGGGCTGCATGCCTGTCAGTGGCAGTGAAAGGTATGAGGGGTCGGTAAGGTGAAAGTGGTGGTCGAGCAGCTCTCCCCCGAAGACGTCGTCTCACATAGTAGAAAGGTAGAGTACCAGGTGCTGGAGCAGGAATAGCAGTCCTTTCTCCTTCGTCTTCAGATGAAGATGAGGAGATGTGTGCTAGGGAAACCTCAGGAGTAGCGGCATATACAGTAGGAGGGTCCTCAGTGTCTGTGACCTCCATAGGCTCTCCTTCCCCATCTGTAAACTCCATCTCATCATCCTCTGTCTCCTCTACCGTCTCATCTCCAGTCACTGATGTCTGACCTGGTGACTGCACCACGTCAGTGTCTAAGTCACCCTCTCCCCCGCCTTCTAGGCTAAGCACATCGTCAGCTGATGCATCAGGAATACGGATCGGTGAATGACGAACCTCCTCGGCCTCTCTCTCTGTATCGTCATCTGAAACCATCTGGTACCACGGATATCCTGACGGCGATCCTCTAGGTAGTCCTACTGATGTACTGATGGTCGACTGTGAACTACGGTTGTAGTACGCTCCTGTAGACGTGGAATCATCAGATGAAGACATCGCTGTAATCATAAACAAAATAAATGTGTGTAAATATCTTATAGAATTAGTCCGTAAAAAGGACATTAACATAACATAGCAATCATTGTTGAATCCACATGTATCCCATATAACATAATTCAGATTTCGTTGTTACACATGTAACCCATGTAAATATACCTCGTAATTGTTAATTCACATGTATCCCATTTATTACTTATGTATCTACATATACTTAATACTTACAATCCGTATGATAATCGATTAAACATAGAGCAGTTATAGTCTAGAGTTACTAAATGCAACCTAGTTCACTATAACTATGTCTCTGATACCAATCTGTCACACTCCCAAAATATCAGAGTATAATGGCGACAAGGGAGTGGTGACGTCATGATTATCATACGCACATAGTCACAAAGAACGACCTCTAAATGAGACGTTCGGAAAATAGATCACTTGTAATTAATAAAATAAATAGTTTTAAACAAGTGCGGAAGCATAAACTGAATACGGTTACAAAACATAGTTTTCTCAAATGGTACAAATGATCGTTGTTTCAAAGAAATGACGGCAATGCATGAGACCTCATTTAGCATCTTCCTTCTTAATACCTGAGAAAAACATTGCTAAAGTGTCAACATAAAGTTGGTGAGTTCATAGGTTTAGTTAAGTGGAAATGTTTAATGAACCACAAGATTTTCCCAAATGTGATGACAATATAACAGATACAAAGTCATCCCAAAAGTATTTATTACAGTCTAAGCTCGTGACACCGAAGCGTTAACAACACCGGCAGTATAATCATATAAATGTAGCCCAAACTAGATGCCTAAACCCACGACATCCTATCTCAGACTCAAATGAAACTATGCCCGCTTGTCCCCTTGTTGGACAAAACAGACAGGGACGTCAATCCCGATAGATCTATCCATTACATTCGCGCTTACACAAAGTAATTAACGGTTCACGATTCACGGGCCAAAGCAACTGGGTTTTTAGTGGGACTTAGACTAATATATAAATCAGTAAATGCACTTGTGTTCACACGTTAAAATCAAGCAATGTCTCACCCCAAAAAGCAGTGAAAAATAGTAAAGTATGGGGCTATAAACTCACCTCGTTAATTCAGCAAAGAGAACGAAGATAAAATAGCTCGAGAGTATGGTTACGCTAGCCGTGACCTAATTAATTATGAGAATCGAGTTACGATACGAATAATTATATTATTAAAAGACTCGACACCCTAGTTGTGCTTGACGAAACCATACGTTTACGGAAAAGTACGATAAATAAAAGTCGGTTTATTAAATGGTCGGGTTTCACGGGTTAAATTATAACTTAAATTTACAAAATTCGTTTTGGGCTTTAACTAAACTAAATAAGTACACAAGGCCCAAAATGGGGTCCAATAACCTTACACACAAACCGGCCCAAGGGTCATTAGACCCGGCCCGGCCCATGGGCGGAATAAACAAGGAACGGAAGGAGTAAATACACGTGTGTTTACACACACAACTCCATAACAGAGAGTTAAACTCTCTCTCCTCCCTCGATATCATCTCCACCGCCCCAATCCCTTCTCTCTCTTAAATCTAGATCGGTTCAATCCTTGCCATGGCTATTATCTAATCAGTTTGAATGCATAAATCAAATATGGGTGGTCTGAGGTGTTTAGATCGCGTGAGATGTGGGGTTTAATCCCCACATCAAACCGATTGGGTTTTCTGATGTGTTCATCCTTGTGGTTACGTCAATCTCCAGCCAAAATCAAAGATAAGTTTGTTCTCCTTGTTTTCTTTTAAAAAGATTAATTGATTTTCGATTTAATAAAGATCAGTGGGTTTAATTGATTTGTATAAACTTGTTGTGAATCATATTGTTCTCGGATTGAAAATAAATGAATTTAGGGTTTTGAAATATTTGGGGGTTTTCATCAAACTCGGGTTTAAACACAATTAATTGATGTTTTCTATTATAAAATCAAACTAATTTCAATATAAAATCGATTTATAAAAATTAGGGTTTCGGTCATTTGGGGGTTTTTGTATAACTCGTTTTCAATTAAATTAATTATGGGGTTTGGGTTTAGATTAGGTTTAATTAATGATTTAATTAATAAAAAGTCAATCTAGGGTTTTTATAAAATTGGGGGTTTTTATGTTCGACTGTTTCTCATGTTTATGTGATGTTTTTGAAATATGAAAAGTACTAATTTAATGTTTAAAAAGGTTTTTAAATAATTAGGGTTTCGATTTGAAATGGGGTTTCTATACCCGCGGCAAGATTAATGGTTTTTAGGATGTTTCTGTAAAATAACAAATGGTTAAGACATTTGGATTGGTTGGTAATGATTGTTGATAATTTTGGCAGAAAGTAAGAACTTGGTTGGCTTGGTTTGATTCTCGGTTTGACATTTAATTGGGTCTCGGTTTGGGTTGACTTGGGTCTCGATTTGGTTCTTGATTTGGTTGGACATGGGTCTCGGTTTGGTTCTAAGTCGGGTCTCAGTTTGGTCTAAATCGGGTCTCGGTTTGGTCTAAATCGGGTCTCGGTTTGGTTGACAGAAAAGTAAAATCATAGACATGTTTCAAGTATTAGCTATTAAAGTTTAACCAATTTCAGTTTTTAGTAAAAAGTATAAGACCATTACAATGACTAACCATTGTTTTGTTTATTCGCAGGTTTGTACAAAACGAGCACAACTAGGACTTCATAAAGGAAAGACGAAAAGACGAAAGACTCACAAAGGGATGCTGTGTTCGGTTTGCAGGTTCGGACGGGATGGAAGACTCTTTCGGTTTTGCAGGTTCGGACGGGATGGAAGACTTTCGGTTTTGCAGGTTGGACGCGACGTGTGGGTCGGCTGGACCTAATCTTCACTCTACCCAGGAGTTGTATTTGAATGACTTGTGCAGATTTTTGTGTTTGTAATTTGGACTGAGATAAACTTGTATTTGGACATTGGATAAACTTTGGGTTTGTATATAAACATGTATTGTTAGTCTAGGGTTAGTGTCAAGCTGAAAATGGTAACTTGTGATATACCCAAATGAGGTAAACTAGGCATGTGTGCTGTCCTTTAGTGGTTAGTGGGGAAATAAACTTATGAAGTTTATTTGTAGTTAGACATGTGACAGAAATTTGAGACTCTTGTAAGGCAAGTTTGGTAATAAATATAAATGAAAGTTTATATCCAATATATGTACATGCTGTGACAGCTATATACTCGACTCGGGTTCACAATGTTTAAGTTTAGACGCGACTGAATAAACACGACACTAAAACCGATTGACACACGATCCCAAAACAAAGCAATTGTGCGAGACTTCACAAAATCTTAGTAAGTATATCAATAAGCGTACGGCAAAACATAATACGCCCACAAACTTCGTGTATTGCATTCAACTTAATAATCGCGAAACATCGAGATGTTACATATGCTCTCCCTAAAAAGGGCTTTGTCCGCAAAGCAAAATAATTAACACGTTCCTGTCGACAACTCGTCGGTAAACAGTTAAAGTACTCGTACTATATGAATAAATTAAGATGGAAATTTGACGAATGTCACATTATGCTTGATTGGACACTCATTTTAGTCCTTCTACTTCATTTACTTTATGCATGTTTTGAGCTTATGTTTGTAATCTGATGTTTGATTCATGTTTTCCCTTTGGTCATGTATGTTTAGGACATGTTATCTTGTATGCTTTGATGACACGCCATAATTATCATGTAACACTCTACTTATCAAAGTGAGGTGTTATATTTAGGGTCTACAAAATCTAGAGGTTGTGTCACATACACCTCCTCATCAACTGTGCCATAAAGAAATGCAATCTTAACATCTATTTGATAAACCATGAACCCCATATATGAGGCAAAGGCAAAAAATAACCTAATGGCTTCAATTCTTGCCACATGAGCAAAAACCTCATCATAGTCTATCCCTTCTTCCTGTATATAGCCTTGAGCATCAAGTCTTGCTTTGTTCCGGACTACAACACCTCTTTCATCCTTTTTGTTCCTGAAAACCCACCTTGTTCCAATAACTCTCTTTCCAGATGGTAAGTCTACAAGAACCCATACCTTATACAATTCAAGAGCTTGAGAATTATTCTTAGGCTTTATCTTTGATAAGAAGCAAGCAAACAAACAATGTTGAGTATCTTTACGATTAGTTCTTTGTTGTTGTTGCTTGACATAGCTGATAAGAGCATGGGCTTCATTGCTTGCTTTGGCTTATCTCTTAGTCTGAACAGCTGACTTAGGATCTCCAATAATCTGAGATGATTGGTGTGAACTCTATGAGTGAGAGTAGAACTGAATGGAATTGATGTTTCCATGTTGTTAAAGTAAGCTACTTCACCTTTTGTATCATAGAAAGAATTGGAGAAAATTCCTTCCTTTGGACTAGCATACATGTCTTCATCATCAAGGGACTGAAGTACATCTTCCAATGGATCATCATCAGTACTTGGAGGAGTGTCTTTATCTTTCAAAAAGTTAAAACGATCAAATACATCATTTACTGGTATTAGACTCTGTCAAACGGTACTTGAAAATGAGGTACCGCTAGTATCTATATGTACCGCTGAACCTGTTGGCTCTAAAGGTTCTTCTCTATTTTGATCAGCTGCTGCCTTAACTGTCTTTTCTTTATCTTTTAACCTATGTAACTCATTCTTTAAGGCTTGATTAACTAAAACGCCTCACAAAAATCTGCCAATGATAAAGTCAACACGAAATCATCACCTCCCTTGGCTTGCTTGAAAGCCTTCCACCAGCTAAGAACATCACATTTGAACTTATAGCTAGCGAGCCTAACTTTAAACTCATCAGCACAACCCAACACCTCGAACAACTTCTCCATATGAGCAATCTAGTCTTCAGCCTCAACTGAAATAGTAGCGGAGCTAAATGAGCGAGGTTCTTGCTTACCGAAACGTTCCAACCAAGAGTGAATGGTAGGAGCCTAACCACGACTTCTACCATCAACATTTTGACGGACTTGATTGGTGATCTCGGTAGTGAGGCCAGGGATCAATGCAACTATTAGGCCAATGAAAGTTTTAACTATGGACCAGTCTAGATTTGTTTGAATTAGACTAAGTGCTTGTTGATCGCTGAAGAGGACCGGCGACAGAGACTAGACCAGTGGAAGGCAAAGCCTTAGCTGGCACACCAGGAACATTCAAGTCAAAGACAACGTCAGAGAAGTCGAAGATAATCTAAAGTCAAACTCACCAGCGATTATGGATAGCTAGGATGTTGAAGGAATGTAATGGTGTTCAAGGATCTCTGAGTTGACAACACTCAGAGATCACTTAAGAACCCTAGAAGTCTAGGATAAGCAAAGCTTACCCAATCCTTTATAGTTTAGGCGAGAGAATCTACCAAGTGTTTTGAGCGGGACAAAACAAGAGATTCAAGATAAAGCCTAGTACGACCTAGTGGGACAAAAGGTAAATAGTTGGCAGAACTGTTCACCTAAAGTTGGTTAAAGGTATGTCTCGATTTAGACATGCATTTAATACGTTGTACTCTTCCATTTAGAAGGTGACACATTTCAACTACTCCCACTAAGGAAGCAACCTCGTACACTATAAATAGGAGTGAGAAGGAAGAATTAACTGAACCCTTGTGCTTGGATAATTTATCTAAGTTAATTCTCTCCTTGGAACCACTGAGCCCTCAGCTGTCTACCAGCGTCTCATTGGTTCCCTTGTAAACTTGAGTCTCGAATCTAGTTTACTTGTTCCTAGGGTTCATATCTTGTTGTCATTCAACGAGTGTATTCATAGCACTTTGTAATACTTTGTTTATAATACTTAATAAAGCATTACGCGTTTGAAAAGTATTTCATTGTGTTTCGTGGTTACAAGAGTTATAGTTTATCAACAATTGTCATATTAAGGGACTTTCAATTGGTATCAGAGCGGTTTGATTTATAAAACTTTTCATAAACCGTTCTAGTTTTTAAAATCAAGATCTTAATATGGCTGATACTATACCTCCTCCACCTTTTGGTCAAACCAGTTTAGGTACCACTTCGACCACCATTCCGGCCACCACATCTACTACCATGCTTACACCAGTTGTAAGCACTGGTAATAATGATGATGACCTTCCCCAACTACTTGATGTTAGAGGAGGGTCACATGTGTCCAATGTACCAGCATTCGATGAAGAGGATTTCTCAAGTTGGAAAAGTGAATTTCTTATATATTTTGATGGCTTAGAACCCTTCTTGATAGAAATCTTAGAAAATGGTCCATATGTACCACTGGCCATTTCCTCTACCCCTGAGAGACCCATTAAGAAACCTGCTAAGCAATGGTCTCCAGCGGATAGACGTCTGGCTAACCAGGACAAGAGACTCAAAAGTATCATAGTCTCTTGCCTACCCAAGAACATTATGAAGTCCATCATTAAATGCAACTCTGCTAAAGAGATGTGGACTGAATTAGTTCTAGGGTATGAAGGTCCAGAGGAAACAAAAGAAACCAAGATCCAAGCCCTTAGACTTAAGCTTAATGCTTTTAAAGCTTTAGAAACAGAAACTGTTGCACAAACTTATACTAGGCTTAAGATTTTATTAAATGATTTAGGAAACAATGGAGTTGTTCTACCTAAGGCTGAGTGATGAGACGGCTTTTATACATGGTCTCATCGTCCAAATCGGGCTTAAAATGGTTAAATAGATCATAAAATACCATAAAATATGCTCGTATTCGTTTGTTGTATGTTTTAGGTATGGATATCGAGAAAAAGACAAAAAGATCACAAGAATCAATCAAAAACGAACACGGGAAACGAAGCCGCACAAAGAACCGGACCCGAATCATGAATTTCCAAAATGGTCCTTGAAGTTTTGAAGAATGTCAAGTTTGGTCCCTCAACTTTTGAAGATTGACACTTTATACCCCTCAAATATCTAAAATTACTTAGGGGTCCCTAAAGCTTGAAGAAACATCAAGAATATTCCTCCAAGATTGAAGAATTAACAACTTATGCCCTTATGTTAATAAAGGACTAAGCTTGTTAAGTTAAAAGGACTAACCGTGTAATGGCTAAGGATGGATGGTGCAAAGGGACAAGGACTGTTTGTGCAAAGCTGTTAAAAGAAGGCTGTTAACAGAGGGACTTAAACTGCCACTTTTCAAACTATTTAACAAACAAAATCATTAAATACCCACTCATTTATCTAATCCTAGCCCAAAACCCACCAGTTAACCCGACCCATACCCACTTGCCCAACCAACCAAATCAGATATTAATTAATCGTGTTTTTTAAAAAAAAAACATGGTTAATTATACTTATCTTTTTCCCGGTTTACACACACTGTGTAGATTAAACCCCCAATCCCTCTCCTAAGAACCCTAAATCCAAAATCTTGATTATCCAAAATTAAGTCCCAAAAATTTCCAGAACCATGATTTACCCTCACTTAATCAAAACCCCATCACAATATCCTCTCCAAACATACCCATGTGACGGGTAGGGACCTCCCCTGCCCCATCACTTTCGTCCCCACTTTCAAGAAACGACCAAATCGACAGCACACATTATTCCTTGGTCCCTAAGGGTTTAAGAAACGGTTGTGATGACTTTGGATGAGCTGGAAACACATGACAAGAAGACAGAGATCACAATAGGCCACTTTGACCAAGAACAATATTCAAAACACAAGGGTATTGTTGGATTTTCATCTATTAGGGTTTAGGAGGACTAGAATCTTCTGTAGCCGGTTATATAAGGCATTAGGATATTCTACTTTTTTTCTTGTTCCAATTTTTAGTTCTCAAATTTGTAATACGGTATTAAAATTTGATGAATGAAATTGAGTTCCAGTTTATTTTTATGCAAAACTTTACATTCCAGCACTTTAAAATACTTGTCATTTACTTTTCTTGCAAAATTTTCCGTTTCCAAGTAAATTTCACAAAAGCAAGTTTCTGTTTTTGGAGTTACTGTAGAAGAAGCTAATGTGATTAGCTTGTTTGGTTTACTTATCTGCTGGTTCAAGTGCCGGGAGTTGGTTTCGTCTTTATTTATTTGAAGTTTGGTTTGAGGTTACTGTAGCACAGCCTACTGGTGGCTAGTTTGAAAACAAGCTACTCCCATAAGCTGTTTTGTTCACTATTCTAAGTATTCAAGGTTTTGGAAGCCTTTGGTTTAGATGCTAATAGGTTTGAAGGCATTTAGATGTTGTTCCTTCCTGATTTGAAGAAGAGCATTTGGGTTCTTTAGTTGAGTTTTAAGCTTTTAAGCATAAGCTGGTTGAAAAGATCGTATAGCGTTGGTTGTGGTAGAGAGAAGCTTAGTAAGGTGTCATGGTTGAGCTACCAAGTTTTTGTAAGTTCCCTACATTTCTGCTTTAAGTTTACTCCTATAATTATCGCTATTGCTTATCATATATGATTATGGTGTTATCTGCTTATTGTTCTTCCTTATTGAACGTTCACTTTAGTTGCTTGTTCGTTTTTCTTTTCTGCTTATTTACTTGTATCCCCATTTTCTTTACTTGTTTTCGTTTATTCTGCCATGTTTTAGCTTTTAAATTTCAGTTCATGTTGTCTATATCAGTGTTTGGAAGAACCTTGTGTTTCTGTCTTAGTTGAATCTCAGGTATAAGTTTTTATAGAATCTTAATTTAGAGGTATTAGATAGTAATAATCTACTTTCCTTTCCTTATAAATTGAAAAAATAAAAAAAATAGACATAGATTTCTAGTTTCTGGTTAGCTTACTCAAAATCTCAGTCATATTCTGATTTTGTTGTTAAATGATTGTGTTTATGCTTGGATCATGTTTGTGCAATATTCTTAAGTTTTTCACATCACATTTGAGTGGTTGTAACTAGTTAGTTTAAGCTTTCTGCCTATTTGCTTTTTGGATCAGTTTGACTCATGGTTGGTGTAAGGTAGGGTAGTAGTGTAAGTTTCTGCTTAGGGTATTTGGACTTAGTTCTCGCTAGTACTTATCTTAGGTTCTACGTGTTAAGTTTACTCGCATCATCATTTTTAGGATAAGTAGTTGTAAGCTTGTTATTTAACAATAAGACAAAAAAAAAGAGAGAACAAGTCCTGCTGTGCACCATAGTAACAAGAGAAAGAAAAGAAGTAAATGGACCCACTGTTAGGAGTTAGGCTTGCTGCGTTTTTTTAGTGTCTTGTTGTGGTTAACTTGCAATATTGTCAGCTCAAGTTATGGTTATTTGGTGCTATTGTTGCGGTTTATTACTTTTCAGTTGACTCCCAGTAAGCACTAACTTATTGGGGTGCCGTTTGTAACAATAGTAACCAAAACGTATAAGGTGCCTGCTGTGTGTTTCGTCACCATCTGTGCAAAAGAGAAACGTATGCCCCAAAACCAAACAGACAAAAGCAAGAAACATAAGTGTCCCCTGCTGTCTTTTGTGGCGAATAGTTCATTTACTTGTGCTTGTGTCTATCAGTAGGTTTGTGGTTGTGAGTCGAGTTATTTATCTCAGCAAACACTCTCAAGCTAAAAGTGTGAACACAAGAAAAGCAAAAGAAAAAAAAGGGTGCATTTGCCTCCCCAAGAAAACCAAATGTGCACTTTGTTTCTCACCTTCTGTTCATTGAATTGTTATTGTTTAGATTACTTGTTTTTTTTTTGTGTTGATTATTTATGTGGTTGCAATGAGTGTGTGTTTTTGTGTTAGTTGCTTGATATATTGTTTGTGACTCAATTATAGCCAACTGCTGCTATTGAGCTTTTTGCAAAAACCAAGAAAATATAATCCAAAAAGGGCAACAAGGGATTTGAACCCCAGACCTTCTACAAACAACAGACGCCACAACACAAACTCCTCTTACCATCTGCTCTGAGTTGTTTTTGTTAATCCTTTCATTTTTTTTCTATTATACAGTTTTTCTTTCAGCTTATAAACTGTTATAATACAAGAGAAAAAAAAACATTGTAAAGTGGTAGCAGTGGGATTCGAACTCGTGACCTGCTGCTCAGCAGCCCTACACCCCAACCATCTGCTCCATGGCTACTTTTTGTTAAGCATTTCTTTTCTTTTTTCTTTATACTCATTTTAGTTTCGTAAAATAATAAGCTAATCAGCCCTTTAAGCTAGTTTTGAGCTTATTTGGGCTTTTCTAGTCAGCTTATTATTTTTCCTAGACTTAGATCAGTATTTCATACTTTCTATATTTTTTTGGTATTTTTATAAAATCGTTTAATATTTTTAAAGCGCTTAATTAGTTTTAATATTAATTAGTTTATAATAAAATAAGTAAAAGTTAAAAAATATAATTCTTTTTTCTAAAATTTTCTTTTGTTATTTAAGACGTAGGAAAAATAAATTTTATTTTATATAGTTAAAATTTCATAATTTTATATTTATTATTTATTTTCTAAGATTATTCTCATTTAAAAATTTAAAAAAATCATAAAAAATAGAAAAAAGTTTAGAAAAAATTTCAAAAAAATATTTTTAGTTTTTAAATAGCATAAACTAGGTTTGAAAATAATAAAGTTTGAATTTTGTCTTTTTCTTAGTTAAATTATTTTTTTAGGGTTTTTAATCTTCTTTAATATATAATAATAATTAATTAAAAAGTTTTCAATTTTTTTTGGTTTGCGTAGTATTCTTAGTTAGACTTAGGTTTAATATTTTAATTAATTTTTAGGTGAAATTTTTCGTTTGGTCGCGTTTTTACGTTCGTACGTTTAAGCGTTTTCGACCGTTTTTAGCGTAACTCGTCTCCGTTTTTCTTTCTTTCTTTCTTTCCAAAAACGTAATCACTCGATTAAATACGTCTATATCTTTTGGCTAAACACCATACCTCCACCGAGAACGAACTCGATTGTCGGTATTTGCGTTTTTCCTAAAACGTAATTACTAATACTTACCAACGACTTTTGTATTGCTTTGTTTTTCCTAAAATAAAGTATATACAAAAAGACAACATAAAAAATGGCGCCGCTGCCGGGGAGGTGTGTTTAGCCATATTTATTTATCGTGTTTGTTTGAGTGTTTACGTTTTATCGTAAATACTTCTTTTTATTTTTCTATACTATTAGCCATACAAGTAAATACGTGTTAAATTAAACTCAATTAACACTAAATCGTTTTCTCGTTTTTATTGTGCATAATATATTGTATTTACGTAGAACAATTAACACACAATAATTACCCAAATACGCGAGAAATCGCACCTCAATAGTTGAGCGTTCCGGTCACTATTGTTGTATCGAATTCAAACGAAATCAAAGGCAAAATAGATAAATACTCTTAATTGGTTTAATCTCGATAAATACAAACTATAAGGTGGGTATAAGGCGGTTGTATTTCACGACCTAAGGAAAAAAGGCTCTTAAGTGCTTCGCGCCGCCTCGTTTTCTCCGCTCGCTTGTGCGTATTTTGAAAGTGACGATTAATTAGGGGTTTGCCACATCAAGTATTATTAATCTATTTTTGTGAGTTTTAATTATTGAACCTCGAAACGTTTTGGCGTTCCGCCAACGTTTCAAAGTCGACGAGGGTTTTTACTTCACGTAATTACCTTCATTCTTCTTGGATTCATTAATCGAGACCTTTGATTAGTGGATAACTTTTGTAGATTAATTTCTACGTAATACACCAAAATTCCAAAAAAATTAAAAAACCAAAAACACAAAAAGATTCTTCGATTTTTCCCTCTATTTTCATAATTCTTTTTCTCAACCCCTCTAAATTTCAATTCTTCATGGATATTCATTGCCTAGGTTGTGGGAGACGAAAGTTTGGTTCCGTGACATGTCCATGGTGTATATGCGAAAGGTGCGGAGATTATATCGACTATGTAGATTTTAGATCTTGTCCCTCATGTAACCCGACCAATTGTTTGTATACTTCTAATGAAGAACGTCACCTCCATTGCCTATATTGTGGAAGACCTTCCCATTGGCACTATGAGTGTCCATTTCAATACCCAAATCGTCACAATCACGAGCCGAATCCGAATTTTGTTGACCAATCTTCGCAATACCCACCGTCGTGCGAGAATTGTGGAAATGAACCTCACTATGGGTACGATTGTCAACCGATGAACCAAAATACGTATTTCGACAATCAATTTTCCGGTTTTGACGAATCACACGACATGGGGTACAATTACGACAATGGGGGTGGTTATCCAAACGACGAACCGGATTTTTCTCAAAATCCGTGTTGCGACAATTGTGGGGGGCCTCACGATACCTATTCTTGCCAACCAATGGATTATGATGAACCCAATTCATACGATAATTCTGGTTTTGATAATTTTGAGGCCCCGCCCTACAATCTCGATCCTCAAAGTTCCCATGAGCCTGATCCATGTTACAATTCCAATTTTGACCAATCATCTCCACGACATGTTTTCAATGATGATCTCGGTTCTAGCCGCATCGACGAGTGTTGTAGTCGCATCGACGAAAGTTCTAATCGTTTCAATGAACGACTTGATACGCTCTTTCAACTAATTATGGAAAGAAATAATAACCCAATTGTTGAAGAGGTTGAAAAGAGCATCGAAGATGAAAAAACGAGGGTGTCAACGAACGAGGTTTTTGAAAATGTTTTCGAAAATAAACAACAAGAAAAACTCGTAGCACGTGTTGGAACGATGAATGTTAAACCTTTGGAACCTAATTATTCTAATGAAGTTAAAATTATCAAAGATTTTCGAAATCAAAATACACAAGATTTTGACGAAGATAGTCCGTTAAGTGATTTTGAAAAAGAAGAAATTGATAAGGTTTTAAGGAGAATCATTGACCCCTCGATTTTTGAAGAGTATCAAAATTTAATCCCGGAGGGTCGCGTTACTACTATTTCTACGTCTTTTGAGAACCCGCATTTGATCCCTCCGAAGGACCAATTTGAAACCATCAAGGCTACAACGTCTCGTGACGAGCCTTTTACTCCTAATCCCACACCGAGTGAGATTGTAGATTTATCAAGTGAGAAGTCCACCGTTGGCCTTGCTCACATTGATACGTTTTTCGACGCCGATGTCGAAACCACCAAGGCAAAATCTTCAAATGAAGAGCCTTTTACTCCTATACCCACTACGGAAACCGATGCCTCTCTAAGCATGGGGGAGACGAATCTTAGCACTAATCCTAGTGTCGAGATCCCTATTCCAATCCAAAGTGAGCCTACGGTTTTCTCCGAAGATGAGGAAAGTGATTTTGCTCTCGATGAATTTTTCCACGAAGATTCCAACGAGGCAAATCACAATAGTGAGTGTGAATCAATTTCACGTGATGATGTCTCTCCCATTGACACTTCGGGGAGAGAATCAACGACTTTTTCGAACCCTCTTTTCAATGACGATGATTTTTCCGCTAGTGATGACGAGTCACTAATCGACGAGGATGTTCAAAATACCGATTTTAAAATCTTTTCGAACCCTTTATTCGAATTTGATGACGCGTTCATTTTTGGTGACGTAAATCCTCTCTTTGATGAGACGTTCGAGGACATCGAGAGTGAGGATTCTAAGGATTCTATACTCGATGAGCCGGATTTGCTAGTCACCCACCCGACGTCTCATACGGTTGAGACTACTCTTTCTACTCATGACGTTTCCATTCTCGAGGGGTTCACCGATGGACCGCCTCTCGATGAGAATGAGGATTTTAGTGAGGCTTATGCCTTCGATCCGGGGGGAAATTTTGAAACTCCTATTTTGAGTAATTCTCTTTCAATTTTACCTTCGTTTCAAAGTGAACCTACCCACCCCCTCGGATATGATGAGTTTACCTACGTCGTAAGGAGTTTTCTTCCTTACAAGACGTATCCTCCGGCTTTGCGTATTTTATTTTCAACAAAATGTGAGGATACGATCTTCGATCCCGGTATAAAGGCTTTGCCTTTATTCACGGTTGCTTTTGGGCCTTGATTACATGTAAGTCCCACCAAAAATGACCGAACCATGATTATCCCTAAATGATCACATTTGTGGGGACTCGAGTCGAGCTTTTGACTCGGTTATAAAAAACAAGGTGCCTCGTGGGGGAGTTCCCATGTTTATCCTTGTAAATATTTTTTTCTTTTAATCCTAATGTGAGGGGATTTGTTCCCTTCCAACCTTTGTTCCGTGGTTGTTTGTGAATTATGGTTTTTAGATCATCATCTTCACGATTCAAGCCTCTCGTGTTCGTTTTACGAGACCCTCGATCGTTTGCTTTGAAGAATTTCTCGATATCCACACATGATATCCTTTTATGTTCTAACCTTAGGTTTTTAGCACACTTCATAAACGGCTATTAATTCTAGGTTACACCTTTTCCATGCTAGACTAAGCATTCGACTACGTCTCTAGTACGGGGGTTTTTCAACCCTTAGACTCGAAACATTGAGGACAATGTTTAACTTTAGTGTGGGGGGGTGAATAGATACTTCACTTTGCTTACGCCCTCGTGCACTCCAAAATTTTTGTTTTTTACTCTCGTTTTGTTGCAAAATAAGGCTAATGGCCAAATTTTAAAATTTTCTCATGTTTTCATAAGTGTTTAAGACACGAATGTAGATTTTCCGATGGCGAGAATAAGAGTAATTTTTGACTCGACCGTGCGTGTTGAGCACTTAGCTTCGATTCCTTAACTTTTTAGGCTAAGTCTCTTAAATGAGGACGAGAAATGATAGCGTTATTATAAGTCTCGTAATCTTTCACGATCTTATGTGTAGTAATTATTACTTATTCTCCCCACGCTTGTATATAAATAATTGTTAATAAATATTGAATTAGCGGTTTAGTCTCTATTGTTGGTTTCTAGTTTGTTTTGGTAGCTTCCATGTAATTAAATTGGGAAAACATTGAGGATTCGCCTGCGTCACGGTTTTGAAGTATTGGCACCCGAATAATCAAAGGTTTCACCTAATAATAAGATTTCAAGTGCTCACCTAAATCAAGCAAAAATTTGAAGCTCCCAAAAGCCGAAAAATCTATGCAAAGTTGAAAGTGAATCAAGCCTTAATCTTTGAAACCTTAAAGATCCAAAATTCGCTTTAGCGTGAGGATATACGTCAAGTCAATAAAACCACCGATGATGGTGGATAATAAAAGACAAGGGCAAGACCGAAGTCATAATAAAAGCTTCATGGCGAAGTTGAATAAAAGATGGAGGTAAACCATGATAATAAAACCACCGATAATGAGGCGGATAATAAAAATCTGGTAATAAGTCTCATGTTCAAAACCGTTCTAAAACCGTGTTTATCGATCCTCTTTGTTGACTTAATTTTTTGACATCGTTGTCTATTGGGATGAATTATTAATTTGATGATTTAGGTTACACCGTTAAGACTCTATTTTTGGATCTAATCTCTATTTACGCATAAGTCAATGATGTATCCTCGTGATCATTAAGACAAAATAAAATATAAGAGATACCAATTAGGAATAAGGGGGATTAGGTACATAATTAACACTCATGAGAAGTGATCGTGTTGCTAACTTATGATAACAATGATCTCGTTGCACGCTTAGCATGGAATTGGGTGAAAATCGAGGATGACGAAATTATCTCTATGAGGCACTCACGTGTTCTTATTCTATGAACCTAAACGTCCCATTTTGCGATGAGAATCATACATTATGTCTAAAACGCAAGTAGTAGTAATGTAGTTAGTTTATCTTTCAATAAAAGTAAATAAAATGAATTTTGGAGTTGTTACGATACTTTATTCTAGCATTGCGTGAGGGCACGGCAATGGTTTAGTATGGGGGAGTGATGAGACGGCTTTTATACATGGTCTCATCGTCCAAATCGGGCTTAAAATGGTTAAATAGATCATAAAATACCATAAAATATGCTCGTATTCGTTTGTTGTATGTTTTAGGTATGGATATCGAGAAAAAGACAAAAAGATCACAAGAATCAATCAAAAACGAACACGGGAAACGAAGCCGCACAAAGAACCGGACCCGAATCATGAATTTCCAAAATGATCCTTGAAGTTTTGAAGAATGTCAAGTTTGGTCCCTCAACTTTTGAAGATTGACACTTTATACCCCTCAAATATCTAAAATTACTTAGGGGTCCCTAAAGCTTAAAGAAACATCAAGAATATTCCTCCAAGATTGAAGAATTAACAACTTATGCCCTTATGTTAATAAAGGACTAAGCTTGTTAAGTTAAAAGGACTAACCGTGTAATGGCTAAGGATGGATGGTGCAAAGGGACAAGGACTGTTTGTGCAAAGCTGTTAAAAGAAGGCTGTTAACAGAGGGACTTAAACTGCCACTTTTCAAACTATTTAACAAACAAAATCATTAAATACCCACTCATTTATCTAATCCTAGCCCAAAACCCACCAGTTAACCCGACCCATACCCACTTGCCCAACCAACCAAATCAGATATTAATTAATCGTGTTTTTTAAAAAAAAAACATGGTTAATTATACTTATCTTTTTCCCGGTTTACACACACTGTGTAGATTAAACCCCCAATCCCTCTCCTAAGAACCCTAAATTCAAAATCTTGATTATCCAAAATTAAGTCCCAAAAATTTCCAGAACCATGATTTACCCTCACTTAGTCAAAACCCCATCACAATATCCTCTCCAAACATACCCATGTGACGGGTAGGGACCTCCCCTGCCCCCATCACTTTCGTCCCCACTTTCAAGAAACGACCAAATCAACAACACACATTATTCCTTGGTCCCTAAGGGTTTAAGAAACGGTTGTGATGACTTTGGATGAGCTGGAAACACATGACAAGAAGACAGAGATCACAAGAGGCCACTTTGACCAAGAACAATATTCAAAACACAAGGGTATTGTTGGATTTTCATCTATTAGGGTTTAGGAGGACTAGAATCTTCTGTAGCCGGTTATATAAGGCATTAGGATATTCTACTTTTTTTCTTGTTCCAATTTTTAGTTCTCAAATTTGTAATACCGTATTAAAATTTGATGAATGAAATTGAGTTCCAGTTTATTTTTATGCAAAACTTTACATTCCAGCACTTTAAAATACTTGTCATTTACTTTTCTTGCAAAATTTTCCGTTTCCAAGTAAATTTCACAAAAGCAAGTTTCTGTTTTTGGAGTTACTGTAGAAGAAGCTAATGTGATTAGCTTGTTTGGTTTACTTATCTGCTGGTTCAAGTGCCGGGAGTTGGTTTCGTCTTTATTTATTTGAAGTTTGGTTTGAGGTTACTGTAGCACAGCCTACTGGTGGCTAGTTTGAAAACAAGCTACTCCCATAAGCCGTTTTGTTCACTATTCTAAGTATTCAAGGTTTTGGAAGCCTTTGGTTTAGATGCTAATAGGTTTGAAGGCATTTAGATGTTGTTCCTTCCTGATTTGAAGAAGAGCATTTGGGTTCTTTAGTTGAGTTTTAAGCTTTTAAGCATAAGCTGGTTGAAAAGATCGTATAGCGTTGGTTGTGGTAGAGAGAAGCTTAGTAAGGTGTCATGGTTGAGCTACCAAGTTTTTGTAAGTTCCCTACATTTCTGCTTTAAGTTTACTCCTATAATTATCGCTATTGCTTATCATATATGATTATGGTGTTATCTGCTTATTGTTCTTCCTTATTGAACGTTCACTTTAGTTGCTTGTTCGTTTTTCTTTTCTGCTTATTTACTTGTATCCCCATTTTCTTTACTTGTTTTCGTTTATTCTGCCATGTTTTAGCTTTTAAATTTCAGTTCATGTTGTCTATATCAGTGTTTGGAAGAACCTTGTGTTTCTGTCTTAGTTGAATCTCAGGTATAAGTTTTTATAGAATCTTAATTTAGAGGTATTAGATAGTAATAATCTACTTTCCTTTCCTTATAAATTGAAAAAATAAAAAAATAGACATAGATTTCTAGTTTCTGGTTAGCTTACTCAAAATCTCAGTCATATTCTGATTTTGTTGTTAAATGATTGTGTTTATGCTTGGATCATGTTTGTGCAATATTCTTAAGTTTTTCGCATCACATTTGAGTGGTTGTAACTAGTTAGTTTAAGCTTTCTGCCTATTTGCTTTTTGGATCAGTTTGACTCATGGTTGGTGTAAGGTAGGGTAGTAGTGTAAGTTTCTGCTTAGGGTATTTGGACTTAGTTCTCGCTAGTACTTATCTTAGGTTCTAGGTGTTAAGTTTACTCGCATCATCATTTTTAGGATAAGTAGTTGTAAGCTTGTTATTTAACAATAAGACAAAAAAAAAAGAGAACAAGTCCTGCTGTGCACCATAGTAACAAGAGAAAGAAAAGAAGTAAGTGGACCCACTGTTAGGAGTTAGGCTTGCTGCGTTTTTTTTAGTGTCTTGTTGTGGTTAACTTGCAATCTTGTCAGCTCAAGTTATGGTTATTTGGTGCTATTGTTGCGGTTTATTACTTTTCAGTTGACTCCCAGTAAGCACTAACTTATTGGGGTGCCGTTTGTAACAATAGTAACCAAAACGTATAAGGTGCCTGCTGTGTGTTTCGTCACCATCTGTGCAAAAGAGAAACGTATGCCCCAAAACCAAACAGACAAAAGCAAGAAACATAAGTGTCCCCTGCTGTCTTTTGTGGCGAATAGTTCATTTACTTGTGCTTGTGTCTATCAGTAGGTTTGTGGTTGTGAGTCGAGTTATTTATCTCATCAAACACTCTCAAGCTAAAAGTGTGAACACAAGAAAAGCAAAAGAAAAAAAAGGGTGCATTTGCCTCCCCAAGAAAACCAAATGTGCACTTTGTTTCTCACCTTCTATTCATTGAATTGTTATTGTTTAGATTACTTGTTTTTTTTTGTGTTGATTATTTCTGTGGTTGCAATGAGTGTGTGTGTTTGTGTTAGTTGCTTGATATATTGTCTGTGACTCAATTATAGCCAACTGCTGCTATTGAGCTTTTTGCAAAAGCCAAGAAAATATAATCCAAAAAGGGCAACAAGGGATTTGAACCCCAGACCTTCTGCAAACAACAGACGCCACAACACAAACTCCTCTTACCATCTGCTCTGAGTTGTTTTTGTTAATCCTTTCATTTTTTTTTCTATTATACAGTTTTTCTTTTAGCTTATAAACTGTTATAATACAAGAGAAAAAAAAACATTGCAAAGTGGTAGCAGTGGGATTGGAACTCGTGACCTGCTGCTCAGCAGCCCTACACCCCAACCATCTGCTCCATGGCTACTTTTTGTTAAGCATTTCTTTTCTTTTTCCTTTATACTCATTTTAGTTTCGTAAAATAATAAGCTAATCAGCCCTTTAAGCTAGTTTTGAGCTTATTTGGGCTTTTCTAGTCAGCTTATTATTTTTCCTAGACTTAGATCAGTATTTCATACTTTCTATATTTTTTTGGTATTTTTATAAAATCGTTTAATATTTTTAAAGCGCTTAATTAGTTTTAATATTAATTAGTTTATAATAAAAGAAGTAAAAGTTAAAAAATATAATTCTTTTTTCTAAAATTTTCTTTTGTCATTTAAGACGTAGGAAAAATAAATTTTATTTTATATAGTTAAAATTTCATAATTTTATATTTATTATTTATTTTCTAAGATTATTCTCATTTAAAAATTTAAAAAAATCATAAAAAATAGAAAAAAGTTTAGAAAAATTTTCAAAAAAATATTTTTAGTTTTTAAATAGCATAAACTAGGTTTGAAAATAATAAAGTTTGAATTTTGTCTTTTTCTTAGTTAAATTATTTTTTAGGGTTTTTAATCTTCTTTAATATATAATAATAATTAATTAAAAAGTTTTCAATTTTTTTTGGTTTGCGTAGTTTTCTTAGTTAGACTTAGGTTTAATATTTTAATTAATTTTTAGGTGAAATTTTTCGTTTGGTCGCGATTTTACGTTCGTACGTTTAAGCGTTTTCGACCGTTTTTAGCGTAACTCGTCTCCGTTTTTCTTTCTTTCTTTCTTTCCAAAAACGTAATCACTCGATTAAATACGTCTATATCTTTTGGCTAAACACCATACCTCCACCGAGAACGAACTCGATTGTCGGTATTTGCGTTTTTCCTAAAACGTAATTACTAATACTTACCAACGACTTTTGTGTTGCTTTGTTTTTCCTAAAATAAAGTATATACAAAAAGACAACATCACTGAGGTTAATGCTACTTTTGTCAATAGCTTACCTAGAAAATGGCTTAGCCTGAATCAGACCTTAAAAGCTAATAATGCTATAAAGAATGATAACTTTAGCCCAATTGTTTGGAAGATATAACTATGAAGAAGGGCTAATTGACTCCATTTATAAATCAGAGACTGACAGATTTACCACCAGTATCACTGGTTCAAAAGCTCTTGTTGCTAACCATTCCTTTCAGGACAGCGACTCTGACATTGAAGAAGACACCAGAAGTAGTCAAGAATTTCTTGATGAATTACATGCTGAGTTTCATGACAAAGCTCTTTTAGCTGATCAAAAGAGGTACTACAAGAGATCTGGTAGAGTTGGAGCTGCAAAGGTTGATAAATCCAAAGTGTCTTGCTACACTTGTGGAAAGACTGGTCACTATCAAAAGGATTGCTGGTCAAACAAAACCTCCTCTCCAAGCTTCCCTTCATCCAGCAGCAACAACAACAAGAAGAAGTTTTCCAACTCTCATTTCAAGCAAACCTCTCTCTGACTCAGAAAGGAAGAAGGACTACAAAGTCAAATACAAAGCCTTGAAAGCTGAGTTGCTAAAACTCAATCAGAAAGCCGATGATGCAACAAAGAAAAAGGATGTTAAGAAGACTGAAAAAGGTCTGATCGCTGCCTCATTCGACTGGGATGATGAACCTCTCACTTCTAAGGATGAAGGTACCACCACCGTCAGAGCCTTTATGGTTGTCTCTGATGAAGAACCCGCTGTGGGTAAAAGTGAAGCAAGATCTGGTCAATGGGTGGATATCACTATGAAAAAGGTACAAAGAATGTTATCTATGACTGAAGGTCCTGATAGAGACCATGTCAGTGACTATACCTTGGTTGACCTCCATTTTGTGGAAGAGCAAAGAAAAAACATGTTAAACAAATTTCACAGTCTTAAACAGAGTTAAATCTTTGCCAATCTGAATTAACAAATCTTAAACCATTTGTGAATCTTGCTAATCAACTTCAAAATGAGGTGAGCAAATTATCCATTGAAAATGAGTCTTTGTCTGATGAAAATTCTAAACTAAGAAAAACCATTGAGAAATGGAATTTGGCTCAATCCACAGTCGAAGAAATAGTCGCTGGATCCATACCTGGTGATGTGGTTCAGGCTATTGGGGGAAAGGGTAGATTCAAAAAACATGTCCCTGTTCCCAATGTCAAATTTGTCCCATCAGATGTCTCTTCTCCTTCTTCCACCTCTGTGGATGAGAAGAACTCTGACAAAGAATCAGAGGTACCAGCTCCACCAAGACCCGCTGGTGCCAACCCATCTGATTCCTTGCTTGGCCCTAAACCTCAAACCAAAACCCCTGGGAATTTAATTCTCAAATTCACTGACAAAGCAAATAAAAAGGTTTTGTGGCTAAGGACTCCAACAAACCCACTCCTCCCCCTGAAGAGCTTTCTCCCACCAAGCAACTTCTCCTCACCCTGATGGAAGAGGTGAAAGGGTTGAAAGAACAAATCAACCCCAGAGTTAATAGTCCATCTGTTAACTCTCTTGGTGAGGGGTCTAGTAGCTCCAAGGGGAGAGCTTTGTTCAGACCTTGCAAGCACTGCGGTTTCAAGAATCACTCATCCAAGGATTGCTCCAAGAAACCTAAGTGTATCACATGCGAGTCCTCTGAACACACATCCAGAGAGCATGAGGAGATCATAGCGGTTCAAAGAACCAGAACTCAAATGAGATCTAAAACTCCTCATCGACCCTCAAGAAAGGCTGAGCCTAAGCCCAGAGATAACTCTCAGGGTTACAGACCTAACCCCCCCTGCAAATACTGTGGTTTCTTCGACCATCACTCTAATGAGTGCGAACATTATCCTGGATGTGACATCTGTGGAAGCATGCGTCATGAACCCAGGGATTGCAACCAAAGAGGGAGAGGTAACCAGAGAAGGACCAATGTCGCTGGTCAGCGACAGCATGGACCCACTAGAAAGTGGGTTCATCAAAGAAACTAATCTGGATTTGTTATATCTGTGCAGGAATATCTGAAGAAATCTGTTTGGTATCTGGACAGCGGGTGCTCCAAACAAATGACAGGGGTTAAACAATATCTGCACAGATATAAAAAGGAGTCTGGTCCTAAAGTATTCTTTGGAGATGATTCCTCAGGGGCTACTGAGGGTTATGGCTCCGTGGATTGTAATGGAATAACCTTCACAAAGGTCGCTTATGTCAATGGACTGAAGCACAACCTAATCAGCATCAGTCAACTCTGCGATGCTGGCTTCAAAGTTCTGTTCACCAAGACCCAAGAAACAATCTTCAATCAAAATGATGATGTTGTTCTTATTGCACCCAAGAGAATGGATGTGTATGTCATCGACATGACATCTTGTCCATAGGGGACAACCGCTTGTCTCTATGCCAAAGCATTTGATAGTGAAAATTGGCTATGGAATAAGAGACTCTCCCATCTCAACTTCAAAAACATTAACAAACTGGCCAAGAATGATTTAGTAGCTGGGCTTCCCTCTCCGACCTTTACCAAAGACAGACCCTGCTCAGTGTGCGAGAAAGGGAAGCACCATAGAGCCTCATTTAAGACTAAACAATCATTCTCCATAAATAAGTCCCTTCATCTCCTTCACATGGACTTATTTGGACCAGTAAAACCTCAATCCCTAAATCACAACAAATATACACTAGTCATTGTAGATGAATTCTCCAGATACACTTGGGTATTCTTTCTCAAAAGAAAGAGTGATGCTGCTGAAAGAATAATGTCCTTCATCAGAGAAATTGAGAATCTCAATGACTGCAGAGTTAAGGCCATCAGAAGTGACAATGGCACTGAATTCAAGAATCATGCCATGGAAGCCTTTTGTGATGAAAAGGGAATATCACAGAACTTTTCCAACCCAGGCACCCCTGAGCAAAATGGTGTCGCTGAAAGAAGAAACAAAACCCACATAGAGGCTGCTAGAACAATGCTCAGCGAATCAAGACTTCCTAAATAATTCTTGGGTGAGGCAGTGAACACAGCTTGTCATACACAAAACAGATCCATTATTGTGAAAAGACATGGCAAGACCTATTATAAAGTATATAGGAAGAGAGCCCCTGATGTAAGCTACTTCCATGTCTTTGGTTGCCCTGTTTTCATTCACAACTACAGACATCACCTGGGAAAATTCGATGAGAAGTCTGATGATGGATTATTCGTTGGTTACTCTCTCACCTCCAGAGCTTACAGAGTGTTCAACATCCGTAGAAAAGAATTAGAAGAATCCATCCATGTCACCTTCAATGAAGCAAACGATGTCATCAACCACACCAACTCAGAAGAATGTGACATTGACTTCAATGAAGTTAAATCTTATCCAGGGGATGATTTCTCACATCCCAAGGAATCATCCAAGGGCGGTCACAAGGACTTCCCTTATGTTCATGCATTTGATCCTCATTCAATCTCTGACATCACTCCAGAAGTTGAAAATGCTGAACAAATCACTCCACCCACTACTACGAATGATGATCTTATTGAACCAATCTCTCCTTTTGATGAAGAGATTATGGATGAAGAAATAATCTGTGAAGAACCCTCAGCATTCATTGAACCTGTTTTGACTCCTGAACCCACAGAGACTCCTGCTCCTCAATCCAAATGGAGTAGGAACCAAGATATTCTTCTGGTGAATATTCTTGGTGAACCCTCTAAAGGAGTCACCACCAGAGGTAAACTAAGATCTCTGGAAACCGCCTCAGCGAATGAATGCCTTTTCGCTGATTTTCTCTCTGAGGATGAACCCAAGAATGTGGCTGCTGCACTTCTAGATGAAGGGTGGGTTGTTGCAATGCAAAATGAGCTTAATCAGATCAAGAGAAACAATGTGTGGACTCTGGTAAAAGCTCCAGCTGGAAAGCAAGTGGTTGGAACTAAATGGGTCTACAGAAACAAGAGGGATGAAGCTGGCATGATTGTTAAAAACAAGGCTAGGCTTGTGGTGCTGGGATATAATCAATCTGAGGGCATTGACTATGATGAAACGTTTGCACCAGTAGCCAGATTGGAAGCTATCAGAATCTTCCTAGCCTTTGCAGCGTATATGGGGTTTACTGTCTACCAGATGGATGTGAAGAGTGCTTTCCTCAATGGAAAGCTTGCAGAGGAAGTATATGTCTATCAACCCCCAGGGTTTGAAAGCAGTGAGTATCCTGACCACGTCTGCAGACTTCACAAAGCACTCTATGGGCTAAAACAAGCGCCTAGAGCGTGGTATGAAACCCTATCCAAATTCTTACTTCAAAATAAATTTGTCAAAGGTACCATTGATCAAACCTTGTTCACTTATAGGTCCAAGGGTGATGTCATTTTAGTACAGATTTATGTAGATGATATAATTTTTGGTTCAACTAATATTACATTGAGCAAACAGTTTGCCAAATTAATGACCAAAAAATATGAAATGAGCATGATGGGGGAATTAATTTTTTTCTTGGGTTTTCAAATTAAACAGAATTCAAAAGGAATTTCCATTTGTCAAGAAAAATATGTTAAGGATTTGCTCAAGAAGTATGATCTGTCTGATTGTGCATCAGTGAAATGCCCCATGCTTCCTCCCAACAACTTTGGAGCTGATGACTCAGGGGTCTCTGTTAATGAGACCTTATATAGAGGCATGATTGGGTCACTGATGTACCTTACAGCAAGCAGACCAGACATACAATTTGCCACATGTCTCTGTGCTAGGTACCAAGCTAACCCCAAGGAATCCCACCTTGTAGCTGTCAAAAGAATTTTCAGGTACTTAAAAGGATCTCCCACATTGGGTCTCTGGTATCCTAATGGATCAGGATTCGACCTCAAAGCCTACTCAGACTCTGACTACGTTGGGTGCTGTCTTGATAGAAAGAGCACCTCTGGGAGTTGTCAAATCCTTGGTGGAAAGTTAGTATGTTGGAGCACCAAGAAACAAAACTCTGTGGCCATGTCATCAGCTGAAGCTGAATACCGGTTGCTGATGGAGAGCCCTTGATCCCTCATAATGAGGTGAATGCTGAAAGAGCAACTGGCAAGTCTCTGTTAAAGACCTCTGTGCAGTCTTCTTCTCAGCCCAAGGTGCCCAAGGAAAAGAAGGAAAAGAGGAAAGACATCCCCCTTTCCTCTGAAACCCCTTCTGTTAATCCTTCCAAGCCCAAGAAGACCAAGAAGAACCCATCCCCTTCTCTGGTGGATGTGGCTGTAGAGCCTGTCGCTGACAAACAACCAGAGTCTAGCATCTCCCAGTCAGCAGAGATGACTAAGAACCTGCTCAACGCTGATATCTCTCAGGTATTAGTTTGCCATTTTATTCTTTTGGAGGCTCACAAACAATCACTCTCAACATTCTGTAGGAGAGAGTGATGAAGACTTAGGGTTTTCCTCAACCCATAGAGTGTCTATGTCAGCACCTAGATCCTTAGGATTATCTGTACACTCTGTCTTAACACAAGGATATGATTCATTTGTGCTCATAACGCACCCCGATGATCCTTCACCCTCTGGATTGTGCTCTTGTCCATAACAACTTGAGTATGCTATAGGTCCCGACCCAGAGTCTCTGCACTTCACGCAGTCTCTGGGTCCCCTCATTAAAAAGAGTCCCAAAGAATTCATTCTTTTGGGGGGACTGAATAATCACCCTCAGTCTTCCTAGGGGCAGCGATAAAAGGCGACCATTACCTTCAAACAATTCACAACTAAAAGAGTCCCAAAGAATTTATTCTTTTGGGGGGACTGAATAATCACCCTTAGTCTTCCTAGGGGCAGCGATAAATGGCGACCTTTAACCTCCATGAATTCACAACTAAAAGAGTCCCAAGGAGCAATCCTTCAGGGGGAGCTGGATAATCACACCCAGCTATCCTAGGGGCAGCAAACAGCGACCATTCACCACATAATTTTCACAACTCAAAAGAGTCCCAAGGAGCAATCCTTATGGGGGAGCTAGATAATCACACCCAGCTATCCTAGGGGCAGCTAATGGCGACCCTTCACCATAACTATTTCACATTTAAAAGAGTCCCAAGGAGAAATCCTTAGGGGGGCTGGATAATCACACCCAGCTTTCCTAGCGGCAGCGAATGGCGATCTATAACTTCATAATTTTTTCACAATTGGTTACTAACAAATGTCATAACAGGCTCATAATCTTCATGAAGAACAGCAGAATGATGATGCCTATTCTATTGCTGGTGATTACAATACTGAAGTCCCCCACATAGATCTTGATGCCATGTCAGACACTGATTCCATACCAGAGGATGAGGTCTTCATTATCGAAGAGGACTTGACCATTTCAGACTATGCTGATATGGATGCTTATGATGACCAAGTTACATCAGAAATGAAACCCATCCCCTTCCCATCACTGCCCAATGTGCAAGAACTAGCTGCTAAGCGGCCATTGGACCAGAGGCTTTGTGCACCAACCCCAGTTCCCTTCGCAACATTGCCAAATATCATGGAACGAGGGGCCAAGCAGCACTTAGAATATTTACAAAAGCTCAAGCCTGTCCATGTTCCTCGAATGAAAGATGTTCAGGAACTCGCTGCTGAGGCTCTCTGGATCAAGAGGGGTGACATCAGTATCACAAAGCCCAAAGTTACAAATGATGTCATCCTCTCTGAACTACAAACCCTAACCAATGCTGCTGAGGAGCTCACCACAACACTAGAGACTTCACTAACTTCATCTGTGGAGTCCTCTATGTCTGCCTTACTTTCGCAACTACTGGGGAGTGCCTTGCAAGCTCACCTCCCAGCTGTTATTAACCAAAGCCTCCAGCAATACATACCATATGTCCTCTCATCAGCTGTCAAGGCAAATGTTGCAGCTATTTCTAAGGCATCTGAGCCTTCACGAACTCTTCTTCAAGAGCTGTTACAAGAGGAACTTAAGGAAATCTGCCTATTTGTTCATCAAGAATTCAAGAAGTTCCTTAGTCCTGGTTCAGGCACAGCTACTACCAGCGCTATGCCTGAGGGGGAGAATTCAGCAACCTCCACCTCTAAAGAAGAAGAAGACATTGCCTCACCTTAGGGGGAGCAGTCACTCAAACACCCAAAACCCTCAACAGTGATTCCTACACCACAACCTCTCAGATCCTTCAATCTCAACACTGATGCAATAAAGGATAAGGGTAAAGGAATTGCTATTGCATAGCCTGAAATAACCCTGCACTCCCTACAAGAAGAAGGTGGTTAGGCTCTCCAAAGACCCTGACCTAAAAAAATTCAAGAGTGCTGATGAACCACCACTCACACCAGAGCAAGCCAAAGCTCAAATCTTAGAACACCAAAGGCTGGCAAACATCAGAGCGGCTGAACTTAAAAGCAAAGAAGCTCTGAACAAGCTCTCTCCTACTGTAAAGGAAGCTCAGCTGGTGAAGCTCAAAGAATTGGAGGTTAAAAGGAGCAACCTTCTAAAGGAATATGAAAGACTTGTAAACCAGAGAGCTGAACCTGGTCAAATCACCAAGTATGCATGTTACACTGACAAGGACAAACAGGTGGTGATGACCCTTTACAGAGAGAACCAACTAACCAACTATAAAGTCTTCAGTGACTTTAAACTCAGAGATCTGGGCCTCTCTGAATGGTTAGAAGTGCTGGCTCTTGCCCAAAAGAAGACTGGGCCTGGTGCTGCCCAAATGATGAAGAATATTCAAGCAAAGCTTAATTGGGTAAGAGACACGGCAAAGAAGCTGAAGGTACCCCTACCTACTCAACTTTCACAACAACAACCTTCTCAAGGACCAAGGAAAAGGAAAACCCAAATGGGACCTCTGGTGGAGAAGTTGGTTACTGAAAACATTGTGGTTGATGGGATGCACAGAAACTTGGTTCTGCCCAAAGAGATCACCAAACCAGTAGGGGGCCAAGTATACTCAGAACCAGAGATAGGGATGGTCTTTATGAATGGTAATTGTGAGTATTACTTTCAGCGGATGAATGAACTACATCTGGCATCAACCATCCAGCTTATCAGACTCAAACAGGGCATCCTAAGGAATTGCAAAGCAGCTGAGGACTTTGAGTTTGAAGTTGAACTTGTCATCAACTCTAGGAGTGACAAGGTTGAAGCCCAAAGAATCTGTGATCAAGGCCTCGATCGCTGAAGAACCTTTTACTTTTTATTTATGTTTACACCTCTGGGTGCTTTTGTAATAGACTAGGTTCTTTATGTTTAATAAAACTTTGAGGTATGTTTGTTAAATTATGTGTAAGAAGAAGCTGTGTACTCACTTACAATAATTTTAGACTTAGTATAATTTATTAACAAATAGGGGGAGATTGTTGGGCCAATGAAAGTTTTAACTATGGCCCAGTCAAGATTTGTTTGAATTAGACTAAGTGCTTGCTGATCGCTGAAGAGGACCAGCGACAGAGACTAGACCAGTGGAAGGCAAAGCCTCAGCTGGCACACCAGGAACATTCAAGTCAAAGACAACGTCAGAGAAGTCGAAAGATAATCTGAAGTCAAACTCACCAGCGATTATGGATAGCTGGGATGTTGAAGGAATGTATTGGTGTTCAAGGATCTCTGAGTTGACAACACTCAGAGATCACTTAAGAACCCTAGAAGTCTGGGATAAGCAAAGCTTACCCAATCCTTTATAGTTTAGGCGGGAGAATCTACCAAGTGTTTTGAGCGGGACAAAATAAGAGATTCAAGATAAAGCCTAGTACGACCTAGTGGGACAAAAGGTGAACAGTTGACAGAACTGTTTACCTAAAGTTGGTTAAAGGTATGTCTCGATTTAGACATGCATTTAATACGTTGTACTCTTCCATTTAGAAGGTGACATGTTTCAACTACTCCCACTAAGGAAGCAACCTCGTACACTATAAATAGGAGTGAGAAGGAATAATTAACTGAACCTTGTGCTTGGATAATTTATCTAAGTTAATTCTCTCCTTGGAACCACTGAGCCCTCAGCTGTCTACCAGCGTCTCATTGGTTCCCTTGTAAACTTGAGTCTCGAATCTAGTTTACTTGTTTCTAGGGTTCATATCTTGTTGTCATTCAACGAGTGTATTCATAGCACTTTGTAATACTTTGTTTATAATACTTAATAAAGCATTACGCGTTTGAAAAGTATTTTATTGTGTTTCGTAGTTACAAGAGTTATAGTTTATCAACAATTGTCATATTAAGGGACTTTCAGCAACAATGGCTCACTGCACCGCCTCGTCGAAAGCAAGACCAACGAAGATGGGAGTATTTCCATACGCCATATGAGAGACATAAACAAAACAATGAAGACAAAAACAAACGCAAGATATGAAAATACGTATATACGAATGAAGCGATAATATCATAGTACAAAGTAAGCCTAAATCTACACAATCCTTACAGGTCATATCCTAGCTTAAAGGTCTCTGTTACCATAATTGTAACACTCGCTCTGATAAAGAGACTAAGTGCCATGTTATGGTGTCATATCGAAAACATAATAATATAAGATCCAAAACATAACTTATTAATTAAACCATAATAACCGAAAAGTCATCCCCAACAAAATCAAATCCCAAAACAACATGTAAAAGTACTAAAATTATAAATATAATCAGTAATTATTGACTCTCAGGGTAACTCTAGACATGCTTACACCCAACTCTCATTGCCCAGCTTCCCGCTTAATACCTACCGCAAGAAAAGAAAATGTGGCTAAGCTAACGCTCAATGAACATATATAAGAATAAAGACTGCAAAATGAAGATATGTAATGGAAATTGTGGATCATAATCATAATAAATGTACAAGAGATATAATAAGGAATATCAAAAGTGAAATGAAAGGAATAGTAGGAAGTGCCCACGAGCTCATACACATCGTATAATATCATACCACATAACCACACAAGTGCACATAGGTGGATCAAACCGTACCGAAAGAGATATGAAGTGTATTGCAAACATAACCCATTCACTGAATCACATAACATACTCACATAACCTATGATGCATCCATACGCTCCTACAAAACAAAGTCACAGTATGTACACTAGCTCATGACTAGCATGCACACACATAATAATATATAAATGTGCACATGAAAGGGAATGTCAAGGACTAATCACACCGCCCTAGATGGTGTCATACCGTTAGTGCATCAACGACATGGTCATTGTATCTTCATGACCAGTTACACATAGCTAGGGAAAAAAAGGAAATAAATCATAATCACAAAGCTTATAGGTCAAAGGGCCAATCATAATAGAGCAAATGAAGCATAGGAAAGTAAATGAAGCACACAAATCATAGTGAATCAAATGGATCAACGATATCATATCAAATCAGTGAGTAATCATAAGGGAAACATAACAATGGCATAATATAATCATACATACGAAGGCTAAAAAGGAATAAGAAAGTCCTTACTAAAAGGACGGAATATCCATACCTTAACGAACGCGCAATCACGAAACCGCACACAAACGCTAATAAGAACACACAGGTGTCACCTCAACTACAAAAGCATATTACCATATATAATACTTACCATAAATAAATCATGCTACTAAAGTTCCGATAAATAGGTGGTAGACACTAATTAAAACCGAAGTTTCCTTATTTAAAATTTTATGCCGGTATTTATGGTAAATGTCACTACTTAGTTACCCCATAATTAAGTTCCCATAAATTGTAATAAAAATAATAGAGGCTCCCATATGTGTCTATAAGGCCTTTGTAGATGGGTTTAAACCCATTCATTACCCAACCCATGCTATGACCCATAAACCCAAAACTAGCCAAAAAATAGTCTGACAGAAATATACCCAAATCATAGGCAGTTTTGACCCACTTAGACACCTCCATAATTTTTTGAAAAATTCCAGAGGGATGTACCAACATATGAAAATCATCCCCCTGAAGTGTCTTAACAAAACTCATTATAGTTTAGGAATTAGAATTTTTATGTTAGATCTAATATTTTTAGTTTGAAAATCAGTTTATGACACCTTAACTTGTAAAATCAAAAATTCATAGTTACATGCCTCATAAAAATAAAAGAACAAATGTTATAGAAACTAGACTCAAATTAGATAATTATAGACACTTAAACCATGTCAAAAGCTATTGTAAAACTCGTTTTATTAATGTTTTAATATGACCCTTTTTCCACATTGTCCAAAGCCCTTGATTTAAATAGTATAACTACCCATCTAAACCAACTTAGGGTTTCTAATTCATGATTATTATGACTAATAGACTTAATTAATACCCCTAAGGACTGCTTAAATATAAAAATATGTTATAGAAATTTATCAAAATCCTTTTACCACCATTACATATAATTAGGGTTTATAAAAACCCTAATTCCACAGTACATAAAACAAAGAATTTTCATGGTGACACTTGGATTTAAGGGGCTGAATAACTTACATCAAAAGAATGGCGATAATGATGAAAGGATCACCACAGTACCAAAACACTAAAATAACAAAGGAGAAAGAAGGATTACACAAGAAAGCTTCAAAACTCTAAGGGCACGTGTGGTACAAATAATTTCAAATATTATAAATGGAGTAAAGAATTGTATTCTTAGAAATAAAATATGAGGAGATAGTTTATTGAATTCTTATGTTTAATAGCGTTAGATATTTGAAATAAAAATATATAAATAAAAGTAGTAATTCTACATATTACAATAACATATATTTTTCAAAGTCGTTATGTGTTACTAAACACACAATGTCTAGAAAAGTATAACACTTGAGTTAAAGAAAGTCAAATCTTTTATACAACAAATATTTATATAAAATATCAATTAATAGTATCATATAATGAATAATCATGTAAGTCTCGTGGGTCCATTAGCATCGTAACTATTTAAGTATTAAATTTTTTAAATTGTTTTATAAAATAATATTAAGCATTACAAAATCACGAATTTATAAATCGTTGTTGGGCCAATGAAAATTCTAAATATGGCACAATCTTGATTTGATTTAAATTAGACTAAGTGTTATGTATCATTGTAGAGCCTAGCGATAAATGACCAGCTGAAGGCAAAGCCTCAGACGGCATACTAGACACATTCATGTCAAAGACAATGTTAGAGAAATCAAAGTTCATCTGAAGTCATACTCACCAACCATTATGGATTAGCTGGAATGTAGAAGGAATGTGATGGTGTTCGAGGACCTCTAAGGTGGCAATACTCAGAGGTTACTCCAAACCCTTTAAAGACTTAGCAAGTAGAGACTTGCCTTATCCCTTGATAGTTTAGGCGAGAGAATCTGACAAAGTACTTTGGGTGGGACAAAGTAAAGATTCAAGATAAAGAAGCCCAGTACGACCTAGTGGAAAACTGAACAGTCGGCAGAACTGTTCACAGAAAGTTGGTTAAAGACATGTCCAAGAATAACATACATTTAATGAAGTGTACTGCTTCCACACAGAAGCTGACACGTACCAACTACCCTCACTAAGGTAGCAACCTCGTAGTACTATAAATAGGGATAAAAAAGGGGAGACAAGCATCACTCGTAACATTGAATATTTTGTTTTTCTTTTCTCCCCTCTTGAACCTCTGGAGTCCAAGGCTGAGTTTCAGCGACTCTTAGGTTCACTGATAAATGAACAAACTCTTTGAACAAGTAAATTTGATTCGAGAATCAAGTTCATCTCGCATTGATGTCTGAGGTCATGCATTCATTCTTATATTTATATTCATGTTAATAATAATTTACGTAAATTGTTTAACTTTCTTAAATGTCAAAATAGAAATACACAAATAATTTGTATATTTATTTGAATATTTATAATCATGTGATTTATTTATTTTTTTAATATAACATAGATGTTATTTTTTTAAAATATAAAATATAAAGGGTATAAAGTTTAATAGAATATTTTTTTAAAAGTTATTAAAAATATGAAAAATTATAAATATATATTTAAGTCTATCTAACTCATTTAAAATCGAACCACTAAAGTTTTATTTATCCCTTCATCCTTTTTTAACTTTTCATTTTCACAAATTTAACACATATATTTTTGTGTGTTTTTATTAAACTATTTCACCAAATTTTTTAATTTTAATTAAACTGAGTTTAATTTTTATTTTTTTCGATCAATCATAATACTCGATTTTGTTTATATGTTAAAATCAAACCATTTAATTAGTCTAATTTTTTTCTACAACCTACATTTTTTATTAAAATTTCCGGATAATAATTTTCTTTTATTATATACATAAAAGATTTAAACCGAATAAACCGAATTATAAAAAACAGAGCCGATAACACAATCG
This sequence comes from Glebionis coronaria, assembly GCA_025667525.1. Classification (NCBI taxonomy): domain Eukaryota; kingdom Viridiplantae; phylum Streptophyta; class Magnoliopsida; order Asterales; family Asteraceae; genus Glebionis; species Glebionis coronaria. The sequence continues at coordinate 418,631,460 of CM046880.1, forward strand.
CCCACAATACACCAGCTAGCCCACTTGGACCCACCCAAATTATAACAACTCGGCCCATAGAAAAAATCAACCCTACAATCTCTTTTTCTTATAAGAAACACACTATCCACACATGTTGAGAGGATATCACAGCCGTCATTTGGAGAAGGAGCCACATAACATTCACAGGTCGGTTTCATAGTGAACACTAATTTTTTACCATTTGAGTTTATTTATTGCTTTTAAAACTAGTTAATGGTTTAGATCTATTTTTTTAAAGTGTGTATGTAGTTATATTTCATTTTATCAAATCTGTGTCAAATATTTAACTTTATACTATGTATTATTTGAAGTCTAAAAAATTAGTAGTAATGATTATGAAGCTTTTAGATGGATCTGGAGTTTATGGTGAAGTGAGTCTCATCATCTAAATTTTTTTTATCTTTTTATTTTTAGTATGTTAATTTTTATTGTTATTTTTAGTTTTATTATTATTATTGTTCTTTAAGTTATTGTTTTTAGTGGAGCTATGATGTCACTAGAGTAGTTTGTGTATGGTTAGATAGTTGTTGGTGATTTTAGTATGTATTTTAGATTAATTTGTTTACTAGAGATTAGGTTAGAGGTTTCGCTAGTCGCTTCATGACTAAAATTGTCAAAAGGTTCGCCTAATTTGTTTTTTTAGCCTTGTTTGTAACTAGACACCTTTAGCTCAAATAAGTAATTTGTAAACTTAGTCTAAGTAGCCATATCAACAAAAAACATCTGACAATGTGTTTATCTAATTTGACGTATTAACTAAAAATAAGAGTTAAGATTGAAACACGGAACCGTGTGAATTAATTTACCCTTGCTCGAGTTTTAGTTCACCTCGACCACTGATTTCTAGGCAAACCCTTTAGTTTAAGTTAAGTTTTAGCTTTCCCAAACGTAGAGATAACTTCTAGACAAAAATATGTTTTAAGAAGTTAACTCATTCTCATTGTCCCTACCTTTTCAAATCCGGTTATACAAGGCTAGATACACCCTTGTGCGACTTTCTATAAACTTCTATGATATTTGCATCAATTACTTAAAGTTTAAAGCCTTCATGTAAATTAACCGTTAAACTATTTAACTAACAATCGTTAAATGTTTAAGTATCGGTAAATTATTATATGGATTTAATAAAGCTTAAATCTTAGTGTAAAGTGTGTGCCCCGTAGGCTCACGTACTTCTAGTCATATAACTATTACTATGACTTACCTGAAAATACTTTTGTCTCTAATTCACAAAACCAAACACCCCTATTTATGTAATAAAAGTACCACAATCTATTCATACTACACCTTCACCTATCAATAATCAGTCGAACGAGTTTGTCTCATCCCTTGTGCCTTTTAGGAGGTCCACAAGAACCACAAATGTGACCTCTAAACTTATAATTTTTCTTTTAACAAATACACCAAAAGCAAACCAAGTGTCCCAAACATAGGGTATTAGATAGAAACATGGGATGTATATGAGACTTTTGAACGAGTTGTAAAAATACACGAACCCACCTTAAGGATATGCAAGCAAAGGTAAACATGTGAATTCTGAAATGGTTCTTGATCAAACCCTTGTGTGCAAGTTAAAGAAGTCTCTTTATGGCTTGAAACATGCACCTAGATAATGATTTTCTGAACTCAACTTTATTTATAGATTTTTGGTATACTACTAGTCTTTGTTTGTCAAGTAGTATACTAGTTTCACATCAGTATTTGTGTATGTAGATGATTTGTTAATAGCAACTCAAAATTCCAGTTTGAATTAACCTTACAAATTACCTATGGATCCTAATATCAAACTTCAAGCAGATGGGGGCACTCCTTTAACTGATCCTGAAGTTTATAGAAGTATTAGGCAGTTGATTTACTTGATAGTCACATTTGCTACACCGTTCAATTGCTAAGTCAATTTATGCAATCTCCAACATCAGTGCATATGCAGGTTGTTATGACTTATGATATCTTTTGAATTCACCAGGTCAAGGTATCTTATTAGCTAATGACACCAATGGGCAGTTAAAAGCCTATTGTAATTCTGATTGCGCTATGACAAGATGATCTACAATAGGGTATTATATTCGCTTGGTGATTCTCCTTTCTCATGGATGTCTAAGAAGTAAGTTGTTGTGTTTAGATCATCTGTTGAGGCTAAGTATACAGCCATGGCCTTGTGAAGTTACTTGGCTCGCCGACACTGTTTATTTGGGTATTAAAAACATGGAACCCGTGGATCTACATTGTGAGACAATCAAGCTGCTCTCTATATAGCTACGAATCTAGTGTTTCATGCGAAGACCAAGTACATTGAATTGCATTGTCATTTTGTATGGGATCAAATGAAGGCTAGCAAGATTAATCCTACTTATGTTCATACTAAGTCACAATTATCTAATGTTTGGGTAAAAGCCATAAAATATCATTTTACTTATAAAAGTGTACCGACTTTAAACACGTACAATTTTTTCGCTATACAATACCAACGAACTTGTTTGTATTGTAACAATACCACCAATATGATCGTTTACATTTACACGTCATTAAAAAAATTATTAGAAAAAAGGAATTATTAATTCCAACGTGGCTTGTCTACTAGACTTTTTTCCCCACCCATTTGTGTAATACCTGGTCCAACTTCATATACCCGGTACCCTACCATTTAACCTAATCTATATATCCCGCCCCCTTTTCATCTTTATTGTATTGTTCATCTAACTAAAAAACCCTAACAATGATCCTTAAACCCTAATTTCTTCCCTCCCAAGACCTAAAAATGGCTAATTGGTATTACGAATCAAACATCCCGGATAAATGTGAGTGCAATCTCCCCTTGATGCAACTAACTTCGTGGAAACCCACCAATCCTGGTAGAAGAATTTTTGTTTGCCCCAATAGATATGTAAGATTGATATAATGACATGTAATTTTAATTTTGTTAACATTTAGTTTTCATTATTACATAAGTTTTTTTTTAATGATAATCATTACAACTCATTTTCAGAAAACTGGTGTTAGAAAGTGTCATGAGTTTTATTGGTATGACACTGAACTAGATAATGCTTGGTACAAAGGGATGTTGTACACCATGCATTTCCAACTCAATCCTAATCTCATGAAGTTGATAGGGAGATAAGAAGCTTGGAACAGTTGGTTGTTGAAGCGTTTTGTTTGTTACAAGGTGAGTTGATCAAGACCAAGAAGAATGCAAGCTTTTGGAAGAAGGCAGTGATGATCTTGCTGGCATTTGATTTGTTTTCCTCTGCTATGAAGTAGAGCTAAGTAGGAGTTGTAACCACTCAAGGGTGGCCTAGTGGAAAAAATATTTGTGGCTATCACTCCAAAGTGTGTGAGGTCTCAAGTTCAATTCCCATTAGGTGCAAACAACCTTGAAGTGGCCACGCCAACCTCCTGAAAAGGGAGGGTTTTACCTGGTTTGAGTCTGTGTGGCGGTGGGCTCAAACCCCGTAGATTAGTCGGTCAATGAGTCGGAAATCACGGTTACCAAAAAAAAAACTAAGTAGGAGTTGTATCAAACCTTAATGAAGTTGTATGAATTGTATGAAATCTTAATGAAATAGCTTTTGTGTTCTGAGTACGTTGTAACCGTTTTAATGATCTAATGAATGATGTTAAACCTTAAATCTGTAACATTCATCACATGGTATAGGTTGGTATTGGTAACAATGTAAAACAGTCTTAGGTTTACAACCCAAGACATAAACAAGTGAACAAAGACATTAGGTTTATAGGCACAAGACATAAACAAATGTACCAACACATTAAAATTTGCACCAAGATATAAACAAATGCACCAACACATTAATATTTGCACCTAGGCCTAAAAAATGCATCAACACATCTAAATTTCCACCAAGAGATAAACAAGTGCTACTTTTGCACATTTCATGGTAGTCAAATACATAGTTCAAGACAAAATATTACTACAAAATTTGCACGTCCCATAATACCTAATACCCACATTCACTTGTCTACCATTTTGACCCATTACTAAAAGCTAAACACTGTCAAGTATTTAATAATTCATTACAGACATGAATTTGTTTAAAAACTTAGGGAGAAACATCAAAGGCTTTCTCTCGGGTGCTTCCAGTCCCATGCTTGTCAAATATAAATGCCTTCTTCAACTTCATTTGGGAAATCCCTTCAGATCTTCCACGGTTCTTGTGGTATATCCTTAGGCCATCTACTTGGGATGGAGGCATTCCCCTCTTCCTTTTGGTGCAGGTTCATCTTCCACTGTCATTTCAGCTTTTCCTCTATCAACTGATGTAGTTTCATCTGCCACTTGATCTTCAACACATGTTCCCGCACTTGTTTCCACAGTTGGTACATTTTCTGTCTCAACTACTAATTCTTGATCCACCTGTTGAAAAACAGCACCTTGAACAACTGATTGTTGGGTAGGTTGGGAATAAATGTGTGGAATCAACACCTCAGTACACTGCTGATTATAAGAAAGATTTTCTTCAACTTCATCTATCCAATTTGATGGATGGTAGTATCCATTCTATCTTCCCACTCTTGTTCTTCCCTTCTCTGTCTAATATTTCTTGTTCTGCATTCACTTTTGCTTGTCTTAACGCTTCCTCATGCAAATGCTCCCTAAAAGCTTGTTCATCCAGATCCATTGGTATTCCTGTATATCATACAATTGGTTGCTTTTATACCCTATAAGGTGTAAAATATATAACAAAAAAGTCATATAATCATTTTTGTCATACCTCATCCGCAGTTAAGATAAAACTTAAAGAAGCAGTTTTAGCTCCCGTACTTGAAGTAGCCTTTGTACAACTTCTTTCACTTGAACCACCCATGTTAGTTGTACCACCACCACTTCCTTCACCCCTATTACCAGAACCTCTACCACCACCTCTTCCCACTCCTCTACCAACACCTCTACCACCACCTCTACCACCCCTTACACCACTTCCTTCACCTATGTCACCAAATCCTGTTGTAGAACCCCTAGATCTACCACCTCTACTAGATGCATACTGACCAACTACCATTTTTGGCTTTCTACCTGGTTTTTTCTTCTCAACTGTTGGTTTAGGTTGTGCTTCCTCTTTACAAGAAACCTTATTATGACCCTTTTTCCAACAGTTTTGAGAAGTCATACTTCTACCCACTCTACTAACTTGTGTTCCATTGTTTTCATCACGGGGCCTAATTCTTTCTTTTTGTGGTCTACCAAGCATTCTCTTAAGAAGTGGTGGTAACGGTGGAATCTCATTACTCCTCCTCCACAAATTACACCCAGATACAAGTCTAATTGAGAACTAGTAAGCATTAAACCAAAACTCTAGACTATACCAATGGCTAATACCTCGTTCAATGTATGTTCCTTCATGCAAGTATGCAGCAACAACATGCACACAGGGTACCCATTAGATTCTTACATTCTACAACTGCATACCTTGTGTAGCAGATTAACCCAATAGCTTTGATCATATTTCCTAACTTCTAGCTCTTGGAAACCACTTTGGAATACAATCCAATCTCTGCAATTAGATCAGTATAGAGGTTAAGATTTTTAAAGACATTCAATTCATAATTAAAGGTTTTAGAATAAGTACCTTTGTTTGCCTTTCAAAATCTCGGTTCTCTTTAGTATACTAGGTGTGAACCTTTCTTCTAAGCTGATAGCTTTCTTGTTCATTTCCACCAATCTTTGCATAATGTATAGCTTAATCTCTTCCAGCATGGTTATGATTGGTTTATGTCTTGGACCCAAGATAGCTCTGTTGAAGCTTTCTAATATATATCGTTCTCGAATGTTGCACATCTCCTGTCCATCTCAAAAGCCCTTGACCATGAGTTTGGATTTCTTCGAACCAAATAATCGTATGCTTCTTAGTCCAGTAACCTGATCTGTTCCATGATCTGCTCAAACTGCTGCTCCAAAGTACAAGATGCTGCAGCCCAAAAAAGCCTTTGGTATTGCAAACCAATGTATTTCTTCTTGAAGTTAGCGTAGACATGCCTTGTACATTTTCTATGTTCTGCTTAAGATAACCAATCATATACAACATCAAGTAAACCCTATGTCATAATATACAAAGGTTTGTATCAGAAACATATACATATATATAACAAATTTATTTATTTATAATAAAGCAAATGTTATATTTGTATTACCTTATTGGAATCTGATTTGATTGTTAATCCGGTTCCTTCATGCATATTCAAACATCAGCTAGCAGATGTATAAACCAACCCCAGTTTTCAGTATTTTCAACCCTAACTACAACCCATGCAATGGGATACATTTGGTTATTTGCATCCCTTCCCATTGCTGTAAGTAGTTCCCCGTGCATGTATGCTTTAAAAAAAACCATCAAGTCTAATTACCTTCCGACAACCAGCTAACCACTCATCTTTGACCCCCTTGAAACAAATATAAATCCTTTTGAATGTCTGCTTGCCATTAAGTGATACATCAACATCTAGTCGACATGTGGACCCATGATTTGATTCTAAAATTACATCTCTGTATTGATAGAGCTTCCCATAATGCTCTATTAGCCCACCCTCGTGATCAAATAAAGCCAACTGTCCAGCCCTCTTGCATTGTCCAACACTTACATCTATCATGAACCTCTGCCTAATGTTGTCTTTCATTTTTTTTAAAGACATGAAAGGATCATCAATGATATCCTTAGTGTAATGAAGGGCTATCCACTTAAATGTCTCTAAGGATCCCATGTTGTAATTCCTACAACATACATGCTCAGTTTTCAATGATTTGAGTTGAAATGAATGCTCAATTTTCACCCAAGAAGCATACAACCTAAAGGGGCAAGGTACATTAACTTTTTCCTTTTAAATTAGTTTCTTAGTCCATTTACCGGGTGATGAGGTTGATGGTACCTTCCCCAGAAGTAGGCGCAACCTTCTTACCCTTACCCTTTTTAATCTTTACACCTTTTTTTACCCACACCCTTTCTCTTAGAAACACTTTTCCTAACCTTATTGGCCATAACCCTGTCTATGTTACCCTTTTCCCAACACATCTACCATGTTCCACATTTCTACCATAATATACTAGTAATTCCTTCCAATCACTCTTCATATACCATAACTAATAACCATGCGCAACACCATAGTTAGCTAAGGCCAATTTTAACTGATGTGGGTTTTCATACCTCATTCCTAGTATTAGTTCCATCTTATCCCATGGAATGTCAAGGTCAAATGCATGATAAACAACACCCTTTTTCACCTTAAAAGAAGGATCTATACTATTGTCATCACAGTCTATCGGTGGTGTTTCATGTAATTCCGGCAATCGAAATTCAGAACTACCTCTAAACAAAACCCTAGAACTACAAAGCTTATTGAGGAATGGGTCTTGTGTATTGATATTCTTTATAACAACATACTCATCACCCTTTGTCTGAAAATCTACATTGTCAAATTCCTGTTCTTCATCACTAGTATAATACTCATTGCTAGACTCGCTAACTATGTTTTGATTCACAAGTTCTTTCTTAATTATATCTAATATGTCATAATCAAAGTGTTCTAAAAACATATCAATTTTATTTCTATTTTCATAACCAACATTTAACATTTCAACAATATCCTGGTCTGGCTTAAGTTCCCTAAGACCTACGCTTACCTCACAATCTGTTTGGCAATAATAAATTCTCTTATAAACATCACCTGGAAGTAACTTGCCAATTATCTGCTTCAGAATGTCAAATGGCATTTCATCGAAGTTAGTATCATTCACCTCCTTTATGTCACCCTGTACATACCTCATTGGCTGTGGATAAAAAAGCCCATCATAGCGTAAGTACACTGTCAAGACATGCTTCTTTAATTTCTTTTTCTTTGCAAGATCCTGTAATAAGAATTAATATCAATTGTCATCAATTAGAAGCATAATAATGGTTTTGTAATTATACTAATAAAATTGATAAATAAGTCTAAAAAGGGGTTTTTTAAATTAGGGTTAAAAATTTAATTACGTTATTTGAAAATTTAGGGTTTTAATATCAATTATCATCAATTATACTTTTCTATTAAAAAAACAAAACTCAAAAAATTAGAATTTTTGGATAAATGTTTTTTTTTCAAATTAGGGGTTTTTCAAGTTAGGGTTTTTTTGGATAACCCCTAATTTGAAAAAACCCTAACTTGAAAAACCCTAATTTGAAAAAGCCCCCCTTTATCCAGAACCCCTAATTTTTTGAGTTTTGTTTTTTTATAGAAAATTCTAATTGATGATTATTGATATTAAAACCCCTAATTTTCAAATAACGTAATTAAAAAAACCCCTTTTCAGACTTTTTTATCAATTGTATTAGCATAATTACAAAACCATTATTATGCTTCTAATTGATGACAATTGATATTTATTTTTTATTACAGGTTCTCGAAAAAAAACGAAATTAAAGAAGTCTGTCTTCACAGTGTACTTACGTTATGATGGGCTTTTCTATCCACAGCCAATGAGTTATGTACAGGGTGACATGAAGGAGGTGAATGATACTAACTTCGATGAAATGCCATTTGACATTTTGAAGCAAATAATTGGCAAGTTACTTCCAGGTGTTGTATATAAGAGAATTTATTATTGCTAAACAGATTGTGAGTTAATCGTAGGTCTTAGGGAACTTAAGCCAGACCAGGATATTTTTGAAATGTTAAATGTTGGTTATGAAATTGATATGTTTTTAGAACACTTTGATTATGACATATTATATATGATTAAGGAAGAACTTATGAATCATAACATAGTTGGCGAGTCTAGCGATGAATATTATACTAGTGATGAAGAACAAGAATTTGACAATGTAGATTTTCAGACAGAGGGTGATGAGTCTGTTGTAATTAAGAATATCAATACACAAGACCCATTCCTCAATAAGCTTTGCAGTTCTAGGGTTTTGTCTAGAGGTAGTTCTGAATTTTGATTTCCAAAATTACATGAAACACCATAGATAGACCCTGATGACAATTGTATAGATCCTTCTTTTAAGGTAAAATGGGTGTTGTTTATCCTGCATTTGACCCTGACATTCCATGGGATAAAATGAAAACCCATATCAGTTAAAATTTGCCTTAGCTAACTATGTTGTTACGCATGATTATCAGTTATGGTATATGAAGAGTGATTGGAAGGAATTACTAGTATATTGTGGTAGAAATGTAGAACATGGTAGATGTGCTGGCAAAAAGGGTAACATAGACAGGGTTATGCCCAATAAGGTTAAGAAAAGTGTTTCTAAGAGAAAGGGTGTGGGTAAAAAAGGTGTAAAGATTAAAAAGGGTAAGAAGGCTGCGCCTACTTCTGGGGAAGGTACATCAACCTCATGACCCGGTAAATGGACTAAGAAACTAATTCAAAAGGAAAAAGTTGTACCTTGCCCTTTTAGGTTGTACGCTTCTTGGATGAAAACTGAGCATTCATTTCAAATCATTGAAAACTAAGCATAAATGTTGTAGGAATTACAACAATGGATCCTTAGTGACATTTAAGTGGATAGCCCTTCATTACTCTAAGGATATCATTGATGATCCTTTCATGTCTTTAATAAAAATGAAAGACAACATTAGGCAGAGGTTCATGATAGATGTAAGTGTTGGACAATGCAAGAGGGCTAAACAGTTGGCTTTATTTGATCACGAGGGTGGGCTAATAGAGCATTATGGGAAGATCTATCAATACAAAGATGTAATCTTAGAATCAAATCCTAGGTCCACATGTCAACTAGATGTTGATGTATCACTTAATGGCAAGCAGACATTCAAAAGGATTTATATTTGTTTCAAGGGGGTCAAAGATGGGTGGTTAGCTGGTTGTCGGAAGGTAATTGGACATGCAGGGGGGGGGAACTACTTACAACAATGGGAAGGGATGCAAATAACCAAATGTATCCCATTGCATGGGCTGTAGTTAGGGTTGAAAATACTAAAAACTAGGATTGGTTTATACATCTGCTAGTTGATGATTTGAATCTGCACGAAAGAAACGGATTAACAATCATATTAGATTCCCATAAGGTAACACAAATATAACCTTTGCTTTATTATAAATAACTATGTTTATGATACAAACCTTTGTATATTATCACATAGGGTTTACTTGATGCAGTACATGATTGGTTACCTCAAGCAGAATATAGAAAATGTATAAGGCATGTCTACGCTAACTTCAAGAAGAAATACGGTGGTTTGCAATACAAGAGGCTTTTTTGGGCTGTAGCATCTTGTACTCTGGATCAGCAGTTTGAGCAGATCATGGAATAGATCAGGTTACTAGACCAAGAAGCATACGATTATTTGGTTCGAAGAAACCCAAACTCATGGTCAAGGGCTTTCTTTGAGATGGACAGGAGATGTGTAGCATTCGAGAACGGACAAGAGATGTGTAGCATTCAAGAACGGTATATCAGAAAGCTTCAATCTTGGGTCCAAGACATAAGCCAATCATAACCATGCTGGAAAAGATTAGGCTATACTTTATGCAAAGATTGGTGGAAATGAACAAGAAATCTATCAGCTTAGAAGAAAAGTTCACACCTAGTATATTAAATAGAATCAAGATTTTGAAAGACAAACAAAGGTACTTATTCTTAAACCTTTAATTATAAATTGAATGTCTTTAAAAATCTTAACCTGTATACTGATCTAATTGCAGAGATTAGATTGTATTCCAAAGTGGTTTCCAAGAGTTAGAAGTTAGGAAATATGATCAGAGCTATGAGGAGTTGTAGAATGTGGGAACTTAGTAGGGTACCCTGTGTGCATGCTGTTGCTGCATACTTGCATTAAGGAACAGACATTGAACGAGGTATTAGCCATTGGTATAGTCGGGAGTTTTGGTTCAATGCTTACCAGTTCTCAATTAGACCTGTACCTGAGATTCCACCGTTACCAGCACAACACTTCTTAAGAGGTGTTTGATAGACCACAAAAAGAAAGAATTAGGACCCTTGATGAAAACAATGGAACACAAGTTAGTAGAGTGGGTAAAAGTATGAATTGTCAATACTGTTAGAAAAAGGTCATAATAAGGCTTCTTCTAAAGAGGAAGCACAACCTAAACCAACAGTTGAGAAGAAAAAACCAGGTAGAAAGCCAAATGTGGTAGTTGGTCAGTATGCATCTAGTAGAGGTGGTAGATCTGGGGGTTCTACAACAGGATTTGGTGACATAGGTGAAGGAAGTGGTGTAAGGGGTGGTAGAGGTGGTGGTAGAGGTGTTGGCAGAGGAGTGGGAAGAGGTGGTGGTAGAGGTTCTGGTACTAGGGGTGAGCTAAAACTGCTTCTTCAAGTTTTATCTTAACTGCAGATGAGGTATGACATAAATGAATATATGACTTTTTTTGTTATACATTTTACACCTTAAAGGGTATAAAATCAACCAATTGTATGATATACAGGAATACCAATTGGATCTGGATGAACAAGCTTTTCAGGAGCATTTGCATGAGGAAGCGTTAAGACAAGCAAAAGTGAATGCAAAACAAGAAATATTAGATAAAAAGAGAAGGGAAGAACAAGAGTGGGAAGATAGAATGGATTACTACCATCCATCAAATTGGACAGATGAAATTGAAGAAAATCTTTCTTATAATTAGCAGTGTACTGAGGTGTTGATTCCACACATTTATTCCCAAACTACCAATTGCTAGAACAGGTGTTGAAGATCAAGTGACGGATGAACCTACATCAGTTGATAGAAGGAAAGCTGAAATGACAGTGGAAGATGAACCTGCACCAAAAAGGAAGAGGGGAAGGCCTCCATCCCAAGTAGATGACATTAGGATATACCACAAGAACTGTGGAAGATCTGAAAGGATTTACCAAATGAAGTTGAAGAAGGCATTTGTATTTGACAAGCATGGGACTGGAAGCACCCCCAGAGAAAGCCTTTGATGTTTCTCCCTAGATTTTTATACAATTTCATGTCTGTAATGAATTATTAAATACTTGACAGTGCTTAGCTTTTAGTAATGGGTCAAAATGGTAGACAAGTGAATGTGGGTATTGCAGGTATTATGGGACCTGTAAATTTTATAGTAACATTTTGTCTTGAACTATGTATTTGACTACCATGAAATGTGCAAAAGCAGCACTTGTTTATCTCTTGGTGCAAATTTAGATGTGTTGATGCATTTGTTTATGTCTAGGTGCAAATTTTAATGTGTTGGTGCATGTGTTTATATCTTGGTGCAAATTTTAATGTGTTTGTGCATTTGTTTATGTCTTGTGCTTGTAAACCTAATGTCTTTGTTCACTTGTTTCTGTCTTGGGCTGTAAACCTAAGACTGCTTTACATTCTTACCAATACCAACCTAAACCATGTGATGAATGTTACAAATTAATATTTAAGGTTTAATATCATTCAGTAGATCATTAAAACGATTACAACGTACTCAGAACACAAAAGCTAATTCATTAAGGTTTCATACAATTCATACAACTTCATTAAGGTTTGATACAACTCCTACTTAGTTCTACTTCATAGCAGAGGAAAACAAAACAAATGCTAGAAAGATCATAACTGCCTTCTTCCAAAAGCTTGCATTCTTCTTGGTCTTGATCAACTCACCTTGTAACAAACGAAACTCTTCCTGCAAAACAACCAACTGTTCCAAGCTTCTTATTTCCCTATCAACTTCATCGGATTGAGCTGGAAATGCATGTTGTACAACATCCCTTTGTACCAAGCATTTGTCATACCAATAGAACTCATGACACTTTTTAACACCTGCTTTCTGAAAATGAGTTGTAATGATTATCATTAAAAAAACTTATGTAATAATAAAAACTAAATGTTAACAAAATTAAAATTACCTGTCATTATATCAATCTTACATATCTATTGGGGCAAACAAGAAATCTTCTACCAGGATTGGTGGGTTTCCACGAAGTTAGTTGCATCAAGGGGATATTGCACTCGCATTCATCCGGGATGTTTGATTCGTAATACCAATTAGCCATTTTTAGGTCTTGGGAGGGAAGAAATTATAGTTTAAGGATAGATCGCCACTGTTAGGGTTTTTTGGTTAGATGAATAATACAATGAAGATGAAAAAAGGGCGGGGTATACAAATTAGGTTAAATGATAGGGTACCGGGTATATGTAGTTGGAACGAGTATTACACAAACGGGTGGGGAAAAAAGTCTAGTAGACAAGCCACGGTGGAATTAATAATTCCTTTTTTAATAACTTTTTAATGACGTGTAAATGTAAACGGTCATGTTGGTGATATTGTTACAAAACAAACAAGTTCGTTGGTATTGTCTAGCGAATAAATTGTAGGTGTTTAAAGTCGGTACACTTTGATAAGTAAGATGATATTTTATAACTTTTACCCTTTGTTTCATAGCAAAAGATCGAAAAACAAGTGTACTTTTACCAAATTTTCTTCTATTTTTTTCTTTAGTTTTTTGTACAGTAGTTTGTTTTTCTTTAGTTTTACATTTTTTCTCAAGTAGCTTGAAACACTAAAAGATAGTTCCCTAAGACTTTTTTTTGCCCCCTCTCCATTTTTTTAGCTCCGCCCCTCTCTGGTAGTATTTTGTTAACTGTTAAAAGGGAATTTTTAAGTTTTGTTTATATAGAGGGTGTTTGGGATTGCTTATTAAAAACAGATTATTTATTATGAAAATGAATAACCAGATAATCATCATTTTAAAAACTTTATTCTAGAAAATAGTGTCCGGATTTTATCATGCTGTTTGAAATCGCAATATTAGATAATCAGTTTTTTGAGTGTTTGACAAATTTGATTATTCGATTATTTGATAAGTAAAATCACTAAAATAAACTCATTTTGGCTTTTATGCATTTTGAAAATAAAATAAGTAGCTCCTCATTTACTTTTTCAAAACTTCATTTTAAAAGTTTCTAAACGCAAATAATCACTTTTCTTCTTTTATTATCCAAACACTAATTTTAGCTTATCTTTATTTTGAAAATAAAATAAGTAGATAATTTAACGCAATCCCAAACACCCACTTAGAAAAGTGAAGGTATGTGTGTAGGACTTTTTTTGTCTTTGATTAAGTTTGTTTCTCTACAAGTCATCTATACAACTGATATACGACTTGTTTTCAGTGCCAAAGTCAGTGAATGGGTAAGACGTCAATCCTTAAAACGGATTATGTAATGTACTTTATCTGCTGGGTTACGACGATCATTTTACTATAGGTTTATAATTAACCTTTGTGTGATTCCTGTTGAAGCATATGCTCGGGGTGCATACCAGACGGGCGATTTTCAATTTTAAAGCAGATTCCCCGTTCCATTCATTAGATAGTGTTTATTGTTAGTGTTTATTCGTCCCAACTTGGGGAAGATAATCAAACCTAGCTACGTACCAAAACAATGGTTACCGGATATCACTTGGAATCGTGTGATCACTTTACAAAGTAAATTATTCGACCCTAATGTCTGGGTATCGCGAATACCTACTTGGGATAAGACTAAATGCAGTTAGTGATTTAGGCACAAATCTCTAACCCTTTCGTTGTTATGTGTTTCTAGTTTCTGTGTATCTCTTCATGCAAGTTATAATCACCTATTTATATGTGGAGTACTGAACTCTAGTCAATGGTATTTAGAGGATTTAACGGCCCATTAACTCCTCTTAATATGCTCCATAATACCAGGTCATATTGGTTACAAAACCAATTAAACGTGGTCTTTAAAGCACTTGAATTGGTCAAAGACCGTTACAAGCATTCATGTTCAGCTCGAACATGAGTCTATACTTCAGTCCCACTGAATCCTCAGCAAAACCTGAAGGGTGTTCCTGCTGAAGCCTTCAGTACTGAAGTAGACTTACTAATTAGCAAACACTGAAAACAAGTCTTCAGTGGTGTTACTCCCTGATGAATACCTTAAGTCCAAAGTTACACTTACTGAAGAGTTAACTCACTAAAGATCATCAATAATGCTGAACAACTTATTTTTTTTAACGACAATTATATTAAAAAACTAGCAAGAGGCTAGATTACAAAACAATAAGATACGGGTTCTTGAGCCAATCATTCCATGTGAATGAGGCTTTACACCTAGAGCTACACCAAATAAAACTATTAGACAAAATGTTATCGAATACAATCGCCTTAGAAGGATGTGTGCTATCAAATAGAATCTTGTTACGGAAGACCCATAAGAACCACCACGCAGTATAAAAAACACCTTCCAACAACTCCTTTAGTTTACTAGGGAGCCGAATATTCATGAACCACTCAAACCACGCCGTATAGGAGTTAAAACTTGCATAAGAAACATTCCACCACTGTGCTATCTTTGCATAGAGTTGATCTGCCATTTGACATCTAAAAAATAGATGAGACGAGGTTTCAATACCACCATCACAAGTAGGGCACACAAGTGATTCAATATGGATACCTCTCTGGGAGAGATTAAAACGAGTGGGTAGCGCGTCCATTTTGATATTCCAAGCTACAATGTTAATTTTGATAGGAAAATAATTTACCCATCTAGTCCTATTCGTACCTGCCGATAGTCTGACACGGTCGACTTGTTTCCTGAACGAAGCTACTGTATACTCCCCACCAGTAGCTAATGTCAACTTGTACCTATCTCATTGGGTAACAGGGTTAATAGTCTCCACAGCCTGTATTAAGTCTGTAAACTGAGTTTGTTCTACCCATCCTCTCACAGCTCGACGTAACGTATACTCCAAACTAGGGGTCTCTATTTTATCATAAACGGTAATATCTTTTTGCGTCTCGAGGGCAAAGATCCGTGGGAAAAGAACTTTAATGACACCTCCATGATACCATTTGTCATTCCATAAGTTTATAGTTCGACCATCCCCCACGACTAGCTTTATGTACTCAAAAAAATCGACTCCTTGTTTCTTAAGTAACAAATTTTCTCTAACAATGGATAACCAACTAGATCGAGAACATGTGTTTACCTCTTTGTCAATCTTCCCGTCCTCCCCGTGAATAGCTTTTATAACCCTGGTCCATAACGACTTCCTATCCACAAAAAATTTCCACAGCCACTTGAACATAAGACCTCGATTCAGAGCATACCGAGCCCTCCTATTTTCTTTGCAGTCATAATCGTATCCTACTTGATCCAATTTGCTTGCCGTTTGTTCTGATCATGCCCATTGAAGAAACGTCTTATAATAGCTTCTAACTCCTTTAGCACCCCCATAGGAACTTTGTAAATGGACATGTAAAATAACGGGATGGAGCTAAGAACAGATTTCAATCGAGTAAATCTACCACCTATTGACAATGTTTTCATATTTCAGTTTGACAAACGGTTCTTAACCTTGTCAATAACATCTTGCCAAGCCGCTACCCTATTCATATTATCACCCACCTTAGTTCCCAAATACGTGAAAGGAGTACGGAGAATAAGGCACCCAAGCTTCTCTGCAGCCTCCTGAATCTGATTATTAGCCACCTGAATTCCAAGGATTTTGCTTTTACACATGTTAATTTTAAGACCAGAAGCCCGATGAAAGCAATCTAACACGTTAGTGAGTGTTGATATATTGGAATCACACCATTTACCTATGAACATCGCATCGTCCGCAAAAAACATATGGAAATGCTTACCTCATTATTAAGCTTAATCCCTTTGAACATGCCTTCATATATCACTCTTTTGAAGGAAATATGTAATGTCTCTATAACTAAGATAAATAAAAACGGAGAAAGAGAATCGCCTTGTTTCAAACCTCTAAAAAAATGGAATTCTGAGGTAGGACTACCATTAATTAGAATGGACCCTCTTGAAGAACTGAGACAACTCTGAATCCAACGACACCATTTGTCCCCAAAGCCATATTTCCTAAGAATGTCGTCTAGGAAGTCCCATCTGGCCGAATCATAGGCTTTTTCAAAGTCCACTTTGAAAATAAAAGTTTTCATCTTTTTACGAGCACACCATTGCATAACTTCGTTAAGAATAAAAGGGCCGTCCATGATTTATCTCCCTTTAACAAAAGCTGATTGCACATCGAGGACCAGGTCACCAAGCATAGTGACGAGACGCTTGACTAAAATCTTTGTAATAATTTTGTAAAGGCTATCTATGAGACTGATTGGACGAAAGTCTTTTACCATATTAGCGTTAGGAGTTTTAGGAATAAGGGCAATGAAATGACGAGTTGCAACCACTTGTGAAGGCCCCATCCGTAAAAAATTGCTTAACAGCCGCAACTACATCCTTCTCGATCGTATCCCAAAACTGACGATAAAAATGAAGCGTGAATCCATCCGGACCCGGTGATTTGTCTATCCCACACTCCCACACAGCCATTTTAACCTCCGTTGTCGTAACTTCAGATTCTAAATCTAATTGTTGAGACTTACTTATCGACTTAAGAAACTCCATACTAATAGGCACCCGGTTACCATCTGTTTTCTTGAATCTATCCCGAAAATGAGACATAAATTCACTTCTAACTTCTTCTGGTTTATCCAGCCATACACCGTTCTTCATGACACCCCGAATATTCTTGTGCTTCCTTGTTTTATTAATAATGCCGTGAAAAACGCGAGTTTTCGTCTCCTTCAATGGCCTATTTGATCTTCGCCTTTTGTATCGCTCGACTATCATAAAACTTAACAATGTCATTGATAGAGTTCATGACTTCCAAACGTTGAGCAACAATGGAATCATCACCCCTCCCCCATCTATCTCAGCGTCAATCTGTTTCAATTCCTCCTTTAACCTAGAAAGGTCCGCTTTTTAATTCTTTAAGTAATGAGAGTTCCATTCTTTAATTCTATTTTTCAGATTTTTCATCTTGTAAATGAAAGTCCTCATGCTATTATGATTCACAACATGGACATCTCTCCAACTGTTCTCAACCAATTCTTTAAACCCAGACATATGAGTCCACAAATTATAAAAACGAAATGGACTCGGCACGTAATCAATACTGAATTATCGAAGAAGGATGGGACGATGATCCGATAAAAATCGATCCAAAGTAACAACATTAATACTAGAATGTGAATTCCACAAATTTTCGGAAATCAAAAATCGATCTAATTTACTCATCTTTTTAGCAGATTTGTGGCACCACGTAAACGTGCTACCGCCTAACGGTACTTCAACCAAACTAGTATTCGGTATGAAGGAGTTAAATACCTCGTCGTCTCTAACGTGGAATGTTGAACCAAATCTCTCCGACTGAGTACGAACTTCGTTAAAATCTCCCATCATAACAACTACTCCGTCCCATTTATTCACCACCAAAAATAAATAATCCCACAACATTCTTTTTTCTCTCTTATCATGCGGAGCATACACCACCACTAGAAGCATCTTAGTGTTCTATTTCCGCCAAACACCACGAACAATAACAAAGTAATCCAAAAATGTATGACTACTTTTAAGAAAAAAAATTGTATCCCAAGTGCATAGAATACCGCCCGAATTACCAATTGAATCACTATGAACGAAGTCAAAAGAAAGGTTACCCCAACATGATTTAACAATGATCGCCTCCATTTGAATCATTTTCGTCTCCTGTAAAGCCAAAAAATTAATTTTGTGTTTATCACACAACTCCCTAACCCAATTTTTCTTGGTCTTTTGGCCAAGACCTTGAACGTCTAATGATAACACATTTATTTAAAAACCTCTTCTTCTCCTTTTTGTTCAATGATTTTCATTATGTCCTTTTCAACACCCTCCATAGCATACCCCATAGTTTGCCCAACTTTAATCAATTTCTCCATACAATTTAATATAGACCCATCTTTTTTTGGGACAGTGGGAGTTCTAAAATGGCCCGAATAACTCACATTCCCACTACTTTCTCTACTACCTGCTTTACTATTGCACTATGAGCTGTGTTCAACATTCTCAGCTTGTATGTCCTTCCTGTGTGAATCGTTATTATCGTTCTCCTTATTCTGTTGTTCTCCACTATCCACCTTATCCTGTTGTTCTTCATTCTCCTTAGGTGTGTAACCCGGAGGAATCTCCCTGGTAACGCTTTCATCCTTCTCGCTATCCAAGTTCTGTGTCTCCTTTTTGTTCATCTGATCATACAGATTAAAAGGGTCCTCTGAGTGATCATCACGATGTCCATTGTTGTCTGAAAAAACCGTGTCAGGCACCAATTCAGAAACACTAGGTTCTCCTACACCTTTATCTACAGGTGTATCACCAACATACTCGGATGACTCCTCCTCTTAAACGATCTCATCATCCAAATTGTTAACAAAATCAGGAATCCAACCCGTAGCCTCCATGGCTCTAATCCAAAAGACTATCCCCTTATAGATCATTTTGAAAGTTTCAGAAACATTACACTTAGTGCTCGTGGAGATGCATAACCGTTTAGAATGCAAATGAATGTCCTTATCGTCTACATTATCCAAAAGGATACCTCACCGGCTAGCGATTTTCTTAAAAGTGTTATGGGACCATAACTTCAAAGGGACCCCTTCAATGTCCACCCACATAATTCTTTCATCTACAACAAAATCCCTTGAAGCTTGTTTCAGCACCAAAAACCAGGAAGTAATAGCTAAACTGCCTTTAAAATCATCCCTAACATTTGTATTAGCGAAATCCAATAAAACCCATAAACCACCCAAATACCTTATAGAGATATCGACAAAACCTTCACATGAGAAAGCATTTCTAATTGTAGACAACGCAGAAAATTCCTTTACCTTGCCAATAAGCGACAGATTCATCTCCTTAGTGTTTAAACATTCATCCTCCCAAACAATTGTGGGGATGTCTACAGTCTCTAACTCTTTACCACCTTGAACAACATTAGCAAATCATCTATGACCCGAAGTTGACCCGTGTATGGTTTCGTATTAACACCATTTACATGCGGATTCGCCTTATAATGAGGTTTGTAAGTAGCCTCATTATTAGTGTTAGGGTTAGGACAATAAAGATCGGGCCTTTCAAATCTAACCTTATTCGCATATAGATGATGACGCCCCATCTAAATAGTACATAAGTTCTCCACAAGCCGATCAACGTTAAACACCTTAATAAACCGCACAAAAGCGAACCATTTACCAACCTTAGATTTTTTGAATGGGATGAACACATCGGCAACCGTACCATAGGTGCTACATGTATTCCACAGATTACGAGATGTTGTTGCATCTGGGAAGTTAGTAACAAAAATGGAATGAGAAAGCTTCTTGGTGAGATCCTCATCTGATGAAAAACTTCTATGTCGCGTAGACATTCTATTGGATTGAAGGGAGATCTAGTAATAGGTTAACTGAGAATAGGAAACATGGATGAATCGAGAGTGAGAAACAGATCTAAGAACAAAACCCAAGATAAGAAAACACCTAACACGCTCGATATGGAATTAATCAAGATGATGATCAATCCCAATTTCAGGCGGTTACTGTGATTCAAACACCAGGGGAGTGTAATTAGACTGCTGAAAAGTGAAATCAAACAAGGAACAAATTAAACAAACCCTAAAATGCCAACATCCCACGAGATAATTGATCACAAAGAAAATAGGGGGATCGAAATCACTGCCTATTCCTTATCACAAATTATTTGATGAGATGCAAACAGAATCCAGGAATGTTAATTAGCCCTGATTTTATGGTTAGAAGAATCGCTAAACCAAAAGACCTTTAGTAACATTCTTTTTTCACTTCTGAAGTATTATCCACTATATGAGTCAAGGTGTTCAGGGACTTACGGGTGTACACTCCGTACCTCCTTACTCATTCACCAGTATGAACTGAACCTACAAATGAACTATATTTCCAACAATCCTCCCCAATATAGTACAATTATTTTTGCATGAAAATTGACATTAACAAAACCAGTGCAAAAATGAAAATATCCTAAGTATTGAATTTCCATCTTAGTAAGATATTTCAAACATTCGAGAATCAGGGTGTTCTAAGAATTGAATCCTTCAACTACTTTGAATACCTGAAGATAAAATACACACAAGTTTTCAAATACATAACAACTCCTGACACTCCTTGCCATGTGTCCATATCCAAATTCAAAAATGTTGTAAGAGCCAAGTCCATGCTCCCTGAGGCGGCCAAACCTCAATATTTACATAGGTGGTTCCTCTTTAGTTCATGCTCCTGCTTCAACACTTTTTTAAAGACATTAACCATTGAGAAGTTTATAACTTCATCCTCCTTTAGCAGGTACAAGCACATCCTTGGGATGATATACATGTGCTTCGCTCCCCTGAATGTTCAGCTTTCCACATTGAACTTAGCTCCCAAGTTCCTCAGGAGGGAGTTGGGTGTCCTAGCATTCAATGACTAGATTGGATTTTTAAACCCATCCCTTTAGCAGACTTTACAAGTCTCTATCCAATCCCTTCGTCAAGTGATCAGCTGAATTTTGTTGAGACCTGACAAACTCTATTGAAACCACCCCATTCGTGATTAGCTCACGAATCATGCTATGTCTAACACCTAAGTGTCTAGACTTACCATTGTACATTTGGCTATATGCCTTAGCCAATGTAGCAACACAATCACAATGGATAGAAATGGGTGCCATAGGTTTGACCCACAATGGAATCTCAAGAAGCAAGTTTCTCAACCATTCAACTTCTTTACCAGCAGTTGTTAGAGCCCTAAACTCGGATTCCATTGTTGAACCAGTAATGCAAGTTTGCTTCTTGGATGCCCAAGAAATTGCACCACCACCAAGAAGGAATACCCAACCACTGGTGGATGAATTATCCTCACTATTGCTGATCCAACTTGCATCAATGTATCCTTCCAACACTGAAGAATATCCAATATAAGACAAACAATAATCCATTTTTCCTTTCAAATACTTCAGTACCCTCTGAATTGCTTGTCAATGCTAAGTACTAGGATTACTAGTGTACCCACTCAGTTTACCCACAACAAATGCAATGTCAGGCCTAGTACTTGTCATGACAGACATCAAGCAACCAATCATCCTAGAATACTCAAGCTGGGAGACAGCCTGACCATTGTTAGGCATCAGTTTCTAACTTGTATCCATTGGTGTACTCACTAGAGTACAATCAAAGTGACTGAATTTTTCAGTACCTTCTCAATGTAATGAGACTGAGAAATTACAATACCATCACTTTCATGTTTGATCCTTATGCCAAGGATAACATCAGCCTCTCCCACCAAGTATAGTTGAAACTCAAGCCTAAAATTCCTTGGAATCCTATGCCTTGTGCTTCTTCTGAGCTCAGACTTAGGTTGCTGAACCACAACCTCATCAATGATCCTTTCAGGTTTCACAGAAGCACCAATGTCCTCAGCTCCAGTAGGAGCCCTAAGGCTTGGTCTAGGGACTGATGAGAACCTAGTCTCATCAAAGTTAGCATCCCTTGATTCAATAATTGAGTTTACTGAAACTTAATCATTAGGTTCAATAACATAGAACCTATAAGCCTTGGAATTCTCAGCATATCCAACAAATATGCTTATGCCTCTTCCATCCAAGGTTTCCACCTTTGGATCAGGGAGTCTTACAACTGCCCTACAACCCCAAACCTTGAGGTAGTTCAAGTTTGGTTTCCTTTTAGTCCAGAGTTCATAAGTGGTAATCTTGTTCCTTTTATTAGGAACCCTATTTAATAAATAGCAAGCTGTTAACATAGCTTCACCCCAAAACCCTTGACTCAGTCCTGAATATGACAACACGGAGTTAACTATTTCCTTTAGTACTCTATTTTTCCTTTCAGATATACCATTTTGCTGAGGGGTATAGGGAGCAGTTGTTTCATGGATAATACCAACAGACTGAAAATACTGAGCATCCATGTACTCACCTCCCCTATCAGTCCTTAATCTTTTGATTTGGACTCCTTGTTGTAATTCAACTTCAGTCTTAAATACTTTAAATTTATCTAATGCTTCATCCTTAGTATGCAACAAATAAACATAACAAAACCTTGAAGCATCATCAATAAATTTTACCAAGTATTTCTTATTCCCTAATGAGGGAGTAGAATGCAAATCACATAGATCACTATGGATTAGCTTCAAGACTTTAGTTTCACGTTTTACATCCTGAAATGGTTTCTTAGTAATTTTGTTCAGCATGCAAGTCTGACACTTTTTAGTGTCCATGTCAAGTACTGGGATTAACCCATCCTTAGACATATATTGCATTCTCTTAAAGTGGACATGACCCAGTCTAGCATGCCATAGTGAAGAATCCTTCAGTTTACTGGTGGACACAAAGGCTAAACAAATATTTGCACTACCAACACTAACTGAGTTAATGCTGGTGGCTGTTTCAATATTAAGCATGAACATTTGATTGCTCAAATAACCAAAACTAATAAACACACCATGTTTGGATAAAATAAATTTATTAGATTCAATCACTTGTTTATAACCACAATGATTCAAAACACTACAAGAAACCTAATTCTTCCTGATATTAGGAACATGCAAAACATTAAACAAGCTAATAATCTGTTTGGAACTAAACTTAAGATCTACACAACCACGTCCATGCACTAGGGCTGTTGACTCATTTCCCATGTGAAGAATAGATCCATCATTCAGTGACTCATAAGTCTTGAACCAACATCTATCTTTACACACATGAATAGTTGCTCCAGAATCAACCCACCACGCAACATCATCATCCTGCACAAAATAAGCTTCAGATACATATGTAACATAATAAATTTGGAAAGATTCATTAAACATATTCTGACCTTTCAGTGTTGTGTTGTTAGAACCAATCACTGAACCATTTGTGCCTGATCCACTAGCTTTGCTGCCAGTACCAACACCTTTGTAATCCCTTTTAAAGTGTTCAGGTTTCCCACACTTCCAACAAGCCACTGATGACTTCTTGTTAGGATTAGCTTTAGTGTTATCTCGATGCTTACGTTTGCCCTTGTTGTCATTGTACCTGATGAAGTTGTTATGCTCCATCATATTGACAACTGATGAACTAGCAACATTGTTGCTCTTTGGCTTGTCACTATCTTGCACTCTGAGGGATTCCTCAATGCGCAAATGACTGCCGAACTCAACAAGAGTTAATTCTCCTTCTTATGTTTCCAGGTGTGCTTGAAATCTTTCTAAGAAGGAGGGAGTTTATCTATGACACAAGAGACTTGAATGGTCTCATCCATGTGCATATGATGTTGTGTAAATCTACCAAGTATACCAAGAAGTTAATTGTATTGTTTCATGACCGGTCTTGAATCAGTCATTTTGTAATTTGTGAAATCACTCATAAGGAACTTCTTACTTGATGCATCCTCAACCATATATTTGGCTTCCAAGGAATCCCATAGTTCTTTACCAGATTCAGAATTTTGGTAAATATCAAATAAGGAATCAGACATACCATTAAGAATAATATCGCGACACACATAGTCGTCATTCTCCCATTTGCTCATTTTCCTCATGTTCTCCAAGGTAACATCATCGCCACAATCAGGAATGGGAGTTAGTCAGCACATATACCTCGCTCATGGTAGAAAGAAGAAAGTGCATTTTCTTTTGCCATCTTTTGAAATCCACACCTTCAAACTTATCCATCTTGGAGAAGTTAGCCACCATATGCTTCATAGCAGCCGCCATTGATTATCACAAATAATTTACTTTGATTGTTGGTGTTTATTCGTTCAAACCAGGGTAAGATAATCAAACGTAGCTAAGTACCAAAACAATGGTTACCGGATATCACTTGGAATCGTGTGATCACTTTCCAAAGTAAATTATTCGACCTAATGCCTGGGTATCACGAATACCTACTTGGGATAAGACTAACTGTAGTTAGTGATTTAGGCACAAATCTCTAACCCTTTCGTTGTTATGTGTTTCTAGTTTATGTGTATTTCTTCATGCAAGTTATGATCACCTATTTATAGGTGGAGTACTCAACCCTAATCAATGGTATTAAGAGGATTTAACGGCCCATTAACTCCTCTTAATATGCTCCATAATACCAGGTCATAGTGGTTACAAGACCAATTAAACGTGATCTTTAAAGCACTTGGCCAAAGACCGTTACAAGCATTCATGTTCAGCTCCAACATGAGTCTATCCTTCAGTCCCACTGAATCCTCAGCAAACCCTGAAGGGTGTTCCTGCTGAAGCCTTTAGTCCTGAAGAAGACTTACTAATGAGCAAACACTAAAAACAAGTCTTTAGTGGAGTTACTCCTTGATGAATACCTTCAGTCTAAAGTTACACTTACTAAAGAGTTAACTCACTGAAGATCATCAGTAATGCTGAACAACTTATTATCCACTATATGACTCAAGGTGTTCAGGCACTTATGGTGTACACTCCGTACCTCTTTACCCATTCACCAGTATGAACTGAACCTACAATTGAACTATATTTTCAACATTTATTGTTATTATTATTTATTAAAAAATTTGTGTTTAAGGGTGTGCTTGGTTAAAGGTATTAATGGGTAAGGAATGGAAAAGGGAATGATTAATATTACTTGGTTAATGAATACATAGGTAATCATTACCCAATAATGGGTAATGAACCATTCCCATCTAAATTGGGGGTAATGGATTCAAGGTAATAGATTGACGTATGTATATGTGTGTCTCCACCTACCACCACCACCACCATCACTGACCACCACCATTGTTGCTACCACCGCCCTCCTAACGCCACCACCAGTCTCCGCCACCACCAGTCTCTGACACCACCTCTCTCTGAAGCCGCCGCCACCACCACCACCATTATCGCTACCACCACCCTCCTAACGCCACCACCACTCTCCGACATCACCACTCTCTAACGCCACCACCACCACTGACCACCATCATTGTTGCTACCACTACCCTCCTAACGTCACCACCACTCTCTGACACCACCATTCTTCGATGCACCACCACCTTTGACCACCACCATTGTCGCTACCACCACCCTCCTAACCCCGCCACCACTCTCTGACGCCACCACCACCACTGACCACCACCATTGTAGCTATCACCATCCTCCTAACGCCACCACCACTCTCTGACGCCACCACCACTGACCACCATCATTGTCGCTACCACCACCCTCCTAACGCCACCACCACTCTCTGACGCCACCACCACTATTGTCGTCACCACCACCCTCCTTACGCCACCACCACTCTCTGACACCACCATCACCACTGACCACCACCATTGTCGCTACAACCACTATCTTAACGCCACCACCACTCTCCGACGCCACCACTCTCCGACGCCACCACTCTCCGACGCCACCACTCTGCGACGCCACCACCACCACTGACCACCACCATTGTCGCTACCACCACCCTCCTAACGCCACGTCCACTCTCCGACATCACCACTCTCTATAGCCACCACCATCGCTGACCACCACCATTGTCGCTACCACCACTCTCCCAATGCCACCACGACTCTCGACACCACCACTCTCTGATGCCACCACCACCACCACTGCCACTGGACGCTACCACCTCACTCTGGTAACACGTCGCACAATCACCACCATTACCATCAACCACAACCGCGACCAATATCACCGTAGATTCAAGTGTGTATTTTTCCATCAGCGACCACCACCTCTAGCGATGCCGCCACCACACTCTATCAGCATCATTAACGACTATTGACGACGTCACCACAATCACCACCACACTACCTCTATCGATGCTGCCACATTCTATCACCATCATTAACGACTACCGATGACGTCACCCCACCACCACCACACCGCTGATCATCACCACTGCCACAACCTCCACATCCCGTCACTATCTATACCAACTACCACAACTACTTATTGCAACCATCAGCCAACCGTCAATAACCATCCAAAAACCACCAAACCACGTCATTACCACCATCTCCACCTTCGTTCGCCACCTCTGCCGACTACCACAAGTACGCAATCGTCTATAATAACCGTCGTTCTCAACCACCACTAACCGTCACTAATTTTTTTAATTGCTTCCTTTACCAACATCGTCATCGTCGCAACCACTGACTATCATCCGAACCGGTTTTGCCACCATCTCCAATCACCACCACATCTTATATTAACCAAGCACCAATAATAGTAATGATAATAGTAAGAAATGTTCATTGCATTCCTTTGTATTCTGTTACTCTTACCCATTCTCATTCCTCTCAACTTAACCAAGCGCCCCCTAAGATTTTATTCTTTAAAAGTTTATCTTGTTATCAACTCTTTAGTTAGGTTTTACAAAATTCGCTTCCATCTCTTGTTATATGTTTTGTTACCAAATCACTAAAACATCACTAAAGAAAAGCTATTTACTTAATAGAAAGAAGAAACGTTGTCACTTACAGCTTGAAAGTGATATAGTGGGATAGTCAATGTCTTCTTCATATGGTTAATTTGGTGAACTGCTTTTGTTAGGACTTAGGATTGGTTTTTTATTTCTCTTATATTCTTTTTCATAAATAAAATCTTAAGTTACAATTCAGCGGTTCAGTTGGAACATTATATATTTTTCTGTAGTCGTCACGTCATCATGCGTATTTTATGTAATTTAATTAAGAAAATATTATTATAACAATTTAATAAAAGAAAATATTATCATGTTATACATCACATTCCGTGATTGATAACGATGTTAAAGAAGCAACAAAGAATGTGATAATAGTGTTACAAAGCAAGAGAATTTGTTAGCTAAAATATGTAACCATTGTCTTTATATTTTTGGCACCAAAATATTTAATCACATCATAAGTAGTAGGTAGTAGGTAGGGTGTAAACGAGTCGAGCTTTTAACGAGCTACTCGAGTTCGAACTCGTTTAAGTCGAATTCGAACTTAATACTCTCGAGTTTGAGCTAATCTCGAACAAATATTAGCGTTCGTTTAATTTAGCGAGCTGAGCTTTGAAAACTAATATTAGGCTCGGCTCGTTCGAAAACTCGTTTAAGTGTATCGAGCCGAACAAGCTTAACGAGCCGAACAAACTATTCTAGCTTAACGAGCCGAACGATCTACTCAAGCTTAACATGTTAGTAATATATTTATGTACTTTTTAAGCTTATTATAAACTTTTAACGTGTAGTATTTGATTCTAATAAGATTTAGACCCAATTTGTAATTTATTGTCTTTAAACTACATGTCTTCTTTGTTGGAAATTTAGTGCAATTGTGGGAACGAGTAATACTTGTAAATGGGTTTGGAGGTACGGAGTGTACACCCATTAAGTCCCTTACCTCCCTAGACTCAATATAGTGGTTGTGATATCAGTAGGAAGCTGCTCCTGGTCAGGAAGTTGCTCCTGGTCAGGAAGTTGCTCCTGGTTAGGAAGCTGCTCCTGGTTAGGAAGCTGCTCCTGGTTAGGACGTTGCTCCTGGTGATGCACAAAGTCTTTGTAACCTCTTTGACCAGTTAATGAGGGTTGAATATTGACTTGATGACCAGTTTTATGGTCATGTAACCACTATGCTTTATGAAGGTAATTATAAGATTAATAGGCCGATTAATGCTCTTAATACCTTTGACTAGGAGTTACATTCCTTAAGGAATAGGATCACTATAAATAGTGATCATATTTTGCATGATGACATATACTATAACAAGAAACACTTACACGCACAGAGTTCTTGATTTGTGCCTAAAACAAGAACTAACTCTTGGTTTTATCCCAAGGAGGTATTCGTGGTAACCCAGGCATAGGGTCGAATAATCTTCTTTGGAAAGTGATTACACGACTCCAAGAGATATCCGGTAACCATTCATTGGTACGTAGTTAGGCTATTGATTATCTTCACCCTGTTGGAACGAAGTAAACCCCAACAATCAAAGAAGATTATTTTGTGATAATCAATGGCGGCGGCAATGAAGCATTTGGTGGCTAACTTCTCCAAACTGGACAAGTTTGAAGGGGTTGATTTTAGGAGATGGCAGAAGAAGATGCACTTTCTTCTTTCTACCATGAACGTGGTGTACGTGCTGACCACTCCTATTCCTGATGGTGGTGATGATGCTACTTTGGAGGAACTGAGGAAAAGGAGCAAATGGGAGAATGATGATTATGTGTGTCGCGGCATAATTCTCAATGGTATGTCTGATTCTTTATTTGATATTTACCAAAATGTTGAATCTGCTAAAGAACTATGGGATTCCTTGAAAGCCAAATATATGGCTGAGGATGCATCAAGTAAGAAGTTCCTTGTGAGTGATTTCACAAATTACAAAATGACTGATTCAAGACCAGTCATGGAACAATACAATGAACTTCTTGGAATACTTGGCAGATTTACACAACATAAAATGAACATGGATGAGACCATTCAGGTCTCGTGTGTCATTGACAAACTACCTCCTTCTTGGAAAGATTTCAAGCACACCTTGAAACATAAGAAGGAGGAGTTAACTCTTGTTGAGTTGGGCAGTCATTTGCGCATTGAGGAATCCCTCGGGGTGCATGAAAGTGATAAGCCAAAGAGCATGGTTGTGTAGATCTTAAATTTAGTTCTGGAAAGATTGTTTCTTTGTTTAATGTTTTGCATGTTCCTAATATTAGGAAGAACTTGGTTTCTAGTAGTATTTTGAATAATTGTGGTTATAAACAAGTGATTGAATCTAATAAATTTGTTTTATCTAAACATGGTGTGTTTATTGGTTTTGGCTATTTGAGTAATCAAATGTTCAGGCTTAATATTGATTCTAGTATAAATGTTGATTTTGTCCTGATGACTACCACTAAACTGAATGATTCATCACTATGGCATGCTAGACTAGGCCATGTCCACTATAAGAGGATGCAAGATATGTCTAAGGATGGGTTAATTCCAGCTTTTGACATGGACACTGATAAGTGTCAGACTTGTATGCTGAACAAAATTACTAAGAAACCATTTCAGGATGTAAAACGTGAAACTACAGTTTTGGAGCTAATCCATAGTGACCTATGTGATTTGCATGCTACTCCCTCATTAGGGAATAAGAAATACTTGGTAACATTTATTGATGATGCTTCTAGGTTTTGCTATGTTTATTTGTTACATACTAAGGATGAAGCATTAGATAAATTTAAAGTATTTAAAACTGAAGTTGAATTACAACAAGGAGTCCAAATCAAAAGATTTAGGACTGATAGGGGAGGTGAATACATGGATACTTTGTACTTTGAGTCTGTTGGAATCATCCATGAGACAACTGCTCCCTATACTCCACAACAAAATGGTATATGTGAAAGGAAAAATAGGGTACTAAAAGAGATGGTTAACTCCATGTTGTCCTACTCAGGACTAAGTCAAGGGTTTTGAGGAGAAGCTGTGTTAACAGCTTGCTATTTATTAAATAGGGTTCCTAATAAAAGGAACAGGATTACCCCTTATGAACTCTGGACTAAAAGGAAACCAAACTTGAACTACCTCAAAGTTTGGGGTTGTAGGGCTGTTGTAAGACTCCCTGATCCAAAGGTGAAAACCTTGGGTGAAAGAGGCATTGAATGCATCTTTGTTGGATATGCTGAGCATTCCAAGGCTTATAGGTTCTATGTTATTGAACCTAATGATTCAGTTTCAATAAACTCAATCATTGAACCAAGGGATGCTAACTTTGATGAGACTAGGTTCTCATCAGTCCCTAGACCAAGCCTTAGGACTCCTATAGGAGCTGAGGACACTGGTGTTTCAGTGGAACCTGAAAGGGTCACTGATGAGGTTGTGGTTCAGCAACCTGAGCCTGAGCTTAGAAGAAGCACAAGGCATAGGAATCCAAAGAATTTTGAGCCTGAATTTCAACTATACCTAGTTGAAGGAACAAGGGATGAGGTCTCTGACCAGTACTACTATTGCTTTAATGTTGAGGATGATCCCAAAACATTTGATGAAGCAATGAAGTCCCAGGATGTTGCTTTCTGGAAAGAAGCAATCAATGATGAGATGGATTCCATCATGGGCAACAACACTTGGGTGTTGGTTGATCTACCTCCAGGTTGTAATCCACTTGGTAACAAGTGGATTTTCAAAAGGAAAATGAAGGTAGATGGAACTGTTGAAAAGTTCAAGGCAAGGTTAGTCATTCAGGGCTTTAAACAAAAGTCAGGGATAGACTATTTTGATACTTATGCTCCAGTAGCACGTATCAGTACCATAAGAATGCTGATTGCTCTAGCAAGTATTCACAATCTGATTATTCATCAGATGGATGTGAAGACAGCATTCTTGAATGGTGACTTGGATGAGGAGGTTTATATGAACCAACCTCAGGGCTTCATCATGCCTGGTAATGAAGGTAAGGTGTGTAAACTGATTAAGTCCTTATATGGACTGAAACAGGCACCTAAGCAATGGCACCAGAAATTTGATGAAGTGGTTTTGTCTAATGGTTATTCACTTAACCAAGCTGACAAATGTGTATATAGCAAATTTGATGAATCTGGTAAAGGAGTCATCATTTGCCTATATGTTGATGACATGTTAATCTTTGGTACTGACCAAGCTAAGGTTGATCAGACAAAGGATTTTTTGTCATCAAAGTTCTCCATGAAAGACATGGGGGAGGCTGATGTTATCCTTGGCATAAGGATTAAACATGAAAGTGATGGTATTGTAATTTCTCAGTCTCATTACATTGAGAAGGTGCTGAAGAAATTCAATCACTTTGATTGTACTCCAGTAAGTACACCTATGGATACAAGTGAGAAACTAATGCCTAACAATGGTCAGGCTGTCTCTCAGCTTGAGTATTCTAGGGTTATTGGTTGCTTGATGTATGCCATGATAGTACTAGGCCTGACATTGCATTTGCTGTGGGTAAACTGAGTAGGTATACTAGTAATCCTGGTACTCAGCATTGGCAAGAAATTCAGAGGGTACTGAAGTATTTGAAAGGAACAATGGATTATTGTTTGTCTTATACTGGATATCCTTCAGTGTTGGAAGGTTACACTGATGCAAGTTGGATCAGCAATACTGAGGATAATTCATCCACAAGTGGCTGGGTATTCCTTCTTGGTGGTGGTGCAATTTCTTGGGCATCCAAGAAGCAAACTTGCATTACTGGTTCAACAATGGAATCTGAATTTGTGGCTCTAACAGCTGCTGGTAAAGAGGCTGAATGGTTGAGAAACTTGCTTCTTGAGATTCCATTGTGGGTCAAACCTATGGCACCCATTTCTATCCGTTGTGATAGTGCAGCTACATTAGCTAAGGCATATAGCCAGATGTACAATGGCAAGTCTAGACACCTAGGTGTTAGACATAGCATGATTCGTGAGTTGATCACGAATGGGGTGATTTCAATAGAGTTTGTGAGGTCTCAACAAAACTTAGCTGATCACTTGACGAAGGGATTGGCTAGAGACTTGGTTATAAAGTCTGGTAAATGGATGGGTTTAAAAGTCCACTCTAGTCACTGAATGCTAGGACACCCAACTCCCTCCAGAGGAAACTTGGGAGCTGAGTTCAATGTGGAAAGCTGAACATTCAGGGGACTGAAGCACATGTTTTACATATCATCCCAAGGATGTGCTTGTACCTGCTGAAAGGAGGATGAAGTTATAAACTTCTTAATGGTTAATTTCTTTGAAAAAGTGCTTAAGCAGGAGCATGAACTAAAGAGGAACCACCTATGTAAATGTTGAGGTTTCGCCGCCTCAAGGAGCATGGACTTTCGCTCTTACAACATTTATGAATTGGATATGGACACATGGCTTGTATGGTGTCAGGAGCGTTTTTAAGTGTTTGAAAACTTGGGTGTATGTTATCTTCAGGTGTTCAAAGTAGTTGAAGGGTTCAATTCTTAGAACACCCTGATTCTCGAATATTTGGAGTGATGTACTAAGATGGAAATTCAATCCTCAGGACATTTTCATTTATGCACTGGTTTTGCTAAAGTTGATTTTCATGCAAAAAGGAATTGTACTAAATTGGGGAGGATTGTTGGAAATTTAGTGCAATTGTGGGAACGGGTAATACTTGTAAATGGGTTTGGAGGTACGGAGTGTACACCCATTAAGTCCCTTACCTCCCTGGACTCAATATAGTGGTTGTGATATCAGTAGGAAGCTGCTCCTGGTCAGGAAGTTGCTCCTGGTCAGGAAGTTGCTCCTGGTTAGGAAGCTGCTCCTGGTTAGGAAGCTGCTCCTGGTTAGGACGTTGCTCCTGGTGATGCATAAAGTCTTTGTAACCTCTTTGACCAGTTAATGAGGGTTGAATATTGACTTGATGACCAGTTTTATGGTCATGTAACCACTATGCTTTATGAAGGTAATTATGAGATTAATAGGCCGATTAATGCTCTTAATACCTTTGACTAGGAGTTACATTCCTTAAGGAATAGGATCACTATAAATAGTGATCATATTTTGCATGATGACATATACTATAACAAGAAACACTTACACGCACAGAGTTCTTGATTTGTGCCTAAAACAAGAACTAACTCTTGGTTTTATCCCAAGGAGGTATTCGTGTTAACCCAGGCATAGGGTCGAATAATCTTCTTTAGAAAGTGATTACACGACTCCAAGAGATATCCGGTAACCATTCATTGGTACGTAGTTAGGCTATTGATTATCTTCACCCTGTTGGAACGAAGTAAACCCCAACATTCTTTTAGGTACATACACTTTAGCTTATGCATTAAACATTAGTGTCATTTAATAATCATAAACGAGTTTTCGAACTCGAGCTTGAGTTAATAAAAGAGTCTATCAAACTCGATCTTTTATACAAGCATCTTAAACTTAAAAATTATTCTAAAAAAGTTAAAAATTGTAAACTAGCTTTGAACTCGGACAAAAAAAAAACATTCGAGTTCAAACTTAAACTAGATTATAAATTTTTATTCGAGCTCGAACCAGGTACTTAATAAACGAGCTTAACTTAATTAAGCCAAAACGCAACTTGACTCGAATCCTTTACACCACTGCTAAATACATTGTTAGAAGCATAAGTATCATAAAAAAAATGCATGTCACGTTTGCCCGACTCACTCGTAACACCAGAATCAGTGCCAAAGGCTCTAAAGAAAGTGGTTGATGATGAAATAAATGGTACAACAAAACAAGTCGCTTAATAGCCAATCACGGATGCTTATTTTGACTTTTTCCCTTTGACCTTTTCCTATATCCTTTGACTTGTAAAAAGTTGTGTGAATGGACTCTTTCTACTCATGCAGCACAATTAAAGTTTGGCTTACAAAACAAGTGAAATTAGTAGGCATTTGGCCTTATCATAAGTTCCAATTCATATATTCTTGATTGCTTTTTGACATTATAAGATTTTTATTTACAATATAGCTTTCTAGAAGAGTTACATATATGTTATAAGACTCATACAAGACCCGAGTCTTTGCTCTAACGGTATCTGAGTGGCTCATCAACTAAGAGGTAGAAGGCTGTTTTAGGCATCCTTAAAAGCAACCTCGGTCGGAATGAGTCACAGACGAACCATATGTATTTTAGTCGCGTCTAGAAAACGAAGGAACCATTCAATCGAGTAGGACTCGCGCAAAAGCTATTATTTATCTGATTTTACTAATCCATGCATGATGCAACAAAGTTAAATTTATACAACATGAAACAGTCAACTGCTTCTTTGAAGGCGTCAATTAGGCCCATATGCACCAAATCCATATAACATAGAATAAATTCTTCAAATATAAATCTATTCTACATCCTTCCTCTCAAAATGTTTGCAATTTGATGGCTGCAAAATACCTCCATTTTCACCCATTGCAGCATCTGCAATTGCTTCTTCTGTTTTCGTGTTTTTTAGTACCTCCGTCGGCTTCTCAATCAACTCCTCAAAACATCCAAGTCTTCTTTCCGATACTAGTTCCAACACAACCGCTACCAATACCAGTGCCACCAACATCAACGTCCACGCCCACAGAATTTATCCCTTCAAGATCCTCCAACAACACCGTCGTTAAAGCAGTTGCTGCCACTGCAGCAACTAGTCTGGTTTTAGCAGGGCTTGTAATGTTGCTAGTTTTCAAGCTTAAACGCCAACGCCCTAAAACAAAAACTACAACCTTATATGCTGATGATGGGATCAACAACATTAAGAATTATCCGGGGCTGCAAAAAAAGGATAATTTTGAGAGAGTTGGAGGGATCAAAGGGGTGGTTGTTGATGAACAAGGCCTTGACGTGTTCTACTGGAAAAAGCTTCAAGATTATCCAACTTTCGAGAAACAAATCTTAGAGGTCTATGAAAATGAAAGCAGAGAGGCAAAAGCTGACTTTCATGCACAAGAAGCACCTTTTCTGAGACTAAAATCATCTAATTCTCATGTTTGGCCGGTATCAGATTACAAGAGAAGTCAAAGTGAAAATCTTTCTTATTTATCAGATGTTGATCCACTAACACCTCCGAAAGATCAAGAAACGAGGAAAAGTCAACAACCAATACAGTCTACACCATCACCGATTGTTTCACTGTCAAATGCTGCAGTTACGGCCCCGCCACCTTCACCTCCAGTTGTAGTAGAAAGGAAGAGTAACGCACCACCACCACCACCTCCACTTCCGGTTTTCGTAGAGAGGAAGAGTAACGCGTTACCACCACCACCACCACCACCACGTCCACTTCCGGTCGTGGTAGAGAGGAAGAGTAACGCGCCACCACCACCACCTCCACCTCCACCTCCAGTTGTAGTAGAGAGGAAGAGTAATGCACCACCACCACCTCCACCTCCAGTTGTTGTAAAGAAGAAGAGCAAAGCACCATCACCACCACAGCCACCCAAAACCAGGGAGTTTACTTTGTCATCGCAGGCACCACCACCAGTAACGGATGACGTGCCTTCATTTTACGAAGATCAGGTCAAACTCAAGCCTCTGCATTGGGATAAAGTCAATGCCAATGTGGATCATTCCATGGTGTGGCACAAACTACAAAATGGTTCATTCAGGTAAAAAGTTCATCTATTTCGACCTTTTCTTTTCTTATAACTTTTCAAGTTTTATAGGCTCTTAAAAAGCTCACTTTTTATATACGCTTCAGGGTTGATGATGATCGTATGGAAAGCCTTTTTGGAACGATGACCATGGACAAGAAAACGCCACAGCAAGTTGCCCGAAACTCACCAAGTCCAAAAGCCCAAATGAAATCGGGTACCTCTCGAGTATTTCTACTGGACGCCAGAAAATCTCAAAACATAGCAATTGTTGTTAAATCATTAGCTATTTCTAGTATCAAGGTTATCGATTTTCTACACAAAGGCAAAGGTCTAGATACAGACACTCTCGAAAAGCTCAATCGAATAAGCCTATCTAAAGAAGATGAAAAAATTATTCTCGAGTTTGAAGGAGACGTGAAACGATTAGCCGATGCTGAATCTTTTCTTTATCATCTCTTGAAGGCTATTCCCTCAGCTTTTACTCGAGTTAACATCATGCTGTTCAAGTCAAACTATAGATCAGAAGTAACGGAAGTGAAGAAATCTTTGCAGACGCTAGAAATGGCTTGCAAAGAGCTCAAGACTCGAGGGCTTTTCGTTAAGCTTCTAGAAGCTATTTTGAAAGCAGGGAACCGTATGAATGTGGGAACGTCAAGAGGGAATGCTCAAGCCTTTAATCTTAATTCTCTGCTAAAGTTATCAGATGTCAAAAGTAGTGACGGAAAAACTACTTTGCTCCACTTTGTCGTGGAAGAAGTAGTTCGTGCAGAAGGGAAACGTTGCAATATCAATAGAAATCACAGCAAAAGTACACGTACCGGTGGCTTAAGTATTGTCACAGAGGCAGAAAATTATTATATAAAACTAGGATTGCCTATAGTGGGAGGAGTGAGCTCAGAGTTTATAAATGTAAAGAAAGCTGCTGGAATCGACTATGATGTGTTTTCCAAATCGTGCTCGGGGTTAAGTGGTCATTTAGCAGACATCACAAAAAGCATCAAAGAAATTGGCGAAGACGAAAGAGGTGGTTTTGTGAGAGAAATGACAGCATTTCTTGAAGGGGCGGAACAGGAAATTGATATGTTGAGAGAAGAAGAGGAAAGGATAATGGGGCTTGTGAAGATAACAAACGAGTATTATCAAGCAGGGGCTTCAAAGGATGTAGGAGCGAAGCAGTTTCAACTGTTTGGGATAATGAAAGACTTTCTTGAAATGGTTGACAAGGCGTGTGTTGATATTGCTATTAAACTGCAGAAGAGAAGAACCGGTGGTGGATCACCGGATGCAGGGTTTCAGATGTCCAAGTCACCGGATAGGCCATCTGTGAAGTTCCCAGTATTGCCTGCAAATTTTAGTAGCACAAGTAGTAGTAGTAGTACTAGTACTAGTACTAGTAGTTCAAGTGATTCGGATGATGATGAATGAAAGAGTGTCGGGTTTAAGACAGATGTACATAGATGATATTCAATTATGTCTTTTTAAACTACATGTTGGCTAACAATGTACAAAAAGTGACACAACACATGATATTCAGGCTATACTCAAAAGGATCCTATTTTTCTACAACTACCAAACATCTTAATGATAATTTCATCTCAAGAACTTCATAAGTTCATCAAACGAAAATACAAATTGACCTAATGAATAGCCGAATTCTAGTTGTGTTTCTTCAATACTGAAATCCTTCTTTTACCGAGTATGTTTCTTGTTCACTTTTGCCTAAATTTCTTTCCAGAGCACAGAACGACTATAGACACTAGTCACTGAAGGCTCCCCGTGTTTGCTTAAGAGAAATGCTACACATAATACAAATCTAGCATCAAAATCAATTATATAAGCTCTGAGAAATGTAGAATACAAGCACAACCATGCACTGACAGTTAGACTCACAATGAACCAAACATTTTATGACTCTTACCATTAATTATCTTGAAATATTCTCAGGAATGTTTATCTATGTGAATTTGGTCGTCTTGTGGTTCCAGTTTTTGAAGCCTCCTGTATCAATGGAGATAAATAAATGAATGTGTTTGGTCCCAAATGATTGACATCAGCAGATCAGCTAATTTTCATAATAGATCAATAGGTAATTTGACATAAAACGGCATATGAACTATATTTCTTGGCACGTGGCACTTGATGTTAGTCAAGTGAGTTGCCAAACAACTATAAAAAGTATCATTTATGTATGCAATTGTGTTCATTCACACACCATTGTCAAAATAGTCAAAACTACCCACAAATTACATTTACTTGATGATCAAATAGGCAGCCGCCCAAAAGGACTGAGTTCGTAAACCATGTCATTATGAAGAAACAAATGTCAGGGATTTTATTTATGTTACCTTTTCTGATGTGGTTTTGGATGCATCTTGTGTCCGATAAAAACTTGGCATCGGTTTTGCTTTGAACATTAGGTTCTGCCTAAGCTTTTTCATCTCAGCATCTTTTATTTCCTAAGTACAGGAACCAGTGATCATACAGATTATGAATGTACAATATTAGGAGAGAATATTTCTTCATGATATTTTGGAATCCTACCTTTGATCTTTCATTAAGTTGAGTTCTTTCAGCGTCTCTAGCATTTGATTTTTCCTCCAAATTTTTGAAGAACTATATCAACGGAAAGAGATTTTTTTAATTTATTGTTCTAAACCATAGCAAATGATTCTTAATAACTTGTATGGTAATAGATACCTCTTTTCGTCTTTCAGCTCTTTCGTTGCTTCTCAAAACTATTGGAGTTGGTGTTGCTTTTAGCCGTCTTTCATCCACTCTGACTCCTTTAAGTGACCTATCCCATAATATGTGTTTCATATTAAACACCAACTGATCATAATTTTGGAAAAATAATAAACACCAAAGAATTTAAAAAAATAACCGGGGCTTACATAGATGATACAGATTTCCATATTGGTCCTAATTGACCTCTTGTAGGTTTTATTTTCTCTGCTGCCTTCCTCGATCTACAGTCATTTACTCACAAATTTAATAGAGCGGTAAACACTATACAGTAAGTCATAAAACAATGATGTTGTAAATTACCGTTCATTTTCTTTCTGAGAAGCCACGGAAGTTGAAGCTTTTGGCTCTAATCCCTTTGTTGGTACCTGCTAAAAGTGAGTGCGCGTAAAGAACTAGAAATCTTATAGCAAGTGGCGTTAATGTAGGAGACATTATTTTGTACAAAAACTACCTGTTTGGGTGCGGCAGATGTTCCCTCAGATGATGGTAATTGGTTAACTCTGTTCTGAAATGTCTTGAAAGCTCGTTTGACAATGTCCTTATCTCCCATTTGCTCCATAAATAGAGAACGCCTTCTAGATGAAGTAACAGAAGAAGCTGTATCAGAATTGACAGAATTCATACTCATGGATAGATGTAGGGACATTGGAGCAATCCGCCTGCTTTCTGATACAGAATGAATCTTGTTCTTTGATGATGCCGTTGTTGATGATATAGCCTTCTTCGACGAGGACTTAACAGCAGGCACGGGTGTAGGAGTTGCTTTTGGCTTTGGTTTTGGTTTTGATAACCTAGTGGCTGATGTTTCCGGGGATTTAGGTATGATTGATGCTGGTTTTTTCTTGGTTCCTACAGAATTCTTTTCCACTTTAATTGAATTTACCTAAAAAAATATAGGAAAAAAGTTAATACAGCAGGATAATAAAAAAGATTCTGTTTCCTAAATGAATTCGATCAAACTTACATTTCGTGTCATGTTTTGAGCTTTCGGTTTTGGAATATCTTGCTTACTTTCTTGAGCATCTTCAATCACTGAATCCACTTGGAAATGTTGCTTCACCAGTTTCATACTCTCATGATTGACCAAAACAGCTTCTTCGAGCTTAACCAAAGTGCTGTTAGATGCTATCGGTAACAAATGTTGAGGTTCCATTGTGTTTACTGAAATGGCTTCCTCTACCTTATCAGCATTGCTGTTCAACGCTACTGGTAACACATCCTGAGGTACCACATTCTTACCCACTTGCATAAATTCATCCTGAAAGCTTTCATCATTAACTGAAGCAGCTTCATCTGCACATTGAGACTGTTCGCTACTTGGTTCATCACCATGATGTTTTCCTGATCCCTCCATCACGGAAATCTCAGTTTGCACTTCTTCATCATTACAAAAGACCTTACTTTTGACACCACCTTCGTATTCTTCCTTAACTTCCTCACTATAATCATCTGATCTCAACGGAAAGGCGACTTCTTGCAAATTTTCCTCAGTGAGATCATCTGAACTTGAACGTTGAACTTCTGCGGCTTTTTCTTGATCCAGTAACTCAGCCTCAGCTTTCATAGCCGCGATTTTCTTGTAATGCGCTTCGAAAAAGGCCTTCTTTTGAGCCACAGATCCAGGCGTAGAGCATTTCCCAACTTCCTCTAAGTACTTATTGGGCGACGAAAAAGTAGACCATTTCTCCCAAGAAAGTGCATCACTCTCATACTTACCAAACGAAACCGACACGCCAAGAGACTCTCCCATCTGTATGTATAATTCAGAACTCCTAATCAAAAACTAATCACAATGGCAGCTAGCTCACATAACCCAAACATCACAGTAACCATCTTTAGTACTAAATCTAATCTTGTTAAGTAAATCTAACTCTTAAAGGGATAAAAACATAAGTACTTATAAAAGATTCGAGGCTTGCATACTGGCCGATTAGATATGACTGAGCTCGAATCAGTAACAACTAACTATACATTAAAAAAAAGTACTTATAAAAGATATATTGTACTAAACTGAGTAATGGGTGGTGTAAGATATTGTACCTTGTTTTCCATGTTATGTGCTTCCACCATTGATTCACCCATTAAAGATAAGCAAACTAAATAAGCTAACAAGAAACTATATAAGAAGCATGGGCTTAATAATGAATAAAACTACTAAAACAAATTATCATGTCACAATATGGAGACAAGAAGAAGACTTGAAAGACTGAATCAAACAACAAGTAACATGTGGAGTGTTTTTTTCTAGTATATAATTTTCATATTTATCCATTCAAGTTTTGTAAAGTTTTATAAAAAAATGTTGTCTTTTTCTGGACCTTCTAAAGGAATAGTAATCATGATCCCATAAAAGGGACCTTTAAAAGGTAAACAAACATAGGATACAATATGTGCACATGATTCATAAAACATGTTTCATCTTTTTACTACCATGAAACTTGTGACAAAAAGATACTTTTAACTTTAACACATACTTTTAGTCAGCATCAGTTTAACATTAGTGTGGTTTGAAAGTATGTTTTTGACTATAATAAAGTTTAGGAAAACAAAGATAATATTTTTGTTCTTCTAGTTATTTAGCAAAACATTAGAGTGTTATAGTTGACTAGAAATGTAAAAATAAAAAAATGTGAGATGAGATGAGTGATTAAAGTGTGGGGCTGATTGAGATGGGGACATGTGACAGATCTCATCATCCCCAATGGTTCATCCTTGAATTATTGTACCATTTTCATTTCCTATTATTATTTCTATATTTTTATAACTAGTAAGTACAAATTAAGTACATTTTAATATCAAAAACAATTTCAACATATGATGTAAGATTATTAAGATCACGATCTAAATTGTTTTTGTTTTCAATAAGATCAAAATCATTAAATTGGATCAAATTTTGAGATCCCACTAATAGATGCTGTAATTTTCTTCTTGTAAGATTTGTGGAGATATGTTTCTACACAAAATTTGATATTAGAAAAGAAAAAAAATGAAAAGAAATTCATATTTCAAAAAACGAGCTAGTGATACAAATACTTTGATACAAAGAGTTTACTTAGGTTTCATATGTTTTTTTAAAGTTTACGTCTTAATCTGCAAAGGATCAAAATCCTCTCAAGTTGATGGTAACTTAATTGATCATGTTGGCCAATCAAAATTTAGATAAATGTTTAAAACTTTTTCTTTTATTGAAATGCAGGAGGCTCACATGCATTAATCTTTGTCGTAATTGGAGAACTTGACCAATCAAGTTGGCATGAACTTGAGAAGATCTTTTTCCATCTGCAAATCATATTTGTATAAGAAAAGATAGATTGTAATGTTGTATTAGAAATCTTCGTAATGAAAAAAATCGTTTGTTTTGTACTATTGAAGTTTCTTTCATTCTTTTACTTCTTTATCTTTTTAATTATTTTTTATATGTTTTTGTCTATTTATGTACGTTTTTGGAGTGTTTGTTTTAGCTTATATAGTGGGCTTGTAAGCTTATTAGCTTATATAAGTTTATAAGTTGAAATCAAGTGTTTGGTTAAGCTTATATAAGTAGGCTTATAAGCTAATATAAGGGGGTTTTGGTAAGCCAAACATTTGTCGCTTTTATAAGAAAAAACGGACTTATATAACAATAATATATAAAAAGACTTTTATACCTATATTTAATAACTACATTATTTAATATTGATGTGTTTTTTTTATCATTTTACTTTATTAATTTTAATAAGTTTAACCAAACACTAAACATGGACTTATAACTTATGTAACATAAGTCTAAGCCCAACTAATAAGCTTAACCAAACACCCCTTTTGTATGTTTTTTTGTCCCTTTTCGTTCGTTTTCGTACGTTTCATACGTTTTCTTTTTTTCTCGTCCAGTTTGTATGTTTTCTTACGCTTCGTACTTTTTCTTACGTTCTCGTCCGATTTGTATGTTTTCGTACATTTTCTTATGTTTTGTACGTTCTCGTGCGTTTTCTTATGTTTACGTCCGTTTTCTTACGTTTCCACAAGTTTTCTTTCGTTTTGGCCATTTCGGTACGTTTTCTTCCGTTTCCATACTTGTCCGTCTTTTACATTTCTATAAACAAGATCAACCACATCACATCAAGTGCACTCAACCAGCCGCCCATTTAGTGCAAATAACAAATCAGTTAATACAATACGAACAAGTCCTCAATCGAGTGCTTAGAAAGGGTAAAATGCAAACAAAAAAACGTCCATGTACTTTCCAAAATCCGCAAATATGCCCCTGAGTCCAATTACAAGCGATTTTTGCCCTTGAACTTTCATTTTGCCTACATTTTGCCCCTGAGTCGACTTTTTTTTTACTTTTCCTAACGTTCTGTCGTTAACTCCCACACGTGCCTGACACGTGGGTATAAGCGTCATTTCCCGTTCCACCCCATCTCCCCACCTTTCATGAGATGCAAAAAATGTCACCGAAACATTATTAAACCCATTTATTCCCCGTCATTATTACAATGTCATATTTTGATTCGGGGGCGTTATTTGCACGAAAGTAAACTTTCCATCTTCTTCATTATGCCACTATTTTAGCTTCAAACACACACATTCACACAGAAAGGCTCAAACACACAAACACCAATCAGAACATGGATAAGGTGAGAAAATCTGCAAACAAGTTTCACACTTGTCTAACCCCCAAGAACATGGTTTAGAGACCTAAAAAGGTGCAACCAACAGAAAGCAATGAGAATGTTGGAATTGAGAAACAAGGTTTTAGTAGTTCAGAAGAAGATGTAATTTTTTCAAAGTTAAAACTATAAGAATAAATATTGGAAAGTTTGAGACCCTAAGGCTAATATCTGAGCGTTTAAAATGTAAATATTAAAATTATATACTTTAGGGGTTAAAAGTGTAATTAAGCTAAAGTATAACTAAAAGGGCTATTTTTTCCAATTTTGAAACTAAAGAAACTAAACTATAAATATGAGATAATATAAAAGGTATCATGTTAGTAGGGAGCTTTGTACAAAAATGTTCCATCTCGATATTACGTTCTGACTGATTGGTTGGGTTTACGATTAAAGTACCCTCGCTCCTCAGATATTTATAGATAGGATTCTGAGTATGATGGCCCAAACAATGATGCTATTACTACAACAAATTATAAATCAAAGAATACATAACTATACTTAATAGTATTGAACCCAAGATCAAAGACTTGATACTATACACAATGTGTTAATCCAGGTTTGTGTGAGACCAAGTTGTTATTTGTAAGACCAAGTTGTTCTCTATGAATGAAATATATCTGATTACAGCTCAGATTCTATGGACATAAGGTGAGTTCATAGCCTCACTTTTAAATGCTTTAAAAATGAATTGAAAACCCGTGAGGGGGATATATGCTAAAACTGGAATACAAGTGCCTTTTGTATGTTGCATGATATGATTACTGACACTATGTTTATTACTGCCATTAAGTCCCTTTTCAATCGTGACCGTTAATCATTTCTGGAAAATGAGCGCTAATATTGTGAATAGTACTATTTGAGGACTGACATCCCCTATCTAGGCAAGTCGCACTTGCTGGAATGTCGGCAGGTTCCTACACAGGTTAAACGGATACACTTTATTTTGCTAAACTCAGGAGTCCGGCAAACTACCTGCATGAGGGCAATTTGTTGGTTTTCTGTATATCTCAAGTACCGGTGCATGAGCATAGTGCAGTATGATAACTATTTTATGTGGGTGTATAACAATGTAGCCTGGAGGATATACTTTATTCAAAACATGTTTCCCTATGAATTCACTCAACCTTTGTGTTGACTTTTAAGCATATATTTCAGATAATTGTG
The DNA here is from genome assembly GCA_025667525.1 of Glebionis coronaria. Lineage (NCBI taxonomy): Eukaryota > Viridiplantae > Streptophyta > Magnoliopsida > Asterales > Asteraceae > Glebionis > Glebionis coronaria. The sequence continues at coordinate 418,675,837 of CM046880.1, forward strand.
ACTGATAGCATGGAGCAACACAAGGATAGCATGAAGAGGCACAAACTTGAAATTATTCTCCTAGATTTTGGGAACCTTATATGGTAAAACTCTGATTTTAAATGATATATAAAGAAAGTTGATTTAATCACTCTTTTGAGCTGTTTTCTATCATTATGACTTGTGTTCTATGAAGTAATACCCCAAATCAATGTTCCACTGCGTTAAGGTAAAAATCAGGGTGTTACAAAGAACAATGAATGTATAATCGTAATTGAACTATTATAACAAACTAATAGACATATAGACTAGAGATTATAACTGTGTGAAGAAACAATATGAACCAATGAACAAGTCCTAGCTTCCTTGAAATACATAAACACAAACATATCTTTGAACATCCTCTCTCAAGCTTTTCTCAGGGTAAAGCTTGGACATATGCAGAGAACATATTCATCATACAAAGTTTCCTAGAAAGATTAAAATGTTGTGCAGTTCCAAGACATTTGGTAAAAATATCAGTAGGTTGATCCTTAGTATTAATTTTCATAGTTTTAATCACACCTACAAATACCTTTTCCCTTATTAAGTGAACATTTAACTCAAAATGCTTTGTTCTCTCATGAAACACAAGATTTGCTGCAATTTGTGTAGCAGAACTACTATCACAGTGCAAATCAACAGAATTCAAACACTTAATGCCAAGACTATGCAACAGATTTCCCAACCACACAATTTCACAAGCAGTAGAAGCCATACTTCTATATTCTGCTTCTATAGAACTTTTAAAAATAGTATTCAGCTTTTTACTCTTCCATGAAACTAATGAATTCCCTAGAAATACACAAAAAGCAATAACAGACCTCCTTTTTTAAGACATTTAGCCCAATCAGCATATGAAAAAAGCTTTAAGCTTCAGACCAGAGACTTTATTGCACTGAAGTCCTAGACCAGGTTCCTGTTTTAAGTACCTCAAAACTCTTAATGAAACCTTAAATTGAGACTGCAAGAGTTTATGCATATGCTGATTTAAGAAATGCACTACATAACTTATATTAGACCTAGTAATAGTGAGATAAATCAGTCTGACCACAAGTTTCTGATAGTGAGTAAAACATTCTAAATACATATCTTTCTTAGACTCCTCACAATTTAACATACTGTTTTCTAGAAAAGGAGTTTCAACAGCTTTAGCTGCAAGAAGCCCATACTCATGCAACAATTCCATACAATATATTTTTTGTCATACAAATACCACTTTTGTTTTTTAAAACTTCAATACCCAAAACATATTTCAACTCTCCTAAATCTTTAATTTGAGACTTTTTTTTCATAAACTCTTTAAAGTTTCCAATCAAAGACACATCATTTCCACTAATAACAATATCATCAACATACACAAGTAAGGCAACAAACAAAGGTCCATCTCTCTTAACTTATAGAGAGTAATCAAATTTACTCTCTTCAAAGCCATGCTCAACTAAGTCAGTGGCCAACTTAGCGTTCCATTATCTCAGGGATTGCTTTAACCCATAGAGAGATTTATTAAGTTTGCAAACCTTATTACTATCAACATTTTCGAAACCTTGAGGCAATTTCATATACACATATTCAATCAGATCACCATATAAGAAAACATTATTCACATCAAGTTGATACAAAGACCAATTTATATGCACAACAATAATAATAAGACTTCTCACTGTAACCATTTTAACAACTGGACTAAAGGTTTCATCATAATCAAATTCCTCTCTTTGATTATAACCTTTAGCACCCAGTCTAACTTTACATCTTTCAATATCACCAGAGGCTTTATATTTAATTTTCCATAACCATTTACTATAATAGCTTTTCTTCCAATAGGTAAATCACAAATAGACCAAGTATTATTTATATTAAGAGCTTCAGTTTCACTATTCATAGCTTCTACCCAATTAACATCAGATAATGCTATAGACATGCAAGTTGGTTCAACAGACTTATTTAGATTGGAAGCAAAGCACATATTATGTCTACTAAGACCAGAATATTTCACATATCTTTCGATACCATATCTAACATTCTAACTAATAACATAATCACTAAACTTCACATGCATTCTAGACTCTATATTTGACCTTCTTACACCAGGTGTCTGCACATCATTATCAATATTATGAAACTAATTAAACCGAGTTAGAGAAACTAATTAAACCGAGTTAGAGAAACACCAAGACTTTGAATTTGATAGTTTCCTTCAGATAGACTGTTTTGATCATCAAATTGGGTTGTGAATACCTCTTCTTGGCCTACATTAGTAGTATCTGTAGACCTAACATTAGGAAGTGGGATACTACCATCTACAACTGATGATATCATGCCTTCGTCATTAAAACTTTGAGACCAATGATTATAAAAAAAACTTAATTGATCATTTTCACTAGTTACTACAACAATAGAAGTTGAATAACTAGTTTTCATTTTGAAAGGAAAAATTATTTCATAAAATTTTACATCTCTAGAAAAGTAAACATTTATAGTATCCAAACTTAATAGTTTATAACCTTTTTTCACATTAGAGTAGCTAAGAACACATCTTTGATACTTATAAGACAACTTATCATGACTGTTTAAAATTGTAGCAAAACACATACAACCAAAGGACTTCATATGGGAAAGGCTAGATTTGACATTATACACCGACTCACAGGGACACATTCCCTTTAAGACATATGATGGCAACCTATTTATAAGATACATAACAGTTAGGATACAATCAGACCAAAATCTTAATGAAATTCCTTCCTGAAACATAGGACTTCTTGCTTCATTAAACAGATATCTATGTTTCCTCTCAGCAATCCTATTTTGTTGAGGAGTATGAGCACAAGATGTTTAATGAATGATGCCAAGATTAGAGAACATTTTATTCATCTTATTATTAACAAATTCAGTTCCATTATCAGATTTAATTTTAATCTTAAACTGAGTATGTATCATACTACGTATTTATGTAAGATAAGAAAAAGCAACATATTTACACCATTAGCCCTTTTGAGGACTGGGGACTAACAGTGTAATTGAAAAAGGATTAAACTTGAACTTTGAGTTAACACTTAGGCTTATTTGAGAAATGGAAGGGTTTTTGGTAATTTTGAATATTCACAAGGGTAATTTGGTAACTTTTGAGAGAAATAGGGCTTGAAGGTCCTTTAAATGAATTTTCGGCTTCAGTTTCTTGTACATTTTCGTTTCTCATGTCCGTTTTGTCTTGTATTGTTTTTGTCTTTTTCTTGTGATTTCTCTATATCCAAGCCTGCTGATAGGTGTGAAAACACCCATACTTTTACCACTTATTTCTTACTAAAACAAGACCAAAACGCGTATTTAATGTCATTTGTTTGGAATTATGCGTGGTTTGTGTGTTTGTTATGTTTTCAGAGCCAACCGGATAAATATTAAAGAAAACATGGGATTGCACGGGTTTTATCAAAGAAAAAGACTCAAGACGAAGTCTATTGTCCAAGAGATGCAAAAGATTTGAAGTCAATGGGCCTATTTGAAGATTTATCGAAGAAAAGGACCAAAGATGGAAGATTTACATATGATGAAAGAACTCAAGTCTATTAAACGAAGAAATTAAAAGACGAGTCAAATTTATTCGTCGACAAATCCCGAATCAGAATTGAAAACGTCAACTTTTCTGAAAAGACGAGAAGACAAGAAGAAAGGGAGAAAACCCACTCACCAACCAACTTGAAGGCCTATAAATAGGATCCCTTCACACACAATTAGACGAGTTTTTGTTTTAGTTTTTTCATTCCCAGTTTTGTTCTTCCTTTTATTTCGTAGGATACCAACACCATTAAGGTGTTGGTGATTTTTCATTTTTGTTGATTCACAAATCTTGTAAGTTTTTATGCTTCATTTTGTTTACTCTACCTTAATCAATCAATATCATCTTTCATTTAATCTTGTTCATCTTTCTCTTTTTGATTCAAAGTCTTAAGTTTCATTTGGTTGATTTTGATCTTCAAAAGTAAGTGGGTTTTGTGTTTTTATTGTTTTGGTTTGATGTTTATGATTAGCAAATGATTAGTGGTTAAATTGGTTTAAGTTTTGGTTAAAAACTTGGTTGATTTTGGTAAAAAAAATCGTTTGTTCTTGTTTCCCTGTTCTTCGCACTTCTTCATCAGCCCAGATTCCGAATGAAGGAAATTTATTCTGAATGAAGGTTTGTTAAAAAGTTCCGAATGAAGGTTTGTTAAAAAGTTCCGAATGAAGGTTTGTTAAAAAGTTCCGAATGAAGGTTTGTTAAAAAGTTCTGAATGAAGGTTTGTTAAAAAGTTCCGAATGAAGGTTTGCTAAAAAGTTCCGAATGAAGGTTTGTTAAAAAGTTCCGAATGAAGTTTGTTAAAAAGTTCCGAATGAAGGTTTGTTAAAAGGTTCTGAATGAAGGTTTGTTAAAAAGTTCCGAATGAAAGTTTTATTAAATGTTCCGAATGAAGGATTTTTGATTAAAGATTCCGAATCAGTTTTTTTGATATTCCGAATGAAGCATTTTTGTTAATTATTCCGGATGAGTTTTTATTCCGAATGAAGCAGTTGTTCCGAATCAAGCCTTTGTTCTAATTATTCCGCATGAAGAATATATTCCGAATCTAGGTTTCTGTTTAGTATATTCCGGATCAAGCATCAATATTCCGAATCAGTGACTTTTTCTGAGTTAAGGTTTTCAATTGTTTTATTTTTATTCAAGTTTTATTAATTGCTCTTAGTTTATCTTTATTTACTTCATGCATTTACCTTTTTAGTAGCATAGAAAACCAAACCCCCTTTTAGTAACCAAGAACAACTATTCCACTTTGAATCGTGATCGATTCGAGAAGATACCGAGAACTTAAATTGAACCCATTGAAAACCCTTGTATCAAATGGCGCCGCTGCCGGCTCTTCTCGTAAGGATTAACAGTTTTTTGTGAGAAATTGGATTTTGGGATCCGTTCACCGTGAACTTTACTTTTTCATCATTAAAAATTTTCAAAAACCCAAAAAAATATAAAATTTTTAGAAATACAAAAAAATAAAAAAACATAAAAAACCAAAAATATTTCTTGCTTTGTTAGTTCTTTTGCAGGTGTATGCGCACTCGATCAACGTCTTATCAAAAGCCCGAGACTCTCGATAACTTAGACATGGCCGGTGTACACAACAACAATAATAATCCACCTCAAAACAACATGAATAATAACAACAATGAACCTCTACCGGACAATCGTCCTATGATCGAACTTTTGCAAGCATATGTAGAGGGCAACAACGATCCTATTGTTATACTCGCGATTGTAGCCAACAACTTTGAGCTCAAATCCGGCTTTATTCAAATGGTCTCTGCTCAACCATTCTTGGGGCGTACCATTGATGATCCTCATGACCACATCAAAAGGTTCCTACAACTCACAAATACGGTCAAATTCAATGGTGTTCCACAAGAGGTAATCCGTTTACAACTTTTTTCTTTCTCCTTAGAGGGACAAGCCCGACATTGACTTGCAAAGGAACCGCCACAAAGTATTCTTACGTGGATGGACTTGGAGACCAAATTCATAAACTATTTTTTCCCACCCTCTCGTACTACCGCTTTGCGGAATGAAATTATTAATTTTGAACAAAAGTACGATGAGAGTTTTAGTGAATCTTGGGACCGTTTTAAAGACCTTTTAAGAAAGTGCCCACAACATGGTTTTACCAAAGTGCACCAAATTAATACTTTTTACAATGGTTTAAGCATGAATGACCAAGATTCACTAAATAGTGCCTCGGGGGGTAATATTTTGGTTAAGAGTTCTAATGCCGCTTGGGATATTATTGAGAATAAGTCTAGAGTGCAAACTAAGAGTGTTCGGACCAATGCCGCTAGTGCTAGTACTAATGACAACGACAAGAGACTTGACAAAATTACGTCGCTTCTTGAATCGCTTGCTGCCCAAACCGCTAACAACACCACAAGCATCAACGCTCAAAACGCTCAAGTCAATGCTGTAAGCCAACCATGTGAAATACGTGGGGGTCCTCACTCTTACACTACTTGTACCTCCACCCAAGACTACCCTTGTGAGAATGTTAACGCAGCATACGGTACCTATCCTCCGGCCGGTTATCAAGCTCGTCCTCAAGGAGACCGTAACTTGCTAAGCTATCGTTCCAACAACTTTCTTTCCCCGCCCGGTTTTCCTCCAACCAATCAAAACCAACAACAAAAACTTAACCGAACCAACCAAAACCAACCTCGAGCACCTTACCAACCACCTCAAAGACAACCATATCCACCTCCAAATCCTACTCAAGTTTACCAGCCCGCTCCTTACCAACCACCTGCTTATCAAGCACCTCCTCCTACCCAACCCACCGTTTTCAACCACGAGGTCGAAACGTACATGCGGATGAATGATGTGTTGGTGAAGAATCTGCAGACCCAGATTATTAATTTGAAGGGCGACATGGTGAAACAAGGGAATGATCTTAGAGCCGATATGCGAAGTTTTTTGAGTAGTCAAACGAATGACCTAAGGGACATGATGGCTAGTTTCTTCCAAGGTAATCAAACCTCTTCCTCGGGTACTCTTCCGAGTAACACTGTTGCTAATCCAAGAGGGGAGATGAAAGCAATCACCACTCGCAGTGGAAAAGGTACCAAGGAACCCGAGCTTCCTATACCTCCACCGGTGATTGTGACAAAGGAAAACGAGTCACCTACTCATATTCCTCAACTTTCTACTTCCCCAAATCCTCCACCTCTTCCTCCTACCCCTCCTCCACCCAAGGATGTGAGTGATCCTACTATTCCAAAGACTTCCTCTTCTTCCGATATACCTTATCCCTTCAGGTTGAGGAAAGAGAAGCTCAAAAGCAAGGACGATATTCAAGTTTCGAACTTTCTCAAAATGTTTAAACAATTAAATTTCAACATCTCCTTCGCTGAGGCTCTCGCTCACATGCCTAAATATGCGAAAATGTTCAAAGATCTTCTTAGTGACAAGGAGAAGCTTCTTGATATTGCTAATACCCAACTTAACGAGAATTGATCCGCGGTTCTCTTAAGGAAATTGCCAACCAAACTTGGTGATCTGGGTCGCTTCTTAATCCCTTGCAACTTCCCGGGAGTAGAGAATTGCATGGCCCTAGCCGATCTAGGTGCTAGTATCAACTTAATGCCTCTAAGCGTTTGGAAGCAATTATCTCTCCCCGAGCTAGTCCCCACCAAAATGACTTTGGAATTAGCTAACCGTACGGTTGCTTATCCAGTGGGGATAGCCGAAGACGTTTTTGTAGGAGTCGACAAATTCACTTTTCCCGCCGATTTCGTTGTCGTCGACTACGATATGGACCCTCGTGTTCCATTAATCGTTGGACGTCCATTCTTGAGGACCGGTCGCACTCTCATCGATGTAGAAGCGGGTGAGCTTATCATGAGAGTTGGTGACGATCAAATTGTCTTCAACATGGGGAAGATTTATAATTAACCTTATTCATACGAGAGTGTTAATTGTATCGACGTTCTTGATGAGGCTTGTGAAGAAAACTTTAAAGATGCTTGTAAAAGTAATCGCACCCCTCTTCCCAATGTTGAGACCGTTGCCTCTGTTGCTCCATCACTAACTCCATTTGGAGAAAGTGATTTCCTTCTGACTGAATTTGAAGCAACTTTGGGAGATTTGAACTTACAATATGAAGATTCTCCCACCGATTGGGATGAAGACATTCGTACCATTGAGAAACTTCTCAATGAGTACCATATTTCTCCACCATCTCCCAAGGATATTGCTATTGATAAACCAAATTTGACTGCGCCTTCTACCGAAAATCCTCAGGATTTAGAGCTTAAGGAGTTCCCGTTCCATCTCGAGTACGTGTTCCTTGAAGACAAGAAGAAGTCGCCCGTCATCATCGCTAAGGACTTGAAAGAAGAAGAAAAATCTCGCCTCATCGACGTGCTTAAAGATCATAAGAAGGCAATTGCTTGGAAAATTTCCGATATCCGCGGAATTGATCTAAACTTTTGTACTCACAAAATTCTAATGGAAGATGACTTTAAACCCGCAATCCAAAGCCAAAGAAGGGTTAATCCTCGAATTCATGACGTCATCAAACAAGAGGTTATCAAACTTCTTGATGCCGACATGATTTACCCTATTTCGGATTCGCCATGGGTAAGTCCCGTCCATTGTGTGCCCAAGAAGGGCAGAATAACCGTTGTTCCCAATGAACACAACGAGTTGATTCCTACTCGTCTCATCACTGGGTGGAGAGTTTGTATCGACTATCGCAAACTCAATGATGCCACGAGAAAATATCACTTTCCTCTTCCTTTCATGGATCAAATGCTCGAGCGTCCAGCGGGTAATGACTATTACTGCTTTTTAGACGGTTTCTCCGGGTATTTTGAAATTCCCATCGATCCCAAAGACCAAGAAAAGACCACATTCACTTGTCCCTACGGAACATTTGCTTACAAACGCATGCCTTTTGGTTTATGCAATGCTCCTGGGACGTTCCAAAGGTGTATGATGGCTATCTTCCATGACATGGTTGAAGAAACTATGGAAGTCTTCATGGATGATTTCTCGGTTTATGGCGATTCTTTCTCTGCTTGCCTTGCCAATTTAGAACGTATGCTTAAGCGGTGTGAAGACACTCGCCTTGTTCTTAATTGGGAAAAATGCCATTTCATGGTAAAAGAGGGCATCGTGCTATGACACAAAATCTCCAAAGCCGGTCTTGAAGTAGACCGTGCTAAAGTCGATGTTATTGCTAAATTGCCTCCACCTTCAACCGTGAAGGGTGTGAGAAGTTTTATGGGTCATGCGGGCTTCTACCGTCGATTTATCAAAGATTTTTCTAAAATCGCTCGCCCGATGACCCACCTCTTGGAAAAAGATACTCCTTTCTTAAGGATAAGCTAACTAAGGCACCGGTCTTGGTTACCCCTAATTGGGAGCTGCCTTTCAAGTTGATGTGCGATGCTAGCGACTTTGCTATTGGAGCGGTTTTGGGCCAAAGAATGAATAAAAACTTCCAACCGATCCATTACGCTAGCAAGACAATGACAGAGGCTCAATTGCATTACACGACAACCGAAAAAGAGCTTTTAGCTATTGTTTATGCTTTTGAAAAATTTCGCCCTATCTTGTCCTTTCCACTACCATCGTGTACACCGATCATTCCGCGTTGAAGTACTTGTTAACTAAACAAGATTCTAAACCAAGACTTCTTCGCTGGGTTTTGCTACTTCAAGAATTTAAAATCGAAATTCGTGATAAGAAGGGAGCTGAGAACCTAGCCGCGGATCATCTTAGTAGACTTGAGGATCCTTATAAAGGGGATCATCCGAACAAAGAGATCAATGACTCTTTTCCCCTTGAGACCTTAATGTCTATCAACTCGAATTTTGATGAAACCCCGTGGTTTGCGTACATTGCAAACTACTTGGCGGGTGGAATTCTCATTGACGGGCTAACATCCCAACAAAAGAAAAAGTTCTTCAAAGATATTAAGACTTACTTTTGGGATGACCCGTATCTTTTCAAACAATGCGCTGATTTGATTATTCGCCGATGTGTTGATGGACCGGCAGCTTTAGACATTCTCGAAGCTTGCCACAAAGGACCCACCGGTGGTCACTTTGGTCCCAACTTCACTGCTAAGAAAGTGTTTGACTCGGGATTTTATTGGCCCTCTATTTATCGTGACGCTCACGAAATGGTGAAAAATTGTGATGCTTGCCAACGACAAGGCAAGATCACACATAAAGATGAGATGCCTCAAAATTTCATACAAGAATGTGAAATCTTTGATGTATGAGGCATCGACTTTATGGGGCCATTCCCTTCATCTAAAGGAAACAAATACATCCTTGTAGCCGTTGACTACGTTTCTAAATGGGTTGAAGCCAAAGCTTTACCCACTAACGACACAAGGGTGGTTTGTAACTTTTTGAAGTCGCTATTCGCTAGATTCGGTGTGCCTCGTGTCATTATTAGTGATCGCGGGACTCATTTTTGCAATGATCAATTTGCAAGAGTCATGGCTAAGTATGGTGTCAATCATGTCTTTCCATCGCTTACCACCCACAAACTAATGGGCAGGCTAAAATCTCTAACCGAGGGTTAAAGCGAATTCTTAAACGAACCGTGGGAGAGCATCATGCCTCATGGGCCGATAAACTTGATGATGCTCTGTGCGCTTTCCGTACCGCATACAAGACTCCGATTGGTTGTACACCATATCGTCTCGTGTACGGGAAAGCATGACACCTCCCCATTGAGTTGGAGCACAAGGCTTACTGGGCCTTGAAGTGGGCTAATTTCGATATCAACAAAGCCGGTGACCTACGCAAAATCCAACTCAATGAGCTTAATGAACTCCGGAATGAGGCTTATGAAAATTCTTTGATCTATAAGGAAAAGACTAAGCTCATTCATGACTCTAAGATTAAAAACCGAGAGTTCCAAGTTGGAGACAAAGTTTTACTCTTTAACTCTCGGTTGAAAATCTTTTCGGGCAAGCTGAAATCTCGTGGGTCCGGCCCATTCACCATTGCCCAAAATTTTCCATATGGTACTCTCGAGCTCGCTCAACCTAATGGACCTAATTTTAAGGTGAATGGCCAACGAGTGAAGTTGTACTTTGGTGAGGACATCTCTCATGAGATGATTCCATCCCTCACCACGTTTCCCATGAACTAGTTTTGGGTCGAGTCAGGCTCGTGACTCAGTTATAAAAAACAAGCGCTCCTCGGGAGACAACCCGAGTTTCTATCCTTTTCCGCTTTACCTCCTAAGTGTAGGGGGACCTATATAGGTTGTTTGTGTTTGTGTGGTGATGTGATTACAGGGATGAATGCACTTTTGGAACCTTTTAAGAACCGTGCTCCCGTGTTATCCGCAATCCGGTTCTATCTCTCAACTATCGTGATTCAACTTTCTTCATACTCACATTTGAAATTGATCACTTTAGTCGTCTCTTCCTTAACTTGATTTAACCAACGTGCACAATGTCATAAGTGTAGGGGAGACTTTTCCCACATGCTTAAACATTACGGACAATGTTTATATTAAGTGTAGGGGAGACTTCTATCGAATTTTTAAGTGGACTTTTCCATTAAAATGCCTTCATTTAACCGGAAAATCATTTTTTTCAGCATTTTTCAAATTTTTAATTAACTTTAGCCAAATAGTCGTAATTTTTAATTTTTTATCGTTGCTTTCATATGTATATATCCCACAATAAAGTCAAAAATATTAATAATGTGATGTAGCTAGTTTTGAAGTCTTTGGCATATTAGGCCCGTTGCGATTATTTTGACTCAACCCAAATAGACTTATCCAAGTTTATTCTAGCAAGTATCCTTAACCATGTAGACCTTAATTGGTTTATTAGGCTAAGCATCCACGAGTCTCATTACTTGAGATTTTAAATTGTGGAGGACGAGAAATGATAGAGTCAATTATAAGTCGGTATTCTTGCACAAGCACACTTGGTGTGATTATTTGCCTATTCTCCCATCACTTGCTAATAATTTATCTGCAATAAGTAAGGTCGTACGATTTTATTGAATAACTTAGCTTCTAGCCCAAGATCGTTTAAAAGTTGCTCGGTAATGATAAGAGTTCATAGCCAAGGCATAACTAATGAAGCGGGGCGCGAAGATTGGCGAGTCCGAAAAGGCCCTAACAAGGCATGAGGATTCTATTTTATTGCTAAAGATCCAAGGTGATGTGAAAAGCATTATTCCCAAAATCAATATGAATGATCAAGACTCACGACGAAAAGCAATCAACGCCCATAAAGATCATGGAGAAGTCTATCCGAAAAGACCCTAACAAGGTATGAGGATAAATAGATCCACGTCCGAAAAGGAGGCGGATCTTTGTATCTCAAAATCCCAAATAACGATTGAAGAAATAATGATGAAGTCATGGTCAACAAAGTTGGAGTATCCCTCAAAAGTCTCCAAGTGAAGAAACTCTATTAACGAACAGAAGACCATTATCTCAAGAACGTCTCTCAAGATATGAAGTATGAAGCACATGCCAAATATCGGCCCGAGAAAGGTCTCAAATCGTGAAGCGAGTTATGCCAAGATATGAACTTTTTGATATCCCGAGAAGCAGTTTTAAGAGATTTTGTCCTTTAGCTAACTATTAATCAAATTGTCCTACTTTGCTTTCAGCCTAAATAAACTATCGCAATAAGTCCAAAAATGCATCTTCATGATCATTCTAAGACAAAAATAAAATATAAGAGATACACCTAGGAATAAGGGAGTTTAAGCATATAATTAAGCCATGTGTGTAAGTGTTTGTTTTGCTAACTTATAATAACAATGATCTCGTTTTTAAGCTTAGCTTGGGGAACGTGAAACTTGAGGGTGATAAATCTTCGCAGCACCGAAGCCCTAATGTAAGTCTTAGATCTCTTTGCAAGTTATTTCCATGTAGCTATTTTCAAGTGAAAATGGTTTTCTATCCTTTTGTTTCCTTTAAAGTTTTAATTTCTCTTAGTACTCTAATTTTTGTTTTAGTAGTATGTTAATAAGGCCAAGGTTGATTGATTATGAGAAAAGTGTAAACTTGCTTTATCACTAAGCATTGCATGAGGGCATGGCAATGGTTAAGTGTAGGGGATTTGATAGGTGTGAAAACACCCTTCCTTTTACCACTTATTTCTTACTAAAACAAGACCAAAACGCGTATTTAATGTCATTTGTTTGGAATTATGCGTGGTTTGTGTGTTTGTTGTGTTTTCAGAGCCAACCGGATAAATATTAAAGAAAACATGGGATTGCACGGGTTTTATCGAAGAAAAAGACTCAAGACAAAGTCTATTGTCCAAGAGATGCAAAAGATTTGAAGTCAATGGGCCTATTTGAAGATTTATCGAAGAAAAGGACCAAAGATGGAAGATTTACATATGACGAAAGAACTCAAGTCTATTAACTGAAGAAATTAAAAGATGAGTCAAATTTATTCGTCGACAAATCCCGAATCAGAATCGAAAACGTCAACTTTTCTGAAAAGACGAGAAGACAAGAAGAAAGGGAGAAAGCCCACTCACCAACCAACTTGAAGGCCTATAAATAGGATCCCTTCACACACAATTAGACGAGTTTTTTTTTTAGTTTTTTCATTCCCAATTTTGTTCTTCCTTTTATTTCGTAGGATACCAACACCATTAAGGTGTTGGTGATTTTTCATTTTTGTTGATTCACAAATCTTGTAAGTTTTTATGCTTCCTTTTGTTTACTCTACCTTAATCAATCAATACAATCTTTCATTTAATCTTGTTCATCTTTCTCTTTTTGATTCAAAGTCTTAAGTCTCATTTGGTTGATTTTGATCTTCAAAGTAAGTGGGTTTTGTGTTTTTATTGGTTTGGTTTGATGTTTATGATTAGCAAATGATTAGTGGTTAAATTGGTTTAAGTTTTGGTTAAAAACTTGGTTGATTTTGGTAAAAAATCGTTTGTTCTTGTTTCCCTGTTCTTCGCACTTCTTCATCAGCCCAGATTCCGAATGAAGGAAATTTATTCTGAATGAAGGTTTGTTAAAAAGTTCCGAATGAAGGTTTGTTAAAAAGTTCCGAATGAAGGTTTGTTAAAAAGTTCCGAATGAAGGTTTGTTAAAAAGTTCTGAATGAAGGTTTGTTAAAAAGTTCCGAATGAAGGTTTGTTAAAAAGTTCTTAATGAAGGTTTGTTAAAAGGTTCCGAATGAAGGTTTGTTAAAAAGTTCTGAATGAAAGTTTTATTAAATGTTCCGAATGAAGGATTTTTGATTAAAGATTCCGAATCTGTTTTTTTGATATTCTGAATGAAGCATTTTTATTAATTATTCCGGATGAGTTTTTATTCCGAATGAAGCAGTTGTTCCGAATCAAGCCTTTGTTCTAATTATTCCGCATGAAGAATATATTCCGAATCAGGGTTTCTGTTTAGTATATTCCGGATCAAGCATCAATATTCCGAATCAGTGACTTTTTCTGAGTTAAGGTTTTTAACTTTTTTATTTTTATTCAAGTTTTATTAATTGCTTTTAATTAATTGCTCTTAGTTTATATTTATTTACTTCACGCATTACCTTTTTAGTAGCATAGAAAACTGATGTGTCGTGGATAGTATATGTGATAATTTGATACGTTATAGGGTAAATTAGAAAATTACCTTTAGGAAAAAGTAATAGTCTAATAATACCAATGACGAATTCAATTAAACACGTGAGTGAGTCGAGTTCATTGTACACGAGGATCTTATGAATTTGAGACGTTTTGCTTTGATTTGGACAATCGATTTGAATCAAAATTTTTGATGTGTCGTGGATAGTATATGTGATAATTAGATACGTTATAGGGTAAATTAGAAAATTTTCCTTCAGGAAAAAGTAATAGTCTAATAATACCAATGACGAATTCAATTAAACACGTGAGTGAGTCGAGTTCGTTGTACACGAAGATCTTATGAATTTGAGACGTTTTGCTTTGATTTGGACAATCGATTTGAATTGGTTTTCGGTTTTTAAACTACAAATTAAATCTACAAATTTTAATCTATTTAAAATAAACCTAAAGTGCATGAATCGTAAACTCCGCCTATTTAAAATCTAAAGCAATTAATTATTTAAAATATAAAACTAAATAAAATTAAACTAAATTTTAATCTATAAAAATTTAATCTATTTAAAAACTATAACTTTTAATCTATTTAAAAATTCCAATTAAACTATTTAAATCGAATTTACTTTATTTTAAAAAAAAATACTTTAAACAAATCTATATAAAAACTATATTTATTTCTACTTTTATAAAAACTACTTAATTAAAAATTAGACTAATTAAACTATTTAAATAAAAACATTTTTTTTAATTTTATTATTATTATTATTTTTATTTATTTTATAACCATTAACTATATTTAATACTAAAAATTATTTTTTTTAACAAAATTACTACTTAAAGATAATTTTAAACGGGATGAAAGTAAAAAAAACATGTAACTAAATTAAAGCAGCCAGCACTAACTCACTATTCTAATTAAACTAAAGAAAACTAAACCAAAAGAGCTCTTAGCTCGGTTGGTTAACACGTGTGTCCCATGACCAGGAGGTCATGGGTTCGAGTCCAGATGAGGACACATTTTTTTGGAATTAATTATCTGGAGAAATTAATTAAGTAAATCTGCAAACCAAACACCCCAAAACGCACAACAACATAAAACTGTTCAAGGAAATTCAACAGTCTGAATTCCCAGTTCTTAGCAAAATAAAACCAACACAGGTATGATACAAAACTAACAAAGTTCGATTAACACTCAGCAAACAAACAAACTACTGGCTATAAAAAGAAACTGCCTTAATAATTATTTATCAGCAAGTCAAAAAGAAAATACAGCAGGTTAATTATCATAACTAACATCTTAACTAAACAAGAAGACAACTGCATCATATTTAGCTCAACTCAATGCAAAGGAAATAGATAGACTGAGAAACGATTTCGGAAAATTAAAAAAAAAACTATGACAACAAAGAAGCTACGACAGAAACTCAGTGAAAAATCTATGAAACGACAATCAAAAGTCTACTCAAGTCTTAATCCAATCCAGTTAAAGAAAATTAAACAGAATAACTAACAACAACTATCACAAAATCAAATTACACACTCTTATAACAAAAACGTGGCAGCTACTGATTAAACCAAACTAGCAGTTTATTAAGAACCTGCTAAAACCGACACTCTTATGAAATTAAACAGATTAGAGACTAAGTTCTTTATTCCAACATTCAGTCGACAAAGAAAAACAAGTGAACGATACTAATTCAACCATAGATTCAGCAGATTCCATATACTCAATCTTACAGCATCCAAGTTCCACAAGACCAGCAGCTAAGATCTATGTCATGACAACGAATACACAGCAGAAAAACTTACAAATATCGCACAACCTTGTATTAGCAGCAATTACAACTTTGTAGCATGTAATCATAACCAAACTTAACAAAATATACCACGATGAAGATTCCATTAAACGAAAGCGAGCTATTAACTATAAATCAGCAACTAAATCCAAATTCTAACAAGATCCGTCTCTCATCAAAGAACATCAGCAGAAAATCCAAATGATCATCATACCACATAACAAAGATCAGATCCAATATAATAAATATTTCGAAAACAAGCAGATTCATAAAAACATAAATCGAAAACAGATATAACCACACAAATCGAAATCAAACAGATTAAATGAACGATATAAGAACAATCACAATAGCAATTAACTCACAACTATTTCAAATCTAAAAATTAATAATCAGGCTATTTATCTACTCAAATAGCAATTTATTCTAAAAAGCAGTAAAGTAAACATAACATGTGCTTAACCGTCTATTGAAGATACCATTGGGACGAAGGTGAAGCGCTGAGCTACCTTAAACTCGACACCAAACCAATAATCACCATTTTCGAACCAATAAACACCATCAAACATCGACCAAACAGCAGTGAAAACGAACCAGTAATTTTATTTGAAATTTAATCAGTGAGATTAAACTTTTTCCCCTATTCAAACTCATTAATCATAAAAGCTATATTTTAAGCAGATATGACTAATTTAATCATTTTATAATATTGATAAGATTCATCTGACAAAAACTTTAACAGAAGATAAATGTAAAAACGCAATATGAAATTTAAAATAACACTTTTATTAATCTCAAATCAAGTCATAATACACTATTAAAAACAGGATTTACAAAGTTCTTAATCTAAATCTAATACTATAAAATTAAAGAAAGAAAAAGGGATAATGATACTCATTTCTTTTCTCGGTTTTTATAGATGAACAAAGGGGCGAGGTATTGAGTTTGTTGGTGATGATTATGATGATCCAGCCCTTAATCTTCTTATCTCTCCTTTCTGCTTTGATCCAAGGGTTGAAAAGATTCCATAGTCACACGGATTGACAACGTGGCAATCCGTTGTGCTTCTTGTGCGAATTGGTTTGCTGAGATGGCTTCCAATGATTGGTTGAATAGGATAGATGTGTTGTCATTTCCAACCAAACGCTGCCACGTAGCCTTGATCTTCCACTCTCTCTTCCGAAATCTTTGGGGAATTAATTCCTCTCTCGTGTGCATTCACACGAGTGAATTGAACAAAAGCCCCAATATTTATTTTAGGGTTTGGGAGGAACAGTATTTAGGTTTTTACAGGTTTGGGAAGATGGTGAGGTAACTTTGGAATTAACGAAAGGATAATAAAGAAAAACGTGTGAATGTGTGGTTAAGTGAATAAACTTTTATATCTCTATCATTCGTTTTGTGTTGACTGTATAGTTTGACCACATAAATCCTCCACCGTTTCAAAGTTTATAAGACCCAATGGGCTTTGCAACCCAAATGCTCCTCACGTTTCATCTCTTGTTTCTTTTTGGACTTTTACCTAGCTTGGGCCCAAACACAACTCCCATCCGTCACTTTATAAAGATGTTGGGCTTTGACTTGGGCTGTTTTTAATCCAAAGTAACTTAATAATACTTTAATGGGCTTTCAGGCCCATAGGCTCAAGTGGGACCCACTTAATGAAAAAAGTCTTCAATAAATTCAAAACCGCTAAAAACGACTTGAAATTTGGCTTCTTCGATCTTATTCTTCAAACACGTGTCGGTTTTGCCGGTTTTTGTGATTATTGGTACCTACACACATGAAACGAAAAACAAACATATACAAGGCATTTTCCATTGATTTTATGCAATTATCGTTTGTTTTAAGATACAATTGATATGAGTAAAATCACTCATATCAAACTCTCCCATGCTAAGCAATTGTCGTGTCCTCACGCAATGATAAAATAAAACTATAAACTACACCATTATTCAATTTTAGACACTTTATAATTTGTAAAGACATAAAATAACTTTAAGGATCATAAAACTCAAATAGATTCATCGTCCTTGACTTTTCACTTTTCCATGCCAAGTGCAAAAACAAGATCATTGTTATTATAAGTTGGTAGACTAACACGAACTCATGTGGGCTAATTATTCACTTAGACTCCCTTATTCCTAAGTGTATCTCTTATATTTTATTGTTGTCTTGAATGATCACGAGGATGCATTGTTGACTTATTTCGATAATTTATTAGGCCTAAAATAAAGTGAACGATTTAATCAATAGTTAGCTAAAGGACAAAATCTTTTAAAACTGCTTCTCGGGACTTCATAAAGTTCATATCTTGGCATAACTTGCTTCGCGATTTGAGACCTTTCTCGGACCGATCTTTGGCAATGACTTTATACTTCCAACCTTGAGAGACGTTCACGAAATAATGGTCTTCTCTTCATAATATTCCTTCACTTGAAGTTTTGAGAGATTCATACTTAGACCACGACTTCTTCATTTTTCTCCAATCTGTATTTGGGATTTTGATATACAACGATCCGCCTCCTTTTTGGACTTGGCTTCATTTATCCTCATACCTTATTTTGGTCTTTTTGGATAGACTTCTCCATGACTTGTTGGGAGTATTTTGCTTTTCGTCGTGTGTCTCGATCCTTCATATTGATTTTTGATAAATGAGTCTTCACATCACTTGAGATCTTTAGCAATAAAACATAGCCCTCATGTCTTGTTAGGACCTTTTTGGACTCGCCAATCTTCGCATCCTGCTTCAATAAGTTATTCCTTGGCTATGAACTCTAATCTATACCGAGCAACTTTTAAACGATCTTGGGCTAGAAGCTAAGTAACTTTTTAAATCGTTCAACATTATTTATTGCAATTAAATTTATTAACAAGCGATGGGAGAATAGGCTTATAATTAACTCACATAAATTCCCGAAAGAATACCAAAATTATAATTGACTCTATCATCTCTTGTTCTCTAATAATGGATACTTAGCCTATTAAATCAAAGTTTTGGGTTTTCAAGTCATCTATAGGATCTTGCATCTTCTTAAACTTTTGCAAGTTTTAGAATTTGCGTTTTAAAGTTCCCTTGATAGACGACTTTCTAGGATCAATTATAGGAGCTTGCGAAAAGTTCTTGTTCTTAACTCATATGAATTAAGACTTTCGCGTTTTAAAGCTCCCTATATAATAGCCTAGCAAAACTTAATTCAAATACGTTAAGGAAAAGCTAAGGTTAAAAACCGAGTCGAGTAAAAAACTATTCTTATTGAAAGCCTACATTCGTGTCAAAAACACTTATTTTCTTTATTAAAACTTAATAATAACACAAAAAAAATTTAAAATTTTATGAAAAATGAGAAAAACAACACGTTTGGACACGACAAAAGCAATTGCAAGCGATTATATCGATTGACTCCCCCATGCTAAAACCAAACATTGTCCTCAATGTTTCTTAGCTCAAGAGTAAGACCCCCTTGCTAAAACACGAAGAGTCTAATGCAAACTCCTAGCATGGAAAGAGCACGCAAATCTATAAGCCGTTTATTAATTATGCCTCAAGAAAAACGTTAGTCGATAAAAATCAAGGGAAAGAAAGTGTGCCCCTTTTTGGCATTCAAAGAATGGAAGATCAAGTGGACCGGCAAAAACCGAACACGAGAGTCTTCAAATAATAAGGGTCATACCTAAGATCACAACACAACAAAACACGAGCACGAGCTTGAAAGATCAAGCCTTATTAGTCGTTAGAAAATAGGAAGAAGATAGAATGTATGGGACTCCCCCACAAGGCACCTCGTTTTTGTTCACCGAGTCATGAGCTCGACTCGATCCCCGCATTCATTGGTCCTTAGGGAAAGAAGGTGAAAACTGGCATATTGGAATAAAATCCATAATAAAGCACGATGCCGGGGTCAAAGATCTCATCCTCGTTGTCCGATGACAAACGAAAGGATAAAACTCTAACACAAATCTCTAAAAAGAGATAGAAGTCACAAATCACTAAATGGCAAAGGCATGCTCCCCGAGATAAACTCGCACCAAGATGATCGAAAAATATTTCAATTATTACATCGGTGAAAGGCCGAGATTTCCCTAAATCAATGATTCCGGGATCGAATACCCCGTCATCGGTGGAGTAAGGAAAGGACAACACGGTGTCATCCCCCCATGCTAATCCATGATCATAGAAAGCAAATGGTAATGGTGGAATAAAAGTTTCATCCATAGTGGAATCAACATTCTTTGCTTTAACGACCACTTCACCCTTAGAAATGTGATCAATGTGGTCATGGTACTCAATATGAGACACATGAAAAACCCGCACATTAAGGTCAAAGTGGGTGGGAGGAGGACTTAGGACAAGATCATCATCAAGTAAATTCTCTAAAAAGAGAGCGTCCCCCTCCGGGTCGATGTCATCAACACCCGGTGGTATCGAATCATTAGAAGCAAGAAAAGTGTCAATCTCCTCCATAAACGGATCACTATCCTCAACGGGAATAGGAGATGGAGAGAAAGACTTCCTAATAGGCTTAGAATTCAAAGCCTCGATCCTAGAAATGAGAAGATAGACGTTGGACAATTTCTCACGAAGAATCACGTCCTCTACATCTAAATGAGTAAGTTCATCGGAGAACTTCTCAAGGATTGGAATAGTCAAATCAACCTCATTTCCCGGTGGAAATTGGTCTAAAGGAGCAAGTTCAAAAGTGAACCTCTCATAAAACGGATCACTATCATCCTCATTTCCCGGTGGAAATGGGTGAAGAAAAGTAGGTTCATCGGTAAACCCCTCAAAATCCGAGTCGTGAATATCATCTTTATAAGAAAGTTCATCGGAGAACTCCTCATTAGAAAATTCACTAGAAGTAGAATCATCCTCAAAATCTTCATTTCCATCACAATTTTCATCATTAATATTGGAGAAAATATCAAAGTGAATGGAAGAAGTCGAGTCATCACAATGTGGCAAATCACACATCTCATTGGAAATACCGTCAAACTCTCTCGGGTTTTGGACAAGAATAGTGCTAATATGTTCGTCCCCCTTGCTTAGAGAATTTTCAAGTTCCACGGTGGAAGAATCATGAATAGGAGTGGTGATGTCATGAGAGATTTCCTCATCATCTAGGATGGGAGATTCCTCGGGCTCAATAGCCGGCAAGATACGAATAGGACACACGATAGCACTATATGAAGGATGTAGAGCAATAAGATCTCTCAAAGAAATAGAACTATCCTCGTCATCATCCAAAAGAAGAGAACGCTCGAGTTCACGATTAGCAAGATATTTTGCTTCCGCTTGAGCTCGTTCTTTCTCACGAATTTCAATACTTAAACCATTATAATCTTGCTAAAGTTGTCGAATCCTAAGTTCACAATCTCGTCTAAATCCCTCATCAATTATTTCTCCATGAAATCGTCGACTTCCTAATTCATTTGTAATGTCATTAATCTCTTGATTAATTTGTCTCTTTTCAAGCAACAAGTCTTCAATACTTTTTTCAACAATTTCAACATTTCTTTGATTCATTGTTTCAAATCGTTCAATATCGAAAGAATATTGTGGAGATTGATCAAAACCGGAAGGAATCGAATTATAGCAAGGATTAGGCTCATAAAAATTTTGATCTCTCGGTTGACAACAAAAACTCTCGTGAGGACCTCCACAATACTCACAACAAAGATATTGTTGTGATAAACTCGGTAGATCTTGTGGATAACAATTATTATTAAAGTTTTGATTGTAGCTCGGTTCTTGCTCGTAATTAAGCGAGAATCGATGCGAAAAATCATTACCAAAATGAGAATCATTTCCACAAAACTCACTCGAGGGTGTCTCGTATGTAGGGTGTGGAGGTGGATTGAAATCGAGAGAATTATTCGAAAAATTCGGATTTCCACATGAAGTAATCTCATTACAATAAGGACAAAATCCAACACGTATATCGTTTCGTAAGTCATTACCACAACGCTCACACGTGCACCACCGACATGGCGAAAAACCATATAACGGTTCTCCACACCCTTCACAATTAACGAAGGAAGAATTAAAATTTAGAGGGTGAGGAGAAAAAGAATTAAACATGATAGAGGATTAAGAAGATTGTTTTTGGTAAAAAACGATACATACTATATAATAAGAAAATAACAAAACTTTCCGAGGACGGAAAGGGTCTTCAAATCCACGATCAACAAATCTCCACAAAAGCGAATCGTACACAAAATCCCCGGCAGCGGCGCCAAAATTTTTGATGTGTCGTGGATAGTATATGTGATAATTAGATACGTTATAGGGTAAATTAGAAAATTACCTTTAGGAAAAAGTAATAGTCTAATAATACCAATGGCGAATTCAATTAAACACGTGAGTGAGTCGAGTTCGTTGTACACGAAGATCTTATGAATTTGAGACGTTTTGCTTTGATTTGGACAATCGATTTGAATTGGTTTTCGGTTTTTAAACTACAAATTAAATCTACAAATTTTAATCTATTTAAAATAAACCTAAAGTGCATGAATCGTAAACTCCGCCTATTTAAAATCTAAAGCAATTAATTATTTAAAATATAAAACTAAATAAAATTAAACTAAATTTTAATCTATAAAAATTTAATCTATTTAAAAACTATAACTTTTAATCTATTTAAAAATTCCAATTAAACTATTTAAATCTAATTTACTTTATTTAAAAAAAATACTTTAAACAAATCTATATAAAGACTATATTTATTTCTACTTTTATAAAAATCTACTTAATTAAAAATTAGACTAATTAAACTATTTAAATAAAAACATTTATTTTATTTTATTATTATTATTATTTTTATTTATTTTATAACCATTAACTATATTTAATACTAAAAATTATTTTTTTAACAAAATTACTACTTAAAGATAATTTTAAACGAGATGAAAGTAAAAAAAAACATGTAACTAAATTAAAGCAGCTAGCACTAACTCACTATTCTAATTAAACTAAAGAAAACTAAACCAAAAGAGCTCTTAGCTAGGTTGGTTAACACGTGTGTCCCATGACCAGGAGGTCATGGGTTCGAGTCCAGATGAGGACACATTTTTTTTGGAATTAATTATTTGGATAAATTAATTAAGTAAATCTGCAAACCAAACACCCCAAAACGCACATCAACATAAAACTGTTCAAGGAAATTCAACAGTCTGAATTCCCAGTTCTTAGCAAAATAAAACCAACACAGGTATGATACAAAACTAACAAAGTTCGATTAACACTCAGCAAACAAACAAACTACTGGCTATAAAAAGAAACTGCCTTAAAAATTATTTATCAGCAAGTCAAAAAGAAAATACAGCAGGTTAATTATCATAACTAACATCTTAACTAAACAAGAAGACAACTGCATCATATTTAGCTCAACTCAAAGCAAAGGAAATAGATAGACTGAGAAACGATTTGGAAAATAAAAAAAAAACTATGACAACAAAGAAGCTACGACAGAAACTCAGTGAAAAATCTATGAAACGACAATCAAAAGTCTACTCAAGTCTTAATCCAATCCAGTTAAAGAAAATTAAACAGAATAACTAACAACAACTATCACAAAATCAAATTACACACTCTTATAACAAAAACGTGGCAGCTACTGATTAAACCAAACTAGCAGTTTATTAAGAACCTGCTAAAACCGACACTCTTATGAAATTAAACAGATTAGAGACTAAGTTCTTTATTCCAACATTCAGTCGACAAAGAAAAACAAGTGAACGATACTAATTCAACCATAGATTCAGCAGATTCCATATACTCAATCTTACAGCATCCAAGTTCCACAAGACCAGCAGCTAAGATCTATGTCATGACAACGAATACACAGCAGAAAAACTTACAAATATCGCACAACCTTGTTTTAGCAGCAATTACAACTTTGTAGCATGTAATCATAACCAAACTTAACAAAATATACCACGATGAAGATTCCATTAAACGAAAGCGAGCTATTAACTATAAATCAGCAACTAAATCCAAATTCTAACAAGATCCGTCTCTCATCAAAGAACATCAGAAGAAAATCCAAATGATCATCATACCACATAACAAAGATCAGATCCAATATAATAAATATTTCGAAAACAAGCAGATTCATAAAAACATAAATCGAAAACAGATATAACCACACAAATCGAAATCAAACAGATTAAATGAACGATATAAGAACAATCACAATAGCAATTAACTCACAACTATTTCAAATCTAAAAATTAATAATCAGGCTATTTATCTACTCAAATAGCAATTTATTCTAAAAAGCAGTAAAGTAAACATAACATGTGCTTAACCGTCTATTGAAGATACCATTGGGACGAAGGTGAAGCGCTGAGCTACCTTAAACTCGACACCAAACCAATAATCACCATTTTCGAACCAATAAACACCATCAAACATCGACCAAACAGCAGTGAAAACGAACCAGTAATTTTATTTGAAATTTAATCAGTGAGATTAAACTTTTTCCCCTATTCAAACTCATTAATCATAAAAGCTATATTTTAAGCAGATATGACTAATTTAATCATTTTATAATATTGATAAGATTCATCTAACAAAAACTTTAACAGAAGATAAATGTAAAAACGCAATATGAAATTTAAAATAACACTTTTATTAATCTCAAATCAAGTCATAATACACTATTAAAAACAGAAATTACAAAGTTCTTAATCTAAATCTAATACTATAAAATTAAAGAAAGAAAAAGGGATAATGATACTCATTTCTTTTCTCGGTTTTTATAGATGAACAAAGGGGCGAGGTATTGAGTTTGTTGGTGATGATTATGATGATCCAGCCCTTAATCTTCTTATCTCTCCTTTCTGTTTTGATCCAAGGGTTGAAAAGATTCCATAGTCACACGGATTGCCAACGTGGCAATCCGTTGTGCTTCTTGTGCGAATTGGTTTGCTGAGATGGCTTCCAATGATTGGTTGAATAGGATAGATGTGTTGTCATTTCCAACCAAACGCTGCCACGTAGCCTTGATCTTCCACTCTCTCTTCCAAAATCTTTGGGGAATTAATTCCTCTCTCGTGTGCATTCACACGAGTGAATTGAACAAAAGCCCCAATATTTATTTTAGGGTTTGGGAGGAACAGTATTTAGGTTTTTACAGGTTTGGGAAGATGGTGAGGTAACTTTGGAATTAACGAAAGGATAATAAAGAAAAACGTGTGAATGTGTGGTTAAGTGAATAAACTTTTATATCTCTATCATTCGTTTTGTTTTGACTGTATAGTTTGACCACATAAATCCTCCACCGTTTCAAAGTTTATAAGACTCAATGGGCTTTGCAACCCAAATGCTCCTCACGTTTCATCTCTTGTTTCTTTTTGGGCTTTTACCTAGCTTGGGCCCAAACACAACTCCCATCCGTCACTTTATAAAGATGTTGGGCTTTGACTTGGGCTGTTTTTAATCCAAAGTAACTTAATAATACTTTAGTGGGCTTTCAGGCCCATAGGCTCAAGTGGGACCCACTTAATGCAAAAAGTCTTCAATAAATTCAAAACCGCTAAAAACGACTTGAAATTTGGCTTCTTCGATCTTTTTCTTCAAACACGTGTCGGTTTTGCCGGTTTTTGTGATTATTGGTACCTACACACATGAAACGAAAAACAAACATATACAAGGCATTTTCCATTGATTTTATGCAATTATCGTTTGTTTTAAGATACAATTGATATGAGTAAAATCACTCATATCAAAAACCAAACCCCTTTTTAGTAACCAATAACAACTATTCCACTTTGAACCGTGATCGATTCTAGAAGATACCGAGAACTTAAATTGAACCCATTGAAAACCCTTGTATCACATGCACATACACAAACAACAAAACAAGCATATATTTGGCATATATGATGATATTTTAACCGTTGTTAGTCCGATTTACTAGGAAATAAAATGTGTAATTAGAGTCATATCAGTATCCACACTAGTCAAGTTGTAGGGTCAATGTGTTAACTGAACCCGTTTGCACTCACAACAATTGCAACGGTAATAAAGATAGAAAAGACTTATAGAGCTTAAGAAACAGCGAAAACAACCAAGAATCAATGAGGCAAGAAAACCCCAAACAAAAACCAAATTAGGGTTTCAAAACCTTAATTCCACAAATCAACAATTAAGCACTATCAACAACGATTCTTAACATAGCTGTTAACAATCTTCAACCAATCAACCCAAGAACTCCAAGAATACCCCCCCCCCCCCCCCCAAAGAAAAAAAGAGACCAAACCCTAATATTGAATATCAGGATTTCAGAGAACCTGTCTTTGATACCATGTGAACAATATCAAGATTAACCACAATACATCAAGTGCACTCAAGCAACAACCGCTTTAGTGCAAATAACAAATCAGTTAATACAATACGACCATTTTCTCAATCAAGTGCTTGTTATAGAAAAAATAATCCCTACTAGGTGGATCTTATCACCTCGCTACAAATCACTCAACACTCAAACTATACTAAAGAATCAATCAAGATGATTGATTATGAAACAAGAACAATGAATGTATAATCGTAACTGAACGATTATAAGAAACTAAGAGACAGATAGACTAGAGAGAGTATAACTGTGTGAAGAAATATTATGAACCAATGAACAAACCCTAGTTGCAGCTATATAAAGCCTCCAAACTTTCAGCCCTTCAACTCTCAGCTTCTTGACAACTCAAGAAAGCCAACTTTCATAACACAAAACAACTTTCAATCTTTGACAACTTAGGTCCCTGCAATATATACACACAAACATATCATTACACAATTTCGATCCATTTTTGTCCGTTTCGTATGAAGACGTAAGAAAATGTTGGAAGACAGTCGAAAACGTAAGTAAATGCACCAGAACAAAACGTGCGACAACGTCAGAAAACGTACAAAAACGTTAGAGGACGTACACAAAGAAACGAAACATAAGTAAACGTATGACCACATAGAAAATAGACGAAAACGTAAAAAAACAAAAACGCATAAAACATAAGAAAACATAAAAAAAAATGTATGAGAACCGACGAAAACGGCCGAAAAGGTACGCCAGCGTAAAAAGAATGTACGAGAAACAGACAAAAGCAGACGAAAACTTAAGATAACATACAAAACGTATACAACAAAAATTTAGAAACACGTATAAACTCGTACAAAAACGCAAGTTAAAATAGCTTATGTTTAAGATTTTTTTAACTTGTGACTAGGGATGAGTATTTCGACCCGAATCCCGAATTGAACACGAACCGTTCCCGGAACCGTACCGATTCCCGATATCCGAATCCCGTTCAGTACGGTACCGGGACTACGAAATAAGGTGAAATAAAATCCGGGACCACTAATTAAGGACGGGACCGGTACCAAATCGAGAAATTCCCGAAAAAGAACGGGAAAATCCCGATTTCCCGGTACCGGTATCGATACCCGAATCCCATTCGGTACCGGTACCGGTACCATAAATAAATTTATGCTTGGGAAATAATCGGTACCACTAATTCGGGGCGGGTTCAGGACGGAACCGAAACGACTCCCGCTAGATAGCCGCCCCTTTCTCTCTTTTTACAGCCTCGTGGACGGAGTCATACGAGCCAGGGAGCTAGTCTTTAAAGTAAAGAAGAAAACATGAAAAATAGCAAAAGCCCCAAATAAAATACAGAGTACTCATTTGCTTGAAGGTCCGGCGCTTATTTCCCGCCAAACACCTTACAGGTACTTACCGCCATTACCCTTGTTCGATTTAGGTTAGTTTTCTCTTTATTATACTGATAGAATTTGTTAAAAGATTGTTTGTGTCTATGCTCATTTTTATCAGATTTTATTTCACACACCAATTGTTCGCTGAAATGCTTAACACGTATTTTCATCAAAAGTGTTTGATTCAAAAGTGATATATCTTATACGGAGTATATACATGGGACTAGTGAGCGTCAAACGGGTAGAACGAAAACAAGACAAATGTTAACATGTTAACATGTCAAACGGGTAGAACGAAAACAAGACAAATGGATCAATCAGGTTTAAAGTAACCTATAGTGTATATTTTAGCCCGAAATATCGTAAATGAAGTTGATCAGAAGCTAGAACATCATAGGAATGTATTAATATCAATAATCTTATTTGTTATTTGATACACCAATTATTTTTTAATACAATGAATTTTTGGTTAGAAAGTGTTTTTGGTATAAATTATCGTTATTCATGAGGGGGCTTCGACATCTTTCATTATCCGACCCATTTCGATTAACGACTTACCTCCAAAGATACTGCCACTTCCCGAAGGTTAGCCATAGTTATTTCATATGTAATTAATTTCACAGTTAAAGCACATAAAAGAGACACGAAACTGACCATAGTCACTATACAACATTGTCATACTGACTTACATACTCTCTCGGATCTTGTACATTCAGCTCAACTCTAATCGGGTGGGGTAAGTGGTACCCATGAGGGTTCAACGGTCCAACGATTTTATTACAAACACGTTTGATCTCCAGAAGAGAAAAAACATCAATGCCCATAACATAAGCATAATTTCACATAATTATATTGATTTTAAATAGGTTTAAATTAGTTATAAGTTCTTATTTACTTTATGTGCATGTTGAATTAACGAGAACATCCACATAAAAATCAATGAAGCAACATGAAATGAAGCAAACAACAAGGAACTGGTTGGATCTTCTATCAGATGTAATGGCGAATATACTCTCTAGAGTTGGTGTGATTGAGATATTATGGAATGTCCAGATAGTGTGCACTAAAAGGCATAAGATTTGCAAGGATCCGTATGTGTAACAATTTCTACTTCCGTCATAAGCCTAAGACTTGGCCTTCTTGTTTGCCTATTTCTGCCATGTCTTGGAAAGCAACAGTGGAGACGTGTAATCATGCTGTGGATAGAAGCGAAGGCCAATTGGTTGAAATCACCATGGTAGATTTTATGGAGCATGAGCTACTTCAGTATATTACTGATAGGTATTAACTTTAAATTTCAGTCCATCTAATACCTATCTATTTTTGGATTAATTAAGGTGTTTTAAAACATGGAATATGAAGTTTACTACAAAATCTAGTAAGATATGTAACTCTGTTCGAATGCATATAGAATAAGTACTTGTAATTGGTTGTATTATCCATCATTTTTGCAATACTAATGTGTCAACTCTCACATTTCATTTCTACTCTATGATATGTGGATTGATTGAAGTCTTGCGTAAGATTTGTAACTTAGTTAGAATGCATATAGAATAGGTCCGCTTTTTTATTTGTATATCCATCATTTTTGCATTTCAACTTCAGTTTATGTTGGGCTGATTTTTATTACAGTATTAAAAATCGTTGCTTTGTTTCACAATGTATCTGCTCCATTTTCAACAGATCAAGTAAGCTTAGACGTCTCAAAATGGCATATTCCAGTATTTGACGGTTGAGTACAGCTTTGAAGAACTTCCATTGTTGGAGGAACTCAGCCTTTTTTCATGGGACACTTCTACGAGAAGATATTGAAGCCCTGAGGTGTTATTGCCCCATGCTTAAAACACTCAAACTCAATCAGCATTTTAGTACTCCGCACGATCCTAATATGGTGGGTTATGAGTTGGTCGTGGCTATTGTAGAAAACCTACCGTAGTTAAGGCATCTTGAACTGACTTGGCACTTCTTATGCGATAGTATGTTGTGGGCCATACTTGATGGTTGTCGTCATCTTCAAGTACTAAACTTGCGCATGTGTGAACCTGTTGTTCTCGAGGGAGATCTGAGAAAAAGATGCTTGGAGCAGATTAGAACACTAAAATTGCCCACTGATCCTCTTATATATGCTCCGTACTCAGATAATGATGTGATTGTGGATCTGGAGTCATTTAATTCTGATGATTTTGAATTTGATGGGCTAGCATTTAAAAAATCTTCATCCTCTTGCTTTTCCTTGATTGTTGGATTTCGACAAAAACTTTGGTGCATCTGAGGTTGGTTTTCGATTGGAAATAGTTCACTTGTAA
Source organism: Glebionis coronaria (assembly GCA_025667525.1). Taxonomy (NCBI): domain Eukaryota; kingdom Viridiplantae; phylum Streptophyta; class Magnoliopsida; order Asterales; family Asteraceae; genus Glebionis; species Glebionis coronaria. Next base: position 418,705,775 of record CM046880.1, read on the forward strand.
CGTGTGTGCACTTGAGGATGATGCTTTATTTTTGCTGTTTTCATATGCAAGTTCCTGTCGTAAACATTATAATTACAAATACTTATTATTGACATCCTATGTTTTTGACAGATGCATCTATGAAGATGTTGGCTTCCTCACTACAATCTCTTCTAATCTGGTAACCTCTTGTATATAACGTTAATTACTCTAACAACATGATTATATTGGCCTTATTGGGAAAAGGGTCCTACAAAAGCTATCATCAGATTTAAGGTGAAGAATTCAAATCATACCCTCTTTAACTTGGCTTGTATTTTTCCTCATATAATGCTTTCAAGTTACTTAAACTCCATTTCCAAATTTAGATATATTCCCTTGAATCCCTTGCTACTGATTATCAAACTCAACATCTTAATAGACACACACGTACGATATTCAGCTATCATGAAAACAATCCCTTTGTTGGTATATTTCTTTCTTATCATTGTGAGTCAAGTGAAATCAGACCCCGATCCACTTCAAGACTATTGCGTAGCACAAACCCAAAATTCACAAGCATTTTTTGTCAATGGAGCTCCTTGCATAAACCCCGCTACTGCTGCACCTTCTCATTTTACTACTAGTGCATTATCGAAGCCTGGTAATACTGCAGCGAATCCATTGGGATTCAACGTTACACTTACAAACATCAAAAATCTACCTGGGATGAACACCCTTGGGCTAACAATGGCTCGAGTTGATATAGCTGGAAATGGGCTTGTGCCTCCCCACACACATCCACGTGCATCCGAAGTAACTATTTTGGTCAAGGGGTCGCTGTTAGTTGGATTTGTTGACACCTCAAATAGACTCTTCACACAGCAGTTACGCGAGGGTGACTCCTTTGTTTTCCCCAAAGGTTTAATACACTTCTTGTACAATCTTGATTCAAAAGCTCCGGCTTTATGCATTTCAGGTCTTAGTAGCCAAAACCCTGGTGCACAACTTGCATCATCTGCGACTTTCACGACAAAACCAAGTATCCCTGACGATATATTGAAAAAGGCCTTTCAGATTAATGGTCAAGATGTGTCGAGGATACGCAAAAACTTGGGTGGTTGATGTACATTATATTATCATATCTTACATTCGGTATAAAAAAATCATCAACTCGATCGTGTGATGTTTAGCTATTGTTTGTTTTTCGAGTGTGCGTTGTTTTTTCTTGTAAGAAAACATGTTTGTTTGTATTCAACACATGGATGTTTAACTGGCTAGCATTTTATTCTGCATATGAACATGGAAAATGCAAATTATGACTTTACTAATTCGCATTTGAGAAATACTAAATTCACATAAAGTTTATAAATACAAATTCATATAATGATGTGTCATAAATATTATCTCTCATACTTTTTGCTTTTTTCACATATTTGCATTCACTAATTAACTTACACATGATTATGTGGATTTATTTATGTAAACTTTATGTGTGGATGTAATTGCTGTTAACACCATAAAATAAACAGAAGACTTTGAAAAGTTATGTTAGTAAGTTTGTAATTTAGGTGCTAGTTTGCTTTTCCAGTTTGGGCTAAACATTGTGTATTTTTTGGGCTGCTTTTAAGTCCACGTTAGTGCTAGCTGACTACCCCAAACTCCCAAAGCTAACAATATGAATGATTTACCTCATAGGGCTAGGTACCGTAACTTGGAAAATCCCAAGTTATACCGTTACATCAGCGCCACGTCAATTAAACACTCAAATAACCCAACCCTTCTAATCATAACACCCACTAACACAACTTTTTTTTTTCCAAAAAACCTCCCTCAACAGTTATTTCATTTTTTAAACAAACTACTTATTTTCATCCATAAACTAAAAATAAAATTAAATTACAAAATAAAAAAAAATATTACGAAAAATATAAAAAAAATATTACGAAAAATATTAAAAAAATATTAAAAAAATATTACTAACATAAAAACTTAAAAGAATACATATATTTAAAATTTTGGTGTTAAAAAAACTTGAGCTTTTATATTGATGGGCTTATATTTAATTGTTGGGCTTTTATACATGTATTTAAAATACAGCCAGAGTAGGGGTTTTTTTTTATTTCTTTCTTGTCCCACAGTCTCTTCTCCTTCATAGCTTCGCCGTCTTCTTGACCTGCAAAAAAGAAAACGAAAAAATGTCATCAAAACATATCCCAACAACAAGATCCAAGTATGTTATCGTTTTTTATCCCTTTTAAACTGCGGGTGAAAAGGGAAATATAAAAAGCGACGCTGGGGTAAAATGAAATTTAAAATAAAAAACATCCCCTAACACGCGTTGGACAGGCAACACCGAGCACAACGACGTTCGGGTTTTTGGCTGCGGGGTGTAGTATCGCCCAACAACGCGGCGCAACGCCCGTTGGTACGTTACTACACCTAAGGCTCTCAGAGATAGACCGATGGGTATCTACCATTATAGCACCATCGTGGTAGTGTTCGTGTATAGGTCCGGACAGCAGATCTAACCCGAGTCCGGAACAACACAAGTAGTTTCTTTCCGGGCAGCTTAGTTCGCATCCAAAGAATAAAGCCCAAAACCAATAGAAAGGCTCAAGATTTCAGGAAGATTGTCCCCCACAAGGCTTACAACCATCCAAACAGGCCCATTGGGCCCAACGGCCTTTTAGGGATTTTGAATAATATAAATACCCCTCTACCATTCAGGATTGAGGTAACTTATTTTCTATTATTATATTACATCATTATGCTATACCTTATTCTTCTTTTCGGCCCATAACTCTTTACTTACTCTCACGGCGGAGCTTGGTCTGGGTTCCAACACCTGGACGAGGCTAACGTTTTTACTTTGGTTTCAGGATATTCGAAGGACAAGCGAAGCCTAGTCCGAAGGATCACACCATCCGGACCCAAACAAGAATTTACCTGAATATTTGGCGTCATACGTGGGACCTAGCATTCTATCTACCACTTGCTAAGAATGACTAATCATGTTATCCTCGTAGCCGAAACACCACCACCCCAAACCGCAAAAGAACAAATTGAAAAACACATTCGGCCTTGAAATTAGGGTTGAGCACGGCATACCCAAAACCGACCCGGACCAAAAAACCAGACCAGACCAGACCAGACCGACTCGAATCGGACCGAACAATTTCGGTCTGGGGTTTTGGACCAATTCGGTCCTCGGTCGATCCAATCCGGTCCGGTTCGGTCTTGTGAGACCCCCAAAATCAGGCAAGGAAACAACTAGGCAGCAAGAGGGTTCCACGTCATGGTACAAGAAACAATGAAAAACTGTTGACATAAAGTTGACGTAATGAGAACTTATACATTACATAATAAAAAGATCAGAGTTATTAAACAAAGGTCCCAGTGTTTTATAAGCGGAAAATCTATTATTTAATTATCGTTTATAACATATAGTTACCAAAATACAGAATAAACTTATGACAGTTTTTACCAAAACCAAACTTTAAAAAGTATCACAGAAATCTCCAAGCTACGATAATATCCTGCGGGCTCCCATCCAATCAAAACTAAGCATTATACCTGAGATTAAACATGTAAAATCATCAACACAAAGTTGAGTGATATTCATAGGTTTAGTAAACTAAGTAATGGAACACAAGTATAAGTTGTAAAACAAGTAATGGGGGGATGACTATGTGCATTATCCATAGTCATGATGTATATTATTTCTATTTAGCTCATGACACCGAAGCTTAACAAAAGGTAAGTTTCCCCTAGTGAGTATTCAGCCTAAATACTCAAGTATAAACAAATGTAATGCATCAAAGTAATACGAGACGGGGATTGTCAATCCCAATAGATCCATCCACAACATTCGCGCTTGCAAACTGTAAATTATTAACGGTTCATGATATTGAGGGGAAACTTAGTGGCTATGGAAACTAAAAGCAATAATATATTGTATTCATCTAGCAGCATACAGTTCAGGATAGCATACAGTTCAGGATAGCATACAGTTTAAAAGATTGTGTTCCAACATGAAAATCTCACCCCGCGTTTCAGAAACATTTTATAAATAGTAAAAGGGGCTATGAACTCACCTTAGCGATAGCTATATCGAACAAGGATAACGGTCAAGATAATAGTGGCGGGAGGGAAACGATGAATAAGATAAGCAAAGGAGTCACGAGCTTCTAAAGACGACCTAAAATAAAGTGGCATGTCTTTAATTTATAGAATATCGTGAATAAATGCACTTAAAAATACTAATATCATAGTTATAACTTAAATTATATATTTTTAATATATATAACATTATGTTTAAAATAATATAGTAGTTCATCACATCAGTTCATCTATATATATATAATTTAGTATTTTAATGGTATTATCATAAAAATATTCCATTAACAATATGTGTTTATGTGCATTTTATCTCATTCTTACAAAATAATTGTAAGCCAAATATGTTTAAAAAATATATTTTGATTAAAAATTACTTAAAACAATGTCATCTCATGAATTACATACTAAAATTTTAGATCCAATAACTTTGTTAAAAGGTTAGAAGTTTAAAATCAATGAACAAGCTAAAGTGTTGAACTATTAGAAATTTTTGTATTAGTAAATCTTTATTTTCTTTAGCAAGATCTTACTAAAAAATGAAGCTAGAACATTTATTTAATAAAAAAATAAACTTGACTAATGATCATACCTATTTTATGTTATTGGAGCAACCATGAACATCAAATTCAAGTCATGAAATTATTTGTAGTGCTCCTACAAGTTGACTTATATAACTCCAACAGTGAATGAGAGTTATTGATTGCTTGCTTCTTATTTGATGTACGATAACAAGAAATGGGTAGACAAGATATGTTGTATTGGTATATTAGGCTGGGGGGAGTGGTGCAAAAAACCCACGGGTGGGATACATGTGGCAAAAACCCACGCGTGGGTTGCTATGAACCCCACAATCCTACCTTAAAAACCCACGCGTGGGTTGTGGTTCTCAGGGAAAAAAAACTCGCTACAGGTGAGTTTCTCACCATTCACACTACCCCAAATCTTTCTTTTTCATCCCCATTTTATTTCTATATAATCCTCATTTTCACTTCTTCTTTTTTTCATATCTCTCATTTCATCTTTCTCTCAATCAAAAAATCATCTTTTCTAAATTTTAAAATTTTAGCATGGAAAACATTGATGAATATACATTTATGTACCCCGATCTAATGATCGAAGATGAAGAAACTTTGATGAATAGCCCCCGTATCCGGTTGCTAGCAAAAGCTATGGCGTTTTTTCGAAATAGACGACAAAAAGTGTCGAGAAACCCGGTTAATCGAGATCGTTATGGTGCCCATGATCGTTTACTTGCCGCGTTTTTCACTGACAACCCGGTCTACGACGAACGTGCATTCCGAAAGACATATCGCATGGATCGATCACTTTTCAACGATATAGTTACGGCTGTAACTGCACATGATCCTTACTTTAATTCAAATATCGACTGTACCGGAAGAGAAGGCGTTGCTCCATTGGTGAAATGCACTTCTGCAATTCGTCAATTGGCATACGGCATTGTTCCAGCCTTTTTAGATGAATATCTGCAAATCTCTAAAAGAACTTCACGGGAAAGTCTTGATCATTTTTGTTCTGCTATAAGGGCGATTTATGGGCCAGAATATCTGAGAAAACCCACGGTGAGTGATGTTGAATTACTATATCAATATCACGAAAGGAAGCACGGTTTCCCTGGGATGCTAGGAAGTCTAGACTGTACGGACTGGGAGTGGTTTGGTTGTCCGTACGCCCATAAAGGGCAATATGTTAGACGTGATCACGGATCGAATCCGTTCATTTTGTTGGAAGCTGTTGCGTCGGAAGACTTGTGGATATGGCATGCTTTCTTTGGTGTTTCTGGGTCTAACAACGACATCATTGTGTTATATCAATCCCCTTTGTTTAACGATTTGAAAACAGGACGAGCACCAGAGGTCCCGTTTACGGCTAACGGCGTTACTTATCCATTTGGATACTATCTTACTGACGGGATATACCCCGAATTAGCTCCACTTGTTAAGACGATTCCAGAACCATCTAACGATGACCACAGTCGAATATTGTATAAGCGGAAGCAAGAATCGGCAAGAAAGGATGTGGAACGCGCGTTTGGTGTTCTGAAAAAGAAATGGGCCATAATCGCCAATCCAGCACGTGCTTTGAAGAAAGAAAGACTTGTTAATATGATGTATGCATGCATCATAATGCATAATATGATTCGTAAACACAAAAAATATGCGATAAGTCCCAAATGGTTCCGAGGAGAAGCACACCAACCAGACGATCTGGTACGAAGCACGGAAGATTTTCATGCTGTTATGGGATACATCAGATCAGCTCAAGTGCATCGAAACCTTCGATCCGATTTAATCCAGCACTTGGCTAATAATGCCTAATATTTTTAATGTTTGTATTTACCCGCGTGTATCGTTTTTTAATTTTGATGGAATAAAAGTATGTATTTTATAAATAAGTTAAATAAAAGTGATAGTGGAAAGATGAGGTGGAGGTGAGGTGGTGGAGGGTTTTTTTTTCCTTAAGAACCTTGAAAGGTGAGTTTTGAGTGGGTTAGTGAGAGGAAAGAGAAAGCTGAGGTGAAGCTGACGTGGCGGTGGGATTTTTAGTTACCACTCCCCCTAGCCTTAGGATTAATATGTTGCTACTTTGATTTGCAAAACACTAGACACGTATCCTTCCTAGATACGTGTCATTACCCTTTATTTTTTTGTTTTTTTTAGTGTAGAACATAGAGATAAGACTAGTATAACATTTTTCCTACAATTTGTTAAAACGGGTATTATCGAACACCGATATTTTAAAAGTTACGCGATTTAAAAATATATATGTAAAACACGAAAAATAAACGCTCAATATGAAATAAAAACGACGACATTCGGAGAACATTTATATTTCGATATATAAATGAGGGCTTATTATTTAATAAACGTTAACGCAACATATAAACAAATGACATTTAAAGGTTTATCATAATTTTACAAAGAATGTCTGTAAAACGAATAATTAAAATAATGACAAGAAAAATATTTCTATGTCATAACGAGGATACTTACGGTAGATGACAGATATAAACTTTGTCAATAAATAATAATTGACACGTATTCGATACGTTAAATACTTAATCTTGCCGGTTAGTCAAGAATTTCATATTATTTATAAAACGAACATGACATTTAAAGTAGGGTAATAAATATTGTCCGGATATTAGGAATAGAATTAGAGCTCGGTCTAAATGTGGATTTTAAATTTTGATTTACTACAGTAAATAAATATGGAAAATAAAATAAAATTTTAATAATTCAAAATAAATTATTTTAATTGTTAGAAATATAATTAAAATAATTTAATTAAAATTCTTGAATTCTAAGAATTTACACATGAAAAGGTAAAACAAACAGGTTAAACATTGTAAAATTGAAAAGTACGAATAAAAGAATAATTTAAATATCCAAAAAAATACGAGTTCTCATAGTCGACCCCCTAAAGGAACTCTGGTCCCCCAGAGTTCATCTGGAGACGAAAAAAAAAAGACGGGAAGAAATAGGGATACTTTGCTTGGAAATGGTCTTTAATACGAGAGGGTATTTATGGATAGAATAAACATGATAAACGCTTAAACAGATAAGATGCACTAAAACGGATTAATATTAATGATCGACGAGGAATTGCGAATCACGTAAACCATAAAATACAATAATTCCCTTTACTAAGAAAAATGAGGGTTTTAACTATGTTATATAGAGATTCAGGCAAAAAATGTATATTTAATGCGTAACCAATCGCTAAGTCTTTTCTTGATCAAGATAGTGTACAAAATAAAAGTAAACTAGGTTCAAGTTTTATTTTGGTCGTCTTGAGAAACCTTAGGATGATTGTATGAAATTGTTGTTAAAACTTCGGTTTTTCTCTTTTTTTTTCTTTTTTTTACGATTAGAGAATATCTAATTTCTGAATTATTTAAAATCCTTAATAGGAATGAAGTTTAAGACGGTAATTTCATTATACTTGAAGTAAAATATGATGAAAAATCAAAATAGTTCAAAAGGTAATGTATGATGTCATCTTAAACATAAGTTAAATTTTTACAAAGAAAATTTATAGATTTGATATATTAGCTTGAGACAGTTATTTTTGTAATTTAAATGTTTGGTTAAATGTGTTGAATTTTCTTAAAAGTTTATAATAATATATAGAAATCCATAAAGGTGTCTAATGTATCAAATGGTAAAAAGGGGACGTATTCGGTTTTCATAAAGTGACAAGATAGAAAATGAATATGAAGTAATTAATAGTTAATGACTAGTATGTAAGTAACGGTACAAGGGGATGAGGCGAAAGTCATACAAATTCCTCAAAGGATGCTACGAAATATAGGTGTCGACGATGAGACAATAAGAAAAAAAAGGATTCAGCAACTCATCCCTTCTTGGGTGCAGTTGGTGTCACCAACATCGGCTTATTAATTTCTCGGTAATCGATACACGACTGAAAGATAAAAGCCACACAGCAATTTTCGAATCAAAGAAAAATTCTTAATTAGTCACTTGTGTATGGTTCAAGTAAAATGAACAACACTGGCAATTAGAGAGCGAAATCAACACATGGTTTACACGAGCGAATTTCGAGACAATAGAGTCTGAAACATATCATGACGAATATACGATATCACTATTCATGTACAGTCATAAATCGTTATTCTCGTCCGAAGATATTTTGAAGGTATACCAAAATTTACTCAAAGAAAGTTGGTCGATGAGAAAGTGTTAATGCAAGTGATGCCTAAAAACATTATTAGTGTTAACTAATCTTTCTTAGTTTTGATCACAACAAACCATACAACACATTTAGTGTAAAACATAAAAACGTATTATTTACCTAACACTATCATCAAGGTAATAATCATATCACTAACCTTTCTTAATCATACTTAGAGATCATCAAAATGATTATTCTTAAAACTCACTTTTGTTAATATGACAAAAGACTTTTTAATAAACTTTCTTTTTTAGAAAATGTTTTATTAAAATAGAAAATAAAAATTTGAAAATAGCATATTCCAAATGCTGTTAGAATATCCTTTGAAGGCTTCAAATACCTCAGATATTCCTACCCCACTAAAAGACAAAAAACGGAGCGTACTCTAGTGGCGGTACCTTAAGTAGCTACGCGGTTCCTTAGCGATATGGAACCGCCGGGCTAGATAAGGTACCGCGCCCAGATAGCCGTTATATATCCGTTATACTTTGTCTCCTTTAAATAGTGGGTCAAATCTCATTTTCCAACAAGCCTCTTGGACGTTTTTCTCAACCCCCTTTCTATTTTCTATAGCATAATCATTAGTAAATGATCACTTAAAGTGTTAAGGATGTTTACATATGATTATCCTCTTGATCCCCTCCTTTACCTTGTCCAATGAGAAGATCACTCACTCACTAGTGTTGTGATAAAGATGAATCTATGAGCTAGTCATATTCATCATGATACCCTTTTTGTTTTAGGTCAATCCATTGTATTTATGAATACTTGGACTAGTTGTGTTCATCCAAGTTATTTGTGGATACTTGGATTTGTTGTGTACATCCATTGCATATGTGTTTGCTTGGATTTGTGTTGTGTAAATCCAAGCTACATGTGTGTACTTGGATAAGTCTAGTTGAGTTGTAATAGATTTGATTAGTAGTTCTCACTAAACTATAAAGTGATGTGGTTGTGTCTTGTGAGTTCTCACTAAACTTGAAAGTGATTAGTAGTTGTGTTGTGTGAAGTTCTCACTTAGCTTCAAAGTGAAGACTCGTGAAGATTGGTTCTAGCTTTCGATTAGAACTCGACATCTAGCCTTGTGTCGTAAAATGGTGAAGTAGGCAACATCGTGAAGATTGGTTCTACCTTAAGATTAGAACTCGACATCTAGCCTTGTGTCGTTAAATTATGAAGTAGGCAACGTTGTGTAGATTGGTCCTAGCTAAAGATTAGGTCTCGACATTTAGCTTAGTGTCGGAAAATAATGTAAGCAACGATGTAAGGTTTTCTCCGCCGAGAAGGGAGCTTATGGATATAGTGGAAATCTCGAGTAGGTGTACTCGAGGAGTGGAGTAGAAACGAGGATAGAGCCTCGTTGTCGAACCACTATAAATCTTGGTGTCTTCCCACTAGGTTGTCTCCTTCCTTACTCTTTACTTATTTTATTATCATTACACTTACCTATTATCTTTGCTAGTGCATTTGAATTGAACCTAATCATTATGCAACTTAGCTTCAAGCAAAAGATAGTTTTGATACAAACCAAATTGTAAGTAATTTTAATTTGGTTACCAATCGAAGAGAAACTATTCAACCCCTCCCCCCCCCCCCCCCTTCTAGTTTCTACAATTGGTATCAGAGCAATGGTCACTCAAGATCTTTGAAGTATATTGTACTTTGAAACTTGGATTGATCCATTGTCTCCTCAAACTAGAAGGTCAAGTTGTACTAAAGTTTCTCTTTGGTCAAAACTATTTTGTTTTTGAAAAATAGGTCTTTTAATTGATAATATTGCATCCCTCTTAAGATTAGTAGCCTTTATGCATTTTAGATATACTCTTGCAATGTATCTACTAGTTTGCATCTTGCTTTGTGTAGGTACTCATGAAGATCAATCACTTAATTGGTTGTGGATTGAGTTACTTGCACTTGTAGAAGACTCATCTTCATTGATCTTTAACATCTTTGAATGATGATACCAAGATGATTGGGACTGATACTAGTCCTTGAAGACTTAGTACTCATCATAGTCATTGTTGGGCATAGCATTTATTCCTTCATGGATTGCTCTTTGTGGCCAAGGTACGCTTTCGTTATTCCACACGCCATTTGATCATTCTTTTGATCATTACATGACTATGTGCTTGCTCTTGGCATCCTTGCCTTGACATTTGTTTGTGATTTGTGATTCTTTTCTTTTATCCTCTCAAACCTTCATTGCTTGGATACTTGACTCACTATGGTGATGAAGAATGAGTTAGTAGTAGCTTAAAGTATCAAGCATGATTTCCATGGTTTGCACCCATACGGTTAATAGGCCCTTTGTGGGAGAGAAAATGAATTAATACCTTGCTCATATTTTGGTTTAGACTAAGACTATTATTGAAAGTGATCTTAGTCTATACTTGAATAATTGCTTTTTGTTTATTCATTACCAAAGCCGTTTAACGTTTCGCCGGAAAGGCAAGTCTTAAACCACTATATATGACACAAGCTCTTCGTTACCACTATTTGAAGATTGTCATTAATCCCTTGAGCATTGGTCCTAGTCTTGATTCACTTCCCTTGAATTCTCTCCACTTTGCCGTTTTGCTACGAGTAGTCGTTTGTCCGTTTCAGTTCTTTTCGATCTTGATTCAACTCGTAATCCTTCATTAAAACATATTGCCTAGTGTTTTTTATGATCCAATGTTACTCTAAAAGGTTCATGATATATTTTTAAGTATCTTAGAAAAACTTGGTTTTTAAAATTTGGCGTTTTTCAAAGATAAAAACCTGCCTCTGTAGGCGGTTCTTTATCTAGGCGGCTCAAACCTGCGGTTCCTTATCGATAAGGTACCGCGGGCAGTAAAGGTTGTCAGAGCGCCAGTTTGATTATTTTATTCTTTTTCAAACCACTATCTCTCTCTCCCAAAAACACACAGCCGACGGGTTTCATCTTTTCCACCATTGTTGAAGCTTCCAAAACCTTCAATCACTCAAATTAATTAATTCTAAGTTGTGGGTTTCACTCATCCTTCATCTAACATCAATTAATTGTAAGTATTTTCTTTCAATTTCGTCTATTTTGTTCTAGGGTTCATCCTTTCATAATTGGGGATTTTTAATATTGAAATTGAATTAAAACCTTAATAGGAATGTGGGTTGACATGGTTATTTTACAATGATTCCTTAGGTTCATATTCATTAAGATTTCACTAAAACCCACTTATAGAACAAATCCGAATTTTGATTAATTATTTTGATTAAAAGATGGATTTGAGATGAACCCATGAACAAGTAGGTAATGACATTGTTAATGCTTACCTAAAAACCTTGTTTTGAAAAACCAATGTTCTTGTCCATTGTTGATCCAACATAGTTCATATGTTCTTGGTAAATAATGGAATAGCTACATTGTGAACATGAGAATGATATGGATTCAATCCTTTGTTTGTCAAGAAATTGATATAACACATTCTCATATTCTTTGTTTGTTGATTTTAATTTTTCATATGAGTGATTGGAAAGATATTTTCGTGTTTAGGTACTTGTCATGTCTTCAAGATATCAAAAAGATCATGAACGAACACGAGCATACATGCCCTCTTCTCCTTACCCTCATTTGATTCACTCTCACAAAAACTCGTCTAAGTCTCTTGAACATCGTTGTTTCCATGAAGGACGCATCGTTTGTTCCAATTTCGCAAATGAGTTTATTCGCTTCATGTTTAAGTCTATTGGGTTTGATTGTATTCTTGATATTGATGAGCCAATATTTCCTTCGTGTCTTATGGAGTTCTTTAGCTCATCCACATTGATAGGCATCAATAATGGTTTATCTATACAATTTTCCATTATGGGGAAAATCATTATTTACACTCTTGAAGAATTCGGTGATATTCTTAGAGTGCCATCTAATGGTCAATGTAGATTTACCGATGCTTGGAGTATTGACTCTTTAGAATCGGCTCCTATTGATGCTCATTATGTGACTGTGCTTCCATCATCTTCGGACATCATTCATGTCATTTCTAAACCTCGTGAACATCCTATTCTTGGTGAATTTCAAGGAGTTGTTCGAACTCCCTCTCCTTGGGAATTACTTACTAGCGATCTTAATGATTTCATGATTCCTTGGGCCGAAATCATTAGGAAAAATGCAATGTGTCTAGATGGGAATCGGGACTTAGTACCCGCTTGTCTTGCACATATGTTGTATTGTGTTGCCACTACAACTCCTTACAATCTCGCATTTTTCATAGCTAGAAGAATTAGATTTGTTCTCCTTGAGTCTAAGTCAAGTCTTCCCTACGGAATGCTTCTCTCTCGTCTTCTTAGAAGAGTCCTTATTGACTTTCCATCTTTTCTCTCTTCACCTTATCACTCCGTTGATCGAGTCATGTTTCCTATTCAAGAGAACATTTCACCCGAGATCAATGTGAACTCGTGTCAAGTCGAAAATACTTCTCAAGAAGATTCTTCTAGCAACCCTCCCTCCAATTTCAATAACTTCATGTCCTCTTCAATCTCCATTTTGTCCTCCCATGAAGTTGATTCCGACTATCAATTTTATCTCAACCATCTTCTTCGAGAACGTCTCAGAAGTGAATCAAGGAATTAGATGTTATGCTCATGGTTACTTGCAACACTCATCTAGGATGATTTCCTGACTTTCTTTCCTTCATTTGGTTGTGTATTAACTTATGTTTGGATTATTATTTATTTTGATCCTAAATGTTTCTTATGCCATCATGTTCGTGATTTACATAGCTTTGTGCATGCCTTGTGATAGTTAGCTTATTAGATTATGATCTGTAGTTAACTTTGGCTTGTGAATCTTTTGGTAAAAATCTGGGTTTATCAAAATTTGGGATGTGAAATTTTTGAAAGACCTCTGGTCGCGGTTCCATATCGACCCGCGGATCCTTATCGATAAGGAACCGCCGGTCCTAGATAAGGAACCGCCGCCACTGTTCCCGACAGCATCTTTTGCTTTACACTGTTTTCTTAATTCTGTGTAAACACTGCATGATTTTCTGTAATAAACTGCACATTTCCTAAACTGGCTTACCTAAATTCATTATTCACCTAAAATGATTTTAACCCATTACTAGTTTGGATCATCCCCTCACCCATTTAAACCCACCTTGTTTGTTATGTTCTTCACACATCAAACATACTTCCCTAATCCTTGAACAACCATGGTTTGTACCAAAACCTCAAACACTTCCAAGACCTCCACCCCAAGGAAAACACTCAAAATAAGGATTAAGGTAGCCAAGCCTAACTCCTCACCCTTCCACACACCTAAGAATGAGATGGTTCATATCCTCATTTCTTCATCACCTTCACCACCCCTTGCACCATGCAAGACAACATCCACCCATGGTACTAACCACTCCATTGGTTCTACCTCCTCTTCATTCAACTCAAGAATGAATGAGCTCTCTTCACCCTTCACTCCAAGTGCACCCTTGGATGTGACCACACAACCCCAACCAATCCAAAGCATTCCTTTTGTGAATGACTTTGATGACACCTTGGTGACTTCACCATTTACCCCTCCACACTCACCCATTTCCCCTTTAGGGAGCATGCCTCCACTCTCACCCACATCACCCTTGGAGAACATGCCTCCTCCACCTCCACCCAACTCAAACATTCCAATTTTGGGTGTTCCACTTTCCCTCCTTTTGGGTGATCCATACTATGGGTTTCAACAAACACATGGTCCTAGTTGTCCATGTTGTCTTTACAACCACTACATCATCCATAACCTTAGGACGGATATGTTTGGACTACATAGGAGGTTGCAAGAGTTCTTGCTTGCCTTGTTCTCCATGCCTCCTCCTAGGAGATGAATGATGAAGTTTTCTTAATAAGTTTTTTTTAAACAAAACCAAGCCAAAGAAGACTATTCATCTAGATTTAATGTTAAGCTAGCTTTGTATTAGTTAGTTTTTTCATTTGTCATTGTATTTGCTTCCTTCATGAGTGTTTCATGAAGATGTTCTATGGATTTAGCTTTATGTGTTCCTATTCTTATGTGCACATTAATCAACTTTAATTTTAAATTAAAATTGAACCTAAATCTATCACAACCCCAAAAAACTTGACTAAAATTGGTTCAAAATGATATCTAAATTATTTTGTCACCCTTTGTCAAGACATTCTTTGTGAATGTGTTGCTTTATGCAACCCTAGCATAATTTGGTGTTAATAGAGGTAAAATTCCAAGATTTGCAACTTTTTGAAAAAGTCTTAGTTTTTCCCAAAACCCTGGAAAAACATGGTTTCAAGTCCACTGGACGCGGATCCTTAAAGTCCCGTGGTTCCTTAAGTGGTAAGGAACCGCCGGTCCCTATAAGGTACCGCGGACAGTAAATGACTTTTGACATGTTTTTGGTCAAAATTCTTTAAACCCTATACCCTGTCAAGATTCCTTGTTTGCTCAATTTGGCTAAACATTCCTTGACACTTCACATTTTGTATTCAAATTCTTACCTTGATTATATTTTACTTATACCCCAACCTTGAGATTTCATTCTCACACCTTCCCAACCTTGAGAATTCATTCTCACACAACCTTGAGATTTTATTCTCACACTCTCACAATGCCTGACTCCTACATTTCTAACCTTGACATTTCTTTGTCACAACCCCACTCACCCAAAGCTTCCTCATCCAAGCTTTCAAAGAAACCGAAAATCTCGGTTAGACCTATTTGGGTTAAGAAGAATGAACCATCTTCCTCCAAACCACCCAAAAACCCTACCTTCTCTCCAATCAAGTATTGGAATGAGACTTATACCATTAACCCCATCACCGGAGCAAAAGAAAATGTTCCCCCTCCACCACAATCCTTCAACACCCCTCAACTCAATGACCTTTCCACCTTCCCAAACCTCACAAGGCACTGTGAAAACATTCCCAAACCTATTACCCCTCCACCACCAAACCCTAGGTTTGATGCCATACCCCCATCAACCGATTTTGTGTTGCATCATGGATCCTCGTGTGCTTGTTGTCGATTTCAACAAATTGAACTTGCTCATGTGTATGAGAAGTTAAATTTTCTTGAATTCCTCCTCACTCGACCTCCTATTCAAGTTTTCGTTCTGGTGGACAAAACTTCGAATGATGCATCATCGTCTTTTTAGAGTCTTTTATTTTTTTAGCAATCTTGGAAAATTATTACTATTAGACTAGCTTATGCTTAGTGGTTTATTTTCCATATTTATTGCTTTAGATACTCATATTGTGTGTATGACTATCTACTTTGTTGTGACTTTTCTTTTATGTAACCTTTGTGTTGTTTGTGTGTTATTTCCTTAGTTCTATTTTGAGTTGATCATGGTTATTTTTTACAATTGCTTATGGGTGATTCCATCAATTCTAAACTTTAACCCATTGACAAGCTTATCATCTTCATTGGATTGAAGTTTGATTTTGTCAATTACCTTTTTGGACAAACTTAGCAAAATACTTGCTTCTAATTTGAGATTTCTTCTCTCTTTCCCTCTCAAGTTACTTAGTAGGTAGTGATCATATATACATTGGTGTTTCTTTCCTTTCTACTAACCTTTATGTAGCATGTCACCTTAGCTCATATACTTGGTGCCCCAAGCAAGGGGGAGCAACCACCAAGGGGGAGCTACTAGCAAAGTTCAATGTTCTTCAAAGACTTATGCTAACCTTTTTGCTACGACAAAGGGGGAGAAATGATAGTGATAAACTCGTTAATAATTCGTTATTTTGTGTTTCTATACAAATGAGTTTATAGTTTGTCATAATCAAAAAGGGGGAGATTTTTAATGCAAGTGATGCCTAAAAACATTATTAGTGTTAACTAATCTTTCTTAGTTTTGATCACAACAAACCATACAACACATTTAGTGTAAACATAAAAACCAATTATTTAACTAACACTATCATCAAGGTAATAATCATATCACTAACCTTTCTTAATCATACTTAGTGATCATCAAAATGATTATTCTTAAAACTCACTTTTGTTAATATGACAAAAGACTTTCTAATAAACTTTCTTTTTTAGAAAATGTTTTATTAAAATGGAAAATGAAAATTTGAAAATAGCATATTCTAAATGCTGTTAGAATATCCTTTGAAAGCTTCAAATACCTCAGATATTCCTACCCCACTAAAAGACAAAAAACAGAGCGTACTCTAGTGGCGGTACCTTAAGTAGCTACGCGGTTCCTTAGTGATATGGAACCGCCGGGCTAGATAAGGTACCGCGCCCAGATAGCCGTTATATATCCGTTATACTTTGTCTCCTTTAAATAGTGGGTCAAATCTCATTTTCCAACAAGCCTCTTGGACGTTTTTCTCAGCCCCCTTTCTATTTTCTGTAGCATAATCATTAGTAAATGATCACCTAAAGTGTTAAGGATGTTTACATATGATTATCCTCTTGATCCCCTCCTTTACCTTGTCTAATGAGAAGATCACTCACTCACTAGTGTTGTGATAAAGATGAATCTATGAGCAAGTCATATTCATCATGATACCCTTTTTGTTTTAGGTCAATCCATTGTATTTATGAATACTTGGACTAGTTGTGTTCATCCAAGTTATTTGTGGATACTTGGATTTGTTGTGTACATCCATTGCATATGTGTTTGCTTGGATTTGTGTTGTGTAAATCCAAGCTACATGTGTGTACTTGGATAAGTCTAGTTGAGTTGTAATAGATTTGATTAGTAGTTCTCACTAAACTATAAAGTGATGTGGTTGTGTCTTGTGAGTTCTCACTAAACTTGAAAGTGATTAGTAGTTGTGTTGTGTGAAGTTCTCACTTAGCTTCAAAGTGAAGAGTCGTGAAGATTGGTTCTAGCTTTGGATTAGAACTCGACATCTAGCCTTGTGTCGTAAAATGGTGAAGTAGGCAACGTCGTGAAGATTGGTTCTACCTTAAGATTAGAACTCGACATCTAGCCTTGTGTCGTTAAATTATGAAGTAGGCAACGTTGTGTAGATTGGTCCTAGCTAAAATAAGGTCTCGACATTTAGCTTAGTGTCGGAAAAAAATGTAAGCAACGATGTAAGGTTTTCTCCGCCGAGAAGGGAGCTTGTGGATATAGTGGAAATCTCGAGTAGGTGTACTCGAGGAGTGGAGTAGAAACGAGGATAGAGCCTCATTGTCGAACCACTATAAATCTTGGTGTCTTCCCACTAGGTTGTCTCCTTCCTTACTCTTTACTTATTTCATTATCATTACACTTACCTATTATCTTTGCTAGTGCATTTGAATTGAACCTAATCATTATTCAACTTAGCTTCAAGCAAAAGATAGTTTTGATACAAACCAAATTGAAAGTAATTTTAATTTGGTTGCCAATCGAAGAGAAACTATTCAACCAGCGAAAGATATACGAATTCCTCAAAGGATGCGACGACATATAGGTGTTAGAACCCTTACTTTCCCAATATTATTTTATATTTTTTTTATTCGTGCTTCTTGAATTTTTCCAACATATTACGTTTTCTTGTATTGCTATATGTAAATCCTGAGATTTTTTAAATTATATTTTTTTTAAGTATTTTTCTGATCATCGATAAATACTTTGTATGGAATTATAAATTTTCATTTTATTTTTCCATATTTATTTTAAATCAATGTTTTTGATTTAAAATCACCCGTGTGCGTTTTACAACGAGTTTATTCAAATCAATGTACAACGAGAATTCCTAGTGATCGCGATACCGACGGATGCCCAATAGTTTACGTTTATTTATCGATTGTTTCGATAATTAATATTTTCGACGACTTCGTTTTAATTACGTATTAAGTCTTGTCGGGAAATCATATAATCATTTTTATGATGCATTGTAACTTTTGAAAAGTAATTTTTACGAAACCCGAGCCCCGTAAATATTTTTAATATTTACCAATAACCATTTTCTACCCTTTAAAACTATTAATTGTTTTTAAGTCCACAAGTTTTAAACTTGACAACAATGGTCCCTCCACTACCTACCATATATATTGATTTTTTTTAACTAAAAACACACACAACACAAACTTTATAAAAATCAACCATCATCTCCTCCACTCCACCATTTTTGCCGCCACCTCCACACCCTAAACACCTCAAAATCACCAACTTCTACAAGTTTTTAACAAAATCTAATTCATATCCCATCTTTAAAATGATCTTGTGGTTCTTTTGACACCAAAAACATGTACATGCATCAACTTTTTAAGATGTTATGATTCCATGGTGGGTTTATGTTGTAATCATCTTGCATATGTTATATTTGGTAAGATTATCATGTTTTGATCCTTAAAAGTCTTGTTTTTAATCTTTGATTTTTGTTAGATGTTTCATACAAGTGTTTTTAGGAGTGTTTGGTTGATGGGTATGATAGTATAGTGATCCTAGGGGTATGGGAATGATTGGTTTTGAGTGAAAAATTGATTTGACATGTTTTCTAGAAAGGCAATTTGGGACAGCAGCCTTAAACAGTATGTTTCGTAAGTTTAAGGTCTGTGAAAGACTGAGATTATTTGAAATTGTTGTAGAGTTTTCCGAGACGGTCGTTTTGGTATAAGATAGAGCTTATAACTCATTACGAGTCAAAAGTTATGTTAGTTTTAGTTTTCGTGTACCGGGAGACGCAAGTCGGCACAATCCGAAATTGTGGCTGATTATGGGTCGACTCTCGGGGACTTTAGGCTTGGTTAGATAGTTGATACTACTGATTTTCAAAATTTACAAACTGAGTTTGATGAGTCTAGTAGTGGTTTCAAAAGACGGATTGTCGGGTTAGTACTTTTAAAGTGGTCCAAACGGTTTTACAAAACAAGTGTACAAATCTGTCCTAAAATTTAGAGTCGAGTAAAGCGTCGAGCTGATGGATTTTAAAGTGTGAACTTTGGCTCAAATTTTGGTGAGGTCTTATACAGGTTATAAGTGACATTGACACCAATTTTCATGTAAAACGGACAAGTCTAGATAGGGTAGATCGGTGTGTACATTCGGGTGTACTTGCTGATTTTTATTTTGGACACGTAGTTCAATGCTTGTGTTACGTGAGTTTGAGTGTTCACCATCGGACATGGTGACTTACTCAAGTGCTTAGTCATTATATAAATGACTTAGCTACTGGTCCAAATAAGGGTAAAGGATAGTTTGACTTGCGTTTACTTGGCGTCGTATGACGAGTCATTTTCAAGTGTTCAAACGTTTTAACGAGTAACGTTGGATAAAAGTGTGGTATGAATTCATCTGATTCGTGTCAATGGTTTTGAAACGTGTATACTTTGAAAACATTTGAATCATGTTATATTTGGTATATATATCGATATTGAGTTCGAGTCTTAACGCGCGCCTTATTGTGATAGGTTGCGGTTTTCGTGTTTTCCCCGGGCATCCATATCGTCGGTGATCGTCTCACTACATTGTTTCTACTCAGTTGCTGAGTACCGTGATTGACTTAACACGTGGTTAAGGGCCACGAAATTTCTAAGGATCAAGGAGGAGGAATTGTTTAATTTGCGTGTTGGATTAATTCCTACGTGTTATGAAGGTATAGTCACTCCTAGCATTTTAGTTTTGATGTTACTAGTACTTTGATTCTTTTTATTCATGAATTTTGAATTCTTTGGGTGAAACCCACTGAGATTATAGATACTTAGGGCATATTAGGACTTAGGACACTTGCGTGGCGATTTGGTATAGCCTAAGTGTTGCTTGATTTAGGTTAGGTAGCTAAATGGAGTTGTTTTTGTAGTATGGAAATCACCACATAAACAAACAGGTCATGGCAAATTTTTCTTAAACATATGACCTTGTTTTTATTTGAAAAATGGATACCCACTGATGTGATTAGTATGTGTTGAGTTGGATGGAAACGGGAAGTGTCCGGATGAGTCCGAAACGGTCGTTTTACTAAACTAGGTCAAATCTGAATGTTATGCTTAAAACGTGGGTAAATTGACTTGGGTAAAAAGGATTAATTTATGATTTTATGACTTTTTACAGTAGCTACAAATATAATAAAACTTCTCTTTTTGGTTTCGTGTCAAAATCTTTTACCGATTGGGATTTATGCTTAATCTACCGTAAGGTACGAAAGACGTTTACAACTTTCTGTTTTGATAGTCTGTCACTAAAAGTGCATTTCCCGTTGATTGAAAATAGTTCTAGGGCTGTTCTTTCCCAACTTTTAAAGGTAAGAGAAATACCTATACATGTCAAGAAATTTCACCTCCTGTACTATTATAGATTTTTAGATATGACCAAATCTTCTCAGCCTTTTTTAGAAAACTGAATGCAGTCCCTTGTTTTGGTTTTTCAAACCGAGTCTTAAACGTGTTTGGAACCCACACATAAATGCTTGGACCATCATACAAGGTTGATATTAGGTTATTACAGTAGGTTCAAGGTGTTGGGTCAAAATTTTAACTTAAGCTTAGGTCTCGCCATCGCACGCAAGTTACCTAGTCATACTATGTCCCATCACTTCTAAAACGTTATTGCTTCATTGAACGCATTCTTATTACGCGTCACCATTGCATAGGTCCGTGAAGACTTCTTTTTGTTCAGCCCCTTTTACCTTGTGATTACTTACTAAAGGTGAGTTCATAGCCCCTTTTACTACTTGTACATTGTTTCTAAACGCGGGGTGAGATTTTACATGGTGGAACACATCCATTTAAAAACTGTATACTATCCAGATCTTGTATGCTATTCAGACTTGTATGCTTTCCAACAGTTTTCATAGATATTATTGCTTATAGTTAATAGCCTTAAGTTTCCTCTCTTGATCATGAACCGTTAATTGTCCCGTATGCTTTGCGCTAAGCGCGAATGTTGTGGGTGGATCCATCGGGATTGACAATCCCCGTCCCGATTACCTTGACGCACTTACATTTGTTTATACTTGAGTATTTAGGCTGAATACTCCCTAGAGGAACTTACTTTGAGTTAAGCTTCGGTTTATGAACTAAACAGCAATAATATTGGTTTCAGACTATGGTTAATGATCATAACCATTTTCTCTATTTACTTGTTTTACAAATGAATGCTTGTGTTCCACACCTTTACTGCTAAACCTATGAATTTCACTCAACTTTATGTTGACAATTTTACATGTTTAATCTCAGGTATTATTATTTAGCTTTGCTTGGATGGGAGCCCGCAGGATATTATCGCAGCTTGGAGATTTCTGTGATACTTTTAAATGACTGGTTTTAGTATAAACTGTCAGAAATTTATTATATCTTTTGGGTAACTTTATGTTATAAATCATGATGAAATAATATATCTTTCCGCATATAAAACTATGGGACGTATGTTTAAAACTCTGATCATTTATGATGTGATATATATGCTTTTATTACGTCAGCTTTGTGTCAACTGTAATTCATTGTTTCTTGTACTATGACGTGTTACCCCCTCGTTGCCTAGTTGTTCCATGTCAGATTTTTGGGGTCTCACAGATTGGTATCAGAGCGATGGTTATAGGGAACTGAGTCGTTTTTCAAAACTTAGTCTATAACCGAAAGTTCAAATATTTTATTGTTTCTAAGTGTCAAACACAGAATTTGCCATTGCTGTTCGATATCTTCGCGGGTAACTCTTTAATCCTTATTATTTACTTTTAATTATCGTTGTAGTATTTCATCTCTTGATTACATTTTGAAATATTACTTTACGCTACTGATGATAATTACTATGTCTTTTCAAAGCCTATGTGCTTCATGAATTATCATTGAATGTTACTGTGATTACATCTGCATATACTGTATTTCTTGAATTCTTGTTCTTGTGAATTCATCTTATTGCAATGATATTATATCGTTATGACGTTACATACTTGTATTCAGAGCGCGTATGCTGCCGACTTTTCATACTCATTTTTCTGAGTACTATTGCTATTTCATTTATGCGTGATACGACTGACTTTATATGCTCGTTCGGTTTGAACCGTCTGTTTTTCTTGACTCGTTGATACGTGTTGTGCATACTATCGCGATACCATTGTTCGGGATTGAATAAGTGTTGTTTTCGATGAACTTCTGATTTTCATTCTACTACCGTGTGTGTTGCTTTCATTGTTTATTTCCCTTAAAATATCTACTTAGATACGCAGATTTTCTTTCTAACCATTCATAATTGAATGTCTAGTCTATAGACCATTGTGTAGCTCAATGTGTCTCCCAGAAAGACTAAAGGACATCGTGTGAGTCTCACATCTCGAAGAATTCGTTGAATCAGTGCTGAATAATATTGTGGGTTTTCATAATCTTGATTTACCTTTACGCCACCGTTTTACGCGACACATGTACATGGATTACATCTTACTTCATTGACCATTCTACGTTTCGATTTCAACTTAGAACATCCGTTGTACCTTGAACACATAATCGTCATTTATTATGTGATGATCGTTTTGAATACGATCCTACTTGTATCCTCCCTTTTCATTGAACCTCTTTGCTCCAGAAATGCCACTTGTTATTGTCCCGTTTCTTTCTCGATATATCTTGTGATTTTGGAAATCATGCCACCAAGAGACCTTTCTGCATTGCATCTTGCAGCCGAAGACACGGATGATATGCGTCGTTTTTTTATGTCTCCGATTATCGTTGGCATTCTTGAACCATTTCTATACTGTGTTTTCTTTACATGACTAATTATACAGTTTACCTTCTTTCGTCTTTATGGAATCCACAAGTCCTATGTGTACATTAATTTTGAGTTATCATGAAATTTGGATTTAATTTCAATCTGTGTCGAAAAATATACTTTGTACAGAAACTTTACAGGAAGTTTAACAGTGTCGAGAAAATATTTTTATAACTTTAGACATAAAAATATATATATTTCTACATGTTGAGACGTCCGTTTAGGACATAAAATTTGACCATTAAACTTTAAAATCGAGCAAGTTACGCTCATTTGAGATTGTAAAATCTAAGAAGTTAATTTCTGAATAATGCTAAAATATCATTTTGTTAACAGATTTAATGCTAGGGCATTTTCGTCCATTTTTATTCCGTTTCAAGTCTCGGGTAAAACTAGAAAGTTGTTCAAAACATTGTTTTACATCGAAATGCATTAGACTTTGAGTCTTAGAATATCGTTTAGTGAGTTAATTGGTCTAGTCAAACCCAAAGGTCAAAACTAATAAAAGTTAAAAACATGGATTGAAGCGTTTTTGAGTTCATTGAGCTCGTAAAACTTTAACTAATGATATTTTGCAAACTAAAAACAAGGATTGCGTTTGAATAAGTATAAAATAGTAACTTTGTGTTCGGTCATACATGTACATAGATCTTGAACTTTTGAAATTCGGTAACTTCCCAATATAGAAACTTTTCAGTGTGATTGTACTATTTGTTAACTGATACCCTACTTTCTTAAAAGTATATTTTTGTCAAATAAATTACGATGTGCACATACGGATTCCTTATTCCTTCTTTTATTTATGACTTATTTGTCATTCCATTGTCTTTCTTTGCTTCTATCGTACCACTGATTTGGACCCGAGATTTGAAGATCTTTCTTTCATATCGTTTGTTGTCATCTTGACACGTGTCTCCTGACGATTTCGGCTAAACCTCTTGAAACCTAATCACCTTGTAACCATTTTATTGGTTGTATTGAACTACTCCTTACTTCCCTCTTGTAACCCACTCGCTACTTTATAAACTATTGTCATGTTACCATACAACTCAAACTGGTCTGGTTTACGAATCATTTTAAAAAAAAGTTTCATTTGGGCTTTCTTAAATAATTGAATGCTATCTTATAAAATTAACTTATATTAATTTTACAATGTATTTTTACAAATTGTTCTAATACGGTCTTATAAAGAACCCTTGTAACTATACGAATTGTCGATTTAAAACAGTTAGCCAGTAACTTATTAGCAAATAGTTTCATAAACTATTTTGATTTCTGTTTTTACAAATGGCATTATATGCATATTTTAAATCATATGATATGTAATATTGGTTGACGAAGCTGAGCATCGCATTGCTAGTCCTGAATTATGCATGGCCTGATCACCTATGCCTAATTTAGAAGGAGCCATGCAAGGCCAAATAGTAGTCACCTTAAATATTTAACCAAGAATCAACTTTTTAATTATGCTTCTTAAAAAGTTAGATAAATATAAGTTTTGAAAACTTTTACTTCTTGTGCGAGTAACAACAGTTCGCGACATACACCTATGAGCCCTTATCCTTTCTTGAACAAAATACATGCCTCAAGCACAGATTTCTTTACTCAATGATCCTTGCTTTACTTGTTACCTCATCATCCTCATGATACAATTTTCGTTACCAATTGCCTAAATTCTTACCATTGATACCCGACTTGAAAGTTTCAACGTTGCTATGCTCCTACATCGATTGACCATCTCTATCTATTTTGGTAGACCTTCGAAACGTCTCTGGACGCGATTAGTGATTTATGACTGGACGTGAACGATGATTACGTGTAATTGCCATGATATGTGTTAAGATACTATCGTCTTGAAATTTCATTCGTGTGAATCATGTGTTGATTTCGTCTTTCATTGCTAATGTTGTTCGTCTTACTGGAACTTCTCTCAATTGACTTCTTAAGAATTTTCTTTGATTCGAAAATTCGTTGTGTGGCTTTCCCTTTCGATCGTATTTCGACCACCGAGAACTTAATAAGCCGTTATTGGTGACGCCAACCGCACTCGTGAATTAATCTTGCTATAATCCTTGTTTCTTATTATTTTTATTATTGACGTGACTATTCTACCACGTTTGTTAAGAATTGATACGACTTCCGTCTTATTCCTTTGTATATTGCTCGCATACAGATTGTTGACCTTTATATGATTCACATTCGTTGCTGTCTTGTCACCTTTTTGAAAACCAGAAACTGTTACGTGTTTATCGTTTGATATCTTAAACACTTTCTTAAATTTCTAAAAAAAAATATTATTAATTTTTAAGAACATTTTATACATTTTATCAAATGTTTAAATTACCAAAATAACTGTTTCAAGTTAAGTATCGGATCTATATATCCTCTTTGGTAAATTTACCTAATGTTTCAAAAGATATCAAGCTGTATCTTTTAAAGTATTTGATTATATCATACTTTATTGTCAACCTAATGAAATTATTTAAATTAATTTATAATTTCTAACAATGATTCAAAATAACTTGGAAAAAAAAAATCTGAATTTTCTCTAATGGTGACGATAAACCCGAGTTTTAACGATAATTTAATACAGTCATCCAAAAGTTCTTAAGCCGACCAGGATAACTATCTTGAACTGTTCTACTTTTCCTTTAAAAATCCTGATCAAGAAAAAGATATAGCAACAGCTTACTCCCTAAATATAGATAGTTTGATTTTAAATCACTACACCTTGTGAAATTTTCTTTTAATCAAGGAAATACATAAACTGAGTTTTAAAGTAATACCAAAATCCTAGACAACTGATTGTGACAACTTGTATTTTAAACGATCATATGTTATTCATTTTCCCTTCTATTTCTCTTGTAAATAGATTCTTACGTTTTAAGATTTTCACGTTTTATAGTTGCACGATTTACGACCCCTTGTTGATTTACAATCTTGGTTCATTTTATCGCACTTTGCTTGTTTAAGCGATTCTTGTGTTCATTCTTGTTAGTTTATCGCACGTATTTCCAACAACTCTATCTCTCAATGTATCTCTGTATTGAAAGATCGTTATCCTAATCCAAGACTGAAAAGTTATACGAAAAGGAGTTAAGAAACTGAAGCATAGTGAATTCTAACCGTTAAGATTCATCATGGTACGGAAGTTTACCTGGGAAGCAATGAATTTTGTTCTACACTTTGTACCTCCTCTTGTTTGCATCTTCTACTGTTTTCAGGAGAACTCTGGGGACCAGAGTTCCTTTAGGGGGGAAGACTGTGAGAACCCGTACTTTCTCAATATTATTTTATATTTTTTTTATTCGTGCTTCTTGAATTTTTCCAACATATTACGTTTTCTTGTATTGCTATATGTAAATCCTGAGATTTTTTAAATTATATTTTTTTTAAGTATTTTTCTGATCATCGATAAATACTTTGTATGGAATTATAAATTTTCATTTTATTTTTCCATATTTATTTTAAATCAATGTTTTTGATTTAAAATCACCCGTGTGCGTTTTACAACGAGTTTATTCAAATCAATGTACAACGAGAATTCCTAGTGATCGCGATACCGACGGATGCCCAATAGTTTACGTTTATTTATCGATTGTTTCGATAATTAATATTTTCGACGACTTCGTTTTAATTACGTATTAAGTCTTGTCGGGAAATCATATAATCATTTTTATGATGCATTGTAACTTTTGAAAAGTAATTTTTACGAAACCCGAGCCCCGTAAATATTTTTAATATTTACCAATAACCATTTTCTACCCTTTAAAACTATTAATTGTTTTTAAGTCCACAAGTTTTAAACTTGACAACAATGGTCCCTCCACTACCTACCATATATATTGATTTTTTTAACTAAAAACACACACAACACAAACTTTATAAAAATCAACCATCATCTCCTCCACTCCACCATTTTTGCCGCCACCTCCACACCCTAAACACCTCAAAATCACCAACTTCTACAAGTTTTTAACAAAATCTAATTCATATCCCATCTTTAAAATGATCTTGTGGTTCTTTTGACACCAAAAACATGTACATGCATCAACTTTTTAAGATGTTATGATTCCATGGTGGGTTTATGTTGTAATCATCTTGCATATGTTATATTTGGTAAGATTATCATGTTTTGATCCTTAAAAGTCTTGTTTTTAATCTTTGATTTTTGTTAGATGTTTCATACAAGTGTTTTTAGGAGTGTTTGGTTGATGGGTATGATAGTATAGTGATCCTAGGGGTATGGGAATGATTGGTTTTGAGTGAAAAATTGATTTGACATGTTTTCTAGAAAGGCAATTTGGGACAGCAGCCTTAAACAGTATGTTTCGTAAGTTTAAGGTCTGTGAAAGACTGAGATTATTTGAAATTGTTGTAGAGTTTTCCGAGACGGTCGTTTTGGTATAAGATAGAGCTTATAACTCATTACGAGTCAAAAGTTATGTTAGTTTTAGTTTTCGTGTACCGGGAGACGCAAGTCGGCACAATCCGAAATTGTGGCTGATTATGGGTCGACTCTCGGGGACTTTAGGCTTGGTTAGATAGTTGATACTACTGATTTTCAAAGTTTACAAACTGAGTTTGATGAGTCTAGTAGTGGTTTCAAAAGACGGATTGTCGGGTTAGTACTTTTAAAGTGGTCCAAACGGTTTTACAAAACAAGTGTACAAATCTGTCCTAAAATTTGGAGTCGAGTAAAGCGTCGAGCTGATGGATTTTAAAGTGTGAACTTTGGCTCAAATTTTGGTGAGGTCTTATACAGGTTATAAGTGACCTTGACACCAATTTTCATGTAAAACGGACAAGTCTAGATAGGGTAGATCGGTGTGTACATTCGGGGTGTACTTGCTGATTTTTATTTTGGACACGTAGTTCAATGCTTGTGTTACGTGAGTTTGAGTGTTCACCATCGGACATGGTGACTTACTCAAATGCTTAGTCATTATATAAATGACTTAGCTACTGGTCCAAATAAGGGTAAAGGATAGTTTGACTTGCGTTGACTTGGCGTCGTATGACGAGTCATTTTCAAGTGTTCAAACGTTTTAACGAGTAACGTTGGATAAAAGTGTGGTATGAATTCATTTGATTCGTGTCAATGGTTTTGAAACGTGTATACTTTGAAAACATTTGAATCATGTTATATTTGGTATATATATCGATATTGAGTTCGAGTCTTAACGCGCGTCTTATTGTGATAGGTTGCGGTTTTCGTGTTTTCCCCGGGCATCCATATCGTCGGTGATCGTCTCACTACATTGTTTCTACTCAGTTGTTGAGTACCGTGATTGACTTAACACGTGGTTAAGGGCCACGAAATTTCTAAGGATCAAGGAGGAGGAATTGTTTAATTTGCGTGTTGGATTAATTCCTACATGTTATGAAGGTATAGTCACTCCTAGCATTTTAGTTTTGATGTTACTAGTACTTTGATTCTTTTTATTCATGAATTTTGAATTCCTTGGGTGAAACCCACTGAGATTATAGATACTTAGGGCATATTAGGACTTAGGACACTTGCGTGGCGATTTGGTATAGCCTAAGTGTTGCTTGATTTAGGTTAGGTAGCTAAATGGAGTTGTTTTTGTAGTATGGAAATCACCACATAAACAAACAGGTCATGGCAAATTTTTCTTAAACATATGACCTTGTTTTTATTTGAAAAATGGATACCCACTGATGTGATTAGTATGTGTTGAGTTGGATGGAAACGGGAAGTGTCCGGGTGAGTCCGAAACGGTCGTTTTACTAAACTAGGTCAAATCTGAATGTTATGCTTAAAACATGGGTAAATTGACTTGGGTAAAAAGGATTAATTTATGATTTTATGACTTTTTACAGTAGCTACAAATATAATAAAACTTCTCTTTTTGGTTTCGTGTCAAAATCTTTTACCGATTGGGATTTATGCTAAATCTACCGTAAGGTACGAAAGACGTTTATAACTTTCTGTTTTGATAGTCTGTCACTAAAAGTGCATTTCCCGTTGATTGAAAATAGTTCTGGGACTGTTCTTTCTCAACTTTTAAAGGTAAGAGAAATACCTATACATGTCAAGAAATTTCACCTCCTGTACTATTATAGATTTTTAGATATGACCAAATCTTCTCAGCCTTTTTCAGAAAACTGAATGCAGTCCCTTGTTTTGGTTTTTCAAACCGAGTCTTAAACGTGTTTGGAACCCACACATAAATGCTTGGACCATCATACAAGGTTGATATTAGGTTATTACAGTAGGTTCAAGGTGTTGGGTCAAAATTTTAACTTAAGCTTAGGTCTCGCCATCGCACGCAAGTTACCTAGTAATACTATGTCCCACCACTTCTAAAACGTTATTGCTTCATTGAACGCATTCTTATTACGCGTCACCATTGCATAGGTCCGTGAAGACTTCTTTTTGTTCAGCCCCTTTTACCTTGTGATTACTTACTAAAGGTGAGTTCATATCCCCTTTTACTACTTGTACATTGTTTCTAAACGCGGGGTGAGATTTTACATGGTGGAACACATCCATTTAAAAACTGTATACTATCCAGATCTTGTATGCTATTCAGACTTGTATGCTTTCCAATAGTTTTCATAGATATTATTGCTTATAGTTAATAGCCTTAAGTTTCCTCTCTTGATCATGAACCGTTAATTGTCCCGTATGCTTTGCGCTAAGCGCGAATGTTGTGGGTGGATCCATCGGGATTGACAATCCCCGTCCCGATTACCTTGACGCACTTACATTTGTTTATACTTGAGTATTTAGGCTGAATACTCCCTAGAGGAACTTACTTTGAGTTAAGCTTCGGTTCATGAACTAAACAGCAATAATATTGGTTTCAGACTATGGTTAATGATCATAACCATTTTCTCTATTTACTTGTTTTACAAATGAATGCTTGTGTTCCACACCTTTACTGCTAAACCTATGAATTTCACTCAACTTTGTGTTGACAATTTTACATGTTTAATCTCAGGTATTATTATTTAGCTTTGCTTGGATGGGAGCCCGCAGGATATTATCGCAGCTTGGAGATTTCTGTGATACTTTTAAAAGACTGGTTTTAGTATAAACTGTCAGAAATTTATTATATCTTTTGGGTAACTTTATGTTATAAATCATGATGAAATAATATATCTTTCCGCATATAAAACTATGGGACGTATGTTTAAAACTCTGATCATTTATGATGTGATATATATGCTTTTATTACGTCAGCTTTGTGTCAACTATAATTCATTGTTTCTTGTACTATGACGTGTTACCCCCTCGTTGCCTAGTTGTTCCATGTCAGATTTTGGGGGGTCTCACAATAGGTGTCGACGATGAGACAATAAGACAAAAAAGGATTCAGCAACTCATCCCTTCTTGGGTGCAGTTGGTGTCACCAACATCGGCTTATTAGTTTCTCGGTAATCGATACACGACTGAAAGATAAAAGCCACACAGCAATTTTCGAATCAAAGAAAAATTCTTAATTAGTCACTTGTGTATGGTTCAAGTAAAATGAACAACACTGGCAATTAGAGAGCGAAATCAACACATGGTTTACACGAGCGAATTTCGAGACAATAGAGTCTGAAACATATCATGACGAATATACGATATCACTATTCATGTACAGTCATAAATCGTTATTCTCGTGCGAAGATATTTCGAAGGTATACCAAAATTTACCAAAGAAAGTTGGTCGATGAGAAAGTATAAAAATACTAGAATTTCCAAGTACGATATCAATAGTCAGTAACTAGACAAGCGGTAAATAGAATTGTATCATGAGAGAAAATGAGGTAACAATTAGAGCAAATCTCATTCAGTAAAGAAAAATAGATTGTACTCACAGACACGTAATTCGTTCAAGAAAAGATAAGGAAACATATTCAGATGTCGTGAACGGGTGCTACTTGCGTAATATGTAATTGTTTCCAAAACTTTATTTTATCTAACTTTTTCAGAAACACAAGTAAAAAGTTGGTTCTTGGCCAAATATTTAAGGTGACAACTATTCGGCCTCGCATGGCTCCTTCTAAATTACGCATATGTGATCAGGCCATGCATAATTTAGGACTAGCAATGCGATGCTCGGCTTCGTCAAACCAATATTACATGTCATATATTTAAAGTATATATATGATACCAAAGATAGAAATCGGAAGAATTTATGAATCTTTTTACAAGTAAATAATTGGGTAGATATTTAATTCAACAATTTTAATGTTACAATATTTTTTTGTAAGACCAACGTAGAACAATTTGTGAAAACACATTGTAAAATTATGTCAATTAATTCTATAAGGTAACATTAAAGTATTTAATAAGGCCCACTTGGAACACTTTGTAAAATGATTTGCATGCAATACCCGTTTGAGTTTATATGGTAACTTATAAAATAGCGAGTGGGTTACACGAGAGTAGTAAAGTGTAGTTGATAAGAAAAATGCAAAATGGTTACAAGGTGATAAGGTTTCAAAAGGTTTAGCCGGAATCGTCATGAAACACGTGTCAAAATGATAACGAAAGATGTGTAAAAAGAACTTCAAACCTCGACCCAAATCGGTGGTACGATAGAAGAAAAGAAAAATAAAATAAAATGACAAATAAGTCATGTATCAAATAGAGAATAAAAGAAATCTGTATGCGTTCGCATCGTAATTTAGTTGACATAAAAAAGCTTTTAAGAAAGTAGAATATCAGTTCTCGAATAATACAACTAACACAAAAAGTTTCTATTTTTAAACGTTTTCAAACGCAATCAATGTTTGGTAATTGTAAAAACTCATTCGTTAAAGTTTTACGAACTCAAACAAACTCAAAAACACTTCAAACCATATTTTTAAATTCTATCAGCTTTGACTTTAAATTTGACTTTTGAGTCCGACCAGACCAATGGACTCACTAAATGACATTTTCAAAACTCGGAGTCTAAGCAATTTGGTGTAAAACGCCGTTTCAGACAACTTTCTAGTTTTACTCGAGACTTGAAACGGATAAAAAATGGAACCTCGCATCAAATCTGTCAACAAAATGATATTTTAAAAATATACATAAAATAAGTTCTTAAATTTTACAGTTTCAAATGAGCGTAACTTGCTCGTTTCTAAGATTTACGGGTCCAATTTTATGTCCTAAACGAACGTCTCAACATGTAGAAATATATTTTTGTGTCTAAAGTTCATAAAATATTTTCTCGACATCGTTAAATTACATGTAACTTTTCTGCAGAAAGTATAGTTTTCGACACATATTGAAATTTAATCAAACTTCATAACGACCCGGAATTTATGTACACACATGACTTGTGGATTCCATAAAGACGAAAGAGAATAGATTGTAAAATTAAGCATATAAAGAAAAAAAACATAGTATAAAATTGGTTTATGAATACCAACGATAATCTAAGAAACCAAAAACGGCGCATGACATCCGTGTCTTAGATTTCAAGATGCAATGCAGGAAGGTATCTTGGCGGTATGATTTTCCAAAATTACAAGACATATCGAGAAAGAAATGGAACATTAACGGGTTGCACTCCCGGACCGCGGAGGTTTATTGAAAAGGGAGGATACAAGTTTATAGGAGTAAAATCATATTTCAAACAAGCACCACATTATCACAGGATATGAATTACAAGATGACGAAGGTACAACGAATGTTGTAATTCCAATTTGAAACGTAGAATGGTCCATGAAGTAAAATTTAATCAATATACGAATGCCATGTAAAACGGTGACGTAAAGGTCAATCAAGGTTATGAAAACTCACGATATTATTCAACACGGATTCAAGGAATGCTTCGAGATGTGTGACTCGCATGATGTCCCTTAAGTCTTTTTTGGGGACACACTGAGTTGCACAATGGACTATAGACTAGACATCCAATCACGAATGGTCGGAAAACAATTTGGATATCTAAATAGATATCTTAAAGTAGTTAAACGATGAAAGTAACACATACGGTAGTAAAATGATAATCGAAAGTTTCATTGAAAGCAACAATTCTTAATCCCAAACAATGGTATCACGAGAGTATATACAACATATAAAAGTAAGTCGAGAAAAACAAACGGTCCAAAACGAACGAGTATGTGAGGTCAGTCGTATCACATACAAACGAAATAACAATAGTACTCAGAAAAGTGAGTATGAAAAGTCGGCATCATACGCGCTCCGAATACAAGTATGAAATGTCATAACAATGTAAAATTATTGTAACAAGATCAATTCACAAGAACAAGAATTCAAGAAATACATTAAGGGCCGATGTAATCACAATAATATTCAATGATAATTCATTAAGCACAAAGGCTTTGAAAAGAGATAGTAATTATCGTCATTAGGGTAATCTAATATTTCAAAATGTAATCAAGAGATGAAATACTACAACGATAATTAAATGTAAATAATAAGGATTAGAGAGTTACCCACGCAGATATCGAACAACAATGGCAGATTCTATGTTTGACACTTAGAAACATGAAATATTTGAACTTTCGGTTATAGACTAAGTTTTGAAAAACAAATCAGTTCTCTATAACTATCGCTCTGATACCAATCTGTGAGACCCCCAAAATCAGGCAAGGAAACAACTAGGCAGCAAGAGGGTTCCACGTCATGGTACAAGAAACAATGAAAAACTGTTGACATAAAGTTGACGTAATGAGAACTTATACATTACATCATAAAAAGATCAGAGTTATTAAACAAAGTTCCCAAAGTTTTATAAGCGGAAAATCTATTATTTAATTATCGTTTATAACATATAGTACCAAAATACAGAATAAACTTCTGACAGTTTTTACCAAAATCAAACTTTATAAAGTATCACAAAAATATCCAAGCTACGATAATATCCTGTAGGCTCCCATCCAATCAAAACTAAGCATTATACCTGAGATTAAACATGTAAAATCATCAACACAAAGTTGAGTGATATTCATAGGTTTAGTAAATTAAGTAATGGAACACAAGTATAAGTTGTAAAACAAGTAATGGGGGGATGACTATGTACATTATCCATAGTCATGATGTATATTATTGCTATTTAGCTCATGACACCGAAGCTTAACAAAATGTAAGTTTCCCCTAGTGAGTATTCAGCCTAAATACTCAATATAAACAAATGTAATGCGTCAAAGTAATACGAGACGGGGATTGTCAATCCCGATGGATCCATCCACAACATTCGCGCTTGCAAACTGTGAATTATTAACGGTTCATGATATTGAGGGGAAAGTTAGTGGCTATGGAAACTAAAAGCAATAATATATCTGGCAGCATACAGTTCAGGATAGCATACAGTTTAAAAGATTGTGTTCCAACATGAAAATCTCACCCCGCGTTTCAGAAACATTTTATAAATAGTAAAAGGGGCTATGAACTCATCTTAGCGATAGCTATATCGAACAAGGATAACGGTCAGGATAATAGTGACGGGAGTGAAACGATGAATAAGATAAGCAAAGGAATCACGAGCTTCTAACAACGACCTAAAATAAAGTGGCATGCCTTTAATTTATAGAATATCGTGAATAAATGCACTTAAAAATACTAATATCATAATTATAACTTAAATTAAATATTTTTAATATATATAAAATTATGTTAAAATAATATAGTAGTTCATCACATCAGTTCATCTATATATAATTTAATATTTTAATAGTATTATAACAAAAATATTCCATTAACAATATGTGTATATGTGCATTTTATCTCATTCTTACAAAATAATTGTAAGCCAAATATGTTTAAAAAAAAATATTTTGATTAAAAATTACTTAAAACAATGTCATCTCATGAATTACATACTAAAATTTTAGATCCAATAACTTTGTTAAAAGGTTAGAAGTTTAAAATCAATGAACAAGCTAAACTGTTGAACTATTAAAAATTCTTGTAGTAGTAAATCTTTATTTTCTTTAGCAAGATCTTACTAAAAAATGAAGCTAGAACATTTATTTAATAAAAAACAAATAAATTTGACTAATGATCATACCTATTTTATGTTATTGGAGCAACCATGAACATCAAATTCAAGTCATGAAATTATTTGTAGTGCTCCTACAAGTTGGCTTATATAACTCCAACAGTTAATGAGAGTTATCGATTGCTTGCTTCTTGTTTGATGTACGGTAATAAGAAATGAATAGACAAGATATGTTGTATTGGTATATTAGGATTAATATGTTGCTACTTTGATTTGCAAAACACTAGACACGTATCCTTCCTAGATACGTGTCATTACCCTTTATTTTTTTATTTTTTTAATGTAGAACATAGAGATAAGACTAGTATAACATTTTTCCTATAATTTGTTAAAACGGGTATTATCGAACACCGAAATTTTAAAAGTTACGCGATTTAAAAAAATATATGTAAAACACGAAAAATAAACGCTCAATATGAAATAAAAACGATGACGTTCGGAGAACATTTATATTTCGATATATAAATGAGGGCTTATTATTTAATAAACGTTAACGCGACATATAAACAAATGACATTTAAAGGTTTATCATAATTTTACAAAGAATGTCTGTAAAACGAATAATTAAAATAATAACAAGAAAAATATTCCTATCTCATAACGAGGATATTTACGGTCGATGACGGATATAAACTTTGTCAATAAATAATAATTGACACGTATTTGATACGTTAAATACTTAACCTTGCCGGTTAGTCAAGAATTTCATATTATTTATAAAACGAACATGACATTTGAAGTAGGGTAATAAATATTGACCGGATATTAGGAATAGAATTAGAGCTCGGTCTGAATGTGGATTTTAAATTTTGGTTTACTACAGTAAATAAATATGGAAAATAAAATAAAATTTTAATAATTCAAAATAAATTATTTTAATTGGTAGAAAAATAATTAAAATAATTTAATTAAAATTTTTTAATTCTCATAATTTACACATGAAAAGGTAAAACAAACAGGTTAAACATTATAAAATCGAAAAGTACGAATAAAAGAATAATTTAATTATCTAGAAAAATACGAGTTCGTATAGGTCTTACCCAAATCTCTTCGATTATGTCTAATAGGACCGGACCGGACCGAGGACCTAACCGGACCAGACCAACCCGGACCGGAGCGGACAATTTTGGTCCTTTCTCGGTCCAGGTATTCGGACCTTTTTGGCCCTCGGTCCGGTCCGGTCTTGGCCGGTCCGATCCGGTCCCGGACCAATGCTCAGCCCTACCTGAAATCACTTATCAAGGAATACAACAAAAACGCTGTCGAACCAATCCGATTGAACTTTAACGAAGAGGATGAAGGGAGCACCATCACTAAGATCGTCTGTGGGAAAGTAGTATCCACTGCAGACCTCAGGAACCCCTTCAAGGAAACCGTAAAGACTCCTCTCACTCAAAGAATCATTGACTTTTCCGGTCCAGAATACAAGCTCCCGGCCAACGTCAAGGTATATGACGGGTCAGGAGACCCAGAGTACCATTTGAACCGTTTCGCCAGTGCAGCTAATTCCGGGGAATGGCCGATGCGAGTCTGGTGTAGAATGTTTCAACAAACACTTAAAGGAAGAGCTGGAGGTTGGTTCGAGCGTTTGGAGCTAAATAGTGTTGACGAATGGACTGATCTAAGGATATTGTTTACCACAAGATATTCCATTAGGAAATCATGTGACAAAGGTCCACAAGGGGTCACAAAATAACATGGAAAGTTAATCAGACGCTCACAAATTTCAATGAAAGATGAACGACTGAGGTGGGTCTCATTCATGGAGTCCGGGAGGTAATAAAGATATCAGCATTCATGGATTCTGTTAAGAGTCCCGAAATGGCAAAGAGATATTCTAATACGGCACCAGAAACGGTTGATGAAATGATGGAAAGGTTCGATGATTTCGTCCGAATAGAAGAGGCTTTCGCTAGTACTGAGTCGCAAAAAGGAGAGAGCGCCGAGGTGCTCAGGC
Source organism: Glebionis coronaria (assembly GCA_025667525.1). Classification (NCBI taxonomy): domain Eukaryota; kingdom Viridiplantae; phylum Streptophyta; class Magnoliopsida; order Asterales; family Asteraceae; genus Glebionis; species Glebionis coronaria. The sequence continues at coordinate 418,743,127 of CM046880.1, forward strand.
ATTAGGGATGACCGAGGATAAATATACAATACATGGGGAAACAATTGAAGGAACGATGGGAGAGAGGCATAAAGGGGAAGGGATTTCCAAAGCCAAAACAGAAACCAAGACAGAGAGTACCGAGCACCGTACCCTCCTCCTCAGAATGACAATTGTCGTCAAAATGATCATCGTGACCGGAATGACAACTATCATCGAGCAGCACCAGTATTGAGCATAAACTCTTTAACTAAGCATATCCAAGAAATTTTGGCCACAGAAACACACCTTCGCTTGCTACCCCTCGTCCGATGATCAACCCGACAAGAGGAGGAAATATGGATCTATATTGTAATTATCAGCAAGACAAAGGCCATTTTACCAATGATTGTATCCAATTGAAGAAGCATATCGAGCTAGCTTTGAATCTGGGAAATTGAACCATCTAGTGAAGGACGTGAGACAAAGAGGTAGAGACAACCGAAGGGACGAAGCCCCACTAGTCGTGGCCGAAGGTTTGTTAAATTCAGTGAGGCGTGTATGTGCTATACACTATCAGTACTCGTGCTCTATCTTATTGTGGTGACTATTCTTATTTTCACATTCGTTTACGTTTCATATAAACAAACAATAGCAAACTCCTATAACTTATTCAGTTAAAATTACAAAGTTACTAATTTACTATATATTTGTAGATGAAGAAAAATAATAGCTATAATATGTTAACATCATCTTTGGAGACAAACACATAAGACATGTACAATGTACCTTATGTTATTGATCATCCTTTTGCAAGATAAACGCATAAGGCTGGCGGGAGTGGGTTGATACCCATGAACGAGACACACCAAGTCACTCGTGACTACCATTCCTTCAAAAATTGTCGCGCGCGAGTTAGTTCCAGAAACAAAAAAGAAGGGTCATACTCACTGGGTGAGTTAAAAGATTGTGGGCCCAAGTGTTTTTATTTTTTGGGTTAGGTTTATTTGTGTGAGTTTTTTGTAAGTGGTGTGTATTTAAATAATAATAAAATAGGTATGAAAGGTGAATGTGGGTGAGTTTGGATAAGTGTCATTATCTTCGTGAGTGAGTTTTTGTGAGTTTATTAAAAGCTGAGATGGCGCTGTCGTGAAGGCGAGTGGGTTTGCCTCTACTCCCACCAGCCTAAGACATGTACAATGTACCTTATGTTTTGTAATAACTCAAAAATGTAATAAACTAACCACTTTTTATGGTTATGTGTACTAAACTATTTTTTTTTTCTCACTGTGTGCATTAAACTTTCAGATTTCGTTTATTGTGTGTATTTTGAGATGATTTTGTTATGAAAAAATGACCATTTTACCCTTCAAAATTTGAAAAAAGTAGGGGTAAAATCGTCTCGAACTACACACAATGATCGAAATTAGAAAGTTTAATATACACAATGAGAATAAAATTAGTTTAATACGCACAACCATAAAAAGTGGTTAGTTTACTACATTTTTAAATGATTTTCCCTTTTTAAACTACGGAGTGTATTATATGTTTTTATAAAGATAGCGTGAATGTAACATTTTTGTATCTCGATTTTCATTTATCACCCCATCTATTTGCTTAGAAAAGGAACCAATCTTAATTTCCATATACCTTGCTTGTAACATGAGAAGCATCTCCCTTTGCTTGAAAGCAATAATTAATATTATTCGAATATGATTCCATAGAATCATCCCCAGTTGCAATTGGTATGTTATTATGAACTCATCAGCTAGAGGGGACCATGGTCTAAATTCCCCAAAAAGCATACAAATTCTTTCTTCTGGTTAATGTCAACTTTTATATGAAAAGTAATTCTTAATTTGTGTTACGGTTAAGTTTGTATTATAAAGCAATGTTTTAAAACCCGGGTCTTAGATTGACCCGGTCGAGTCGCCGGGTCCCGGTCAATCCGGGTCGACCCGGGTCAATCCGGGTCAACTCGGTTTTCTAAAAAAAATATTTTTTTTTATATTTTTAATAATTAACAAAATTATACTTATAAAAACTACAAAAACTTACGTATATTGAAAATATAAATTGTTTACCAACCAAAATAATATGTAAAAATAAAATTTCGTCGCAAATACGTAAAATTAAAAAAAAATAAATTAAAAAAACCCGAAAAATTCGAAACCCGGCCGGGTCTTGAGAACCGGGTTGACCCGGGTCACCCCAAACCCGCCTGGTCAAGCCGGGTTTTGAAAATATGAAACCCGGGTCAATATGACCCGTTTTTTCGGCCGGAACCGGTTCAACCGGTTGACCCGGCCGGGTCGACCCGGGTCTGAAAACATTGTTATAAAGGTTAAAAGGCCAAAATTTGCAATATTATGGTTAAATTCAACACTTTTGACTACTACTTTTATACTATTAAAAGAGATTAAAAATAATCGAACAACCAATAGTATTTGGAGGTTATATCATGTGGGAGCTCTTGACAACTATGTCACATGGACTTTCATCATTGTTAATGTTTGGTTTTATATTTATAATAATTATAATAAAAAGTGTATAACTGTATATGACAACTTCTTCTCATTTTACCAATTTGTGGCTAAAAGAATGAACAAATATTGAATAAACAATGCACATAATGATATAATTTCAAGTTAATATGGTCTGACTTGCAATCTACAAAGGAAAGGAAAATTACCCATCATTAGATAATCACGATGTTGTTATCACTTTGTAAGGGCTTTTTGTTAAGGAAATATATAGTTCTTATTCAGGGACGAAGTCAGGACAAAATATAATCAAGTGTACAAATGTTTTTAACTGTAATATAACACATGTAAAAAAATGAATTAAAACGAATGGTACAAACACGTTCCGATTAACTGGGTGTATTTAAAATGAATTTAAAAAAAATCGGTGTTTTCTTCACAAATTAACACTACACAGGAAAATTTCATAAGGGTCACGGGCACCCGCAGGAACCCCTATCTCCGTCCCTGTTCCTATTTCACATTCCACTCAATAAAATAGATACTAGGGTTTTTGCCCGCGCTTCGCCGCGGCGGTTTTGGCAAGGTTTTTCAGGGGACGCTACTGAAGGAGTACGTAAGATCTGCAACTGAAAGCCCAATGCATAAGATCTGCAAGTGAAAGAGCTGCAATTTCATCTTCACATCCCGAAACAAATATGTAAGATGATGAGTTGTATGCTCGCCAAAATAGTGAAGACCAAGAAGGATCTTATCAGAACTTGGCCTTTAGGATCCTCCCTTATGTCAATATTCAGGAGTGCTGCATCATTTGCCCCGTCAGCCTGACACAAACATACAAATGACAATCTATACAATGAAAGTTGAGGAGTAAAAGTTTACATACCTTACTGTTGGTGGCACATGCGTCAGCCTTCTAAACAAATAAATCCATATATTTGAGAGCTTCTTCATCACGCTCAGTCATCTGGTAGAAACATAATCAAAATCAAATATTGATCAATTGTAGCAGTTCAGGTTCATGTGGAGACTCGATGATCATTGGTGGCGCAGAACTCATGACTGGTACTGGAGCAGGTGCAATACCCATATAACCCCATGTGTTCAATAATAAAAAATTACCAGTTGACTTTTTCTTTTATAATAATATGTTACTGCAAATATGTACTACCAATTCCTTTACCTTTTATGTAATCATCTTCAAAAATTACCTGAAAGCTTTCATCGCCAATCGCGAAAATCATTGGCTTATTAGTTTCAGCTTGAGCATACCCCACACATAGCAACAACAGACCACCCATCGACCCATATTGCATCGGGAACTCATACCTACAATACCGAATCCGGTATCAATTAGTTATATATTCACATAGCAAAATCATTCGAGTTTAAAATCATTCAAAAGATGAAGCATCATACCTGGTGTTTTAAGATCAATAATATTTTCTGATGAACCTGCAAAGTCTCATCTGTCACCTACAAAACCGAAGAATAAAACGTTATTTTTTGTGTAAATTGTACGCTATCATCCGAAACGACAATGAATTCACCTAAACTTTTCATAGTCCTGAAATTTCATGTTGACCTTCATTCACTGCCACAGCTAAGGAACCTCCAAGATGAGTCTTTTAGGCTTAATTAAGCTCCTTTAGTTAGAGTTACTATGTAGGCTCAGAAAGGCCAATATTTAGGAAAAAGAGGGAATACGCGCCATGGCTGCAACCCATCGAGGTTACCCTGCCAAAGACGCGCGGTCTCAGCTCTTACCTAGGCCGGTCAAACTCATCACAGCCTAAGGAAACACAGGAAGTAGAGGTTTATACGTAATAAATATCATTTCCAACCACAGAGAAGGACCTAACGAACAATAACCCGAAACCAAATAAGTCATTACCCCGTTATATAAGGGCATATGAGGCTCAGATAGGGCACTAATAAGGAAGAAATGATACACATGCCATGGCTGCAAGCCCGAAAGGTTGCCGCGCCAAGATACACGCAATCTCATATCTTACCTTGGGCCTTTGAAGCTCATCATAGCCTAAGGAAAACGCGACCAACAGAAAAACATGTACAGCTTTCAATCCAAATTAGAAACATAGTAATAGGTAGGAATCTAGCCTCCCTAGAATAGTGAACGTTGTTACAAATAGATTAAAATAATATGTATCCCCCTTTCTACCCTCACACATCAAACAATTTTTTTTAATATGTTTGTGAGGTAAGTTAAAGAACATTGACACAAACAATAAACACAGAGATTGTGAGGGCGGACACTATGTTCTATAGAACTGTGATTCCCCCTTTTTTATTAAGTTTATAATACCCTTGGACAGTACCCTCACACACCAAATGTTAAAATAATATTTTCCAAGGATGGAATTATTACCAAAGGTCCGACCGAGCACCCGTAATGGCTGCGACTAAATGGTCACCTCGCCAAGATCCGATTCTCCCGCGAAACGCTAACTGAAACACAGGTCTTATTAGACATCCCATTTTTTCGGGATATATTATAGGTTCAGAGAAAAAAAATTCCCGGTAAAAGGGAAGAAACCCGGCATGTCTGCAACCATATAAGGTCACCCTACCAAGATGCCGTTTATCTTATCTACGAACACATTTAATCTCATCACTGCCTCACAACTGGACCCGTACGGGTATAATCACATGCATGCTTTCAGCAGAAAGAACCCACCAAGGCAAAATAGAAACATAGCCAAAGAGCACAAATCATCGTTATGAAAAAAAATACACAGATACCATCTTTTCTTTCATTTTATATATGATATTATAGGTTCAGAGAAAAAAAAATCCCGGTAAAAGGGAAGAAACCCGACATGTCTGCAACCATATAAGGTCACCCTACCAAGATGCCGTTTATCTTATCTACGAACACATTTAATCTCATCACTGCCTCACAACTGGACCCGTACGGGTATAATCACATGCATGCTTTCAGCAGAAAGAACCCACCAAGGCAAAATAGAAACATAGCCAAAGAGCACAAATCATCGTTATGAAAAAAATACACATATACCATCTTTTCTTTCATTTTATATATGATAGTTAATGCATATATGTCAATATTCAAGGGAAACTACACACAAAATGTGTAATAAGAGATATGGCGGCAAAACAAATTTATAATGTGACTAAACAAAACCATATACCGTGTGGCTCAGATCTGCTGCTGTGGGAACCATGCGGAACACTCGTCACGGCGGCAACCATAAGCAAACTATGGCTGCCCGACCAAGATACGTGTGTCCGAAAAATATGGCTCACGGAACACAGCGTAGAAGCGTGTCATCATCGCCTACAGTTAAAAATGTGAGTACACGTATCAGGGACAATCTCACTTTAAAGATATTAAACCAATGTCAGCAAGCTAACAAACCATGTCACACGAAAGATAGTGTAAATGCTACATTTGTACAGATCAGAAGAACGACGAAAAACAAACTGATGATCTGAGCAAATAAAACTGTATACCGTGTGGCTCAGATCTGCTGTTATACACTCGCCATGGCTGCAAGCGTAATAGTTCGCCACAAAGTAGCATTATAACTAACGAACAACCGAAGCCAGCCGAGCAAAACGAAACATTATAAACTCAATAACAGACAGAATTTGGAATTATTAGATCTATGCCCAACATCATAGTTTCCTGAACCAAAAGAATGTGGTACTGTACAAACAATAGGCAATCGAAACAACAAAAAAAGTGAGGGTGCCTAACAAACATTAGCCAGTAAAGTACAAAAAAGTGAGGGTGCCTAATGTTTGTTTGACCCCCTCCCTCTTTCAATTGCCAAATAGCAGCGGAACTTTATTTACATGAAGTTACAATGGGTAAAGTATCTGATTTTTCGGGGTATATCTAGGCTCAGATAAGACGCTATTTGGGGAAAACAATCACAGCCCGGCATGGCTGCAACCTTCAAAGGCCGCCCCGCCAAGATCCGGGTTGTGTTATCTTTACTTGCGCCCATTTAAACTCATCACGGCCCTACATTATTTATAACTTAATAAAAGGAGGGGAATCACGGTTTGGGGAAAACAGTCACAGCCCGGTATGGCTGCAACCTTCAAAGGTCGCCCCGCCAAGATCCGGGTTGTGTTATCATATCCAGCGACCGTTTAAACACATCACGACCCCACAATATTTATAACTTAATAAAAGGAGGGGAATCACGGTTTGGGGAAAACAGTCACAGGCCGGCATGGGTATAGAGCAGTGATCCCCTCACATACCCCATTATTATATTACATCTCCTCACACACACACCCCTCACAATCCCATTTATTTATTCTTTCTCTTCTCATACACATTATACTACAAACCCCCATGGCTGCATCTCTATTGAGTTGCCCCGCCAAGACGTGGGTTGTCTCAGGTCCATCAAAGACAGCATCATTCATATTATACTATCGCAGCAACCAATGTCACGACTATTAAGCTCATATACGAAGACCAAGGCATCAAAGGTTAATAGAAAATTTGCATAAGAAGCAAATAACGTATAGGGACACAAACTTATCAAAGGGAAACATAAAAACTACTAACCCATGAGTATAGAGCACCATTCGAGCACGAAACCCCATAAGAAATTAGTGTTTCCAGCAAACCCCGAAAACTAGGGTTTATAACCAATCACCAATTCATTAAAATTACTAACCCATAATTAAAGAGCATCATTCGAACACCAAGCCCCATAAAAATTAGGGATTCTAGCAAACCCCAAGCCCCATAAAAATTAGGGATTCTAGCAAACCCCAAAAATTAGGGGTTTTAACCAATCACCAATTCATTAACAGCTTCTGCACATCCAATCGAGATGTCAAAACAGCGAATTCATAAAACGATCAGATCAGAAGTATATAGATAAAAAAGGATCATAATGGAAGAGAAAGAATAAATAAATGAGATATTGTGAGGGGTGTGTGTGAGGGGTGAGAAGAGAAAGAATAAATAAATGGGATTGTGAAGGATGTGTGTGTGGAGATGTAATATAATATTGTGTTTGTGAGAGGGGGCACTGTTCATTGGTAACCGTGCTTCCCCTCTTTTATTAAGGATATAATATAATTAATGAGCCAATTGCTTAAAAATATTGCTATGAACCTAGTTTTGCATATATAAAACAACATTAATAGGACATTAAAGAAATATGCGTGTAGTCAATTGCTTGAAGCTTAAGGCTGGAAAGTAATGCTGATATGGGGAAGCACTCATCTTGAAGTCAATGGCGCCAATAACATAATTTAAAAATACTTTCATGGGAGGAGGGGCCAAAAGGTAAGTGTTATTTCAAAATTGAATTCAATGGGGGCAGAGCTCAGTTGTTAATGGGCGAGTATTTTTGTATCCAACAGGCACAAGGTCGAGCGTTTAATCCTTCACATTCTTATTGCCACAACCGATAAGTGAGTCAGGTGTGTATCCCACATTATAAGAAGAGCAGTTGATTGTAAGCAATAGCGGATCTGGAACAATGATTTTGAAAAAGTCTAGTTATTTTATAAATACTAAAATAATAAAATGAACAATAAATTTGAGGCAGAAAATATTTTTTTTTACATTATGTCATAAACTTTGGGAGGACCAAAACCCTCCTCAGCCCCTTAAAAAATCCGCCCCTGATTGTAGGACGGTTCAAGTTACTGGTTATTAAACTTTTCGCACCCAACTCGAATGAATCTATAGGCAATTGTAGGATACTTTTTACATATGAACTCTAATATTTTGGTTTATTAATAAGCACGGTTTTATAAAATATAAGAAGATGACATTCGTAGAACTTAGTTTATATAATCACAAGATACACGCATTTCCAAATCCATTTATTACATCAACCATGGAAAGTTTCAAAGTAAACGTTTAATTATCAACTTTTGGTTGTGATTCAAAAGCCATGGAAATAGGCTTTTGGTTTTGGAGGGGAGGTACATGCCTTTTTATTTTTAGAATGATACACAAAACTTTTTGCTGGACGTTATTTCAATGTTGATACATTTAGGGTTAATATACACAGAGGCTACTAAAGTTTGGCCAAAATAATGATTTTGTTACTAAAGTTTAAAACCTTACACTTAGGTTACTATAATATACGTGTTTGATTTATTTGTTATTAAACATTCAGGAAAACTATCCCCTCGTTACTCATAAAAGGGGTTACCGGTTAAGCAACCGGTTGCTATGTCACGTCAGCTTTTGGTGGGCCCCTTTTTTATTTCACGACCTTTGCAATTCTACCCATTATAGTATATGCCACTAGCAACAGATTTCAGCTTCACCATTAATGGAGCATCGAGAATCATCATCATCTTCCGACGATATAGAAGATCGCCGACATCTCATCCATCAAAACGACATCCCCACCTTCCAGATCGACCACAACAACAACAATGTTAACGAGTATAACGTGACATCCTGTCGAAAGGTGGAGAACAATTTGAGTACTAAACGGACGATTGAGTGGAAGGGGAAGAAGGAGAAGTATTTGTTTGCGATATGTACCTCGGGCCAGATGTCGAATAATTTGATTTGTTTGGAGAAGCATATGTTTTTCGCAGCGATTTTGGGACGGGTGCTTGTGATTCCGAGTGTTGGTGGATTATGAGTTTACTAAGGTGTTGGATATTGATCATATTAATAAGTGTGTTAGGAGGGGTTGTCACGTTTGAGGAATTTGTGGAGCGGAAGAAGGGTAAGGTTCGTGTGGATAAGGTTTTGTGTTATTTTGTGTTGCCGCAGGCGTGTTATGTTGACGAGGAGCATGTTAAGAAGCTGAGAGGGATTGAGGTGAGTGTGGGTGAGCTTGAGACTGTGTGGAGTAATGAGGATGTGAAGAAGCCGAGTTATAGGACGATGAAGGAGGTGGTTGAGAAGTTTACGTGTGATGATGAGGTTCTTGCGATTGGAATTAATACAAATATTTTTACTAGGTTAAAAGTTCGTTGTTCTCGGCGCCTAATAGAATTGATCTCCGGTTGAATGTGTGACTCAGTCGTCTTTGGTGGATAAAAGAAAAGGGTGTCGTTGTGTAACAAAATAAAAATACAAACTTTAAAGTAAATGGCCAAATAATAAAAGGATAAACTAATAAATACTTAAACGAAATATAGATAAAAGCTTGAAAAGATTTAAACTAAAAATAAAGACTTATAAAAATAAATGACGAAAAATTAAAACTCGACAAAAAGTAAAATTTGCACACTGAAAAATAAAACTAAGACAAAACAAATTTAAAATAATACTAAGTAAAAATGGCGGGAAAAATTAAATTTGAATTTAAAAATAAAAACAGGAAATAGAACCAAAACTTGTGAATGGATCGTAACACCGATCGCACTCACGGATCGCAGTCACGATCGTAGCCTTGATCGTGGTCCAGATCGCACTCACGATCGTATTTCTTGATCGCAACAAGGGATCGTAAGATTAGATCGTACTCCACCACGATCGCAACAAGTGGATCGCAGTGGACGATCGTGACTACTGATCGTACCCACGGATCGCAACCAATGATCGCAGTCACAGATCGCAACAGGGCGATCGTGACTTAGATCGTGATGGACGATCGTAGTCTGATCTTAGTCTTTGATCGCAGTAATGGATCGCAAGTAGAAACCCTAAGGTTTATGCGATCACACTTACTCGATAGGAACAAGTAAAAACCCTTAAGAAAGTTACGATGGGGTACAAAAAGCAAATAAGCTATAACCAAATAAGCACTTTAATAATAAGCAATTACCATAAACTTAATTAAAACAATAATAAGAAGAACTAAATAAGCACAAATTTAAAAACTTTCAAAACACTAAATAAACAAAATTTATAAAATAAACTTTAAAAAGATTAAACTTTTGAAAACACTTAAAAGAAAATAAGCTAAACAAGAAATAAGTTAAAAACACAATAAGGAAAGAACATCAATTGCATGACAATGATAAGAACAATGGAAAAATAAGAACTTTTATCAAATAAACATCAAGATTAACCAATCTTCAAGATTAATCAAACAAAACAAGATATTTAAAAATAAGAAAGGAAGAATGAGATGATTATGAAAAGCTTGATTAAGGATTAAGATTCAACAACACAAATTAAAGACTTACTTAAAATAACTTGAAATTAAAGACAAGAATATAAATGACAATATGAAAAGTGCATGAAAAATAAAGTGGAGAACTAATTTGTCAAATTAGCTAACACCTTCCAAATGAGGGGAAGGGTTAGTATTTATAGGAGGAGTGGAGTTGGTTGTGAGTGCTTTCTTCTTCTTTCTTTTTTTCTTTGTCGTCTCGTCTTTAAATTAAACTGACATCCTCGACTTTGGCTCGGGATTTGTCGATAATTAATTTGAACTCGTCTTATAATTTCTTCATTTATTAGACTTGGGTTCTTCGACTTGTAAATCTTCCGTCTTTGTTCCTTTTCTTCAATAAATCTTCAAAATAGGCCCATTGACTTCCGTTCTTTTTGCACTCTTGATCTTTTGACTTCGTCTTTTGTCTTTTTTCTTCGATAAAAGCCCGTGAAAGCCCGTGTTTTCTTCCCTTTTCACATTTTGGTCCTAAATCACAACAAAAACACAAACCACGCATAATTCCGACTTTTACGACATTAAATACACGTTTGGCTTGGTTATTAATATAATTAAGTGGTAAAAGGATGAGTGTTTTCACACCTATTAAATCCCTTACACTTGACCATTGCAATGCCCTCATGCAATGCATTAGTTACAAAGCAAGATTTACATTTTCCATCATAATTAACCCACCTTGGCCTTTATTAAACATAAGACATTAAGGAAACTTAAAGAGATAGAAAATAACAAAATATTTGAAGGAAGAAAACGAGTAAAGAGATCGAAGACTTACATTAGGGCTTTGGTTGTCATGAATGTTTATCACCCTCAAGTTTCACGTTCCCCAAGCCAAGCTTAAATACGAGATCAGTGTTATTATAAGTTAGCAAACTAACACAAACTCATGTGGCCCAATTATTCACTTAGACTCCCTTATTCCTAGGTGTATCTCTTATATTTTATTGTTTGTCTTGAATGATCACGAGGATGCATTGTTGACTTATTTCGATAGCTTATTTAGGCCGAAAATAAAGTAGGACGATTTAATCAATAGTTAGCTAAAGGATAAAATCTTTTAAAACTGCTTCTCGGGACCTCATAAAGTTCATATCTTGGCATAACTCGCTTCACGATTTGAGACCTTTCTTGGACCGATATTTGGCATTGACTTCATACTTCAAATCTTGAGAGAAGATCTTGAAATAATGGTTTTCTCTTCATAATAGGAATTTCTTCACTTGAAGTTTTTGAGAGATTCTTCATACTTGGACCACGACTTCTTCATTTTTCTCCAATCTTTATTTAGGATTTTGATATACAATGATCCGCCTCCTTTTAGGACTTGGATCTATTTATCCTCATACCTTGTTAGTGCCTTTTTGGATAGACTTCTCCATGATCTTTAGGGGAGTATTTGCTTTTCGTCGTGTGTCTCGATCCTTCATATTGATTTTTGATAAATGATTCTTCACATCACTTTGGATCTTTAGCAACAAAATGTATCCCTCATGCCTTGTTAGGGCCTTTTCCGACTCGCCAATCTTCGCATCCCGCTTCAATAAGTTATGCCTTGGCTATGAACTCTAATTAATACCGAGAAACTTTCAAATGATCTTGTGCTAGAAGCTAAGTAGCTTTTCAAATCGTACAACCTTACTTATTGCAATTATAATTATTAACAAGCGATGTGAGAAAAAGCTCATAATTAACTCACATAAATTCATGAAAGAATACTATACTTATAATCTCTATCATCTCTCGTTCTCCATAATTTAAAATCTCAAGGAATGAGACTCGTGGATGCTTAGCCTATTAAATCAAAGTTTTGGGTTTTCAAGTCATCTATAGGATCTTGCAACTTCTTAGACTTTTTCAAGTTTAGAATTCGCATTTTAAAGTTCCCTTGATAAACGACTTTCTAGGATCAATTATAAGAACTTGCGAAAAGTTCTTGTTCTTAACCCATATGAGTTAAGACTTTCGCGTTTTAAAGTTCCCTATATAAAAGCCTAGCAAAACTTGATTTAAACACGTTAAAGATACTAGCTAGAGTAAACTTGGATAAGTAAACTCGGGTTGAGTCAAAAGATTTATGACGGACCTAATATATCAAAGACATCTAAACTCATTAAAACCATTTTATTAAAAATTTATTCTAATGAAAGAAAATAACGATAAAAAGGACAATACTAATAGGCCAAAATAGATCAAAAATTTTAAAAAATGTCGAAAAATCATTTTTCCGGTTAAAATGAGGACAAATTAATAGAAAATCCCACTTAACTTCGATATAAGTCCCCCTACACTTGATATAAACATTGTCCTCAATGTTTAAGCATGTGGGATTACATTCCCCTACACTTAGGACATTGTGCACGTTGTTTAAATCTTGCTAAGGAAGAGACAACTAAAGTGATTCCTATTTTAATATTAAAGAATATAAAATAGTGAATCAAGAGAGTTTAGGATAGAACCGGGAAGACGGGTACATGGAATCACGGGTCGTTAAAAGTCATCAAGAATGGATCTTTGAAAGCTCAAATCCCTGCACATCATAAGAAAGAAAACAACAAACACATCCTAGGGTCTCCCCCTACACTTATTATAAAAATGGATAAAAAGGATAGATACTCGGGTTGCCTCCCGAGAAGCACTTGTTTTTGTTCACCGAGTAGACCTTAGACTCAGTAGACCTTGAAGATTCGCCCATAAACCGCACAATCTCATCTGGAGAAGGTGGATAGAGAGGTGTCAAGACATAGGTACTACGAATATTGGTGTCTTCCGATTTCTTCTCCTTTGAAACGGGTTTCTTAATATCCAAAGGAGGATAAAGACCATAATCAAAGTCCAAAGGAGGAGAATCATTCTTATTGGGGAAGTATGTATTGAGAAAAGTAGCAAAATCTTCCTCAAATGAGTAGTCATCCAAAGTAGGATCAAGCATTGTTGGCGGAGGATCTTCATAAAAAAATAGGAGCATAATCATCAGTAGAAGACATAACACTTGAAGAGTCACTCGAAAGAGTATCAACATCATCAAAGTCATCATAAGTTTGCATGTCTTTATACTCTAAAGAAAAATCATCATAATCATCCACATCGGAACTAGAATATGCATCATAGATTGGTGGAGCATCATATATTGGTGGGGCATCCAAAGTGGGAGGAGGATCTTCAAAATCTTCCACGTTTTCTTGAGAAAGTGGATTATCATAGATAGGCTCGAAAAGAGGATTGTTGTAGACGATATAATCATCAAGCTTTGTTCTTTCCAAAGAGGTTGTATCAAGCTCGTCTTAAAGCACATCAATCATTTTCGCCGATTCCCTTCCATTGGATTTGCTTGTAATCTTCCCCATCTTAAAAATTTGTTGATCATTCCCTACCCTTAAGATTAGTTCACCTTCGACAACATCGACTAGAGCTTTTCCGGTTCTCAAGAATGGATGTCCAAGTATTAACGGAATACGAGGGTCCATTTCATAATCAACAACAACAAAGTCGACCGGAAAAGTGAAGCTACCAACTTTAACAAAAACATCTTCGGCAATACCAACGGGGTAAGAGAGAGTTTGATTTGCTAGCTCAAGAGTCATCTTTGTTGGTGTAAGATCGGGTAATGATAACTTTTTCCAAACACTTAATGGCATTAAATTGATACTTGCCCCGAGATCGGCTAAGGCAGTAAATTCATCAGTTTTGGAAAATGTACAATGTAACACAAAACGATCAGGATCTCCAAGTTTTTCCAGAAGTTCTTTAAGAAGGACTGCAGAATAATTTTCATTTAATCGAGTGCTGACAAACTCTGCCATTTTTTCCTTCTTATTAAGCAAATCTTTAAACATCTTAACAAATTTGGGCATTTGGGCAAGAGCTTCAACAAGGCTAATGGTGATGTTCACTGCAGAAATCTTTTTCAAAAAGTTTGACGCTTGAATGTCATCCTTGGTGAGCAATTTGCACTTGTCTAACCGAGATGGATACGGAATATTGGGCTTAGGAGGTGTAGGTGTAGATGAATAGGTTGAGGGTTGAGAGGTAGAAGGTGGGGATGATGAAGGTTTTGTCTTTGGTACTTCTTCCGTAAGAGGTGGAGACGGTAATGTAGAATTAGTACTTGGCGTAGAAGTAGGAGGAATAAATGGGGGTGGAGGAGGTGTAGATGGAGTAACTGGGGGAGGGGTAGATGGTCCTACTAGAGTTGCACCACTGCGTGTAGTAATAGCACTCACATTAGCTCTTGGTTTGGTCAAGGTATTCGAAGGAAGAGAGCCCGAAGTAGAGGGTTGATTACTTTGGAAGAAACTAGCTATCATATCCCTCAAATCATTCGTTTGATTGCTTAATTAAGTTTGCATATCATTTCTAAGCTCGGTTCGAATATCATTCCCTTGTTTAGTGATATCACCTTTCAAGTTAATGGTTTGGCTTTGAAGATTCTTAACCACCTCTCCAAGGGTCCTCATGAAAGTTTCAACATCTTGATTAAATGTCGTGGGTTGAGTGAGGGGTGGAGTTTGGTGAGCGGGTGGGTGATATGGATTAGAAGCTCGAGGTTGGTTTGGATTGCTTCTATTGAAGTTGTTTGGGTTGTGGTTTTGAGGAGAAAAACTGTGTGGTGAAAGAAAGTTGTTGGAACGATAACTTAGCAAGTTCCGATCACCTTGAGGTCGGGCTTGATATCCTTCCGTGGAATAGTTACCGTTAGCCGCATACACATTTTTCGGATTGTCATAAGTAGAAGTACAATTAGTGTATGAATGAGGACCGCCGCAAGTTTCACAAGAAAGTGCAACAACTTTAACTTGTTGATATTGGTTCGTAGCCATGATTTGGATACTTTTGCTCATTTCGGCTATCACGCGTGTGATTTCGATCATCTCGGGGTTGGAAGAAGTAGAAGAAACATTGACCCTCGGATTATTTCTTGAAGATGCGGATGAATCCCAATTTTTGTGATGAGTGGTCATGTTCTCTATAAGCTCTCTCCACTCCTCGGGTCTTCTTTTCATAAACGTACCACCGACGGCAGCATTAATCACAACACGATCACGAAAAGTTAAACCATTGTAGAAAGTATCAATGAGAGTGACGGGGAGCATATTATGATTAGGACAACTATCGATCAAAACATTATAACGTTCCTAAACATCAAAAATGGACTCATCAGGTTCTTGAGTGAAACCACTGATTTGATTCCGAAGACTAGTGACCATGGATGGTGTAAAGTAGCGCGACAAAGTCGTTGAGTCATTTCGTCCCATGTATGAATTGAATTCTTAGGAAGCCGATCAAACCATTTTTCGGCATGGTGGGATAAAGTGTGTGGAAATAGATGAAGGCGAAGAAAATCCATGGTAACACCGGGCAATTTCATGCTTTGAGTGACGGTAATGAATTTGTCGAGGTGTTTGTTGGCATCATCATCCGGTAATCCGAGAAATGGACAAGTATTTTGAACTTATTGGATCATGTGATGCTTCAATGAAAATTCGGGAGCCGTGATTTGCATCAGCGCAATCGGTCCTCCACGTCCATGCATAGTCGGTTGACAAAGCTCCTCCATCGTACGAAGGTCGGGTTGAGGAGCATGGTTGTTATTATTCATGTTGGGGTGAGGTGGGTTGTTATTATTATTATGCACACCGGCCATATCTAAGTCTCTACGAGTCTCGGGCTCAGAATAAGACGAAGATCGAGTACGCATACACTAAAAGTAAAATACAATATTTTTGGTTTTTTTATCTTTTTTTATTTTATTTTTTTGGATTTTTGAAAATTATATATTTTTTGGATGTTTTTTGAAAAACTTTTATGCTTGAAAATAACGTTCCCAAGAGAACGGATCCCAAAATCCAACGCGTCTCTCACAAAAAACCGTTAATCTTCACGAAAAGAGCCGACAGCGGCGCCATTTTAATACAGAGATTTTTACTAGGTTGAAAGTTCATTGTTCTCGGCGTCTAATCGAATTGATCTCCGGTTGAATGTGTGACTCAATCGTCTTTGGTGGATAAAAGAAAAGGGTGTCGTTGTGTAACAAAATAAAAATGCAAACTTTAAAGTAAATGGCTGTAACACCCCATTTTGGTAAATGTAATGTCACGCGTGATTATGGCATGTCATTAAAGCATACAAGGATAATGTATTAAACATCACATGACCATAGGAAAACCGGAATCAAACATCGGTTCCCAAACATAAGCCCAAAACATAATAAAGTAAAGGAAATGAAAAATGACTAAACAAGCATAAGTATATAAAGGCAAAGGAAGAAGTATATGGCAGCTTCCATCTTATGCACGTCCTCCAAATGCTCAAGTCCTGGGTACCTGCCGTTTTGGGAACATGAAAGGAAAACGGCTGAGCATAACGCTCAGTCCACGGATATACAACATAGTTTGAATGGCTGAAACATAAATAAGACTAATAGCAGCGGAAATGTATAAGTCCTGGAAACCTGGAATAACTTAGTAAAACTGGTTTTATAGTTTGAAAAGCCTTATGTTTATCTTATAAAAACTGTTTAACATGTTAACCATTAAGCCAATATAGGTCATGAAATATCAACGTGCATGAATACTTGGAGGGGTGACCTCGTCATGCAAATTAGAGGGGTTGCCTCTAATTTAATATACTGGTTTGGGTAGGAGGGATCAGCTCCTTGTGAAGGATGCAAGGCACACACCACATTCACCTGAATAATCTGCTGAAAACATGTAAACTAGGATGCACCCATACGCCCCACCTGATAGTAATAATAATATGGCCAAAAGCTGAAGGGACGCCACGAGCTATCACTCCGTCGTGGTGGAGTCATAACACTGGTGCCTCCAGTGTTATGGTTATGGTACCTCCATAACTAGGTGAAACTGGTCATGCATGTATATGGCTTTAGGTATCCAATTAAATATAAGCAATCCAAAAACATATAAAACATATACCGGGGAAAACAGTTGGCTGCATACGGGGAATCCTAATAAGGAAGAATGTCCATACTGAAAGGACGGAGAATCCGTACCTTAAGTCCAGTGAACGAAGAAGACGAACGAAAGAGAGTCCTACTTCGATCTCACTAATGCTACATGAATAATATGCGTGTATAAGTATTCTGATCACTGAGTACGTAACTGATTTTATATCGTGTTTTAGCTTGTTTTATATGTTCATGTCTTGTTTTACTGATTTTATCGTTATGATGTGGTTATCAACGCTTTTTGAAAAATCCTTTTTCTTTTTTGTCGAAGAGGTTTTTCTAAAGCATAAACTTGAGTTCATAGACTTTGAATGTCTTGACGAATCCACTCAAGTGTAAGAAGATTTCTCTTCTTTTGCTGAGGGTAAGAGCACGAAATCGTACACTCCCCCGTGAATATAGAACCAGGTTGCAATCTGAAAGTGATTACAAGCCATTGTGTTGAGCTCAAAACGTTGAATGTTTTGTGACTAGCTCAACCCGTGATAGATTGCTCTACCCGTTGTTTGGAAATATTGTCCAAAATAGACAATTTCCTTTATTAAAAGAAGAAATGACATGTTTTGAAAAATATTTACAACTTTCATTCGAGCTTTATGTACACACCCTGTCGTTACTGAGCGACATTTCTAGGCACGTCCATATTATCGATAATGAAAGACATGTCGAGAAGAATATTTTTGGATTTTGAAAGATTTTTAATTTTGTGTTTTGCTTTTATGTATTTTATATTTTTGTATTTTGCTTTTTCAAAGATATTTACAAGTTGATGTTTGATAGATAAATCAAGCAGGCACCTTTGCCAGAATCTCCAGGTCTGCTGGATTCAAACATCTCATACCAATTTGCCTAACGAGGTACTCAAACCTATCTCTTGACAGAGCTTTCGTAAACAAGTCGGCTAATTGGTAATCCGTTCCAACAACGTATAATTCAACGATACCTCTTTCAACTTGTTCCTTAATGAAGTGATATCGGACATCAATGTGCTTCGTACGGGAATGATGTACCGGATTGTAGGAGATGGCTATGGCCGACTTTGAGTAACAGTACATAGGTACTTTATCAAAGTGAAAGCCATAATCCGTGAGTTGTGTTCTCATCCATAGAACTTGAGCACAACACGCAGATAGAGACACATACTCCGCTTCGGTTGATGAAAGTGACGTGCAATCCTGCTTCTTGGAAGACCATCCCACAAGCTTATCTTGACCTAGAAATTATGCACCACCAGAAGTACTTTTTCGTGTATCAAGACACCCTGCATGATCAGAATCTAAATAGGCCGTTAGAAAGAAACTGGTTTCCCTCGGATACCAGAGTCCCAAATGAATGGTATTCTTAAGGTACCGAAAGATCCGTTTAACCTCCTTGAGGTGCTTTGCAGTGGGTCGTGCTTGATATCGTGCACAATAACACGTAGCATGTGAAATATCAGGTCTGCTTGCTGTTAAGTACATTAGGGAACCAATCATGGAACGATATTTCGTTTGATCGATGGCATTTCCCTCCAAGTCAGCATCTAGCGATGTGGTTGATAATGGTGTCCCAATGGGGTCACATGAAGTCATACCATGCTTTTTGATTATCTCTTGACAATACTTAGCTTGGTCTATAAAGATACCACTTGGGGATTGGTGAAATTGAATTCCAAGAAAGAATTTTAGTTCGCCCATCATTGACATTTCAAATTTGCTGTGCATTACTTTTTCAAACCATTTTGAAAGTTTTGGGTTTGTAGACCCGAAAATAATGTCATCAACGTAAATCTGCACAAGCAAAATGTCATCCCCATATTTATAAGTGAACAGAGTTAGATCAATGGAACCTTTTGAGAAACCTTTGGATACCAAAAATTTTGAGAGCTCGTCGTACCACGCCCTTGGAGCTTGCTTGAGTCCATATAGTGCCTTGTGGAGACGATACACCTTGTCAGGATAATGAGGATTGACGAATCCTTCCGGCTGCGTGACATAGACTTCTTCTTTCAAAGGACCGTTAAGAAATGCCGTCTTTACGTCCATTTGATAGACAGTGAATCCCTTATGTGCAGCATAAGCAAGGAAAATCCTGACCGCTTCCAAACGAGCAACTGGTGCAAATGATTCATCAAAATCAATTCCCTCTTTCTGGCCATACCCCTTAGCCACTAGCCTAGCTTTGTTCTTGATGATCGTGTTTTCTTCATCCATCTTGTTTTTCCAGATCCAACGAAGATTTAAAGGAATCACATCGTATGGTCTGTCAACAAGTTCCCAGACTTTAAGTCTTTCAAATTGTTGAAGTTCATCCGTCATCGACTCAATCCAAGCATGATCAGCCATGGCTTCTTTGATGTTTTTCGGTTCAGCAATACTCACGGCGAGTGCGAACATACAAACATCACCATCAGTGGCTAGTTGTCGTCTTGTACGAACAGCTGTGAAGGGTTTCCAATTACGTGAACCAAAGGATGATCTCGGGCCCAATGATGTGTGGAAGGATGTCGTTGATAAAACGTATGCATATTTGACGGATCAACATGGCGAGTAGAAGACTCTCCAGTTTCGTGTACCGGTGTACCGGTGTACCGAATGGGTTGTGAAAATCGTCATCGTCAGATAATGCACCGTCTGCTTGATTTTTGTTCTCTGGAGCAATGACAGTAGTTGTGGATGTTGTAGGATCGATTGTTGAAGTGATATTTTGAGGAGGTAAATCTGCAACAACCCGTGTTGAAGTAGATGAAGTTGTATCCTTTTGTTGATGATGATCGGTATCATCATTCGTATCATGAGTGACAGCGGAAGACTTCGATGCAACTTGTTTCTCCCCCGTGAAATATTCATCATACATTGGTCCATATAACATTTCCAACTCTTCAAGTGTCGTGTCCACTGTCATATCTGCTCTAGGAACATGTTCAGGAACCAGCTTTGAACTTGACGGTTCATTGCTGTGGTCTTGAGTTCCGAGTTCCGTGCGGTTGTGAACGGAAGTCGTTTGTCATTGTGGATCGGGACTTAAACTGTTTTGTTCAAGTGCCATTTCTTGTAATTCATCAAATCTGATATGGATAGTCTCGACTATCAATTTTGTTCTCTTGTTGTATACTCTGTATTCCTTAGAGTGAGTTGCATACCCCACTAAAATGCATGCATCACCTTTCTCTTTCATCTTGTCCAGATTTTCACCATCTCGAATAATGTAACACGTACATCCAAAAACATGAAGGTGTTTGAGTGAAGGTTTGCGATCATTAATTATGTGATATGGTGTCTTTTCGTGTCTTGGGATAATTAAGGAGCGGTTTTGTGTGTAGCATGCGGTTGACACGGCTTCGGCCCAAAAGTATAGTGGAAGTTTTGAAGCGGATAATAATGTTCGAACAGCCTCAACTAAAGTACGGTTTTGTCTTTCAACAACGCCGTTTTGTTCGGGTGTTCTAGCAATAGATGTTTCATGTTCAATTCCTTCAGCTTCAAAATAGTTTCTCAGTTTTGAATTCAAAAATTCAGTACCTCTGTCAGTACGAACCACTTTAACTTGAGCTTGAAGACCACGTTGTATCACTTTAAGGAAGCTGATGAGAACATCGGGTGTTTCATCCTTGGACCTCAAGAAGTGAGTCCATGTGTACCTTGAGTAGTCATCGAAAATTACCATAACGTATTTCTTCCCATTGATACTTTGAACACGCATGGGACCACACAAATCTATATGAAGAAGATCTAACCGTCCTTTAGAGCTTGGTGTAGTGTTTGTCTTGAAACTACTCCGTTTAGCTTTACAAAGCTCACAAGAAGAACAAAGATGATCTTTGATGAATTTCAAGTTAGGAAGGCCTCGCACAATATCTTTCTTGGAAAGCAAGTTGATGGTATCAAAGTTAAGATGAGATAAACGTTGATGCCATAACCAAGCTTGAGTCGTTGAAGCTTTAGCCATGAAACAGATTGGAGTTGAAGATGTGGAGTCTTGTAGTGAAATAGTGTAGAGATCAGTACCCCGTGTTCTGGTAAGTAAGTCATTCCCATCATAATCACGAACAAAACATGTCTTCTTTCTAAAAGCAACCTCCAAATCCGCATCACAGAATTGACCAACCGAGAAAAGATTGTGATTGAGCCCTTCGACGTAGTAAACCCATTTGATAGTGATATTCCCCTGAACCAAGTCTCCATATCCTAGGATCGGTGCAAATTGATCATTTCCAAATCGGACCGTACCCAGGAATGTCACACCCCACCATGGCGGAATATGGGGCGCGACGTATGGATATCATCACAACAACAGCGTGTCTATAGAGAGAACTAAATGAAATTGAAATATCATAAATGGCGACACAAATGTCGTGACAATATCTCAACAATGCAGGCGTCTAGGTAAGTAGGTAACAGGCCTACCTCTTACCAAAGACATACAAATGAACAAACATCAAAGATATAGGTACCATAAAGTTCACTTAATCAAAACACAAAATAAAATCTAAGAGGAAAGGGAATCCTCCTAATGAAATCCTAGCAGCCTCTATACTCTAGCCACTTCTAACATCATCTTGCACAACTACCTCACCTGAAAATGACACTAAAATATGTCAACATAAAGTTGGTGAGAACATAGGTTTAAGTTATCTAGAACATCATAAGAAACCTTTACATCCGCTACAAATAAGTTGAAGGAAAACAATTTATAGTAATGGACCATAATGTGATAATCATGCTACATGCATCCACAACAAAACTCAAGCCAAGTACCAATCACATCTACAATTCTCAAAGCACGCTATAACAATCAAGAAGTATTCCATCACACACACCACACTATCCGGATCTTTCCCACACCACCTGTGGAAGATGAACTATATCCCCGTCGAGATATCTTGCCTCCAAAGAGACGATGCACAAGTACTCAGGACGGATCGTGCCCCACGAACCAAGAACTCAGAACCAAGAACTCAGGACGGATCGTGCCCCACGCTCCACACACATCACAACTGGTCCCATAGACGCCCATACATCTATGTACCAAAGCCAATCACAACCCAAACAAGATTCACATAGCAGAACACATATCAAAGCACATATGAGAACACATAAGCACGCAAGTCACACAATAACACATTTGTGTCCACACATTTTATAACATAGTACTAAATCATGTTAAAGAACATTGAAAGTTTCATCTCCATCCCATACTGGAAAAACATTTAAAAACGTAGCAAAATGGGACTATGAACTCACCTGATAGCACAGCAAGCTAGCACTCCTGCAAACCTATAAAATCATACACGACACCCTTAGCTCAGGTCTTAACACCCAAGTTAAGTAACAATCAAGGAGATGAATCTAATCCCCCAATCCCCACTATCTAGTTCTCCCACTACAAGCTATTCTATACGTAAAATTCCAGTTTTTCCCCGGTACGGTTTACTAGTCACTAAACGATCACATGAAGTGAACTTAACACCACACTTGACTCCTACCCTACTGGAGTTATGTTGTTATATGATCTAAGAACTTCAAAAACCAATTTTACTTTCTAATTAAACGTTTAACCCTTTCGTTTAGTCTCTACGCCAAAAGTCGTTTTCACCAAAACTGATTTTCTGTACATGCTAAATGTTCGACACCAAAAGCCCGACCTAAACACCATAACTTTTATTGAAAACCTCCAGTACTTTTATATACATTATAAGGAGTTCCCAAATCAAAAATCTTTGGCTATCTCATCCGTTTGGTTAGGTTTTGACTCAAATCCCCGAAATCAAAATTTATTCCTGAACAGCGTACTATTTTTGTATAAATTATTTGACGACCTTCCCGAACTCCATTTTCGACCAACCTTACATTTTTGAAAAGTAGACTCTTTGAACTTAATTTTAAAAAAAAGAAACTCGACCAAAGGTGCTACCTACCGTCCGGAACAGTCGACACAAGACAGCCTTAAAAATCAGACTGTTTTACGCCTTTATGCACTAACCCTCTAAACATCATTAATTATCCCTAAATTTATTACACAAACCCTAAAATCATTAATGGATCTTAATTAATATATTTTTATATAAAATTAATAAAACCCTAATCATCTCAATGATGGTTAATTAACAATACAATTATGATTAATTAATAAAAATATAAATTATATTAAGGTTTAATTGATCACTTACCTTGAAACAAGAAAATTAATGAACCCTAATCATAATTTCGATTTCTCTTGATATCCATGGAAGATTTAGACTGATTTTAGGTTTATTTAGGGTTATTAGTCGTTTTTAGGGGTCTAGGGGTGTTTATATAGGCCTTGGTAACCTTCTGGACAAGTTTAGGCCCAATTAGGACTTTTAAATGGTAATTATCCTATTCTTATTAATTTAATTATTAAATTTAAGGCTATGGGACCCACAAATTCGACTCCTCTCTGTGTTTAATCATATTTACACTCTCCCCCTTCTATTTTATGTTTACTTATACTCCTATACACTTTCGGGACCAAACCGGGTACCCTTTTACTAATTTTTCGACTTTTTACGCGATTTTTGAACTAGCCTTCATTTCTAAAAGTTTCTAAATATAGAAAGTAACTATAAAACTTATCCTAACCATATTATATATACTTAATACATACATACAACATACGATACGTACACGAAACCTTATCAAAACAATACCCGAACTTTAATGCAGTTCATTTCTGAACTCATTTCATTTCATTTCATTTCATTTCATTTCCAACTTATACCATGATTTATACATTCATATGAACTCATGAGCACGAACCAACCCCATCACATCATCATATAACGTACCATGTACTACATAAACAATGTCTAACATCATGATAAAGTCTCAAATATGAGCACATAACACATAAACGCACACCAAACACATGATCAACATCAAACAGTCAAAAGTGAAAAATCCAAAATCTAGGGTTGTCACAAGGAACTTCTCCACGAAGTTAATTAGAAGCTTGAGATTCCCCGTCATGTGCTTCGTGCATCCGGAGTCCAGTATGAAGAGAATTATTTCGATCACCTGCAGAAGAATTAGAACACGATGGAGCATTTGCTAAATTGGATTCCATGTTAGTTGTGATTTCTGATTCATTAGTTTCCCTAGTTTCATCACTTAGAGGCACACTAACGCTCGTAGTCACATTTTCTGTCCTAACCTTAGGCATCCATTTATATCCTGGAGGACATTGATTAGCAAACCACCATTTCCAAGGCTTGCTAGCAGACTCATATAATTCCCTAATTCTGCTTCTAGGGTTCTTAGTGGTGGAGTCTGATGTAATACTTTTCTTAGGGGGGTTGCACCAGAATGGTTCACTTTGCGTTTGGGTTTTCTAGCACTAATAGGCATCACAGTTTGCTTCTTAGTTCTAGTTTCTACGCATTTGACATTATTCGAAACACAAATAGCATGATTAGCATTAGCACACTTTCCACATTTCACACAAACAAACTTAACATTCAAAGCATTCAAAGTCGAATCATTCATATCGTCATTACACGCGATTACAGACGTTTTATTCTTAGAAACATTGAAAATCCTAGGGTGGTCTTCTACTGTCTTCATCTTCCCGTGACTTTTTTTTTGCCAAACCTTTTCATTCATGCGAGTGCTCTTAAGCTGGGGCCGGCTAACACTATCAGTGGGGACTACTCCTGTAGTAAAAGACACACGTCTATTAGTGATTCTAGAAGTCTGAGGTGATGGACTTTCTTTGTTGTGTGTAGCTTTAGTGGCCAATCTATACATCCCTGGTTTAACCACATTTGTGTTCTTAATGCTTTGTGATCGAATATGTGTTTTGGGAGTGTTTTGTGGTAACCTATCCTTCCCATCCGTCTTGGGGGCAAACACAGGTTTTGCAAATGTAGAATTAGAGAAAACATATGGTTTTCCCAAGACATAGGGTCTAGTCACTTTTTGCGCATTGGATTGTCTTACAACAGGTTTCTTAACACTAGGTTCCACAATTTTCCCTCCCATTTTAGCAACGAGTTTCTACAATTCTGCTATCGCTCTGTCCCTGTCTTGTAACTGAGCTTTCAACCCTTTAAGTTCCAAATTATGTTCATTCATTTCTCGAAACGTTTGGGAAAGTTTTTCTTGCAATTTATTATCATGTGGAAAACTACCAACGTCTTTTTGCAAAGCAAGTTCAAGAGAATGACAATGTTTTTGAAGGAAATCAGTTTTGTGTTGAAGTAATTCAAAATCCTTTTTATCAACATTTTCTTTATGTTTCGAAAGCTCAAGTTCAAGACGCTCACATTCTTTGATTTTATCAAGATATTTGCATGCAACATCAGAATATTCATCGATATCAGCACAAGATTGAAGAGTAACACACAAAATATCTTTGGAGAGACATTCTTCTGAGAGTATATCATACTGGTTTGAAAATTCTGATTTGTCATTTTGAAGTTCATCAATTTCTTTTTCAAGAGACTCGACATATTTCAAATCATCAAACATTTCAGACTGAATCAAAGTTTCAAACTCAAGAACATGTTCTTTTATTATCTTCGTATTTGGTATTAAAAGTTCTTTCACAAGCACAATTATGTCGTGAGGAATCTCGGTTTTCCACTTATCCTTTTGACGTTTTTCCCAATCGCTTTCAACAATTGATTGAACATTATCAACTGGTGTTTAAGAAAATCAAGTGTTTTTCTACTTTTGCTTTTAGAAGCATCTAAAGGCAAATAGTTAATATATTTAAAAACATTAGTTTTCTTCTTAGCGGCAAAAGCCTTTTTCCATTTAATTCTTCTTTGTTTGCATTCTAAAAAGAATTCCTCACGAGACTTCTGTTTTTGTGGAGTGAAAAGACCATAAAGACTGTTTAGATAAGCATAGTTATATGGTTTCACAAAATCTGTATTGACCGGTGATCTACTCTCCTCATCCCAAAGGGACGTCTCTTCACTATCTAGATTAGCTACTGGGCAGTCATTATCAGTCCATTCGGACTCATCAAGATATAAGTGAGGGTTCGCAGCTTGAGCTTGTTCGAGGTACTTGGGGGTGGCAAAGCTAGGTTGACCCTTGAAAAACGACCGAGGTGCTATCATTCTTACGGTTTGAATAGAGTCATGTGTATTATAAACAACTTTTTTCAAAAAATCGACTTTTTCTTCGAGATCCTTTACTTTTTCAGTATCTTTGCTTTGTCTATTTTTGAAATCTTGTTTTAATGTTTCAACCTCTTGTTTCTTCTCGTCAAGAATTTTAGCAGAATCGGTGGTGTTCATAGAAAGCCTCTGTTCAAGTTCATTAACTTTTGTTGTGGCAAGGTACGTTTTTTGACGTTCATCACTTAATAAAACATTAAATTGACGTTTTTCTTTAGTTAACAAAGCAAGAGCTTCATTGTATTTATTTTCAAAATCGTCCTTTTTAACGTTGATGACACGACTTTTGTACCCCTCAAGCTCGTTGGTCTTTTGAAGAAGCTCAGCCCTATAACTATCAATAGTCTCACTAGATTTTATAAGAGCGGCTTTGCATTCTTCAAAGTTTTGAGTGAGCGCTGTGTTTGCCTTCTTTAATTGCTTTTGATTCTTTCTATTTTCATTGACATCTTTTTGTAAACTAGCAATTAAATTAGCAAGTGCGACACGCTCCTCGTCATCATACTCATATGCATGTTGATCATCCTGAAACTCATTATTGCACATGTCTGATGAATCGGGTGTGGTATTGCTATCAACCGTTTCCATCATACACGTGTCAGTAATTGTTGTTGGAAGATCACTATGCTCATGTGTATCACCGAACACATTATATTCATCATCATGTTGTACCTTATCAATTGGCTCAGTATCAAATATAGGACCATTGTCATCTTCATTGACGTTAAGGACCTCATGAATCTTTGCCATGTATGAATAATGTGCCTCGAGTTCTTGGTCGGAGAGTTCATCATCTATGTCGTCAAGCATTTCTCCTTCCTTAGCTGATAACTTGATTCTAGCTTCCATTTTCTTGCACAGCAACATCTTTTCTTTATGATAACCATAATCTTTAACCCTCTTTGGCTGCCTGCATTCCTTAGCCAAATGCCTAAAACCTTTGCAGTTAAAACATTGAATCCCACTTTGTTGCACAACTTGAGTCCCAACAGTTTCCCTATTTCCAACAACAGTAGCCACCCTCTGATTATCATACTTAGGTTGTCGATCATACTTTGGAGGACTCTCAGCACATCTTCGTGTGTCATACCTTGGAGGACTCTGTGCATGGGTGTTCCTCGGGTTTGAAGATGTTCGAAGGTTGTTGTTGGTGGGTTTGTAGATTTTCTTATATTGCTTCATAACGAAAGTCATTTGTTGTTTGAATTCCCTATCCTTTTGAGCTACTTCTTCATCACTATCTTCTTCGGATGATTGCTCAAGTGTGGGTGATGGTGCTCTTGCAACTTCTTTGCCTCGGGATCGTGTTGGAGCATGTGACTTGGAGACAATAGATGATCGTGGTGATGATGATTGAGTAGAGTAGGTCTTTGAAGTACGAGAGTAATAATCTGGGTAATGTTGAGTTGTAGACACCAAAGCAAGTGGACTGGAAATCTTTGCAACTCGTTCAGCTTGAAGTTCATTTGCCTCATTTTGAAATTGTTTCAAAATGTCAAAGAGCTTGTGATATGAAACTTCGTCTAACTTTTGTTGTTGTTTCACCAAGGTGACAAACCGTGTCCACTCTGGTTGAAGTTGTTGTAGAAATTAGACATTGACTTGCATGGTGGAAACTTGCAAGTTGTTTCGGGTCATATCATTCATCATCTTGTAGAATCGGGAGTAATAAGAATCAATTGATTCCCCATCCTTTGATGTAAACTTGCCAAAGTTCCAAAACATCTTAGTTTTCACATCTTGTTTGTTAAGTGATTCACCTTGTTGCAATCTTTCAATAGCCGTCCACATTTCTTGAGCAGTAGGGCATGCGTCAACCGTAGAGTAAATTTCATCTCCAATGCCACTGAGAATTAAGTAGATTGCTTCCTTCTCTGCATCAAACCACACACGGTTCTCTGGGGTGAGGTCAGTCCTCTTTTCATCACGTTCATATGCGGGTTGT
This sequence comes from Glebionis coronaria, assembly GCA_025667525.1. Classification (NCBI taxonomy): domain Eukaryota; kingdom Viridiplantae; phylum Streptophyta; class Magnoliopsida; order Asterales; family Asteraceae; genus Glebionis; species Glebionis coronaria. Next base: position 418,771,718 of record CM046880.1, read on the forward strand.
GCGTCACTTGTGTCTGTGGCTGGTACTGCAGGAACTTGAATCCTTGAGAGTTTATAGGGTCCATCCAAAATGCATTGCCTTAAAGCATCACTGTTAGGTTTTGTGTCAAGGTAACGTATAAAACGGGATTGCCATTGATCATATCGACCCGACACAAGCATTGGTGGTCTTTCCTTGTTACCTGCCACCATTATGTTGTTGTTCGTCACACGATATTCGGCAGTAGAATCCATCTCAATATTCTCGGAAATGATGAATCGAATCTGGATCTTAAGTAGTTGTGTTGTGATTGTTTGGTTGTTGAAATTCCGAAAATTGCGATTTTTTCTCAGTCCGACAATAAATTCCTCAGACCGACAAAACGGTAGACCTAAAAAATTTGTAATCACCAAATTTTGAAATCGAGCTAGAAATAGCCTAATACTAGTATGGAAAAAATTTGATTTTACTTGACCTAAACTAGTCTAGATGGTGGCTAAGTCTAAAAAATACTCAAACAAAATTTAGCTAAACATGTCATCGGAATGTTCATCGGAATGTGCCATCGGAATGCCCATCGAAATGTTGGCTGTCAGAATGTGGGCTGCCGGAATGTAGGCTGTCGGAATGTTGCTGGTATCGGAATGTTGGGTTCTATCAGAATAATAATCTATCGGAATGTCCTTCTGTCTAAATCTTAGATCGCAATGTTGACCTGTCGGAATGCTTAGATCGGAATGTTCAGATCGGAATGTTCAGATCGGAATATGTTCAGATCGGAATATGTTCAGATCAGAATAAGTTCAGATCGGAATATGGCTAAAACAAATTTGGCAGAGTAACGACTCAAAAGTCCCTTGAAACTGTCGGAATCCCATATCGCAATGTACGATCGGAATGTCTCGTCGGAATAAGATATCGAAATCCTTAGATCGCAAAGTAGAACCTAGTGGTTATTGCGACCTGGCCTCACTCCCTTTGTACTTTCCGATGGTGATACTTGCTAGAATTTCGGAAAGATGAAAAACAAGAAAGTTTTCAACTTTTTGATCCAAAAGACTTGTGTTTTAGCAAAAAACCAAGATACCCAAGTCACTATGACACGAATAAAGAAGTTATACGACTTGAAGAACACTAAAAACATAAAAATCTTGAATTCGTGGTTGAAAAAAAGGATCAAATCAAATAAATCAAATGAAAACTCAAAAACCAATCACAAAACTACCCCATGGCGATTGATACCAATTTTCGTCCCTTCTGTTAGATGATATAATACGAATTTATTAAGAAAGAAAGGTAGATATGAGATGAATTTTAGAGAGAGAAAGTAGTGAGAGAAAGTAGAGAGAAATGGTTGGAGAAACTTGTGAAATATTAGATTAGAAGAAAAATGAAATGACCAACACCCTTCCTAACATGCTAGGAAGGGTTTAAATAGCCTTTGCTTACATGTAGCTTAATGGGCTATTTGATCATGGGTCGGGCTTTCCTTTTGGGCTTTGGTTACTTATGAATGAACCTTAGCTTAAAGTTAAGCCCGTAATAACACGACTAATATACTACCTATTACAACGTTCTAAAATACGATACATAGTAAACATATGACCGAGCATTCTTGTTTGGCTCAATATTTTGAGGCTAACAGGACGCCTATGGGTCGGTCCCAAAGTTAAAAATTTCGATAAAAGCACATGCGACTAAATAGGGCCAGTCTTGTACCAACCATTACTTAGTCATAATTCCTGCAACAATGATACATGAAACATAAATAAGTGAAAATCATCTGTCAAAACTTATTAGAAAAAAATTTTATGTGACAAATTATGAACTACTGGGGTTCAGTCCACATGGTCACAGTTCACGAGGAACATCATGCATGAAACAATGACACATAACTAAATATGAATGACGGTTGTCCATCCGTATTACTAAAACAACATCGATGAAAACATCAAGGTTAAAACATCAAGGTTAAAACATCAAGGTGCTGAAAACATCATGGTTAAAACAACAATGCGCTGACTACATCAATACGTGAAATAACAAGCGTTGACTTAGGAAGCTCCTGGTGACTACCCACTAGTCACAGGTCAAGTTTTAGAGCCTACAGGTCGAAGCCTTGGCTCTGATACCATAATTGTAACACCCTATTTTGGTAAATGGAATGTCACGAGTGATTATGGTGTGTCATCAAAGCATACAAGGATAATGTATTAAACATCACATGACCATAGGGAAAACCGGAATCAAACATCGGTTCCCAAACATAAGCCCAAAAAATAATAAAGTAAAGTAAATGAAAAATGACTAAACAAGCATAAGTATATGAAGGCAAAGGAAGAAGTCTATGGCAGCTTCCATCCTATGCACGTCCTCCAAATGCTCAAGTCCTGGGTACCTGCCGTTTTGGGAACATGAAAGGAAAACGACTGAGCATAACGCTCAGTGCACGGATATACAACATAGTATGGATGGCTGAAACGTAAATAAGACTAATAGCAGCGGAAATGTATAAGTCCTAGAAACCTGGAATAACTTAGTAAAACTGTTTTTATAGTTTGAAAAGCCTTATGTTTATCTTATAAAAACTGTTTAACATGTTAACCATTAAGCCAATATAGGTCATGAAATATCAACGTGCATGAATACTTGGAGGGGTGACCTCGTCATGCAAAGTAGAGGCGCTTCCTCTAATTTAATATACTGGTTTGGGTAGGAGGGATCAGCTCCGTGTAAAGGATGCAAGGCACACACCACATTCACCTGAATAATCTGCTGAAAACATGTAAACTAGGATGCACCCATACGCCCCACCTGATAGTAATAATAATATGGCCAAAAGCTGAAGGGACGCCACGAGCTATCAATCCGTCGTGGTGGAGTCATAACACTGGTGCCTCCAGTGTTATGGTTATGGTACCTCCATAACTAGGTGAAACTGGTCATGCATGCATATGGCTATAGGTATCTAATTAAACATAAGCAATCCAAACACATATAAAACATATACCGGAGAAAACAGTTGGCTGCATACGGGGAATCCTAATAAGGAAGAATGTCCATACTGAAAGGACGGAGAATCCATACCTTAAGTCCAATGAACGAAGAAGACGAACGGAAGAGAGTCCTACTTTGATCTCACTAATGCTACATGAATAATATGCGTGTATAAGTATTCTGATCACTGAGTACGTAACTGATTTTATATCGTGTTTTAGCTTGTTTTATATGTTCAGGTCTTGTTTTACTGATTTTATCGTTATGCTGTGTTTATTATGTATTATGGATATTCTGATTAAATATTACTTGTATTTATTATGATACTTGTTGTGTAATAATAAGCAACTTTCCAAAAATAGAAGGTTTCCTAAAATAAAAAGTTTCCAAAAATAGATTTACTGCTTAAAATAGATAAGTTTTTAAAAATAGAAAGTTTCCATAAATAGATTAGCTGCTTAAAATAAATAAGTTTTTAAAAATGGAAAGTTCCCATAATTAGAAATAAGCTGGATTATTAAGCTAATAAGATAAGATTAAGTTTTACTGATTAATATTATAAGTCATGTGATTAAATAGTATAGTTTATTAATTAATACATGTAAATTAAATAAACTATATGTTATAAGATTTAATTAAATATAAGCATGATTTAATTAAATTAAAGTGTATAAAATACTTAGGTTAAAACATGTATTAATATTGTATTAATATAACCTAAGTCATGGTTATTAATTAATTATATTTCATGTTTAATAAATAACTAATACTATAGTGTAAAATAAATAATTTAAATACTTAGGTTCAAATCATGTATTATTAATAATAATAATAATAATAAACCTAAGTCCATGTTTTAATTAAATTAATTATATATCATGCCAAATTAATTTAATTAACTTGTAAAATTATATACTTGTAAAATTAAATAAACTTGTAAAAATAATCATGGATCGAACCGTGTGTTATTAATTTATTAAAACGTGTCGTGAACCGAACCCATGAAAACCGTAAACCAAACACCCCTAAAAACAGTGGCAAACCGGCGTGAACCGGTTGCCCCTGTTTGTGTAAAGATGCCACCGGCTGAAGCCGGTGGTTCCTTTCTCTCGGCTAGCCGCTGACCACCAGGTTCCCACTGGCAGTAGCCGGTGGTTCCCCCTGCCTCCCTACGGTTCCCCCTGCTTTCCTAAAATAGCCACAGGCTTAAGCCGGTGGTTGGGGCTGTGTTGCTGCCGAGACCAAACCAACAACAAGACACCCCCGACACATGTTGGGGTGTCTTGTCCCTGTTGTAGATCGAGCCAAACACCACCAAGACCTAGGTCTTGGTTGGTGGTGAGAACCAAAGCAACGCCGAGAGTCTTGGGACTCTCGGTTCATGTGGCGGCCGAAACAACAAAACCAAACAAACCCTTAATTAATTTACCCATGATCCCATGACATGTTTTTATCATGTTTATTTAATCACTTGTTCATGTTTATGCTTAATTCAACAAAAGAAGAAACCAAAAGGGTTTATGGATTTACCAAAACACGTGGAATGAATAAATCTTGATCTCACGAACACACTCCTAATCAGTAATTAAAAATCAAAGCCCCGTCCTCCTTTTGGCTTGTTGTCGGCGGCTAAACAAGAACATCCCGTTCTCTTTTTGGCTGTTGCTGGTGGCTTAACCAGAACGTCCCGTTCTCCTTTCGGGTGCTGCTGGCGGCATAACCAGAACATCACGTTCTCCTTTTGGGTGCTGCTGGCGGCATAACCAGAACCGACGGCCACCATTGGTTTGCTAGGGTTTTTGCCTTTTTTTCTTAATTTTCTTGGAAAAAAACTTGTGAATGAATATTTGTTTCCCTTTTTGTTTATTTCATTAAAATCAAATGGGCTTGGCCCGTTTCTCTTTTGATGTCGCGGCTAGTAGGGCCCACCAAGGGAACCCGAAGCCTTTCTCGTGTCTATTATTACATGCTCGTGTGTTCGTGTTTACGTGTTTTGATATTACTAAATATTCGTGTTATAATAAATACTTGTACGTAACGACAATAATCGTATTAATAATATACGTAAATACATAATTATATGTTCGTGATTCTTACGTTCATGATTTCATGTTCGTGATTATAATTATTGTTGATAATAATTATCGTGTTTTAATACGTACATAATAATTATCGTGTAATAACACGTACGTAATTATTGTAATTCATATTCGTGAACCGTAACGTGCTATAAAAGGAAAGTTTTAATCATGTACGTACGATTATTAGTGTACCGTTCATGATAAAAGCATGAGGGTTTTACAATTGCAAAATAATAAAAGGATAAACTAATAAAGAGTTAAACGAAATATAGATAAAAGCTTGAAAAGATTTAAACTAAAAATAAAGACTTATAAAAATAAATGACGAAAAATTAAAACTCGACAAAAAGTAAAATTTGCACACTTAAAAATAAAACTAAGACAAAACAAATTTAAAATAATACTAAGTAAAAATGGCGGGAAAAATTAAATTTTAATTTAAAAATAAAAACAGGAAATAGAACCAAAACTTGTGAATGGATAGTAACACCGATCGCACTCACGGATCGCAGTCACGATCGTAGCCTTGATCGTGGTCCATATCGCACTCACGATCGTTGTTCTTGATCGTAACAAGGGATCATAAGATTAGATCGTACTCCACCACGATCTCAACAAGTGGATCGCTGTAGACGATCGTGACTATTGATCGTACCCACGGATCGCAACCAATGATCGCAGTCACAGATCGCAACAGGGCGATCGTGATGGACGATCGTAGTCTGATCTTAGTCTTTGATCGCAGTAATGGATTGCAAGTAGAAACCCTAAGGTTTATGCGATCACACTTACTCGATCGTAACAAGTAAAAACCCTTAAGAAAGTTACGATGGGGTACAAAAAGCAAATAAGCAATAACCAAATAAGCACTTTAATAATAAGCAATTACCAAAAACTTAATTAAAACAATAATAAGAAGAACTAAATAAGCACAAATTTAAAAACTTTCAAAACACTAAATAACCAAAATTTATAAAATAAACTTTAAAAAGATTAAACTTTTGAAAACACTTAAAAGAAAATAAGCTAAACAAGAAATAAGCTAAAAACACAATAAGGAAAGAACATCAATTGCATGACAATGATAAGAACAATAGAAAAATAAGAACTTTTATCAAATAAACATCAAGATTAACCAATCTTGAAGATTAATCAAACAAAACAAGATATTTAAAAACAAGAAAGAAAGAATGAGATGATTATAAAAAGCTTGATTAAGGATTAAGATTCAACAACACAAATTAAAGACTTACTTGAAATAACTTGAAATTAAAGACAAGAATGTAAATGACAATACGAAAAGTGCATGAAAAATAAAGTGGAGAACTAATTTGTCAAATTAGCTAACACCTTCCAAATGAGGGGAAGGGTTATTATTTATAGGAGGAGTGGAGTTGGTTGTGAGTGCTTTCTTCTTCTTTCTTTTTTTCTTTGTCGTCTCGTCTTTAAACTAAATTGGCGTCCTCGACTTTGGCTTGGGATTTGTCGATAAATGATTTGAACTCGTCTTATAATTTCTTCATTCATTAGACTTGGGTTCTTCGACTTGTAAATCTTTCGTCTTTGGTCCTTTTCTTCAATAAAGCTTCAAAATAGGCCCATTGACTTCCGTTCTTTTTGCACTCTTGATCTTTTGACTTCGTCTTTTGTCCTTTTTCTTCGATAAAAGCCCGTGAAAGCCCGTGTTTTCTTCCCTTTTCACATTTTGGTCCTAAATCACAACAAAAACACAAACCACGCATAATTCTGACTTTTTCGACATTAAATACACGTTTGGCTTGATTATTATTATAATTTAGTGGTAAAAGGATAGATGTTTTCACACCTATTAGGAATACATAATGAAATACATAATGAACTCAGTTAATTCTCATGGCTAAACTCCAAGCCTCCAAAATTTGTACTCTACGTTTCATTAGGAAGCTATCTTTCGGTTTCAAGTTCTAAAATGAATGAAATGTTACATGGTTTGAAGAATAGTGGTGTGAACTTCTTGTGGGTCGCCAGAGGAGATACATCTAACTTGAATGCAGAATGTGGAAGCAATGGTTTGGTGGTTGAATGGTGTGGTCAACTGATGGTACTGTTTCATAATTCCATTGGAGGGTTTTTGAGCCATTGTGGGTGGAACTCGGTAAAAGAGAGTGTGTTTTCAGGTGTGCCTATTTTGACTTTTCCTATAAGGGGTGAGCAAATGATCAATAGTAAAGTGATTGTTGATGACTGGAAGAACGGGTCAAAATTAAAGAGTGGAAGTTTGGTTAAGAAGGAGGAGATTGTGGCGGTTGTAAGGCAGTTTATGGACTTGGATAGCGTTGAAAGGAAAGAAATGATGGAACGGGTGGAGAAAATCCAAGGTGCTTGCCGAGAAAGTGTCAATGAAGGTGGATCAGCTACTACAGACGTTGAACGTTTCATTAGGAATAATTTCCGGTCATAACTAACCCGAATCACGAGAGAACTATTGATATATGTATGACTGTATCTGTTTCATTATGTATTTGAATTAGTTAAGAAAAACGGCATACAGTCTCTCCAAATTTGGAGGAAGGTTACAAGTTATGTTGTTTCCAAGATTATTGTCGCTTATATCGCTGTAATACCAACAAGTACAATATCAGATTCACATGATCACAAAACACCAACATGCGTTTCTAATCAATACAAATGCTTACAAATTCTTTAAAGACGTCAAACTAGCAAGCTGGTATCCTAAATTGCTGGATAGACTCCAACTTGTTACTCAAGGTTAAAACATAATAAGTAACGGGGAGTTCAAGTAATCAATACTATAGTAACCTAAGTGTAAGGTTTTAAACTTTAGTAAAAAAATCATTACTTTCCAAATTTTAGTAACCTTTGTGTATATTAACCCATACATTTATAATAAGAGTTTGGAAAACTTACAATCTTTTATGCTTAGCAAAGAAGCATCATGAATTCGGACAGTCCTCGACCGGTCCTTAACTACTGCGTAGAAAACGGGTGATACAAATCATGGTGCTTGTCGTTTTTAGTCGCTTTTAGGGTTTTTTTACGGCATAGGATATATCTTGTGTCATTTGTTGTGCCTTCAGTCATCTCTAAAAACATCATTTATAGCACGAGCATCATATCACATTTTGCGTTTATAAGTGTTGAGCTATCATCACCACACCAAATGACTTCGAAAAACGTCAAATGATGGCACACGACGCACACCATAAGTGATTTTTTCAAGTATTATGTGACGTTTTCAAGTATTTTTTTAATATTTGAGGTATTTGACATTCTCTTATAACACTGTAACACCCCATTTTGATAAATGGAATGTCACGCGTGATTATGGCGTGTCATCAAAGCATACAAGGATAAATGTATAAAACATCACATGACCATAAAGGAAATACCGGAAACAAACATCGGTACCCCATAAGTAGAACTCATCACACACAAACATAAGTACTGTAAAACCCGCATGCTTTTACCATGAATAGTACCCTTTAGATCGTACGTACATGACTAGAACTTTCCTTTTATAGCACGTTACGTTTCACGTATAAGAATTTTAAGTATTGAGTACGTGTTAGAACACGATAAGTATTTATTACGTATGAACACACGATAATTATTCCAATAATAATTATAATCACGAACATGCGATCATGAAATCATGAACGTAATTTAATAACGAGCTAATATTACTTACGTATATATATTTATTGCGAACACGAATAAATATATTAAGTCACGATCAATAATTAATTAGAACACGTAAAACACGAACACGATAAAACACGAGAACACACTATAATATTTAGACTCGAGAAAAGTACGGGTTACCCCAAGTGGGGCCCCTACCCGTGGCATACCAAGGAAACATGGGCTTGGCCCATGTAAAATTTACTAACTAGGGGGTTAAGGTAAAAACTTGTTTCACTTTTTAAAAATCAAGAAAATAGTTAAAACCCTAAAAGTTTTTCTCCTTCTTCCTTCTCTCTTTGGCCGACGGATATACAACACCACAAGGGGGTGTTCGGGTTGATTTTGATCTTGGATATTTTGCAAGGATTCGTGTCTGTTCATCCTCATTTGTTTCACGTAATCGGTATAACCTTTTTAACCTTTTCTTTTATGTTTTGATTTAATGAATCACATAAAATCATGATGTTTTTAAAAACTAATTAAAAACAATTATTTAAACATGTTAATGATCATGGGGTAAATCAAATCAATGGTTTAGGGGTGTTTGTGGTCTAGCCGACGCCTAACCGAGCCCCATAGGGGTCTCGGCTTGGCTTATGTAACACCACCGAGACCATATGGTCTCGGTATGGTGGTGGTGGTCCAACGGCAGCAGCAAAACCAAGGGGAAACCCGACGTGCTTCGGGTTATGATATTAGTTACGGGTCCGGTTCATGGTTTTTAGTCACGGGTCCGGTTCATAAATTATTTTTAAGGTTTATGATTTTACTAGTTATGTTTTAAAATTAAATTAATAAAACATGACATGATTAATTTAATGTACATGACTTAGGTTACAAATTTAATTATTAGATCATGAATTTTAACCTAAGTATTTATATTTTATTAGACTTTATAATTAATTAATTATTAAAACCATGACTATAATTAATTAATTAACATGACTTAGGTTATATTATTATTAGATAATAATACATGTTTTAACCTAAGTATTTTACCTTTATTTAATTAAAATCATGATATATTTAATTAAATAATTTTAACCTATAGTTTATTTAATTTACATGTAATAATTAATAAACTATACTTTATAACTACATGACTTAGAATAATAATCAGAAAACACTTAATCTTATATAATTAGCTTATTTAACCAGCTTATATCTATTTATGGAAACTTTTTATTTTTAGAAACATATTTAATTAAGGCAGCTAATCTATTTATGGAAACTTTCTATTTTTAGAAACTTATCTATTTTAAGCATTAAATCTATTTTTGGAAACTTTATATTTTTGGAAACTTTCTATTTTTGGAAACTTTCTATTTTTGGAAACTTTCTATTTTTGGTAACTTTCTATTTTAAGAAACTTGCTATTTTTAGAAAGTTACTTATTATTACACAGCAAGTATAATAATACATGAATACAAGTAATACTTAATCATAATAGACAGAATATAAGATAAACATAGTATAAAGTTTAAAACAATAAAACATGACATGAACATATAAAACAAGCTAAGACATGATATAAAACCAGTTACGTATTTAGTAATCAGATACTTATACACGTATGTATTTATGTAGCATTAGTGATACCGAAGTAGGACTCTCTTCTGTTCGTCTTCTTCGTTCATTGGACATAAGGTACGGATTTCCGTCCTTTCAGTATGGACATTCTTTCCTTATTAGGATTCCCCGTATGCAGCCAACTGTTTTCTCATAGTGTAAGTTTATATGTTTGATTGCTTATGTTTAATTTAGTATACCTGAAGCCATATACATGCATGACCAGTTTCACCTAGTTATGGAGGTACCATAACCATAACACTAGAGGCACTGGTGTTATGACTTTCCCACGGCGGAGTGATTGCTCGTGGCGTCCCTTCAGATTTTGTCCATATTATTATATTTATCATGTTGGTCGTATGGGTGCATCCTAGTTACATGTTTTTTAGCAGATTACTCAGTGTGAATGTGGTGTGTGCCTTGCATCCTTCACAAGGAGCTGATCCCTCCTACCCAAAAACCAGTATATTAAATTAGAGGCAACCCCTCTAATTTGCATGACGAGGTCACCCCTCCAAGTATTCATGTAAAGTTGATTTTCATGACCTATATTGGCTAATGGTAAAATATGTTAAACAGTTTTTACAAGATAAACATAAGGCTTTTCAAACTATAAAACCAGTTTTATTAAGACTTAACCGGGTTATTCAGGACTTAGTTTCTTCCGCTGTTATATGCTTATATGCTTATATTATTCATGCTTTATTGTACATCCGTGCACTGAGCGTATTGCTCAGTCGTTTTCCTTTTCATGTTCCCAAAACGGCAGGTACTCCGGGACGCTCGTAGACTTTAAGCGTACGTGCATATGGACTAGAAGCTTCCTAGCCTTTCTTTACTTTATGCATTATCTATACTTTGATACTCTTTCCATGGACATTGTTTAGTCCTTTCATTTACAGTACTTATGTTTGTGTGTGATGAGCTTTACTTTTGGACTACCGATGTTTGATTCCGGTATTTCCTTTTTATGGTCATGTAATGTTTTAGACATTTATCCTTGTATGCTTTGATGACACGCCATAATTACGCGTGACATTCCATTTATCAAAATGGGGTGTTACAATTATGGTATCAGAGCCAAGGCTTCGACCGGTAGGCTCTCAAAACATGACCTGTGATTAGTGGGTAGTCACTATGGTCTTCCTAGAACTGACAGTCGGTTTTCATGCATTCATCATTTTCATGCGTACATATATATGTCATTGTCGCAGGTTTATGACTAAGTAACGGTTGGTACAGGACTGGCTCTATTTAGTCGCATGTGTTTTATCGAAACTTTTAAATTTGGGACCGACCCATAGGCGTCCCCTCGCCGTGTCTTTTATTTTGAGTGAACTGACCGTAGGTGTTCACTCTCGAGCATACAAAAGTTTTCATAAAACTGCATCATGCATTCATGTACAAATTTCCTTGCATAAAATTTTTCTCTTGATTTATTGGTATAAATTTTTTTTTCATGTATATATATTTTATGTTTTGATCTGTTTAATCATGTATTTTATGTTATACTGTCATATGGTTCTCATACGCGAGCAGGAACAACTCAATGCAGCAATCCAAGCTGCAATGCAAGCTTTTCTTCCTCAACTGAGGAATGACATCAGGGTTGAGGTTCAGGCTGCCAACAATCAGCAGCAAAACCAAGCACCTCCTCCTCCTCCTCCAGTGACATTGGCAATATGGCTGGAGAGATTCAACAAGCTCCGTCCTCGAGCTTTCGAGAGAACAGATAGCCCCAGTGAAGCTGAAAGCTGGTTGGCTCAAATCGAGAAGATCTTCGATGCTATGGGTTGTGACCCCGTGTTCAAGGCGAGATTGGCATGTTACCGGTTCGAAGGTGATGTGTTAAATTGGTGGTTAGCATTGAAGCAGTCTGAGGGAGGTGATAATTAGGTGGCTGGTTTGACATGGGCTCAGTTCAGAGATAGGGTGATGGAGCAGTTCTTTCCCAATGCTGAGCAAGACAAGCTGAAGAGAGAGTACCATGGGATCCGATAGAGAGCTGGGGAGAATAGTAACTAACGAGTTCATGTAGCGCTTTCTCCGCTTAGCTGGTTTCCTTGGTGCAGCGGCAAATACTCCTGAAGAGCAGGCCCACCACTTCAGGTGGGCTCTTCGCACATCGGTCGCAAACAACTTGGTGTGTGCTACGTTCAACACGGTAACACAAGTGGCCGATGCGGCACGTAAGCTAGAGATGCTGCATGAGAAAGATGAGTTCGGGGAAGCAGAGAAACCCGATAACAGGTAAACATTCGTAATCAAGCGGTGACCAATCCGTATTCTTTCTATATATGTCAAATATTTCATCTCTTTAAATTGTATCTTCCAGGCAGAAGACTGGGGACCGGTCTCAGCCGGCTACTCAGCAGCAGCCTAATCAGCCCAAGGGAAACGGTCAGACTAACGATCGTTCTGCTACGGATAGGCGTGGCGGTAATGATAATTACCGTAACAACACTGGACACTCCAACGACAGCAGGTCCTAATACTTACGCATTTTCTTATGATTTCATATTATAACTCATAATTCTGACACTTTAGCAAATCTTCTACCAGGAACCATGGAAACGGTAGGGATCAGAACCAGAGAGAGGTTCACAGCCTAGCCGTCCAGCTATCACTGGTATTCAATCTTACGATTATTCGCATTGTCCTTTGTACCCTTTTATCATGTCTCATGTAAAATGTTTTATCAGGTCCTCAGCCAACCAGAGCACCTCCTGGAGGATATACTCATCCTCTTTGCTCTACTTTCCATCGTAGGCACCCAGGGCCATGTCGTCGTGACACTGACGCATGCTTCAAGTGTGGTCTTCCTGGCCATCGCATGAAGGACTGTCGTAAGGGCGAGATGGAGGGCACATCGGGACATGTTGATACCAAGCCGCCTCCTACCACTGGACGCGTCTACACGACATCTCGAGATCAGGCCAACAAGTCTACAGGTACCATCACTGGAATCTTGTATATGTATGGTCAAGCTGCGTGTGTTCTTTTTGATACGGGTGCTACTTACTCGGTCATTTCTACTGCTTATGCCAAGAACATTAGGATGCTCCCCATGCCACTAGATAATATACTGAGGGGGCTTTGAGAGACTCAGTACGCATAACCCATGTATACAAGAGTCTTCCCCTAGAGTTTGATGATAAGGTTCGTCCTGTTGACGCACTTCCGCTGGACATGAATGACTTTGACATGATTTTGGGCATGGATTGGCTATCCAAGCATCATGATACCATAGACTGCCATTCATATCGAGTCATCTTCGGTGATGTTAATGCACCAGAGTACATTCACAACGGGTTCGTACCCGGAAGGTCTGTACAAATCATATCTACCCTGCAAGCACGTGCACTATTGTCACATGGCTGCGAGGGTTATCTAGTTACGGTTCATGACATGGATGCTGAATCTCCAACAATTCAGGATCAGCCAATAGTGTCGGAATTCCAAGATGTATTTCCAGAAGAACTTCCGGGCATACCACCTGCACGAGAAGTGGAAATCAATATCGAGCTCATCCCAGGAGCTGAACCGATTTCCAAGGCTCCTTATCGCATGGCTCCCATAGAGTTAAAGGAGCTGAAGGATCAACTGCAAGAACTTCTAGAACGAGGTTTCATTTGACCGAGCGCAAATCCATGGGGCGCACTGGTCTTATTTGTTAAGAAGAAGGACGGCAGTATGCGTCTTTGCATAGACTATCGCGAGCTCAACAAGATTACTATCAGGAATAGGTATCCACTGCCGCGTATAGACGATCTGTTTGACCAACTCCAAGGGGCCAACCACTTCTCCAAGATTGATCTTAGGTCAGGCTATCATCAACTACGGGTTAAGGAGCAGGACATCGCCAAGACTTCTTTCCGTACACGCTATGGCCACTACGAATTTGTAGTCATTCCATTCGGCCTGACCAATGCTCCAGCAGTGTTCATGGATTTGATGAACAGAATCTTCCACGAATTTCTGGACAAGTTCATCATTGTCTTCATCGATGACATCCTGATTTTCTCATAGTCCAAGGAGGAACACGAAGACCATCTTCGTACGGTACTACAGATTCTTCGCCAGAAGCAGTTGTATGCTAAATTCTCCAAGGTGAGTTCTGGTTAGACAAGGTGGCATTCTTAGGCCACATTGTATCAACAGAAGGAATCACTATGCATCCAGCGAAGGTTGAGGCTATTACTAAATGGCCACGGCCGACATCATCGACTAAAGTCCGCAGTTTCTTAGGCTTAGCTGGCTATTACCGTAGGTTCGTGGAGAACTTTTCCCGCTTAGCACTACCATTGACCAAACTGATGCGGAAAGGGGAGAAATTCGTCTGGACTGAAGAACAATAGAAGAGATTTGAAGACCTGAAGCAGAAGCTAGTATTTACACCTATTCTTACTCTTCCATCTGGTACTGGTGGATTTCAAATCTACAGTGATGCATCGGGGAAGGGACTTGGCTGTGTTCTCATGCAACATGGGAAAGTGATCGCATACGCTTCACGGCAACTTAAGCCTTATAAAGAAAATTACCCTAAGCATGACTTGGAACTTGCTGCAGTCGTGTTTGCATTGAAGATATGGAGGCACTACTTATATGGAGAATCATGTGACATTTTTACGGACCACAAGAGCTTGAAGTATATCTTCACTCAACGTGAATTGAACATGAGGCAGAGGAGATGGTTAGAGCTGTTGAAGGATTATGACATTAATCTGCAGTATCATCCCGGAAAGGCGAATATAGTAGCAGATGCACTTAGCAGGAAGTCAGGAATGATCAACGACATTAAGATTGAGGAGGAAATCATAACAGACTTGGAGCGACTAGACATAGAGATCATGGTACGTGGACAACACGGTTACTGGGCTAATCTTAGAGTAGAACCCGAGTAACTCTCTAAGATCAAGGAAGCTCAGAAAGAGGATGGAGAAATCTGGGCGATAATTTAGAATTTGGAGAAGCAGACGGAATTCAGAGTAGATGCAGATGGTATCGTATGGCAGGGCACGAGACTTTGTGTTCCGGATGCTCAAGAACTCTGGAAGCCTTGTTAGCTGAAGCTCATAGCTCCCCATTCTCTATACATCCTCGTTCGACTAAGATGTACCATGACATCAAGCAGTACTTTTGGTGGAGTGGTATGAAACAGGATGTTGCCACTTACGTCTCCAAATGTCTTACCTGCCAGCAGGTTAAGATCGAGCATCAGCGATCTGGCGGTCTCCTTCAACCGTTAGATATTCCAGAGTGGAAGTGGGACAAAATCACCATGGATTTTGTTACTGGTCTTCCGCCAACCAAGAGGAAGCACGATGCAATTTGGGTTATCGTAGATCGACTTACCAAATCAGCTCATTTCTTACTGATCCGCAAGGAAGATTCGGTCAGTTAATTCGCCGATACGTATAGAAGAGAGATCATGAGACTCCATGGTGCTTCATCCAGCATCATCTCAGACAGAGATCCTCGTTTCACTTCGCGATTTTGGAAGAGTTTGCAGAAAGCTTGGGGTACACAACTTAAGCTTAGCACGGTTTTTCATCCTCAAACAGACGGGCAGTCGGAGCGAACGATTCAGTCATTGGAGGACATGTTGAGGTCATATGCGTTGGAATGGACGGGTGATTGGGACGATTATATCTGTTTGGTGGAGTTTGCATACAACAACAGTTGGCACGCAAGTATCAAGTGTGCTCCTTTCGAGATGTTGTGTGGTAGAAAGTGTCGCGCCCCAATCTGCTGGGATCAGGTTGGCGAGCGAACACTTGAAGGACCAGAGATCATAGAGATGACTAATGAGAGGGTCGAAGTAGCTAAGCAGAAACTTCAAGAAGCACGGTCACGTCAGAAGAGTTACGCCGACAAGCATCGTAGGGACATACATTTTAACGTAGGAGATCACGTCTTTCTTAAGGTTTTGCCGGCACGTGGTGTTAGACGCTTCGGGGTTAAAGGGAAGCTCAGTCCTCGTTTCATTGGACCGTTTGATATCATTGAACGAGTCGGTGAAGTATATTACCGTTTAGCGTTACGTCCGCAGCTGTCGCATGTACACAATGTGTTTCATGTGTCCTTACTCAGAGGGTACCAGTATCACCCCCTTCACATGGTTCAGTATCTACTGGAACGGATACGTGAAGATCTCACTTTCATAGAAGAACCCAAACGAGTTCTTGACAGACAAGAACGAGTCATGAGAAGGAAGACGATTCCATTCGTTAAAATCCTTTGGAGGGATCATACCGAGCGGGAAGCCGTTTGGGAAACAGAGGAGTCTATCCGGGATTCTTACCCTCATTTCGTATTTTGAATTCGGGTATGTTCTTCTTTTCCAGTTTACTTTATCTAAAATTCGGGGACGAAATATTCTTTTTAGGGGGTAGAGTTGTAAAACCCGCATGCTTTTACCATGAATAGTACCCTTTAGATCGTACGTACATGATTAGAACTTTCCTTTTATAGCAAGTTACGTTTCACGTATAAGAATTTTAAGTATTACGTACGTGTTAGAACACGATAAGTATTTATTACGTATGAACACACGATAATTATTCCAATAATTATAATCACGAACATGCGATCATGAAATCATGAACGTAATTTAATCACGAGCTAATATTACTTACTTATATATATTTATTGCGAACACGAATAAATATATTAAGTCACGATCAATAATTAATTAGAACACGTAAAACACGAACACGATAAAACACGAGAACACACTATAATATTTAGACTCGAGAAAAGTAAGGGTTACCCCAAGTGGGGCCCCTACCCGCGACATACCAAGGAAACATGGGCTTGGCCCATGTAAAACTTACTAACTAGGGGGTTAAGGTAAAAACTTGTTTCACTTTTTACAAATCAAGAAAATAGTTAAAACCCTAAAAGTTTTTCTCCTTCTTCCTTCTCTCTTTGGCCGCCGGATATATAACACCACAAGGGGGTGTTCAGGTTGATTTTGATCTTGGTTATTTTGCAAGGATTCGTGTGTGTTCATCCTCATTTGTTTCACGTAATCGGTATAACCTTTTTAACCTTTTCTTTTATGTTTTGATTTAATGAATCACATAAAATCATGATGTTTTTAAAAACTAATTAAAAACAATTATTTAAACATGTTAATGATCATGGGGTAAATCAAATCAATGGTTTAGGGGTGTTTGTGGTCTAGCCGACGCCTAACCGAGCCTCATAGGGGTCTCGGCTTGGCATATGTAACACCACCGAGACCATATGGTCTCGGTATGGTGGTGGTGGTCCTACGGCAGCAGCAAAACCAAGGGGAAACCCGACGTGGTTCGGGTTATGGTGTTAGTTACGGGTCCGGTTCATGGTTTTTAGTCACGGGTCTGGTTCATAAATTATTTTTAAGGTTTATGATTTTACTAGTTATGTTTTAAAATTAAATTAATAAAACATGACATGATTAATTTAATGTACATGACTTAGGTTATAAATTTAATTATTAGATCATGAATTTTAACGTAAGTATTTATATTTTATTAGACTTTATAATTAATTAATTATTAAAACCATGACTATAATTAAATAATTAACATGACTTAGGTTATATTATTAATAGTTAATAATATATGTTTTAACCTAAGTATTTTACCTTTATTTAATTAAAATCATGATATATTTAATTAAATACTTTTAACCTATAGTTTATTTAATTTACATGTAATAAAATAAACTATACTTTATAACTACATGACTTAGAATAATAATCAGAAAACACTTAAGCTTATATAATTATCTTATTTAACCAGCTTATAACTATTTATGGATACTTTCTATTTTTAGAAACTTATCTATTTTAAGGAGTAATTCTATTTTTGGAAACTTTCTATTTTTATAAACTTTCTATTTTTGATAACTTTCTATTTTAAGAAACCTGCTATTTTTAGAAAGTTACTTATTATTACACAGCAAGTATAATAATACATGAATACAAGTAATACTTAATCAGAATAGACAAAATATAAGATAAACACAGTATAAAGCTTAAAACAGTAAAACATGACATGAACATATAAAACAAGCTAAGACATGATATAAAACCAGTTACGTATTTAGTAATCAGATACTTATACACGTATGTATTTATGTAGCATTAGTGATACCGAAGTAGGACTCTCTTCCGTTCGTCTTCTTCATTCACTGGACATAAGGTACGGATTTCCGTCCTTTCAGTATGGACATTCTTTCCTTATTAGGATCCCCGTATGCAGTCAACTGTTTTCCCATAGCATAAGTTTATATGTTTGATTGCTTATGTTTAAATTAGAATACCTGAAGCCATATACATGCATGACCAGTTTCACCTAGTTATGGAGGTACCATAACCACAACACTAGAGGCACTGGTGTTATGACTTCCCCACGGTGGAGTGATTGCTCGTGACGTCCCTTCAGCTTTTGGCCATATTATTATATTTATCATGTGGGGCATATGGGTGCATCCTAGTTACATGTTTTTCAGCAGATTACTCAGTGTGAATGTGGTGTGTGCCTTGCATCCTTCACAAGGAGCTGATCCCTCCTACCCAAAAACCAGTATATTAAATTAGAGGCAGCCCCTCTAATTTTCATGACGAGGTCACCCCTCCAAGTATTCATGCAACGTTGATTTTCATGACCTATATTGGTTAATGGTAAAATATGTTAAACAGTTTTTACAAGATAAACATAAGGCTTTTCAAACTATAAAACCAGTTTTATTAAGACTTAACCGGGTTATTCAGGACTTAGTTTCTTCCGCTGTTATATGCTTATATGCTTATATTATTCATGCTTTATTGTACATCCGTGCACTGAGCGTATTGCTCAGCCGTTTTCCTTTTCATGTTCCAAAAACTGTAGGTACTCAGGGACGCTCATAGACTTTAAGCGTACGTGCATATGGACTGGAAGCTTCCTAGCCTTTCTTTACTTTATGCAATATCTATACTTTGATACTCTTTCCATGGAAATTGTTTAGTCCTTTCATTTACAGTACTTATGTTTGTGTGTGATGAGCTTTACTTTTGGACTATCGATGTTTGATTCCGGTATTTCCTTTTTATGGTCATGTAATGTTTTAGACATTTATCCTTGTATGCTTTGATGACACGCCATAATTACGCGTGACATTCCATTTATCAAAATGAGGTATTACAAGTACTGTAAATGGAAAGGACTAAACAATGTCCATAGAAATGAGTATCAAAAGTATGAAGAAATGCATGAAGTAATGAAGGATAGGAAGCTTCCAATCCATACGCACGTACGCTTAAAGTCTACGAGCGTCCTTGAGTACATGCCGTTTTGGGAACATGAAAGGAAAAACGGCTGAGCATAACGCTCAGTGCATGGTATACAAGTATAGCATGAATAATATAAACATATAAGCATAAAGCAGCGGAAATGTCTAAGTCCTGGAAAACCTGGTATAACTTAGTAAAACTGGTTTTATAGTGCGAAAAGCCTTATGTTTATCTTATAAAATTTGTTTAACATGGTTACCATTAGCTAATATAGGTCATAAAATATCAACGTGCATGAATACTTGGAGGGGTGACCTCGTCATGCAATTAGAGGGGCTGCCTCTAATTAATATAAGTTTTGGGTACGAGGGATCATCTCCTTGTGAAGGATGCAAGACACACACCACATTCACCTGAATAATCTGTAAAAACATGTAACCTAGGATGCACCCATACGCCCCACATGATAATAATATGGCCAAAAGCTGAAGGGACGCCACGAGCTATCACTCCGCCGTGGTGAAGTCATAACACTGGTGCCTCTAGTGTTATGGTTATGGTACCTCCATAACTAGGTGAAACTGGTCATGCATGTATATGGCTTTAGGTATCTATTTAAACATAAGAAAATCAAAACATATGAAACATATACTGGGAAAACAGTTGGCTGCATACGGGGAATCCTAATAAGGAAAGAATGTCCATACTGAAAGGAAGGAGAATCCGTACCTTGTGTCCGGTGAACGAAGAAGACGAACGGAAGAGAGTCCTACTTTGATATCACTAATGCTACATAAATAATATACATGTATAAGTATTCTGATTACTGTATACGTAACTGGTTTTATATCATGTCTTAGCTTGTTTTATATGTTCCTGTCATGTTCTACTAATTTTATCGTTATGCAGTGTTTATCATGTATTCTGTCTATTCTGATTAAGTATTACTTGTATTTCTTGTATTATTATACTTGTTGCGTAAAAATAAGTAACTTTCCAAAAATAGCAGGTTTTCTTGAAATAGAAAGTTTCCAAAATAGAAAGTTTCCAAAAATAGATTTACTGCTTAATATAGATAAGTTTCTAAAAATAGATTAGATGCCTTAATTAAATAAGTTTTTAAAAATAGAAAGTTTCCATAATTAGAAATAAGCTGGATTATTAAGCTAATAATATAAGCTTAAGTTTTACTGATTAATATCCTAAGTCATGTGGTTTAATAGTATAGTTTATTAATTATTACATGTAAACTAAAAAAACTACATGTTATATGATTTAATTAAATATAGCATGCTTTAATTAATAAAGTGTAAATAATACTTAGGTTAAAACATGTATTAATATTTATTATTAATATAACCTAAGTCGTGGAAATTAATTAATTATAAGTCATGATTTTATTAATTAATTAATTACTTAGTTTAAATTTCATGATTTAAATACTTAGGTTAAATTCATGTATTATTTCTAATAATAATTAACCTAAGTCATGTCTAAATTAAATTAATTATGTACATGGTAAATTAATTTAATTAATCTAGTAAATAAATAAACTTGTAAAATAATTAAACTTGTAAAATTAATTAAGTCGTGAACCGTGTTTTATTTTACTAAAGCATGAGGTGAACCGGATCTTGAACCCGTGAACCGGCCTGAATAAACACCTACCAAAACAGTGGCAAACCGGCCCTTGTCGGTTGCCCCTGCCTTGCAACATTACCACCGGCTGTGCCGATGGTTCCCCCTGGTCTCTCGGCTATTGCCGCCGGCTAAGCAAAGTTCCCACCGGCAGGTAGCCGGTGGTTCCCCCTGCTGCCGCGGCTTGAGTTCCCCCTGCTTTCTATATTTAACCACCGGCTGAAGCCGGTGGTGTCCTTGTTTCTGCCGAGACCCAACCAAACACCAAACCACACCCCAACATAAGTCGGGGTCCCTTGTTCTTGCGACTGAGACATCACAGCGACACCGAGACCCTTGGTCTCGGTTGTTGGTGTGAAACAAAAGCAAGCCGAGAGCCTAGGCTCTCGGTTCTTTGCGTCGGCCGAAACAAACACCCCTAAAAACACCATGATTTAACCCCTATGATAAATTTCATGTTTATGTATACTTGTTTTTATAACCTTATGATTTCATGTGTTATAATTTAATAAAAATATTAAAAAGAAAAGGGGTTTACTGATTACCGAATACGTGAAACAATGAAGAATGAAAACACGAACACCCTTGCAAGAATTGATCACCAAAATCAACCAATCACACCCTTTTGGTGTGTTATACCCGGCGGCCAAGAGGAGAGAAAATAGAGATTTAGGGTTTTGATATTTTCTAACTTTTATGTATTATGAAAATATGATTCCTCTTATCTTCTTATTTAGTTAAAAGTCAAATGGGCTTGGCCCCTTTCTTGTGTTCTTGCCGCGGGTATGTGGGGCCCACAAGGGGAAACCCATTATTTTCTGTGTCTAAATATTATACGTGTTCTCGTGTCGTTTTTACGTGATTTATTTAGTTATGATTCGTGTCGTAAACTATATTTATTCGTAATCGTAATAAATATACGTAAATACGTAATGATAAGTTCGTGATTATTTACGTTCATGATTTTCATGTTCGTGATTATAATTATTGTGGATAATAATTATCGTGTCTTAATACGTAATAAATACTTATCGTGTAATAACACGTACGTAATACTTGAAATTCTTATTCGTGAACGTAAACGTGCTAAATAAGGAAAGTTCTAATCATGTACGTACAATCCTAAGGGTAGTATTCATGGTAAAAGCATGCGGGTTTTACAACTCTTCCCCCTAAAAAGAAGAATTTGTCCCTGAATTATAGATAATGTAAACTGGAAAAGAAGAACATACCCGAATTCAAAATATGAAATAAGGGTAAGAAGCCCGGATAGACTCCTCTGTTTCCCAAGTGGCTTCCCACTCGGTATGACCCCTCCAAAGGATTTTGACGAAAGGAATCGTCTTCCTTCTCATGACTCGTTCTTGTCTGTCAAGAACTCGTTCGGGTTCTTCTATGAAAGTGAGATCTTCACGAATCTGTTCCAGTGGATACTGAACCATGTGAAGGGGATGATACTTGTACCCTTTGAGTAAGGACACATGGAAAACATCATGAACATGAGAAAGCTGCGGAGGTAACGCTAAACGATAAGATACTTCACCGACTCGCTCAATAACATCAAACGGCCCGATGAATCGAGGATTGAGCTTCCCTTTGATTCCAAAACGTCTAACACCACGTGCCGGCGAAACCTTAAGGAAAACATGATCTCCTACGTTAAAATGTAATTCCCTACGATGCTTGTCGGCATAACTCTTCTGACGTGACCGTGCTTCTTGCAATTTCTGCTTAGCTACTGCGACCTTCTCATTAGTCAATTCTAACATTTCTGGTCCTTCAAGTGTTCGATCATCAACCTGATCCCAGCAGATTGGGGCGCGACACTTTCTGCCATACAACATCTCGAATGGAGCACACTTGATACTTGTGTGCCAATTGTTGTTGTATGCAAACTCTACCAAACAGATGCAATCGTCCCAATCTCCCGTCCATTCCAACGCACATGACCTCAACATGTCTTCTAATGTCTGAATCGTTCGCTCTGATTGCTCGTCTGATTTAGGATGAAAAGCCGTGCTAAGCTTAAGTTTTGTACCCAAAGCTTTCTACAGACTTCTCTAGAATCACGAAGTGAAACGAGGATCTCTGTCCGAGACGATGCTGGATGGAGCACCATGAAGTCTCATGATCTCCTTCTTGTAAGTGTCAACGAGTTTACTGACCGAATCTTCCTTGCGGATCGGTAAGAAATGAGCTGACTTAGTAAGTCGATCAACGATTACCCAAATCGCATCGTGCTTCCTCTTTGTCTGCGGAATACCGGTAACAAACTCCATGGTGATCTTGTCCCACTACCACTCTGGAATATCTAACGGTTGAAGAAGACCGCCAGATCGCTGATGCTCGATCTTAACCTGCTGGCAGGTAAGACATTTGGAGACGTAAGTCGCAACATCCTGTTTCATACCACTCCACCAAAAGTATTGCTTGATGTCATGGTACATCTTGGTCGAACCAGGATAGATAGAGAATGAGGAGCTATGAGCCTCAGCTAACAATGCTTCCTGGAGTTCTTGATCATCAGGAACATAAAGTCTCGTGCCCTGCCATAAGATACCATCTGCGTCTACTCGAAATTCTGTCTGCTTCTCCAAATTCTGAATTATTGCCCAGATTTCACCATCATCCTTTTGAGCTTCCTTGATCCTAGAGAGTAACTCAGGTTCCACTCTAAGATTATCCCAGTAACCATGTTGTCCACGTACCATGATCTCAATGTCTAGTCGCTCTAAGTCTCTTATAATTTCCTCCTCAATTTTAATGTCGTTTATCATTCCGGACTTTCTACTAAGTGCATCTGCCACTACATTCGCCTTGCCGGGATGATACTGCAGATTAATGTCATAATCCTTCAACAACTCCAACCATCTCCTCTGTCTCATGTTCAATTCACGTTGAGTGAAGATGTACTTCAAGCTCTTGTGGTCCGTGAAAATGTCACATGATTCTCCATACAAGTAGTGCCTCCATATCTTCAATGCAAACACGACTGCTGCAAGTTCCAAGTCATGCGTAGGGTAATTTTCCTCCTAAGGCTTAAGCTGCCGTGAAGCGTACACGATCACTTTCCTATGTTGCATGAGAACACAGCCAAGTCCCTTCCCCGATGCATCACTGTAGATCTGAAATCCACCTGTACCAGATGGGAGAGTAAGAATTGGTGCATATACTAACTTCTGCTTTGGGTCTTCAAATCTCTTCTCTCTTTCTTCAGTCCAGACGAATTTCTCCCCTTTCCGCATCAGTTTGGTCAATGGTAGTGCTAAACGGGAAAAGTTATCCATGAACCTACGGTAGTAACCAGCTAAGCCTAGGAAACTATGAACTTTAGTCGCTGATGTCGGTCTTGGCCACTTGGTAATAGCCTCAACCTTTGCTGGATCCATAGTGATTCCTTCTGCTGATACAATGCGACCTAAGAATGCCACATTGTCTAACCAGAACTCACACTTAGAGAATTTAGCATACAGTTGCTTTTGGCGAAGAATCTGCAATATTGTACGAAGATGGTCTTCGTGTTCCTCCTTGGACTTAGAGAATATCAGGATGTCGTCAATGAAGACAATGACGAACTTGTCCGAAAATTCATGGAAGATTCTGTTCATCAAATCCATGAACACTGTTGGTGCATTGGTAAGGCCAAATGGCATGCCTACAAATTCGTAGTGGCCATAGCGTGTACGGAAAGCAGTCTTGGGGATGTCCTGCTCTTTAACCCGTAGCTGATGATAGCCCGACCTTAGATCAATCTTGGAGAAATGTTTGGCCCCTTGGAGTTGGTCAAACAAATCGTCGATGCGTGGTAGAGGATACCTATTCCTGATTGTGATCTTGTTGAGCTCGCGATAGTCTATGCAAAGACGCATACTGTCGTCCTTCTTCTTCACGAATAAGACCGGTGCGCCCCATGGAGATGCGCTCGGTCGAATGAAGCCTCGTTCCAGAAGTTCTTGCAATTGATCGTTCAGCTCCTTCAACTCTATGGGAGCCATGCCATAAGGAGCCTTGGAAATCGGCTCAGCTCCTCGGATGAGCTCGATATTAAATTCTACTTCACGTGCAGGTGGTATGCCCGGAAGTTCTTCTGAAAATACATCTGGAAATTCTGACACTATCGGCTGATTCTGAATTGATGGGGATTCAACATCCATGTCATGAACAGTAGCTAGATAGCCGTCGCAACCATGTGAAAGTAATGCACGTGCTTGCAGGGTTGATATAATTTGTATAGACCTTCCAGGTACGAACCCGTTGTAAATGTACTCTGGCGCATTTACGTCACCGAAGATAACTCGATATGAATGGCAGTCTATGGTAGCATGATGCTTGGATAGCCAATCCATGCCTAATATCATGTCAAAATCATTCATGTCCAGTGGAAGTGCGTCAAGAGGACGCATCTTGTCATCAAATTCTAGGGGAAGGCTCTTGTACACATGGGTTATGCGTACAGAGTCTCTTAAAGGGGTGGAAATATTCGGTATATTCTCTAGTGGCATTGGGAGTATCCTAACATTCTTAGCATAAGCATTAGAAATGTCCGAGTGAGTAGCACCCGTGTCAAAAAGAACACATGCAGCTTGACCATACATATACAAGATTCCAGTGATGGTACCTGTAGACTTGTTGGCATGATCGGGAGATGTCGTGTAAACGCGTTCACTAGTAGGAGGCGGCTTGGTATCAGCATATCCCGATGTGCCCTCCATCTCGCCCTTGCGGCAGTCCTTCATGCGATGTCCAGGAAGACCATACTTGAAGCATGCGTCGTTGTCGCGACATCATGGCCCTGGGTGCCTACGGTTGCAGGTAGTGCAAAGAGGGTGAGTATATCCTCCAGCAGGCGTCCTTGCTGGCTGAGAGCCTGATAAGAACAATATACATGAGACATGATAATAGGTACAAATGACAATGCGGATAATTCGTAAGATGGAATACCAATGATAGCTGGACGGTTAGGCTGTGAACCTCTCTGGTTCTGGTCCCTCCCGTTACCATGATTCCTGGTAGAAGATTCTCTAATGTGTTAGAATTAAGAACTATAACATGTAATCATAAGAAAATGAGTAAGTATAAGGACCTGCTGCTGTTGGAGTTTCCAGCGTTGTTACAGTAATTATCATTACCGCCACGCCTATCCGTAGCAGAACGGTCGTGAGTCTGACCGTTTCACTTGGGCTGAGTAGGTTGTTGCTGAGTAGCCGGCTGTGACCGGCCCCCAGTCTTCTGTCTGGAAGATACAGTTTAAAAGAGATGTAAATATTGACATATGCTGAAAAGGATATGGTTTGGTCACCGTTGAATACGAATGTTTACCTCTTCTCGGGTCTCTCTGCTTCCCCGAACTCTTCTCTTCCCTGCAGCATCTCCAGCTTACCTGCTGCATCGGCCACTTGTGCCACAGTTTTGAACGTAGCACAAACCAAGTTGTTTGCGACCGATGTACGAAGAGCCCACCGGAGGTGGTATGCTTGCTCTTCGGGAGTACCCGCTGTTGCACCAAGAAAACCAGCTAAACGAAGAAAGCGCTGCATGAACTCGTTACTATTCTCCCCAGTTCTCTGTCGGATTCCATGGTACTCTCTCTTTAGCTTGTCTTGCTTAGCCTTGGGAAAGAACTGTCCCATCACCAAATCCCAGAACTGAGCCCAAGTCAAACCAGCCACCCAATTATCACCTCCCTCAGACTGCTTCAGTGCCTTCCACCATGCTAACACATCAACTTCGAACCGGTAGTAGTCCAACCTCGACTTTAAGACGGGGTCACAGCCCATGGCATCGAAGATCTTCTCAATGTGAGCCAACCAGCTTTCAGCTTCACTGGGGCTATCAGTTCTCTCGAAAGCTCGAGGGCATAACTTATTGAATCTCTCCAGCCATGTGACAAATGTTCTTGGAGGAGGAGGAGGTACTGGGTGCTGTTGCTGATTGTTGGCAGCCTGCACCTCAGCCCTGATTTTGTTCCTCAACTGAGGAAGCATAGCTTGCATTGTAGCTTGGACTGCTGCATTGAGTTGTTCCTGCTCGCGTGTGAGAACCATCTGACAGTATAACAAAAAAAATACATGATTAACTGATCACAACATAAACTATATACATGAAAAAAAATTATACCAATAAATCATGAGAAAAAAAAATTATGCAAAAAAACCATTACATGAATGCATGATGCAGTTTTATGAAAACTTTTATATGCGCGAGAGTGAACGCCTATGGTCAGTTCACTAAAAACAAAATACATGGCGAGGGGACGCCAATTGGTCGGTCCCAAAGTTAAAAGTTTCGATAAAACACATGTGACTAAATAGGGCCAGTCCTGTACCAACCATTACTTAGTCATAAACCTGCAACAATGACATATATATGTATGCATGAAAATGATGAATGCATGAAAATCGACTGTCAGTTCTAGGAAGACCATATGACTACCCACTAATCGCAGGTCGTGTTTTGAGAGCCTACAGGTCGAAGCCTTGGCTCTGATACCATAACTGTAACACCCTATTTTGATAAATGGAATGTCACGCGTGATTATGGCGTGTCATCAAAGCATACAAGGATAAATGTATAAAACATCACATGACCATAAAGGAAATACCGGAAACAAACATCGGTACCCCATAAGTAGAACTCATCACACACAAACATAAGTACTGTAAATGGAAAGGACTAAACAATGTCCATAGAAATGAGTATCAAAAGTATAAAGAAATGCATAAAGTAATGAAGGCTAGGAAGCTTCCAATCCATATGTACGTACGCTTAAAGTCTACGAGCATCCTTGAGTACCTGCCGTTTTGGGAGCATGAAAGGAAAAACGGCTGAGCATAACGCTCAGTGCACGGATATACAAGTATAGCATGAATAATATAAACATATAAGCATAAGGCAGTGGAAATGTCTAAGTCCTGGAAAACCTGGTATAACTTAGTAAAAATGGTTTTATAGTTTGAAAAGCCTTATGTTTATCTTATAAAATCTGTTTAACATGGTTACCATTAGCCAATATAGGTCATGAAATATCAACGTGCATGAATACTTGGAGGGGTGACCTCGTCATGCAATTAGAGGGGCTGCCTCTAATTAATATAAGTTTTGGGTAGGAGGGATCAGCTCCTTGTGAAGGATGCAAGGCACACACCACATTCACCTGAATAATCTGTAAAAACATGTAACCTAGGATGCACCCATACGCCCCACATGATAATAATAATATGGCCAAAAGCTGAAGGGACGCCACGAGCTATCACTCCGCCTTGGTGAAGTCATAACACTGGTGCCTCTAGTGCTATGGTTATGGTACCTCCATAACTAGGTCAAACTGGTCATGCATGTATATAGCTTTAGGTATCTATTTAAACATAAGCAAATCAAAACATATAAAACATATACTGGGAAAACAGTTGGCTGTATACGGGGAATCCTAATAAGGAAAGAATGTCCATACTGAAAGGACGGAGAATCCGTACCTTGTGTCCAGTGAATGAAGAAGACGAACGGAAGAGAGTCCTACTTCGATATCACTAATGCTACATAAATAATATACATGTATAAGTATTCTGATTACTGTATACGTAACTGGTTTTATATCATGTCTTAGTTTGTTTTATATATTCATGTCATGTTCTACTGATTTTATCGTTATGCTGTGTTTATCATGTATTATGTCTATTCTGATTAAGTACTTGTATTTCTTGTATTATTATACTTTTTGTGTAAAAATAAGTAACTTTCTAAAAATAGCAGGTTTCTTAAAATAGAAAGTTTCCAAAAGAGAAAGTTTCCAAAAATAGAAAGTTTCCAAAAATAGATTTACTGTTTAAAATAGACAAGTTTCTAAAAATAGAAAGTTTCCATAAATAGATTAGATGCCTTAATTAAATAAGTTTCTAAAAATAGAAAGTTTCCAAAATTAGAAATAAGCTGGATTATTAAGCTAGTAATATAAGCTTAAGTTTTACTGATTCATATCCTAAGTCATGTGGTTTAATAGTATAGTTTATTAATTATTACATGTAAATTAAATAAACTATATGTTATATGATTTAATTAAATATAGCATGATTTAATTAATAAAGTATAAATAATACTTAAGTTAAAACATGTATTAATATTTATTATTAATATAACCTAAGTCGTGGAAATTAATTAATTATAAGTCATGATTTTAATAATTAATTAATTACTTTGTCTAAATTTCATGATTTAAATACTTAGGTTAAAGTCATGTATTATTTCTAATAATAATTAACCTAAGTCATGTCTAAATTAAATTAATTATATACATGGTAAATTAATTTAATTAATCTAGTAATTAAATAAACTTGTAAAATAATTAAACTTGTAAAATTAATTAAGTCGTGAACCGTGTTTTATTTTACTAAAGCATGACGTGAACCGGATCGTGAACCCATGAACCGGACCAAATAAACACCTACCAAAACAGTGGCAAACCGGCCCTTGCCGGTTTCCCCTGCCTTCGCAACCTTACCACTGGCTGTGCCGGTGGTTCCCCCTGGTCTCTCGGCTATAGCCGCCGGCTTAGCAAAGTTCCCAGCGGCAGTTAGCCGGTGGTTCCCCCTGCTGTCGCGGCTTGAGTTCCCCCTGCTTTCTATATTTAACCACCGGTTTAAGCCGGTGGTGTCCTTGTTTCTGCCGAGACCCAACCAAACACTAAACCACACCCCGACATAAGTCGGGGTCCCTTGTTCTTGCGACCGAGACATCACAGCGACACCGAGATCCTTGGTCTCGGTTGTTGGTGCGAAACAAAAGCAAGCCGAGAGCCTAGGCTCTCG
This sequence comes from Glebionis coronaria, assembly GCA_025667525.1. Lineage (NCBI taxonomy): Eukaryota > Viridiplantae > Streptophyta > Magnoliopsida > Asterales > Asteraceae > Glebionis > Glebionis coronaria. The sequence goes on from CM046880.1 coordinate 418,801,732, forward strand.
GTTCTTTGCGTCGGCCGAAACAAACACCCCTAAAAACACCATGATTTAACCCCCATGATAAATTTCATGTTTATGTATACTTGTTTTTATACCTTATGATTTCATGTGTTATAATTTAATAAAAAGATTAAAAAGAAAAGGGGTTTACTGATTTACCGAATACGTGAAACAATGAAGAATGAAAACACGAACACCCTTGCAAGAATTGATCACCAAAATCAACCAATCACACCCTTTTGGTGTGTTATACCCGGCGGCCAAGAGGAGAGAAAATAAAGATTTAGTGTTTTGATATTTTCTAACTTTTCTGTATTATGAAAATATGATTCCCCTTCTTTTCTTATTTAGTTAAAAGTCAAATGGGCTTGGCCCTTTCTTGTGTTCTTTCCGCGGGTATGTGCGGACCACAAGGGGAAACCCATTGTTTTCCGTGTTTAAATATTATACATGTTCTCATGTCGTTTTTACGTGATTTATTTAGTTATCGTTCGTGTCGTAAACTATATTTATTCGTAATCGTAATAAATATACATAAATACGTAATAATAAGTTCGTGATTATTTAAGTTCATGATTTTCATGTTCGTTATTATAATTATTGTGGATAATAATTATCGTGTCTTAATACGTAATAAATACTTATCGTGTAATAACACGTACGTAATACTTGAAATTCTTATTCGTGAGCGTAAACGTGCTAAATAAGGAAAGTTCTGATCATGTACGTACGATCCTAAGAGTAGTATTCATGGTAAAATCATGCGGGTTTTACAAACATTCTCTTATAACATCACTTGATAGCACGAGAAGATAACCAATACTCTTATAACATCACTTGATAGCATGAGAAAAAATGTTGTTGTGAGCTCGTGTCGTGGGCAAAAAGTGGTGTCACATCATCACTTTTTCTCATAACAATAACATCACATTTTTTGTTGTTATCACGACCCCTTCTTTTTTATTTTACAAATTATAAAATTCAAACTAACATTACATTAATAAAAAAGTTACAAGTTAAAAATAAAAAAATACATAAACATAAATAAAAAATAGCAAACACAAAATACAATACCAAAACAACCTAAAAATTAAGATATTTTGCATGCTCATACTCTTTAACTCTAGCCGGACTCATCCCGATTGTGTCAAAATAAAGGATCTTCAAGTCTTCGTTCCTTTTTTGAATTTCATACACTTATAGTCTTGTCGCTATCTCTCGGTCGATTCAGGTTTTTTTTGCGTCACGATCAAAGATTATTTGTTGTTGCATCAATTCGGCTAATTGTACTTTTTGAGAACCCGAAGTGGTGAACTCGTGAAAAATTGAACATTAGCCTTTCGTAGAGCACCGGATCTTGATCAGCTATCTTTCCGCAACATCGTCTTGCTCTTGTTGACTCGGGATTCTTCCATTTGTACTTGTCTTTCAAGACAAACCCAAACACTTTTATATGAAAGTTCTTTGTTTCCTCTAGCATCTTTGTATAAGACTAACACACGAGTCATCAAAGTTTCTTCCTGATTCATCAGTGTCCACTTGCCGGTCAACATATTTTGGAATTGTTGGGATTGAAACCATAAGTTGAATTGTTCGGGCATACAGTTAACGAACGAGTTTCGTAATGAGAAGTTAGCGAACAAGTTTGGTATTTGATTATAGTTGCCAAAGGAGGAAAATTGATTATTTTTTATGAGCTAGATTTTGCGGATGAGGGAGTAATTGGGTTAGATTAGGATGACGAATCGTTAATTGAGTATTCGGTATTTGATTTTGGTGGTCATTAAACCAAGTGTTTATCTATTGATTTGGATTTTGACTCATGTTGAAAGCTTAAAAAAATATAAAAGATTTGATATAACAATGGATGATAGTATATTAAATTTGGAGTTGAATAAGGCATTTATATTGAAAAAAGTAGTAAAAGTAAGGTATGTAATACCTCCAAACGGTAAAAGAATGCCTCCAAAAAGCAATCGTTACCAACGTTTAAATATTTATATAATAATAATAATAATAATAATAATAATAAAATTTAATAAATAAATAAATAAATAATAATATTAATAATAATATTAATAATAATATTTTGAAACCGCGATGCACGGTACAGTGGTGGCGAAGTGGTTTGCGTTGTCGCCCACCATCTCGGCTGGTTACTTTGGCACAAACACCCACAACATAAGGCATGATACGGTGTTTGGCGTCATCGCCTCGCACCATGGCCAAAACGTGAGACATGGCTCACCGTACCGTTCCCTCTTATAGCATCTACAATGTATCAAGTGATGCACTAAGAACCATTAATGTCAAACTCATTTAGGCTACCCACAACAGTGACCACCAGCGACCTACATTTTTTCTGCCATGTTAGTTTTCTCTCTCCGACGACCTACATGTGACTGGTTTTCACAACAAGATGACCAAGTTCAATTTCTTTTTGGATTTAATAAATAAATAAAATCTCCAATTCTTTCTTTATAAATACCACATTTCACACACAATATTTTCGCACACAACTATCTACCAGTAATTCTTAACTTTCAATATTTTCACACACAACTTCAAAAATCAAAAGGCGTGCTCCCTTCCACACACCGTTGACGAGATCAAAGCTATGGTTCAGAAACAAATCGATTAACAAAAACGTCGTCAGTTTACGATTATGAGGTTAGCCTTTGAATTCGATGCTGCAAGTGATGCTAACACGAAACTGCGCAAAGCATATGAACTACCATGGTATTTTTCCAGAGAAACCTGTTTTAATCGACGCGTTTCTAAAAAAGAATCTGACAATCATTACGACATGCAAAGAGCCTTGTTTAGAAAGACGGTAAATATGGAGACTCAAATTCAAAGTAAAATTGAATGACTCAATAACATCACTCCCCAAAAAATGAAGAAATTCCATCCTAAACTCATATTGATTTTTCATCACAACAACACACACGCCAATATGTTTCTCCCAATCTACCCTCCAATTGTAAACAACACAAATGCATTACTTACTTAGATAGAAGTACATCAACTATACCCAGATGAACATGTATTGAAAGAAAGTGTAGAAACTAGAAGGGGGGGGGGGGGGGGGGGTTGAATAGTTTCTTAAATTTGCTTGTTAAAGTTTGGTTTTTAAAAATCCCTTTTCAAAAACTTAAGCTTGAGTATTTATGTGAAACCTTCTTATACACAATATGAACAAGGTATAGTGCAACTAACTAATAATCACAAGTATAAAGAATAATGAATGTAACTAAACTAATAATAACAAGTATAAAGAATAAAGAATGTAACGAGATAAGGGAAGGAAAGATCAAATCAAACACCCAGACAACTTTGAGCTGTGGAAGTTCAATTTTGAGTAGTATCTTCATATCCATGACCACACCCTATGGGAAATTATTGAATATGGAAACACATTCAATAAGGCTGCCAAAATCCTAGCTGCTATCACTCTAAGATCAACTCCAGGCTCAAGTGCTGAGGATCAAAAAGAAAAACCTGAAGATGGAAGAGCTGTCTCAGCTGAGGACGTTGCAAAGAGAAGGAATGATATGAAAACCCTAAGCATCCTCAAACTTTCCTTGGGACAAGAAAATCAACACAAATATAGAGGCTATGATTTTGCAAAAGATCTTTGGGCAGCCCTTCAAGTTGCTTATGGTGGTAATGATGATACTGCCTTAGAGAAAAAGAAGCAACTCTTGCATGAGTATGCAGTATTTAAAGCCCTTCCCAATGAAAAGCTAAGTGGAGTGAGAAGTAGACTTCTGTACATTACAAGCAAGTTGTCATTTATGGGAACAGTGCATGATGATGTTGATATCATCGCTACTTTCCTTAAAAGTCTTGGTGATGCATGGAAGATTGAAGCAAGGTCTATGATTGCTAATAATACTCACAAAAGTTCCACCTTTGATGATGTTTACAATAAACTGAGACTTGTAGAGAGTGAAATCCTTTTGGATCAAGGAAGCAAGTCTACCAATGGAAATATGGCCTTCTTCTCACATAGTGAAGGTCAATTTGATCAAAGGGAGTCATACATGCACCCCGTTACTGGATCACCTTGTGTCAACGTTGAATCAAGCTTTGTCAGTGCCTCACATTCAGACGCTGACACATACAATGTTGACTTACCAAGAGTTAAGCCTGCTGGTATTGATATAGATATTGTCTGTGTATACATTGCTTCATTGCCCAATGGTTCAGTGATTACATATGAGGACCTTAAGAAAATTAGTGATGAGCACTTGGAAGAGATGGATATAAAGTGGAATATGGCACTTGCTAGCATAAGGGCCAATAGATGGAATAGAAGATTCAGGAAGAAGATGACTTTTAATGCTAAGGACACTACTGGGTTTGATAAATCCAAGGTTGAGTGTTACAATTGTCATAGAATGGGTTACTTTATGAGAGAGTGTAGATCTCCTAGAAGATCTGATGCTGGAAAGCCTTCAAGCCAAATCATCAAGGTTGAAGATACAAAAGCTATGGTTGTCATGCAAGACATAGATGGTGTTGGCTGGGATTGGAGCTTTTTGGCCAAGGATGAGGAAGAGAACAAGGCTTTGGTTGCAGAAAAGGAAGAAGATGAGCATGTTCACTATGCTCTCATGGCACATTCTTCATCTTCATCAGACAATAAGGTATATGATGATGCATTATGTAGTAAGGATTGTCGTCTAAACACTGAAAAGCATAACAAAGAAGTTTTAAAATTAACAGCAGATGTTTTTGATGAAAAATGCAAGTTATCTAATTATCAACTTGCTCTTACTCAAACTAAAAGACTGTTGCTGAATATAAGAAAATGGAGTTTGACCTAAAAGATCAAATCAATATTTTAACTCATGCTCTAAATGCTAGTGTTGAGGTTAGGAACATCTGGAGAGATCCAATGGTGTTTTACAAGCTAAGTTAGATGAGGCTATCAAAAACAAAGATAATGTAGATCTTAAAATTCAAAAATTTGATAAAGCTTCTCAACCCTAGAAAAATGTGTTAGTGAACAAAGGGATTCTAGGGATAGGAGTGGGATTGGGATGAAAGAGTATGCTGGTGTTCCACCACCTGCTGGGAACTTTTATGGTGTCCTTAGAAAGGATCTGTCTCGGACTGGTATTCCAGAACTCCAAGAAGAGGAATTTATTCCTCCACCTAGAGGTCTTACCCCTGTAGAGGAATACAAGCAGAAATTAACAGATTTAGACCAATGGAAGAAAGCCAACCCTACTTTGTTTGTTAAGGGTGACATGCTTAGTGACAGCCCAAATGAGTCTACACCCATAAAAGTGAACAATCCTACTACTGGCAAGACTGTTGACCTTGGCTTAAACGTTGATAGAAAACCTAGTATTAAATATGCAGAAATGTATAGAAAACCTAGGTCACCAAAAAGTCAAATTAGTGATAATGGAACAGGTTTCTTCTCATCTAGACCTAGAGTTATGTTTAGAAAAGCCTGTTATACTTGTGGAAGCTTTTCACATTTGGCTTATAAATGTGTCAATGGTTCAAAGGTCAACGCTGATAAAAAGTCAAACATGGTCAAACCCAAACCTTTTGTCCAGCAAAGTCCACAAGTCATTAGACCAGCCCCATTCTTTACTAAAGGGTCTAATACTTATGGACAAAGGCCTTTTCAGAAGACCAATACGTGGTCTAACAGACAATGGGTTCCTGTAGCAAACCTTAGGAACGCTGATAATGGTTTAGTTGATGGTTTGCCTGAAAAGGCTTTCTACAATGACCATTCTTGTGTTGCATGCCTTAAAGGCAAACAACACAAAGTCTCCTTTAAGTCTAAACCTGTGCATTCTAGTTCTAAACCACTTCACATGCTAGACCCAGACAACTTTGAGCTGTGGAAGTTCAATTTTGAGTAGTATCTTCATATCCATGACCACACCCTATGGGAAATTATTGAATATGGAAACACATTCAATAAGGCTGCCAAAATCCTAGCTGCTATCACTCTAAGATCAACTCCAGGCTCAAGTGCTGAGGATCAAAAAGAAAAACCTGAAGATGGAAGAGCTGTCTCAGCGTAGGACGTTGCAAAGAGAAGGAATGATATGAAAACCCTAAGCATCCTCAAACTTTCCTTGGGACAAGAAAATCAACACAAATATAGAGGCTATGATTTTGCAAAAGATCTTTGGGCATCCCTTTAAGTTGCTTATGGTGGTAATGATGATACTGCCTTAGAGAAAAAGAAGCAACTCTTGCATGAGTATGTAGTATTTAAAGCCCTTCCCAATGAAAAGCTAAGTGGAGTGAGAAGTAGACTTCTGTACATTACAAGCAAGTTGTCATTTATGGGAACAGTGCATGATGATGTTGATATCATCGCTACTTTCCTTAAAAGTCTTGGTGATGCATGGAAGATTGAAGCAAGGTCTATGATTGCTAATAATACTCACAAAAGTTCCACCTTTGATGATGTTTACAATAAACTGAGACTTGTAGAGAGTGAAATCCTTTTGGATCAAGGAAGCAAGTCTACCAATGGAAATATGGCCTTCTTCTCACATAGTGAAGGTCAATTTGATCAAAGGGAGTCATACATGCACCCCGTTACTGGATCACCTTGTGTCAACGTTGAATCAAGCTTTGTCAGTGCCTCACATTCAGACGCTGACACATACAATGTTGACTTACCAAGAGTTAAGCCTGCTGGTATTGATATAGATACTGTCTGTGTATACATTGCTTCATTGCCCAATGGTTCAGTGATTACATATGAGGACCTTGAGAAAATTAGTGATGAGCACTTGGAAGAGATGGATATAAAGTGGAATATGGCACTTGCTAGCATAAGGGCCAATAGATGGAATAGAAGATTCAGGAAGAAGATGACTTTTAATGCTAAGGACACTACTGGGTTTGATAAATCCAAGGTTGAGTGTTACAATTGTCATAGAATGGGTCACTTTATGAGAGAGTGTAGATCTCCTAGAAGATCTGATGCTGGAAAGCCTTCAAGCCAAATCATCAAGGTTGAAGATACAAAATCTATGGTTTCCATGCAAGACATAGATGGTGTTGGCTGGGATTGGAGCTTTTTGGCCAAGGATGAGGAAGAGAACAAGGCTTTGGTTGCAGAAAAGGAAGAAGATGAGCATGTTCACTATGCTCTCATGGCACATTCTTCATCTTCATCAGACAATAAGGTATATGATGATGCATTATGTAGTAAGGATTGTCGTCTAAACACTGAAAAGCATAACAAAGAAGTTTTAAAATTAACAGCAGATGTTTTTGATGAAAAATGCAAGTTATCTAATTATCAACTTGCTCTTACTCAAACTAAAAGACTGTTGCTGAATATAAGAAAATGGAGTTTGACCTAAAAGATCAAATCAATATTTTAACTCATGATCTAAATGCTAGTGTTGAGGTTAGGAACATCTGGAGAGATCCAATGGTGTTTTACAAGCTAAGTTAGATGAGGCTATCAAAAACAAAGATAATGTAGATCTTAAAATTCAAAAATTTGATAAAGCTTCTCAACCCTAGAAAAATGTGTTAGTGAACAAAGGGATTCTAGGGATAGGAGTGGGATTGGGATGAAAGAGTATGCTGGTGTTCCACCACCTGCTGGGAACTTTTATGGTGTCCTTAGAAAGGATCTGTCTTGGACTGGTATTCCAGAACTCCAAGAAGAGGAATTTATTCCTCCACCTAGAGGTCTTACCCCTGTAGAGGAATACAAGCAGAAATTAACAGATTTAGACCAATGGAAGAAAGCCAACCCTACTTTGTTTGTTAAGGGTGACATGCTTAGTGACAGCCCAAATGAGTCTACACCCATAAAAGTGAACAATCCTACTACTGGCAAGACTGTTGACCTTGGCTTAAACGTTGATAGAAAACCTAGTATTAAATATGCAGAAATGTATAGAAAACCTAGGTCACCAAAAAGTCAAATTAGTGATAATGGAACAGGTTTCTTCTCATCTAGACCTAGAGTTATGTTTAGAAAAGCCTGTTATACTTGTGGAAGCTTTTTACATTTGGCTTATAAATGTGTCAATGGTTCAAAGGTCAACGCTGATAAAAAGTCAAACATGGTCAAACCCAAACCTTTTGTCCAGCAAAGTCCACAAGTCATTAGACCAGCCCCATTCTTTACTAAAGGGTCTAATACTTATGGACAAAGGCCTTTTCAGAAGACCAATACGTGGTCTAACAGACAATGGGTTCCTGTAGCAAACCCTAGGAACGCTGATAAGGGTAATTTCAGCGTTGACAAGAACAAATTAAACGCTGACAGGAATGTTTCCAACGCTGCTAGACCAAGTAATGCAAAATAATTGCAACCAAAGGGAAAGGGGTCTAAAGCATCTTCTAGCTTATTTTGGAGACCTAAACAAGTTCAAAACCCTAATTCAGATGGTATTTCTATGACCTGTAACAGATTTCAGTATATTTCAAAGGTCATAACTAAACCAATTGGGGTTAACTGGGTGTTTAATCCAAAAAGAGATGAACAAGGGGTTGTCATAAGGACTAAGTCTGTTCTTGTTGAACAACCAAATGAATCCAAGTTTGCTCAGGCTTGGGTTCCCAAAGAAAACTAATTTGTTTTCTTTATGTGCAGGACATTCAAAAGTAGGTTAATCATTATGGCTATTGGGATAGTGGATGCTCTAGGCACATGACGGGGAAGGAATACTACTTAACAAACTTCACTCCTATTAAAGATGGTGACAAAGTGTACTTTGGAGGCGGATATGGAACTATCACTGGCAAAGGCACTCTTATCACCAACAATTTGCGTTTTAAGAACGTGTTTTTGGTAAAAGAACTCGACTATAATCTGTTTAGTGTATCACAGGTGTGTGATAACAAAAATAAGGTTCTTTTCACTGATACTGAATGCTTGGTGTTGAGCAAAGATTTTAAAATACCAGATGAGAAATTCATTGATTATAGAACACCTAGGCATAAGGACATTTATAATGTGAATCTTAATGGAATTAGGATGAATAATAACTTGTCATGTCTATATGCTAAGGCTTTAGTTGATGAGAGTAATATTTGGCACAGAAGGTTAGGGCACATTAGTTTTAAGAACATAAATAGACTTGTGAGACATGGTTTAGTTGATGGTTTGCCTGAAAAGGCTTTCTACAATGACCATTCTTGTGTTGCATGCCTTAAAGGCAAACAACACAAAGTCTCCTTTAAGTCTAAACCTGTGCATTCTAGTTCTAAACCACTTCACTTGCTGCATATGGACTTGTTTGGTCCAACTAATATAGAAAGCTTAAATGGTAAATCTTACTATTTTGTCATCACTGATGATTTTTCTAGATTTACTTGGACTTTCTTTTTAGCTTTGAAAAGTGACACTGCTGATATTTTGATTAACTTTATTACCCAGTTAGAGAAAAAGACTAGGAATGAGGTTAAAATACTTAGAAGTGATAATGGTGGTGAGTTTAGAAATAAGTTGTTAGATAACTTTTGTTCCAAGAAAGGGATTACTAGACAGTTTAGTATAGCTAGAACCCCACAACAAAATGGGGTAGCTGAGAGAAAGAATAGAACACTCATAGAAGCAACTAGGACTATGTCGGCTGATGCTCACTTTCCCATAGCATTTTGGGCTGAGGCTGTGAATACAGCTTGTTATGTTCAGAATAGGGCATTAATCAACAAGATTCACAACAAGACACCTTATGAGCTATTTTGGGGCAGGAAACCTAATATTGGTTTTCTTAAACCTTTTGGATGTCATGTAGTTGTTTTGGACACTAGTGATGCCTTAGGTAAGTTTAGTGCTAAAGGTGATGAAGGCTACTTTATGGGTTATTCAGTGCAGAGTAGAGGATATAGAGTTTACATTAAGAAAGAAAAACGTATACTTGAAAAGGTACATGTTAGGTTTTTAGAGAGTAAACCTAGTGATCCTGAGAGTGGTCCATATTGGTTATTTGACTTGGAACCTCTATCTAGAACATTGAATTATATGCCTGTTACTAATCTAGACATTGTGAAGGTGACTTAGAATGTTGTGGAAGAACCAGTTATTGAAACTTCAGGTAAACAGGTTGATAAGGAGGTTGGATCACAAGCAGACAAATCAGCACCCATACTTGAGTATGTTACCATTCCTATATGGACAGATGCATTTGCTGTTGATGTTGTTGCTGTTGGAAATGAAAAAGGTGGTCCACAAGTATCACCAGTTGAAAACATGCATGAATCTTCAAGCGTTGATAAAGCAAAAATCTGGCGCTGACAAGACAAATTCAGGCGTTGATGGTTCAAACGTTGACCACCCTAATTCGGGCGTTGACAACTCTTTTGATCATTTATTCTCTTCCAATAATTTTGAACAAGGTGAACCTTCAAATAGACATGGAGAGGTTCATTCAGATGCTGATGAAAGAGAATTTGAAGAGGATATTGGCAAGTTGGAGACTGAGATTGATGATAATACAATTATTGAAGGAGGAGTACTTACATCTACTATGAAGAATCATACTTCTTCTCTTATTATAGGTGATGTGATGACTCCTGTACAAACTAGAAGGTCTCATCAGAATCATGGAGGATTATTGCCAATATTCACAAGAAGGTTGATACCCCTCTTGTTCAAGCATGTTTGTTTGCCTGTTTTCTGTCACAACAGGAACCCGAGAAGATTTTTAATGCTCTCAAAGAACCAAGTTGGGTGGAAGCAATGCAAGACGAGCTTCACCAATTTGCTATTCAGGATGTTCGGGAGTTAGTTGATTGTCCCAGACATGTCAGACCTATTGGGACAAGATGGGTTCTTAGAAACAAAAAGGATGATATCAGTGGACTTCAATGGCGTTTATATTCAGCAGCTGGTTCTACAAAGTTTTCTGAGTATCTTCTTGTGGATGCTGAGTATCCTATGTCCAAAGAAGTTTTGAAGAAAATGATGACAACACAGCTGGAGATGGATTACTCAAGTGACGTGGCCAAAGATTTGATTAGGTTTATTTATTTCCAATTTGATAAGATTTGTAAGAATCCTCCTAGTACTTAGTTTTTATTCAGAAACTTGATTACTAGAATAGATATCAAGTTTAGGGGAGGATTGTTGGGAATAAAATATAGCCAAGACACTTGGACGCTGACAAGAGCAATTTGGACGTTGATAGGAAGAAATTAAGCGTTGACAAGATAAGCGTTGACAAGAAGAAGTCAAGCGTTGATAAGAAGAAGTCAAGCACTGATAGGATATTCTAGTCTTCGCGTTTTATGTTTCTAGTATGTTTCTAGTAAAGATATGTTTAACAATGTATTTCTTATGTTTATCTTTACTAAGAATAGCTGATACGTCAACTCTTGTACAAGGTTCCTTAATCTATAAAAGGAGGCCTTTAGGTTTTAGTTTAATATATGTTTTATACTTTCATTATACACAAGTTCGATTAATCAATCAAAGTGAAAGTTTGGTTTATCTTGTTTGTGTGTTCTTGTTTAAGTATTAATTCCGCATAATACTTGAATTGTTTCATATACAACAAAGTTTATCTACGTGTTTAACTTGATTCAATCTCGTTTACACAAGCTAAATCGATCTAAGTTTGGGATCAACACCTTACTCGAGAGTTCACTAATCAACAAGCTCCTTAAGGTGTAGAAACCATACACAACGTCGCTTAACCAATTTCCGACTCTAAGCTAAAAGTCGAGCCCTAATCTTAGCTAGGACCAATCTACACCAATATACTTTGAGGACTAAGTATTAACCCTAATACATACACAACTTCCAAATAGACACAACTACTTGGATCTTCACAACAATGACACAACAATGAATAAATAAGTTTGGATCTTCAATGGATCTTTGAGGTAGACACAACACTTCAACAATGATAGTGTTCTTCTCTTTGCACTTTGAGAGGAAAAGATGAGAGGAGAAAGATTCACTTCTAAACAAGTAGTAATCAAACAAATGATCAAGGATTTGAGTGATTTAAGAAGTATGTAAGAATCTGAAAGTTTATGTGCAAAAGAGGTGGATTGAAAGTCTGAGAATGGTCCACTATTTATAAGACAAATGTCCAACGGCTATATCTGCCCACGGTTCCTTATCGATAAGGAACCACCGTAGGCGCTAAGGAACCGCAGGCGTAGAGTCCGCTCCCTTTTGTCTTTTAGTGGGTTGGATCGAATCTGGGGATTAAAATATCCTGAAAGGATATTCCAAACCAAGATAGAATATGCCATTTCCAAATTTCAAATTTTCAAATAATTAATTTAATAAAACATTTTATTAAAAAGAAAGTTTAATAATAAAACTTTGTCACACTTAATAAAAAGTAAGTTTTAAGAAAAGATTAAATCCTTGATCACTTAATTAGTATAATTACTTGTTTCTTCATACCTTAAGTGATAATGGTTGAAATGAAAAATACTTGAACTCAAGAATTCTTTTTCATTGTTTTCATAAATTCTTGTTTTTACATATTGTCGTAATCAAAACAAAGCGAGATCAAAATATGCAAGTAACGTTTTTAGGCATCATTGCATTAACAATCTCCCCCTTTTTGATTCCGACAATCCATAAACTCAATCTTCTAATAAAACAAGATTTTCGAAGACGAGTTTATCATTTCTCCCCCTTGTCGAAGCAAAAAGGTTGCAAAAGTATTTGAAGAAGAAAAGAACCGGACTTTGCAAATGCTCCCCCTTGGTGCTTACTCTCCTTTGCTTGGGGCACCAAGGAATCGAAATAAGGTGACAAGCTACATAGAAGGGTTAGTAGAAGAGAAGAGACACCCAACAAGATATAGCAAAGATCACAAAAAAATAAGAAACAAAAGATCCAAGATAAGTCATGTTAAAAGAAAACATGATAAAAGATATAATAAATCATACAAAGATGTATGAGACACAACCACAAGCCAAAATAAAAGGCATAAATCTAATCATAATTAAGCTAGAACTCTAAGATTTGCTTGAACTAGATATCTTGAAGAAAAGAAACCAATGCTTAGATAAAAGACAAGGTAGTGACGAAAGGAGGTGGTGGTGGCTTGGTAGAGATCTCATAGTTATAGTAAAGAGGAGGTTTAACTAAGAGACTCTTGATGTAATTCAACTCCTCATAGATGTGAGCCAAAGAAAGATGTTGATATTGACAACATTGACAATATGTTCCATGATGCATGACATTATCATGTGAAGGAGGTAGAACACTAAAGGCTAGAGGTGTAAGATAAGAAGTTCCACAATCACCATTCTTAGAAGGAGAAGAGATGGGATTTTGAGTGTTCTTGGGTGAATTAAGATTGAAAGCAATTGGAGAGAATGGAAGAGAATCAAAGCTTTCATTTGGGGAATAAGACATTTTGTTTTGAGAAAGAATGCAAAATGCTTAAGGTTATATAGAGAAAGTCCAAGATAATTTGGGGGTGGTCAAAGGGTTGAAACAAAGATTCCAAAAAGTGTTGGAACAAATTTGGAGTTTAAGGAATACCCGAAAAATAAGGTACTGGGCGCGGTTCTTTAACTCAGCCACGGTTCCTTATCACTAGGGAACCGTGGTGCCAATAAAGAACCACCCACAGTGGGTTGAGTTTGGTAATGAGGGAAGATTTTCCAATTCAAGAAATCCTATTTTTCTAGTCTAACTAATCATGGGGATATGCTAAGAAGCAAAGATAGACAAAGAAAACACACAAGAGCTCACCAAACAAGGTTTTTACCAAAATACATAGATTTTTTAATAAAATCAATGTAGGAGGTGTGTGTTAGACGAGGCCTAAGCCTATAGGCTTAGGGCCCGTTAAGTTTAGGGTTAAGGTAGCTTATTTGCAAAGCTATGTATTCATTATAAATACATATGCAATTCTCATTATGTAATCACACAAAACATTCGATCATTATATCACATATTTCATGGTATCAGAGCGTTAGGTACAACCCATCACAATAAAGTTATCCACCAATCATCGGTGAAGATGATTCGGAGGGATCCCGCTTAATTCCTTTTTCTCTTCACTTTTTTCGTAATTAGTTTCTTTTTTATCGAATAAATCATAGCTTCCAAAACCCTAGCTATCGTAACACATCTCCAATGCAATCAACAATTTTATTTTTCCTCAATCACCATTATTTTTTTGTTTTCCCGACGGAGATCATTGCCATTTTAAAAAAATAGTTGGTAAAAAAATGCCGGTCCTACCTAAAGGCAAAGCAAGCCACACAAAGAAGGAAGCCGCAAGCAGCTAACAACTGTCAAATACAATTATACATCCGTCTCAACAAAGAAAAAGAAGATGATTGAAGAAAGAGCTTTCATCATGTGTTCCATTTTGTCCGTCGAGAAGCCTCTCGTTCAAACTGCGGGGGAGTGTTTGACGAGGCCCAAGCCTATAGGCTTAGGGCCCGTTAAGTTTAGGGTTAAGATAGCTTATTTGCAAAGCTATGTATTCATTATAAATACATATGCAATTCTCATTATGTAATCACACAAAACATTCGATCATTATATCATATTTGAACTAGACACAAGGTCATGACACAATGGTCCTCCATAGTTCTCTTTTGTTCTTGCTATATTTGGGAGAGCCATACATATGAATTATGTAAGCTCATTATGAATAGCAAGAAGCTTTGAAAAATGTTTTTAGATTGAATTAACAATGCAAAAACATTTCTCGACCATTTTCACAAAAGCTTTGAGAATTTTGAAAAAGAAGAGAAGTTTTCCAAAAAGAGTTTATTAAACTTAAGAACTCAAAGAAAGAAAAGACTCAAAAGATAAAAGATAATAAAATGCACAATTAAGGAATATGTTCCATTAAGCCTAGACCTAAACGCAAGTAATTAAAAGGTTACCTCTTAAGTGGCTTAGTGAAGATATCGGATAAGTTTTCTACCGAGGGTACCTACTCTATCGAAATGTTCCCCTTTTGAACATTATCCCTAAGAAAATGGTGGCGAATCTCTATGTGCTTAGTTCGTGAATGTTGCACGGGATTCTTGCTAAGGTCTATTGCACCCTTGTTGTCGCACATGATGGGACATCATCAAGAGAAATCCCGTAATCAACAAGCGCTTGCTTCATCCATAGAGCTTGTTGACAAGATTTACTGGCACTCACATACTCGGCTTCCGTGGTGGATATAGCAAGAGCGGTTTGTTTCTTGGAGAAGCAAGAAGTTAAACAACAACCCATGAAGGTACAAACTCCACTAGTGCTTTTCAGGTCCACATAGTCTCCCGCATGATCCGAGTCCGCGTAGACAATGGTTTCTACGCTGGTCCCTTTAGGATACCATAATCCTAAATGTATAGTGCCCTTAATGTATCGGAAGATACGCTTAACCGCTTCAAGGTGAGAGGTTATGGGAGCCTCTTGGAAACGAGCACAAAGGCAAACACTAAACATGATATCCGGTCGACTTGCCGTTAGGTACAACAAACTACCAATCATAACTCTATATTTGGCGTTGTCTACCGACTCACAATCATCATCTATGGTGAGTTTAGTATCCGAGGCCATAGGGGTCTTCATTGGTCTAGAGTCTTCTAATCCAAATTTCTTTAACATACTTCGATTGGTTAAAGAAAATACCATCGTCTATTTGTTTAATTTGGAGCTAAAAAGAAGTTAAGTTCTCCCATCATACTCATTTCAAACTCGTCATGCATGATTTTGGCAAAGTCATCACACAATGATTGACAAGTTGAGCCAAATATAATGTCATCAACATATATTTGTTTGATAATGAGGTGATAACCTTTCTTCTTTGTAAAGAGTGTGTCTACCATCTCTATGGTATACTCATGTTTTACAAGAAATGCTTTAAGTCAATCATACCAAGCTTTGGGTGCTTGTTTGAGACCATAAAGAGCTTTCTTAAGCTTGTAGACATGATCCGGTTTCTCAAAATCAATGAAGTCGGGAGGTTGAGCCACATATACCTCCTCATTGATCAAACCGTTAAGAAATGCACTCTTTACATCCATTTGTTGAAGCTTAAAGTCTAAAGCACAAGCGTAAGCTAAGAGGATTCTAATGGATTCTAATCTAGCTATGGGTGCGTATGTCTCGTCATAATCAATACCTTCTTGTTGATTATAGCCTTGAGATACAAGTCTAGCCTTGTTACGAGACACAACACCATTCTCATCTAACTTATTCCTATATACCCATTTGGTTCCTATGATGGTCGAACTTCTAGGCGGAGGAACAAGTTCCCAAACGTCATTAGCAATGAATTAAATCAATTCTTCTTGCATAGCAATGACCCAACTCTCATCCATCAAAGCTTCTTTAACATTCTTTGGTTCAATCAAGGAGACGAAACAAAAGAAGTTACTTTGATTTTGGACTTGAGATCTTAGGGTCTTTTGATTTAATTCGCCTATGACATTATCAAGAGCATGATCCTTAGTCTCCTTAATGTTTACTCCCGTTTCAACACTAAGGTCTTCAACTCCTATGTTTCTAACATCTTTGACATTAACTATGTCTATTTCATCTAAGTCATCATCTACCAAAGGTGGTGTCTTAGATGAAGGTGGGGTTTCATCAAATTTCACGTTAAGTGATTCTTCAATTACACCCGAGGTTCTATTGAGGACTATGTAGGCTTTGCTAGTTTGAGAATAACCTAAAAAGATACCTTCGTAAGACTTTGGGTCAAACTTAGTAAGGTAGTCTTTGGTGTTGAGAATGAAGCACTTGCTTCCAAGCACCCTAAAGTATTCCAATGAGGGCTTTTTACCTTTAAGAATCTCATAGGGGGCCATTCCTATAAAAGGTCGAATAAGAATTCAGTTGAGAATGTAAGTCGATGTGTCGACGACATTGCACCAAATATTTTGAGGCAAAGACTGCTCATTTAACATGGTCCTACTCATCTCTTGGATGGTCCTATTCTTCCTTTCAACTACCCCATTTGACTGTGGAGTGCGAGGAGCCGAGAAGTTATGGGTAATACCATGAGCTTCACAAAAGGCACCAAACTGCACTTCATTATCAAATTCCCTACCATGATCCGTCCTAATAGAGACAATTAAACATCCTAGTTGATTTTGAATTCTTCGACTAAAGGTTTCGAAGTGATCGAAAGCTTCATTCTTAGACGCCAAAGATCTAGTCCAAGTGAATCTAGAGTAGTCGTCAACTATAACTAGGGTTGTAAAGGTTACCTCCATAACTCCGTATGACGGAAGGTCCAAAGAGATCCATATGTAGGAGCTCTAAACACCGAGAGGTCGAAACCAAATTCTTGGCTTTGTGACTTGAGTGAACTTGCTTCCCAATTTTGCAAGCATCACAAAAGTGACTATCAAACTTCATCTTGGGGAGGTATCTTACCAACTCCTTAGAGACTAAAGATTGAATTAAACGCATATTAGCGTGACCTAATCTCCTATGCCAAATAGTAAAACTATCATCTAAAGTCGTTAGACATAAGTTTTCCTTTGACTTCCTATTAACCTTCATGACATAAAGCCCATGCTTTCTAACACCTTTTCCAATGACTTTTCCATCTTTTACGATTTCACTGTCATATTCCGAAAAGATGATCTTACACTTACTGTCACAAATTTGACCTATACTTAGAAGGTTAAAACCTAAGTTATTTACATGCTCTACGTTTTCTATAGTCATAGAGTCAAGAGAGATCGTACCTTTACCAATGATATTACCACGTCTATTACTAGCGAATGTAACGTTACCTCCATCATTTGCTTTGTAGTGTGAGAAACAAACTTCGATTACCGTCATGTGTTTAGAACAACCACTATCTTTAATCCACTCGTCGGGCTCTAGATCGATTCCCAAGCATATCTAGGTAACAACACACAAGATCAAACATTTGGTCCCCAATATCTCATGGGTCCAAAATTGTTAGTTCCAAACATCCCTTGCATTTGGTTGGGATGCATGAATGAATGAGACATTCCCCATGGGGAAAAGTATTGTTGTTGAAAATTATTCCAATTCATATGGCCATATTGTTGTCCATAGTTTCTCCTTGGTGTATTTGATCTTGATCTAGTATTATTATTATTCCTCCTAGGTGTTGGGGTTTTACTCCTAGGTCGTGGTTTAGCTTGATCATCTCTTTTTGGCATAGGTGTTCTACTCCTAGGTTTATATTCATTTCATACTCTTGGAGGAGTAGATGTTTGTGTAGATAAGTTTCTAGTTCCCATTAGAGGTTTACTCAAGGGCTTGTAGAATTTATATAGACTAGGCTTTTCGATTATAGGTACTTTGACCTTGTTAATAAGAATATGTTTTGGTCCTTCACCTAAAATTGACTTTTCAGAAAGTTTAGGATTTTCACAAAAATCATCTTCTGGCCGCGGTTTCATAGCTCCATCGGCGGTTCCATAGCGATAAGGAACCGCTCCATATATTGGAGCACCGCGTGCAGGGGACTGTTTTTCTGAAAACCTAACTTTTTTTGGTTCACTAGTTGATGCTTCATTAGTGTTATATCCTAACCCAAGTTTTTCCTTAGAGTGAATTTTTTTGTTTAACATATCATCATGAGTATTAGTACCTCTCATGAACTTTTCAAGTCTAATGGAGGTGCACTTAAGGTTTTCATTTTCTTGCCTAAGGTTTTCACATTTTAAGCATCCTAGGTCTATTTCTTTATTTTTCTCAAGCTTAGCTAATTTTTCTTTTAGCTCACTAATCTCGCTTTCAAGCTTAGTTCTAGTTGATTTTAGCACTTTGTTCTTTTCAATAAATTTTAGACTAAGCTTATGCAAGTTATTGTATTGGCCTTATAATTCACTATCATTTTGAGAAGAGCTATTATTGCTATAATACTCGGTTTCAGAAAGTACCTCTTTAGGAGTGTGATCCATGAGACACTTCTCATCTTTGGGGTTGTCATCAACATCTTCACCGCTATCGCTCTATGAACCTCCAACGAACGCCGTGTAGTTCTTGTCGCGTGAAGTCTTAGGACAATCACCAATGAAATGATTTGGATCACCACATCTAAAGAATTTCCTATCACCTTTATCGTCTTTGGCAAATCGGTTTTTAGAGAAGGGTTTCTTGTCGTTGTTTGGTTGCCTCACGTATTGACCTCGTCTTTTGAAGAACTTCTTAAAGTCTCTAACCGCCAAGGCATATTCCTCATCATCACTATCCGAGTAACTTTCATGATCACTTTGTGCCTTCTTGGATTTAAGTGTAAGATACTTTCTTTCACTCTTAGTTTTCACCATTTCCTAGTCCTTCAAAATTATCATCTCATGAACCTTCAAGTTACCAATGAGTTCATCGAGTGATAATTTGTTGAGATCCTTTGATTCTTCAATCGCCGTGGCTTTA
The DNA here is from genome assembly GCA_025667525.1 of Glebionis coronaria. Classification (NCBI taxonomy): domain Eukaryota; kingdom Viridiplantae; phylum Streptophyta; class Magnoliopsida; order Asterales; family Asteraceae; genus Glebionis; species Glebionis coronaria. The sequence continues at coordinate 418,821,044 of CM046880.1, forward strand.
GCTCTCCATTTTGGATGCAACGCCCTAAGAAACTTCCTAACATTGTTCTTGCTAGAAAAACATTCATCAAGTGCTTTTAGACTAGTAATAATAGTGTTAAATCTAGCAAAGGCACTATCTATGGTTTCATCTTCTAAGATGACAAATTGTTCATATTGTTGAACAAGAAGATCGATTTTACTTTCTTTGACTTGGCTATTACCTTGGTGAGTTACTAAAAGAGTATTCCAAATGTCTTTAGCGGTTTCATACATAAAAATCCGTTCGTACTCTTTCTTTGGTAAATCATTATAAATCATCATTTTAGCCTCATTATTTTTAGCAAGTTTTCTTTTAGTAATATCATTAGCTTTATCAAAAGTAACTATCTCCTTACTTTTTGAAACTTCATTATATTGAAATGGTAAAAAGTCACCATTGGTAATAACATGCCAACGATCTAAATCTTTTGATTTCACATAAGTCTCAAACCTATTTTTCCAATAAATAAAACTATCGGTTTCAAAAAGAGGTGGTCTTTGCATGGATTTCCCTTCTAGATACTTGTTGGAATCCATAGTGTAGAAACTAGAAGGGGGGGTTGAATAGTTTCTCTTCGATTGGTGACCAAATTAAAATTACTTTCAATTTGGTTTGTATCAAAACTATCTTTTGTTTAAAGCTAAGTTGCATAATGATTAGGTTCAATTCAAATGCACTAGCAAAGATAATAGGTAAGTGTAATGATAATGAAATAAGTAAAGAGTAAGGAAGGAGACAACCTAGTGGGAAGACACCAAGATTTATAGTGGTTCGACAACGAGGCTCTATCCTCATTTCTACTCCACTCCTCGAGTACACCTACTCGAGATTTCTACTATATCGACAAGCTCCCTTCTCGCGGAGAAAACCTTACATCGTTGCTTATATTATTTTCCGACACTAAGCTAAATGTCGAGACCTAATCTTTAGCTAAGTCCAATCTACACAACGTTGCCTACTTCACAATTTAACGACACAAGGCTAGATGTCGAGTTCTAATCTTAAGGTAGAACCAATCTTCACGACGTTGCCTACTTCACCATTTTACGACACAAGGCTAGATGTCGAGTTCTAATCGAAAGCTAGAACCAATCTTCACGACTCTTCACTTTGAAGCTATTTGAGAACTTCACACAACACAACTACTAATCACTTTCAAGTTTAGTGAGAACTCACAAGACACAACCACATCACTTTATAGTTTAGTGAGAACTCCTAATCAAATCTATTACAACTCAACTAGACTTATCCAAGTACACACATGTAGCTTGGATTTACACAACACAAATCCAAGCAAACACATATGCAATGGATGTACACAACAAATCCAAGTATCCACAAATAACTTGGATGAACACAACTAGTCCAAGTATTCATAAATACATTGGATTGACCTAAAACAAAAAGGTATTATGATGAATATGACTAGCTCATAGATTCATCTTTATCACAACACTAGTGAGTGAGTGATCTTCTCATTGGACAAGGTAAAGGAGGGGATCAAGAGGATAATCATATGTAAACATCCTTAACAATTTAAGTGATCATTTACTAATGATTATATTATAGAAAATAGAAAGAGGGCTGAGAAAAAAGTCTAAGAGGCTTACTGGAAAATGAGATTTGACCCACTATTTAAAGGAGACAAAGTATAACGGATCTATAACGGCTAGCTGTGCGCGGTACCTTATCTCGCCCGGCAGTTCCATATCGCTAAGGAACCGCGCAGGTACTTAAGGTACCGCCACTAGAGTACGCTCCGTTTTTTTGTCTTTTAGTGGGGTAGGAATATCTGAGGTATTTTAAGCCTTCAAAGGATATTCTAACAGCATTTGGAATATGCTATTTTCAAATTTTTATTTTCCATTTTAATAAAACATTTTCTAAAAAAAGAAAGTTTATTAAAAAGTCTTTTGTCATATTAACAAAAGTGAGTTTTAAGAATAATCATTTTGATGATCACTAAGTATGATTAAGAAAGGTTAGTGATATGATTATTACCTTGATGATAGTGTTAGTTAAATAATTCATTTTGTGTTTTACACTAAATTTGTTGTATGGTTTGTTGTGATCAAAACTAAGAAAGATTAGTTAACACTAATAATGTTTTTAGGCATCACTTGCATTAACAATCTCTCCCTTTTTTATTACGACAAACTATAAACTCATTTTCGTAGAAAGACAAAATAACGAATTTTTAACGAGTTTATCACTATCATTTCTCCCCCTTTGTCGTAGCAAAAAGGTTAGCATAAGTCTTCGAAGAACATCAAACTTTGCTAGTAGCTCCCCCTTGGTGGTTGCTCCCCCTTGCTTGGGGCACCAAGTTTGTGAGCTAAGGTGACATGCTACACAAAGGTTAGTAGAAAGGAAAGAAACACCAATGTATATATGATCACTACCTACTAAGTAACTTGAGAGGGAGAGAGAGAAGAAATCTCAAATTAGAAGCAAGTATTTTGCTAAGTATGTCCAAAGAGGTAATTGACAAAATCAAACTTCAATCCAATGAAGATGATAAGCTTGTCAATGGGTTAAAGTTTAGAATTGATGGAATCACCCATAAGCAATTGTAAAAATTAACCATGATCAACTCAAAATAGAACTAATGAAAATAACACACAAACAACACAAAGGTTACATAAAAGAAAAGACACAACAAAGTAGATAGTCATACACACAATATGAGTATCTAAAGGCAATAAATATGGAAAATAAACCACTAAGCATAAGCTAGACTAATAGTGATGATTTTCCAAGATTGCTAAAAAAATAATAAAAGACTCTAAAAAGAAGACGATGCATCATTCGAAGTTTTGTCCACCGGAACGAAAACTTGAATAGGAGGTCGGGTGAGGAGGAATTCAATAAAATTTAACTTCTCATACACATGAGCAAGTTCAATTTGTTGAAATCTACAACAAACACACGAGGATCCATGATGCAACACAAAATCAGTTGATGGGGGTATGGCATCAAACCTAGGGTTTGGTGGTGGAGGGGTAATGGGTTTGGGAATGTTTTCACAATGCCTTGTGAGGTTTGGGAAGGTTGAAAGGTCATTGAGTTGAGGGGTATTGAAGGATTGTGGTGGTGGAGGAACATTTTATTTAGCTCCGGTGATGGGGTTTATGGTATAAGTCTCATTCCAATACTTGATTGGAGAGAAGGTAGGGTTTTTGGGTGGTTTGGAGGAAGATGGTTCATTCTTCTTAACCCAAATAGGTCGAACCGAGATTTTCGGTTTCTTTGAAAGCTTGGATGAGGAAGCTTTGGGTGAGTGGGGTTGTGACAAAGAAATGTCAAGGTTATGGATGTAGGAGTTAGGCATTGTGAGAGTGTGAGAATGAAATTTCAAGGTTGTGTGAGAATGAAATCTCAAGGTTGTGTGAGAATGAATTCTCAAGGTTGGGAAGGTGTGAGAGTGAAATCTCAAGGTTGGGGTATAAGTAAAATGTAATCAAGGTAAGAATTTGAATACAAAATGTGTAGTGTCAAGGAATGTTTAGTCAATTTGAGTAAACAAGGAATCTTGACAGGGTATAGGGTTTTAAAAGTTTTGACCAAAAATTCGTCAAAAGCCACTTATTGTCCGCGGTACCTTATAGGGACCGGCGGTTCCATATCACATAAGGAACCGCGGGACTTTAAGGAACCGCGTCCAGTAGACTTGAAACCATGTTTTTCCAGGGTTTTGGTAAAAACTAAGACTTTTTCAAAAAGTTGCAAATCTTGTAATTTTACCTCTATTAGCACCAAATTATGTTAGGGTTGCATAAAGCAACACATTCACAAAGAATGTCTTGACAAAGGGTGACAAAATAATTGAATATCATTTTGAACCAATTTTAGTCAAGTTTTTAGAGGTTGTGATAGATTTAGGTTCAATTTTAATTTCAAATTAAAGTTGATTAGTGTGCACATAAGGATAGAAACACACAAAGCTAAATCCATAGATCAACATCATGAAACATTCATAAAGAAAGCAAGTACAATGACAAATAAAACTAACTAATACATAGCTAGCTTAATATTAAATCAAGATGAGTAGTCTTCTTTGGCTTGGTTTTGTTGAAAACACTTATTAAGAAAACTCATCATTCATCTCCTAGGAGGAGGCATGGAGAACAAGGCAAGCAAGAACTCTTGCAACCTCCTATGTAGTCCAAACATATCCATCCTAAGGTTATGGATGATGTAGTGGTTATAAAGACAACATGGACAACTAGGACCATGTGTTTGTTGAAACCCATAGTATGGATCACCTAAAAGGAGGGAAAGTGGAACACCCAAAATTGGAATGTTTGAGTTGGGTGAAGGTGGAGGAGGCATGTTCTCCAAGGGTGATGTGGGTAAGAGTGGAGGCATGTTCCCTAAAGGGGAAATGGGTGAGTGTGGAGGTATATTCTCCAAGGTTGGTGAAATTGGTGAATTTGGAGGGGTAAATGGTGAAGTCACCAAAGTGTCATCAAAGTCATTCACAAAAGGAATGCTTTGGATTGGTTGGGATTGTGTGGTCACATCCAAGGGTGCACTTGGAGTGAAGGGTGAAGAGAGCTCATTCATTCTTGAGTTGAATGAAGAGGAGGTAGAACCAATGGAATGGTTAGTACCATGGGTGGATGATGTCTTGCATGGTGCAAGGGGTGGTGAAGGTGATGAAGAAATGAGGATAGGAGCCATCTCATTCTTAGGTGTGTGGAAAGGTGAGGAGTTAGGCTTGGCTACCTTAATCCTTATTTTGAGTGTTTTCCTTGGGGTGGAGGTCTTGGAAGTGTTTGAGGTTTTGGTACAAACCATGGTTGACAAGGGTGGTTTAAGGGTTAGGGAAGGATGTTTTGATGTGTGAAGAACATGACTAACAAGGTGGGTTTAAATGGGTGAGGGGATGATCCAAACTAGTAATGGGTTAAAATCATTTTAGGTGAATAATGAATTTAGGTAACCTAGTTTAGGAAATGTGCAGTTTATTACAGAAAATCATGCAGTGTTTTCACAGAATTAAGAAAACAGTGTAAAGCAAAAGATGTTGTCGTGCACAGTGGCCGGCGTTTCTTTATCTAAGACCGGCGGTTCCTTACCGATAAGGATCCGCGGGTCGATATGGAACCGCGACCAGAGGGCTTTCAAAAATTTCCCATCCCAGTTTTTGATATACCCAGATTTTTACCAAAAGATTCACAAGCCAAAGTTAACTACAGATCATAATCTAATAAGCTAACTATCATAAGGCATGCACAAAGCTATGTAAATCACACACATAATGGCATAAACAATATTAAGGATCAAAATAGATAACAATCCAAACATGTAGCATAAGTTAATACACATTCAAGATAATAAAAAAATTGTTCAACATTACATGTTTACCAACATGTATTCTTTGAAAAACTTCAAAGCTTTCACCTTCTCTTTTTGCCCAATCCCTTGATCATATTCCCCAAGAACTTGAAACCCTTTCTTGATTCAACCCGATGTTCGTGCAATTCCCCTCGAATTCTAATATTTTCACGGTAAAGATGCTCCATATTGAGATCTTCCGGTACTTCACTAGAATGATGAGGCGGAGGAGCTAAGTCTTCAAATTCATCTTCGAATGGGTTTGAGGATGGGTGGGAATTACTCGAAGAGTTGAAGTGAGAACTAGTACCTATGCCATCACCATCACTTGTTGGCATTTCCATGTCCTCATCATCCATATCTTGATGATCAGATTTTCTCGATCCTCGATCACTTCTTGTCTTTCTTGCATATGCCTCTTGAATAGGCAACATAACCCGATGAACCGGGTAGAAGCGAGAAAGATCGAGGTGGGGAAAATCATGAGCAACCCTTTTGAAAAGGCGAGTAAGAAGCATAGCATAGGGAAGGTTTGTTTTGGGCTTCGAAAGGGCATAATTGATTCGTCGAGCGATATAGAATGCCAAGTTGTACTTGGTGGATGTAAAGATGCAACTCAACATATGCACCATACACGCCGGGATATGATCTCGGTTTCCACCAAGACAAAAGACATTCTCCCTAAGGATATTGGCCCATTTGACCATAAAATCCTTAAGGTCGCTAGAGAGCACTTCGTATCGATTCACATTTCGTACATTTGAATGAAGGCTTCTCACAACGTTTCCATCATGCTCTTTCAAAATGATGTCAAGGATGAACTCTAGATCAATTTCGGTGAGGTCATTTGGAGGTTTATCGTAGGATTCCAAGAGAGCATCAAGTCTCCATTTATCCGTAAAACGACAAGTGCCTTCATATGGCACACCGAGAATTTCACCAAAGTTTTCGAGGGAGTATTGAATCAATTGATCATTCAACACAAAACGAATGAAAATTTCTCCATGTATTCAAGCATGGAGTAGGTGCTAAAGAATTCAAGAAGAAATAAGGGGTAAATATCTTCTTCTAAGTTGAGCAAGCAATCAAACCCCAAAAGCTCAAACATAGATTGGATATAGTCATAACCCGTTATTTCCTTGTCAGCGACTCTACCCTCATGGAAACAACAAGTAGAAAGGGATGGAAAAGAGTTTTGAAGTTTGGGGGAAGCATATGTTTGGGAAAGGTTTGGCATGTATTGTCTAGTGTATTGATGATCCTTTTGAAATTGAGAAGGCATGATTAGTACCTAAATAAACATAAGACAATATTTTTCCAATCACTCATATGAAAAAATAAAATCAAAGATCAAAAATATGAGAATGTGTTATATCAATTTCTTGACTAACAAAGGATTGAATCCATATCATTCTCATGTTCACAATTTAGCTATTCCATTATTTACCAAGAACATATGAACTATGTTGGACCAACAATGGACTAGAACATTAGTTTTTGTTGGAAATACGTTTTTACGTATTTATGAAGGATCGGTCGCTCCAACGATATATTAATGTATTAGGCTCGTGATCCAGTTGTAAACAGTATAGCCCATATAGCCCACATGTAGGGTGGGCTATATATATCCCCTCCTAGCATGTTAGGAGGGGTGGTTCTTTCATTCACTAACTTTTCATTTTAATAAATCTCACTTTCTCTCTATACTTTTCTTTTCTCTCCTTTCTCTCTCTACACCCTCATCTTCTTCCTCCTCCTTCTCCATTCCGTTTCAATAGATCAATCTTAGATTACCAAATCCTAAGAAAGCGTAGACCTTGAATTGGTATCAAGAGCCATGGGGTGATTTAAGGTAAGGATTAGTGTTTTTTTTAGTTTTTGAATGTATTAGTGATTTGTAGGAAAATCAACCTTGAATCTTGTAATTTTTGGTGTTTTTGTTGTTGGGATTAGTTGATAAGTATTGGGTTTAGCTTATTTTGGTAGAAATCATAAAACTTTTTGTGGTTTTTGATCAAAAAATCGAGTTTTGATTCGTGTAAAAAGCTATTTCCTGGCCTCGAAGTCTATTTTTTCCAGATCATTCCGAATAGCAGAAACATTCCGAATAGCCACACATTCCGAATAGTAACTCATTCCGAATAGCAACTCATTCCGAATAGCAACTCATTCCGAATAGCCACACATTCCGAATAGCAACTCATTCCGAATAGCAACTCATTCCGGATAGGAGATTATTCCGGATAGGAGATTATTCCGGGTAGGAGATTATTCCGCAAAAGGGTTATTCCAAATAGGGTTTATTCCGCACAAGGTTTATTCCGAATAGGGTTTATTCCGCACAAGGGTTATTCCGTATAGATATTCCGCATAGAATGGTTATTCCGAATAGACATGTTATTCCGCATAGAATGATTATTCCGCATAAACATGTTATTCCGCATAGAATGATTATTCCGAGTAGACATGTTATTCCGCATAGAATGCTTATTCCGAATAGACATGTTATTCCGCATAGACTGGTTATTCCGCATAGACTGATTATTCCGCATAGACATGTTATTCCGCATAGACATGTTATTCCGCATAGACAGGTTATTCCGCATAGACATGTTATTCCGCATAAACATGTTATTCCGCATAGACATGTTATTCCGCATAGACATGTTTTTCCGCATAGACTTGTTTATTCCGGATAGACTTATTTATTCCGGATAGGCTTGTTTATTCCGGATAGACTTGTTTATTCCGGATAGACATGTTTATTCCGGATAGCCTTGTTTATTCCGGATAGACGTGTTTATTCCGGATAGACTTGTTTATTCCGGATAGCCTTGTTTATTCCGAATAGACGTGTTTATTCTGGATAGACTTGTTTATTCCGGATAGCCTTGTTTATTCCGGATAGACTTGTTTATTCCGGATAGAGGTTTATTCCGAATTAAATGTTTATTCCGGATGAAGGATGTTTGAGTGTTTTAAAAGCTTAAGGGATTATGTCATTTGTATAATGCTTAGGTATAAATTCATCATGATATTCATATCTGTATGTATCAACTTTTATGTTTTATCTTAAGCAGAAACAATGTCTAACCCAACCGTGCAACAAATACAAGACTCTAGAGCAGCAGCCATTGCCGAGGCCAAAACCCTCAAGTTCATTCCAAACAACTACCGGTTCAAGGAGGTCTCTCATTCCACTCACAATGGATTCAAGGTAGGTTCAGCCATTCTTGACAATTCTCACCTCAAGAATGCGCTAAGGAAAAGTGCTTCGGTACCCTTCGACTACATGTATGATGTTCAGAATGCTATAGTACATCATGATAATTGTATTATAATTGCTTCATTGACTGCTTCCGATTCCAAGATTAGAGAGCTCGAAATGATTGTAGCTCAACAATCAAAAGATCTTGAGGATGCCAAACTTTAATTTTCTAAGAAAACGGACAAATTTGAAACATATTTTGAAAAACTTGAAAAGTCAAACGTTGTTCTTGAAAGAAAATTGGATCAAAAAGTTTTAGATTCGAAAGCTGAAAAGGATAATCTTTTGAAACAAATTCAGTTACTAGAGTCTAAATTGGCATCCCAAGATAGATTGCTCCAAGAAAATGAAACCTTAAAAGCTCAAGTTCAGGAAAAGGTTTTTGCTATAGCTGCGTTGAAAAACGAATTAAGGAAAAATAGAGGACCTAGTGTGGACACTAAGCTTGAAAAACCATCAATCTTGGGGAAACCGCCTACAAATCAATTCGTCAGACAACCGATTGTCAGACAACCTACTGCATTTAGATCCGAGCGACCACAATCCTCGAGACCGCGGTTTGCCTCCCAGGTTGATTTGGTTCATCTTTCTAGACCAGTCACTCCAGCAACTAGGCCCTATGTGACCAAAACAGCCTTAGCAAGACCTAATAACATGATTGCCTCTAGTCTCCCTAAAAATACCAAGACCACGTCTAGAACTAGTTCAAATGACGTTTGCCATAAATCTGGTCTTGGGAAAGCTATGCAAAAGACACATGCAAGAGATAGCAATGTCCAACCTAGTCAGATGCCTTCTAGATTACCCAACACTGCTAACCGTAGCATGTCATCTCCTAGGAGCATCGATCAATCATCTAGGAATTACTCGGACATTAAATATGCTACTTGTAAAACATGTAGAAAATGTGTCTTTACGGCAAATCATGACTCTTGTGTCAAGAAATTACTTGATGAGGTGAACTCCCGTGCTAGAATTAAGTCCCAGTGGATAGCTAAAATCAAACCCTTTGGTAAAGTTTGGCGCCCCACTGGTAGAACTTTCACTCTTGTAGGAAACGAGTGCCCTTTAACTAGGATAGTCTCCGATTCTACTAAGACTACTAGGGAGGAAATTGATAAAGATGATACTTCACTTAAGCCTAAACTTAAGGTTTTCTATAAAAGGAAACGTTTGCCAGCTAAGATAAGTGAATCATCTACTCAGGTCGCCTCTGACACAAGTAAAGCCAACTGTGAACCCCCACGTGCTTCTATATTTGATATCGCTAACCCATGTAAAAGCATGCAAATTTCTAATGAGAATGCAGGTCCCAAAGTTGATGTTCCAAAAGAACGAAGCGGTCCAATCGTTGTATACCGTTCAACAAAGGATACTCTCAGAGTTTGGTTGCTGAAGAAGCAGATATCAGAGAAACAAGTGTCTCAGGGGATTCATGGTTAAGCTTAATGTTAAGGCTTATAGATAAATGACAGTCTATAACCCACTCTTCAAAGGCAGGAAAGTTTATCGCCGATGACAAACTTATCCTTACAACGAGAAATAAGTTTTCTCGGGCATGAGCTAATATTAAAAACATTCGAAGTTTTTAAGATCATGCACAATGGTTTATCATTAAATATCAGATGGTAACCCGTGCTTCAAAGAAAGGAAAGTTTATCGCCGATGATAAACTTATCCTAACAACGAGAAATTAAGTTTTCTCGGGCATGAGCTAATATTAAAAACATTCGAAGTTTTTAAGCTCATGAACTATGACTTACAGTTAAATGTCAGACTGTAACTCGAACTTAAAATAAAGGAAAGTGTATCTTTTATGATAACTTATCCTCTTATCGAGAAATTCACCTTTCTCGGTCATGAGCTTGTATTAAAACATTCGAAGTTTTAAGCTCAGAAAGGAAAGTGTATCTTTTAAATAAGAGAACTTTTCCTCATAACGAGAAATTAACCTTTCTCGGTCATGAGCTTTCCGTTAAAACAGTCAAAGTTTTCAAGCTCATGAAAACGACTTCTAAGTAAATGTCAGCTTAGGACTCGTCCATCAGATAAAAGGAAAGTTTATCGCCGATGGTAACTTATCCTTAACAAGGGGAAGTTTACAACTTCTCGGACTTGAGCTCGTTTTGTAAGATATTCAACATCTTAAGCTCAAGTAATTGGTTTTCAAAACTTTGAACACAATTTTTCAAGAATTTCTCGAAAGGTTTTTCTAAATCTTTCAAAATTATGTGTTCAAAAACGTTTTGATAAAAAGAGCATGTCTTCTGGAATCGATAATATTTACGAACCTAGAAATGTCATTCAATAATGACACGGGGTTGTAAATAAAGTTCGGGCAGAAGTTTAAAACATTTAAAACATGCTCCATATGGTTTGCTATTATTTCCGATAGTAACCCGCTTTTCACTTTGAAGTCAAGCATTTCACCGGAAAGCTTTGACTTCAGAATCCGAAGTTATCAACTCCACAATCCGAAGTTCGTTGCAAATGATATCTACATACTAGACGATGCGACTGCTCAAACGACGACTACAGCTCTTTAAGTAGAACACGGGTCAACAATTGAGGGGGAGCAATCGTCCAGCATTCAGAATCTTCGATGCCGAAAGTGCCATAGTTCACAAGTTGGTGTCAAGACAACGATATCAATTGTCCATGTGGTGTAAAGGGGAAGATAATTTCAGAAGTTACGAGGAAGACCAACATTCGTGAACAAGAACCATGTGCTTCTTTCATATGATGTTCTCCATCATTCAGGTCCAACCTCGTAAATTGCTAATATTGTGAATTCATTATCATATATGATCTTTGCACGTGATAAATACCTTACACTTGTGTTTAAAAGGTATTTAATTTACGTTTCAAGTAGACCCTCATTAATTTGAGGGGTTGCTTGTGTAATTCATGAAGATAATTGGATTTGCATTTTTCTTCCCAAATTCTCTTAAAATACTATTAAATCAATTGATATTAAAAACATCGATTGGGTTAATATTTTTAATATGGGGGAGAAAATGTGATTTAATATTGAGATCAATAATGGTTTGACTTAATGTGTTGGCTCATCCCGACATGTGCGAAATGTTTTCGAATATCGTGGCATATGTTAAGGGGGAGCAAAATGGATTTGGATATAAAAATGGATTTCATGGTGATTTATACTTACCCGCAACCCATTTATTTCACGACGATGAAGATTGTGGTGACATAAGGATGGTAGGATAGGTTAAAGTCCAATGATTTCTCTAGAATCGGAGGAATCTTCCCAAGGACATTCCATATCTAGAAATAGTAGTCCTTTAGGAAAGATGGAGAAAGATTGTGAACGTAGCTGAATGCCGACCAAGTACTTAAGTTAGCACTGGAACAATCACAACAAGGTGCTAGTTATGACGTATTGGTAAGCATTGAAGGGGTTGAAGAATGAAAAAGAATTGTAAAGATAAAGGGTGTAAAGAAAGTAGCCCTCCTTACAACTTAGGCAGAAACCGGGTCAATTCATATGCTATTGAGATCATTTATGATTCTCGATATTGAAGATAGACATCATGGACCCAGTGATGCAAGGCACAACCCATCCCAGCTAACTCAGATATCTCTCAAAAGATATTTGTTTGAATCACACGGAGACAACACATTATCTATTGATTTATTCACTCCGAATAAATTGGTATTGAAAAGGTGGCACTCCTCTCCAGCCTCCGATCACTAAAATCCAAAATGCACGATCGAGTCTAGAGCCATTTGAGATCATCAAATATCTCGTTAGGACACACTTTCATATTTCCTTGCTTCTTCACACACTGTGAAAAGTAAGAAAGATCTTAAGAGTCCTACGCAAAATCTTCATGATCTTGCCTGAACATCCGAGTAATACGAAAGTATTTACAATGAAGATGGAAATCCTTCTTGAGCGAATATCAAAAAGCTCATGGTAGGTGACTTGTGCGATTCTTTATGAATCAAACTTGTGATAACTGGAAAGCAACAGTGGTTTAATTCTTAAATGAATTTAAACACGTTCCAGGCCTCTACGCAATATCTTAGTGATCTTGCCAGAACATTCAGAGTAATACTATTAAGTATTTACAGTGACGAATGGAAATCCTTCTAGTGTTAACATCAAACAGCACTTGGTAGGTAACTTGCAAGATTCTATACGAATCAAGCTCGTGACAACTGGAAAGCAACGATGGTGCGGTTCTTAATTGAACTTCACTTGTTCCAGGAACATGAATTGACGGCTTCAAATCATGCGGATAATATTATCCAAATGATTCACTCTTTACGTACGCAGTCAACTTTGGACGGTCGAGTAAAGAGAACGGGTTTACCCGCGAAATCTTGTCAAGGAGGTTCTTTATTGAAACTACCTGCCACAAGTACGATATTTAATATCGTCCAACGGTCTTCACCGACCGGAGGTAAAATGCTACCGAATTAGAATGAAATGTTCAAGGCCATGTCATCCGTGTATATTGTTAGTTGCTAACTGTCTTATGCAGCGTAACAAGAAGGTGGCATTGCGGTGTACAATCCAGAAGAAGTCGTCACCACATGCTTATACTACATACAATTAGTACTTCAACAAATTCAAGAAAGTCTGAAGGTCAAGTCTTCCGCTGTATCAAACTCTGAAGCTTTCAAGAATTTAAAGGTATAAGTATGTGGAACATGAAGTCACGAAGAGGCGAATGTCACAAGTGACGAATGCACAAGGTCAAGGCAAGAAAACATGCTCAAAACTTAAGTCAAAGATCACATCAAGCATATTCACAAGAACAAGGTCGAAGACTCAAGCATAGATGCTAGGTTTAAGATTTTGTAAAAAGATGTGACCTCCCTTAGGGGGTGATGTGTCGTGGATAGTCTAGTGATAATTTGATATACGTTATAGGGTAAATTAGAAAATTACCTTTAGGAAAAAGTAATAGTCTAATAATACCAATGACGAATTCAATTAAACACGTGAGTGAGTCGAGTTCGTTGTACACGAAGATCTTATGAATTTGAGACGTTTCGTTTTGATTTGGACAATCGATTTGAATTGGTTTGTGGTTTTTTAAACTACAATTAAAATCTACGAATTTTAAGCTATTTAAAATAAACCTAAAGTGCATGAATCGTAAATCCCGCTAAAAATTAAAATCTAAAAGCTCAATTAAATACTTAAAATTTAACACTATTAAAAATTTAATCTATTTAATAATCTATAAAGATCAATCTATTTAAAAAATTATAACTTTTTATTCTACTTTTAAAATAATCTAATAAAAACTTATTAAACTAATTACTTTACTTTATTAAAAATTACTTTGAAAACAAGTCTAATAAAAAAAAACTATTTTAAATCCACTATTATAAAAATCTAATAATTATACTAATTAAACTTTTAAAATAAAAACATTTTTCTTTTTATTTTTTTTTATTATTATTATTTTTTTATTTTTTTATTTTTTTTTTATTACTAAACAATTTAATTTTCCAAACTTAAATAAAAGTGATTAGACTTTTTACACTAGAAAAAATAGATAAACGTTTAAAGGAAACAAATGACAGTTAAAAAAAATAGCCATATAAATCTAAAGACGAAAAGTTAAACAAACAGTAAGCTAAGCCCAGTGGTAGAGAGGAAAGCTGTTGAAGTGCAGGTCTCGAGTTCGAGACCTGCAGGCAAATTTTGTAAATATTTGTTATCCTTTTTGGCAGATTTTGATTTCAATCAATCTCTTATACATAGTAACAATATACAGCAGTAACTTCAACTTAACAGGCAAAAATAAAATCATACAGGCAAAAACGAATTCTATCAGTTAACAACATAAATCCTCACAGCCTATTCTAAAAAATTAACGAACGCATAGCTCAAAACGCGTCATCAGATATGCATCATAAATCAATTAACGCAACTTCACTATGAACTTAAGCAATTACGGCAGCAACTTATAATCAATGCGGAAATGACAAAATGATTGTCACTTCAACTGTGACTATGAAGTAACAAGTAAGCATAAAGTGCAATAAACCACCATTAAAGAAAAAACGCTACAGTTATGAAATCAACAAGAAGGTATGAAAAGGCAAACACCAGTAAACATCTTTAATACATTAACTATAGTAGCAAGTAACAACAGACATGAGCAAACAATCATATACCAGTTATCATCTAATGGGAATACGCTTCAGCTTATTCAGTTATGCAAATCAACAAATGCTCAACCTTATTGGACTCCCCAACAGATACAACATCTAAAATTATGCAGTTCTACAAAACAGAATACATTAAAACTTAGCTGAAAATCAAAATCTAAATGCGAATCCAAGCTGTTTAAGCAATACCAATCTCCTATCAGCAGATTTATATCAGCAAATTAATTGAAAAGAGACAGTTCATAACGAATGCAGAAAAACATTCAGCTGAACAAATTTTCAACAGTAATTCACTCGCATCAAACATACTAGCAGATCTAATATTTAAACTTAAGATAAAAAAACAGCAAATCAAACCATCAATTAAACTTGACTAATAATGAAAAGATATAGGAATACCTCGACCTTCTGCCAAAACGAAGGTCCCAAAATTGCTCTATAGAGCTTTGTCTTTTTGCCCGTAGCTGACGAGCCACGAGCTAACCCGCCTCTTTACAAAAGACCTAATCTAACCTAATGCCGACCCTTGGCTCTAAACACCATCTCCTTATTCTCCTTTATAGCAACCATTGATCTTTCGACAATAGATCAAAATCTTCAATCTGTTTTTTTATCTTAACTTATCAATTAGATAAGTTGGTTCCCAAATTTTCCAGCTAAGATTAATCACATAAGCTACTGATTAAGCGAATATGAATAACTTCAATAGTATAACGAAAACAGTTATAAATGTAATTGCAATCAAGCCACGATTTAAGGATAAGAACAGCTTTTAAAGAACAACAAATAAAATGGAATTTAAACTTTTATTAAAAACTGGAAAATCTCTTACATCATTTAAAAAGGAAAATACACTTCTACAACTATTTTAACATTATAACTATCTAGAAAAAGGGATACCCAAACTGATTTTGGAATGGGGTTTTTATAGATGGATGAAAAGGGTGGGTTGTTGGTGGTGAAGTGACTCTCAGCCATTCGATCTTCTCCCCTCTTTCTCTTTCTTTTCTATTAATCATCTAAGGGCTGAAAATCTCTTTCTTTCACTCGGATCGCCAGCGTGGCGACTACTGTGCTTCTTGAAAGCTGATGTGGCTTGATTGGATTGGCTATATGGCTGTTGTGAGGTGTCTTGGCCAATCATAGCAGAGAAAAGAGCCACGTCATTGATTATACTCCATCTTCAATCTCCGAATTCACAGGGAATTAATTACCACTCGTGTGCAACACACGAGTTTTCCAAAAGCCCCAATTAACTTGTGAAATTTATTGAATTAGGGTTTTATTGTAAACAGTAAATTTACAGGATGCTATGGTTATTTTTTGTGAGGTAGGAGATGAAGGGTGGTAATTTAATTGTGTGTGGGAATGAGATATAAAACGTGTGGATGGTGAATAAAGAAAATGTGTGAGACGTTTTAATAACCGTGAGTTATAAATGTGTTTGATAGTAAGTTAAAATATCCTTTTGACCAATATTTGTTTGACCACAAAGTATATAAAATACACTTTCACCGTCTATTTTGCCATGATATTGGGCTCTCATTTGGGCTTTGATTTAGGCTTTTGACCAAAATGAAAACATAAGCATAATAATGGGCTTTTAAGGCCCATTAATCAAGTGTGGGTCCCACTTGGCCCGTTTCCTTGACATATGATAAAATCCTCTAAAGTCGAATTCGATTTTGGCTTCTTTGATCTCTATCTTCAAACTCGTGCCGGTTTTCATCGGTTTTCGCGAACTTGGTACCTACACACACGAAACGACAAAACAAGCAAATACAATGCCATATTGATACATTTTGTGCACTTATTCATTGTTTTTAGCTACTAATGATATGAGTAAAATCACTCATATCAAACTCCCCCATGCTAAGCAATTGTCGTGTCCTCACGCAATGATAAAATAAAACTATAGCTACACCATTATTCAACTTTTTACTTTTTATTTTGCAAAGACATAATGTATTGCTTTCATTATTCGAAAAATAACTTTTAGGATCATAAAACTCAAATAGATTCATCGTCCCCGACTTTTCACTTTTCCATGCCAAGTGCAAAAACAAGATCATTGTTATTATAAGTTGGTAGACTAACACGAACTCATGTGGGCCAATTATTCACTTAGACTCCCTTATTCCTAGGTGTATCTCTTATATTTTATTGTTGTCTTGAATGATCACGAAGATGCATTGTTGACTTATTTCGATAATTTATTAGGCCAAAAATAAAGTGAACGATTTAATCAATAGTTAGCTAAAGGACAAAATCTTTTAAAACTGCTTCTCGGGCTCTCATAAAGTTCATATCTTGGCATAACTTGTTTCGCGATTTGAGACCTTTCTCGGATCGATATTTGGCAATGACTTAATACTTCCAACCTTGAGAGACGTTCTTGAAATAATGGTCTTCTCTTCATAATATTTCTTCACTTGAAGTTTTGAGAGATTCATACTTGGACCACGACTTCTTCATTTTTCTCCAATCTTTACTTGGGATTTTGATTTACAACGATTCGGCTCCTTTTTGGACTTGGCTTCATTTATCCTCATACCTTATTTTTGGTCTTTTTTGGATAGACTTCTCCATGACTTTTTGGGAGTATTTTGCTTTTCGTCGTGTGTCTCGATCCTTCATATTGATTTTTGATAAATGAGTCTTCACATCACTTGAGATCTTTAGCAATAAAACATAGCCCTCATGTCTTGTTAGGACCTTTTTGGACTCGCCAATCTTCGCATCCCGCTTCAATAAGTTATGCCTTGGCTATGAACTCTAATCCATACCGAGCAACTTTTAAACGATCTTGGGCTAGAAGCTAAGTAACTTTTCAAATCGTTCAACATTATTTATTGCAATTAAATTTATTAACAAGTGATGGGAGAATAGGCTCATAATTAACTCACATAATTTCCCGAAAGAATACCGAACTTATAATTGACTCTATCATCTCTTGTTCTCCATATTGTAAAATTCCAAGAATGAAATCAATGGATACTTAGCCTATTAAATCAAAGTTTTGGGTTTTCAAGTCATCTATAGGATCTTGCAACTTCTTATACTTTTGCAAGTTTTAGAATTTGCGTTTTAAAGTTCCCTTGATAAACGACTTTCTAGGATCAATTATAGGAGCTTGCGAAAAGTTCTTGTTCTTAACTCGTATGAATTAAGACCTTCGCGTTTTAAAGCTCCCTACATAATAGCCTAGCAAAACTTAATTCAAATACGTTAAGGAAAAGCTAAGGTTAAAAACCAAGTCGAGTAAAAAACTATTCTTATTGAAAGCCTATATTCGTGTCAAAAACACTTATTTTATTTGTTAAAACTTAAAAATAACACAAAAAATTTAAAATTTTATTGAAAAATGAGAAAAACAACACGTTTGGACACGACAAGAGCAATTGCAAGCGATTATATCGATTGACTCCCCCATGCTAAAACCAAACATTGCCCTCAATGTTTCTTAGCTCAAGAGTAACACCCCCTTGCTAAAACACGAAGAGTCTAATGCAAACTCCTAGCATGGAAAGAGCACGCAAATCTATAAGTCGTTTATTAATTATGCCTCAAGATAAAACGTTAGTCAATAATAATCAAGGGATAGAGAGTGTGCCCCTTTATGGCATCAAAGAATAGGAAGATCAAGTGGACCGGCAAAAACCGAACACGAGAGTCTTCAATGATAAGGGTCGTACCTAAAATCACAACACAACAAAATACGAACACGAGCTTGAAAGATCAAGCCTTATTAGATGTTAGAAAATAGAAAGAAGATAGAATGTATGGGACTCCCCCACAAGGCACCTCGTTTTTGTTCACCGAGTCATGAGCTCGACTCGATCCCCGCATTCATTGGTCCTTAGGGAAAGTGGTAAAAACCGGCATATTGGAATAAAAACCAACATAAAGCACGATGCCGGGGTCAAAGATCTTATCCTCGTTGTCGGATGACAAACGAAAGGATAAAACTCCAACACAAATCTCTAAAAAGAGATGAAAATCACAAATGATATGGATGTAGCATGCTCCCCGAGATAGACTCGCACCAAGATGATAGAAAAATCTTTCATTTATTACATCGGTGAAAGGCCGAGATTCCCCTAAATCAACGATTCCGGGATCGAATACCTCGTCCTCGGTGGAGAAAGGAAAGGATAACACGGTGTCGTCCCCCCATGCTAATCCATGATCATAGAAAGCACAAGGTAATGGTGGGATAAAAATCTCATCCATTGTAGAATCAACATTCTTAGCTTTAACGACCAATTCACCCTTAGAAATGTGATCAATGGGGTCATGGTACTCAATATGAGACACATGAAAAACCCGCACATTAAGGTCAAAGTGGGTGGGAGAAGGACTTGGGACGAACTCATCATCAAGTAAATTCTCTAAAAAGAGAGCGTCCCCCTTCGGGTCGATATCATCAACACCCGGTGGTATCGAATCATGAGAAGCAAGAAAAGTGTCAATCTCCTCCATAAGCGGATCACTATCCTCAACGGGAATAAGAGATGGAGAGAAAGACTTTCTAATAGGCTTAGAATTTAAAGCCTCGATCCTAGAAATGAGAAGATAGACGTTGGATAATTTCTCACGAAGAACCACGTCTTCCACATCTAAATGAGTAAGTTCATCGGCGAACTTCTTAAGGATCGGAATAGTCAAATCAACCTCATTTCCCGGTGGAAATGGGTCTAAAGGAGCAAGTTCAAAAGTGAACCTCTCATAAAATGGATCACTATCATCCTCATTTCCCGGTGGAAATGGGTGAAGAAGAGTAGGTTCATCGGTGATCCCCTCAAAATCCGAATCGTGAATATCATCTTTATAAGAAAGTTCATCGGAGAACTCCTCATTAGACAATTCACTAGAAGTAGAATCATTCTCAAAATCTTCATTTCCATCACAATTTTCATCATTAGAATTAAAATTATCAAAGTGAATGGAAGAAGTAGAGTCATCACAATGTGGCAAATCACACATCTCATTGGAAATACCGTCAAACTCTCTTGGGTTTTGGACAAGAATAGAGCTAATATGCTCGTCCCCCTTGCTTAGAGAATTTTCAAGTTCCACGATGGAAGAATCATGAATAGGAGTGGTGATGTCATGAGAGATTTCCTCATCATCTAGGATGGGAGAATCCTCGGGCTCCAAGATACGAATAGGACAAACAATAGCACTAGACGAAGGATGAAGAGCAATAAGATCTCGCAAAGAAATAGTACTATCCTCGTCATCATCCAAAAGAAGAGAACGCTCGAGTTCACGATTAGCAAGATATCTTTCTTCCTCTTGAATTTTTTCTTTCTTTCGAATTTCAATGCTTAATCCATTATAATCTTGCGAAAGTTGTCGAATCCTTAGTTCACAATCTCGTCTAAATCCCTCATCAATTATTTCTCCATGAAATCGACGACTTCCTAATTCATTCGTAATGTCATTAATCTCTTGATTAATTTGTCTCTTTTCAAGCAACAATTCTTCAATACTTTTTTCAACAATTTCAACATTTCGTTCAATTTCGAAAGAATATTGTGGAGATTGGTCAAAACCGGAAGAAATCGAATTATAGCAAGGATTAGGCTCATAAAAATTTTGATCCATCGGTTGACAACAAAAACTCTCGTGAGGACCTCCACAATGCTCACAACAAAGATATTGTTGTGATAAACTCGGTAAATCTTGTGGATAACAATTATCATTAAAGTTTTGATTGTAGCTCGGTTCTTGCTTGTAATTAAGCGAGAATCGATGCGAACAATCATTGCCAAAATGAGAATCGTTCCCACAAAACTCACTCGAGGGTGTCTCGTATGTGGGGTGTGGAGGTGGATTGAAATCGAGAGAATTATTCGAAAAATTCGGATTTCCACATGAAGTAATATCATTACAATAAGGACAAAATCCAACACGTATATCGTGACGTAAGTCATTTCCACAACGCTCACACGTGCACCACCGACATGGTGAAAAAACATATAACGGTTCTCCACACCCTTCACAATTGACGAAAGAAGAATTAAAATTTAGAGGGTGAGGAGAAAAAGAATTTAACATGATAGAGGATTAAGAAGATTATTTTTGGTATTTTTCATAAAAACGATACATACTATATAAGAAAATAACAAAACTTTCCGAGGACGGAAAGGGTCTTCAAATCCACGATCAACAAATCTCCACAAAGACGAATCGTACACAAGATCCCCGGCAGCGGCGCCAAAATTTTTGATGTGTCGTGGATAGTCTAGTGATAATTTGATATACGTTATAGGGTAAATTAGAAAATTACCTTTAGGAAAAAGTAATAGTCTAATAATACCAATGACGAATTCAATTAAACACGTGAGTGAGTCGAGTTCGTTGTACACGAAGATCTTATGAATTTGAGACGTTTCGTTTTGATTTGGACAATCGATTTGAATTGGTTTGTGGTTTTTTAAACTACAATTAAAATCTACGAATTTTAAGCTATTTAAAATAAACCTAAAGTGCATGAATCGTAAACCCCGCTAAAAATTAAAATCTAAAAGCTCAATTAAATACTTAAAATTTAACACTATTAAAAATTTAATCTATTTAATAATCTATAAAGATCAATCTATTTAAAAAATTATAACTTTTTATTCTACTTTTAAAATAATCTAATAAAAACTTATTAAACTAATTACTTTACTTTATTAAAAATTACTTTGAAAACAAGTCTAATAAAAAAAAACTATTTTAAATCCACTATTATAAAAATCTAATAATTATACTAATTAAACTTTTAAAATAAAAACATTTTTCTTTTTTTTTTTTTTTATTATTATTATTTTTTTATTTTTTTATTTTTTTTTATTACTAAACAATTTAATTTTCCAAACTTAAATAAAAGTGATTAGACTTTTTACACTAGAAAAAATAGATAAACGTTTAAAGGAAACAAATGACAGTTAAAAAAAATAGCCATATAAATCTAAAGACGAAAAGTTAAACAAACAGTAAGCTAAGCCCAGTGGTAGAGAGGAAAGCTGTTGAAGTGCAGGTCTCGAGTTCGAGACCTGCAGGCAAATTTTGTAAATATTTGTTATCCTTTTTGGCAGATTTTGATTTCAATCAATCTCTTATACATAGTAACAATATACAGCAGTAACTTCAACTTAACAGGCAAAAATAAAATCATACAGGCAAAAACGAATTCTATCAGTTAACAACATAAATCCTCACAGCCTATTCTAAAAAATTAACGAACGCATAGCTCAAAACGCGTCATCAGATATGCATCATAAATCAATTAACGCAACTTCACTATGAACTTAAGCAATTACGGCAGCAACTTATAATCAATGCGGAAATGACAAAATGATTGTCACTTCAACTGTGACTATGAAGTAACAAGTAAGCATAAAGTGCAATAAACCACCATTAAAGAAAAAACGCTACAGTTATGAAATCAACAAGAAGGTATGAAAAGGCAAACACCAGTAAACATCTTTAATACATTAACTATAGTAGCAAGTAACAACAGACATGAGCAAACAATCATATACCAGTTATCATCTAATGGGAATACGCTTCAGCTTATTCAGTTATGCAAATCAACAAATGCTCAACCTTATTGGACTCCCCAACAGATACAACATCTAAAATTATGCAGTTCTACAAAACAGAATACATTAAAACTTAGCTGAAAATCAAAATCTAAATGCGAATCCAAGCTGTTTAAGCAATACCAATCTCCTATCAGCAGATTTATATCAGCAAATTAATTGAAAAGAGACAGTTCATAACGAATGCAGAAAAACATTCAGCTGAACAAATTTTCAACAGTAATTCACTCGCATCAAACATACTAGCAGATCTAATATTTAAACTTAAGATAAAAAAACAGCAAATCAAACCATCAATTAAACTTGACTAATAATGAAAAGATATAGGAATACCTCGACCTTCTGCCAAAACGAAGGTCCCAAAATTGCTCTATAGAGCTTTGTCTTTTTGCCCGTAGCTGACGAGCCACGAGCTAACCCGCCTCTTTACAAAAGACCTAATCTAACCTAATGCCGACCCTTGGCTCTAAACACCATCTCCTTATTCTCCTTTATAGCAACCATTGATCTTTCGACAATAGATCAAAATCTTCAATCTGTTTTTTTATCTTAACTTATCAATTAGATAAGTTGGTTCCCAAATTTTCCAGCTAAGATTAATCACATAAGCTACTGATTAAGCGAATATGAATAACTTCAATAGTATAACGAAAACAGTTATAAATGTAATTGCAATCAAGCCACGATTTAAGGATAAGAACAGCTTTTAAAGAACAACAAATAAAATGGAATTTAAACTTTTATTAAAAACTGGAAAATCTCTTACATCATTTAAAAAGGAAAATACACTTCTACAACTATTTTAACATTATAACTATCTAGAAAAAGGGATACCCAAACTGATTTTGGAATAGGGTTTTTATAGATGGATGAAAAGGGTGGGTTGTTGGTGGTGAAGTGACTCTCAGCCATTCGATCTTCTCCCCTCTTTCTCTTTCTTTTCTATTAATCATCTAAGGGCTGAAAATCTCTTTCTTTCACTCGGATCGCCAGCGTGGCGACTACTGTGCTTCTTGAAAGCTGATGTGGCTTGATTGGATTGGCTATATGGCTGTTGTGAGGTGTCTTGGCCAATCATAGCAGAGAAAAGAGCCACGTCATTGATTATACTCCATCTTCAATCTCCGAATTCACAGGGAATTAATTACCACTCGTGTGCAACACACGAGTTTTCCAAAAGCCCCAATTAACTTGTGAAATTTATTGAATTAGGGTTTTATTGTAAACAGTAAATTTACAGGATGCTATGGTTATTTTTTGTGAGGTAGGAGATGAAGGGTGGTAATTTAATTGTGTGTGGGAATGAGATATAAAACGTGTGGATGGTGAATAAAGAAAATGTGTGAGACGTTTTAATAACCGTGAGTTATAAATGTGTTTGATAGTAAGTTAAAATATCCTTTTGACCAATATTTGTTTGACCACAAAGTATATAAAATACACTTTCACCGTCTATTTTGCCATGATATTGGGCTCTCATTTGGGCTTTGATTTAGGCTTTTGACCAAAATGAAAACATAAGCATAATAATGGGCTTTTAAGGCCCATTAATCAAGTGTGGGTCCCACTTGGCCCGTTTCCTTGACATATGATAAAATCCTCTAAAGTCGAATTCGATTTTGGCTTCTTTGATCTCTATCTTCAAACTCGTGCCGGTTTTCATCGGTTTTCGCGAACTTGGTACCTACACACACGAAACGACAAAACAAGCAAATACAATGCCATATTGATACATTTTGTGCACTTATTCATTGTTTTTAGCTACTAATGATATGAGTAAAATCACTCATATCAGGGGGAGATTGTTGGAAATATGTTTTTCCCAATAAAGTCTCGGTCACATCTTAGTTAGCATAGATCACGAGATATAGAATATTTAGAACTTTGTAACTTGGAGCGACCTTTCTTAGGGGGAGATTGTTGGAAATACGTTTTTACGTATTTATGAATGATCGGTCGCTCCAACGATATATTAATGTATTAGGCTCGTGATCCAGTTGTAAACAGTATAGCCCATATAGCCCACATGTAGGGTGGGCTATATATATCCCCTCCTAGCATGTTAGGAGGGGTGGTTCTTTCATTCACTAACTTTTCATTTTAATAAATCTCACTTTCTCTCTCTACTTTTCTTTTCTCTCCTTTCTCTCTCTACACCCTCATCTTCTTCCTCCTCCTTCTCCATTCCATTTCAATAGATCAATCTTAGATTACCAAATCCTAAAAAAGCGTAGACCTTCAGTTTTTCAAAACAAGGTTTTTAGGTAAGCATTAACAATGTCATTACCTACTTGTTCATGGGTTCATCTCAAATCCATCTTTTAACAAAAACCATTTAGCCAAAATTCGGATTTGTTCTACAAGTGGGTTTTAGTGAAATCTTAATGAGTATGAACCTAAGGAATCATAGTAAAATAACCATGTCAACCCACATTCCTATTAAGGTTTTAATTCAATTTCAATTTTAAAAATCCCCAATTATGAAAGGATGAACCCTAGAATAAAATAGATGAAATTGAAAGAAAATACTTACAATTAATTGGTGTTAGATGAAGGATGAGTGAAACCCACAACTTGTAATCAATTAATTTGAGTGATTGGATGTTTTTGAAGCTTCAACAATGGTGGAAAACAAGAAAAATGTCGACTGTGTGTTTTTAGGAGAGAGAGCTAGTGGTTTGAAAAGAATAAAATAATCAAACTGGCGCTCTGACAAAAGTTTCTGCCCGCGGTACCTTATCGATAAGGAACCGCGGGTTTGAGCCGCTGAGATAAAGAACCGCCTACAGAGGCTGGTTTTTATCAATGAAGAACGCCAAATTTTAAAAACCAAGTTTTTCTAAAATACTTAAAATTATATCATGAGCCTTTTAAAATATCATTAGATCGTCATAACACTAAGCAATATGCCTTAACGAAGGATTACGAGTTGAATCAAGATCGAAAAAACTGAAACGGACAAACGACTACTCGTAGCAAAATAGCAAAGTGGAGAGAAGTCAAGGGAAGTGAATCAAGACTAGGACCAATGCTCAAGGGATTAATGACAATCTTCAAATAGTGGTAACGAAGAGCTTGTGTCATTTATAGTAGTTTAAGACGTGCCTTTCCGGCGAAACGTTAAACGGCTTTGGTAATGAATAAACACAAAGCAATTATTCAAGTATAGACTAAGATCACTTTCAATAATAGTCTTAGTCTAAACCAAAATATGAGCAAGGTATTAATTCACTTTCTCTCCCACAAAGGGTCTACTAACCGTATGGGTGCAAACCATGGAAATCATGCTTGATACTTTAAGCTACTACTAACTCACTCTACATCACCATAGTGAGTCAAGTATCCAAGCAATGAAGGTTTGAGAGGATAAAAGAAAATAATCACAAACCACAAACAAATGTCAAGGCAAGGATGCCAAGAGCAAGCACATAGTCAAGTAATGATCAAAAGAATGATCAAAGAGCGTGTGGAAGAACGAAAGCGTACCTTGGCCACAAAGAGCAATCCATGAAGGAATAAATGCTATGCCCAACAATGACTATGATGAGTACTAAGTCTTCAAGGACTAGTATGATTCCTAATCATCTTGGTATCATCATTCAAAGATGTTAAAGATCAATGAAGATGAGTCTTCTACAAGTACAAGTAACTCAATCCACAACCAATTAAGTGATTGATCTTCATGAGTACCTACACAAAGCAAGATGCAAACTAGTAGATACATTTCAAGAGTAGATCTAAAATGAATAAATTCTACTAATCTAAGTGGGATGTAATATTACCAATTAAAGGACCTATTTTTCAAGAATAAAATAGTTTTGACCAAAGAGAAACTTTAGTACGACTTGACCTTCTAATTTAAGGAGACAATGGATCGATCCAAGTTTCAAAGTACAATATACTTCAAAGATCTTGAGTGACCATCGCTCTGATACCAATTGTAGAAACTAGAAGGGGGGTTGCATAGTTTCTCTTCGATTGGTGACCAAATTAAAATTACTTACAATTTGGTTTGTATCAAAACTATCTTTTGCTTGAAGCTAAGTTGCATAATGATTAGGTTCAATTCAAATGCACTAGCAAAGATAATAGGTAAGTGTAATGATAATGAAATAAGTAAAGAGTAAGGAAGGAGACAACCTAGTGGGAAGACACCAAGATTTATAGTGGTTCGACAACGAGGCTCTATCCTCGTTTCTACTCCACTCCTCGAGTACACCTACTCGATATTTCCACTATATCGACAAGCTCCCTTCTCGGCGTAGAAAACCTTACATCGTTTCTTACATTATTATCCGACACTAAGCTAAATATCGAGACCTAATCTTTAGCTAGGACCAATCTACACAACGTTGCCTACTTCACAATTTAACGACACAAGGCTAGATGTCGAGTTCTAATCTTAAGGTAGAACCAATCTTCACGACGTTGCCTACTTCACCATTTTACGACACAAGGCTGGATGCCGAGTTCTAATCGAAAGCTAGAACCAATCTTCACAACTCTTCACTTTGAAGCTAAGTGAGAACTTCACACAACACAACTACTAATCACTTTCAAGTTTAGTGAGAACTCACAAGACACAACCACATCACTTTATAGTTTAGTGAGAACTCCTAATCAAATCTATTACAACTCAACTAGACTTATCCAAGTACACACATGTAGCTTGGATTTACACAACACAAATCCAAGCAAACACATATGCAATGGATGTACACAACAAATCCAAGTATCCACAAATAACTTGGATGAACACAACTAGTCCAAGTATTCATAAATACATTGGATTGACCTAAAACAAAAAGGTATTATGATGAATATGACTAGCTCATAGATTCATCTTTATCACAACACTAGTGAGTGAGTGATCTTCTCATTGGACAAGGTAAAGGAGGGGATCAAGAGGATAATCATATGTAAACATCCTTAAAAATTTAAGTGGTCATTTACTAATGATTATACTATAGAAAATAGAAAGAGGGCTGAGAAAAACGTCCAAGAGGCTTACTGGAAAATGAGATTTGACCCACTATTTAAAGGAGACAAAGTATAACGGATCTATAACGGCTAGCTGTGCGCGGTACCTTATCTCGCCTGGCGGTTCCATATCGCTAAGGAACCGCGTAGGTACTTAAGGTACCGCCACTAGAGTACGCTCCGTTTTTTGTCTTTTGGTGGGGTAGGAATATCTGAGGTATTTTAAGCCTTCAAAGGATATTCTAACAGCATTTGGAATATGCTATTTTCAAATTTTCATTTTCCATTTTAATAAAACATTTTCTAAAAAAAGAAAGTTTATTAAAAAGTCTTTTGTCATATTAACAAAAGTGAGTTTTAAGAATAATCATTTTGATGATCACTAAGTATGATTAAGAAAGGTTAGTGATATGATTATTACCTTGATGATAGTGTTAGTTAAATAATTCATTTTGTGTTTTACACTAAATGTGTTGTATGGTTTGTTGTGATCAAAACTAAGAAAGATTAGTTAACACTAATAATGTTTTTAGGCATCACTTGCATTAACACATAGATCGATTCAAGTTTTAAAATACAATATATTTTAAAAAATCTTGAACAACCACGCTCTGGTACTAATTGTAGAAACTAGAAGGGGGGTTGAATAGTTTCTTAAATTTGCTTGTTAAAGTTTGGTTTTTAAAAATCCTTTTTTCAAAAACATAAGCTTGAGTATTTATGTGAAACCTTCTTATACACAATATGAACAAGGTATAGTGCAACTAACTAATAATCACAAGTATAAAGAATAATGAATGTAACTAAACTAATAATCACAAGTATAAAGAATAAATAATGTAAAGAGATAAGGGAAGGAAAGATCAAACCAATCACCAAGGATTTATAGTGGTTCGGCAACGAAGCTCACTCCTCGTTCCTACTCCACTCCTCGAGTACTCCTTACTCGAGAGTTCACTAATCAACAAGCTCCTTAAGGTGGAGAAACCGTACACAACGTCTCTTAACCAATTTCCGACTCTAAGCTAAAAGTCGAGCCCTAATCTTAGCTAGGACCAATCTACACCAATATACTTTGAGGACTAAGTATTAACCCTAATACATACACAACTTCCAAATAGACACAACTACTTGGGTCTTCACAACAATGACACAATAATGAATAAATAAGTTTGGATCTTCAATAGATCTTTGAGGTAGACATAACACTTCAACAATGATAGTGTTCTTCTCTTTGCACTTTGAGAGGAAAAGATGAGAGGAGAAAGATTCACTTCTAAACAAGTAGTAATCAAACAAATGATCAAGGATTTGAGTGATTTAAGAAGTATATAAGAATCTGAAAGTTTATGTGCAAAAGAGGTGGATTGAAAGTCTGATAATGGACCACTATTTATAAGACAAATGTCCAACGGCTATATCTGCCCGCGGTTCTTTATTGCAGCCCGCGGTTTCTTATCGATAAGGAACCGCGTAGGCGCTAAGGAACCGCCAGCGTAGAGTCCGCTCCCTTTTTTCTTTTAGCAGGTTGGATCGAATCTGGGATTAAAATATCCTGAAAGGATATTTCAAACCAAGTTAGAATATGCCATTTTCAAATTTTAAATTTTCAAATAATTAATTTAATAAAATATTTTCTTAAAAAGAAAGTTTAATAATAAAACTTTGTCACACTTAATAAAAAGTGAGTTCTAAGAAAAGATTAAATCCTTGATCACTTAATTAGTATAATTACTTGTTTGTTCATACCTTAAGTGATAATGGTTGAAATGAAAAATACTTGAACTCAAGAATTCGTTTTTCATTGTTTTCATAAATGCTTGTTTTTACATATTGTCGTGATCAAAACAAAGCGAGACCGAAAAATGCAAGTAACGTTTTTAGGCATCATTGCATTAACAGAAAGATTGGAAGAAGAAGTTAGGCCAAAAGGGAGTGGGAGGAGAAAGTTAGGGTTGAAGAAGCTAAACAAGAGCTATTTTGGCCAGAGTTTTTTTATGGGGAGTTATCGGATTCGAATCCGGTTTCGAACTGATTGTATTGCGTATTTGTATGTCATCTATCTAGTAGTGCATTACCTTCCGTATTGTATTTGAATTCCTGGTATTTTAATGTTTTACGTATAGAATAAATGTTTTAATTTTCGAATAAAAGTGTTTAGGTTTGCGTTTTTATTTACGTTATTAGTTTACGAATTTAAATATTTAAGAAAAATATTTTTTTTAATATGAAAAGGTTGAAAAGTAAAATGATAAAATGTTTTTTTGTTTTTTGAATAGGTCGAGTGGGGGATCGAGTGTCGTTGGTCGACCGAGATAACTCGATCGCCGCAACGATCACGACCGACTGTGACATCGGTCGAGTCAAGGTCGACCGAGACTATTGCAAGGAGCCTAAATGTAAGCTTTTATAAAATACTTGATATGCATAAAATTTTGTGAAAACCTCCTCGTAAAAGCTTTTATTGCAATAGTAAAAAAACTTTATAAAATAATAAAAAGTCTTACAAAGACTTTTATTATTATAGTTGCTCTTAGTATTTTCTCCTTAATTTTGATGTTTTTAAACAACAAAAATTCCTTTAATAAGAAAAACATAAATTAGTAAACTTTGATTTGATTTACTTCTTTTCATTTGATCAACGGTCGTGCATAAAAAAATTATCTACGATAAAACCTTGTCTGTCATTGTTGATAGTGTTGACTTGTAAACAAATTGGTAAATACAAATGAGAAACTAAGGTTGGGTGAATAGAGGATCGAGTCGCATCCAACCCTATTTACACCTGGTCTTCAGCGACACGTCCTTAGTGGACGAATTGGAGATGTTTGTCGGCCAGACGACCAATTTGTATGTCCTGCCTGTGTGTGTTTTGTTAAAACTGTATTTTTATGAGTTATGTATTTTATGTGTTCGTCTCGTCACCAATATAAAGATGTCGATTACTATAGGTAATTAAGATATCATGATCCGACTATGGTACTCGCAATAAGTAGTTTTGTTACGTACGTTTGAGTTTCCATCTAAATTTGTACCGTATATGATTTAGTTTCTTTATATGCTACCACAACCAAATTTGGCATAGACCAAAACAATCTCTCGTTATAGATGTCACATATGATTTATGTCACCAATCCACGAGGGATCATGAAGCATGCACTATGGACCAAGATTCGTAGCAGCTAAAGCTATCAAGTCCGGATACTATTGGCCGACAATGCATGAGGACGAGAGGGAAGTTATAAAGAAATGCAAATACTTCCAAGGACACAAACCAGTCCTAAAGTACCCTCAACAAAATCTCACACCAATCACATCTCCATGGTTGTTTCACAAATAGGGCATTGACATAGTCGGACCCTTCCCGGAGGGTCGAGGAAAAGTCAAACTCTTAATTGTCGCCATAGTCTATTTCACCAAGTGGATAGAAGCAAAACTGGTGGCAACGATAATAGCATCCTAGATAAAGAAATTTATATGGGAAAACATTGTGTGTGGATTCGGGGTACCAAGGGAAATCATATCTGACAAATGAAAACAATTCCGAGACAATCCCTTCAAATATTGGTGTGAAAAACAAAATATTAAACAACATTTTGCCTCCGTCAAACACCCTCAAGCAAACGGACTAGTAGAAAGAGCAAACAGAAGCCAATGAGAAAGAATAAAAGCAAGGTTGGAAGGAACCAAAAACTGGATTGAAGAAGTTCTGCATGTTTTATGGTCGCACCGCACCATGTTGAAAACAAGCAATGGAGAAACCCCATTCTCCCTATCCTACAGAACGGAGGCAGTCATACCAGCGAAAATAGGCATGCCCACCATTAGGACAAGAGAGGTTTATGAATCCACAAACGAGGAAGGACTCCGACTGAACCTTGACTTGCTAGAGGAAAAAGGTAACAAGCCGCACTATAAGAAGCAAGAAGCAAGGCTAAAATGGAAAAATACTACAACTCCAAAGTCCGCGGCAAAACTTTTAAAGCGGGAGACTTTGTCTACAAGAACAATGACGTTAGTCACGCCAAGGACGGAGGAAAGCTAGGACCAAAATGGGAAGGACCATACGAGATCACGGAATCCTTGGGAAGCGGAGCATACAAGCTAAGGGAATCAAGCGAAAACATGCTACCACGGACATGGAATATCCGCAACATCCGCACAGACTACTTTAGCCGCTAGCAGAGGCATCATATCTAAATTACTAATGTATATCACATTCTACATTATTAATTCAATAAAAAGTGAAGCCTAGCTACTTTCACAACTTTTTTAATAAATAACTGTCATTTATTATTTTGTAAATTATAATGGTAAGACACGTGCACATAACATTATCTCCGGATAAAAAATGAAAAATCTCAAGAAAAATTCAACAAGTATATAAGAGGCATTGAAAGTCCG
This sequence comes from Glebionis coronaria, assembly GCA_025667525.1. Taxonomy (NCBI): domain Eukaryota; kingdom Viridiplantae; phylum Streptophyta; class Magnoliopsida; order Asterales; family Asteraceae; genus Glebionis; species Glebionis coronaria. Next base: position 418,852,805 of record CM046880.1, read on the forward strand.
GTACCGGGACAATACCCCCAGCAAACATAAAGTAAGACTATCACCGGAAACGTAAAATGATGGTACTAAAAGATAGCATATAAACATTGTACAAAACATAACATGTAACCGCACCCACACACAAGCGGTGCACAAAAGAAGGCATCAAAGCCTTTTACAAAAAGCCGCATAGACCACACACGGTCGCGGACAAGCAAAAACACTTGGATAAAATATTGTTTAAAAATACATAAAGTTGTAGAGTAAGGCCACACACAACCGTAGCAAAAGGTCACACTTGACCACAAAAGAACAAACAAACCATCTAGGAAGCCTCAGGGGTAGTCACCAATCCATCCTAGTCAGCGACAACATCAGAAGCACTCTCGGTAACCAGAGGCTCAACAATGTATTCAGACACATCCAAAGGGTGACTCGCTGAGGAAGAAGGAACAACAACGACAACATGCATGCCGGAACCACTAGCCCCAACAGAACAATTTGTAGAACCAATTCGGGCGGCCAAAAGGTCAACGACACTAACCAGCGAAGGATCCTCAAGAGACAACCTAGATTTATACCCTGCAACCTAGAATGGACAGAACCAAGGGCGTCACCAAGTAGAACTTCCTCATCAGCAGCGTGAGGAACAGTTGAATAACCCTCATGGATGGGAATGGTGAGTTGAGACAAGGAAGGCTGAAGAGAACCAACTCCGTGAGCCTCACCATCAATGTGAAGATCTGCTATCAGCTGACTAATCTCAGCATCCTTTTGCCACTCAAGCAAGCTAAGAAGGGGAAAGTACAAAGAAGCAAAGGCATTCACAACACAACAAAACTTAGCCTCATCCAAAGAGTCGGAATCCTCAACATCCGACAAGCTCCTATCAGCTCTCCCATGATCAATCCCAACGGCCAAACCCTTTTACATACCAAAATTTCGGGCCCGACCCACGGCCTCACCAAATGCCACCATGTAGCCAATAGACCTACGATACTTACTCACGACGAGACGAAGCCCGTGACCTATCACCCAGAGGTGCTCAACTACAACAACCATATAATGCAGGAGAACAACTACATGTAGGGTACCAACAATGGATGATAAGTTAGAATCCACGAGGGCAAGGCGATCCGCCAACTCTTTAGCCTGTAAGTCCTGAACTGCCTCAAAGGCACTCCTCAAGGCGGCCTCGCCCACAACCTTAGACCTCAACTAAGAGCAAGTATATTCCAAAGTGGATAATTGGTCGCTAAGACCATATCTTACAACCTCTAAATCCCGAACCTGGGCACATGCTTTCAAAAGAACTAGTAAGCTCCACAAGCTTTCCGTCCAAGATACCACTCCTCTCCTTCTCAAGTGAGAAGATAGCAGATAAAGAAGCCTCTGTGGCCCCCAAAGAAGCAATTTGTCCATGGAGCTCCGGAACCACAACAGCTTCTTTCACAAGCTCAAACAATCTAGCCTTTATGGCCTCAACTTCAGTGTCCTTATGAACCAATAGTTGAGGACCTTCAACATGTTATAAACCTAACTTCCAGACCTCTGTTAAATATCGTTCAAACCACATCCTTAACTCAGCATTCAGCCCAACCTGACAAGCGGACCTAACATTAAACTCCGTAACTCAAATGGTCCAAAACCATAACACGGAATTGACAAAAGAAAGTCGGTGGAGCAATATTATCAATCAAGCTCTAGCAATTGCCAACATTGTCCAAGATCGATCTATTTGTAACACGCCACTGGGGTACATAAAATTTGTTCAAGGTGGCGGCATCCATAGATTAGGACAAGAAAAGGCTCTCATCATCACTATTCTCTCTGACAGGCTGATAAGGCCCGCCCATCTCAAAATGAATGGATTCAGAATCCGCTTCTTCAAATCCGTGAGAAGGAGCGGCAGCCCATGCAGAAGCAGGAGCAATGCTAATTAGAACAGTTGTCACCGGAGCAGTATAAATACTAACACTAGGTACATACACAATCACTAAATCTGTAACTTGAGTAGAAGAAGCAATCAACCTGAAATATTCAACATTAGTATTTAAATCACCAACATTTTAACCTTCAACATTTGCCTCATCAAACGAGTCGGATAAAACAGTAAACCTCTTAGAAGGATGTTGGGTGCGCATACCTACCGAAGCAGATCCCGAATCTCTGCCACCCTTAGTGGCCGGAGAAGGAGTAACAGAATTCGTCACGAATGAAATAGTGGTAGCTTCGGAAACACCAATCTCATCATTTAACAAGATTTGCTCAAGTAGACTGTCAGCAGCACATGATTTTCCCACAATAGCAAGTACGAAAGAAGATCCATGATCCCCTCTCAGCCTCTTTTGGGGAAGAGTAACAGCAACATCACCGCGGAACTTCCTTTTGTTTCTTTTTCTTTTCTCAGAATTATGCCCTCCAAGAGCAGACGGAGCAACATTATCCCTAACAATCTGAACATCACTAAAGGGATGAGAAGCACCAACACCTCCCTCAGAAACAACGAGTCCGCCCGGAACTAACCCAGCACCGGAACCACCAGTTGGAGAATCAATAACTTCAATGATAGGATCCACAAACCCTTCAAGATGGACAGTCCGACCGCAAGTTGTCTCCAAAATAGGAATCTGATTCGGACCAAGTGGATGACCCTCAACCCTCACCTTGGTAGGGTCTGAACAACTAATGTAGGCAAAAAAGTCCATAGCTACAAAAAAACAACAATCGTTAGAAAACAATGACAAAACACACAAAACAGACGAACAAGAATATTAAAGAGAAACACCCAACCTCTCCGGAAGAGTTCATAAAGACGGGATTATAATCCCTCCCAAGTGTTTAATGGCGGCTAATGCCAATAACACACAGAAAATACTTAATACTTCCGAAAAGGGGCAGGATGAGAAACAAGGAAGTTCATATGTTGTTCATCAAATTCATCCGCAATAGGAGGCGGGTCTCTCTCTAACTTCCCAGTAAACCACGGAATAAGAAGGTTGAAAGCGGAAGAATCAACAAAAAAGAAACGATCCATCCAGTTCTGATAGAGTCTAACTCCTTCGAATAACACGCAGGTCTAGTGGAGGAACGCTTACTAAATGACATCCACCCCCCCCCCCCCCCCCTGCTAAAAGTATTTGCATAGAATACACGAAAAAGACCCATGGTGGGGGGCAAAAGACCAACACGACATAAAATTTCAAAATGTGCAATCTTTATCGCAGCAATGGCATGAAGTTGGGAAATGTGAATGCCAAAGTAATTAAGTATCTCAAGAAAAAACGTGGAAAAAGGAACACGATAACATGTATAATCGAAAAAGACGAGTATACACCCCAACCTCCCGGGGGGGGGGGGGGGGTATTACGAAACTCGCATTCGGAACTGGATGAACACAAGCATGAATATGGTATTTTTCACAAAAAACATCCAATTGACGTTGGGTCATCAAAGATCTATAAGTAGTTATTGAAGACATTATACAAAGAGAACTAATATAGCGATAAACAACAACCTAAGTAGTCTAAAGCTCCGAAATCACGTGTAAAAAGAATAGAAAGCTTCGAAGAAACCTCTAATGGCAATAAGATTGGCGAAAGAAGTGAAAAGGAAAACGTGAAAAGAAAACGTGTATTTATACCCTCGGTATAGTAAAAGCACTTTGAACAAGATAATAACATGTGTAATCCACCAAGGAAACGGACGTTCAAGATAAAGAAGAGTATAAGACGGGACAGAGCAAGTGGGTCAACTTACCAAACAAGTTTTACTCTTAGTGAAAAAATAAAAGGTTTAGAAACGAACACTTCACAAGTTCCACCTACCCAAGAAATAACCACGGATACAAACAAATCTTGTGAAGAAGATAGCCATAAAGTACAACTATTCATCCGCACGACGCAAAAAACTTTGAAATAAGAGGACTTGATGACGTAAAACATGGACATGGCCCATTGGGCCTAAAACTATACACCAAACCTTGGGCCAAAACCCAAGTACATATAAGCCACCGCTGTGGCAAAACGCTACGGATCAGCTCCCTGAGAGCGGTTCCGCGAGCAACTAGCGAATCAACTTCCGTGAACCGGATCCACAAATTACTAACTGATCAGCTCCCCAAGTGCGGATCCGCAAATCACGATTAACAGATAAGAACAAAGGCCTTTAACCGATAAAGGCCCACTCCGAGCACTACCCGAAATACTCGGAAAAGCTAGTACCAAGCTCTCCTATAAAAGGTAAACTTTGACACTCTCACAAGGTATGATTTCCTCACTCATCCCAACACACACATATTTCTGGCAACATGAAATCTTACTCTTACACTGGAGTGTAATCGTAGGGTCCGTCTTCACGGTAAAACTAAAGGTTTACCTCTATTTGTGCAAGAAATCATCATTCAAATCTCTTTATAATACAAGATCAAACCCAATCCAAAACACCTAAACCCATTAGCTAAGAACTCAAATCCATATCTCACTCCAACCCAATTATTATACTAACAACCTATGAACTTTAATATTTTGGTTTATTGATGAGCACGGTTTTATAAAATATAAGAAGATGACATTCATAGTAAACGTTTAATTATTAACCTTTTGGTTGTGGTGATTCAAAAGCCATGAAATTAGGCTTTTGGTTTTGGAGGGGAGGTACATGCCTTTTTTATTTTTATTTTTAGAATGATACACAAAACTTTTTGCTGGAAGTTATTTCATTATCGTAATAGGCTAGTATCCTACGTATATAAAATGTCGATACATTATAATAAGAGTTTGGGAAACTAAGGTTGGGTACAATATAGGAAAAGCGATCGAGTCACATCCCTCTCGATACCCTGTTGCATCTGTCTTCATTGACGCGTCTCTAGAGAACGAATTTGAGATATTGGTCAGCCAGCCGACTGATTTGTGTGCCTTGTTTGTGAGAATAAACTGATGTGCGAATGGGAGATTTCGGCTACTGTGGGTAATCCAAGATATCATGATCCGACAACGAGTACTCGCAATAAGTAGTTTTGTTACGTACGTTTGAGTTGACATCCAAATTTGTATATGATTTAGTTTCTTTTTATGCTACCACAATCAAATTTGGCATAGACCAAAATCACAACAATATAGCATTTCCTTAAATAATGTAACAAACATAATATCAACAAAACAATCCAAAATTTATAGTGGCATATCACAAACGAAAAGGACCTTCAAAATGAATAAAATCTGTATGTATTTTCTTCTGTACACAATAATAGTTTTGAAAGAATCTCATGTCCACCAAAAATTACAAAAAAAAAAAAAAAAAAAATAGAATTAAAAAATGAATGAATCCAAGGGCCGATGTTGGTTCTTGAGATGATGCAGATCATATGGCTGCCAAAGATAATCCAATGGACATGGTCTTCGTTCATCTAACCTGACCCATGGCTTCCCTTTCCCACTCCAATGCAACAAACTGACTGGACCCGAATGCAATGACCTGCAGCTGCCTTTGACATTGTCCCCACCTAAACCATGTTGGTTCCATCTATGGTCTATTGGCTCAATCTCACCTCCAAACACTAGTAAAAATGGTGGCAATGAACCCAAATCATATATCCTTTTTCTCCTTTGTATCTCCATCCATCTTTCTATCTTTTTTCTGTAGTTCCCTTTTCTAAATTTAACCATGTCCATTACCATTACACCCGTGTTAAAGTAACACGGCTGTTTCGGTTTGGACTCGAATACCCGTGACATCACCGGGTCGGACCAGAATGTGTCCGTAAAGTATTTGGTAAAGTTGGCGTGGCAATACTCCGGGGCCCCGATGACCCGGTTGTTTTTCAACTCGATGCTCCATAGCTTTTGGATGTCGTCTACTAAAACGACATCCGAGTCGAGATATATGACCCGGTTAACCTCTGGGTCAAGTATCTCCCCCAAATAGTTTCTCGCGTAGTTTAGCGGGTTTTCCAAAGCGACCCGGATAGACGAGGAGATTAAGTTTAGTACAGTGTCTTCACGGAAGATGTATAGCTTGAATGATAACGAAGGGAAGGTGTTGCGAATGAGGCGCGTGAGGACACGTGGACTAGCTGGATCGAACTCAGCAGTGATGACGTGGAAAACCACGTTTTCAGGACAAGATGCGTGACGGAGGACTGAGTGGATAGCGGCGATTGATCCGCGAAGGTATTCTGAGTCAAGTGTCATTGCCACGTGGATTGTCTCGTTTGAACATTCTACGCCGTTCCGATATTCTGGGGCTTCAGTGAATCCTAAAAACTCATCAACAACAGGAGACATGTTCATGTTAATAAACACGTCTCCTCCTGTTGATGTTGTTGTTGTCGGAAAAGAACGTATTCCGACAACAACAAACGGGAGAGAGAGGAATAAGAATAACCCAACAACGCCGATAAAAATGTCGGCGTTCGTAGGTTCTCGCCGGAACCTAGTACTACCCATCTCAGGCGATGGTTTTTTTATAAAATGTTTTTTATTTTTTTTGTCTTTTTTTCTCTCTCTAGAGATCGATGACTTTATGTCTCTATATATACAGGGTTTATGTATGGGGGTTATTTACTTATGCCACGCGCCATGTTGTCGCGTGAGTGGACTATTTAAAGATGTGATTCGATTTATAAGATGTGCGTGGTTTACACGCGCTTGTTAAGATGCGTGTGATTAACTTATTTAATGACAATACTCGTATAGTTTATGTACAGAAGGTATATTCTTTACCCAAACTGGATTAATTAAATTTCTAGTACATTATTTACTGAGAAGATAAACTTTTTTTTTTACTTGGAATTTAAGTAAATACAACTGGATGTGTTGTAGTTATGTTGTATAAGAGCTGACTTTTCGATTGTTATTGTAATGTATGTTTTGTGTTGATGTAGTAGATGTTACGGAGTATATAATTAACGAAACTAGCAAACAAGTACTAAATGACAATTACAGAGTAAAATATTAAAATTTTGATACGAAAGGTTAAATGTTTTAGTCCGAGAAAAACTAGGCAACAACGTGTTGAATTATCATAAAAACGATAGGTTTAATGACTATAATGACAATATTAAAATGGTTTAGTGTAAAGAGTCTTTTGTAAGTTGTTAAATGAGAACGTATTGGGAAGATAAACTAAATGCATAAAATTATTTTGTGGAAAATGAAAGCTAAACCATCGAAATTAACAGGTGTTGGTAAGCATCGATATTAATTATTGTAGATGCTACATTGCTGCTGCCTTTATTTGTAAAAGCATAAAACCCTTTGATTGCAAACCAAGTGATAAAACATTCGAAACTTCTCTAGATATATTCGCCTGTATGTCAAAAGCAATGAATCATACTCATGAACAATGTACACTTGGGTAAAACTCCCATTTAGATTTCCAAAACACAAAATGAACTTGATTATTCATTTACAATGATATTTCCACTGCTTTGAACTTTTGATAAAGTTATATTAACAATCACATAAATACATAAAAGAAATTCATTTATAAAAATTTAGAAAGTCCGTTTATATTTGTCATATTATTATAATTGATGAACTTAGGCTACCCGCAACGCAGAGTAGATCGCGACTTAGTTTTTTAAGCTTTCTTTCTCCTGCGAAATAATGAGACCTATTTGCCCAACAAAGCGACCTAATACGACCTAATTCAATTTAATTTTTTTTAATTTAAATCCTTTTCTTCTTTTTATAAATACCACATTTTCACACACAACTTTCATTATTTTCATACACAACTCTCTGTTTTTCACACACACTTTCAGAAATAAAAAATGGCACGCTCTTTCCCACACAACGATGACGAGATTAAGGCTATGATTCAGAAACAAATAACTCAACAACAACGTCGTTACGATAAGCTTACGTGGTTAGCTGAAGATTTCGATGTCGCGTCCGAAAAAATTCGAAATTGCGCACAGCATGTGCTAAATGCCATGATCTTTCCGCACATAAACGTCATTTAATCGACACGTATCTAAGTAATCAATCTGATGTCGATTTCAGCATTTAAAGATCTTTGTTTAGAAAGTTGATAAAACTGGAGGCTAGAATTGAAAAAATACTGAATGGATGAATAACTTGGGCTCTTGTCACACTCCCAAAATATCAGAGTATAATGGCAACAAGGGAGTGGTGACGTCATGATTATCATACACACACAGTTACAAAGAACGACCTCTAAATGAGACGTTCGGAAAATAGATCACTTGTAATTGATAAAATAAATTGTTTTAACATAGTGCGGAAGTATAAAACTGGTCACAGTTACAAAACATAGTTTCCAAATAGTACAAATGATCTTTGTTTCAATTGAAATGACGGCAATGCATGAGACCTCACTTAGCATCTTCCTTCTTAATACCTGAGAAAAACATTGCTAAAGTGTCAACATAAAGTTGGTGAGTTCATAGGTTTAGTTAATTTGAAATGTTTAATGAACCACAAGATTTTCCCAAAAGTGATGACAATATAACAAATACAAAGTCATCATAAAAGTATTTATTACAGTCTAAGCTCGTGACACCGAAGCGTTGACAACACCGGTAGTATATTCATATAAATGTAGCCCAAATGGATGCCTAAACCCACAACATCCTATCTCAGACTCAAATGAAACTGTGCCCGCTTGTCCCTTGTTGGACAAGACAGACAGGGACGTCAATCCCACTTGATTAAAATCATAAAAACTTAAGAACATGAACAATGAAAAAGAAGAACAAATCAAACAAGAAAGGTAGAAGGAGATTAGCAATAAAGTAAAGATTAACAACAATTAAAGGTAAACTTACTTGGAATTAAAAGAAAATTAAAGGTGCGTTACATGAAGATTAAGGTGCATAAAAGTAAAGAACAAGGAATTGAAAATGGTGGAAGAGAGGCTTGTCAAGCCACCAACAACAAACAAAATGAAGGGAACTAAACTATATATAGGGGGATTAGGGAGGAGCTTAGGAAGCTTCCTCCCTCTTTCTTCTTTCTCTTATTTGCACACTTGAGTCCTTAATCTTCTTAATATTTTGTTAATCTTTTTAATACTTGGACTTTGTCTTGGGATTTCTTCAAACTCGTCTTGGATTTTCTTCATAAATAAGACTCGAGTTTTTCGGCTTTTAGTAAACTTTCGTCTTTTGACTTTTTCTTCGATAAATCTTCAGAATTGGTCTTGGACTTCCGTTCTTTTTCCACTCTTGATCTTTCGACTTCATCTTTCGTCTTTTTCTTCGATAAAAGCCCGTGAATGTTGTGTTTTCTCCACTTTTCACCTTTTCGTCCTAAATCACAACAAAAACACAAACCACGCATAATTCCGACATAAATGACATAAAATTCACGTTTTGGCTCGGTTATTATTGTAATTAAGTGGTAAAAAGGATGGGTGTTTTCACACCTATCACCTCTCTATGATCTTGAATGGTCCAATATAACGAGGATTCAACTTTCCACGCTTTCCAAAGCGAATCACACCCTTCCAAGGTGAGACCTTCAACATGACTCTATCGCCAACCTCAAACTCAAGGGGTTTGCGTCTCATGTCAGCATAACTCTTTTGTCGATCTCTTGCGGCTTGCATACGGCTCTTGATCTTAAAGATCTTCTCAGTAGTCTCGTGTATGATTTCGGGTCCAGTAAGTTGTGCCTCACCAACCTCTGCCCAACACACGGGTGAACGACACTTCCTGCCATACAACGCTTCGAACGGTGCTGCCTTAATGCTAGTGTGATAACTATTGTTGTATGAGAATTCCACCAGAGGTAGGTGTCTATCCCATCTATTTCCAAAGTCGATCACACAAGCTCTCAGCATATCTTCTAAGGTTTGAATGGTCCTTTCACTTTGACCGTCAGTTTGGGGATGATATGCAGTGCTCATATCCAACTGCGTTCCCAATGCCTTCTGCAGCGACTTCCAAAACTGTGAAGTAAATCGGCTATCTCGGTCGGAGATTATAGACACAGGCACACCATGCCTCGTGACTACTTCCTCCAAGTATGTTCTTGCTAACTTATCCATCCCATCAGTCTCTTTGATTGGTATGAAATGAGCCGATTTGGTGAGTCGGTCGACGATTACCCAAATAGTGTCAAATCCAGCTGAGGTTTTAGGTAGCTTTGTAATGAAATCCATAGTGATCCTTTCCCACTTCCATTCTGGCAGTTCGGGTTGGACCAACAATCCTGATGGTTTCATATGCTCGGCCTTGACCTTGGCACAAGTCAAGCACTTGCTAACGTATGTAGCAATGTCCGCCTTCATGTTCGGCCACCAATACAACATCTTCAGATCATGATATATTTTGTCAGATCCCGGATGTGTGGAGTATTTTGACTTATGCGAATCATGCATAATCAAAGGTCGTAGGTCACCATGGCACGGTAACCAACTCCTATTATCAAGGCATAACGTCCCATCCGAGCGAGCTTCTAACTTCTTTATCATGCCTTCAACATCTTCAGTCTTGAGAATTTCTTCCTCGACTGCCTCCTTCTGAGCCTTGAGAATTAAGGATGGAAAGTCTAAGTCAATGGTCATCACCAAGGCCTTCACCCTAAGAACTCTCTCCTTTCGACTCAAAGCGTCGGCCACGACATTTGCCTTGCCCGGGGTGATAACGGATCTCGCAATCGTAATCACTGAGCAACTCTAGCCAACGTCTTTGTCTCATGTTGAGTTCTTTTTGATTCAAAATGTGTTGTAGACTCTTATGATCAGTGAATACAACACACTTTGTGTCGTAAAGGTAGTGTCTCCAAATCTTCAGGGCAAACACCACTGCTCCTAACTCTAGGTCATGAGTTGTGTAGTTCTTCTCGTGCACTTTTAGTTGTCTTGATGCATAAGCAATGACCTTAGTCCTTTGCATCAATACCGCACCTAACCCTTTTATGGATGCATCACAATATACCACAAAGTCTTCATTACCCTCGGGTAGGGCTAGTATAGGTGCTTCACACAACATCTGCTTCAATGTCTGGAATGCCAAATCTTGATCCTCTTTCCACTCAAACTTCTTGTCTTTTTTAGTTAACTCCGTCATTGGTTTAGCTATCTTGGAGAAACCTTCAATGAATCTCCTATAGTAACCAGCAAAACCTAAAAATTGGCGGATCTCTGTGGGTGTCGTTGGAGTCGCCCAATCTTTCACGGCCTCGATCTTAGCAGGATCAACGTGAATACCACTGCTATCGATTACATGCCCAAGGAATTGCATCGTGTTTATCCAAAACTCACATTTGGAAAACTTTGCATATAACTTCTCCTTCCTCAGCAGCTCTAGTATGGTCTTCAAATGCTCCTTGTGTTCTTCTTTATTACGAGAGTAGATGAGAATATCATCGATAAATACAATCACAAACTTGTCCAAGTATGGTTTGCAAACTCGGTTCATGAGATCCATGAATACCGCGGGTGCGTTTGTCAAACCAAAAGGCATAACTTGGAACTCGTAGTGTCCGTACCGGGTTCTAAAAGCCGTCTTGTGGACGTCTTCCTCTCTAACCCTTAGTTGATGATATCCTTACCTTAAATCGATCTTCGAGTATATGCTAGATCCTTGCAATTGGTCGAAAAGATCGTCAATTCTTGGCAATGGGTAACGGTTCTTTATCGTCAGCTTATTCAATTCTCGATAATCAATACACATCCTAAAGGATCCATCTTTCTTTTTGACAAATAGGACCGGCGCTCCCCAAGGTGAGGAACTCGGCCTAATGAAACCTTTGCCAGAAAGTTCCTTTAGTTGTTCAGCTAACTTTGTCATCTCGGCTGGTGCTAAGCGGTATGGGGCTCTAGCAACAGGCGCGGCTCCTGGTGTAAGCTCTATGTGAAACTCCACTTGTCGTGCTGGTGGTAATCCCGGTAAGTCTTCTGGGAATACGTCTGGAAAATCTCTAACGATCGGTACATCTTCCAGTTTCTTCTCATGATCTTCTTCTTCTTCCTTTTGCGTTATTTGAACCAAGAATACTGGACATCCCTTCTCAATATATCTTTGAGTTCTAATACATGAGATGACTTCCAGTCTTGATCCATTCTTCACTCCTCTTCTTTCGCCTTGTATGATTAGTACATCGTTTCCATAAGGAACACGGACGCACTTCTCATGACATACAATTTCCGCGTGATGCTTCGACATCCAATCCATTCCAATTATGACATCAAAACTTCCCAATTCTATGGGGAGTAAGTCGATACTGAACGAACGATCTTGTAACCTTATACTACATCCTTTCAGAATAGCATCGGTGGTTACTGACTTCCCATCGGCTAGTTCTACATTATACTTAACATCTAACGCAGTAGGGGTAATATTTAGGCGTTCACTAAATACAGATGACACAAAACTCCTATCCGCACCAGAATCAAATAGTACTGAAGCATAGTTGTTATTGACTAGAAACGTACCAGTGACAACATTGTTGTCCTGCACCGCAGCTTCAGCACACAGATGATACACTTTGCTAGGTGCCGTGAATCCTCCAGGAGTACTAGTTGTGGCTCGGTTATTTCCTCCCCGGTTCCCTTGATTGTGCTTTTGGTTCCCTTGGTTGTGATTCTGACTGCCTCGAATCTGGTTACCACGACCTTGGTTTCCACCGCTTGGACACTTATTCTTGTAGTGACCTTTCTCTCCACATCCAAAGCAAGTGACATTTGCTCCTTGGCCACCCTGTGTTCCCGGTCCTCTTTGGTTAGCAGGACGGGGTGGTGCTCGACATTCCTTTGCCTTATGTCCAGCCTTTCCACAGTTGTAGCATGTAGGAGGACATGCTCCCTCGTGGTGTCGGCCACACTTTCCACAGAAAGGAAGCCTTCCAGCATAGTTCCCAGTATTACCTTGCCCAGCAGTAAACACCCTTGCTACTTCTTGTCGCTTGTTTTGACTGTAGTTGTTTGTGTTGTTGCTGTTGTTGCTATTGTTGGTATTGTTGTTGTAGTGGTTGCCAGACCACTTCCTCTTATCTCCAATATTTTCTCCCAACTCTTGTACCACTTGGTACATCAAACTCTGAGCCATACCGATTGCTTCGTGCAAATCAGTTGGCTTGGATGAAGTCACATTCCCTTTGATGCTCAAAGGTAGTCCTTCAATGTATCGCTCCAACAATCGGTCGTCGTTGGGCACCATTTCGGGACATAACAAGATCAGCTCTTGAAAGCGCTGATTGTAAGCAGTAAGAGCGGTACCCTTGACCTTCAAGTTCCACAGCTCAACCTCCATCTGCTTGACTTCATTTCGTGGGCAGTATTTCCTCACAAACATAGCTTTAAACTCACTCCAGGGCGTCGCTTGGGCAACGTCAATGGTCACTGCACGAGCATAGACGTTCCACCAAGTCAAAGCACCATCCACTAACGTGCTTGACGCAAACTTTACCTTATCAGCTTCAGCAACATTGCTAATCCCAAATTGGGATTCCAACTTCTCAAACCATCTGGTCAAACCTACTGCTCCTTCAGTACCGCGGAAACTCACTTGCGTAACTGCACAAAATTCCTTGTAGGTACAGGTTTGTGCAATGGCAATAGTAGCTCCTTGGTTTGTCTCCTCTTGTGTGCTTGCTGTACGATTCGCTTCAGCTGCTGCGAGTGCCTCAGCCACCCGTTCCGCGATCATTTGACTGAGCATGACGGGATCAATACCACCGGTAGTAGCTGGTGGATTCTGTGTCTCAAATCTTCTAACTGGCGCCATAATCTAAAAAGGTAATAAGACAATGAGTTTTGCCAGACATAACATGCATGGCACGCACAATACAATTATGAAATGCTCCATGGTATAATAAATAATATATAATGATCTCATAATTTTTGTAACCCAAATAACATAATATCATTCATAGAAATGTTTTGTAATACATCATAATCCGTCATACATATTAAAGAAAAAGAAAATGCCAACTAGCTGAGATAAACCTCAAAGCTTAGTGGTCGTACAACAATAAGTCAATGGTACAAGATAAGTCTAACTAGTGCCCTCACGGCGCTGATGAAGCTCTCTCTCCAACTCTGCTAACCTCCTCTCAACCACGATCTCACGAGCCTGGGAATCCCTAAGTCTAACATCGGTATCATAACAAGCGGCCCTAAACCTCTTATCCAGGTCAGCAATAGGGTCCTCCACAGGTGCCTCCAGTCCACCTGTCTCAACCAATGGCTCTACTCCCCAACGGGTCATCAGGCTCTCGATCTCCTCAAGACGAGCATTCGGCATGGTATCCATCTGGTCAAGAACAGCATGGAGCTGTCCTCGTAGACGGGTCACACAAACCGTCAATACCGTCTCATCCCTAACTGGACTCTTCTTCGTCAGTGCCTCCAGCTTATCCTGCACCTCATTATACTCCTCACACAAAGCCTCTACAGCATCCTCCAACCTGTTTAAACGGGTCGTCACACATCCATCTGCTGCTCCAAGCATCACAACTGTCGATGTAGATCTCCTAGGAAGAGGAGTCGTAGCTCTCAGCCCAGTAGAGATGCCAACATCAGCAAGCATCTCCTGATACACAGCATGTACAGTCTCTGGTGGTGGTGGTAGTAGTGACGCCTCTGGGACAGGACTGGCAGGTGTGCGGGCTGCATGCCTGTCAGTGGCAGTGAAGGGTATGAGGGGTCGGTAAGGTGAAGGTGGTGGTCGGGCAGCTCTCCCTCGAAGACGTCGCCTAACATAGTAGAAAGGCAGAGTACCAGGTGTTGGAGTAGGGATGTCTGTCCTCTCCCCTTCGTCTTCAGACGAAGACGAGGAGATGTGTGCGATGGAAACCTCAGGAGTAGCAGCATATGTAGCAGGGGGGTCCTCAGTGTCAGTGACCTCCATGGGTTCACCTTCTCCATCGGTGAACTCTATATCATCATCCTCTGCCTCCTCCATCGACTCATCCCTAGTGACTGATGCCTGTCCTGGTGACTGCACCACATCAGCGGCTAGGTCATCCTCTCCTCCGCCTTCTAGGCTAAGTACGTCATCAGCTGATGCATCAAGGATACGGATCGGTGAACGGTAAACCTCCTCAGTCTCTCTCTCAGTCTCATCATCTGAAGTCATCCGGTACCACGGATATCCTGATGGTGATCCTCTAGGTAATCCTACTGATGAACTGATAGTCGACTGTGAACTGCGGTTGTAGTATGCTCCTGTAGACGTGGAATCATCAGAAGAAGACATCGCTGTAACATAAACAGAATAAATGTGTGTAAATATCTCATATAATTAGTCCGTAAAAAGGACATTGACATAACATATAACAATCATTGTTCAATCCACATGTATCCCATATAACATAATTCAGATTTTGTTGTTGCACATGTAACCCATGTAAATATACCTCGTAATTGTTAAATCACATGTATCCCATTTATTACTTATATATATATATCCATGTATATATATACTTAATACTTATGATCCGTATGATAATCGATTAAACACATAGCAGTTATAGTCTAGAGTTACTAAATGCAACCTAGTTCTCTATAACCATGTCTCTGATACCAATCTGTCACACTCCCAAAATATCAGAGTATAATGGCAACAAGGGAGTGGTGACGTCATGATTATCATACACACACAGTTACAAAGAACGACCTCTAAATGAGACGTTCGGAAAATAGATCACTTGTAATTGATAAAATAAATTGTTTTAACATAGTGCGGAAGCATAAAAATGGTCACAGTTACAAAACATAGTTTCCAAATAGTACAAATGATCTTTGTTTCAATTGAAATGACGGCAATGCATGAGACCTCACTTAGCATCTTCCTTCTTAATACCTGAGAAAAACATTGCTATAGTGTCAACATAAAGTTGGTGAGTTCATAGGTTTAGTTAATTTGAAATGTTTAATGAACCACAAGATTTTCCCAAAAGTGATGACAATATAACAAATACAAAGTCATCATAAAAGTATTTATTACAGTCTAAGCTCGTGACACCGAAGCGTTGACAACACCGGTAGTATATTCATATAAATGTAGCCCAAATGGATGCCTAAACCCACGACATCCTATCTCAGACTCAAATGAAACTGTGCCCGCTTGTCCCTTGTTGGACAAGACAGACAGGGACGTCAATCCCGATTGATCTATCCATAACATTCGCGCTTACACAAAGTAATTAACGGTTCACGATTCACGGGCCAAAGCAACTGGGTTTTTAGTGGGACTTAGACTAATATATAAATCAGTAAATGCACTTGTGTTCATACGTTAAATCAAGCAATGTCTCACCCCAAAAAGCAGTAAAAGTAGTTAAACGTGGGGCTATAAACTCACCTCGTAAATCAGCAAAGTGACAAAATGTAAAGGTAGCTCGAGAATACGGTTACGCTAGCCGCGACCTATTTGATTATAAAGATCGTGTTACGACATTAAAAATTATACTAATAAAAGACATGACATCCTAGTTGTGCTTGACAATACTTTTCGTTTACGGAAAACACGATACTTAAAAGTCGGGTATTTAATAAATGAGATTTACGGGCTAAATAATACCTTTAAGTTAAACAAAATCGGTTTGGGCCTTAAATAACCCAACACACACCACCTGGCCCAACATTTACCCAATTTACCCACCCTATGGTTCGGCCCAATGGCCATTTGACCCGGCCTGGCCCAAAGGCGACACAAACAAGGAAAAGGAGGGTTATAACCCTTTTGGTTTCCCCATAACTTGCAGTCATCTCTCTCTCTCGAAAATACTCCCACCGTCCCTTTCTCTCTCTCTCTAAAAAAACCAAACGGATCTAATACATTCCCCATGGCAAAAATGGTTTCTCTGATCATTAATATCAATTATTATGAAGGTTTATGATGAATAATCATGCGTGGGATGTGGGGTTTCATCCCCACATCAAAACCAATTCGATTCGAGGTGTTTTCCAGGAGATTAAATGATAAATTCATCATCAAAGATAAGTTTTAAATCCTTTTTCCTTTTAATTAAATGATCTACTGATTTTCGTTTCATAAAAGGATTTTTGGGTTCAATTCGTTTGTATAAATAAGTTGTGAACAAAGGGGCTCTCGGATTTAATAATAATCGATTTAGGGTTTCAAAAATAATTGGGGGTTTTCCAAATCTAGGGTTTCATTATAATTAAATAATGTTTTCATACGTATATTAATGTTAATTATTAAATAAAATAAGTTTTCGAAAATTAGGGTTTTGAATAATTGGGGGTTTTGGTGAATCTAATGTTTAATAACAATTAATTAACGTTTTCTATCATAAAAACATATCAATTTCATCATATAGTTCGATTTGTGAAAATTAGGGTTTCGGTCAAATTGGGGGTTTATTCATATCTCGGTTTTAATTAAATTAATTAATCAATTCGTGTTTGGATTGGGTCTAATTAGAGTTTAAATTAATAAAATAAAATTAGGGTTTATATAAATTTGGGGGTTTTTGTACACGGTTGTTTATTTGTAGTTAAATAATGTTTTTGGGAAATATAATGTGTTAATTTCATCAATAAGAATGTTTTATAATTTTTATGGTTTCGAAATGATAAGGGGTTTTTATACCCGCGGCTAAATGGGGGTTTCTGTAAAAAGGGATTGTGTGAATCTTGTGTTAAGGTTAATTTTTGAGTAATAAATGTTTCGGCAGAAACAATGGGTCTCGGTTTGGTCTCGGGTTGATCATGATTTGGTCATGGCAGAAACAATGTAAAAGAAATGGTAAAAGGGGTCTCGGTTTGGTCTTGGCAGAAACAATGGGGTTGTGGTTTGTGGTCAAAGTCCAAGTTAATATTGCTATGATTTATCTCTATATTTTTGTTTAACCGAACCGTAATAGAAAAACTAATCCATTTGTTTTATTTTCGCAGGTTTGTTTAAAAATGACGAGCACAACTAAGACATATGCAGGAAGATAAACGAAGGTGGTTAAAAAGACTCACAACAGGGTTTCGTTTCGGTTTGCAGGCTTGGACGAGAAGGAAATGGATCGGCTAGCTCAAGACTTGTCACTACTCTTTATGTTTACCCAGAACTTGTATTTGAAACTTCTCAGGAACAATTTTTGTAATATTTGGACAGTGGATAAGTTTTGTGTTGTGTTTGGACATTGAATATTTTGGACAATATTTAACTTTGTAATATTGGTTTAGGGTTAGTCTAAAACTGGAAATGGTATGCTTGTGATGTACCCATTTTGGGTAAACTTGGCATGTGTGCTGAATTTTAGTGATTAGTGGGTTGTATAAACAAGTATTTAGTTCCCAGGTCTGAATATTGACTCTTGTTGACCAAGTTTTGAAAAGATAAATAAAAGTTTACTAATTTTAATTCTTGCATGAGTTGTACCATTGTATCATTCGGCCCAGGTTTGTCAAATGCCTAAGTTTTAGACGCGAAAACATAACATGAACAACTTGATAACAATTCGACACACGACTTAAATCAAAGACGGATACGCGTATTCTCGAGGGATTCAGCAAACAATCCTAATCGGCACACGGTTAATGCATAAAACGTTTAATAACTCGCACGTTTCATTCATAAAATAATAGACGCGAAAACTCGAGTTGTTACATTCGCTCTCCCTAAAGAGGGCTTTGTCCGCAAAGCAAAACAAACAATACACTTACATCGACACCTCATTGGTAAATAATTAAGGTACTTCACTATATGAAGAAATAAAGATGAAAAATTTGACGGATGTCACAGCTCTTCATCCCAAACTCATATCAGTTTTCGTCACAACAACACCGACGCTGAAATGTGTCTCCCGATCTACCCTTTCCAATTCCAAACGACTCAAATGGCTTACTTACTGTTAATGAGGTGTATCAACTATACCTAGATGAAAGAGTATTGAGACAAACACAAGAAGAAGAAGAAAGGAAACGAAGATAGTTGGAGGCCCAAATTATGGACGAAGAAGATGAAGAAGAAACAAGGCGTTGGGATTTACCTGGTCAGTTATCGGATTCAGATCCGGAAACTGACTAATCGTATTATGTATTTTTATTTTATCTATCTAGCAGTGTATTTCCTTTCTTATTGTATTCGAATTTCCGTATTTTTATATTTTAAGTATGGAATAAATGTTTTAATTTGCGAATAAAGATTGTTTACGTTTACGTTTACGGTATATGGTTTAAATTTTAAATTTAATTTTTTTATATACAAACACAAACAAAACCACAAACACAAACACAAACAAAACCACAAACAGTCGTGACCTCGACCCTTTTGCCTCGACCGGTTTTCAACGACCGAATCCCCGCAACGGCACGATTCGGTCGCGACCGAGTGTCGATCGACACAAATCGCTACCGTTGCGGGTAGCCTTAAGCAATTAAGACTACACAAAACAGTGATTTAATCCGATCACGATTTTTCCTGCTTAGATTTTTCTCTTCAAAAATCTATAGATATTCACGTATATGGCCGTTGACCCAAATATACACAAGCCGCAAAAATAAATCAAGTGGCAGCTGGGCCATAGTAAGGCACCCCTGTGGAAACCTTAGTTTCCGGATCTTTGAAGCTACTAGGAATGCATCACGTTCATATGATTATAAAATCAAAGCGGAATTAGAACATGATACATTAACAAGGTGTTTAGGCACAATAACATGAATTAAAAACAAAAGGATTGTTAACTATATTAATAATTAACAACCACTAGACGTGTATACTTTGAATCCCACGTCTAGTGCACACACGCTTTTAGGTTTACATTGTGAATATGAATGATAAATAAAACCTAAGACCCTTGGTTCCTTTTATAGTGTAAGGATTAGGGTTTACAAGAGATAAAAACAAATAAACAAGTAAATCTTCTATTTAGATAAACATATACATAATATATCCTGCATATATATCCAAATAGAATCTTCTAAAAGCTTCTTGTCTATGTTTCTGTCAATGCTTGAATTGCATGTGACAATGCTTGGATTGCTTTTGACAATGCTTGCTTCCATCAACGCCTAATTTGTTCTTGACAACGCCTGGAATACTCTTGTCAACGCTTAGACAAATACCTTCATGTTTTCTTCGTTTTTGAGTTTCTGCCACATCAACTTTTTGACCCAACAATCTTCCCCTAGTTGATGTCGGCAAAACTCTATGTGTATCTCTTGTAAGTTGTACATGATCTTCAAATTGCTTCCCCTCAAGTGTAGCACATATTTCTTCCCCTTTTTGTCACATCAACAAGGAAGTAAACAATGTATGCAATCTATGAAGATTCTCCAAATGTAGCTCTATGTAATGATCTTGAAGAAAAATAAATAAAGTATTCTTGATGTAGAAGTAGAATAACCCAACCTTGTGTTCCATGTCTTGTACTATCCACGTGATGAAGAACTTATAGAGGAGATATAAGTAGACCTCGATCCCTTGTCAATATTCTCATCCTATGTGAGACACTGAGCACGATAATGTAACTCCTTCAAGTGTTATTGTTGGATAATTCAAACGAACAAACAAGATCGAACAAACGAAGCGGAAGCTTTTATTCAATACCCAAAGTTACAATTCGAAAGCTACAAAGAAAACTAATGAAACTGGCCTCTATTTATAGGGAACCAATGACCTAAAACTTACCAAACAAAAACATACTAAAAATAACAAAGCTTGTAGGACAAGCCAAACAAATTTACTAAACAAACCCTAAAGTTAAACTCACGTTCCAACATTCCGTCTTAATTCAGAATTCCATATGAACGAACGAATAACTCTTGATATGTTATTCCACAAACGAACGAATAACTCTTAATATATTATTCAACCAAACGAACGAACGAATAACTCTTAATATGTTATTCAACCAAACAAACGAACGAATAACTCTTAATATGTTATTCAACCAAACGAACAAACGAATAACTCTTAATATGTTATGGTTCGGTTCGGGCTAGACAACTAGCCAATTCAAAGAAACAAACAAATGTCTTATCCGTATCAAACAAATTCAAATCAATAAATAATTTGACGGACGGGCACAAATTCAAATGCCCCAAATATGATCCAGATAATACGAATGACCCACTTATGAAATAAGATTCACGATCCAAACAAACAAATGATCGAATAAACGATCCAAACAAACAAACAAATGATTGAACCTGAAGACGATCTACCAAACAAACGATCGAACCTGAAAACAGTCAACCAAACAAATGATTGAATCTAAAAACAAACAATCAAACAAACGATCCAAAATCAAACTCAAATAGTCGAATCTGAAAACGACCCAAACAATTCCAAAGTTACTCCACCGTAACCGACAATTTTAAAAACTAATACCAACGAACCAATCACAATTCTCTTCAAAGAATCCAAAATATACCAATCTCTTCGAATAAAAAACCAAAGCCGACATCGGCAAACAATATATTACTAAGACCAATGTCTTCAAATCTTAGAATCAACGAATCTAAAATCCCATTCAAAGGCCCACTAATCATGTTTCCAATAGTACCAACTCCATGATTAAAGCCCAAAAAAGAATGTAAAATTCAATGATTGAACTTTTACCAAATCAAACTGCTCAAAAGTTTTTTCCTTCCACCCAATGAAATTCTAATCAATCAAGAATATTATTATGTCCCCACAACTTCGACCAATACTAAAAAAATTCTTTGAATCTGATGTAACTAAAACGATCTATTAAAAAGTCGATCGTATTCCAAACGATTTTTTTTCCTCTTCGAACAAACGGACAATCGACCAACCGAACCTCGACTTTTTTTTTCTTTTTCTTCTTCATTATGAATTGACCTTGCTCTGATACCACTTGTTGGATAATTCAAACGAACAAACAAGATCGAACAAACGAAGCGGAAGCTTTTATTCAATACCCAAAGTTACAATTCGAAAGCTACAAAGAAAACTAATGAAATTGGCCTCTATTTATAGGGAACCAATGACCTAAAACTTACCAAACAAAAACATACTAAAAATAACAAAGCTTGTAGGACAAGCCAAACAAATTTACTAAACAAACCCTAAAGTTAAACTCACTTTCCAACAGTTATGACAAGTCTTCATCACCAACCATGTAAAGCACGAACAACTTACCTTTAAAGTCGCTAGTGCATGACTTTAAGATATGATAGAACACAAAATCGCGAAAATCTTCTTCAATCATCAAACTTACCATAAGAATTCTTCCCCTTAAGTCAACACCTCTTCATGACGATTTTAATGGAATCACATCTTCATACCATATGTAAAAGTATTTGGATGGATAACTCTTTCACAAGGCTATCCTGATTACATAGTTTAAAATATCCATCAAATTCCCACGAATAATTGCTAACTCGCTTTAAGATCATTAATCCCTTTTAAAAATATCAGAGCCATAAATATCAACATGATATTCTATATTAAAACAAAGATTCCATGTACCTTCGTGTGTAATTTCCACCTTTTTGTGTGCTCAAAACGTACCAATTTTCTCAAACAGCAGCAATCATTGTGTTGTCCAATATCCTCTTTATCCAAGATCTTCATCAGATGTATTGTCCGATATCGGACAATACATGTCAGCATTTGAATTCATATATCGGACAACACAGTCAACGCTGTCAGCGTTGACTTATTCTGTCAGCGTCAAAATACTTCCTGTCAGCGTCTACATCTTCTTTAACTGCTAGCCCACGTTCAAAATAAATAGGGATATCTTTTATTCCCTAGATTCATGGGTCAAACGTAAACTCGTTTTTCTGCCTGGGACCCACGTAAACAACATTCTTTCTTTGAAGACGCATCTTTTCCTTTCCTGAATTCACGTAACAGCAAGTATATCTTGTCCCCATAACATACGGCATCAGATCTGGACGTGATATTTAGCCCATACCGTTTCTTCCTTTATGCAGACAACAATGTTAATTTAAAGAATATCAACGTTACTGTTTATCTCCACGTGAATATCCAAAAGCTGATATCTGCAGCCCAATAATTCCTTTTGATATTCCTGTAATATCAAAACGTGAAGAATAGCAGATACCACCAAGTCTCCATCTGATGAACAACAGACTCCATAGTCATATGAATTCATGAACATGTGAAGTTATGAATCTGATATTATAACTCTAATAGGATTCATAACATTAATGAGCTGCTGCTTTACCATGACGAACCAAGAGTTTATAAAATAAACCCTAGAAACAAACAATCAAACAGCCTAGATCTAGGGTTTTGAATGAAACCCTAATAATTTATCACTCCCAATTCGCCATAAAACATCAGATTTTCTGTTATATGCAATGATCTAGGGTTTTCAGAAACCCTAAATCATGATTTCATGTGAATACAAAAATCTGAAAATCACCTCTGCTGCCAACTTTGACGCCTAATAACTTTTGATTGAGGGCTAATCAGGACAATCCCTCCGATGGATGTTTAGATATATGTATTTAGACCACACATATAAAATTTCGTGACGATCCAACGGTTAAATCAAAAGTTATGACCTTCTGAATACTGTTGCGCACACAAAAACGTCGAGAAAAACCCTAGACGGATTTTTCTTCTTTTCACCATACACGAACACCTTGTTGTCCCTAGCATCACGAGCCACGAGGCTCTGATACCAATTGTGGAAACCTTAGTTTCCGGATCTTTGAAGCTACTAGGAATGCATCACGTTCATATGATTATACAATCAAAGCGGAATTAGAACATGATACATTAACAAGGTGTTTAGGCACAATAACATGAATTAAAAACAAAAGGATTATTAACTATATTAATAATTAACAACCACTAGACGTGTATACATTGAATCCCACATCTAGTGCACACACGCTTTTAGGTTTACATTGTGAATATGAATGATAAATAAAACCTAAGACCCTTGGTTCCTTTTATAGTGTAAGGATTAGGGTTTACAAGAGATAAAAACAAATAAACAAGTAAATCTTCTATTTAGATAAACATATACAGAATATATCCTGCATATATATCCAAATAGAATCTTCTAAAAGCTTCTTGTCTACGTTTCTGTCAATGCTTGAATTGCATGTGACAATGCTTGGATTGCTCTTGACAATGCTTGCTTCCATCAACGCCTAATTTGTTCTTGACAACGCCTGGAATACTCTTGTCAACGATTAGACAAATACCTTCATGTTTTCTTCGTTTTTGAGTTTCTGCCACATCAACTTTTTGACCCAACAACCCCAGCCCACGTGACAGGACACAAGAAGAGGTGACTATCAAAAGTAACAACATAACCTCAGGAAAACGTGAGACATCTTATTATCCACAAACCTTTGAATAGTCATCGATCATGGTCAAGCGTGATCTAAAGGAACATTGCCCCTAATGCGAAACAGTACGCTACACCCAAGTACAGTATCCGTGGTATTATTATACCCTAGAGCATTCAAGGCAAACCAACTAATCTCGACACATTTATTACAAACTTTATCACCTCAACCTAACATCTTTATCCAAAATCCATTCTCAAGTCGAGGTAGAACATTTGACTAGTCTGGGTGTTTTAGGTCAATCGACGCCAGACAGCCTTGATTGCCATCCAGTTGGTCACCCCTCTAAGAAGTATGTTAAGTCCACTAACGTGAACAAATTTGATCACATATCACGACAGTCATGAGAGGTGTCCACCCGACATGAATCAGTCATACCCTATTGAGGAGTGCATGGAAGATTGTTGAACCTCTCTTGAGGATTGCCTATAAATAAAAAAACAACACAAGGTCAGATACATACAAAAAAACGAAAAAATTAAAAGAGAGAAGTAAAAGAAAAGGAGGACATACAGTAAGAGATCTCATTCTCATCATGATTGGGTGTTACGACAGTAGTGGTCGAACTGGATACATGATGATCTAACAAATGACAAAGTTACTACGGGAGGAATAAAACGTTAGACATAGTAACAATACAGGTAGACCAAATGAAAGAAGTTACCATCTTCAAGAACAATATGATCGTCCCTAGCTTCGTGATGACTAACATAATCATTGACGTCTAAGTTGATGACATGAGTGGTTTGAGGAGGTGACACCACGAGATTCTCCACTTGGACGGTGAGAGCAGTTTGATTCTAGAAGAGACATTATCAATATGATTCCTCAAGTTCTCCATAGCATGAGAAAAATGGTCACCGGCACCAATGGGGACGAGGCCCGTCGGTGTGCTATCTCCCACGAGCATAGTGTCGGTTGCTGGTGTGGGGGTAATAGGATCAGGGTCCGCCTCTCCAGAAGGCTCAGTGGTCTTCTTAGCTTTTTTTCCTATGACAGGAGGAACCTTCTTCACTAGTAATCATTTTTTTACTTCTTGACTTGTTTGGCCTCCTGGAAAACCTTCCTTACAGCATCTTCATCAACTTGTTGAGCAACCTTCTCCACTGCTCTTTTATGCTTTATATCCCGGTCGGCTATGACCTTGCGGTCAGGAAGCTCGGCCTTTTCCATGGCGAGAGTTTTTCCAGGGATTAGAGTGCCAACAAGTAATGAGTTGTATGTCTGACAATATTAGTACCCTCTGGTAGCCTGTCGCCTCTGTGTATCCTGGTGCCAAAAAACTAGAGAACCTAAGGTATTCAACCATGGAAAGATCTGCATGATAAAGCGAAACTGTAAAAAAACAAAAAATAAAGAGAGGGGGGATAAATAAACAAAGTAAGAAACAGGCATTACCCTCCCCATAGGGACTCTTTAGAATGCAACTAAAGCTCATATTTCTTCAATAGGAGGTTAGCCTGACATATAATAAGCTAGTGCATGACGTGCGAAGAGAAATATCAACCTCACATAACTCGTTGTGGGTAAGATGATGAGGTGGCGATCTTGCACGTGGTGCAGAAAAACGCCGCGAGGAAGTGAAAATGGTAATTAAATTCGAACACATAGAATTAGCATTGCAGTGTGTGTGAAAAAGAAATGGTGGTCTGTTTTAGATTGTAATCTTAGAGAGTGTCGGTTGAGTCAAAGACCGAGGTTAAGGGCGAACTAACTCTTTAACGGACCGATAACTCAAGAACTACTTTCGTTAATTGTCTTTGAGTTTTCGTACAAAAATATTCCTTATGTTAGCATTCCGTTGCTAAGTTAGTCATTATGCATGGTCTTTGCAATAGACATATAACATCAAATGCCAATTACGTAAAATCTGTCTTGTATTATGAAATGTTTATATTAAAGTAAGAAAAAGGTCATTAGTTAACGATCGTTAAATAACAACCAATAACTAACAACCGTTAAATGCTAGCAAACGATCGTAAAATACCTGGATTTAAAGCATTCTTCTTAGATCATGCGTGTCAAAAAAAGTAGGAGCGTCCACCCCCTAATGCAAGAAATGGCCATTACCCTCCCCATAGGGACTCTTTAGAACGCAACTAAAGGTCATATTTTTTCAATAGGAGGTTAGCCTGACATATAATAAGCTAGTGTGTGACGTGGGGAGAGAAATATCAACCTCACATAACTTGTTGTGTGTAAGATGATGAGGTGGCGATGTTGCACGTGGTGCAGAAAAACGTCGCGAGGAAGCGAAAATGGTCATTGAATTCGAACACATAGAATTAGCATTGCAGTGTGTGTGAAAAATGAAATGGTGGTCTATTTTGGATTGTAATCTTAGAGAGTTTCGGTTGAGTCAAAGACCGAGGTTAAGGGTGAACTAACTCTTTAACGGAACGATAACTCAAGAACTACTTTCATAAATTTTCTTTGAGTTTTCCTACAAAAATATTCCTTATGTTAGCATTTGGTTGCTAAGTTAGTCATTATGCATGACCTTTGCAATAGACATATAACATCAAATGCCAAATACGTAAAATCTATCTTGTATTATGAAATGTTTATATTAAAATAAGAAAAAGGTCATTAGTTAACAATCGTTAAATAACAGCCGATAATTAGCAACCGTTAAATGCTAGCAAACGATCGTTAAATACCTGGATTTAACGCATTCTTCTTTGAGGCGTGTCAAAAAAGATAAATAGGAGTGTCCACCCCTAATGTTAGTGCTACAATTTTTCAAATCACTTACAATAAGACTTTGAACATTTTGAATGCTTTAAATATAACTCTATTGAAAAGGAAATTTTAAAAGCAAAAAAGTTATTAAAAAAAAGATTATACATATAATAATGTGTTTTTTAACTTGTGAATCTACGTAAGCGAAAAATAATTTAAAAGAATGACATAATTTATACGACACATTATCAGTGGCGATGACAGGGGAGGGTCACAATGATCATGTGACCCCTATCGAAAATATTATATGGTAAATTTTCGAAAATTTTATTTTATTTTTTTTAAATTTGATAATTTAAAAACTATTTTGTAGTGTAGTTTTTAAAAAATATCAAAGTTTTTTTTTTTTAGAACGGCAACTTTTTATAACTCACATTAACTATCTCACAAATTCTATCTCACTTGTCTCCACCGAGACTTGAACTCACAACCTTTAGGTTACATGGTCACTCACATACCGCTGGGCTAAGAGGCCTTTGATAAAAAAAAAATAATAAATAAAAAAAACGCGCTCCTTGTATGGTATCTTTGAGTCGAATTTTCTAGCTTTACCTCTGCATATTACGTTTTTTTTTATAGTTTTAGATAGAGGTGGCAAAACGGGCGGGCACGGGCGGCGGGTTAAACGGGCAACGGGCTAAAAGGGCGGCGGGCTAAACGGGCGCGGGCTAAATGGGCACGGGCGAAACGGGCGGGCAAAATGGGCGGGCTAAACGGGCGCAAGATAAAAAAGGGAAAAAACATATAAAAACTTACAATTAAAAAATAAAAATACTTGTTTTAAAGCCAGAGATAAAAAATTTAATAAAAAATGTTCGTCGAGTATACTAATTTGTATTTTACAAGTGCGCCCGTTAAGCCCATTTAGTTTCTTACATATGCGCCCGTTTAGCCCATCTATTATAAAGAATGAGCAAAAAGTGCCCCATCTTTTTTTAAAAATGGACAAAAAGTGCCCATATGTATTCAAATGGGCAAGATTTGCCACCTCTAGTTTTAGAACTTCTTTTATTGAAATTAAATGAACAAACTCTCCTTGTATGGTATCTTTGGGTCATACGATACAACAGTCAATATAAATTATTTTTTTGGTACCATGTAAAGTAGATGGAAAATATATCTGAAGATTTAGTAATAAAAACATAAGCATATTTGGAATACATTTTCCTTCTTGTGTAAATAAATTGAATACAAATATCATGACACAAACATATACTGTATGAAAAGAAAGAAAAATGAAAATCTGAGCTGGACAATGAAATAGGGAACAGAGAAAGCCAGCTGTGAAACTTAATGGTGAGCCAACATGACACAACAGCTGTGTTCAGCAGTAAAAGTTAAAGTGTATTTACTGGGGCCCATCATCTGATGTTGACGTCTTAAATTTTGTCATGTCAGCCTCGTGGGGTCCCACAGCCAAGTGTCCACGTGCCTCCAACACCTTTTGTTTTTACGAGACAGCTCAGCGTCATTTTCAACTTCGTTCTGTCTTCCCATTGGCTACAAACTACTCTTATTTTTTTTAATTTTTATTGGTTAACAAATACAAGTATTATATACGAGTATTAAAGATAGTGGGTGACATGCTTCAATTCGTATTAGTGAAACCGTAAACATGTTAGCTGAGTTAACAATTATCTATCATTGAAAAAGCTTGTAGTTATTAACTTAATTATGAATGAGTGTGGTATTAAATGCATATATTTTTATGGTGGGTTATTATATGGTTGGTTTGTGTAAAAACATACCAGTCTCTCCGTCCCAAATTAATATTCTTTTAAAAAAACAAATTATTTTAAAAAACATTATTATTATTGTATTCTTTTTTTTTTTTTTTTATATAATTAATTACAACTTTATATATATTTTATAATTTCTAATACTATAGGTGCAATATGATAAACTTGTTACTTTACTTACATCTATTTTTAAATGGGACTATAATTTTGAGACGTCCTGAAATGATATACAGGAATATAAATTTGGGACGGAGGTAGTAGTAGTTTTTATTGTTTTATTTTTATAGTTTTGTTCTGATTTTTTAAAGTTTTTTTTCAACTATAACTTAATTTCTTTTATATAAACTTTATAAGAAATATACAAATAGATTATTTTTTTAAATGTATTTTTATTTGTATAATTTTCACTACATTAATTAATATACAATAGAAATAAAAATATTAGAAATAGAAATTGAAAAAAACTTCTAAAAAAAAGGACAATCAAAGTGAACCATATAAACACAAAAAATATTTATGTTTTATTTTAATCATAGCGAAGAGCGAAGACTTATCTTTAATTTATGTGAAACGAATAAGTCATAGTTCCTGAACCTATATTTCTAGATTTAGTACATTTGATTAATTTGTTGTATAAAACTCTTTATGTAGTTATAACGGTTTCAGGATGTGTATTAGTCTAAACATTTTGATGATGTGTCTCATTATAAATGATATCACGTGTCAGACTTTCAGATGACGTGTCTCGTTATAAATGGTTTTAGTCTAAACATTTTGATGATGTCTATCGCCCCGGCTACTTGTTTAGGCCCGTTTTGTTTTTAGGGTTTTATATTTGTTTTGTCATATAAATACTCCTGTACCCTTCTTAGTTGATTATCAATTCAATAAAGTGTTGCATTGTGTTCTTAGTTTCTACATGTATTAAGGGTGTGTTTGGTACAAAGAATTGGAAGGAAGGAAATGGAAATGATTTCATTTTCATTGTTTGGTTGGTAAAGAAATAAAATAGATGGGGAGTTGAATTCTCAAAGAGTTCACCCTTTGTAAATTTTGTGGAAATCATTTCCATTATATTTGGTAAGGAAATCATTCCCTAGTTATAAATACTTATTATCATTATTATTATTATTATTATTATTATTAAATAATAATAATAATAATAATAATAATAATAATAATATTTATTTTTATTATTATTATTATTGTTAATTATTATTATTTTTATTGTTATTATTTATTATTATTATTATTATTTTATTATTATTATTATTTATTATTATTATTAATATTTATTATTTATTTCTTATTTCTTGTTTATTATCTTTTATTTTATTATTATTATTAATTATTATTTTTTATTTTAATTATTATTTATTAATATTAATATTTTTTATAATTATTATCATTATTTTTATTTTTTTATTTTTTTTATTCTTTTATAATTAACTTTTAATTTTTATTTATTAATATTAATATTAATATTATTATTTATTATTATATTTATTATTATTTTTATTTCTAAATTTTATAAATTATTATTATTTTTTAATTATTTTTTTTATTTTTTTATTTTTTTATTTTTTTATTATTATTAATTATTAATTTTAATTGTTATTTATTAATATTTTTTATTATTATTTTATTTATATTTTTAAAGTTCAAATCTCCGACGCTACCAAACAAATGAATTCAATAAACCATTTCCTTAGATTTCATTTCTAAGAATTCAATTCTTTATTTCATTTCTAATCTTTGAAATTCTCTGTACCAAACGTGCCCTAAGAGCTTTGGTTTAAGTCGCTATATATTGTCATCCTCCGATCGTCAACTAATTGTTGATGATCTAGAAGGATCCTGTTTAATATTTTTGGTTTGTTATTGTGGATTTGTTTGAATCGATTCATTCGTTTGACTCGAAACCTAATGCGGTATTTGTTGTGTTCGTTCGTGTAGGTATCATTGGCCGCAACAAATCTATGTCGGTAAGTTCGTGTATGCTAAGACGTATTATATCGTTGACGTCGATGGAAAAAGAAAAGAAAACTCGATCACGTGACAAGTGATGGAAATGTAAGTTTTGATATGAGAATGTTTGATATGATTACACTAGCAGAAGTTAGGCAGATCATGATTGCAATCAAGTTTGATTATAACATTGTATCTTGGATGAAAGGAATGATATGCTGTTTGTGGCCTAGTTTGTTTAAAGATTTCATAGGTTTATTGGGAGTTTATTTTTAGATTCGTTTATTGGTTTGAATATTGTAGAAACTAGAAGGGGGGGGGGGGGGGGGGTTGAATAGTTTCTCTTCGATTGGTGACCAAATTAAAATTATTTTCAATTTGGTTTGTATCAAAACTATCTTTTACTTGAGGCTAAGTTGCATAATGATTAGGTTCAATTCAAATGCACTAGCAAAGATAATAGGTAAGTGTAATGATAATGAAATAAGTAAAGAGTAAGGAAGGAGACAACCTAGTGGGAAGACACCAAGATTTATAGTGGTTCGACAACGAGGCTCTATCCTCGTTTCTACTCCACTCCTAGAGTACACCTACTCGAGATTTCCACTATATCCACAAGCTCCCTTCTCGGCGGAGAAAACCTTACATCGTTGCTTACATTATTTTTCGACACTAAGCTAAATGTCGAGACCTAATCTTTAGCTAGGACCAATCTACACAACGTTGCCTACTTCACAATTTAACGACACAAGGCTAGATGTCGGGTTCTAATCTTAAGGTATAACCAATCTTCACGACGTTGCCTACTTCACCATTTTACGACACAAGGCAAGATGTCGAGTTCTAATCGAAAGCTAGAACCAATCTTCACGACTCTTCACTTTGAAGCTAAGTGAGAACTTCACACAACACAACTACTAGTCACTTTATAGTTTAGTGAGAACTCACAAGACACAACCACATCACTTTATAGTTTAGTGAGAACTCCTAATCAAATCTATTACAACTCAACTAGACTTATCCAAGTACACACATGTATCTTGGATTTACACAACACAAATCCAAGCAAACACATATGCAATGGATGTACACAACAAATCCAAGTATCCACAAATAAATTGGATGAACACAACTAGTCCAAGTATTTATAAATACATTGGATTGACCTAAAACAAAAAGGGTATCATGATGAATATGACTAGCTCATAGATTCATCTTTATCACAACACTAGTGAGTGAGTGATCTTCTCATTGGACAAGGTAAAGGAGGGGATCAAGAGGATAATCATATGTAAACATCCTTAACAATTTAAGTGATCATTTACTAATGATTATGCTATAAAAAATAGAAAGAGGGCTGAGAAAAACGTCCAAGAGGCTTACTGGAAAATGAGATTTGACCCACTATTTAAAGGAGACAAAGTATAACGGATCTATAACGGCTAGCTGTGCGCGGTACCTTATCTCACCCCGCGGTTCCATATCGCTAAGGAACCGCGTAGGTACTTAAGGTACCGCCACTAGATACGCTCCGTTTTTTGTCTTTTAGTGGGGTGGGAATATCTGAGGTATTTGAAACCTTCAAAGGATATTCTAACAGCATTTGAAATATGCTATTTTCAAATTTTTATTTTCCATTTTAATAAAACATTTTCTAAAAAAGAAAGTTTATTAAAAAGTCTTTTGTCATATTAACAAAAGTGAGTTTTAAGGATAATCATTTTGATGATTACTAAGTATGATTAAGAAAGGTTAGTGATATGATTATTACCTTGATGATAGTGTTAGTTAAATAATTCATTTTGTGTTTTACACTAAATGTGTTGTATGGTTTGTTGTGATCAAAACTAAGAAAGATTACTTAACACTAATAATATTTTTAGGCATCACTTGCATTAACAAATATGTTTAAGTTTTCATGGTCGATTGTTAGTGATATTGGTATCTCGTAGTTGGTATTTGGATTGGTATTGGAATTAGTTTTATGTATCGGTATCAGTACTGGCATTGATTCGGTTTGTATTGGTACAACGTTTTGAATAAGAAATTGGGTTGTGTTGGTAATGGTGGTGTTATAGTCAGGTCTTGAGTAGGGATGTGTAGCATCTCGACATCAACAAAATGTTTTGGTTTCGCTTGGTTTCGCCTATTTCTACATTTGATTCTAGTTTGGTTTGATTGCATATGTTTGGTTATGATCCTCTGAATGCCATGTTCGAGACACTCAGTAGTAGTCGTCTTAGAAGATCGAGACACGTAGTCGTTTTCAAAGATCGAGACACATAGTCGTCTTTGAAGATCGAGACGTGTAGTCGTTTTTGAAAATCGAGACGCGTAGGCGTCTTTGAAGGTCCAAACACTCAGCAATAGTCATCTTTGCTAAGAAGGTTTGCATTTGTCTACATGTTCTACTCTCGTTAATCTCCGTATATATGTGACTCATTGATCTGCACGTGGTTTGGATTGCGTCGAAGTCTCAGCCAAGCACTGAATTTGCACTATGGGACACTCCGTTTTTGTTTCGTTATTAGTTATTCCTTTTATTTTTTGTTTGACAAACTCCCAATGTTTACAACTGCGTCATTTTGAGCTTGAGGGGATGGGTTAGCTAATAAGGCCCATTGATCCGACCACTTGTTTAGGTCCGTTTTGTTTCTAGGGTTTTATTTTTGTTTTGTCTTATAAATACTCATGTACTCTTCTTAAATCATCCACTATGGGAGATCTAAAAATAAGTTTAAATTTTTTAAAGAGGTTTATATATATTTCAACGATAGTGAGAATTTAGTTTATATCTAGATGTCATGAAGAAGTTCTAAATCTTAGACCTCTTCAAAATCATAATGCATTAAATGCATGTGTTATGTGAAGAATTATAAAGTTTTAAAACTTTTATACCATAGTTATAAAACCTGCATACTTTTACCATGAACTGTACACTTACTAAACGTACGTACATGCTAAAACTTTCCTTTTATAACATGAACACGTGTCACGAATATTAATTACAAGAATTACGTACGTGTTATTACACGATAAGTATTATATACGTGATAGTACACGCTAATTATTAACATTAATAATTTCAATCACGAACATAAAATCATGAACGTTAAAATCACGAACACGTCATTACGTACTTATATGATAAATACGACTAATATCGTCATGTACTTGTAATTATTATAAAACGAACGATTAATTATAAATAACACGGAAACACGAACTTACGAACACGTAGTTATTAAACATGAAAATGTTCGGGTTTCCCATGTGGGCCCCACCTACCCGCGGGCACGAAGAAATAAAACGGGCCTTATGGCCCAACCCACTTAAAATATACATGTCAGGAAGGTATGTTTTGTACATGTTCATTTATCACATTTTCCAAACAAAACTAGGGGTTGGTAACCCTTTGTTGTGCCGCCGGATGTAGAACTCAAAGAAGGGGTTTCGGGCTTGATTCTTCATCATGGATTCGTGTGTGATCATCTTCCATCCTTAATCTTGGTAACGGTATCACCCTCGTTCTTTAATTTCAGTCTATATCACGATTTTTATATTGATTAAGGCCTATTCAAACGAAACATGAATTAAAAACAAAAGGGGGGTGTCGTTCTTGGTGTTGCTGGGTTCGAATGGCCATAAACCGAGACCATCCATGGTCTCGGTGGTAAAAATCAGTCACCAGCTGCAACCTTTATGGGGTGTTGGCTTGGTTGTGCTGTCAGTGGCAACCCCAGCGGGGTGTGTGTTTGGTCAGGCAGTGGGAACCGAGACCTTTGTGGTCTCGGTGGGTACTTTTGACGGTAGTTGTTGCGCAGCCAGCAGCAACACAGGGGGTGTTTGGCTGTTAGTTTTGGTCAGGGTGTTTGGATGACAGTTTTAGGATTTTTAAAAGGGATGTTTGGTTTATCATTTTTTCAAGTTATTTTAATTAATTTAATTAGGGTATTAAATTAATCATGCAATATTAATTTTATTTAATCTAATTAATATTGATTTAATCTTGTCAAGATAAGTTATGTTATTTAAACCTTAGTTATACAAGAATCATCGAATTAGTTCGGTCCGGTTCATGGGGTTCCGTGTCCGGTTCACGTCATGTTTAAAATTATAATACACGGATTTGGTTCATGATTATTTTTACAAGTTTAATTAATTTTACAAGCATATAATTTTACACGCATATAATTTTACAAGTTAATTAAATTAATTTGACATGACATATAATTAATTTAATTAAAACATGGATTTAGGTTAATTATTATTATAAATAATACATGTTTTTAACCTAAGTATTTATTTATTTTACATTATAATATTAATTAATTATTAAACATGACATATAGTTAATTAATAAACATGACTTAGGTTATTATTAATACCATATTAATACATGTTTTAACCTAAGTATTTTATGCACTTAAATTTAATTAAATCATGTTTATATTTAATTAAATCATATAACTTATATTTTATTAAATTAACATGTTATAATTAATAAACTATACTATTAATCACATGACTTAGTATATTTAATCAACAAAAACTTAAGCTTATATTATTAGCTTATAAATTCAGCTTATTTCTAAATATGGAAACTTTCGAATTCAGAAAACTTACTATTTTTGGAAACTTTCTATTTTTAGGAAAACTGCTATTTTTAGAAAGTTACTTATTATTACACAACAAGTATAATAATACAAGAAATACAAGTAATACTTAATCAGAATATACAGAATACATGATAAACATAGCATAACGTTAGAATCAGTAAAACAAGACATGATTATATAAAATAAGCTAAGACATGATATAAAACCAGTTACGTACTCAGTAATCAGAATACTTATACACGTATACTATTTATGTAGCATTAGTGAGATCGAAGTAGGAATCTCTTCCGTTCGTCTACTTCGTTCATTGGACTTAAGGTACGGATTTCCCGTCCTTCAGTAAGGACAATCTCTTCCTTCATTAGGATTTCTCGTATGCAGCCAACTGTTTTCCTAGTAGTTACAGATTAAATGCTTATGTTTTGTTAGTTACCTTAGCCATATACATGCATGACCAGTTTCACCTAGTTATGGAGGTACCATAACCATAACACTTGAGGCACTAGTGTTATGACTTCACCACGGTGGAGTGATAGCTCGTGGCGTCCCTTTCAGTTATTTGGCCATTATATTTATTGTATTATCATGTGGGGTGTATGGGTGCATCCTAGTTACATGTTTCAGTCAGGATTTCATGGTGAATGTGGTGTGTGCCTTGCATCCTTCACAAGGAGCTGATCCCTCCTACCCACTTACCAGTTAATTAGAGGCATCCCCTCTAATTTGCATGACAAGGTCACCCCTCCAAGTATTCATGCACGTTGTTGACCTCATGACCTATATTGGCTATTTTGGTACATTAACTAATACAGATTTTCATAAGTAACATAAGCTATGTTTTCAGAACTAAAACCAGTTAACATGACAGACAACTAGGTTTTCCAAGACTTATACATTTCCGTTTCTATTAGGCTTATTTATGTTACAACCATTCATAGTATGTTGTATATCCGTGCACTGAGCGTTATGCTCAGCCGTTACTTTCCTTTCCATGTCCCAAAACGGCAGGTACCCAAGAACGGACTCGAGCATTTGGAGGAATTGCATAGGATGAAAGTTGCCATAGACTTCTTCTCCTTTTTGCCATATACTTATGGTTGTCTAGTCTTCCTAGTTCATTTACTTTCTTTATGTTTTGGGCTTATGTTTGAGAATCATGTTTGATTTCCGTTTTCCTTATGATCCTGTATGTTGTATTACATATTACCTTGCATGCTTTGATGACACGTTATAATTACGCGTAACGGTCCACTAATAAAAGTGGGGTGTTACAATAGTACAATTAGGTTAAAAAATCAAAAGGTTTAAAAAATATAGAGGTGGCATGAAAAAATAAATTTATAAACTTATAAAAGTCTATTATAGTAAATGCTCTTAGTTGATTATTAATTCAATAAAGTCTTGCATCGGATTGTCTTCAATTGTTCATAGTTTCCATCAAAATATACACATTGAAACATTTTATAAAAGTTCATTATATTTACACGTGTACTAAATCATTATATTCGGGAAAGTTCATCGCCATTTCTGAGATTAATCATGTTTTAAGTTCAAATATACTTGAGATATGCAGATAAGTGAGTAGCAAATTTTTTGTTTTGGAAAAAGTTAATAGCCAAAATAATGGTAAACATGGTTGGAGCCTACCTAATACTCATTTTGTTTCAATATGGGTTTAACTTGACTTAGTCGGTTGCTACATAAATATATTACACTGATCACTTGAATAATGGAGATAGTTGTTTACATAATAATTAAAAGTACCAATATTACCCCCTTAATTCATTGAGGGGAATCCCCTTAATTCATTGAGGGGAATGAGAAATACCCCATTAAACAATAATATAAAAGCTGTGAGGGGAGAAAAGTTTGGCCTCATATGTGCCGTTCGATTTCCTTCTTCCCCTGTTCACCGGTATGGGTTGGGCGACAAATCCCACATCTGAACCGTTGTTTTCTCTCTTCATTGTATCTTCCCTGTTCATTGGTATGGGTTGCGCAAGAAAAAACACATCTCAACCGTCTGTTGCTTTGAAAAATTGCTAGCAGGTATGGGCTTATTCCAAAACCCCATTTATAGCCTTTGATTTACATATTTTACTTACTTTATTGGTGGCTTACATCTCTCTCATCTTATCCTCATCTTTTTTCTCATTTGAATTTCTCAAAAAGTCTTTATTTCATTGGTTCTATTCATACTTGCTTCCATAGATTCACACCAATTATTCATACTTACTGCTGGTAATTTTTTATTCATCATTAGATTTTCGAATTTATTTTACTGATTAGTCATTTGTTATTATAATTGCTATCTGCTGATGATGGTTTATAATTAGGTTATTTTGTTTTTTTTTTGTTAATTTTTTGGTCATTTTTGTTGGTTTTTATTTTTTAATAATAATGATTAAGCTGGCTCCTGCTGATGATGGTTTATAATTGGTACTTTTTGTTGGTTTTTAATAGTAATAATTAGGTTGGCTCCTGCTGATGGTGATTTATAATCAGGCTACTTTGGTAATTTTTTGCTAATTTTTTTGGGTTATAATAATTAGGCTGTTAGTAATTATAATTAGTGCCTGTTTATGTTGATTTATAATAATTAGGCTCTTATTAATTATAATTAGTGCTTGATGGTGATAATTTTTTTTATTAGTACCTCCTGCTGATGCTTTCTAATTAGGGTCTTTGAATATGCTTATACTGATTTTAAAAGTTATACTGATTTAAAGGGGATGCTGATTGTTTGATCGCTAACCTCATTGTAAAAGGGGGTAATTTTAAAAGGGGGTAATCATTTCTTGATTTTTTTATTATTAGTCGGATTTTTGAGGTTATTCATATTTTGGGATCATGGAATTATCAGGTTTTTATCTTGCTTTCATGACGCTGAACCCTACCTGATAACAGACTAATTTTCGAATATAATGATGTTGTTGCTGTTGTTTCTATGCAGTTATACAATGGATACTAAAATCAGTTGTTGGACTGTGTTAGGCTGTGATGAGTAGCAATGCCTTCGATCAAACTAAGATTACCCGCGTCTTGGCTGGGCAACTCATTGAAGATGCAGCCATGGCGGGTGTATCCTTTTTTGGTCGATTGCTAGCCTACTTGAGTCTCATATGAAAAAAACTACATGAAAAAGGAAGATGCCGGCTTACATCTGCCTTGGCGTCTTCTGACTGCTGAAAAACACAATTGCATCTAATATTTTGTTGCTTAATTTTCGGATAATAGTGATGCCTGGGACACAGCTGGAACCATGAATGTGTGATTCAGACGAGTGAGCCAACAAGAAAGCTGA
Source organism: Glebionis coronaria (assembly GCA_025667525.1). Taxonomy (NCBI): domain Eukaryota; kingdom Viridiplantae; phylum Streptophyta; class Magnoliopsida; order Asterales; family Asteraceae; genus Glebionis; species Glebionis coronaria. The sequence continues at coordinate 418,891,393 of CM046880.1, forward strand.
TGTAAGAATGGGAGAATTTTGTATTAAAAACCTTTGGCGATGATGATGTTGTTGCTTTTGTGCGAATATAATTTTGCATCTGCAATAAGCTGTTGGACCATGTTAGGTGGAAGTCGTCCGTCTTGGCGGGGCAACACGAAGTCGTGTTTGCAGCCATGGCGGGTCAGATACCCTCTTATCGGTTCAACGCTTGCAATCTGAGCCAAATAGTTTCAAACTATATTCCACACTATCTCGATTCAAGCAATCACGTGTGCGAAAATACCAACATTTTTATGAGATTGAAAAGGTTATCGGGAATTTGGTGGTGTCTGGATATGCTAAATATATTGGTCAAAATTATGAGGTAACCTTCCTATCATTTTTGTATATAATTCCATTATTGTATTTTTCTGTGAAATGAACAAAAGTATTTATGCAGAATAATCTGATTGAAGGTGAGCTCGCAACCGTATCCTCGCCATAGGTCTTCTCAAAATGTTTACCGCTGAAGTAAAGGTTGGTTTTTTTTCTTTTAACATATCCCACTGTATCTATTATCTATGAAAGAAAAGATAGAAATGGATCTAAAAGATAGATTGCTCACTGGATCTGTTTTTATTTTTGACCATGTAGCCATGTAGGCGGTTTTACATAGATGCCACTTTCATTTGACTATCCACTATATGCTAATGTAAATTACATGTTGTTATCATATTTAATCTAAGTTTCCATGTGGCCTCATAGGTAAGTTGCAAGACAGCATGTAAAAGTCAGTCAGAATGTAACGAAAATCCTGCAAATTTGCCAAAGTTGGAACCTTCATAACAGTTGACTTACCGAGGGCTCAATGGACGTAAACGCAATAAAAATGGTATTACACATATGCACATTCTTTGTTGTCCCACTTTTTAATTGAGATTGCAGGCATTTGTTTTTACACTGAAATTACAAACATCAGATATTGAACTTTGTAGTCACACATTTGTTTTTACACTAAAATTGCAGACATCAACAATCTATAAATATGATATTGTGAAATACGATACTCTAAATGTACAAGCATTTGGTAACATTAATATTCATCTTGCAAGTGATTCACTTTTTATACAAATCACTATTTCATATCTACACATATGTTGTTACTCATATACTGAAAGTCAAACAAGATCAGGATTATGTCAAAGTATAAATGTATAGTCATTGTGTTTACATTCAATTCAAGTAATTATATATTTGTTACAAGGCAAGACTTATATTCATATGACGTCTCAAGAATGTTCATATTTGGTGGTACTATTTTTTATATATAAGATCGTCGGCACACTACTGTTGAGTTACTAGCGTCCACAAACCCTAAGAAGTAGAGATTTAGATATGCTTGCTTCTGTATGGAAATATTAAAACAAGTATTTTACGTCATTTGTTCTTATACACATCATATTAATATGATAATTATCTCATAATTTAGAACTTATTAACTGGTATTTTTGTTACTTATGATCTTAGATTTCTAGGTGTGGCGTATAAGAAACTGTCGATGTTTGCGCCGGCTTGAAAATCCTCATCTGAGGGTGTGAATGGCCTTTTATTTACCTGAGATGGGAGTCAAATATACGGTGATTTGTGGAGTGCACTGCACGTAATTTATGCATACACAAACCAAGTGTGAAGCCAAGGTACATTATCGATGGTTAACGACTTATTTATGGTTTGGTTCTATTTATATTTTGTTGCATGTGTGTCAATGTTTAGTTTAGCTTGCTTAGTTATTAGGGGAACCAAAGTTTGACCACCCATATTAGAAAGCCGAGGAAACGCATCAAATGACAAAACGAAGCACCATAGTCGGACACGCCCACCAACTCCTTATAATGTACTTAAATCCTCCTAAATAAACCTGCTCTAGACAGACAAATGAAATCGCAGCTGCAAATAACTAATAAATATGAAGCAGCCAAGACACTCTAATCACAGCAGCCAAGTGCCAACCCCTCTGATCGCACCTGACAAACAAAATAAACTACACTTACAAACTCATGACAACTTACAGAATCATGCGCCGAACACTCACAGGCTCACAGACAACCTGCAACAGCTACCTAAACTATTTCAGTTAACATTACAACCACGCTGCAGCATATCAGTTACCATAGCTCCGTTTTCTCAGATTTTGAGTTCAATGTCTTGCACAATCTTATTTACTTGAGCTGAATAATTTTGAAGTTTTTGTTTCGATTACGAGAGTGAAGTCGCCATATTTTTGTTAGTCTTTTGTTGTGCATTATTAGTTGTTACTTATCATTTATGATGATTGAAAATATGTGATTTTAGCCCCGTCTTACAAATTATAATCTTTTTGCCACATCAGTGCTACTGCTTAGGCGTTCATGTTTATAGAACAAAAGATTGTTTTAATGTCTCATAAAGGCACCAAATTTTATAGATACATTGGATCCTCGAATCATAATGAAAGTGTGCAGCTGGTCATTTTGGAAAGAATGCTCCAAACCTTTTTTTATATGTGCTTTTGGTGGGGAAAAAGTGGGGTTTGGGTAATTAACTCTTTATTTGTCAAAACGGTATCTTTGTTAACATTTTTAATCTTTTTATGCAGACGGCGCTCGTCAAGACAAACACGAGTTGTGAATCAGTGGTGACGAGCGGTCAACACCATTTGAGTCCTCAACATCCACCAAGGGATGCTAATTAAAACCCAAATCTTAAACAAAGGTACCAATTTCAAGTCTAGCAATTACTAAGACTTATACATATAAAAAAATTGAATTTCGAATTAGGATATTTCAATCAATTTTTACAGGCTTTGAGTGGTCATCGGGCAATGATGTAATACCACATAGAATAGAACGATCAGAGAGAACGTGACCATGATAAGGTATTTTCTTGCTGCGTATTCTCTTCCTTCTAAATCTTAATTGATTAGCTATTTATTGCCCCGCCTTCTATTCTGAATTCCAGGTAGCGAAGCTTTAGCTTCGCTACATATTAGCCCTGGTAAATGTGTAGGTAGAAAAGATGGGGCATATGAACTATTTATATATTTTAAATAATATAATACGCCAGAAAAATAAGCTAATATGAACGCTCCATAAGAGTGACTTATAATGTGTGGTTTCAAGTGGTTTCGAACTAACGATAATAAAATGTTTTTAGTTGTAGTATAATCTGAAGTTATATAGTCCTATTAAGTTGACTTTAAAGAAGCGTTCACGTGATGAATTGAGCGGGCTGTGCCCTTTTTTTTATCCAAAAGGCGTTGGGTGAAAACGGGTCATTTTGAGTTTTTCTTTTTTTGACACATGGAAATTACAAACAAGGTGCTGCCTTTTGTGGTGACTATCTGGTAGAGTCAGTTTGCTCAAAAAAAAATCTGGTAGAGTCAGGATAAATAGTCAAGATCCGATCGTCCATAGACATAAGATTTTGCTAATATGTTGAAGGCACCATGCTGGAACGTGCTCACTTCACTGCTATGAGCATCTTTGATCAAGCTCTATAAGGTAGATTGTCACGGTTACTACTTTAGACTAAAAGCATGTAAATCTGGCCCTAGAGATATGGTATATGACAAATACAAGTAAAAGTTTTGCCATGCTTAGTATAACAGCTTCTATGTATTATACCATCAAGTGTCGATTACTAAGAGAGATTGATAATAGTTTGTAACAGAATGTGACGCGCCATATAATATGCAGGTGTAATACATATATGGAAGTAGTGGTTATCCATGTAAGCGATGCATGGTCAAATACCAAGGCTCCGGTCTAATAAGCAATCCTTTTGCTGCAAACTGCAATAGAGTTGGGCATTAGGCAGCCAATATGCGCAGATTCTGAAGAACTAATGACGCTGATATTTGCCAATATCCATGTAGGTGCTGCATAGTCAAATATGGACGCTCGGGTCTGATAAGCAATCACTTTGCTGCAAACTGTAATAGAAGTATGCAGCCAATATATGCAGATTCTAAAGAACTAATGGCGGCTTACATTTTGAAGAAAGATTTAGACGTGGAATTGAACCGTTACTCTTTTGTAAACTAATGGCATGTAACGCCTTCACTAACTGTGGTCCACACTAGACTATAATACCTGTTACTATATGCACAGTGGGCATCCGGTTTGTAAAACTTATATCACTTTCTGCGTTCTTAACGCGTTTTCAGTATATATCGCTTATTAACTTCTACAAGTTCTTTTTATGTAAACACATTATGTATCTACCCCGCGGCGGAGCGCGGGCATTAATCCTAGTGAATTAAAATAAGAGGAAAATAAGATTACACATAGATATGTTTTTTTGGACCATTTCTGTTTTTGTATGTGGTTGTCTCCTTCATGTGGAATATGAGAATTTTCCTTTAATATTATTGACCATGTGGGGTTATATGATCACCTTATACTCTCTTATTAATTGTAATAAAAAAAATATCAATAATGGAAACAAATTGTTGGAAGGAACAAGTTAGAAACATAAATTTATCAAAAAGGATAGTAGTAAACATAAATAATGACAATTCATAAGATACAAAATAACATAGAAATAAAAGAGAGGTTGAGAAGTTGGAGAGAGTAGGTGTAAGAGTGATGGTGCACACATGTTACACAAGGGCTTCATACATTGGATACTATTTCCATCGACTGAAAGACAGCAAAAGGCATCGAGAAAAGGAAGTTACACATTAGCCACAAGCCCACAACCACATAATTAAATGTTTCCTAATTTTAAGAAATAAAAAAATTAGTTAATGATGTAATATGAATGATAAGTCGACGATTATAAAAGCAAACTCCGTTTAGCTTTGGTGTACAAAACAAAACATAGAAGTTGACAACATTGAATAGGAGCTACCGACACCGAGGTTGCGTATAACTTCTCCAATTCTTATAAAATTGCATTAAGAAATTAACTTGATACACAATTGCAAAAAAGTATTGTAAATTTATGAAAGACTTATGTACGGAAAAATTGTGAAATTTGAGAAATCATGGAAAAAGAAATTCGAAGTATGAATGATTTTTTACGTAATAATGTTTCTTTAGTTGATTATAGCGTTCGATATCACGAAGGAAAGATGCTCGTCATGCTGAGATGGAACTTTCTTCGAGCTTCGTCGTCACACTAAACCCTCTTGCTCTCCGCGATCTTGCCGTTCAAACGACGAAGCTAGGAAGAGGAGAGAGGGAAAGATCTTCTATTCTTCTTTTTCTTATTTTTTTTGGGTTTAATTATTTAGTTTGTGTTGACTGTGTGTTTTTGTGTTGAAGAAGAAGCCAAGTTCAAGTTATCTATTATGTTTTTAAAATATTATATTTATGATTTCGTAATTTTTTAAAGTTTTTAGTTTAGGATTGTATTTATAATTTCGTAGTGTATTTTGATTGATGTATTTTTATTTTTAATTTAATAAAATGAATTCTAATTTATATGAAAATTAAAAAAAAATAAAGTTAATGAATGACCAAAGTAAAGAGGAAAATAGTAAATAGATGCCATTACAAGAAGTGTTTTTGTTAATTGTTTTGTTGTGATGTAACGCTCATATAGAGCAGTGTGATTAAAGTGGAAAATAGTTGGCTTTTTATCATACCTAGCTCTCTTAAGCTACTCACAAAAGCGACCTGGTGTGGCTTAAATTTTTTCTGCCACATCAGTTTTTTCTCTCCGACGATATACTTACCACAACAAAACGACCAAGTTCAAATTTCTTTTTATTCAAAAAATAAAAATATTACATTTAATATAAAAACATTACATTTTGATAAAAAATTCCATAATAATTCAAATAAAATAAAAATATTACAATAATAATTAAAAACTATTACTAGTAATTTAAATTGTAAGTTGCCTTGATTTCGTCTTTAATTTCTTTCAAGGCTTATTGGTGGGTTGAGGCAAATTGATGTTGATTTCACTGTTGTAAAACAATACGTCTTTATCCTAATTTTTTTTTCCAGCAAGTTCAATTGCTCGATGCTTTAATTCGAACTCTTATTTTTTCAAGTCCGAGGCTTTCTCCTACAAATCCAACTCCCGTTGCTTCAAGGTAAAGTAGAATTCTTGTTGCTGCTTCTTTTTTCCCCAACCAATGTCTTTCATTTTCTCCCATATGTTGTTGGTTATAACATCAACAATGAAGATTTCCTTGTTGACGACGATGTCATTACTTCACTTTAGCTCGATCACGACCAGTTGGTCGGTATTCTTTAGTCTCTTCCTCGTCATCTTCTAATCATCGTTAAAATTCACGTACCCACCTTGCCCAGAAACAGAGGTGGTTTCAGAAGTTTTGGATTTTTTTTCTACTTTTTTTTTTGTAAACTTTGGCATCTCAACCTCTTGCCAACTTGAGGTGATCTTTGAGCACGTTCCACACGTAAAAGCATGTTTGTAGGTCACTTTGTATTCAACACAAGTTTTTTGGTATGAGGTGAAATTATTGGCACCACTTTTATGATTAAGCTCAACGTTATTCATGATAGTACAATTAACACCAACTCAAGCACGCAACATGTTTTTCCATTCTCATAATCGCGTCATACCCTCTATTTAAACCCGTCTTGACTTCAAAGTACTTTAATACAGCTCCCAAAAAACCCTTTATTTTTTGACTATTTCCTTGCTTGCTATTCTCGGAAACATCACACCAACCTTTGCACAACGCGACCTCTTCCTTAGTTGTCCATTATGTTGGCGGCTCCTTCGACTCAACCTGCTTGCCTTTTGAAGCACGTTTAGAGGGCTTCTTAGATTTGACGGGTGACATCTATTCCTCGTTATCGTCAAGGTTAACCACACCGTGATAGGACCCGTGAAAGGACCCATGTCTTGAACCTTAGCCCATAGAGTGATCTTGACTCGGACCGTGACCCGAACATTGACTCACACCTTGATCCGCAAAGTACTCTTGATTATATATCATTTCATCAGATTCAACATCAACCTCAAAATGAGTAATCGGAGAATACGATAGATTAAGATGTGAATAAGTTGAAGAATCCATAGTAAGGCGATACAACCCGTTGGAGATTCAAAGATAGCTTATTGGTTATTATCACGGTATGGTGGAGAGAACGAACGGTTTGCATAGTACATGTTTGGGTGGGATGGTTGTGGTGAACGATATTCAAATCGGGCGGGTCTAAACCGGAAGTTAGGTGATACGTCGGATAATCGCAAAGCCTCATCCGGCGTCACATAGGAAATACTTTGTTGAGGAACTCGGGATCTTGGGGTTTTGTTTTTGAAGGTTTCCTTGGTAAACTTGTTGAATAGTTATTGTTTTGATTTAAAAGTTTCAGTTTGAATGTGTGAGAAAATTGGTAAAAATGATGGAGTATTTATAAAGGTAGAGGGTTTAAATTTTAATTTATAAAAAAAATGTTTATTTTATGAAACCAGCGGCTAATTTTTTTTTTCTTTTTGATTTTTTGTGTTTTAAACTTGGTCATGGGTTGGATCGAATTGAGACGATCACTGAGGTGACTCGGTCGTTGCAACAGCCTCGACAGAATGCGACTCGATCAACTGATACTTTTTTGCGGCCAGCCTTAATCTTGGTCGCGGGTTGGATTGATTTGAGACGATCGACCGAGGTTTCTCGATCGTGGCAATGGCCTCGACCGAATGCGACTCAGTCGACCGATACACTTTTGCGGATAGCCTTAGAAACTTACTCGTGATTCAAAGTTTTGATAATGTAGCATTTGATTCATATTGTTCGTAGAATATCACACAAATGTCAAAATTCTAAATTATCCTATAAGTATGTGTCTACACTCACTCATTTGAATCGAATCTACAAAAAGCATATTTTTACCTATAAAAACTACGGACCAACATATCGTTCAAAAGCATTACTCGCGGCTAGAAATTCTCATTTGATCCTTATTCATACGTCAAACATTCCAAAGTTAAAATCTTTGTTTCCAATAGACATGTCGATATGCATAATGCATGTCATGTGTACTTGATATGGAAAAGTGGGAACGAATGTGCAAAGAAACATAAAATTGGAAAACAAGGTTATCATACAGTCATATTGCATATTTTTGTCCATTTGAGATGTGTATTTGTACATATGTTAACAAGATAGTAAAAATTCTTTGACTTTAAATTAAACTTATATTTTTAGTCTAATGATTGAAAGTTTATATAGTTCATAACAATTATTTAAAACCTTAATATGGATCAAAGAACGTATAGCGAAAGCGATTAACAAGATCATTAATTTAAGACAATTATATTAATCAAGATTAGGGTTACATACCTTTATCCTAGTAAGATCCACAAGACAACGGAACGAACGACAACTAGGGTTTATCACGAACACCACCAAGAATATAGTCTAAAGTAAGACTATATCACGCTCTTGTACACACGTAATACGGCGAGTTAACCGTGAGTCTAGCACGAACAAACCGAGCTTCAACGCTTATGGAATATCTACCCAACAACCCTAGAGAGGGGATAGGACTAGATAAATAGCTAAATCGAAAACCAACGAAAACCCCTTAGGGTGTGTGTGTGGCGATCGCAGGAAGCAAGAGAAAGGGGAGGGACAAAAATTATGAAGGCCTTTGGGTTGTTTATATAGGCTTGGCAATCCTTGGGCTCCAAGTAAATAAACAAGAATTAGGAAATAAAAGTTTCCCTTTGCCCCTCCTCCTTTGGCCGACGGACGCAAGCCCCCCAAGGGGGTGTTTGCGTAATTTTTGTTTTTCTTCTTTTCACTTCTATTAGTTTCCATAACGGTCGTTTATAACTTAACTTTTATTTATTAACGATCATTAGTTAAGCTTCGGTTTGATTTAATAAATATATATAAAATATATTTAATAAATAAATTAACCCTTTACGTTATGTGTGCAATCCCGTGATCCCGAGTTCGATCCTATCTCACGACTATTAATTTTAAGTCCATAAACTTTCAGCTCCCACTTGGACAAAATTCTAATATCGTGATCACATTGACTAGCGTCTAGTTACACTAGCAATGTCACTAGTACAACTCGAGTAAGGTTTCTTGGACAAAACCTTTTAACAATATATAATCATTATTATTATTATCCTTTCATTTCAAATACAACGTTAATAAGGATATGGATCTCAGTCATTCCTTTCATTAACCATTCTGTTTCTCGTTTATGGATATAGCAAGATCACCAAAACAAATTTGGGTGCGGCCGCACAAATATCTTACTACTTACCCGAGGGGCCCAGCTGTATTATACTTCAAAATAAATTTTGAAGGAAACGAATCCCATTTTGACTACAAGCAAAACTAATGAACTTTGCAACACTTCCGAAAATAATCCTTATAGCTACCAGTTACGTTTAGCGTTAGATTATTCCACAGAAATGCACTAGATCCACGACAGTTTCCTGGTATCTCAGGTTTAAGGATAACTATTTATGATTTACTTGATGACAAAGATCCATAAAGTAAAATCATATAGTTGGGATATTTCCAATATTTGATCCATCAAATATCATCCAAAATTGACCAATATACTTTCAAGTATACTCTGTCACTATTTTGAATTGTCTTAGTTTAATAATACTCCCATATTATTAATCGACAACGGACATTTAGAAACATCATAATGCTCATGGATTAAAACATGTAAAATAGGATACAAAATCAAATAACAGAAAAATAAACGAAATCCAATCTTTATTTCATCAATTCAATAATGTCTTACATCATTTATCCAAATACTAAAAATAGATCAATGCATAAAACTGGTACATGCATCATGCCTCTAGTAATGACATTCATACTTGTTTGGCAAAGCATAAAATAACCAATCTTGACCTATTGAAATTTTGAGAATACTTTCTTCAAGAATTCAATTTATTGAAACTCTTGTACATGTGCATTCAAATAATTTGATATTACCACATAGTATCAAAATTGTGAAACATCCTTGATCACCAATTTCCTAAACTTCCAAAACACATTTGAAGTTCAAAGTATTCTAATTCTTTAATGTATAATGCAACTTTAATCAACATGTCATCTCCAAAGATCCCATGACTAATATTGAGTGTTACATCAATTATATCTTTTCAAATTTTACAACTTTTCATAAAAGATATAAATACGTTACCTTTAATATCTATTATGTAATGTCTGATTCCAACCAAAACCTTCAAGTTTGTTGGCTATGATAATTTGCACAACGATTGGCAAATTATTCATCTATGGAATATGGAAGCCGATCCAAGATTTAGGATGTTATTCTATTTCCAAACATATTCCTTCAGAATATTCATTACACAAGTTATTTAATAACTTCTTAAATAGATTTAATATATTCAAATCATCATGTATTTTAAGCATGATATAAATACAACACAACACACATGAAAATTTCTCAAACCAGATTTAGATTTCTTCATGTCCTAAATATCCATGTAAACTTACTACATGGCATATTACGTTGTATTTCCACCGCATAATCAAATAAATTTATTTGCCCCAAGGTTATGTATATCTTATTTTCTAAATCTTCAAAGTAAAGTTTCATCTCAAATCTAAACCAAATCAACATTTAATTTGAATGAAATCTTACTTTCTTACATGTCTATTTGACACATATAATTTAAGAAAATAACCATAATACTCCCACTAGCTTTTAGGAATACTCAGAAACCATCTTATTTAAATTTAAATCCAATCTTGGATTTCAAATTAAACATAAGAATAATCTCCTAGATGCATGCTTTTATCCATTCATGGATAATTACATTTTGTACTTTTCCAAAGATTTATATTTTGAAGTAATAAACTCATTTCGATTACTTAAGTCCTTTCTCAAGTAGTCATTCAAGAAATAGTTCATACATATCCAAATTTATCAATTTAAAATATGACCATAAAAATCTTTATATATTTAATGTGTTTAGGAAAGAATACTCAAACACAATTAATTACTTAAGTGTGACTAATAATCTATTCATAATACATACATTAAATATGTGTACAATTTTGTCCATTTAATTTCGACACAAAGATTAAACCACTACAATTGGCGTTTTTCTTCCTTTGACGAAACTCATCTTCAATTTCTAGTCAAACTATTTAAGATAAACCAAAACTAAAATTGATTATCTTATTGGACAACATCTATACCGTTCATAGTATGAGTAATTTAGCCAATTCAATATTTGGTAACAAATCATAACAATTATTTGTAACTCATAATTCTCAGCATATAAATCGCATATCTAAGATATCCTTATGGACCTATGACATAAATTCCTTTATCTTGAGAGTTAGCTTTTACAAGCCTTCCTCATGATAATTACTAGTGTATTTTAGAAGATTATGTATCTTGTAATTTTATCTTTCAAGATCAAAACTCCCACTTGCTTTTAGTAACTTAAAATTACTCTTTAAATACATAGCAAATAGATCAACACTCCAACGTTATCTATATGGGACATTACAAAACACAATGGCCGTTCCATACTCTTTATTTTCTAAACAATCCACTTCATAAGTAGTTTAGCAAAATCCGAACTCCATTTAAGATATAACGTGATTCATCACATTCCATATATAATGGTATCTTATTAATCTTCTTAGCTCAAGTCATACTCAACTTTCTAACCTTGATATCTTTTTGGAAGAGAAGGAAGATATAGTTATCTTGAATCAATCATCACCATCAAATTGAGAGCTTGATTCTCCTATTGAACATACCATCATAATGTTGTATTTCATTTAGGGAAATATTGTAAGTCAATCTTAACAATATTAAGATAAATATATCTTTGGTTTACCTATATACCAACTAAATCATCTTAATGGTAATATAGATTTCCTAACCATTTTGCATGCTTTATAACTCAAGTACTTATAATACAAAGTCACTTCATAAAAGTTATAAGTCCATTACACGTTTCATGTATATGTCTTTAGTGAAATAGAGACAATACATTAACGTCTTATTTTATATTATACGTCTTTCAAGACTTTATGTTTGTGACTTTATTCAATAAATCATAAACATGTATAACTAAAGTAATCATGAACACCACTAGGTTTCATTAATCTTTTCAAGTTAATTTACTACTATACTACGATATGAACACCACTAGGTTTCATTAGTAGTATAATATTACTCTATGTATCTTATGTCATTCCAGGAATTTGTCCATTTTAAGAAACTACAAAACATTCCACGCCCGATCTTACGACATATGGATATTTTACCCTTGTGTTTACAATTTAGTCCAAGCTCTTACATGACTAAATCAAAACAACAAGTGTTTCTTAATGTGAATGATATATATACTTTTAAGTAGTCTTTTAATCATATTGACACATGATCTAAATATTAATTAGATTGTTAATCTCTTATCTTAAAGACAAGAGAATCATATCTTTATGAGTTGTTTCTTGCACACAATGTTCATTTCTCCCACTTGTGCATGGAACAACCTCATATATAAGATAAACATCACGTCTAACGTTCGTCTATACAAAATATGATTGTGCCACATATATTAGCTTTTACAAGTAGATGTAGAACCACTTAATCAAAAAGAATCAGTACATAACTATCTTTGAAGATATTAGTGTCAATAATTCGAAAGTAATTTATCGTAGGACATACTAAAGATAACATGGGTTATTACTAAGACAACAAAGCTTGTAACTCCCACTGACTTAGAGAATGTTTTAATAGACTTAAAATCAGTAATACAACACAATTCTCCCACTGAACTTGACAACATTGAAAATGTTTCATAATCGGTGAAAATAATTACTGTTGTGTTTACTTTATTACACTTTTGAAAAACACATTCGCAACAATTACTTATAGTGTTTAAGAGTGTATTCTACTTCGTAAATGATGACTTACCCATCAAATGCTTTTTAACTTGAAAGACTTGACATGCAATTTCTTCCTTAATAGGTCTACCAACCCCAAAATGGTATGCAGTGCCTATAAATGGTCAAAGCACAACTACTAGACAAATATGCTAGTTTGCCTTATAACCAATTAGCGGTAAGTTTTAATAACTCAAAATATGCACTTTTCTTAACTATTAAAATTTGCTATGAGTTATGGATTTGAATTTGACATTTCTAAAATCCTTATTACTCCTTCTTTACTCATGAAAAAGAGTTTTAGGTTTATCTTTCATTTGTTAATTGACTCTATCCTCAACCATACGGTTTGTAGATCAATAAATGAATAAACCACGTTTACGGTGTAACGTTGCATCAATACATTTGCAAAAGAATTTACAAAATTCAATTTTAGTATTTTCGATAATACCATTCAAGAAAATAAAATTACCCCGGTAATAATAACCATAGTATTTTCCTTGAAAACTAGAATCCAAATTGACATAATTTCATCACATCAGTTGATCTGCTAGCAATGAAAGTATTCAAGATGGTAACTTGTCGAACAATGATTGACAAACAAATTTGCAATTTCTAGATATTTAAGGGATTTACATTGCCAAAAGTCATTTGCATTGTAAACATGTTTCATCCCTTCTTTATGCCTTAAGTTTCCAGATCTCACTGAGTAACTCAATTAAGTCGACTAATCTAAAGAACGTAAAACCTTCATGTGCAATCTTATTCAGTCATGAAGTTTTCTCTCCATTACAACATCGTCCGATATCTTATATGACGACAATTGTAACTTCAAGTGTTCGTCAATTAGAGGGCATATGACTTAAATTTTAGGGTATAGATTTTGGTGTCAAAATCATGTATGGAGAAGCATGCATACATCTCCATAACATAAGTTTAATAAAACGTTTAGTAAACTTTTTGTTGAGACTAAAAGTTCATCATATACTTGCAAGTTGAGGTACTGGTTAAACCAATTAAAGATTTTACACACAACTGAATTCACACCGTACTTTTTCTAGAACTTAGTTATAGCACAAAGCAATAACCTTATTCATTGTGTTTCGGATGTGAATTAATGTAGTTAAAACAACCTTAAAGAATTGTACCAATAACAAGCGTAGGTAATACCAATTTGACGCACAGGCGAGCCGGGAATTTGGTCAGCGCTGAAGCATAACACCTCCTTCCTTAACCGAGTACATGACCAGCGGTGCGTTATACCCACTTTATAGTTTGTCAAAATTGAGTAGGCCGTTAAGTTGCTATTGCAATTCTAATCAACACAAATCATATATAATTTAGATCTCAAAACAATTCATTTATTCGATATGATTTAGTCCATATTAATTTTTCTTGTAAAAAAAAATTACCCTTGTTTACAACATACAATCAATATAAAACGTATGAAAGCAAGTAGGTACAAAAAAAAACTAAATCATAAACACATAATAACAATTTATATGTGCAATAAATAAATCAAATAACCACATGCATACGATTTATTCAATAAATAATATCAAATCTAGGTTTTTATATTCATATAAAAGTCTTCCCTAATTTTAGATTTACTGAATCAAATAAAGCATATAGCAAAAAAACGTAACAATTACCACATAAAACATATGATCTCTGAAAAACATGCATGTTCATCACGGATCTCCCTCATAACTTAACAATTAAATCTCTATGGATCGAAACATGAATTTACATAACATAACAATTAATCATGCAATTCATCAAAATTCCACCCAAATCACTTAACAATTAATGAAATCACTACGGATCGTAACCACGCATGACATAACAATTAATTCATGCATACATCTAAAGTTAATTACCATGTAATTTTAGGGTTTACAATTTTTTTTTAATAAAAAATCCGGCATAGCCGATTTTAAAAATAATAAAAAAACAAAACCCTAATTTTTATAAAACCTAAAAAACAACATGTAATTTTTAACACAAATCAATATTAGTTAAAAAACTTTAGATCTTGATAATTATAATCATGTTAAAACGGCTCTGATACCACTGAAGGTTTATATAGTTCATAACAATTATTTAAAACCCTAACATGGATCAAAGAACGCATAGCGGAAGCGATTAACAAGATCATTAATTTAACACAATTATATTAATCAAGATTAGGGTTACATACCTTTATCCTAGCAAGATCCACAAGACAACGGAACGAACGTCAACTAGGGTTTATCACGAACACCACCAAGAATATAGTCTAAAGTAAGACTATATCACGCTCTTGTACACATGTAATACGGCGAGTTAACCGTGAGTCTAGCGCGAACAAACCGAGCTTCAACGTTTATGGAATATCTACCCAACAACCCTAGAGAGGGGCTAGGACTAGATAAATAGCTAAATCGTAAACCAACGAAAACCCCTTAGGGTGTGTGTGTGGCGATCGCAGGAAGCAAGAGAAAGGGGAGGGACAAAAATTATGAAGGCTTTGGGGTTGTTTATATAGGCTTGACAATCCTTGGGCTCCAAGTAAATAAACAAGAATTAGGAAACAAAAGTTTCCATTTGCCCCTTCTCCTTTGGCCGACGGACGCAAGCCCCCCAAGGGGGTGTTTGCGTAATTTTTGTTTTCCTTCTTTTCACTTCTATTAGTTTCCATAACGGTCTTTTATAACTTAACTTTTATTTATTAACGATCGTTAGTTAAGCTTCGGTTTGATTTAATAAATATATATAAAAATATTTAATAAATAAATTAACCCTTTACGTTATGTGTGCAATCCCGTGATCCCGAGTTTGATCCTATCTCACGACTATTAAATTTAAGTCCATAAACTTTCAATGATATGATTATGAATAAGCTATGATTAGCTTAAATTGGTAGAACATGATTTTGTGAGACCCATAGAACCTTTCTGGTGACCAACTAACTGATTTAACAAACTTGAACACTTGAGTAAAGCTCACTTGGCATCATGACACTGTTATTATTTCATGTTTTCGCTAGATAAGTAATCAATTATTATTTTAATTTGATGTTTTCATCTTCTGTTGCAAGTCATGTTAACGAACATTTTTCTTCACTTAAATTATTGCAGCAACCTTTAGCATTTGTGTTTTTGACAAAGGTAGAACATATGGTAGCAATTGCATATTTGTAAATGTATAAATGTTTGGCACAATTAAAAAAGAATTTGTTGCTATCATTTTAATATGTGTAAAGTTTTAAGTTTAATTTTTATTAAGTGCAAACAATTTTAAAGTGATCACAATAATTTTTTTTTAAAAAGATAGCTTTACTTGGTTTGAGTATATGTGAGTGTTTGGGATTGTGTTTGCAACTTAATTATCAACTTATTTTATTTTGAAAATGATGATAAGATAAAATAAGTGTTTATAAATTGAGAAAAGTGATTATTTGCGTTTAACAACTTCCAAAATAGAGTTTTAAAAAAGTAAGTGAGGAGCTACTTATTTTATTTTCAAAATGAAGAAAAGTTAAAATGAGTTTATTTTATTCATTTTACTTATCAAAATATAGATAATAATCATAATACAATATGTTTCGCGTTCAGCTTTATGAATCGGTTCAATATCTATGAGTAAGAGAGTACGATACGTTAATCGTTCTTTAGGACTTTAGATTATGACAAGTTATTTGGGCTGGGCCCAAACAAAGCCATATTTGGTCTGAGCTAATTGTTTTTACATATGAAGACTAATTGTTGCCCAATACTTTTGAACTTTTTTACCCAAGTGTCATTGAAAACGTCTTACAGTAATTTAAATGAACTGTTCGGTTGAAAAAATAACATAGAATTTACGAGTCATATCGTAAGTAACAATACAGTAATCGACTAAACAATACAGTAATCGACTCAATTGTTTGTATCAACACTGAAAATAGTCAAAACTTTGATTATAAGCCGCAAGTTTGGGGCTGGCCGGTCACGTACATTTTCTACGGTTGAAGGCTAGCCTTATGCATTATCCTCGTATATTGATAAGTAACATGATATTACATCCTATACTTCTGAGCCAAAACTAATCCACGTCCTAACGAAATCTTATATCCTACGATTACATAGATTTTATCTTGAAGCAACCCGATGCTCCTCCCACAAGCTCGCAAATAACTCTCCGACAAGTTTCCATCACAATGCTACGAAGATGTAATGGTCACGATAGCACAGGGGTTATGCAATCATTTTTTGTTGATCGCAGCTTTAGCTCCATGCCTATGCACACAACTTCTTGTCCATTGTATTACATATAGATGGATAAACCCACATAGCAGCTTACGTTTGAGTAAATAATCAGTGGCGATATCAAAACAGATAAGACCATATCTATATCTACATCTATATCTATATCTATATCTATATCTAGGGGTGGCAACTCGTGTCAGGTTCGGTTTAGCGGGTTCGGGTTGTCAGGTTGACGGGTCAAAAATTCTCGACCCAAACCTAACCCATTTAAATAATCGGGTCAGCTATGTCAACCCTAACCTATTTACACATAACCCTAACCTAACCCATTTAACCTATTTATATAATTGGGTTGGCGTTAAATAGGTTACATGGGTTGAATAGTTTAAACGTGTTTCGGGTTGACCCGTTTAACAAGTTTTATATGCAAAAATAGGCACATTACACGTGTTAACATGTTAAATGGGTTTAGGTTCGACCCGTTTAACCTAGTTAACACGTATGATAAAATATTAATCAATTTTAATATAAGGAAAAAAAAAATCTTAAACGAGTTGTCGGGTCGACCCGCTTAATTTAATTCCAACCCAAACCTAACCTGTTTAATAAACGGGTTAGATAGGTCGACCCAAACCTGGCCCAAAATTTAGTATACTCAACCCGGACCTGTTAATTTTTGTGTCGGTTTCAGGTCGGATTTCGTGTCGGGTCAGAAATTGCCACCCTTACTATATCTATACTAATATATAAATGGTGCATATACACATCCTAACTCCAAACCAAAAATTAAGATAAACATATTAATAACTTGACCATTAGATTATTTTTAATCCAAATCTAACTTCAAATATTTACCATTAATTTCTTTTGTAACAAACTTTTCTAACAACTTCTTAACAACTTATTAAAAAACCATTTTTATTTTTAAATTAAAATATCTTTTAACTCATTTATTTTTTTCATAATCTAATTTCACCATATTTTTTTATTTTTTTCTCTTTAATTCAACATCCATTATGATATATTTACAACTTTTTTGTTTTTCTTTTCATTTTAGTGATTCTATTTATTTTAATTCAACTTTTTACATTTTAACGTTAAATCGATTGCTAAAAAATCGTCACTTATTACTAGTCGCTGCATTGCGCAGGTACCATGCTAGTTAAATGTTTGAGTAGTTCAGGGTGGCTTTAGCGGGACTAAGGGTGGCAACTTTCGCAATTGCATACATCATACCAGGCGCTAATCCAAGCTTAAACATGCCACTATTATATATTTGAATGTTCAAAATACTTCATAATTCCTTCAGTATTGAAGATCATTCTTGTGGAGTGTTCGTGCAAATTCTTCCGGGGGTTCGAAATGTGCGATCCTCCGGACTAGACGAGGCTCGTCCTTCGAATCTCCTGAAATCAAAGTAAACGCGTTAGCCTCGTCCAGGTGTGAGAACCCAGACCAAGCTCCGGCGTGAGAGTAACTAAAGTGAAATGATCCGAAATGGATAAGAGAATAAATATATTAAATAATAATAACGTTATGTCAAATGAGTCACCTCAACTTGAATCCCAAGGGGGTATTTATACTGCTTAAATTCCCCAAAACTCGGAGGGCCCAATGGGCTTTGGTCAGGCCCTGTTGGTCCGAATGGGGACAGCTTCCCAGGTTTTAAGGGAGTTTGTCGGTTGACTTTCCTTTGACCTTACTTCACGCTTTTGGGCTAGTGTTGGGCTTAATGGACCGATCATGGTTTTGGACCATTATTTTGGATTGGGTCCGGTTCGGAAACATACACGGACATGTCCCCCCGAAGTGTTGATTTAAGTCTATTCCGATGTGGTTAAATCAATATTTCGTTAAACCGTTGCCTCTATACCTGATTCTTTGCGAAGCCCACTTTTGTTGGTAAGCCCACTTATCCCCCAAGCCCATGGAAGCCCAATTCCCTTATACACCTTGTCGATTGCTGCGACGTGTCCCCTTCATGCCCTTATTGCTTCCACGCGTAGGGTTACTGTACCCTCACGGATTTCCAGGCTTCGAGGCTCCCCTATAAATAGCGCCCCCTCGTCATAATTTACTGCATGTTTTTCACTGTGGAAACGATTTTACTTCTCTCTACCTATTCGGATTTTCTCAGGTATATCGACCTTTATTTTTTTTGTTATCACCCTTCCGGATCATTCGTTCAAAGCTTATGGTAGACGAGGGTTTGCCCAGTACTTCCGGATATGCTCCTAAGTTTGACATGCCGAAGTATACGTCCAACCTTCGGATGATTATGTCAAATACTTGGTTAAAACTTACAATATCCCAACGAGTTTGCATCCTGTGCTCCTCCGCCGAACATGACTGTGGATCATCTTCCTTCTAATCGGATAGGTTTGTACGAATAGTACTTTAAACTTTCCGGACTACGAGTCCCCTTCTCCTCCTTCTTACTAGCCGTAATCAAGTCTTTTGCTGTGCATATTTCTCAAATGGTTCCTTTGGGCATAAATCGGGTTATCACTTTTGAGGTTTACTGCCGAAGCCTTGCAATTGATCCGACTGTTACCCTCTTCCGCCTCTATTATCGATTAAGTAAACAGGGTCACTAGTTCTCGTTCGAAAAACGATCCGGCAAGGGTGCTCGCAAACAAATTTTTCATAACGTGCTTACATGCTTAAAAAATTGGAAGTGGGAATTCTTCCTGATTGATCGAGAAGCCATTGCGGACTATATGTCATGACGACATATCGATTCTGAGATTCATGACTTCATTCCTCAATCTGGATTCCAGGAGGAAGATGCTCTTTGTTTAGAGGAACAAGTTGTTGACTTAACCAATATTCCAGATGGTATTCTTTGTATGGCCGGGTTATCTTAAACTTGGGAGTGTATGAAGTACCTGCCTCGCTTCGTAGATCAGGAAGGGAATTGTACTAACCCCTTTTATTTCTCCGTTAAGCTTTCTTTGCATTTTTACTTCTTTCCTCCTTTATTATTTATAAAATTATTGTTCTCTTCGTCTTGTTTCTTGGTTACAGTTATTACCATGTCCGAATACCTTTGCTTCCCTGTTACTAAACCGGCCCTGATCGAGAAAGGTGAAAAGCTTGGTCCTAACCACCGGATAGACCCACACATCACTAATGCCCTTAAAGCCAGTGAAAAGCTTAGTGCTCCGACCCCGGAACAGATCGCTGCCGCTAACGAGAGTGAAGCTGTCAAGGCAAGTCATGAAAAGAAAAAGTTAGCGGCCCTTCGTTCTGCGGAAGAGAAAAAGAAAAAGAAAGGAACTAGTGATGTTGCTGATGAGTCGAAAGGCAAACGGAGGAAAACGGACGCAGATGGGACCTTTGGAGTGGCCACAGATAAATCCAAGAAAGTTGATAAAGCCACCAGTGATCTCATTCGTAGCATGAAGAAGATGACTGCGAATCGTCTGGTTACTTCTGGTCCTCAATAAAAAAGGATCCACACCTACTCTACTGATTCTCATGAAGATGAGGATTCTACTTTTCATGACGGAGTTATAAGCCCAGTGCCCTTGAGGTCCGTTGATCCGAAGCTTATTTCTACCAATCCAGATAGTACCTTGTCCCAAGAGAATCCTATTGTTTTTGAGATGGATAAGTCAAAAGACGTGTATAAGAAAATGAGTAAGTCGAATGATATCTCTGAGAACATTGAGCATGCTTCAACCGAGGTTCGAAAAAGTCCAAAGGAGAGAGTTCCTTCTCGTTCACCCTCCTTATTTCGACATTCCTATTCTGTGGGGGGTGCTTCCAAGGGTGTTTTCTCTTCGGATAGTGAAGAACCGAAGGCGCATAGAGATGGGAAGGGTCATGTCGACCCTAACCACATTAGCTCCAATAGTAAGTCCTTTTCTCTTGCTTTCATGTACATTATTCCCTTGTCTTTTGTCCCTTCTTTTATTAAAAAGTAAAAATGTTCGTTTATAATTCAGGAGTCTTTCATATGGACGAAGGTGCTTCTGGTCCGGGAAGGAAATATGTTCCAGATTGGCTAATCAGAATGAATAGCAGGGTTGAGACTCCCATGGAATGCAAGGATTTGATGATGCACATGGTCCCCCCGCTATGCAACAAGAGTTGAGTTCCTACCCCCATCTCTTGCCTTAGACCAGTGCTGGTACCTGCTTGCCCGGAACACAATGGGTATGGTTGATTCTCTTCGAAAGCTTGAGAGGGAGACTGAAGTGCAAAATGATCTTTATGATAAATACGAAGAGTGTCAATCTCTTTTAAAAGCTTCGAATACTAAACTTTCGGCCCAAGTTGACGCTAATGCCATGCTTACTTCTCGCGTAGCCACTTCAGAGGGCCTTTGTAGATCAAAAGATTCCGAGATAGCCACGATCACTCGTGAGAAGTGGGAGCTATCCTAAGAGGTGAAGGTTCGTGATATCCAGATCGCTGACTTAGAAGCTACACTGTCACGCCGAGAGGCTGAGCTGCAAGATTACTCCAAACAAGCCAAAGCATAGAAGGTCGAAAAAGAGGAGCTTCGTAGCAAATTGAACACCTCCGAGATGGGTCGGTATAATGTTGTCCGGATCTTGCTACCCTCTGTTGTTTCCAAACTGTTGAACAACCATGAGTACAAATTGAAGATAACCGAATGCTTTAATATGGCGATTCAAGCTGGGTGGGGTGAAGGTATCAAAGTGTGGAGGAATGAGGAAGGAATTCTAGCTGTCGTTTCGTCAACTGAAGGCTTCGACCCTTACTGTGATAAGAAAATGAACACGATGGTTGATAAGTTGCCGAAAGTTAAGTACGCATTCATTCAAGATGTTGCTTCGAACTTTTTCCTCCCGGTTGAACGATTGATGGAATTCGAACCTGCTCCCGCTCCAGCAAAAATTGTTAGCTCCACTTCTGATGAAGCCGAGGAACCGAAGTCTCCGTCAAAAGAAGATGAACCCGCAGCTTAGATTTAGTTTCGTATTTTATGGACAATTTTATTTCTTGGTCTGTAATAAGTTTGCTTAATACTTATGTAATGGTTGTCTTGTGTGATGCTTTCGGACATTTGATTTTGTATCACACCTTTTTGTCTTTGTCTTTTGAATGATTTATAACATGTTTTGCTTATCCTTCATATATCTCTTTCTTGTGCATTTGTTGTGGTCCTTCTTTAGCTCCAAATTAACATATGCATAGTGAAAATAACCTCAACGCCTTATGATAAGGTGTTTCGTTCTTTCCCTTAGGGATAGTAGATTCAAATGCACTTATGTATTCGTTTATATTTATACTTTGTGTGTACCTTTGTTTCGGAACATGACGTGATTCCTTTCTTGTTAAAAATATTTATAGAGACATCATTTCTTAGAGTATACCTGCTAACAGCGTCTTGGATAGTGAAAAACCTTATATATAGATCATGTTCCGGATGATGAAATAGTTCTTCCTTTGATAAGGAAAAAATTATCCACGTTCATGCGCATTTCGTTCCGGTTAAAATAATTCTTTCCTTGATTGGAGAAAGGATTACTAACATTCATATAAATTTCATTCCGGTTAATGACGTGATTCTTCCCTTGAATTGAAGGGAGAAAGAATTACTAAAATTCATTCAAGTTTCATTCCGGTTAATGACAAAGTGTTCATTAAGATTTCCTTCCGGCTAATAATGTTATTATTCCCTTGAATTGAAGGGAGAAAGAATTAAAAAATGTTTAGTAAGATTGCATTTCGGCTAATAATATAATTCTTCCCTTGAATTGAAGGGATAGAGAATTAAAAGATGTTTATTAAGATTGCATTTAGTCTAATAGTATAATTCTTCCTTTGAATTGAAGGGAGAGAGAATTAAAAGATGTTTATTAATATTGCATTTCGGCTAATAATGTAATTCTTCCCTTGAATTGAAGGGAGAGAGAATTAAAAGATATTTATAGTATACTTCTTCCCTTGAATTGAAGGGAGAGAGAATTAAGTCATGTTTAATACTAAACTACTTTACCCTTATGAGTGAGGTAAGATTTTCATTAATTTGATCAAAAGTTGGTAATCTTTCCCTTCAGGAGGGAGTGACGATCAATACATTAGGAATGAAAAGAGATAAACTAGGCGTTTCCCTTGCCGGAGGGAGACGAAGCCGATACATAGTCTTAAAAGAAAAAAATTACAAATAACATTTTCGGAGATTCATTGCATGCCACATTCTTGGAACATCCTTATCCTTCATGGTAAGCAACTTGTACGTACCATTTTGAAATGCTTCCTTGATACGATAGGGTCCTTTCCATGTGGGTGCAAGTTTTCCTACCTTTTCCAATCTGCTAGCCTCATTTTTCCGGAACAAATAATCTCCTGGCCGAAACGTGACAGGTCTCACTCTTTTGTTATAGTATTGTTCCACCTTTGTTTTGTACCTGGCTTCTCGGATAGCCGCCATCTCTCTTCTCTTGGAGCAAATCTGTAAGAACCCGTACTTTCCCAGCATTATTTTATTTTGTTATTCGTGCTTCTTGAAATTTCCAACGTATTACGTTTTCTTATATTCTTATATGTAAATCCTGAGATCATGATAGTTTTAATAAATTATACTTTTCAAGTATTTCCTGATCATTGAAAAATACTTTATCTAGAATTATAAGCTTTTTATTTTATTTTTCCATATATATTTAAATCAAAGTTTTTGATTTAATATCACCCGCGTGCGCTTTACAACGAGTTTACTCAAAATCAATGAATAACGAGAATTCCTAGTGATCGTGATACCGACGGATGCCCAAAACTTTACATTTTATTATCGATTGTTTCGATAATTAATATTTTCGACGATGTCGTTTTAATTACGTATTAAGTCGTGTCGGGAAATCTGATACTATGATTTGCTATGGGGTTCAGATTATGTCTCGGAATCTTCTCGAATTGATCACGGTTCAAAGTGGAATGGTTGTTCTTGGTTACTAAAAAGGGGTTGGTTTGATTATCTATTTTAAATTAAAAGCAAGTATGAAATTGTCGTTGAGCGAAATTAAAGCGTTTAAATATTAAACTAAAAGCTATTTAGAAAGAACTTTATAAAACTTAAAAACTTAAAAAACTTAGTCCATCGGAATATTGCAAATCATGTCCATCGGAATGAAACAAAATCACAACCATCGGAATACATAAATGTAAAGCTGTCGGAATGTTAAAGTCAATTCTATCGGAATATGGCTCTGTCGCAATGTGCATCTATCGGAATATTGCTGTCGAAAAATGGGCAGAGTTTCGTCTTAACCAAGACCTTAGTCCCGTCGAAATGTGCGATCGCAATGAGCGATCGCAATCCAGATCGGAATAAGGTGGAATGACCAACCGATCGCAAAGTAAAACCCTTAAGGGTTATTGCGATCAAAACCAGTAACCCGTCGGAATGTGGAGAATCCCCAGGATTGCGATGGAAGCTCTACTTAATCCGAAAATGGTGGCAACCTTAGAACTCAATAAGCACAATCAATAAGCTATTTTACCCGCAACTTAAACACTTCAAAAAGCTTAAATTTGACAACTTTCGAGAACATAAAATCATAAACTTTATAAACGAAACTTTTGAGTGACTAAAACCTTGATGAAATCCGAAAACCAATAAGCTAAAACAAGAAATAAGCCAATAAGCATAGAGAGCTTATAGCTTATACGTGTAAGAGCTTATGTATAAACTAAGAAGTTTAATCCTTCAATCACGAAATCATCAAATCACATGAATGAAGTATGTAATTCGGATCAAAGATAAAACAAACCAAGAAATATAGAACGAGATTAAAGAACACAAACCTTAAACTTAAACTTGAATTTGATTAATGGAATCCAAATGCAAAGATTAAAGAAAGCTTAAATTTAAAAGATGAAAACAAAGAAAAACTTAGTGAGAGAAAGTTGGGAACTTTCTCTCTCTAAAACTAGAGAAATGAAAAAATGAAAAACTAACTAGCTCTCAAAATTGTGAGGAGAAGTCCTATTTATAGGCGTTTGCTTGTGGGCTTGTGAATGGGCTTTGTTCATGGGCTTCTCTTCTTCTTTCTTCTTTAGTCTTTACGTTTCTTTAAATAAACGTTTCCGACTTTTGATTTTGAGAAGTGTCGGTGAATAATTCCAACTCGTCTTATAATCTTTTGTTTAATAGACTCGAGTTCTTCGACATATATGAATCTTCATCTTTGGCCATTTTCTTCGATAAATATTCAAATAGGCACAATGACTTCAAATCTTTTGCATCTCTTGGACAATAGTCTTCGTCTTGAGTGTTTTTCTTCGATAAAACCCGTGCAATCCCATGTTTTCTTCAATATTCATCCAGTTGACTCTGAAAACACAATAAACACAAAAACACGCATAATTACAAACAAATGATATTAAATACGTGTTTTGGTTTCGTTTTAGCCAGAAATAAGTGGTAAAAGGATGGGTGTTTTCACACCTATCAAATCCCCTACACTTAACCATTGCCATGTGCTCATGTAATGCTTAGTGATAAAGCAATTTTACACTTTTCTCATAATCAATTAACCTTGGCCTTATTAAAATACTACTAAACAAAAATTAAAGTACTAAGAGAAATTAAAATCTTTAAAGTAAACAAAAGGATAGAAAACCATTTTCACTTGAAAATAGCTATATGGAAATAACTTGCGAAGAGATCAAGGACTTACATTAGGGCTTTGGTGCTGCGAAGATTTATCACCATCAAGTTTCACGTTCCCCAAACTAAGCTTAAAAACGAGATCATTGTTATTATAAGTTAGAAAATCAAACACTTACACACATGGCTTAATTATATGCTTAAACTCCCTTATTCCTAGGTGTATCTCTTATATTTTATTTTTGTCTTAGAATGATCATGAAGATGCATTTTTGGACTTATTTCGATAGTTTATTTAGGCTGAAAGCAAAGTAGGACGATTTGATCAATAGTTAGCTAAAGGACAAAATCTCTTAAAACTGCTTCTCGGGATATCAAAAAGTTCATATCTTGGCATAACTCGGTTCACGATTTGAGACCTTTCTCGGGCCGATATTTGGCATGTAACTCATACTTCATATCTTCGAGAGACGTTCTTGAGATAATGGTCTTCTCTTCGTTAATAGAGTTTCTTCACTTGGAGACTTTTGAGGGGTACTCCAACTTTGTTGACCACGACTTCATGATTATTTCTTCAATCTCTAATTGGGATTTTGAGATACAACGATCCGCCTACTTTTCAGACTTGGATCTATTTATCCTCATACCTTGTTAGGGTCTTTTCGGATAGACTTCTCCATGATCTTTATGGGAGTTGATTGCTTTTCGTCGTGAGTCTTGATCCTTCATATTGATTTTGGGAATAATGCTTTTCACATCACCTTGGATCTTTAGCAATAAGATTGAATCCTCATGCCTTGTTAGGGCCTTTTCGGACTCGCCAATTTTCGCGCCCCGCTTCATAAGTTATGCCTTGGCTATGAACTCTTATCATTACCGAGCAACTTTTTTACGATCTTGGGCTAGAAGCTAAGTAACTTTTCAAATCGTACGACCTTACTTATTGCAGATAAATTATTAGAAAGTGATGGGAGAATAGGCAAATAATTACACCAAGTGAGCTTGTGCAAGAATACCGACTTATAATTGACTCTATCATTTCTCGTCCTCCACAATTTAAAATCTCAAGTAATGAGACTTGTGGATACTTAGCTTAATAAACCAATTAAGGTCTACATGGTTAAGGATACTAGCTAGAATAAACTTGGATAAGTCTATTCGGGTTGAGTCAAAATAATCGCAACGGGCCTAATATGTCAAAGATTTCAAAACTAGCTACACCACTTTATTAATATTTTTGACTTTATTGCGGGATATATACATATGAAAGCAACGATAAAAATTTAAAAATTACGACTAAATGGCCAAAGTTAATTAAAAATTTGAAAAATGCTGAAAAAGATGATTTTCTGGTTAAATGAAGGCATTTCCATGGAAAAGTCCACTTAAAACTTCGATAGAAGTCCCCCTACACTTAAGATAAACATTGTCCTCAATGTGTAAGCATGTGGGAAAAGTCTCCCCTACACTTATGACATTGTGCACGTTGGTTAAATCAAGTTAAGGAAGAGACGACTAAAGTGATCAATTTCAAATGTGTTAAGGAAGAAAATTGAATCACGATAGTTGAGAGATAAAACCGGATTTCGGATAACACGGGAGCACGGTTCTTCAAAGGTTCCAAAAGTGCATTCATCCCTGTAATCACATCACCACACAAACACAAACACCGATAGAGCCCCCCCTACACTTAGGAGGTTAAAACGGAAAAGGATAGATACTCGGGCTGCCTCCCGAGGAGCGCTTGTTTTTGATAACCAAGTCACGAGCCTGACTCGACCCAAAATTAGTTCATGGGAAACGTGGTGAGGGATGGAATCATCTCATGAGAGATGTCCTTACCAAAGTACAACTTCACTCGTTGGCCATTCACCTTAAAATTAGGTCCATTAGGTTGAGCGAGCTCGAGAGTACCATATGGAAGAATTTGGGCAATGGTGAATGGGCCGGACCAACGAGATTTCAGCTTGCCCGAAAAGATTTTCAACCGAGAGTTAAAGAGTAACACTTTGTCTCCAACTTGGAACTCTCGGTTTTTAATCTTAGAATCATGAATGAGCTTAGTATTTTCCTTATAGATCAAAGAATTTTCATAAGCCTCATTACGGAGTTCATTCAGCTCATTGAGTTGGATCTTGCGTAGGTCACCGACTTTGTTGATATCAAAATTAGCCCACTTCAAGGCCCAGTAAGCCTTGTGATCCAACTCAATGGGGAGGTGGCACGCTTTCCCGTACACGAGACGATATGGTGTACAACCAATTGGAGTCTTGTAAGCGGTACGGAAAGCCCACAGAGCATCATCAAGTTTATCAGCGCATGAGGCACGATGCTCTCCCACTGTTCGTTCAAGAATTCGCTTTAATCCTCGGTTAGAGATTTCAGCCTGGCCATTAGTTTGTGGGTGGTATGCGGTGGAAAGACGATGATTTACACCATACTTAGCCATGACTCTTGCGAATTGGTCATTGCAAAAATGAGTCCCGCGATCACTAATAATGGCACGAGGCACACCGAATCTAGCGAACAGCAATTTCAAAAAGTTACAAACCACCCTTGCGTCATTAGTAGGTAAATCTTTGGCTTCAACCCACTTTGAAACGTAGTCAACGGCTACAAGGATGTATTTGTTTCCTTTAGATGAAGGGAATGGCCCCATAAAGTCGATACCCCAAACATCAAAGATTTCACATTCTTGAATGAAATTCTGAGGCATCTCATCTTTATGTGTGATCTTGCCTTGTTTTTGGCAAGCATCATAACGTTTAACCATTTCGTGAGCATCACGATAAATGGTGGGCCAATAAAATCCCGAGTCAAACACTTTTTTGGCGGTGTAGTTGGGACCAAAGTGACCACCGGTGGGTCCTTTGTGGCAAGTGTCAAGGATTTCTAAAGCTTCCGGTCCATCAACACATCGGCGAATAATCAAATCGGCACATTGTTTGAATAGATACGGGTCATCCCAAAAGTAAGTCTTAATGTCTTTGAAGAACTTCTTCTTTTGTTGGGATGTTAACCCGTCAACGAGAATTCCACCCGCCAAGTAGTTTGCAATGTCCGCAAACCATGGGGTTTCATCAGAAGTCGAGTTGATAGACATTAAGGTCTCCAGGGGAAAAGAGTCATTGATCTCTTTGTTCGGATGATCCCCTTGATAAGGATCCTCAAGTCTACTGAGATGATCCGCGGCTAGGTTTTCAGCTCCCTTCTTATCACGAATTTCGATTTTAAATTCTTGAAGTAGCAAAACCCAGCGAAGAAGTCTTGGTTTGGAATCTTGTTTAGTTAACAAGTACTTCAACGCGGAATGATCGGTGTAAACGATGTGGTGGAAAGGACAAGATAGGGGCGGAACTTTTCAAATGCATAGACAACAGCTAAAAGCTCTTTTTCGGTTGTCGTGTAATGCAATTGAGCCCCCGTCATTGTCTTGCTAGCGTAATGGATCGGTTGGAAGTGTTTGTACACTCTTTGGCCCAAAACCGCTCCAATAGCAAAGTCGCTAGCATCGCACATCAACTCGAAAGGCAACTCCCAATTAGGGGTAACCAAGACGGGTGCCTTAGTAAGCTTATCCTTAAGCAAGTTGAAGGCTTCAAGACACTCGTTGGAAAAGATAAAAGGAGTATCTTTTTCCAAGAGGTGGGTCATCGGGCGAGCGATTTTAGAAAAATCTTTGATGAAACGACGGTAGAAGCCCGCATGACCGAGGAAACTTCTCACACCCTTCACGGTTGAAGGTGGAGGCAACTTAGAAATAACATCGACTTTAGCACGGTCCACTTCAAGACCGGCTTTGGAGATCTTGTGTCCTAGCAGGATGCCCTCTTTTACCATGAAATGACATTTTTCCCAATTAAGAACAAGGCGAGTGTCTTCACACCGCTGAAGCATACGTTCTAAATTGGCAAGGCAAGCAGAGAAAGAATTGCCATAAACCGAGAAATCATCCATGAAGACTTCCATAGTTTCTTCAACCATGTCATGGAAGATAGCCATCATACACCTTTGGAACATCCCAGGAGCATTGCATAAACCAAAAGGCACATGTTTGTAAGCAAATGTTCCATAGGGACAAGTGAATGTGGTCTTTTCTTGGTCTTTGGGATCGATGGGAATTTGAAAATACCCGGAGAAACCGTCTAAGAAGCAGTAATAGTCATTACCAGCTAGACGCTCGAGCATTTGATCCATGAAAGGAAGAGGAAAGTGGTCTTTTCTCGTGGCATCATTGAGCTTGCGATAATCGATGCAAACTCTCCACCCAGTAACGAGACGAGTGGGAATCAACTCGTTGTGTTCATTGGGAATAACGGTTATTCCGCCCTTCTTGGGCACACAATGGACGAGACTTACCCATGGCGAATCCGAAATAGAATAAATCAAGCCAGCATCTAGAAGTTTGATAACCTCTTGTTTGATGACGTCGTGAATGCGAGGATTAACCCTTCTTTGGCTCTGGATTGCGGGTTTAAAGTCATCTTCCATGAGAATCTTGTGAGTACAAAAGTTCGGATCAATTCCGCGGATATCGGAAATTTTCCAAGCGATTGCCTTCTTATGATTTTTAAGCACGGCGCTGAGGCGAGATTTCTCTTCTTCTTTCAAGTCCTTAGCAATGATGACGGGCGACTTCTTCTTTTCGTCAAGAAACACGTACTCGAGATGGGGCGGCAACTCCTTAAGTTCTAAATCCGGAGGATTTTCGATGGGAGGCGTATTCAAAGTCGGTGCATCGATAGCAATATCCTTGGGAGATGGTGGAGAAATATTGTCTTCTTTAAGAAGGTTCTCAATGAGGCGAAGATCTTCATCCCAATCGGTGGGAGAATCGTCATGTTCTAAGTTCACATCTCCTATGGTGGCTTCCAAATCTTTCCAAAGGAAATCACTTTCTCCAAATAGAGATAGTGATGAATCAATAGAGGAAACGGTCTCAACATTGGGAAGAGAGGTAGGAATACATTTACAAGCATCTTTGAAGTGTTCTTCACAAGCCTCATCAAGGACGTCAATACAATTAACATTCTCGTATGAATAATGCTGTTTAGAAAGCTTTCCCATGTTGAAAACGATTTTATCGTCACCCACTCTCATGATAAGCTCACCCGCTTCAACATCGATGAGAGTGCGACCGGTCCTCAAGAATGGACGTCCAACGATTAATGGCATACGAGGGTCCATATCGTAGTCGACCACGACGAAATCGGCAGGAAAAGTGAATTTGTCGACTCCTACAAAGACGTCTTCGGCTATCCCCACTGGATAAGCAACCGTACGGTTAGCTAATTGCAAAGTCATTTTGGTAGGGACTAGCTCGAGGAGAGATAATTGCTTCCAAACGCTTAAAGGCATTAAGTTAATACTGGCACCTAGATCGGCTAAGGCCATGCAATTCTCTACTCCCGGGAAGTTGCAAGGGATTAAGAAGCGACCCGGATCACCAAGCTTGGTTGGCAATTTCTTTAAGAGCACTGCAGAGCAATTCTCATTAAGTTGGGTATTAGCGATATCAAGAAGCTTTTCCTTGTCACTTAGAAGATCTTTGAACATTTTTGCGTATTTGGGCATGTGAGCGAGAACCTCAGCGAAGGAGATGTTGAAATTTAATTGTTTAAACATTTTGAGAAAGTTCGAAACTTGAATATCATCCTTGCTTTTGAGCTTCTCTTTCCTTAACCTTGAGGGATAAGGTATATCGGAAGAAGAGGAAGTCTTTGGGATCGAAGGATCACTCACATCCTTGGGTGGAGGAGGGGTAGAAGTAAGAGGTGGAGAAATTGGGGAAGTAGAAGGTTGAGGAATAGGAGCAGGTGACTCGTTTTCCTTAGTCACAATCACCGGTGGAGGTATAGGAAGCTCGGGTTCCTTGGTACCTTTGCCACTGCGCGTGGTGATTTCTTTCATCTCCCCTCTTGGATTCGCAACGGTGTTACTCGGAAGAGTACCCGAAGAAGAGGATTGATTACCTTGGAAGAAACCAGCCATCATGTTCCTTAAGTCATTCGTTTGACTTGCCAAAGTGTTTCTCATATCAGCTCGAAGGTCGTTTCCTTGTTTCACCATGTCTGCTTTCAAGTTGAGCACTTCCTGTTGGAGATTTTCCACGATCACATCATTTGTCCTCATGTAGGTTTCAACATCTTGGTGTAATGCAGTGGGTTGGTTGGGAGGGGGAGCATGGTAGGCGGGTGGTTGATAAGCAGGTTGTTGGTAAACTTGGTTGTTTCTTTGAGGTGGGTATGGTTGTTTGTGAGGTGGTTGGTATGGTGCACGAGGTTGTTGTTGTTGTTGAGGAGGGCGATTGAGGTTTTGTTGTTGGTTTGGGTTGTTAGGAGGAAAACCGGGCGGGGAAAGAAAGTTGTTTGAGCGATAGCTAAGCATGTTGCGGTCTCCTTGAGGACGAGCTTGATAAGCGGCCGGAGGATAGGTACCGTATGCTGCATTCACATTCTCAGAAGGGTAGTCTTGGGTGGAGGTACAAGTGGTGTAAGAGTGAGGACCCCCGCATATTTCACATGGTTGGCTGACAGCATTGACTTGAGCGTTTTTAGCGTTGATGCTATTGGTGTTGCTGGCGGTTTGGGCGGCAAGCGATTCAAGAAGCGTAGTAATTTTGTCAAGTCGCTTGTCGTTGTCACTAGTACTAGCACTAGCAGCATTGGTCCGAACACTTTTGGTTTGCGCACGAGACTTATTCTCAATGATATCCCAAGCAGCATTAGAAGTCTTAACCAAAATATTACCCCCCGAGGCACTGTTTAGTGAATCTTGGTCATTCATGCTTAAACCATTATAAAAAGTATTAATTTGGTGCACTTTGGTAAAACCATGTTGTGGGCACTTTCTTAAAAGATCTTTAAAACGGTCCCAAGATTCACTAAAAGATTCATCGTACTTTTGTTCAAAATTGATAATTTCATTCCGCAAAGCGGTAGTACGAGAGGGTGGGAAAAAGTAGTTGATAAATTTGGTCTCCAAATCCGTCCACGTCAGAATACTTTGTGGCGGTTCCTTTGCAAGCCAATGCCGGGCTTGTCCCTCTAAAGAAAAGGGAAAAAGTTGTAAACGGATTACCTCTTGTGGAACACCATTGAATTTGACCGTATTCGTGAGTTGCAGGAATCGTTTGATGTGGTCATGAGGATCATCAATGGTACGCCCCAAGAATGGTTGAGCTGAGACCATCTGAATAAAGCCGGATTTGAGCTTAAAGTTGTTGGATGCAATCGCGGGTATGACAATTGGATCATTGTTGCCCTCCACATGTGTTTGTAACAGTTCAATCATAGGGCGATTGTCCGGTAAAGGTTCATTGTTGTTGTTATTATTGTTGTTGAGAGGTGGATTGTTATTGTTGTTGTTTTGAGGTGGGTTATTGTTGTTGTTGTGTACACCGGCCATGTCAAAGTCTTCGAGAGGCTCGGGCTCTTGATAAGACGTTGATCGTGTACGCATGCACCTGCAAAAGAACTAACAAAGCAAACAAGAAATATTTTTGTCTTTTTTATGTTTTTTACTTTTTAGGATTTTTGAAAATTTTATATTTTTAGGGTTTTTTGAAATTTTTTATGAAAAAGTAACGTTCACGGTGAACGGATCCCAAAATCCAAGTTCTCACAAAAAACTGTTAATCTTAATGAGAAGAGCCGGCAGCGGCGCCATTTGATACTATGATTTGCTATGGGGTTCAGATTATGTCTCAGAATCTTCTCGAATTGATCACGGTTCAAAGTGGAATGGTTGTTCTTGGTTACTAAAAAGGGGTTGGTTTGATTATCTATTTTAAATTAAAAGCAAGTATGAAATTGTCGTTGAGCGAAATTAAAGCGTTTAAATATTAAACTAAAAGCTATTTAGAAAGAACTTTATAAAACTTAAAAACTTAAAAAAATTAAAAAACTTAGTCCATCGGAATATTGCAAATCATGTCCATCGGAATGAACCAAAATCACAACCATCGGAATACATAAATGTAAAGCTGTCGGAATGTTAAAGTCAATTCTATCGGAATATGGCTCTGTCGCAATGTGCATCTATCGGAATATTGCTGTCGAAAAATGGGAAGAGTTTCGTCTTAACCAAGACCTTAGTCCCGTCGGAATGTGCGATCGCAATGAGCGATCGCAATCCAGATCGGAATAAGGGGGAATGACCAACCGATCGCAAAGTAAAACCCTTAAGGGTTATTGCGATCAAAACCAGTAACCCGTCGGAATGTGGAGAATACCCAGGATTGCGATGGAAGCTCTACTTAATCCAAAAATGGTGGCAACCTTAGAACTCAATAAGCACAATCAATAAGCTATTTTACCCGCAACTTAAACACTTCAAAATGCTTAAATTTGACAACTTTCGAGAACATAAAATCATAAACTTTATAAACGAAACTTTTGAGTGACTAAAACCTTGATGAAATCCGAAAACCAATAAGCTAAAACAAGAAATAAGCCAATAAGCATAGAGAGCTTATAGCTTATACGTGTAAGAGCTTATGTATAAACTAAGAAGTTTAATCCTTCAATCACGAAATCATCAAATCACATGAATGAAGTATGTAATTCGGATCAAAGATAAAACAAACCAAGAAATATAAAACGAGATTAAAGAACACAAAGCTTAAACTTAAACTTGAATTTGATTAATGGAATCCAAATGCAAAGATTAAAGAAAGCTTAAATTTAAAAGATGAAAACAAAGAAAAACTTAGTGAGAGAAAGTTGGGAACTTTCTCTCTTTAAAACTAGAGAAATGAAAAAATGAAAAACTAACTAGCTCTCAAAATTGTGAGGAGAAGTCCTATTTATAGGCGTTTGCTTGTGGGCTTGTGAATGGGCTTTGTTCATGGGCTTCTCTTCTTCTTTCTTCTTTAGTCTTTACGTTTCTTTAAATAAACGTTTCCGACTTTTGATTTTGAGAAGTGTCGGTGAATAATTCCAACTCGTCTTATAATCTTTTGTTTAATAGACTCGAGTTCTTCGACATATATGAATCTTCATCTTTGGCCATTTTCTTCGATAAATCTTCAAATAGGCACAATGACTTCAAATCTTTTGCATCTCTTGGACAATAAACTTCGTCTTGAGTCTTTTTCTTCGATAAAACCCGTGCAATCCCATGTTTTCTTCAATATTCATCCGGTTGACTCTAAAAACACAATAAACACAAAAACCACGCATAATTCCAAACAAATGATATTAAATACGTGTTTTGGTCTCGTTTTAGCCAGAAATAAGTGGTAAAAGGATGGGTGTTTTCACACCTATCAAAATCATATAATCATATTTATGCTGCATTGTAACTTTTGAAAAGTATTTTTACAAAACCCGAGCCCGTAAATATTTTTAATATTTACTAACAGTCATTTTCTACCCTTTAAACTATCAATTTTCTTTTAAGTCCACAAGTTTCAAACTTGACAACAATAACCCCTCCACTACCTATCATATATATACAACTTTCTCTAGCCAAAACACATACAAATCACTTAAACAAAAAAATTACACCATCTCTTTCTCTCCTCCATTTTATGCTGCCACCACTATCAACCATAAACACCTCCAAAATTTGATTTTAGATTGAATCTATCAAAAACTATAACAAGACCCTATCCTAAAATGTTCTTGGCATTCTTTTGATACCAAATTCATGTTCATGCATCAAGTTTTCATAATTTTATGATTTTGTGATTTGCAAGTGTTTAAATCATCATGCATGTGATGATCTTGGTAAGATCATCACTTTTTGATCCTAAAAAGTTTGGTTTTTGATATTTGATTTTGTTAAATTTTACATACAAGTGTTTTTAGGAATGTTTGGTTGATAGGTATGATAGTAAAGTGATTCTATAGGTACGGGAATGAGTAGTCTTGGTTGGAAAATTTATTTGATATGATTTCTAAAAGGGTATTTTGGGACAGCAGCTTAAAGCAGATTTTTTCGTGGGTTTAAGTTTTGAGATAGGCTGTGATTATTTGATTTTGTTGTATAGTTTTCCGAGACGCTCGTTTCGATATAAGATAGAGCTTCTAACTCTTTACGAGTCAAAAGTTATGCTAGTTTTAGTATTCCTGTACCGGGAGACGTAAGTCGGCACAATCCGAAATTGTGGCTGATTTTGGGTCGACTCTCGGGGATTTTAGGCTTGCTTAGATAAATGATACTACTGATTTTCAAAGTTTATAAACTTAATTTTATGAGTCTGGTAGTTGTTTCAAAAGACGGATTGTCGAGTTAGTACTTTTAAAGTGGTCTAAACAGTTTTATAAAACAAGTATATAATTCTCTCCCAAATTTTAGGGTCAACTAAAGTGTCGAGCTGATGGGTTTTAAAGTGTAAACTTTGGCTCAAACTTTGGTGAGGTCTTATACAGGTTATAAGTGACCTTGACACCGATTTTCATCTAAATCGGACAAGTCTAGATAGGGTAGATCGGTGTGTACATTCGGAGTGTACTTGCTGATTTGTATTGGACACATAGTTCAATGCTTGTGTTGTGTGAGTTTGAGTATTCACTATTGGACATGGTGACTTACTCAAATGCTTAGTCATTATATAAATGACTTACCTACTGGTCCGAATAAGGTTAATGAATAGTTTGACTTGCGTTGACTTGGCGTCGTATGACGGGTCAATTTCAAGTGTTCAAGTGTTTAATGGTGTAGTGTTGGATAAATGGGTTAGTATGAATTCATTTGGTTCGTGTCAATTGTTTTGAAACATGAATACTTTGAAAACATTTGAGTCATATTATAGTTGGTATATATCGATATTGAGTTCGAGTCTTATCACGCGCCTTATTGTGATAGGTTGCGGTTTTCGTGTTTCCCCGGGCATCCATATCGTCGGTGATCGTCTCACTACCATTGTTTCTACTCAGTTGCTGAGTACCGTGATTGACTTACCTCGTGCCTAAGGTGAGTTCATAGCCCCTTTTTTCTTATACATGGTTTCTAAACACGGGGTGAGATTATACATAGTGGAACACAACCATTTAAAAACTATATGCTATCCAGAACTTGTATGCTATCCAGAACTTGTATGCTATCCATATCGTGTATGCTTTCCAGATTTTCGATATTATTATTGCTTTATAGACTAGCCTTGAGTTTCATCTCTCCGATCATGAACCGTTAATTGTCCTGTGTGCATTGCGCGAAGCGCGAATGTTGTGGGTGGATCCACCGGGATTGACTATCCCCGTCCCGATTACCTTGACGCACTAATATTTGTTTATACCTGAGTATTTAGGCTGAATACTTACGTAAGTTAAGCTTCGGTTCATGAACTAAACAACAATAATAATCATAACGTTTCAGACTATGGTTGACGTATATAACCATACTCCATACTACTTGTTTTACAAATGAATGCTTGTGTTCCACACCTTTACTGCTAAACCTATGAATATCACTCAACTTTATGTTGACGATTTACATGTTTAATCTTAGGTATTATTACTTAGCTTTGCTTGGATGGGAGCCCGCAGGATATTATCGCAGCTTGGAGATTTCTGTGATGCTTTTAAAAGATTAGTTTTAGTAAAAACTGTCAGAACTTTATTCTATCTTTTGGGAAACTTTATGTTATAAATCATGATGAAATAATATATTTTTTCGCTTATAAAACTCTGGGATCTTTGTAGTAAAACTCTGATATTTTATGATGTAATGTACATGTTTTTATTACATCAGCTTTGTGTCAATTGTAATTCATTATTTCTTGTTATATGACGTGTTACTCCCTCGTGGCCTAGTTGTCCCATGTCAAATTCTGGGGGTCTCACAGATTGGTATCAGAGCGATGGTTATAGGGAAATGAGTCATTTTCAAAACTTAGTCTATAACCGATAGTTCAAATATTTTATTGTTCCTAAGTGTCAAACACAGAATCTGACAATGTTGTTCGATATCTGCACGGGTAACTCTCTAATCCTTATTATTTACTTTTAATTATCGTTATAATATTTCATCTCTTGATTACATGTTGAAATATTACATTACCCTAATGACGATAATTACTATGTCTTTTAAAGCCTTGTGCTTCATGGATTATCATTCGATATTACTCTGATTACATCCGCCTATACTGTATTTCTTGAACTCTTATTCTTGTGACTTGATCTTATTGATTTTATATCCTTATGACGTTACATACTTGTATTCAAAGCGCGTATGCTGTCGAATTTTCATACTTACTTTTCTAAGTACTACTGCTATCTTGTTTATGCGTGATACGACTGACTTCATATGCTCGTTCGTTTTGAACCGTCTATTTTTCTCAACTCACTGTTACATGTTGTCGTAATCTCGCGATACCATTGTTCGGAATTGAATAACTTTTTTTTCTATGAAACATCTGATTTTCATTTTACTACCGTACGTGTTGTTTTCATTATTAAACCTCTTTAAAATATCTATTTAGATATCCAAAATGCTTTCCTACCATTTGTTATTTGATGTCTTGAAAAATAGTCTATCGACCATTGTCTAGCTCAATATGTCTCCCAGAAAGACTAAAGACATCGTGTGAGTCACACATCTCGAAGCATTCGTTGAATCAGTACTGAATAATATCGTGGGTTTTTATAATCTTGATTGACCTTTACGTCACCATTTTACACGACAATTGTACATGGATTACATTTTATTTTATTGACTATTCTACGTTTTGATTTCGAATTACAACGTTCATTGTACTTTGGAGTCACCACCATCATCTTGTAATTCATACTCTATTATGTGGAGATTATTTGGAATACGATCTACTCTATAAACTTGTACCTTCCCCTTTCATTAACCCTCCTCGCTCCAGGAGTGTGACCCGTTAATGTCCTGTTTCTTTCTCGATATGTTTTGTGATTTTGGAAAATCACACCGCCAAAAGACCTTCCTGCATTGCATCTTGAAACCGAAGACACGGATGACATGCGTCGTTTTTGATCTCTCAGATTATCGTTGGCATTCTTGAACCATTTCTATACTGTGTTTTCTTTACGTGATTAATTATACAGTTTATTCTCTTTCGTCTTTATGGAATCCACAAGTCTTGTGTGTACATAAATTCTGAGTTATTATGAAATTTAGACTTAATTTCAAGCCGTGTCGGAAAATATACTTTGTACAGAAACTTTACAGGAAATTTAATAGTGTCGAGAAAATATTTTTATAACTTAGACATAAAAATATATATTGCTACCTATTGAGATGTTCATGTAGGACATGATATTTTACCAGTAAACTTTAAAATCGAACAAGTTACGCTCATTTGAGATTGTAAAATCTAAGAAGTTATTTTTTGAATAATTCCAAAAATATCATTTTGTTGACAGATTTAATGCAAGGGCATTTTCGTCCATTTTTGATCCGTTTCAAGTCTCGAGTAAAACTAGAAAGTTGTTCAAAAC
This sequence comes from Glebionis coronaria, assembly GCA_025667525.1. NCBI lineage: Eukaryota > Viridiplantae > Streptophyta > Magnoliopsida > Asterales > Asteraceae > Glebionis > Glebionis coronaria. Next base: position 418,930,459 of record CM046880.1, read on the forward strand.
GTCGTTTTATACCAAATTACTCTAGACTTCGAGTCTTAAAATGTCATTTAGTGAATCAATTGGTCTAGTCAAACCCAAAAAGTCAAAACTGATAGAATTTAAAAATGTGGATTGAAGCGTTTTTAAGTTCGTGTGAGCTCGTAAAATTTTAACTAATGATATTTTACAACCATGAAACATTGATTGCGTTTGAAAATGTTTACAAATAGTAACTTGAGCTCAGTCATACATAAATCTTGAATTTTTAGGAACTAAGTGATTTTATAAACTGATGTTCTACTTTCTTAAAAGTGTATTTTTGTCAAATAAATTACGACGTGTACACCTACGGATTCCTTTATCCTTTCTTTTATATATGACTAATTTGTCATTCTATATTGTCGTTCTTTGCTTCTATCGTACCACCGATCCGGGCCGAGGTTGAAGATCTTGTTTTCATATCGTTCGTTATCATTTTGGCACGTGTCTCCTGACGATTCCTGTTAAATCTCTTGAAGCCTTATCACCTTGTAACCATTTCATTGACTGTCTTGAACTACTCTTTATTACCCTCCTGTAAACCACTCGTTATTTTATAAGTTACCATATAAGCTCAAACTGGTATTGTTTGCGAAACATTTTACAAAATGTTCCACTTGGGCATTATTAAATACCTGAAGGTTATCTTATAAAATTAATTTATATTAATTTTACAATGTATTTTCACAAATTGTTCTAATACGGTCTTATAAAGAACCTTGTAACTATACAAGTTGTTGATTTAAAAAGTTAGCCAGTAATTTATAGGCGAAAAGTTTCATATGTTATTTTGAATCCTGTTTTTACAAATGCTATTATATACATATTTTAAATCATATGATATGTAATACTGGTTTGACGAAGCTGAGCATCGCATTGCTAGTACTAAATTATGCATGGCCTGATCACCTATGATTAATTTAGAAGGAGCCATGCAAGGCCAAATAGTAGTCACCTTAAATATTTAACCAAGAATCAACTTTTTAATTATGTTTCTTAAAAAGTTAGATAAATGTAAATTTTGAAAACTTTTACATTTTATGCGAGTATCAACAGTTCGCGACTTAAACCTATGAACCCTTATCTTTTCTTGAACAAAGTACATGCCTCAAATACAGATTTCCTTACTCAACGAACTTTGTTTTACCTGTAACCTCATCTTCCTTCGTGATATAATTCTCGTTACCCTTGTCTAATTTCTTACCGTTAATACCACACTTGAAAGTTTCAACGTTGATATGCTTCTACATCGATCAACCTACTTTATCTATTTTGGTAGACCTTCGAAACGCCTCTGGACGCATATAATGATTTACGATTGGACATGAACGATAATTCCGTGTAACTATCATGATATGTGTTAAGACACTATCGTCTTGAAATTCCGTTCGTGTGAACCACGTATGGATTTCGCCTCTTATTGCTAATGTTTTTCATCTTACTGAATTTACTCTCGAGTGACTTCTTAAGAATTTTCTTTGATCCGAAAATTCGTTGTGTGGCTTATCTCCTTCGATCGTGTATCGACCATCGAGAACTTAATAAGTCGCTGTGGTGATGTCAACCACACTCGTGAATTAATCATTGCTATAATCCTTTCTTACTCATTATTTTTATTATTATCGACGCGTCTATTCTATCATGTTTGTTAGGAATTGATACGATTTTTGTTTTATTCCCTTGTGTTATTGCTCGCATACAGATTGTTGACCTTTATATGATTCACATTCATTGCTGTCTTGTCACCTTTTGAAAAAAAAACCAGAAAATGTTACGTGTTTATCATTTGATACCATAAACACTTTCTTGAATTTCTAAAAATTATTGTTAATTTTTAAGAACGTTTTATACATTTTATCAAATGTTTAAATTACCAAAATAACTGTTTCAAGTTAAGTACCGGATCTATACATCCTCTTTGGTAAATTTATAACTAGTATTTAAAAAGGATATTAAGCTGTATCTTTTAAAGTATTTGATTATATCGTACTTTACTATCAACCTAATGGAATTATTAAATTAAAATATAATTTCTAAACAATGTTTCTAAATAACTTGGAAAATCTGAATTTTCTCTAACGATAAACCTGAGTTTTAACGATTATTTCATGTAGTCACCCAAAAGTTCTTAAGCCGATCAGGATAACTATTTTGAACTGTTCTACTTTTGCTTTGAAAATCCTAGTCAAGAAAAAGATATAGCAACATCATACTCACTAAATACAGATAGTTTGATTTAAATCACTACACCTTGTAAAATTTTCTTTTAATCAAGAAAATATTTAAATTAAGTTTTAAGGTAATACCAAAATCCTAGACAACTGATTTTGATAGTTTGTATTTTTCCCTATTTTGAACTGTTTTGAACTGTTCTACTTTTGATAGTTTGTATTTTTCCCAAAAGTTCTTAAGCCGATCAAGATAACTATTTTGAACTGTTCTACTTTTGCTTTGAAAATCCTAGTCAAGAAAAAGATATAATAACATCATACTCACTAAATACAGATAGTTTGATTTAAATCACTACACCTTGTAAACTTTTCTTTTAATCAAGAAAATATTTAGATTAAGTTTTAAGGTAATACCAAAATCCTAGACACCTTGTAAATATTTTAAATGATCATATGTAATTCATTTTTCCCTTCTATCTCGCTTGACTAGATTTTTACATTTTCAGATTGCCATGTTTTTCAAGTTGCATTATATGCAAATCCTTATTGATTACCAATCCTGATTCATTCTAACGCACTTTGTCCGTTTAAGCAATTCTTGTGTTCATTCTTGTTAGTTTATCGTACGTATTCCCAACAATTCTATCTCTTGAATATTTCTCCGTACTGAAAGGTCATTATTCTAATCATAGTTTGAAATTTATTCGAAGAAGAGTTAAGAATCTGAAGCATATTGAATTCCAATCATTAAGGTTTGCCGTGGTGCAAAAATTACTTGAGAAGCAATGAATTTGTTCTACATTTTGTACCTCCTCTTGTTTGCATCTTCTACCTTTTCCAGGAGAACTCTGAGGGACCAGAGTTCCTTTAGGGGGAAGACTGTAAGAACCCGTACTTTCCCAGCATTATTTTATTCTGTTATTCATGCTTCTTGAAATTTTCAACGTATTACGTTTTCTTATATTCTTATATGTAAATCCTGAGATCATGATAATTTTAATAAATTATACTTTTCAAGTATTTCCTGATCATTGAGAAATACTTTATCTGGAATTATAACATTTTTATTTTATTTTTCCATATTTATTTCAATCAAAGTTTTTGATTTAAAATCACCCGCGTACGTTTTACAACGAGTTTACTCAAAATCAATGAATAACGAGAATTCCTAGTGATCATGATACCGACGGATGCCCAAAACTTTACATTTTATTATCGATTGTTTCGATAATTAATATTTTCGATGATGTCGTTTTAATTATGTATTAAGTCGTGTCGGGAAATTATATAATCATATTTATGATGCGTTGTAACTTTTGAAAAGTAGTTTTACGAAACCCGAGCCCCATAAATATTTTCAATATTTACTAATAGTCATTTTCTACCCTTTAAACTATCAATTTCCTTTTAAGTCCACAAGTTTCAAACTTGACAACAATAACCCCTCCACTACCTATCATATATATATATATATATATATATATATATATATATATATATATATATATATATATATATATATATATATATATATATATATATATATATATATATATATATATATATATATATATATATATATATATATATATATATATATATATATACAATTTTCTCTAGCCAAAACACATACAAATCACTTAAACAAAAAAATTACACCATCTCTTTCTCTCCTCCATTTTATGCCGCCACCACCAACCATAAACACCTCCAAAATTTGATTTTAGATTGAATCTATCAAAAACTATAACAAGACACCATCCTAAAATGTTCTTGGCATTCTTTTGATACTAAATTCATGTTCATGCATCAAGTTTTCATAATTTTATGATTTTGTGATTTGCAAGTGTTTAAATCATCATGCATGTGATGATCTTGGTAAGATCATTACTTTTGATCCTAAAAAGTTTGGTTTTTGATATTTGACTTTGTTAAATTTTACATACAAGTGTTTTTAGGAATGTTTGGTTGATGGGTATGATAGTAGAGTGATTCTATAGGTATGGGAATGAGTAGTCTTGGTTGGAAAATTTATTTGATATGATTTCTAAAAGGGTATTTTGAGACAGCAGCTTAAAACATATTTTTTCGTGGGTTTAAGGTTTGAGATAGGCTGTGATTATTTGATTTTATTGTAGAGTTTTCCGAGACGCTCGTTTCGGTATAAGATAGAGCTTCTAACTCTTTACGAGTCAAAAGTTATGCTAGTTTTAGTATTCGTGTACCGGGAGACGCAAGTCGGCACAATCCGAAATTGTGGCTGATTTTGGGTCGACTCTCGGAGAATTTAGGCTTGGTTAGATAAATGCTACTACTGCTTTTCAAAGTTTATAAACTTAATTTGATGAGTATAGTAGTGGTTTCAAAAGATGGATTGTCGAGTTAGTACTTTTAAAGTGGTATAAACGGTTTTATAAAACAAGTATACAATTCTGTCCCAAATTTTAGGGTCGAGTAAAGTGTCGAGTTGATGGGTTTTAAAGTGTAAGGGTGCGTTTGGTACGCTAGTCGGAATCACTATAGGCATGGGTTTAATTTAAGGGTGGAATGTGAATGGGTATAAATGTTGATATTGTATTGAATGATATTGTTTGGTTTGATTATAAGATATAGAATGGAATAATGTTATCATTAAAAAATAAAGGGTAAACATGGGAATGGATATTGATAGACACCTCTCACCCCATATATGGTTCTATGGGTATCCTATCACATTTTCATTCCCATAGTAATTAACAATTATCAACCAATCAATCTATGAAAGATCGATTCCATTCTTTAATTCCGTACTTCAAACCAAACATGCCCTAAACTTTGGCTCAAACTTTGGTGAGGTCTTATACAGGTTATAAGTGACCTTGACACCAATTTTCATCTAAATCGGACAAGTCTAGATAGGGTAGATCGGTGTGTACATTCGGAGTGTACTTGCTAATTTGTATTGGACATGTAGTTCAATGCTTGTGTTGCGTGAGTTTGAGTATTCACTATTGGACATGGTGACTTACTCAAATGCTTAGTCATTATATAAATGACTTAGCTACTGGTCCGAATAAGATTAAGGAATAGTTTGACTTGCGTTGACTTGGCGTCGTATGACGGGTCAATTTCAAGTGTTCAAGTGTTTAATCGTGTAGTGTTGGATAAATGGGTTAGTATGAATTCATTTGGTTCGTGTCAATGGTTTTGAAACATGAATACTTTGAAAACATTTGAGTCATATTATAGTTGGTATATATTGATATTGAGTTCGAGTCTTAACGCACGCCTTATTGTGATAGATTGCGGTTTTCGTGTTTCCCCGGGCATCCATATCGTCGGTGATCGTCTCACTACCATTGTTTCTACTTAGTTGCTGAGTCCCGTGATTGACTTACCTCATGTCTAAGGTGATTTCATAGCCCCTTTTTACTTATACATGGTTTCTAAACACGGGGTGAGATTATACATGGTGGACCACAACCTTTTAAAAACTGTATGCTATCCAGAACTTGTATGCTATTCAGAACTTGTATGCTATCCAGATCGTGTATGCTTTCCAGATTTTCGATATTATTATTGCTTTTTAGACTAGCCTTGAGTTTTATCTCTCCGATCATGAACCGTTAATTGTCCTGTGTGCATTGCGCGAAGCGCGAATGTTGTGGGTGGATCCATCGGGATTGACTATCCCCATCCCGATTACCTTGACGCACTAATATTTGTTTATACCTGAGTATTTAGGCTGAATACTTACGTAAGTTAAGCTTCGGTTCATGAACTAAACAACAATAATAATCATAACGTTTCGGACTATGGTTGACGTATATAACCATACTCCATACTACTTGTTTTACAAATGAATGATTGTGTTCCACACCTTTACTGCTAAACCTATGAATATCACTCAACTTTATGTTGACGATTTTACATGTTTAATCTTAGGTATTATTACTTAGCTTTGCTTGGATGGGATCCCGCAAGATATTATCGCAGCTTGGAGATTTATGTGATGCTTTTAAAAGATTAGTTTTAATAAAAACTGTCAGAAGTTTATTCTATCTTTTGGGCAACTTTATGTTATAAATCATGATGAAATAATATATTTTTCCGCTTATAAAACTCTGGGATCTTTGTAGTAAAACTCTGATCTTTTATGATGTAATGTACATGTTTTTATTACATCAGCTTTGTGTCAACTGTAATTCATTGTTTCTTGTACTATGACGTGTTACCCCTCGTGGCCTAGTTGTTCCATGTCAGATTCAGGGGGTCTCACAAAATCTAAGTTTATGCGAAGGGCATCATCATTCTCCTTTTTATTTATCATCATGGTCCGGTATGTAGGCATTCCTATCTCGGCTGGTATGACGGTCTCCGAACCATAGGTGAGGCTGAATGGTGTTTCTCTATTGCTTTGTTTTAGTGATGTCTGGTGTGCCCATAGCACGTGTGGTAGCTCTTCTGCCCATCCGGATATGTTTCTTCCTAGTCTTCTTTTGATCCCTTCCATAAGAGTCTTGTTGGCTCGTTCCACTAAACCATTTGATTGAGGATGAGCAACAGCTGTGTTAATCTGCTTGATTTCTAGGTCCGAGCACCAACTTTTGAAAGGCTCATTGATGAACTGTTTAGCGTTGTCCGTGACCACTATCTTCGGGACTCCGAAATGGCACACCACATTGTCCCAAAAGAATTTTATGACCTCCTTTCCGGATATCTTGGCCAACGTCTTAGCTTCTATCCACTTTGTAAAATAATCGATGGCCACTATAATGAATTTGACATTTCTGGATGATGCTGGCAATGGACCTAGAATGTCCATTCCCCATTGAAAGAATGGCCAAGGTGCCATGATAGACTTCATTAATGTTTTTGGTAGCCTTGCGACTAGGCATGTACTTGGCATGAATCACATTTTTGCAATTCCTCTCTAGCATCCATGTGCATGGTTGGCTAGTAGTATCCGGATCGTAATGCTTGAGCAACTATAGACCTGGGTTTCAAATGCATGCTGCATGAGCCCATATGTATTTCTCTAAGTATGTAGTTGGCTTGTAATGGTCCCACACATTGGAGCATCGGTTCCAAGTATCATCTCTTAAATAATACCTCATCTATCAATTCGTATTGGTGGATTGTCAATCTTAAACATCTTGCTTCTTCCTTGTCTTACAACCATACCCCATCTTTCAAGCATTTGATGATTGGAGTCATCCAATTATCCTCTACTTCTTCTACTATGGTGTTTACTTCCCCTCGGTCGATTGACCTCTCATTGAGCACTTTTACCAGCACTTCCTTCGTTAGGTGGTCGAATGCCATTGTTGCTAACTTGCTAAGCATATCCACATTTTGGTTTTGTCTTCTTGGTATGTTCCGGATTGAGAAAAATGAGAATTTTGCAATCATTGTTTTCGCTTCGGCTAGGTATTTCATAATTCGGTCAGAGCTTGCCACGTACGTTCCGTTGATTTGATTAGCTACCAGCTTCGAGTCTACACGGACTTCTATCCTTGCTACCTTCATTTGATTTGCAATTCTCAATCTTGCTAACAAAGCCTCAAACTCTGCTTCATTATTGGTACTTTCAAAATGTATCCGCAATGCATAAGTGAACTCTGTTCCGGATGGGCTAATGAGTACTAATCGTGCTCCAGAACCTTGTGCGCTTGAGGACCCATCGGTGAATAAATTCCAACTTTCTGTCTCATCCTTTCTGGCTTCTGGATAGGTAGCTTAAAGTACTCTTCGACAGTTTGTCCTATTGGGGCTTTCTTGAGGAAGCCGGCCAACACTTGTCCCTTGATTAAGTTCCTAGGCTTGTACTCAATCTTGTATGCCCCCAACTCAATTGTGTATTTAGCCAACTTTCCGGATGCATATACCTTGCTCAATATCTGTTTGATTGGTTGGTCCGTAATCACGTTTATTTCATGCCCTTCAAAATATCTTCGGAGTCTCCTTGACGCTTGAAGTAACGCCAATGCCAGCTTTTCAATTGGAGAATAATTCTTTTCCACATCACTTAATGTTCGGCTGATGTAATGAATTAGGCATTGTCTCCTATTTGTTTTCGTCAACAACACCACGCTGATTGATTCTTGTGAAGCTGCTAAATACATGTACAATGGTTCTTCGGCCGAGGAGTAGTAAGAGTTGGTAGATTGATGATCAGCTGCTTCATTTGCTAGAAAGCCTTTTCCGCTTCTTGCGTCCATTTGTACTCATGTTTGTTTTCCTTGGTGATGTTCCTCAAAGTGTTGAAAAATGGAAGTGCCCGTTCGGCTGAGCGAGCTAGGAATCGATTCAAAGCAGCCAGCTTCCCGCTCAAGGATTGCATTTCCTTCCAACTTTTTGGTGATTGAACGTCCGCAATGGCTCTAGTCTTCTTCGGGTTTGCTCGGATTCCATCCGGAGAAATCATGTACCCAAGAAACTTTCCTTCCTCTACCCCGAATGAACATTTGACTGGATTCAACTTCATATTGATCTGCCGAAGGTTGTCAAAAGTTTCCGCAATGTCCGCTAATAAACCTTTCTCGTCATTGCTCTTGATAACTGTGCCATCAATGTATGCTTCTAAGTTTCTTCCAATTTGCGACTGGAACGCTGAATCCACTAGCCTTTGATATGTTGCTCTGGCATTTTTCAATCCGAATGGCATCTTGGTATAACAAAAGGCTCCTTGATACGTATAGAAAGCTGTCTTCTCCTCATCTTTTTCTGCCATTTGAATTTGATGGTATCCTTTGTACGCATCCAAAAAACTTTTAAAACGAGACTCTACCACGGATTCGATCTTTTCATCAATGTCCGGAGGTGAATAATAGTCTTTCGGACATGCTGAGTTCAGATTTTTGAAATTGACACACATCCTCCATGATCCGTCAATTTTCTTAACCATGACCGGATTGGATATGTATGTGGGATATTTGTCTGGCCTTACGATCCCTGCTTTTGCCAAGTCTTCAACTTCCTTTGTTACGGCTTGACTCTTTTCGGCTCCTAGCATCCTTCGTTTTTGACATACCGGCTCCAGACTTTCATTGACATTCAAGTTGTGCTGCATTATCCTTCTCGGCACTCCAGTCATGTCTGATTGTTCCCAAGCGAAAATGTACAAGTTTTCCTTTAATAAGTTCTTTAAGGCTTCCTTGCAGGTCCTTGTCAATCCTCCTCCGATGATGGTGAATTAATCCAGATATGCAAGGTTAAGCATTACATTTTCCGTCGTACTTGAAACCTAACTTTCACCTTTCTCTTTGGCCGACAGAGTTGGGGTTTGCTTCTTTGCCAGCTACCTGCATTCCAAAACAATAACTGACCGAGATGCAAGGGTAGCTATGCCTCTTGGCGTGGGGAACTTTATCATTGCATGGATAGTTGAAGGGACGAATCTCAAGATCCGAATGCCTGGCCTTCCTATTATGACATCGTATGGTGACAGAGCACTTATCACCACGAACTTCATTTATGTTCGGCGGACCAAACCATTCGATCCGAAATTTACTTCCAGCTCAATCTTTCCGATTGGCTTGACAACTTCTCCGACAAAACCAACCAAATCCGTATGCTTTTGCCTCATATTTGACTTGATGCTTGTGGGTAGTTTGTCGAAGCAGTGTTCGAACATGATTTCGACCGAAGCCCCTTCATCCACATAGATTCTCCTCACCAAGTATCCTCCTAGCTCCGCTTCTATTATTATCGGGTCATCAGACATCTCGTCTTCTTCCAAGAAGGGGAAAGTTATGGGGACTTTCATCCATTCTTCAGCTTCTCTTCTGAGCTTCCTTTTTTCTATGTCCGGAATGGTTCGTACCGTATTGATTACCTTATCCTGCTTCGTAGGTTCATCTCTTCGGTTGTATCGACCTCTTTGTCTTACGTCCCTCACTAAATGATTTAGCTTTCCGGATTCCAGTGCCAGTTCGATTTGCTTCCTAAGCTGGATGCAATCGTTGGTGTAGTGGCCCTTATCTTGATGGTAATCACAATATCTATCCATGTTTCAACCTCGTGCTGGGTTATTCATCGGACGGGGAGGAGGCAAACGTAGTTGTGTTTCGGTCATCAAAATTTCTTTCAAATTCTTTGTTAAGGAATTTATGCTCAAGACAGGTGCTGGCCTATGATAATTATCGTTTCGGTTGTAGTTATCATTTCGGTTGTAATTGTCATTTCAGGATGGTGGGTATGGTGCCCGATAGTCTCTATCCCTGTTCCTGTTGTTGTTCTGGAAATCTCTTCCCCTATATGCCTCTCGTCCATCATTCCTTCGATTGTTGTTCCAACCATTATACCTTTGGTTGCGATCGTCCCTTCTTTGGGTGGGAGGGTTGGGCTTTCTAAATTGCTCGGATCCTTCCCCTTTAGGTAGTTCAGTACTGGCAAATGCTTCTTGTTAATGCAAGTGATGCCTAAAAACATTATTAGTGTTAACTAATCTTTCTTAGTTTTGATCACAACAAACTATACAACACATTTAGTGTAAAACATAAAAACGAATTATTTAACTAACACTATCATCAAGGTAATAATCATATCACTAACCTTTCTTAATCATACTTAGTGATCATTAAAATGATTATCCTTAAAACTCACTTTTGTTAATATGACAAAAGACTTTTTAATAAACTTTATTTTTTAGAAAATGTTTTATTAAAATGGAAAATGAAAATTTGAAAATAGCATATTCCATATGCTATTAGAATATCCCTTGAAGGCTTCAAATACCTCAGATATTCCTACCCCACTAAAAGACAAAAAACAGAGTGTACTCTAGGGGCGGAACCTTAAGTAGCTAGGCGGTTCCTTAGCGATATGGAACCGCCGGGCTAGATAAGGTACCGCGCCCAGATAGCCGTTATATAGCCGTTGCACATTGTCTCCTTTAAATAGTGGATCAAATCTCATTTTCCAACAAGCCTCTCTGGACGTTTTCCTTAGCCCCTATTCTATTTTCTATAGCATAATCATTAGTAAATGATCACTTAATTTGTTAAGGATGTTTACATATGATTATCCGCTTGATCCCCTCCTTTACCTTGTCCAAAGAGAAGATCACTCACTCACTAGTGTTGTGATAAAGATGAATCTATGAACTAGTCATATTCATCATGATACCCTTTTTGTTCTAGGTTAATCCATTGTATTTATGAATACTTGGACTAGTTGTGTTCATCCAAGTTATTTGTGAATACTTGGATTTGTTGTGTACATCCATTGCATATGTGTTTGCTTGGATTTATGTTGTGTAGATCCAAGTTACATGTGTACTTGGATATGTCTAGTTGAGTTGTAATAAATTGATTAGTAGTTCTCACTAAACTATAAAGTGATGTGGTTGTGTCTTGTTAGTTCTCACTTAAATTGAAAGTGATTAGTAGTTGTGTTGTGTGAAGTTCTCACTTAGCTTCAAAGTGAAGAGTCGTGAAGATTGGTTCTAGCTTTGGATTAGAACTCGACATCTAGCCTTGTGTCGTAAAATGGTGAAGTAGGCAACGTCGTGAAGATTGGTTCTACCTTGAGATTAGAACTCGACATCTAGCCTTGTGTCGTTAAATTGTGAAGTAGGCAACGTTGTGTAGATTGGTCCTAGCTAAAGATTAGGTCTCGACATTTAGCTTAGTGTCGGAAAATAATGTAAGCAACGATGTAAGGTTTTCTCCGCCGAGAAGGGAGCTTGTGGATATAGTGGAAATCTCGAGTAGGTGTACTCGAGGAGTGGAGTAGAAACGAGGATAGAGCCTCGTTGTCGAACCACTATAAATGTTGGTGTCTCCCCACTAGTTTGTTTCCCTCCTTACTCTTTACTTATTTCATTATCATTATACTTACCTATTATCTTTGCTAGTGCATTTTGAATTGAACCTAATCATTATGCAACTTAGCCTCAAGTAAAAGATATTTTTGATACAACTCAAATTGAAAGTAACTTTAATTTGGTCACCAATAAAGAGAAACTATTCAACCCCCCTTCTAGTTTCTACAATTGGTATCAGAGCGATGGTCACTCAAGATATTTGGAGTATATTGTACTTTGAAACTTGGATCGATCCATTGTCTCCTCAAATTAGAAGGTCAAGTTGTACTAAAGCTTCTCTTTGGTCAAAACTATGTTTTCTTTGAAAATAGGTCTTTTTAATTGGTAATATTACATCCCACTTAGATTAGTAGCATTTATACATTTTAGATCTACTCTTGAAATGTATCTAATAGATTGCATCTTGTCTTGTGTAGGTACTCATGAAGATCAATCATTGAATTGATTGCGGATTGAGCTACTTGCACTTGTAGAAGACTCATCTTCATTGATCTTCAATATCTTTGAATGATGATTGGGAATAAAACTAGTCATTGAAGAATTAGTATTCATCTTAGTCACTCTTGAGGCTTGCAGTGATGGATTGGAATGCTCTTGTGGCCAAGGTACGTTTTCGTTCTTCCACACGCCCTTTGATCATTCTTTTGATCATTACATGACTATGTGCTTGCTCTTGGCATCCTTGCCTTGACATTTGTTTGTGGTTTGTGATTCTTTCCTTTTATCCTCTCAAACCTTCATTGCTTGGATACTTGACTCACTATGGTGATGTAGAGTGAATTAGTAGTAGCTTAAAGTATCAAGCATGATATCATGGTTTGCACCCATACGATTAGTAGGCCCTTCGTGGGAGAGAAAGTGAATCAATGCCTTGCTCATATCTTGGTTTAGACTAAGACTATTATTGAAAGTGATCTTGTCTATGCTTCAATATTTGCTTTGTGTTTGTTCATTACCAAAGCCGTTTAACACTTCACCGGAAAGGCACGTCTTAAACCACTATATATGACACAAGCTCTTCGTTTCCATTATTTGAAGATTGTCATTATTCCCTTGAGCATTAATCCTAGTCTTGGTTCACTTCCCTTGACTTCTCTCCACTTTGCCGTTTTGCTACGAGTAGTCGTTTGTCCGTTTCAGTTCTTTTCGATCTCGATTTAACTCGTAATCCTTCGTTAAGGCATATTGCTTAGTGTTATGATGATCCAATGATATTCTAAAAGGCTCATGATATAATTTTAAGTGTTTTAGAAAAACTTGGTTTTTAAAATTTGGCGTTTTTCATTGATAAAAACCAGCCTCTGTAGGCGGTTCTTTATCTCTGGCGGTTCAAACCGCGGTACCTTATCGATAAGGAACCGCGGGCAGCAACTTGAGTCAGAGTGCCAGTTTGATTATTTTATTCCTTTTCAAACCACTATCTCTCTCTCCCAAAAACACACAGCCGACGGGTTTCATCTTTTCTACCATTGTTGAAGCTTCAAAAACCTTCAATCACTCAAATTAATTGATTCCAAGTTGTGGGTTTCACTCATCCTTCATCTAACATCAATTAATTGTAAGTATTTTCTTTCAATTTCATCTATTTTGTTCTAGGGTTCAACCTTTCATAATTGGGGATTTTTAAAATTGAAATTGAATTAAAACCTTAATAGGAATGTGGGTTGACATGGTTATTTTACTATGGTTCCTTAGGTTCATATTCATTAAGATTTCACTAAAACCCACTTGTAGAACAAATCCGAATTTTGATTAATTATTTTGATTAAAAGATGGATTTGAGATGAACCCATGAACAAGTAGGTAATGACATTGTTAATGCTTACCTAAAAACCTTGTTTTGAAAAACCAATGTTCTAATCCATTGTTGATCTAACATAGATCATGTGTTCTTGGTTAATGATGGAATAGACACATTATGAACATGAGAATGATATGGATTCAATCCTTTGTTTGTCGAGAAATTGATATAACACATTCTCATATTTTCGATTTTTGATCTTAATTTTTCATATGAGTGATTGGAAATATGTTTTTCTTGTTTGTATTTAGGTACTAATCATGCCTTCACAATATCAAAAAGATCATCAACTCACTAGAAACTATATGCCAAACATTACCCATACCTATGCTTCCACTCAACTTCAAAACTCTTTTCCATCTCTTTCAACTCGAAATTTCCATGAGGGTAGGGTTGTAGATACAAGAACAACGGGGTATAGATATATCTACTCTATGTTTGAGCATATTGGATTTGATTGCTTGCTCTTCATAGACGAAGAAATTTATCCCTTGTTTCTTGTTGAATTCTTTAGCACTTACTCCATGCTTGAAATCAATGGCCAAATCTCTGTTCGTTTCATGTTGAATGATCAAATTATTCAATATTCCCTCGATGATTTTGGTGATATTCATGGTGTGCCATATAGAGGCACTTGTCGTTTTACGGACAAATGGAGACTTGATGCTCTCGTGGAGTCCAACGATAAACCTTCAAATGACATCACCGAAGTTGATCTAAATTTCATCCTTAATATCATCTCGAAAGAGCGTCATGGAAACGTTGTGAGAAGCCTTCATACTAATGTGCAAAATGTGAATCGCTATAAAGTGCTCTCAAGCGACCTTAAGGATTTCATGGTCCAATGGGCTAACATCCTTAAGGAGAATGTGTTTTGTCTTGGTGGAAACCGAGATCATATCCCGGCTTGTATGGTGCATATGTTGTTTTGCATCTTTACATCAACCGAGTACAATTTAGCATTCTACATCGCTAGACGTATAAATTATGCTCTTTCCAAACCCAAAACAAACCTTCCCTATGCTATGCTTCTTACTCGCCTTTTTAGAAGGGTTGGTGAAGATTTTCCTCATCTCGATCTTTCTCGCTTTCACCCGGTTCAACGGGTTATGTTACCTATTCAAGAGGTATATGAACGAAAGCCTAGAAGTGACCGAGGTTCATGAAAATCCGATCATCAAGAGATGGATGATGAGGACACCCGAATGCCAACAAGTGATGGTCATGGCGTCGGTACTAGTTCTCATTTCAACTCTTCGAGTAATTCCCATCCATCCTCAAGCCCATTCGAGGATGAATTTGAAGACTTAGCTCCTCCGCCTCATCATTCTAGTGAAGTACCGGAAGATCTCAATATGGAGCATCTCTACCGTGAAAATCTTAGAACTCGAGGGGAATTGCACGAACACCGGGTTGAATCAAGAAAGGGTTTCAAGTTCTTGGGAAAAATGATCAAGGATTTAGGCAAGAAAAGGAGGTGAAGACTTTGAATTGTGTCAAAGTTTAATTGTCTTGTGGTGTTTAAAACATTTGTTTATTATTACTTTGGTTTATCTTATGCTACATGTTTGGATTATTATTTATTTCAATCCTAAATGTTGTTTATGCCATCATGTTTGTGATTTACATAGCTTTGTGCATCTTTGTGATAGTTAGCTTATTAGATTATGATCTGTAGTTAACTTTGGCTTGTGAATCTTTTGGTAAAAATCTGGGTTTATAAAAAACTGGGATGGAAATTTTTGAAACCTTTGGTCGCGGTTCCATATTGACCAGCGGCTCCTTATCGATAAGGAACCGCGGGTCCTAGATAAGGAACCGCCAGCCACTGTGCCCGACAACATCTTTTGCTTTACACTATTTTCTCAATTCTGTGTAAACACTGCATGATTTTCTGTAATAAACTGCACATTTCCTAAACTAGCTTACCTAAATTCAGTATTCACCTAAAATGATTTTAACCCATTACTAGTTTGGATCATCCCCTCACCTATTTAAACCCACCTTGTTTGTCATGTTCTTCACACATCAAACATACTTCCCTAATCCTTAAACAACCATGGTTTGTACCAAAACCTCAAACACTTCCAAGACCTCCACCCCAAGGAAAACACTCAAAATAAGGATTAAGGTAGCCAAGCCTAACTCCTCACCCTTCCACACACCTAAGAATGAGATGGATCCTATCCTCATTTCTTCATCACCTTCCCCACCTCTTGCTCCATGCAAGACAACATCCACCCACGGTACTAACCACTCTATTGGTTCTACCTCCTCTTCATTCAACTCAAGAATGAATGAGCTCTCTTCACCCTTCACTCCAAGTGCACCCTTGGATGTGACCACACAACCCCAACCAATCCAAAGCATTCCTTTTATGAATGACTTTGATGACACCTTGGTGACTTCACCATTTACCCCTCCTAACTCACCCATTTCACCAACCTTGGAGAACATACCTCCACACTCACCCATTTCCCCTTTAGGGAACATGCCTCCACTCTCACCCACATCACCCTTGGAGAAAATGCCTCCTCCACCTCCACCCAACTCAAACATTCCAATTTTGGGTGTTCCACTTTCCCTCCTTTTGGGTGATCCATACTATGGGTTTCAAGAAACACATGGTCCTAGTTGTCCATGTTGTCTTTACAACCACTACATCATCCATAACCTTAGGATGGAAATGTTTGGACTACATAGGAGGTTGCAAGAGTTCTTGCTTGCCTTGTTCTCCATGCCTCCTCCTAGGAGATGAATGATGAAGTTTTCTAAATAAATGGTTTTCAACAAAACCAAGCCAAAGAAGACTACTAATCTAGATCTAATGTTAAGCTAGCTTTGTAATAGTGAGTTGTCTTTCTTTTCTATTTGTCATTGTAGTTGCTTCCTTCATGTGCGTTTCATGTTGTTGATCTATGGATTTAGCTTTATGTGTTTCTATCCTTATGTGCACATTAATCAACTTTAATTTGAAATTAAAATTGAACCTAAATCTATCACAACCTCTAAAAAAAACTTGACCAAAATTGGTTCAAAATGATATCTAAATTATTTTGTCACCCTTTGTCAAGACATTATTTGTGAATGTGTTGCTTTTATGCAACCCTAGCATAATTTGGTGCTAATAGAGGTAAAATTCCAAGAATTGCAACTTTTTGAAAAAATCTTAGTTTTTCCCAAAACCCTGGAAAAACATGGTTTCATGTCCACTGAATGCGGGTCACTAAAAGTAGCGCGGTTCCTTATGTGATAAGAACCGCCGGTCCCTTTAAGGTACCGCAGACATAAATCAATTTTTGACAATTTTTGGTCAAAACTTTTAAAACCCTATACCCTGTCAAGATTCCTTGTTTACTCAAATTGACTAAACATTCCTTGACACTCCATTTTTTGTATTCAAATTCTTACCTTGATTACATTTGATGTGTCGTGGATAGTATATGTGATAATTAGATACGTTATAGGGTAAATTAGTAAATTACCTTTAGGAAAAAGTAATAAACTAATTTTACCAATGACGGATTCAATTAAACACGTGGGTGAACCAAGTTCGTTGTACACGAAGATCGAGTGAATTTGAGACGTTTTGTTTTGATTTGGACAATTGATTTGAATTGGTTTTCGGTTTTTAAACTAAAATTTAAATCTACAAATTTTAAGCTATTTAAAATAATCCTAAAGTGCATGAATCGTTAAACCCCACCTATTTAAAAAATCTACACAATTATTTAAAATAAACACACTAATTTAAAAATTTAAACTAATTAAAAAAATCTTAAAAATTAATTCTACTTAATGAAATAACTTTCAAACTAATATACTTTATTATTAAAAATTACTTTAGACAAATTATTTAAAAACTATTTTTTTATTTAAATCTAAAGTTATAAATATTAAACTAACTTAAATTTAAACTAATTAAACTATTTAAATAAATTTTTTTTTTTTTTTTATTTCTAAACTACTTTTTATTAAAAATATACTTTAATTAAAATTATAATTAAAAGTTATATAAAAGGAATAAAAACGTGACAAAACAAAAAGACTCAAAACAAAAGCTGCCAACAATTACCACTATATTAATTACTTAACTGAAAATAAACTCAAAAGAGCTTGTGAGCTCAGTGGTTATCACGTTGGGATTACACAGTTCAGGTCACGAGTTCGAAACCCATTGGGGGACACTATTTTTGTTGAAAAATCTTTTTGACAGATAAATTAAAAACAGTCACAGGAGTGACTAATGAAAGCTTATTGGCTTATTATTATAAGCTAAGAGGACAAAGCTTATGGACTTATCAGTCAATTGGACTGATAAGCTATTATACTTAAACAATTATGCAGCTAAAACGACGAGAGGTAAACTGATAAAACTAAATCAGTTAACAAAACAAGAATCAGGCAAATTCAACTAAAGCTGATAAATCAAACATCAAAAGAGATAAACAATATATAATCCAGATAAGCAAAAACACACCAGTAACAGCAGATTTAACTAATAACATTTAGAATAATTCAAAACTTAAATCACGTTTTATTAAAACGGATCAGATCAGTAGAAACTCTACCATCTAAACAGTAAAACAAACTTAATTAGAAAAACTCATTTATCATTAACAAACTTAAACAACTTAACTGATTTAATCGTCTAAGCAGACTTCTACAAATGACTGAAAACACATCAGTTCTAAAACGAATTATTCTCTATATCAACCCATATACTAGCTCAATCCCAAACAGATATAAATACTTTAACAAAATGCAGCAGGACAACCAAATGAACAGTAACTCGAAATTACAAGCATAAATCGAGTTGAAACGCAAGCATGATCAATTCAGAAACACAGTCTCACAAAATCTAATCATAAAACAGAAATATTCCAAACCCAGTTCCAATTCATGACTACAAGACTAAATTACACCTTATCTAAACGTTAATAAAATCAAACACAATCACAATTAAACCTTAAAATAAACAGTAACAATTACTAACTAGCATCTTATATTTCTGAATCATTTTAACAGTAAAAAAAACATTCATATAAGCAGTTTTAACATACCTATAAAACGAAACATGAAAAATGGAAAATAGATTAATACCTTGTGAAGATGCCATTGGGAAGTAGGAAATGCGCTGAGCATCCTAAAAACAAAACCGCAACCACCATTCACCATTTCACCATTCGCATCATCAAGACTATTCAATGTCATCAAAACGAACCACCATCTTTTTTATTTATTTATTCAGTGTGAATAAATAATATATCCACTTTCATTCTTTTCAATCAAATAAACTATAGATGAAGCTTATATGACTGATTTTTAGTTATAATATCAATTAAAATATTTAGAAGATGCAACTTAATAATACCAAGAAAATAGAAACGAGAGATTAAAAAGAAACGAGTAATATTAAAAACGACTTTTATTAATTCAAAACCTCATTACATCATTAAAAAGAAAAGTTACAGATCCTAAATATAAACTAACATTATAACATTAAAAGAAAAGAAAGGGATAAAATTACACAAGAAATTGGGGGTATTTATAGCCCCCCCAAAGGCATCCTTGAGCGGTATCTTCGAATATTCTTGGGATATCCCTTTTTAATTTGAGCCTTTGATCTTCAAATCCTTCTTCTCTCTCTTGTTGGATGGCTGAGATGATTCCAAATAGCACACGGATCGCCAACGTGGCATCCGTGTGCTAGTTGTGTTTCTTCTTTGGCTTCTGATTGGTGGAAAAAGCTGGATGAGGTGTTCATTCGAATCATATTTAGCCACGTAGCCTCCCTTCCTCACACTTTCTCTTCCTTAAACCATGGGGATTTTATTCCCCATGGTGTGAATTAACCAATTAAATTAAAAGCCCTATGTAAAAAGAACTTTTTATTTACCTAGGGTTTGAATGTTTACTAGTTTTTTGGAGGGTGAAATTGGGGAAGAAAAGTGAAAGGGAAAGATGGTGCATAGGTTTTATCGTTTGGTTTATTTTAATGGGAGTGTGAATGGGAATAAATATAAAATGGGAAAACGTGTGAGAGGTAATTGTATGGTGGGTGTCGTTAAATTTAATGGGGGAGTGAGTGGGTGAATGGGGAAATAAAACGTGTGGGTAAAATAAATGAGTGGAGAATGAATATTAATGATTCGGTCAAACCTTAAAGCCCATGTTTACTTTTTATCCCAAGTTGAATTGGGCTTTCAGCCCAAACTGCTAAACCATTCTCTCATCTTGGGCCATAAAATGGACTTTTATTTCATAACAAAAGATTAACTTGAACTTAAATGGGCCTTTGAGCCCATTTCCCAAATGTGGGACCCACTAAGCCCGTTTTCTCTTTAGATGATTAAATCCACTAAAATCGAGCTCGATTTTGGCTTCTTGGATCTTTATCATCAAACTCGTGTCGGTTATTGCCGGTATTCGTGAACTTGGTACCTACACACATGAAAACAAGAAACAAGCATATCCAAGGAATTTTTGATACATTTAGTGCAAAATTTCATTGTTTTAAGCTACTAATGATATGAGTAATTACACTCATATCAAATTCCCCCATGCTAAGCAATTGCCGTGTCCTCACGCAATGATAAAATAAAACTATAACTACACCATTATTCAACATTATTTTGTAAAGAAATAAAATAACTTTAAAGATCATAAAAACTCAAATAGATTCATCGTCATCGACTTTTCACTTTTCCATGCCAAGTGCAAAAACAAGATCATTGTTATTATAAGTTGGTAGACAAACACGAATTCATGTGGGCCAATTATTCACTTAGACTCCCTTATTCCTAAGTGTATCTCTTATTTTTTTATTGTTGTCATGAATGATCACGAAGATGCATTGTTGACTTATTTCGATAATTTATTAGGCCGAAAATAAAGTGATCGATTTAATCAATAGTTAGCTAAAGGACAAAATCTTTTAAAACTGCTTCTCGGGCTCTCATAAAGTTCATATCTTGGCATAACTTTTTTCGCGATTTGAGACCTTTCTCGGACCGATATTTGGCAGTGACTTAATACTTCCAATCTTGAGAGACGCTCACGAAATAATGGTCTTCTCTTCATAATATTTCTTCACTTGAAGTTTTGAGAGATTCATACTTGGACCACGACTTCTTCATTTTTCTCCAATCTTTACTTGGGATTTTGATTAACAACGATCCGCCTCCTTTTTGGACTTGGCTTCATTTATCCTCATACCTTATTTTGGTCTTTTTGGATAGACTTCTCCATGACTTTTTGGGAGTATTTTGCTTTTCGTCGTGTGTCTCGATCCTTCATATTGATCTTTGATAAATGAGTCTTCACATCACTTGAGATCTTTAGCAATAAAACATAGCCCTCATGTCTTGTTAGGACCTTTTTGGACTCGCCAATCTTCGCATCCCGCTTCAATAAGTTATGCCTTGGCTATGAACTCTAATCCATACCGAGCAACTTCTAAACGATCTTGGGCTAGAAGCTAAGTAACTTTTCAAATCGTTCAACATTATTTATTGCAATTAAATTTATTAACAAGCGATGGGAGAATAGGCTTATAATTAACTCACATAATTTCCCGAAAGAATACCGAACTTATAATTGGCTCTATCATCTCTTGTTCTCCATATTGTAAAATTCCAAGAATGAAATCAATGGATACTTAGCCTATTAAATTAAAGTTTTGGGTTTTCAAGTCATCTATAGGATCTTGCAACTTCTTATACTTTAACAAGTTTTAGAATTTGCGTTTTAAAGTTCCCTTGATAAACGACTTTCTAGGATCAATTATAGGAGCTTGCGAAAAGTTCTTGTTCTTAACTCGTATGAATTAAGACTTTCGCGTTTTAAAGCTCCCTATATAATAGCCTAGCAAAACTTAATTCAAATATGTTAAGGAAAAGCTAAGGTTAAAAACCGAGTCGAGTCAAAAACTATTCTTTAAAAGCCTACATTTGTGTCAAAAACACTTATTTTCTTTATTAAAACTTAAAAATAACACAAAAAATTTAAAATTTTATTGAAAAATGAGAAAACAACACGTTTGGACACGACAAAAGCAATTGCAAGCGATTATATCGATTGACTCCCCCATGCTAAAACCAAACATTGTCCTCAATGTTTCTTAGCTCAAGAGTAACACCCCCTTGCTAAGACACGAAGAGTCTAATGCAAAATCCTAGCATGGAAAGAGCACGCAAATCTATAAGCCGTTTATAATTATGCCTTAAGAAAAACGTTAGTCGATAAAAATCAAGGGTAAAGAGAGTGTGCCCCTTTTGGCATTCAAAGAATGGAAGATCAAGTGGACCGGCAAAAACGGAACACGAGAGTCTTCAAATATAAGGGTCGTACCTAAGATCACAACACAACAAAACACGAGCACGAGCTTGAAAGATCAAGCCTTATTAGGTGTTAGAAAATAGAAAGAAGATAGAATGAACTCGTTTTTGTTCACCGAGTCATGAGCTCGACTCGATCCCCGCATTCATTGGTCCTTAGGGAAAAAGGTGAAAACCGGCATATTAGGATAAAATCCAAAATAAAGCACGATGCCGGGGTCAAAGATCTCATCCTCGTTGTCGGATGACAAACGAAAGGATAAAACTCTAACACAAATCTCTAACAAGAGATGGTAGTCACAACGAATGGTATGGATGTAGCATGCTCCACGAGATAAACTCGCACCAAGATGATTAAAAAGTCTTTCAATTATTGCATCGGTGAAAGGCCGAGATTTCCCTAAATCAACAATTCCGGGGTCAAATACCTCGTCCTCGGTGGAGAAAGGAATGGACAACAAGGTGTCGTCCCCCCATGCTAATCCTAAGTCATATGAAGCACATGATAATGGTGGTACAAAAGTCTCAACCATAGTGGTTTCAACTTGCATGACTTTGTCAACCTTTTCACTCTTAGGAACGTGAACAAAGGGGTCATGGTACTCAATATGAGTCACATGAAAAACCCGCACATTTAGATCAACGCGAGTGGGAGGGAGATTGGGAATAATGTAAATTTCTCCATCCGAGTCGACATACTCATCATCACAAAAGGTGTGATCATCATCACAAACCTCATCAACCTCCTTCATAAGAAGATCATCATCACAAAGGTTGTGAGATGTAGGAGGTATGATGTTCTCAAAATCCTCTTGAAACAATGGATTATTGTTCAATGAAGCTTCAAATAGAGTATTTGAGTAAGTCACAAAAGTGTCGTCATCCTTGTCATCACAAGAAATTTCCGACAAAGTATCGAGTGTGTCACACTCGGATACAAGATCATCATTCTCATTTGAAGGCAATTCATCGGTGAATTCCTCGAGAATGGTAGGTAAAACACAAGAATCACGTTCGATCTCGAGATCGGAAACGTCTTCACTTCCCCGTGGAAGTGGATCAATGATAGCAAAAAGTTCATCGATGAACTTATCACATGAATAGTCACTAACCTCACTCGGTGTGAAGTTAGGAATCAAAGGCTCTTCAAATGAAGATTGTGCCTTAGGAACATCAACATGATCCTTAGAAGAGAGTGAAAATGAGTCCATTTTCAAAGATTGTTCAATTAAAGCAATGTCACTCTCGGGATCAAAATTCTCATTAACAAACTCACTAGCATCAAAAGGCTCACTCAAGTAATCATCTTTTTGTTTTTCAATCTTAGCATCCTCGTGTGGAATGAGTGTAGAAGAGGTAACATTACAACATGATTCAACAAAATTAGGTTTATCACTTTCCAATTTCTTAGGAACCAATCTTGGAATTTTTTCCGGTTTGAAAATCATATGTTTATCCCCATGAAACAATTTAAGCTCCCCTTCTTTCATATCAACTAAAACACCGGCCGTACACAAAAATGGTCGTCCTAAAATTATAGGCGCACGAGGATTCGGCTCATAATTAATGATAGCAAAATCGGCTAGGTAAACGAACTCCCCCACTTTAACAATGACATTTTCCGCTATACCAACCGGTCGAGTGGTGGTTCCATTAGCAAGCTCAATGATCATTCGAGTGGGCATAAGTCGCAAATAGTCAAGAGTTTTCCAAATGGCTAGGGGCATAACGTTAATACTAGCTCCTAGATCGGCTAGAGCTTTGTATTCCCCAAGCTCATCGAAAACACAAGGTATCAAGAAGTGACCCGGATCATTATACTTCTTAGGAAAGAGATCAATTAAATCCGAGGTACTAATCACATTTAAAGTAGCCTTGGTGACATTCCAAAAGGTTTCTTTAGGTGGCACAATAAGCTCAAGCTTCCTTTCTAAATTATCATAAGCGGTGATAGCCTTAAGCTCTCCCCTCGGGTTTGGAATGGTATTACTAGGTAAGCAACCCGAAGAAGTAGATGGTTTAGACATGAATCCCTCAAGCATCGAAAGCAATTTATTTTGACCTTGTTCTAAACTTTGTTGCATACGATTTTGAATTTGCTCTAATCTTTGCTCAAAACGGGTTTGATTTTGTTCTAGCCTTTGTTGATTAAGCTCAATCTTATTGTTTTGCCCTTTAATCGTATTTTGAAACTCATTTTTCAAAGTTGCCATTTGTCCTTGAATGTTATTTTGCAAAGCTTTCAAATTTGCCTCATTCGATTTATTGTAACTTGACAAATCATTTTGATTATTCCCTTGAAAACCTTGATTGTTTTGATTAGCATTAAATCCATTTCCTTGATTAAAATTCCCTTGGTTACCACGGTTGAAATTATTCCCATTGTTACCATTGTTGTACCTATTTTGAACCGGTGGAAAACCCGGTGGAGCAACATGATTTTGACGAGGAACTTGACCGTTGGAGCCATAAGTTCCCGTCGCGGCAAAAGCACTAGCTTGATCAAACCCCGCGTTTAAACAAGCATAATTAGGATGTGCTCCACCACATGATACACAAACATTCTCAATCATATTAATCGATCCATGAGGATTCTTCCTAATCTCATTCAAAATCGTGTCAATCTTAGAGTCCAATCTAGCAATCTCGACATTAGATGAATTCACATTGGAAACAACCGGTGTGTTTCGTGAATATTGTGCTCTAGACTTATCCTCAATTATTCTCTACGCGTCTCTCGGTGTTTTTTTTAAAAGATTACCACCCGCGGCGGCATTTAAAGAATCTTGTTCAATCATATTAAGCCCATTATAAAAAGTATTTATTTGATGCAATTCCGAGAAACCGTGGTGTGGACATTGTCTCAACAAATCTTTAAATCTCTCCCAAGCAACCCCAAACGATTCATGCACTTTTTGTTCAAATCTAGTGATCTCATTTTTAAAGTGTGTTGTCTTGGACGGTGGAAAGAAATAATTCATAAACTTTGACACTAAATCATCCCAAGTTAAAATCGAACCCGGTGGTTCTTTCTCATACCAAAGCTTAGCATTACCCTCGAGCGAGTATGGAAAAAGCATAAGCTTAATCACGTCATTCGGCACATCTCTAAACTTGAGAGTCGAGGTAATTCGATTAAAATTCCGAATGTGAGAATGCGGGCTATCGGTCTCATTGCCACGAAATTGGTCGGCACGAATGAGCGATAGAAGACCCGTCTTAATCTCAAAATGATCCGCCAAAATAGCCGGCACAACGATTGCTTCCCCATACCCTTCGGTGGGTGCACGGAGCAATTCCTCCATTGTTCGGTTATCGGCCATCTCTACAACAATAGGTGGAATCTCGGGTTCCACTATTCGTTGTTGACGATTTCTATTTCTACGAGGAATATTTTCAAGCCTATTAAAATCAATCACAAGACGAGAAGAACGTAATTGCATACACTACAAAGACGAGAATTTAGAGGATTGAAGAAAAGAAATTAGACAAGAAAGAAGATTATTTTTGGTATTTATTTGGTATTGCTCAATAAAAAATGATCGATAAAAAAACAAGGAATAAGGATAACTACTATGGAAGTAAATTACCCTCGGTCGACTTTGAAACGATAGGTGAAAACCTAAACGTCTCGAGGTTCAATAAGTAAACAAAAAAAAATAAGATTTATTACTACTTGAGTCGGCAAACCAATAATAGGTTGTCCCTCTCAATATACGCACAAGCAAGCGGGGAAACGAGGTGGCACAAAGCACTTAAAAACCTTTTTCCTTAGACGGCCTTTTATAGCACGTCGCCTTATACCCACCTTATAGTTTGTATAAATCGAGTTCAAACTTCTTATTAGTATTTATCTATTTTGCCTTTTATTTTTGTTTTGGGTTCGAATACAATAGCTAGGTGATGAAATCCCAACTAAGGCTTATTTGAAAAGTATTTAAAATTGTTTGTGCTACGTAATACAATATATTATTCACAAAAACGAGAAAAACGATACATACTATATAATAGAAAAATAACAAAACTTTCCGAGGACGGAAAGGGTCTTCAAATCCACGATCAACAAATCTCCACAAAGACGAATCGTACACAAGATCCCCGGTAGCGGCGCCAAAATTTTTGATGTGTCGTGGATAGTATATGTGATAATTAGATACGTTATAGGGTAACTTAGTAAATTACCTTTAGGAAAAAGTAATAAACTAATTTTACCAATGACGGATTCAATTAAACACGTGGGTGAACCAAGTTCGTTGTACACGAAGATCGAGTGAATTTGAGACGTTTTGTTTTGATTTGGACAATTGATTTGAATTGGTTTTCGGTTTTTAAACTAAAATTTAAATCTACAAATTTTAAGCTATTTAAAATAATCCTAAAGTGCATGAATCGTTAAACCCCGCCTATTTAAAAAATCTACACAATTATTTGAAATAAACACACTAATTTAAAAATTTAAACTAATTAAAAAAATCTTAAAAATTAATTCTACTTAATGAAATAACTTTCAAACTAATATACTTTATTATTAAAAATTACTTTAGACAAATTATTTAAAAACTATTTTTTTATTTAAATCTAAAGTTATAAATATTAAACTAACTTAAATTTAAACTAATTAAACTATTTAAATAAAAAACATTTTTTTATTTTTATTTTATTTCTAAACTACTTTTTATTAAAAATATACTTTAATTAAAATTATAATTAAAAGTTATATAAAAGGAATAAAAACGTGACAAAACAAAAAGACTCAAAACAAAAGCTGCCAACAATTACCACTATATTAATTACTTAACTGAAAATAAACTCAAAAGAGCTTGTGAGCTCAGTGGTTATTACGTTGGGATTACACAGTTCAGGTCACGAGTTCGAAACCCATTGGGGGACACTATTTTTGCTGAAAAATCTTTTTGACAGATAAATTAAAAACAGTCACAGGAGTAACTAATGAAAGCTTATTGGCTTATTATTATAAGCTAAGAGGACAAAGCTTATGGACTTATCAGTCAATTGGACTGATAAGCTATTAATACTTAAACAATTATGCAGCTAAAACGACGAGAGGTAAACTGATAAAACTAAATCAGTTAACAAAACAAGAATCAGGAAGATTCAACTAAAGATGATAAATCAAACATCAAAAGAGATAAATAATATATAATCCAGATAAGCAAAAACACACTAGTAACAACAGATTTAACTAATAACATTTAGAATAATTCAAAACTTAAATCATGTTTTATTAAAACGGATCAGATCAGTAGAAACTCTACCATCTAAACAGTAAAACAAACTTAATCAGAAAAACTCATTTATCATTAACAAACTTAAACAACTTAACTGATTTAATCGTCTAAGCAGACTTCTACAAATGACTGAAAACACATCAGTTCTAAAACGAATTATTCTCTATATCAACCCATATACTAGCTCAATCCCAAACATATATAAATACTTTAACAAAATGCAACAGGACAACCAAATGAACAGTAACTCGAAATTACAAGCATAAATCAAGTTGAAACGCAAGCATGATCAATTCAGAAACACAGTCTCACAAAATCTAATCATAAAACAGAAATATTCCAAACCCAGTTCCAATTCATGACTACAAGACTAAATTACACCTTATCTAAACGTTTATAAAATCAAACACAATCACAATTAAACCTTAAAATAAACAGTAACAATTACTAACTAGCATCTTATATTTCTGAATCATTTTAACAGTAAAAAAAACATTCATATAAGCAGTTTTAACATACCTATAAAACGAAGCATGAAAAATGGAAAATAGATTAATACCTTGTGAAGATGCCATTGGGAAGTAGGAAATGCGCTGAGCATCCTAAAAACAAAATCGCAACCACCATTCACCATTTCACCATTCGCACCATCAAGACTATTCAATGTCATCAAAACGAACCACCATCTTTTTTATTTATTTATTCAGTGTGAATAAATAATATATCCACTTTCATTCTTTTCAATCAAATAAACTATAGATGAAGCTTATATGACTGATTTTTTAGTTATAATATCAATTAAAATATTTAGAAGATGCAACTTAATAATACCAAGAAAATAGAAACGAGAGATTAAAAAGAAACGAGTAATATTAAAAACGACTTTTATTAATTCAAAACCTCATTACATCATTAAAAAGAAAAGTTACAGATCCTAAATATAAACTAACATTATAACATTAAAAGAAAAGAAAGGGATAAAATTACACAAGAAATTGGGGGTATTTATAGCCTCCCCAAAGGCATCCTTGAGCGATATCTTCGAATATTATTGGGATATCCCTTTTTAATTTGAGCCTTTGATCTTCAAATCCTTCTTCTCTCTCTTGTTGGATGGCTGAGATGATTCCAAATAGCACACGGATCGCCAGCGTGGCATCCGTGTGCTAGTTGTGTTTCTTCTTTGGCTTCTGATTGGTGGAAAAAGCTGGATGAGGTGTTCATTCGAATCATATTTAGCCACGTAGCCTCCCTTCCTCACACTTTCTCTTCCTTAAACCATGGGGATTTTATTCCCCATGGTGTGAATTAACCGATTAAATTAAAAGCCCTATGTAAAAAGAACTTTTTATTTACCTAGGGTTTGAATGTTTACTGTTTTTTTGGAGGGTGAAATTGGGGAAGAAAAGTGAAAGGGAAAGATGGTGCATAGGTTTTATCGTTTGGTTTATTTTAATGGGAGTGTGAATGGGAATAAATATAAAATGGGAAAACGTGTGAGAGGTAATTGTATGGTGGGTGTCGTTAAATTTAATGGGGGAGTGAGTGGGTGAATGGGGAAATAAAACGTGTGGGTAAAATAAATGAGTGGAGAATGAATATTAATGATTCGGTCAAACCCTAAAGCCCATGTTTACTTTTTATCCCAAGTTGAATTGGGCTTTCAGCCCAAACTGCTAAACCATTCTCTCATCTTGGGCCATAAAATGGACTTTTATTTCATAACAAAAGATTAACTTGAACTTAAATGGGTCTTTGAGCCCATTTCCCAAATGTGGGACCCATTAAGCCCGTTTTCTCTTTAGATGATTAAATCCACTAAAATCGAGCTCGATTTTGGCTTCTTGGATCTTTATCATCAAACTCGTGTCGGTTATTGCCGGTATTCGTGAACTTGGTACCTACACACATGAAAACAAGAAACAAGCATATCCAAGGAATTTTTGATACATTTAGTGCAAAATTTCATTGTTTTAAGCTACTAATGATATGAGTAATTACACTCATATCAACATTCTACTTATACTCCAACCTTGAGATTTCATTCTCACACTTTCCCAACCTTGAGATTTCATTCTCACACCTTCCCAACCTTGAGATTTTGTTCTCACACCTTAACAATGCCTAACTCATCCTTTCATAACCTTGATATTTCATTGTCACAACCTCACTCACCCAAAGCTTCCTCATCCAAGCTTTCAAAGAAACTGAAAATCTCGGTTCGACCTATTTGGATCAAGAAGAATGAACCATCTTCTTCCAAACCACCCAAAAACCCTACCTTCTCTCCAATCAAGTATTGGAATGAGACTTATACCATTAACCCCATCACCGGAGCTAAAGAAAATGTTCCCCCACCACCACAATCCTTCAATACCCCTCAACTCAATGATCTTTCAACCTTCCCAAACCTCACAAGGCATTGTGAAAATATTTCCAAACCCATTACCCCTCCACCACCAAACCCTAGGTTTGATGCCATACCCCCATCAACCGATTTTGTGTTGCATCATGGATCCTCGTGTGCTTGTTGTCGATTTCAACAAATTGAACTTGCTCATGTGTATGAGAAGTTAAATTTTCTTGAATTCCTGCTCACTCGACCTCCTATTCAAGTTTTCGTTCCGGTGGACAAAACTTCGAATGATGCATCGTCGTCTTATTTTTCCAACTAAAGGACTAACTACTCTTGGAGTCTTTATTACTTTAGTTGCTTTAGAGTCTTTTATTTTCTAGTAATCTTGGAAAATTATCACTATTAGAATAGCTTATGCTTTGTGGTTTATTTTCCATATCTTTTGCTTTAGATACTCATATTGTGTGTATGACTATCTACTTTGTTGTGTCTTTTCTATTATGTAACCTTTGTGTGTTATCCCTTTAGTTCTATTTTGAGTTGATCATGGTTAATTTTTACAATTGCTTATGGGTGATTCCTTCAATTCTAAACTTTAACCCATTGACAAGCTTACCATCTTCATTGGATTGAAGTTTGATTTTGTCAATTACCTTTTTGGACAAACTTAGCAAAATACTTGCTTCTAATTTGAGATTTCTTCTCTCTCTCCCTCTCAAGTTACTTAGTAGGTAGTGATCATATATACATTGGTGTTTCTTTCCTTTCTACTAACGTTTGTGTAGCATGTCACCTTAGCTCATATACTTGGTGCCCCAAGCAAGGGGGAGCAACCACCAAGGGGGAGCTACTAGCAAAGTTCGATGTTCTTCAAAGACTTGTGCTAACCTTTTTGCTACGACAAAGGGGGAGAAATGATAGTGATAAACTCGTTAATAATTCGTTATTTTGTGTTTCTATGCAAATGAGTTTATAGTTTGTCGTAATCAAAAAGGGGGAGATTGTTAATGCAAGTGATGCCTAAAAACATTATTAGTGTTAACTAATCTTTCTTAGTTTTGATCACAACAAACTATACAACACATTTAGTGTAAAACATAAAAACGAATTATTTAACTAACACTATCATCAAGGTAATAATCATATCACTAACCTTTCTTAATCATACTTAGTGATCATCAAAATGATTATCCTTAAAACTTACTTTTCTTAATATGACAAAAGACTTTTTAATAAACTTTCTTTTTTAGAAAATGTTTTATTAAAATAGAAAATGAAAATTTGGAAATAGCATATTCCATATGCTATTAGAATATCCCTTGAAGGCTTCAAATACCTCAGATATACCTACCCCACTAAAAGACAAAAAAACGGAGCGTACTCTAGGGGCGGAACCTTAAGTAGCTAGGCGGTTCCTTAGCGATATGGAACCGCCGGGCTAGATAAGGTACCGCGCCCAGATAGCCGTTATATAGCCGTTGCACATTGTCTCCTTTAAATAGTGGATCAAATCTCACTTTCCAACAAGCCTCTCTGGACATTTTCCTCAACCCCATTCTATTTTCTATAGCATAATCATTAGTAAATGATTACTTAATTTGTTAAGGATGTTTACATATGATTATCCTCTTGATCCCCTCCTTTACCGTATCCAAAGAGAAGATCACTCACTCACTAGTGTTGTGATAAAGATGAATCTATGAACTAGTCATATTCATCATGATACCCTTTTTGTTCTAGGTTAATCCATTGTATTTATGAATACTTGGACTAGTTGTGTTCATCCAAGTTATTTGTGAATACTTGGATTTGTTGTGTACATCCATTGCATATGTGTTTGCTTGGATTTATGTTGTGTAGATCCAAGTTACATGTGTACTTGGATATGTCTAGTTGAGTTGTAATAAATTGATTAGTAGTTCTCACTAAACTATAAAGTGATGTAGTTGTGTCTTGTGAGTTCTCACTTAACTTGAAAGTGATTAGTAATTGTGTTGTGTGAAGTTCTCACTTGGCTTCAAAGTGAAGAGTCGTGAAGATTGGTTCTAGCTTTGGATTAGAACTCGACATCTAGCCTTGTGTCGTAAAATGGTGAAGTAGGCAACGTCGTGAAGATTGGTTCTACCTTGAGATTAGAACTCGACATCTAGCTTTGTGTCGTTAAATTCTGAAGTAGGCAACGTTGTGTAGATTGGTCCTAGCTAAAGATTAGGTCTCGACATTTAGCTTAGTGTTGGAAAACAATGTAAGCAACGATGTAAGGTTTTCTCCGCCGAGAAGGGAGCTTGTGGATATAGTGGAAATCTCGAGTAGGTGTACTCGAGGAGTGGAGTAGAAACGAGGATAGTGCCTCGTTGTCGAACCACTATAAATCTTGGTGTCTCCCCACTAGGTTGTTTCCCTCCTTACTCTTTACTTATTCCATTATCATTATACTTACCTATTATCTTTGCTAGTGCATTTTGAATTGAACCTAATCATTATGCAACTTAGCCTCAAGTAAAAGATATTTTTGATACAACTCAAATTGAAAGTAACTTTAATTTGGTCACCAATAAAGAGAAACTATTCAACCCCCCCTTCTAGTTTCTACACTTCTTTTGATCGGACAAAATCATCCAACCTTTCCATCATTTCATCCACTGATTTAGGAGCCTTGTCCGAATATCTTTTTGCTAATTCGGGGCTCTTGAACGAATACATGAATGCCGAAATCTTCATGACTTCCGGAACTCCATGGATGAGACCTACTTCTACTGTCCATCTCTCTTTGAAGTCTGTGAGTGATTCATTTGCTTTTCTTACGATCTTGTTTATCTCGTGAGAGCCCTTGTGACACAGCTTCCTGATCGAGTATCTTTTGGTAAATGCTTTCCTTAATTCGGCCCATTCATCAATGCTGTTTGGCTCCAAGCTTTCAAACCATCCTCTTGCTCTCTCATCCAAGTCTGCTGGAACATCCTGCACCAAACCGGCATTGGCCATTCTCCGGAGTTGGATGCTCTGGCAAAGCGGTTCAAATGGTCTTCCGGATCTCCCGAACCATCGTATGCTTTGACATTGACCGGAAGCTTGTACTCGGGTCCTGCGAAGTCAATGATTCTTTGAGTGAGAGGAGTTTTGACCGTTTCATTGAAAGGCTTCTTTAAATCCGCATCGGACACCACCCTTCCTCTCACTATCTTGGTACTACTGCTTCATTCGTCTTCTTCATTGAAACTTAATCGAACTGGTCCCACAACGTTCCGGTTATGCTCCTTGACTAATGATCGCAAAGCCGAGATGTGTTGTTCAAGTTGTTCCCTTGTGAGGTTTTGTTTTTTCGGAGTGATCAAATTGATGGGAAGATTAGGACCTGTCGGAGTGACAAGAGGAGTAGGACCTTTCATTCTAAGCAACTGGTAGATAGAATATCAAGTCCCATGGGCGGCGCCAAATGTTCGTGCAAATTCTTGCGGGGGTCCGAAATGTGCGATCCTCCGGACTAGACGAGGCTCGTCCTTCGGATCTCCTGAATCAAAGTAAACGCGTTAGCCACGTCCGGGTGTGAGAACCCAGACCAAGCTCCGGCGTGAGAGTAAGTAAAGTGAAATGATCCGAAATAGATAAGAGAATAAATATATTAAATAATAATAACGTTATGTCAAATCAGTCACCTCAACTTGAATCCCAAGGGGGTATTTATACTTCTAAAATTCCCCAAAATTCGGAGGGCCCAATGGGCTTTGGTCGGGGCCCTGTTGGTCCGAATGGGGACAGCTTCCCAGGTTTTAAGGGAGTCTGTCGATTGACTTTTCTTTGACCTTACTTCACGCTTTTGGGCTAGTGTTGGGCTTAATGGACCGATCATGGGTTTTGGACCATTATTTCGGATTTGGGTCCGGTTCGGACACATACACGAACATGGAGCGAGATATATAATTGAAACTAAGCTTTCCACAAGAAAGAAATGTTACAAACTTTATGATTTACTAGCCGGGTACCCGCGCAATCCGGCGGCGGGTACCCGATGACAAATTTTGAGGCGAACCGAAATTATACATGTCTTATATTTTTCGAACAATAATTTTACGAATAAATGACAACCTTTAATAATAATAGCTATAAGGAGTCTCACAACACAAAGTGAGACATTTATCAAAGGGTTAAACTAATTGTAACTCAAAAAGGTGGCTAAAATCTTTAAGTAGTATACCAATTTTTCTTATGTTGGGTTGAGCCCATTCAGGGCAACTTCAAAGTTGTGTTGAAAGCAACTTTGTCAAAGCCCAATACTAAAAACCCGGATACAAGAAAGCAAACGAAAAAGCACGCAAAAGACAATGATAAAATAAATTTACAATCTTTTGAATGAAAAAAATGAAAGTATTTTTCAATACCAACTACACCTATTTTGTATTTAAAGGCAAATCATAGAAAAAAATGAATGACTCTCATTATTCTCCAACTTTTAAACTAAATTAAATCATTAACTAAAATAATAAAATATCATAATACAATAGTGACCCAACATAGAATATGATAATACATACGGGCTAACAAAATGTTGTTTTCTTGTTGCTTTTTTCTTTCTTTTAAAGAGTTGAGACAACTCAAATCCATCAAACCCGTCTGAGACAGCCCAAATTCATCGAACACATCTTAGAATTATGGTGATAGTTGCGATGGACAACCATCCAAATAACCAAAGATGAAACCAAAACGAACAACATTCTTGGTCTTATACCTCCAGGACTTTGTGACAGGTAATAATTGATAAAAAAACAGAAAAATCTCATCGAAATAAAAAACACCAGCAAAAAAACTCAAACTTTAACACCATATATGTGACGATGTTGCTGGCGGATCCCGATGGCGGTGGAAGCGACGTTTAGGTGATGTTATTCCAATGCAATGAATATGTTCTATGTTTCTGTCTTGTTTGATTTGTTTTTCATTTTAGAGGTAACTATATATAGTTGGTGTCTAATTTTAATATTTGGGTTGTTACAATTATTTATTTAATTTTCGTTAAATTAGAATTGTCGTTATGATGAAATAGTACCTGTTACAAATTGTTACAACTTTATATAATAAAGGATATTTAATTTACTTAAATGTGCATTTGTTACGGACGGTTACATTTTTAGAAATTGTGATGCATTTAGTGAATAGCTATATATATGGACGGTTACATTTTGTATTTATAAGAAAATTACGTTTTGCTTTCCAGGTTGACTATTTATAAACAAAATTGACTCAATTGTGAAAACTTCTTTTTTAGCAATGTTTGGGGCTTAATTTTTTAAGATTTCTAAAAATAAAAAGTGTTAAATGTTATATAAAGTAGTATAGATATAGATATATGGAAACGGAAAGAGCTGGAGGTAATATTCATGTTATATACTTATATACAAACTTTACGACGCCTACAATTTTTGTTGGCTACTTCTGAGAAGCAACCTTTTTTCCGACTTGAAGTCAATTTTCTGAATGGTTAATCGCGTTTCTCCTTCAGTTTCTGGTACATTTATGATTTAACTGCAATAAACCAAATTTGATAAATTAAGCGAATATATAATGCTTTCAGTATAACTAGAAAACATCACATATCACTACTTACACATTCAACACGAAATAAATTCTTCGCTTTAACAATTTCCTTTGCTTTTGCCAGACAGACTTCATCACTCCTGGTCTCATTACCACATAGGTCAAGAAGCTCGTTATGAACCTTACCATTGGTAACGGCTATTAGCTGATACAATATCAATTTGATGAATAAGTAGTATATTCTGGGATTCAAAGTTATTTAAAAAGTCATAAAAATGATAATGTTACCTTCTCACTGAGATTGTCAAGCAGTTTTTCGGCAGAAAATATAACTCCCGACCAATGGCCAAAAATTTTATGGCACTCATATTCATGTAGATCTTTAAAATCCCCAGAAAGAAATTGGTGGAGGAGTCTCAAGAATCTGCAACAGAAATGGAAAAAAAATAAACAGATATCATATGCACCGTTGAGCAATGACCACAAAGCAGTTTGAAAAAGAAAATTTTAGCATACCTGGCGTATTCATTAGGTAATACATTATTATTCTGTTTTGCAGTTTCTTTAGCCTTTTGAATTCTTGTATATACTGCCTGTTATTTGAAAAAATAATGATCGATAACAATTAGATTTGAAAACGAGAGAGTAGAATTCTGCAGCTCAACGCAAATTATTTAGCAGCTTTACCTGATGAAGTCTGAAAAACAGGTAGAAGGTATCGTCTCCATAAAACACCCGGGATTCTAAAGATTTATACAGACTATCGACAAGACATGCTGAAAAGCCACCTTTATCAAGATCCACAATGGGATCTAGTTCAATATCATCTGTAACATAGATAAAATTACCGTCAGTTTACTTCCTAATATGATCTTCATTACAAGATTCATCTACTTTAATTGGCACAGCTACTATTACCAGTTAAATCAATGATATCATATTGCTTTTCAGCATTGTGTGCTGCAGGCTGTGGAAGCATACAAAAAAAGGGCTCCAAAAATGAAGTCCAGAGCTTCATGGATTTATCAAACTGCTCAGATGAACATATATCTGCACTAACAAGTCGTACGAACTGATAGACGTCTTTATGGATGTCCATATCAGAGTAAATAAATTCCATCTGTGGAACATATTCCATATTATGGTCAGAAACATGCTGATGAACCTCACATTTTTCAGACCTTTGTTTGCTGATGCTATTGATTTCTTTGAATAAGCCTACAATATGGAAAGAGAACTAAGCATGATTAATTACGAATCAATGAGTTCATGGTATATGAATGATATGATGAGAGTGTCGATTGGTTTACCTTCATCGGAATATATATTTGAGTCAAGCTCCTCGAGATAGGCAGCTGTATGATCTAGTGACTTGTGATGGTCTGTGATCAAACTTTGTTTCCAGTGTTGATTGAAGTCATTGAACTGAGAACGGTATGTCTCCCACTGCTCTTGTTTATGCTTTAAACGAATTAATATTATTGGGAGATAACGAGACAAAACCATCCTTAAACTATTGACCACACGAAGCCCTTGATTACCGTAAAGCTCTTTTATGAGCCTCAAACTTGAGTTTGGAAAGTACACTTCAAGAGGAAATTCCGCATCTGTCTCGTCAACAGATTTCTCATTAAATCTCACCATTAGCTCCTCTGCTTGTTGGATAGTCGCATTTACGCGTATAAAAAACATGTCCAGCTCAAACCTGATGTACAAGTAATTAGCACCAATAACACCATCGATCGGAAAATCCACAACTACAATTTCTATAAATGTTTGATTGCAGTATAACAATGGTAATAACCTTTGGTCTTCTAATTTGAGCAAGCACTCTTTGTACTTGTTTGTAAGCAGATCTCTGAAATAATTACTTTTTTTGGTAAGAACGGTATAATAAGACTTATCACATAACACTTGTATATCTATCTCCGTTCTTGTAGAGCAAATGTCACACAAAGTGAGGTCAAATTCGTGAACCGGTCGGTTCACCTCCTTATTGTTGTATTTGGTTGATGGTTGTCGAGACTGTTTGGACCTCTTCCCTTTACACATTTCTCTAACTGCCTCATAATCTTCCCTTGGATCCGTCTTGGCTGAACAACCTTCTGCATAAATATATTTCAAATTAAACTCTCAAAACCTAATAAAAGAGAAACGGTTTTAGATATATAGGTAAACGACACTTCTTATAATTACCGGTTATTCCCATTCGGTTTTCAATGCCTTTGTATTGTTCCATGAGCGTAGGACAAGTTTCCAGAAAAACATTCACCTAACATTATATGAAAGTTGGTAAAAATCAGAAACAAATCTAAGCATGGAAACATTATAATAAATTTGGTAATGATATTTAATATATATAGGTAATGTTTGAAAATAAGTAATTATCATCATGCACGATCTAACAGTTAGATGTGGCCGCTCTTCTAATTGGCCATGCTATGAATCGTAAACTAATTGATCAACAAACAACATAACTTACCAGCTTTTGCAGTTCCGGTCTAGTTATATTTTCTGAGTTGCAGTACTTGATGCACTTCAAAAATAGGTAGTGATCTGAGTTACATAGCCGGTCCATCACCTGCTCATGGAGAGAATACACTTGGTCGTGCATAGCTGAAAAAAAAATACTTATAGTAAATGATAATCCGAGAGCAAAATAGATCATAAATTAATCTTGAGGCTTACAAGATAATTTCCTTTTGACAATATATGTACATTTAACAATTCAGAGCCATTGTAAGTGAATGCTATGCAGTAGTAATTCGAGTCAAGTGAGTCAGACGATACCTTTAGGAAATCGATTAATAACATCTTCAAGTCTACATTTGTTCACAGGCTGATGAACTACTAATTGTAAACTTTTTGAGCTCGTATGCTCATGATAATATTCAGGTAATAAGCTAATAAACTGCTTAAGCAGATCTTGATGGTCATGAAAAAGATGAACAGCCTGAAACAAGATAGTAACTTAACGTATAAGAAACGCCACTAAGAAGTGACATGAAAATATACAAGTCATTAATGACATACCGCCCGATGAACATCAAAGACTGATTTCTTTTCCATTATAGAAGCATTCAGTATATTAAGAAAAGACATGTAACGATAATCATCTTGAAGTCTTGTCTGCAAACATATAGTCATAATTAGAATAATCATCTTAAGAGAAAATAATTAACTTGATCATGTTGTTCTTTCTTACAATAGTGTAAACTGTAAAGTAAGTTGTCACCTTAACATTATCTAAAAAGTGCATAGATTGTTCAACAATTTGCAATTGGTTTCTAGCATTGGGAGGTGCATCATCTTGTGCGAACATGATTTCATATTCCTTTGGGAGATAGGCTTTAAAACCGGAAATCAGTTCTTGATGATCTTGAAATAGCCTTTTAACCTTTACTTTCAACTTATGGATGTTAAACCTGCATAGAAAGAGACAATCATTTAATGAATGTAGCAGCAGATAAAATACAAGTTATAACGAACAAGATGAAGCAATATAATACAAACCTGCATTCCTTGTAATCCTTGACGATTTGGAGAAACTCGTTATATTCCTCTTTTGAAAATGCTTCTTTAACAACTCTGAGATAACGCTTAGCATTATCATTACAAGTTGTTGGTGCTTCAGAGGGTTCCCCAGAGCTTCATTGCACAAGATGATTAGTTAATTAGATAATTAAAATGTACAAGTAATTAAGAATGATGACGAATTGTACAAGCTAATCTAGAAGAAGATATAAAATCTGCAATAAAGAGACTCTTTGTTTGTTTAAATCTTGTATTGAGTTGAGTTTAAATAAGAGATGAGTTAACAATCACATTTATATCTTATTTACAAACCTAAACTGCAAATGTTGTGAAACAAAATATAACATATGAAATTCTAACTTATCTAAGAAACAAAAATCTTAATTGTTATAAATCATCATACATGAGCCAATAACAAAATCGATCACAATTGAAAAAATTAAGTATAGAAATTAAGGAAAAATCAAAACTCGAGGAGGCTTACCACGATGACGATCCGACAGTAAGTATAAGGGTATTAGGGCTTTTATTAGATCGGTTCTCATCTTCTTCTTCTCTAAACCGCTTCTTTCCTGTAAAATTTATATTAAAAGGTATAAAAATATAAAAAATCAATCAAAAGGAAAAGAAATAGTGAAATCATGCATGTTTCATTTCTGCACACCTCTCAACCGATCAGCATCAGTAGTATTCATTTCTGCAAAGAAAAAAAAAATTCATTATGTTTTATGAGCATGTAAAATTAAATAATACCATCATATATGATCTAAGATTGAAACAAAACCAATCTCAACCAAACCATGATCAATATACGCATTTATCAATGACTAGTTAGTTTCACAGAGATTTAATTTACTTACCAGATTTATAAAAAATTATGAAAAAGGATGTGTGTATATTGATGTATGGTGTTATTTATCAGTCAATCCAATGTTTGTGCATATATATGGTCAATCCAATGTTTGTGCATATATATGGTCAGATCTTATTGACTTTAATTATTAGAGACTGTGTTTATGTGTGTGTTTGGTGCATGTAGAAAAAAATGATTGAATCATATTAAATTACCAATCACATTCATTCAAATTAATTTTCCACCTTTTTCTTAAAATTAAATAACTCACAAACGGTAAATCGTTAAGTGACAAAAAATACACCATTACAACGAAAATTAAATCATCTTTCTATCGAGGGGCAAATGTATATACTTTCGACGAATTTTTTTTTCGACTTTTTTTTCTTAAGTCACGTTTGAGATAATCATATATGATTCGTCACGAAACATATATGATTCGTCACGAATCATATATGATTCGTCATGAAACATATATGATTCGTCACGAATCATATATGATTCGTCACGAATCATATATGATTCGTCACGAATCATATATGATTCGTCACGAATCATATATGATTTTCAGAAAATCATATATGATTCGTGATATGAATCATATATGATTTTCTGAAAATCATATATGTTTCATGACGAATCATATATGTTTCGTGACGAATCATATATGATTCTCTCAAACGTGACTTAAGAAAAAAAGTCGAAAAAAAAATTTGTCGAAAGTATATACATGTGCCCCTCGTTTGAAAGATGATTTAATTCTCGTCATGATGGTATGTTTCGTTTTGCGTAACGGTTAACGGTTTGTGAGATATTGAATTTTTAAAAAATATATTTTTGTTGTTAGATGAAAAAATGGGTGGTTGTGATTGGTTGATTGAGTCTATGCTAAAGAAAGGGTCTATGTAGAACTTTTTCCTAGGTTTCATATTTTCGAAACTTTCTAATTATACCCGTTGGATTTAGGTGACTCGAATCAACCCAGTTCTCGAGATTCAATGGGTTTCGATTTTTTCATTTTTTATATATAAAACATGTAAATTGTGCGTATTTACGACATGATTTTATTATTACATATTATTTTAGATTTAAGTTTATTTGGATACTACACTTTCTTTAAAGGGACTTATCCCCACCATTCATCTTATTTTAATCTAATAGATAAAATTAAGCACAAAATATATTTTCACCCTCTTTTTTCAAACATTAATATCTTTTAAACCGTTAATCGTTATGCGAAAAAAAACATACCGTTACGAAGAGCATTTAATTATCTTTCTGTAGATATTTATATGATACACTTTCGACAAAAAAAAATTCTTCATTTTTTTCACGTTTTCGAAAATTATCATATATGATACTAATATCATATATGATGTATCACCAGTATCATATATGATATAGCGTATCATATATGATAGAAACTCATATCATATATGATTTAACAGTGTTATCATATATGATGAAACAGTTTTATCATATATGATATTTCACGTTAATTTTAACAAGAAGAAAAAAAAAACGAATTTTTTTTTCTTCGAAAGTATATCATATTGTATATTGGTAGAAAGATAATTAAACGCTCGTCGCGATGGTATAATTATTTTCGCTTAATACTTAACGGTTTAAAAGGTATTTAAATTATAAAAAATAGATAAAAATAAAATATATTTAATTTAATCCATTAGATGGAAATGAGATTGAACGGTGGAGATGAGTCCCCCTATATCCATGGAAAATTATGATATCCAAAATAACTCTTCTCATTATTTTATATTATATTTGTTAATGAACAGTTTATATGTTTAATATATGATTTAAGTTCATTTGATACCATATTTTTTCTTAGATATGAGGGGACTCATCCCCACCATCCATCTCATTTAAATTTAATGGATAAGATTAAACAAAAAATATATTTTCACCCTCTTTTTTCAAACATTAAGATCTCTTAAACTGTTAATCATTATGCGAAAAAAACATACCGTTACGAAAAGCGTTTAATTATCTTTTTATAGATATGCTATATGATGCACTTTCGACAAAATTTTTTTTTCATTTCTTTCACGTTTTCGAAAATTTTCATATATGATACTAATATTATATATGATGGATCACCAGTATCATATATGATAGAAACCCATATCATATATGATTTAACACTGTTATCATATATGATGAAACAATATTATCATATATGATATTTCACTTAAATTTTAACAAGATGAAAAAAAACGAATTTTTTTTCTTCGAAAGTATATCATAATGCATATTGGCAGAAAAATAATTAAACGCTCGTCGCGATGGTATAATTATTTTCGTTTAATACTTAACGGTTTAAGAGATATTTAAATTATAAAACATAAGTGAAAAATAAAATATAATTAATTTTATCCATTATATGAAAATGAGATGGATGGTGGGGATGAGTCCCATCATATCAAAGAAAAGTATGATATTCAAAATAACTCTTCTCTATATATATAGAATATTTCATGATTTATAATTTTATATATATAATTTTTTCTAATCGTCACAAATATAGTTTTTTTATAATTTTTTAAGAAAATCGGGTTGGTTCGGGTTGACCCAATGACCTGGTTAGGGCATCCACTATGTTAGACGTATACAAAAGTTTATAACTCATCAAAGTCATTAATTTTTGAAAATTTTGATTTTATAAACCTATTGTCACTATACATAAATCTTTTAAAATTTATAAACATACATGTATCTCAAATACATTAAATTATGAGGAGGTCTAAGATTTTAAATCTTT
The DNA here is from genome assembly GCA_025667525.1 of Glebionis coronaria. Lineage (NCBI taxonomy): Eukaryota > Viridiplantae > Streptophyta > Magnoliopsida > Asterales > Asteraceae > Glebionis > Glebionis coronaria. Next base: position 418,972,899 of record CM046880.1, read on the forward strand.
TCATGCCAAGTAAGCTTGAACTAATCTTCCACTATCGTTTGCAAAAGTATAGATCTCTTCAATATATTATAAACTTATGTTTAAACCATCATATGCTCTTAGTCGACCGATTCGATTTACAAACTTGTTTTCAAAACATTTGTTTTTAGCAGAGGGCATCCAACATGATAAATTATTATGAAAATTTATAATACTGTCAAATCATCTCAAAAATTAGTCTATAAACCTTTTCATTTTATAAACATTTGTTAATTATGCATAAACTTGTTATAGCATTATAAGGGCATCAATTATGGCGGTTTATATATAGGTTTATAAAACTATAAAGATGCTTAAAAATTTATAAACCGTAGTGAACATCTATTTCAAGTTTATGAGACATTAAAAGGTCTAGAATATTGAACCTCTTTATAATTTAATGCATTTGAATTATGTTAGAGGTTTATATATTTTGATGAGGTTTATTCATAGCAGAAATAGGTTTATAAAATAAAAAAGTTTATAAATTAATGCTATAACACATTTATAAACCTATAAAAAAGTTTATTATAGTAGATGCTCTAAAAATCTCATTAACTCAAATGTATTATATCTAGAAGAGGTTTAAAATAGGGGCATTTACATATATACCTAGCCTTTTATATTTGCATATGTCCCCAAACATTTCTTAAACAACATTATAATTATGCATTAAAAACTTATTACTTATAAGAAAATATGCAAACAAACAAATTTCATCGAGTATATTTTAAAATTCATCTTTAAAATATTAACTCTTTCATTCCATAGAGCATAAAACTCATCCATACTATGATTAACAAAATAATAAATCTCTTCTACAAGACTTGTCATAAACCACTATAGTGAATGCTTTTATAAGACACACTTAAAATGCCTCTTTTATAAATACCACTATAGCAATAAAATATCATTGTCATTCATTTATTAATTTTTTTTCATTAAATAAAAATTTCATATAAATTAACGCAAAAAGTAAAAAACAAAATTACAATTCATAAAAAATAATTCGATTTCTAGTATCACCGCAAGATCACACATGAAATTGCAATTCTTTTTGTCATGCCTACTTTTGTTTTCGTTGATGTGTTTCATATTTTTCAACTCATGTACATTGCATATAAGCTACCACCGCGCTAAATTTAGTTATTTAAGTATTTGATTTTTCATTATAATGTCATGCAATGTAATGCAACAATACATAATAACATGTACTTTGTTCACCTGATAAGCACGTGTTGCTTGTGCCATAATTCCAACAACCTTGTATGATATTAACATTTGATTTTCATGCGATAAATGTAAGTATTAATACTTATAAAACTATAACCATGTTATATATTTTATAAATTGATGAAGAAAAATCAAGTCATAAATGTAACTATTAATATAAATGTCATTATTAATGATTATATAGAATAATTGATAAATATAAAACTTTACATTCATGTAATAAATTTCACTATTGATGATTACATTATCATAATTGTATTACATACTCTATATATATAACAAAAGAACTAAATTATATAAACCAATATAAAAATATGTAACATTTTAGCTGTATGTAATAAATGTCAACATAAATGACTATAAAATTATAATCGTAATGTATATTTACAAACTGATAAATATGAAATTTAGTCATATGCACTATGAGGAAAAATCAAAAGTAATACTGCCATAAAGTATAAATGATAATATTATTATACTGTACATGTTATAAAATGATACAAGTAAAATTAATTCACATCCAACAAAAATAAAAGTATGTGAAATTAATGTTCTATGCATTAAATGTAACATTATAGATTATACAATATTAATTATCTTATATATTTTATAAAATGACTGAAAAAATTAAGTTACACACAACAACAACTACTAATATATGTTCCAAGAATTATGAATTGTGATAACTAATACATATAACCTCTGTGTTTCAATTGATGAACGTAACTTTTATTGAATTGAAGACTATAACTATATTATAATCAATATAATTTATAAATTTGTTTATATATGTAAATAGGTACGCTTTTAATATATGTTTTTAGAAGTTGAGTCTTTGATAATGCTCCAACTAACTTAATTGTTGAGTAGTTCATTTTTTTATTATTTTAAATTTGATATTAATAATAATATGCTTGCTAAAATATACATTTATGCGACAATTAAAAGTTATATTTGAATTCATAAAAACTAGTTTTAAAGTTAATATTTTACCATAATTCTCTAAAATAAATTCTTTTTGTGTTAATGTGTGTTTAAACTATCATGTATAATATATTCAAGTGTTAATTGGATTATGTAGTCAAAGTTACACTTTTTATTAAAAATATCAAGATACAATGATGATCTAACTAGTTAAATTGTTGAATTGCTTTATATAAATTCTTATGTTTTTAATCTAGTTGATGATTAATCTGGGTTACTATAATGTTTAATTTTGTATTATAATACAAATTAAAACTTAGTTTACAAATATGTTATATCTTAAAAAAAAATATAGGTAGCCCTCTCTCTAATAATACAGTTAAAAAACACTTCATAAGCTAATAGTTTGTGCACGCTCGGGTGTAAAAAACAAGGTTAAATTTTATAAATATCAAATATAAATTAGGATTTGTAAATTAAATTATATTCAAGACTAAACAGCGTACATGCAAGACACTTACGACTACTACGTCCCAAGAGAAAACAAGATATAATAACCCCTTTACTTTATAATTTCTGTCATTTTAGATTGAGGCATTTTAATTGGTATGCACATAGTTAAGGAAAAAAATTGATGTAAAAGTTGATTAACGCATTTTAATTGAATAACTATGATATAACATACTTTATGAACCCGAATTTGTAGATTTATATGATGTAAATTATTTATTAGATATACAAAGCGAAAAAATGTGTTAAATTAACTTTATCATCTTTAAGCGAGGTATAATATATAACATTATGTTTAACGATCGTTTAATAATACCCTTACTTTATAACATTGCCTCATTTCTTTGTCGATATGTTGTATTTTCTTAATTTATTTTGAATTTCCTTTTCCATTTAGCAAAAATAAAAAAAACATACGTTAAGAACAAATGAAAAAAGTATGAGCGATAAAGTTAACATAAATTAAAATAGAAACTTTAAAATGTCGCTTTAATAGGGTAGATTTATTAAGGCTTAAAGCTATTAAATACCAATGTGGTGTTCAATTTTTCACACTTTACCAATATGGTGGAAAAAAATACCAATATTACCATCTTAAATATTGGTTACCGGTTAATAATACCAATATGACCTGCTAGTATCGGTTACAAGGTCATTTTCGACTTTTCATATATTTACAAGGGTATTACAGTCACCATTATCACGTCTACAGCACCATCATCATCACAACCATCACCACCCGTCTACGAATCACCAGATCCAACCACTACCTCGATCACGCCACACCACCAGCCACTCATATCCTCACCGTCTCAACACTGAAACACCATAGATTTTAATCCTTAACTAGACACAAAAGTTTATCACTGCTAAAAAGGTACAACTAGGTTTACACACAATGATCCGGTCGACCAACTCACCCGGGCTTGCCCTATCCTATAAACCATGAAACCTCTAACGACGTGAGATGGAAATGCACCAACTCAGTTACATATATTCTTCCGGTTTTAAAATAACATTAAATTAACATAATCAATTAGCACGACCATTTATATGTTACCTCATCATCTTCGCTTCCGTGAATAAAACCGAATTCCTTGTTTGTCAAGATCTACATTACTAATCTTCACATCATCTAAAGTAACAAATACAACGATGTTCCTTCAAATAATCCATGCACACTACCCTTGTGCTTGTTGCAATCAACATTTAAAGAAGTTTGACATAAACATTTATTTTTATTTAAATTCGAATTAAGCATAGCAGTAAATTACATAAATCACCCAAAAATACAAAATTGGTCAGGTGTCGATTCTAATTAAAGATATGGTCCCTAAAACAATTTCTTTCATTTCAGCTTTGTTCCCCAAAGGGTAGAAAAGGAGGTATCAAATATGAGTGCAAACAATGTTCACAGACCAATTCCCAAACTACGGGGATCATTTATGTAATTTAGCTAAAAATCGTGATGTATATACAAGTAATCTGGGTAAATGTCGATGACTAGTAATAGCAGGTCATATTGGTAATATTAACCGGTAACCAATATGTTTCGTTGGTGATAATGATATTTTGCCACCATATTGGTAATTGTGCAAAAAAAATTGGAAACCACGTTGTTATTTAATGGCTTTAAGCCATTTATTAATAACGTCATTATTTATTATTGTATGACTTAATAGAAAATAATTATTAAATAAACATATTACCTGATTGGTGGCCTAGTGAAATGATAAAGCATAGAGTCAAACTCGGCAACTGCAAAACATTTGGATGATTGAGCTCAATCTGAACAAGGAGACAACATATGTAAGAAAGTATCGACAATAAAAGTCATCTAAAAAGGTAACACAGATCAATATCTTTTGTAAAAAATTTATCTAAAAAAGTACACGATTAAATTATAAATGAAAACATAAGTTTTTCTTAAGAAAAAAATACGTATGATTTTCCGAGTTACAAAATGTTATAACAACGTAACCTCAAATAACAATTTGAAAGATGTGTAGATTGTATTAATTAAAAAAGGATAAAAAGGATACTAACAATCGAAATGCTATGAACAATGATTGCGATAAAACATGATGTTTCATCTGAAATTGGTATCTTCTTGTTGAAAAGAGGATCAAAAAAGATTTTCCTTCGTGCTGCCGTCTTTTTTTTTCATATTTGAGACTTTGTGGATTGTGTGTGCCCTTTCAACCCTTTTATAGTAAAAGTACATCTCAAACTAAATGATCAAATTGATCCAACGGCCTTAATTATAAATGCTAATATATCTAGGGTTCCAGAAACGTCATCTAAAATTTATCTAGGTTGTACGTTTTTGGGCCAAGGCCCAAATAATCCATGGACATAAGATCTCAAGTGAACTGTACGAAAATATATGTGTATCAATAGAGACAACGAGAAGTAACTACGTAATAATAAGATAACATATACCACCATAATGTAATATTAGCCGACATTTCAAAAAGCAAAAAATAAAAGCAATGACAAATATTCGTTGGACCATGTGTTTCCATCTTGTGAGCAAGGAAAAAGTAAGAAATAATCACAAAAATCAAAACTTGTTCCAAATTCCAAAAGCAAGTTACATATCCTATATATTGATTTTGCGAGATACCTTTGTTGTCACAAAATTCTTCCATGGCTTGATTTTTTAACTCAGTGCCAGTATCACTTCTGATTGCCTTAACATGAGTGTCATTGCAGTTCTCAGTTTGTCTTATAAAAGACATGATGCAATCAGATGCCTTACTATTTCTTTGAATGAAGAATACGCATGTATACCTTGAGTACTCATCCACAATAACTAAGGTATACTTATTGTGATTTATTGTTTGTGGCTTGACAGGTCCAAACAAGTCCATGTGTAGGAGATGTAGACATCTTTCAATGGATAATGATTGTTTTATCTTGAAGGATGCTCTGTGGTGCTTCCCTTTTTTCACAAGCTGAACACGACTTGTCTTTTGAGTAGGTGAGATGAGGAAGACCAACGACCAAGTCATGTGTTACAAGTTTATTAATGTTTTTGAAAGTGAGGTGAGATAATATTTTGTGCCACAACTAGTTTTCACTATCCGATGATTTAGCAAAGAGAAATGTATTGCTTCCTCCAAGACAAAATGACATATCGATAACCTATACATCTCTTCTTCTAGGAGCAATCAATACAACATCATCATCCTAGTTGAATATAGTTCCTTGAGTCTTGGTGAACAGAACTTTAAAGTTTGCATCACAAAGTTGGCTGATGCTGATTAAGTTGTGTTTCAAACCATTGACATATGCAACTTTTGTGAAGGTGATTCTATTACAATCCACTGAGCCATATCCTTTAGTTTCCCCTAAGAATTATCTACAAAGACTGCCCTAGGACCAGACTCTTTTGTATACCCGTGTAGATATTATTTTACCCCTGTCATGTGTTTAGAGAAACCACTATCCAGATACCATACATATTTATTTAAGTATATGTAGCATTTCGTAATCTTTGGATCAATATTTATAACCCGACTTTTATTTATCATGTTTCTTTTTATAAAAATATTGAATTCTCGATTAACCGACAAGGTTAGGGATTTGACGTATCGAATACATGTCAATTATTATTCAACGGCAAGGTGTACATCCACCATCGACCGTAAATATCCTCGTTATGACATAGAAATATTTTTCTTGTCATTATTTTAATTTTTCATTTTACGGACTTTCTTGGTAAATTTATAATAACTTTTAAGTGTCATTCGTTTATATGAGGCGTTAAATATAAACCCTCATTTTATATCAAAATACCAACGTTCTCCGAATGCCGACGCCTTTATTTTATATTGAGCGTTTATTTTTCGTATTTTACGCGTATCTTTCAAACCGCGTGACTTTTATTCGATAATACCCGCTTTTATACTAATATGATAATTGTAATAACTAAAAAGAATGAAACAACACTTACGTGTCTAATGAAGAATACATGAAGAATACAAATTTTATTTTGATTCCAACGTGTCACTCTCATATGTGACATTACGATGAAAAAATAGAATACAATACACGTGTAAGTTCAAATAATAGTTTTTTACTTTCACAAAATGGCGTTAAAACAAAGCTGCATACTATCCTTTCTAATAATCAATAATAAATGGCAATTTAAGTAAGAAAAGCTCTAGCTTAATATCTTTCACTTGGAGTTAAATTGATATATTTTTGCTTGGGTCACGTCTACTTGTTATGTACATCAGAATTTTGGTTCATTAGCCGCGGGTTCGAGTTCATGTTCGATTGAGTTGAGGGCATATTTAACTTCTTAATAATCGTGTTCATGTCAGCTTATATACTCGTGCATCGCGACTACGTTTCACTCGTATTTCGACGTCGATCTAAGGTATTAATTGATATTAACAAATATTATTTATTACGATTCATAATTATTACTAACAAAAGAAGAATTGTATTTTTGATTAGCGACGGTTTTGTGACAGCTTCCTGTTATCACTAATCTGCTAATCAAGCAAGTAAATAACAATCTAAAAATGCGACACCTTTAGTGACAGATTTTCACGTCATGAATGCGTGTTTATTTTTAACGACGCTTATAACACTTTCTGTGACTGTATTAACCGTCGCTAGTGGTAGAAAATTTACATTATTTATTAATAAAGATTAACTTAAATAATGCTCTTCTATATGTTCAAAATATGAATTGAACATTCAATTGTGATATTAGTATTTCTGAGTACTACCTTCATTCGTGTTATTCCATTAACCTAAGATGCGTCATTCCGTTTTAGGTTATCATTAGAAGATTGTTGCTTCCTATTTTATTATATTTCATCGTTGGCTATTATCTATTGACATCGTTTTGCTTCAAGGTGAGTTCATAGCCTCGCTTTTACTACTTTATTATTTTATGAAACCCGCGAGGGGATACATGCTACTTTTTACGAATTGACGCAAGTGCTTAAATTGTATGCTTATGCTATCATTATCATTTACACTAAATAACACTTCTGCCCACAACAAGTCCCTTTTAGTCATGAACCATTAATTACTTGGACCGACTGTACTGGTCGAGTAAACACGAATGCTGTGAATAGATCTATTTGGGATCGACATCCCTGTCCGAGTAAGTCACGCTTACTTGACCGACCGAACTGGTCAAATGAACACACTGTATTTGAGAACTCTATGTAATATGAAAAATTACCTACTAAGGGAAAACTTATCTGAATTATGTTAACGTATCGGTTTCATGAGCTTAGTGCGATCATTGATGTTGTCTGACTATTGAGAACTGAATACTTGAAATCTTGTGGTCCACTACTTCTACTTGCAAACCTATGAATTCACTCAACCGTTGTGTTGACATTTTAGCATGTATTTCTTAGGTACTCAAGTCTAAGAGCAGCTGGAGCATGGAGTCACACTAGATATTTTAAAGGCAATAAAATACAAATTACCATTCGATAAACTTTTAGAAACTGTTTAATATTACATTATGGTTGGGACCTGTTTGTAAACTCTAATTTTAAATCATCGAATGGATTAGCTTTCCAAATGCCTATTTTTGAGTCGTTCTCTTTGTACATGTACTTTTGATTATGAAGTAGCGCCCCAAAGTGGTATTCCGTTGCGTAGTGAATTTAAGGGTGCTATAGTATACATGCACATATATTATGAATCAAATTAGTTTCGATTGCGAACCCACATTCCAGTAGGTTCATTTTGTTGCTGAGTAACAACTCTTGGTTTTATGTTGTTTTTGGTTATGATTTCCTTTTTGCAATCTTTGGGTTCATGATAAATGCTACCACAGAGTTTGCACGCTGGGTAGTATTCACACTCATCTGAGTGATGGTCACTGAACCCACAGTATTTGTAGAGAACACGTGGTCAAGGTAAATTGACAACCTTTTAGGGAGGTTATGCACAAGTAGTCTGAGACTTTAGTATGGTAAGGGACTTTTGAACAATCGTATGTTCAACATGTCCATCTATGATGGTGTGATAAGAAGACTTGCAAGTTTTTTACTTTGGTTTCTTTATGTAATTTTCAAATAAATGATTTCTAAACCTAATATGATTTCAAGTTTTGAACACAGACATGGTCTTAGACTTACCATTGCTTGATCCTTCTCCTTAAGAAACTGAGGATGAGCTATCAACTAGTAGCTTGATTTTCTCCTTTATCCCTTTGACCTCTTCAATGAGAGTTAAGAGCAATTTTTTGGTGGGAAAGATTTCCTCACTATGTATGATTGATTTAGATTCTTTCGAGTTCTTGGGTTAGATTGTAATATAAACCTTCTTGTAAGGTTTCTCAATTAATTTATGTGGAGGAACAGAGATGTTGGTAGGGCCAGATGAAGTAGTTTTTGGTGTAGACACACTGTTTTGACCAGAAGGTGTTGCGATAGTTTTGGTAAGGGAGGCAAAGGACTTTGACTTTTGGTCCCTGACTTAGAGTTAGAGACAATGCTAGGGGTATCCTTAGACGAGGATTCCTCATAAGGTATTAATAAATCATTAGTTGTGGGCTTGCGGTCTTTACTTTTTCGTTTCCATTTTAAGGCATGGACAATATTACCAGGCACTTGCTTAGAGAGTTGTTGATCTAAGGTCACTTTTCTACAAGTCCATTTCTCAATGACTTTATTTAGTTCAGTGATTTTATCAGCCATAGATTCATTGGCATATTTATTATGTTTACATCATTTGGAGGTTTGTGTTTAGTGCCATAGTAAATTTTTAAATTGGCTAGGTCAAATTTACAAGAGGATAAATCTTATTTCAAAGAATGATACTTGTTCAACAAGTTTTTTTTCTGGCCTTCCACAAAGTAGAGATCAACCTAAGCATAGTCAAAGACATGGTTTATTTCCTCTCCCCCAATAATAACCATAAGTCTTTGGACCTTTTTCATGATGATGTCCACCCATTGACCTGATCTGGCCTCATTTTTCCTAACCGTTGGTTTATCCTCAGCTATAACCATGTTGGCTCTGACCTTAGTCACCCCTTTATCATCAGAGGTCAGAGGTTCATCATCCTAATCAAATGACTCTACAATCAATCCCTTCTCAACTTTATTGTCAAACTTATTCTTTAACACTTGTTAGCCTCAAAATATTGAGTCAAACAAGAATGTTCGGTCATAGGTTAATTATGTATCGATTATTAAAACATTGTAATAAGTAGTAGGATAGTTGGGAATCACAGGCTTGACTTTAAGATATAAAGTTCATATTTTTTTATGGACTAAAAGCCTAAAAGGAAAGCCCGACCCATCAAGACTATAACCCATAGTCATACGCCTCATTTAGCTTAGGGTATAAATTCACGTCTCCTAGCATGTTAGGAGGTGTTGGTTCTCATTTTTTCTCTCTCTAGAAATATAATATTCAAAAAGTTTCAACCATTCTCTCTACTTTCTCTCTCTAAACCTTCATCTCCTTTCTATCTATTTTCTACCTTATTTCTATAAATCAATCACGGTGAAGTGTGATACAGGGCTTTTGCCCGTATAAAAATATTAAGTTCATTGTGTTGGTCTAATCGAATTGATCCTGGTTAACTATGCGACTCAGTCGTTCTTTGGTGAAACAAATAGTTGTGTCATTGTAGTAATTAAAAAGTGCAAAACGTAAATGAAAATGACCTTAATTTAAATCTAAATCTAATTTAAAATAAATGACGGGAATTTAAAAGCGTGACGAAAAGTAAATGGGCAGTTAAAGTAAATAACGCGAACTTAAAACTATCTAAGGCAAACATAAAACGCAACTAAAACGTAAACTAAGGCAAGGCTTAAAATAAATCTAAGGCAAGTAATCTTAAAGTGCGACTAAGGAAAAAGGCGGGAAAAGTAAAGCTTGAAAATTAAAAATCAAAACTTAAAAACAGTAACTTAAAATAACCTGAAAATACCTCACTTGGAATAATTACTCGTTCGGAATGTCACCTTCACCCGGAATAATTATTCTTCGTTCGGAATAATCAACATAAAACATTCATTCGAAATATTTGAACAAAACCTTTATCCGGAATATGTCACTTATCCGGAATAAAGTCTTGATTCGAAATATTGCCTTGATTCGGAATATATTCCGAATGAATACCTTGATCCGGAACAATAGATGTTCCGAATGAACAATCCCCAAATCCTTCGTTCGGAATATTCCGAATGAAACAGCCTTGATTCGGAATGTCTTCTTGGTTCGGAATGTTCCGAATGAACAAACACTGATCCGGAATACTTTCCTTGATTCAGAATGTTTACCAACAACTCCTTTATCCGGAATGTTCCGAATGAACAGCTGATCCGGAATGTTGAATATTCCGGATGAACAACCCTTTATCCGGAACTTCTACTGATTCGGAACTTTCTGAACAAAACTTTGATTCGGAATAATTTGCTGATTCGGAACTTCTTCTTGGTTCGGAATGTTCCGAATGAGCACTTTGATCCGGAAAAATTTCATTTATTCGGAACAAACACAAAACCTTGATTCGGAATGTACCTGGGAAATGAACATAACGAATAACACGGGACAAAGAAAACACGAATCTAATCCAAAACTAATCAAAATCAACCCAAAGATTAAACAAGATTAATAACAAATAATCAACTAATGATAATCTATCAATTCAAATCAATCAAACTAACAATACTAACCACAATAATCAAAACCCACTTTAATCAAATCAATAAAAACATCAAAAACATGAACATGAACAATAAAGCATAAAGATTAAGATCAAACAAGAAAGGAAGATAGAAGATTGACAATAAAAGTAAAGATTGACAAGAATTAAAAGGAAACTTACTTGAAATTAAATGTATTTAAGGTGCAAGACAATTAATTAAATGACATGTAATTAAAGAACAAGTAATTAAAGGGTGGAAGACTAATTGTCACACTTAGCCAATAAAAACTAATGAAATGAAAATGAATCCTATGGATTAGGGAGGTGCTTAGGAAGCTTCCTCCCCTCTTTCTTCTTTCTTTAATTGCATCATTAAGTCCTTAATCTTCTTAATTCTTTGACTTTAATGACTTTGTCTCGGTATTTCTTTAAACTCGTCTTGTAATTCTTCAATAAATTAGACTTGAGTTCTTCGGCTTTAAGTAAACTTCCGTCTTTTGACTTTTTCTTCGATAAATCTTCAGAATTGGTCTTGGACTTCCGTTCTTTTTGCACTCTTGATTTCTTGACTTCGTCTTTTGTCTTTTTCTTCGATAAAAGCCCGTGATTGCCCGTGTTTTCTCCCCTTTTCACATTTTCGTCCTAAATCACAACAAAAACACAAACCACGCATAACTCCGACATTTACGACATAAAATACACGTTTTGGCTCGGTTATTATTGTAGTTAAGTGGTAAAAAGGATGGGTGTTTACACACCTATCAAATCCCCTACACTTGACCATTGCAATGTCCTCATGCAATGCATTAGTTACAAAGCACGATTACACTTTTCATCATAATCAATCCACGTTGGCCTTTATTAAAGAGATAGAAAATTATAAACATTCAAAGTAAAGAAATCAAAAACATACCTTCGGGTTTTAGAAATGTCATGAATGATCATCATCCTCAAGTTTTCACTTTCTCCAAACCAAGCTTAAAAACGAAATCATTGTTATTATAAGTTAGCAAACTAACACGAACTCATGTGGGCCAATTATTTACTTAGACTCCTTTATTCCTAGGTGTATCTCTTATATTTTATTGTTGTCTTGAATGATCACGAGGATGCATTGTTTGACTTATTTCGATAGTTATTTAGGCTGAAAATAAAGTGGGACGATTTAATCAATAGTTAGCTAAAGGACAAAATCTTTTAAAACTGCTTCTCGGGACCTCAAAAAGTTCATATCTTCGCATAACTCGCTTCGCGATTTGAGACCTTTCTCGGACTGATATTTGGCAGCGACTTCATACTTCAAACCTTGAGAGACGTTCATGAAATAATGGTCTTCTCTTTATAATAGGTTCTTCACTTGAAGTTTTGAGAGATTCTTCATATTTGGACCATGAATTCTTCATTTTTCTCCAATCTTTATTTTGGGATTTTGATATACAACGATCCGCCTCCTTTTTGGACTTGGATCTATTTATCCTCATACCTTGCTAGGGCCTTTTCGGATAGACTTCTCCATGACTTTTGGGGAGTTTTTGCTTTTCGTCGTGTGTCTCGATCCTTCATATTGATTTTCGATAAATGATTCTTCACATCACTTTTGGATCTTTAACAACAAAATGTAGCCCTCATGCCTTGTTAGGGCCTTTTCGGACTCGCCAATCTTTGCATCCCGCTTCAATAAGTTATGCCTTGGCTATGAACTCTAATCATTACCGAGCAACTTTTAAACGATCTTGGGCTAGCAGCTAAGTAACTTTTCAAATCGTACAACCTTATTTATTGCAGATAAATTTATTAGCAAGCGATGGGAGAATAGGCTTATAATTAACTCACATAAATTCACGAAAGGATACCAAACTTATAATTGACTCTATCATCTCTCGTTCTCCACAGTTTAAAATCTCAAGGAATGAGACTCGTGGATGCTTAGCCTATTAAATCAAAGTTTTGGGTTTTCGAGTCGTCTATAGGATCTTGCAAATTATTAGACTCTTTCAAGTTTAGAGAACGCATTTTAAAGTTCCCTTGATAAACGACTCTCTAGGATCAATTATAGGAACTTGCGAAAAGTTCTTGTTCTTAACCCGTGAGAGTTAAGACTTTCGCGTTTTATAGCTCCCTATATAAAAGCCTAGCAAAACTTGACTTAAACACGTTAAGGATACTAGCTAGAGTAAAATTAGATAAGTAAACTCGGGTTGAGTCAAAAGATTCACAACGTTTGAAGATTAAAACCACTTTATTAAAATTTATTCTAGCAAGGAAAGGGAATAACTATACAAAGGTAAAACTAATGGGCCAAAATAGATCAAAAATTTTGAAAAATGTTGAAAAATTGATTTTCCGGTTAAAATGAGGACAAATACACGGAAAAGGGCCACTTAACTTCGATAGAAGTCCCCCTACACTTAATATAAACATTATCCTCAATGTTTAAGCATGTGGGAGTAAACTCCCCTACACTTAGGACATTGTGCACTTTGTTTAAATCTTGCTAAGGAAAGGACAACTAAAGAGATTCCTATTTTAATATTGGAAAATATAAAATAGTGAATCGAAAAGAGTTTAGGATAGAACCGGGAAAATGGGAACACAGAATCACGGGTCGTCAAAAATCATCAAGAGTGGATCATTGAGCGCTCGAATCCCTGAATATGAGAAGAGAGGAAATATCAAACACCAACGGGTCTCCCCTACACTTAGGATAAAGAAAGCTAAAAGATAGATACATGGGTTGCCTCCCAAGAAGCACTTGATTTTCGTTCACCGAGTCGTGAGCCTGACTCGACCTTGATTATCATAGGAAGAAGCATGAAACACATCCACCGGTTTTCAAATACATAGTTTTCGTCCATCAAATAGCACAAGCTTAAGGCGAACAAGGCAAGCCAAAGAAGAGTAGGCAAGGTTCCCTTAAGCAAAGATGGAGCACGGTGGGAGCAAGGGTGAAGAGGTGCAAGCAGATTTCCATAAGTTCCAAAAATCTTTCCTTTTATTTCATCAGATGGATACTGAGATGGCTGAAGAATATCGATACCGGGGTCGAACACCTTTTCCTTTAGGGGAAAATAGCACTCAGGCGCAACAGAATTTGAAGATGATCCGCGAAGAAAATGCACAACCTCGTCCTCAGAAGGTGGACAAAGAGGTGTTAAATCATACGTGCTGCGGATGTTGGTGTCGTCCGGTTGCTTCTCCTTTGAAAGAATTTTCTTCAAATCTGAAGTATGATCAAGACGATAATCATCAAAGTCTAAAGGAGGAGCATCACTCTCATGAGGGAAGTAAGTATTGAGAAAAGTAGAGAAGTCTTCCTCAAATGAGTAGTCATCCAAAGTAGGATTGAGCATGGATTGCGGAGGATCTTCATCATGAGAAGAATCACTCGAGAGAGTATCGGCCTCATCAAAATCATCATAGGTGGGCATGTCGGGATACTCGGAAGTAAAATCATCATAATCATCCGTATCTGAGCTAGAATCATCATCAAAAGCATCAAAGATTGGTGGAGAATCATATATGGGTGAAGGTTCCAAATTGGAGAGAGAATCATCCACATCATCTTGAAAAAGTGGATTATCAATGCAAGAATCGAATAAAGGATTGTTGTAGATGACAAAATCATCAAGCACATTAATCATATTCGCTGACTCTCGTCCTCCAAAGGATTTGCTTGTAAGCTTCCCCATTTCAAAAACTTGTGCATCATCCCCGACTCTTAAAATGAGCTCACATTTATCAACATCTATTAAAGCTCTACCGGTTCTCAAAAATGGGCGTCCAAGTATTAACGGAATACGAGGGTCCATTTCATAATCAACAACGACAAAGTCGACCGGAAAAGTGAATGTGCCAACTTTAATGAACACGTCTTCGGCAATACCAACGGGGTAAGCGAGAGTGCGATTGGCTAGCTCAAGAGTCATTTTGGTGGGTGTAAGGTCGGGCAATGATAACTTTTTCCAAACACTTGAAGGCATTAAATTTATACTTGCCCCGAGATCGGCTAAGGCAGTAAATTTGTCGGTTTGGTTAAAAGTACAAGGAAGCACAAAACGACCGGGATCTCCAAGTTTCTCTGGAAGTTCTTTAGAAGGACGACAGAACAATTTTCATTTAATCGAGTATTAACAAACTCGGCCATCTTCTCCTTTTTACTAAGCAATTCCTTAAACATCTTAACAAATTTGGGCATTTGTGCTAGAGCTTCGACAAGGGGAAAAGTGACGGTCATTTCCGAAACTTTCTTCAAATAGTTTGACACTTGAATGTCATCCTTGGTGTGCATTTTGGCCTTGCCTAAGCGAGATGGATAAGGAATATTAGGTTTGGGTGGTGAAGGTGTAGGTGTAGCAGGTAAAGGTTGAGATGTTGAAGGTGGGGTTGGTGGAGGATTCTTGGTGGGTACTTCATCACGACGAGGCGGAGACGGTAATGGTGCACTAATACTAGGTGTGGGAGTAGTAGGGATAAATGGTGGTGGAGGAGGTGTAGATGATGGGGGCGGGATAGGTGGTCCTACTAAAGTAACTCCACTACGGGTAGTAATAGCACTCACATTCGCTCGCAGATTGGTGACGGTGTTTGAAGGTAGAGAACTCGAAGAAGAGGGTTGAGTGGTGGGCAAGAAACTAGCCAGCATATTCTTCAAATCATTCGTTTGATTGCTGAAGGAGGATTGAATATTATCTCGAAGCTCGAATCTAATGTCATTCCCTTGCTTGGTGATATCCCCTTTCAAATTTATAATTTGGCTCTGCAGATTCTTGATTTGCTCTCCTTGGGTTCTCATTAAGGCTTCAACATCTTGATTGATGGGTGAGGCTTGTTGAGCGGGTGGGTGATAAGGATTAGAAGCTCTAGGTGGGATTTGGTTGCTTCTAGTGTAGTTGTTGTTGGGGTTTTGGTTTTGAGGAGAAAAACCGGGTGAAAGATAGTTGTTGGACCAGTAACTTAGCAAATTTCTATCCCCTTGAGGTCGAGCTTGGTAATTTTCCGGTGAATAATTACCATAAGCTGCATACACGTTTTCCGGATTTCCTTGAGTAGAAGGACAATCAGTGTATGAGTGTGGACCGCCGCATGTTTCACAAGGATTGGCTACTGCTTTAACTTGTTGTTGGTTTGTAGCGAGGAGCAAGATATTTTTGTTCATTTCGGCCATCATGCGGGTGAATTCGGTCATGTCGGGGTTTGCTGAAGTAGAAGAAACATTGACTCTCGGGTTGTTCCTTGAAGAAGCAGAGGAATCCCAATTTTTGTGATGAGTAGTCATGTTTTCAATAAGCTCTCTACACTCCTCGGGTCTCCTTTTCATAAATGTGCCACCGGCGGCTGCATTAATCGTATCACGATCTCGAAAAGTCAAACCGTTGTAGAAAGTATCAATCAATGTGACTGGAAGCATGTTGTGGTTTGGACAACGGTCGATCAAAACATTATATCTTTCCCAAGCATCAAAGAGAGATTCATCGGGGTCTTGCATGAAACCGCTGATTTGATTGCGAAGGCTCGTGACCATGGACGGTGGAAAGTAGCGCGACAAAAAGCGTTGAGTCATGTCATCCCAAGTATGAATGGAATTCTTCGGGAGACGATCAAACCATTTCTCGGCGTGGTGGGATAAAGTATGTGGAAAGAGCTGCAGGCGAAGAACATCCATTGTGGCATCGGGCAACTTCATGCTTTGAGTGATAGTAATGAATTTGTCGAGGTGTTTGTTGGCATCACCATCAGGCATTCCGGCGAATGGATTAGTTTGCACTTGCTGAATCATGTGGCGCTTCAACGAAAACTCCAGAACCGTGATTTGCATCGGCGCAATCGGTCCTCCTCGTCCAAACATGGTGGGTTGACAAAGCTCCTCCATTGTCCGAAGATCGGGCTGTGGAAGAACATTGTTGTTATTATTGTTGAGGTGCGGTGGATTATTGTTGTTGTTCACACCTGCCATAGCTAAATCTTCACGAGTCTCGGGCTCTTGATAATTTGAAGATCTAGTACGCATACACCTACAAAGGCAAAAGAAAAGAATACCAAAGCAATAGACAATATATATACACTATAAAGATAAAAATAAAATCTTTTAGGATTTTTGAAATTTTTATTTTTTTTGGATTTTTTAACAATTTTTAATTTTTATGGATTTTTGAAAATTTTAAGCAAGAAAATAACGCTCACGAATGAACGGATCCCCAAAAGCAACGCGTCTCTCACAGAAAACCGTTAATCTTTACGAAAAGAGCCGACAGCGGCGCCATTTGATACAGGGCTTTTGCCCGTATAAAAATATTAAGTTCGTTGTGTTGGTCTAATCGAATTGATCCTGGTTAACTATGCGACTCAGTCGTTCTTTGGTGAAACAAATAGTTGTGTCGTTGTAGTAATTAAAAAGTGCAAAACATAAATGAAAATGACCTTAATTTAAATCTAAATCTAATTTAAAATAAATGACGGGAATTTAAAAGCGTGACGAAAAGTAAATGGGCAATTAAAGTAAATAACGCGAACTTAAAACTATCTAAGGCAACGCAACTAAAACTTAAACTAAGGCAAGGCTTAAAATAAATCTAAGGCAAGTAATCTTAAAGTGCGACTAAGGAAAAAGGCGGGAAAAGTAAAGCTTGAAAATTAAAAATCAAAACTTAAAAACAATAACTTAAAATAACCTGAAAATACCTCACTTGGAATAATTACTCGTTCGGAATGTCACCTTCACCCGGAATAATTATTCTTCGTTCGGAATAATCAACATAAAACATTCATTCGAAATATTTGAACAAAACCTTTATCCGGAATATGTCACTTATCCGGAATAAAGTCTTGATTCGAAATATTGCCTTGATTCGGAATATATTCCGAATGAATACCTTGATCCGGAACAATAGATGTTCCAAATGAACAATCCCCAAATCCTTCGTTCGGAATATTCCGAATGAAACAACCTTGATTCGGAATGTCTTCTTGGTTCGCAATGTTCCGAATGAACAAACACTGATCCGGAATACTTTCCTTGATTCGGAATGTTTACCAACAACTCCTTTATCCGGAATGTTCCGAATGAACAGCTGATCCGGAATGTTGAATATTCCGGATGAACAACCCTTGATCCAGAACTTCCACTGATTCGGAACTTTCTGAACAAAACTTTGATTCGGAATAATTTGCTGATTCGGAACTTCTTCTTGGTTCGGAATGTTCCAAATGAGCACTTTGATCCGGAATAATTTCCTTTATTCGGAACAAACACAAAACCTTGATTCGGAATGTACCTGGGAAATGAACAGAACGAAGAACACGGGACAAATAAAACACGAATCTAATCCAAAACTAATCAAAATCAACCCAAAGATTAAACAAGATTAATAACAAATAATCAACTAATGATAATCTATCAATTCAATCAAACTAACAATACTAACCACAATAATCAAAACCCACTTTAATCAAATCAATAAAAACATCAAAAACATGAACATGAACAATAAAGCATAAAGATTAAGATCAAACAAGAAAGGAAGATAGAAGATTGATAATAAAAGTAAAGATTGACAAGAATTAAAAGGAAACTTACTTGAAATTAAATGTATTTAAGGTGCAAGACAATTAATTAAGTGACATGTAATTAAAGAACAAGCAATTAAAGGGTGGAAGACTAATTGTCACACTTAGCCAACAAAAACTAATGAAATGAAAATGAATCCTATTTATAGGAGGATTAGGGAGGTGCTTAGGAAGCTTCCTCTCCTCTTTCTTCTTTCTTTAATTGCATCATTAAGTCCTTAATCTTCTTAATTCTTTGACTTTAATGACTTTGTCTCGGGATTTGTTTAAACTCGTCTTGTAATTCTTCAATAAATTAGACTTGAGTTCTTCGGCTTTAAGTAAACTTCCGTCTTTTGACTTTTTCTTCGATAAATCTTCAGAATTGGTCTTGGACTTCCGTTCTTTTTGCACTCTTGATTTCTTGACTTCGTCTTTTGTCTTTTTCTTCAATAAAAGCCCGTGATTGCCCGTGTTTTCTCCCCTTTTCACATTTTCGTCCTAAATCACAACAAAAACACAAACCACGCATAATTCCGACATTTACGACATAAAATACACGTTTTGGCTCGGTTATTATTGTAGTTAAGTGGTAAAAAGGATGGGTGCTTACACACCTATCAAAGTGATTAATATTTTGGATAACAATTGGTATCATTCGCTACTGGGTAGATTGGTGATTATTTGTGGTTACATAAAAATTTCCGTGGGTTTTTTAATAAATAAAATACCACACGAAAATTTTTAGTTGCTTTAATTTAAAAAATTTTCTACTTACTAGTTTATTTCACTTTGAGTAAGCTACAAGTACAAGAAAAACCTTGGTTTTCATTCATAATCATCATTTTTAAAGGTTTTTTAGTCAAAAATTAGTTTTTTTTTTTACTTTTTCATGATATAAAAATTTTCAAATCTCAAAAATAAAAAGGTTTTGATTTTTACGATTCCTTAGAAGCTACAAACCTTGGAAGTACAAAGAATTTCGTCGAAAATGGTCTAAAAAATTGCCTTTTCGAAGATTGACATTTTTAGGGTTTTCTCGAATTTTTGAAAAATTCGGAGATAAGAACAACCCTAATTTCCGAGTTGGTGCACTACAAAATATTCGAGTTGGTGTACTTACAAACTTTCCGAGTTGGTGACTTCCAGAATTTTTCCGAGTTCGTATACTAGTGAAATTTCCGAGCTGGTGCACTACAAAATTTCCGAGTTGGTGTACTACAAAATTTCTGAGTTCGTATACTAATGAAATTTCTGAGTTGGTGAACTAAAAGAATTTTCGAGTTGGTGAACTAACATAATTTCTGAATTGGTGTACTTCAAAAATTTTCGAGATAAATTTTTTTTAGAGATAAGGATTTTTTCAGAGATAAGAATTTCCGAGATAAGAGTTTTTCAGAGATAAGGATTATGAAAAAATTTCCGGGATAAGCAACTAGTAAAAATTCCAAAGATAAGAATTTCCAAGATAAGCACTTTGAAGATTTTTTTTCCGAGTTGAGATTTTTCCGAGAATAGCCAATGCCAAATTTTTGTTTGTTTGTTTTTAGACATAACCACCATCTAGACTAGTTTCATAGCATAGTTTACAAAAAAAGTTATTTTTAGGTCAAGTTAATTCAAATTTTTTCCGTACTAGTTTTTGGCTATTTCTGATTCAATTTCAAAATTTGGTAATTCAAAAATGTCTAAAATTATATCGGACTGAAGGAATTTTATATCGGACTGAAAAGTATCTAGATTTTTGGAATTTTTAGCACAACCTCATCAAAACATATATACTTAAGATCCGAAGTCACTTCATCAACCGATACACCATCATCATGGAAAAGAGCGATACAGTTACCTTATGTTCAGAGTTGGCAGACCTTGAGATAGAACAACTACAATAGTAGACACGTATTTTGAGAGAAAGTTCTATGAACGGTCTTAGAGGACTTCAGCCATCTTTTGAGTGCCTCTCAATTTTTTTCAATTCTTAGGTGTATCCACTAGCACATTCACAAGAACATTAACCCAAGCAATGGATAAACTTGAAACACATCTTGTCAAAGAAAGACTCCTTGGTAGTGAATGCCAAACCACTTTAACTGAACTCAAGACAACACTTGAAATGCATTTTGATTCAGAATTCATCAAGTCTCCACGTACAAGGGAATGCTTTAAGAGAAATAATGGAATGGATGCTCTCTCATACAAAGATCTGATCACCCGTAACATCGAATTCATTGAAACATATGTCAACAAAACAATACTTCACGAACAAGAGATAGACAAAAGGTTCAATGTAAGTTGTGGTACAGTAAAGCGGAATGCGAATGAAAGATGCAAATCAGGGAACAAAAAGAACGGTACGCAGAATGATCATAGCGTATTTGGGAATGAAATAAGCGGTTTTGGCAAACAAGGCATCGCATTTGAGAAAGTCATCAACAATACACCTTCCTATGATAATGGCCCTGTCTTCGACTCTGATCCCTTTGAATAGGTACACAATGATGAATATAATGTGTTTGATAATGCTAATACGCATGAGCATAGTACTCAAACTAAAACCCCTATTGACACATGTATGTCGGAAAAGGTTAATAGCAATACCACACCCGATTCATTAGACATGTGTAATAATGCATCTAAGGATGATCAACATGAAAACGAGTATGATGATGAGGAGCGTGTTGCGCTTGCTAATTTAATTGCTACTTTACAAAAAGATGTCAATGAAACTCGAAAGAGTCAAAAGAAATTAAAAAAGGCAAACGCAACACTCAATCAAAACTTTGAAGCAAGCAAAGCTGCTCTAATAAAATCCAGTGAGATTATTGATAGTTATAGAGCGTATATTATTCAAAAGACCAAAGAGCTTGAGGGGTACAAAGGGCGTTTAATTAACACTAAAAATGACGATTTTGAAAATAAATATAACATAACTCTCGAGTTATTAACAAAAGAGAAACATCAATATAATGCTTTCTTAATTGATGAACGACAAAAAACGTACCTTGCAACATCTAAGGTAAACAAACTTGAACAAAGGCTTTCTATGAATAACTCTGATTCTACTAAACTTCTTAATGAAAAGAAGCAAGAGGTTGAAAAGTTAAAACAAGATTTCAAAAGTAGAAAAGAAAAAGATACCGAAAAAGTAACAAAACTTGAAGAACAATTTGACTTTTTGAAAAAAATTGTTTATAAAACAAATCAGTTTATTCAAACCATGAGAATGATAGCACCACGATCGTTTTTCAAGGGTAAAGCTATATCTTGACGAGTCCGAATGGACCGATCATGATTGTCTTCTTGTTAGGCCCGATAGTGAAGAGACAACCATTTAGGAAGAGGAGAGTAGATCACCAGTAAATAAGGATTTTGTGAAACCATTTAATTATGCTTATGAAAACAGTTTTTATGGTCTTTTCACTCCACAAACACAGAAGTCTCGTGAGAAATTATTTTTTGAAAGCAAATAAAGAAGAATTTAATAGAGAAAATATTTTTCCACTAAGAAATCTAACGTTTCTTGATATATTGGGTACGTGCCTCTTCAAGCTTCTAAAAGCAAAAGTAGGCAAGCACTTGGTATTGTTAAATATAACATTGATAATTTTTTAATCAATCATTGAAAGAGATTGGAAAAAAACGTGAAGATGATAAATGGAAAAAAGATATTGCTCACGATATAACTGTGCCTGTGAAAGAACTTTTAATACCGATTGCGGCGACAACGAAAGAAAATGTTCTTGAATTTGAAAGATTAATTCGGTTAGAAATGTTTAATGATTTGAAATATGTTGAGTCTCTTGAAAGAGAAATTGATGAACTTCAAACTGAAAAAGCAAAGTTTTCAAACGAATATGATCTACTCTTACAAGAATGTTTCTCCAAAGATATTTTATGTGTTGCTGTTAAATCATGCGCTGAAATAGATGAATATTCTGATGTCGCATGCAAATATCTTGATAAGATCAAATAATGTGAGCATCTTGAAACTGAGCTTTCGAAACACAAAGAAAATGTTGATCAAGAAGCATTTACGTTAATTCAACACCAATGTGATTTTCTTCAAAAAAAACATTGTCATTATCTTAAACTTGCTTTGCAAAACAAAATTGGCAGTTTTCTAAATGATTATAACTTGCAAGAGAAACTTTCCGAATCAGTTGCAAGAAAAAGACATAGAAATAAGTGTGTTGAAGAAACTCGTTGGAAAGATGGGTAGGAAAACTGTGGAAACTAATGTTGTGAAACCTGTTGTTCGACAACCCAATGCATACAAGGTTCCAAAGCCATCTATCTTAGGAAAATCGACTCCTTTTTCAAATTCTTCTCATGCAAAATCTAGGTTACCTCCTAAGACTGTTGTTCAACTAAGTTTCCCAAAACCACTCATTTCACCCTATGTTCCTCCATTTATAAAACCCACTTTTGCTACTCCCAACCATGTGAATGCACCGAACACTTCTAGGAATACCCCTAAGCGTGTGACATTTGAGTCCACAAAGGAATCTGTAGGTTCAAATGGCTTAATTCATACCAACAACCTAAAGGATGCTAAGAAAAAATGGAGGCTTCAGAAAGAAAAAAACTATGTATTCAAAACCTAGAACACCAACAACCGCTAGAGTTCAACACAATAATAATGGTAGTCAACCGAAACCTTGGATCCCTTACCAACAACCTAGGAATTGACAACCATCAATGAGTAGTCGTATACCGAACACTGCGACTGAACGATCAACAAAACCTAGGTACACAAGGATTTTTGTGAATACCAAATTCCCCGTATGCCCCAAATTCAAAAACGACATTCACAAAGGAAATCATGATCATTGCATTCTACAATACCTCCGTGAGGTCAAATCTCTTGCCTTTGCACAAAGAAAGAATGCAATATCTTATAAGACAACAAGGAGATACAAACCCATCGCAAAGAAAAGCAATGACAACAAATATGAAACGCGGATTAATATAGGACGTAGTTTCTCTCCAAATAAGTCTTCCACCGTGTTTGAGAAAACTACTCCTAGATCTAGTCTTCAGTGGAAACCAACGGGTAGAATCTTCAAGAAAGTTGGTTTTAAGTGGATTCCAATAGAGAAGAGTGTTGAAACCTACGCCAGCACTAATGCGAATATTCTGCACGTAGATAAGGAATTTTTTACTCCTAACACTGTTATATGTGCGAATTCTTCTTCCTTGATTGCAGGTACATCAACGGACTCTGAACCCACTTCTTCTTTAAAGGGTTTTAATTCTTTTACATTCTATATCACCTTCTTCACTTGTACAAAATACTATTCTTGATTATTTTCGATAACCTTGAAAATGTAAAAACAAAAATAAAATAAAATGTAAATATCATATAAAAAAATTTAAAAATTAAAAATCTTTGAAAATACCAAAAAGATTCTTCTCGACATGTCTTTCAGCATCGACAAGATGGACACACCTAGAAATGTCGCTCAATAACAACACAGGTGTGTACATAAAGCTCAAATTAAAGTTGTAAATATTTTTCAAAACATGTCATTTTTATTTTCTTCAAAGGACTTACAATTACTTCCGATTGTAACTCGTGCTTCAACTAATGGAAAGTTGATCTTTAAAGATGACTTATCCTTAACAACAGGAGACTAAAATTTCTCGGTCATGAGCTATACTAAAAACATTCCAAGTTTTTAAGCTCATGTAAAATGATTTACAATTATCTCAGATTGTGACTCGTGCTTCAAAAAATGAAATTCTATCTATAAAGATGACTTATCCTTAATAACGGGAAAATAAGGTTTTCTCGGTCATGAGCTATCATTAAAAATATTCAAAGTTTTAAGCTCATGTAAATGACTTACAGTTAAATGTCAGAATGTAACTCGAACTTCAAATAAAGGAAAGTTTATCGTTAAAGATAACTTATTCTAAGTCCTAACAACGAGTAGAGAAACCTATCACGGATTGAGCTTGTCACAAAAAAATTCAAAGTTTTGAGCTCAACATAATGGCTTGCAATCAGTTTCAGATAGAAACCCGGATCTATATTCACGGGGGAGTGTACGATTCAGCAAAAGAAGATAAATCTTCTTACACTTGAGTGGATTCATCAATACATTCAAAGTCTATGAACTCAAGTTTATGCTTTAGAAACACCATACTGCCGAAAACAAATGGGTTTTCAAAAAGCCTTGAGCATAATTTTTTTTCAAGAATTTTTTCGATGATTATTTAAAATCTTTCAAAAATTGTGTGTTCAACAAATCTTATCCTCAAAAAGAACAATGTGGATCACATCCTCATAATGAAAATTCAATTGGATCAATTTTTGTGAGGAGCTTTCCAAAATTAAAGTTTTAATGTTGTTGAATATATTATGTCAAGAAATTTTTCTGTATCCAACGCATTGTGTGTAGTTATCATTTGGTACAATTCACATAAAAGGCTTTGATGTTTGTGAGCACATTCTTCAACGACAATCTTTTATGTGTTCATGAACATGTAGTGTGCGAGTACAAATTTTTCAAGAATTTTTCAATGATTATTCAAAATCTTTCAAAAATTGTGTGCTCGACACTACACAAAGTGTTCCATGTAAATCATGCTTAGTAAGACACATTTTTCTCCCGAAACATTTTCAAGACTATTTTTCGTGATATATTATAATAAAATTTAGCATCTCTAATATCAGAAGATTTATATATTAGAGATAGGGAAGAAAATGTGATTAAAATGTGATATAATATATGAAACATATATGTGAGACTCAAGCACTTTAACTCTTACCCACATGTACGAAACACTTTCGATTATCGATGCACTTGTGAAGGGGGAGCTTTTATGAAACGTCAAAAATATCAATGTGCTAAAAGCTTTTCAAACACTTTGACAAAATTTCAAATGGTGTTATGGTTACGATCTTATACCCACAACCTCTTTAATTCACGATGTTATTGGTGTTAAAAGGTGGTTAGGTATATGTCTTATGATCCAACCAGAACCAGAGGGATCTTCCCAGGGAAAATCCAATAGATTATTAGAAGTCCTTAGGAAAGATGGAGTAGAATGTGAAATGGGAAAAATGTAGTACTTATGGTAGCACTGGAACAATCACAACATGGTGCTAATGATGATGTCTTGGTAAGCATTAAAGGGGTTGAAGAATGAAAAAGAAATGTAAGTATAAAGGATGAAAAGAAAATAACCCTCCATACAACTAGGCAGAAAATGGGTCAAAACATCATTGAAGACAAGGCATCATGGACCTAGTGATGCGATGCACAACCTTCCCCTAGTTAACTCAGGCTTCTCTCAAAAGAAGTTTGTTTTATTGTCACGTAGATCAACATGATTTCTATTGACTTTCTCCCTCCGAGATAGTTGATATTGAATAGGTGGCATCCGCTCCAGCCCCTGATCACCAAAAGTGCACAAATCGAGTCTAGATCCAAGAGATCAATGAAATATCATTAGGACACATCACTTGACGAAGAAGAGAGCCCTATGCTATATCCTTGTGATATTGCCAGAACACTCAGAGTGATGCTAATTTGTATTCACAATGATGAGTGGAGATCCTTCTGGTGTAAACATCAAACAATACTGCGGTAGGTCATGTGTAAGATTCTTTATAAATTGAACATGTGTAAAATTGAAAAGCAACAGTGGTTTGATTCTGAATTAATTCAAACTCGTTTCAGGTTTCTACGCAAAATCTTTATGGTCTTGCCAGAACTTTTAGAGTGATACTCTTCAGTAGTTACAGTGACGAATGGAAATCCTTATAGCGTTATCATCAAACAGCGCTACGGTAGGTGACTTGCGAGATTCTTTATGAATCAAACTTGCGTCAACTGGGAAGCAACAATACTAAGATTCTTTATGAATCAAACTTGTTCCAGGAATATGAATTGAAGATTTTAAGACGGATTATGTTATCCAACTGATTCACTATTTATGTTCGTAGTTTATTTTGAGACGGTCGAGTAAAGAGAACGACTAGTACAACCGCGAAACCCTATCAAGGTGGTTCTTAATTGTATCTACTTAATCAGAGGTACGGTATTTAGGACCGTCTAGTGGTCTTCACCGACTAGAGGTAAAACGCTATCGATTTAGGACAAATGTCAAATCCATTTTGTCAGTGTCTATGTTTTGTATCGAGAAGGTGGCATTATGATGTACTAAGAAAATTTGAAGATTTATAACCACATACTCATGCCCAAAGACATATTTAATGCATCAAGATTGAAGAATCAAGAAAGCTAAAGATCAAACAAAGACATAGACTTCCGCAACTATGATATAAAATCTTCCTCAACAGTTAATGTAGAGGAATGGCCTCTCTTCAAAGGAGATTGTAAGAAAGATTTCAAGGTGGTGCATAGTGTGAGCACGTGGATAAAGACACAAGATCGTAAGATGGAAAATACAAATCAAGGAAGGGGACCAACAAGGATGAATCAGACATTTATTTGAAGATCTCAATACTAAAGATTAATGATCTCTATAAATCCTCGCATGTCGAAGAGGAATGACCTCTTAGTGAGGGAGATGTTATTCTCAAAATATTGTATCATCAAGAATGATTCGGTTACAGATTTGAAGATCTCAAGATTAAATACAAAGTCGAAAGACAATGACAAAGGCTCAAAGATCATAGCATGGAGGAACAAGTCTACTATTACACGTTCAAGATTCATTTATTGGGAGATTAGTAATCTCTATTAATCTACAAATTTAGTAGAGGAATAACCTCTCATTGGGGGATATTGTTAGCCTCAAAATATTGAGTCAAACAAGAATGTTCGGTCATAGGTTAATTATGTATCGATTATTAGAACGTTGTAATAAGTAGTAGGATAGTCCGGAATCACGGGCTTGACTTTAAGCTATAAAGTTCATGTTTAAGGACTAAAAGCCTAAAAGGAAAGCCCGACCCATTAAGACTAAAACACATACGCCTCATTTGCCTTAGGGTATAAATTCACACCTCCTAGCATGTTAGGAAGTGTTGGTTCTCATTTGTTTCTTTCTCTAGAAATCTAATATTCCAAAAGTTCCAACCATTCTCTCTACCTTCTCTCTACTTTCTATCTCTAATCCTTCATCTCTTTTTTTTATATCTATTTTGTTAATGCAAGGGATGCCTAAAAACATTATTAGTGTTAACTAATCGTTCTTAGTTTTGATAACGACAAAGTAAAAAGACATTTATCGTCAAATACAATCGTAAGACGAAGTATTTAACTAACACTATCATCAAGGTAATAATCATTTAAGTATTACACAAACATATCTTAATCATGTTTAGTGATTATAAAAAGTGATTAGCCTTAAAACTAATATTTTGTCAAATGTGACAAAATATTTTAATATACTTTCTTTTTAAGAAAATGTTTTATTAAAATGGAAAATGTAAATTTGAATATGGCATATTCCAAATGCCGTAGGAATATTCTTTGAAGATAAAATTTACCTCAGATATTACTTCCCCACTAAAGGACAAAAAGGAGCGGAGTCTACTACCCACGGTTTCTTAAGTAGCTATGCGGTTCCTTATTGATAAAGAACCGCAAAGAGAATTAAGGAACCACAGGTAGAGAGCCGTTGGGTTTTGTCTCACATATTACTTCCCCACTAAAGGACAAAAAGGAGCGGATTGTACTACCCACGGTTCCTTAAGTAGCTTTGCGGTTCCTTATTGATAAAGAACCGTAGAGACAATTAAGGAACAACATGCAGAGAGCCGTTGGGTTTTGTCTGTTATAAATAGTGGATCTAATCTACATTTTCCATTTACCATTTTGGACATTCTTTTTGCCTCTTTTCTCTTTTCTATATCCTAATCATTAGTAAATGATCACTTAACGTGTTAAGTATGTTTACTTATGATTATCCTCTTGATCCCCTTCTTTACTTGTCCAAAGAGAAGATCACTCACACATTTGTGATGTGGTTAAAGATGAAGCCTTAATGAAGATCAACCTACCTTAGATCTAGTCATGTTCATCATTTTTGTTTGAGTCTTGTGTAGATCCAATGTATTTGTGGATACTTGGATTACTATTGTGTTGATCTAATGTATTAGTGAATACTTGGATTAGTCTTGTGTAAATCCATTGTATATGTGTATATTCGGATTTGTCTTGCGTGGATACAAGATACATGTGTATACTTGGATATGTTTTACTGAGTTGTAAGTCTTGTGTGTAAGTTCTCACTAAACTACAAAGTGATGTGTGCATGTGTCTTGTGAGTTCTCACTTAGCTTCAAAGTGAAGAGTTGTGAATATTGGTTCTAGCTTTGAATTAAAACTCGACATCCAGCCTTGTGTCGGAAAATAAGATGGGCGACGAAGATTGGTTCTAGGTTTCTATTAAAACTCGACATCTAGCCTTGTGTCGGAAAATGGTGAAGTAGGCGACGTGTGTAGATTGGTCCTAGCTAAGATTAGGTCTCGACATTTAGCTTAGTGTCGGAAAATAATGTAAGCGTCGTTGTAAGGTTTTCTCCGCCAAGAAGGGAGCTTGTGGATATAGTGGAAATCTCGAGTAAAGTGTATTCGAGGAGTGGAGTAGTGTAACACCCCATTTTGATAAATGGAATGTCACGCGTAATTATGGCGTGTCATCAAAGCATACAAGGATAAATGTCTAAAACATTACATGACCATAAAAGGAAATACCAGAATCAAACATCGGTAGTCCAAAAGTAAAGCTCATCATACACAAACATAAGTACTGTAAATGAAAGGACTAAACAATGTCCATGGAAAGAGTATCAAAGTATAGATAATGCATAAAGTAAAGAAAGGCTAGAAAGCTTCCAGTCCATATGCACGTACGCTTAAAGTCTACGAGCGTCCCTGAGTACCTGCCGTTTTGGGAACATGAAAAGGAAAACGCCTGAGAAATACGCTCAGTGCACGGATGTACAATAAAGCATGAATAATATAAGCATATAAGCATATAACAACGGAAGAAACTAAGTCCCGAATAACCCGGTTAAGTCTTAGTAAAACTGGTTCTATAGTTTGAAAAGCCTTATGTTTATCTTTTAAAAACTGTTTAACATATTTTACCATTAGCCAATATAGGTCATGAAAATCCACCGTGCATGAATCCTTGGAGGGGTGACCTCATCATGCAAATTAGAGGGGCTGCCTCTAATTTAATATACTGGTTTTTGGGTAGGAGGGATCAGCTCCTTGTGAAGGATGCAAGGCACACACCACATTCACACTGAGTAATATGCTGAAAAACATGTAACTAGGATGCACCCATACGCCCCACATGATAAATATAATAATATGGCCAAAAGCTGAAGGGACGCCACGAGCAATCACTCCGCCGTGGGGAAGTCATAACACCAATGCCTCTAGTGTTATGGTTATGGTACCTCCATAACTAGGTGAAACTGGTCATGCATGTATATGGCTTCAGGTATTTTAATTAAACATAAGCAATCAAACATATAAACTTATACTATGGGAAAACAGTTGGCTGCATACGAGGAATCCTAATAAGGAAAGAATGTCCATACTGAAAGGACGAGAATCCGTACCTTATGTCCAGTGAACGAAGACGACGAACGGAAGAGAGTCCTACTTTGGTATCACGAATGCTACATAAATACATACGTGTATAAGTATCTGATTACTAAATACGTAACTAGTTTTATATCATGTCTTAGCTTGTTTTATACGTTCATGTCATGTTTTACTGTTTTAAGCTTTATACTGTGTTTAGTTTATATTCTGTCTATTCTGGTTAAGTATTACTTGTATTTCATGTATTATTATACTTGTTGTGTAATAATGAGTAACTTTCTAAAAATAGCAGGTTTCCTAAAATAGAAAGTTTCCAAAAATATAAAGTTACCAAAAATAGAAAGTTTCCAAAAATAGAAATTTTCCAAAAATAAAAAGTTTCCAAAAATAGAATTACTGCTTAAAATAGATAAGTTTCTAAAAATAGAAAGTTTCCATAAATAGATTAGCTGTCTTCATTAAATAAGTTTCTAAAAATAGAAAGTTTCCATAAATAGATATAAGCTGGTTAAATAAGCTAATTATATAAGCTTAAGTGTTTTCTGATTATTATTCTAAGTCATGTAGTTATAAAGTATAGTTTATTAATTATTACATGTAAATTAAATAAACTATAGGTTAAAAGTATTTAATTAAATATATCATGATTTTAATTAAATAAAGGTAAAATACTTAGGTTAAAACATGCATTATTAACTATTAATAATATAACCTAAGTCATGTTAATTAATTAATTATAGTCATGGTTTTAATAATGAATTAATTATAAAGTCTAATCAAATATAAATACTTAGGTTAAAATTCACGATCTAATACATAACTTTATAACCTAAGTCATGTACATTAAATTAATCATGTCATGTTTTATTAATTTAATTTTAACACATAACTAGTAAAATCATAAACCTTAAAAATAATTTATGAACCATACCCGTAACTAAAAACCATGAACCGGACCCGTAACTAACACCATAACCCGAACCACGTCGGGTTTCCCCTTGGTTTTGCTGCTGCCGTGGGACCACCACCACCATACCGAGACCATATGGTCTCGGTGGTGGGTAATAAGCCTAGCCGAGACCCCTATGGGGCTCGGTTAGGCGTCGGCTAGACCACAAACACCCCTAAACCATTGATTTGATTTACCCCACGATCATTAACATGTTCTAATAATTGTTTTTAATTAGTTTTTAAAAACATCATGATTTTATGTGATTCATTAAATCAAAACATAAAAGAAAAGGTTAAAAAGGTTATACTAATTACGTGAAACAAATGAGGATGAACACACGTGAATCCATGCAAAATATCCAAGATCAAAATCAACCTGAAACACCCTTGTGGTGTTGTATATCCGGCGGCCAAAGAGGACAAGGAAGAAGGAAGAAAACTTTTAGGGTTTTAGTTATTTTCTAGATTTGTAAATAATAAAACAAGTTTTTACCTTAACCCCCTTGTTAGTTAATTTTGCATGGGCTAAGCCCATGTCCTTGTGTATGCCGCCGGTAGGGGGCCCCACATAGGGTAACCCGTACTTTTCTCGAGTCTAAATATTATAGTGTGTTCTCGTGTTTTATCGTGTTCGTGATTTACGTGTTCTAATTAATTATAAATCGTGACTTAATATATTTATTCGTGTTCGTAATAAATATATATACGTAAATAATATTATCTCGTGATTAAATTACGTTCATGATTTCATGATCGCATGTTCGTGATTATAATTATTATTTGAATAATTATCGTGTGTTCATACGTAATAAATACTTATCGTGTTCTAACACGTACGTAATATTTAAAATTCTTATACGTGAAACGTAATGTGCTATAAAAATGAAAGTTCTAATCATATACATACGATCTTAAGGGCACTATTCATGGTAAAAGCATGCGGGTTTTACAACTCTTCCCCCCTAAAAAGAATAATTCGTCCCCGAATTATAGATAAAGTAAACTAGAAAAGAAGAACGTACCCGAAATATGAAGTGAGGGTAAGAAGCCCGGATAGACTCCTCTTTTTCGCAAGTGGCTTCCCGCTCGGTATGATCCCTCCAAAGGATTTTGACGAATGGAATCGTCTTCCTTCTCATGACTCGTTCTTGTCTGTCAAGAACTCGTTCGGGTTCTTCTATGAAAGTGAGATTTTCACGTATCTGTTCCAGTGGATACTGAACCATATGAAGAGGATGATACTGGTACCCTTTGAGTAAGGACACATGAAACATATTGTGTACATGCGAAAGCTGCGGAGGTAACGCTAACGATAAGATACTTCACCGACTCGTTCAATGATTTCAAACGGTCCGATGAAACGAGGACTGAGCTTCCCTTTAACCCCGAAGCGTCTAACACCACGTTCCGGCGAAACCTTAAGAAAGACGTGATCTCCTACGTTAAAATGTATGTCCCTACGATGCTTATCGGCGTAACTCTTCTGACGTGACCGTGCTTCTTGAAGTTTCTGCTTAGCTATGACGACCCTATCATTAGTCATATCTATGATCTCTGGTCCTTCAAGTGTTCGCTCGCCAACCTGATCCCAGCAGATTGAGGCGCGACACTTCCTGCCATACAACATCTCGAAAGGAGCACACTTGATACTTGCGTGCCAACTGTTGTTGTATGCAAACTCTACCAAACAGATATAATCGTCCCAATCACCCGTCCATTCCAACGCACATGACCTTAACATTTCCTCCAATGTCTGAATCGTTCACTCCAACTGCCCGTCTGTTTGAGGATGAAAAGCCGTGCTAAGCTTAAGTTGTGTACCCCAAGCTTTCTGCAGACTCTTCCAAAACCGCGAAGTGAATCGAGGATCTCTGCCTGAGACGATGCTGGATGGAGCACCGTGGAGTCTCATGATCTCTCTTCTATACGTATCGACGAGTTTACTGACCGAATCTTCCTTGCGGATTGGTAAGAAATGAGCTGATTTGGTAAGTCGATCTACGATAACCCAAATTGCATCGTGCTTCCTCTTGGTTGGCGGAAGACCAGTAACAAAATCCATGGTGATTTTGTCCCACTTCCACTCTGGAATATCTAACGGTTGAAGGAGACTGCCAGATCGCTGATGCTCGATCTTAACCTGCTTGCAGGTAAGACATTTGGAGACATAAGTGGCAACATCTTGTTTCATACCACTCCACCAAAAGTACTGCTTGATGTCATGGTACATCTTAGTCGAACCAGGATGTATAGAGAATGGGGAGCTATGAGCTTCAGCTAACAAGGCTTCCCGGAGTTCTTGATCATCAGGAACACAAAGTCTCGTGCCCTGCCATACGATACCATCTGCATCTACTCTGAATTCCGTCTGCTTCTCCAAATTCGGAACTATCGCCCAGATTTCTCCATCATCTTTCTGAGCTTCCTTGATCTTAGAGAGTAACTCGGGTTCTACTCTAAGATTAGCCCAGTAACCGTGCTGTCCACGTACCATGATCTCTATGTCTAGTCGCTCCAAGTCTCTTATGATTTCCTCCTCAATCTTAATGCCGTTGATCATTCCGGACTACCTGCTAAGTGCATCTGCTACTACATTCGCCTTTCCGGGATGATGCTGCAAATTAATGTCATAATCCTTCAACAGCTCTAACCATCTCCTCTGCCTCATGTTTAATTCACGCTGAGTGAAGATATACTTCAAGCTCTTGTGGTCCGTGAAAATTTCACATGATTCTCCATATAAGTAGTGCCTCCATATCTTCAATGCAAACACGAGTGCAGCAAGTTCCAAGTCATGCGTAGGGTAATTTTCTTCATAAGGCATAAGCTTCCGTGAAGCGTACGCGATCACTTTCCCATGTTGCATGAGAACACAACCAAGTCCCTTCCCCGATGCATCACCGTAGATTTGAAATCCACCCGTACCAGATGGGAGAGTAAGAATAGGTGCAAATACTAGCTTCTGCTTCAGGTCTTCAAAGCTCTTCTCTTGTTCGTCAGTCCAGACGAATTTCTCCCCTTTCCGCATCAGTTTGGTCAATGGTAGTGCTAAGCGGGAAAAGTTCTCCACGAACCTATGGTAATAGCCAGCTAAGCCTAAGAAACTGTGGACTTCAGTCGCTGATGTCGGCCTCGGCCACTTAGTAATAGTCTCAACCTTCGCTGGATCCATAGTGATTCCTTCTGCTGATACAATATGGCCTAAGAATGCCAACTTGTCTAACCAGAACTCACACTTGGAGAATTTAGCATACAACTGCTTCTGGCGAAGAATCTGTAGTACTGTACGAAGATGGTCTTCGTGTTCCTCCTTGGACTTTGAGAAAATCAGGATGTCATCGATGAAGACAATGACGAACTTGTCCAGAAATTCATGGAAGATTCTGTTCACCAAATCCATGAACACTGCTGGAGCATTGGTCAGGCCGAATGGCATGACTACAAATTCGTAGTGGCCATAGCGTGTACGGAAAGCAGTCTTGGCGATGTCCTGCTCCGTAACCCGTAGTTGATGATAGCCCGAACTAAGATCAATCTTAGAGCAGTGTTTGGCCCCTTGGAGTTGGTCAAACAGATCGTCTATACGCGGCAGTGGATACCTATTCCTGATAGTAATCTTGTTGAGCTCGCGATAGTCTATGCAAAGACGCATACTGCCGTCCTTCTTAACAAATAAGACCGATGCGCCCCATGGAGATGCGCTCGGTCGAATGAAACCTCATTCTAGAAGTTCTTATAGTTGATCCTTCAGCTCCTTTAACTCTATGGGAGCCATGCGATAAGGAGCCTTGGAAATCAGTTCAGCTCCTGGGATGAGCTCGATATTGAATTCCACTTCTCGTGCAGGTGGTATGCCTGGAAGTTCTTCTGGAAATACATCTTGGAATTCCGACACTATTGGCTGATCCTGAATTAATGGAGATTCAACATCCATGTCGTGAACCGTAGCTAGATAACCCTCGCAGCCATGTGACAGGAGTGCACGTGCTTACAGGGTAGATATGATTTGCACAGACCTTCCGGGTACGAACCCGTTGTTAATGTACTATGGGGCATTAACATCACCGAAGATGACTCGATATGAATGGCAGTCTATGGTAGCATGATGATTGGATAGCCAATGCATGCCCAAAATCATGTCAAAGTCATTCATGTCCAGCGGAAGTGCGTCAACAGGAAGAACCTTATCATCAAACTCTAGGGAAGACTCTTGTATACATAGGTGATTAATACAGAGTCCCTCAAGGACGTGGAAATACTAAGTCTATTATCTAGTGGCATGGGGAGCATCCTAATGTTCTTGGCATAAGTAGTAGAAATGACCAAGTGAGTAGCACCCGTATCAAATAGAACACACGCAGCCTGACCATACATATACAAGATTCCAGTGATGGTACCTGTAGACTTGTTGGCCTGATCTCGAGACGTCGTGTAGACACGTCCAGTGGTAGGAGGCGGCTTGCTATCAGCATGTCCCGATGTGCCCTCCATCTCGCCCTTACGGCAGTCCTTCATGCGATGGCCAAGAAGACCACACTTGAAGCATGCGTCGGTATCGTGACGACATGGCCCTAGGTGCCTACGATGGCAAGTAGAGCAAAGAGGATGAGTATATCCTCTAGCAGGTGCTCTGGCTGGTTGAGGACCTGATAAAACATTTTACATGAGACATGATAATAGGGTACAAAGGACAATGCGAATAATCGTAAGATTGAATACCAGTGATAGCTGGACGGCTAGGCTATGAACCTCTCTAGTTCTGGTCCCTACCGTTTCCATGGTTCCTGGTAGAAGATTTGCTAAAGTGTCAGAATTTTGAGTTTTAACATGAAATCATAAGAAAATGCGTAAGTATTAGGACCTGCTGCCGTTGGAGTGTCCAGCGTTGTTACGGTAATTATCATTACCGCCACGCCTATCCGTAGCAGAACGGTCGTTAGTCTGACCGTTTCCCTTGGGCTGATTAGGCTGCTGCTGAGTAGCCGACTGAGACCGGTCCCCAGTTTTCTGTCTGGAAGATACAATTTAAAGAGATGAAATATTTGACATATATTGAAAGAATGCGGATTGGTCACCGCTTGAATACAAATGTTTACCTCTTGTCAGATTTCTCAGCTTCCCCGAACTCATCTCTCTCATGTAGCATCTCCAGCTTTCGTGCCGCATCGGCCACTTGTGCTACTGTGTTGAACGTAGCACACACCAAGTTGTTTGCGACCGATGTACGAAGAGCCCACCTAAAATGGTGTGCCTGCTCTTCAGGAATAGCTGCCGCTGCACCAAGGAAACCAGCTAAGCGAAGAAAGCGCTGCATGAACTCGTTGCTATTCTCCCCAGCTCTCTGTCGGATCCCATGGTACTCCCTCTTAAGCTTGTCTTGCTCAGCCTTGGGAAAGAACTTCTCCATCACCCTATCTCTGAACTGAGCCCATGTCAAACCAGCCACCCAATTATCACCTCCCTCAGACTACTTCAATGCTAACCACCAATTTAACACATCGCCTTCGAACCGGTAACATGCCAACCTCGCCTAGAACACGGGGTCACAACCCATAGCATCGAAGATCTTCTCGATGTGAGCCAACCAGCTTTCAGCTTCACTGGGGCTATCTGTTCTCTCGAAAGCTCGAGGAAGAAGCTGTTGAATCTCAACAGCCATATTGCCAATGTCACTGGAGGAGGAGGAGGAGGTGCTTGGTTTTGCTGCTGATTGTTGGCAGCCTGAACCTCAGCCCTGATGTCATTCCTCAGTTGAGGAAGCAAAGTTTGCATTGCAGCTTGGATTGCTGCATTGAGTTGTTCCTGCTCGCGTGTGAGAACCATCTGACAGTATAACATAAAACACATGATTAAACTGATCAAACATAAAATACATACATGAAAAATCTTTTTATACCAATAAATCAAGAGAAAAATTTTATGCAAGAAAATTTGTACATGAATGCATGATGCAGTTTTATGAAAACTTTTGTATGCTCGAGAGTGAACGCCTATGGTCAGTTCACCCAAAATAAAAGACATGGAGAGGGGACGCCTATGGGTCGGTCCTAAATTTAAAAGTTTCGATAAAACACATGCGACTAAATAGGGCCAGTCTTTTACCAACCATTACTTAGTCATAAACCTGCGACAATGACATATATATGTATGCATGAAAATGATGAATGCATGAAAACCGACTGTCAGTTCTAGGAAGACAATAGTGACTACCCACTAATCACATGTCATGTTTTGAGAGCCTACAGGTCGAAGCGTTGGCTCTGATATCATAATTGTAACACCCCATTTTGATAAATGGAATGTCACGCGTAATTATGGCATGTCATCAAAGCATACAAGGATAAAATGTCTAAAACATTACATGACCATAAAAGGAAATACCGGAATCAAACATCGGTAGTCCAAAAGTAAAGCTCATCACACACAAACATAAGTACTATAAATGAAAGGACTAAACAATGTCCATGGAAAGAGTATCAAAGTATAGATAATGCATAAAGTAAAGAAAGGCTAGAAACCTTCCAGTCCATATGCACGTACGCTTAAAGTCTACGAGCGTCCCTGAGTACCTGCCGTTTTGGGAACATGAAAAGGAAAACGGCTGAGCAATACGCTCAGTGCACGGATGTACAATAAAGCATGAATAATATAAGCATATAAGCATATAACAGCGGAAGAAACTAAGTCCCGAATAACCCGGTTAAGTCTTAGTAAAACTGGTTTTTATAGTTTGAAAAGCCTTATGTTTATCTTGTAAAAACTGTTTAACATATTTTACCATTAGCCAATATAGGTCATGAAAATCCACCGTGCATGAATACTTGGAGGGGTGACCTCATCATGCAAATTAGAGGGGCTGCCTCTAATTTAATATACTGGTTTTTGGGTAGGAGGGATCAGCTCCTTGTGAAGGATGCAAGGCACACACCACATTCACACTGAGTAATCTGCTGAAAAACATGTAACTAGGATGCACCCATACGCCCCACATGATAAATATAATAATATGGCCAAAAGCTGAAGGGACGCCACGAGCAATCACTCCGCCGTGGGGAAGTCATAACGCCAGTGCCTCTAGTGTTATGGTTATGGTACCTCCATAATTAGGTGAAACTGGTCATGCATGTATATGGCTTCAGGTATTGTAATTAAACATAAGCAATCAAACATATAAACTTATACTATGGGAAAACAGTTGGCTGCATACGGGGAATCCTAATAAGGAAAGAATGTCCATACTGAAAGGACGGGAATCCGTACCTTATGTCCAGTGAACGAAGAAGACGAACGGAAGAGAGTCCTACCTCGGTATCACTAATGCTACATAAATACATACGTGTATAAGTATCTGATTACTAAATACGTAACTGGTTTTATATCATATCTTAGTTTGTTTTATACGTTCATGTCATGTTTTACTGTTTTAAGCTTTATACTGTGTTTATTTTATATTCTGTCTATTCTGATTAAGTATTACTTGTATTTCATGTATTATTATACTTGTTGTGTAATAATGAGTAACTTTCTAAAAATAGCAGGTTTCCTAAAATAGAAAGTTTCCAAAAATAGAAAGTTACCAAAAATAGAAAGTTTCCAAAAATAGAAAGTTTCGAAAAATAGAAAGTTTCCAAAATAGAAAGTTTCCAAAAATAGAATTACTGCTTAAAATAGATAAGTTTCTAAAAATAGAAAGTTTCCATAAATAGATTAGCTGCCTTAATTAAATAAGTTTCAAAAAATAAAAAGTTTCCATAAATAAATATAAGCTGGTTAAATAAGCTAATTATATAAGCTTAAGTGTTTTCTGATTATTATTCTAAGTCATGTAGTTATAAAGTATAGTTTATTAATTATTACATGTAAATTAAATAAACTATAGGTTAAAAGTATTTAATTAAATATATCATGATTTTAATTAAATAAAGGTAAAATACTTAAGTTAAAACATGCATTATTAACTAATAATATAACCTAAGTCATGTTAATTAATTAATTATAGTCATGGTTTTAATAATTAATTAATTATAAAGTCTAATAAAATATAAATACTTAGATTAAAATTCATGATCTAATAATTAACTTTATAACCTAAGCCATGTAAATTAAATTAATCATGTCATGTTTTATTAATTTAATTTTAACACATAACTAGTAAAATCATAAACCTTAAAAATAATTTATGAACCGGACCCGTAACTAAAAATGTGACAACCCAAAACCGAGGTCATTGCTTAATCTTATTTTACGATTATTTTTGAAAATTTTGGATGAGTTTGAACGATAATTATTTTTGGAGGTTTATGTTTAAACCGATGTTGGAAGGTCTATATTTAATATTTATTAAGTATAAGGAGTATTAGAAAGTGTGATATCGACGGATGCCAAATATTTTAAGTCTTATTGTCGGTTGTTCGATTTTTGTCATTTTTGAGGTTTTATTTTAAATGACGTGTTAAGTCGAGTCGAGAGTCGATATTATTATTTTTGAGGTACGTTTTAAATTTTTAAAAGTATCTTTATGAAACCCGAGGCCCGTAAATATTTTCAAAATTGACTAATAGTTATTTCCCGCTTTTTAGCTAACTATTTTCATTTTTAGCCACAACTATTGCCAAATTGCAACCAAGGTCCCTCCACCACTATATAAAAAGCTTAAACAAACACACACTTCATAAAATTCCACTCAAAAATTTCATCATCTCTTTCTTTCTCTCTCTATTTGCCGAAAAACCACCCACCATCACAAACACATACATTTTCAATTTTTACTCAAGTTTGAAGATGATTTGAGCTAAACTAAAGCTAGACACACTCTTAGAATTGATCAAGGATCACATTGGTGTAAGAATTTTACACATGCAAGGCATTTTTATTTTTTGATGTTGGTAGGTAGAAACCATGATCATGCATGGTGTTTTTGCCATGATCAATGGTGATTGTTGCAAGAATCTTGTTAAAAACTTCATTTTGATTCAAAGACTTTAATATTGATGATGATTTAGATGTTATGGATCATATATGTTGATGTTAGGGTATAGAAATGATCATTTCTATGGTTGGTTTTGATCAAAAAGTTGATTTTGTACAAGATTTTGGTAGTCATTTTATAACAGTAAGTAAACAGTAAAATCCGAATTTTTATGTTTTTAAAGTAGCTTAACTTATAGCCTAGGATTGTAGATAATTTTATTAGCTTCGATTTGATATAAGGTAGAGCTTCTAGCTCCAAACGAGCGCGAAGTTATGATGATTTGAATGAACGTGTACCGGGAGACGAGTATCGGCACTACAAATAGTTGTTGTCGATATTTGGATCGAATATCGGGGACTCTAAATGGAAGTTTTGAAATGTGTAACCTACTGATAATGAGGTGTTTACCTTAGAGGTTGAGTTTACTTTAAAACACGAGTGTCGGTTTTGTAAACAGAGTCGTTTAAATAAGTTAAAACGGTTGTATGAAAAATTAACGTAAATCTGTCGGGATTTTGTAGTTTGAAAATGAGTCGGGTAAAGGACTTTAAAAGTAAATTTATTTGATAAACTTGTAGGAGGACTTTCTATATATAGTAAGTTAGATTATCGAGTCGTTTCATAAATGTTTGACAAGTTTAAAAGGGGTAAATAAGCTCATGTAGTATGTACCGACGGATTTTATTAAAAGTGTAAATTGGTAAAGTAAATGTGTAGTATAGTATAATGAAGTTATTTATATCGTTTTCTCTTGAGTTTATTGTGACTTTATGAGTTTGAGTTTGATGTTGTTATGTATTATTTATTTCTCGAGTCATTATTAATGAACGCGCCTTATTTGATAGGTAGCGGTTCTCGTGTTTGAAAGGCATCCATTATCATCGACGATCATCTCGCTAGATCTCTTATACTAAGGTGAGTATGTAGCCTTGATTTTTATGCTAGCTACTAAATGGTTTATACCCGCGAGGGGGATACATGCTATTTGAAAATAAATGAAGTCAAGTCATGAGTAATTGTTGGACCCGAATGTTGCCTAAAGTTGAATTCATTGTATTGAGTAACTTGTTGCTAAAGACCCTAAATTCATGAGCCGTTAACTATCTTCTGACTTGATGTTGTGAGTCGGGAATAGCCGCTTATTCTAATCATATTATTATTGGGTTGACCACCCTATCTGAGACCAGGGCATTACGTTGAGTAACCCGCTGGGAAGGATAATTTTACGTGAATAAGATTGTGGTTTTCTAGCAACTGATACCCTAGAGGGGCAATGGTTTTATTCTAGTCATGCCGGCATTTGGCGTGGGTGACTATTTGGTTAAGGGGTCGGTGTCATGAGCTTAAATACAATGTTTTATTATTATTGCCTTGAATATAGATTGTGTGTACGACAATTCTATAAATGATTATGATTGATTTTCTTCTTGTGTTCAAATGTGATTTGATAAACCTATAGACTCGCTCAAATGACTCGTTTTATGCATGTATTTCAGGTAATAGGAAGTGATGGAGCATGGAGCTTTGCTGTGGAGGTTGTGGCTTGGCTTTTGGAAGAATGTTGGTCTAAAAACTGTTTCTACCTTTTACTGTTGAACAATTTACTTTATGTTGTGTACTGTACTAAACTTGTGTTGGTTGTTGGTCGAGATCCATGGGGACTAAACGCTTTACTCTGGTGTCGTGTCAGTACAATCATGGGATGAAATTTATGTTTTAGACCATTTATGAAAATCATGTTTATATTTTATGTGTAAATGTCTCACTTTTGAGTCGTTCAATATACCTTGTGTGATGATGCTTGTGTCTAGCACCCAATTGTGTATTTCCGCTGCGCAATGTAAATTGGGGGTGTTAGAGATTGGTAATCAGAGCTGCAAGTAATAGAGAACTGGGTCGATTTTGAAAATTGTCCTAAACTATAACTTTGGTGTCGAAAGTATTTATTCTTGAAAAGCACACAACTCCTCTGCAACGCTCCGGTAAGATCACTTTTAGTTTTGTTTTGCATTGTAGATGTATCCCTCATAACTGAAATGATTTCCCGAGTATTTATTAAGTAAATACTATGATATTGTATTGGAATTATTGAAAGTACGCTGAGTGCTTGTCAGTATCATATTTATTTTTTTTGCGAGCATTGCATAAACATCATTTGCATTGTGTTGCATAGCATGGATAATGTATGACATTTGCATGATCATTGGATACTAATTATTATTTTATTAACAATGACCTTAAGTATCCTTGAACCCTTATAATTGTAGAAAATGGCTGGTTTACCTCGTGAGGATGGATGGATTGATATGACTAATGTAGTGGATGGTGAGGAAGTAGATAACTTTGGTGCTAGTGACGATGAGGAGCCTTTTGAGTTTTAGATGATTGTAGTTGGTCAGACAAAGCCTGAGTTGATACAAGGTAGATATGTTCCAACGGTTAATGTTGTGCCACATACTGTTCCAGATTGTCAGCGACCTGTTGTTCGTTCTTCGACTCCTACTTGTGATGCTTATATTAGCAGTTTGCCTGGGATTGCATTTGCTAGCGGTGATGTTCCTGTTGAGTCGAGTAGGGCTGCTAGTGCTCGATCTATTCATGATGGTATTCCTAAGGTTTATTGTCCAGGTCCTAGGTCTTATGATGATATTTTCTTGTTTCTTAAGAAGTTTGATAGGTCCTTGTTTGAAAGGTATTTGGTTGAGACCCGTGTGATTAGGAGGTTTGAGCAGAATGAGAAAAAGTTTGACAGGTTTGTTGGTAGTGTGAGGAGATCAGAGTTTGTTAGGGCAAGGGAAATGGATGAAGTTGTAAGATTAAGATCAATGGTGCTGAATTTGAGTGGGCAAGTTGAAAGGTTACGTAGAGAGCAAGAAAAGAATGCAAAGTTGAGTGCATGGGGTTTGCCGATGATATCTTTTCCTAGTCGAGGTGTTGTGATTCGTGATGTGCCGAATCAGGTTGAAGCTCGAGTGTTGGTGAAGCTAAGTGAAGGAAGTAGTCGCAAGGGGAAGGAAAAAGTGGAGGAAGAATCTGAGGATGATGATAGCAGCAGTGATGACGAGCCGATGTACAAGAAGCTGTGGGGATCTGATGTTTAGTTCTTTATGTTGTTTTATTTAGCCTTGTTGTAATAGAACTTATGTAGACTCGTACTGTAGTTTGTGATGAAACTTAATGACTTTTAAGTTTGCTGTGATGAAGGATTG
Source organism: Glebionis coronaria (assembly GCA_025667525.1). Lineage (NCBI taxonomy): Eukaryota > Viridiplantae > Streptophyta > Magnoliopsida > Asterales > Asteraceae > Glebionis > Glebionis coronaria. The sequence continues at coordinate 419,016,446 of CM046880.1, forward strand.
TAGTGACATTACTTGTCACAATTTTGTGGAGATTTTCCAAAGCAATCCAAAATTACCTTCATGACTTATGATTTGTCTTATTAGTTCTTATGTGAATTGGTTAATGATTCATTGTGAATTGTGTTGTTGGTGCATGTAGTATCCATGTTACATCTTGATAGAGAAATTCTTCTTCTTATCATGATATGAATACTTACTTGTTCTTTTTCTGTTATGGTCATATAGGAAGGAGTTGGGAGGCATTTTTCTGACTTTACTAAATTATTGTTTGGTTAGTTTCCTGTAAACATGCCGCCTAAATTGACGACTGCTACTGTTAATACCATGATTGAGCAAGCTATTGCTAGAGCTTTAGAAGCTGAACGTGCTGTGGATAACCAAGAGGCTGAGAATAGGAATGCTGCTGGTCAGGTTGGAGGGAATGTTGAAAATCAGGTTGGAGGAAATGCTAATGAACAAGCAGAAGGAAATGCTGCGGGACAAGTTAGAGGTAATGCTGCTGTTTAGCAGGTTCAAAAGGAATGTTCTTATGCTAGTTTCATGAAATGTGGACCTACCCAATTTCGTGGTACTGGTGGTGCATTGGAATCAAGGAGGTGGATTGAGAAGATTGAAAGTACTTTTGAAATTAGTGGATGTTCAGAAGCTAGTAAGGTGAAATTTGCTGCAGCTACTTTTCAGGATGATGCATTGAGTTGGTGGAATAGTCAGGTAGCTACTGTGGGGTTGGTTGAAGCTAATGCTAGAACATGGACTGTGACCAAGGGACTGTTGATTGCTAAGTTTTGTTCTGAGGAAGAGTTAGGTCAGTTGGAAGATGAATTGAGGCATTTGGTGCTGAGGAACAATGATATTGTAGCTTATACAAGGAGATTTTCTGATTTATGTTTGTTGTGTCCTGATGCGTTTGCTGATGACCGTAAGAAGATGAAGTAGTATATTAGGGGTTTATCTAGTAATATCAAGGGAGAAACTACTTCGTAAAAACCCAAGTCATTTGATGAAGCTGTTCAAATAGCTCATGCTTTAATGGATGTAAAGCTGCAGGATCGAAAGGATAGTATTGCTGAAGGGAATAAGAGAAAGTGGGAAGCTGTACACTCAAGCCAAGGGCATAATCGAGGTGGTTATCGTAATAACAATAACCAAGGACCGAATAGGAATCAGCAATACAATTTGAGAAGGAATGATGGTGTTCGTGCTGCCACAGGAAATCAAGGTAACAAGGTGAATCCAAAGTGTGGTCGGTGTAATCTGTATCATGTTGGAAATTGTCCACCTGCTTGCAACAAGTGTGGGAAGGTCAGACATAAGATGGCAGATTGTAGAAACAAGGGTGTAGCCACTGGGGCCAATGCTATCAAGGTAGTTTACTGTTCTAGATGTGGAGGCCGTGGACATAAGCAAGGGAACCATCCGAGGGTTGGCATACGACAGGGAGGCAATGTTGCTGCTGTTGCTGCTGGGATTGCTGCTCCAGCCTATGTCGTGGGAGATGCTGACAAACCTCAAGGGCCGAACGTGGTGACTGGTACGTTCTTACTTGATGCTTGTTATGCTAGTGTTTTATTTGATTCTGGATCCGATAGAAGTTTCGTAGATGTTAGATTCAGTCAGCTATTGGATAGAGAACCAGTGAGATTGACAACTAGTTATAATGTAGAGTTAGCTGATGGTAAGGTTGTAAGCACTAGTTCTATACTGAAAGGTTGTTCCTTGAAGTTAGGTAATTATGTGTTTAGTATTGATTTGATGCCCATAGAGTTAGGATCTTTTGACGTGATTATTGGAATGGACTGGTTAGTTGGTAATGGTGCAGTAATTGTTGTGGAGAAAGATTAGTTCAGATACCGCTAAGGAATAGGGTATTGACTGTGAAAGGTGATGAATGTACTTCTCATTTGAGAGTTGTTTCTTGTTTAAAGATGATGAGGTATATAGAAGCAGGTTGTGATGTGTTTCTTGCACAGATAAGTAATGATGGTGTGAATGAAAGGAAATTGGAGGATGTGCATGTGATTAGAGAGTATCCTGAGGTTTTCCCTGAGGAATTTCCAGGATTACCGCCGCATCGTGAAGTGGAGTTTCGTATTGATTTAGTGCCGGGTGTTGCGCCTGTCGCTCATGCACCGTATCATTTAGCTCCATCTGAGATGAAAGAATTATCTGATCAATTGAAGGAATTGATGGATAAGGGATTTATTAGACCGAGTTCATCGCCATGGGGTGCTCCTGTTTTGTTGTTAGGAAGAAAGATGGTTCTTTTAGAATGTGTATTGATTATAGAGAGCTTAACAAGTTGACTGTCAAGAATCGGTATCCATTGCCAAGGATTGATGATTTGTTGAATCCTTGCAACTGATCTGGGGTCATGTGTATACTCGAAGATCGATTTGAGGTCTGGGTATCATCAACTGAGAGTTAGGGAAGAAGATATTCCTATAACAGCTTTCCATACTCGATATGGACATTTCGAATTTCAAGTGATGCCTTTTGGGTTAACAAATGCGCCTGCTGTATTTATGGATTTGATGAATCGTGTATGCAAGCCGTATTTGGATGAGTTTGTTATCGTATTCATTGATGATATTCTCGTTTACTCCAAGAGTGAAGAGGAACATGAGAAGCATTAGAGAACAATTTTGGAATTGTTGAAGAAGGAGAAGCTGTATGCGAAATTCTCTAAGTGTGAATTTTGGTTGAAATTAGTGCAATTTTTGGGGCATGTGATTGATAGTGAAGGTGTTCGTGTGGATCCTGCTAAGATTGAGGCTAAGGATTGGTCAGTGTCGAAGACGCCGACTGAAGTTCGCCAATTTCTTGGTTTGGCTGGGTATTATAGAAGGTTTATTGAGAAGTTTTCGTTAATTGCTAAGCCGTTGACTAAGCTTACAGAAAAGAATCGAGTGTTTGAATGGGGATTGGAAGAGGAATCTGCATTTAGTATGTTGAAGGATAAGTTGTGTTCTGCGCCGATATTGTCTTTGCCAGAAGGATATGAGGATTTTGTAGTGTACTGTGACGCGTCTCATAAAGGATTTGGAGCTGTATTGATGCAAAGGGAGAAAGTAATAGCGTATGCATCAAGACAATTGAGGAAGCATGAAGAGAATTATACTACGCATGATTTAGAACTTGGGGCTGTTATTTTCGCTTTGAAGCTGTGGAGACACTACTTGTATGGAACCAAGTGTGTGGTTTTCACTGATCATAAGAGTTTGCAACATATTCTGGATCAAAAGGAACTGAATATGAGGCAAAGAAGATGGGTTGAGTTGCTGAGTGATTATGACTGCGAGATTCGTTACCATCCTGGTAAAGCGAATGTGGTAGCTGATGCACTTAGTAGAAAGGAAAGAGATAAGTATATAAGAGTTAGAGCTTTGGCAATGATGGAAAGTGTTGATTTGACAGAAGCGATATTGAAAGCCCAAACTAATGGATTGAAGGAAGAGAACATTGAGGCAGAAAATTTGGGTAGAATGTTGAAACCATTGTTTGAAGTGAGGTCAAATGGATTGAGGTATTTTAAGAATAGGATTTGGTTACCGTTGTGTCCGTCTGAGGAAGATTCGTTAGGGGTGCGAGATTTGGTGATGAATGAATCTCATAAGTCGAAGTATTCAATACATCCTGGATCGGACAAGATGTATCAAGATCTTAAGAAAGTTTATTGGTGGCCGAATATGAAGGCAGATATAGCACAGTATGTTAATAAGTGTTTAACTTGTGCGAAGGTGAAGGCTGAACATAAGAAACCGCCTGGATTATTAGTGCAACCTGAGATTCCTGAGTGGAAATGGGAGAAGATTACGATGGATTTTGTGACAGGTTTGCCAAGGACGGCAAATGGTTGTGATATGATATGGGTGATTGTAGATAGATTAACTAAGTCTGCTCACTTTTTGCCAATGAAGAAGACAGATAGTATGGAGAGGTTAACAACAGTGTATGTGAAGGAGATTGTTTGTCGACATGGTGTGCCTTTGTCGATAATTTCTGATCGTGATAGTAGGTTTACTTCATAATTTTAGAAGTCTTTGCAGAAAGCGATGGGAACGGAGTTATGTTTGAGTACAGCATATCATCCGGAAACTGATGGACAAAGTGAGAGAACAATTCAAACGTTAGAGGATATGCTTCGTGCATGTGTGATTGACTTTGGAAATGGTTGGGATAAGCATTTTCCATTGGTTGAATTTTCGTACAATAATAGTTATCAATCTAGTATTAAAGCCGCTCCATTTGAAGCTTTGTATGGACGTAAGTGTAGATCACCAGTGTGTTGGAGTGAGGTAGGAGAAAGTCAATTGACTGGGCCTGAAATGATATTTGAGACGACTGAAAAGATTGTGCAAATTAAGAAACGTTTGTTATCTGCCATGAGTAGACAAAAGAGTTATGCTGATAACAGAAGGAAACCGTTGGAGTTTGATGTAGGAGACATGGTTATGCTGAAGGTATCTCCATGGAAAGGAGTAATACGCTTTGGAAAGAGAGGAAAGTTGAGCCCGAGATATATTGGACCATTTAAGATTATCTAAAGGATTGGATTGGTGGCTTATAAGTTAGAATTGTCTGATGAGCTTAAGGCTATTCATAATACTTTTCATGTGTCTAATCTGAAGAAGTGTTTAGCTGAAAGGGATGTGGTGATTCCATTGGAGGAAATTCAACTTGATGATAAGTTGCATTTTATAGAGGAACCTGTAGAGATAATGGATAGGGAACTTAAGAAGTTGAAGCATAGTAGAATTCCGATTGTGAAAGTGAGATGGAACTCTAGACGTGGGCCAGAGTTTACGTGGGAACGTGAGGATTTCTTTAAGGACAAGTATCCTCATTTGTTAAGGAAGGATTAAGCGCCGCGGACGTCGCTTCTTTTAAGAAGGGGGGGGGGGTGTGACAACCCAAAACTGAGGTCATTGCTTAATCTTATTTTACGATTATTTTTGAAATTTTTGGATGAGTTTGAACGATAATTATTTTTGGAGGTTTATGTTTAAACCAATGTTGGAAGGTCTATATTTAATATTTATTAAGTATAAGGAGTATTAGCAAGTGTGATGTCGATGGATGCCAAATATTTTAAGTCTTATTGTCGGTTGTTCGATTTTTGTCATTTTTGAGGTTTTATTTTAAATGACGTGTTAAGTCGAGTCGAGAGTCGATATTATTATTTTTGAGGTACGTTTTAAATTTTTAAAAGTATCTTTATGAAACCCGAGCCCCGTAAATATTTTCAAAATTGACTAATAGTTATTTCTCGCTTTTTAGCTAACTATTTTCATTTTTAGTCACAACTATTGCCAAATTACAACCAAGGTCCCTCCACCACTATATAAAAAGCTTAAACAAACACACACTTCTTAAAATTCCACTCAAAATTTTCATCATCTCTTTCTTTCTCTCTCTATTTGCCGAAACACCACCCACCATCACAAACACATACATTTTCAATTTTTACTCAAGTTTGAGGATGATTTGAGCTAAACCAAAGCTAGACCCACTCTTAGAATTGATCAAGGATCACATTGGTGTAAGAATTTTACACATGCAAGGCATTTTATTTTTTTGATGTTGGTAGGTAGAAACCATGATCATGCATGGTGTTCTTACCATGATCAATGGTGATTGTTGCAAGAATCTTGTTAAAAACTTCATTTTGATTCAAAGGTTTTAATTTTGATGATGATTTAGATGTTATGGATCATATATGTTGATGTTAGGGTATAGAAATGATCATTTCTATGGTTAGTTTTGATCAAAAAGTTGATTCTGTACAAGATTTTGGTAGTCATTTTATAACAGTAAGTAAACAGTAAAATCCGAATTTTTATGTTTATGGCTTAACTTATAGACTAGGGTTGTAGATAATTTTATTAGCTCCTATTTGATATAAGGTAGAGCTTCTAGCTCCAAACGAGCGCGAAGTTATGATGATTTGAATGAACGTGTACCGGGAGACGAGTATCGGCACTACAAATAGTTGTTGTCGATATTTGGATCGAATCTCGGGGACTCTAAATGGAAGTTTTGGAATGTGTAACCTACTGATAATGAGGTGTTTACCTTAGAGGTTGAGTTTATTTTAAAACTCGAGTGTCGGTTTTGTAAACGGAGTCGTTTAAATAAGTTAAAACGGTTGTATGAAAAATTAACGTAAATCTGTCCGGATTTTGTAGTTTGAAAATGAGTCGGGTAAAGGACTTTAAAAGTAATTTTATTTGATAAACTTGTAGTAGGACTTTCTATATATAGTAAGTTAGATTATCGAGTCGTTTCATAAACGTTTGACAAGTTTAAAAGGGGTAATAAGCTAGTACATGTAGTATGTACCGGCGGATTTTATTAAAAGTGTAAAATGGTAAAGTAAATGTGTAGTAAAGTATAATGAAGTTATTTATATCGTTTTCTCTCGAGTTTATTGTGACTTTATGAGTTTGAGTTTGATGTTGTTATGTATTATTTATTTCTCGAGTCATTATTAATGAACGCGCCTTATTTGATAGGTAGCGGTTCTCGTGTTTGAAAGGCATCCATTATCATCGACGATCATCTCGCTAGATCTCTTATACTAAGGTGAGTCTGTAGCCTCGCTTTTTATGATAGCTACTAAATGTTTTATACCCGCGAGGGGGATACATGCTATTTGAAAATAAATGAACACAAGTCATGAGTAATTGTTGGACCCGAATGTTGCCTAAAGTTAACTATCTTCTGACTTGATGTTGTGAGTCGGGAATATCCGCTTATTCTAATGATAGTACTATTGGGTTGACCATCCTATCTAAGACCAGGGCATTACGTTGAGTAACCCGCTGGGAAGGATAATTTTACGTGAATAAGATTGTGGTATTCTAGCAACTGATACCCTAGACGGGCAATGGTCTTATTCTAGTCATGCCGGCATTTGGCGTGGGTGACTATTTGGTTAAGGGGTTGGTGTCATGAGCTTAAATACAATGTTTTACTATTATTGCCTTGAATATAGATTGTGTGTACGACAATTCTATAAATGATTATGATTGATTTTCTTCTTGTGTTCAAATGTGATTTGATAAACCTATAGACTCGCTCAACATTATTGTTGACTCGTTTTATGCATGTATTTCAGGTAATAGGAAATGATGGAGCATGGTGCTTTGCTGTGGAGGTTGTGGCTTGGATTTTGGAAGAATGTTGGTCTAAAAACTATTTCTACCTTTTACTGTTGAACAATTTACTTTATGTTGTGTACTGTACTAAACTTGTGTTGGTTGTTGGTCGAGATCCATGGGACTAAACGCTTTACTCTGGTGTCGTGTCAGTACAATCATGGGATGAAATTTATGTTTTAGACCATTTATGAAAAGCATGTTTATATTTTATGTGTAAACGTCTCACTTTTGAGTCGTTCAATATACCTTGTGTGATGATGCTTGTGTCTAGCACCCAATTTCCGCTGCGCAATGTAAATTGGGGGTGTTAGAAAAAACCATGAACCGGACCCGTAACTAACACCATAACCCGAACCACGTCGGGTTTCCCCTTGGTTTTGCTGCTGCCGTGGGACCACCCCATACCGAGACCATATGGTCTCGGTGATGGGTAATAAGCCAAGCCGAGACCCCTATGGGGCTCGGTTAGGCGTCGGCTAGACCACAAACACCCCTAAACCATTGATTTGATTTACCCCATGATCATTAACATGTTCTAATAATTGTTTTTAATTAGTTTTTAAAAACATCATGATTTTATGTGATTCATTAAATCAAAACATAAAAGAAAAGGTTAAAAAGGTTATACCAATTACGTGAAACAAATGAGGATGAACACACGCGAATCCTTGCAAAATATCCAAGATCAAAATCAACCCGAAACACCCTTGTGGTGTTGTATATCCGGCGGCCAAAGAGGACAAGGAAGAAGGAAGAAAACTTTTAGGGTTTTAGTTATTTTCTAGATTTGTAAATAATAAAACAAGTTTTTACCTTAACCCCCTTGTTAGTTAATTTTGCATGGGCTAAGCCCATGTCCTTGTGTATGCCGCGGGTAGGGGGCCCCACATGGTGACTTACGTGTTCTAATTAATTATAAATCGTGACTTAATATATTTATTCGTGTTCGTAATAAATATATATACGTAAATAATATTATCTCGTGATTAAATTACGTTCATCATTTCATGATAGCATGTTCGTGATTATAATTATTATTTGAATAATTATCGTGTGTTCATACGTAATAAATACTTATCGTGTTCTAACACGTACGTAATACTTAAAATTCTTATACGTGAAACGTAACGTGCTATAAAAAGGAAAGTTCTAATCATATACATACGATCTTAAGGGCACTATTTAGGTTGCTTCTTTCCTTACTCTTTAACTTATATTTACATTCTTGCATTTCATTCAATTGTCACTTATCATTGTTAATGCATTTAGAATTGAAACTAAGCATTATGCAACTAGCTTTCAAGTAGAAGTTAGTTTTGACACAAACCTAATTGAAAGAATTTTAATTAGGACATTAATCGAAGTGAAACTATTCAACCCCCTTCTAGTTTCTACATATTTTGTACCTTATTTCTATAAATCAAACATGATGAAGTGAGTAACATTTGTGATAACAATTGGTATCATAGCTGACCGAGGGTTTTTCCTTTTCGTGTTTGCTTATATTATGGTGTTGATGGCTTATTCAGCTTACTTTCTGCTTATGTTTTAAGCTAGAAAAAAGTTTTAAGCTAGAAAAAAGTCAAATGGTGTTTGGTTAATCAGTCTATGCGGCCAAATTTTTCTTTAATCCAATATGTCCAAAAGTCCCATATTTTTTGTTATCTTAAACCGTTCCTGGCCAACCATTCTTAGAGAGGAAGGTGTGGTGACGAGCTGGTGCTCACCGGTCCGAGGTGGCACCTCGTCGGCGCTCGTCGAGCCTCGTTGCCACACCGACCCCCCCTCTACGACGAGAGGATTTCGGTTTCGCGAAATCTTGACGACGAGAAGTAAGTGGGATATATAGCCGTTGGCTATTAAACGGTAACATTTTTATTAATAATTTTCTTTTCTTATATATAATCCTGATATTCTTATTTTTAACACACACACAACTAAAATCTCTCTTTCAAACAACAAACCTTATACAAAAAACGGAGAACGAATGGTCGGGTGAAGAAGATATGAACGATTTAGATTACATAACCCAACTTGAAGAAGAAGAAGCAGAAGAAGAAGCTGAGGTAATACGAAAGCGTAGATACATTAACCGTCAATGTGAAATCGCTGAAGCACGGTTGCTAGAAGATTACTTCGGCCCGTATCCAAAGTATCACGAGGAGTATTTCCAGAAGCGGTATCGAATGCGATGTTCTCTTTTCTTAGAGATTGTTCAAGGTATTGAAAATTACAATCAAACAAATAATCCTCTACCCAAACACTTTTACTTTTTTACTAGCCGCATTGATGCAACGGGTTTAAAAAGTTTTAGTGTAATTATAAAATGCACATCTGCCATACGCCAATTGGCGTTCGATACACTGCCAGATTCATTAGATGAATACTTGCAAATGGGTGCACATTGCGTACGCGATTGTCTTGATTACTTTTTGTTTTCCGTAATGGATTTGTTTCAAGCCGAATTTTTAAGAAAACCCACACCATCTGACATTCAAAAGCTATATGCCGCTCATAATACGATTCATGGGTTTCCCGGGATGCTTGGTAGTATAGATTGTATGCACTGGGAATGGATTAATTGTCCGAGATCATGGCACGGCCAATTTGGTAGAGGGGATAAAAAATACCCAACCATAATACTAGAGGCTACTGCATCATACGATTTGTGGATTTGGCATGCATTTTTCGGGGTTGCAGGTTTAAAACAATGATATTACCGTTCTCAATCATTCACTTTTGGATGGTAATGAACCCGAGGTCGCGTATGTTGTAAACGGGCAAACTTTTCGTAGAGGGTACTACCTTGCAGACGGTATTTACCCACAATGGTCAGCTTTTGTGAAATCATTTAGTATTGCACGCGATGAAAAAACAGCTTTTTTCAAACGCCGTCAAGAAGGTGCCCGAAAGGATATTGAAAGGGCTTTTGGTGTCTTACAAGGGAGATGGCGTATTATTGCTCAGCTAGCGCGTCAATTTACTGTGAACAAGTTACGTAGAATCATGTACACCTGCATCATATTACACAACATGATTTTGAAAAATCAAGGGGGTGCGATATCTGAAGCTGTAGAAATGTATGTTTGTCCACAGCCAAATATATTAAGGACATGGGTCGAGCGTTGTGAAATACGTCAAAGACAACATAAAGAACTTCGTGATAAGCCGACACATTTAAGGCTTCAACGTTGTCTTATTGACCATATTTAGGAGCATCGTCAACTCAAAATTAGTAGTTTATATTAATTGTTGTGTTTTTTTAATTTTTTTTCGTATCGTAATTTTTTTAATCCGTATTTGTAATTTTTATTTCCGTATTTGTAATGTTTTATTTGAGTGAAATAATTTTTTTTGTGGGAAAATGAAAAAAATAAAAAATAGAAGATAGTGGTGGGGCCCAAATGAAGAGGGATTGGGTGTGTTGTGAGTGAAGGGGGTATTTTGGTTAGTTGTGTTGGTATGATGTGACGCTGAGTTGGCAGGTGACTAGGAAAAAAATTGAGGGGTAGGCTTGTTGCCATACCTTCCTCTCTTAATGGTGTCTGGTGGTTTTAACAACTTTTTTGAGATGTTGTAAAAAGAAAAAAAAGGCGGTCAAACTTTTTCTGGTTCCTGCTTATCGAAACAACTTTTAAGCTTATTTTTTTGCTTTTCGTGATCTATTGATTTTTTTTTTTGTGTTGAAGATGATATAAAAAAGGACAGATCTAAGAAAAAAAAATACCAGATCCACCATTTTCGGACAAAATAGCAGTTTTGAAAATTACTGAGATGGTGATTTCTTAAAAATTTCTGAGTTAGTGAAAACCCTATTTTTTGAGATGGTGATTTCTCAAAAATTTCCGAGATGGTGACTTTGAAAAATTTCCAAGATGATGCATTAACTTAAGTGACCTCAAGGATCAATTATACGAAACACAAATACCATCACTGATCTGTGAGAATGTTCACTTCTCTTTTAAATATTCGAAATATTTAAAGAAAGAACAAAACAAAGTTGTTTCATTCAATTATTTTCTTCGATTTAAATGTAAAATAAAACAAAAGACCACATGCAATCTTACCCGAGACCCTTTGTAGTAGGATCTTGAAGACATCGGCTTCTTGGTTCTTGGCACCTTAGTGGCTCAAAATGAATGAAGCAGATGGGGGTTTTGAGAAGTTTAATTGATTTGTGATGTTTCGATCATGAGGGTTTTTTTTATCTTTGATGTTAGATTTAAGATTGGTTGATTCATCTTGATCTTGGTAGAAAGATGAGATGAGATTGATTTTTATGCTGAAAGAGTTTGGTATATATGAGATGAAGGAAAGAGGCAGAGAAAAATATGAGTTATGATTAGGTTTGAGTAATGAGGATAATTAGGGTTGTGATACTTATATATCCTTATCTTGTACTGTCGGGTATGCTAGATCACATGGTCGAATTTCTCTAATCCGGTTATAGTGGATTTAATTATCCATTAAATGAAATTGAATTTGAAATGGGTCGAGTGAACCATCAAAAGGCAATGGGCTGATTGATGCTAGTGACAAGAAAATGTATGGGCCAAGCACAATGAACTAAAACGCCGGATTTAGAAGTTTATTTGGTTGGTTATTTAGTACTAATCGGCTATTGTAATATGTTGCTTGGGTTGCGTCTATTATTTTTCATTCATTTGGTCCAATGTTATATCATTATGTGGTCAGGTATCCTTCGTATTTCAAACAAAATTGCTTCAACGATAAAGAAAATTTTCCGGTTGATACACTAATTTTCTCACCGCGGAGGTCGATCCGCGCATCAGTTGGGCATGAGACTGAAGTTGAGCTTAAACGACAAATTATCTAGACAAATTTTGTTCCTTAACGACAATTCATTTCATAATCTGTTCTAGTTAACGACATTCAAACACAACACCAAGCAAACAAAACACTTAACGCTAAAACGATCCGATATAAGATTCACTTAAATGACAAACGACTAGTTTTGATTCTTCAAAGACAAGTGACCACGAAGTGGATTTGGTATTCCTTATTTGAAGTTGAAGTGGGATTTCATAAAGGCGTCTACTTATTTCATCATCGAGCCTTCCTTCTATTTTCTACCCCTTTTCTTTAAACCTAGTCTATTGATTGATGACTTGCTTGGGCGATAAAATTTATGATTGAGAATTTAAGTATCTAGTTTCCAGTGTCAAAGGGTGGATGGTCGAAGACATGGATAACTATTTTTTGGGAGCTTTGATGCAGTTCTCAGTGTCACACACAGTTGCAGTTGTGGATAACTTCAAGAGGTGTTGTACTTCTTATACTTTGGACATAGGGTATAAGGTACTTAGAGACTTGTTTCTGCACCATTCATCAATCAACGAAAGTGCAAGATTAGGTAACAAAATTAGGGGATTGTACTTCAGTTTCAAGTTTTGGATATCGGGTTTACTTCACTAGTGGTCACTACATATAGCCTACAGAATATGAGGTTGGTAAGTTAGACATAGAGATGTAAAAAGGAATCAATTCTCACGGGATATTTTTAAGTTACATAGCGACAATGGTACTATATAGTCTAAGCAAAATTTTCAAAGTTTCTCAATGACTTTCAAAGCTTTTCAAGACATTTTCTTAAGATAAAGAACTTTTCGAGTATATGGACGTCCACGATAATGATGCTTCCGAGAGTTCGAAATCATCATGGGGGAAGATCGTGTACCTTAAAGTAATCGGGTCAACTTCCAGAGGAAGTAGTGTACATGAAATGGTATCTACTTCACTTTATATGATTTTTATGAATTTATTTGCAGGCATGAGAAGAATTGTTGCTGATTTCTTGCGTGTTACCCCAAATGGATTATCACCTTAAACCAAACGACATGTAACAGTATAGAAGCAGTATTGTTAGGTGTCGTTCTAATACAAATTTCCGATGCGCACTTAAATCGATGAGCTTGAAGATTGTTCAAACTACATCAAAGTGTCAGAATCTGCTTAAGATACGGATATTGGTTTGGGGGAAGCTGATTCATAAACTTCGTCAAAATAGAGTCTATGAATAAAGATTTTTAAGACATGCTGCATGAATTGGGGGAAGTTAATCCAAATCATGCCTATTACAATTGTTCCACAACAAGCAAAGACGGAGAGGATTCAAGGTGAGGTAGAAGTTACGAAGACCAGAAGACTTGAAGACTCATATATCAATTAGTTTAGCAATCTCTATAAATCCTCACATGTCGTAGAGGAATGACCTCTCAGTGAGGGAGATTGTTAGCCACAATATATGGAGTTAAACAAGAAGACTTATAAGACATCCTTAGCAATGGAAGTGCCTTGAAAGACTTTATTTTGTTGCATTTGTAGTTGTTAGGAACATTGTAAGTAATTCTGTATGTCTCCACATTAAGGGAAGATTGTTAGCCCTAAAATGTGAGCGTCATTTACGGAATTACATTAGTTTAATATAGTAGAGACTAGTATCGTCACATGTTATAAGTGAAATACACCTGAGCTATATATACCCCTCCATACTTCCATGGAGGAGTGAGGATTGTCATTTTGTGTATTTTGTTTCTCTCTATATAATACACACACATCTTTTTTCCCTTTTACTTTCTCTCTCTAAAATGTCTAAACACTTATTTTATCATCTCCGGCCTCTAGATCACCTCCAATAGCTTTGAATCTTATATGTTAACAACACTTCTTCAACCTTTTGATTTAGTCTTACTAGCTCATCTTTAAGAGCCTTGTATTTGACCTTGTAAGCTTTCTTCTTTTCAAGGTCCGATCGAAATGGTTTGTTTGATCTAGAAGAAAGGTAGAACTTGTTTCTTCCATTTGAAGTGTTAGTTCATGGGTAGCTTGGAGAGGAGGTTCTATTAAAGTGACAGTCCTTTTGAAAATGACCTATCTTTCCTCAAGCATAACACGCTACTTTGGATTTGTCTATAGGAACTCTTGAATCTCTCACCCTCCCAGATCTTTTGTAGAATCTCCTCTGTTATACCAACAACGCTCTATCATGTAATTCAACAAGAAATTCTTCATTGCTTCTAGTGTCTTCTTCCATGTCAAAGTTGCTATCCTGAATAAAAGGATTAACAACAAGGGCCTTTGATCTATATGTATTATTAGTAAACCTATCAGCTTCAAACTTATACATAAAGTCAATGAGATCTCCTTCATATCGCATTCAATGATGGATTTCATTATGTGTTTGGGAAGACAAGAGACTGTGATACTGCCACACCCCGACAAGGCGGAAATCGCGAGACGTGGACAAATAGACATTATCATGACACAATGACGTCACAATAGAGAAACAATGTCTAAAGAAGACATTTAATAAAACAAACATAACACAAACGTGTCATGATAACATCTATCCAAAATGCAACATAGAACGCTCACATAATGCAAGTCATAACATAAGTTCAACAAAAGCAAATCCTAAACATAAAGTGTAACACCCCACTTGGATAAGTGGACCATTACATGTATTTATGGCGTGTCATCAAAGCATAAGGTAAATGTCCTAAAACAATAACTGACCATAAAGGAAATACCAGAAACAAACATCGATAATCCAAACATAAGCTCAAAACATGAAAAGTAAATATTGAAGGAAAGGACTAAACAATGTCCAAATAAGCAGAATAATGTAAGAAGTGCATAAAGTAAGAAGTCTGGATAGCTTCCATCCAAATGCACATGCTCCCAGAATCCTAAGAGCGTCCTGATGTACCTGCCGTTATAACATGAAAGGAACTACGGCTGAGCATAACGCCCAGTGAACGGATATAAAGCATGATAAGAAATACTGAAATGAAGTAGATGATAAAATACTGAAGCTGTAAGACTGATAAGTAAAGTTGTAGCGGAAACCTGTGTGAAATCTGAAAAGTCTAATTTATAAATAATAAAGCTGAACTATTATCTGTTAAATATGAAAACATGCATTTACTGTATTTTAATTGCCAAGAGCTTATATAGGTCATGTGCTGAAAGAACTGTTGCATGAATAACTGGAGGGGTGAACTCGTCATGCTGTAGAGGGGTGACCTCTAAATAATGTGCTGGGTGGAGGGATCAACTCCAATGTGAAGGATGTAGAGCACACACCACATTCACTTGATAACTGTAAACTGATAGCCTAGGATGCACCCATACGGCCAACTGATAATACTGATAAATGGACAAGTTGAAATAAATGGGACGCTGCGAGGAATCACTCCCTCGTAGAGGAGTCATGACACCGGTGCCTCTAGTGGCATGGTTACGGTACCTCCATAACTAGTACGTAAACTGGTCATGCTTGCATATAAAGCTCAGGCAATTTATTTAGTTATTAAAAAGGATTACTGATAAGCTTTAACATATACTGGGGAAAAAAATTTGGTTGCAGACGGGGAATCCTAATCATGTATAAAAGGAAGTCCTTATTGAAGGACGGGAAATCCCTACCTCGTATCCCGTAATAAAATAAGAATGAAATCTGAAGCATCTACTCCGACTTCACAGATACTACATAAATAAGGAACGTGAATGAGTTGTCTGATTACTATTTAATGTTACCGATTTTTATTGTTCTTACTTAAATTTATTTATTCTGGTATTACTGTTTGTATATAAACTGATAATATCTGACTATTCGATAATATTACTGATTAACGTATTTTCTGAATTTCCTGGTTACTGTGTAAAATATAATCTGGCATTACTATAAATAGTAACACGCTATAATAAGAAAGTTGCTAGCATTAGAAGGATTTCTAAATTCGATCCTATGAAAATATTAAATAAATCATACGTTTAAAAATAGTTAACGAGGTAAAATAATATCAATTAAATTTTTATGAAATAATTAATAAAATCGACCGTTTAATAAATCTATCTATGAAACGCCTTATAAAAGGATTTAATTAATATGATTTATTTCCCCGCCCTTATAATTATTAGTTATCCCGAAAAAAACCCGTGCTACAATATTTTCCCGAGACACCCACGTCTCGGGTTAACCAAACCGGGCCCACTACGTGGTTCCCCTGCTGTTAATCTAGTTCCCACTGCTTTTATATTTAAAGTTCCCACTGTTTTAATAGTTAAAGTTCCCACTGTTAGTGCAGTGGTTCCTACCGCTAGTGCAGTGGTTCCCACTACTAGTATATATTTCCCACTGTTAGTATATATTTCTCACTGTTTTCACTATTGTCAAACCCAAACACCCCTTTACTGTCTGTACCCACTGTCCAGCAAACCAAACACCCCCTGGTGGCTATTTGTTGTTGTCGTCACACCACAACCCCATTTGGGGTTTGTTTCGGTCTGGACACCAAAAGAAAACCACCGAGACCATATAGGTCTCGGCTGTGTACACTCAAGACCCACCGAGAGTTAATACAACTCTCGTTTTTCGTGCAATAAAATCAAACCCGACTGATTAAATTGGTTTTACAAGTTTCATACTCAAGATTCACGAGTTCATGCTATGAACTTCTAGAATTCGTGATCAAAGAAAAGAGAACGGGTCATTACCTTGAACGTGGTTGTTAGGACGAATGAAGGACATACACTAATCAGTTGCTAAAAATTTTCGAAACCCCCTTTCTTCTTTGTCCTATCTGTCGGCAGCCACAAGAAGGAAAACTCGCAACCCTATTTTTTGTGTTTACTGTAGTGACAAAAAGGGGTGGTAACCACCTGTTTCTTTTTTTTCTTGTTTTGGGTAGTGGGCCGGGCTATAAGCCCATATCTCTTTTTTTGTTTCTTGTTTAAACACCACCAGCCCATAGTAACTTGTATGGTTTCCATTGTAGTATCCTGTTAAATTTCTAAGCTTATGAACAATCCCAATAAACGTTAATAAAAGTTATTTCATGTAAATTATTATTTTGATTCTTTTTGAATTTTATCGTTTATGAATTATAGTCATTTTATGACTAACCCGCGATAATGAATCGTAATCATTATTAACGTGTCGTTCGTTAAGCACGTTAATGTCCGTCGAGCTTAGAATTAATATTGAAATATCAACGTTCTCCGAATGTCGATGTTTTTATTTCATATTGATAGTTTATTTTTCGTCCTTTACGCGTATTTTTTTAAATCGCGTAACTCTCAAAATATCGGGTTCCGATAATACCCGCTTTACCAAATTACGGGAAAAGATTTATTATTATCTCATTCCTATGTCTTATATTACAAAACAAAATGATGATGACACGTATCTAAAGATAGATACGTGTTAGTATGTTGCAAATCAACTAGCCACCAATATACCATTACATACTAATCTTGTACTTGTTTTTTTTTCTTTGTTTCTATAACCGTATATTTAACAAGAAAGACTTCATCATCATCATATTTTAATCCACTTTGAGACCATGGGCTGATCTTTAAAGCTCACTAGTACTATTTTCATTAGCTTGAATTTGAGTTATCATAATTGGAATTGAAGTTTAAAGAATTGATCATCTATCTTGTAAAATCCATCATCTTTGTAAGAATTAGCAATCCTTTGTATCATTTTTTTTAAGTAAATCTTATTATTAACTTGTATATTCATGATGATGTAAATGTTATTATGTTAATTCACATGTTTAAGGCATTGTATAAGTGTGTATACATTTTTTTTAACACTAGTAGACTTGTTTGCTAACAAAATAATAGGACTGATTTTGACATCAGTGGTTAAACGTAAGTATTTCAAAACATACAGTGGGTTCTGATATATGAAAGTAGATTAGAATGATAGGCATGTCTTTTGTGATGATTTGGCCGGGTGGCCCGTCTTTTGACGATTCTCGGATAGTGAGTTACGGCCAAAATACAAAACTAGGTTCAGATCTGACCTTCTGTTTTGTGGGCCTGTTTTCTCATAAAATTTATATACCAACCCTTAAATATGCAAAACTAAAAGATGTAGGTATAATCATATAGAATCAGTGTGCATTGGATGATTTCTCAGTTCTTTACGGTTTGAAAATGGCGGCAAAAACGGTTAAACTGACATTGAATGTAAAACGCAGCCTATATTCCTATTGATACAAAGGAGATCTAAGCTATGTTAAAAATGATTTGAGAGATAATGGACTTAGGATCAGTATAGTACACAATAGTGACGTCATTTTTATATAAATAATCCATTTAGAAAATTTATCGTTTAAGTGAAACGACCTAATAAGTAGAGCATGTCAGGAAATTATCAAGATTGAACGATATTAATAAACATAAAAATTGGCTTATTTATCAAAGAGAGATAACATTTTAAAAATTATATATTTTTATTTAAAAGTTTTATAACAAATTTATAAAACTTATACAATGCCTAAAACATATTAAAATACATTATTTGCATAATTATGACTTATTTATCGTACCGAGCCTAAGACGCGTTTCGTCATCTTTAGGTGTCGTGTGATCGTGTATCAGTTGTTGGCGTTTGTTTCCGATTGACGTTTGTGACTATTATATCAAGTGAGTTCATAGCCTCGCTCTTTACCATTTAATTGTTTTATAAATCCCGCGAGGGGGGATACATGCTTGTTTTTAAATTTGGACACAATGATTTGATGGTATGCTTTCCCGGTAGCTATTATGTGTGCTAAGTGCTATATTGCCAAAATTTGGAAAGTCCCTAAAACACATGAACCGTTAACTACTTATGATGGGTAGGCGCTGGTACAGACAAATGGATCCATTGGGGATGGCCCCCACCTAGGCAGGTCGCACCTGTGGGTTGGAGGCTCAGCCAGGTGTGTTGTATGAGAAGTAAGTGGGGTATTAGGCAAGATACCTGACTAGGGCATTATTTATACTTAAGGCTTCGATGTCATGGCTTAGCACAATAGCGTGGTTATATGATATTGTATGTGTTACATTATCACTCGATGAATGAAAACTTGTGTTCAAAAATTGATTGTTTATATAAACATATGGATTCACTCGACCTTTGTGTTGATGTTTTAGCATGTATTTCTCAGGTGTTTAGGTAATGCAAGGATGCAAGATGTCGCATGGAAATGTGTTTTGAAGACTATGCATATGTTATCATTCGAAAGACTTTTGAAAACCTTCTAGTTTGTTTATGTTTATATTATGTACTTATAATGTAGGGACCTGGTGTAACTCTGATAACACTTTTTATTCGAATGATAACTATCTTTTGAAAACGTCCCATATAGAGGTCGTTTTCTATAACTTATGTGATGTGCTATGAAGTAATACCCAAATGACCCGTCCGCTGCCTATCAGAAATATGGGGGTATTACATCCATTTGTTTTTCGACATTAATATTTTTCGTATACTTGTTTTTAGTTCTCGCGTTTTTAATTTTTTTTCTGAAACGAGGTATTTATTTTCTGAATAAAAAACTTACGTAATTACTGAATAACTATTACTAAATTATTGACAAATATTAATTATTTTCTGAATAATTAATTTACTTCACGATTTTAAATAAAGCTGAGACTGTGTAAGTTTAATATTCGTGGATTCTAAACATTGCGTATGTAACACCCCATTTTGGAAATGGAATATTACGCATATCATGGCGTGTCATCAAAGCATACAAGGATAAATGTCTAAGCATTATTCAACCATAAAAGGAAATACCGGAATCAAACATCGGTATCCCAAAGTAAAGCTCATCACACACAAACATAAATACTGTAAAAGGAAGGACGAAACAATGTCCAAAGCAACTGTATCAAAGTAAAGGAAATGCATAAAGTAAAGAAAGACAGTAAAGCTTCCAGTCCATATGCACCTACGTTTCAGATCTACGAGCGTCCCTGAGTACCTGCCGTTTTGGGAACATGAAAAGGAAAACGGCTGAGCAAGACGCTCAGTGCACGGATGTACAATAAAGCATGATATAGGATAAGCATGTAACATATAACAGCGGAAGACTAAGTACTGAGTAAACTGGTTAAGTAACATGAAAACTGGTTTTATAGTTTGAAAAGCCTTATGTTTAACCTGTGAAAACTGTTTTAACATATATATACCATAGCCCATATAGGTCATGAAAAGGTCACGTGCATGAATACTTGGAGGGGTGACCTCATCATGCTGATTAGAGGGGATGCCTCTAATCAATATACTGATTTGGGTAGGAGGGATCAGCTCCTTGTGAAGGGTGCAAGGCACACACCACATTCACCATGATAAACTGAATAAAACATGTAACTAGGATGCACCCATACGCCCCGACTGATATAATAATATGGCCAAACTGAAAAGGGACGCCACGAGCAATCACTCCGCCGTGGGGAAGTCATAACATCGGTGCCTCCAATGCTATGGTTATGGTACCTCCATAACTAGGTGAAACTGGTCATGCTTGTATATGGCTATAGTTTATGCTAAATTAACATAAGCAGTTCAAAACAATAAAACAAATGCTGGGGAAAACAGTTGGCTGCATACGGGGAAATCCTAATAAGGAAGGAATGTCCATACTGAAAGGACGGGAATCCGTACCTCAAGTCCAGTGAAATGAACGGAAGAAGACTCCTACTTCTGGATCACTAACGCTACATGAATACACACGTGTATAAGTATCGATTTACTGATTACGTACTGGGTTCTGTGTCTTGTTATAGCTGATTTGGTATGTTTTAGGTCATGGTTCACTGTTTAAAGCCTTAAACTGTGCTTATCTTGTATTTCTGGTTTACCTGATTAAGTATTACTGGTGTTTCATGTATTAATATACTTACTGTATAATAATAAGTAACTTTCCAAAAATAGCAGGTTTCCAAAAATAGAAAGTTTCCAAAAATAGAAAGTTTCCAAAAATAGAAAGTTTCCAAAAATAGAAAGTTTCCAAAAATAGAAAGTTTCCAAAAATAGAAAGTTTCCAAAAATAGAAAGTTTCCAAAAATAGAAAGTTTCCAAAAATAGAATTTACTGCCTAAAATAGATTAGTTTCTAAAAATAGAAAGTTTCCAAAAATAGATCAGCTGCCTTAATTAAATAAGTTTCCATATATAGAAGGTTTCCATAATTAGATTAGCTGCCTGAAATAGATTGATTTCCATATATAGAAGGTTTCCATAATTAGATTAGTTGCCTTATTTAATAAAGTTTCTATAAATAGAAGTTTCCATAATTAGAATTAAGCTGATTTCATAAGCTAACATATAAGTCTAAGTGTCATAAGCTTACTACTTAAGTCATATGATATAGTGTATAGTTTAATTATTATTTCATGTATTTTAATTAAACTATAGGTTAAGCATTTTAATTAAAGTGTAACATGTATTAATTAAAATGAAATGAAATACTTAGGTTAAAATGTGTATTATTATTAATAATAATATAACCTAAGTCATGTCTAAATTAATTAATTATAGGCATGTTTTAATAATTAATTAATTATAACTTATAACATAAAATACTTAGGTTAATTTAATGTCATGATAAACTAATAATTAAAATAACCTAAGTCATGATTTAATTAATATTTCATGTTATTAATTAATTATATCCTAAGTTCATGATTCATAAAAATTACATGTAACATAGATCATGATTTTAACCAACGAACCGTGAACCGGGTATGAATTCGACACCGTACCCCGGGCCAAACCCGGGGCACACGTGTCCCCTTGCTGCCGTGGGTCCCACATGAGCCAACCAAGACCAATTGTGGTCTTGGTGGTGGCGGCAATAGCAAACCAAACCCCCCTCGGGTTTGTTTTGCTAGGCGGCTAGAAACAAACACCCCTTTAAATCATTCCTTGATTTTATTTAATACCAAAACATGTTAGATCAATGATTAATTATCTTGTTTTCATAAGAAAAATAATAACATGTTCATGAAAATAATCAAAGATCAAAAGAATTAAAAAGAATTAAAAAGAAGGGTTAGAAAGGTATACCACTATGTAGCTTGGAAAAAGGATGAACAAACACGTATTCTAACACTTGTTTTTAAGATCAAAATCAATCAAACACCCACTTATGGTGGTGTAAGGGTGGCGGCACAATAAAGAGAAAAAGGAGAGGAGAAAACTCTTTTTAGGGTTTTATGTTTATTTCTTGAAAAATGAAAATGAAAACATGTTTTTACTTTTACCCCCCTTAACTTGAAAAGTCCATGGGCTAAGCCCATTACATGCATGTGTGCCGTGGGTATGGGGGCCCCACATGGGGTACCCGTACCTTTCTCGTGTCCCGATGTTTCGTGTTCGTTCGTGGTTAAACGTGCTCGTGTTTAATGTGTTTCTGTTTCTTTTAACGTGTCGTTTATCGTAAACTTAACGCTCGTAAATATATTATAAGTATTTACGTAATTATTTTAGTTAGTATTTTAAATGGTGTTCATGATTTAATTACGTTCACGTGATATATTATTAACTGTTTATCATGGGGTCGTACGTAATCGATACTTGTCATGACATACACGTATGCACTTGCTTGATTATTAGCACATGAATGTGATCAATACTACATGAGGTAAGTTTTAATCTAGAACGTACGATCTTAAGGGCACTATTCATGGTAAAAGCATGCGGGTTTTACAATTCTTCCCCCCTAAAAAGAATAATTCGTCCCCGAATTATAGATAAAGTAAGCTGAAAAGAAGTGACATACCCGAACTCAAAATATGAAGTGAGGGTAAGAAGCCCGGATAGACTCCTCTGTTTCCCAAGTGGCTTCCCGCTCGGTATGGTCCCTCCAAAGGATTTTGACGAAAGGAATCGTCTTCCTTCTCATGACTCGTTCTTGTCTGTCGAGTACTCGTTCGAGTTCCTCAATAAACGTGAGATCTTCACGTATCTGTTCCAGTGGATACTGAACCATGTGAAGGGGATGATAATTGTACCCTCTGAGTAAGGACACATGGAACACGTTATGCACGTGCGAAAGCTGAGGAGGTAACGCCAATCGGTAAGATACTTCGCCGATTCGTTCAACGATATCAAATGGTCCGATGAACCGAGGACTGAGTTTTCCTTTGATCCCGAAGCGTTTAACACCACGTGCCGGCGAAACCTTGAGGAAGACGTGATCTCCCACATTAAAATGTATGTCCCTACGATGCTTATCGGCGTAACACTTCTGACGTGATCGTGCTTCTTGCAGTTTCTGTTTAGCTACCTCAATCTTCTCATTGGTCATTTCTATAATCTCTGGTCCTTCGAGTGTTCGCTCTCCCACTTGATCCCAGCAAGTTGGAGCGCGACACTTTCTGCCATACAACATTTCGAAAGGAGCACATTTGATACTTGCGTGCCAGCTGTTGTTGTATGCAAACTCGACTAAACAGATGTAATCGTCCCAATCACCTGTCCATTCCAACGCACACGACCTTAACATATCTTCCAATGTCTGAATTGTTCGCTCCGATTGTCCGTCCGTTTGAGGATGAAAGGCTGTGCTCAGCTTAAGTTGTGTACCCCAAGCTTTTTGCAGACCTTTCCAGAATCGCGACGTGAAACGAGGATCTCTGTCTGAGACGATGCTGGAGGGAGTGCCGTGGAGTCTCATGATCTCCCTTCTGTACGTATCAGCGAGTTTACTTACCGGATCTTCCTTGCGTATCGGTAAGAAATGAGCTGATTTGGTGAGTCGATCAACAATGACCCAAATAGCATCGTGCTTTCTCTTGGTAGGCGGAAGACCGGTAACAAAATCCATGGTGATTTTGTCCCACTTCCACTCTGGAATATCCAACGGTTGAAGGAGACCGCCAGATCGCTGATGTTCAATCTTAACCTGCTGACAGGTAAGACATTTGGAGACATACGTGGCTACATCCTGTTTCATACCACTCCACCAAAAGTGCTGTCTGATGTCATGGTACATTTTTGTCGACCCAGGATGTATAGAAAATGGGGAGCTGTGAGCTTCAGCTAACAATGCTTCCCGGAGTTCTTGGTTGTCAGGAACACAAAGTCTCGTGCCCTGCCAAATGATACCGTCTGCGTCCATTCTGAATTCTGTCTGCTTCTCCAAATTCTGAATTATCGCCCAAATCTCTCCATCATCCTTCTGCGCTTCCTTAATCCTAGTCAGTAACTCAGGTTCTACTGTAAGATTCGCCCAGTATCCGTGCTGCCCACGTACCATGATTTCAATGTCAAGCCGCTCCAAGTCTCTTATGTTTTGTTCCTTGATCTCAATGCCATTTATCATTCCGGACTTTCTGCTGAGTGCATCTGCTACTACATTAGCTTTCCCGGGATGATACTGTAGGTTAATATCATAATCCTTCAACAGTTCCAACCATCTCCTTTGTCTCATGTTCAATTCTCGCTGTGTGAAGATATACTTCAAGCTCTTGTGATCTGTGAAAATGTCGCATGATTCTCCGTATAAATAATGCCTCCATATCTTCAATGCGAACACCACTGCAGCAAGTTCCAGGTCATGCGTCGGGTAGTTTTCTTCATAGGGCTTAAGCTGCCGTGAAGCATACGCGATCACTTTCCCATGTTGCATGAGAACACAGCCCAGTCCCTTCCCCGATGCATCGCTATAGATCTGAAATCCACCTGTACCAGATGGGAGAGTAAGAATAGGTGCAGATACTAACTTCTGCTTTAGGTCTTCGAAGCTCTTCTCTCGATCTTCCGTCCAGACGAATTTCTCTCCTTTTCGCATCAGTTTGGTGAGAGGCAATGCCAGCCGAGAAAAGTTCTCCACGAATCTTCGATAATATCCAGCTAAGCCTAAGAAACTGCGAACTTCTGTCGCTGATGTTGGTCTTGGCCATTTAGTGATAGCCTCAACCTTCGCTGGGTCCATAGTGATCCCTTCTGCTGATACAATGTGACCTAAGAATGCCACCTTGTTTAACCAGAACTCACACTTGGAGAATTTCGCATACAGCTGCTTCTGACGAAGAATCTGTAGTACAGTACGGAGATGATCTTCGTGTTCCTCCGTGGACTTTGAGAATATCAAGATGTCATCGATGAATACAATGACAAATTTATCAAGGAATTCATGAAAGATTCTGTTCATTAAATCCATGAATACTGCTGGAGCGTTAGTCAGGCCGAATGGCATGACTACAAACTCATAATGGCCATAGCGGGTACGAAAAGCAGTCTTGGCAATATCCTGCTCTTTAACCCTTAGCTGATGGTAGCCTGACCTTAGATCGATCTTTGAGAAGTGTTTGGCTCCTTGAAGTTGGTCAAACAGATCGTCTATACGTGGCAGTGGATATCTGTTGCGGATGGTAATCTTATTAAGTTCACGGTAGTCAATGCAAAGTCGCATGCTGCCGTCCTTCTTCTTAACGAACAAGACCGGTGCGCCCCATGGAGATGCGCTCGGTCTAATGAACCCTCGTTCAAGAAGTTCCTGTAATTGGTCCTTCAGTTCTTTTAGCTCTATGGGAGCCATACGATACGGAGCCTTAGAGATTGGCTCAGCTCCTGGAACAAGGTCGATGTTGAACTCCACTTCTCTTGCAGGTGGTATGCCTGGAAGTTCATCTGGAAAGACGTCTTGAAATTCTGAAACTACTGGTTGATCCTGAATCGATGGGGATTCAGCATCCATGTCATGAACCGTAGCGAGATAACCTTCGCAGCCATGTGACAGTAATGCACGTGCTTGCAAGGTAGATATGACTTGTACAGACCGTCCGGGTATAAACCCGTTATGGATGTACTCTGGTGCATTAATGTCGCCGAAGATCACTCGATAAGAGTGGCAGTCTATGGTAGCATGGTGTTTGGATAGCCAATCCATGCTGAGAATCATATCAAACTCAATCATGTCTAGAGGAAGTGCATCTACTGCACGAACTTTATCGTCAAACTCTAGGGGAAGACTCTTGTATACATGAGTTATTAATACAGAGTCCCTCAGAGGCGTGGAAATGGTAAGCTTAGTTTCTAATGGCAAGGGAAGTGTCCTGATGTTCTTAGCATAAGTAGTGGAAACAACTGAATGAGTGGCACCCGTGTCGAAAAGAACACATGCAGCCTGGCCGTACATATACAAAATTCCAGTAATGGTACCTGTAGATTTGTTTGCCTGATCGCGCGATGTCGTGTAGACACGCCCAGTGGTAGGAGGCGGTTTAGTATCAGCATGACCCGAAGTACCCTCCATTTCACCCTTACGGCAATCTCTCATACGATGGCCAGGGAGGCCGCACTTGTAGCACGCGTCGGAGTCACGACGACATGGGCCAGGGTGTCTGCGATGGCAGGTGCTGCAAAGAGGATGAGTGAATCCTCCAGCAGGAGTTCTTGCTTGCTGAGGGCCTGCTGATGACAGAACGTGTTAAGAATAAGGTATATGCACGAGTATAGGACGTAAACGTCGTAAGATGCTTACCAGTGTTAGCTGAACGGTTGGGCTGAGAACCCCTGTGGTTCTGGTCCCTTCCGTTACCGTGGTTCCTGGTAGAGATTAACATAGTGTCAGCATGAGAGATATAACATGAAATCATAAGAAGATGCGTAAATAGTAGGACCTGCTGTTGTTGGACTGTCCCGCATTGTTACGGTAATTGTCATTACCGCTGCGCCTTTCCACAACAGAACGGTCGTTAGAGTGACCGTTTCCTTTGGGCTGATTGGGCTGCTGCTGAGTAGCCGGCTGAGACCGGTCCCCAGTTTTCTGCCTGGAAGATACAGTTTAAGAGATGATTATAGAACATATAACGATAGGATGCGGTCTGGTTAACGCTAGAACATGAAATGTTTTACCTCTTGTCGGGTCTTTCTGCTTCCCCGAACTCATCACGTTCCTGCAACATCTCAAGCTTTCTTGCTGCGTCAGCCACTTGTGCTACCGTATTGAACGTAGCACATACTAGATTGTTCGCAACCGAGGTGCGAAGTGCCCACCTAAAATGGTGTGCCTGCTCCTCAGGAGTACCAGCCGCTGCTCCTAGAAAACCAGCAAGGCGAAGAAAGCGCTGCATGAATTCGTTGCTATTCTCGCCCTGTCTCTGACGTATCCCGTGGTATTCACGCTTGAGTTTGTCCTGCTCTGCCTTAGGAAAGAACTGTTCCATCACTCTCTCCTTGAATTGGGCCCATGTCAAACCAGCGACCCATTCATCACCTCCTTCTGACTGTGTCAAAGCTAGCCACCAGTTGAGTACATCGCCTTCAAACCTGTAGCACGCCAATCTTGCCTTGAAGGCGGGGTCACATCCCATAGCATTGAAGATTTTCTCAATGTGAGTCAGCCAGCTTTCAGCATCGCTGGGGCTATCAGTCTTTTCAAAAGCTCTCGGACGGAGCTTGTTAAATCGTTCCAACCATACCGCTAGAGTCACTGGGGGAGGAGGAGGAGGTGCCTGATTCTGCGGCTGCTGATTATTCGCAGCTTGGACTTCAGCACAAATGTCATTCCTCAGTTGAGGAAGTAGGGCTTGCATGGCAGCCTGAATCGCAGCATTGAGCTGCTCTTGCTCGCGTGTGAGAACCATCTGACAGTATAACATAAAACATATGATTAACAGTTCAAACATAAACTATATAAAAGAAAAATTTTATGCCAAAATTTCACGAGAAAAATTTTATGCAAGAAAATCTTTGTATGAATGCATGATGCAGTTTTATGAAAACTTTTGATGCTCGAGAGTGAACGCCTTCGGTCAGTTCACTCAAAATAAAAGACATATCGAGGGGACGCCTATGGGTCGGTCCCAAATCTAAAAGTTTCGATAAAACACATGCGACTAAATAGGGCCAGTCCTGTACCAACCATTACTTAGTCAAAAACCCTGTAACAATGACATGTATATGTATGCTTAAAAATGATGAATGCATGAAAACAACTGTCAGTTCTAGGAAGACCGTAGTGACTACCCACTAATCACAGGTCATATTTGAGAGCCTACAGGTCGAAGCCTTGGCTCTGATACCATAATTGTAACACCCCATTTTGGAAATGGAATATTACGCATATCATGGCGTGTCATCAAAGCATACAAGGATAAATGTCTAAGCATTATTCAACCATAAAAGGAAATACCGGAATCAAACATCGGTATCCCAAAGTAAAGCTCATCACACACAAACATAAATACTGTAAAAGGAAGGACGAAACAAT
Source organism: Glebionis coronaria (assembly GCA_025667525.1). Lineage (NCBI taxonomy): Eukaryota > Viridiplantae > Streptophyta > Magnoliopsida > Asterales > Asteraceae > Glebionis > Glebionis coronaria. The sequence continues at coordinate 419,044,631 of CM046880.1, forward strand.
GTCCAAAGCAACTGTATCAAAGTAAAGGAAATGCATAAAGTAAAGAAAGACAGTAAAGCTTCCAGTCCATATGCACCTACGTTTCAGATCTACGAGCGTCCCTGAGTACCTGCCGTTTTGGGAACATGAAAAGGAAAACGGCTGAGCAAGACGCTCAGTGCACGGATGTACAATAAAGCATGATATAGGATAAGCATGTAACATATAACAGCGGAAGACTAAGTACTGAGTAAACTGGTTAAGTAACATGAAAACTGGTTTTATAGTTTGAAAAGCCTTATGTTTAACCTGTGAAAACTGTTTTAACATATATATACCATAGCCCATATAGGTCATGAAAAGGTCACGTGCATGAATACTTGGAGGGGTGACCTCATCATGCTGATTAGAGGGGATGCCTCTAATCAATATACTGATTTGGGTAGGAGGGATCAGCTCCTTGTGAAGGGTGCAAGGCACACACCACATTCACCATGATAAACTGAATAAAACATGTAACTAGGATGCACCCATACGCCCCGACTGATATAATAATATGGCCAAACTGAAAAGGGACGCCACGAGCAATCACTCCGCCGTGGGGAAGTCATAACATCGGTGCCTCCAATGCTATGGTTATGGTACCTCCATAACTAGGTGAAACTGGTCATGCTTGTATATGGCTATAGTTTATGCTAAATTAACATAAGCAGTTCAAAACAATAAAACAAATGCTGGGGAAAACAGTTGGCTGCATACGGGGAAATCCTAATAAGGAAGGAATGTCCATACTGAAAGGACGGGAATCCGTACCTCAAGTCCAGTGAAATGAACGGAAGAAGACTCCTACTTCTGGATCACTAACGCTACATGAATACACACGTGTATAAGTATCGATTTACTGATTACGTACTGGGTTCTGTGTCTTGTTATAGCTGATTTGGTATGTTTTAGGTCATGGTTCACTGTTTAAAGCCTTAAACTGTGCTTATCTTGTATTTCTGGTTTACCTGATTAAGTATTACTGGTGTTTCATGTATTAATATACTTACTGTATAATAATAAGTAACTTTCCAAAAATAGCAGGTTTCCAAAAATAGAAAGTTTCCAAAAATAGAAAGTTTCCAAAAATAGAAAGTTTCCAAAAATAGAAAGTTACCAAAAATAGAAAGTTTCCAAAAATAGAAAGTTTCCAAAAATAGAAAGTTTCCAAAAATAGAAAGTTTCCAAAAATAGAAAGTTTCCAAAAATAGAATTTACTGCCTAAAATAGATTAGTTTCTAAAAATAGAAAGTTTCCAAAAATAGATCAGCTGCCTTAATTAAATAAGTTTCCATATATAGAAGGTTTCCATAATTAGATTAGCTGCCTGAAATAGATTGATTTCCATATATAGAAGGTTTCCATAATTAGATTAGTTGCCTTATTTAATTAAGTTTCTATAAATAGAAGTTTCCATAATTAGAATTAAGCTGATTTCATAAGCTAACATATAAGTCTAAGTGTCATAAGCTTACTACTTAAGTCATATGATATAGTGTATAGTTTAATTATTATTTCATGTATTTTAATTAAACTATAGGTTAAGCATTTTAATTAAAGTGTAACATGTATTAATTAAAATGAAATGAAATACTTAGGTTAAAATGTGTATTATTATTAATAATAATATAACCTAAGTCATGTCTAAATTAATTAATTATAGGCATGTTTTAATAATTAATTAATTATAACTTATAACATAAAATACTTAGGTTAATTTAATGTCATGATAAACTAATAATTAAAATAACCTAAGTCATGATTTAATTAATATTTCATGTTATTAATTAATTATATCCTAAGTTCATGATTCATAAAAATTACATGTAACATAGATCATGATTTTAACCAACGAACCGTGAACCGGGTATGAATTCGACACCGTACCCCGGGCCAAATCCGGGGCACACGTGTCCCCTTGCTGCCGTGGGTCCCACATGAGCCAACCAAGACCAATTGTGGTCTTGGTGGTGGCGGCAATAGCAAACCAAACCCCCCTCGGGTTTGTTTTGCTAGGCGGCTAGAAACAAACACCCCTTTAAATCATTCCTTGATTTTATTTAATACCAAAACATGTTAGATCAATGATTAATTATCTTGTTTTCATAAGAAAAATAATAACATGTTCATGAAAATAATCAAAGATCAAAAGAATTAAAAAGAATTAAAAAGAAGGGTTAGAAAGGTATACCACTATGTAGCTTGGAAAAAGGATGAACAAACACGTATTCTAACACTTGTTTTTAAGATCAAAATCAATCAAACACCCACTTATGGTGGTGTAAGGGTGGCGGCACAATAAGGAGAAAAAGGAGAGGAGAAAACTCTTTTTAGGGTTTTATGTTTATTTCTTGAAAAATGAAAATGAAAACATGTTTTTACTTTTACCCCCCTTAACTTGAAAAGTCCATGGGCTAAGCCCATTACATGCATGTGTGCCGTGGGTATGGGGGCCCCACATGGGGTACCCGTACCTTTCTCGTGTCCCGATGTTTCGTGTTCGTTCGTGGTTAAACGTGCTCGTGTTTAATGTGTTTCTGTTTCTTTTAACGTGTCGTTTATCGTAAACTTAACGCTCGTAAATATATTATAAGTATTTACGTAATTATTTTAGTTAGTATTTTAAATGGTGTTCATGATTTAATTACGTTCACGTGATATATTATTAACTGTTTATCATGGGGTCGTACGTAATCGATACTTGTCATGACATACACGTATGCACTTGCTTGATTATTAGCACATGAATGTGATCAATACTACATGAGGTAAGTTTTAATCTAGAACGTACGATCTTAAGGGCACTATTCATGGTAAAAGCATGCGGGTTTTACAGCGTACGTGTTCGTATATTAATCTTCGTAAATATATTATGTCGTGAATTATTTATTTCATGAATAAATAATATTTTCGAATACTTGAATTAATACTGTTATTTATTATCTGAATAAATAATTACGTAACGTTTAAATTAAATCTGTGATTGTACGTAATTAATGTTCGAGGACTTTTAAGGCGGGTTTTACAACTCTTCCCCTCTAAAAATAATAATTCTTCCTCGAATTAGAGACACGACAATGTTGTGGTTTTATAATTCTCCCCCTCTAAAAGAAGAAATTCGTACTCGAATTAAAGGTAATAAGATGATGAAATTATAAAAGCTGGGAAAGACACATAAGCTGAAAAAATATGAAAGCTAAAAAGACATATAAGCTGAAAGGTAATTCGCCTCGAATAGAACATAATGCTGCTGAAGGTATAAACGTGACATGACTGGAGTGGACATGTAATGTGACATGACTGAAAGAACTTAACTGAAACTATTGAAGGAAAAGGATGAGAGGTCCGGATGGACTCCTCTGTTTCAAATGGCCTCCCGATCGAACGATTCCTTCAAATGTCTAAGCATAATGAAAAATTCTTGGTCCTGGTGACCCTGTCCTGATGAATGCTGAATAGTTTCTGGTTCTATACTTACGATCGATTTTCTGAATCTGATAGAATGAATAAGCTATAGCATGTAGTATACATGAAACGGTATGTACAAGTATCCTGAAAAGATAACATTTATATCTCTGAGCAAGCTGCTGAAAACATAAAGGGACTAACTACGCGAACAATTATGAACGTGCTACGTGAGAAATTGTGAACGTGGTTCACGATTATGTGAGGAACGATGGGCATGGAATATATAGTGAACGTGATCTGTGGAACATACTGTGAATGTGATACTAGACATATCATGAACGTATGCTGACTGAGGAAGGAATGCCAGACGATACGACCTGAGACTGAAACATCTGCCTGAGTATGGAAAAGCTATGCTAAGCTTGAGTCTGGTTTCTTAAGCTTCTGTAACCGTATTCGGTAGTAAACTGTGAAACGTGTATCATGAAATGGCACACGAACTTGAACGTGAACAATGTTATGAATGCTAACGCGAGCTTAAATCATGAGATAACACAAAACATGAACTAAAACAGCATCATACTGCGAATGAGACGTAAACGTGAAAGTGAAAGTAAACGTGAACGTGAATGTGAACATACACGTGATCATAAACATGAACGTGAGCGCGATTCACGAACGATAATTTCTATCTGACAAGATTGTTGATGGAATACCTTGGAATCATACGATCTATTGCTGAATTTCCTGCAGATCTGTTACTGCGTAATCATTTCGGAGAAAAGAAGACGTGTAGGCTAGGTTAACTGGTTAACAACGACTTAGATAGCATCATGCTTCGTCTGAGTCTGTGATAACTAACAATAACCTCCATGGAGTCTTATCTCATTTCTGTTCAGAAATTTCTAATGGTTGTAATAACCCATTAGCATGCCGGTGTCCTATCTTGAACCTGAGGTATGTCAGGCATCCAGACATGAACATAGCTGTATCAATTATGTTATAATGCTTTTATCAAAATTCTGCCTTGGATTATGGTACATTATGGTGGAATCTATCTGGGTGAATAGTCATGAAAGAATTTTGAGTCTGGGTAAAATAGATCTCTCCTAGCGTAGGATCTTATGTGATACAAATTTTTAGTGTAGGTTCTCTAGATTATGCGTAAGCTTAATCATGGAAGGATAATCGTGGGAACTGTCCGCAATTTCTACGGTATCAGTCAACTAAGTTGTAGATAATTTTGTACTTTAGTCACCAGCGTCGATCTTGACCATCTGGTGATGGCCTTCATCTTCGGAGGACTGTCAGAAATTTCTTTCTACTAAAATAAGGTGGTTCAGTAATGCTACCTTTTTCATCTGGAACTCACATCTGGAAAGCTGCGTATATAATTTTCTCCTATCGGAGAATCTGCAGGGTCGTGAAAAGATGATTCTCATGTTCTCCTCTAGAATTTAGGAGATCAGGATGTTATCAAAGAACATACTGACGATTTTGTCTGTGAAGTCATAAAAAAATTTATTCATAAATTTCATACAATAGCTGGGGCATTAGAGAGCTCAGGCGTATAAGTCAAAATTTTAGAGAGACTATAACGTGTTCAACAGCAATCTGGAAACCATCATGTTCTTCTCTCACCACTGTTCGTGGTATGGTCACGAATTGTTCTGGAAAGTATTTAAGACATCGTAGCAGGTCAGGTAACCTTTTATTCGTGGAAGGAGTATCGTTTAAGAATGACGATCTTGTAAATTTCCGGTGATCGATACATGATCTCATGTTACCGGCCTTCTTTCGGATAGACAGAAACGATACACTTCCTGGTGGTGCGCTAGGGCGAAATAAGCCTCGTTTCGGTAACTCTTGCAGCAATTGCTGCAACTCTTCTAACTTAGCTGAAGCCCTAGGATAAAGAGTTTTGAAAACAAGTTCTGTTCTTGAGACAAGCTTGATGTTAAATCCGGTCTCGTGGTTAGGAAGAAATTTTTGGAACACCTTCTCAATTACTTCTGGAAATGCTGAAGAAAGAAAATTTGCTGATCATAAATTTTAAGAACTTCAGAAGTGGATCATAACTAGTGGCCAGAAAGTCTTCGGAGCTATGGACTGATAAGTCACGCGCTTGTAAGGCATAAACAATTTACTGATTTTTCGGGCAGAAAACATAATGAATATATTTGGGATTTAGTAACACGGATCTAGTCATTAACTGAATTTTTTTAGTTAATATGGGTGATACTGTGGAGTCTTTTTGGCTGGGAGGTAGGTAAATACCTGATTTAAATATAGCTGATATAGGAATACGTGGAGTAACGTGGCGAATTTTCACTAAATGTGTTCGTCTGTAACCTCACAGAATGCATACTGCATGTTTAACCTGAATAATACTCTAGTGGTGGTGACTGAACTTTTAATGATCTGATTCGCGCGTGACATACTAGAACGGGTATACCCCTTCTTGAAGGGTACCCTAAATTACCGAGGGCCTGGTTTAGAAAAGCATATTGGAGTTACGAGTTCTGACCCGTATTTTGAGAAGAGATTCGTATGACGTGTACCATGACTGGTGTCCTGATATGTGTCTTCCGAAATGATACCTGATACCTATGTCTTGACTGATGTCTTGACACGTGTTTTTGTAGATGAATCTAAACAAGGCTGAAATTTTTTGGTAACTACTAAGGTTGGCGGACCAGTTAGACTGATGACCTCTGTATCTCTGGTCATGTTCGTTCTGGAGTTCCGATGGCTATTGACTGATTAATATAAGCATGGTGGTTGTCATTACCGCTTTGTCTGTCAGTTTCATGACGGTCATTATTATGACCGTGATTCCTGTAACTATCCTACTGAGTGGTCGGCTGGGTACCGGTTCCTACTCTTCTGAATGAAAGGTTAGCTGAGTGAAGTGTGACATCTAGCTGAGAAAGTAAAAGCATGAAATGGGATGGTAGCGTCTGATAGTTGAAGTATATTCTTGTCAGAAATTTCGAATTTTTAGTTTCCGTCCTTGCTCTTGAAGAGTCTTCATAGTATAAACAGAACCAGCATCTTGGGGAATCTCCAAAGTATCAGCAACATCAACATTCGTGAGGTCTCCAAAATATTAGCAGCAACGGTATTTGGTAAAATCTTCAACTGTCGAGCAACATCAGCATCTGGTAGAATATCGACAATTGGAAACGCCTGAGATGATTGAGGATTGTGTAACGGTACACATGGAATAAGGTACATGGAGTACACCGGAAATACTGTACGTGAAGTACACGATGAATACTGTTCATGTAGTACCGCTGAAGGTTTACTGATAAGATCGTTACTGGTGTCAACCGTCTGTCATGGTCAACGGAAGATACTTTGATTTAACTGGTTAGCAAACTGAACTAAAACGGTTAACATGATATGCTGATAATTTCTGCATAGACTTAATGCTGGATGTATAGAGGCTGAAAGGTATGATTAAACGAAGTTTCATCAATGTTCAGTATGAAGACATGATTGATGAAGACCAGAACATTATTTATCATGAAATAGGATTTTACTATAATCCTTCTGTATTTTAGCCTGAAAGCATCATCACCTTGCTGAAAACATAATCAGCATAATGAGACATGAGACTTAATCAACATGAAAACGACGTCCACGTGAGAGTATAAAACTTGACTGATACAAAGAACATGGAAGGATAATCGACTGAGGTTTAACATCAACTGATGTGGATGGCTATGGTTCAATCCACATAATTCAAGGAACAAAACATGTGACTAAGTATGGGCGATTCTGGTTCGATCCATACTTGTCAAATTTTTCTGAGAACTGTCATGTATAGAAATTTACAATCTGGGACTAAATATGGATGGATGTAGTCCAGTCCATACTTGTCATAATTTTCTAAAATGTCATGATATGAGCAAAGGTGAACGTCTATGGTTCATTTCACAAAACAATATTCTACTGAAAGCATGAAAATTTGACCTGAATAATGGTGAATGTTTATGGCTGGTTCACCAAGTAATATTTGACTAAAAACATGAATCTGACATGAGTTAGGGTAAACGCCTATGGGTCGGTTTACCAATACAAAATTTGAGCGGACAAGGGTGAACGCCTATGGGTCGGTTCACCACAACAAAATTCGAATGAAAAGCACATTCGACTAAATATGGCCAGTCATGTACTAACCTTTTACTTAGTAAAAAACTTTAAGAAAACTGACTGATACATGAAGAAAATTGACTGATAAATTCATGAGAAACATGAAAGATAACAACGCCAAAATCTAGGAAGTTCCTGGTGACTACCCACTAGTCACAAGTCAAGTTTTAGAGCCTACAGTTCGAACCTATAGCTCTGATACCATAATTGTAACACCCCACTTGGATAAGTGGACCGTTACGTGTATTTATGGCGTGTCATCAAAGCATAAGATAAATGTCCTAAAACATTAACTAACCATAAAGAAAATACCGGAATCAAACATCGGTAATCCAAACATAAGCTCAAAACATGAAAAGTAAATATTGAAGGAAATGACTAAACAATGTGCAAACAAGCAGAATAATGTACGAAGTGCATAAAGTAAGAAGTCTAGATAGCTTCCATCCAAATGCACATGCTCCAAGAATCCTAAGAGCGTCCTGATGTACCTGTCGTTAGAACATGAAAGGAACTACGACTGAGCATAATGCCCAGTGAACGGATATAAAGCATGATAAGAAATACTGAAATGAAGTAGATGATAAAATACTAAAGCCGTAAGACTGATAAGTAAAGTTGCAGCGGAAACCTGTGTAAAATCTGAAAAGTCTGATTTATAAATAATAAAGCTGAACTGTTATCTGTTAAATCTGAAAACATGCATTTACTGTATTTTAATTGCCAAGAGCTCATATAGGTCATGTGCTGAAACAACTGTTGCATGAATAACTGGAGGGGTGACCTCGTCATGCTGTAGAGGGTGACCTCTAAATAATGTTCTGGGTGGAGGGATCAGCTCCAATGTGAAGGATGTAGAGCACACACCACATTCACCTGATAACTATAAACTGATAGCCTCGGATGCACCCATACGCCCTGCTGATAATACTGATAAATGGCCAAGCTAAAATAAATGGGACGCTGCGAGAAATCACTCCCTCGCAGAGGAGTCATGACACCGGTGCCTCTAGTGTCATGGTTACGGTACCTCCGTAACTAGTACGTAAACTGGTCATGCTTGTATATAAAGCTCAGGCAATTTATTTATTTATTAAAAATGATTACTAATAATCTTAAACATATACTGGGGAAAAATATTTGGCTGCAGACGGAGAATCCTTATCATGCATAAATGGAAGTCCTTACTGAAGGACGGGAAATCCGTACCTCATATCCAGTAATAAAATAAGAATGAAAGCTGAAGGATCTACTCCAACTTCACGGATACTACATAAATAAGGGACGTGAATGAGTTGTCTGATTACTGTTTACTGTTATCGATTTTTATTGTTCTTACTTAAATTTATTTATCCTGGTATTACTGTTTGTATATAAACTGATAATATCCGACTATTCGATAATATTACTGATTAACGTATTTTCTGAATTTCCTGGTTACTGTGTAAAGTATAATCTGGCATTACTATAAATAGTAACATGCTATAATAAGAAAGTTGCTAACATTAGAAGGATTTCTAAATTCGTTCCTTTAAAAATATTAAATAAATCACACATTTAAAAATACTTAACGAGGTAAAATCATATCAATTAAATTTTTACGAAATAATAAATAAAATCGACCGTTTAATAAATCTATTTATGAAATGCCTTATAAAAGGATTTAATTAATATGATTTATTTCCTCGCGTTTATAATTATTAGTTATCTCGAAAAAAACCCGTGTTACAATATTTTCCCGAGACACCCACGTCTCATGATAACCAAACCGGGCCCAGTACGTGGTCCCCCTGCTGTTAATCTAGTTCCCACTGCTTTTATATTTAAAGTTCCCACTGTTTTTGTTGTTAAAGTTCCCACTGTTAGTGCAGTGGTTCCCACTGCTAGTGTAGTGGTTCCCACTGCTAGTATATATTTCCCACCGTTAGTATATATTTCCCACTGTTTTCACTACTATCAAACCCAACACCCCTTTACTGTCTGTACCCACTGTCCAGCAAACCAAACACCCCCTAATGGCTGTTTGTTGCTGTCGTCACACCCACAATCCCTTTTGGGATTTGTTTCGGCCTAAACACCAAAAGAAAACCACCGAGACCATATAGGTCTCGGCAGTGTACACTCAAGACCCAACGAGAGTTATACAACTCTCGGTTTTCGTGCAATAAAATCAAATTCGACTGATTAAATTGGTTTTACAGGTTTCATACTCAAGATTCACGAGTTCATGCTATGAACTTCCAGAATTCGTGATCAAAGAAAAGAGAACGGGTCATTACCTTGAACGTGGTTGTTAGGACGAATGAATGACATACACAAATCAATTGCTAAAAATTTTCGAAACCCCCTTTCTTCTTTGTCCTATCCGTCGGCAGCCACAAGAAGGAAAACTCGCAACCCTATTTTTTGTGTTTAATGTAGTGACAAAAAGGGGTGGTAACCCCCCGTTTCTTTTTTTTTCTTGTTTTGGGTAGTGGGCCGGGCTATAAGCCCATATCTCTTTCTTTGTTTCTTGTTTAAACACCACCAGCCCATAGTAACTTGTATGGTTTCCATTTGTTTTTCGACATTAATATTTTTTGTATACTTGTTTTTAGCTCTCGCGTTTTTAATTTTTTTTTTCTGAAACGAGGTATTTATTTTCTGAAAAAAATACTTACGTAATTACTGAATAACTATTACTAAATTATTGACAAATATTAATTATTTTCTGAATAATTAATTTACTTCACGATTTTAAATAAAGCCGAGACTGTGTAAGTTTAATATTCGTGGGTTCTAAACATTGCGTACGTGTTCGTATATTAATCCTCGTAAATATATTCTGTCATGAATTATTTATTTCCTGAATAAATAATATTTTTGAATACTTGAATTAATACTGTTATTTATTATTTGAATAAATAATTACGTATCGTTTAAATTAAATCTGTGATTGTACGTAATTAATGTTCGAGGAAATTTAAGGCTGGTTTTACATAAAGAAACTTCAATCCGCATGCAATCGTAAGATCCAACTAATTCAAAGTAACTCCATAATCACATAGCGCGATTACCTGAAAAATGATATTAATCTGTCAACACAAAGGTTGGTGAGAGTACTAGTTAAAAAACATAACACTTACCCCATGCATACAATACCATGAACATATTAACAAACATAAACAATCACCCTAACCAATGCATGGCTATCTTATATGCTATGGATTAATAATGTTACACTTATTTCTAACTATGATCGAATATAAATAGGAAATGAACTTAGATCCAACCATCCCAACGAAGGTTGCGAGCCTTCACTTACGGATCCACACTCCGAACAATCCCCACAACACCGCATGTGATGTCTTCGTTCATGTCAAAATACAACACGCTCACACATGGCCGCGTCTTACTATACCTTGCGCCTTCCGCCAGTGTAGTGCACCAAACAACATACTCATACACATGCACACATATACACATGTGCGTCTCATTTACAATACTACATAACGGCATTTTATAAACCATAAAAGTATCATTTCTAGCCTAAAACATTAAATAGTAAAAGGTGCTTAGTAACACTCACCATATACAAAGTAATCCGAAGTCTTCGCATAGACACACAATATCTAGAATATATAAATAATAAACATATGTTAACATTGATATAGGATACTAACCCAGCCTCAATGTAACAACCTATATGTAAGGGTGAGCATTTGGACCGTTGGATCGGACCGGACCGAGAAAATTCTGTCCTGTCCCCGGTCTGGTCGGTTCGGTTTAACCAAAAATTAGTTTATTTTGTCTAATTTAGACCGTACCGGACCGAAGACCGAACAAGACCGGACAGACCCGGACCGGTCTTACCATTTCAGTCTGGTCTTGGTCCAGAATTTTGGACCAATTCGATCATCGGTCCGGTCTGGGTCCGCCGCTCAGCGCTACCTATATGATGGATATCTAAGTATACATCATGTATGTAACTCATTCTCAACTCTCTCTGTGTTTCACATACTAGTTATACACTAACCTTAACCCGTTCATACTTTACACAATTTGTACCATTTTTAATGACACAAAACGTTCATGAATAACATACCTAAACATAGCGTCCTTGTTTGGAATTCATACCCAACCTTCCTATATGTATTGGGAACATGTCAAATTTTTTACTAAGGTTAAAACCCTAAGCTAATACCCTTTACACAAGTTTTAATCTCTAGGTGTCTAGTTTCTGTATGCATTTATACTCTAAACGTTGTATGACATCAGACGACCTTAAACTATTCCATTTGACTTATTCCTTGGTACATGACTCATATACATATAAACAAGCTTTGTTATTATTCCTAATGTCTCTTTCAAAGTTTATGTACCCGAAGTAACCCTAAAGCTAAGTTAAACACTTGTTGCCCTAAAGACAGTTTTGACTCTAATTCTTGTACACGCATCTTGACTGACCAGATGACTGAGATAAAAACTCTAATTATGACCATTAGAAAGTAGATTCTTTGTAGATAATTTTAGGCTTTTGAATCACCTAAAATCTATCCGTATGATCACGTTATGATCTAAACAAGATGACCTAAAATTTGCGTCAACCCTAATTTGATTTTACCAATGATTAAACCTAATCAATCCCCATTAATGACCACCATTAATGTTAATACAAGTTTTTATGAGACTTTAACTTTTAATTCAGATTATTAAACCTAATTAATGAAAATCTTAATTAGATCAACTATCAATCAAGGTTCTTACATTATTAATTAATGAAAAACATGATTATTGAACATACCTTAGTAAACCATAAAAATATTTTTGGTTTCCCCTTGTGTGTGTGGTTCGAAGATCGGCAGTGAGAGAGAGGGCAAGAAAAAGTATTTTGATTTGATAATTATTCTCCTTATATGTTAAAAGATAATTACTAATTATTATTAGAGTTAAATTGGGCTTTGGTTTCTCCCTTTCCGCGGCCGACCTACTCCCCCACTACCAAACTTTTCCATTTTCACCCTCTTATATTATACCTTATGTTTAGTACTCATTTAAGGTCGTATGGTGTAAACCTCAAGCATTAAATCTAAAACCTCCAACTTTCTAATAAAGTTTCCATCAAACCTTTATTTCCTAGAGTATCTATAAATAGTAAGTTCCTAAAAAAACCTAATAAATACTTAATATATTTATAGAATAGATACATATAATACGTAATACGTACATGCAAGTTACATAAACGATAATAGCATATAAAAATAAACGTCAATGTGATTTCATTTCATCACCTTTCATCACTACTAGTACCATGATCCATGATCATATACTCAAATCTCGCAAAATTATTGTTTCTAACACATATAGCTCATAAAGCATATAATATATAATATGTAACTATGCCTAATAGATTATAACTAACCTTCCAAAATCTACAGTTGTTACAAATACTTTTAAGTCTTTTGTCTTGGTTAGCTAACCTTCTGTCAGCTAAAGAGCATTGTTTAACAGGCTTCTTTAAATGTCTTTCAGGGGTGGATTAAGGGACCATTGAAACATATGACCATTCTTCTAGTATTTATAAAAGAAAAGTCTCAAGTCCATATAAGTAAATGAGAAACTCACTTTTACAGCTAGAAAAGTCCTCTTCATCAAAGGTGGGAACATTTGATACATGAGATCATCCTCTACTATCAAGTAGTTGAGGAAGACCATCTTTATTATCACTCACACTTACAATTGGTGTACGTGTGTTGGTAGTGGTATTTGTAACCGGGATGTTCTCAACATTGGTTTGGCTAGTTTGGCAAAAAGCTAGTGGCATAGGAAGTAACGTTTCAAGCATATATGGATCTTGATTTTAAAAACACGAACGGTTGTACACAAGTTTTATAAATCAAACCCCCCTGATACCAATTAAAAGTCCTAAATTATTACCAATTGTTATAGCTTTTCAATCGTGTAATGCTTTATTGCTATTAATAAAGTATTATAAAGTGATATGGAACACACTTGTTGAATGACAATGTGCAATTACTCTTTGAACAAGTAATCTTGATATCAATTATCAAGTTTGCAAGCGAACCTATGTAAATCGCTAAGGTAAGTCAGCTGTGTATAGTATAGGTTCAAAACAAGGGATAAAAAGTCTAATGTAAATCACAACAGTAAGTAATACTTTTCCTCCCACTAACATTCTCTATTTATATTAGTACAAGGTTGCTTCCTTGGTGGGGGCAGTTTATACGTGTCAAGATCCGAATGGTGGACGTACATTACCATTTAATGCATGTCCATTCGTGGAAACACTTTAAACAACTTTCTGTGAACAGTTATGCTAAATGTTCACATTCTTCTCGCCTAAAGTACTTTATCTGATTCTCCCACCTAAACTACAATGAGATACGACAAGGCTCTGCTTGCTTATTCTTCAAAGAGTAATGAGTGACCTCAGAGCATTGTCATCTTCGAGGTCCTCGAATCATCATCACCTTACTTCTACATACCAGTTTTTATGCATCATAGATGATAATTATGTCTTTAGAATAATCTTTGACTTTCTAACAATGTCTCTAACTTAAATGCGTGTGAGGTGTCGTATGAGGCTATGCCTTCAGCTGGTCTTGGTTTGTGTCGCTAAAGTCTTATCAACAACTAATAACACTTAGCCTAATTTAGATCAAAACTAGTTAGGCCAAACTCAGACATTTCATTGGCCTAACAATAAGAGCAAACAAATCTATGCAAAACAACAATTAGGCATAAACGTAATAGTTAACAACATAAAAGAGAAAAACAAAAAAATCAGGCAACTTGAAACCATGATCTGAACATTTCAAAAAAAAATTATATGTATATTAAAAAAACCCAATAAAACATACCTTCAAACCATCGACAATTGATAAGCATAAATTTCATGGGGTCGATATCCAATGATATTAACCCAAACAACACAACAATCACCTACGCTCACCAATGTCACCAACCGGCCACCAACGCCACACATACTGATTAGCGGAAATAAAGGGATCAATGACATCAAAAGGAGTTGGTGAAGGCACGTTCAACAAAACTGCATTATTAGGGCAAACCCTAAAACAGTAAAAGGTATACCAACAACCACCCATCATAGCCGCCACCCCAAAAACAAATATATGATCAAATTATTTTTAAACAAAACCTCGTATGTGATGAATCTAAATGAAACACAAAATTGAGATTCAAATGCCTAAAAAGATTTATATACGGTACCAAATCGGACATATGGCATGATAACAAATCACCTAATCATGCAATCAAACCAGCTAATCAAATTAGTGGAATTTTCTATCCAACACACAATAGTGGGTTTTAATTATCACACACATAATAGTGTGTTTTAATTACCTCCGAGAACAACCTCGTACAATATACATAGGATGACAGAATAGAAAAAGCTGGTTACTATAAATTTGTGTGGTTATTGTAGCAGTGCGTGGGGGCATAAGCTTCGCCACTTCAAACGGGCGCTTCGCCCATCTTTTTTAATCTGCTTTCTGTATTGACATATACGAGTCTCTACTTGAGCGCTTCCTCGAAATTTCTGGCACGATGGTTTTTCAGATTTATAGACAAGACAACTCGATTGCAGACAGACTCGCTTCTCATGCTTACTCTCATAGGTCTCTTTAGTGTAAACTATATCTTACTATAAGGAATTTGGGACATTTCTATTTTTCAAAAATTTAAAAATTAACACAATTAAAATTGAGAGTTAAAGTCATAAATTACCAACGAACTTTACTTTTTTTCTTGATATTACAAATATAGAATATAAAATACTTATATAGTCATTAAAACTTCTCGGTACCGGCTATTATTAGCAACGTGAAAATATAATATTCAACGTCATTTTTTTGCCCATGTAGCGTTGACTTTTATTGACTTTTACACGTCACTTTTACATGTCATCGCTTCTTTCACACGTCATGGCTTCATCTTCCTAAAAAATTATAAATTGACAAACTGAACTAAAAATGCTTGAGTTGACTTTTTAAAAGACTAAAATCACCTCTATCTCCTTCCTTGGAATCATCCACCATCCACCCATAATATATCTTATCTTCTTCACTGAATATTTTCAATCACTTTTCAAACAACATATCTTCCATTAATTAACCAACCACTCAACTTATCCATAAACACTTTATTGTTAGATCTTTAGTTCATAACTTTGTTTGAGTTTAAATTTCTTTAAAGAATCAAAACATTTTTGTTCCTAAAACCTACTTCATCAAATACAATTTATTATAACTCATTAAGAAAAAAATAAAGTTTCACAAAACCTTTATTTATCAAATAAACAACTCTTTCAGTGGTGGTTTCCCCTTAGTCAAATGACGGTTCAGTAATGACGACATATGTAGTCAAACGACGGTTGCGGTGGATCAAATAACGACGACGCGACGGTTCAGTGGTGGTTTCCCTTTATTCGTGGGTATAACTAAGAGAGCTGGGATTTAGCATCTTTGTGTTCGAAAGATCATGTTGTGAGAGTGAGATGGGCTCTATGCAATTTAGATGGTGGAGGAATTTAGGGTGGTGTTGCATGAGTGGTAACAACGGTTCAGTGGTGGTTTCTCCTTAGTCGTGGGTCTAGAGGTGGGATCTAACATCTTTGGGTCTGAAAGATCATGTTGTGGGATTGAGATGGGCTT
The DNA here is from genome assembly GCA_025667525.1 of Glebionis coronaria. Lineage (NCBI taxonomy): Eukaryota > Viridiplantae > Streptophyta > Magnoliopsida > Asterales > Asteraceae > Glebionis > Glebionis coronaria. The sequence continues at coordinate 419,060,893 of CM046880.1, forward strand.
TTGGTGATCTGGCTGGTGGAGGGATTTATGATGGTGTTGCATTGGTGGTTTTGTGGTTTAGAGTAGGGGTGACTTTGGAGCATGAAAGGAGATAAGGTTAAAATGAGTATAGGTGGGTTGAATTTAATAAGCCAGGTGGAAAAAAATATTTTTTATTTAATATGACCGGATAAAAAAAATGACGTGTAGGTATTGTATGTTTAAAAACCAGTTATCATAGGTCATTTTTTAGGATGTTTCTAATTTTAGAAAAAGTTGTGAAGTTTGAATGCTTATAATAGTAGTACATATTCCGTATTAGTAATGTCGAGAAAAAATATAAAGTTCGTTGGTAGGTAATTTATGGCTTTAACCCAAAATTGAGTTTTATGGAAATATTCATTTTGTAATTGACCATCAACACTTTTTGTAACAATTTATTAGAAAGCCTATCTTTATCTATAAAATTTAAAGATTTTTTTTATCTAATTATTTTTCCATAAACTAATTTCATCTAATTTTCTAAAATTTTATGTTTTTTGATTCAATATCCATTTTGATATATTTAGTTTGATTTAGTTATTTTCCAACTTCAATCATTGAATACAAGTTTAACGGGAAATAGTAGTAACATTTGCCAGCTTAAAATTCGTCACTAGATACACATCTTCGCATTATGCGAATAACATGCTAGTATAGTATAATAGTAGAAACGAATGTGCTAAGGAAAAGAAAAAAGAATTAAAAACAAAAATAAGAAAATAGACGTACATGTGTCATAGTGCGTAAATTTGTCCATTTGAGATGTATATTTGTGCATATGTTGACAAGACTATAAAAATTGTTTGAGTTTAGATCCAACTTATATTTGGAGTATAATGATATGATTACACGCACAAGATTATAAATAAATTGAATTATATTTAATATTTTATTTTGATATATTAATATTTAAAAAGAGTTTGTGTTTAATATTTTATAATTGTGATATTATAAGGTTATAAAGCATAAGAGGTATTTGTTTATTTTTTAAACTTATTGAAAAATAAAAAAATTTGTAATTTTCACTTATCAGTATCTAATGTCTTTTTAAAATTTAACCACCAAAATATTATTTGTTACCTTCTCTTTTTCTTAGTTTTTTGTTTCACAAATTTGACACCTATAATATTATTTCTTTTTATCTCTATCAAAATTTTTGCATCAATTTTTTTTAAAACTTTTACCCAATGTTGCAAAAAAGGTCTACAAGGCCGATTAATCGCTGATTAATCACTACAAGGCCCTCTACCTTGCCGATTAATGAAAATGTGATTAATATCGGTCAACTGTGGTCAACGATGGTTAAGGAAGGTCAAACTTGCCGAAACTTGCAATGTTTGCCGAAAATACCGAAAACCCACTATAAATATGTGTTTATCACTTATATTAAGTATTTATATGTATGATAAGTTGTATTTTAAGATGAATATTGCCAAAAATAGCTAAAACTCGTTAGAAATACCCAATACTTGCCGGAAATACCAAAATTTTGCTAAAAATTCCAATCCGATTAATCGACGATTAATCCCGCCTAGAACGATTACAAGCTATAAAGTGGTTGACCGACCGGCTAGCGATTCACGATTTTTGCAACATTGCTTTTACCAAATAAAATTTTTTTTTTTTATAAAAAACATAAAAATAAAAAGGAATAAATCAAGAGATTATTTCCTATTAACAAATGATTCTTTTAACAAAAATGAGTAAATTGCATAAATCGTCCCTAAAGTTTGACCAAAATGCATGTTTTGTCCTAAACATTACGAAAGTGCAAGAATCATCCTTATTTGGAAATTTTAATGCAAATATCATCCTTTTGGAGAAAATTTTTGGGACGAAACACACAAATGGACAAAATATTTAGGACGAAACATGCAAGATAGCAAAAGTTGAAGGATGAAAATTTGCAAAATAGTTTAATTTTTGGGACGATATAAGCACTTTTAAAACATTTGGGACAAAACCTGCAAAATGACCAAATTTCAGGGACAATTTATGCAATTCCCTCAAAAAAAAATCTTACATTGATTTTTGTTTTAAGAAAAAATCTTTACTTTGGATTTTGGTTTTAAAAAAAGAAAAAATTACGGATGCATTTAGTTGGAAAACATTTTCCTTCATTTCCTATTTTCTGTTTTGTAGAAAAGAGGAGGGATTTCCATTTCCATAAAACACTTAAAAATTTAGAAAATGCGTTTAGTTTGAGAAAACATGTGTTTGCGTTTTCCATTTTGTAAAACTAGAAAATATGCAAAACTAGAAAACAGAAAACACAATAAATTCATCTCTAAAAATACTTTTACGTTTACGTCAGTTTTTATATACTTTCGTTTCATTTTTACGTTTTCGCTAGTATTATATCTTTTGTTAGTTTTTTACATTTTCTTCAGTATTTTGACGTTTTTGTCAGTTTTTACGGTATAGTTCGATTTATTACGTTTTAGTCAATATTTATATATTTTTCATAACTTTTACGTTTACATCAATATTTTTACATTTTTGTTCACTTCATTACGTTTTCGTCAGTATTTTTATCTTTTGTCAGTTTTTTTACGTTTTCGTCAATATTTTCACGTTTTTGTCAGTTTTTATGTTTTTGTTCGATTTATTATGTTTTCTTCGGTTTTCTTTTGTCAGTGTTTTTACGTTTTCGTCACTACTTTTACCTTTTTTCAATTTTTACGTTTTCGTTCGATTCATTACGTTTTCGTTAGTATTTATATCAATTTCAGTTTTTTTACGTTTTCAACAGTCTTTTTATGGTTTTTTTTCAGTTTTTACGTTTTTGTTCGATTTATTATGTTTTCGTCGCTATGTTTATCTTTTGTCAGCTTTTTTACTTTTTCGTAAGTATTTTAACATTTTTATCAGTTTTTATGTTTTGTTCGATTTATTACGTTTTCGTCGGTATATTTTATTTTGTCAATTTTTTACGTTTTCGTCACTATTTTTACATTTTTTAGTTTTTACGTTTTAGTTCGCTTTGTTACGATTTTGTCAGTTTTTTTTTCATTTCTGTTTGATTTTTATACTTTTTCGTCAACATTTTTACGTTTTGGTCAACATTTTCACGTTTTCGTAAAAACACTGACGAAAACGTAAAAATACTGACGAAAACATAAAAGTACTGATGATAGCGGTAAAATATTGACTAAAATGTAAGCATACTGACAAAAACATAAAAATATTGACTAAAATTCTAATGCTAACAAAATCGTGAAACTGACAAAATCGTAAAAATAGTGACTAGAATGTAAAAATATTGAGGAAAACATAAAATACTAACAAAAATGTAAAAATACTGACAAAAACGTAAGCTTACTGACATAAACGTAAACATACCGACGAAAACGTTCAAATACTGACAAAATCGTAAGGATACTGACTAAAACGTAAAACAAATGACGAAAACGTAAAAATACCGACGAAAACGTTAAAATAATGACAAAAATATAAAGGTACTGACTAAAACGTAAAAAACTGATGCAAACGTAAAAATACTAACAAAAGCGTAAAGATATTGAAGAAACCGTATAAAATCGGACGTAAACGTAAAAATAATGGCGAAAACGTAAATACCGAAAATAACGTGAAAAGTAAAAAAAAACATTTTCGTTATGGTGGTGAGAGGGGTGTTAGGGTTTTGATAACTGGATTTTGCTCAGGTTAAAAAGATTCGTTGTACCAATCTCTTCGAATTGAAAAACTTGTGTTTAATGTGCGACTCAGCTGTCTTTGGTAGAACAAAAATGTGTCGTTGTAGTATTAATAAAATCTGCAAAACTTTAAAGAAAAAGTGCAGGTATTTAAATCTAAGTCTAATTAAAATAATGGTGCAAGTATTTAAAACGTGACTGAAATTAAAGGCACTAAGAGTAAATGACGTAAACTTAAATCTACCTAAGGCAATCTTAAATCGCAACTAAAATTTAAACTAAGGCAAGTCTAAAATAAAGCTAAGACAGTTAAACTTAAAGTGCAACTAAAATAAAAGGCGGGAAAAATAAAGCTTGAAAATAAAGAATAGAAATTTAAAAAGAAAGACGAAAAAGAACCTGAAAGAAACCTTGATTCGGAAGTTTCAAACTTCCGAATGAACTGGCTTGACTCGGAACTTTCAACTTCCGAATGAACACAATTGAGTCGAAACTCCTTGATTCGGAAGACTTCCGGATGAAGCCTTCTTGATCCGGAACTTTGCCCTTGGTTCGGAACTTTCGAGTTGATCCGGAACTTTTGAGACTTCCGAATGAATTGCTTGATCCGGAACTTTTTGAGTTCCGAATGAAACCTTTCTGATCCGGAACTTTTTAAGTTCCGAATGAGATTGCTGACTCGGAAGTTTTGGCTGATCCGGAACTCTTCCGGATGAAGCCCTTGATCCTGAACTTTGAAGTTCCGAATGAAAGAACTCCTTCCCTTGAGTCGGAAGTTTTCCTGGAAAGATCAGACACAGAAACAAACTCCCCCGAAGAACAAGGGATCAAAATAACAAGAATCTAACCACAAATTAACCAAAATCAAACACACGATTAAGCTAAACTAATAATAAAACATTCAGTAATCATAAACTAACAATTTAAATCAACAAAACAAACAAATTTAACCACAATAATCAAAAACCCACTTGATCAAAATAAAAACATGAACATGAACACAACATAAACATAAAAATCAAAGATTAAGAAAGGTAGATGAGAGATTAACAAGATAAAGTAAAGATTGACAAGAATTAAATGAAAACTTACTTGAAATTAAAGGAATTTAAGGTGCAAGACAAAGTAATTAAATTGACAAGTATTTAAATGTGCAAGAAAATAAATGTGGAAGACTAATTGTCACACTTAGCCAACAACAAAAATAATTATCATCCTAATCTATATATAGGGGAGGATTAGGAAGCTTCCTCCCCTCCTTCATTTCTTCTTAATTGCGAGATTAAGTCCTTCCTTCTTTTAATCTTCATTAATTGCACCATTAGTCCTTTATTCTTCTAATCTTCTTTAAACTTGAACTTTAAGAACTTTTGGCTTCGGGATTTCTTTGAACTCGTCTTTAAATTCTTCAATAAAATAGACTTGAGTTCTTCGGCTTTTGATAAACTTCCGTCTTTTGACTTTTTCTTCGATAAATCTTCAGAATTGGTCTTGGACTTCCGTTCTTTTTGCACTCTTGACTTCTCGACTTCGTCTTTCATCGTTTTCTTCAATAAAAGTCCGTAAATGCCCGTGTTTTCTCCACTTTTCACCTTTTCGTCCTAAATCACAACAAAAACACAAACCACACATAACTCCGACATAAAAGACATAAAATACACGTTTTGGCTCGGTTATTATTGTAATTAAGTGGTAGAAAGGATGGGTGTTTACACACCTATCAAATACCCTACACTTGACCATTGCAATGTCCTCATGCAATGCATTAGTTACAAAGCAAGTTTACATTTTTCATCACAATCAATCCACGTTGGCCTTTATCAAAGAGATAGATACTACGAACATTAAAAGTAAATAAATCAAAAGCATACCTTGGGTTTTGGAAATGTCATGAATAATCATCATCCTCAAGTTTTCACTTTCTCCAAACCAAGCTTAAAAACGAGATCATTGTTATTATAAGTTAGTAAACTAACACGAACTCATGTGGGCCAATTACTTACTTAGACTCCCTTATTCCTAGGTGTATCTCTTATATTTTATTGTTGTCTTGAATGATCACGAGGATGCATTGTTTGACTTATTTCGATAGTTATTTAGTCCGAAAATAAAGTGAACGATTTAATCAATAGTTAGCTAAAGGACAAAATCTTTTAAAACTGCTTCTCGGGACCTCATAAAGTTCATATCTTGGCATAACTCGCTTCGCGATTTGAGACCTTTCTCGGACCGATATTTGGCAGCGACTTCATACTTCAAACCTTGAGAGACGTTCATGAAATAATGGCCTTCTCTTCATAATAGGAATTCCTTCACTTGAAGTTTTGAGAGATTCATACTTGGACCACGACTTCTTCATTTTTCTCCAATCTTTATTTTGGACTTTGATATACAACGATCCGCCTCCTTTTATGACTTGGATCTATTTATCCTCATACCTTGTTAGGGTCTTTTCGGATACACTTCTCCATGACTTTTGGGGAGTTTTTGCTTTATGTCGTGTGTCTCGATCCTTCATATTGATTTTCGATAAATGATTCTTCACATCACTTGGGATCTTTAGCAACAAAATATAGCCCTCATGCCTTGTTAGGGCCTTTTTGGACTCGCCAATCTTCGCATCCCGCTTCAATAAGTTCTGCCTTGGCTATGAACTCTAATCCATACCGAACAACTTTGAAACGATCTTGGGCTAGAAGCTAAGTAACTTTTCAAATCGTACAACCTTATTTATTAGCAGATAAATTATTAAGCAAGCGATGGGAGAATAGGCTCATAATTAACTCACATAAATTCACGAAAGAATACCGAACTTATAATTGGCTCTATCATCTCTCGTTCTCCACAGTTTAAAATTTCAAGTAATGAGACTCGTGGATACTTAGCCAATTAAATCAAAGTTTTGGGTTTTCGAGTCGCCTATAGGATCTTGCAAACTCTTAGACTTTTTTCAAGTTTAGAATTCGCGTTTTAAAGTTCCCTTGATAAACGACTCTCTAGGATCAATTATAGGAACTTGCAAAAAGTTCTTGTTCTTAACCCGTGAGAGTTAAGACTTTCGCGTTTTATAGCTCCCTATATAAAAGCCTAGCAAAACTTAACTTAAACACGTTAAGGATACTAGCTAGAGTAACTTAGTTAAGTAAACTCGGGTTGAGTCAAAAGATTCACAACGTTTGAAAATTAAAACCTCTTATTTAAACATTTATTCTAATAAGGAAAGAAAATAACTATGCAAAGGGCAAAACTAATAGGCCAAAATAGATCAAAAATTTTGAAAAATGTCGAAAAATTGATTTTCCGGTTAAAATGAGGACAAATACAAGGAAAAGAGCACTTAACTTCGATAGAAGTCCCCCCTACACTTAATATAAACATTGTCCTCAATGTTTAAGCATATTGGAGTAAACTCCCCTACACTTAGGACATTGTGCACTTTGTTTAAATCTTGCTAAGGAAAGGACAACTAAAGATATTCCTATTTTAATATTGAGAAAATATAAAATAGTGAATCGAAAAGAGTTTAGGATAGAACAGGGAAAATGTAGAACACGGAATCACGGGTCGTCAAGAATCGTCAAGAGTGGATCATTGAGCGCTCGAATCCCTGATTAAGAAGTGAGGAGAGGAAATAGCAAACCAACGGGTCTCCCCTACACTTATGGTAAAGAAAGCGAAAAGATAGATGCATGGGTTGCCTCCCAAGAAGCGCTTGGTTTTTGTTAACCGAGTCATTAGCCTGACTCGACCTTGATCATCAACGGAAGAAGCATGAAACATATCCACCAGGATCAAAGACATAGTTTTCGTCCATCAAATAGCACAAGCTTAAGGCGAACAAGGCAAGCCAAAGAAGAAGTGGCAAGGTTCCCTTAAGCAGCGATGGAGTACGGTGGAATCCAGTATGGTGAGGTGCAAGCATGTCTTCAATAGTTCCAAAGATTTTTCCTCTTATTTCATCAGGTGGATACTGAGATGGCTGAAAGATTTCAATACCGGGGTCGAACACCTTTTCCTTTAGGGGAAAATAGCACTCAGGCTCAGCAGAGTGTGAAGAAGATCCGTGAAGAAGCACAACCTCGTCCGCAGAAGTGGGACAAAGAGGTGTTAACTCATACGTGCTGCGGATATCGGTGTCGACCGGTTTCTTCTCCTTAGACAGAATGTGCTTCAAATACAAAATAGGATCAAGACGATAATCTTCAAAATCTAAAGGAGGAGCATCACTCTCATGAGGGAAGTAACTATTAAGAAATGCAGAGAAGTCTTCCTCAAATGAGTAATCGTCCAAAGTAGGATCGAGTGATGGCGGAGGATCTTCATCATGTGAAGAATCGCTCGAAAGAGTATCGGCATCCTCAAAATCATCAAAAGTAGGCATGTCCGGATACTCAGAAGTAAGGTCATCAAAATCATCCGAATCTGAGCTAGAATCATCATCATCATAACATCAAAGACCGGTGGAGAATCATAAATGGGAGAAGCTGCCAAAGTAGGGAGAGAATCATCCACATCATCTTGAAAAAGTGGATTATCAGTGGAAGACTCGAATAGAGGATTGTTGTAGACGACGAAGTCCTCATGCACATTAATCATATTCACTGATTCTCGTCCATAGTATTTGCCTGTAAGCTTCCCCATTTTAAAAATTTGTGAATCATCCCCGACTCGTAAGATTAACTCACCTTCGGCAACATCCACTAAAGCACGTCCGGTTCTCAAGAATGGCCGACCAAGTATTAAAGGAATACGAGGGTTCATTTCATAATCAACTACGATAAAATCGACCGGGAAAGTAAATGCGCCAACTTTAATGAACACGTCTTCGGCTATACCAACAGGATAAGCGAGAGTGCGATTTGCAAGTTCGAGAGTCATCTTCGTTGGAGTGAGGTCGGGTAATTATAGTGTTTTCCAAACACTCAAAGGCATAAGATTAATACTAGCCCCGAGATCAGCAAGGGCAGTAAATTCTTCAGTTTTGTTGAACACGCAAGGCAACACAAAACGACCGGGATCTCCAAGCTTTTCCAGAAGTTCTCTAAGAAGAACTGCAGAGCAGTTTTCATTTAAGCGTGTGTTGGCGAGTTCAATAAGCTTCTCCTTCTTGTTAAGCAATTCCTTAAATGCTTTAACAAATTTGGGCATGTGGACAAGTGCTTCAAGAAAACTAATGCTGAAGTTCATTTGAGAAATCATCTTGATATAGTTTGTCACTTGAGAGTCCTCCTTTGTTAGATCGTTGGTCTTGCCTAAGCGAGAAGGGTATGGGATATTGGGTTTATAGGTGGAAGGTGAAGGTGTAGTTGGTAAAGGTTGAGATGTTGAAGGGTCCTTCCGAGATACATCGTCATGACGAGGCGGAGACGGTAATGGAGTACTAATACTAGGTGTAGGAGGAGTAGGGATATATGGTGGTGGAGGAGGTGTAGATGATGGTGGAGGGATTGGTGGTCCTACGATGGTGACTCCACTACGAGTAGTAATAACACTCACATTGGCTCGTGGATTGGTGACGGTGTTTGAAGGTAGAGAACTTGAAGTAGAAGGTTGAGCGGCGGGCAAGAAACTAGCAAGCATATTCTTCAAATCAGTTGTTTGATTGCTGAAGGAGGATTAATATTATCTCTAAGCTCGGATCTAATCTCATTTCCTTGCTTTGTGATATCTCCTTTTAGATTGATAATTTGGCTCTGTAGATTCTTGATTTGCTCACCTTGGGTTCTCATGATGGCTTCAACATCGGGGTTAATGGGTGGGGCTTGTTGTGTGGGTGGTTGATAAGGATTAGAAGCTCTTGGTGGGATTTGATTGCTTCTATTGTAGTTGTTGGCGGGGTTTTGGTTTTGAGGAGAAAAACCGGGTGAAAGGTAGTTGTTGGAACAGTAGCTCAGCAGATTTCTATCCCCTTGTTGTCGAGCTTGGTAATTTTCCGGTGAATAATTACCGTAAGCCGCATACACATTTTCCGGATTTCCTTGTGTAAAAGGACAATCGGTGTATGAGTGAGGACCGCCGCATGTTTCACAAGGAGCAGCAACAACTTTAAGTTGTTGTTGTTGTTGTTGTTGGTTTGAAGCCAAGAGTTGCATACTTCTGTTCATTTCAGTCAGCACACGGGTGAGTTCGGTCATATCAGGGTTTGCTGAGGTGGAGGAAACATTGACTCTCGGGTTGTTCCTAGAAGAAGCAGAGGAATCCCAGTTTTTGTGGTGAGTAGTCATGTTCTCAATAAGCTCTCTACACTCCTCGGGTCTCCTTTTCATGAATGTGCCACCGGCGGCTGCATTAATCGTATCACGATCTCGAAAAGTCAAACCGTAGTAGAAAGTATCAATTAAGGTCACAAGGAGCATGTTGTGGTTTGGACAACGATCAATCAAGACATTATATCTCTCCCAAGCATCAAAAAGAGATTCATCAGGGTCTTGCATGAAACCAATGATTAGATTGCGAAGGCTCGTGACCATGGATGGTGGAAAGTAGCGCGACAAAAAGCGTTGAGTCATGTCATCCCAAGTGTGAATAGAATTCTTCGGGAGATGATCAAACCATTTCTCGGCATGATGCGATAAAGTATGTGGAAAGAGTTGTAGGCGGAGAACATCCATTGTGGCACCAGGCAACTTCATGCTTTGGGTAATTGTAATGAACTTGTCGAGGTGTTTGTTGGCATCATCATCAGGCAATCCACGGAATGGGTTAGTTTGCACTTGCTGAATCATGTGGTGCTTCAACGAAAACTCAGGAGCGTTGATTTGCATGGGCGCAATCGGTCCTCCTCGTCCAAACATTGTAGGTTGACAAAGCTCCTCCATGGTCCGAAGATCGGGTGGTGGAAGAACATTGTTGTTATTATTAGGATGCGGTGGATTATTGTTGTTAACACCAGACATAGCTAAATCTTCTTGAGTCTCGGGATCTTGATAATTAGAAGATCTAGTACGCATACACCTGAAAATGCAAAAGAAAAAGAAACCAAACACAAAGACAATATATATACACAATAAAGATAAAATCTTTTTGGATTTTTGAAATTTTTATTTTTTATGGATTTTTAGCAATTTTAATTTTTTATGGTTTTTGAATTTTTTATGCAAGAAAAATAACGCTCACAAGTGAACGGATCCCAAAAAGCAACGCGTCTCTCACAGAAAACCGTTAATCTTTACGAAAAGAGCCGGCATCGGCACCATTTGATAACTGGATTTTGCTCAGGTTAAAAAGATTCGTTGTACCAATCTCTTCGAATTGAAAAACTTGTGTTTAATGTGCGACTCAGCTGCCTTTGGTAGAACAAAAATGTGTCGTTGTAGTATTAATAAAATGTGCAAAACTTTAAAGAAAAAGTGCAGGTATTTAAATCTAAGTCTAATTAAAATAATGGTGCAAGTATTTAAAACGTGACTGAAATTAAAGGCACTAAGAGTAAATGGCGTAAACTTAAATCTACCTAAGGCAATCTTAAATCGCAACTAAAATTTAAACTAAGGCAAGTCTAAAATAAAGCTAAGACAATTAAACTTAAAGTGCAACTAAAATAAAAGGCGGGAAAAATAAAGCTTGAAAATAAAGAATAGAAATTTAAAAAGAAAGACGAAAAAGAACCTGAAAGAAACCTTGATTCGGAAGTTTCAAACTTCCGAATGAACTGGCTTGACTCGGAACTTTCAACTTCCGAATGAACACAATTGAGTCGGAACTCCTTGATTCGGAAGACTTCCGGATGAAGCCTTCTTGATCTGGAACTTTGCCCTTGGTTCGGAACTTTCGAGTTGATCCGGAACTTTTGAGACTTCCGAATGAATTGCTTGATCCGGAACTTTTTGAGTTCCGAATGAAACCTTTCTGATCCGGAACTTTTTAAGTTCCGAATGAGATTGCTGACTCGGAAGTTTTGGCTGATTCGGAACTCTTCCGGATGAAGCCCTTGATCCTGAACTTTGAAGTTCCGAATGAAAGAACTCCTTCCCTTGAGTCGGAAGTTTTCCTGGAAAGATCAGACACAGAAAAAAACTCCCCCGAAGAACAAGGGATCAAAATAACAAGAATCTAACCACAAATTAACCAAAATCAAACACACGATTAAGCTAAACTAATAATAAAACATTCAATAATCATAAACTAACAATTTAAATCAACAAAACAAACAAATTTAACCACAATAATCAAAAACCCACTTGATCAAATAAAAACATGAACATGAACACAACATAAACATAAAAATCAAAGATTAAGAAAGGTAGATGAGAGATTAACAAGATAAAGTAAAGATTGACAAGAATTAAATGAAAACTTACTTGAAATTAAAGGAATTTAAGGTGCAAGACAAGGTAATTAAATTGACAAGTATTTAAATGTGCAAGAAAATAAATGTGGAAGACTAATTGTCACACTTAGCCAACAACAAAAATAATTATCATCCTAATCTATATATAGGAGAGGATTAGGAAGCTTCCTCCCCTCCTTTATTTCTTCTTAATTGCGAGATTAAGTCCTTCCTTCTTTTAATCTTCATTAATTGCACCATTAGTCCTTTATTCTTCTAATCTTCTTTAAACTTGAACTTTAAGGACTTTTGGCTTCGGGATTTCTTTGAACTCGTCTTTAAATTCTTCAATAAAATAGACTTGAGTTCTTCGGCTTTTGATAAACTTCCGTCTTTTGACTTTTTCTTCGATAAATCTTTAGAATTGGTCTTGGACTTCCGTTCTTTTTGCACTCTTGACTTCTCGACTTCGTCTTTCATCGTTTTCTTCAATAAAAGTCCGTAAATGCCCGTGTTTTCTCCACTTTTCACCTTTTCGTCCTAAATCACAACAAAAATACAAACCACGCATAATTCCGACATAAAAGACATAAAATACACGTTTTGGCTCGGTTATTATTGTAATTAAGTGGTAGAAAGGATGGGTGTTTACACACCTATCAGGTTTGGTTGAGTGTTGTTAAGAAAATTAGAGAAAAAATATAATTTGATGTGTCAAATGGTGTTAGCCTCAAAATATTAAGTCAAACAAGAATGATCGGTCATATGTTTATTATGTATCGTATATTAGAACGTTGTAATAGGTAGTAGGTTAGTCGTGTATTACGGGCTTAACTTTAAGCTAAGGTTCATTCATAAGTAACCAAAGCCCAAATGGAAAGCCCGACCCATAATCATATAGCCCATTATGCCACATGTAGGCAAAGGCTATAAATACCCTTCCTAGCATGTTAGGAAAGGTATTGGTCATTTTCATTTTCTCTCTCTAATCTAATCCTCCAAAAGTTCCAACCATTCTTTCTACTTTCTCTCACTACCTTCTCTCTCTAGAATTCATCTATCTTTTACCTTTCTTTCTTGTTTAATCATCACGAAATATATGGGACAACAATTGGTATCAATCGTCATGGGGTAGATTTGTGATTGGTTGTTGTGTTTTTATTTGATTCGTAAGATTTAATCTCTATTTCATCTCTCGAATTCAATTTTTTTGTGTTTTCCCTGTTCTAAAGCTTGATACACATCTCCTACATAGTTGTGGTAGGGATTTGGTAGATTTGGTTTGGTTAAAATCACGTTTTTCTAGGCAAAAATCTCATTTTTTTGATCTAAAGTTTTGGAAACATAACCTTCATTGCGACAAAAATACATTGTTTTCCATCGCAATAGACTAGGGTTTATCATTGCGATCCAGATTGCGATTGGTCTTATTTGGTGACATTGCGACAGGTTATTGCGACAGGGTCATTGTGACTGGGTCATTGCGACAGGTTCTTGCGACAGGGTCATTGCGACATGGTTATTGCGACAGGGTTATTGCGACAGGGTTATTGCGACAGGGTTATTGCGACAGAAATCATTGTGCATTGCGACAGATTGTTTGACATTGCGATGGATATTGCGATGGGACATTGAGATCTGTTTGGTTAAATTTTGTTTGAGTATTTTTTAGACTTAGCCACTATCTAGACTAGTCCCGAAACATAGTTTACACGAACATTAAAAAAAAAGAGTTAAAATATTTAGGTCAAGTAAAATCAAATTTTTTCCCTACTACTTTTTGGCTATTTCTAACTCAATTTCAAAATTTGGCGATACAAAATTTTTTCAGCCTACCGTTTTGTCGGACTGAGAAAAAAAACCCGGAATTTTCAGAATTTCAACCACAACTCAATCACTATAACATCTACTTAAGATCCATATTCACTTCATCATTTCAGAGAATATTGAGATGGATTCTACTATAGAATATCGTGTGACGAAAAACAACATAATGGTGGCGGGTAACAAAGAGAGACCACCAATGCTTGTGTCAGGTCGATATGATCAATGGCAATCCCGTTTTCTACGTTATCTTGACACAAAACCTAACGGTGATGCTTTAAGACAATGCATTTTTGATGGACCCTATAAACTTGCAAGGATAAACGTTCCTGCACAACCAGCCACCGACACAACTGAAGAACAACCAGCTTATGAACGTGATGAAAAAAGAAACGATCTCACACCAGAGAACCGTGCTTGGTTTGATGCAGAAAAGGAAGCAATCTACTTAATTCTCAGTGGCATTGGAGATGATATTTATGCCATGGTTGATGCATGTTCTACTTCTAAAGAAATGTGGACGGCTATTGAAAGATTGCAACAAGGTGAATCACTTAACAAATAAGACATGAAAACTAAGGTGTTTTGGGACTTTGGCAAGTTTACATCAAAGGATGGGGAATCAACTGATTCTTATTACTCCCGATTCTACAAAATGATGAATGACATGACCCGAAACAACTTGCAAGTTTCGACCATGCAAGTCAATGTCCAATTTCTACAGCAACTTCAACCAGAGTGGACACGGTTTGTTACCTTAGTGAAACAACAAAAAAAGTTAGATGAAGTTTCATATCACACGCTCTTTGATGTCTTGAAACAATTTCAAAATGAAGCAAATGAACTTTGAGTTGAACGTGTTGCAAAGGTTGCAAATCCACTTGCTTTGGTGTCTACCATTCAACATTACCCAGATTATCATTCTCGTGCTCCAAAGACCTACTCTATTCAATCATCATCACCAAGATCATCCACGGTTTCTAAGTCACATGCTCCAACACGATCCTGAGGCAAAGAAGTTACAAGAGCACCATCACCCAGACCTGAGCCATCATCTGAAGAATACAATGATGGAGAACTTGCTCAAAAGGATAGGGAATTTAAGCAACAAATGGCTTTTATTATGAAACAATACAAGAAAATCTACAAACCTACCAACAATAACCTAAGAGCATCATCTAACACGAGGAGCAACTATGCTCAGAGTCCTCCAAGGTATGACACACGAAGACGTGCTGAGAGTCCTCCAAAGTATGATCGACAACCTGCAAAGTATGATAATCAGAGGGTTGCTACTGTTGTTGGAAACAGAGACACTGTTGGTACTCAAGGTGTGCAACAAACTGGGATTCAGTGTTTTAACTGCCGAGGTTATGGGCATTTGGCTAGGGAATGCAGACTGCCAAAGAGGGTCAAAGATTATGGGTATTATAAGGAAAAAATGCTGCTGTACAAGAAAATGGAAGTTGGAATCAAGCTATCAGCTGAGGAAGGAGAAATACTTGACGACACAGATGATGAACTCTCCGACCAATAACTCGAGGCACATTATTCATACATGGCAAAGATTCATGAGGTCCTTAATGTCACTGAAGATGACAATGGTCCTATCTTTGATACCGAGCCAATTGATAAGGTACAACATGATGATTAATATAATGTGTTTGGTGATACACATGAGCATAGTGATCTACCAACAACAATTACTGACACGTGTATGATGGAAACGGTTGATAGCAATACCACACCCGATTCATCAGACATGTGCAATAATGAGTTTGAGGATGATCAACATGCAAATGAGTATGATGATGAGGAGCGTGTCGCGCTTGCTAATTTAATTGCAAGTTTAAAAAAAGATGTCAATGAAAATAGAAAGAGTCAAAAGGAATTAAAGAAGGCAAACGCAGCGCTCACTCAAAACTTTGAAGAATGCAAAGCCGCTCTTATAAAATCTAGTGAGACTATTGATAGTTATAAGGCTGAGCTTCTTCAAAAGACCAAAGAGCTTGAGGGGTACAAAAGTAGTGTCATCAACGTTAAAAAGGACGAGTTTGAAAATAAATACAACGAAGCTCTTGCTTTGTTAACTAAAGAAAAAAATCAATTTAATGTCTTATTAAGTGATGAACGTCAAAAAATGTACCTTGCCACAACAAAAATTAATGAACTTGAACAGAGGCTTTCTATGAATACCACCGATTATGCTAAAATTATTGACGAAAAGAAACAAGAGGTTGAAACATTAAAACAAGATTTCAAAAATAGGCAAAGCAAAGATACTAAAAAAGTAAAGGATCTCGAAGAACAAGTCGATTTTTTGAAAAAAGTTGTTTATAAAACGCATGACTCTATTCAAACCGTTAGAATGATAGCACCTCGGTCATTTTTCAAGGGTCAACCTAGCTTTGCCACCCCCAAGTACCTCGAACAAGCTCAAGCTGCTAACCCTCACTTATATCTTGATGAGTCCGAATGGACCGATCATGATTGCCCAGTAGCTAGCCTTGATAATGAAGAGACGCCCCCTTGGGATGAGGAGAGTAGATCACCGGTCAATAAAGATTTTGTGACATCATATAATTATGCTTATGAAAACAGTCTTTATGGTCTTTTCACTCTACAAAAACAAAAGTCTCGTGAGGAATTGTTTTTAGAATGCAAACAAAGACGAATTCAATGGAAGAAAGCTTTTGCCACTAAGAGGAAAACTAATGTTTTTAAATATATTAACTATTTGCCTCTTGATGCTTCTAAAAGCAAAAGTAGAAAAACACTTGGTTTTCTTAAACACCACATTGATAATGTTCAATCAATTGTTGAAAGCGATTGGGAAAAACGTTAAAAGGATAAGTGGAAAACAGAGATTCCTCACGACATAACTGTGCTTGTGAAAGAACTTTTAATCCAAATACGAAGATAATAAAAGAACATGTTCTTGAGTTTGAAAACTTGATTCGGTCTGAAATGTTTGATGATTTGAAATATGTTGAGTCTCTTGAAAAAGAAATTGATGAACTTCAAAATGACAAATCAGATTTTTCAAACGAATATGATCTACTCTTAGAAGAATGTCTCTCCAAAGATATTTTATGTGTTACTCTTCAATCTTGTGCTGATATCGATGAATATTCTGATGTTGCATGCAAATATCTTGATAAGATCAAAGAATGTGAGCATCTTGAACTTGAGCTTTCGAAACGTAAAGAAAATATTGATAAAAAGTCTTTTGAGTTACTTCAACACAAAACTGATTTCCTTCAAAAACATTGTCATTCTCTTGAACTTGCTTTGCAAAAAGACATAGGAAGTTTTCCACATGATAATAAATTGCAAGAAAAACTTTCCCAAATGTGTCGAGAAATGAATGAAAAGAGTTTGGAATTTAAAGAGTTGAAAGCTCAGTTACAAGACAGGGAAATAGCGATAGTAGAGTTGAAGAAACTCGTTGCTAAGATGGGTGGGAAAATTGTGGAACCTAGTGTTAAGAAACCCGTTGTAAGACAACCTGTTAATGCAATAATGACTAAAAATATTACTTGCATTTTTCGGTCTCGCTTAGTTTTGATTACGACAATATGTAAAAACAAGCATTTACGAAAACAACGAAAAACGAATTCTTGAGTTCAAGTATTTTTCATTTTACCCACTTTCACTTAAGGTATGGATAAACAAGTACTAACCTTAATCAAGTGATCAAGTGATTTAATCTTTTCTTAAAACTCACTTTTTATTAAATGTGACAAGTTTTTATTAAACTTTATTTTTAAGAAAATGTTTTATTAAATTAATTATTTGAAATTTGAAAATGGCATATTCTTATTCTGTTAAGAATATCCTTTCAGAATATTTTTATACCCAGATAAGACCTCCACCACTAAAGGACAAAAAGGAGTGTTGGAAATACGTTTCACGTATTAAGAAGGATCGGTCACTCCATTAAATAGTCCATGTAATAGCTCGTAGTTTAGTTAACTTTCTTTATTTATTAAACAAGAACAAGCCTAGCCTACAACATGTGTAGGCCGGCCCAAAATGTAAGCCCAAGCCCATGACAAGGGCTTGGGTATATAAACCCTCTCCTTTGATGGAGAGGGTGTGGTTTTTTCATAATTTACACATAGTTCTTTCTTAGTTTCTCTCTCTAAAGTGTGAAATCCACCATTTCTCTATCTCTTTCTCTCTCTAAAAACATAAGTATAGATTTACAAATCTACAAATGGTATCAAGAGCTTGGGATGAAATATAGGTTTGTGTTTGTGTTGCGTATTGTTTTCTAAACAATTCGTATAGTATAAGTGTGTTTTGCCGAAATCTTCAAAATTTTTTGCTTTGATCGTTGTATCAAGTAGTGCTACATAGGATTTTGTGCTTAAAAGTGTTCTTGGTATCTTGGTTTTTCATTAAAACATCAATTTTTTGGATCAAAAGTGCAAAAAGGTTGTGTTCTATCATTCCGAAATTTAAGCAGAAACATCCATCGGAAAGTACAAATTGTACTTGGGCTTCCATCGCAATAACCTTCCATCGGAAAGGGTTTGGTTTCTACATTGCGATCGTGGGATTTTTATCACTTATTCCGATCTGAATCATTCCGATAGCTATTGCGATCTGAGATTCCGACGGGTATAAGGAAGTATTTTAAGTCGTTACTCTGCTCGAATTTTGTCAGCCACTTTGCGATCTGAACATTCCGATAGGGCTTTGCGATCTGAACATTCCGATACCAACAACATTTCGACAGGGCTATATTCCGATCTGGTATTACGATCTGACATTCCGATCTGGTGTTACGATCTGACATTCCGATCTGGTTTTACGATCTGACATTCCGATCAAGTATTACGATCTGACATTCCGATCTGGCATTCCGATAATCACAATTTTTTCGATAAAAAATTTCGAACATCGTGTGTAATTTTGACTTGGAATTTTTGGTTTATCGAGAACATATTTTAGGGGATTTTAACATTGTTTCTCGGTTTTAACTCACAACAACACAAAAATACTTAACCTTATTTCATTGTTCGATCAACTTTGTAAATCTTAACTTATTGAAATGGAGTATACATCTCTTACGGATAAGTCCATCCTCTCGGGTACGGATAATCGTCCACCAATGTTGGTGAAGACTATGTATGAGGAATGGGCTTCCCGAATGGAACTTTATATGTTGAACAAGGAGAATGGACATCTAATTTGGGCATCGGTGCTCAATGGACCATTAGATTATGGTACTGTGACGGAAGGTACGACCACTCGTCCTCGCACAACGGGTGAGTTGACTGGAGATATGAAGATTCAAGATAAATGTGATAAGTATGCTACAAACATCATTCTCCAAGCTCTTCCTCCAGATGTCTACAAACTCGTCAGCAAACATAAAGTTGCCAAAGAGTTATGGGATAGAATTCGTGTTCTAATGCAAGGCACCTCGTTAACTAAACAAGAACGAGAGTGTAAGCTTTATGATACTTTTGATAAGTTTGCCTATGTGCCAGGGGAGACTCTCAATGATTACTATCTGAGATTTACCCTATTGTTGAATGAGCTTAACATCTATGGCATGGCAATTCCTACCTTTCAATTGAACACCAAGTATTTGAACACTCTTCCTCCAGAATGGAAAAAATACGTGACGGATGTTAAATTGGCTAAGGACTTGCATAACACCAATGTGGATCAACTTCAAGCTTTTCTTCAACAACATGAATGCCATGTGATCGAGGCTCGGTTGTCTACACCTCAAGTTCATGATCCACTTGCAATGTATGCTTCTCAACAAAACATGGCTTATACTTATCAACAACCATCATACTTGCAGCAGCCACCACCACACATCTATCAGCAACCACAACAACCATCTTATCAACCACCAATGATGCCACAGCAAGAATATCAACAAAGTGTTCATCAACAAGCTTTTCAACAGCAACCACCATATCAAACATCACCATCACAAGCCAACACTTCTCCATTGGTCTATACTCCTCAGCAAGGATATATTCCAATTGAAGCACAACCAGCACAAGCTTTCTACTCTAATGAACTTCCACCAATCCAAGCACCGGTCTTTACTCTAAATGATACGCCAGCTGATGTTCTAAACCATCTCACCGCCTACTTGTCAAAACTTGTTGCAACTAGAGGATTTCCACCAACAAACAATCAGCTCCGCACCTCTTCAAATCCTCGACAACAAGCCACTGTTCAAGATGGTCAAGTGACGGTGCAACCTATTCAGGGAAGGCAAAATTCATATGGACCTCCTACAAGGACTGGGAACAATCAAGCTGTGAATGCTCAAGCTAGTGGAAATGGGAGTCCTATTGGTCCTAAGAAGGTTGTGACTTGCTACAATTGCCGAGGACAAGGTCATATGGCTAGGGAATGCACTCAGCCGAAAAGGAGAAGGGATGAAGCATGGTTTCGTGAGAAGATGTATTTGGTTGATGCTCAGTCTAAGGGGAAGATTTTGGATTCAGAGGAGTTGGCATTTCTGGCAGACCCAGGGGCAGCAGATACTGAAGGCATTGCGGTCGTTTCTACTTCTAATGCAGCTTATCAAGCGGATGATCTTGATGCATACGATTCGGATTGTGATGACATTCACTCGGCCCAAGCTGCTCTCGTTGCTAATCTCTCTCACTACGGTTCTGATGTCATCAGTGAGGTACCAACCACATCTAATAATATTGATGATAACCAACATCAAGTTGGGCATGAAAATGACAACCTCGAACAGCATTCGGGAACTAGTAACTCAAATGATGTGGTACCCAATCCTACACATTTGAGTGAACCTCAACCAAATGCTACGACGGGTATGCAATCTTATGCTCAACATGATTTGGTCATGGTGCCTAAACATATTATTGATCAAATGCATATGGCCCTCAGACAATCCGTAGATACGAATTCCACCCTAACTGCTGAGCTTGCGTTGCATAAAGAAAAGGTCAAAACTTTTGAAATGGTCCCTCAAGAAGAGAAAATAACATGTTCTGAATTTGACCAATTTTGTTTTGAAAAGATTGAACACTTGAAAGAAATAGAATCATTAAAAGCTAATCTTTCCAATGAATTAAAAGAAAAGGAGTCGGTTGTCAATGATTTTCAGAAACTTAAAAAGGATTTCGAAACTCTCGAGTCTAAAAAGGTTGAATCGGAAATTAATGCTACCAAACTTCTTAAATTCAAAGAACAACAGCTTTTAAAACAATACGCTTCCACAGAAAAGGTTCATCCTTTAACCAAATCATTTAAAGAATTCGAACTTAAGCGTCTTCAAGATTTACCACCCTAATCCCGGTTATGCAAAACAAGCTCAGGAATATATTCCCGGCCTTTATGACATGACCATAATTGGCAAATCGAAAGAAGCACCTTTTGTTCGTAGTACTGAGGAGACACAATCACTTGGGGATGAAACTCATTCTAAAATGCTTTCAAAATTCCATACAATTGATTATGATCAACATAACAAAGATCAATTTTCGAAAAAGACACGCATTCGCTTACAAAAGGAATTAGCAGAATTAACAGTTCTTGTGCCCCAAAGTTTGTCAAATGAAAACCTTCCTAGTACGTCTCCTACACTCGTCAAAAAGGATTTAACGAAGTTAATTCCACCGGTAAGTAAGGCGTCCGTTAACTTAAATACGGTTCACCAACACTTAGCCAATTTTGACAAGGTCATTTTGGAACGTACGACGGCCACAGCCATAACGGAAGGTGAATGGAACTTTGAGCACACTAGAGCTGCGTTTCGAGATGAAATTGTCCCGTTTGTAAACAATGTTAAAGCTTGTCTTCGTAATATTGATCAAGATTTGTTTTTGGAAATAGAAGAAGTTAGACGTGTTTTCAATGAAATGGAAGATGCTTATGAAAACAGTTTACTTGAAATAGAACGGGTTTCACGCCATAATGATCTACTTCTGAATCAAGTGATGTCTCATGATATAGTTTCTGTCTGTGTGAATACAAGTGTTGATAATGATTCTATTGTGCATAATGTTGAATCTGTGGATACTGTGGTAGATAGTACTTGTCACGAATCTGACGCTGAATTTTTAAAGCTTCAAGATTCATATTCATCGCTTTCAAAACGTTTTGATGAGATTCAAACACATTGTATTTCGCTTGAATGCAAGCAACAATTTATTCAAGAAATCTTTGAAACGTCATTCGAAGGTGTTAATATCGATGATGCAAATTTTGAAAAGAATTTTCGATTGAATTTACAATCAAAACAGCGTCAGCCAAGTGACAAAGTTGCTAACTCTTTGCCGATAGAAATAGAGAAATCTAAGGAGCTTAACTGTGTGAACGTACTTGAGGCCGCTGAGAGTTTTAGACTTGATCTAGACAATCAAGTTTCCAAGATTTTGTCCAAAGTTGATAACTTAAAACAGAAAAATACACGACTCTTCGATTCAGTACAGCCCGCATGTGTCGATACCACTGCACAGAATCAATCGTTGATTGAACAATTGAATCGAAAGTCGGTGGAAATATCTGATTTGAGGGAACAAATTTGTGATAAGAATCTGGTCTTGGCTGAGTTAAAGGAAACACTTCGAACTTTAAAAGGTAAGAATGTTGTGGATAACGCAGCCACTATCTCAGCATCGTCCTCTAGTGCAATCAAAAGGAACCTAATAGCCGTCACACCACTTAACAAGGGCCCTAAGACTAAACCATCTCAAACTTTGGTCACTAAAGATAAGGCAGAATCAAAACCAGCTTCTAATATTCCCGTGTTGCCTTCTACAGGAGTAAGCACCACTACTAAGGCTCAAAGATCTAAGCTTAAGCGAAACGAGACGAATGATAGGATCTTGCCCCCATCTAGTAGTCAAGTGAAGAAGAAAGTAGAAGCCCATCCTAGGAATGTTATTTCTGTTTTGAATAAAAAGAATCATGTAGCTAAACCTAAAGGCTCTGCGGTTGTGCAGCGTTCTAAGCCTACTGTGAATTCTAATTTAAAATGTTGGAATTGCAATGAATGTATGTTTTCTAGTCGTCATGATTCTTGCCTTATTGACCATGTGAATGAGATGCATGCCCGGAAAAATGGATTAGAATGGAAACCGACTGGGAAAGTGTTAACT
Source organism: Glebionis coronaria (assembly GCA_025667525.1). Lineage (NCBI taxonomy): Eukaryota > Viridiplantae > Streptophyta > Magnoliopsida > Asterales > Asteraceae > Glebionis > Glebionis coronaria. The sequence continues at coordinate 419,083,779 of CM046880.1, forward strand.
CAAGTTGGTTGGATGTGGCGCCCCACTGGTAGAACTTTCACTACAGTAGGAAATACGTGCCCTTTAACTAGGATCACTCCCACTGAAGTGAAGAAAGCGTGCCCTTTAACTAGGAGTACCAAGGCTACCAAAACACAAGCGTGTCCTTTAACTAGGAACACCAACACTACTGTAGGAACAAAGTGCCCTTTAAATAGGTCTACTCCCACTGTAGTGCCCGCGAATAATCCAAAACCTAAGAAAGTTGGAACAGTAAAACCTGTTAGTGCTAAAACTCACATTAGAAAAAGCAGGAAATCTAAGGATCTCAAAAATGTTAGCAATTCTGATAATTCTATATCTGTATCTGCTAACACTCCGGAACCAATAGTTTCCAATGCATTGTCTACTGTTGTTATTGAAAACAGGTGGTCCAAATTGTTCTCTGGTATTTGGACTCTGGTTGCTCCAAGCATATGACCGGAGATCGCTCTCAGCTCAGAAATTTCGTCAGCAAGTTTCTTGGTACGGTTCGATTTGGTAATGATCATATTGCAAAGATAATGGGTTATGGTGAATATCATATTGGGAATGTTATAATTTCAAGAGTGTATTACGTGGAAGGTCTTGGTCACAACTTATTTTCTGTGGGACAATTTTGTGATGCAAACCTAGAAGTTGCTTTTCGAGAGCATACCTGCTTCATTCGTAATTTGGAAGGGGTTGATTTGTTGAAAGGTACTCGAGGGAATAATTTGTATACTTTGTCTCTACAAGACATGATGGCCGCTTCTCCCGTATGTCTTCTCTCCAAAGCATCGAAGACTAAGTCATGGTTATGGCATCGACGGTTATCTCATCTTAACTTTGATGCTATTAATCACTTGGCTAAAAACGAACTTGTTCGTGGTCTTCCTAAACTATCATTTCACAAGGATCATTTGTGTTCTGCGTGTACAATGGGGAAAAAGCACTAAGAAATCTTACAAACCCAAGACGGAAGACACCAACCAAGAGAAACTTTATCTGTTGCATATGGATCTTTGTGGGCCAATGCGTGTTGAAAGTCTTAGTGGCAAAAAGTACATCCTCGTCATTGTCGATGATTACTCTCGGTTTACATGGGTGAAATTTCTTAAAGCAAAAAATGAGGCACCTAAATTCATCATCGGATTTCTCAAGATGATTCAAGTGCGTCTCAACACTACTGTCCGACGCATTCGTACAGATAATGGAACCGAATTTGTGAATCAAATCTTGCGTGATTATTATGAAAAAGTTGGTATATCTCATGAAACATCCGTTGCACGCACTCCACAACAAAACGGTGTCGTTGAAAGGCGAAATCGCACACTTATGGAAGCTGCTCGAACGATGTTAATTTACGCAAAGGCTCCATTGTTTTTATGGGCAGAAGCAGTATCTACAGCTGTGTACACCCAAAACCGGTCACTAATTCGTAAACGCCATGGTAAAACACCTTATGAGCTTCTCCATGGAAAAGTACCAGATTTATCATATCTTCATGTATTTGGTTCTCTTTGCTATCCAAATAATGATGGTGACAATTTGGGAAAACTTCAACCAAAGGCTGATATTGGTATTTTCATCGGTTACGCACCCGCAAAGAAGGCATACCGAATCTACAACCGTAACTCTCGCAAGATCCTCGAAACTATGAATGTTGATTTTGATGAGCTGACAGCAATGGCTTCTGAGTAAAGCAGCTCTGAACCCGCACTTCATGAAATGGGACCCAGTAATATTAGTTCTGGTCTTGTCCCAAACAACCCTACTTCATCATTTATACCACCTACTAGGAATGAATGGGATACGTTGTTTCAACCGTTCTTTGATGAATTCTTTACTCCTCCAACTATTGTTGCTCCAGAACCTGAGGTAATAGCTCTGGTAACCGAAGTTGTCGCTCCAGCAACCGAAGCACAATCAGATACATCTGCACCTACAATTGGTCAAGATATACCTTCAACGAGTAATTCTCAAACAACACATGTAACAACTACCCACGTCATGCCCATTGATGATGAAGAGGATGATGATGATCACGATTTGGAATTCGCTCAAATGCGTGAACTTCCATTCTTTGGTGTATCAATTCCCGACCCTAATCAAGCCGGGTCGTCCACCTCGGAGGAAGCTCCTTCTACAGTTTACTCCAATCCACGGATTCGTGAACATGACAGCAAGTGGACAAAGGATCATCCTATAGATTCTATTATTGGTGACCCTAATCGTCCGGTATCCACACGAAGTCAGTTACAAGAAAGTGCAATGTTTTGTCACTTTGATGCTTTTCTCACTGAAGTTGAACCTAAGACATGGCAACAAGCTTTTACTCAATCCTGTTGGATAGAAGCTATGCAAGAAGAACTTAACGAATTCATACGTCTTGATGTTTGGGAACTTGTCCCATGCCCGGATCAAGTGCAGTTACTCACTTTGAAATGGGTTTACAAGGTGAAACTCGATGAGTTAGGCGGAATATTGAAAAACAAAGCTCGTCTAGTAGCTCGTGGATACAAGCAATTATTGGGCATCGACTTTATGGAATCCTTTGCACCTGTTGCCCGTTTGGAAGCTATTAGACTATTCCTCGCTTATGCAGCCCATATGAATATGATCGTCTATCAGATGGATGTGAAGACGGCATTTCTTAATGGTGAACTCAAGGAAGAGGTCTATGTTCAACAACCGGATGGTTTTGTACATCCTAATTATCCTAATCATGTGTACAAGCTTAAGAAGGCTCTCTATGGGTTGAAGCAAGCTCCTCGCGCATGGTATGATCTTTTGTCACAATTCCTCATTACCCAAGGCTTCGCTAAAGGCAAGGTGGATCCAACGCTGTTCATTCAGAAACGAGGTAAAGATATGATTATGGTACAAATATATGTTGATGATATTATATTTGCAGCCACGACCCAAACCTTATCCGACGAGTTTGGGACACTCATGTCTTCCAAGTTTAAGATGTCAATGATGGGCAAGGTGTTAGAAATACGTTTTAACGTATATTAGAAGTATCGGTCGCTCCACAATATGATTTATGTTGTAATAGCTCGTAGTTAGTAATTAGTTATTATTTGCTTATTAACTTAAGTAAGAACCGGTCCATGGGCTTGTCATGGACCGGCCCAAGTCCACTTATGACTTGGAACTATAAATACCCCTTTCCACTAAGGAAAGGGGTTGGTTGTTGTCATTTCTTTGATTCCATATTAATAAAATTCACATAGTTTCTCTCACTTTCTCTCTCTAACTTTCTCTCTCTAGAAATCAACAAACCCCTTCATAGATTCATTGATTATCAATATTCTACATTTGGTATCAAGAGCTATGGGGTGATTTAAGGTAGTGATTTGTGTGGTTTTTTAGTTTTTGATTGTATTAGTGTTCTTTAAGAAAAATCATCTTGATTCTTGGTGTTTTTGGTGTTTTTGTGATTGGGATTAGTGGATAAGTATTAGTTGTTACTTATTTTAGTCGAAAGCACAAAACTTTTTGGGTTATTTGGTCAAAATCGGGGTTTAATCTTCATTTTTGGTGTACGACTGTTCATCGGAACAACTTACTGTTTATTCAGCAAAAGTTCCGGATCAAGGAGTTCCGGATCAAGGAGTTCCGGATCAAGAAGTTCCGGATCAAGGAGTTCCGAACCAAGAAGTTCCGGATCAAGAAACTTCCGAACCAAGGAGTTCCGAGTCAAGAAGTTCCGAATCAGAAACTTCCGAGTCAAGAAGTTCCGGATCAAGCAAAACTTCCGAACCAAGAACTTCCGAGTCAAGAAGTTCCGGATCAAGCAAAACTTCCGAACCAAGAACTTCCGAGTCAAGAAGTTCCGGATCAACCCAAAAGTTCCGAATCAAGGTAATCTTCCGGATCAACCCAAAAGTTCCGAATCAAGGTATTCTTCCGAATCAACAAAAAGTTCCGAATCAAGGTAATCTTCCGAATCAAACTTCCGAATCAACAAAAAGTTCCGAATCAAGGGTGATTTTGCTTGTTTTTTCGACGATTTTTTAGAGGATTTAATCTTGGTTTCATACAACAAAAACACAACACAATTCACAAGCTTTACTTCACTGCTCGATCAACCGATAATCTCTGTTTCTTTGAAGAAAACAAAATGAATCCAAATTCAGTAATGCCTCAGATGACATCTCTTACGGATATATCAATCATAACGGGAACTGATAGCCGTCCACCGATGCTTATTAAAGAGGTGTTTGAGGCATGGCAAGGTCGAATGATGCAATATCTAAAGGGGAAACCTACATACGGAAGGCTGATGGTCAAATCAATTTTGAATGGTCCACTCGACTATGGTACCATTACGGTTGACAACGTGACTAGACCACGAGAATTTGAAGAACTCACTCCAGCTCAACAACTTGTTGCAGATGCAGACGAAAAAGCACTTCAAACAATTCTCCAAGCTCTTCCCCATGATATTTATAGGATGGTAAGCAAATATACTGTGGCAAAAGATTTATGGGAACGTCTTAAGGTGTTGCTACAAGGCACGTCTCTCACCAAACAAGAAAGGGAGTGTCAGCTGTATGATTTGTTTGATAGATTCACCTACAACCCAGGGGAAACACTTCACGATTATTACTTCAGATTCACCACACTCATGAATGATCTGAATGTATACAATCTTGAGATTGCTCCATTCCAGGTTAACACCAAATTCTTGAATACTCTACCTCAAGCTGAATGGGGTGAGTATATTACCGATGTCAAGTTAACCAGGGATCTGCACAAGTGCAATTTGGATCAAATATATGCCTTCCTTCAGCAGCATGAGAAGCATGTGATTATGCATCGTTCTCCTCGTGGTATGTATCCAGATTCCTTAGCTTTGATGGCGAATCAACCAAGTTTGTCACACAACAACACACCCTATATCTTGGGACATCAAGCCTATCATGCATCACCTTACATGACACCAACTTTTCCCCAATACTCGATTTTACCACAACCTCCCACCTCACATCAGCAACAGTATCGGTTCAATGCACCTTCACCACAGTATGGTTCACAACTTCATCCAGCAAATGTTGCATCTTATGCTCAGCCTTCATATTCGTCTTATCAAGAGAATGCAACATATCAAACAAGCTACCCTGATCAAATGAGTATTCCTTATACTGATTATGCAGCTCATCCAGATCAAGCATTGTATTGTGACGATGAAGAAGTCCATGTTCCTGTTTTCCAACAAGGAGCTGACCCAGTTGAAGTGCTAACTACTATGTCTGCATATCTCACAAGAACTTTAAGCAAACGAGGATTCAGAGGATCAGCTCCTACCAACAATCAGTTGAGGAATTCATCCAATTCTCGCCAACAAGCTACAATTGAGAATGGCAGGGTAATGGTTCAGCCAATTCAACCATATCAGGGGAGACCTTCCACATCAACCAATGCTCGCACAATCAATTCTGCTCCTGCTCCAATGGTCAACAATCCTCCACGGGCTAATACAGGCAAGTTGAGAATGATCACCTGCTACAACTGCAAAGAAGAGGGTCATATGTCCAGGGATTGTAAGAAACCTAAGAGGAAAAGGGATGGACAGTGGTTTGCAGAAAAGATCTATCTGGTAAATGCTCAGGCGCAAGGAAGGGAACTTGATGAAGAGGAGCTTGCATTTCTTGCTGACCCAGGGATTGCTGAACAAGACGTTGTCACTACGCAGAATGCCGCTTACCAAGCCGATGATCTTGATGCGTATGATTCCGACTGTGATGACTTTCAAACTGCAAAGGCTGCTTTCATGGCAACTTTCTCCAGCTTAGGGCCAGATAAGAAATCTGAGGTACTTATTAACAACACCGATAATACCACTGATGCTAGTATTCAACCACATCAAGTTGGGCAAGAGAGTGCTAATTCGTATGAATCTTCGGTGGTGAGTCTTTCAAACGAGGAGACAAACAATGATAGCAATATCAATGTGAGTCCCCAGACTTTGAGTGAATCACAACCGGGAACCAGTTCGCATATGCCTACTCCTGCTCAACAAGATTTGGTCATGGTTCCTGCTACACTACTTAGCCAAATGAATGCTGCACTCTTAGAAACCTTAGCCAAGAATAAGAATTTGTCTGATGAGCTTGCCTTAAGCAATGAGAAAGTACAAACTTTGGAATTAGTGCCTTCGTCTAGTGTTCTCACAAATCTCGAATATGATCACTTTAGAAACAAACAAATGGGTCACTTGCAAGAAATCGAGAACTTAAGAGCAAATCTGTCTAGTGAACTTAAAGAAAAGGAGTTAGTGGTCACTAATTTTCAAAAACTTCAAACTGATTTTGAATTACTCGAATCTAAGAAGACTGAAATGGAGATTAATGCTACTAATAAGATTAGAAGTCTAGACTACTTGCTTTTAAGACAATACGCTGCTTCACAACTAGTTCACTTATTTGATGCTTCGTTTAAAGAGTTTAACTTATCACGTCTAAAAGGCCTTCCCCCTAATCCACGATATGCAAAACAAGCTTTAAGACATAGTCCTAGACTTTATAATGCAACTCAATTAGGATTGGCTTTAGACCCGATTGTTTTTCCTAATGATCGAACAAGTAAGGATCTAGTTGATGAGGATCGGTCATACAATTCAGCAAAATATCCCGATTGTGATTATTTTAAAATGAATAAGGAGCTTGCTAAAACTGACTTTAGAGTTCGCTTCCATATGGATAAGGATCTCATTACAACACCAACCTACATGATAGAGGAAGAAAGCCCTAGTACATTTCCTACACTTGTCAACATGGAAGGTCCTAAGGAAATTCCAAAGAATCTTCCACCTGTTAGCACTGTATGGTTAAACTTGCAAGAGATTAACCGATACTTTACTAACTTTGACAAGGTCATCTTGGAATGTACGACTTCAAATGGCTTAAACGCCGGAGAATGGGCTTTCGAACACATGAGCGAGGTGTTTAAAACTGAGATCAATCCGTTTGTCGAAAGTCTAAAAGGAAGTTTTGCATCTCTTAAGGAAAATCTTCAGTTTGAAATTGGGGAAGTTCAAAAAGTGTTTTATGAAATGGACACCGCTTACGAACTGCAACTAATTGAAAAGGAAAAGATTTTAACCGAATATGACCGATTCTTGTCTGAAGTAATCTCGTGTGATGTGCTTACTACTGTAAATGTTAATTATTCGAATGAGCTTACATCCACTATGATTAATTGTGATGCTGTGAATATTTGTGAGGATATTTGTGATGATGTTTGTGATATTTCTGTAAATGTTGCTGAAACTGTAAATGAGGTAGATAGTCATTCTTGTCACGAATCTAACGCTGAGTTTTTAAAGCTACAAGATTCTTATAATTTACTTTCTCAACGCTTTAATCAACTAGAACAACATTGTATATCTTTAGAATTAAAACAACAAGCTCAAAATGAAAATCTTTTGATATCAAATGTTTGTGAAAACGGTGTTGAGACAAGTGACAAGATGATTGCAATTGTTAAGACATTAGAGGAAGAAATCATGAGATTGAAGAGAGAGATATCATCAAAGGAAACATTAAGAATGGAACTAGAGGCCGCAGAGTCTAAAAACCAGGTCTTAGAAATTAGACTATCAACTGTTCTAGGGGAGATGGATCGGACAAGGCAGGGACTATCCGCTCTTTATGGTTCACTAGAAGATAGATTCGCTTTTAATGCGACACAGCAACAATATTATGTTGAACAACTGAACCAAAAGTGCGAAGAAATCTCTGACTTGAACATCCTGCTCATAGACAAAAATATGGTTTTGGCTGAGTTAAAGGAGACACTTCATCTCACCCGACAAGAAGTTGTTGATAACTTAGCTACCGACTCTGCACCGTCCACTAGTGCTCCAACAACCAAGAAAGTAGTGCTTTATAAGAATCCGCTTCATAAGAAAAACCAGCTTACCTATGATGATTATATGAGGAATGCCATTAAGCATGTCGATCTTCTTAGGGATATTGTAGACGATCTTTATGCCTTAGATCCCTTAAGTAGCGACTATTATTCGGCTCATGAATATGTTAAGCGAGTTCAATATTGCTTGGCTTATTTGCAATACATAGGTACACCAGGTTCTGCACTACTTAACAATAGGCCCATTGCTGTCACTCCATTTAATAAGACTCCAGGAGCGAAACCGTCATTGGCACAATCAAGTAAGACACCTTTAAAATCTGCTGCTAATGTTCCCAATTTGCCTTCTACAGGATTAAAAGAGACTACTAAGGCTAAAGGATCGCCACTCAAGAAAGCTAAGATCAAGCCCTCCACTAGTAGTGCCACAAAGAAGAAAGTAGAAGTCCACAATAGGAATGCTAGTTCAGTTTTAAATAAAATGAATCATGTTAAGACTAAAAGCTCTGCGCCTGTGCAGCAGCCTAAACCATTCGTGAATTCTGATTTAAATTGTTGGAATTGTAATGAATGTATGTTTTCACAGCATCATGATTTGTGTCTGATTGATCACGTTAATGAAATGAATGCTATTAAAAATGGTCTTGAATGGAAGCCAACGGGTAGAACTCGTGCCCAAGTTGGCTGGCAATGGCGTCCCACTGGTAGGACCTTTACTCTCGATGGTAAAATGTGCCCTTTAACTAGGAATGCATCCATTGAGGTTAGGTCTGAGCGTCCTTTAGTTAGGAACACTCGCACTCAAGTAAGGAAACAGCGCCCTTTAATTAGGTCAGCCCCCACTATAGTGCCTATCAGTGTAGAAATACCTCAGGATTTGAGCCAATTAGAATCTACACCACTAATTAAGAAGAAGAAGGTTAGGAAATCTAAGAAACCTAGAGTTAGCAAATCTAAGATTATTAAATCTGTACCTGCTAATAACAAGGAACACTCAGATTCCGATACCTCTACATTGTCTTTGTGTGGTGATATTTTCAGGTGGTCCAAATCATCCTGTGGTATTTGGACTCCGGTTGTTCAAAACATATGACCGGAAATCGCTCGATGCTCCGAAATTTCGTCAGCAAGTTTCTTGGTACGGTTAAATTTGGGAATGATCATATAGCAAAGATTATGGGGTATGGTGAATATCAGATTGGAAATGTGACGATTTCTAGGGTATACTATGTTGAAGGTCTTGGTCATAACTTATTCTCAGTAGGACAGTTTTGTGATTCCAACCTTGAGGTTGCTTTTCGACAACACACTTGTTTCATCCGCAACTTGGAAGGAAAAGATTTGTTGAAGGGATCTCGTGGTGCAAATCTATATACCTTGTCCTTACAAGACATGATGGCCGCTTCTCCAGTATGTCTTCTCTCTAAAGCCTCTAAGACCAAGTCATGGTTATGGCATCGCAGATTATCTCATCTTAATTTTGATGCTATTAATCATCTGGCTAAAAACGAGTTAGTTCGTGGTCTTCCAAAGCTTAAATTTCACAAGGACCATTTATGTTCCGCGTGTTCAAGGGGGAAAAGTACCAAGAAATCTTACAAACCCAAAGTTGAAGACACTAATCAAGAAAAACTTCCTCTTTTGCATATGGATCTTTGTGGACCGATGAGAACTGAAAGTGTGAGCGGTAAGAAATTCATTCTCGTCATTGTGGATGATTTCTCAAGGTTTACATGGGTTAGATTTCTACGTACAAAGGATGAAGCTCCGAAAGCTATCATCACTTTTCTGAAGTTCATTCAGGTACGTTTGAATACCACTGTCCGCCGTATTCGTACAGACAATGGTACAGAGTTCGTCAACCAGACTCTTCGTGATTATTATGAAGGAGTTGGTATATCACATGAAACATCCGCTGCACGCACTCCACAACAAAACGGTGTCGTTGAAAGACGAAATCGTACACTTATGGAAGCTGCTAGGACCATGCTTATTTATGCGAACGCTCCATTGTTCTTGTGGGCAGAGGCTATTTCTACTGCATGTTTCACCCAAAACCGTTCAATCATTCGGAAACGCCATGGAAAAACACCTTATGAGCTTCTACATGACCGCAAACCCGATGTTTCATTTTTCCATGTGTTTGGTGCTCTGTGTTATCCAAACATCAATAGTGAGAACTTGGGTAAGCTTCAACCAAAAGCCGACATAGGTATTTTCATTGGTTACTCACCGTCCAAAAGAGCATACCGAATATATAACCGTCGTCTTGGCAAGATTGTAGAAACTATGGACGCTGATTTCGACGAGCTGACAGCGATGGCTTCTGAGCAACACAGCTCTGAACCCGCGCTTCATGAGATGGGACCCGGTGCTATAAGTTCCGGATTAGTTCCCAACAATCCTACTTCTACATCATTTTTACCACCATCAAGGCCCGAGTGGGATAAACTGTTTCAACCGTTGTTTGATGAATTCTTCGATCCCCCGACTGATGAAGTTCCAGTACCTGTAGTAATTGCTCCAATACCTGAAGTGGTTGCTCACGTTAATGAACCTTTATCTAATGCATCTACAATTCACAATGAACCGGATGCACCTTCACCAAGTGATTCTCAAACTACACCTGAATCATCACCCCTACTTGTGCCTAATGATGTGGAAGAGGATTCTACTGATCACGACCTGGAATATGCTCACTTGCAAGAGCTTCCTTTCTTTGGTGTAGCGATCCCTGAAAACCCTTCAGCCGCCTCTACCTCAGAAGAAGCTCCATCTATTGTTCACTCCAGACCACCAAGGATTGAAAAACATAGCACTAAATGGACAAAAGATCACCCAATTAGGAATGTTATTGGAGATCTAGATCGACCAGTCTCTACACGCCATCAACTACAAGAGAGTGCACTATATTGTTACTTTGATGCATTTCTCTCTGAAGTTGAACCCAAAAATTGGCAGCAGGCTATGACCCAATCATCTTGGATCGAAGCTATGCAGGAGGAACTCAATGAATTCAAACGACTTGAAGTATGGGAATTGGTTCCTCGCCCTGACAAGGTTAACATTCTTACTTTGTTATGGGTTTATAAGGTTAAACTTGATGAAATAGGTTCGGTATTAAAGAACAAGGCAAGATTGGTCGCTAGAGGATATAAACAAGCCTTGGGTATAGACTTTGAGGAATCTTTTGCTCCTGTGGCTAGATTGGAGGCGATTAGACTATTCCTTGCGTTTGCTGCTCATATGAACATGATCGTCTATCAAATGGATGTGAAGACGGCATTTTTGAACGGCGAACTAAGGGAAGAGGTTTATGTTAGTCAACCGGATGGGTTCGTGAGTACGGAGTCTCCTAACCATGTGTACAAGCTTAAGAAGGCTCTCTATGGGTTGAAACAAGCTCCACGCGCGTGGTATGATCTCCTGTCAACATATCTCATGTCGGAAGGCTTCTCCAAAGGCAAAGTGGACCCCACTCTATTCACTCTCAAGGACGGCAACGACATGCTTCTGGTACAAATTTATGTTGATGATATAATTTTTGCTGCCACTAACATAGAATTGTCTAAACAATTTGAGAAGATAATGTCCACACGCTTTCAGATGTCGATGATGGGCAAAATCTCATTTTTCTTAGGATTACAGATTTCTCAGAATCCCAGAGGCATCTTTATAAATCAATCCAAATATGCTCTAGAATCTCTTAAGAAATATAACTTTGAGAATTGTGACCCCGTAGACACTCCAATGGTGGAGAAATCCAAGTTAGATGAAGATAGGGATGGGATTATTGTTGATCCGAAACTTTACCGTGGAATGATTGGCACCCTTCTCTATCTGACTGCTAGCAGGCCTGATTTGCAATTTGCTGTATGCATGTGTGCCCGGTATCAGGCTCGGCCTACCGAAAAGCACTTACATGTCGTTAAAAGGATCTTTCGGTATCTAAAAGGAACACTTCATCGTGGTCTATGGTATCCGAAAGATTCCTCGATTGCTTTAATATCATACGCAGATGCCGATCATGCTGGATGTCAAGATACGAGGCGTAGCACTTCTGGATCTGTGCAACTCCTAGGAGATAGATTGATCAGTTGGTCTTCAAAAAGGCAGAAAAGCGCTGCCATATCAAGCACGGAGGCTGAATACATCGCCATGTCCGGTTGTTGTGCTCAAGTCCTTTGGATGAGATCACAATTAACTGACTACGGTCTTGGATTTAACAAAATCCCGATGTATTGTGACAACAAGAGCGCCATTGCCCTTTGCTGCAACTATGTTCAACACTCCCGGGCCAAGCACATAGACATTCGCTACCATTTCATCAAGGAGCAGGTGGAGAACGGAGTGATCGAGCTGTATTTTGTCACTACTGAGTACCAGCTGGCGGATATGTTCACCAAAGCCTTAGATCGAGGACGAATCGAGTTTTTGATCGACAAGCTTGGCATGAAATCATTCACCCCAGCGACTCTCAAAGAGTTGGCAGAAGAATCAGCTGAATAGTCGTGGTAAACTATTCAGAGTATCCTTTGGTTGTGATCATGTATATTATCGTAAATATATAAACCACAAAAAGAAAATACAAAAATAGAAAACCAACAAAAACCATAAAAAATATAAAACCTACAAAAACCATAAAAAATATAAAACCTAGAAAAACCATAAAAAGTATAAAATCAAGAAAAACCAAAAATATTTTTTGTTTTAAATCGGGCATGTCTTTTAGTACGGTAATATTTACGGCCTTAGAAATGTCGATCAATATTGACACGGTGCCATAAATAGAGTCCGTATAAAAGTTGTACATTTTTAAAACATGCCCATAATGGCTTGTAGTTATTTCAGACTGCAACCCGGTTTTCACATTAAAGTCACGTATTTCCTTGGAAAACGTTGGCTCAGAACGGGAATTAATTTTCTCGGGCGTGATTTACAAGCCAAATCATGCAAAGGGATCAAGTTTACTTTATAACTTGGTCTGACACGAATTTGTGTACGTCTCAGTGCATTAATTTGTTTAGATAAGAGAAATCTTATTAAAACCACGAATCAAAATTTTTCAAGAGATAAATTGGAAATGCTTTCATCACTATTTGACTCTTTAAACAATGACTACAGCTCTTTAAATAGAAAACGGGTCATCGTTTAAGGGGGAGAAAATATTAAAATCATCTTTGTCATTAAAATTGTTCTTCAAAAGTGATTGTGAAAATTAAGGGCTACATGGTAATTGAGTGGTTTTGCTTTAGAAAACGACTTGTGTTCGTTCTAAGTGATAGGCATGGCTTTTAGATTTTGAGGATATGCTAATAGATTGTGTTTGTTAAGTTATGTGTAAGTGAAACAAGGGTTAGGTGAAATGGAAAAATTAGAAACAAAAAGGAAAAGTTTAGAAAATGTAGGGACTAAAAGTGTGATTTATTGAAACTAGTCAAAATTGACCTAAGTCAAAAATCAAACAACCCGCCCCTCACTTTTTCCTTTCACTGTTTGTTCACTGTTTATCTAATATCTTGCCGCCATTGTTACACACACAAACACGCATTCAAAATCATTCGTTTATCCATCTAGATCCGGTTCTTTCGACTAAATAAGGTATATTCATCGATATGCTAACTTCTAATCTACATTTCTTATCATATAATTCGGTTAAACATGCTCATTTAATCAGATTAATCCATTTAGGGCGTATGATTAAATTAGGGTTTATTAACTAAGGATTTGTGGTGGGTTTTATGCGGATTTGTATGCTATGATGTTTATATGCCTTAGTTTGCCTTAAAAACTCACAAACGCGCTAGATTAATCATCTGAGTTGAGTTTGTAAAAGTTCCGGATGAACGTGGCTGAAAACTTCCGAATGAAGGATTTCTTCTGGAAAACTTCCGAATGAGGAAGTTCCGAATGAAGGACTTCCGAATGAGGAAGTTCCGAATGAAGAACTTCCGAATGAAGGAAGTTCCGAATGAAGAACTTCCGAATGAAGGAAGTTCCGAATGAAGAACTTCCGAATGAAGGAAGTTCCGAATGAAGAACTTCCGAATGAAGGAAGTTCCGAATGAAGAACTTCCGAATGAAGGAAGTTCCGAATGAAGAACTTCCGGATGAAGGAAGTTCCGAATGAAGAACTTCCGAATGAAGGAAGTTCCGAATGAAGGAATGTTCCGGATGAAGGAAGTTCCGAATGAATAACTTCCGGATGAAGGAAGTTCCGAATGAAGAACTTCCGGATGAAGGAAGTTCCGAATGAAGAACTTCCGGATGAAGGAAGTTCCGAATGAAGAACTTCCGGATGAAGGAAGTTCCGAACGAAGAACTTCCGGATGAAGAAGTTCCGAATGAGAAGAAGTTCCGAATGAAGAATGTTCCGGATGAAAATGTTCCGAATGAGGAAAAGTTCCGGATGAGTTGTTTGATTATTTGCATGCTATATATGTACTTGTTGTTTTATGAAATGTGTTATGCTTGGAAGTAAGAATGATATAAATCTATATGTTTTTGTGCATCAACCTTTCATGTCTTATCTTAAGCAGATAAAATGACTAATCCAACAGTACAAGCTATCCAAGAATCTAGAGAAGCCGATATTGCTAAAGCTCGAACCCTTAAGTTTATACCCAACAACTATAGGCTGAAGCAAGTTTCTAAATCCACTCATCATGGTTTTAAGGTCGCCATAGCCATTCTTGATAACTCTCACTTTAAGAACGCCCTTAGGAATACAGCCTCGGTGCCTTATGAGTATATGTTTGAATTTTGGGCAACCAAGGATTTCACTTCGAACAAGATCACCTTCACCATCGACAACAAGCAGCAGACACTCACCGTTTCAGACTTCCGTAAGATTCTTGGTATACGAGATACACCCAAGGGCATGTCTTTCTCAAGGGATCCTACTAAAGATGAACTCGCGGAGTTATTTGACGCACTTGGATGTCCGGAAATACGAGTGGCGTCCGAATTTACTACTGCTAAGGTAGGACAACCCTGGAGAGCTTTGATGGGTATTCTTAGTAAATGCCTTACACCCAAAACGAGTGGCCATGATGCTTTGCGCAGTCCGATAATGAACCTCTTCTATGGCATGTACAAAGCTGCAAATTCAGATTATGCTTTGTTGATATGGGAAGAATTCACCTTTCAACTCTTCCACAACAAGAAGCTGAAGACAAACTTCTTTCCGTATCCTCGGTTTATTAAGCTGATCATAAATTATTTTATGAAGCTTGATGCTACTATTGATAGGCGTGCAGGAGGTCGCTATCACACCGAAGAAGCTGATGATACTGTAGATCTGAGGCATGAAGGACCGTCTATTGGTGTGATTCTGGGTCCTGTTCCTGATTACCTTCTATCTGATAGAATCAAAGGTTCTGCAGATTACAAGCTACTACAATTAGAAATCCAGAGGCTGAAAGCAAATCTTCAAACTGGAGAAGACTCATCGACAACGGTTAAGAGTAAAGGTAAACGCAAACAACCAGCTGCGTTACCTGAACCCGAACCCAAGAAGAAGAAGACAGAGGGTAAGAAGGGAAAGGGTAAGGATTTGATGCGTCTACGTGATGAAGAAGATATTGTTGATCCTACTCTTGGTAAATCCGAGCAACAAATGATGAAGATTGCTATTCAAAGGAGTAGGAAAGATACAGGCGGCAGTGGTTCAGGTGCGAGGGTAGATATCGAGGATGAGTACGAGGAACCGGATGATGTTGATGAGTTTGGGTCACCTCAACACTATTCCACTTCGAATGAGCCATCAATCCCTATTTCAGCAAGTGTGGAAAAGGAACCTGTTGCTCCTACGATCGTGGGGTCAACTCAACCCTTAACAACTCAACCTCCACCCATACAACCTTTACCAACCCAACCGGCTTCAACACCATTTTTTCCACCACCCATAAACCCCATCCTTAGTACAGCAGTAACAACCGAGCCCCTCCGGTCAACCCAAAGCAGCTCTGCAACATCTGCAATGGCCGCACTAGTGATGGCCGAGATGTTTGATACTAACAAACGCGAAATGGATGAACTTCGCCAAGAGTTGCAAAGACGAGCTCAGAGGGAAGAAGAATCAAGGAAAGCTCAAGAAGAGTTGATTGCCAAGTTCACTGCAGACATGGAAGCTACACGTAAAGCTCATGCAGAGGAACTTGCTCGGGTTAAGCCGGCTGAGGCTGATAAGCATGCTGCACGTATTACCAGACTTCAAGCGATGAGGGATAAATATAAGGAACAAAAAGAAGCACTTGAAGCATCTGTGAAAGAAAGAGTGCAAGAATCCGTTGAATCCCTAATGCCTAAACTTCGCGATGAGTTGAAGACACTTGCTGCTGACAACTTAATGGTCAAATCATCCAACCCTTCAGAAGCCGCCTACAAGATTGCTTATGACCTGACGGATTTTGAATTGAAGAAGATCCTTAAGGCTCGTATGGTGGAACTTGGGTCGCATGATAAGTCGAGGATTCAACGGGCTCTATATAAATCCCTGAATGATGCTATCATGGAGGATGATAGATTATTCAAAATGTTTGGAAGTGTGGTACCATATCATATCTTACCTGAGGAAGAAAGGGAAAGTGAAGAAGAGGGTACGGGTGAAGAAGAGGAAGAAGAAGAAGAAGAAGGAGAAAAGGATAAAGACGATGACGAAGGTGGTGATGATGATGAGGATGATGAGGATGATGAGGATGATGACGAGGATGAGGATGATGATGATGGCGACGATGGTGGTGATGAGAATCAGGAGAGTGTTAGGGATAATAACGGGGATGACAATCAGGATGATGATGGGGGTGAACAGCCAAAAGAGGGAGACAAGGTTACCAGCTCCAAGAAAACTGCTGCTGGAACCAAGTCCACAAAAGATGCAGCACAGAAGGATAAATCGACATCCTCGGAATCAAGACGAACTAAGTGGCGCCACGACGTGAATGCCACTACAGCGTCTTCGGCTCCCGGTATCTCTATCGCTGTATCTTTACCTATTACCACTAACCCCATTAGTTCTGTTGTTGTTCCTCCTGTGATTACAGAATCAGTGACAGAACCCGAAGCTGCACAACACTCCCCAGTTCACGACACTGCCGAAATGCCTGAACCTGAACCAGTAGATGTTCGCACTTCAACTCCTCAACAACAAGATCAACAATCTACGGTTCCTGAACCAAGCATTCGTGCCTGGGAAGACACGTTGGAGATAGACGAGTCTGCACCACCACAAGCTTGGATCACGGCAGCAGCACAATTTGATCCGATCACAGATGCTGACAGAGATGTGCTGTATCTCCGTATCCGAAGTCCGATTGACTTATGTGCATTTCTTGCTCATGAGTATAAGACTTCGGTTACTCCATCCTTGGTGAAGAAAGCACTGAAAGATAAGAAACTGCGTGCCAAAACCCGATTACCCCGAATGGAGCTCGAGTACTATGCCGATGAGATCCTGAAGGCTTTGAAAACCGTTCAACGGCCTGGACTTCATGAATCAGAAAGAGCTCCACCTCCAATGGATCCTGCTCAAGATAATCAGATTACTCTTGACTTCTTCGTCACCAATGATCTTGAGTATCTTATGAAGGGGTCATCAAAGTACGCAACATCCCTGACTTTGCTGAAAGCTGCCAACTGGGGGACAATACCCTTCATCGAGGAAAAGGTAAATCGGCTCTGGGTCCCAAAAATGAATCGTAATTATGATATGTATGCTGTCATAGGTGCATCTCATTGGGACGAAAGAGTCCGAAGGGCGTACAGGGGTTGCTGCTTGGTCAATTCTGGAAGCAATGTTAGATCCGACATCCGCATCTCCAGCATCTTAGGAATGAAAACTGAAGCCAAGAACGGCTACTATCATGTGACGGAGATTCGCTTGAAAAGGGAGGATGACAGGGAATACAAAATCCAGCAAGGAGATTTTTCCATCATTCGCCTTGAGGATATCGAAGATATGCTGCTTCTAATGACCCGAGATCAACTTACACACATTCCTCGTGAAGATCTGATTGCTTTGAATACAGCACTTCGCATGTTCACACGAAGCGTTGTCATCAAGTCACGAGTTGAGGATCTTCAGTTGGGAGTCGAAAGCTATCAGAGGAGGCTCAATTTAACCCGTCCTGTGAATCAAGTGCTACCTCAACATGTAGAAAGATGTCCATATACCGGAATTTCTGTCCCGAATTACGGCATTTTCTACTTGAACAGTCGAGGTTTGATGAAGTTTATGAGGGTGGGGGAGCTTCACAAGTATAGCGATGGCACTCTTATACAAGTCAGAGATAAGTTGGAGCATCTGAACTCGGGTGGGACTTTGCCAGAGATGACGGAGGATTGGCATCCGGGTTACCGGCAGATGGCAAAGTATGTGATCAAAAAGATCGATCAAAAGCTCCGTGAACGTAGATTGATGAGGAGCTTGGAAAGATTCGTGGGTGGAAGACCGTATTTAGTGCACCACAAGCTACTGCAACGATCCATCTAATGGGTCGTACATTTCAGGTCACTTTATATTGGTTCTCAATTGTGAATATGTATATTTGTGAATAATGTGCTTGTATGGCTTGTTGTAGTGTTAAGGTATGATAATTTTTCAAGAATTTCTCACGAGATTCTAAATCTTTCAAAATATGTCATACCAAAGCACTACAACTATCCCTTATTAACTTAAAGGGGAGCAATAACTTGTTCTATGGCCAAACATTGATTTCATTTTTACCCAAAGACCGGTTAATCCATTCTATATCCCAAATATTAATGGTTAACATTTTGGATAAGGGGAGAAAATGGGATTAAGGAGACGTAAGTGATACTTGGCTAAAAGATGAAAAAGACTTAATGATAATCCAACTTAATATGTGTTAAGCACGTGTTAAGGGGGAGCGTTTTTGATGATCAAAACACCTAAGGTACAACACTTTTGATTTTAATATCACAAGTACCTTAGGTGATTTTCAATGATTTTTCATGGTGGCAATTCCTTCCCAAAACACGCTTAATTCACGACGGATGTGGTGACAAAAGGGTGGTAGGAATAGGTTTAGTCCAATGATTCATCAGAGCCGATGGAATCTTCCCAAGGACAATTCCCTAGTTAGAATTAGAAGTCCTAGGAAAGATGGAGAAAGAATGTGAACGTAGCTGAATGCCGACCAAGTACTTAAGCTAGCACTGGAACAATCACAACAAGGTGCTAGTGATGACGTATTGGTAAGCATTGAAGGGGTTGAAGAATGAAAAAGAAATGTAAAGATAAAGGGTGTAAAGAAAGAAGCCCTCCTTACAACTTTAGGCAGAAACCGGGTCAATACATATGCTATTGAGGTCATTTTTGTTAATGATTCTCGGTATTGAAGAAAGACATCATGGACCCAGTGATGCAATGCACAACCCTTCCCCAGCTAACTCAAATATCTCTCAAAAGGTATTTGTTTTAATCACACGGAGATCAACACGTTATCTATTGGTTTATTCACTCCGAATAAACTGGTATTGAAAAGGTGGCACTCCTCTCCAGCCATCGCTCACTAAATCAAAACGCACAATCGAGTCTAGAGCCAAGAGATCATCAAAAGTCTCATTAGGACACTTTCCATTTATTCCTTGCTTTCTCACACACTGTGAAAAGTAAGAGATTTTCATGAGTCCTACGCAATATTCCTGTAATATTGCCAGAACATCCGAGTAATACGTAAGTATTACAATGAAGATGGAAATCCTGCTTGAGCCAACATCAAACAAGCTCATGGTAGGTTACACGTGCGGTTCTTTTAGAACCAATCTTGTGAAAAACTGGAAGGTAACAGTGGTTTAATTCTTAATTGAACTTAAACTCGTTTCAGGCCTCTTCGCATTATCATATGATCTTGCCAGAACACTCAGAGTGACTCTTTATTGACCACAGTGACGAGTGGAAATCCTTCTAGTGTCAACATCAAACAGCACTTGGTAGGTAACGTGCAAGGTTCTTTATGAATTGAGCTCGTGACAACTGGAAAGCAACGATGGTGAAAATCTTAATTGAAATTCACTTGTTCCAGGTTTCATGAATTGACGGCTTTTAATCACAAGGATAATTTATCCAAGTGATTCACTCTTTATGTTCGCAGTCAGCTTTGGACGGTCGAATAAAGAGAACGGGTTCACCCGCGAAATCCTGTCAGGAAGTTACTTAATTGAAACTATCCGTCACGGGTACGATATCTAATATCGTCCAACGGTCTTCACCGACCGGAGGTAAAATGCTACCGAATTAGAATAAAATGTTCAAAGCCATTTTATTCGTGTCGTTGCTGTGTACCTGCTAAAGACGGTGGCGTTGCTGTGTACCTGTTGAAGACGGTGGCGTTGCTGAGGACCAGTAAAGACGGTGGTGTTGCGGTGTACCTGGAAAAGTCGTTCCCACATGCTTATGTCTTTTGCAACAAAGTTCAGCAAAAATTCAAGAAAGAACAAGATGAAGTCTTCCGCTGTACCAAACTCTGAAGCTTTCGAGAATTCAACAAAAAGACGTAAGTGTGTGGAACATGAAGTCACGAGGAGGCAAAGTTCACAAGAAAGGCAAAGATCGCACGTGAAAGGCCAAAGAACAATGCTCTCAAGTCAAAGCCAAAAAGATCAAATCAACATATTCACAACAAAAGAAAGAAAAGAAGAAAAGACTACGAGCTAAAGAACGAAGACTTAGTATAGTATGCTAGGTTTAGAACTTTGTAACGTGGAGTGACCTCCCTTAGGGGGAGATTGTTAGAAATACGTTTTAACGTATATTAGAAGTATCGGTCGCTCCACAATATGATTTATGTTGTAATAGCTCGTAGTTAGTAATTAGTTATTATTTGCTTATTAACTTAAGTAAGAACCGGTCCATGGGCTTGTCATGGACCGGCCCAAGTCCACTTATGACTTGGAACTATAAATACCCCTTTCCACTAAGGAAAGGGGTTGGTTGTTGTCATTTCTTTGATTCCATATTAATAAAATTCACATAGTTTCTCTCACTTTCTCTCTCTAACTTTCTCTCTCTAGAAATCAACAAACCCCTTCATAGATTCATTGATTATCAATATTCTACACAAGGTATCATTCTTCTTAGGTCTTCAGATATCTCAGAGTCCCAGAGGCATCTTTATCAATCAATCCAAGTATGCCCTTGAATCGCTAAAGAAGTATAAGATGAATCTTGCGACCCCGTGGATACTCCAATGGTGGAACGAACTAAGCTTGATGCAGATCCTCATGGAGTTGCCGTTGATCCGACACTTTATCGTGGAATGATCGGTACTCTTCTGTATATCACAGCCAGTCGACCTGATCTTCAGTTTGCTATATGTATGTGTGCCAGGTATCAAACTAGGCCTACTGAGTTACACTTAGCTACTGTTAAAAGGATCTTTCGATATCTTAAAGGAACCATTAATCGGGGACTTTGGTATTCGAAGGACTCTTCTATTGCACTAATGGCATATGCAGATGCGGATCACGCGGGTTGTCAAGATACCAGGCGTAGCACGAGTGGAACTTTGCAACTACTAGGAGATCGATTAATCAGTTGGGCATCGAAAAGGCAGAAAAGCGCTGCAATTTCAAGTACAGAAGCAGAATACATAGCTATGTCCGGTTGCTGTGCTCAAATTCTTTGGATGAGATCGCAATTAACCGACTATGGTCTAGGTTTCAACAAGATTCCGATGTACTGCGACAACAAAAGTGCAATTGCCTTATGCTGCAACAACGTTCAATTCTCCCGGTCAAAGCATATTGACATTCGCTACCATTTCATCAAGGAGCAAGTGGAAAATGGAGTAATAGAGCTTTACTTTGTCCGATCTGAGTATCAATTGGCGGATATTTTCACGAAGGCTTTAGATCGCGCTCGAATTGAATTTTTGGCCGACAAGCTAGGAATGAGAACTTTCTCGCCTGAGACTCTAAAGGAACTAGCAGATGAAGCGAAAGAATAGTGGTGGTAAAACTATTCTCCGTATCCTTGGTGATCATTTGTATATATTGTTTATATTTTTATCCACAAAAGCAAAATACAAAAATATAAAACCATATAAAAACCATAAAAATTGAAAAATTCAGAAAAATCCAAAAATATTTTTACTTTATTTTTTAAAGGCATGTCTTTTGGTACGATAATATTTACGGCCTTAGAAATGTTGATTAATATCGACACGGCGCCATAAATAGAGTTCGTACAAAAGTTGTAAATATTTCATAAAACATGCCTAAATGGCTTGTAGTTATTTCAGACTGCAACCCGGTTTTCATATTAAAGTCAAGTATTTCTTATGAAAGCTTTGGCTCACAACGGGAATTAATTTTCTCGGGCAAGGTTTACTTTAAAACCTTGTAAGGGATCAAGTTTACTTTATAACTTGGTCTAACACAAATCTATGTACGTTTCAGTGCATTTATTTGTTAAAACAAGAGAAGTCTTGTTTTTATGAAGCTATCATCTCTACAACCATGCTATCTACAATTGGTATCTACATACTCGACGATGCGACTACTCAACCGACGACTACAGCTCTTTCGATAGAACACGGGTCAACAATTGAGGGGGAGCAATTGTCAAGCATTCAGAATCTTCGATGCCGAACGTGCCAAGTTCACAAGTTGGTGTCAAGACAACAATACCAATCGTACATGTGGTGTCAAGAGGTGACTTCAGACGTGACGAGGCGACCAACATATGCTGACAAGAACCATTTGATCTTATCATATGATGTTCTCATCTATCAGGTCCAACCTTGTCAATTTTTTTTTTTAATATGGTGAATATGTGATCATGTTACAAATCGATATCATATCTCATACGTTTGATATCATGAAGATAAAATGGACTTGCATTTTTCTTCCCAAAACCTTTGTTAAAACTTCATTAAATCAATTGATATTAAAAACATCGATTGGGTTAATATTTTTAATATGGGGGAGAAAATGTGATTTAATATGGGATATTATCACAAATGGTTTGACTTAATGTGCTGGCTCATCCCGACATGTGCGAAATGTTTTCGAATATCGTGGCATATGTTAAGGGGGAGCAAAACGGATTTGCATATCAAAATAGATTGTCATGGTGACATTTACTTACCCAAAACCCATTTATTTCACGACGATGAAGATTGTGGTGACATAAGGATGGTAGGATAGGTTAAGTCCTATGATTCTTCCAGAACCGGAGGAATCTTCCCAAGGACATTCCATAACTAGAAATAGTAGTCCTTAGGAAAGTTGGAGAAAGATTGTGAACGTAGCTGAATGCCGACCAAGTACTTAAGTTAGCACTGGAACAATCACAACAAGGTGCTAGTGATGACGTATTGGTAAGCATTGAAGGGGTTGAAGAATGAAAAAGAATTGTAAAGATAAAGGGTGTAAAGAAAGAAGCCCTCCTTACAACCTTAGGCAGAAACCGGGTCAATACATATGCTATTAAGATCATTGTTTAATGATTCTTGATATTGAAGACAGACATCATGGACCCAGTGATGCAATGCACAACCCATCCCAGCTAACTCAGATATCTCTCAAAAGGTATTTGTTTTAATCACACGGAGACAACATGTTATCTATCGATTTATTCACTCCGAATAAATTGGTATTGAAATGGTGGCACTCCTCTCCAGCCTCCGATCACTAAAATCCAAAGTGCACGATCGAGTCTAGAGCCATTTGAGATCATCAAATATCTCACTAGGACACACTTTCATATTTCCTTGCTTCTTCACACACTGTGAAAAGTAAGAAAGATTTTAAGAGTCCTACGCAAAATCTTCATGATCTTGCCTGAACATCCGAGTAATACGAAAGTATTTACAATGAAGATGGAAATCCTTCTTGAGCGAATATCAAAAAGCTCATGGTAGGTGACTTGTGCGATTCTTTATGAATCAAACTTGTGATAACTGGAAAGCAACGGCTGTTTAATTCTTAACTGAATTTAAACACGTTCCAGGCCTCTACGCAATATCTCAGTGATCTTGCCAGAACACTCAGAGTGATACCTTTGTGTTCACGGTGATGAGTGGAAATCCTTCTAGTGTTAACCTCAAACAGCACTTGGTAGGTAACTTGCAAGATTCTATACGAATCAAGCTCGTGACAACTGGAAAGCAACGATGGTGCGATTCTTAATTGAATTTCACTTGTTCCAGGAACATGAATTGACGGCTTCAAATCATGCGGATATTATTATCTAAATGATTCACTCTTTATGTTCGCAGTCAGCTTTGGACGGTCGAATAAAGAGAACGGGTTTACCCGCGAAATCCTGTCAGGAAGTTACTTAATTGAAACTATCCGTCACGGGTACGATATCTGATATCGTCCAACGGTCTTCACCGACCGGAGGTAAAATGCTACCGATTTAGAATGAAATGTTCAAAGCCATTTCGTTCGTGTCTACTTATGTTGCGGCATTTGAAGACGGTGGCGTTGCGGAATCCGAGAAGAAGTCGTCCCCGCATGCTTATACTTTATGCACTTAATACCTCATCTAATTCAAGAAAGCCTAAAAGTTAAGTCTTCCGCTGTATCGAACTCTGAAGCTTTCAAGAATTACTAAGGTATAAGTATGTGGGACGTGAGGTCACGAAGAGGCGAAGATCACAAGTGATGGATGCACGAGATCATGGCAAGAGATTAATGCTCAAGATTGATATCAAAGATCACATCAGCATGTTCACCAGAAAAGAAAAAGAAAAAGAAAGACGAAGACTACGAGCTCAAGACAAGCATAGTATGCTAGGTTTTTCTTATTATTGTAACTTGGGTAAACGCCCTTGTTTGGAGTGACCTCCCTTAGGGGGAGATTGTTGGAAATACGTTTTACGTATTAAGAAGGATCGGTCACTCCATTAAATAGTCCATGTAATAGCTCGTAGTTTAGTTAACTTTCTTTATTTATTAAACAAGAACAAGCCTAGCCTACAACATG
This sequence comes from Glebionis coronaria, assembly GCA_025667525.1. Classification (NCBI taxonomy): domain Eukaryota; kingdom Viridiplantae; phylum Streptophyta; class Magnoliopsida; order Asterales; family Asteraceae; genus Glebionis; species Glebionis coronaria. Next base: position 419,108,614 of record CM046880.1, read on the forward strand.
TGTAGGCCGGCCCAAAATGTAAGCCCAAGCCCATGACAAGGGCTTGGGTATATAAACCCTCTCCTTTGATGGAGAGGGTGTGGTTTTTTCATAATTTACACATAGTTCTTTCTTAGTTTCTCTCTCTAAAGTGTGAAATCCACCATTTCTCTATCTCTTTCTCTCTCTAAAAACATAAGTATAGATTTACAAATCTACAAGGAGCGGAGTCTAGTCCGGCGGTACCTTAGCGCCTAGGCGGTACCTTATCGATAAGGTACCGCGGGCTGTGATAAGGTACCACGGGCAGATATAGTCGTTGGCTCCTTTATCCTTTATATAGTGGACCATTCTCAGCTTTTCACCTCACCTCTTTTGCACATTTATTTCCAGATTCAAACCCCTTCTTTAATCACTCAAATCTTTGATCATTTGTTTGATTATTACTTGTTTAAGAAGTGAATCTTGTTCTTCCATCCCTTCCTCTCCAAGTGCAAAGAGAAGAACACTATCCTAGTGAAGTGTTGAGTCCACCACCAAAGATCCATTGAAGATCAATTTTTATATACTTGTAGTTGTGTCATAGTTGTGAAGATCCAAGTAGTTGTGTCTATTTGGAAGTTGTGTATATACTAAGTATAGTTACGTAGATTGGTCCTAGCTACGATTAGGGCTCGACTTTTAGCTTAGAGTCGGAAATTGGTTAAGCGACGTGTACGGTTTTCTCCACCATAAGGAGCTTGTTGTGTAGTGAACTCTCGAGTAAGGAGTACTCGAGGAGTGGAGTAGGAACGAGGAGTGAGCTTCGTTGCCGAACCACTATAAATCCTTGGTGTTCGGTTTGATCTTTCTTTACCCTTAACTTTTTACATTCCTTATTCTTTTTGCATATACATGTGTTAATACTAGATTAGCTACACTATCATTCTTTATTCTTTGTGGATATATTTTTGTTAGTATTAGTTTAGTTACACTATCATTGTTCATATTTGTGCATAAGAAGATTTCACATATTTCCTCAAGCGTAAGTTTTTTGAAAAAGGATTTTTGGAAACCATATTTTAACAAGTAAATTATAAGAAACTATTCAACCCCCCCTTCTAGTTTCTACAATTGGTATCAGAGAGGATTGCTCAAGATTTTTTAAAGTATATTGTATTTTAAAACTTGAATCGATCTATGGATTCCAACAAGTACCTAGAAGGGCAATCTATGCAAAGACCATCACTTTTTGAAACCGATAGTTTTATTTATTGGAAAAATAGATTTGAAACTTATGTGAAATAAAAAGATTTAGATCTTTGGCATGTTATTACCAATGGTGATTTTTTACCCTTTCAATTTAATGAAGTTTCTAAAACAAAAGAATTAGTCACTTTTGACAAAGCTAATGATGATACTAAAAAGAAACTTTCAAAAAATAATGAAGCTAAAATGGTGATTTATAATGCTTTGCCTAAGAAAGAGTATGAAAGGATTTTTATGTGTGAAACCGCTAAAGATATTTGGAACACTCTTTTAGTAACCCACCAAGGTAATAGCCAAGTCAAAGAAAGTAAAATCTATCTTCTTGTCCAACAATATGAACAATTTTTCATCTTAGAAGATGAAACTATTGATAGTGCATTTGCTAGGTTTAACATCATTATTACTAGTCTAAAAGCACTTGATGAAGGTTTTTCTATCAAGAACAATGTTAGGAAGTTTCTAAGGGCCTTACATCCAAAGTGGAGAGCAAAAGTCACGGCTATTGAAGAGTCAAAAGATCTCTCAACTTTATCACTCGATGAACTCATAGGAAACTTGAAGGTTCATGAGATGATAATTTTGAAGGACTCGGAATTAGTAAAAACCAAGAGTGAAAGGAAATCTCTTGCACTTAAAGCCAAGAAGGCCCAAAGTGACCATGATAGTTCCTCGGAAAGTGATGACGAGGAGTATGCATTGGCGGTGAGAGATTTCAAGAAGTTCTTCAAGAGACGAGGTCAACACGTTAGGCAACCAAACTATGACAAGAAACCATTGTCAAAGAATCGGTTTGTCAAGAACGAAAAAGGTGATAGGAGTTTCTTTAGATGTGGTGATCCAAATCACTTCATTGGTGATTTTACAAAGCCCGCTCGTGATAAGAACCACACGACATTCGTTAGTGGCGCTTGGAGCGATAGCGGTGAAGATGATGATGCCAACCCCAAAGAGGAGAAATGTCTTATGGCTCACACTTCTAAAGAGGTACATTTCGAAACCGAATATTATAGCAATGATAGTTCCACTTTAGATGATATTGAATTTGAAGGCAAATATGATAGCTTACACAAACTTAGTATTAAATTCATAGAAAAGAATAAAACCTTAAAATCAACCAAAACTAAGCTTGAAAATGAGATCAATGAACTTAGGGAGAAATTGGCTAAACTTGAGAAAAACAAAGAGGTTGATTTAGGTTTCTTAAGTTGTGAGAAACTTAGATTAGAGAATGATGATCTCAAGAGCACCTCCATTAAATTGGAAAAGTTCATGAAAGGTACTAGTGCTCTTGATGATATGTTAAACAAACAAGTTCATTCTAAGGAAAAACTTGGTCTAAGTTTTAACTCAAATGAAGCCTCAACTAGTGAACCAAAACAAGTCAGGTTTTCACAGATAACACCTTCTGGACGCGGTTCCACATTGTATGGCGCGGTTCCTTATCACTATGGAACCGCGGCCATAGATAAGGTACCGCGGCCAGAAGTTGATTTTTGTGAAAACTCTGAACTTTCTAAAAAATCTAAGTTAAATGAAAAACCAAAGCATCTTACTGTTAATAAGGTTCAATTACCCATACTTGACGACAATGCTATTAGTAAGTTCTATAAGCCGTTAAGTAAACCTCTCATGGGAAATAGAAGTTTATCTAGACTATCTTCTACTCCACCTAGAGTACGGAATGAGTCTAAGTCTAGAAGTAGAACTACAACGCCTACAAGAGATAATCAAAACAACTCACGACCTAGAAGTAAAACTCCAACACCTAGAAAGAATAATAATAACTCTAAACCTAGATCAAACACACCTAGGAGAAGTAATAAACAACAAAATGGTTACATGAATTACTACCCTCCTCCATTTTGTTCTCCATGGGGAATCCCCACCTCATTCATACATCCCAACCAAATGCAAGGGATGTTTGGAACTAACAATTTTGGACCCATGAGATATTGGGGACCAAATGTTTGATCTTGTGTATTGTTACCTAGATATGCTTGGGAATTGATTTGGAGCCCGATGAGTGGATTAAGGATAGTGGATGTTCTAAACACATGACGGGTAATCGAAGTTTGTTCTCGCATTACAAAGCATATGATGGAGGTAACGTCACATTCGCTAGTAGTCTACGTGGTAATATCATTGGCAAAGGTACGGTTTGCCTTGACTCCATGACCATTGAAAATGTTGAGCACGTAGATAACTTAGGTTTTAACCTTTTAAGTATAGGTCAAATTTGTGATAATAAGTGTAAGGTCATCTTTTCGGACATGACAGTTAAATCGTAAAAGATGGAAAAGTCATTGGAAAAGGTGTTAGAAAGCATGGGCTTTATGTCATGAAGGTTAATAAGAAGTCAAAAGACAACATATGTCTTGCGACTATAGATGATAGTTCTACTCTTTGGCATAGGAGATTAGGTCACTCTAATATGCGTTTAATTCAATCTTTAGTCTCTAAGGAGTTGGTAAGACACCTCCCCAAGATTAAGTTTGATATTCACTTTTGTGATGCTTGTAAAGTTGGAAAGCAAGTTCACTCAAGTCACAAAGCCAAGAATTTGGTTTCGACCTCTCGGTGCTTAGAGCTCCTACATATGGATTGTTGGGAATAAAATATGGGTCAGATCACCAAACGCTGATAAGAAGAAAGTCAACGCTGATAGATTGACTTTGGACGCTGATAGAAGTCAACGCTGACAGCCTTGAAGATTGACACTGATAGAATATCTTTTGTTTATTTATTTCTTTATTTATGTATGGTAAAGATAAGCACGACATTGTATTTTCTATTATTATCTTTACCTAGAATGGTTGATTCGTAGCTTATTGTACAAGACTTCTTGTTCTATAAAAGAAGGTCTTTTAGGTTAAAGTCATATATCAGTTTTCATAGTATTCGCAAGTTAAACCTTTCATTGTAATCAACACGATTATTCTAATACAAGTGAAAGTTTGTTTAACATCATTGTGTTTTAGATCAAGTGTTAATTCCGCATAACACTTTGTTACTTTATTCATAAGCAAAGGTTTCTCTATGTGTAGTACTTGATCTAATCTCGTATACACAAAGCTAATCGATCTAAGTTTGGGATCAACAAGTGGTATCAGAGCTTGCTGAGAAACTTTTGATCTTTAAGTAACGCAGAACCCTAAAACACCAAACCCTAAAACCCTAAAATTCTCAAAACCCTAAAAACATCATGTCTGGAACAAATCAACCTCCTGCTTTGCTTCAAAACAACTTCTCAAACCCTAGTATCAAAATTCCCATGTTTGATGCCAGGAACTTTGAACTTTGGAAGTCCAACTTTGAGCAATACATAGCTATTCATGACTACACTCTTTGGGAAATTATCGAATATGGGAACACATTCGATAAAGCAGCAAAGATTACTGCTGCTATTGCCGCAAGGACAGCTGTTCCTAATTGTCCTGAAGCTGATAAAGTGGAAAAGCCTGATGATGGGAGAGCGGTAGCTGTTGAAGATATAGCCAAGAAGAGGGTGGACATGAAAATTTTGAACATCTTGAAACATGCCCTAGGTCATGAGAATCAGCATAAGTACAAACGTTTTGAGTCTGCAAAAGAGCTTTGGGAAGCTCTTGAAGTAGCACATGGTGGCAATGCTGACACAAAAGAAGAAAAGAAGAAGCAACTCTTGCATGAGTATGCTGTCTTTAAAGCTCAACCTAATGAGAATCTCAGCAGTGTGAGAAGTAGACTTCTTGACATCACAAGTCAACTTTCCTTCATGGGAAAACAGATTGATGACCCTGAATTAAATGCTACTTTTCTCAAAAGCCTTGGTGATGTATGGAAGATTGAGACAAGATCTATTCTTGTCAATAACACCCACAAGACTTCCAGGTTTGATGACATCTTCAACAAGTTAAGGCTGTTGGAGAATGAATGGCAATTGGAGAGTGATAACAAATCTTCTAGCAGCAACATGGCCTTCTTTTCACAAAGTGAAGGCCAATTTGATTCCATGAACTTCTATGGACATTCAGCAACTGGATCTCAAGGTGTCAGCGCTGGATGTCAATCTGTTAGCGCTGGATCATATCCTGTCAACGCCTTGTACTCAAGCGCTGACACACACAATCATGGCGCTGATAGAATTAAACCTGATGGTTTTGATCTTGATACTGTGTGTGCATTCATTGCTTCTTTGCCTAGTGATTCAAGGATTACTTATGAAGATCTTGAGCAGATAAGTGATGAGCAATTGGAAGAGATGGACATCAAGTGGACTATGGCTCTTGTAAGTTTAAGAGCAAACAGGTTCAATAAAAGGTTCAAGAAGAAGATGACCTTTAATGCTAAGGATGTTGCTGGCTTTGACAAGTCCAAGGTAGAGTGCTACAACTGTCATAGGATGGGGCACTTTATGAGGGAATGTAGATCTCCAAGGAGATCTGATGCTGGGAAGCCTTCTAGCCAAATGATTAAGAACCCAGATCCCAAGGCCATGGTTGCTGTTCAACAAATTGATGGTGTTGGAGAATGGGATTGGAGCTGGATGGCTAAGAATGAGGAAGAGGACAGAGCTTTGGTTGCTGAAGTTAAAGAAGAGCATGCTGAATATGCTCTCATGGCACACTCCTCCTCTTCATCAGACAATGAGGTATATGATGATGCTTTCTGTTCTAAGGGTTGTCGTTTAAATACTGAAAAATTAAAACAAGAGATAGTTAAATTATTAGATGAGGCAAACGCTGACAAGAAAATATAGCCGTTGGGCGCTGATGGGTTATTTTTTTGACCGTTGACACCTAGTGGGCCCTACCCAGTTGTTATTTTTTGACTAATCTTTGGCCGTAATTTTGGGGAGAAGTTACTTTTAATTAATGCATGAGATAAGTTATATTTGATTCAAGATTTTCATGATTGCTCTTTGAATATAACCGCCTCATTTTTGACCAATCAAAATCATGCATCTCTCCTATAAATTTGGCTAATCTTTTTATTCTGGGTATTCATATTTTCTTGTCTAACACTTTTTCTCCTAGATTTTTCCCATATCATATAACTTAAACAGCTTTCAATCATGGCACCCAAATTCAACTCAAAGAATTTAACATTGGAGTTCAAGAGCCAACACAATATGATCGCTTACTTGACTGCTGATGATGCTTTATTTCCTCAGTATTCACAGATGGTGGCATTTTTAAATGCATCTTCATTGAGGTATGCACTTTCTCATACACCATTAGTCCCTGTCGCACACATTAGACAGTTTTGGAACAATGTTAGTTCCACAACAACTAATGGAGTGACCACATTAACCTCTACTGTTCATGGAAGAACATGGGTGGTCACTGAAGCTTTGGTTCGCCAAGCTTTGCGTCTTGATGACGCTGATGGTGTGACTACCCTTGCCATTGCAACAATAGAACAGGGTCTTAGGGAATTGGGTTATCCTATTCCTGCTGATGTCACTTTAAATAAATATCATAAGCAGGAATTTCCCTCTGACTGGAAATATTTGATACATGTCCTTTTACAATGCTTAAGTCCAAAATGTACTTCTTTTAATGAAATAAACAGGTCAATAGCAAGTGCTTTGGTTTGTATAACACGTGGACTTAAGTATAATTTTTCAAAAATGATTTTTGAAGGGATGTGTAAAAACAAGGGGAGTAAAATGACTTTGGCTTACCCTAGATTTTTGCAAATGGTCTTTGATTTACAAGCATATTGTTCTAGGGATCATGAAACTTTTTATGAGATCCCTAAACAACAGAAAACCATTTTTGCTAAAATGAGCTCCACCAATGACTCCATACCTCTTACCCAACCAATGCTTGAAGTAATTCAGGCTGCACAACCACAACCACAACCAGATCCTGAACCTCAACTTGAGCCTATTCATGAACCATCACCTTCACCAGAAAACATGGACATTGACCAACCCAGCGCTGACACTCAAAATGTGGGCGCTGACACAGCCAATCCCAACACTGATACAATTCTTGAACAATCCCAAACACCCCTTCATCAACCCACACCCACCCAATCTACTTCATCTTCCACCCCATTGCAATCTAGGTTGACTAAACGCCAAAGGGTTACTGGAGTGTTCTCCTCTAGTGATCCTAGCCTTGTAGCAGAGAGAACCACCTCCACAAGTGTGGCTGGTGAAATGGGTGAGGCTGGGGCTATTGACACAGGCTTAGACGCTGGTCAAGACAGTCCTAACATCATTAAGACCTCATCCATGCCCCATGATTCTATTTTGGGAGGTCAAATCCCCATTCTAGCTGAGGGCAGATTGGAACCTATGACAATAATTGAATTGACGGCGGCTGTCATTAGCTTGCAAAAGCAAAATGTCAGTCTTGTACAAACTGTCAACAACCAGGGAAGAGAACTCCAAGTTTTGAGGGAGAGAGTAACTGTTTTGGAGAATCCAAGTAGCAGGAGTTTAATGGAGGAATCTTCCAAAGGGGAGGATAAAGAGGATGAGGAGGATGAGTTGATTCACACAGCTAGTGAAAAGAGTTCAGAAAAGAGTTCACAATTTAGTGAATCTTTGCAGATTGCTGAAGCTCTCACCAACTTGAAGAAGCATCCAGTTGTTGATATATCCAAGATGACACCAAAGAACTTGGAAGGATCTTTCAAAGAAACATTGGGCGCTGATACAGGTTTGGACGCTGACACATCCAACGCTGATAAAGGTAATCGTGGCACTGATAGGAGCAACTTGGACGCTGACAAAGTTGCAGGTAGTGTTGATGTATTCCAGCCATCAACAATTATCAAAGATGTGTCCACACAGGTTTCTTCTTCTACTTTACCAATTATTGATCCAAAAGACAAAGGTAAAGGTATTTTGATTGAAGAAGATGTTCCAAAGAAAGATGCAGCACAAATAGCATTTGATGAACAGTTGGCTGCACAACTTGTGGAAAGAGATTTGAAGAGGAGTAGAAGATCACCATTTGTTGTTTCTGAAAGTGAGGAAGAAAGTGGTGATGGAAAAGATGATGATAGCTCAGATTCAAGCATTCAAATTATTGAAGATCCAGAAAGGCTTGAATATGGGGATGAGCTAGCAAAGGAAAGGTTGAGTGAGTTGAAGAATCAGGTTGATTGGGACCTACCAGAAATCACCAGAATGTACCATGCTTGGGAAGACCAGGTGATGGACAACCCAGGTATGAGTTTATCAGATCAAATTTGGGGGTTGGAAGTTCTTCTTAGGGTACAAGAAGACATAAAGGTGATTATGAGATTTAATGCACAAGAGGTCAAAACCTGGCTCAAGAGAGATAGAAGGCAGTTGTACTATAAGTTGCTTAGATGTCATCAGCCTAATTGGACATCAAAGAAGTTGCTGGCCTTATCTTTTGAGGAGCTAGAGTATAGGGCACATCCTATTTGGAGGAAGGTGCAAGAACAGAATGTCTACCAGTTTCTTTCAGAAGAAAGAAAACAAGAGCTTGCAGAGGAGATGCAGATTCAAAAGGAAATAAGGATTGCTCAAAGACCAGTGAAGAAAGGAGATCCTTTCCAATTTCCTAAAGACATGGATGTGTATTTTCCAACTGAAGGTGTTATAAGGAAGCATCTCAAGCTTTCTCCCTTGGAAGCTTCAGATTTGGTAAATGTAGTACCTCTAGATGACAGAAATCCAATCATCAGTTTTGATGAAGATGAGTGTGGATTTTGGAAGGTTGGACGATTTGGAAAGGAGGTACATACTTTCACTTCAGTTATTTCTATATTTGCAAGCATAGACATGGAAGACTTGGTGCATCTATGGAGGTTAATAGAGGCCAAGTATACAGCTGAAGCACCTACTTCAGCTAATGGAATAAGACTTTGGAACACATTTATGACTTTGTGTGGTCCAAAAGAAGCAGATCCTGCCATTTGGAAGGATCTTGAAGATGATCTCAGTAATCTTCATTGGAGGCTATATTCTACTTGTGGTGTATTTCATATGAGCTCTACAAAGTTTTCAGAATATTTGCTTGTGGATGCTGACTATTTCTTGTCCAAAGAAGTATTGGAGAAGATGCTAGAGACACCCTTGGAGATTGATTATACGAGTGATGTGGCCAAGGACTTGATCAGATATGTTTATCACCAACATAAGAAGTTATTGAAAGATTCCTCCTAAACCTTTAGTTTTTATTCAGAAACTTGATCATTGGAATGGATATCAAGTTTAGGGGAGGATTGTTGGGAATAAAATATGGGTCAGATCACCAAACGCTGATAAGAAGAAAGTCAACGCTGATAGATTGACTTTGGGCGCTGATAGAAGTCAACGCTGACAGCCTTGAAGATTGACACTGATAGAATATCTTTTGTTTATTTGTTTCTTTATTTATGTATGGTAAAGATAAGCACGACATTGTATTTTCTATTATTATCTTTACCTAGAATGGTTGATTCGTAGCTTATTGTACAAGACTTCTTGTTCTATAAAAGAAGGTCTTTTAGGTTAAAGTCATATATCAGTTTTCATAGTATTCGCAAGTTAAACCTTTCATTGTAATCAACACGATTATTCTAATACAAGTGAAAGTTTGTTTAACATCATTGTGTTTTAGATCAAGTGTTAATTCCGCATAACACTTTGTTACTTTATTCATAAGCAAAGGTTTCTCTACGTGTAGTACTTGATCTAATCTCGTATACACAAAGCTAATCGATCTAAGTTTGGGATCAACAAGAATAAAGAAATAACTGAAGTCTGGAGCAACGTTGACAAGGAAAAGTGAGTGCAACGCTGATAGGAATTTGAACGTTGACAGCGTATATTATTGACGCTAACAAGATTTTAGGTTGGCGCTGACGTTTGTTATTTAGGCGCTGACAGGAAGGGTTTCGACGCTGACAGGAATAAGTCAACACTGATAGAGTTGACAGTGTCGTCCGATATATGAGCTTCAATGCTGATACGTATTGTCAGATATCGGACAATACATCTGACCAAGATATTGGACAGAAGAGATGTTGGATGACACATGGATAGCTGCTGTTTGAGAAAATGGATACGTTTTAAGCACACAAAAAGGAGGAAAATACACACAAAAGGTACATGGAATCTCCGTTTAATTCAGAATATCATGATGATATTTATGGCTCGGATATTTTTAAATGGATTAATGATTTTAAAGCGAGTTAGCAATTATTCGTGGGAATTTGATGGATATTTTAAACTATGTAATCGGGATAGCCTTGTGAAAGAGTTATCCATCCAAGTACTTTTACATATGGTATGAAGATGTTATTCCATTAAATTCATCATGAAGAGGTGTTAGCTTAAGGGGAAGAATTCTTATGGGAAGTTTGATGATTGAAGGAAATTTTCGTAAGTTTGTGTTCTATCATATCTTAAAGTCGTGGTCCTCAGCACTGACTTTAATGGTAACTTGTTCGTGCTTACATAGTTGGTGATGAAGACTTGTCATAAACACTTGAAGGAGTTACATTATCGTGCTCAGTGTCTCACATAGGATGAGAATATTGACAAGGGATCGAGGTCTACTTATATTTTCTCAATTTGGTATAAGTTCTTCATCACATGGATAAACAAGACATGGAACATAGGTTTGTGGCATTTTACTTCTACATCAAGACTACTTTATTTATTTTTCTTCAGGATCATTACATAGAGCTACTTTTGGAGAATCTACAAGATTGCATACTTTCACATATTCCCTATTGATGTGTCAAAAAGGGGAAGAATATGTGCTATACTTAAGGGGAAGCTTCTTGGAGATCATGTACTACATACAAAGGATTCATGCTTAAGAGGAGTGTTTTGACATCATCAACTAGGGGAAGATTGTTGGGTCCAATTATTGAGTTGATAAGTCAAAACACAACAAAATAAGAAGACAAGGGCTAAAAAGTACAAGTTGCAAAAGAACAAGCCGTTGGAGTCTTTTTATTACTTTAGCTTTCTTTGTAAGCTATGTTTTCTAGTATATAAAGAAAACATAGGACGTAGGTTTTATATCATATAATTCATTCACAATGTAAACCTAAAGTGTGTGTCGCACTAGACGTGGGATTCAATGTATACACGTCTAGTGGATGTTTGTTATTAATATAATGAACATTCCCATTTGTTTTAATTCGTGTTCTTTGTGCCTAAACACCTTGTCATGATCATTGTTCTTTTCCGCTATGTTATCATATGAACGATGATCAAACCTAGATATATGGTTAATAACCATTGAGTCGAACGATTATAGGGATCAACATGGATCTCTTTGGACCTTCCGCCATACGGAGTTATGGAGGTAACCTTTATACCCTAGTTATAGTTGACGACTATTCTAGATTCACTTGGACTAGATTTTTGGCATCTAAGAATGAAGCTTTCGATCACTTCGAAATCTTTAGTCGGAGAATTCAAAATCAACTAGGATGTTCAATTGTTTCTATTAGGACGGATCATGGTAGGGAATTTGATAATGAAGTGCAATTTGGTGCCTTTTGTGAAGCTCATGGTATTACCCATAACTTCTCGGCTCCTCGCACTCCACAATCAAATGGGGTAGTTGAAAGGAAGAATAGGACTCTCCAAGAGATGAGTAGGACGATGTTAAACGAGCAATCTTTGCCTCAAAAGTTTTGGTGCAATGCCGTAGATACATCGACTTATATTCTCAACCGAATTGTTATTCGACCTTTCATAGGAAAGACCCCCTATGAGATTCTTAAAGGTAAGAAACCCTCATTAGAATACTTTAGGGTGTTTGGAAGCAAGTGCTTTATCCTCAACACCAAATACTACCTTACAAAGTTTGACCCAAAGTCTTACGAAGGTATCCTTTTAGGTTATTCCCAAACTAGTAAGGCCTACATAGTCCTAAATAGAACCTCAGGGGTTATTGAAGAATCACTCAACGTAACCTTTGATGAAACCCCTCCTTCACCCAAGACACCACCATTGGTTGATGATGACTTGGATGAATTAGAAGTAGTTAAAGCCAACGAGGTTAGAAAAATAGGATCTGAAGACCTTAGTGTTGAAAAGGAAGTAAACATTAAGGAGTCTATGGATCATACTCTCAATAATGTCATTGGTGACTTAAATCAAAGGACCCTAAGATCTCAAGTCCAAAACCAAAGCAACTTATTTTGTTTTGTCTCCTTGATTGAACCTAAGAATGTTAAAGAAGCTTTGACGGATGAGAGTTGGGTCATTGCGATGCAAGAAGAATTGAATCAATTCGTTGCCAATGATGTTTGGGAACTTGTTCCTCCACCTAGAAGTTCTAAGATTATAGGAACCAAATGGGTATTTAGAAATAAGCTAGATGAGAATGGTGTTGTGTCTCGTAACAAGGCTAGACTTGTAGCTCAAGGCTATAATCAACAAGAAGGGATTGATTATGACGAGACATATGCACCGGTAGCTAGATTAGAATCAATTAGAATCCTTTTAGCCTACGCTTGTGCCTTAGATATTAAGCTTCAACAAATGGATGTAAAGAGTGCATTTCTTAACGGTTTGATCAATGAGGAGGTATATGTGGCTCAACCTCCCGGCTTCATTGATTTTGAGAAACCGGACCATGTTTACAAGCTTAAGAAAGCACTTTATGGACTCAAATAAGCACCCAAAGCTTGGTATGATAGACTTAAAGCGTTTCTTGTTAAACATGAGTATACCATGTGTATGGTAGACAATACACTCCTTACAAAGAAGAAAGGTCCTCACCTCATAATCGTACAAATATATGTTGATGACATTATATTTGGCTCAACTTGTCAAGAATTGTGTGATGACTTTGCCAAAATCATGCATGATGAGTTTGAAATGAGTATGATGGGAGAACTTAACTTCTTTTTAGGACTCCAAATTAAACAAATGGACGATGGTATTTTCTTTAGTCAATCTAAGTACGCTAAAGAAATGCTAAAGAAATTTGGATTAGAAGAATCTAGACCAATGAAGACCCCTATGGCCTCGGATACTAAACTCACCGTATATGATGATTGTGAGTCGGTAGACAACACCAAATATAGAGGTATGATTGGTAGTTTGTTGTACCTAACGGCAAGTCGACCGGACATCATGTTTAGTATTTGCCTTTGTGCTCGCTTCCAAGAGGCTCCCAAAACCTCTCACCTTGAAGCGGTTAAGCGTATCTTCCGATACATTAAAGGCACTATACATTTAGGATTATGGTATCCTAAAGGGACCGGCGTAGAAACCATTGTCTACGCGGACTCGGATCATGCGGGAGACTATGTGGACCGGAAAAGCACTAGTGGAGTTTGTACCTTCATGGGTTGTTGTTTAACTTCTTGGTTCTCCAAGAAACAAACCGCTCTTGCGATATCCACCACGGAAGCCGAGTATGTGAGTGCCGGTAAAGCATGCCAACAAGCTCTATGGATGAAGCAAGCGCTTGTTGATTACGAGATTTCTCTTGATGATGTTCCCATCATGTGCGATAATAAAGGCGCTATAGACCTAAGCAAGAATCCTGTGCAACATTCGCGAACCAAACACATAGAAATTAGACACCATTTCCTTAGAGATAATGTTCAAAAGGGGAACATTACTATCGAAAAGGTGCCCTCCGAGGACAACTTAGCCGATATCTTCACTAAGCCACTTAAGAGGGAACCTTTTTATTACTTGCGTCTAGGTCTAGGATTAATGGAAGATCTTCCTTAAATTCTTTTCTTCTTGTGTGTTTTCTCTTACCACCTTGAGCCCTTGAGTCTTTTAAGATTCTTTTGAAAAATCTTCTCATCTCCTTTTCAAAACTCCCTAAGTCTCTTTCGAAAACGGTTGAGAAACTCGTTTGACATTGTTAATTCAATCTAAAAACGATTTTTCATAGATTCTCGCTATTAATATAGAGCTTACATAATTCATATGTATGATTCTCTCAAACATAGCAAGAACAAGATTGAATCATGGAGGATCATTGTGTCATAAGGTCTTGTCTTACATACCACCTACATTGATATTTTTTTTCAATGTATTTTTGTCAAATCTCTATATGGTAAGTTTGCATATACTTTCCTTGTCTATCTTAGCTTTTAAGCACATCCCTATGATAAGTTAGACTAGAAAAATAAGATTTGCTGAAAAATCTTTCTCCAAACACCAAACCCTGCTTCTGCAGGCGGTTCCATAAGTGAGCCGCGGTACCTTATTGATAAGGTACCACCACCATAGATAAGGAACCGCCTACAGTGGCCTTCCTTTTCGGGTTTTTGTCTGAAACTCCAGATTTGCTCCAACCTTTTTGAGAATCTTTGTTTCAAACCCTTTGACCACCCCAAAAATACCCTAAGCCTTCCCTATTTAAACCATAAGCATTTTGCATTCTTCACATCCAAAATGTCTTATTCTCCAAATGAAATCCTTGAATCTCCTCCATTTTCTCCAATTGCTTTCAATCCAAACCCACCCAAGAACACTCTTAATCACATTTCTCCTACCAAGAATGTTGATTGTGGAACTTCTTTTCTTCCACCACCACCCTTTAGTGTTCTTCCTCCTTCTCATGATAATGTCATGCACCATGGAACATATTGTCATTGTTGTCAATATCAACATCTTGCTATGGCACACATCTATGAGGAGTTGAGCTACATTAAGAGTCTCTTAATCAAGCCTCCTCTTCATTTTAAATATGAGATCTCCAACAAGCCACCACCACCACCCTCTGCTATTACCTTGTCTTTCATATAAGCATTGGTTGCTTATCCTCAAGACACCAAATTCAAGCAAATCTTAGAATTCTAGAATAACTAGGATTCGATTTATGCTTTTGGCTTGTTTCTTTTTTTATACTTCCTTGTATGATGTTTCTTTAGTAACCTATCTTGGATCTTTGTCATTGTGTTTTCTTCTCTTTTAATTTTTTTTGTGACCTATTGCTATATATTGTTGGTTGTTTCTTTTGTTCAACTAACCCTTCTATGTAGCTTGTCACCATATCTCGATTCCCTGGTGCCCCAAGCTAGGGGGAGTAAGCACCAACGGGGAGTCTTTGCAAAGTCGTTTCTTCAACACCGGCTTACGCAACCTTTTTGCTTCGACAAAGGGGGAGAAATGAATAAACTCGTCTTCGAAAATCTTGTTTTTTGTGTGATTGAGTTTATGTATTGTCGGAATCAAAAAAGGGGAGATTGTTAATGCAATAATGACTAAAAACGTTACTTGCATTTTTCGGTCTCGCTTAGTTTTGATTACGACAATATGTAAAAACAAGCATTTACGAAAACAACGAAAAACGAATTCTTGAGTTCAAGTATTTTTCATTTTACCCACTTTCACTTAAGGTATGGATAAACAAGTACTAACCTTAATCAAGTGATCAAGTGATTTAATCTTTTCTTAAAACTCACTTTTTATTAAATGTGACAAGTTTTTATTAAACTTTATTTTTAAGAAAATGTTTTATTTAATTAATTATTTGAAATTTGAAAATGGCATATTCTTATTCTGTTAAGAATATCCTTTCAGGATATTTTTATACCCAGATAAGACCTCCACCACTAAAGGACAAAAAGGAGCGGAGTCTAGTCCGGTGGTACCTTAGCGCCTAGGCGGTACCTTATCGATAAGGTACCGCGGGCTGTGATAAGGTACCGCGGGCAGATATAGCCGTGGGCTCCTTTATCCTTTATATAGTGGACCATTCTCAGCTTTTCACCTCACCTCTTTTGCACATTTATTTCCAGATTCAAACCCCTTCTTTAATCACTCAAATCTTTGATCATTTGTTTGATTATTACTTGTTTAAGAAGTAAATCTTGTTCTTCCATCCCCTCCTCTCCAAGTACAAAGAGAAGAACACTATCCTAGTGAAGTGTTGAGTCCACCACCAAAGATCCATTGAAGATCAATTTTTATATACTTGTAGTTGTGTCATAGTTGTGAAGATCCAAGTAGTTGTGTCTATTTGGAAGTTGTGTATGTACTAAGTATAGTTGTGTAGATTGGTCCTAGCTACGATTAGGGCTCGACTTTTAGCTTAGAGTCGGAAATTGGTTAAGCGACGTGTACGGTTTTCTCCACCATAAGGAGCTTGTTGTGTAGTGAACTCTCGAGTAAGGAGTACTCGAGGAGTGGAGTAGGAACGAGGAGTGAGCTTCGTTGCCGAACCACTATAAATCCTTGGTGTTCGGTTTGATCTTTCTTTACCCTTAACTTTTTACATTCCTTATTCTTTTTGCATATACATGTGTTAATACTAGATTAGCTACACTATCATTCTTTATTATTTGTGGATATATTTTTGTTAGTATTAGTTTAGTTACACTATCATTGTTCATATTTGTGCATAAGAAGATTTCACATATTTCCACAAGCCTAAGTTTTTTGAAAAAGGATTTTTGGAAACCATATTTTAACAAGTAAATTATAAGAAACTATTCAACATCCCCTTCTATTTTCTACACAACCAAATGCGCAAAAAGTGACTAGACCCTCTGTCTTGGGAAAACCATCTGTTTTCTCTAATTCTGCATTTCAAAACCTAGGTTTGCCCCCAAGACGGATGGGAAGGATAGATTACCATAGAATACTCCTAAAACACATATTCGATCACAAAGCATTAAGAACACACATGTGCTTAAACCAGGGTTGTATAGATTGGCCACTAAACCCACACACAACAAAGAAAGCCAATCACCTCAGACCTCTAGAAACACTAATAGACGTGTGTATTTTACTACAGGAGTAGTCCTCACTAATAGTGTTAGCCTGCCTCAGCTTAAGAGCACTCGCACGAATGAAAAGGTTTGGCAAAACAAAAGTCAACGGAAGATGAAGACAGTAGAAGACCACCCTAGGATTTTCAATGTTTCTAAGAATAAAACGTCTGTAATCGCGTGTAATGACGATTTGAATGATTCGACTTTGAATGCTTTGAATGTTAAGTTTGTTTGTGTGAAATGTGGAAAGTGTGCTAATGCTAATCATGCTATGTGTGTTTCGAACAATGTCAAAGGCATAGATACTAGAACTAAGAAGCAAATTGTGATGCCTATTAGTGTTAGAACACCCAAACGCAAAGTGAACCATTCTGGTGCTACCCCCTATGAAAAGTAATGCATCAGATTCCACCACTAAGAACCCTAGAAGCAGAATTAGGGAATTATATGAGTCTACAAGCAAGTCTTGGAAATGGTGGTTTGCTAATCAATGTCCTCCAGGATATAAATGGATGCCTAAGGTTAGGACAGAAAATGTGACTGCGTGCGTTAGTGTGCCTCTAAGTCATGAAACTAGGGAAACTAATGAATCAGACATCACAACTTACATGGAATAGAATTTAGCAAATGATCTATCGTGTTCTAATTCTTCTACAGGTGCTCGAAATAGTTCTCTTCATACTGGACTTCGGATGCACGAAGCACATGACGGGGAATCTCAAGCTTCTAATTAACTTCGTGGAGAAGTTCCTAGGTACGGTCCGATTCGGAAATGATCAATTTGCACCGATCCTAGGATATGGAGACTTGGTTCAGGGAAACATCACTATCAAAAGGGTTTACTACGTCGAAGGGATAAATCACAATCTTTTCTCTGTTGGTCAATTATGTGATGCAGATTTGGAGGTTGCTTTTAGAAAGAAGACATGTTTTGTTCGTGATTATGATGGGGATGACTTACTTACCGATTCACGGGGTTCTAATTTCTACACTATTTCACTACAAGGCTCCATATCTTCAACTCCAGTCTGTTTCATGGCTAAAGCTTCAACGACTCAAGCTTGGTTATGGCATCAACGCTTATCTCATCTTAACTTTGATACCATCAACTTGCTTTCCAAGAAAGATATTGTGAGAGGCCTTCTAAAATTGAAATTCATGAAAGATCATCTTTGTTCTTCTTGTGAGCTTTGTAAAGCTAAACGGAGTAGTTTCAAGACAAAGACTACTCTAAGCTCTAAAGGATGGTTAGATCTTCTTCATATAGATCTGTGTGGCCCCATGCGTGTTCAAACCATCAATGGGAAGAAATATGTTATGGTAATTGTCGATGACTACTCAAGGTACACGTGGACCCTCTTCTTAAGGTCCAAGGATGAAACACCTGAGGTTCTCATTAACTTGCTTAAGCTGATAGAACGTGGTCTTCAAGCTCAAGTAAAAGTGGTACGTACTGACAGAGGCACAAAATTCTTGAATTCAACTCTGAAGAAATATTTTGAAGCCGAAGGGTTTGAACATGAAACATCTATTGCGAGAACACCTGAACAAAACGGCGTTGTTGAAAGACGAAACCGTACTTTAGTTGAGGCTGCTCGAACATTATTATCTGCTTCAAAACTACCATTATTCTTTTGGGCCGAAGCCGTGTCAACAGCATGCTACACACAAAACCGATCCTTAATTATCCCAAGACACGAAAAGACACCATATCACATAGTTAATGATCGCAAACCTTCACTCAAACAACTTCATGTTTTTGGATGTACGTGTTACATTATTCGAAATGGTGAAAATCTGGACAAGATGAAAGAGAAAGGTGATGCATGCATTCTAGTGGGATATGCAACTCAGTCTAAGGGATACAGAGTGTACAACAAGAGAACAAAATTGATAGTCGAAACTATTCATATCAGATTCGATAAATTGCAAGAAACGACACTTGAACAAAACAGTTTAAGTCCCGATCCATAACGATATAAGACTTCTGTGCACAACTGCACGGAACTCGGAACTCAAGACCACAACAATGGACCGTCAAGTTCAAAGCTGGTTCCTGAACATGTTCCTAGAGCAGATATGACAGTGGACACGACACTTGAAGAGTTGGAAATGTTATATGGACCAATGTTTGATGAATATTTCACGGGGGAGAAACATGTTGTATCAAAGTCTTCTGCTGTCACTCATGATAAGAATGATGATACCGATCATCGTCAACAAAAGGATACAACTTCATCTACTTCAACACGGGTTGCTGCAGATTTACCTCCTCAGAATATCACTTCAACAATCGATCCTACAACATCCACAACTACTGTCATTGCTCCAGAGAACACAAATCAAGCAGACGATGTAGTATCTGACGATGACGATTTTCACAACCCATTCGGTACACCGGTACACAAAACTGGAGAGTCTTCTACTCGCCATGTTGATCCGTCGAATATGCATACGTTCTACCAACGACATCCTTTAACACATCATTGGACCCGAGAACATCCTTTGGTTCAGGTAATTGGAAACCCTTCACAGCCTGTTCGTAAAAGACGACAACTAGCCACCGATGGCGATGTTTGTATGTTCGCACTCGTCGCGAGTATTGCTGAACCGAAAAACATCAAAGAAGCCATGGCTGATCATGCTTGGATTGAATCGATGACGGATGAACTTCAACAATTTGAAAGAATTAAGTCTGGGAACTTGTTGACAGATAATACGATGTGATTCCGTTAAATCCTCGATAGATCTGGAAAAACAAGATGGATGAAGAAAACACGATCATCAAGAACAAAGCTAGGCTAGTGGCTAAGGGGTATGGCCAGAAAGAGGGAATTGATTTTGATGAATCATTTGCACCAGTTGCTCGTATGGAAGCGGTCAGGATTTTCCTTACTTATGATGCACATAAGGGATTCACTGTCTATCAAATGGACGTAAAGACGGCTTTTCTTAACGGTCCTTTAAAGGAAGAAGTCTATGTCACGCAGCCGGAAGGATTCGTCAATCCGCATTATCCTGACAAGGTGTATCGTCTGCACAAAGCACTTTATGGACTCAAGCAAGCTCCAAAGGCGTGGTACGACGAGCTCTCGAAAGTTCTGGTATCCAAAGGTTTCTTAAAAGGTTCCATTGATCTAACTCTGTTCACTTATAAATTTGGGGATGACATTTTGCTTGTGCTGATTTATGTTGATGACATTATTTTCGGTTCTACAAACCCAAAACATTCAAAATGGTTTGAAAAAGTAATGCACAACAAATTTGAAATGTCTATGATGGGCGAACTAAAATTCTTTCTAGGAATTCAAGTTCACTAATCCCCAAGTGGTATCTTTATAAACCAAAGCTATGTATTGTCAAGAGATAATAAAAAAGCATGGTATGACTTCATGTGACCCCATTGGGACACCATTATCAACCACATCGCTAGATGCTGACTTGGAGGGAAATGTCGTAGATCAAACGAGATATCGTTCAATGATCGGCTCCCTCATGTACTTGACAGCAAGCAGACCCGATATATCACATGCTACGTGTTATTATGCACGTTATCAAGCACGAACCACTGAAAATCACCTCAAGTAGGTTAAACGGATCTTTCGGTACCTCAAGAATACCATTCATTTGGGACTCTGGTATCCGAGGGAAACCGGTTTCTTTCTAACGACCTATTCAGATTCTGATCATGCAGGGTGTCTTGATACACGAAAAAGTACTTCTGGTGGTGCACAATTTCTAGGTCAAGATAAGCTTGTGGGATGGTCTTCCAAGAAGCAGGATTGCACGTCACTTTCATCAGCCGAAGCGGAGTATGTGTCTCTATCTACATGTTGTGCTAAAGTTCTATGGATGAGAACACAACTCACGGATTATGGCTTCCAATTTGATAAAGTACATATGTATTGTGACTCAAAATCGGCCATAGCCATCTCCTGCAATCCGGTACAACATTCCCGCACAAGCACATTGATGTCAGATACCACTTCATAAAGGAACAAGTTTAACGAGGTATCGTTGAACTATACTTTGTTGGAACAGAATACCAATTAGCCGACTTGTTTACGAAAGCTCTGTCTAAAGATAGGTTTGAGTACCTCGTTAGGCAAATTGGTATGAGATGTTTGACTCCAGCAGAACTGGAGATTCTGGCAAAGGTGCCTGCTTGATTTATCTATCAAACATCAACCTGTAAATATCTTTGAAAAAGCAAAATACAAAACTATAAAACATATAAAAACAAAACATAAAATTAAAAAAATATTTTAAAATCCAAAAATATTCTTCTCGACATGTCTTTCAGTATCGATAATATGGACGTGCCTAGAAATGTCGCTCAATAACGACACGAGTGTGTACATAAAGCTCAAATGAAAGTTGTAAATATTTTTCAAAACATGTCATTTCTATCTTTCAATAAAGGAAAATGTCTATTTTGGACAATTTTTCCAACAACGGGTAGAGCAATCTATCTTGGGTTGAGCTTGTCACAAAACATTCAACGTTTTGATCTCAACACAATGGCTTGTAATCACGTTCAGATTGCAACCTGGATCTATATTCACGGGGGAGTGTACGTTTTAGTGCGCTTACCCTCAACAAAAGAAGAGAAATCTTCTTACAATTGAGTGGATTTGTCAAGACATTCAAAGTCTATGAACTCAAGTTTATGCTTTAGAAAAATATTTTCGCCAAAAAGAAATAGGATTTTTCAAAAATGTTGAACACAATTGTTTCAAGAATTTTTCAATGATTAATCAAAATCTTTCAAAATAGTGTGTTCAACAAACTCCCATCCTCAAAAAGAGAAATGTGGATCACATCCTCACAATGACAATTCAATTGGATCAATTTTTGAGGGGGAGCATTTCAACTTCATGCAAAGATTGACACATCTTTCTCCCAAAGATTTTCAAGACTATTCTTTCAAAATATATTTTAATCAAATTTGGTATCTCTAATATCAAAAGATTTTATATATTAGAGATAGGGGAGAAAATGTGATTAAAATGTGATATTTTATAAGACTCAAGCACTTTAACTCTTACCTACATGTGCGAAACACTTTTGACTATCGATGCACATGTTAAGGGGGAGCATTTCTTAAACGATAAAACTGCCAAGGTGTTAAATGTTTTTCAAACACCTTGTTAGACATTTGAAGTGGTTTTATTGGTTACGATCAAATACCCACAACCTCTTTAATGCACGACGTTATTGGTGTCAAAAGGGTGGTTACGTTTAAGTCCTATGATCCAACCAGAACCGGAGGGATCTTCCCAAGGACAATCCAATAGATTATTAGAAGTCCTTAGGAAAGATGGAGTAGAATGTGAACGTAGCTGAATGCCGACTAAGTACTGATGCTAGCACTGGAACAATCATAACAAGGTGCTAGTAATGATGTCTTGGTAAGCATTGAAGGGGTTGAAGAATGAAAAAGAAATGTAAGGTTAAAGGGTGTATACAAAGAAGCCCTCCATACAACTTAGGCAGAAACCGGGTCAACACATCATGAAGACAACTCATCATGGACCCAGTGATGTAATGCACAACCCCTCCCTAGCAACTCAGGCTTCTCTCAAAAGAAGTTTGTTTTATTGTCATGGAGATCAACATGAATTCTATCGACTTTCTCACTCCGAGATAGTTGATATTGAATAGGTGGCATCTGCTCCAGCCTCCAATCACTAAAAGTGCACAAATCGAGTCTAGAGCCTAAATCTCGTTAGGACACACGGATGATGAACAAGAGAGTCCTACTCTATATCCTTGCGATATTGCTAGAACACTCAAAGTGATAATACTTAGTATTTACAATGATGAGTGGAAATCCTTCCAGTGTTAACATCAAACAGCACTGCGGTAGGTCATATGTAAGATTCTTTATGAATTAAACATGTGTAAAACTGAAAAGCAATAGTGGTTTGATTCTGAATTGATTCAGACTCGTTTTAGGATTCTACGCAATATCTTTATGGTCTTTCCAGAACATTCAGAGTGATATTCATTAATATTCATAGTAACGAATGGAAATCCTTCTAGCGTCAACATCAAACAGCGCTACGGTAGGTGACTTGCGAGATTCTTATGAATCAAGCTTGTGTCAACTGGAAAGCAACAATGGTAAGATTCTTTATGAATCAAACTTGTTCCAGGAATTTGAATTGACGACTTTAATCCAGCGGATATTTATCCAATTGATTCACTCTTTATGTTAGCAGTCTTGCTTTGAGACGGCCGAGTAAAGAGAACGGCTAGTACTTTCGCGAAACCCTGTCAAGGATATTCTTAATTGAATCTACCTAATTACAGGTACGGTATTTAATATCGTATAATGGTCACCGACCGGAGGTAAAACGGTACCGATTTAGGATGAATGTCAAAGCCATTCAGTCCGTGTCTATGTTTTGTCTCGAGAAGGTGGCGTCACAGTGTACTCAGCAAAGTCAAAGATTCAAAACCACATATTCATGCCTGAAGATATATTCAACAATCAATAGTGTGAGCATGTGGATGAAGGCACAAGATCGCAAGATGGCAAAGATAAGTCAAGGATGATTTTAAGATCTCAAGATCAAAAGACAAAGTCGAAAGACAACGACAAAGGCTCAAAGATCACAACATGAAGGAAAAAGACTACTATTACACGTTCAAGACTTATTTATGGCGAGATTAGTAATCTCTACAAATCTCCAAATGACAAAGGGTAATGACCTCTCATAAAGGGTAATGACCTCTCATTGGGAGATATTGTTAGCCTTAAAATATTGAGTCAAACAAGAATGATCGGTCATATGTTTATTATGTATCGTATATTAGAACGTTGTAATAGGTAGTAGGTTAGTCGTGTATTATGGGCTTAACTTTAAGCTAAGGTTCATTCATAAGTAACCAAAGCCCAAAAGGAAAGCCCGACCCATAATCATATAGCCCATTATGCCACATGTAGGCAAAGGCTATAAATACCATTCCTAGCATGTTAGGAAGGGTGTTGGTCATTTTCATTTTCTCTCTCTAATCTAATCCTCCAAAAGTTCCAACCATTCTCTCTACTTTCTCTCACTACCTTCTCTCTCTATAATTCATCTATCTTCTACCTTTCTTTCTTGTTTAATCATCACGAAATATATGGGACAACAAATGGAAAACAAATAAAACTTGTTTTCTTAATTTGTGTATTGTTGGGTCTACTGGATGTAGATCTTGCAGCCTGTCAGGAACGGTGAATGACTTCTATAATCACAAGTCAATCCACAGAGAGACTCTATACACAATATTAATGCAGAATACAAATATAATAAAGAAGAACAGAATAACTATAAAGACTTGATCCTTTCTAAGGATTTCTAATATTGATAATCACTAAAACTACGTTTGGTGAAGATGTGTCTAACCCTTCTGCCTAAGGTTCCTTTTATACTACAAGGAAACCCTAATACAACATTAAACAAAACGTGTAAAACTGATATGCATATCCTTTCCTAACATATCTCATGCATATCCTAACAGAATAATAAACAAATAATAAAGTTTGACTTTGACCAGGACCAGGAGCACGACTTGCTCATACTACTACTAGGACCAGGAGGAACTACATACCTCCTAGTCTACCTATTACACTTAACTATTACAATGGTCCTAACAATCCTCCCCTAAACTTGAATTTGACCTGTTGAGTTCAAGTTTCCTGTAAAACGTGCAAGAAAGCCCGAGGATTGAATCAGCAAAACTAAAAGCAGCATCAGCAAGATAAGAGTCAGAAGAACTGCCGCAACATGAAACACTAGAAGCTTCTTCAAAGATTGGAACAAATCAGCATCGTGTTGAATCTTTCAGCAACATGATCAGATTTGATGAGCCTTTACCAAGTAGCTGCTCGCTCTTGGGCTAGCCAGTCTTTCTAGTGGAATAAGCATCACCCTGGGAGACTAGAACCCAGCCCAACTCTTAGAACGTGAATCAATGGTGAGTGGGGGTACCCTGATGATTTTAGGCAAACCATCATAGCCGTCAACGGATTTGATATGTCTTTACCAGAAGCCGTACCCCTCTGGAGTCGCCAACTCTTAGCAATAAAGCATCGGTGAGTTGAAAACCCTATAGCTATAAGCAAGTTATTACATCTATCAACGGATTTGATAAAATCTTTACCAAGAGCCGTACCCCCTTGGATTAGCCACTTTTCAGTCTAGGACCATGGCAAGTGAAAACCATCCAGTTTTGGGTAACCTGGCAACCATCAACGAATTTGAGAATCGCACCAGGAGCCGTACCCTCAATGTGAATCAACTCTTTCTTGTCGATGAGACATGGTGAGTTGAGAACCATTTGTTTTGAGGACCAAGTCCAACACCAAGTGAAACCGGTAACCAGCACAAGCACAATTCAGTAACCAGAACCCATAATGTGAAGCATCAAATGGTATCATATTCACAAGTATAAAATCCAAGATGTGTTAAAAGTATAAGCAGAGATTATATAAAAAGTATTTTTTTTTTACTATAAAGAATGAAATTCACCAATCACTTTACATATTGGTGAAAAGAATGATAATAAGAACAAATGAACAAAAAATACAAAACAGAAACACTTACAAACCAACCAAATCATAGACCAGAAGCAGCCTTCTTATCTGCTGTCAAACGAGCCTGAATTCCTTCCACCAACGCAATTGCCATAGAGGACTCATTCCCTGATGGAGCATTGGAATTTTGCAAGTGACTAGCCAACATAGCCTCCATCGAAGAAATCATCAAAGGATAATCCACATCTGTGAGCATGAAAACCATATGACCAGATTCCAACTCCAACATATGCACACCACATCCCGCATATAACTTCCATCGCTGAATCACCCATTGCATATGATCCTTCCATATACCAGAAACAGGAGCATGAGGAGGTGCATCAAGCATCAGCTTAAGATCAGCCCATATGCGTAGACCAGGCCAGGAAGACACAGCCATGGGATCAAAAGGCATGCCAGAATCCACAAACCCATATAAAGCCATAAGATCCTTACGGTCAGCCCAAGACAAAACTGTGACAATCCGTCAATTTATGGTTGATATTTTATTCTTGAATATTATTTAAAAACATTATTTTAATGTTACAATATGAACTCACATATTTTTGGGAAGAAATTTGGATTTACGTCTTGAAGTAGCATCGACTACGTCTAAACCGGAGGATTCAACGTTACGTGCTTATGTTTACATACACCGTCTTTGTGACAGTCAGACATTTCAGAAAATAAATTTGTCCATGAATATTATTTTGGAGTTTTAAATTTGTGTTGGTTCATAAACTCACAAATTTACGAGAAGAGACTAGGGCTTACGATTTTATTTTAACGTCCTTTACGACTAAACCGGAAACCTTAGGATTACGTATTTACGTTTTCGAACTCCGTTTTTGATGAAACAATTTTTATTGGATTCGTTTTGTGACGTTGATTCATAATTTATAAAAACGTTTTTCGTAAAACGACCCGAGGGCACGCAAATCGAGGAAACTAGAATCGAGGAGTACCCGTAAATAAATGGGATGAGACAAGTGGGACACTTGTCCCACCCCACTCCAAAACCGGCCCAACTAGTGCCACCACTCCCTTGATGTGGCAAAATATGGCTTCATAACTATACTTGTCATTGAAGCTTATGAAATAAGCTAACATGTAACTAAAACCACTAAGCAATACACCTAGTTTCATTTGCTACATGCAATACCACACAATTTCTTCTCCCTCTCTCTAAGGATGCCGTCCATACTCCACAAACAACACCCTCATTTGATCAAAATCAACCACAAAGTCTCATGTTATTCATATACATGTTGATGCCCTTTTGAAGCCCTATTGATTGGTGCAAGTTATAACATCCAAGGAGGAGTATTCATGGTGTCTTGGGGCTGATTTTCCACAAGGTGATCATAAAGATTGATGGTCTTGAAGATGGTGTTGGCTAAGCACAAGTTTCTCCATCAAAATCCATGTTTTGATCAACCTACATCATCATGGTGGTATAAAGATTGTCCTCCTCATCTTCTTGTTATTTTGATTATGTAAACATGTATTTTATTTCCTATTGTATATGTATATGATGATTATATGATGATAAAAATGTTATGTGGGGATTTGTTGTTGATAAACATGATTAAAAAGGTGAAAAACCATATGAAACAAGGTTAAAATCTTGGTTAAATTTGATGGCTGTATAAAACAGTAAAGAACCATATGGTAAACTGATAAAATGATAAAGTGGAATGGATTTACAGTAAGCTATGGGTCTTGTACACATGTGAGAGTTGTCCATACAATGAAATCATTGTAATGAGTGAGATATGATCAAAACAAGTTTAGGGTATAAATCTGAGGTTACTGTTTTGGACGATTTTTGGAAAATACTTAGAAGATGATTCAACAGTAGCTATAGAAGAGTTAAATGTAGCACATATCATGTAGTTTATGTGATAAAAATTTGAGCTTCTATCTCCATGTAGAACTCAATATATGGCAGTTTTGGTGAAAGTGAAGATAAAAATCAGATTTTTGGAAATTAAAGAATAATACTATTATATAAGCACTCAAATTTTAATAGTATAAATTATAATTAAAACCCACTAACTCATGAATTTTATTTATAAAAATATGTACAATGATAAATAAGTGGACATTTTATAAAAATGGTAACTTGTTATGTTTTATAAGTTATAAAACTATAAACATTGTTTTTACGACTTTTTCGGCTAATACCGTAAAAATTAACGTTTTTGTTAAATAAAAACTTAGATGGTTGGACCCGTCTAATGAAAACTTTATAAAACTTATATACTGATATATAGACATGTATAACAAGTAAAAACCAATAAAACCCGAACTATAGGGCATACGGACATTAACGAGCTAAGTAAACATATTGGACTAACACTTGTTCTAATAATTGGACTAAATAAGATAAACACCCATAAAAAGAACTTATTGGGCTTAACCCATTTGGACCCAACTTGAAAGTGTATGTACTGATAATATAAGTACAAAAATGGATTAAAATAAGTTAAATAACTTATAATAAGCTTATTGGACTTAAGACACGTAAATGGGTAAAACTAGTAAACTAGTATAAAAGCTATCGACATATAACACTAAAATGAGTAAACGAGAATATGTAAACCCACTTGATCATCATATATATATAATCATCATATGTATACATAATTGATATTTTTATAAAGTCATTGGACATGAGTCTAAGACGAGTAATATTTGTCTAGGTTTCCGTGATTGAAGCACGTACCGTACGACCGAATTGCCGATAACCCGCCTTCCCATATCAACGTGAGTTCATAGCCTCGCACTCTTTTAAATGTTTTTATAAATGTTTTATATACCCGCGAGGGAGATAACATGTTAGTTTTTATAAAATAGGACACCATTTGTCCCGATTGTTTGTTTATTGATTTTGGACCCGAATGATTGAATGACCCGATTGTATGACCCGATAAATGATTAATGGACCCGATAGATGAAATAAAATGGATTATTAAAGTTAGGTTATGTCACTAAAAGTCCCATTAGCATGAATTGTGAACTACCGGGAGTTGGTAGACGCTTATGCATTTAATAGTACTATTTGGGGACGATCACCCCAGTTCGCGCCTTGACGGTTGATCCCCGTCGTGCCACATTGATTGGTAAGCGAATTTATGTATGAGAAGATTTCCATAGCGTGACCTTTGTGACGACACGCTACTTTAGATGGGCAAAATTTGTATCGGGTTAGCTACCCGTTTTGGTTTAGTAAGGTAACAATGTCATGCGGCTTATAATAATCCAAAACTTAACGAAATACTACTAGACGCTCCGAATTACGAGGTATTGCCTGACTAGCAATACAGGGTCATACTATTGATATTATGTTTGTATTTTGGTTTTCATAACCATACTCATATAACGGTTTTTATTTTCATACAACGTCGTAAGACGTATTGTATGATGTTTTTACGACATTGGCTCGTATAATGATTTCTAAGGCTTTTTATAACCATATTCATATAACGGTTTTTATTTAATCTATACAACGTTGCAAGACGTATTGTATGATTGTTTTTACGACAATGGCTCGTATAATATTTTTAAGGCAAATGCCTATATTATGATTTTCGATAAGGATTTGTATAAAATGACTTTGGCTATTTTATGGCCTATTAAAATGATTTGTACAAAATGATTTTCAGTAATAATCTTATAATGATATTATATTGATGGATTTTATTAAACTCTATGAATTCACTCGGCGTTATCGCTGACCCTTTTCTTTTAACATGTTTTATCTCAGGTACTTGAAGGTAATTCTCGGGAAGACGACAAGAATTCATGGCCCGCACCTAAACTATATTTTCCATTCAAATACTTTGTAAAACTTTGTATGAAATATAATGACTTGGGACCGATGTAACTTTGATATTTATGAATGGAAATGTTTTATTAATAAACGACGCGATTTTTATGCGTTGTCTATGATGTGAGTAATGTGCTATCCCGTAACACCAACTAGTCTTCCGCTGTACTGAGTTGTATAAATTTGGGGGTGTTACAAAAACACCCTGCAAACCCGAAGCTAACCGCACAGACCCATCACTAAGAGTAATTCTATGGGATACCATACCAGGAAGAGTTGTGGAACGCTCAACCGTCCAACCAGTAATATGCCCATTTCCCAAAGGCAAATCAGAATCACTGTCAGAAGCTGCATCAATCAAATTCTCAGGATTACGCTTCTCATAAGGGACCGTCTTGCCACGTCGAACACGTCGAGCTGATTTCTGGCGAAGCGAACGTCGAGGTGTGGAATCACTTGGAGAAGGTTCAACCTTTACCTTTACCTCAGCAGCAGCAGTGGGAGCAGGAGAAGTAGACTCATTAGTTTGCCCACCCAAGGGATCAATAGGAGCTGCAGTAGAAGTAGGAATAGGTTGAGTTCCAGGAACCGGTGGTGATGGGGATGGCATATCAGGTGTAGCAGTGGTAGTTGTTGTGGTAGCAAAGGTGGTGGTGGTAGCATGTGTGGTGGTAGTAGTAGGCGTAGTGGTGGTAGCAGGTCCAAAAGAAGAACCCAAAGGAGCAACCAAAGGAGAAGTGGTGGTACCAACTGAAGTAGCAACAAAAACCGATGGACTAGCAGCAGAACCAGGAGTAGGATCAGATGAAGGACCAGTAGTAACAGCAGGAGAAGAAGTGGTCACCACACGAGGAGGGGGATGGTAGATAAATCGTTCCGGAATGGGTTGACTCTGATGCTTGACCATACGTTCATAGAGTGCCTTGAGCTCATCAAAAGTCAAAGCCCGAACCCTGTCCCATTTCCAACCAGCTTGAAAATAAGCAGCCGATTGATACTTAACATATCGCTGCATCTGCTTGCGCTCCTCAGTTCGTGATAGAGGTCTATTCCTACGCTTCTCACGAAGCTGTGCAGCAAGGGCCAACTGATGCTTGCGCATCAACACCATAGCTCTTGGAATACAGTTATGCTCATCCACATCGTCACCCAAAAGATCAGTAAACTGGGCATAATCCCTGGTAAGAATAGTCAAAACCTGCATCCAATCGCTGTCATTCCAATGCATTGCATCATGCTGAACTTGTTCACGCCTCTGCTATTGTAGCGCCGCCGCCGCAGCCCTTTCAGCCTCATCAATCTCAACTTGGATCCGTTGAGCAGCCTCCTCACCTAGCCTATCCTCCTCAAGCTGTCTGCGTGTACGCTTGCGAGGTGGTGAGGGAGCATCAGTCATTGGGGCCTTCCCCTTTGAATCATGGGATGGACCAGCATTAGAACCAGCAGCAGGACTAGAAGCACCATCCATAGGAGTGGAAACTCCAGCCGGAAAAGGAACACTGGAGGATGTCGGAGGAACCGGTAAATCATCATACAATTTATCAGCAAAGGCAGCCTTTGCCAACAATGTCAAACCATCCTCAACACGCTCCGTACCCTCCTCATCAGAATCAGAGTGGATCACATGCTTCTTTCGTCGTCTTTGCTGAGTCTCCAAAGCTTTGATGCGATCAGCCAGAGGAAGAACAAATTCCCGAGTAAGTTTCCGGTGTTGATTCAAATCAGCTTCCAATGAAATAATCCGCTCATGATACCTGTGCATAAGATCAAGTAACGACATAAGTGTAGTAGGATCCTCCGCCTGCCTACCAAGAGAACTTGGGTCAGGGAAGGCGTCATTGGAGCCCGGAGCAACAGATGGGTCAACAGTAGGAGTACTAGCACCAAAAGGCTTATCAAAAGAGTGTGGAGCAGGACTAGGAGGTGGAATCTCCACAAATGGAGACTTTTGTGGTACTGAAGAAGGACCAGCTGTGGAAGGGGATGGTCTTTCAACCACCACCTCCTCAACCAGCTCCTCCTCAACCACATGAGAAGCACCACCAGTAGGAGCCTCCTCCTCCATAGGGTCATCATCAATCACAACAAACTCAGGAGCCTCCTCCTCCTCCTCCATAGGACCCTGAGCCAGCCCCAACATGGCCTTAGTAAGGGGCCTCCACTCCCCGGTAAACCCATGGACCATATTATAATACACTTTTGCAGTAAGCTTAGACGGCACATGTCCAGTCCTATCACGAGGAATGCAAACCAGTATTTGTTGTAAAAACCTAGGATACATAAGAAACTTCTTCCTTGAACCAGCATTAGATAGATTACTAACCATCCCCTCAAACAGATAATGAGAGAAATTAAAAACTCTACCTTGAGCCAAGGAAATGAGACCAGTAGCCAAAGGAGTAGGGAAAGCATCCCAACTCCCAGACTTGGGACTTAAACAATGAATCAGAAAATGCACCAAAAGCTTCCATTGGGGGGAAAACCTATTTTTCTGGAAGTTAAACTTCCCCCCATGATTGTACCCTATAGCAGCCATCCCCTCCAATACCTCCGAATTGGGGATGGACTCAACACCACCCTCATCTTGAAGATGAAGGGAAGATCGAATAGAAGCCTCAGACACCACATATGAACGTCCATCTATGGTAGCATGGAGTTCACGTGGACGACCAACCACAACCACAAGACGAGCAGATGCCCAAAACTGACGAATGACACTATCATAGATAGTAGGACATACAGTAAAAGCATACCTTAGATTTGAAGCCTCAATGAAGTCCAGAATATCTGTAAAATCATCACGATGGGGACCATCACCTAGAAAAGCGACCTTGTTGTGAGCAGGTTGGTATACTAGGGCAGCCATGAATCTTGATTAAGTGATTGAAGGAGGATTTTGGTTAGGATTGAGAGAGTAGGATCGGTGTTGTGTGTGTGATGAATGGAATGATTGAGTCAAGGGGGTTAAGTTGACCATTAATAAGGAAAGTAGTAACTGTTCATTGACCCCTATTAATGGGGGGTTGCCCTTTCAAATTAGACATAATTGCATAGTAACCACTTGCCCCTTTTAACATAATTCCCAAATTCCAATTTACCAAAGTTAAGTAAAAATGTAAATACCAGAATTGGAAGCGTTGACTAAAAGTCAAAGCACACAATGGTCAGACCAGAAGCAAAATGTGGTCAACAGAGGACAATAAGAATGAACAGTGTCCCAGACCAGTACCAAAAGCCAATCACCACTTGACAAAGAAGAATTTTGAACCACTAGAAGCCAACCAATTATGACTAGAAGTTGACCAATGAGGACCAGAAGCCAGTCATGTAAGACCATAACCACCAGAAGTGAGCAAAATCCTCCACCAGGAGTAACACACACCACCAGAACCAATGTAATATGTTGCTAAAATCTACCAATACGTTAGTCTGTCCTAAGAATATGTACACAAAGCCTCCCCTTAGGCTTAGCCTCCCCTCAATCCTAGACCTCAAGGATTGACCATCCCAATGTGAACCACCATGTGGTTATACCGAGGACCATCAAAGGATTTTGTCAACAAATCAGCAACATTATCATCCGTATGAACTTTAAGAACCTGTATCAACTTCTTCTCATTGGCATCCCGTATAAAATGGTGCCTAATTTCAATATGTTTTGTTCGCTGATGAAAAACAGGATTCTTCACAATGCAAATAGTGCTTTGATTGTCAATAAAAATTTTGGTGTTCATAAAATTGAAACCATAATCCAACATCTGATTTTGGATCCACAAAACCTGTCCACAACAACTAGCAGCAGCAACGTATTCAGCTTCTGCTGAAGAAGTAGCTACTATTGTCTGTTTCTTGCATTGCCATGAAATAAGTCGACGACCTAAGAATTGACAACCACCAGTAGTAGACTTTCTGTCATTATTAGCACCTGCATAGTCACTATCACTATATGCTTCTAGAACAAAAGGTGATTCTCTAGGACACCATAAGCCCAGTTTAGGTTAAGCCTTGATATACTTGAAAATCTTCTTCACTGCATTTAAGTTCGAAACCGTTGGAGTCACCTGGTGTCTAGAACAAGCACTTACTGCAAACATGATATCCGGACGTGATGCAGTCAAATACATGAGGGAGCCAATCATAGACCTGTACATGTGAACATTGACCGGGGGGTCTGGCTCATTCTTAAGTTTGACTTTAGCAACTTCATAAGGAGTTGCTGCTGGTCTAAGAGGATCCATGTCAAACTTCTGAAGAATCTCATGAACATATTTATCTTGACTGATGAAAATACCATCCGATTGTTGCTTGCCCTGAAGACCAAGGAAGAAAGAAAGCTCTCCCATCGCACTCATCTGAAATTCGCCTTTCATCAAGTGTTCAAACTCATCACACCATTCCTTCCTAGTAGAACCAAAGATAATGTCGTCCACATAAACCTGAACAATGATAATGTCCTTGGTATTCCTCCTAAGAAATAGTGTTTTGTCAATAGTACCCCTTCTATAGCCATTCTTTAACAAGAAAGTTGAAAGACGCTCATACCAAGCTCTAGGAGCCTGATGTAATCCATAAAGAGCCTTGACCACCTTGTAAACTTTCTTGGGATGAAGTGGATCTACAAAGCCTTTAGGTTGAGTGACATACACCTCCTCATCAATTTTTCCATAGAGAAATGCACTCTTGACATCCATCTGAAACACCGTAAAGCCCACATACAAAGCAAAAGCCAAAAATAGACGAATGGCCCCAATCCTTGCAACCGGAGCAAAAAAATCAGTGTAGTCAATGCCCTCAATTTGAGTGTGGCCCTGTGCGACAAGCCTAGCTTTATTCCTTACGACAATTCCCCGTGCATCCTTCTTGTTCTTGAGAATCCATTGGTATTGATTGCAGTCTTTCCATCTGGTAAGTAAACCAGAACCCAAACATTCTGAAACAAGAATTGCTACATTTCCTCCTGCATAGCCTCCACCCAACTTGGATCCTCAAGAGCATGAGAAACTGACCTAGGTTCCACCTGTGAAAGAAAACAAGCAAACAAACAGTGTTGAAAGTCCGTATGATTATTACGCTTTTGATCTTCAATATAGCTCACAAGAGCATGATGATCAGACGAGGCCTTCTTCTACATTCTGCGTGTCTTGACAGTAGAACCAGGATCTCCAATAATTTGAGTGGTAGGATGATCTTTGTGTGATTGCAAGACTGGATTGGAAGAGACCTCCACTTCTGGTGCCAAGTTATTGAGATCACCAACAAAGTCAGCATCATATGAAGCAGTGTTGAAAATCCCATCTACTGGTTGTTTATGAATATCATCCAGTTTGGTAGAAGACTTCTTTTGATGGTTACCCAAATCAGAAGGACTGGAGAAACGAGTATTTGAAGCCGACTCACTGGCTGGAGTACTAATAGGTGATAAACTGGCACTAGGAGCAGAAGCTGGGGTACCAGGAGCAGCATTGTCAGTCGGCGTATTCAAGGGGAACTCAAAACCACCCTGATCAGCTGCTGTAGTAGCTTCTTGTTGTTGTTTGAGTAAAGTGTCAAGAGCTACTTGGGAATCCGGTACATCCAATGGAGTTTCATCACTAGAAGGAGTAGGAGAGACGGTGGTGGAGTAGGATGGAACCACAAAAATATCATCCTCGTCATCTGAATCAGAAAGACTAGAAGGAGCACCTGTACTTGAAGTTGCAAACACTTGTGGACCTGCATCATGGTTCGTTTTGAAACGAAAATATCCTAACGAATTACTAAGATAATCAAGATCAAAATACCATTCAGGATCCTTGCCTTGGATGTTTGACTTCTCTTCAAAATACCTGAGATTTATAGTTTCAATGATTCGCTTGGCTTGGAGATTGTAGACACGATAAGCCCGAGAGTGAGCTGAATATCCCACAATGTATCCTTCATCTGCCTTGCCATCAAACTTCCCCAAATAGTCACTAGTATTCAGAATGGTGACTGGACACCCAAAAGGCTTCAAATGAGCAATATTTGGAACTTTGCCCGTTAGAAGCTCATAAGGAGTCTTCTTGTGAGGATTGGTAATAGAAACCCTATTCAAAACGTAACTTGCAGTATTAACAGCTTCTGTCCAGAACATGGTTGGAAGCTTGGAATTGGCAAGCATAGTTCTTGTTGCTTCTATTAGTGTCCTGTTCTTTCTTTCTGCCACGCCATTCTGTTGAGGAGTCCTTGCTGCACTATAATCTCTTTTGATGCCCTTAGCATTACAAAGTGCTATGAGGTCTTTATTTTTGAACTCGGTTCCATTGTCGCAACGAATACCTTTAACCTTCTTGGACAACTGATTCTCAATAAGGGTAAGAAAATCTCTAAGAATGGAGTAGGTCTCACTCTTGGCAGCCATGAAGAACACCCACGAAAACCTGCTATATCCATCAGTTACCACCAGACCGAATTGTTTGTGGTCAATGCTTCTAATAGAAGTAGGACCAAATAAATCCATGTGTAGTAGCTGCAATGGTTCAGTAATAAGACTAAAAGCAATAATGGCCTTGAAGGATGCTTTGTGCTGTTTGCCTTTGCTACAAGCAATACAATTTATATCATTTCTAAACGACTTGGGAGGTAAACCAGAGACCAGATTCAGATTTGCAAGTTTGTGAATGGTCTTGAAGTTCACATGCCCCATCCTTCTGTACCATTGAGTGGCTTCATCTTCTGAGGCTTTAGCAACTAGACATGCTAGTTGACCAGTAGGATTGACTTCATTCAGCTTGATGCTATAGAGATTGTGTCTTCTAGGGATTCTGAGCAGAACTTGTGAGTCATCCGGAAGCTGAAAGTCTTTGGAGAGCACAAGTGCATCAGTATCGGTGAAGAGAACAAACTGCTTCTTGTCACAAATCTGAGAGACAGATATCAAGTTGAAGTGCTGAAGTGCTTCCACATAGTAGACCTGCTCAAAATTTAGATTAGGCGTCTTAATCGTTCCTTTGCCAGTGATCCTGCCTTCTCCTCCACCAAAGTAAACCTTGCCGCCTTGAAATGGTACAAAGTTAGAGAGAAGACTTTTGTTTCCTGTCATGCTCCTGGAGCAACCACTATCAACAATGCCTAGACTAGGATCTTGGTATGGAGTAACCTACAACAACAAGATAATAAAAATGCAAAAGTTAGTGTCTTAAGGGGACCCAAACCTTTTCAGGTTTGAGCCTGCCTTGTGGATCTTTAGTAGAGTGCCAAGAAGATTGATGAGATCCACCGTTGTTCCTCGGTTGCCTATGCATCATATGGGTATTATTATTTGACCAAGAACAACCTGCTGAGGGCTTAACATCATTTCCCAAACTTCCCAAACCAAAATACGTGTGGTCCAAATTATGTGGATAAATTGGATTAAAATTTTGAAAATAATTACTGGTGGTTTGTAATCCAATATTTCTCCAATGATCAGAAACTAAAGGAGAGGACCTTCTAGAAGAAGAAAACGATTGAGCATTAGGATTGAGTCTTCTAGAAGTATATGGGGCAGCTCCTGGTGGATCAGGAGCAGGAAATGCATGATTAACAGAAGCATGTGTGTCATAAAAATCACAATCTTTAATTAAATGAAATGCACTTCCACAAACAAAACATGTTTTAATAGACCTTTTATTAGAATGATATTGTTTCATACTGCCAACATTATTACACACAATTCTAGGAGAAACATTCTTCCTAGGACTCAATAAACTAGGACCAGACACACTTTACTTAACAACAACTCTTTCTTCACACATCCTAGCACCAGTAGCAGCATGATCATTCAACTTGGAACTTGTAGGTCTTGACTCTTCACTTGAACCACTAGATGCAGAGTCATTCGCTTTGTCACTGAAAGTACACGAGACAAAGTCATTAGAATTAGTAGAACTTTTTGGGGACTCATGCATCTGTGATCCATCCAAGTCATTATGCCATGAAGTGGGCATAAAAGTTCCAGTAAGAGGGTGAGGGACAACATGCATTTCTGCTGCTGGTTTAAACCTATTGTAACTAGGTTTTCCCTCGTCCTCTTTGTCGGCATCAAAGACACTCGAAAAAGATAAATCAAACACATCTTCTGAATCAATATATTTTTCAAATCCTAACCCTCTTTTAGTTCTACCAGACATGCTACTATCAATTAATTTTGAAAGATTTTTAGGTGCCTTTCGCCATTTGTCAAATCTCAACATTGTAGCATCTAATTTTTCTTCCATCTCCTGTTTTTCTTTGATACTGCCATCTCTTACTTTTTCTGTATATCTAAGCATATTAGTTGTGTTTTCTAAATCGATGCTTAGAATCCGGATTTTATCCTCATACTCACGTTGAGTATCTTGTAGCCACCTCTTTTGTTGTTCCAATGTGTTTAATGAAGCCTTATAGGCTTGAACCTCTAAAAAGTACTTATCATTTTGATCATTTACTTCATTAAATTGGGACAACAGCTCTGAGTATTTATCATGACAACCAAGAGGACAATGTTGTACCTGAGGTGAGATGCCCATAAGAGCAAACTCGTCTGCTTCTTCTGCATCAGAGAGATTCCCAGCAATCATTGCAAACACGTCAGTCGAGGACTCAGCTGATTCCAGAGTAGAAGCCTGATGATCATTCCAGTTGACCATAGAGTCAACAGATACCAATGCCTTCTTGTCATCTTTTATCTCCTGAACCTTAAAGGCTGAGTACCTGCTCTTCTCCTGGTCATTCTTGCTAGGACACTCCCTTGCAAAGTGACCTTGTTGCTGGCAGTTATAGCATCGAACCTTGCTTCTGTCGAATCTTGCTGGCTCCCGAGGGTTGTAATTGAATTTTCGACCTGCTTTCTTCTCAAACTTGTGAACCCTCAGAGTGAGCATGGCCATCTGCCATTTAAGATCCATTTCATCCAGGTCAAGTTTATCGACCTGTTTGAAGTCATCAAAAGCAAGTTGTTGTTGAGCATCAACATCAGCCA
This sequence comes from Glebionis coronaria, assembly GCA_025667525.1. Taxonomy (NCBI): domain Eukaryota; kingdom Viridiplantae; phylum Streptophyta; class Magnoliopsida; order Asterales; family Asteraceae; genus Glebionis; species Glebionis coronaria. The sequence continues at coordinate 419,146,864 of CM046880.1, forward strand.
TAAAAGAATGAAGAACGGCTTCTACCATACTACCAGACTTGGCAATAGGATCAGGAGCAGAAGTATGCTGAAAAGTATGTTGAGAGGACACAATATTGCTTGGGCTACTAGCATATGACATGGAACTGGATGCCATAGAACTCACAAAGGCAGAATTAGCAGGAGTGGGAAAAGAGTCACTGGAATATCCTCTCACATGAGGTTCAAAAGTTTTGAGCTTATGAAATAGATCATCAAAGTTGAGATAGTCAAGCCCACCTTTGGCTTTGAGAGAGATCACCACCTGATTCCATGAGTATGGTAAGGCTTTAAGAAACCTTGCATTAATATCACCATCATCAGGCTTTGAACGAAGTTGATTCAATTGGCTCAATATCTTCTGAAACCTGTCATACCCTTGATGTAAACCTTCAGTTTCTGAGATTTTGAATTCTGTGAATTCATCTCTCAGCATAGATCTTCGCATTTTCTTTGACTCCTCATTCCCACCAAACCTTGCTTTTATACCATTCCAGATCTCTCTAGCATCATCCAAATGGTAGAAGTCACCCATGTGATCATCAGGAAGAGATTGAAGCAAAATTGTTTTTGCTTTGACCTCCTTTTGAATAGCTATGATTTCTTCATGAGATTTAGGGTCAAGAAGAGTAATATTACCATTCTTGTCTCTTCCAGTTAGCTTCCTGCTGTTTCCATTCAGAATAATCTTCCAAAGGTCTTGATCAGTATTGGTGATCCACCATTCCATCTTCATTGCCCAACTATCATATTCATCCTTTTTCAGAAGAGGGAATTTACCATTCGTGTTGGAAACCGTAGCAACGATCTGCTGAGGTTGCACAATTTTAGGAGTGCTGTCTTCTCCTGTTTGAGTAGAAGTTGAGGCAGACATGATAAAACAATAATGTCAGGATTAAGAAAACTTGATTCTTCTTGTATAGAGAGCCTCCCAGGCTCTAATACCACTTGTTGGGTCTACTGGATGTAGATCTTGCAGCCTGTCAGGAACGGTGAATGACTTCTGTAATCACAAGTCAATCCACAGAGAGACTCTATACACAATATGAATGCAGAATACAAATATAATAAAGAAGAACATAATAACTATAAAGACTTGATCCTTTCTAAGGATTTCTAATATTGATAATCACTAGAACTACGTTTGGTGAAGATGTGTCTAACCCTTCTGCCTAAGGTTCCTTTTATACTACAAAATCAGAGTGGATCACATGCTTCTTTCGTCGTCTTTGCTGAGTCTCCAAAGCTTTGATGCGATCAGCCAGAGGAAGAACAAATTCCCGAGTAAGTTTCCGATGTTGATTCAAATCAGCTTCGAATGAAATAATCCGCTCATGATACCTGTGCATAAGATCAAGTAACGACATAAGTGTAGTAGGCTCCTCCGCCTGCCCACCAAGAGAACTTGGGTCAAGGAAGGCGTCATTGGAGCCCAAAGCAACAGATGGGTCAACAGTAGGAGTACTAGCACCAAAAGGCTTATCAAAAGAGTGTGGAGCAGGACTAGGAGGTGGAATCTCCACAAATGGAGACTTTTGTGGTACTGAAGAAGGACCAGCCGTGGAAGGGGATGGTCTTTCAACTACCACCTCCTCAACCAGCTCCTCCTCAACCACATGAGAAGCACCACCAGTAGGAGCCTCCTCCTCCATAGGGTCATCATCAATCACAACAAACTCAGGAGCCTCCTCCTCCTCCTCCATAGGACCCTGAGCCAGCCCCAACATGGCCTCAGTAAGGGGCCTCCACTCCCCGGTAAACCCATGAACCATATTATAATACACTTTTGTAGTAAGCTTAGACGGCACATGTTCAGTCCTATCACGAGGAATGCAAACCAGTATTTGTTGTAAAAACCTAAGATACATAAGAAACTTCTTCCTTGAACCAACATTAGATAGATTACTAACCATCCCCTCAAACAGATAATGAGAGAAATTAAAAACTCTACCCTGAGCCAAGCAAATGAGACCAGTAGCTAAAGGAGTAGGGAAAGCATCCCAACTCCCAGACTTGGGACTTAAACAATGAATCAGAAAATGCACCAAAAGCTTCCATTGGGGGGAAAACCTATTTTTCTGGAAGTTAAACTTCCCCCCATGATTGTACCCTATAGCAGCCATCCCCTCCAATACCTCCGAATTGGGGATGGACTCAACACCACCCTCATCTTGAAGATGAAGGGAAGATCGAATAGAAGCCTTAGACACCACATATGAACGTCCATCTATGGTAGCATGGAGTTCACGTGGACGAACAACCACAACCACAAGACGAGCAGATGCCTAAAACTGACGAATGACACTATCATAGATAGTGGGACATACAGTAAAAGCATACCTTAGGTTTGAAGCCTCAATGAAGTCCAGAATATCTATAAAATCATCACGATGGGGACCATCACCTAGAAAGGCGACCTTGTTGTGAGCAGGTTGGTATACTAGGGCAGCCATGGATCTTGATTAAGTGATTGAAGAAGGATTTTGGTTAGGGTTGAGAGAGTAGGATCGGTGTTGTGTGTGTGATGAATGGAATGATTGAGTCAAGGGGGTTAAGTTGACCATTAATAAGGAAAGTAGTAACTGTTCATTGACCCCTATTAATGGGGGGTTGCCCTTTCAAATTAGACATAATTGCATAGTAACCACTTGCCCCTTTTAACATAATTCCGAAATTACAATTTACCAAAGTTAAGTAAAAATGTAAATACCAAAATTGGAAGCGTTGACTAAAAATCAAAGCACACAATGGTCAGACCAGAAGCAAAATGTGGTCAACAAAGGACAATAAGAATGAACAGTGTCCCAGACCAGTACCAAAAGCCAATCACCACTTGATAAAGAATAATTTTGAACCACCAGAAGCCAACCAATTATGACTAGAAGCTGACCAATGAGGACCAGAAGCCAGTCATGTAAGACCATAACCACCAGAAGTGAGCAAAATCCTCCACCAGGAGTAACACACACCACCAGAATCAATGTAATATGTTGCTAAAATCTACCAATACGTTAGTCTGTCCTAAGAATATGTACACAAAGCCTCCCCTTAGGCTTAGCCTCCCCTCAATCCTAGACCTTAAGGATTGACCATCCCAATGTGAACCACCAAGTGGTTAAACCGAGGACCATCAAAGGTTTTTGTCAACAAATCAGCAACATTATCATCCGTATGAACTTTAAGAACCTGTATCAACTTCTTCTCATTGGCATCCCGTATAAAATGGTGCCTAATTTCAATATGCTTTGTTCGCTGATGAAAAACAGGATTCTTCACAATGCAAATAGTGCTTGGATTGTCAATAAAAATTTTGGTGTTCAAAAAATTGAAACCATAATCCAACATCTGATTTTGGATCCACAAAACCTGTCCACAACAACTAGCAGCAGCAACGTATTCAGCTTCTGTTGAAGAAGTAGCTACTATTGTCTGTTTCTTGCATTGCCATGAAATAAGTCGACGACCCAAGAATTGACAACCACCAGTAGTAGACTTTCTGTCATTATTAGCACCTGCATAGTCACTATCACTATATGCTTCTAGAACAAAAGGTGATTCCCTAGGATACCATAAGCCCAGTTTAGGTTGAGCCTTGATATACTTGAAAATCTTCTTCACTGCATTTAAGTTCGAAACCGTTGGAGTCACCTGGTGTCTAGAACAAGCACTTACTGCAAACATGATATCCGGACGTGATGCAGTCAAATACATGAGGGAGCCAATCATAGACCTGTACATGTGAACATTGACCGGGGGATCTGGCTCATTCTTAAGTTTGACTTTAGCAACTTCATAAGGAGTTGCTGCTGGTCTAAGAGGATCCATGTTAAACTTCTGAAGAATCTCATGAACATATTTATCTTGACTGTGAAAATACCATCCGATTGTTGCTTGACCTGAAGACCAAGGAAGAAAGAAAGCTCTCCCATCGCACTCATCTGAAATTCGCCTTCCATCAAGTGTTCAAACTCATCACACCATTCCTTCCTAGTAGAACCAAAGATAATGTCGTCCACATAAACCTGAACAAGGATAATGTCCTTGGTATTCCTCCTAAGAAATAGTGTTTTGTCAATAGTACCCCTTCTATAGCCATTCTTTAACAAGAAAGTTGAAAGACGCTCATACCAAGCTCTAGGAGCCTGATGTAATCCATAAAGAGCCTTGACCACCTTGTAAACTTTCTTGGGATGAAGTGGATCTACAAAGCCTTTAGGTTGAGTGACATACACCTCCTCATCAATTTTGCCATAGAGAAATGCACTCTTGACATCCATCTGAAACACCGTAAAGCCCACATACGAAGCAAAAGCCAAAAACAGACGAATGGCCTCAATCCTTGCAACCGGAGCAAAAACTTCAGTGTAGTCAATGCCCTCAATTTGAGTGTGGCCCTGTGCGACAAGCCTAGCTTTATTCCTTACGACAATTCCCCGTGCATCTTTCTTGTTCTTGAGAATCCATTTGGTATTGATTGCAGTCTTTCCATCTGGTAAGTCAACCAGAACCCAAACATTCTGAAACAAGAATTGCTGCATTTCCTCCTGCATAGCCTCCACCCAACTTTGATCCTCAAGAGCATGAGAAACTGACCTAGGTTCCACCTGTGAAAGAAAACAAGCAAACAAACAATGTTGAAAGTCCGTATGATTATTACGCTTTTGATCTTCAATATAGCTCACAAGAGCATGATGATCAGACGAGGCCTTCTTCTGCATTCTGCGTGTCTTGACATTAGAACCAGGATCTCCAATAATTTGAGTGGTAGGATGATCTTTGTGTGATTGCAAGACTGGATTGGAAGAGACCTCCACTTCTGGTGCCAAGTTATTGAGATCACCAACAAAGTCAGCATCATATGAAGCAGTGTTGAAAATCCCATCTACTGGTTGTTTATGAATATCATCCAGCTTGGTAGAAGACTTCTTTTGATGGTTCCCCAAATCAGAAGGACTGGAGAAACGAGTATTTGAAGCCGACTCACTGGCTGGAGTACCAATAGGTGATAAACTGGCACTAGGAGCAGAAGCTGGGGTACCAGGAGCAGCATTGTCAGTTGACGTATTCAAGGGGAACTCAAAACCACCCTGATCAGCTGCTGTAGTAGCTTCTTGTTGTTGTTTGAGTAAAGTGTCAAGAGATACTTGGGAATCTGGTACATCCAATGGAGTTGCATCACTAGAAGGAGTAGGAGAGACGGTGGTGGAGTAGGATGGAACCACAAAAATATCATCCTCTTCATCTGAATCAGAAAGACTAGAAGGAGCACCTGTACTTGAAGTTTCAAACACTTGTGGACCTGCATCATGGTTCGTTTTGAAACGAAAATATCCTAACGAATCACTAAGATAATTAAGATCAAAATACCATTCAGGACCCTTGCCTTGGATGTTTGACTTCTCTTCAAAATACCTTAGATTTATAGTTTCAGTGATCCGCTTGGCTTGGAGATTGTAGACACGATAAGCCCGAGAGTGAGCTGAATATCCCACAATGTATCCTTCATCTGCCTTGCCATCAAACTTCCCCAAATAGTCACTAGTATTCAGAATGGTGACTGGACACCTAAAAGGCTTCAAATGAGCAATATTTGGAACTTTGCCCGTTAGAAGCTCATAAGGAGTCTTCTTGTGAGGATTGGTAATAGAAACCCTATTCAAAACGTAACTTGCAGTATTAACAGCTTCTGTCCAGAACATGGTTGGAAGCTTGGAATCGGCAAGCATAGTTCTTGCTGCTTCTATTAGTGTCCTGTTCTTTCTTTCTGCCACGCCATTCTGTTGAGGAGTCCTTGCTGCACTATAATCTCTTTTGATGCCCTTAGCATTACAAAGTGCTATGAGGTCTTTATTTTTGAACTCGGTTCCATTGTCGCAACGAATACCTTTAACCTTCTTGGACAACTGATTCTCAATAAGGGTAAGCTTAGCCTTCACCTATATTAGCTTCAGGGGAAGCTTGTGCTTACTGGTTTTGTCAATTCAACTAGGGGAAGATTGTTGGGACTTAGATATCTTGAGTTGATATGACAAAACAAGATGAAGGACCTAATAGTAAATAGTTAGCTTCTATAGTAAGCTAGGGATCTTGACCTGGATGAAATGGATCTTAAATAGTTAGCTTCGATATACTTGACCTGGATGAAATGGATCTTAAATGGCAGATGGCCATGTTCACTCTGAGGGTTCACAAGTTTGAGAAGAAAGCAGGTCGAAAATTCAATTACAACCCTCGGGAGCCAGCAAGATTCGACAGAAGCAAGGTTTGATGCTATAACTGCCAGCAACAAGGTCACTTTGCAAGGGAGTGTCCTAGCAAGAATGACCAGGAGAATAGCAGGTACTCAGCCTTTAAGGTTCAGGAGATAAAAGATGACAAGAAGGCATTGGTATCTGTTTACTCTATGGTCAACTGGAATGATCATCAGGCTTCTACTCTGGAATCAGCTGAGTCCTCGACTGACGTGTTTGCAATGATTGCTGGGAATCTCTCTGATGCAGAAGAAGCAGGCGAGTTTGCTCTTATGGGCATCGCACCTCAGGTACAACATTGTCCTCTTGGTTGTCATGATAAATACTCAGAGCTGTTGTCCCAATTTAATGAAGTAAATGATCAAAATGATAAGTACTTTTTAGAGGTTCAAGCCTATAAGGATTCATTAAACACATTGGAACAACAAAAGAGGTGGCTACAAGATACTCAACGTGAGTATGAGGATAAAATCCAGATTCTAAGCATCGATTTAGAAAACACAACTAATATGCTTAGATATACAGAAAAAGTAAGAGATGCCAGTATCAAAGAAAAACAGGAGATGGAAGAAAAATTAGATGCTACAATGTTGAGATTTGACAAATGGCAAAAGGCACCTAAAAATCTTTCAAAATTAATTGATAGTAGCATGTCTGGTAGAACTAAAAGAGGGTTAGGATTTGAAAAATATATTGATTCAGAAGATGTGTTTGATTTATCTTTTTCGAGTGTCTTTGATGCCGACAAAGAGGACGAGGGAAAACCTAGTTACAATAGGTTTAAACCAGCAGCAGAAATGCATGTTGTCCCTCCCCCTCTTACTGGAACTTTTATGCCCACTTCATGGCATAATCACTTGGATGGATCACAGATGCATGAGTCCCCAAAACGTTCTACTAATTCTAATGACTTTGTCTCGTGTACTTTCAGTGACAAAGCCAGTGACTCTGCATCTAGTGGTTCAAGTGAAGAGTTAAGACCTACAAGTTCCAAGTTGAATGATCATGCTGCTACTGGTGCTAGGATGTGTGAAGAAAGAGTTGCTGTTAAGTCAAGTGTGTCTGGTCCTAGTTTATTGAGTCCTAGGAAGAATGTTTCTCCTAGAATTGTGTGTAATAATGTTGGCAGTATGAAACAATATCATTCTAATAAATGGTCTATTAAAACATGTTTTGTTTGTGGAAGTGCATTTCATTTAATTAAAGATTGTGATTTTTATGACACACATGCTTCTGTTAATCATGCATTTCCTGCTCCTGGTCCACCAGGAGCTGCCCCATATACTTCTAGAAGACTTAATCCTAGTGCTCAATCGTTTTCTTCTTCTAGAAGGTCCTCTCCTTTAGTTTCTGATCATTGGAGAAATATTGGATTACAAACCACCAGTAATTATTTTCAAAATTTTAATCCAATTTATCCACATAATTTGGACCACACGTATTTTGGTTTGGGAAGTTTGGGAACTGCTGTTAAGCCCTCAGCAGGTTGTTCTTGGTCAAATAATAATACCCATATGATGCATAGGCAACCAAGGAACAACGGTGGATCTCACAAGGCAGGCTCAAACCTGAAAAGGTTTGGGTCCCCTTAAGACACTAACTTTTGCATTTTTATTATCTTGTTGTTGTAGGTTACTCCATACCAAGATCCTAGTCTAGGCATTGTTGATAGTGGTTGCTCCAGGAGCATGACAGGAAACAAAAGTCTTCTCTCTAACTTTGTACCATTTCAAGGCGGCAAGGTTTACTTTGGTGGAGGAGAAGGCATGATCACTGGCAAAGGAACGATTAAGACGCCTAATCTAAATTTTGAGCAGGTCTACTATGTGGAAGCACTTCAGCACTTCAACTTGATATATGTCTCTCAGATTTGTGACAAGAAGCAGTTTGTTCTCTTCACCGATACTGATGCACTTGTGCTCTCCAAAGACTTTCAGCTTCCGGATGACTCACAAGTTCTTCTCAGAATCCATAGAAGACACAATCTCTATAGCATCAAGCTGAATGAAGTCAATCCTACTGGTCAACTAGCATGTCTAGTTGCTAAAGCCTCAGAAGATGAAGCCACTCAATGGCACAGAAGGATGGGGTATGTGAACCTTAAGACCATTCACAAACTTGTAAATCTGAATCTGGTCTCTGGTTTACCTCCCAAGTCGTTTAGAAATGATATAAATTGTATTGCTTGCAGCAAAGGCAAACAACACAAAGCATCCTTCAAGGCCATTACTGCTCTTAGTCTTATTACTGAACCATTGCAGCTACTACACATGGATTTATTTGGTCCTACTTCCATTAGAAGCATTGACCACAAACAATTCTGTCTGGTGGTAACTGATGGATATAGCAGGTTTTCGTGGGTGTTCTTCATGGCTGCCAAGAGTGAGACAATGCAGAATACAAATATAATAAAGAAGAACAGAATAACTATAAAGACTTGATCCTTTCTAAGGATTTCTAATATTGATAATCACTAGAACTACGTTTGGTGAAGATGTGTCTAACCCTTCTGCCTAAGGTTCCTTTTATACTACAAGGAAACCCTAATACAGCATTAAACAAAACGTGTAAAACTAATATGCATATCCTTTCCTAACATATCTCATGCATATCCTAACAGAATAATAAACAAATAATAAAGTTTGACTTTGACCAGGACCAGGAGCACGACTTGCTCCTACTACTACTAGGACCAGGAGGAACTACATACCTCCTAGTCTACCTATTACATTTAACTATTACAATGGTCCTAACATCTATAAAAAGGCAAAATGAGAATTTTGTGTTTTCTAGAGATTTTTTTGGAAAACGCTGATTTGAACGTAATTTTTTTTTGTTTTCTAGAAAATATTTTGTGAAAAACATGGTGTTTTCCTTCTAACTAAAGGCAGCCTACACGTTTCGTCCATATGGTTTACCTCAATAAGCACGGTTCATCCCTAAGTCAAATTAAGTACACCAGTCGTCCCTAATTTCAAAAATTGTAACTTCAATGGTCCCTAATTCAGATGGACGTTATCTTTTCTGTTAAGTGTAACAATAAGCAGGGTATTTTCGTCTTTTCATATTTTTACTAATTTAAGTAGGTCCTTACAAACAAATAGTACTTTTTTTTCCTTCTTATATCTATTTATTTTTTCTTTTTCTCCTCGTAGATCTCTTTCTCTCCTACCAACAACAAGAACAATACATGTGCGTTGCACGGGTAGGCGGTGAAACTTATAACATAATTCTGAACATTATCATCCACACTTAGACCGTGCTAAGAATCGAAAGGTTTTCACGGTACATAAAATATTGAATGCACGGCTGCAAGTAACCGTATAGTCATAATCCTAGGAGACAGTGTCATCGCCTAGATTACTTGATGAAATTTATGCCATTATCAAGGCTATGGAGAAGCTGGAAAAGGATTTTCATTCGTAATATTATTCCATCAATCAATGATCAGATTGAGTGTCAGACACTATAGCACAATTAAGGACACTACCATCCACACTTAGGGACAACATGCCAAGTATCAAAAGCTGGCATCGTTGGCATACTTAGTCTGCAATCACTTATTGTGCGACCATTTGAACTGGATGTTTATATTTTATACTTAGATAAGATCAAGTGACCAAAAGTACCTGAAAACTAATGTAATTATACCAAGAGCTTGTTGGAAAAGTACATTAAAAAGTGTTTTACTCAAGGCTGTTATCTTCGAGACTTTGACCCAAGTGAACTAAGAAGATCAATATCACTACACGATGATATGTACCAATGTATGTGAGTATCAATTTTTAACTATTACAAATATGTTTCATACTTTCAACTAACAATATAATTTGACATGTACTCCGATTTTGACTTGTGATTTCAAACTTAACTAATGAAGACATGAGCCGATAACTCTTGCAAAAGATCATTTCCACATTCCCAAATGGCTAAGAATTTCGACATTTCATCGATAATATAAGCAGGTTTTGACATGAACTTGGCATAAAGTTTACACAATCTATACAATACAATATCCAGATAGGTCTTAGAAGCCCCTAATATAGTCAAACTACTTGTTGGATGAAATAGTTTCTTTTGATGAAAGTGCATCAGGGTCAGATTTTCTACAATGGATTCTTTAGTTGACGGACAAAGATCCTTGTGAGGGTTGTTAAGAACATGTCCTTATTTGTCTAGTATTTGAGTAAGTAGGTCTCCATCTTTAGCTTTTGGTGCCTCTTGCATAGATGATTAGATGATTACATAGTGAAAAGTTGGCAACAAAATAAGCCAAGGCAAGCAGATTATGTTGGAAATACGTTTTTACATATTTAGGAAGGATCGGTCACTCTAACGTTATATACGTAGTACGGGCTCGTGATCCAATATGTAACAATATAACCCACAAAGCCCACATGTAGGGTGGGCTATGTATACCCCCTCCTAGCATGTTAGGAGGGGTTGGTTCTCACAATTCACACACTTCTATTCTAATCTTTCATTATTCTCTCCAACCTCTCTCTTCTTTCTCTCTCTACATCTTCATCTATCTCTCTCTCTAGTAATCATTCCATCTATTATATAATCCAAGGATTACGATAAATTAACAATTGGTATCAAGAGCCATGGGATGATTGTATTGTTTATGTGTTTGTGTTCTTGATTCATACGCCTATTTTGATCCATTTTACACGAACCAAATTTTTTTTTTTTTTATGTTTTTTTATGGTTTTTTCTTGATACAAATCTTCTACATTGTTGTGGTAGAGATTTGGTATAGTTACCTTGGCTAAAAACACAAAATTTTTGGGTGTTTTGATCATTTTTTGCTTAAAATCACGTATTGGTTGAGTTTTGTCCGAGAAAAGTGGGATTTATTCCGATCTGGTCATCGGAAAAGGGTTTATAGTTATTCTGATCAGTGTAATCGGAATAGGGTTTAGGGTATTCCAATAGGACATTCCGATCAAGAGTATTCCGATAGGACATTCCGATCAAGGGTATTCCAATAGGACATTCCGATCAAGAGTATTCCGATAGGACATTCCGATCAAGGGTATTCCCATAGGCTTATTCCGACAGCTTTCTGATCCTTTATTCCGATCAACATTCCGACAACCCAAAAATTATTCCTTTCGTGTGTAATTTTGACTTAGAATTTTTTGGTTTATCGAGAACATAATTTAGGGGATTTCAACATTATTTCTCGGATTTAACACACAACAACAAACAAAATTACTTTCTTTCATTGATGATCGACAAGTAATCCTTACTTTCATTTATCATCGATTTTCAATGGAATCGTTTAATTCAACATCTCAAGAGGTAGACTTGCATCTCATGTAAAACACAGCAAGAGAAAGTGGTATAACGTTCTTTCGACTACTCCAGTCTCATCTAGTGACCATTTCTTGGTTTCAAGGAGGAAGTGAATTTCTGACACTCTTCGGTCAAGATCGTTATATATTCATCGATTCAATATTCCTCAACTTGAACCAAATAGCTGAGCAACTTCACAAAGAATACTTTAATCACTCTGCATCAGCCTCTGCATATCAAGCTCTAGTGACACAACTTACGCACTTCTTAAAATTCAACATTCTTAAGTCTGACAATTCAGGGATATGTCAATCATTTCTTCAGTACACACAAACAGAGATTAAAGAGTTCCGTGGTACATTGTTGAAATTAATGACATCGGTCTCGTCTTCGATTTATGAAAGATCCCGACTTCAGCAAGCGTATGATAATGGAGTGCAAGAATCTACGATGCAGATGCAAGAGGAGAATGATCATACGGTTGACAACTTGGAGCCTAAAGATTACAAGAGCAAGGATTCGGGAGGAAAGCATGATACAAGCAGCATGTCAGGGATTGATGACACCATACCCGTATATGACGAAGAGTCTATAAATACGGTACAAAGGAATGTGGTATATGATGTCCATGCCGATGAACAACCGCATGTTGCGCATTCCGAACCTAATTATGACAAACATGGGATGGAAAAGGGTGATAGTTTTACCACTTCAGATCATCCGATGTGAGTCAAAATGGGGGAGAAATTGTTCAGAATGCTATAGTACATCATTATAAATGCTTTATGACTGCTTCACTAACCGATTCTGATTCCAAGATTAAAGAGCTTGAAACGATTTTAGCTCAGCAATCTAAAGCTCTAGAGGATGCCAAAATTGAATTTTCGAAGAAAACGGATAAATTTGAAAAGTATTTTGAAAAACTTGAAAATTCAAACGTTGTTCTTGAAAGAAAATTAAATCAAAAAATTCAAGATTCTAAAGCTAAAAAAGCTAATTTGTGAGACAAATTAAGTTGCTTGAATCTAAGTTGGCATCCCAAGATGAATTGCTCAAAGAGAATGAGACTTTAAAGGCTCAAGTACAAGAAAAGGTCTTTGCTATAGCTGCGTTGAAAAACAAATTGAGAAAAACTAAAGGATCTAGTATGGATACTGAGCTTGAAAAATCATCAATCTTGGGAAACCGCCTCAAATTCAGTCTGTTAGACAACCGACTGCATTTAGATCCTCGCGACCAAAATCCTCGCGACCGCGGTTTGCCTCCCAAGTTGATATGGTTCATCTTTCTAGACCAGTCACTCCACTATCTAGGCCCAATGTGACTAAAACAGCTTTTGCAAGACCTAATCACATGATTTCATCTAGCCTCCCTAGACATAGTCTAAAGAACATGTCTCGAACTAGTTCAAATGATGTTTGCCATAAATTTGGTCTAAGGGAAGCTATTCAGAAGACACAAGTAAGAGATAGGAATTTTAAACCTAGTCAGATGCCTTCTAGATTACCCAACACTGCTAACCGTAGCATGTCATATCCTAGGAGCATCAATCAATCATCTAGGAATTCTTGATCTTATTCAGACATTAAATATGCTACTTGTAAAACATGTAGGAAATGTGTCTTTAAAGCCAATCATGATTCTTGTGTCAAGAAATTACTTAATGAGGTGAACTCCCGTGCTAGACTTAAATCCCAGTGGGTAGCTAAAATCAAACCCATGGGTAAAATGTGGCGCCCCACTGGTAGAACTTTCACTCTTGTAGGAAATGAGTGCCCTTTAACTAGGATAGTCTCTGATTCTACTAAGACTGCTAGGGAGGAAATTGAAAAGGAAGATACATCACTTAAGCCTAAACTTAAGGTTTTCTATAAAAGGAAATGTTTTCCAGCTAAGATAAGTGAATCATCTACTCAGATCGCCTCTGACACAAGTAAAGCCTACTGTGAACCCCCAAGTGCTTCTAAAATTGATATCGCTAACCCATGTCAAAGCATGCAAATTCCTAATGAGAATGCAGGTACCAAAGTTGATGTTCCAAAAGAACGAAGCGGTCCAATCGTTGTATACCGTTCAACTAAGGACACTCTTAGAGTTTGGTTACTGAAGAAGCAGATATCGGAGAAACAAGTGTCGAAGGGGATTCACGGTTAAGCTCGTGTAAAAAGGACTTACAGTCACATAACAGACTGTAACTCGCTCTCAAAAGACAGGAAAGTTCATCCCGATGATGACTTATCCTCAAAACGAGAAATTAAATTTTCTCGGACACGAGCTTACATTTAAAACTATTCAAAAGGTTTTAAGCTCGTGTACAGGACTTACAGTCACTTAACACACTGTAACTCGCTCTCAAAAGACAGGAAAGTTCATCCTGATGATGACTTATCCTCAAAACGAGAAATTAAATTTTCTCGGACATGAGCTTCCGTTAAAACTATTCAAAGGTTTTAAGCTCGTGTAAAAGGACTTATAGTCACATCACAGACTATAACTCGCTTTTCAAAGAAAGGAAAGTTTATCGCCGATGGTAAACTTATCCTAACAACGAGAAATTAATTTTTCTCGGGCATGAGCTTATATCAAAAACATTCCAAGTTTTTAAGCTCATGCACAAAGGCTAATCATTAAATAACAAATGATGACCCGTTCTTCAAATAAAGGAAAGTTTATCGCCGATGATAAACTTATCCTCACAACGAGAAATTAATTTTTCTCGGGCATGAGCTTATATTAAAAACATTCGAAGTTTTTAAGCTCGTGCATAATGGTGTATAATTATATTTCAGATTATGCCCCGATCTTCATATTTATAAAAGCCTATCTTTAAAGATAGTTTATCCTCATAACGAGAAATTCATTTTTCTCGGTCATGAGCTTGTCTTAAAACATTCCAAGTTTTAAGCTCATAAAGTAAAGTGTATCTTTTAAATAAGAGAACTTTTCTTCTTAACGAGAAATTCATCTTTCTCGGTCATGAGCTTTACGTTAAAACATTCAAAGTTTTTAAATCTCATGAAAACGACTTCTAAGTAAATGTCAACTTAGAACTCGTTCTTCAATTAAAAGGAAAGTTTATCGCCGATGATAAACTTATCCTTACAACGAGAAATTAATTTTTCTCGGGCATGAGCTAATAATAAAAACATTCGAAGTTTTTTAAGCTCATGCACAATGACTTAAAATTAAATATCAGACTGTAACTCGAACTTCAATTTTAGGAGAGCTTATCTTTAAAGATAGTTTATCCTCGTAACGAGAAATTCATTTTTCTCGGTCATGAGCTTGTCTTAAAACATTCCAAGTTTTAAGCTCATAAAGTAAAGTGTATCTTTTAAATAAGAGAACTTTTCTTCTTAACGAGAAATTCATCTTTCTCGGTCATGAGCTTTATGTTAAAACATTCAAAGTTTTTCAAGCTCATGAAAACGACTTCTAAGTAAATGTCAACTTAGGACTTGTTCTTCAGTTAAAAGGAAAGTTTATCGCCGATGATAAACTTATCCTTAACAACAGGAAGTTTACAACTTCTCTGACTTGAGCTCGTTTTGCAAGATATTCAACATCTTAAGCTCAAGTAATTGGTTTTCAAAACGTTGAACACATTTTTTCGAGAATTTCTCAAAAAGGTTTTTCTAAATCTTTCAAAATTGTGTGTTCAAAAATGTTTTGATAAAAAGAGCATGTCTTCTGGAATCGATAATATTTACGATACTAGAAATGTATTCATTAATGACACGGGGTTGTAAATAAAGTTCGAGCAGAAGTTCAAATGTTTTAAAACATGCTCAAAATGGTTGGCTATTATTTCAGATAGTAACCCGCTTTTCATATTCATGTCAAACATTTCACCGGAAAGCTTTGACTCAGGAACGGGAATTAATTTTCTCGGGTTATTTTATGACCATGTAAGGGATTGTGTTTTCGGAATAACACAATCTAACACGAATATATATACGTGTCAGTGCATTTATTTGTTAAAACAAGAGAAATCTTGTTTTTATGAAGTTATCATCTCCACCAATCGTAGTAATTTACAATTGATATCTACATACTCGACGATGCGACTACTCAACAGGCGACTACAGCTCTTTCAATAGAACACGGGTCAACAATTGAGGGGGAGCAATTGTCCAGCATTCAGAATCCTTGATGCCAAGAGTGCCAAGTTCACATATTGGTGTCAAGACAACGATATCAATCATACACATGGAGTCAAGAGATAACTTCAGACATGACGAGGCGACCAACATTCGTGAACAAGAACCATGTGATTCTATCATATGATGTTCTCCATCATTCAGGTCCAACCTCGTATATTGCTAATATTGTGAATTCATTATCATATATGATCTTTGCACGTGATAAATACCTCACACTTGTGTTTAAAAGGTATTTAATATACGTTTCAAGTACACCTTCATTAATTTGAGGGGGAGCTTGTGTACTTCATGAAGATAATTGGATTTGCATTTTTCTTCCTAAATTTTCTTAAAATGCTATTAAATCAATTGATATTAAAAACATCGATTGGGTTAATATTTTTAATATGGGGGAGAAAATGTGATTTAATATGGGAAATGATTAATCACAAATGGTTTGACTTAACGTGCTAGCTCATCCCGACATGTGCGAAATGTTTTCGGATATCGTGGCATATGTTAAGGGGGAGCAAAATGGATTTGCACTTCAAAATGGATTTCATGGTGATTTATACTTACCCGCAACCCATTTATTTCACGACGATGAAGATTGTGGTGACATAAGTATGGTAGGATAGGTTAAAGTCCAATGATTCCTCTAGAACCGGAGGAATCTTCCCAAGGACATTCCATATCTAGAAATAGTATTCCTTAGGAAAGATGGAGAAAGATTGTGAACGTAGCTGAATGCCGACCAAGTACTTAAGTTAGCACTGGAACAATCACAACAAGGTGCTAGTGATGAAGTATTGGTAAGCATTGAAGGGGTTGAAGAATGAAAAAGAATTGTAAAGATAAAGGGTGTAAAGAAAGAAGCCCTCCTTACAACTTAGGCAGAAACCGGGTCAATACATATACTATTAAGATCATTGTTTAATGATTCTTGATATTGAAGACAGACATCATGGACCCAGTGATGCAAGGCACAACCCATCCCAGCTAACTCAGATATCTCTTAAAAGATATTTGTTTTAATCACACGGAGACAACACGTTATCTATTGATTTATTCACTGCGAATAAATTGGTATTGAAATGGTGGCACTCCTCTCCAGCCTCCGATCACTAAAAATCCAAAATGCACGATCGAGTCTAGAGCCATTTGAGATCATCAAATATCTCATTAGGACACACTTTCATAATTCCTTGCTTCTTCACACACTGTGAAAAGTAAGAAAGATCTTAAGAATCCCTACGCAAAATCTTCATGATCTTGCCTGAACATCCGAGTAATACGAAAGTATTTACAATGAAGATGAAAATCCTTCTTGAGCGAATATCAAAAAGCTCATGGTAGGTGACTTGTGCGATTCTTTATGAATCAAACTTGTGATAACTGGAAAGCAACAGTGGTTTAATTCTTAAATGAATTTAAACACGTTCCATGTGACAACCGTGGTTTTGAGGTTCGTCAGTTGGTCTTATATTTAGGTTATTTTATGTGTGACTATTTGATTTGTGTGTTTACGTGTTTATTTTGTGTGTATGAGGTTGGTGTGGTTATCGTTTATGAGTATAGAGTACTCATAAGTAAATTGAGGAACGGTTATTTCATGTTCATGAGCTCACAATTAGTGACTATGAAATGAAATGGTGATATTTTAGTGTTTACGTGTACGTATAAGTATTATAGTAATAGTATTTTTTTAGGATTTACGGTTTAGCTTTTAGAGGTCTCGGATGAGGTAATTAGTCATATGAATATTTTTCAGGATGGTTTTAAGTCATTTAGGACTTATTTATAAAGTTTATTTCAAAATTTGAGATTTTTTTTAAAAGTGTATATTTTACGTCTTTTACGGTAAAACGCGTAAATTTGACTAGTTTTACGGTTTTGAGGTTTTGGAAGCTTTAGGAGCTGAAATAAATTAAGACAAATTAAGGTAATGTTAGTAAGGTATTATTAAACAATAAAAAAAATGCATATAAAAGTCGGTTTAGGTCGATTGGTTTTTTTAAAAGAAAAGGAAAGTCTAAATGGGCTATGAGTTGGACTTGGGTTCACCCATACCCTATATAATGTTATAACTAAAAAACAAAAGTCATATTTTTCTTCCTGGAGCAATATAGTCGACGGCAGAAAGAGGTTTTTTAGGGGTTTTCATAGTTTTTCATCTTCCATTGAATTAAAGGTAAAAACCTTCTTAAACCTTTTTGATTAAATTGTTTTTATGTTTAATTGATCATCTTATGATGGTTTTAGGTTAGGGTTTAATAAAAAAACAGTAAATTAATGTTGTATTAATCATTATACGATGATTACATAAACTAGGGCTTGTATTTAATGATGTTATGGGTAATTAGTTAGTGTAATTTGATTAAACCCGTTTTTAAAAACTGGGCAGAATTTTGAGTCAATTGTTTTGATCATATTGGGAGTTCTACAAACTCTTATTTTACGATCCAAGTATCCCTGAAAAGGTAATTGAAGTGACTTTCCAATTCAAGAAACGAGAACTAAATTGGAGGTAGGGAAGTGGGTCAAAAACAGGTTGCAACAGTCGGAGGTCAAAACAATTTGAATTCAGCCTGTTTTCTTTTTAAGTTTTGGGTTGTTTAGGGTACTTAGGGTTGCATTGGCATCTTCTCACGAACATGAGAGATGGTTTAATATTGTAGTAAGTATCTGCACTTGGGATAAGGTTGTGGTTTAGGGTAAGACCCCTTAATTGTAACAAACTTTTAGTATATTTAAAATCAGGAAATCTGGAATGACAAAAGTATATATATATATATATATATATATATATATATATATATATATATATATATATATATATATATATATATATATATATATATATATATATATATATATATATATATATATATATATATATATATATATATATATATATATATATATATATATATATATATATATATATATATATATATATATATATATATATATATATATATATATATATATATATATATATATATATATATATATATATATATATATATATATATATATATATATATATATATATATATATATATATATATATATATATATATATATATATATATATATATATATATATATATATATATATATATATATATATATATATATATATATATATATATATATATATATATATATATATATATATATATATATATATATATCGGGGCCTTAACAGTAGCTTTAAGGTTAGGGCAAGTGGGAGGTGTTAGCTAACATATGTAAGGGTATGAATATTACTTTTATAGAAACCATGGGTATGTTTAAGTGGGCGTTTGACTTAAAGATTGGAGACCTAAAATTTGGACTGTTTTGTGTAAAATATGAACGGGATAGTTATTAAACTTAACCAAGTTAAGGACTTGTTAGGGAAGGGTAATGGGGTGATTAGAGCTTATAAATGAGGTATTTATATGGGAATAGGCTAGATGTACATCATAGGTTGATGAGCCATCTTAGTGATTGGTTCATGTATTGATTGCGTGTTTTTGGTTTGTTAGCTTGTTGCTAGTGCGAGGACTTGTGAAGAAGCAATCAGGTGAGTTTCATAGTCCTATGTTTACTATTGATTTTGACTTCCAGATGGGATGGAAGAGACACTGTGTTGAGTTATTTATAAATTGATGTTGTGAATGTTTTTAAGGTTTGAGATGGACTTGTGTGTACATTATGTGATTAACTAGTATGTGATTCTTGTTTGTGTATGATTTGGATTGGAGAGGTACATAGTGTGATCATCTATGGGACCAATAGATAATGACAAGGCGGGGCCTTGGGATAGGTACATAGTGTGATCATCTATGGTACCATGGTGTTTGGTAAGGCTGGGGGCCTTGGATTTGGTTTGGAATGATTGATCTTGAATGTTAGTTATTAATGCATACTTGTAACACATTGTCCATATGTTATTGTGTTGATGGTTGTTGTTCACAGCTTATAACTGATTTAGCGTTGGAGTCTAAACCTATGACTCTCACCAACTTTATGTTGACGTGTTTTAGTGTCTCTTTCAGGTGATACTATGGTTAAGCATGAGAACATAAGTGGCTAGGATTGGAGAGCGTAGGAATGCATATAGAAGGAGAATCCCCGTTTCCTTCTTAGTTTTTAATTGTTCATTTAATAAGTGATACTGTGGCACACATATGTTTGTTTTTGGTTATGTTATTTGTTTGTCTTAGGTAAGAGGTAGGACTGTTACCTACTTACCTAGACCCCTTGCATTTGTTGAGATATTGTCATGACCTTCGTGTCACCATTTTTATGACATTTCTTATTTCATATAGTTATCTCTATAGACACGCCATGTTGTGATGATATCCATACGTCCCGCCCTATATTCTGCCATGGTAGGGTGTGACAGAATGGTATCAGAGACTATGGTTATAGAGAATTAGGTTGCCTAGTCGCGTAGCCTAGTCTATAGCTTAAGGGTCCCTGCATATAGGCGTCATAGGAGTATGTGTGCATTTTATGATAATTGATGTGTTTGGATGTTATTTTGTGATGTTGTTACGTTAGGAACTAATATGGTTCATACTTGGCCACATATTATTTTCCTTTCGGGTTTTGATTAGTGCGGGTTTAACTATCATCGTCCACGCTAGTCATTTTTGTACTTTGCTAGAAATGTATGTTATAGTATATAATTTGATGCATGATAGCATCTGCTTTTTGTTATGTTATTCTATGTATCTGATGAGTGATATTTTTCTGATATTTAAGTCATGCCCCTTAAGAGAGACGTGGTGGTGGTGCGAGCCACTGGAATTACGAGAATATGATGCCACATACGTACAGACTATAGGAGGAAAGTTCCAGAGGAGTGGGATCCGTGTGAGGCGGTAGCACACATGTCTAAGGTGAAAGTAAACAAAGTATGGGCCTATAA
This sequence comes from Glebionis coronaria, assembly GCA_025667525.1. Classification (NCBI taxonomy): domain Eukaryota; kingdom Viridiplantae; phylum Streptophyta; class Magnoliopsida; order Asterales; family Asteraceae; genus Glebionis; species Glebionis coronaria. The sequence continues at coordinate 419,167,500 of CM046880.1, forward strand.
GACAGTCCTAACGATAACGGCTAAGGAAGGGAATAAGGAGGTACTATTGAGGACTTTCAAGACTAAACCAGTTTATCCATGGGATAACAATAATGAAGGAGAAGAAACCGATACCGAATCCGATACCGAATCTACTACATCCAATAGTTATTTGTTTTAATTCTTTTCCGACTCTTATGGACGGCATGCCTTAAAATTATTTATGTTTTCTTTTGGATTATGTCTACGCTAGTTTAGCTAGACCATGAATTTGTGATGTTTCAAGTTTTGACTATGTTATATTAATAAATGGAGTTTGGATCTTATTTTGTGTGTTTATGTGCTTGTGAGTTGATGGATTATGTGTTAGGTGTAGTATTAATTTCTTATAAGTGTCATCATAGGAGGGAGTACATTAGTGAAAGGGAACATGTATAATTATGGAGGCCTACATAATTATATATGTGCCACAACACCACTGGACTTTCAAGTATGATTGCATGAAAGAGAGTTGATACATGCTTGTATAGTATATGTTGGTAGTATGTATGGTTATGTTAGGCGTGCGTATGGTGGTAAGTATACTATATGGAGTATTTTGGTAGTTGTTAACGGGTGTCATGTTTTTACTATAGCATGGTGAATACGCGAAATGGTGCTGGTGGAAGTGGTGGTGATGGAAATCCTGATTTGGCTACTTTGATTGCTGCTCAAATGGCCAACATAATACCAACCATTGTTCAGCAGGTGACTAACAACCTGAACAACAATAGCAACAACAATGGTCAAGGAGGAGGTGGAAACAATGGTTGTAGCTATAAGGCATTCACTTCTTGTGGTGCAAGAGAGTATGATGGGAAGGGCGGCGTGGTAGTACTTACTCAATGGATTGAGAAGATGGAAAATGTGATTCAGATGAGTGGTTGTTTACCCAATCAAATGGTCATGTATGTAACTGGTTCACTGGTAGGGAAGGCTTTAACTTGGTGGAATACTCAAGTTCAAGCAAGGGGAAGAGTTGCTGCAAATGCTATGGCTTGGGCCGATTTTAAGGCTCTTATGACTACGGAGTTTTGTCCAAGCAATGAGATGGAGAAGCTGGAAAATGAGTTTTGGGGACATGCTATGGTTGGAGCGGCTCATGTAGATTACACAGATCGCTTCCATGAATTGGCAAAGTTGGTTCCCCATTTGGTTACCCCTGAGGCAAACAAAATCAAGCGGTACATTGCTGGATTACCTACTCAGATTAGGGGAATGATTAAGGCTACTCAACCTAACACGATACAGCAAGCTATACTTACAGCAGGAATACTTGTTGAGGAGGCGGTATCTAGTGGAACCTTGGTAAAAGCGGGGGATAAAAGAAAGGAGCCAGAAGCCGCGAAATCGCCTGACACCAACTGGAAAAATGTTAAGAAGGCAAAAGATGGAAGAAATTTTGCCATGAGGGTACCTCAAGGTTCTGGAAATCCGAACAACAACAATGCTGCCTGCCGAACCTGCTCTAGGTTCCATCCAAGAGGTACACCATGCCAGACATGCTACAATTGCCAGAAACCGGGACACTTTGCTAGAAACTGTGAAGCACTTACCAGGAACGTAACACCAATCCAGTCTGTGAGGATGAATGTCACCGGGGGAAATTGTTTTGAGTGTGGACAACCCGGGCATTTTCAGAGGGAGTGACCTAGATTGGTTGGAGCAACCAACCAGGGCGGAGGCCAGCTAGCTTTGGAAGGAAATCGAGGAAACCAAGGCGGTGGAAACCGGAACAATGCTAACCGTAGCAATGGAAATACTGGGAATCGGAATTGGAACAGGAACGAGGGAAATCAGAATAAGAGAAATCGGAATGGAGGCAGGGTTTACCTTGCAAATGCAGGTAGAAGCGGTTCAGGACCCGAATGTAGTAACGGGTACGTTTCTGTTAACAATCACCTTGCTACGATTCTTTTTGACTCTGGGGCAGATTTTAGTTTTGTGTCTTCTCAATTTGTGCCTTGGTTAAATATGAACCCTAGTGTAGCGAAACCAGGATATGTGATTGAAATAGCTAGTGGTAAGCAAGAAGAAGTAGATGAGATATTTTTAAACTGCAAATTAGAGTTGGGAGAATTTAAGTTCACCATAGATTTAATCCCTCTAGGACATGGGAGCTTTGATGTGATCATTGGGATGGATTGGTTATCGAAGCAAAGGGCTGAGCTAATGTGTCATGAAAAGATTGTTAAGATCCCCATAGGTGATGATAAGGTGTTATACGTGTACGGAGAAAGGAAGGAGAAGAAGACCAGGTTCCTTATGAATGCCAAGGATGAGGAGCCACAAATCAATAAGATTCGAGTAGTAAGAGAGTTCGTCGATGTGTTCCCTAATGACTTGATGGGGTTACCACCGGTGAGACAAGTAGAGTTTAAGATTGACTTAGTACCCGGGGCAACACCCGTAGCGAAGTCACCATATCGTCTAGCACCGTCAGAGATGCAAGAATTAGCCGAGCAACTCAAGGAATTGCAGGATAAGGGTTTCATTCGACCAAGTTCTTCTCCATGGGGAGCGCCGGTGCTATTTGTTAAGAAGAAGGATGGATCATTCCAGATATGTATTGATTATCGGGAGTTGAACAAGCTGACCATTAAGAACCGTTATCCTCTCCCAAGGATTGACGATTTATTTGATCAGCTTCAAGGAGCAAGATACTTCTCAAAAATTAACCTTAGATCCGGTTATCACCAACTAAGGGTCTGTGAGGAGGACATACAAAATACCGCGTTCAGAACAAGGTATGGACACTTTGAATTCACCGTTATGCCATTCGGATTGACAAACGCGCAAGCAGTGTTCATGGACCTAATGAACCGAGTGTGCAAGCCATATCTGGATAAGTTTGTCATAGTCTTCATTGATGACATACTTATCTACTCTAAGACGGAGAAGGAGCACAACCAACATTTAAGGTCGGTATTAGAACTGCTTAGGAAGGAGAAACTTTATGGGAAGTTCTCCAAGTGTGAATTTTGGCTGCAAGAAGTACAATTTCTAGGACATGTAATCGACAATGATGGCATACATGTAGACCCAAAGAAGATTGAAGCCGTAAAGGATTGAAAGGCACCTACTACACCGTCAGAAATAAGGTCATTCTTAGGCTTGGCAGGATATTACAGAAGATTTATAGAGAATTTCTCTAGAATATCAAAGCCATTGACATTGTTGACCCAAAAGAATCAGAAGTATGAATGGGGCGAAGAGCAAGAGCAGGCGTTTCAGACACTAAAGGATAGGTTGTGTGATGCACCGATATTGTCCTTACCAGAAGGGGTGGAAGATTTTGTAGTTTATTGTGATGCGTCCAACCAGGGTTTAGGATGTGTTCTTATGCAACGAAATAAGGTCATAGCTTATGCATCACGACAGTTGAAAAACCATGAGAAGAATTACACCACACATGACTTGGAACTAGGAGTTGTAGTCTTTGCTCTTAAGATATGGAGACATTACTTGTATGGGACAAAAGGTGTGATCTATACGGATCACAAAAGCTTGCAGCACATCTTTGATCAGAAAGATTTGAACATGAGGCAGCGACGATGGTTGGAGTTATTTAGTAATTATGATTGTGAGATTAAGTAACACCCTGGAAAGGCCAATGTGGTGGCGGATGCTCTAAGTAGGAAGGAGAGGCTAAAACCTAAAAGAGTAAGGGCAATGAGCATAACTATTCAGACAACCCTTAGAGATAGAATACGAGCAACACAAGTAGAGGCCGTTAAGGAGGAGAGGCTGGTTGAGGAAAATCTACATACTATGGATCAGTACATGGAAGAAAGAGGAGATGGTTGCAAGTATTACTTGGATAGAATCTGGGTTCCGTTGTTTGGCAATACAAGGAAGGTTATATTGGATGAAGCTCATACGTCGAGGTATTCGATACACCCAGGAGCTGATAAGATGTATCGGGACATGAGAGATATGTATTGGTGGCCGGGAATGAAGAAGGATGTAGCTTTGTACGTTAGTGAATGTTTGACTTGCGCCAAGGTGAAGGCTGAACATCAAAGACCATCAGGGTTACTGCAACAACTAGAGGTTCCTAAGTGGAAGTGGGAGAATATTTCCATAGACTTCATTACAAAACTGCCAAGGTCTAACAGTGGTAATGACATGATCTGGGTAATAGTGGACAGACTGACTAAGTCTGCACATTTTGTGGCAATGAGGGAGGATGATAAGATGGAAAAGTTTGCCAAGAAGTACTTGGAACATGTGGTGGCAAAACATGGAGTGCCGGTTTCGATCAAATCGGATAGGGATAGCAGGTTTACGTCTAGATTTTGGGGGCTATTGCAGGAAGCCTTTGGTACAAGGCTGGATATGAGCACAGCTTATCATCCGCAGACGGATGGACAGAGTGAGAGGACTATACAAACGTTAGAGGATATGTTGAGGGCGTGTGTGATAGACTTTGGAGGAAGTTGGGAGAATCATCTGGCATTGGCAGAATTCTCGTACAATAATAGCTACCCCTAGTATAGAGTGTGCACCGTTTGAAACACTTTATGGTAGGAGGTGTAGGTCACCGTTGCTATGGGCTGAAGTAGGAAGTAGTCAACTAATTGGACCGGAGATGGTACAGGAGACTACGGATGCGATAACCGTGCTTAAGGAGAAATTAAAGGCGGCTAGGGATCGACAAAAGAGCTATGCGGACAAGAGGCGTAAGCCGTTGGAATTTGAGGTTGGGGACAAGGTTATGCTAAAGGTTTCACCATGGAAAGGGGTGATGCGGTTCGGGAAGAAAGGAAAGTTAGCACCTAGATTTGTGGGTCCATTTGAAATCCTTGAATGGATTGGGCTAGTAGCGTATAGGTTGAGATTACCGGAAGAGTTGAGTAGTGTACATGATGTGTTTCATGTCTTAAACTTGAGGAAATGCTTAGCAAGAACTGACTTGCAAGTATCCGGTGGATAATATTAGTATAGATGCGAGCCTTCGTTTTATTGAAGAGTCGATAGAGATTATGGACCGGGAAGTTAAAACATTGAAGAGAAGTAAGATACCGTTAGTTAAGGTCAGGAGGAATTGAAAACGTGGACCGGAGTTCACGTGGGAACGGGAAGAGTTTATGAGGAATAAGTATCCTCAGCTGTTTGTTAATGACGATCCTAAGGAGTAAATCTCGGGACGAGATTTCTATTAGGAGGGAGTGATGTGACAACCGTGGTTTTGAGGTTCGTCACTTGGTCTTATTTTTAGGTTATTTTATGTGTGACTATTTGATTTGTGTGTTTACGTGTTTATTTTGTGTGTATGAGGTTGGTGTGGTTATCGTTTATGAGTATAGAGTACTAATAAGTAAATCGAGGAACGGTTATTTCATGTTCATGAGCTCACAATTAGTGACTATGAAATGAAATGGTGATATTTTGGTGTTTACGTGTACGTATAAGTATTATAGTAATAGTATTTTTTTTTAGGATTTACGGTTTAGCTTTTAGAGGTCTCGGATGAGGTAATTAGTCATATGAATATTTTTCGGGATGGTTTTAAGTCATTTAGGACTTAGTTATAAAGTTTATTTCAAAATTTGAGATTTTTTTTAAAAGTGTATATTTTACGTCTTTTACGGTAAAACGCGTAAATTTGACTAGTTTTACGGTTTTGAGGTTTTGGAAGCTTTAGGAGCTGAAATAAATTAAGACAAATTAAGGTAATGTTAGTAAGGTATTATTAAACAATAAAAATAAAAAAAATGCATATAAAAGTCGGTTTAGGCCGATTGGTTTTTTTTAAAAGAAAAGGAAAGTCTAAATGGGCTATGGGTTGGACTTGGGTTCACCCATACCTATATAATGTTATAACTAAAAAACAAAAGTCATATTTTTCTTCCTGGAGCAATATAGTCGACGACAGAGAGAGGTTTTTTAGGGGTTTTCATAGTTTTTCATCTTCCATTGAATTAAAGGTAAAAACCTTCTTAAACCTTTTTGATTAAATTGTTTTTATGTTTAATTGATCATCTTATGATGGATTTAGGTTAGGGTTTAATATAAAAACAGTAAATTAATGTTGTATTAATCATTATATGATGATTACATAAACTAGGGTTTGTATTTAATGATGTTATGGGTAATTAATTAGTTTAATTTGATTAAACCCGTTTTTAAAAACTGGGCAGAATTTTGAGTCAATTTTTTTGATCATATTGGGAGTTCTACAAACTCTTATTTTACGATCCAAGTATCCATGAAAAGGTAATTGAAGTGGCTTTACAATGCAAGAAACGAGAACTAAATTGGAGGTCGGGAAGTGGGTCAAAAATAGCTTGCAACAGTCGGAGGTCAAAACAGTTTTGAATTCAGCCTGTTTTATTTTTAAGTTTTGGGTTGTTTGGGGTACTTAGGGTTGCATTGGGATCTTCTCACGAACATGAGAGATGGTTTATATATTTTAGTAAGTATCTGCACTTGGGCTAAGGTTGTGGTTTAGGTTAAGACCCCTTAATTGTAACAAACGTTTAGTATGTTTAAAATCAGGAAATCTGAAATGACAAAAGTATATATATATATATATATATCGGGGCCTTAACAGTAGCTTTAAGGTTAGGGCAAGTGAGAGTTGTTAACTAACATACGTAAGGGTATGAATATTCCTTTTACAGAAAGCATGGGTATGTTTAAGTTGGCGTTTGACTTAAAGATTGGAGACCTAAAATTGGGACTGTTTTGTGTAAAATATGAACGGGATGGTTATTAAACTTAACCAAGTTAAGGACTTGTTAGGGAAGGGTAATGTGGTGATTAGAGCTTATCAATGAGGTACTTATATGGGAATAGGCTAGATGTCCATCATAGGTTGATGATCCATCTTAGTGATTGGTTCATGTATTGATTGCGTGTTTTTGGGTTTGTTAGCTTGTTGCTAGTGCGAGGACTTGTGAAGAAGCAATCAAGTGAGTTTCATAGTCCCATGTTTACTATTGATTTTGACTTCCAGATGGGATAGAAGAGACACTGTGTTGAGTTATTTATAAATTGATGTTGTGGATGTTTTTAAGGTTTGAGATGGACTTGTGTGTACATTATGTGATTAACTGCTATGTGATTCTTGTTTGTGTATGATTTGGATTGGAGAGGTACATAGTGTGATCATCTATGGGACCAATGGATAATGACAAGGCTGGGCCTTGGGATAGGTACATAGTGTGATCGTCTATGATACCATGGTGTTTGGTAAGGCTGGGGGCCTTGGATTTGGTTTGGAATGATTGATCTTGAATGTTAGTTGTTAATGCATACTTGTAACACATTGTCCATATGTTATTGTGTTGATGGTTGTTATTCACAGCTTATAACTGATTTAGCGTTGGAGTCTAAACCTATGACTCTCACCAACTTTATGTTGACGTGTTTTAGTGTCTCTTTCAGGTGATACTATGGTTAAGCATGAGAACATAAGTGGCTAGGATTGGAGAGCGTAGGAATGCATATAGAAGGAGAATCCCCGTTTCCTTTTTAGTTTTTAATTTTTCATTTAATAAGTGATACTGTGGCACACATATGTTTGTTTTTGGTTATGTTATTTGTTTGTCTTAGGTAAAAGGTAGGAATGTTACCTACTTACCTAGACCCCTTGCATTTGTTGAGATATTGTCATGACCTTCGTGTCACCATTTTTATGACATTTCTTATTTCATATAGTTATCTCTATAGACACGCCATGTTGTGATGATATCCATACGTCGCGCCCCACAATCCGCCATGGTGGGGTGTGACATTCCAGGCCTCTACGCAATATCTTAGCGATCTTGCCAGAACACTCAGAGTGATACCTTAGTGTTCACAGTGATGAGTGGAAATCCTTCTAGTGTTAACCTCAAACAACACTTGGTAGGTAACTTGCAAGATTCTATACGAATCAAGCTCGTGAAAACTGGAAAGCAACGATGGTGCGGTTCTTAATTGAATTTTACTTATTCTAGGAACATGAATTGACGGCTTCAAATCATGCGGATATTATTTTCCAAATGATTCACTCTTTATGTTCGCAGTCAGCTTTGGACGGTCAAATAAAGAGAACGGGTTTACCCGCGAAATCTTGTCAAGGAGGTTCTTAATTGAAACTACCTGCCACAAATACGATAGTTAATATCGTCCAACGGTCTTCACCGAACGGAGGTAAAATGCTACCAAATTAGAATGAAATGTTCAAGGACATTTCATCCGTGTATATGTTTTGTTGCTAACTGTCTTATGCAGCGTAACAAAAAGGTGCCATTGCGGTGTACAATCCAGAAGAAGTAGTCACCACATGCTTATACTATATGCACTTAATACTTCATCAAATTCAAGAAAGTCTAAAAGTCAAGTCTTCCGCTGTATCAAACTCTGAAGCTTTCAAGAATTATACGTATGTGGAACATGAACTCACGATGAGACAAATATCACAAGTGATGAATGCACAAGGTCAAAGCAAGGACACATGCTCAAGACCAAAGTCAAAGATCTCATCAGCATATTCACAAGAACAAGATCGATGACTCAAGCATAGTATGCTAGGTTTAAGATTTTGTAAAATGGTGTGACCTCCCTTAGGGGGAGACTGTTGGAAATACGTTTTTCCAAAGAAAGTCTCGGTCACATCATTGTTAGCATAGATCACGAGCTATAGACTATTTAGGACATTGTAACTTGGAGTGACCTCCCTTAGGGGGAGATTGTTGAAAATACGTTTTTACATATTTAGGAAGGATCGGGCACTCCAACGTTATATACGTAGTACGGGCTCGTGATCCAATATGTAACAATATAAACCACAAAGCCCACATGTAGGGTGGGCTATATATACCCCCTCCTAGCATGTTAGGAGGGGTTGGTTCTCACAATTCACACACTTCTATTCTAATCTTTCATTATTCTCTCCAACCTCTCTCTTCTTTCTCTCTCTACATCGTCATCTATTTCTCTCTCTCTAGTAATCATTCCATCTATTATATAATCCAAGGATTAGAAATATTTCTTTGCACCAGATGAGGAACCTGCAGTAATGCATAATGAAATATCTTTGTTGCCTCCCGTTGGATTCAATTTACACCTAATATATAACCAAGTGTTTACCAAGGCTCCTCAAAGGATATTATTACTATCATTTGAGTCGGTACTACTTGATTCAACGCTTTCACTTGATTCGACGTTAACTATTGTTTACATGTTGAAAAAAGTTAAACACATGAAACCAAGATTAACAACAGTTCTATTATAAGAGTGAACTGGTCATCCTCATGAATATGTTGTTGACTTAAGAAGTGTTAGATTTATGGTTAGAAGGATCTTTATAGTTAGTGACAAATGTACATAGTCATACAATTCAGTTCATCAAGTCACCAAGAATGAAGAATTAGTGAACTGAAAATTCCTAAGAAATAATTTGAATTGTGACATGTTTAACTCATCTACTATAATGCTTAAAAGTGGATGGCCTCTCAGTTGAAAAGTACACAATCAATATCCTCCTTATTAGTGCGTACTTATATCACTAATATGTACATATATAAGAAATAAAATGAACAAAAAGTAACAGAGAAGCATACTTTTCTTCACAACATGTATAACTTACGTTTATGTTTGATGCGGGTTCAAGACATGTTTTTCGCATCTTTCACATCACTAACGAACGCCATTCAATTCGATTTTCTAAGCACCTGGTACATTGTATGTATTTCACATCAGATGTTGAGAATAATTGCGTTATAAAAAAGAAAGAATACATGGTATCAACAATTACGTTTTGTGAACCTGGGGTTACAAACATGGTTCTCCCCAACACAAGACCCCTTACTCGAAGAACACCTATGACGACATTTGGTACAAATAAAAGGTAAGATACGTTCTCAAAGAACACCTATGACATCTCGAAGAGCACCTATTATTGTAAAATCAAACTTTGAGAATGAATGTACTATTATAGTAAAATCAAACTATGAGAATGAATGTAGTAACGATATGATAACCTGTGAGACATGTATCCTTTCCGGCGCGATGTTCTAGGTTGGAAAATGGTACAAAACTAAACGTATCTGTCTGGTCGAATATAAGATGGTTGAACATATCAATGTCTTGAAACCGAATTGCACAAAGATCTTGCTATACAAAGGCATGTATGTGGTTTGGCCATACCTAGAGGTGGCAAATCTTGCCAATTTTGATACATATCAGCACTTTTTGATACTTTTCAAAAAAAGGATGGGGCACTTTTTGCCCATTCTTTATCGATTTTTGCGTTATCATCAGTATTTTTAAGTTTTCATCTGTAAATTATCGTTTTCGTCAGTAAATTTACATTTTCGTCAGTAAAATTACGTTTTGTCCGTAAATTTACGTTTTCGTCAGTTTTTACGTTCTCTTTGTAAATTTACGTTTTTGCTAGTAAATTTACGTTTTCGTCCGTAAATTTACGTTTTCGTCTGTAAATTTACGTTTTCATCAGTATTTTTATGTTTTCATCATTAAATTTACATTTTCATCTTTAAATTATCATTTTCGTCACTGAATTTATGTTTTCGTCAGTAAATTTACGTTTTCGTTTGTAAATTTATGTTTTCGTCGATAAATTTACATTTTCATATGTAAATTTATGGTTTTTTGTAAATTTACGTTTTCGTCAGTATTTTTATGTTTTCGTGCGTATTTTAACGTCTTCGTCTGTAAATTTACGTTTCCGTCAGCATTTTTTACGTTTTCGTCAGTAAATTTACGTTTTCGTCTGTATATTTACATTTTCCTTTGTAAATTATTGTTTTCGTCAGAATTTTTACGTTTTCGTCTGTAAATTTGCGTTTTCGTTAGTAAATTTATGTTTTCGTCTTTAGATTTATGTCTTCGTCAATATTTTTATGTTTTCGTTTGTATATTTACGTTTTCGTCTGTAAAATTACGTTTTCGTCTATAAAATTACGTTTTCCTCAGTGATTTTACGTTTTCAAAAAAAACTATTGACAAAACATAAATTAACTGACGAAAACGTAAATTTACATACGAAAACGTAAATTTAAGTGAGTGTTATTAGGTTTTTTAGGGGTTTTATTGGTGGTTGATGGCTGGGTTGGATACGCAGATTGATATAACTGCTCTTTTTGAAAGAATGCAGAGATTCAGAAATACTATGGCAGGTGCAACGATTTCAAAAGATCTTAGGACATCTAGGGTTGGGGTCTCGAATGGGCATCAGGTTGAGATTAATGGTGATGTTGTTGTTTTGCAACATACGGCTGGTACTCAACCAAGGGTTGAGGTCGATTTGCACGAAACCATTATGGATGGCAAGAATACAAATTTGAGCCAGACATCGAATGAGGAGTATTTGGTTGGTATAACAATTAATCTTACTGTTGGAAATACGTTTTTCCAAAGAAAGTCTCGGTCACATCATTATTAGCATAGCTAGCTAAAGATCACGAGCTATAGACTATTTAGGACTTTTTAACTTGGAGTGATAATAAGTGTGAAAACACTTATCCTTTTACCACTCATTTCCAATAATAACAAGACAAAAACGTGTATTTTATGTCGTAAAAGTCAGAATTATGCGTGGTTTGTGTTTTTATTGTGTTTTAGGACCAAAAGATGAAAAAGGAAGAAAACACAGGCTTTCACGGGCTTTTATCGAAGAAAACGAGAAAAGACGAAGTCAAAAGATCAAGAGTGCAAAAAGAACGGAAGTCCAAGGCCTATTCTGAAGATTTATCGAAGAAAAAGTCTAAAGACGGAAGTTTAATGAAGTCGAAGAACTCAAGTCTAATTATAGAAGAAAATTATAAGACGAGATCAAATCCCAAGATGACGTCGAGAAAAGTCGAAGAACTTAAAAGACGAAGAGCTGAGAAGAAAGAAAGAGGAGGCAAAACGTGCACCTCCCCATTTCCCTATAAATACCCTCCTAAACACATTAGGAGAGGAGTTAGCTAGTTTAATTTTTCAATTTTCCTTTCTAGTTTTTAGAGAGAGAAAGTTTTAAACTTTCTCTCACTAAGTTTCTTCTTTTCTTTATTTTTAGTTTAAGCTTTTAATCATTCTTGTATTTGGATTTCATTAATCACAAGTTCAAGTTAAGCTTTTTGTTCTTTAATCTCTTTCTACCTTTCTTGATTTTGGTTTACTTTTGTTCCGAATTATTCATGATCCGTGGTTGATTTTCATGTTTATGTGAATAAAAAGTTCATCTTTTTATTCATCTCTAAGTTTTTATACGGATTAAGCTTTGAGCTTATTATGTTTATTGGCTTAGTTTGTATTTAGCTTATTTACTTTTCATCTTTCTTTAAAGTTTCATCTTTTTAAAGTTGATTTAAAAGTTTGCTTATTTTAAGTTTTGAAAAGTTGTTATTCGTGCTTATTTGGTCTCCTTCATTATAGATTCGATCAAGTTTTTGATTTGGCTTATTGAAAATAGCTTAATACTTAGCTTATTTCCGTGTACACACCATCGGAAAGGGTAAACCCCTTTCCGATTGGACATTCCGATTTGCTCCCCTTGTATTCCGATCTCTAATCGGAAAAGGGTTTGTAGTATTCTGATCTGCTTGCTTATATTCCGATCACTCTGATCGGATTAGGGTTTTACTTTCCGATTAAGGCTATTTGTATTCCGATCACTACATTTAGTATATTCCGATTGCTACTTCTTTACACATTCCGATCTGGAGTGTTATTATTGATATTCTGATTGCAGGGTTTTAGATATATTCCGAGTGGAGTAGTTTTGTATATTCCAGCGTGGATTCCTTTTACACATTCCGATTGCTTTCATTTTGTGTATTGATGATCCCATTGATCGTTAGACTCAATGGTTAAGAACCATTATATCTAGGATGATCATCGTTCATATGATAACATAGCGGAAAAGAACAATGATCATGACAAGGTGTTTAGGCACAAAGAACAAGAATTAAAACAATTGGATTTTCATTATATTAATAACAAACATCCACTAGACGTGTATACATTGAATCCCACGTCTAGTGCGACACACACTTTAGGTTTACATTGTGAATGAATAATATATTAAACCTACGTCCTATGTTTTCTTTATATACTAGAAAACATAGCTTACAAAGAAAGCTAAAGTAATAAAAAGACTCCAACGGCTTGTTGTTTGTAACTTTGGCAAAAGTAGTCCTTGTCTTCTTATTTTGTTGTTTTTGACACATCAACTCATAATTTTGACCCAACAATCTTCCCCTAGTTGATGATGTCAAAACATTCCTCTTAAGCATGAATCCTTTGTATGTAGTACATGATCTCCAAGAAGCTTCCCCTTAAGTATAGCACATATTCTTCCCCTTTTTGACACATCAATAGGGAATATGTGAAAGTATGCAATCTTGAAGATTCTCCAAAAGTAGCTCTATGTAATGATCCTGAAGAAAAATAAATAAAGTAGTCTTGATGCAGAAGTAGAATACCACAAACCTATGTTCCATGTCTTGTTTATCCATGTGATGAAGAACTTATACCAGAGTGAGAAATATAAGTAGACCTCGATCCCTTGTCAATATTCTCATCCTTTGTGAGACACTGAGCACGATAATGTAACTCCTTCAAGTGTTTATGACAAGTCTTCGTCACCAACTATGTAAGCACGAACAAGTTACCTTTAAAGTCAGTGGCTGGAAGTCCATGACTTTAAGATATGATAGAACACAAACTCGCGAAAATCTTCTTCAATCATCAAACTTCCCATAAGAATTCTTCCCCTTAAGTTAACACTTCTTCATGACGATTTTAATGGAATCACATCTTCATACCATATGTAAAAGCCAGTTATGGATAACTCTTACATAGTTTAAAATATCCATCAAATCCCACAAATAATTGCTAACTCGCTTTAAAATCATTAATCCATTTAAATATATCCGAGCCATAAATATCAACTTGATATTCTGAATAAAACGGAGATTCCATGTACCTTTGTGTGTAAATAACTCCTTTTTGTGTGCTTAAAACGTACCAATTTTCTCAAACAGCAGCTATTCCGTTTGTTATCCGAGAACCCTTACTGTCCAATATCCACATTCATTACCCGATATCGGACAAGACGTATCAGCGTTTGAAGAACATATCTCGGACAACACTGTCAACCTATCAGTGTTGACTTATTCCTGTCAGCGTCGAAACCCTTCCTGTCAGCGCCCAAATAACAAACGTCAGCGCCAACCTAAAATCTTTTCAGCGTCAATAATATACGCTGTCAGCTTCTAAATATCTTGTCAGTGCCTCGTCTGCTGACGTCATCTAGGGCCACATCTCCTATCAGCGTATAAGGATAAAGAGACCAGTATACTATAATGATAACAAGATATCAACAAATACTGATCCAAATAGTCTTAATATTCCGTGTGAACACAATTGGTTTTGACCAATCACATCTGAGGAGCCGTGTGGACACAAAGAATTTAGACCAATGAGAGACGAAAGGCTTGTATGTAGATGCATCCCCACGTAAGTAATAATAGACGAGCATGTAGAGGATTAAAGCGAATATCATATGGCTGTGTGAACACAACTAGGTCATCCAATCAGAAAAATCCTCAACCGTGTGAATGCAACAATAAGGATTGTAAACAGAAACTTCATGTGAACACAAAGTGTTTCCTCCAATCAAGGATCTATCACCGTGTGAACATAATGTATAGACCAATCAAATGCATCCTTTATTCCTTGCAGCAAATCACGGGTGTGATCTGTTTTTGTACTTTGCATCAAAACATCCAATAATAAATAATAATGGCAGATTACGTGATGTTTTTATCAAAACACAATTGACTTGCTGCGTTCTTCTTTTGATCACGATTACTTCTAAGCTGTTGCATTAAGCACGATCTAGGGTTTGTTGAAACTTGAGCATCGAAACCCTAATTAGGGTTTGTAGATTAACCATAGATCCTGAATTAACAGCCACCAATCTCACAAAATTCTGCTTTTTATGTAGATCTAGGGTTTGAAGAAACCCTAGTTCATGATTTCATGTGAAAGCAGAAAACTGAAAATCTTCCATCATCCAACTTCGACGCTTAATAACTTTTGCCTGGGGATAAAACTCGACAATCCCTCCGGTGGATGTTTAGATCTATGTATGTAGAACACACATCTAAAATTTCGTGATGATCCAACGGTTCAATCAGAAGTTATGACCTTCTGAATACTGCTGCGCACACAAAAACGTCCAGAAAAACTCAATACGAATTTTTCTTCTTCACCATACACGAACACCTCGTCGGACCTAGATATCATGAGCCTTAGGCTCTGATACCAATTGATGATCCCATTGATCGTTAGACTCAATGGTTAAGAACCATTATATCTAGGATGATCATCGTTCATATGATAACATAGCGGAAAAGAACAATGATCATGACAAGGTGTTTAGGCACAAAGAACAAGAATTAAAACAATTGGATTTTCATTATATTAATAACAAACATCCACTAGACGTGTATACATTGAATCCCACGTCTAGTGCGACACACACTTTAGGTTTACATTGTGAATGAATAATATATTAAACCTACGTCCTATGTTTTCTTTATATACTAGAAAACATAGCTTACAAAGAAAGCTAAAGTAATAAAAAGACTCCAACGGCTTGTTGTTTGTAACTTTGGCAAAAGTAGTCCTTGTCTTCTTATTTTGTTGTTTTTGACACATCAACTCATAATTTTGACCCAACAATTCCGATGGGATTAATTTCTTGTTTTTCCAAAGTTTTCAAGTTTTATATTCATTAAGTTTTTAAGTATATTTCTAATCTTGTCTTTAAGTTTTCAATCATTTATTTTTAAATCGTCATTTTAGTTTATATTTTAAAGCTTTAATTTTGCTCAACGACATTTTCATATTTGCTTTTAGTTTAAAATAGATAACCAAACCATTTATTTTTCACCAAGAACGACTGAGTCGCACTTTCTACCAATAATCAATTCGAAAATATCGGAACAACGAATTTTTATACTTGGCCAAAACTTTGTATTAAATGGCGCGGCTGCCGGCTCTTTTCGTTAAGATTAACGGTTTTTAGTGAGAGACGCGTTGGATTTTGGGATCCGTTCACTTTTGAACGTTATTTTCCTTGCTTTAAAATTTTCAAAAATCCATAAAAATTAAAAATTTTCAAAAATACAAAAAAATAGAAAAACCATAAAAACCATAAAAACCAAAAATATTTCTTGTCTATTTTTCTTTTCCTTTTGTAGGTGTGCATGCGTACTCGTGCTCGTAAGAAGAAAGTAGCTCAAGCCGAAGTCATTACTCCACCTATTGTCACCATGGACAATCAACCAATGATCGAGCTTTTGCAATCGCACGTAGAGGACAACACCGATGCTATTGTCATACCTGAGATTGGAGCCAACAATTTTGAACTCAAATCCGGCTTCATTCAAATGGTCTATGCTCAACCTTTCTTGGGGCGCTCACTTGATGATCCTTATGACCATATAAAAAGGTTTCTTCAACTCACCAATACGGTTAAGTATAATGGGGTTTCACAAGAGGTGATTCGCTTGCAACTTTTTCCTTTCTCCTTAGAGGGACAAGCCCGGAATTGGCTTGATAAGGAACCGCCACAAAGAATTCTTACGTGACGGATTTAGAGACCAAATTCATCAATTACTTTTTCCCACCCTCACGTACTACCGCTTTGCGGAATGAAATCATTACCTTTGAACAAAAGTACGGTGAGACATTTAATGAATCTTGGGACCGTTTTAAGGAACTTTTAAGAAAGTGTCCACAACATGGTTTCACAAAAGTACATCAAATAAATACTTTTTACAATGGTTTAAGCATGACTGACCAAGATTCACTAAATAGTGCCTCAATACTAGGATTTGCCTTGTAAGAAAACGTTATCGTCCGAATCTCTTCGAATTGACTATTGGTTCAAAGTGCGACTCAATTGTCTTTTGGTGAACAAGAGAATGGTTTGGTTGATTATCTATTTTAAACTAATGGAAAGTAATTTAAATGTCGTAGAGTAAAGTAGAAGTTTTAAAGATTAAACTACAAATAACGAGTTAAAAATAAATGCTCGAAAAATTAAAGGCAATATAAGAAAAATACTAGAACACTAAATAAAACTAACACTTAGAAACTTTTGTAGGAACATGAACTAAAACCATCGGAATATTCAAAAGGGAGACTGATCGGAAAGCTGCAATCAGAATGTTCTCGTCGGAATAATGACTGCAATCGGAATATTTAATAAAAACCCCCAATCGGAATCTACAAGAACTCCTTAATTGGAATGTAGTAAAACCGTATCAATCGGAATGTCACAAAACATGCCCAATCGGAATACTAACAACAAGCACAATCGGAATATAACAATAAGCCCCAATCGGAATATTAGAATACTGCCAAATCGGAATAATATGCAAAAACTCCCAATCGGAATGTTCAACAGGGCCACAGTCAGAATATGCTAAATCCTTTTCCAATTTGGTGATCGGAAAGAGGGTGAGGGCTGCTGGTCGGAATACAGTGATCGGAAAGGGGTTTGTACCCTTTCCAATTTAAATGGGACTCGAAATAAGCTAGGTAATAAGATATATTGAATAAGCTAATACCCAAAACTTGACGAATCAATAATGAAACGGATTAAATAAGCACTAATAACAACTTATCCAAACTTAAAATAAACAAACTTTTAAATCAAACCATAAAAATATGAACTTTTAAATAAAACTTTTAAAAAGTAAATAAGCTAAACATGTAAATAAGCCAATAAGCACAAGAATCTTAAAGCTTAATCAAATGAAAGCTTATGTAGGAACAAAAAGATTAACTTTTTAATCACAAAAACATTAAGAACAACACAGATCAAATGTATTTTTGCATCAAAAGTTAACTAAAATCAAGAAAGGTAGAATGAGATGAAAGATTAAAAGCTTAACTTGACTTTGATTAATGAAATCAACAATACATAAAGATTTAATCTTGAAAGATTAAAAGAAAAGATGAAACTTAGTGAGAGAAAGTGGAGAACTTTCTCTCTCTAAAACTAGAAAGAAAAGTGCAAAATGAAAAACTAAAACTAAAAACTAACTCCCCTCCTAATGTGTATTAGGAGGGTATTTATAGGAAAATGGAAGGAGTGCATGTGTTGCTTCTTCTTTCTTTCTTCACGTCTTCTCGACTTGATTTAATTCTTTGTCTTTTCTCGACGTCGTCTCGGGATTTGAACTTGTCTTGATAATTTTCTTCTTTAATTTAGACTCGAGTTCTTCGACTTCATTAAACTTCCGTCTTTAGAATTTTTCTTCGATAAATCTTCAGAATAGGCCTTGGACTTCCGTTCTTTTTGCACTCTTGATCTTTTGACTTCGTATTTTCCCGTTCTCTTCGATAAAAGCCCGTGTGAAAGTCTACGGAATTATTGGCCTATTCTACATGATTGATTTGATGGATTAAGTTGGTTGATTAAATGATAAATATAAGAAAGATGAAGGATGGAGATGATGGAGTAGAGAGAGAAAGGAGAGAAGGGAGAAAAGTAGAGAGAGAAAATAAAGATGGAATGAATAAAGTGTGAAATGAACAACCACCCCTCCTAACATGCTAGGAGGGGTTATATATAGCCCACCCTACATGTGGGCTATATGGGCTATACTTGGATCACGAGCCTAATAAATTAATATATCGTTGGAGCGACCGATCCTTCATAAATACGTAAAAATGTATTTCCAACAATCTCCCCCTAAGGGAGGTCGCTCCAAGTTACAAAGCTCTAAATAGTCTATATCTCGTGATCTATGCTAACTAAGATGTGACCGAGACTTTATTAGGAAAAACGTATTTCCAACACCGTGAAAGCCCGTGTTTTCTTCCTTTTTCATCTTATGGTCCTAAAACACAATAAAAACACAAACCACGCATAATTCCGACTTTTACGACATAAATACACGTTTTGGTCTTGTTATTATTGGAAATAAGTGGTAAAAGGATAATTGTTTTCACACTTATTAAATCCCCTACACTTGACCATTGCAATGCCCTCATGCAATGCATTAATTTTAAAGCACGGTTTATATTTTCCATCATAAATAATCCACCTTGGCCTTTATTAAATACTAAACATAAAAAGATAGAAGCAAGTAAAGAAATTAAAAACTTACATTGGGTTTTGGCTGCCATGAACGTTTATCATCCTCAAGTTTCACGTTCCCCATACCAAGCTTAAAAACGAGATCATTGTTATTATAAGTTAGCAAACTAACACGAATTCATGTGGGACAATTATTCACTTAGACTCCCTTATTCCTAGGTGTATCTCTTATATTTTATTTTTGTCTTGAATGATCACGAGGATGCATTGTTTGACTTATTTCGATAGTTATTTAGGCCGAAAATAAAGTGAACGATTTAATCAATAGTTAGCTAAAGGACAAAATCTTTTAAAACTGCTTCTCGGGACCTCATAAAGTTCATATCTTGGCATAACTCGCTTCACGATTTGAGACCTTTCTCGGACCGATATTTGGGAGCGACTTCATACTTCAAATCTTTGAGAGACGTTCTTGAAATAATGGTATTCTCTTCATAATAGGAATTTCTTCACTTGAAATTTTGAGAGATTCTTCATATTTGGACCACGACTTCTTCATTTTTCTCCAATCTTTATTTTGGACTTTGATATACAACGATCCGCCTCCTTTTAGGACTTGGATCTATTTATCCTCATACCTTGTTAGGGCCTTTTTGGATAGACTTCTCCATGATCTTTAGGGGAGTATTTGCTTTTCGTCGTGTGTCTCGATCCTTCATATTGATTTTCGATAAATGATTCTTCACATCACTTTTGGATCTTTAGAAACAAAATGTAGCCCTCATGCCTTGTTAGGGCCTTTTCGGACTCGCCAATCTTTGCATCCCGCTTCAATAAGTTATGCCTTGGCTATGAACTCTAATCCGTACCGAGTAACTTTTAAACGATCTTGGGCTAGAAGCTAAGTAACCTTTTAAATCGTTCAACCTTATAATTAACTCACATAAACTCACGAAAGAATACCAAACTTATAGTTGAATCTATCATCTCTCGTCCTCCACAGTTTAAAATCTCAAGGAATGAGACTCGTGGATGCTTAGCCTATTAAATCAAAGTTTTGGGTTTTCGAGTCATCTATAGGATCTTGCAAATTCTTGGACTTTTTCAAGTTTAGAAATCGCATTCTAAAGTTCCCTTGATAAACAACTCTCTAGGATCAATTATAGGAACTTGCGAAAAGTTCTTGTTCTTGACCCGTGAGAGTTAAGACTTCCACGTTTTATAGCTCCCTATATAAAAGCCTAGCCAAAACTTGACTTAAACACGTTAAGGATACTAGCTAGAGTCAACTTAGATAAGTAAACTCGGGTTGAGTCAAAATGTTCATGACTAAGAAAAATTTAAAACCACTTTATTGAAAATTTATTCTGGCAAGGGGGGAAAATAATCATAATAAAGGAAAGTACAACTATATAACTAGGCCAAAATAGATTAAAAATTTTGAAAAATGTCGAAAAATCAAATTGTCCGGTTAAAATGAGGGCAAATTCATGGAAAAGACCACTTACTTTGATAGAAGTCCCCCCTACACTTGAGATAAACATTGTCCTCAATGTTTAAGCATGTGGGAGTAAACTCCTTTACACTTAGGACATTATGCACTTTGTTTAAATCTTGCTAAGGAAAGGACAACTAAAGTGAATTCAATGTGAACATATAAAATATGAAATATTGAATCACAAGAGTTTAGGATAGAACCGGGAAGATGGGAACACGGTATCACGGTTCGTCAAAAGTCATCAAGGTGCTCTTTGAAGCTTGAATCCCTGCACAAGATAAGACAACAAACACATACGGGGCTCCCCCCACACTTATTATGAAGCAGTAAAGGATAAATCACGGGTTGCCTCCCGAGAAGCGCTTGTTTTTGTTCACCGAGTCACGAGCCTGACTCGACCTAAATTTAGTTCATGGGAAACGTGGTGAGGGATGGAATCATCTCATGAGAGATGTCCACACCAAAGTACAGCTTCAAACGCTGGCCATTCACCTTGAAATTGGGCCCATTTGGCTGAGAAAGCTCAATGGTCCCATAAGGAAAGACTTTAGCGACGGTGAATGGACCAGACCAGCGGCTCTTCAACTTGCTAGAGAAGATCTTCAACCGAGAGTTAAAAAGTAAGACTTGATCACCAACGTGTTACTCTCGGTTCTTAATCCTTGCGTCATGAATGATCTTGGTCTTCTCCTTGTTGATCAGTGAGTTCTTGTAAGCTTCATTCCTCAGTTCGTTGAGCTCATTGAGTTGAATCTTGTGATGATCACCGGCTTTGTTGATGTCGAAGTTAGCCCACTTCAAGGCCCAGTGCGCCTTATGTTCCAGCTCGATGGGGAGGTGGCATGCTTTCCCGTACACAAGACGATACGGTGTACAACCAATCGGGGTCTTATAAGCTGTACGGAAAGCCCACAGAGCATCATCTAACTTATCGGCCCACGCGGCACGATGCTCTCCCACAGTACGCTCCAAAATTCGCTTCAATCCACGGTTGGAAATCTCAGCTTGCCCATTGGTTTGGGGATGATAGGCGGTGGAAAGACGATGATTAACACCATACTTAGCCATGACTCTTGCAAATTGATCATTAAAAAAATGAGTCCCGCGGTCACTGATAATAGCACGAGGAACGCCGAATCGAGCAAACAGTTGCTTTAAAAAGTTCACAACCACCCTCGCATCGTTCGTTGGGAGAGCCTTAGCTTCAACCCATTTAGAAACGTAGTCAACGGCTACGAGGATGTACTTGTTCCCTTTGGAGGATGGAAATGGCCCCATAAAGTCGATGCCCCATACGTCAAAGATTTCACATTCTTGTATAAAATTTTGAGGCATCTCATCTTTATGTGTGATCTTGCCTTGGCGTTGGCAAGCATCACAATTCTTAACCATTTCGTGAGCGTCACGATAAATGGTGGGCCAATAGAATCCAGAAATAAACATTTTCTTAGCGGTGTAGTTGGGACCAAAGTGACCACTGGTGGGTCCTTTATGGCAAGCAGCAAGGATTTGCAAAGCTGCCGGTCCATCAACACATCATCGAATGATCAGATCAGCACATTGTTTGAATAGAAAAGGGTCATCCCAAAAGTAAGTCTTAACATCATTCAAGAACTTCTTCTTTTGTTGGGATGTTAACCCTTTGATGAGAACACCACCCGCTAAGTAGTTTGCAATGTCGGCAAACCACGGGGTGTCATCAAGATTGAGATTGATAGACATTAAGGTATCAAGGGGGAAAGAGTCATTGATCTCTTTGTTCGGATGATCCCCTTGATATGTATCCTCAAGTCGACTCAGATGATCCGCAGCTAGGTTTTCAGCACCCTTCTTGTCACGAATTTCAATGTTGAATTCTTGAAGGAGTAAAACCCAGCGAAGAAGTCTTGGCTTAGAGTCGTGCTTAGTCATCAAGTACTTAAACGCGGAATGGTCCGTGTATACGATGGTGGTGGATAAAACAATATAGGGGCGAAACTTTTCAAAAGCATAGACAACAGCTAAAATCTCTTTTTCGGTTGTCGTATAATGCAATTGAGCCCCCGTCATTGTTTTGCTAGCATAGTGGATTGGTTGGAAGTGTTTATTCACTCTTTGACCCAAAACCGCACCAATAGAAAAGTCGCTAGCATCGCACATCAATTCAAAAGGCAGCTCCCAATTAGGGGTAACCAAGACCGGTGCCTTAGTTAGCTTATCCTTAAGAACATTGAAGGCTTCGATACACTCTTTAAAAAAGATAAAAGGAATATCTTTTTCCAAGAGGTGGGTCATCGGGCGAGCGATTTTAGAGAAATCCTGAATGAATCGATGATAGAAGCCCGCATGACCCAGAAAACTTCTCACACCCTTCACGGTTGAAGGTGGAGGTAATTTGGCTATGACATCAACTTTAGCACGATCGACTTCAAGACCGGCTTTAGAGATTTTGTGTCCTAGCACAATGCCTTCTTTTATCATAAAATGGCATTTTTCCCAATTCAGAACAAGGCGAGTGTCTTCGCACCGCTTAAGCATACGTTCCAAATTGGCAAGGCAATAAGAGAAGGAATCCCCAAAGACCGAGAAATCATCCATGAAGACTTCCATGGTTTGCTCAACCATGTCATGGAAGATAGCCAACATGCACCTTTGGAAAGTCCCGGGGGCATTGCATAAGCCAAAAGGCACCCTTTTGTAGGCAAATGTGCCATAGGGACAAGTGAATGTTGTCTTCTCTTGATCTTGGGGATCAATGGGTATTTGGAAATAACCCGAGAAACCATCAAGAAAGCAATAATATTCATTACCCGCTAAATGTTCAAGCATTTGGTCCATAAAAGGTAGAGGGAAATGATCCTTTCTCGTGGCATCATTGAGTTTGCGGTAGTCTATACAAACTCTCCACCCAGTAACGAGACGGGCAGGAATCAACTCGTTGTTGGCATTGGGCACAACGGTGATTCCGCCTTTCTTAGGCACACAATGGACTGGACTAACCCATGGTGAATCCGAAATAGGGTAAATCATACCCGCATCAAGAAGTTTGATAACCTCTGTTTTGATGACTTCATGGATTTTAGGATTCACCCTTCGTTGGCTTTGAATTGTTGGCTTAAAGTCGTCCTACATGAGAATTTTATGTGTGCAAAAGTGAGGATCAATTCCGCGAATGTCAGAGATTTTCCAAGTGATAGCTCTTTTATGCTTCTTCAACACGGCGATAAGTCGGGATTTTTCTTCTTCTTTCAGGTCCTTTGCGATGATGACCGGTAACTTCTCGTTGTCTTCAAGGAAAACGTACTCTAGATGAGGAGGTAGGTCCTTAAGCTCAAGAGTAGGAGGATCCTCAATAGATGGTGAAACTAACGATGGATCATCATTAGTCACCTCTTTAGGAGGAGGAGGAGAAAACGGGTCTTCATTGAGAAGTCTCTCAATAGTACGAATGTCTTCATCCCAATCAGTGGAAGAATCATCATACTTAATATCGAGAGGACCCAAGCTAGCTTCGAAATCATCCAAGTCACTTTCTCCAAAAGGAGTCAATGATGGAGCAATTGAGGCAACGGTCTCAACATTAGGTAGAGAAGAGAGAGTACTTTTGCAAGCATCATGAAAATGTTCTTCACAAGCCTCATCGAGAACATCAATAGCATTAACACTCTCATATGAATAAGGTTCCTTAGAAATCTTACCCATGTTGAAGACAATTTTATCGTCACCAACTCTCATGATTATTTCGCCCGCGGCTACATCAATGAGAGTGCGACCGGTCCTCAGGAATGGACGTCCAACGATTAATGGAACACGGGGGTCCATCTCGTAGTCAACGACAACAAAATCCGCCGGGAAGGTGAATTTGTCAACGCCAACAAAGACATCTTCGGCTATCCCTACTGGATAAGCAACCGTACGGTTAGCTAATTCCAAAGTCATTTTGGTGGGGACTAGCTCGGGGAGAGATAATTGCTTCCAAACACTTAAAGGCATTAAGTTTATACTGGCACCTAGATCGGCTAGGGCCATGCAATTCTCGACTCCCGGGAAGTTGCAAGGAATCAAGAAGCGACCCGGATCACCAAGTTTGTTGGGCAATTTCCTTAAGAGAACGGAGGAGCAATTCTCATTAAGTTGGGTCTGAGCAATGTCAAGAAGCTTCTCCTTGTCACTAAGAAGATCTTTAAACATTTTCGCGTATTTGGGCATGTGAGCGAGAGCCTCAGCAAAGGAGATGTTAAAATTCAATTGTTTAAACCTTTTTAAAAAGTTTGAAACTTGAATATCATCCTTGCTCTTTTGCTTCTCTTTCCTCAACCTTGAAGGATAAGGTATATTGGATGAAGAAGAAGGCTTTAGGGAAGTAGGATCACTCACAACCACGGGTGGTGGGGAAATGGGGATAGAAGGTGAAGGGGGTGAGGAAAGTTGCTCATTTTCCTTGTTCACAATCACGGGTGGAGGTGTAGGAAGCTTGGGTTCCGTATAACCTTTTCCACTACGAGTAGTGATTGCTTTCATCTCCCCTCTTGGATTCGCAACGGTGTTACTCGGAAGAGTACCCGAAGAAGATGGTTGATTACCTTGGATGAGAGAACCGATCATATCACGTATGTTAAGCGCTTGAGTGCTGAAAGAGTCTCTGATGTCTGCGCGAATTTCATTGCTTTGTTTTGCCATGTCATTCCTCAGCTCGGCTCGAATATCGCTCCCTTGTTTCGCCATGTCATTCTTCAAGTTGACAAATTGACTCTGAAGATTCGTCACCATCTCTCGATTAGTCTTCATGAACGTCTCGACGTCTTGATTCAATGCCATCGGTTGATTGAGAGGTGGAGCTTGGTAAGCTTGAAATTCCTTGAGTTGGGTATGGGTTTCTTTGGGATTGATATTGATTGGTAGCACGAGGTTGGGATTGGTTGTTTCGGTTATAGCTTTGTTGTTGGTTTTGGTTTGTAGGAGGGAAACCGGGTGGAGCAAGATAGTTGTTTGAACGATAACTTAGCAAGCTACGGTCTCCTTGAGGACGAGCTTGATAGCCTCTCGTGGGATAAGTACCGTATGCCGCGTTAACGTTTTCAGAAAAATTGCCTTGGGTAGAAGGACAATCATTGTAAGAATGAGGACCACCACATGTGTCACAAGAAATAGCAACGGCTTTAGCTTGTTGAAAGTGGTTTGTAGCCATGGTCATGAAATTCTTGTTCATCTCAGCGAGTTGTCGAGAAATTTCAGTCATCTCGGGAAAGGAAGTAGTAGAAGAAACATTGACTCTCGGGTTAGATCTTGAGGATGCGGATGAATCCCAATTCTTGTGGTGAGTAGTCATGTTTTCAATCAACTCTCTACACTCCTCCGGTCTCTTTTTCATAAAAGTACCACCAGCGGCGGCATTGATCGTGTCACGATCACGAAAAGTGAGACCATTGTAGAAAGTATCAATGAGAGTGACGGGGAGCATGTTGTGATTTGGACAGTGGTCGATCAAATCATTGTATCGTTCCCAAGCATCGAAGAGCGATTCGTCATTGTCTTGCATGAATCCACTAATTTGGTTACGAAGGCTGGTGACCATAGATGGTGGGAAGTAGCGCGACAAAAAGCGTTGAGTCATGTCATTCCAAGTATGAATAGAATTCTTTGGGAGATGGTCAAACCATTTTTCGGCATGGTGAGAAAGCGAGTGGGGAAAGAGTTGAAGGCGAAGGTCATCCATAGAAACACCGGGGGACTTCATGCTTTGGGTGACGGTAATGAATTTGTCGAGGTGTTTGTTGGCATCATCATCCGGAATTCCGCGAAATGGGTTAGTTTGCACTTGTTGGATCATGTGATGCTTCAACGAAAACTCCTGAGCCGTGACGTGCATCGACGCAATCGGGCCTCCGCGTCCGTTCATGGTGGGTTGACACAATTCCTTCATTGTTCGTAAATCAGGTAGGGGGACATTGTTGTTGTTGTTGTTGTTATTATTATTCAAATTGGGTAGAGGTGGGTTATTATTGTTGTTATTAACACCAGCCATATCTAGATCTTCACGAGTCTCGGGCTCAGAATAGTTCGAAGATCTAGTACGCATAAACCTGCAGAAGAAAAATGCACAGAGAGAATATCTATATAATCTTTTTGGTGCAAAACCTTTTGGAAAAGAATTGCTTTTTATGATATTTCAATGTTTTTGTATTTTTGAAGAGTTTTATATTTTTAATGGATTTTGAAAATTTTTGAAGCAAGGAAAATAACGCTCAAAGAACGGATCCCAAAATCCAATGCGTCTCTCACTAAAAACCTTTAATCTTAACGAAAAGAGCCGGCAGCGGCGCCATTTAATACTAGGAATTTGCCTTGTAAGAAAACGTTATCGTCCGAATCTCTTCGAATTGACTATTGGTTCAAAGTGCGACTCAATTGTCTTTTGGTGAACAAGAGAATGGTTTGGTTGATTATCTATTTTAAACTAATGGCAAGTAATTTAAATGTCGTAGAGTAAAGTAGAAGTTTTAAAGATTAAACTACAAATAACGAGTTAAAAATAAATGCTCAAAAAATTAAAGGCAATATAAGAAAAATACTAGAACACTAAATAAAACTAACACTTAGAAACTTTTGTAGGAACATGAACTAAAACCATCGGAATATTCAAAAGGGAGACTGATCGGAAAGCTGCAATCGGAATGTTCTCGTCGGAATAATGACTGCAATCGGAATATTTAATAAAACCCCCAAATCGGAATCTACAAGAACTCCTTAATCGGAATGTAGTAAAACCGTATCAATCGGAATGTCACAAAACATGCCCAATCGGAATACTAACAACAAGCACAATCGGAATATAACAATAAGCCCCAATCGGAATATTAGAAGACTGCCAAATCGGAATAATATGCAAAACTCCCAATCGGAATGTTTAACAGGGCCACAGTCGGAGTATGCTAAACCCTTTTCCGATTTGGTGATCGGAAAGAGGGTGAGGGCTGCTGGTCGGAATATAGTGATCGGAAAGGGGTTTGTACCCTTTCCGATTTAACTGGGACTCGAAATAAGCTAGGTAATAAGCTATATTGAATAAGCTAATACCCAAAACTTGACGAATCAACAATGAAACGGATCAAATAAGCACTAATAACAACTTATCCAAACTTAAAATAAACAAACTTTTAAATCAAACCATAAAAATATGAACTTTTAAAGAAAACTTTTAAAAAGTAAATAAGCTAAAAATGTAAATAAGCCAATAAGCACAAGAATATTAAAGCTTAATCAAATGAAAGCTTATGTAGGAACAAAAAGATTAACTTTTTATGCACAAAAACATTAAGAACAACACAGATCAAACGTATTTTTGCATCAAAAGTTAACTAAAATCAAGAAAGGTAGAATGAGATGAAAGATTAAAAGCTTAACTTGACTTTGATTAATGAAATCAACAATACATAAAGATTTAATCTTGAAAGATTAAAAGAAAAGATGAAACTTAGTGAGAGAAAGTGGAGAACTTTCTCTCTCTAAAACTAGAAAGAAAAGTGCAAAATGAAAAACTAAAAACTAACTCCCCTCCTAATGTGTATTAGGAGGGTATTTATAGGAAAATGGAAGGAGTGCATGTGTTGCTTCTTCTTTCTTTCTTCACGTCTTCTCGACTTGATTTAATTCCTTGTCTTTTCTCGACGTCGTCTCGGGATTTGAACTTGTCTTGATAATTTTCTTCTTTAATTTAGACTCGAGTTCTTCGACTTCATTAAACTTCCGTCTTTAGACTTTTTCTTCGATAAATCTTCAGAATATGCCTTGGACTTCCGTTCTTTTTTCACTCTTGATCTTTTGACTTCGTCTTTTCCCGTTTTCTTCGATAAAAGCCCGTGTTTTCTTCCTTTTTCATCTTATGGTCCTAAAACACAATAAAACACAAACCACGCATAATTCCGACTTTTATGACATAAAATACACGTTTTGGTCTTGTTATTATTGGAAATAAGTGGTAAAAGGATAAGTGTTTTCACACTTATTATGCCTCGGGGGGAAACATTTTGGTTAAGTCTTCTAATGCCGCTTGGGATATTATTCAGAACAAGTCTAGAGTGCAAACCAAGAGTGTTCGGACTAATGTGGCTAGTGCTAGCACTAATTAGAGCGATAAGAGAATTAATAAGCTTACTTCGCTTGTTGAATCACTTGCTCTCCAAACCGCCAACAACACCAAAGCTATCAATGCCCAAGCTAATGCTTTGAGTCAATCATGTGAAATATGCGGGGGATCCCACTCATACACCGATTGTCCTTCAACTCAAGACAATCCGGAAAATGTGTATTCCGCCAATGGTAACTTTTCTACGGGAGGCTATCAAGCACGTCCACAAGGTGACCGCAATTTGCTCAGCTATCGCTCAAACAACTTTCTTTCACCACCCGGTTTTCCCCCTCAAAACCCAAACAACCTCACTCGCAACAATCAAAACCCACCTCGTGCTCCAAATCAATTTCAAAACCAAAGAAACCCATATCCACCTCAAAGAAACAACCAAGTTTACCAACAACCCTCTTATCAACCACCTGCCTACCATGCTTTTTCTCCTAACCAACCTACCGCATTACATCAAGACGTTGAAACCTACACGAGGACTAATGATGCGATAGCGCATAATCTTCAACGGGAAATGGCCAACATGAAAGCAGATTTGGTGAAACAAGGGAATGATCTTCGAGCTGGTATGCGAAACTCTTTGGCAAGTCAAACGAATGACTTGAGGAACATGATGGCTAGTTTATTCCCAAGTACTCAAGCCTCTGGTTCGGGTTGTCTTCCGAGTAACACCGTTGCTAATCCAAGAGGGGAGATGAAAGCAATCACCACTTGCAGTGGAAAAGGTTTAAAGGAACCTGAGATTCCTACACCTACACCGGTGATTGTGACAAAGGAAAACGAGTCTACTTCTCAAATTCCTCCAACTACTACTTCTCCAATTCCTCCACCTTCTACTTCCACCCCTCCACCACCCAAGGATGTGAGTAAGAATTCCATCCCAAAGCCTTCATCTCAACCCAATATACCTTATCCTTCGAGGTTGAGGAAAGAGAAATTAAAGAACAAGGATGATATTCAGGTTTCTAACTTTCTTAAAATGTTTAAACAACTGAATTTCAATATCTCCTTTGCTGAGGCTCTCACTCACATGCCCAAATATGTTAATGTTTAAAGATCTTCTCAGTGATAAGGAGAAACTCCTTGATATCGCTCAGACCCAACTTAATGAGAATTGCTCTGCAGTCCTCTTAAGGAAATTACCAACCAAACTTGGTGATCTGGGTCGTTTCTTGATTCCTTGCAACTTCCCTGGGGTAGAGAATTATATGGCCCTAGCCGATCTAGGTGCTAGTATAAACTTAATGCCTTTAAGCGTTTGGAAACAATTGTCTCTACCCGAGCTAGTCCCCACACGAATGACTTTGGAATTAGCCAACCGTACGGTTGCTTATCCAGTGGGGATAGCCGAAGACGTCTTTGTTGGTGTCGACAAATTCACCTTTCCAACGGATTTTGTTGTCGTTGACTACGAGATGGACCCTCGTGTTCCATTAATCGTTAGAAGTCCATTCCTGAGGACCGGTCGCACTCTCATTGATGTAGCCGTGGGCGAATTAATCATGAGAGTTGGTGACGATAAAATCATTTTCAATATGGGTAAACTTTCTAAGCAGCCTTCTGAAAACGAGAGTGTTAATTTCATTGATGTTCTTGATGAGGCTTGTGAAGAACATTTCAAAGACGCTTGTAAAAGTGGTTCTTCTTCTCTACCCATTGTTGAGACCGTTGCCTCTCTTGATCCATCACTAACTCCACTTGGAGAAAGTGATTTTATTTTCAAAGACTCTAAAGCAACTTTGGGAGATGTAGATTTTCAATATGACGATTCTCCCTCCAATTGGGATGAAGACATTCGTACCATTGAGAAACTTCTCAATGAGGACCATATTTCTCCACCATCTCCTAAGGATATCTCTATCGATGATCCGAATTTGACTACGCCGTCCATCGAAAATCCTCCGGATTTACAGCTTAAGGATCTGCCGTCTCATCTCGAATACGTATTCCTTGACAACAACAAGAAGTCACCCATGATCATCGCAAAGGACTTGAAAGAGGAAGAAAAATCTCGACTTATCGTCGTGTTGAAGAATCACAAGAAAGCGATTGCTTGGAAGATCTCCGATATTCGTGGAATCGATCCTCACTTTTGCACACATAAAATTCTCATGGAGGACGACTTTAAACCCACCATAAAAATCCAAAGAAGGGTGAATCCCAAGATCCATGACGTTATCAAAAAAGAGGTTATCAAACTTCTTGATGCGGGCATGATCTATCCTATCTCGGATTCACCATGGGTTAGTCCCGTCCATTGTGTGCCTAAGAAAGGCGAAATCACCGTTGTGCCCAATGAAAACAACGAGTTGATTCCTACTCGTCTCGTTACAGGGTGGAGAGTTTGTATAGACTATCACAAACTCAATGATGCTACGAGAAATGATAATTTTCCCCTTCCTTTCATGGACCAAATGCTTGAACGTCTAGCGGGTAATGACTATTACTGCTTTTTAGACGGTTTCTCCGGGTATTTTCAAATTCCCATCGATCCCAAAGACCAAGAGAAAACCACATTCACTTGTCCTTATGGAACATTTGCCTACAAACGAATGCCTTTCGGCTTATGCAATGCTCCTGGGACTTTCTAAAGGTGTATGATGGCTATCTTCCATGACATGCTTGAAGAAACTATGGAAGTCTTCATGGATGATTTCTCGGTCTATGGTGATTCTTTCTCTACTTGCCTTGCCAATTTGGAACGCATGCTTAAGCGGTGTGAAGACACTCGCCTTTTTCTAAATTGGGAAAAATGTCATTTCATGGTAAAAGAAGGCATTGTGCTTGGACATAAAATCTCAAAAGCCGGTCTTGAAGTCGACCGTGCTAAAGTGGATGTCATAGCCAAATTACCTCCACCTTCAACCGTGAAGCGTGTGAGAAGTTTCCTTGGTCATGCGGGCTTCTATCGTCGATTCATTCAAGATTTTTCTAAAATCGCTCGTCCGATGACCCACCTCTTGGAAAAAGATACTCCTTTCATCTTTTCTAAAGAGTGTCTTGAATCCTTCAATCTTCTTAAGGATAAGCTAACTAAGGCACCGGTCTTGGTTACCCCTAATTGGGAGCTACCTTTTGAATTGATGTGTGATGCTAGTGACTTTGCTATTGGAGCGGTTTTAGGCCAAAGAGTGAACAAACACTTCCAACCAATCCATTATGCTAGCAAGACAATGACGGGGGCTCAATTGCATTATACCACTACCGAAAAAGAGCTTTTAGCTGTAGTGTATGCTTTTGAGAAGTTCTGCCCCTATCTTGTTCTTTCCACCACCATTGTGTACACCGACCATTCCGTGTTGAAGTACTTGTTGACTAAACAAGATTCTAAGCCAAGACTTCTTCGTTGGGTTTTGCTCCTTCAAGAATTCAACATTGAAATTCGTGACAAGAAGGGAGCCGAAAACCTAGCCGCGGATCATCTAAGTAGTCTTGAGGATCTTTATCAAGGGGATCATCCGAACCAAGAGATCAATGACTCTTTTCCCCTTGAGACCTTAATGTCTATAAATTCTTGATGAAACCCCGTGGTTTGCGGATATTGCAAACTACTTAGCGGGTGGAATTCTCAAGGAAGGGTTAACGTCCCAACAAAAGAAAAAGTTCTTTAAAGACATTGAACACTATTTCTGGGACGACCCTTACCTTTTCAAACAATGTGCGGATCTTGTCATTCGTCGATGTGTTGATGGGCCGACATCTTTACAAATCCTTGATGTTTGCCATAAAGGACCCACCGGTGGTCACTTTGGTCCAAATTATACCGCAAAGAAAGTGTTCGACTCTGGATTTTATTGGCCCACCATTTATCATGACGCTCACGAAATGGTTAAACGTTGTGATGCTTGCCAAAGACGAGTCATGATCACACATAAAGATGAGATGCCTCAAAATTTCATGCAAGAATGTGAAATATTTGATGTATGGGGTATCGACTTTATGGGGCCGTTTCCATCATCTAAAGGGAACAAGTTCATCCTCGTAGCCGTTGACTATGTTTCCAAATGGGTTGAAGCTAAGGCTCTCCCCACGAACGATGCGAGGGTGGTTGTGAACTTTTTGAAGCAGCTTTTTGCTTGATTCGGTGTTCCTCGTGCTATCATCAGTGACCGCGGGACTCATTTTCGCAATGATTAATTCGCAAGAGTCATGGCTAAGTACGGTGTTAGTCACCGTATTTCCACCGCTTATCATCCTCAAACGAATGGTCAAGCCGAGATATCTAACCATGGATTAAAGCGCATTCTTGAGCGTACTGTGGGAGAGCATCGTGCCTCGTGGGCCGATAAGTTAGATGATGCTTTTTGGGCTTTCCGTACCGCTTATAAGACCCCGATTGGTTGTACACCTTATCGTCTTGTGTACGGGAAAGCATGCCACCTCCCTATCGAGCTGGAACATATGGCATACTGGGCCTTAAAGTGGGCAAACTTCGACATCAACAAAGCCGGCGATCTTCGGAAGATTCAACTCAACGAGCTCAACGAACTAAGGAATGAAGCTTATGAGAACTCATTGATCTACAAGGAGAAGACCAAGATCATCTATGATGCAAGGATTAAGAACCGAGAGTTCTACGTTGGTGATCAAGTCTTACTTTTTAACTCTCGGTTGAAGATCTTCTTGGGAAAGTTGAAGAGCCGCTGGTCTGGTCCATTCACCGTCGCCAACGTCTTCCCATATGGCACCATTGAGCTTTCTCAGCCAAATGGGCCCAATTTTAAGGTGAATGGCCAGCGTGTGAAGTTGTACTTTGGTGAGGACATCTCTCATGAGATGATTCCATCCCTCACCATGTTTCCCTTGAATTAAGTTCTGGGTCGAGTCAGGCTCGTGACTCGGTTATAAAAAAACAAACGCTTCTCGGGAGGCAACCCGTGATCTATTCTTTACCATTTTCATAATAAGTGTAGGGGGAGCCCCGTATGTGTTTGTTGTCTTGTTTCTTATGTTGTGCATGGATTAAAGCTTCAAAGAGCACTTTTGATGACATTTGACGAACCGTGATCCCGTGTACCCATCTTCCTGGTTCTATCCTAAACTGTCGTGATTCAATATTTCATATCTTATATGTTCACATTGAAATCACTATAGTTGTCCTTTCCTTAGCAAGATTTAAACAAAAGTGCACAATGTCCTAAGTGTAGGGGAGTTTACTCCCACATGCTTAAACATTGAGGACAATGTTTATATCAACTGTAGGGGGGACTTCTATCGAAGTAAGTGGTCTTTTCCATGAATTTACCCTCATTTTAATCGGAAAACTTGATTTTTCGACATTTTTCAAAATTTTTAATCTATTTTGTCCTAGTAGTTTTTCCTTTGTTAGCGTTATTTACTTTCTTTGTTAGAATAAAGTTTAATAAAGTGATTTTAAATTTTTCAAAGTCGTGAATATTTTGACTCAACCTGAGTTTACTTATCTAAGTTTACTCTAGCTAGTATCCTTAACGTGTTTAAGTCAAGTTATGCTAGGCTTTTATATAGGGAACTTTAAAACGCGAAAGTCTTAACTCTTACGGGTTTAGAACAAGAACTTTTCGCAAGTTCCTATAATTGATCCTAGAGAGTCGTTTATCAAGGGAACTTTAAAATGCGATTTCTAAACTTGAAAAAGTCTAAGAATTTGCAAGATCCTATAGATGACTCGAAAACCCAAAACTTTGATTTAATTGGCTAAGCATCCACGAGTCTCATTCCTTGAGATTTTAAAGTGTGGAGAACGAGAGATGATAGAGTCAATTATAAGTTTGGTATTCTTTCGTGAATTTATGTGAGTTGATTATAAGCCTATTCTCCCATCGCTTGCTAATAAATTTATCTACAATAAGTAAGGTCGTACGATTTGAAAAGTTACTTAGCTTCTAGCGCAAGATCGTTTAAAAGTTGCTCGGTATTAATTAGAGTTCATAGCCAAGGCATAACTTATTGAAGCGGGATGCGAAGATTGGCGAGTCTGAAAAGGCCCTAACAAGGCATGAGGGCTACATTTTGTTGCTAAAGATCCAAAAGTGATGTGAAGAATCATTTATCAAAAATCAATATGAAGGATCGAGACACACGACGAAAAGCAAATACTCCCCTAGAGATCATGGAGAAGTCTATCCAAAAAGGCCCTAACAAGGTATGAGGATAAATAGATCCAAGTCCTAAAAGGAGGCGGATCGTTATATATCAAAGTCCAAAATAAAGATTAGAGAAAAATGAAGAAGTCGTGGTCCAAAGATGAAGAATCTTTCAAAACTTCAAGTGAAGAAATTCCTATTATGAAGAGAAGACCATAATTTCAAGAACGTCTCTCAAAGATTCGAAGTATGAAGTCGCTGCCAAACATTGGTCCGAGAAAGGTCTCAAATCGTGAAGCGAGTTATGCCAAGATATGAACTTTAAGAGGTCCCGAGAAGCGGTTTTAAAAGATTTTGTCCTTTAGCTAACTATTGATTAAATCGTCCCACTTTATTTTCAGCCTAAATAACTATCGAAATAAGTCAAACAATGCATCCTCGTTATCATTCAAGACAAAATTAAAATATAAGAGATACACCTAGGAATAAGGGAGTCTAAGTAAATAATTGGCCCACATGAATTCGTGTTAGTTTGCTAACTTATAATAACAATGATCTTGTTTTTAAGCTTGGTATGGGGAACGTGAAACTTGAGGATGATAAACGTTCATGGCAGCCAAAACCCCAATGTAAGTATTTGATTTCTTTACCTTTTTCTATCTTTTTATTTTCCTTAATGTTTAGTATTTAATAAAGGCCAACGTGGGTTATTTATGATGGAAAATGTAAACCGTGCTTTAAAATTAATGCATTGCATGAGGGCATTGCAATGGTCAAGTGTAGGGGATTTAATAAGTGTGAAAACACTTATCCTTTTACCACTCATTTCCAATAATAACAAGACCAAAACGTGTATTTTATGTCGTAAAAGTCGGAATTATGCGTGGTTTGTGTTTTTATTGTGTTTTAGGACCAAAAGATGAAAAAGGAAGAAAACACGGGCTTTTATCGAAGAAAACGAGAAAAGACGAAGTCAAAAGATCAAGAGTGCAAAAAGAACGGAAGTCCAAGGCCTATTCTGAAGATTTATCAAAGAAAAAGTCTAAAGACGGAAGTTTAATGAAGTCGAAGAACTCAAGTCTAATTATAGAAGAAAATTATAAGACGAGATCAAATCCCGAGATGACGTCGAGAAAAGTCGAAGAACTTAAAAGACGAAGAGCCGAGAAGAAAGAAAGAGGAGGCAAAACGTGCACCTCCCCATTTCTCTATAAATATCCTCCTAAACACATCAGGAGAGGAGTTAGCTAGTTTTATTTTTCAATTTTCCTTTCTTGTTTTTAGAGAGAGAAAGTTTCAAACTTTCTCTCACTAAGTTTCTTCTTTTCTTTATTTTTAGTTTAAGCTTTTAATAATTCTTGTATTTGGATTTCATTAATCATAAGTTCAAGTTAAGCTTTTTGTTCTTTAATCTCTTTCTACCTTTCTTGATTTTGGTTTACTTTTGTTCCGAATTATTCATGATCCGTGGTTGATTTTCATGTTTATGTGAATAAAAAGTTCATCTTTTTATTCATCTCTAAGTTTTTATACGGATTAAGCTTTGAGCTTATTATGTTTATTGGCATAGTTTGTATTTAGCTTATTTACTTTTCATCTTTCTTTAAAGTTTCATCTTTTTAAAGTTGATTTAAAAGTTTGCTTATTTTAAGTTTTGAAAAGTTGTTATTCGTGCTTATTTGGTCTCCTTCATTATAGATTCGATCAAGTTTTGGATTTGGCTTATTGAAAATAGCTTAATACTTAGCTTATTTTCGTGTACACACCATCGGAAAGGGTAAACCCCTTTTCCGATTGGACATTCCGATTTGCTCCCCTTGTATTCCGATCTCTAATCGGAAAAGGGTTTGTAGTATTCCGATCTACTTGCTTATATTCCGATCACTCTGATCGGATTAGAGTTTTACTTTCCGATTAAGGCTATTTGTATTCCGATCACTTCATTTAGTATATTCCGATTGCTACTTCTTTACACATTCCGATCTGGAGTGTTATTATTGATATTCCGATTGCAGGGTTTTAGATATATTCCGAGTGGAGTAGTTTTGTATATTTATGCGTGGATTCCTTTTACACATTCCGATTGCTTTCATTTTGTGTATTCC
This sequence comes from Glebionis coronaria, assembly GCA_025667525.1. Taxonomy (NCBI): domain Eukaryota; kingdom Viridiplantae; phylum Streptophyta; class Magnoliopsida; order Asterales; family Asteraceae; genus Glebionis; species Glebionis coronaria. The sequence goes on from CM046880.1 coordinate 419,204,368, forward strand.
GATGGGATTAATTTCTTGTTTTTCCAAAGTTTTCAAGTTTTAGATTCATTAAGTTTTTAAGTATTTTTCTAATCTTGTCTTTAAGTTTTCAATCATTTATTTTTAACTCGTCATTTTAGTTTATATTTTAAAGCTTTAATTTTGCTCAACGACATTTTCATACTTGCTTTTAGTTTAAAATAGATAACCAAACCATTTATTTTTCCACCAAGAACGACTGAGTCGCACTTTCTACCAATAATCAATTCGAAAAGATCGGAACAACGAATTTTTTATACTTGGCCAAAACTTTGTATTAAGTGACCTCCCTTAGGGGGAGATTGTTGGAAATACGTTTTTACGTATTTAGAAAGGATCGGTCACTCCAACGATATATACGTAGTATGGGCTCGTGATCTAGTTATGTAACAATATAACCCATCAAGCCCACATGTAGGGTGGGCTATATATACCCCCTCCTAGCATGTCAGGCGGGCTTGGTTCTCATTTCACAATTCAATAAACATTTCTTTCTCTCTCTCTCTCTCTTTCTCCCTCCATCCCTCCCTCCCTCCTTCCCTCCCCCTCCCCCTCTCTCTCTCTCTCTCTCTCTCTCTCTCTCTATCTCTCTCTCTCTCTCTCTCTCTCTCTCTCCTCCCTCCCTCCCTCCCTCCCTCCCTCCCTCCCTCCCTCTCTCTCTCTCTCTCTCTCTCTCTCTCTCTCTCTCTCTCTCTCTCTCTCTCTCTCTCTCTCTCTCTCTCTCTCTCTATCTATATATATATATATATATATATATATATATATATATATATATATATATATATATATATATATATATATATATATATATATATATATATATATATATATATATATATATATATATATATATATATATATATATATATATATATATATATATATATATATATATATATATATATATATATATATATATATATATATATATATATATATATATATATATATATATATATATATATATATTAAACACTAGGATAATCCAATGATTACGTAGACCTACAATTGGCATCAAGAGCCATGGGATGATTGATTTGTTCTTGTGTTTGTTCTGATTGATTTTAGTGGGTTTTGATATAATCAAGCTCAAATCTTGAAAATTTTTGCGTTTTTGTGGTTTAAGTTTGTAGACAAATCGACTACATAGATGTGGTAGTGATTTGGGTTAATTGATTTGCTCAAAATCGCAAATTTTTTGGTTATTTGGGTGATTTTCAAGGTGTATTTTGAATATCAGTGGGTTCGATCGAATTAAAGTCAGATAAGGTATGTGTTATTCCAAAGTTGCTATTAGGGTTTTATTATTCCAAAGTGAGCTATATTTTTAATATTCCGAAGTTACCAATATTCACATTCCGAAGTCCTCTTTTAATTTATTCCGAAGTTAGCAATATTTGTAATATTGCGAAGTGAGCTATATTTGTAATATTCGGAAGTTAGCTTTACTACACATTCCGAAGACACATTCCAAAGTAACAATTGTTGGTTTATTCCGAAGTTACAATTGTTAATTTATTCCGAAGTTACAATGGTTAGTTTATTCCGAAGTTAATCATTTTATCTTCTGAATCCATATTATTTTATCTTCTGAATCCATCTTATTTTATCTTCTGAATTCATTTTTACTTTTTATCTTCGGAATCCATTTTACCTTTTTAACTTCTGAATTCATCTTCGTTTTTTATCTTCGGAATCCACCCTAGATTTATTTTTCCGAATCCAAAGACTCGACTCCAAAACCTTAACTCAACAACTTGAATTTAAAAAAAACCCGGTTCTTAGAACAAACCAAAAACATAAACACTCAGACTGACTCAAAACCTTTAACAAAGACTCAACTTAACAACTGACTTGAAAAGTCTTAAACACAACCCTTTCGACTCGACCACAACCTGACTCGACCAACCTCGACTCGACCAACAAATTGACTCGAAAAAAACTTTTCTCCAGACTGGAAAAACCTTTCTCAAGACGAGAAAAACAAAAAACACTGACCAACAATCGACTCACCACTCTCGACTGCCAAACAACCAAACACTCTCGATTAAAACCTAAACCAAGACTGACATCCAAACACACAGACTCGACTCGACACACCAAAAGACTCGAAAAACCTGCCTAGACTCAAAAACACAGACATACTCAAGATCTCCATCAAAAAAACATTTCGATCAAGGACTCACACAGAAAACATAAACAAACCTACCCGAGACCTTATCAAGATCTTACAGCCATTGTTTCTACTTGCAACGAAATGGATTAAGAAGTTTTTGTTACTTCGCTTTTTTGAATTTATCTTGAATCCTCAACCAGTTCCTCCTCTTTGTTTCGAAGATGGAATAGCAAGTCTGATGAGATAGGGTTCTAAGGTAAATTAGGTGTATGAAGAAATAAGAGTCTCCAGATTGCATATTAATTGGTGTTTTTCATTTGTAAGATCAAATCTTTGTGTTTAGATAAGATCAAACCGTTGTGTTTTTTATTTGGTGTTTTTCTAGAGGCTGCGTATTTTCATAGATATCAGGTGGAGCAGATAATATTTTTCGGTGGCTGCGTTGGAAAACATACGAAGGATTTGAGATGGAGGCGTAACTTTTAGTGTTTTGAGATTAGGTTTTGGTATGAGTTTGGTGGTTGTGCGATTTATATAAAGAATATAAAGAAGGCGGAGGAAACAAAGACAACATAGAGGCTTTGTTTTATTCTAGGATATAAATTAAGGTCGGTCTTTTATCATTGTTAGACTAATATGGTGACATTGGACATTTGACATCTGGTATATGTTTGTCAAGTGTGTGGTGACATAAGGTCAAGTGGTTTTTGTTTATCAACATTTTTTTGTTTAAAGTATAACCCAAAATTGTGTTTGGGTTTTGCTTATTTTTTTTGATTAAGTAAACGTGGGTGAATTGGTTTACGGGTATTATTTATTTTTCGAACGAAAGTGTTTATACGACAAAGAAAAAAAAAATCGGTCTAATAAGGAGTTGGACTTTAGACAAATTTCGAGGATTTCAAGCACCGGTTTTATCAACAATACCAAACAAGGATCCAAGAAATTTTCATCGAAATTCAATGGAATCGTTGAATTCGACATTTCAAGAGGGAGAACTGCAACACATGCAACTCAAAGAGATCAAATTGCATTAAAAAAACATTGGAAATCTTTCATGATCTCAAGACACATCTTGTAATTCTCTATCCTAACAACATGACCGAACTTCCAACCTCAGTTCAAATGTTCTTTGGCATAGTGGATAATTTCAAAGAGAAGATTTTCAATAATTTGGATGAGTTACGGTTGCAATTTGAAAGGGAGAATCTTCATGAGGTTAAAGCGAAGATATGTCTAGAAATCCTTCGCACACAGTTTAAGGAATTCTTTGCCTCAACAATGGTACCTCATTTTGATTATTCGGATCCAATCCTTCACCAGCTTTTCAACTTGCATACGGGCTGCCAAACTGAAACCTTTAGAAGTGGTTTACACAATCACATCAATATACTTGAGAAGTATATTGAGGTCAGGTTAGTTAATTACAACGAGATACGGTTGAAAAAAAGTCAGATTCAAACAATCAAGGAGTCGTCTAAACCATTGCATGCAACAATACCTCATGAACATGAGAAAGAAACACGCTTCAAGCTGTCGTCAAAAGATGACCAGATCTGCCCGGTGCAAGAAATGGGTGCCATTTTGGTCGTCACGGTAAACAAGAGCATGGAATCGGGAGGAAAGCATGATACAAGCAGCATGTCAGGGAATGATACAGACATCTCTTATAATGACACCATACCCGCATATAACGAAGAGCCTACAAATACGGTACAACGGAATGTGGTATATGATGTCTATGCCGATGAACTACCGCATGTTGAGCATTCTGAACCTAATTATAACAAACATGGGATGGAAAAGGGTGATAGTTTTACCATTTCAGATTCATCCGATGTGAGTCATAATGGGGGAGAGATTGTTTAGAATGCTATAGTACATCATGATAAATTGCTTTATGACTGCTTCGTTAACTGATTCCGATTCCAAGATTAAAGAGCTTGAAACGATCATATCTCAGCAATCAAAAGATCTTGAGGATGCCAAAATAGAATTTTCTAAGAGAACTGACAAGTTTAAAACATATTTTGAAAAACCTAAAAAGTCAAACGTTGTTCTTAAATGAAAATTGGATCAAAAAGTTCTAGATTCTAAAGTTAAAAAGGATAATCTTTTGAAACAAATTAAGTTGCAAGAATCTAAATTGGCATCCCAAGATAAATTTCTCAAAGAGAATGAGAATTTAAAGGCTCAAGTTCAGGAAAAGGTTTTTGCAATTGCGGCTCTAAAAAACGTGTTGAGGAAAACTAAAGGAACTAATGTGGAAAGTAAGCTTAAAAACATCAATCTTGGGGAAACCGCCTCAAAATCAGTCTGTTAGACAACCAACTGCATTTAGATCCTAGCGACCAAAATCCTCGAGACCGTGGTTTGCCTCCCAAGTTGATATGGTTCATCTCTCTAGACCAGTCACTCCACCAACTAGGGCCTATGTGACTAGAACAACTTTTGCAAGACCAAATCACATGATTGCATCTAGCCTCCCTAAGAATAGTTCAAAGAATACGTCTAGAACTAGTTCAAATAATGTGCGCCATAATTTTGGTCTAAGGGAAGCTATTCAAAAGACACAAGTAAGGGATAGGAATTTAAAACCTAGTCAAATTCCTTCTAGATTACCCAACACTGCTAACCATAGCATGTCATATACTAGAAGCATCAATCAATCATCTAGGAACTCTAGATCTACTAGGACATTAAATATGCTACTTGTAAAACATGTAGGAAATGTGTCTTTAAGGCAAATCATGACTCTTGTGTCAAGAAATTCCTTCATGAGGTGAACTCCCATGCTAGAATTAAATCCCAGTGGCTAGCTAAAATCAAACCCATCCATAAAGTTTGGCGCCCCACTGGTAGAACTTTCACTCTTGTATGATACGAGTGCCCTTTAACTAGGATAGTCTCCGATTCTACTAAGACTAATAGGGAGGAAACTGAAAAGGATGATACATCACTTAAGCCTGAACTTAAGGTATTCTATAAAAGCAAACGTTTGCCAACTAAGACAAGTGCATCATCTCCTCAGGTTACCTCTGGCACAAGAAAAGAAAACTGTGAATTTCCATATGGTTCTAAGATGGATATCGCTAATCCATGTCAAAGCATACAAACTCCTAATGAGAATGCAGGTACCAAAGTCAAGGATAAACAAAAACAAACCGGTCCAATCTTTGTATACCGTTCAACTAAGGACACTCATAGAGTTTGGTTATTAAATAAGTAGATATCAGATAAACAAGTGTCTTAGGGGGTTTATAGTTAAGCTTACAATGTAAATGGCTCATCGTTAAATATCAGACGATGATCCGATCTTCAAATAAAGGAAAGTTTATCGCCGATGATAAACTTATCCTCATAAACGAGAAATTAAATTTTCTCGGACACGAGCTATTAATAAAACTATTCAAAAGTTTTAAGCTCATGTACATGGCTCATTGTTACATATCAGATGATGACCCGATCTTCAAATAAAGGAAAGTTTATCGCCGATGATAAACTTATCCTCACAAAAGAGAAATTAAATTTTCTCGGACACGAGCTATTATTAAAACTATTCAAAAGTTTTGAGCTCGTGTACATGGCTCATTGTTAAATATCAGACGATGACCCGGTCTTCAAATAAAGGAAAGTTTATCGCCGATGATAAACTTATCCTCACAAACGAGAAATTAAATTTTCTCGGACATGAGCTATTATTAAAACTATTCAAAAGTTTTAAGCTCATGTACATGGCTCATTGTTAAATGACAGATAATGACCCGGACTTCAAATAAAGGGAAGTTTATCTATGTAACGATAACTTACCCTCAAAACGAGAAATTAAATTTTCTCGGACACGAGCTTACATTAAAACTATTCAAAGGTTTTAAACTCGTGTATATGGCTTACAGTTGGATCACAAATTGTAACCCGAGCATCAAAGAAAGGAAAGTTTATCGCCGATGATAAACTTATCCTCACAACGAGAAATTAATTTTTTTCAGGCATGAGCTTATATTAAAAACATTCGAAGTTTTTAAGCTCATGCACAACGGTTTGCAGTCACATGACAGATTGTAACCCGAGCTTCAAAGAAAGGAAAGTTTATCGTCGATGATAAACTTATCCTCATTAACGAGAAATTAAATTTTCTCGGACACGAGCTTACATTAAAACTATTCAAAGGTTTTTAAGCTCGGGTATATGGTGTATAATCACATTTCAGGTTATGCCCCAGACTTCAACAAAAGGAAAGTTTATCGCCGATGATAACTTATCCTTACAACGAGAAGTTAATTTTGCTCGGGCATGAGCTAATATTAAAAACATTCGAAGTTTTTAAGCTCATGCACAATGACTTACAGTTATATTAGACTGTAACTAGGACTTCAATTTTAGGAAAGTTTATCATTAATGATAACTTATCCTCGTAACAGAAAATTAATTTTTCTCGGTCATGAGCTTGTATTAAAACATTCCAAGTTTTAAGCTCATAAAGGAAAGTGAATCTTTTAAATAAGAGAACTTTTCTTCATAATAAGAAATTCACCTTTCTCGGTCACGAGCTTTACGTTAAAACATTCAAAAGATTTCAAGCTCATGAACACGACTTCTAAGTAAATGTCAGCTTAGAACTCGTTCTTCGGTTAAAAGTAAAGTTTAGCGCCGATGATAAACTTATCCTCACAATGGGAAGTTTAGAACTTCTCGGATTTGAGCTCGTTTCGTAAGATATTCAAAATCTTAAGCTCAAGTAATTGGTTTTCAAAACCGTTGAACATAATTTTTCATGGATTCTTCAAAGGGTTTTTTCTAAATCATTTGAAATTTTGTGTTCAAAATGTTTTGATAAAAAGAGCATGTCTTTTGGAATCGATAATATTTACAATCCTAGAAATGTCATTCAATAATGACACGGGGTTGTAAATAAAGTTCGAGCAAAATTTTAAATGATTTAAAACATGCTCAATATGGTTTGCTATTATTTCAAATAGTAACTCTCTTTTTATATTAAAGTCAAGCATTTCACCAGAAAGATTTGACTCAACAACTTGAATTAATTTTCTCGGGCATGGTTTATTTTATAACCATGTAAGGGATTGTGTTTACGTAATAACACAATCTAACACAAATATATGTACGCTTCAGTGCATTTATTTGTTAAGACGAGAGAAATCTTGTTTTTATGAAGTTATCATCTCCACAATCCGCAGCAATTTACAATTGATATCTACATACTCGACGATGCGACTACTCAAACAGCGACTACAACTCTTTCAATAGAACATGGGTCAACAATTGAGGGGGAGCAATTTTCTAGTATTCAGAATCTATCATGCCGAAAGTGCCAAGTTCACAAATTGGTGTCAAGACAACGATATCAATCGTACACATGGTGTCAAGAGATAACTTCAGACGTGAAGAGGCGACCAACATTCGTGAACAAGAACCATGTGATTCTATCATATTGTTAATGCAAGTGATGCCTAAAAACATTATTAGCGTTAACAAATCTTTCTTAGTTTTGATCACAACAACCCATACAACACATTTAGTGTAAAACACAAAATGAATTATTTAACTAACACTATCATCAAGGTAATAATCATATCACTAACCTTCTTAATCATACTTAGTGATCATCAAAATGATTATCCTTAAAACTCACTTTTGTTAATATGACAAAAGACTTTTTAATAAACTTTCCTTTTTAGAAAATGTTTTATTAAAATGGAAAATGAAAATTTGAAAATAGCATATTCCAAATGCTGTTAGAATATCCTTTGAAGGTTTCAAATAACTCAGATATTCCCACCCCACTAAAAGACAAAAAACGGAGCGGAGTCTAGTGGCGGTACCTTAAGTACCTACGCGGTACCTTAGCGATATGGTACCGCGGGGTGAGATAAGGTACCGCGCACAGCTAGCCGTTATAGATCCGTTATACTTTGTCTCCTTTAAATAGTGGGTCAAATCTCATTTTCCAGCAAGCCTCTTGGACGTTTTTCTCAGCCCTCTTTCTATTTTCTATAGCATAATCATTAGTAAATGATCACTTAAATTGTTAAGGATGTTTACATATGATTATCCTCTTGATCCCCTCCTTTACCTTGTCCAATGAGAAGATCACTCACTCACTAGTGTTGTGATAAAGATGAATCTATGAGCTAGTCATATTCATCATGATACCCTTTTTGTTTTAGGTCAATCCAATGTATTTATGAATACTTGGACTAGTTGTGTTCATCCAAGTTTTGTGGATACTTGGATTTGTTGTGTACATCCATTGCATATGTGTTTGCTTGGATTTGTGTTGTGTAAATCCAAGCTACATGTGTGTACTTGGATAAGTCTAGTTGAGTTGTAATATATTTGATTAGAAGTTCTCACTAAACTATAAAGTGATGTGGTTGTGTCTTGTAAGTTCTCACTAAACATAAAAGTGATTAGTAGTTGTGTTGTGTGAAGTTCTCACTTAGCTTCAAAGTGAAGAGTCGTGAAGATTGGTTCTAGCTTTCGATTAGAACTCGACATCTAGCCTTGTGTCGTAAAATGGTGAAATATGAAACGTCGTGAAGATTGGTTCTACCTTAAGATTAGAACCCGACATCTAGCCTTGTGTCGTTAAATTGTGAAGTAGGCAACGTCGTGTAGATTGGTCCTAGCTAAAGATTAGGTCTCGACATTTAGCTTAGTGTCGGAAAATAATGTAAGCAACGATGTAAGGTTTTCTCCGCCGAGAAGGGAGCTTGTGGATATAGTGGAAATCTCGAGTAGGTGTACTCGAGGAGTGGAGTAGAAACGAGGATAGAGCCTCGTTGTCGAACCAGTATAAATCTTGGTGTCTTCCCACTAGGTTGTCTCCTTCCTTACTCTTTACTTATTTCATTGTCATTATACATACCTATTATCTTTTCTAGTGCATTTGAATTGAACCTAATCATTAGGCAACTTAGCCTCAAGTAAAAGATAGTTTTGATACAAACCAAATTGAAAGTAATTTTAATTTGGTCACCAATCGAAGAGAAACTATTCAACCCCCCCCCCCCCCTTCTAGTTTCTACAATTGGTATCAGAGCGATGGTCACTCAAGATCTTTAAAGTATATTGTACTTTGAAACTTGGATCGATCCATTGTCTCCTCAAATTAGAAGGTCTAGTTGTACTAAAGTTTCTCTTTGGTCAAAACTATGTTTTCTTTGAAAATAGGTCTTTTAATTGATAATATTGCATCCCACTTAAGATTAGTAGCCTTTATGCATTTTAGATATACTCTTGAAATGTATCTACTAGTTTGCATCTTGCTTTGTGTAGGTACTCATGAAGATCAATCACTTAATTGGTTGTGGATTGAGTTACTTGCACTTGTAGAAGAATCATCTTCATTGATCTTTAACATCTTTGAATGATGATACCAAGATAATTGGGAATGATACTAGTCCTTGAATACTTAGTACTCATCATAGTCATTGATTGGGCATAGCACTTATTCCTTCATGGATTGCTCTTTGTGGCCAAGGTACGCTTTCGTTCTTCCACACGCCCTTTGATCATTCTTTTGATAATTACTTGACTATGTGCTTGTTCTCGGCATCCTTGCCTTGACATTTATTTGTGGTTTGTGTTTCTTTTCTTTTAACCTCTCAAACCTTCATTGCTTGGATACTTGACTCACTATGGTGATGTAGAGTGAGTTAGTAGAAGCTTAAAGTATCAAACATGATTTCCATGGTTTGCACCCATACGGTTAGTAGGCCCTTTGTGGGAGAGAAAGTGAATTAATACCTTTCTCATATTTTGGTTTAAACTAAGACTATTATTGAAAGTGATATTAGTCTATACTTGAATAATTGCTTTGTGCTTATTCATTACCAAAGCCATTTAACGTTTCGCCGGAAAGGCACGTCTTAAACCACTATATATGACACAAGCTCTTCGTTACAACTATTTGAAGATTGTCATTAATCCCTTGAGCATTGGTCCTAGTCTTGATTCACTTCCCTTGACTTCTCTCCACTTAGTCGTTTTGCTACGAGTAGTCGTTTGTCCGTTTCAGTTCTTTTCGATCTTGATTTAACTCGTAATCCTTCGTTAAGGCATATTGCTTAGTGTTATGATGATCAAATGATATTCTAAAAGGCTCATGATTTAATCTTAAGTATTTTAGGAAAAACTGGATTTTCAAAACTTGGCGTTTTTCATAGATAAAAACCTGCCTCTGTAGGCGGTTCCCTATCTCTGCGGCTCAAACCCGCGGTTCCTTATCGATAAGGTACCGCGGGCAGTAAGTCTTGTTAGAGCGCCAGTTTGAATATTTTATTTATTTTCAAACCACTATCTCTCTCTCCCAAAAACACACAGCGACGGTTTTTTTGCTTTTCCACCATTGTTGAAGCTTCCAAAACCTTCAGTCACTCAAATAAATTGATTCCAAGTTGTGGGTTTCACTCATCCTTCATCTAACATCAATTAATTGTAAGTATTTTCTTTCAATATCATCTATTTTGTTCTAGGGTTCATCCTTTCATAATTGGGGATTTTTAAAATTGAAATTGAATTAAAACCTTAATAGGAATGTGGGTTGACATGGTTATTTTACTATGATTCCTTAGGTTGATATTCATTAAGATTTCACTAAAACCCACTTGTAGAACAAATCCGAATTTAGGCTAAATGATTTTGGTTGAATGATGGATTTGAGATGAACCCATGAATAAGTAGGTAATGACATTGTTAATGCTTACCTAAAAACCTTGTTTTGAAAAAACAATGTTCTAATCCATTGTTGATCTAACATAGATCATGTGTTCTTGGTTAATGATGGAATAGACATATTGTAAACATGAAAATCATATGGATTCAATCCCATGTTTGTCAAGAAATTGATATAACACATTTTCATTTTTTCGTTTTCCTTTTTGATTTTCATATGAGTGATTGGAAATATTTTTGTTTGTATTTAGGTACTTAATCATGCCTTCTCAATATCAACAAGATCATAAATACACTAGACAATACATGCCAAACCTCTCCCAAACCTATGCTTCCCCCAACTTCAAAACGCTTTTCCATCCCTTTCCACTCGTTGTTTCCATGAGGGTAGAGTCGTTGACAAGGAAATAACGGGTTATGACTATATCCAATCTATGTTTGAGCTTTCGAGGTTTGATTGCTTCCTCAACATAGAAGAAGATATTTACCCCTTATTCCTTCTTGAATTCTTTAGCACCTACTCCATGCTTGAATACAATGGAGAAATCTTCATTCGTTTCGTGTTGAATGATCAATTGATTCAATACTCCCTCGAAAACTTTGGTAAAATTCTCGGTGTGCCATATGAAGGCACTTGTCGTTTTACGGATAAATGGAGACTTGATGCTCTCTCAAAATCCTTCGATAAACCTCCAAATGACCTCACCGAAATTGATCTAGAGTTCATCCTTGACATCATCTCGAAAGAGCGTGATGGAAACATTGTGAGAAGCCTTCATTCAAATGTACGAAATGTGAATCGATATGAAGTGCTCTCTAGCGACCTTAAGGATTTTATGGTCCAATGGGCCAATATCCTTAGGGAGAATGTCTTTTGTCTTGGTGGAAACCGAGATCATATCCCGGCGTGTATGGTGCATATGTTGAGTTGCATCTTTACATCCACCAAGTACAACTTGGCATTCTATATCACTCGACGAATCAATTATGCCCTTTCGAAGCCCAAGACAAACCTTCTCTATGCTATGCTTCTAACTCGCCTTTTCAGAAGTGTTGCTCATGATTTTCCCCACCTTGATCTTTCTCGCTTCTACCCGGTTCATCGGGTTATGTTGCCTATTCAAGAGGCATATGCAAGAAAGACAAGAAGTGATCGAGGATCGAGAAAATCTGATCATCAAGAGATGGATGATGAGGACATGGACATGCCAACAAGTGATGGTGATGGCATAGGTACTAGTTCTCATTTCCACCCTTCGAGTAATTCCCATCCATCCTCAAACCCATTCGAGGATGAATTTGAAGACTTAGCTCCTCCTCCTCATCATTCTAGTGAAGTACCGGAAGATCTCAATATGGAGCATCTTTACCGTGAAAACCTTAGAACTCGAGGGGAATTGCACGAACACCGGGTTGAATCAAGAAAAGGTTTCAAGTTCTTGGGGAATATGATCAAGGGATTGGGGAAAAAGAGAAGGTGAAAGTTTTGAAGTATTTCAAAGAATACATGTTGGTAAACATGTAATGTTGAACACTTTTATTTTATCTTGGATGTGTATTAACTTATGATTGCATGTTTGAATTATCATTTATCTTGATCCTTAATGTTAATTATGCCATCATGATTGTGTTTTACATAGCTTTGTGCATGCCTTATGATAGTTAGCTTATTAGATTATGATCTGTAGTTAACTTTGGCTTGTGTATCTTTTGGGAAAAATCTGGGTTTATCAAAATTTGGGATGGAAATTTTTGAAAACCCTCTGGTCGCGGTTCCATATCGACCCGTGGTTCCTTATCGATAAGGTACCGCCGGTCCTAGATAAGGAACCGCCAGTCACTGTGCACGACAGAATCTTTGCTTTACACTGTTTTCTTAAATCTGTGTAAACCTTGCATGATTTTCAGTAATAAACTGCACATTTCCTAAACTAGGTTACCTAAATTCATTATTTACCTAAAATGATTTTAACCCATTACTAGTTTGGATCATCCCCTCACCCATTTAAACCCACCTTGTTTGCCATGTTCTTCACACATCAAACATACTTCCCTAAACCTTAAACCACCCTAATCAACAATGGTGTGTACCAAAACCTCAAACACTTCCAAGACCTCCACCCCAAGGAAAACACTCAAAATAAGGATTAAGGTAGCTAAGCCTAACTCCTCACCTTTCCACACACCTAAGAATGAGATGGCTCCTATCCTCATTTCTTCATCACCTTCCCCACCTTTTGCACCATGCAAGACATCATCCACCCATTGTACTAACCACTCCATTGGTTCTACCTCCTCTTCATTCAACTCAAGAATGAATGAGCTCTCTTCACCCTTCACTCCAAGTGCACCCTTGGAAGTGACCACACAACCCCAACCAATCCAAAGCATTCCTTTTGTGAATGACTTTGATGACACTTTGGTAACTTTACCATTTATCCCTCACAACTCACCCATTTCACCAACCTTGGAGAATTTACCTCCACACTCACCCATTTCCCCTTTAGGGAACATGCCTCCACTCTCACCAACATCACCCTTGGAGAACATGCCTCCTCCACCTCCACCCAACTCAAAAATCCCAATTTTAGGTGTTCCACTTTCCCTCCTTTTGGGTGATCCATACTATGGGTTTCAACAAACTCATGGTCCTAGTTGTCCATGTTGTCTTTACAACCACTACATCATCCATAACCTTAGGATGGACATGTATGGGCTACATAGGAGGTTGCAAGAATTCTTGCTTGCCTTGTTCTCCATACCTCCTCCTAGGAGATGAATGATGGAGTTTTTCTAATAAGAGTTTTCAAAACCAAGCCAAAGAAAACTACTTATCTAGATTTAATGTTAAGCTAGCTATGTATTAGTTAGTTTTTATTTGTCTTTGTACTTGCTTCCTTAATGAATGTTTCATGTTGTTGACTTATGGATTTAGCTTTGTGTGTTTCTATCCTTTTGTGCACACTAATCAACTTTAATTTGAAATTAAAATTGAACCTAAATCTATCACAACCTCTAAACTTGACTAAAATTGGTTCAAAATGATATCTAAATTATTTTGTCACCCTTTGTCAAGACATTCTTTGTGAATGTGTTGCTTTATGCAACCCTAGCATATTTTGGTGCTAATAGAGGTAAAATTCCAAGATTTGCAACTTTTTGAAAAAGTCTTAGTTTTTCCCAAAACCCAGGAAAAACATGGTTTCAAGTCCACTGGACGCGGTTCCTTAAAGTCCCGTGGTTCCTTAGCGATATGGAACCGCCGGTCCCTATAAGGTACCGCGGACAGTAAGTAGCTTTTGACGAATTTTTGGTCAAAACTTTTAAAACCCTATACCCTGTCAAGATTCCTTGTTTACTCAAATTGACTAAACATTCCTTGACACTACACATTTTGTATTCAAATTCTTACCTTGATTACATTTTACTTATACCCCAACCTTGAGATTTCATTCTCACACCTTCCCAACCTTGAGAATTCATTCTCACACAACCTTGAGATTTTATTCTCACACCTTCCCAAACCTTGAGAATTTATTCTCACATAACCTTGAGATATCATTCTCACACTCTCATAATGCCTAACTCCTACATTCCCAACCTTGACATTTCTTTGTCACAACCCCACTCACCCAAAGCTTCCTCATCCAAGCTTTCAAAGAAACCGAAAATCTCGGTTCGACCTATTTGGGTTAAGAAGAATGAACCATCTTCGTCCAAACCACCCAAAAACCCTACCTTCTCTCCAATCAAGTATTGGAATGAGACTTATACCATAAACCCCATCACCGGAGCTAAAGAAAATGTTCCACCACCACCACAATCCTTCAATACCCCTCAACTCAATGACCTTTCAACCTTCCCAAACCTCACAAGGCATTGTGAAAACACTCCCAAACCCATTACCCCACCACCACCAAACCCTAAGTTTGATGCCATACCCCCATCAAACGATTTTGTGTTGCATCATGGATCCTCGTGTGATTGTTGCCGATTTCAAAAAATTGAACTTGCTCATGTGTATGAGAAGTTAAATTTTCTTGAATTCCTCCTCACTCGACCTCCTATTCAAGTTTTCGTTCCGATGGACAAAACTTCGAATGATGCATCGTCGTCTTTTTAGTTTTTTTTTGCAATCTTGGAAAATATCACTATTAGACTAGCTTATGCTTAGTGGTTTATTTTCCATATTTATTGCTTTTAGATACTCATATTGTGTGTATGACTATCTTCTTTGTTGTGTCTTTTTCCTTTATGTAACCTTTGTGTTATTTGTGTGCTATTTCATTAGTTCTATTTTGAGTTGATCTTGGTTAATTTTTACAATTGCTTATGGGTGATTCCATCAATTCTAAGATTTAACCCATTGACAAGCTTATCATCTTCATTGGATTGAAGTTTGATTTTGTCAATTACCTCTTTGGACATACTTAGCAAAATACATACTTCTAATTTGAGATTTCTTCTCTTTCTCCCTCTCAAGTTACTTAGTAGGTAGTGATCATATATACATTGGTGTTTCTTTCCTTTCTACTAACCTTTGTGTAGCATGTCACCTTAGCTCACAAACTTGGTGCCCCAAGCAAGGGGGAGCAACCACCAAGGGGGAGCTACTAGCAAAGTTCGATGATCTTCAAAGACTTGTGCTAACCTTTTTGCTACGACAAAGGGGGATAAATGATAGTGATAAACTAGTTAATAATTCCATATTTTGTGTTTCTACGTAAATGAGTTTATCGTTTGTCGTAATCAAAAAAGGGGAGATTCTTAATGCAAGTGATGCCTAAAAACATTATTAGTGTTAACTAATCTTTCTTAGTTTTGATCACAACAAACCATACAACACATTTAGTGTAAAACACAAAATGAATTATTTAACTAACACTATCATCAAGGTAATAATCATATCACTAACCTTTCTTAACCATACTTAGTGATCATCAAATGATTATCCTTAAAACTCACTTTTGTTAATATGACAAAAGACTTTTTAATAAACTTTCTTTTTTAGAAAATGTTTTATTAAAATGGAAAATGAAAATTTGAAAATAGCATATTCCAAATGCTGTTAGAATATCCTTTGAAGGTTTCAAATACCTCAGATATTCCCACCCCACTAAAAGACAAAAAACGGAGCGGAGTCTAGTGGCGGTACCTTAAGTACCTACGCGGTACCTTAGCGATATGGTCCCGCGGGGTGAGATAAGGTAACCGCGCATAGCTAGCCGTTATAGATCCGTTATACTTTGTCTCCTTTAAATAGTGGGTCAAATCTCATTTTCCAGCAAGCCTCTTGGACGTTTTTCTCAGCCCTCTTTCTATTTTCTATAGCATAATCATTAGTAAATGATCACTTAAATTGTTAAGGATGTTTACATATGATTATCCTCTTGATCCCCTCCTTTACCTTGTCCAATGAGAAGATCACTCACTCACTAGTGTTGTGATAAAGATGAATCTATGAGCTAGTCATATTCATCATGATACCCTTTTTGTTTTAGGTCAATCCAATGTATTTATGAATACTTGGACTAGTTGTGTTCATCCAAGTTTTGTGGATACTTGGATTTGTTGCGTACATCCATTGCATATGTGTTTGCTTGGATTTGTGTTGTGTAAATCCAAGCTACATGTGTGTACTTGGATAAGTCTAGTTGAGTTGTAATAGATTTGATTAGAAGTTCTCACTAAACTATAAAGTGATGTGGTTGTGTCTTGTAAGTTCTCACTAAACTTAAAAGTGATTAGTAGTTGTGTTGTGTGAAGTTCTCACTTAGCTTCAAAGTGAAGAGTCGTGAAGATTGGTTCTAGCTTTCGATTAGAACTCGACATCTAGCCTTGTGTCGTAAAATGGTGAAATAGGAAACGTCGTGAAGATTGGTTCTACCTTAAGATTAGAACCCGACATCTAGCCTTGTGTCGTTAAATTGTGAAGTAAGCAACGTCGTGTAGATTGGTCCTAGCTAAAGATTAGGTCTCGACATTTAGCTTAGTGTCGGAAAATAATGTAAGCAACGATGTAAGGTTTTCTCCGCCGAGAAGGGAGCTTGTGGATATAGTGGAAATCTCGAGTAGGTGTACTCGAGGAGTGGAGTAGAAACGAGGATAGAGCCTCGTTGTCGAACCACTATAAATCTTGGTGTCTTCCCACTAGGTTGTCTCCTTCCTTAATCTTTACTTATTTCATTGTCATTATACATACCTATTATCTTTGCTAGTGCATTTGAATTGAACCTAATCATTAGGCAACTTAGCCTCAAGTAAAAGATAGTTTTGATACAAACCAAATTGAAAGTAATTTTAATTTGGTCACCAATCGAAGAGAAACTATTCAACCCCCCCCCCCCTTAGAGTTTCTACACATATGATGTTCTCATCATTCAGGTCCAACCTCTTAAATTATCAATCTTGTGAATACATTATCATATATGATCTTTGCACGTGATAAATACCTTACACTTGTGTTTAAAAGGTATTTTGTTTATGTTTCAAGTACACCCTCATTAATTTGAGAGGGAGCTTGGGTAAATCATGAAGATAATTGGATTTGCATTTTTCTTCCCAATTTTTCTTAAAATGTTATTAAATCAATTGATATTAAAAAACATCGATTGGGTTAATATTTTTAATATGGGGGAGAAAATGTGATTTAATATGGGAAATGATTAAATCACAAATGGTTTGACTTAACGTGATAGCTCATCCCGACATGTGCGAAATATTTTCGGATATCGTGGCATATGTTAAAGGGGAGTAAAATGGATTTGGATATCAAAATGGATTTCATGGTGACATACAATTACCCAAAACATCTCTATTCACGATGGTGAAGATTGTGGTGACATAAGGATGGTAGGATAGGTTAAAGTCCAATGATTCTTCTAGAATCGGAGGAATCTTCCAAAGGACATTCCATAGCTAGAAATAGTAGTCCTTAGGAAAGATGGAGAAAAATTATGAACATAGCTGAATGCCGACCAATTACTTAAGTTAGCACTGGAACAATCACAACAAGGTGCTAGTTATGACGTATTGGTAAGCATTGAAGGGGTTGAAGAATTAAAAAGAATTGTAATGATAAAGGGTGAAAAGAAAGAAGCCCTCCTTACAACCTTAGGCAAAAACGGGTCAACACATATACTATTGAGATCATTTTTAAGGATGCTCGATATTGAAGATAGACATCATGGACCCAGTGATGCAATGGACAACCCATCCCATTTAACTCATATATCTCTTAAAAGGTATCTGTTTTATTCACACGGAGACAACGCATTATCTATCGATTTATTCACTCCGAATATATTGATATTGAAAAGGTGGCACCCCTCTCCAGCCTCTGGTCACTAAAAATTGAAAATGCATGATCGAGTCTAGAGCCATTTGAGATCATCAAATATCTCATTAGGACACACTTTCATAATTCCTTGCTTCTTCACACATTGTGAAAAGTAAGAAAGATCTTAAGAGTCCTACGCAAAATCTTCTTGATCTTGCATGAACATCCGAGTAATACGAAAGTATTTACAATGAAGATGGAAATCCTTCTTGAGCGAATATCAAAAAGCTCATGGTAGGTAAGTGGTGCGATTCTTTATGAATCAAACTTGTGATAACTGGAAAGCAACAGTGGTTTAATTCTTAACTGAACTTAAACACGTTCCAGGCCTTTACGTAATATCTTAGTGATCTTGCCAGAACACTCAGAGTGACACTCTATTGTGTTCACAGTGATGAGTGGAAATCCTTCTAGTATTAACATCAAACAGCACTTGGTAGGTAACTTGAAAGATTCTATATGAATCAAGCTCGTGACAACTAGAAAGCAACGATGGTACGATTTTTAATGAATCAAACTTGTTCCTGGAATCAGATTTGACGGATTCAATCATGCGGATAATTTTATCCAAATGATTCACTCTTTATGTTCGCAGTCAGCTTTGGACGGTCGAATAAAGAGAACGTGTTTACCCGCGAAATCTTGTATAGGAGGTTCTTAACTGAAACTACCTGTCACAAGTACGACATTTAATATCGTCCAACGGTCTTCACCGACCGGAGGTAAAATGCTCCCTAGTTAGGTTGAAATGTTTAAAGCCATTTCATCCGTGTCTATGTTTTGTTGCTAATTGTCTTATGCAACGTAACAAGAAGGTGGCATTGCGGTATCCGAGAAAAAGTCATCCACGCATGCTTATACTTTATGCATTTAATACTTCAACAAATTCAAGAAAGCCTAAAAGTAAAGTCTTCCGCTGTATCAAACTCTGAAGCTTTCAAGAATTTATAAAGGTGTAACTATGTGGAACATGAAGTCACGAGGGGGAAAATTTCACAAGTGATGAATGCACAAGGTCAAGGAAAGGAAACATGCTCAAGACTAAAGTCAAAGATCTCATCAGCATATTCACAAGAACAAGATCGAAGACTCAAGCATAGTATGCTAGGTTTAAGATTTTGTAAAATGATGTGACCTCCCTTTGGGGGAGATTGTTGGAAATACGTTTTCCAAAGAAAGTCTCTATCACATCATTATTAGCATAGCTAGCTAAAGATCACGAGCTATAGACTAGTTAGGACTTTGTAAATTGGAGTGACCTCCCTTAGTTGGAGATTGTTGGAAATACGTTTTTATGTATTTAGAAAGGATCGGTCACTCCAACGATATATATGTAGTATGGGCTCGTGATCTAGTTATGTAACAATATAACCCATCAAGCCCACATGTAGGGTGGGCTGTATATACCCCCTCCTAGCATGTTAGGAGGGATTGGTTCACAATTTCATTATCAATCATACATCTTCTCTATCATTCTCTCCTTTCTCTCCTAACTTTCTCTCTCTAGTTCTTCATCTCTCTCCCTCTCTTTAGATCATTACAACGCATAGACAATCCAAGGATTTTGTGGACCTACACCTACTATGTTAGATTATGAAGTAGATTTGGATAAGGACAAAGGGTTTTCAACTACAGTGAAGCCTACTCTTGTTACAGCTGGTGATATTGAAGAGGCCTCGGTAGGTGTTGAGTTGCGGGATGAACAGGCTGATGTAGTTATCGCTGCTAGTGAGTCGCTGTAGGTCCACGTTTTCTTATGATTGTACAAGTGTTGTTATAATATAAAGAGAAGGAGGGAGATGAAGAACTAGAGAGAGAAAGGAGAGAATTAGAGAGAAAGAAGTATGATTAATGAAATATGAATCAACAACTACCCTTCCTAACATGCTAGGAAGGGTATATATAGCCCACCCTACATGTGGGATTTATGGGTTATACTTACATAACTAGATCACGAGCCCAATCTATGTATATATCATTAGAGTGACCGATCCTTTCTAAATACGTAAAAACGTATTTCCAACAATATCCCCCTAAGGGAGGCCACTCCAAGTTACAATGTCCTAAATATTCTATAGCTCGTGATCTATGCTAACAATAATGTGACCGAGACTTTCTTTGGAAAAATGTATTCAAACAATCTCCCCTAAGGGAGGTCACACCATTTTACAAAATCTTAAACCTAACATAATATGCTTGAGTCTTCGATCTTGTTCTTGTGAATATGTTGATGAGATCTTTGAATTTAGTCTTGAGCATGTTTCCTTTCCTTGACCTTGTGCATTCATCACTTGTGATATTCGCCTCCTCGTGACTTCATGTTCCACATACTTATACCTTTATAACTCTTGAAAGCTTTAGAGTTTGATACAACGGAAGACTTAACATTTAGGTTTTCTTGAATTTGTTGAAGTATTAAGTGCATAGAGTATAAGCATGTGTTGACGACTTCTTCTGGATTGTACACCGCAATGCCACCTTCTTGTTACGCTGCATAAAACAGTTAGTAACAAAACATATACACGGATGAAATGGCCTTGAACATTTCGTTCTAATTTGGTAGCATTTTACCTCCGGTCGGTGAAGACCGTTGGACAATATTAAATATCGTACTTATGGCAGGTAGTTTCAATTAAGAACCTCCTTGACAAGATTTTGCGGGTAAACCCGTTCTATTTACTGGACCGTCCAAAGCTAACTGCGAACATAAAGAATGAATCATTTGGATAAGATTATCCGTATGACTTGAAGCCGTCAATTCATGTTCCTGGAACAAGTGAAGTTCAATTAAGAACCACTTCATCGTTGCTTTCTAGTTGTCACGAGCTTGATTCATACAGAATCTTGCTAATTACCTACCAAGTGTTGTTTGATGTTAACACTAGAAGGATTTCCATTCATCACTGTGAACGCTATAGAGTGTCACTCTGAGTATTTTTGCAAGATCACTAAGATATTGCGTAGAGGCCTAGAACGTGTTTAAGTTCAATTAAGAATTAAACCACTGTTGCTTTCCAGTTACCACATTCATAAAGAATCGCACAAGTCATCTACCATGAGCTTTATGATATTCGCTCAAGAAGGATTTCCATCTTCATTGTAAATACTTTTGGATTACTTGGATGTTCAGGCAAGATCATGAAGATTTTGCGTAGGACTCATAAGATCTTTCTTACTTTTCACAGTGTGTGAAGAAGCAAGGAATTATGAAAGTGTGTCCTAATGAGATTATTAATGATCTCAAATGGCTCTAGACTCGATCGTGCATTTTGGATTTTTAGTGATCGGAGGCTGGAGAGGAGTGCCACCATTTCAATACCAATTTATTCGGAGTGAATAAATCAACAGATAATGCGTTGTCTCCGTGTGATTAAAGCAAATATCTTTTAAGAGATATCTGAGTTAGTTGGGTTGGGTTGTGCATTGCATCACTGGGTCCATGATGTCTTATCTTCAATATTAAGCATCATTAAAAATGATCTCAATAGCATATGTATTGACTCGGTTTCTGCCTAAGTTGTAAGGATGGTTTCTTTCTTTAGACCCTTTATCACTACAATTCTTTTTCATTCTTCAATCCCTTCAATGCTTACCAATACGTCATAACTAGAACCTTGTTGTGATTGTTCCAGTGCTAACTTAAGTACTTGGTCGGCATTCAGCTACGTTCACAATTTTTCTCCATCTTTCCTAAGGACTACTATTTCTAGCTATGGAATGTCCTTGGGAAGATTCCTCCAGTTCTGGAAGAATCATTGGACTTAACCTATCATACCATCCTTATGTCACCACAATCTTCACCGTCGTGAATAGAGATGATTTGGGTAAGTGTATGTCACCATAAAATCCATTTTGATATCCAAATCCATTTTGCTCCCCCTTAACATATGCCACGATATCCGAAAACATTTCGCACATGTCGGGATGAGCTATCACGTTAAGTCAAACCATTTGTGATTAATCATTTCCCATATTAAATCACATTTTCTCCCCCATATTAAAAATATTAACCCAATCGATTTTTTTAATATTAATTGATTTAATAGCATTTTAAGAAAATTTGGGAAGAAAAATGCAAATCCAATAATCTTCATGATTTACACAAGCTCCCCCTCAAATTAATGAGGGTGTACTTGAAACGTAAATTAAATATCTTTTAAACACAAGTGTAAGGTATTTATCACGTGTAAAGATCATATATGATAATGTATTCACAAGATTAGCAATTTACGAGGTTGGACCTGAATGATGGAGAACATCATATGATAGAATCACATGGCTCTTGTTCACGAATGTTGATTGCCTCATCACGTCTAAAGTTATCTCTTGACACCATGTGTACGATTGATATCGTTGTCTTGGCACCAATTAGTGACCTTGGCACTTGCGGCATCAAAGATTCTTAATGCTAGACATTTCCTCCCCCTCAATTGTTGACCTGTGTTCTATTGAAAGAGTTGTATTCGCCGTTTGAGTAGTCGCATCGTCGAGTATGTAGATATCAATTGTAAATTGTTGCGGATTCTGGAGATGATAACTTCATAAAAACAAGATTTCTCTTGTTTTAACAAATAAATGCACTAACACGTACATATATTCGTGTTAGATTGTGTTATTAGTAAACACAATCCCTTACATGGTTATAAAGTAAACCATGCCCGAGAAAATTAATTCCCGTTGTTCAGTCAAAGCTTTCCGGTGAAATGATTGACTTCAATATGAAAAGCGGGTTACTATCGGAAATAATAGCAAGCCATTTTGAGCATGTTTTAAAATACTTGAACTTCAGCTCGAACTTTATTTAAAACCCCGTGTCATTATTGAATGACATTTCTAGTATCGTAAATATTATCGATTCCAGAAGACATGCTCTTTATTCAAATCATTTTTGAACACACAATTTTGAAAGATTTAGAAAAACCTTTTGAGAAATTCTCAAAAAATTATGTTCAAAGTTTTGAAAACCAATTACTTGATCTTAAGATGTTGAATACCTTATAAAACGAGCTCAAGTCCGAGAAGTTGTAAACTTCCCGTTGTTAAGGATAAGTTTATCATCGGCGATAAACTTTCCTTTTAACTGAAGAACGAGTCCTAAGTTGACATTTACTTAGAAGTCGTTTTCATGAGCTTGAAAAACTTTTGAATATTTTAACATAAAGCTCATGACCGAGAAAGATGAATTTCCTGTTATTAGGAAAAGTTCTCTTATTAAAAAGTTACACTTTCCTTTCTGAGCTTAAAACTTGGAATGTTTTAATACAAGCTCATGACCGAGAAAAATTAATTTCCCGTTACGAGGATAAGTTATCATTAAAGATAAGCTTTCCTAAAATTGAAGTCTCAGTTACAGTCTGATATTTAACTGTAAGTCATTGTGCATGAGCTTAAAAACTTCAAATGTTTTTAATATTAGCTCATGCCCGAGAAAATTAATTTCTCGTTGTAAGGATAAGTTTATCATCGGAGATAAACTTTCCTTTTTTGAAGTCCGGGGCATAATCTGAAATATAATTATACGCCATTTACACGAGCTTAAAAACCTTTGAATAGTTTTAATTGTAAGCTCGTGTCCGAGAAAATTTAATTTCTCATTAATGAGGATAAGTTTATCATCGGCGATAAACTTTCCTTTATTTGATGTACGGGTCATCGTCTGAAATTGAATGATGAACCATTTACATGAGCTTAAAACCTTTGAATGGTTTTAGGATAAGCTCGTGTCCGAGAAAACTTAATTTCTCGTTAGTGAGGATAAGTTTATCATCGGCGATAAACTTTCCTTTATTTAAAGATCGGGTCATCGTCTGATATTTAACGATGAGCCTTTTACACGAGCTTAAAACCTTTGAATGGTTTTAGGATAAGCTAGTGTCCGAGAAAGCTTAATTTCTCCTTTGTGAGGATAAGTTTATCATCGGCGATAAACTTTCCTTTATTTGAAGATCAGGTCATCGTCTGATATTTAGCGATGAGCCTTGTACACGAGCTTAAAACCTTTGAATGGTTTTAGTGTAAGCTCGTGTCCGAGAAAACTTAATTTCTTGTTTTGAGGGTAAGTTATCGTTGATGAGATAAACTTCCCTTTCTTTGAAGTTCGGGTCACATACGGTGATTTGACTATGAGCCATATACATTGTAAGCTTAACTGCAAATCCCCCGAGACACTTGTTTCTCTGATATCAGCGTCTTTAGTAACCAAACTCTGAGAGTGTCCTTAGTGGAAATGTGTACAAAGATCGGACCGGTTTGTTTTTGTTGATCCTTGAATTTGGTACCTGCATTCTCAGTGGAAGTTTGTATGCTTTTATATGGGTTATCGATATCTATCTTAGAACCCTGCGGGGATTCACGGTTTTCTTTTCTTGTACCAGAGGTGACCTGAGGAGATGATTCACCTATCTTAGCTGGCAAACGTTTCCTTTTATAGAAAACCTTAAGTTCAGGCTTAAGTGATGTATCATCCTTTTCAATTTCCTCCCTAGTAGTCTTAGTAGAATCGGAGACTATCCTAGTTAAAGGGCACTCGTTTCCTACAAGAGTGAAAGTTCTACTAGTTGGGTGCCAAACTTTACCAATGGGTTTGATTTTAGCTAGCCACTGGGATTTAATTCTAGCATGGGATTTCACCTCATGAAGGAATTTCTTGAGACAAGAGTCATGATTTTCCTTAAAGACACATTTCCTACATGTTTTACAAGTAGCATATTTAATGTCTGAGTAAGATCTAGAATTCCTAGATGATTGATTGATGCTCCTAGTATATGACATGCTATGGTTAGCAGTGTTGGGTAATCTAGAAGGCATCTGACTAGGTTTGAAATTCCTATCTCTTACTTGTGTCTTTTGAATAGCTTCCCTTAGACCAAATTTGTGATGAACGACATTTGAACTAGTTCGAGACGTGTTCTTTGGAATATGTCTAGGGAGACTAGAGGCAATCATGTGATAAGGTCTTGCAAAAATTGTTTTAGTCACATTGGCCCTAGTTGGTGGAGTGACTGGTCTAGAAAGATGAACCATATCAACTTGGGAGGCAAACCACGGTCTCGAGGATTTGGGTCGCTCGGATCTAAATGCAGTCAGTTGTCTAACAGACTGAATTTGAGGCGGTTTCCCCAAGATTGATGGTTTTTCAAGCTTAGTGTCCACACTAGTTCCTTTAGTTTTCCTCAATTCGTTTTTCAGAGCCGCTATTGCAAAAATCTTTTCCTGAACTTGAGCCTTTAAAGTCTCATTCTCTTTAAGCAATTTATCTTGGGATGCCAATTTAGATTCTAGCAACTTAATTTGTTTCAAAAGATTATCCTTTTCAGCTTTAGAATCTAGAATTTTTTGATCCAATTTTCGTTCAAGAACAACGTTTGACTTTTCAAGTTTTTCAAAATATGTTTCAAATTTGTTCGTTTTCTTCGAAAATTAAAGTTTCGCATCCTCAAGGTCTTTTGATCGCTGAGTTGCGATCGTTTCGAGCTCTTTAATCTTGGAATCAGAATCAGTTAACGAAGCTGTCATAAAGCATTTATCATGATGTACTATGACATTGTGAACAATCTCTCCCCCATTATGACACACATCGGATGAATCTAAAGTGGTAAAACTATCACCCTTTTCCATCCCATGTTTGTCATAATTAGGTTCGGAATGCTCAACTGCGGTAGTTCATCAGCATAGACATCATATACAACATTACATTGTACCATATGTGTAGGCTCTTCTTCATAAACGGGTATGGTGTCATCATAAGAGATGTCTGTAACATTCCCCGACGTGTTGCTAATGTCATGCTTAACTGTTGATTCCATGTCCTTGCAATCTTTAGCAGCCTCCAATGCATCAATCGTATGACCATTATCCTCTTGTATCGTATATTCTTGCACTCCATTAGCATACGCTTGCTGAAGTCGAGATCTTTCATATATTGAAGTCGATACCGATGTCATGAGTTTCAATACCACAGAAATCTTGAAGCTCGGTATGTGTATCTCGAAGAAATGATTGGCAAATCACTGAACTTTAAGACTTGACAATATTGAAATGGAGGAAAGGCGTGAGTTGTGTCACGAGAGCCTTATATGCAAGTGCCGATGCAGAGTGATTAAATTATTGATTGTGGAGGTTTTTTGCTAGTTGGTTCAAGTTGAAGAACATCAATTCTGTGAATATATGACGATCGTGACCAAAGAGTGTCACAAATTCGCTCCCTCCGTGAAGCCATGAAAGATTCATTAGATGATACTGAAGCATTTGAAATGAAGTTATACCACTTTCTCTATCGTTGTCTTGCATTTGAGGCAATTCTCCCTCTTGAAACGTCGAATTCAATGATTCCATTGACGTTCGAGAAAGATAATTGTGGTTGTGGTTGTTTTCAGGATTTTACAATTCGTGAACAGATCAATTGATTGAAATTCGCGAGAGTTAACAAACCAACGAATAAACCTTAAAAACTCTTGAGTCCCTTGTTTGTTTGGTGTTATTTTTCTTAAAACAATCCACGAACACGGACAATTGTACCCAATTAAATTATAACTCAACCCGATAACATCGATTATACTGGTGAATGAGGAAATAGAGATTCGACTATATCATCAAATGACACCAAATGAGATATATACCCGAGTAATTGTCAAATGACACCAAATCGAATGAGTGATTTAAAACATAACACCAAAGGATGTTAATATTACACCCGAGTCCACTTTTGCTGATAAAATACAACACGAATATTTAACATGTAAGCCACGTCTTAATATTCCACATAAAACGTGGGTTATAAGCCCACCGAACATGTCTCTTTATAAAACCCGGCCCAAAAAATGAATGTAAGACCCGGTCCAAAAGGAAAATACGTGGGATATAAAATTCCACTCAAACCCTAATCTTCCTCACACACTTATCCTAAACTTAGATACACACGCAGTCACTACCTAATCTTTGCCTTCTCACTTTGTATACTCCGCCCCTTTCTCTATATGTATATCAAAACCAAAATCATCAATCTTAATCCTTCAAATACTGATCACCTAATCTCTATCACAAAGCAAATGCCATCTTGATTATATAAACTTTCATTTTATTCTCAAAATCACACTACTAAGATGCCAAATCAAATGAACCCATTCCATCCTATGGTCTCATTCACCATCAGTGGCAATTTAAATCACAACCACCACCTAATATTTAAGAACAAAAATTGTTTGAATCATAAGAGAGAGCCAAGATCCAAAATGATTTCGTCTTCAAGATCTATAGAAGGTCTCGGATAGGTGACTTAATTGCATGTGTTTATATTTGATGTTTCTTGAATCGAATTATACCCGAGCTAAACTTAATAGTTTATGTTCTTTCTATACAATTCATAAATCAATGAAGGGTTATGCCTTGACATAGATCGATGATGATTAAATTAATTTCGTGAAGGATCTAAAAGATCTCGGGTTGCATGTGCAAGCACGAAAAAAAATGAATCTGAGATCTTTTAAATTCGAGTCTTGTTTGATGTGGTTTAAAATAAATGAGATGATGGATATACTTAAGAGACGAGGGGTTTGTAGATTGAAACTGTGTTTGTTGAGTTGATTGAGGTTGATGTTGGGTCAGTTGGAGGGTGAGGTCTTTGAGAGGGTGAAAATGAGTCAAAATTGGTTAGTAAAAGAGTTGAGAAGTGTTGGGATTTTCTTGTCGAGAGACAAGTCAAGTTGAGTTTTGAGTCGAGTGTTTGGTTAGATCATCGCAATAACAGTCATCGCAATAACAGTCATCGCAATAACAGTCATCGGAATAACAGTCATCGGAATAACAGTCATCGGAATAACAGTCATCGGAATAACAGTCATCGGAAGAACAGTCATCGGAATAACGTCATCGGAATAAGTGATCACAATGTAGAAACCCTTAGGTTTTTGTGATCGGAATACTTGTCGCAATAACAAAAAAATTATACCCGCAAATCCAAAAGTTGATTACAGTTGATAAAGACAAAAGTTAACAAGTTGATAGAAAAAGAATTGATAAAAAACTGATACTTTTGTGACTTTAGTGACAAAACTCAAATCGAGACTTAAGTTGATAAATACTTTAAAACTAACACATAGATGCCAAAGTATATGATTTCTTGATGCCAAAGTATACACAGATGCCAAAGTATACTTTAAAACTGATAAACCCAGTCACGAAAGTTATAAAAGATTCAGAACCAAAAGAAAAATTTTTGACCACCAAATCAATAGATAAAAATCTTTAGACTAAGTAAAAAATTTTCAAGATTTGAGCTTGATTAAATCAAAACCCACTAGAATCAATCAAAACAAACACAAGAACAATCAATCAACCATGGCTTTTGATACCATTTGTAGGTCCACATTTTCTTACGATTGTACAAGTGTTGTTATGATATAAAGAGAAGGAGGGAGATGAAGAACTAGAGAGAGAAAGTTAGAGAGAGAAAGGAGAGGATTAGAGAGAAAGAAGTATGATTAATGAAATATGAATCAACAACTACCCTTCCTGACATGCTAGGAAGGGTATAAATAGCCCACCCTACATGTGGGCTTTATGGGTTATACTTACATAACTAAATCACGAGCCCAATCTACGTATATATCATTGGAGTGACTGATCCTTTCTAAATACGTAAAAACGTATTTCCAACAATCTCCCCCTAAGGGAGGTGATGTAGCGAGAAAAAACAAAGATAAATAATTGAATATGTTGATTCCAAAGAATACCAGAAACAACTCTTCCAACTATCGTTGATTCAAAAGAATACCGATAATTAGGTAAACTCCAACAATCGTTGATTCAACGAATACCCGATTATTTGGATGAAATCGAACAATAAACCCTAACCTGGATTTAAGTCAATTATCAGAAGACTAAAAGTCTGTGTTTTTTTTATTCATAGCTCAAAACATCTTACAGAAATAAGAGATATGACAGTACTTATAAGAAAAGAAAATTAACCCAAATAAAGGGAAGATCAACTTTCTTATTCTTATTTTGTAAATTGACTAGGAGTATATTTTCCTAATCAATATTGTCTTTGTAAATAAGTAAACTAATAAATAAAACAAGAAAGCAAATAAAGTATTTAACATCCATGTTGAAACCTTATACTCTTGCATCATTCTCCTCTTCTTTGAAAAGACTCGACCTCGAGTCTTGATTGCTTTAAACCAAAATGTATAAATCATGTTACATCTTCTAGATGTCAGAAATTCAAACGAGTTTTTGCTAACCTTGATAATAATACTTTTTCCCAACCATATCATATCATGTGACTTTGAATTGATGTCTTTCTTAAAATTATCACTTAAAACATGTTTGATCATAACAGATTCCACATGATCAAAATGAATAACGTCTTTATCTCCTCCTTGCATAGCTAACCCGTCCATATTAGTATCATAAACTGGCATCGGTTGTTCTTGTACATCCAAAACAACACCTAAAAATGACACATCTTTTTTTTCCTCTTGAAAATTCTGATAATTGTCGAAAGAAAGATTCCCCTCTTCCTCATACTCGGGTTCTTCATCATAAACCAGGGCTTCTTCATAATCACCATAAGCGACATCATCGTGTTCGAGATCAAAAAATGAGTTTCCTGGCTCTTCATCTTCAATACCCTGACCGTTATGAACACCATGCTTATTCATCAACTGATTCATCTGGTCAGTCAATTGATCAAAGATTTGATCCATTCACTCCTCCATTCTTGTCATAACACGATGCTCCAATTCATACACATCCTGAACATTCCTAGTTTCTATTGAAGGTATCTTAATCAGGAACTTTAGCTCTTGATACCAACTGATGTAGCGAGAAATAACAAAATAACAAGATAGATAATTGAATCTGTTGATTCACAAAGAATACTATAAACAATCTTCCAACTATCGTTGATTCAAAAAGAATGCTGATAATAAAGTAAACTCCAACAATCGTTGATTCAACGAATACCCGATTATGTGGATGAAATCGAACAATAAACCCTAACCTGGATTTAAGTTGATTAACAAAAGACTTAAAAGTCTGTATTTTTTTATTCATAGCTCAAAACATCTTACAGGAATAAGAGATATGATAATACTTATAAGAAAAGAAAATCAACCCAAATAAAGGGAAGATCAACTTTCTTATTCTTATTTTGTAAATTGACTAGGAGTATATTTTCCTAATCAATATTGTCTTTGTAAATAAGTAAACTAATAAATAAAACAAGAAAGCAAATAAAGTATTTAACATCCACGTTGAAACCTTATTCTCCTGCATCAGAAGGTCACTCCAAGTTACAATGTCCTAAATAGTCTATAGCTCGTAATCTATGCTAACAATGATGTGACCGAGACTTTCTTTGGAAAAACGTATTTCCAACAGTCGCCCACAACAGCTTGTTACCCTAAGGCTAATTTTAGGTTTATCCAATTTGTTACCCCAAGTTTGGGCACAAATGTTGCATTTAATATGTCGGTTTGAGTCGTTAATAAGGTAAATTCTCGTTTTGAGAATACTTTGTATGGATATTTCCTTGGTAAAGTCTTGCCTTTCCTGTGGTCGAATATTTTGTAAGTCAGAATTGGGGTAAATATGGGATTAGCAAGATTATGTTGAATGGGAAAGGGTTTTACTTTTTTAAGTTTAAAACTAAGAAGGGTGTGGAAGAGGTGATTGAGAATGACCCATGGATGATTTGTAATATTCCTATTATTCTCAAGTAATGGAATCTAGATATAAGGTTACAAAAGGAGGAGTTGTCTTGTATCCCGGTACGGGTAAAGATTCAAGATGTTCCTTTATGGTCTTAGTATGATTGCATCCCACATTGGTAAGCCAATTATGCTTGATTATTTTACTAGGGCTATGTGTATTCACTCTTGGGTAGGAGCAGTTTTGCACGATGTTTTATTGAATTTATGCGAATATGGAGCTCAAGGAGAGTTTATCATTCGGTGTTCCTTTGTCTGATGGTTCTGGGTAAACAACAGAGACTGTTACCACTGAATATGAGTGGAATCCTCCTCGGTGTGTTCATTGTAAAATATTTGGTCATGATCAGGATGTATGTCCCAAATCGGTAAAGGTTAGTATTCCGGGTACTATTGTTTTAGGAGAGCATAATGTTGGTGAACAAGCGAATGATGGTTTTAAAACAGTGACCCGTAAGAAGAAACGAGGTAAGAAGAAGAATGGAGGTATTCATGTCGGAACAAATACTTTGTATGTTCCTAAAGTAAATATGCCACCTAAAGTGGTTTCAAATAATCCTTCTAAGATTGCTGATATACCTTCGTCATCTACACCCGTTCCTAAAAATGCGAATGACCCTTGGAATTTTAGTGGTGTTGGAACATCAAATACTTATGACATTCTAAACGAATCGGACGAGGAAAAAGTTGAGAATATTTATGATGAGGCTGCTAACCTGTTCCCTGATAAGAGGGACAAGGATAAAGTTAAATCATAATCCTTCTATGTTTGCTAGTAAAGTGAGTTGTTATTTTTCTAGCTTTGTAAGTGTGTATGACATGTCATATACACTAGTTTAGGTGTTTCTCAAGCGCTTGTGCTTGAGGTTAACGTGGTACATCCGCTACATTCCATATGTACTTCAATTTTTTTGGTGTAATATATCTTTTACCGGGGTTGTAGTCCCTTTTACCCAAAAAAACGTAAATTTACCGACGAAAACGTAAATTTACTAGCGAAAACGTATAATTTTTGACGAAAACGGAAAAAATTAGGGGTAAAAAATTCGACTTAGGGTAATAAGATATACTTTGTAACTTTTTAGACTATTGGGTTTTAAGTCCAATAATAGGAACCATTTGACCCACTCTTAAACCCATTTGACCCATAATTAAACCCATTTGACCCAAATTTTATTTTACACAAAGAAGGGTGACCCATTTGACTCATCACTCTATTTTTACTCAACCCATTCCAACCCATAAGATTATGAATTGACCCAAATTGACCAACTTTTGGTTCGGTTGAAATTGCGTCCTCTACTCATAGTATAGTGGAAAGTGATTTTTGAGTAAACAGTGGTTATATGCGTTACCAATTAAGACTAAAAAGTAACTGTTTTTGCAAATTTCGACTAGTTAATAGCTAGTTTTCTTGCTTAAAAGATGCACTTGAACATTGTTTTAGGTGGTCGAAGTTAAACTTGTAATTTGGAGTTTATATCCTCTTGTCGAAATATGTTATTGAATAGATATATAAAATCGATGCGCGGGCAAGCTTAACTAGCTTAGGTTTCAACTTTCAACCTCTAAAAGAATATAATGTGTTTATATGCCAATAAGGGACATTTTTGCCAGCTCGTCCTGGGTATCAAAAAGCTCAAGACCGACCATGCTTTTCGGGCCCTCTTAACACAAATTCCTGGCTCCGCCCGCCCCTGGTCTTGCAGTTTCTTTGGCCTTTTGGATTCTTGTATTAACGTATGTTATTTAGAAAAGAAATGATAGATAACAATTAGATTTGAAAACGAGAGAGCAAAATTTTGCAGCTCAACACAGGTAGAAGGTCGTTACTATATAAAACACTCGGGATTCTGAAGATTTATGCATATCATCGACAATACATGCTGAAAAACCACCTTTATTCAATCCACAATGGGATCTAGTTCAATATTATATGTGACACATATAAAATTACCGTCATTTTCAATTTTACTCCACAATGGGATCTAGTTCAATATTATCAATGATGTCATATTGGTTTTCAGGATTGCGTGCTACAGGCTGTAGAAGCAATACCAAAAATGGTTCCACAAATGAAGTCCATGTTGGTGTTTACTTCGTCCCAACCAGGGTATAGATAATCAATTCTAGCTACGTACCAAAACAATGGTTACCGAATATCACTTGGAATCGTGTAATCACTTTCCAAAGTAAATTATTCGACCCTAATGCCTGGGTATCACGAATACCTACTTGGGATAAGACCAAATGTTGTTAGAGATTTAAGCATAAATCACTAACCCTTTCGTGGTTATGTATTTCTTGTTTCTGTATTTCTTCATGCAAGATATGATCACCTATTTATAGGTGGAGTACTCAACCCTAGTCAATGGTATTAAGAGAAATTAACGGCCAATTAATCCTCTTAATATGCTCCATAATTCCAGGTCAAAGTGGTTACAAGACCAATTAAACGTGGTCTTTAATGAACTTGAATTGGTCAAAGACCGTTACAAGCATACTTGTTCAGTTCCAGTATTAGTCCATCCTTCAGTCTCACTGAAGCGCCAGCAAACACTGAAGGGTGTTCCTGCTGAAGCCACCAGTACTGAATAGGGCTTACTGATGAGTAAATACTGAAGACATGTCTTCACTGAAATACTCCCTGATGAATACCTTCAGTCCAGAGTTCAACTCCCTAAAGATCATCAGCAATGCTGAACAACTTTAACCACAATAAGAGTCAGGGTGTTCAGGGACTTATGGGTGTACACTCCGTACCTCTTTACACATTCACCAGTATGAACTGACCCACAATTGAACTATATTTCTAACAATCCTCCCCAATATAGTACAATTCCTTTCGCATGAAAATTACCATTAACAAAACCAGTGCATCGAAAATGTCCTAAGGATTGAATTTCCATCTTAGTACAATACTTCAAACATTCGAGAATCAGGGTGTTCTAAGAATTGAACCCTTCAACTACTTTGAATACCTGAAGATAAAATACATACAAGTTTTCAAATCCATAACAACTCCTGACACTACTAGCCATGTGTCCATATCCAAATTCATAAATGTTGTACGAGCCAAGTCCATGCTCCATGAGGCGGCGAAACCTCAACATTTACATAGGTGGTTCCTCTTTAATTCATGCTCCTGCTTAAGCACTTTTTCAAAGACATTAACCATTGAGAAGTGTTATAACTTCATCCTCCTTCAGCAAGAACAAGCACATCCTTGGGATGATATACATGTGCTTCAGTCCCCCTGAATGTTCAGCTTTCCACATTGAACTCAGCTCCCAAGTTTCCTCAGGAGGGAGTTGGGTGTCCTAGCATTCAGTGACTAGAGTGGACTTTTAAACTCATCCCTTTTACCAGACTTTATAACCAAGTCTCTAGCCAATCCCTTCGTCAAGTGATCAGCTAAATTTTATTGAGACCTCACAAACTCTATTGAAATCACCCCATTCGTGATCAGTTCACGAATCATGCTATGTCTAACACCTAGGTGTCTAGACTTACCATTGTACATCTGGCTATATGCCTTAGCTAATGTAACTTCACTATCACAACGGATAGAAATGGGTGCCATAGGTTTGACCCACAATGGAATCTCAAGAAGCAGCTTCTTTGCCAGCAGCTTGCTAGAGCCACAAACTCAGATTCCATGGTAGAACCAGTAATGCAAGTTTGCTTCTTGGATGCCCAAGAAATTGCACCACCACCAAGAAGGAATACCCAGCCACTGGTGGATGAATTGTCCTCAGTATTGCTGATCCAACTTGCATCAGTGTAACCTTCCAACACTGATGGATATCCAGTATATGACAAACAATAATCCATTGTTCCTTTCAAATACTTCAGTACTCTCTCAATTGCTTGCCAATGCTGAGTACTAGGATTACTAGTATACCTACTCAGTTTACCCATAGCAAATGTAATGTCAGGCCTAGTACTAGTCATGGCATACATCAAGCAACCAATAACCCTAGAATACTCAAGCTGGGAGACAGCCTGACCATTGTTAGGCATTAGTTTCTCACTTGTATCCATTGGTGTACTCACTGGAGTACAATCAAAGTGATTGAATTTCTTCAGTACCTTCTCAATATAATGAGACTGAGAAATTAAAATACCATCACTTTCATGTTTGATCCTTATGCCAAGGATAACATTAGCCTCCCCCATGTCTTTCATGGAGAACTTTGATGACAAAAAT
The DNA here is from genome assembly GCA_025667525.1 of Glebionis coronaria. Lineage (NCBI taxonomy): Eukaryota > Viridiplantae > Streptophyta > Magnoliopsida > Asterales > Asteraceae > Glebionis > Glebionis coronaria. The sequence goes on from CM046880.1 coordinate 419,239,458, forward strand.
TCCTTTGTCTGATCAACCTTAGCTTGGTCTGTACCAAAGATTAACATGTCATCAACATATAGGCAAATGATGACTCCTTTACCAGATTCATCAAATTTGCTATATACACATTTGTCAGCTTGGTTAAGTGAATAACCATTAGACAAAACCACGTCATCAAATTTCTGGTGCCATTGCTTAGGTGCCTGCTTCAGTCCATATAAGGACTTAATCAGTTTACACACCTTGCCTTCTTGACCAGGCATGATGAAACCAAGAGGTTGGTTCATATAAACCTCCTCATCCAAATCACCATTCAAGAATGTTGTCTTCACATCCATCTGATGAATAATCAGATTGTGAATACTTGCTAGAGCAATCAGCATTCTTATGGTACTGATACGTGCTACTGGAGCATAATTATCAAAATAGTCTATCCCAGACTTTTGTTTAAAGCCTTGAATGACTAGCCTTGCCTTGAAGTTTTCAACAGTTCCATCTACCTTCATTTTCCATTTAAAAATCCATTTGTTACCAAGTGGATTGCAACCAGGAGGTAGATCAACCAACACCCAAGTGTTGTTGCCCATGATGGAATCCATCTCATCATTTATTACTTCTTTCCAGAAAGCAACATCCTGGGACTTCATTGCTTCAGTAAATGTTTTGGGATCATCCTCAACATTAAAGCAATAGTAGAATTGGTCAGAGATCTCATCTCTTGTACCTTCAACCAAGTATAGTTGAAACTCAGGCCCAAAATTTCTTGGAGTCCTATGCCTTGTGCTTCTTCTAAGCTCAGGCTCAGGTTGCTGAGCCACAACCTCATCAGTGACCCTTTCAGGTTCCACTGAAGTACCAACGTCCTCAGCTCCAGCAAGAGTCCTGAGGCTTGGTCTAGGGACTGATGAGAACCTAGTCTCATCAAAGTTTTGCATCCCTTGATTCAATGATTGAGTTTATTGAAACTGAATCATTAGGTTCAATGACATAGAACCTATAAGCCTTGGAATGCTTAGCATATCCAACAAAGATGCATGCAATGCCTCTTTCACCCAAGGTTTTCACCTTTGGATCAGGGAGTCTTACAACTGCCCTACAACCCCAAACTTTGAGGTAGTTCAAGTTTGGTTTCCTTTTAGTCCAGAGTTCATAAGGGGTAATCTTGTTCCTTTTGTTGGGAACCCTATTTAATAAATAGCAAGCTGTTAACATAGCTTCACCCCAAAACCCTTGACTCAGTCCTGAATAGGACAACATGGAGTTAACCATTTCTTTCAGTACTCTATTTTTCCTTTCAGATATACCATTTTGATGAGGGTATAGGGAGCAGTTGTTTCATGGATAACACCAACATACTGAAAATATTGAGCATCCATGTACTCACCTCCCCTATTAGTCCTAAACCTTTTAATTTAGACTCCTTGTTGTAATTCAACTTCAATTTTAAGTACTTTAAATTTATCTAATGCTTCATCCTTAGTATGTAGCAAGTAAGCATCATCAATAAATGTTACCAAGTATTTCTTATTCCCTAATGAGGGAGTAGCATGCAAATCACATAGGTCACTATGGATTAGCTCCAAAACTGTAGTTACACGTTTTACATCTTGAAATGGTTTCTTAGTTATTTTGTTCAGCATGCAAGTCTGACACTTTTTAGTGTCCATGTCAAATGCTGGGATTAACCCATCCTTAGACATATCTTGCATCCTCTTAAAGTGGACATGCCCAATCTAGCATGCCATAGTGAAGAATCCTTCAGTTTACTGGTGGGCACAAAGGCTGAACAAATATTTGCACTACCAGCACTAACTAAGTTAATACTGGTGGTCATTTTAATATTAAGCCTGAACATTTGATTACTCAAATAACCAAAACCAATAAACACACCATGTTTGGATAAAAAAAATTATTAGATTCAATCACTTGTTTATAACCACAATTATTTAAAACACTACTAGAAACCAAATTCTTCCTAATATTAGGAACATGCAAAACATTAAACAAGCTAACAATCTTTTTGAGAACTAAACTTAAGATCTACACAACCACGCCCATGCACTAGGGCCGTTGATTCATTTCCCATGTGAAGAATAGATCCATCATTCAGTGACTCATAAGTCTTGAACCAGCATCTATCTTTACACAATGAACAGTTGCTCCAGAATCAACCCACCACGCAACATCATCATCCTGCACAAAATAAGCTTCAGATACATATGTAACATAATAAATCTGGAGAGATTCATTAAACATATTCTGGCCTTTTGTGCCTGATCCATTAGCTTTGTTGCCAATGCTAACACCTTTGCAATCCCTTTTGAAGTGTCCAGGTTTCCCACACTTCCAACAAGCCATTGATGACTTCTTGTAAGGATTAGCTTTGATGTTATCCTGATGCTTACGTTTGCCCTTGTTGTCATTGTACCTGATAGAGTTGTTATGCTCCACCATACTGACAACTGATGAACCAACAACATTGTTGCTCTTTGGCTTGTCACTTTCATACACCCTGAGGGATTCCTCAATGCGCAAATGACTGCCCAACTCAACAAGAGTTAATTCCTCCTTCTTATGTTTCAAGGTATGCTTGAATACTTTCCAAGAAGGAGGTAATTTGTCAATGACACAAGAGACCTGAATGGTCTCATCAATGTTCATTTTATGTTGTGTAAATCTACCAAGTATTCTAAGAAGTTCATTGTATTGAACCATGACTGGTCTTGAATCAGTCATTTTGTAATTTGTGAAATCACTCACAAGGAACTTCTTACTTGATGCATCCTCAGCCATATATTTGGCTTCTAAGGAATCCCATAGTTCTTTATCAGATTCAGAATTTTGGTAAATATCAAATAAGGAATCAGAGATACCATTGAGAATAATACCACGACACACATAGTCGTCATTCTCCCATTTGCTCCTTTTCCTCAGTTCCTCCAAAGTAGCATCATCACCACCATCAGGAATAGGAGTTGTCAGCACATACACCACACTCATGGTTGAAAGAAGAAAGTGCATCTTCTTTTGTCATCTTCTGAAATCCACCCCTTCAAACTTATCCAGTTTGGAGAAGTTAGCCACCATATGCTTCATAGCAGCCACCATTAATTATCACAAAATAATTTACTTTGATTGTTGGTGTTTACTTCGTCCCAACCAGGGTATAGATAATCAATCCTAGCTACGTATCAAAACAATGGTTACCGGATATCACTTGTAATCGTGTAATCACTTTCCAAAGTAAATTATTCGATCCTAATGCCTGGGTATCACGAATACGTACTTGGGATAAGACCAAATGCTGTTAGAGATTTAGGCATAAATCACTAACCCTTTCGTTGTTATGTATTTCTTGTTTCTGTATTTCTTCATGCAAGATATGATCACCTATTTATAGGTGGAGTACTCAACCCTAGTCAATGGTATTAAGAGAAATTAACGGCCAATTAATCCTCTTAATATGCTCCATAATTCTAGGTGAAAGTGGTTACAAGACCAATTAAACGTGGTCTTTAATGAACTTGAATTGGTCAAAGACCGTTACAAGCATACTTGTTCAGTTCCAGTATTAGTCCATCCTTCAGTCCCACTGAAGCGTCAGCAAACACTGAAGGGTGTTACTGCTGAAGCCATCAGTACTGAATAGGGCTTACTGATGAGTAAATACTAATGACATGTCTTCACTGAAATACTCCCTGGTGAATACCTTCAGTCCAGAGTTCAACTCACTGAAAATTATCAGCAATGCTGAACAACTTAAACCACAATAAGAGTCATGGTGTTCAGGGACTTATGGGTGTACACTCCGTACCTCCTTACCCATCCACCAGTATATACGACCCACAATTGAACTATATTTCCAACAGTCAAAAGCTTCATGAATTTATCAAACTGCTGATGAGATGAACATATATCTACACTGACAAGCTGTACAAACTAATAGACGTCCCCCTTTATGGTTAGCAACATGCTGGTGAAGCTCATCTTTTTCGGATCTTTGTTTACTCATGTTATCGATTTCTTTGAATAAACTTACAATAATGAATGATATGATAAGAGTGTCAAATGGTTTACCTTTATGAGAATATATGTTTAAGTCAAGCTCCTCGAGATAGGCAACTGTATGATCTAGTGATTGGTGATGCTTTGTGATTATACTTCGTTTCCAGTGTTGATTGAAGTCATTGAACTGAGAACGGTATGTCTCCCACTTCTCTTGTTTATGCTTCAAACGAATTAATATTCCTGGGAGATAACGAGACAAAACCAATCTTAAACTATTAAACAAATGAAGCCCTTGTTTACCACCATAAGCTCTTTTATGAGCCTCAAACTCGAGTTTGGAAAGTACACCTCAAGAGGAAACTCGCCATCTGCTTCATCTATAGATTGCTCATTAAATCTCACCCTTAGCTCTTGAGCTTGTTGGATAGTAGCATTTACGCGTATAAAACACATGTCCAGCTCAAACCTGCTGATATAAGAGTAATTAGCACTAATAACACCATTGATCAGAAAATCCACAACTACCATTTCTTTGAACGTTTGATTGCATATAAAGTATAACAATGGTTATAACCTTTGATTGTACTACTACGAATCAGGTCTATAGCGACAGATCGATATAAGTGATTTCCAACGGATTTGTATAGGATTTTTCCTGTCGCTAAAATCATGGTCGGTAATCAGTATCTGTGGGAATTTTGTTGAGAACAGCGACAAAAAACGTTTGTCGGAATTCTTTGGTATTTTCTCTCGGAATTCAAAGACCTAGCGAAGGACCATTTCTTCATATATATTTGTGCACGAATTTAGAAAAATGTGGAATGAACTATACTGACGTTTATCATTCACAAAGGAAAGTTGTAAATCCTGGACAAAAACAGTCAAGGTACCAAACAATTGCTTACTATTATTCATGTAATTGACTCGTTTACTGATGTAAGATTCCTCCTTGAAAGTTGTTAAATTTATGTATACGAAATTGTTGCAAAAATCGTGAATCGTTAGTCGGCCGGTCGACCACCTTGCAGCTTGTAATCGTTATAAGCGGGATTAATTGTGATTAATCGGGTCGGCATTTTTAGCAAATTTTGAGTATTTTTGGAAAGTTTTGGTAATTCTAGCGAGTTTTAGACATTTTCGACATTATTATTCCTAAAAGCAAACTTATCATACTTATAAATAGTTATTACTAGTTATAAACATAAGTTTATTGTGAGTTTTCAGTATTTTTGGCAAGATTTGCATATCTCCGGTAAGTTTGACCTCCCTTGACCGCCATTGACCTCAGTTGACCACCATTAATCGTCTTTACATTAATCGGAAAGGTTGATGACCTTGTAGCAATTAAGGGGGTGTTTGGGATTGCTTATTTAAAAAAGATTATGTATTTTGAAAACGGATAATCAGATAATCAATATTTACAAAACGTGATTTTAAAATATAGACTTTTGATTAAAAATTTTTGATAATCAGTTTCCTTTTTTTAATTGCAAATCAGACTATATATAGTTTTAAAGTCAGATGACTAATATAGACATGGCTTCTTTGTTTAATGAAAAGAAAAATAAAAAGTAAGGGTATTTTTGTAATAATGCGAGCAAAACAACTTGCGTTTTCCAAAAAGTAAGAAGGTCCATGCTTTTTGCAAACTACGTTTTGAGGGTTTGAAATCGGAGAAAAGTGATTTTTGAAGTTTTTTCCCCAAACACTCAAAACTGGTTATTTCTGTTTTCAAACTGAAATAATCAGATAATCTGATGCGAAACTCAATCCCAAACACCCCCTAAGGGGCGACTAATCGGCTTTGTAGGCCTTATTTTGCAACATTGCAAAATTGTAAGTTGTTAAATTTGAAGTACAAGTAAGTGCAGAACAAACTTACTCAAGAAGTAGCGAATATTTATCGAGCGAGTATCAACGAATGTGCAACTTGTACTGTTGATTTATGTGTTAGTTGCCTAACAGCGATGCATAGCACTATTCATATGTGGACACTTTATTTCAAAGTTGGAGTTTTCTTGAACCACAAAGTGTATCATGTGAAATGAACGAGGGAAAATGTTTCTATTTTATAAAATTGTTTCTTTTTAAAAAATGAAAGATAAACAAAAATGGGACACGCTATTGGTACATTGATATTAAGGATACATGTGTTTTAAGTGTTTATGTTATTGATAGAATTGATAATTTTTTTGGGAGATTTCATTAAAATCAACGTCATATATATTGTTTACATAACTTGAATAGTAAGCTAATATAATGGGCTAAGCCTTATTGCTAATACAAATATTATATATTTGGGCCTAACATATCACACGTCTAATACACCCCCACAATTTTAGCGGGAGGTCTTCGGACGTTCAAATTGGTGCGAAATTCAAGAAACAAAGCTGTAGGAAGTCCCTTAGTAAAAATGTCCGCATATTGAAACCGAGACGGAATATGAAGAACACGAACCTGCCCAGAGGCCACATAATCTCGAACAAAATGAATGTCTATCTCAATATGCTTGGTACGCTGATGTTGCACCGGGTTGGTAGAAAGATAGACAACACTAACATTGTCACAGTAAACAAGGGTAGCGGTCGATAAGGGTGTATGTAACTCACGTAAAAGATTGCGTACCCAAGCAGTCTCGGCAACAACATTCGCAACCCCACGATACTCAGCCTCGGCGCTGGATCGAGACAGTGTAACTTGTCGCTTTGAGGACCATGACAAAAGGTTATCCCCAAGAAAAACACAATAACCGGATGTGGATCTTCGAGTAGTAGGACATCCGTCCCAATCCGCATCAGTATAGGCAGTGAGTTGAGTGGTTGAAGAAGCATACATCTGGAGACCGTACTCAACAGTGCCTCGAACATAACGAAGAATGCGCTTTAACGCATTAAAATGTGGTTCCCGTGGATCATGCATATAAAGACAAACCTGCTGAACAGCATAAGATAAATCTGGGCGCGTAAAAGTGAGATATTGTAGAGCACCAGCTAAACTCCGATATAATGTGGGATCACGAACGGGAGAGCCATCAGGGCCAAGTTTAGACTCGGTATCAACAGGACTTCGGTACGGATTACAATGTTGCATATGTGCCCGCTCCAAGATTTCTTTGGCATACTTAGACTGAGATAAAAACATGCCATCTAGCTACCGTTGAGCAGAGATGCCAAGGAAATAATTAAGGGTACCAAGATCTGTCATAGCAAACTCACCATGCAAAGAAGATAAAATGCGCTGTAAAAGTGCTGATGAAGAGGCTGTCAGAATAATATCATCAACGTAAAGCAATAAATAAGCAATATCAGATCCACGATAAAACACAAATAGTGAAGAGTCGGTTTTACTGTGATGAAAACCAACTCGAGTAGCATAACTAGCAAATCGTTGAAACCATGCACGCGGGGCTTGCTTAAGCCCATAAAGTGATCGCTGCAAATGACAAACATAATCAGGATAACGAGAATCCACAAACCCAAGAGGATGATGCATATATACCATCTCAGTCAAATGGTCGTGAAGGAAAGCATTCTTCACATCCAGCTGATGAACAGGCCAATTCCGACAGAAAACAAGACTCAATACTGTACGGATAGTGGCAGGTTTCACAACCGGGCTAAAAATCTCATCACAATCAATGCCCTGCTGCTGACTACGTCCATTAGCAACCAAACGAGCCTTATAATGACTCAAAGAACCATCTGCATTAAACTTATGTTTGAAAAGCCACATAGATCTCACAATATTCACGTTAGCGGGACGGGGAACAAGTACCCACGTACCATTTGCAATTAAGGCATTATATTCGTCTATCATAGCTTGTTTCCAATTAGGGTCACGAAGGGCATAAAGGTATGACCGAGGTATTGGTGAAGTGGTGGTGGAGTTAAGATTAAGACGCTCAATGTTTTTAACAATACCAGCTTTAGCGCGTGTGACCATAGGATGAACCGAGACATTTGGAGGATTGGCATTTTGGTTGGTGTGTCGATAGGTGAGGACTGCGCGGAATGTGCATTGACTTGGGTCGGTGTATTGACAGATGGGCTGTCTGGTATGGGTAGAATCGTGGAAGGCGAACCGGATGGGCTGGTGGGTGAAGTGACAGAGGGGCTGCCTAGTGGGCTGGAAGTTAGGGTAGGTGATGTTGGGGAATGAAGCTCGTTAGTGGGAGGTGGTGATTCAGTTATAGTTGCGGGTAAGCGGGGAACCAGGAAATCATAGGACGGTGATTGAGTAGGTGTCATGGATCCAAAGGGAAAAACATCCTCATCAAACGTCACATGACGAGAATTGATGATTTTGTTTGTAGCAAGATCAAGACACCGATAGCCGCGATGGTGAATGGGGTAGCCAAGAAAGATGCAGGGAGTTGAGCGAGGGAGTAATTTGTGAGAAACCTCTAAGTAAGGATAACAAAGACAACCAAAGACACGAAGATTAGTATAATCAGGGGTTTTGTTAAAAAGGCGGGTGAAAGGAATGGCGTTTTGAATTGCGGAGGAATGTAAAATATTAAGGATATAGGCGGCCATGTGTAGTGCCTCAACCCAATAGGTAGGCAGCATATGAGATTGGAAAAGTAATGTACGAACAAGGTTATTTATTGTGCGTAGCATTCGCTCGGATTTACCATTTTGTTGGGATGTTTTTGGACATGAAAACCGAAATTGAATTCCAGTTTTGCGAAAAAGAGTGAAATTGGGTGTTGTCGAATTCACCTCCATGGTCACATTGCAAAGCCTTAATATTAGAATTAAACTGTTTTTGAATATAAGCACGAAATTGAGTAAACTTAGCAAACAAATCAGACTTTCGATGCAAGGGATAAACCCATAAATAATGTGAAAAATGATCTAAGAAAATGACATAGTATTTTATTCCATTGTGACTCGAAATCGGGGATGTCCACACATCCGAGTGAACAATGTCAAAAACAGACTCAACTTGCGACTCATAACTAGTAAATGGAAGCCTAATTTGCTTGCCAAGCTGACAAGCATGACACAAAGTGGACAACTTTGTTTTATTACATGAAATTAAACGACTCGACGCTAGCCTACGTAGCACATCTTCGTTGAGGTGTCCAAGTCGTTTGTGCCAAGTAGAAGGACTGAAAGCGATAAAAGCAGCTGGTGCGGCGTCTAATGAAGAAAGCCGAATTGGATAAAGATCTTCGTTGCTGTCACATCGGAGTAGAAGCTGGCGGGTTTAATAATCCTTCACAGAAAATCCGAATTCATCAAATTCAACAGAAACTTTATTATCTCTAGTGAACTTACGAACGGAAATAAGGTTTTTGACAATGTTAGGTGTAACAAGAATATTATGTAGGTTTAAAGGACGAAAAGGTGTGGACAACAAGCTATGACCAGTATTAATAACAGGTATAGAAGCACCATTACCAACATAAACAGACGGATATAAACTTTTATTGCAAATAGTAGTAAGGTTACCTGTGTTGTCCGTAGGAGATGAGATGAAGCACCCGTGTCCATATTCCATCCAGGATCCCCAAAATCCAGAAGAGCCATAGTGTGAAAAGCTTGCGGGATAACTGTAGCTTGCGAATTTGGCATGACTTGAGGAACAGTAGCAGACCCATACGAGTACGGGGTCATATAGTAAGCTTGTTGGGCCGGACTAGGCTGTGGAGCCAAAGGATATGGTTTAGCCGGCAAAGGAGTGGATTGGACTGCATAAGGTTGGGCCGGTTGTGTTGGCTGAATTGGGCCCGCATTAACATAAATATATCAAACTTCTTGGTGGACTGAAAAGGGCCGGGTGCATGGGCTTGTGCATGAGTTGCACTTGGTTGTATTGTTGACTGAGCATTAGAACGTGTGGAATTAGCATACGAAACTCCACCAGCAAACGAACTCCCCACTTGAGAATTCCCATTAAATCTTCTTGCATTGGCATTCTTTCGAGCACGCTTCTGATCATCTACATCCCCAGAATGCAAAAACTGACACCCCTCCCCATAAGAACATAATCCACGCTAAAAATTTTTGCACAAGGGAATACCTGAAGGACGGGGAGTGTTGGTAGTTGCTACGAGCACAATAGGTGAAGAAGAGGTGTCGTGTAGCGAGGTTTGAGAGTCATCGTCATTCTCAAGATGGGTTTCTTCAAGCAAGACTATGGAACGAGTGGTATCGAAATCGGGCAGCCGCTCCCGATGTCGGATGATGCGAGCAAGTTGGGAAAACTGTTTACCTAAACCGTTGATGGCGTAAGTAACCAAGTTGGAATCCGGAACGGGTGACCCAAGATTGGCCAAGCGATCAGCCTTGCTTTTAATGGACTGAAAGTAGTCGGATGCGGAGAGGTTTCCAATACGCACATTGCGTATTTCATTGTCAAGTTGTATGACCCGTGCATTCTTATTGTCGTGAAAAAGTGTCTTAAGTCGTGCCCATAGAGACGCGACAGTAGCATTAGGATCAAGAACCATGTCCACAAGCTTCTCGGAGATGGTAGCATACATCCACATAAAAATGAGTGAGTCATTGATGGTGAAGTTTGGATCAGTGGGGATCGTTGAAGAGGTGGCTGATGGGGCATTTAAGTGATGTTGAACACTATGGGTTGTGCAAAACCTCTTGAATAACTCACTCCACGAGTTATAGTTGAGTTTATCGAGGTCAAGTTGAGCAGGTATGCAAGCTTTAATACTCGCGATAGAGTGAGCTTGATCAATGGATTTGCTAGGGTTGTTAATGACGGCTCCTGTCATTGTGATAGTAATGGTTGTGGTGCAAGAAGGTAACAAGCAAGCACTGGTGTAGCAGAAGCAAAAGTAATATATACTAGTATATAAGAAAGCAAGCAAGCAAGCAGCTAGGTGTTAATCAACGTATTTATGCATGCACATATATATGCAAGCAGGCAACAAGCAAGCACACTTGATGTGCAGCAGAAGCAATTGGTAGGAAAAAAAACGGCAGTTTGTGAATTAGGGTTTAGGCTCTGATTACCATGATAGAATTGATAATTCTCCTTGGGAGATTTCATTAAAATCAACGCCATATATATTGTTTACATAACTTGAATAATAAGCTAATATAATGGGCTAAGCCTTATTGCTAATACAAATATTATATATTTGGGCCTAACATATCACACGTCTAATAGTTATAAGAGCATGTGTTATGATAGTTTATGGAAAGATTTATAAATGACGAGGATGTTTATTATTTTGTTATTCATCGTGGAAATAAGTTTCATGCTTATATGAAATGAAAAACATTCGACATATTAAATCTCATCTAAATTTAATGCGTTGAAAAAGTGTTTATAATATAATATTATAACATGATTTGACACTATTATAAATCCTTCCAAAATTAAAGTCGATAACTCGTAACATTTTCTACACTCTCTTACAACTACTTGACGAGTGAGCTCAACGCAATCTTCTTCTATATTATAATAAGATAGTATTGTACATAGCTATTTCTACATGCACCACATAAACAAAAAGATACTCTGATAATCAAAGTCCATTAGATTCGGATCATATATATGCATATATACTCACACATTTGATTGACTAATAAATACAGTGATAAAATGCAAATCTTGACCCTTGAATATCAAAAGAATACGAAAAAAGCGTTAGTGCCTGCGAAATGACTAATAGTCCCTCATCTTCTTCCACACTTCACTTTTCACATCCTTGGTTATTTTCTTCCCCCACCACCCACCCACCAAAGCCACCACCACCCGAAAACACTATATTTAATATTATGATATAACCAATTTCACCCTTCTAATTAAGAAAAGAAACACCCTATCAAATCATATTGTATTATGTCTATTTGAAGCCATGATAAAAGGAGAAACAAACGATTTGTTCTATCACTTCCGTTACATAAATGAAGCCAAACTTTTATAAGCCAATGTTAATCATTATTAACATCAACAAATTTTAATGTATTTGGTTAAAGGGAAAATTTTGAAATGCCCCAAAGTTGAACGCCATTTCCCAAAATGCACCGACTAAATGAAAAATTACCAAAATGTCTTATGCAACTTATGTGATTTGAATAAAAATATGAAAAATGTACTTTTATTCCTTATGACACATGTCAGAATGTGTCATAAAAAGGACATGTGTGTAAGGGCTTGTCTCCTATGCAACCTTTTATGTTTTTATGCAACTTGAATTAAAAAATATTTTTTTTTCAAAAAAAACAACTTTTAACAAAATATTTTTATTTACTTATTTTATATTATTTTTTATGAAACTTGTACTATTAGTAGATAAAGATTTGACATTTGTGTAAGATACTTTTTGTCAAATCTAGAAACACGCTTTTTACACTTTTTATGCAACTTCTATATATTAAAAAAATAATAAAATATACCATGGATTTAAGTGTAAAAGTAGGTATGTGTAAGTAACATTTTATTTACTTTTATTTACTTTTATTTATTAAAAAATAATGAGAAGTACCGATGGATTAATGTATAATAGTAGGTATGTGTAAGTGTTTTTTTATGCAACCTCTTATGACTTTTTATGCAACTTCTATATATTAAAAAATAATAAAAAGTACCATGGATACTAGCATTCTAAATCACTCCTGAATCACTCCTAATAGCTCTCTGCTCTTGATATGGTTATTTTTCTTCTCTGGGAATACGCGCTTACAAAAGGGGTTTACTTTTTTAGATTCAGTTGTTAAACTACCAAACCAAAATTCGGTAACTAAACAAAACTCATAACGCCCGAACTGTAACTCATAATCACCTATTTTGAACCTTATTGGAGGACAATATGGACTAGGCTCATCAACTTCAACTTGATGTTGAAGAACGAAATTTAAAACGTGGTTATCATTTGGGTTGATCTTTATGTCTAACCACTTACCAAAGACACTATTCCTAAATATTGATAAACGATTCAGAAAAGGGAGCAAACTTATCTTTAATTATCTGCAAGAGTTTAAGGTTCGACCTTATACTAATCTTGACATCATATATAATTTGGGGATTTTCCATTATTGGGGTTTATTCAATGGGTGTTCGGTTTGAAATGGGGTTTAATCAATGGGTGTTCTATTTTTGGGGTTTAATCAATGGGATCTTCCATTTTAGGGTTTAATATCAATTACAATTGATGATTTTGAGATTGATGAAAACAACAGATTGATAATGTAGAGATTGATGAAAAAACTTGAGCTGTTTAATTGTGGTTAGGGTTAACTATGATCACAAAAACTGTGGCTAGGTTAACAGGGTGGGTTGCATGAAGAGATAAAGGAGGTTGCATAAGACGGCTAATCATGTATTGGAAAAGAAAAAAGTAAAAGTTTTACAGTGTACAGTAGTAACAGTGTAAAAAATCAAAGTAGTACCTACCCACTCGGTACCGTTTTGTTTTTAAAAGTATATTTTATTTAAAACTTTTTACTATATTTTTTTTAAAATAAATTATTTTATTATAAATATTTTCCCTATATATTTTTTGAAAAATTTATTATTTATTAAAAAATATTTTTTGTTTTTAAAAATATATTCTTTTATTAAACCTTTAGTTTTATTAAAAAAATATATTTAAAAAATAAATTTAATTGATATTTTTTTTTTAATTTTTATAAAAATAATTTTTTTTATAAATATAAATTTTAATTGTTTTTTAAACAAAATTAATTATTTTTAAATATTTGTTAATATATTTTTTTTAAAATTAATTATTTATAAAAAATATATTTTGTTTTTAAAAATTTATCTTTTATTAACAGTTTTATTTTTAATAATATTTTTTATAAAAAAAATTTAATTGATATTTTTTATTAATTTTTATAAAAACAAAATTTTTATTTTTTATTAAAATACATTTTTTATTGTTTTTAATAAAAATTAATTATTTTTAAATTTTTGTTTATATATTTTTAAAAATATTTTTTATATATAACCCTTGTGTATTTAAATTCGTAAATTATAAATGTAAATAAAAGCGTAAACGTAAATAATTTTTATTCGAAAATTAAAACATTTATTTAATACGTAAAACATTAAAATACTGAAATTGAAATACAATACGAAAGGAAAAATACATTATTAGAAAAACTAAATAAAAATACATAATAGGATTAGTCAGTTCCCGGATCGGAATCCGATAACGGACCTATAAAAAATACCAACAGAATTGCTCTTGTTAAGCTTCTTCGACCCTAATTTTCTGCTCCAACTCACTTTGTTCCCTAACTTCTTCTGCCATTGCTATGTGAAATACCTGTTCATCATAATAAAGTTGACGAAACTCAATGTCATTAAGTAAGCCATTTGATTCATTTGGATAGGGTGGATCGGGAGAAACATATCGGCGTCGTTGTTGTGATGAAGAACCGATATGAGTTTTGGGGGCACTGAATTTATTTAGCCATTCAATATTTTTTCCAATTCGACCCTCCAATTTTGTCGCTTTTCGAAACAAAGCTCTTTGCATGTTAAAATCGTTATCAGATTCATTATTTAGAAACGTGTCGATTAAAGTACGTTTCTCTGGGGAAATGTGAGGACATTTCTCACATGTTGTGCGCAGTTTCGTGTTAGCTTCGTATGCGGTATCAAAATCATAATCTAATGTCGTAAGCGGATTCTGACGACGTTGTTGCTCAGTTATTTGTATCTGAATCATAGCTTGAATCTCGTCAACGATGTGTGGAGAAGAGCATGCTATTTTGATATAAATTGTGTGTGAAAATTCTGAAAGTTGTGTGTGAAAATATTTAAACTTGTGTGATTGAAAATATGATATTTATAAAGTTTATAGAAGTTACATAAAAAGTCATAAGAGGTTACATAAATAAAACACTTACACATACCTACTTTTACATATTAATCCATGGTATTTTTTATCATTTTTTAATAAATAGAAGTTGCATAAAAAGTAAATAAAGGTTGCATAAAGTGTTACTTACAAATATCTACTTTTACACTTAAATCCATGATACCTTTTATTATTATTTAATATATAGAAGTTACATAAAAAGTATAAAAAATATGTTCCTAGATTTTGGCAAAAGTGTCTTACACAAATGTCAAATCCTTGTCTACTAATAGTACAAGTTGCATACAAAAATAATATAAAATAAGTAAATAAAAAGATTTTGTTAAAAGTTAGTTTTTGAAAAAAAAAATTAATTCAAATCGCATAAAAAACGTAAAAGGTTGCATATGAGACAAGCCCTTACACACATGTCTTTTTTATGACACATTCTGACATGTGTCATAAGGATAAAAGTACAATTTTCATATTTTTATTCAAGTCGCATAAGTCGCATAGGTTGCATAAGACATTTTGGGAATTTTTCATTTGATCGGTGCATTTTAAGAAATGGAGTTCAACTTTTGGGTATTGCAAGAATTTTCCCTTTGTTAAAATACGGAAGAAAAGATAATACCTTGTAGTAAGCAACTTGATTTTGGTATATCGTGCGAGCGTCCTACTATCAAGCTCTTTCTGAACTATAGGAACGGAATTGGCAACTGACCTCTCTATCTGAGATGATGAGCTGGATGCAGTTCTATATTGCCTTCGTGTTGCTCCATTAGAAAGGTCACCTGATTTTGATGGACATGATGATGCTCTCTGAACATGTTCATAATCATCCTCTATATTAATAATCTCGATAGGCCTTCTTCCACGAATTGCAGGCATCAAAGTGAAAAGTCACTTCTTTCTACGAGAATATCCTACGACTCCATATTGCATCTCCATTGGTCCGCTAGAAAACTCACATAGTTTTGTTGACGATGCTGATGTGCTTGAATGGAACAGATCCCTCTTCACGGTAATATTTACAAGAGACGGGCTCTTGTTGTTCCAAAGAGCTTGAACGAATGACAGTCTTGTAAGTTGTTGTAGAAAACTTGGAAGGAGTCTGCTACGCTCAAGTAGATTGTCTTTGATATTCGGTGTTATTCCTTGTTTCCCTCTATTCGGTTTACTAGAAATCGCTTCATGTATATGGAAATGATATTGATTTTGTGTGGGAGAAATAGCATTAGGTTGCTGAAACAGTACCTTAAATTACTGATGTTGTACGAACGTGTTTTTTCCTCATGTGTCAGGTGTATTATTGATGTTATCCATGTGTGATGATGATCCCACCATCTTCTGAAGTTGATTACGTTGGAAGGTGATGGATTTAAATTGCTCCTCTTGGCTATGGAAGAGGAATGGCCATCATGGTCCTTATTATCAAAAGCAGACATTAATTATCAAAAATCATCATTGTCTTAACCTGAATTCTGGATGCCATGTCGGTAATTTTGCATCCATCGTTGTTGTTGATAACCGAGGAAAGGTGTGCCTTTATGCATGATCTCACTTTTTATTTTCTTTTTGATTGATTTTCTATATTTTGATTTTTTAATATAGATTTTACAAGAAAGAAGCAGTTTAGAGAAGAAGAAGATGGGAACCGGTGTAATAAAAACCTAATAATCATATACTTATCGTAGTAAGCCTCCTCGAGTTTTGATTTTTTTCTTAATTTATATACTTGTTTTTTTCAATTGTGATCATTTTTGTAATTACCAACTCATGTATGATCGATTTATAACAATTAAGATTTTTGTTTCTTAGATAAGCTAAAGTTTCATATGTTATATTTTGTTTCACATAATTGCAGTTTAGGTTTGTAAACAAGATATAATTCTGATTTTTTTTACAATTTTATATCTTGTATTTTGTTAATTTATTGTATTTTTCATTCTGATTTACATTTACATTATCTGAATAATTGATTATCTTATGTGATGAAGCACTGTGCAACCCGCTAAGGCACCAAGTTTTTAGTACGTCAAAGGGTTGCACAGAATTTCATCGCACAAGATGATCAATTATTTAGATAATGT
Organism: Glebionis coronaria; assembly: GCA_025667525.1. Taxonomy (NCBI): domain Eukaryota; kingdom Viridiplantae; phylum Streptophyta; class Magnoliopsida; order Asterales; family Asteraceae; genus Glebionis; species Glebionis coronaria. Next base: position 419,256,324 of record CM046880.1, read on the forward strand.
AAATGAGAATGAAAAATACAATAAATGAACAAAATACAAGATAGAAAATAGTAAAAAAAAAATCATACCTTGTTTACAAACCTAAACTTCAAATTATGTGAAACAACATATAACATATGAAACTTTAACTTATCTAAGAAACAAAAATCTTAATTGTTTTAAATCGATCATGCATGAGTCGATAATTTCAAAATTGATCACAATTGAAATCAAGTATATAAATTAAGGAAAAATCAAAACTCAAGGAGGCTTACGACGATGATGATCTAACAGTAAGTATAAGGTTATTAGGGTTTTTATTAGACCGATTCTCATCTTCTTCTTCTCTAAACCTCTTCTTTCTTGTAAACTTAATATTAAAAAGATAAAAATATAAAAAAAAATCAATCAAAAGGAAAAGAAAGAGTGAAATCATGCATGATGGCACACCTTTTGTTGGTCATTAGCAACAACAGATGAAAAATCAACGACATGGCATCACGAATTCGGGTTCAGACGATGTTGATTTTTGGTGATTAATGTCTGCTTTTGATAATAAGGACAAAGAGGGCCATCAATCCTCCATGGCCAAGAGGAGCTATTTAAAGCCATCACCTTCTAATGGTATTCAACTGCAACTGATGGTAGGATCATCAACACACATGAATAAAAACAATAATGTACCCAACTCACGAAGGAAAAACACGCTCGTACAACAACAGTCAATTGGAATAGTGTTTTAGCAGCCTAATGCTATTTCTCCCACACAAAGCAATATCATTTCCATATGATTGAAGCGATTTCTAGTAAACCGAATAGATGGCAACTAGGAATAACACAAAATATCAAAGAAGATCCATTTGAGAGTGGTCTACTTCATTCAAGTTTTCTACCACTGCTTACAAGATCTGAATTCGTTCAAGCTCCTTGGAACAACAAGAGCCTATCTCTTGTAAATATTACCGTAAAAAGGGAACCTATCCATTCAAGCGCATCAACATCTTTAACAAAACTAGGGGAGTTTTCTTGTGAAACAATGGAGATTCAATATGGGACCGTGAGATCTTCTCATAGAAAGAAGTGACTTTTCGCTTTGGTATTTGTAATTTGTGCAAAGGGCCTATCGAGACTATTAATATAGAGGATGATTATCAACCTGTTTACAAATCATCATCACATCCAACAAGATCAGGTTAACTTTCCAGTGGAGCAACAAGAAGGCAATATAGAGCTACAACCATATCACCAACTCAAATAGAGAGGTTGGTTGCCAATTTCGTGCCTACAATTTAGAAATAGCTCGATAGTAGGAGGCGCGCACGATTTATCAAAATCAGGTTGCTGAATACAAGGTATTGTCTTTTCTTCCCTTTCTTAACCATATAAATTATAATATGTTGATGTTAATAATGATTTGTAACATTGGTGTATAAAGGTTTGGCTTATTTTATGTAATGGAAGTGATAGAACAAATATTTTGTTTCTCTTTTGATCATAGCTTCAAATAGGCCTAATACAAGGATGTGAAATCAGTTTTATAGCAATATATAGTGTATGTTGGTGGTGGTGGCTTTGGTGGGTGGGTGGGTGGCGAGGGTGGTGGAGGAAGAAGATAACCAAGGATGTGAAATGTAAAGTGAGGAATAAAAAGATGATATATTAGTCATTTTGCAGGCACTAACGATTGAAAGTTAGGATTTAAAGTCTGAGGTATTTTCACATTTTTGTGATATTCAAGGGACAGGATTTGCAGTTTATCCGTGTATTTATTAGTCAATCAAAATGTGTGAGTATATACACATATATATGATTTGAATCTTATGGAATTTGATTTTTAAAGTGTGTTTGTGTGTGTGTGTAGTGCATGTAGAAATAGCTATGTACAATATTCTCTTATTATCAGATAGAAGATGAGGACGCTGAGGTAACTCGTCTAAGTAGTTGTAAGAGAGTGCAAAAAATGTTACGGGTTATCATGTTAATTATTGTAAAGATTTATATTAGTGTCAAATCATGTTATAGTATTATATTATAAACAATTTTCCACTACACATTAAATTTAGACAAGGTTTAAAATGTCGAATATTTTCATTTATATAAGCATAAAAATGATTTCCACAACGATTAACAAAATAATAAACATCCTCATCATTTATAAATTTTTTCATAAACCATAATAACAGATTCTCTTATTAGATAAACACATAAGATACTTTTTTTAACATCAAAGTACCGATAACGTGCCTCATTCTTGTTTAAAGAAACATTTTTCATTAAACACAAATTTTATATAATTTAACAAAATACAAAAAGTAAAAAACAAAATTATAATTCATAAAAAAGAACTCCATAAGAAATAATTTTCAATAATTTAACAAAACGCAAATGGTAAAAAACAAAATTACAATTCACAAAAAGAAATTCCATTTTAGTATCACCGCAAGATAGAAAAGTTGATATACACATTTATTTATCATGATTACTTTTGTTTTCTTTGATATGTTTCACATTTCTCGATTCATGTACATAGCATATAAGATGCCAACTTGCTAGATTTTTTTATTTTTGTTTATTATAGTGTCGTGCAATGTAATGAAACAATACATTATAACATGTATTTTGTTCACCTGTGTCATAATCCCTAACAACCTTGTATAACACTAAAATTTGAGTTTCTCGCTATAAATGTAAGTATTAATGCTTACAAAACTTTAACTATATTATATATCTTATAAATTTATAAAACAGAAATTAAGTCATAAATGTAACTATTAATGAATAGATATATGATAAATATAAAATGAGTTTCATATATTAATTTTAGCTACTAATGATTACGTTATCATAGTTGTATTATATATTTATTTATAACAAAAAACTAATTATATAAACCAAAATAAAAATATGTAATGTTGTAGCTTTGTGTAATAAATGTAAACATAAATGAACATAAAACTATAATCATAATATATAATCATGAACTGATAAATATGAAATTTAGTCATACACAAAGTAAGAATAAAAAATAATAATGCCATAAAGTATAAATAATTATATTATTATATATTATTGTATTGTATATGTTACAAAATTATAAAAATAAATAAATTAAAATCAGATATAACAAAAATAAAAATATGCAAAATTAATGTTTTATGCATTAAATGCAATATTATTGATTATATTTACTAAATTGATTGAAAAAAGTAAGTTATACACACAATAAATACGAATATATGTTTAAGGATTTATGAATCGTAATATATATATATATATATATATATATATATATATATATATATATATATATATATATATATATATATATATATATATATATATATATATATATATATATATATATATATATATATATATATATATATATATATATATATATATATATATATATATATATATGCAAATAAGTATGCTTTTAAGTTATAATATGTGTTTATGAAAGTCGAGTCTTTGATAATACTACAACTAACTCACTTAGACTTTAGTTTTTGTAATTTTAAATATTATATTAATAATATGCTTGCTAAAATATATTTTTTGAGACAATTAAAACTTATACCCAAATTTATAAATTCCTAAAATCAATTATTGTTTTGTTAATCTATGTTTTGGAATATCGCGTATAATAGATTCAAGTGTGAATTAAATTATATAGTCAAAGTGTAACTTTTTATAGTAAATATCAAGAAACGAAAATGCTCCAACTAATTGAATTGTTTAATTGCTTTATATAAATGTTTATGTTTTTAATCTACTTGATGATTAATATGGGTTACTTTAACGTTTAGTATTTTCTCTATACAAACTAAAACTTAGTATACAAATATGTTATATCTTAACTAAAAGTATAGGTGGCCGACATTCTAATAATACAGTTACAAAACAATTCATAAGTTAATAATTAGTGACTTCGTGCATACTGAATTGTAAAAAAACAAAGTAAAATTTTATAAATCTCAAATATAAATTAGAATTTTTAAATTATATTTTATTCATGCCTAAACGTCGTAAATGCATCAGACTTAAAAGTACTATCTCCTAAGAGAAAACATGATATCATAACTGGCGTTACTTTAGAATACCTTTCACAATTTACTTAAGCATATTAGTAATTGATATGCATATAGTTAACAAAAAAAGTTGATGTAAAAATGATTCACACGTTATAATTGAATAATTGTGATATACACAAACTTTATAAACCCGAATTAGTATATTATATGATGTAAATTATTTATTATACATAAAAAGCACAAAAAGGTGTTAAGTACTTAACTTTATCATTTTTAAGCAAGATATAATGTATAACATTAAGTTCAACGATCGTTTAATCATACATGTGCTTTATAGCATTGCCTCCTTTCTCTATCGATAATTTATGTATTCTTAATTTCTTTTAAATTTCTTTCTTCATTTAGTAAAAACAAAAAAACATATGTTATGAATAAATGAAAGATCTATGAGCAACAAAGTCAATATAAACTAAAATAAAAATAAAAATTTTAAAATGTTACTTTAATTGGGTAGATTTATTAATATCGCTATTATTTATTATTGTATGATTTTATAGAAAACAAATATTGAATAAAAATATTACCTGATTAGTTGTATAGTGGAATGGTAAAACGCAAAGGCAAACCCGGCAAGTGCAAAACCTTTGGATGAATGAACTTCGTCTGAACAAGGAGAGAATATATGTAAAGTTAGTATCGAGAATAAAATTCATATAAAAAGTAAAACAGATCGATATCTTTTGTAAAAGATTTATCTAAAAAAATACCCGATTAAATTATAAGTTAAAAACATAAGTTTTTCTTAGGAAAACATACAAATGATTTATCCTAGTTATAAATTGTTACAAGAGCGTGAACCCCAAAATAAAATTTTGAAAAGATATGTTGATTGTATTAATTGAAAAAGGATACCAACAATCGAAATGCTATGCACAATGATCGCGATAAAATATGATGTTTCATCCAAGATTGGTATCTTCTTATTGAAAAGAAGACCGGAAAAGATTTTCCTTCGTGCCGCCGTCGTTTCTTTCATAGTTGAGACTTCGTGGATTGTTTGTGCCTTTCAACCTTTTATAGTAAAATTACATCTCAAACTAAGTGATCAAACTTATCTGACGGTCTTAATTGTTAACGCTCGTATATCTAGGGTTCCAAAAATGTCAAGTGAAACTTATCTAGGTTGTGCATTTTTGGGCCAAGGCCCAAATAATCCGTGGATATAAAATCTCATGTGAATTGTATATAAATATATGTTTATCAATAGAGAACCAAAACTAACTACGGAATAAGAAAATAACGGATACAAACATAAAGTAATATAGTTTTAGTTTACATTTTCAAAAGCAAGGAAATACTATTTAAAAATATTTGAAGGACCATGTTTGTCCATCTTGTGAGAAAGAAGAAATCACACAAACCAAAACCTGTTCCAAAATCAAGTTACATTTTCTACATATGGATTTTTGTGGCCTAGTAATAAGTGTGAAAACACTTATCCTTTTACCACTTATTTCCAATAATAACAAGACCAAAACGTGTATTTTATGTCGTAAAAGTCGGAAGTATGCGTGGTTTGTGTTTTTATTGTGTTTTAGGACCAAAGGATGCAAAAGGAAGAAAACATGGGCTATCACGGGCTTTTATCGAAGAAAAAGACTAAAGACGAAGTCGAAAGATCGAGAATGCAAAAAGAACGGAATTCCAAGGCCAATTCTGAAGATTTATCGAAGAAAAAGTCTAAAGACGGAAGTTAAATGAAGTCGAAGAACTCAAGTCTAATTATAGAAGAAAATTACTAAACAAGTTCAACTTATATCGACAAATCCCGAGACGACGTCGAGAAAGACAAAGATTAAGTCGAGTCGAGTCGAGAAGAAAGAAACTAGATAGCTTAAGCATGCAGTCTCCTCACCTTTTATAAATACCCTCCTAATATGTCATTAGGAGGGTGTTAGGTGTTTTAGTTTTTTAATAGGTGTAGTTTAATTTTTAAGTGCTTTTTATTTTCTCTCTAGTTTTTCTTTCAAACTTATTAATCTTTCCATTAATCTTGTAATCTTTTTACATTCATCTTTAATCAATCAAGCTTATTTTCTTAATTCTCATTCTACCTTTCTTAATCTTTTTCTTAATCTTGATAATCATGTAGTTAATCTCATCTCTTTGATTATGTGATTGATTTGTTCTTGTGATTGATCTTGTAGTTTTGATGTGGTGGATGTTTTGAGCTTATTGTGGTTATTAATCTTTTAGTGTTTGGATTATTTTTGATTAAGTTGTTTTGATAGATTATTAGAGTTGCTTATTAGTTGATTTTAAATGTTTTGATTAATTAGTGTTTTTATAGTTTTTAATTTGTGGCTTGTTTTGTTCTTCTTAAAATTTATTTGGTTAAAGTTTTGGTTAATTGCTTGTTTGGTTTATGCTTATTAGTGGCTTATCTCTTAATTTTTCTTATTTCTGTTTACTGTATTCGTGCTTCAACAATTTCGGAAAAGGGTTTTAAAAATCTGAATTCGTCCCTTTCTCTGAAATAGCAATTATTCCGAAAAACCTTTTTCCGAAGATTTCCCTTCTTTGAAAAGTCCTTTTTTCTGAAATAGTTAATATTCCGAAGATCCCATTTTCTCTGAAAAACGATTTTTTCCGAAAAAACCAATTTCTATGAAAAGTGTATTATTCCGAAGACAATACTTTTTCTGAAAAGCTTGTTTTTCCGAAATTATCATTTCTCTGAATTCACTGTTTTTCTGAAAATTTCTCTGAAAACCTTCTTTTTCCGAAGACTCTCTTTTTCCGAAAAGACAGTTATTCCGAAGAAACCATTTTTCTGAAAAGCTAGTTATTCCGAAGATGTCAATTTTCCTGAAATTTAAAAAATCTTGTTTCAGACTTGGTTAAATTTTTAGTTTTCTGAATTGTTTTTTTTGCCAACTTTAATTTTTCCCGCCTTTCTACTTAGCACTGTTTTAACTTGTTTTATCATAGATTAAATTTTCAAGCTTTCAACGACATTTTTATTTTTAGTAGAATAGATAACCAAACCTTTTTATTTTCCACCAAGAACAATTGAGTCGCACTTTCTTCCAATAATCAATTCGAAAAGATCGAATTCAACGAACTTTCATACGAGCTTAAAAACCTTGTATCAAATGGCGCCGCTGCCGGCTCTTTTCGTTAAGATTAAAGGTTTTAAGTGAGAGACGCGTGGATTTTGGGATCCGTTCATCTTTGAACGTTATTTTCCTTGCTTTAAAATTTTCAAAAATCCATAAAAATTAAAAAAAAAATTCAAAAATACAAAAAATAGAAAAACCATAAAAACCAAAAATATTTCTTGTATATTTTTCTTTTCCTTTTTTAGGTGCGCATGCGTACTCGCGCTCGTAAGAAGAAAGTAGCTCAAGCCGAAGTCATTACTCAACCTATTGTCACCATGGACAATCAACCAATGATCGAGCTTTTGCAATCGCACGTAGAAGGCAACACCGATGCTATTGTCATACCCGAGATTGGAGCCAACACCTTCGAGCTTAAATCCGGCTTCATTCAAATGGTCTCTGCTCAACCCTTCTTGGGGCGTTCAATTGATGATCCTCATGACCATATTAAAAGGTTTCTTCAACTCACCAATACAGTTAAGTATAATGGGGTTTCACAAGAGGTAATTCGCTTGCAACTTTTTCCTTTCTCCTTAGAGGGACAAGCCCGGCATTAGCTTGATAAGGAACCGCCACAAAGTATTCTTACGTGGACGGATTTAGAGACCAATATCATCAACTACTTTTTCCCACCCTCACGTACTACCGCTTTACGGAATGAAATCATTACATTTGAACAGAAGTACGGTGAGTCTTTTAGTGAATCTTGGGACCGTTTTAAGGAACTTTTAAGAAAGTGTCCACAACATGGCGACAAGAGAATTGACAAGCTTACTTCGCTTGTTGAAACACTTGCTCTCCAAGCCGCCAACAATACCAAAGCTATCACTGCCCAAGCTAGTGCTTTGACTCAATCATGTGAAATATGCGGGGGATCTCACTCATACACCGATTCTCCTTCGACTCATGACAATCCGGAAAATGTGTATGCCGCCAACGGTAACTTTGCTACAGGAAGCTATCAAGCACGTCCTCAAGGTGACCGCAACTTGCTCAGCTATCGCTCAAACAACTTTCTTTCACCACCCGGTTTTCCCCCACAAAACCCAAACAACCTCAATCGCAATAATCAAAACCAACCTCGTGCTCCAACTCCATATCAAAACCAAAGAAACCCATATCCACCTCAAAGAAACAACCAAGTTTACCTACAACCTGCTTATCAACCACCCGCCTACCATGCTCCTACCAACCAACCCACCGCATTACACCAAGAGGTTGAAACTTTCATGAGGACTAATGATGTGATAGTGCAAAATCTCCAGCGGGAAATGGCCAACATGAAAGCAGATATGGTGAAGCAAGGGAATGATCTTCGAGCCGATATGCGAAACTCTTTTGCAATTCAAACGAATGACTTAAGAAACATGATGGCTAGTTTCTTCCCAAGTAATCAAGCCTCTGGTTCGGGTTCTCTTCCGAGTAACACCGTTGCTAATCCAAGAGGGGAGATGAAAGCAATCACCACTCGAAGTGGAAAAGGTTTAAAGGAACCCGAGCTTCCTACACCTACACCAGTGATTGTGACAAAGGAAAACGAGTCTCCTTCTCCAAATCCTCCATCTTCTATTCCTCCAACTTCTACTTCTCCAATTCCACCACCTTCTACTTCCACCCCTACACCACCCAAGGATGTGAGTGAGAAGCCTATCCCAAAGCCTTCATCTCAACCCAATATACCTTATCCTTCGAGGTTGAGGAAAGAGAAATTGAAGAACAAGGATGATATTCAGGTTTCTAAATTTCTTAAAATGTTTAAACAACTGAATTTCAATATCTCCTTTGCTGAGGCTCTCGCTCACATGCCAAACTATGCTAAAATGTTTAAAGATCTTCTCAGTGATAAGGAGAAACTTCTCGATATTGCTCAGACCCAACTTAATGAGAATTGCTCCGCAGTGCTCTTAAAGAAATTACCAACCAAACTTGGTGATCCGGGTCGTTTCTTGATTCCTTGCAACTTCCCTGGGGTAGATAATTGTATGGCCCTAGCCGATCTAGGTGCTAGTATAAACTTAATGCCTTTAAGCGTTTGGAAACAATTATCTCTCCCCGAGCTAGTCCCCACCAAAATGACTTTAGAATTAGCTAACCGTACGGTTGCTTATCCAGTGGGGATAGCCGAAGATGTCTTCGTCGGCGTCGACAAATTCACCTTTCCGACGGATTTTGTTGTCGTTGACTACGAGATGGACCCCCGTGTTCCATTAATCGTTGGACGTCCATTCTTGAGGACCGGTCGCACTCTCATTGATGTAGCCGCGGGCGAATTAATCATGAGAGTTGGTGACGATAAAATCGTCTTCAACATGGGTAAACTTTCTAAGCAGCCTTCTGAAAACGAGAGTGTTAATTTCATTGACGTTCTTGATGAGGCTTGTGAAGAACATTTCAAACACGCTTGTAAAAGTGGTTCTTCTTCTCTACCCACTGTTGAGACCGTTGCCTCTATTGCTCCATCACTAACTCCATGTGGAGACAGTGATTTCATCTTGAAAGAATTTGAAGCAACTTTGGGAGATGTGGACTTAAAATATGACGATTCTCCCTCTAATTGGGATGAAGACATTCATACCATTGAGAAACTTCTCAATGAGGACCATATTTCTCCACCATCTCCTAAGGATATTTCTATCGATGAACCGAATTTGACTACGCCTTCCATCGAAAATCCTTCGGATTTCGAACTTAAGGACTTACCGTCTCATCTCGAGTACGTTTTCCTTGAAGACAACAAGAATTCACATGTCATCATCGCTAAGGACTTGAAAGAAGAAGAAAAATCCCGACTTATCGCCGTGCTGAAGAATCACAAGAAAGCTATTGCATGGAAAATCTCCGATATTCGTGGAATTGATCCTCACTTTTGCACACATAAAATTCTCATGGAGGACGACTTTCAACCCACTATTCAAAGCCAAAGAAGGGTGAATCCTAAGATCCATGACGTAATCAAAAAAGAGGTTATCAAACTTCTTGATGTGGGAATGATCTATCCTATCTCGGATTCACCATGAGTTAGTCCCGTCCATTGTGTGCCTAAGAAAGGCGGAATCACCGTTGTGCCCAATGAAAACAACGAGTTGATTCCTACTCGTCTCGTTACAGGGTGAAGAGTTTGTATAGACTATCACAAACTCAATGATGCTACGAGAAAGGATCATTTTCCCCTTCCTTTCATGGACCAAATGCTTGAACGTCTAGCGGGTAATGACTATTACTACTTTTTAGACGGTTTCTCCGGGTATTTTCAAATTCCCATCGATCCCAAAGACCAAGAAAAAACCACATTCACTTGTCCTTACGGAACTTTTGCTTATAAAAGAATGCTTTTCGGCTTATGCAATGCTCCTGGGACATTCCAAAGGTGTATGATGGCTATCTTCCATGACATGGTTGAAGAAACTATGGAAGTCTTCATGGATGATTTCTCGGTTTATGGTGATTCTTTCTCTTCTTACCTTGCCAATTTGGAACGCATGCTTAAGCTGTGTGAAGACACTCGCCTTGTTCTAAATTGGGAAAAATGCCATTTCATGGTAAAAGAAGGCATTGTGCTTGGACATAAAATCTCTAAATCCGGTCTTGAATTTGACCGTGCTATAGTGGATGTCATAGCCAAATTACCTCCACCTTCAGCCGTGAAGGGTGTGAGAAGTTTCCTTGGTCATGCGGGCTTCTATCGTCGATTCATCCAAGATTTTTATAAAATCGCTCGCCCGATGACCCACCTCTTGGAAAAAGATACTCCTTTCATCTTTTCCAAAGAGTGTCTTGAATCCTTCAATCTTCTTAAGGATAAGCTAACTAAGGCACCGGTCTTGGTTACCCCTAATTGGGAGCTACCTTTTGAGTTGATGTGTGATGCTAGCGAGTTTGCTATTGGAGCGGTTTTGGGCCAACGAGTGAACAAACACTTCCAACCAATCCACTATGCTAGCAAGACAATGACGGGGGCTCAATTGCATTATACCACTACCGAAAAAGAGCTTTTAGCTGTAGTGTATGCTTTTGAAAAATTCCGCCCCTATCTTTTCCTTTCTACCACCATCGTGTATACCGATCATTCCGCGTTGAAGTACTTGTTGACTAAGCAAGATTCTAAGCCAAGACTTCTTCGTTGGGTTTTGCTCCTTCAAGAATTTAAAATCGAAATTCGTGACAAAAAGGGAGCGGAAAACCTAGCCGCGGATCATCTAAGTAGACTTGAGGATCCTTATCAAGGGGATCATCCGAATCAAGAGATCAATGACTCTTTTCACCTTGAGGCCTTAATGTCTATCAACTCCAATATTGATGACACCCCGTGGTTTGCAGACATTGCAAACTACTTAGCGGGTGGAATTCTCAAGGAAGGGTTAACGTCCCAACAAAAGAAAAAGTTCTTTAAAGACATTGAACATTATTTCTGGGACGACCCTTACATTTTCAAATAATGTGCTGATCTGATTATTCGTCGATGTGTTGATGGGCCGGCAGCGGTTCAAATCCTTGATGCTTGCCATAAAGGACCCACCGGTGGTCACTTTGGTCCCAATTACACCGCGAAGAAAGTATTCGACTCTGGATTTTATTGGCCCATCATTTATCGTGACGCTCACGACATGGTTAAACGTTGTGATGCTTGCCAAAGACAAGGCAAGATCACACATAAAGATGAGATGCCTCAAAATTTCATACAAGAATGTGAAATCTTTGATGTATGGGGTATCGACTTTATGGGGTCATTTCTATCATCTAAAAGGAACAAGTACATCCTCGTAGCCGTTGACTATGTTTCCAAATGGGTTGAAGCTAAGGCTCTCCCCACGAACGATGCGAGGGTGGTTGTGAACTTTTTGAAGCAGCTTTTTGCTCGATTCGGTGTTCCTCGTGCTATTATCAGTGACCGCGGGACTCATTTTTGGAATGATCAATTCGCACGAGTCATGGCTAAGTACGGTGTCAATCACCGTCTTTCCACCACTTATCATCCCCAAACCAATGCACAAGCCGAGATATCTAACCGCGGATTGAAGCGAATTCTGGAACGAACTGTGGGAGAGCATCGTGCCTCATGGGCCGATAAGTTAGATGATGCTTTGTGGGCTTTCCGTACCGCCTATAAGACCCCGATTGGTTGTACACCTTATCGTCTTATGTACGGGAAAGCATGCCACCTCCCTATCGAGCTGGAACATAAGGCATACTGGGCCTTGAAGTGGGCTAACTTCGACATCAACAAAGCCGGTGATCTTCGGAAGATTCAACTTAATGAGCTAAATGAACTAAGGAATGAAGCTTATGAGAACTCGTTGATCTACAAGGAGAAGACCAAGATCATCCATGATGCTAGAATTAAGAACCGAGAGTTCCACTTGGTGATCAAGTCTTACTTTTTAACTCTCAGTTGAAGATCTTCTCGGGCAAGTTGAAGAGCCGCTGGTCTGGTCCATTCACCGTCGCCAAAGTCTTCCCATATGGCACCATTGAGCTTTCTCAGCCAAATGGGCCCAATTTTAAGGTGAATGGCCAGCGTGTGAAGTTGTACTTTGGTGAGGACATCTCTCAAGAGATGATTCCATCCCTCACCACGTTTCCCATGAACTAGTTTTGGGTCGAGTCAGGCTCGTAACTCGGTGAACAAAAACAAGCGCTTCTCGGGAGGCAACCCGTGATCTATCCTTTACCGTTTTCATAATAAGTGTAGGGGGAGCCCCGTATGTGTTTGTTGTCTTGTTTCTTCTTCTGTGCAGGGATTAAAAGCTTCAAAGATCCATTCTCGATAACTTTTGACGAACCGTGATCCCGTGTTCCCGTCTTCCCGGTTCTATCCTAAAACTGTCGTGATTCAATATTTCATATCTTATATGTTCACATTGAAATCACTATAGTTGTCCTTTCCTTAGCAAGATTTAAACAAAGTTCACAATGTCATAAGTGTAGGGGAGTTTACTCCCACATGCTTAAACATTGAGGACAATGTTTATCTCAAGTGTAGGGGGGACTTCTATCGAAGTAAGTGGTCTTTTCCATGAATTTGTCCTCATTTTAACCGGAAAATTTGATTTTTCGACATTTTTTAAAATTTTTAATCTATTTTGGCCTAGTTGTATAGTTGTATTTTCCTTTGTTATCGTTATTTGCCTTCCTTGCTAAAATAAAAAGTTTAATAAAGTGGTTTTAAATTTTTCATAGTCGTGAATATTTTGACTCAACCCGAGTTTACTTATCTAAGTTTACTCTAGCTAGTATCCTTAACGTGTTTAAGTCAAGGTTTGCTAGGCTTTTATATAGGGAACTTTAAAACGCGAAGGTCTTAACTCTCACGGGTTAAGAACAAGAACTTTTCGCAAGCTCCTATAATTGATCCTAGAGAGTTGTTTATCAAGGGAACTTTAAAATGCGATTTCTAAACTTGAAAAAGTCTAAGAATTTGCAAGATCCTATAGATGACTCGAAAACCCAAAACTTTGATTTAATTGGCTAAGCATCCACGAGTCTCATTCCTTGAGATTTTAAATTGTGGAGAACGAGAGATGATAGAGTCAATTATAAGTTTGGTATTCTTTCGTGAACTTATGTGAGTCGATTATAAGCCTATTCTCCCATCGCTTGCTAATAAATTTATCTGCAATAAATAAGGTTGTACGATTTGAAAAGTTACTTAGCTTCTAGCACAAGATCGTTTAAAAGTTGCTCGGTATTAATTAGAGTTCATAGCCAAGGCATAACTTGTTGAAGCGGGATGCGAAGATTGACGAGTCCGAAAAGGCCCTAACAAGGCATGAGGGCTACATTTTGTTGCTAAAGATCCAAAAGTGATGTGAAGAATCATTTATCGAAAATCAATATGAATGATCGAGACACACGACGAAAAGCAAATACTCACCTAAAGATCATGGAGAAGTCTATCCGAAAAGACCCTAACAAGGTATGAGGATAAATAGATCCAAGTCCTAAAAGGAGGCGGATCGTTGTATATCAAAGTCCAAAATAAAGATTGGAGAAAATGAAGAAGTCGTGGTCCAAATATGAAGAATCTCTCAAAACTTCAAGTGAAGAAAATCCTATTATGAAGAGAAGACCATAATTTCAAGAACGTCTCTCAAAGATTTGAAGTATGAAGTCGCTGCCAAATATCGGTCCGAGAAAGGTCTCAAATCGTGAAACGAGTTATGCCAAGATATGAACTTTGAAAGGTCCCGAGAAGCAGTTTTAAAAGATTTTGTCCTTTACCTAACTATTGATTAAATCGTCCCACTTTATTTTCAGCCTAAATAACTATCGAAATAAGTCAAACAATGCATCCTCGTGATCATTTAAGACATTATTAAAATATAAGAGATACACCTAGGAATAAGGGAGTCTAAGTGAATAATCGGGCCACATGAGTTCATGTTAGTTTGCTAACTTATAATACAATGATCTCGTTTTTAAGCTTGGTATGGGGAACGTGAAACTTGAGAATGATGAACATTCATGACAACCAAAAACCCCAATGTAAGTCTTTGATTTCTTACTTATTTTGTTCTTTTAGTTTTCTTAGTGTTTAGTGTTTAATAAAGGCCAAGGTGGGTTACCTATGATGAAAAATGTAAACCGTGCTTTGAAATTAGTGCATTGCATGAGGACATTGCAATGGTCAAGTGTAGGGGATTTAATAAGTGTGAAAACACTTATCCTTTTACCACTTATTTCCAATAATAACAAGACCAAAACGTGTATTTTATGTCGTAAAAGTCGGAATTATGCGTGGTTTGTGTTTTTATTGTGTTTTAGGACCAAAAGATGCAAAAGGAAGAAAACATGGGCTATCGCGGGCTTTTATCGAAGAAAAAGACTAAAGACGAAGTCGAAAGATCGAGAATGCAAAAAGAACGGAAGTCCAAGGCCAATTCTGAAGATTTATCGAAGAAAAAGTCTAAAGACGGAAGTTTAATGAAGTCGAAGAACTCAAGTCTAATTATAGAAGAAAATTACTAAACAAGTTCAACTTATATCGACAAATCCCGAGACGACGTCGAGAAAGACAAAGATTAAGTCGAGTCGAGTCGAGAAGAAAGAAACTAGATAGCTTAAGCATGCAGTCTCCTCACCTCCTATAAATACCCTCCTAATATGTAGGAGGGTGTTAGGTGTTTTAGTTTTTTAATAGGTGTAGTTTAATTTTTAAGTGCTTTTTATTTTTCTCTCTAGTTTTTCTTTCAAACTTATTAATCTTTCCATTAATCTTGTAATCTTTTTACATTCATCTTTAATCAATCAAGCTTATTTTCTTAATTCTCATTCTACCTTTCTTAATCTTTTTCTTAATCTTGATAATCATGTAGTTAATCTCATCTCTTTGATTATGTGATTGATTTGTTCTTGTGATTGATCTTGTAGTTTTGATGTGGTGGATGTTTTGAGCTTATGGTGGTTATTAATCTTTTAGTGTTTGACTTATTTTTGATTAAGTTGTTTTGATAGATTATTAGAGTTGCTTATTAGTTGATTTTAAATGTTTTGATTAATTAGTGTTTTTATAGTTTTTAATTTGTGGCTTGTTTTTTTCTTCTTAAAATTTATTTGGTTAAAGTTTTGGTTAATTGCTTGTTTGGTTTATGCTTATTAGTGTCTTATCTCTTAATTTTTCTTATTTCTGTTTACTGTATTCGTGCTTCAACAATTTCGGAAAAGGGTTTTAAAAATCTGAATTCGTCCCTTTCTCTGAAATAGCAATTATTCCGAAAAACCTTTTTCCGAAGATTTCCTTTCTTTGAAAAGTCCTTTTTTCCGAAATAGTTAATATTCCAAAGATCCCATTTTCTCTGAAAAACCATTTTTTACGAAAAAACATATTTCTATGAAAAGTGTATTATTCCGAAGACAATACTTTTTCTGAAAAGCTTGTTTTTCCGAAATTATCATTTCTCTGAATTCACTATGTTTCCGAAAATTTCTCTGAAAACCTTCTTTTTCCGAAGACTCTCTTTTTTCGAAAAGACAGTTATTCCGAAGAAACCATTTTTTTGAAAAGCTAGTTAATCCGAAGATGTTAATTTTCCTGAAATTTCAAATATCTTGTTTCAGACTTAGTTAAATTTTTAGTTTTCTGAATTGATTTTATTTTCCAACTTTAATTTTTACGCCTTTCTACTTAGCATTGTTTTAACTTGTTTTATCTTAGATTAAATTTTCAAGCTTTCAACGACATTTTTATTTTTAGTAGAATAGATAACCAAACCTTTTTATTTTCCACCAAGAACAATTGAGTCGCACTTTCTTCCAATAATCAATTCGAAAAGATCGGATTCAACGAACTTTCATACGAGCTTAAAAACGTTGTATCACCTAGTCAGAATCAAAAGCATAAATGGGAAACAATATATTCGGGTGATGATGGAGGATACTCTCGTTATATATATGGGTTCATTTTCTCACTTTGAAAGATGAAGCACCATGCATAATTATCACATTCTTAAAGCAAATTACAGTTCTACTACAACCTCAAATCATTATTTTTAGAACGAATAACGGTTGAAAATTAACAAATAAGGAGCTTAAAGCTTACTTTGATAAAGTTAGCATTACTCACCAAATATTGACTACGATAAATCCTAGCCTGAATGGATTAGTTACACGAAGTATTCTTTGTTAGTTGAAGCTGCTCATACAATGCTAATTTTCTCTAGTGTTTTGTTTTTATTATTAGCTCATATGGTGCTTTGTTTTTTCTTATAGTCAAAACCATATGGTGCTTTATTTTTATTATTGTCAAAACCATTTCATAATTCATGCAAGATTCAACAAAATACCATATGAGCTAATCAAAAGAAAGGAACCAGATATATTGTTCCTACACGTATTCGGAGCTCTTTTTTATCCTAAGAATGATCGTTCGTGAAGATACCAGAAAGCTCGGTGATATTGGTTTTTTCATTCTTATTCTTCAAACGCTTATGCTTACCGAGTTTGAAACCGAAGGACAAACAAGGTTATATAGACGATAACGTTACTTTTGATGAACGCTCAGAAATGGCTTGTAAACAATGCAGACTACAACCCAACTTCAAAATAATTTTTAGTGCAAATATTACGATACTAAATCAACACGGTCTCTTTATGTTTTGGTGACAAAAAACACGTAACTTGTAAAACATAACGTAAACTGCGCAAGTTACTCATATACTAAATTGTTGTTAATAACATTCATCAACACGGATACAAGTTTGTGTTGAGAATAAAATTCACTAAGTCTTCTAGCCGCTGACAAATGGAATCAATCCACAGACAAATAGAATCAAGCCGCTGACAAACTAGGGGCAGACAAGAAGAATCAAGCCACTGTCACGATTTGTTAGCTATTAAAGTCAACACGTTTGTATAAGTTAGGAAGATGTATACGAATATTGTATATTCTTATGTTTATCTTTTGAATCTTCCTAATATAGTTGATAGATAGCTTAATGTTCAAGGCTCCTTATGTGTATAAAAGGAGGCCTTATGGTTTATGGTTTCATAACACTTTCAATAGTATATGTACGCCGTTTTGTGATAATCAAAGTTGAAAGTTTGGTATACGATTTGTTCTTTGATTAAGTATTAATTCCACATAATACTTAGATTGTTTTCAACACAAAGTTTCTCTACGTATTATACTTGATTTATTCTCGTTAACACAAAGCTAAACCGATCTAAGTTTGGGATCAACAAGTGGTATTAGAGCTTGTTGAGTAACTTTGATCAAAAGAACACAAAACCCTAATTATCACAAAACCCTAAAATAGTCAAAACACCATGTCTGTAGCAAGCTCAAGCCTTGGATCAACATAAACTCCACATTCATCCTCAAATCACCATCTCAAAATTCCCATGCTAGACCCTGACAACTTTGAATTATGGAAGTTCAACTTTGAACAATACCTCCAAGTTGATAATTATGTTCTCTGGGAAGTTATTGAGTTTGGAAATCAGTTGATAAGGAAAGAAATATTGTAGAAGCTATTACAGCACGAAAAACAGCTGGAAAGACTGGGAATGAATTGTTATCTAGAACTGAAGATGGTAGAGCCAGTTCAGCTGCTGAGATAGTTGATAGAAGGAATGAAATAAAGGCACTAAGTTGTCTTAAACTGGCTCTTGGTACCAAATAGCAGTTTAAGTTCAGAAAGTATGAATCTGCTAAAGAGCTTTGGGAAGCCCTTGAAACCACTTATGGTGGTAATGAGGACACTCTCAAACAAAGAAAGAAGCAGCTAGTAATGGAATTTATTGTCTTTAAAGCTCATCCTATTGAAAAACTAAGTGAGGTCAGAAGTCATCTTCAAGACATCACCAACAAACTAGCATTCATGGGATTGAACTTTGATGAAGAAGATATTAGTGCTATGTTTTGTTGGATCTCTTGGTGAAGCTCGGGATGTTCATGCTAAGTCTATCATTGCTACTAAGGCTTACAAGAACAACTCCTTTGATGACATATACAATCAATTGAAGGTCATGGAACCCGAAGCCTAGCTAAAACATGGAAGTAAATCAACTTCAGGGAGCATGACTTTTGTCTCTCACAATGACTCTTCACCCACTTACAATGCTTCTCATGTCTGAGGATTGATTTCACATGTCATTGGATCTACTTCAACAGCCACTGACACATACAATGTTGGGTCATCAAATCTCAAACCAGTTGGAATTGACTTAGATACTGTATGTGCATACATTGCTGCTTTGCCCAATGGTTCTCCAGTCACGTTTGAAGATATTGAGCAGATAAGTGATGATAATCTTAAAGAGATGGACATCAAATGAAATTTGGCTCTTAGCAGTATAAGAGCCAATAGGTTATACAAAAGGTTTAGTAAAAGGTTGACATTCAACAAAAATGAATCTGCTGGATTTGATAAATCCAAGGTTGAGTGCTTCAATTGCCACATAATGGGTCACTTCAAGAGGGAGTGTAGGTCTCCACTTAGGAACGATGGAGGACAGAGTGCAAGTCGAACCATCAAGATTGAAGATGCTGAGCCAAAATCTATGGTAGCTATGCAGAACATTGATGGTGTTGGATGGGACTGGAGCTTTTTGGAGAAAGAAGTTGTGCAGAATCAAGCTTTGGTTGCTGAAAAAGAGGAAGAGCATGTTCACTTTGATCTTATGGCTAAATCTTCTTCTTCATCAGATAGTGAGGTATATGATGATGCTTTTTGTAGTAAAGGTCATAGGCAAAACACTGTAAACCTAAACAAGGAAGTGTCAAAATTAAAATCAGATTTACTAGATCTTGACACTAAACTAACTAACTACAAAAGGGGGCTTGCACAATCACATGGCATGGTGCAAGAATATAAGCAAATGGAATTTAATCTTAAGGATCAAATCAATGTTCTAGAAAGGGATTTAAAACTTAGTAATGAGTTTAAAGCAACTCTAATAGAATCTAAAACTGAATTGCAACTTAAGCTAGATGAGGCCATTAAATATAAAGAAAGCTTAGGTCTTAAAATTGAAAATTTTGAAGAGGCTAGTGTTATCTTAGATAGATGTTTAGGTGAGCAAAGAAACCCTAAAGATATCTCTGGGATAAGGATGCATGCAAAGGAATTTGTTGTTGTCCCACCTCCCCTAGGCAATTTCTATGGAGTACAGAACAAGGATTTATCTTGGACTTGTATCCCATAATTCCAAGAGCAAGAGTTTATTCCTCCACCATGTGTGCTTAGCCCTGTTGAAGAATATGAGAAAAAGTTAACTGACCTAGAACAATAGAAAGCAGCCAACCCTTTTCTTTTTGTTAAGGGTGGACTGCTTAGTGATGATTCAGTTGAACTTAAACCCATTGTTATGACTAACCCTATCACTGGTAAACCTGTTAATCTTGGCTCACCAACTAAAAGTAAATCTAGTGTTAAATATGCTGAAATGTATAGAAAACCTAGATCTCCTCAAAGTCAAGCTAGTGTAAATGGGAAAGGTTTTTAGATGTTTACACCTAAGTTTGTGTCTAAAAAGGCTTGTTACATAATAAGTGTGTAAAGACTTATCCTTTTGTCACTAAAATCAAGGAAAAACAAGACCTAATCATGTGTTTAGTATCATAAAAGTCAGAATTACGCGTGGTTTTGTGTTTTTGTGTGAAATAGGTACAAATGATCAAAAGGAAAGAAAACACGGGACTTCACGGTCAAATGTTGAAGAAAAGTCCAAGAAAGAGACGAAGACAAAGTCAAAAGACCAAAAGTGTGCCCAAGTTCACGAAAACCGGCGAAAACCAACACGAGTTTGAAGAAAAAGATTGAGGAAGCCAAACACAAGCTCGATTCTAGTGGATTTAACCTTTTATGAAGACAAATGGGCCTTTGGGACCCACAATTGTGTATTGGGCTTTTAAACCCAATATTGATAAATAAAAATTCACTTCAAGCCCATTTTCAATATACTTATATGGGACAGATGAAATGGGCCCTAGCAGCCAAATTAAACGAATTATGAAGCCCATTCTTGCATTAAGTCGTGTGGAATATTGAAGATTGGGCCAAGCCCAACGATCAAAACAAATGGACGGTTAAAAGGTTTTTAGTGAATTTTATTCATTATTTACTCACCCTCTCATCACACGTTTACCTCACAAAACCTCACACACGTATAACAATTACCCACCCCACCATCCATTAACTTTCGATACAAACTAGAAAACTAACATACCTTTTCTCTCCCAACACAAACACAGACACCTCTTTTTACTGTATCCCAAACCCTAATTCACCCAATACACAAAAATTACCCATTAAAATTTGGGGCTTTTACTCAAACATGTGATTCACACACTTGGGGATTAAATCCCCAAGTTAATCGGAAGCAACAATAAAGTGGTCCTCAATCCGACTTGGCCTCTCCTTTGCATTTGTTTGGCTGTGACAACACCACAACTCCAATCCTCCAATCATTATATTCCACCTCAGCACTAAACAAACACAAGAAGCACAATAAATTCCACCTTGGCGATCTGAGGGAGAGATGCCTCATGTCCACCGTTTGATCAAGAAAAGGAAAAGAGAGAGAAGAAAGAGCGGCTGGGATTTAATTTCTTGCTCACGAAACTTCATGAAGAAGCCTTGGGGGTTGGCTATAAAAACCCCCATCATTCTGTAATTTTGGGTGTGCCTTGTTTTTTAGTTTAATTTAATTTTATGCAAAATTAGATGATAGGTTAAATGTAATTTTACTTTTTCCAGTATTGTAATCTTTTTTAATGTTAATGAAAAGTTCGATTTAAATAACTTCGTGTCTTATTTGTTTTGTTAAAGTTAATTGCATTTTTTTCTATTAATCTGCTTTTGGATTAATTAAAGTTAATAATAAAAAGTGGTATTAATCTTCCCCCACTGGGAAGATTTTATAATAAATCTGGTTCGAATATTTTTTTGGTTAGCTTGGTTCGTGGTACGAGATTGGTGAAAGAAGGTGGTGTTTTTTTCGATTTGGTTCATAGGGGGTTCAGCGCCTTCCTACTTCTCAAAGGCTATCATCATCAGGTTCTTTATCTTCTTTTATTTTATAAGTTTTATTTTAATTAGGTTATTTTATTATTTGTTATGCTTATGTTTGATGTGTCTGAGTTTGCTGATGTTTAATGTTTATTGTTTTTATATCTCAGTTTGGGTTTTGTGAGGATTTTTGACTTTAACGTTTTATCTGATTAAGAATTTTTAGTAAGTTTGATTTGTGTTATTACTGTTTATTTGTCTGTTAAATGATAGTCTGATATTTGATTAGTTTGCTTAAATATAATTATCTGCCTATTGTTAGTTTTACTTGCTTATTAGATTTTTTTAGCTGATTTGATTTTGTTTAAATTAAGATTTGTTTGCTTTTTTATCTGTTTTAGATTTTTTCTGCTTATTGTTTGTTTAAGATTATCTTAAGTTTACTTATTAATACTCTTTAGTTTGGATCTGCTTATTAATTGTTATAGCTTATCAGCTTATTTACGTTTCGTCTGTTTTTTTTGTTCTTTGAATGAGCTTATTTGATTACTTTGTCTGGTTTTTATTTGCTGCTAAATACAACAGATTCCATTGATCTGATTGTCTAAAAATTAAGTCCAAAAATAATAAATAGCAAAAATTTGTCCATCAGGGGTCTCGAACCCCTGACCATTCGCTCAGCAGTCAAACGCTTTAACCATCTAGTCTAAACCCTTTTTTTGTGTTTATTTACCCATCGTTTAATTAATATAGGTTTAATACTTAGCTGTCAGTTTTTGGATTATTAGTTTAAATACAAATCTTAGTTTAATTAATTTTATATAAAAGTTTTATTTAAGTTTTCTTTATAAAGTTTAAAAAAATAAAAAAATAAAAAAGATAAAAAATATTTTAATTACTTTTAAAAATTTCAATTGTTTTCAAGTTTAGCTTTTTAAAGAGTATTTAATTTTAAATAGTTCACATTATATTGTTAAATAGATTTAAATATAGTATAAATTAGTTTTAAAATTTAAATAGTAAGTTTTTAGTTAGATTTAATTTTAAATTAGTTCAAATAGTTTTTAATTATATAGTTTTTAGTTTTTAAAAATACCAAAAATAATTTTATTCACCGAAAACAATTAGTCTTACGCTTAACCGGAAATCAATTCGAGTCGAGTTGAGGAAAACGAACATTAATTGCAATACACACAAAATTCCTATATTAATTTAATGTAGAGAATTTTGCAATCCAAATTAACAATTAATGTTCGTTTTCCTCGACTCGACTCGAATTGATTTCCGATTTAACGTAGATTAATTTGTTCTTGGTAACTAAAACTTTTTGGTATTTTTAAAACTAAAAACTATTTAATTAGAAACTATTTGAACTAATTTAAAATTAAATCTAATTTAATTAACTAAAACCTTTCTATTTAAATTTAAAAAAAAAAACTAATTTAAACTTATATCTAAAAACTATTTAAACAAATTTGAAACTATTTAAAAATAAAACTAAAATTAATTTAATCTAACTTAAAAGTAAATATTGAAAACAATTTAAAAAATATATATATTTTTTTTTATTTAAGCTTTATAAAAGAAAATTTATATAAAACCTTTTGATTAAAAATTAAATTAAAATATAATATATTAAATTGCCGCCGGTGCCGCTTCGCTCGTTACGATTGAAGATTTCGTGAGATGTTTGGATTTTAGGATCCGTTCATTTTGAACGTTAATTTTCTTGCAACAGAATCAAAAATACAAAAAAAATAAAAAAATCATCAAACGCAAACTCTTTCCTAAGATTTACAACAAAAAAATTAAAAAATTCAAAAGTGATACTTTTTCCTAAAAGTATTACACCAAAAATATTACGTATTATTGTTATTTTGTTAGTTCAATTTCTTTCGTTTTTATTGTGAATAAATATTTTTCTTAAAAAATACAAAAAGATTTTTCATTTACTATATTATATTACGTAGCACAATAAATTTACCTACTTTTCAAATAAGACCTTAGTTGGGATTTCATCACCTAGCTATTGTATTCGAATCCTAAACAAGAGAAAAGGGCAAAATAGATAAATACTAGTAAGACGTTTTTACTCGATATATACAAACTATAAGGTGGTTATAAGACGACGCGCTATAAAAGGCCGTCTAAGGAAAAAGGTTTTTAAGTGCTTTGTGCCACCTCGTTTCCCCGCTTGCTTGTGCGTATATTGAGAGGGACGACCGATTATTGGTTTGCCAACTCAAGTAGTAATCAAGTATATATATATTTGTAGCTTTTTAATATTGCACCTCGAGAGGGATAATCCCTTTCCTCTCAAAGTCGACCGAGGTTTCCTACCTCATTCCAAAGTTTTAATTGAATGCGCACTCGCGTGCGTACATACATACCGATTGGTGTACCAAACACTTCTAATTCTTCCAAAAAGAAGAAGAAGAAGAAGAAGAAAAACAAAAAGACCGTCATTCAAGCCGATCCCGAGAATCGTGCTTTCGACAATATAATGGCAACGGATAACCGACCTATGATCGAGATTTTGCAATCACACGTTGAGGGAAACGATGACGCTATCGTTCTCCCCGCAATTGGAGCAAATAATTTTGAAATCAAAACGGGTTTTATTCAAATGGTTTTCCGCTACACCATTTTTGGGTCGTTCCCAAGATGATCCTCATGATCATATCAAAAGATTTATCCATTTGACTAATACGGTGAAATACAATGGGGTGCCACAAGAGGCTATTCGTTTACAACTCTTTCCTTTTTCCCTCGAGGGACAAGCCTGGATTTGGCTTGATAAGGAACCACCCCAAAGTATCACAACATGGATTGATTTAGAGACCAAGTTCATTAACTATTTTTTCCACCATCACGGACCACCTCTTTAAGGAATGACATCATTACCTTTGAACAAAAATATGGGGAAACGTTAGTGAGTCTTGGGATCGTTTTAAAGAGCTTTTAAGAAAATGTCCACAACACGGTTTCACTAAAGTGCATCAAATCAATACGTTTTACAATGGTTTAACTCTAAATGACCAAGACTCACTTAATAGTGCCGCGAGGGGCAATATTCTTGTGAAATCCATGAACGAGGCTTGGGCTATAATTGAAAACAAGGCTAAAGTACAAACCAAGAGTGTTAGGGCCACTATGGCAAGTGCTAGTTCTAGTGAAAACGACAAAAGAATTGATAAGCTTACTTCACTTGTTGAATCAATTGCTTTACAAATCAAAGAAATAAAGGGTCAAGTTAATGCCTTAAAAGAGACTTGTGAAACGTGTGAGACTTGTGGTGGACCACATTCGTATTTTAATTGACAAGGTTTACAATCAACAACAACAAGTTTGTGTTTATAACACCAATGCCAATGAGAGGGTTCAATTCAAACCAAATGTTGATGTTAACCATTTGTCTTATAAGACTACTAATTATTTGGCTCCCCCGGGTTTTGTAGCTCCACAAAGACCACCCCCACCCGCCCAAAATACCCAATACCAAAATAGGAACCAAGGTCCTCAAATGGGTAATTTTCAAGGGAATGCAAATCAAGGGAGTTTTAATGGTCAAAATCAAGGGTTTCAAAATAATAACCAAGGTTTTCATAATAACAACGGTTTTCAACCTCAATATCAAAACCAAGGTTTTCCTAATCAAGGGTTTAATCAAATGAACATGCACAATCCTCAAATGGACTTGGTTCTCCAAAAATTAACCGAACATGAGAAAATCATGAAAGCAATGCAAGAATCTACTAGACAAATGCAAGAGTCCAACGATAGGAAGTTCGTGCAAATGTTGCAAGCCCTTAGACCCCAAGGAGCCTTACCTTCTAATACCGAGATTAACCCTCGTGCTAATGTGAGTGCTATTACTACTCGAAGTGGAGCCACTTTAGTGGGACCTTCCATCTCTTCGCCCATAAAGGAGAGACAAGGCCCGGAGGTCATAATGAGTAATCCTACTCCCCCTCCGGTGATCCCTCCCACTACCACTCCTAGTACTAGTGCTCCTTTTCCCAAAGAGCCCAACCCTAAGGTTGTTCAAGAAGCGAGTCCTTCTCCTTCTCATCCTTCCAAGTCTAAACCCAATATCCCTTATCCCTCTAGGTTAGACAAGGCTAAAGTGTTCACCAAAGATGACGTTCATGTCTCCAACTTTTTGAAAATGATTTCCAACGTCAATGTTAACATTAGTCTTATTGAAGCACTCGCTCAAATGCCAAAATTTGTGAAGATGTTTAAAGATTTGCTTAATAAGAAAGAAAAAATGGTTGAGCTCGTGAACACTCGTTTAAATGAGAATTGTTCCGCGATCCTTCTCAAAGAGCTTCCCGAAAAGCTAGGAGATCCCGGACGATTCGTGTTACCTTGCTCGTTCCCCCAAATTGATGATTGTATGGCTTTAGCGGATCTCGGCGCTAGAATCAATCTTATGCCACTATCGGTATGGAAACGATTATCATTACCCGACCTTGTACCGACTCGCATGACTCTCGAGTTAGCTAATAGAACTCTCGCATACTCCATTGGTATTGCCGAAGATGTTTTTGTTTGAGTTGGTACATTCACTTTTCCCGTGGACTTTGTTATTGTCGACTATGAGATGGATCCTCGTATTCCGTTAATACTTGGTAGACCGTTCTTAAGAACCGAAAAAGCTTTAGTTGATGTAGCCGAAGGGGAATTAATTCTTAGGGTTGGGAATGATCAACAAGTGTTTAAAATGGGGAAAATGGTGAATAAATCAAATGAAAAAGAATCGATCAATATGATTGATGTGCTTAATTTTGATAATGAAGAAAGTTTTATCAATCCTTTTAAAACTAAAAAGTTTAACATTAATGATTTTGTGGTACACTCAAATCCACTTTTTGAAACTTCAAATGATAATCCACTTTTTAAAGAAAATGAGGAAGCTAATGATGTCTTTTCTTTAAGTGATCATTCCACTTCGGATTTTGAGGATACCCCACTCTATGACACCTATAGTGATGACATTTCTTCAAGTGGTCACTTTCCTTTCGATCTTAGGGAGACACCTTTAGAGCCTCCAATCTTTGATACCCCAATCTACGATGACTATGATGACGACACTTCTTTAAGTGATCTCATTTCTTTGGGTTTTGACGAGACACCTAGTGAGCCTAATGATCCTATTATCTCTATGAGTGCTTCTCCCATTCTTGAGTCTCCCTTTGACTCTTATATTCCAAAATTGGGGGTTACGACTTTTGAAAAAGATCCTCCAGCTTTAGAGGTTACCCCTATTTTAGAGGAAATTCCATTTGAGGAGGATTTAGATAACTTTCTAAATTCCTATTTTCCTCACGAGGAAGAGTTTTCATATGACTCCGATGATACTTATGTTTTCACATCGAGTTTGGAAGAGGACGACCTTCCCACTTTGGATTTTGATGATATTTTGAGCTTTAATGTCAACACCTCTTGCTATTTTCCCGTTAAGGAATCGGTGTTTGATCCCGGAATAGAGACTTTTGTGCTTTCATTGCCATATCACCACACTACCCTTTCATTTAAGAGATCGTTGACTAAGGATACCCCACTTTTCTTTACCTTGTGTGATTTTACCACTTCGGGGTTTATTTCCTTTTATGATGGAAATTATGTGTTTGACTTGGGTGGATTTTCATGGGGTATGCTTTGTATGACTTTGTTTTACCCCTTGATCATGGAGAGATTTTCCTCCCTTGGAAATCTTGGTTGTTCCATGATTTTCCCATTTGAATGATGACATTCAGGAAATCGAGTCGAGCTAGAGACTCGTGATAAATAAATCAAGCATCGTTTAACTAGGTTAGATTTTTACCTTTTCCACCCTTTTTACCATTTTTCGCCTTCATCCATTTCCACCAATAAGTGTAGGGGGAGCCTAGTAGGTTGTTTGTGTGTTGTGATGTTGTGCAGGGACATGTGCTTTAATGATCCACTTTTGGTGTTTTTGACGCGACCTGTGATCCCGTGTTCTCGTGTACCCGGTTCCTTCGATAAGTTTTTGCTATTGTGATTCATACATGTATATAAATAAAACGAATAAATGTAATCACTTTAGTTGTCTCTTCCTTAGCTCGATTTAAACAAAGTACTAAATGTCCTAAGTGTAGGGGAGTTTATTCTCCCACATGCTTAAACATTGAGGACAATGTTTATATTAAGTGTAGGGGGGACTTCTATCGAATTTTAGTGGGCTTTTCCATGAATTTGACCTCATTTAAACCGGAAAATTTTTAAAAATTTCAACGTTTTTCAAATTTTTTATCTATTTTGGCCTAGTAGTATTTCCATTTATTTTCTTTCCTTTTGTCATCGCATCATATTTATATTTTCCATTTCTAGAATAAAGTCAAAAATAAATAAATGAATAAAATGGTTTTAACAAGTTTATATATCTTTGATATATTAGGCCCGTCGTGAATATTTTGACTCAACCCGAGTTTACTTATCCAAGTTTACTCTAGCTAGTATCCTTAACCATACGGACCTTAATTGGTATTAGGCTAAGCATCCACGAGTCTCATTCCTTGAGATTTTAAATTGTGGAGAACGAGAGATGATAGAGTTGATAATAAGTTTAAGGGTTAATTCTTGCTTATATGAGTTTTTGTGGCTCTTTCTTCCCGCTTGTATATTTAATTGCTTAATAAATGAGAATTTTTGCGGTGTCGATTCGATATCTTAACTCTTAGCCAAATCTTTATTCTCCTTGTAATTAAAGCATGAACACATTGAGGGTGCGAGCGTTGTGGACTTCCGACTAAGGTGGCTCATTGTAAACCCGCATTCTTTTACCATGAATAGTACCCTTAGGGTCGTACGTACTAGATTAATACTTTCCTTTTATAGTACGATTACGTTTACGTGTTAGGATTTTACGTATTACGTACGTGTTAGAACACGATAAGTATTTATTACGCACGAACACGCAATAATTATTTAAACAATAATTAGTCACGAACATGCGATCTTGAAATCATGAACGTAATTAAATCACGAGCTAATATTAATTACGTATATATATTTATTACGAACACGAATAAATATATTAAGTCACGATCGATAACTAATTAAAACACGTAAATTACGGACACGAGAACACACTATAATATTTAGACTCAGGAAATGTATGGGTTACCCCATGTGGGCCCCATACCACGAAATTAGGGAAGGAAGATGGGCTTAGCCCATCAATTTTTACTAAAACAAGGAATTAGGAAAGATTTTGGTCATTTTTCACTTTACAAGAAAACACCAAAAACCCTAAAAAGTTTTCTCCTTCTCCTCTTCTTCTTCTTTTATCCGCCACACATAAACACACCAAGGAGGGTGTTTATTTGATTTTGATCTTGGTTTTTGGTGCAAGTGTTCGTGTTTGTTCATCCTCGTTTAGATCCACGCATTCGGTATATTCTTTTTACCCTTTTTCTTTTTTGATTTGATCTAATAATTAATTAAGAGCATGATGTTTTTAAAACCTAATTACAAACATAGATCTAACATGAAAAGGGTTATTGGGTAAATCAAAAAGGGTTGTTTTAGGGGTGTTTGTTGGCCGGCGCCTAAACCGAACCCCAAGGGGGTCACGGTTTGGCTACTCGACCACCACCGAGACCATATGGTCCCGGTTGGGTGGTGTAGGTCCCACAGCAACAGCAAGACAAGGGGAACCCCGAAGTGGTTCGGGGCATGGTGTCGATTTCATGTCCGGTTCATGGTTTCTAGTCAAGATCCGGTTCACGGTTTATGTTAAGATTATTTTTTTTATATAATCATATGTTAAAATTAAATTAATAAGTATGACATGATTAATTTAATAACATGACTTAGGTTATAATTTAATTATTAGATCATGAAATTATTAGGGTTAAAGCGATAAAATACCAACGAACTTTACTTTTTTTCTCGATATTACAAATAGAGAACATAAAATACTTATATAGCCATTTAACTTTACAATTTGTTCTAAAATTACCAACGTTCTCAAAAATGACCCGTAACAACCGGTTCTCAAGTAACCACATGTCACTTTTTTTTATCAGTTATTTTAAATTTTAAATTAAATATTTTTCACCTGGCTTATGAAAGACAGCTCACCCATCTTGACTCTATCTCTTTCTTTTTTTTATAAAGATACAAAAATCGTATTTTATGTGATTTAACAATAAAGTGACATGAATTCCTGGTGAAATGGGTTAATACCCAGTATCAAATATTGCCCTTTGTGAAATGGGTTAATATACCCAGTATCAAAAATCATCCTTCGAGGTAATTAAATAAGGTAATATTTTTTAGTAATACCGATTAAGGTGGATCTATGGCTTTGAAAGTAGATTTAAGTTTGTTTCTATTAAATTTAGGCTTTTATACAGTTGTGAGTGTGGCTGATTGATTTGATTGTTGTGGAGATGTGGATGTGACTGCGATAAGTGACAGTCGGGTCTTGATGCGTGGTCATGTTGGTGTGGATTTGATTGCTGATTGCTTGGTCGTGGAGGTGTGTATTTGATTGTCGGTGGTTGGTTGGTGGTTGATGTAGCGGTGATGGTGGTCGGCAATGTGATAGCAATAGAAAAGAGGGTTTAATTTTATGATGATTGTTGATGGTTTATATTGATTGTTGAGGATGATGGGGATGGTTTTGTACATTTTTTTAGTAATACTTGTTGGTGGTTTATGTTGATTATTGATGATGATGGGTTAATTTGATGGTGAAGGGTGATAGATGAGTAATTTATGATGATGATGGATCTGATTGGGTTTTTTATGAAGATGGAATTGTTTTTGTTTGATTATTGAAAAAGGTTTTGAGTGGGTACGGTATTTTTATTATATTGGTTTTGTTTGTGATTAAAATAACTGATAAAAAAGTGACATGTAGGTTAAGTTTACCTGAGAACCGGTTGTTACAGGTTATTTTTGAGAACGTTGGTAATTTTAGAACAAATTGTAAAGTGAAATGGCTATATAAGTATTTTATGTTCTCTATTTGTAATATCGAGAAAAAAAGTAAAGTTTATTGGTAATTTATGGCTTTAACCCAAATTATTAACCTAAGTATTTTATATTTTTAGACTTATAATTAATTAATTATTTAAAAACCATGGTTAGAATTAATTAATTAACATGACTTAGGTTATATTATTGATAAATAATAATACATGTTTTAACCTAAGTATTTAACTTTATTTAATTAAAAACATGATATATTTTAATAAATACTTTTAACCTATACTTTATTTAAATTACATGAAATAATTAATAAACTATACATTATATCATTATAACTTAGAAAATAATCAGAAAAACAATTAGGCTTATATACTTAGCTTATTTAACCAGCTTATATCTAGTTATGGAAACTTTCTATTTTTAGAAACTTATTTAATTAAGGCAGCTAATCTATTTATGGAAACTTTCTATTTTTAGAAACTTATTTAATTCAGGTAGCTAATCTGTTTATGGAAACTTATTTAATTAAGGCACCTCTGATCTATTTATGGAAACTTTCTATTTTTAGAAACTTATCTATTTTAAGCAGTAATTCTATTTTTGGAAACTTTCTATTTTTGAAAACTTTCTATTTTTGGAAACTTTCTATTTTTGGAAACTTTCTATTTTTGGTAACTTTCCATTTTTGGAACTTTCTATTTTTGGTAACTTTCTATTTTAGGAAACCTGCTATTTTTGGAAAGTTACTTATTATTACACAGTAAGTATAATAATACATGAAATACCAGAAATATTTAATCAGAATAGACAGAATATAAGATAAACACAGTTTAAGACTTTAAACAGTAAAACATAATATGAACATATAAAATAAGCTAAGACATGATATAAACCAGTTACGTATTTAGTAGTCAGATACTTATTCACGTATGTATTCATGTAGCATTAGTGATACGGAAGTAGAATTCCTCTCAGTTCGTCTTCTTCGTTCACTGGACATAAGGTACGGATTCCCGTCCTTTCAGTATGGACATTCTTTCCTTATTAGGATTTCCCGTATGCAGCCAAATGTTTTCCCGTAGTATAGTTATGTGTTTGATTTTCTTATGTTTAATTTAGAATACCTATAGCCATATACATGCATGACCAGTTTCACCTAGTTATGGAGGTACCATAACCATAACATTAGAGGTACTGATGTTATGACTTCACCACGGCGGAGTGATTGCTCGTGGCGTCCCTTCAGCTTTTGGCCATTTACTATATTTATCATGTGGGGCGTATGGGTGCATCCTAGTTACATGTTTTCAGTCAGGATTTCATAGTGAATGTGGTGTGTGCCTTGCATCCTTCACAAGGAGCTGATCCCTCCTACCCAAAACCAGTATATTAAATTAGAGGCAGCCCCTCTAATTTGCATGATGAGGTCACCCCTCCAAGTATTCATGCATGGTGGATTTTCATGACCTATATTGGCTAATGGTAAAATATGTTAAACAGTTTTCATAAGATAAACATAAGGCTTTTCAAACTATAAAACCAGTTTTATGAACATGTTCCAGGTTTTCCAGGACTTATACATTTCCGCTGCTATTAAGTCTTTATTATGCTTAGTCATTCATACTTATCTATATCCGTGCACTGAGCATTTTGCTCAGCCGTTACTTTCCTTTCCATGTCCCAAAACGGCAGGTACCCTAGGAAAGACTCGAGCATTTGGAGGACGTGCATAGGATGGAAGCTGCTAGAGACTTCTTTTTCTTTTTGCCTTCATATACTCATGCTTGTTTAGTCTTTCATTCATTTCTTTTGCTTTATTATGTTTTGGGCTTATGTTTGGGAACCGATGTTTGATTCCGGTTATCCTTTTGGTCATGTAATGTTTTAGACATTTATCCTTGTATGCTTTGATGACACGCCATAATTACGCGTGACATTCCATTATCAAATAGGGTGTTACAATTATGGTATCAGAGCCAAGGCTTCGACCTGTAGGCTCTAAAACTTGACCTATGACTTGTGGGTAGTCACCAGGAGCTTCCTAAGCCAACGTTTGTTATTCTACGTATTGATGTTTTCAGCGCATTGTTGTTTTAACCATGATATTTTCAGCACCTTAAGGTTTTAACCTTGATGTTTTCATCGATATTGTTTTACTAATATGGATGGACAACCGTCATTCATATTTAGTATGTGTCATTGTTTCATGCATAATGTTCCTCGTGAACTATGGCTATGTGGACTGAACCCCAGTAGTTCATAATTAGTCACATAAAAATTTTTCTGATAAGCTTTGACAGATGAGTTTCATTTATTTATGTTTCATGTATCATTGTTGCAGGGATTATGACTAAGTAATGGTTGGTACAGGACTGGCCCTATTTAGTCGCATGTGCTTTTATCGAAACTTTTAACTTTGGGACCGACCCATAGGCGTCCCCTCGCCATGTCTTTTGTTTTGGGACCGACTCATAGGCGTCCCCTCGCACATATAAAGGTTTTTATAAACTACATTACGCATTCACATTGTTTTTCATGCATAAATATTTTCTCATGATTTATTGGCATAAATTTTTTTTTTTCATGTCCCCCCATAAGATAATATGTTTTTATGTCAAGTATGTTTCATACTGTCATGGTTAACTTCAGTTCATGCTGATTATGTTATACATTCCTTCATGTTGAATTGTTCGTGTTTCTTCATGATAATTCCGTCTTCATGTTGATTACGTCTTACGCCTCTTTTGTTATTTATGTTTTCATGCAAGACATTGTTGGATTTCATTGAATCCTGCTTTCATAATAGTCATGGTTGGTTTTCATTGATCATGCTGTCAGTCAAATCATCGTTGAATTTTGTGTAACCACACTTTAACGTTTCTCGTTATAACCAGAATGATGTCTATGCTAATATTGCCAGGTTATCATGATGGTTTCTAACCGTTTAACCGATATACTTTCCTTAAATCATGACAAATGATCGACCCCATACCGATCATTTCATATGCATTTCACGTGTACTCCACGTACCGTATTTCATGTGTATTACACGTACCTTAATTCATGTGTATTCCACTTGAAATACTTCACGAGTATTCGCTAGTCGATTCTGAATCATCTCAGGCGTATTTTCAATTGCTGATATTCTACAAGATTGCTGATGCCGCTCATAACTTGGAGACGTTACTAAAGGTTGATGCTGCTGACGTTCGGAGACGCTACGAGATGCGGATGCTGTTCACAACCTGGAGATCCTACAAGACGAAGACAAAGGCGTCAGATTAAAGCAATTGGACGAGAAGATGCTTCATAATCAGACGATTTTCATCAATCTTTGTCCCTAATTCTTAGTTACATGTCACACGTCATTAAGCTGTCATTTCAGCCATACGAGTGTAAACCGGTACCAGCCGGCCACTCAGCTGAATAGTTACATGAATCACGGTCATGGGAATGACCGTCATGGAACTGACAGACAGGACGATAGTAACCACTACTATGACAGAAACTATCCTAGAAATCGCAACTGAGGCTCCGACCGCGGACGTGATCAGACATACAAATGATCAGTAGTCCAACCGATCCGCCAATTCTGGCATAATAACCTAATATTTGTAGTTCTATTTGTTTCACATCTCGAGACACATGTCAAGACATCAGTCAAGACACATGTCTCACGACACATGTCAAGACACCAGTCAAGACATATGTCATGCTTATATTTTCAAGACACGAGTCAAGACACATGATTCACGTCCAACTATGGAACATTTCTAAGAAATTCAGGGTACCCTCCAAGGGTATATCCATTTTGTTGTGCCATGTATGAATCAGGCCACAAGAATTTCAGTACCATTACCGGCGCATCAGTGAGAACTGTCATGTTTCCTGATGACACTTTCATTTCTTGTAACTATAGCTCATAGATTCATGACCATGAAGGACGCCTTTCGTATTCCCACGTATACGAAGGTTTTCCTTCAGCTTAATGATGAGATCCAAGCTGCTAACGCATTTCCTCGGACAGACACGAGATGAATTTTATCCTAATTATGGACTATGAACAACACACCATGCTACGATTCATAATTATGTACAGTAATGTTCAGGCTCCTGAATACATTAAGCTTGATTTTCCATCAGGAAAATCTGTACAAATTATCTATGTTTACAAGCATGTGCGTTGTTAGCCATGGTCGCTAAAATTTTCTAGCTGTCAGTAAGACACGACTACTTAAGTCCTTTTACGCATAGCCAGTTGATTATTCCAAAATTTTCCCATATATTCCAGAAGAACCTTCAAGGAGAAGGACGGTACCATGAGATTATGTGTCGACTACCGTCGGCTTAAACAAATCACCATTCATGACCATTATTCTCCTCCACGTATTGACAACATGTCCAATCGACCTTATAGTGTTAATCACTTTTCCAAGATTGAACTCATGATCATGCTGCCAACAGTGACGAGGGAAAGAGCAAGACATGTCCATGACTGCTATTTGTACACGACTCAGTCATGCTAGATTTATGATTTTGAATTAGTCTCATCAATGCTCCAACGACATTATAAGAATGAGTTTCCATGAACTCATAGCAAAATCATCAGTGTTTTCATTGAGGATAACCTGATTACCATTAAGCCTAGAAGAAGAACAGGAAGACCATATTTGCACTATGTTGCAAATTCTATGACAAAAGAAATTCCACCCTGAAAATTTCCTATATCAGTTCTGGTTGATCACAGTGACATGCTGGATCACATAGATTTGCATGGTTAATCTTACCATGACTCAGCTTATGCGTAAAGGAGATAACCCTACATTACATTAGGTGTTATAGAAGATCCTACGCTAAGAGAAGTTTAGATTCATGGACTCAGAGTTTCGCAAACTCCTATGTATCAAGTTCGATGAAGCAAGATACAGTTACATTCATATCTTCATACCTGTCATACAAACAGGTTAAGATAGGACACCAACAGACTGGGATGTTTTCATCATCTGAAATTGTGAATCGAAAAGGGACAAGATCTCCATGGGGTTTGGTTACCAGATTAACGCAAACTCAGAAGAAGCATGATGCTATCTGGGTTATTGCAAACAGTTTGATCAAGTCTGCAGAATCCTTACATCCGCAAGGATTGCAGAACCAACAGATTGATCGGACATGTTCCAGCCAAGGCTCATCCGACCACTTGGTAATCCCTCAACTATCGTGTCAGACAAAGATTCGCAATTGTACTCCTAAATTACTTCACGTCTTCATTCTGATTCCACGACTTGCTTTCGCGCTCGCGTTCATGACACTATTCACGTTCATGATCGTATATGGGCTTACGATTTTACGTTCATTTCGTTCTAGGAAGTTTTGCAAGAACTTGAGAGACCAGACCCAAGTTTAGTATAACTCCTTATCCTTAGATAGACGTTTCTCGTCATATTCTATGTCTCACCTTGTAGCGTTTGACGTTACCGCC
This sequence comes from Glebionis coronaria, assembly GCA_025667525.1. Classification (NCBI taxonomy): domain Eukaryota; kingdom Viridiplantae; phylum Streptophyta; class Magnoliopsida; order Asterales; family Asteraceae; genus Glebionis; species Glebionis coronaria. Next base: position 419,292,394 of record CM046880.1, read on the forward strand.
ATTATATTCTATGATCACGATATGTTTCACATGTCATGTTCATTCCACGTTCCTCATATCATGATCAAGATATGTTACACGTATCATGGATCACGATATGTTTACTCATACTACACTCGCCATATCTCCACGTAGCACGTTCAAAAATTTTCACGTATCACGTTCAAAAAATTTCACGTACTACGTTTCTTTATGTCTCGCGCATCATTTCTAATTATCAGTTAAGTCAGATTGTCTTGCATCGTAACGTTTCAGTTACCCTAGCACGTTAAATCTTATTTTCCTCGATCGAATTTAGGGGATCTACCTTCCGTTGATAACCAAGAATTTCTTCGTATTCCAAGTCAAGGTCAGGAGGACCAAGATTTATGATTAGTGTCAAGATCTTCTGAAGGAACCGTTCCAAGAGGGAGGCCACTTGGAAACGGACAAGTTCATCCGGACTTTTATCCGTTTTCTCTCATCAATTAGATATGTCCTTTCAGTCACGTCACGTTCCATGTCCTTTCAAGACATGTCACGTTCCACATTCCTTCTACCATGTCACCTGTACGTTCATTAATCTTACATACCCTCACAGTTTGATTCGGGTATGTTTCTCTTTCAGTTACGTTATCTATAATTCGGGGACGAATTATTCTTTTTAGGGGGGAAGAGTTGTAAAACCTGCATGATTTTACCATGAATAGTACCCTTAGGATCGTACGTACTAGATTAAAACTTTCCTTTTATAGTACGATTACGTTTACGTGTTAGGATTTTACGCATTACGTACGTGTTAGAACACGATAAGTATTTATTACGCACGAACACGCAATAATTATTTAAACAATAATTAATCACGAACATGCGATCATGAAATCCTGAACGTAATTAAATCACGAGCTAATATTAATTACGTATATATATTTATTACGAACATGAATAAATATATTAAGTCACAATCGATAACTAATTAAAACACGTAAATTACGGACACGAGAACACACTATAATATTTAGACTCAGGAAATGTATGGGTTACCCCATGTGGGCCCCATACCACGAAATTAGGGAAGGAAGATGGGCTTAGCCCATCAATTTTTACTAAAACAAGGAATTAGGAAATATTTTGGTCATTTTTCACTTTACAAGAAAACACCAAAAACCCTAAAAAGTTTTCTCCTTATCCTCTTCTTCTTTTGGCCACCACACATAAACACACCAAGGAGGGTGTTTATTTGATTTTGATCTTGGTTTTTGGCGCAAGTGTTCGTGTTTGTTCATCCTCGTTTAGATCCACGCATTCGGTATATTCTTTTTACCCTTTTTCTTTTTTGATTTGATCTAATAATTAATTAAGATCATGATGTTTTTAAAACCTAATTACAAACAAAGATCTAACATGAAAAGGGTTATTGGGTAAATCAAAAAGGGTTGTTTTAGGGGTGTTTGTTGACCGGCGCCTAAACCGAACCCCAAGGGGGTCACGGTTTGGCTACTCGACCACCACCGAGACCATATGGTCCCGGTTGGGTGGTGTGGGTCCCACGGCAGCAGCAAGACAAGGGGAACCCCGAAGTGGTTCGGGGCATGGTGTCGATTTCATGTCCGGTTCATGTTTTCTAGTCAAGATCCGGTTCATGGTTTATGTTAAGATTATTTTTTTTTATATAATCATATGTTAAAATTAAATTAATAAGTATGACATGATTAATTTAATAACACGACTTAGGTTATAATTTAATTATTAGATCATGAAATTATTAACCTAAGTATTTTATATTTTTAGACTTATAATTAATTAATTATTTAAAAACCATGGTTATAATTAATTAATTAACATGACTTAGGTTATATTATTGATAAATAATAATACATGTTTTAACCTGAGTATTTAACTTTATTTAATTAAAAACATGATATATTTTAATTAAATACTTTTAACCTATAGTTTATTTAAATTACATGAAATAATTAATAAACTATACATTATATCATTATGACTTAGAAAATAATTAGAAAAACACTTAGGCTTATATACTTAGCTTATTTAACCAGCTTATATCTAATTATGGAAACTTTCTATTTTAGAAACTTATTTAATTAAGGCAGCTGATCTATTTATGGAAACTTTCTATTTTTAGAAACTTATTTAATTCAGGCAGCTAATCTATTTATGGAAACTTATTTAATTAAGGCAGCTGATCTATTTATGGAAACTTTCTATTTTTAGAAACTTATCTATTTTAAGCAGTAATTCTATTTTTGGAAACTTTCTATTTTTGAAAACTTTCTATTTTTGGAAACTTTCTATTTTTGGAAACTTTCTATTTTGGAAACTTTCTATTTTTGGTAACTTTCTATTTTTGGAAACTTTCTATTTTTGGTAACTTTCTATTTTAGGAAACCTGTTATTTTTAGAAAGTTACTTATTATTACACAGTAAGTATAATAATACATGAAATACCAGAAATACTTAATCAGAATAGACAGAATATAAGATAAAAACAGTTTAAGAGTTTAAACAGTAAAACATGATATGAACATATAAAATAAGCTAAGACATGATATAAACCAGTTACGTATTTAGTAGTCAGATACTTATTTACGTATGTACTCATGTAGCATTAGTGATACGAAAGTAGGATTCCTCTCAGTTCGTCTTCTTCGTTCACTGGACATAAGGTACGGATTCCCGTCCTTTCAGTATGGACATTCTTTCCTTATTAGGATTTCCTGTATGCAGCCAAATGTTTTCCCGTAGTATAGTTATGTGTTTGATTTGCTTATGTTTAATTTAGAATACCTATAGCCATATACATGCATGACCAGTTTCACCTAGTTATGGAGGTACCATAACCATAACATTAGAGGCACTGATGTTATGACTTCACCACGGCGGAGTGATTGCTCGTGGCGTCCCTTCAGCTTTTGGCCATTTACTATATTTATCATGTGGGGCGTATGGGTGCATCCTAGTTACATGTTTTCAGTCAGGATTTCATGGTGAATGTGGTGTGTGCCTTGCATCCTTCACAAGGAGCTGATCCCTCCTACCCAAAACCAGTATATTAAATTAGAGGCAGCCCCTCTAATTCTCATGATGAGGTCACCCCTCCAAATATTCATGCTTGGTGGATTTTCATTACCTATATTGGCTAATGGTAAAATATGTTAAACAGTTTTCATAAGATAAACATAAGGCTTTTCAAACTATAAAACCAGTTTTATGAACATGTTCCAGGTTTTCTAGGACTTATACATTTCCGCTGCTATTAAGTCTTTATTATGCTTAGTCATTCATACTATGTCTATATCCGTGCACTGAGCGTTTTGCTCAGCCGTTACTTTCCTTTCCATGTCTCAAAACGGCAGGTACCCTAGGAAAGACTCGAGCATTTGGAGGACGTGCATAGGATGGAAGCTGCTAGAGACTTCTTTTCCTTTTTGCCTTCATATACTCATGCTTGTTTAGTCTTTCATTCATTTCTTTTGCTTTATTATGTTTTGGGCTTATGTTTGGGAACCGATGTTTGTTTCCGGTTATCCCTATGGTCATGTAATGTTTTAGACATTTATCCTTGTATGCTTTGATGACACGCCATAATTACGCGTGACATTCCATTATCAAATGGGGTGTTACACTCATAACGACTAAGTAGGAGGTATTCAGACCATGGGACCGCGGAATTTGGCCTACTATATATATCATAAATAAAGAAAGAATAAGATTAAAATATGACCTCAAGGAGCCTTAGGGTGTGGGGCATGTAGCACGAACCTTGTCATTAGAGCCTTAGGGTGTATGACATGGTAAGTGTTGAATAAAAATTGATCAAAAATCAATTCCCTTGTCTATCGTTCACGGGGCCTTAGGGTGTGGACAATAGATGACGAGCATCTTTACATCTTAAAGAGCCTAAGGGTATATGATGTGAACTTGCTAAACTCCACATAAAGTCAACATGACTTTGGAGGAAATAATTAATAAGTAGTACTATGGCCAAATTTTGGATCCGGGAATTTATTCCCCAAATCGTGTTAAATCATCCTTGATGTGGGCTTACTTTAGTGACAACGTTTTTTAGGACAAGGTTAGGTTTTGAGTGTCGGGTTTGCACCGTTTTGCCTTCATTTTTGGACTAATAATTATCAAATAAGTCAAATGAGCCTACGGGTGAATGACAATCAATAAAATCTAGAGATACAACGTAGGAATTGGAGAAAGAGTTTTACACAATTGTCTTATATAAGTGGTTTTAACTTGAGAACTTATGGTAAACAATGATCTTGTTTTTAAGCTTGGTATGGGGAACGTGAAACTCGAGGGTGATTAATATTCATGACGCCAAAGCCCTAATTTAAGTCTTAGATTTCTTTACAAGTTTCTTCCATCGAATAATTTCCAAGTTAATAAATTGTTAAAACTTTTGTCTCCTTTTTAAATTTCTATTTTTTTCATCATAGTAGTAATAGTATATCTTAATAAGGCCGAGATGGATTAATTATGAGAAAAATGTGACTTTATGCTTTAAAATAATGCATTTCATGGGGTCATTGCTATGGTCAAGTGTAGGGGATTTAATAAGTGTGTAAACACTTATCCTTTTGCCACTAAAATCAAGGAAAAACAAGACTTAATCATGTGTTTAGTATTATAAAAGTCGGAATTACGCGTGGTTTTGTATTTTTGTGTGAAATAGGTACAAATGATCAAAAGGAAATAAAACACGGGACTTCACGGTCAAATGTTGAAGAAAAGTCCAAGAAAGACGAAGACAAAGTCAAAAGACCAAAAGTGTGCCCAAGTTCACGAAAACCAGCGAAAACAACATGAGTTTAAAGAAAAAGATCGAGGAAGCCAAATACAAGCTCGATTCTAGTGGATTTAACCTTTTATGAAGACAAATGGGCCTTTGGGACCCACAATTGTGTATTGGGATTTTAAGCCCAATATTGATAAATAAAAATTCACTTCAAGCCCAATTTCAATATACTTATATGGGACGGATGAAATGGGCCCTAGTAGCCAAATTAAACGAATTATGAAGCCCATTGTTGCATTAAGTCGTGTGGAATATTGAAGATTGGGCCAAGCCCAAATGATCAAAACAAATGGACGGTTAAAAGGTTTTTAGTGAATTTTATTCATTATTTACTCACCCTGTCATCACACGTTTACCTCACAAAACCTCACACACGTATAACAATTACCCACCCCACCATCCATTAACTTTCGATACAAACTAGAAAACTAACCTACCTTTTCTCTCCCAACATAAACACAGACACCTCTTTTTATTGTATCCCAAACCCTAATTCACCCAATACACAAAAATTACCCATAAAAATTTGGGGCTTTTACTCAAACGTGTGATTCACACACTTGGGGATTAAATCCCCAAGTTAATCGGAAGCAACAATAAGGTGGTCCTCAATCCGAATTGGCCTCTCCTTTGCATTTGATTGGCTGTGACAACACCACAACTCCAATCCTCCAATCATTATATTCCACCTCAGCACTAAACAAACACAAGAAGCACAATAAATTCCACCTTGGCGATCCGAGGGAGAGATGCCTCATGTCCATCGTTTGATCAAGAAAAGGAAAAGAGAGAGAAGAAAGAGCGGCTGGGATTTAACTTCTTGCTCACGAAGCTTCATGAAGAAGCCTTGGGGGTTGGCTATAAAAACCCCCATCATTCTGTAATTTTGGGTGTGCCTTATTTTTTAGTTTAATTTTAATTTTATGCAAAATTAGATGATAGGTTAAATGTAATTTTCCTTTTTCTAGTATTGTAATTTTTTTTAATGTTAATGAAAAGTTTGATTTAGATAAATTCGTGTCTTATTTGTTTTGTTAAAGTTAATTGCATTTTTTTCTATTAATCTGCTTTTGGATTAATTAAAGTTAATAATAAAAAGTGGTATTAATCTTCCCCCACTGGGAAGATTTTATAATAAATTTGGTTCGAATATTTTTTTGGTTAGCTTGGTTCGTGGTACGAGATTGGTGAAAGAAGGTGGTGTTTGTTTTCGATTTGGTTCATAGGGGGTTCAGCGCCTTCCTACTTCTCAAAGGCTATCATCATTAGGTTCTTTATCTTCTTTTATTTTATAAGTTTTAGTTTAATTAGGTTATTTGATTATTTGTTATGCTTATGTTTGATGTGTCTGAGTTTGCTGATGTTTAATGTTTATTGTTTTTATATCTCAGTTTGGGTTTTGTGAGGATTTTTTACTTTAACGTTTTATCTGATTAAGAATTTTTAGTAAGTTTGATTTGTGTTATTACTGCTTATTTGTCTGTTAAATGATAGTCTGATATTTGATTAGTTTGCTTAAATATAATTATCTGCCTATTGTTAGTTTTACTTGCTTATTAGATTTTTTTAGCTGATTTGATTTTGTTTAAACTAAGATTTGTTTGCTTATTTATCTGTTTTAGATTTTTTCTGCTTATTGTTTGTTTAAGATTATCTTAAGTTTACTTATTAATACTCTTTAGTTTGGATCTGCTTATTAATTGTTATAGCTTATCGGCTTATTTGCTTTTCGTCTGTTTTTTTTGTTCTTTGAATGAGCTTATTTGATTACTTTGTCTTGTTTTTTATTTTCTGCTAAATACAACAGATTCCATTGATCTGATTGTCTAGAAATTAAGTCCAAAAATAATAAATAGCAAAAATTTGTCCATCCGGGGTCTCGAACCCATGACCATTCGCTCAACAGTCAAACGCTTAACCATCTAGTCTAAACCCTTTTTTTGTGTTTATTTACCCATCATTTAATTAATATAGGTTTAATACTTAGCTGTCAGTTTTTGGATTATTAGTTTAAATACAAATCATAGTTTAATTATTTTTATATAAAAGTTTTATTTAAGTTTTCTTTATAAAGTTTTAAAAAATAAAAATAATAAAAAAGATAAAAAAATATTTTAATTACTTCTAAAAATTTCAATTGTTTTTAAATTTAGTTTTTTAATGAGTAGTTTTAATTTTAAATAGTTCACATTATATTTTTAAATAGATTTAAATATAGTATAAATTAGTTTTAAAATTTAAATAGTAAGTTTTTAGTTAGATTTAATTTTAAATTAGTTCAAATAGTTTTTGATTATATAGTTTTTAGTTTTTAAAACTACCAAAAAGAATTTCATTCACCAAAAACAATTAGTCTTACGTTTAACCGGAAATCAATTCGAGTCGAGTTGAGGAAAACGAACATTAATTGCAATACACACAAAATTCCTATATTATTACACATGCGGGAGCTTCTCTTATTTGGCCTATAATTGTGTCAGTGGATACACCCAATCCACTGACAATAGATCAACTATGGTCAAACCTAGACCTTTTGTCCACCTAAGTCCACATGCCACTGGACCAGCGCCTTTCTTCTCTAAAGGAGTTAATACACATGGACAAAGACCCTTTTAAAAGACCAACACTTGGTCTAACATACAGTGGGTTCCTGTAGCAAACCCTAATTTTGCCGCTGATAAGAACAATCTATCCGCTGACAGAGCAAGATAAGTCGTTGACAGCTCTAGGTTTGGTATTTCTATGCCACAACTAGCAGCAGTCAGACCTTATGCTAGACCAAATAATAATATATATTTGAAACCGAAGGGCCAGGGGTCTAAGGCATCATCCAGCTTAACATGGAAACCTAAACAAGAGCAAGACTCTACTTTTAATGGTGTTTCAATGACTTGTAACAGATTTAAATATCTTGAAAAGGTCATTACTAAACCTATTGGAACTAATGGGTGTTTAGGGCACAATGGGTTGAACAGGGGGTTGTTGCAAGAAATACGTCAATTCTTGTTGAACAACTAGATGGATCCAAGTCTTCCAAGGCTTGGGTCCCCAATGAAAACTAATTTGTTTTATTTATGTGTGGGGCATTTAAAAGCAGGTCAATGATCATGGATATTGGGACAGTGGATGCTCTACGCACATGATTGGGAATGAGGTTTACTTAACAAACTTCACTCCTATTAAAGATGGTGATAAAGTGTACTTTGGTGGAAGCTATGGGATCATCTTTGGTAAAGGCACTCTAATCACCAACAAATTGAGGTTTGAGGAAGTTTTTCGGGTAAAATAACTTGGATATAATTTGTTTAGTGTGTCACAAGTTTGTGACAACAAAAATAAAGTTCTCTTTACTAACACAGATTGTTTGGTGTTAAGTAAAGATTTTGAAATACCTGCTGAAAAGTTCATTGAATTTAGAACACCTAGACATAAAGACATCTATAATATTAATCTAAGTGGGATTAAAATGAACAATAACTTGTCTTGTCTTTATGCTAAGGCTTCTGTAACACCCCCAAATTTACACAATTCAATACAGCAGAAGACTCATTGGTGTTACGGGATAGCACATTACTCACATCATAGACAACACATAAAAATCGCGTCGTTTAATAATAAAGCATTTCCATTCATAAATATCAAATTTACATAGGTCCCAAGTCATTATATTTCATACAAGTTTTACAAAGCATTTGAATGGAAATTATTATTTAAGTGCGGGCCATGAATTCTTGTTGTCTTCCCGAAATTACCTTCAAGTACCTGAGATAAAACATGTTAAAAGAAAAGGTCAGCGATAACGCCGAGTGAATTCATAGAGTTTAATAAAATCCATCAATATAACATCGGTATAAAATTATTACAAAAATCATTTTGTACAAATCTTTGTAATAGGCCATAAAATAGCCAAAGTCATTTTATACAAATCCTTATCAAAAATCATAATATAGGCATTTGCCTTAAAAATCATTGTACGAACCATTTTCGTAAAAACATCATACAATACGTTTTATAACGTTGTATAGATTAAATAAAAAAACCGTTATATTAATATGGTTATATAAAACCAAAACACGAACATAATATCAATAATAAGACCTTGTATTGCTAGTCAGGCAATTCGTTGTAATTCAGTGCGTATAGCAGTATTTCATTATTTTTGGATTATTATAAGCCGCATGACATTGTTACCTTACTACAACAAACAACGGGTAGCTAGCCCGAAACTCAATTTGCCCATTTAAATTAGCGTGTCGTCACAATAATCACGCTTGTGTAAATCTTCTCATACATAAATTCGCTTACCAATCAGTGTGGCACGACGGGGATCAACCGTCAAGGCGCGAACTGGGGTGATCGTCCCCAAATAGTACTATTATATGCATAAGCGTCTACCAAATCCCGGTAGTTCATAATTCATGCTAATGGGACTTTTAGTGACATAACCTAACTTTAATAATCCATTTCATTTCATCTATCGGGTCATTTAATCATTCATCGGGTCATACAATCATTCGGGTCCAAATCAATAAACAAACAATCAGGACAACTAGTGTCCTATTTCATGAAAACTAACATGTTATCTCCCTCGCGGGTTTATAAAACATTTCACAAAAACATTTAAAAGAGTGCGAGGCTATGAACTCACGTTGATGTGGGAAGGCGGTTATCGGCGATTCGGATGTACGGTACGTGCTTCAATCACGGAAACATAGACAAATAATACTCGTCTTAGACTCTTGTCCAATGACTTTATAAAAATAACAAATATACATATGATGATTTTGTACATATGATGATGATCAAGTGGGTTTATATATTCTTATTTACTCATTTTAGTGTTTATGTATTCGTAACTTTTTACTAGTTTACTCGTTTTACCTATTTACATGTTTTAGGTCCAATAAGCCTATTATAAGTTCATTAACTTGTATTAATCCATTTTATACATGTATTATCAGTATTTATACTTTACATGTTGAGCACAAATGGGTTAAGCCCAATAAGTAATTTTTATAAGTGTTTAACTTATTTAGTTAAATTATTAGTCCAAATATGCTAACTTAGCTCGTTAATGTCCGTATGTTATATAGTTCGGGTTTTATCGGTTTTTACTTGTATTAGGTACTTATATATCAGTATATGACTTTTAAAAACTTTACATTAGACGGGTTTGATCGTCTAAGTTTTAATTGGCGAAAAACGTTAATTTTACGGTAATAGCCGAAAAAGTCGTAAAAATCATGTTTATAGTTTTTATAACTTATAAATCTTATTCAACTACCATTTTTATAAAGTGTCCATTTATTTAACCTTATACATATTGATATAAATGAAATTTATAAGTTAGTGGGTTTTAATTCACATTTTATACTATATTAGTTTGAGTGCTTATATAATACTATTAAACATTAATTCTTCAAAATCTGATTTTTAGTTTCATCTTCACCATTTTTATCATATATTGAGTTCTATAAGGAGATAGAAGCTCATTTTTGGATGGCATAAACTTCATATTATGTTCTACAAATAAATTAGTTATAGCTACTGCTCATTCCATGTCTAACTATCCTTAAAAGTCCCTACAAAACAGACTATTCAGATTGGCACACTCATCTTGTTTTGATCATATCTCACTTATTTTGATGATTCCATTGCATGGCCAACTCTCACATGTGTATGACATCTATTACTTACTGTAAATTGATTCCACCATGCTATTTTATCAGTTTAACATTTGGTTACTTACTGTTTTTATACAACCATCATTTTAAGCATGATTTTAACCTTGTTACCTATGGTTTTTCATCTCTTTAATCATATTTATCAACACTTGATCCCCACACAAAATTTTTATCATCATATATTCATCATATACATATACAATAAGAAAGAAAATACATGATTATATAATCAAAATAACAAGAGGATGGGAAGAACAATCTTTATACCACCAAGATTGTGTAGGTATTCATCAAGGCTTGGATTTTGATGGAAGAACTTGTAAGGGATCAACACCAATCTTCATGGCCACCAAGACTTGTAAAATTCATGTAGAAATCAGCCTTTTAACATAACCAAATCACCTCCTTGGATGTTAGAATCACCTCCAATCTTCAAGGCTTCAAAGGTTCTTTATCTTATGTATGAATAACATAGGATTTGTGGTGTAAATTTTGATCAATATGGTGGTGCTGGTGGTGGAAGTGGACAGTGCAAGGAGGGAGTAGAGAGAACTTTTGGTGGTTTTGCATGTGTAAAAATGAGTTAGATGGTTTAAGATGTGTAGTTTTGAGGTGGAGTAGTTGTATGTTTAGCTTAAAGGTTAAGCTTGTTACAAGTGTATAAGCTTCCTTGTGAAGCTTTGACACCTCATGGGTGTTGGTAGCTAGTTTTGCCGTCCCATATTGGGGGTGGGGCAAAAGTGGTTTTGTCTCATCCCCAATTTAATTACGGGTACTCCTCGATTCTATTTTCCTTGATTTGCGTGCCCTCGGGTTGTTTTACGAAAAACGTTTTTATAAACTATGAATCAACGGCACAAAACGAATCTAATAAAAATTGTCTCATCAAAAACGGAGTTCGAAAACGTAAATACGTAATCCTAAGGTTTCCGGTTTAGTCGTAAAGGACGTTAAATTATAATCGTAAGTCCTAATCTCTTCTCGTAAATTTGTGAGTTTATGAACCAACACAAATTTAAAATCTCAAAATAATATCACGGACAAATTTATTTTCTGAAATGTCAGACTGTCACCAAAGATGGTGTATGTAAACGTGAGCACGTAACGTAGAATCCTCCGGTTTAGACGTAGTCGATGCTACTTCAAGACGTAAATCCAAATTTCTTCCCAGAAATGGGTGAGTTCATAATATAACATTAAAATAATGTTTTTAAATAATAAGTGAGAATAAAATATCAACCATAAATTGACGGATTGTCACAGCATTTACCCCTAAACAGGATCTTTGTCCTCAAAGATCATCTTATCTTACTACTCGCTTCTTATAGAGTTAAAGCCATGTGGGTATTTCCTCCACATTCGGTCTTTTCTCACAAGTGTAATTCATTTCAATACGCGAGTTTCAGCAAACATAACTACGGGAATAAGATCAGGCTTAATGTTGACTTACTTTCTCTATCCATGATGTTCACAGGTTTTTTGATGAATGCAACTTTTCGCCGATCTAAACTTCATTAAGGAATAATCAGATTTTCACTTGATAGACATTTTATCAAGTTAGATATACGAATCATAATTTACGCAGTCCTTGAAGTCCTAGGGTAGATCCAGCTTATATGCCTTTCAAACCAACTTTTTATATTATCTCAATGGTCCCATAGAACGGGGACTTATATCCCATGATCTTTCAGATCATCAATTCATTTTTCCATGGTTAAATTTTTTGGCATAACTATGCTACCCATCCTGCACTTCAAGATCTACATTTCATGTTCACATTACCTCCTGCCCACTATCGGCAGTCAATAATCAGATCCTAATTTCAACAATCATTTCAGGTCTTGCGGGTCGAGTATTTTGTAAGGTTAGGTTCGCCATCATAGGAAACCTTAAACCTAAAAGACATGTCCAACTCACAATGGGTGTATGTCGGGTGTCTTCATCCCAACTCCTGCTTACAGATACTCTAATATTTAGATCCTCACAAGATTCGATCTCGATCCTAATACGATAATTATCAATGATAATATCTCCAAAGGAAAGCGATTATACGGTTTATTACCAAAGGTCAATTATTCAAATCATAAAACAAGACTTCTAGTGTTTTGTATCGTTATTTTACCTCTCCCTTCGATTTGGGGTGCTAAACAGTACTCTCATCAAGGTTCGTTCCTAATGACTTCTTAGCAAATCTCTAGAAATTCAATGCGAAACGAGGATCTTGATAGAGATGATTGATACGGCACACTATGTTTATACAACTCCTTTAAATACAAAAGAGTCAATTTCATCATCGAGAATCTATCATTAACAGGAATGATATTAGTAGATTTGGTCAGTCTGTCGACGATGACCCAAATCGAATCAAATTCAGATGATGACCTTTGTAATAGTTAGACGTTTACTAATGTATGAGGCGGTGTCTGCCTTCATAATTTGCCATTAGTACAACTTCTTCAGATAAAGATACATTAAATCAGAAATGACAGGAATAGAATACTTATACTTACGGGATTCCAGCATGACTACATCTCAAAATCTCCATATTCAGGCAACCACAAGCAGCCTTTAAAACATTCAACGCCATCGGCTTCTAAATTCTGATGGTTCACATTAGCCGCGAACCCCTTTTTACAAACATCATTTATTTTTATATTGTTCGGCAATTTATTTTGCATAATCATTATTAAGAAATACATCCTAATTGATTCTTTATCCTTCCTATATAATGTGTCAGTAATTACGTTCATTTTCCTAGATGGAATAAATATCATGACCGTATTTATTCGAAAATTCTTTCTTCATATTTTCTAAGTCTTAGTTCTATCTCAACCATTGTTTTTATCAGTTTTGCTCAATCCGACGTTAAAGGCGTCGATAATTACTACCAGTAATTAAATAATAAATATTTAATTTTATGAAACGTAAACGTAAAAAGTTTTAAATTTCTTAATTCGACCAATTATATAAAAATGTTCAAAATAAATTTGAATTTAATTAACACAATTTTTATTGATTTATCGGAAATAATTAATGAGATTCGTAAATGTTCGAAAAATCTTTGGTTATACTTTGGTCAAAATTTTCTTAGTTGAAAAGCAAACATTGTTGTTTTAAATCTTGGTTTAAACGGTTTCCTCAATCCCTCTTAGGTTGTCTTGAGGTATACACGAACATTTACCCCTAAACAGGAGTTTAGTTAAATGTTCTGGGTATAAGGGAATAATCCCTTAAAAATCCTTTGTTAAAACATTTGTCAAAACACATTTGCACTTTCTTTTTGGTAAAACCCAAAGTCTTAAAAGGGCTCTTAATTTTTGAAGAGTCAATATAGATTCCATTATCTTTTAATCACACGGTCAAATAATATAAAAGATTAAGTCTTAAATCACATGTAAATTATTCAAGGTACAGGTTTTAATTGTTCGGTCAATTCAGGGCAATTTACAAATAATTATTAACTCATTCTCATTCTTAGAAACAAACCAATAGTCCTTAATGATCACAAGCATGAATTTATCAAATTACAGTCTACACACATGATTCACCAAATTTTATGGATGCTACATGTGCATTAGTCAATCTAAACGACATCACGTGAAACTTATAATGTTTATTACAAGTTCTGGATGTAATGATTGGAATAGATAATCTTCTTCGCGGACGCGAAGTTGATGATAACCATGCCGAAGATCAAATCTTTAAAACATATGCTAGAACCTTGTAAATGATCGAACAAATCTATCATCTTGGGTAGTGGATATAGATTTTTAATCGACAATTTACCTAGTTCACGGTAATCATTAAATATAAGAAATAATAACACCATAGCTCTTCATGATGACGAGCTTGATAGAATAAAAGCTTTCTCCAGCAACTCTCTCAATTGTACGATAATTCTTTTAATTCAGATGGTGCTGACGTACAGTGCACACGCCACAGGTGCAGCACCGGGAATATAATCAATACCAAAGTCAACTTGCCTTAATGGCGAAAGTCTAGGTATTTCACCAACAAATACCTCCTAAAGTTTCAGATAACGGAAACATCTTTTAATAATTTTATTTTAAGTTCTTTCTAGATTATAATATCTATGACTAATTCACAACCATTCACGGTATAATTTCAAGTCTAAATGCAGGATATGGTCATCCGTCAAGAATTATTTAGATCACTTTTGATAATCAACATCTTATCATTTAGGGGAATACTATTCGAGTTCCCATCAATTAAGACAATGTCGTCATGTCATAATCAATCAATCCATTCTACTGGCACTATCAACTTTCCAGTTTCTTTACCGTTGATAAGATGTCAACTTCTTAAAAGACTAATAATAACACAAAATCCTTCACAGATTCAAGGATATTAGGATACATAACTAACCTTAAAAGAGTAAGGTTAACGCATAATCTATGCGAGATAATTTCAAATCAGATACAGACGAAAACATTTAACGAATATGAATATATCCCATGTTTTCATAATTTGAGTACGCATTCGAAAGCTCCTCGGATCGTTACCCAGGTCATTTAAATGAAATCTAATCAAAAGAAATTATAGGAACGTCGATACATCCAATCGGGTATCAACACTCGGTAATCAGATACTTTTCCAAAGAATCTCGCCACGGGAGAATTGGACAAGAAGGGAATATCAATTGTCAATAAAGACAATTTCCACAGATGAGTAAGTTCGAATCAGAAGAATAGATGCTACAGGCACATATGTAGGTGTCCCTAACACTATGTCCCTATTTTTCACTTCTTGCAGATCTCATAAAATTTAATCTTTCACAATCTTCAAAGAAAATGTAGTGTTTATTAATCAGTTTTATGGTGACTACTAATCAGCTTTGCATAGTCCATTCCAAATTGTATGTAGGCGCGCAACTATATACAATTTCAAGATTAACGATGCAATACTCAGTTCGTCAAAATTTTATCATCATGTTTATAATAAAAACATTTTCATGCTTAATTCTTAAATAAGAATCAAGAATAAATTTACAAAGATTTTCTTTGTTATGAAGCAATTAAGTTTTCCAAGGTGTTTTATAAACGACTTCATTTCGATAACAATCACTTATAAAAATCACTTTGAATAATCCTTATAGTGATGAAAATTAAATTTTCTCAAAGGATACGGTTTTAACTTTATAAAAACAATGTGTGATCTGCAAATGAGTGATGAAGAGTTGTTCACCAAGAACTAACTACAATATAATAGGAAATGAGCGTAGCCACTTTATCATGAGGTTCATGACCTCGATGGCACTCAGGAAGAATAATCCACAACGTAACTCAAATCGAGATGAGTACTTGTTCAATGGTTGAATCAATAATGCGAACATTAGGATGAAGCAATAAAAGATAGATAACATCGATACATGTAGAATTTAGCAATCAAAGGTAGTCTTTTCATTAATCATAAACAAGTCAGAATTGTACCGTAACACATTGTGTGTCACTATGTCATACAATTCCAAGAACTCATCCTACCAACTGATGTCTCAGTAAAGTTAGGGATTTTTAAAAGATACCACAATGAACACTAATCTACAAGAGTCATTAGGTGTCCCACCTGTCCCGTAAGATCCATCGGTCCCAATTCAGAAGAAGATTTCTTCAATTCATTTATTGGACACTGGGCATCCTCGTCATTGGACAATGGCCTAGGAACAACCCTTAACACGAATCAACAATCAGTTAAAACCTTATATTCAATCACAGGACTTAACGACTTCCTCTTAACAGTCTAATATTCCATACAGGTTAAATTTTACTTTATTCAAGTTTCAACCAATTTATACTCAATTCGATATCCTACCTCATTCTCCAATACTTCAACTTTATTTTTAAACCTTAAAAGGGCAATAAAAGTTCAATATGAACAACACTTAATTTCCAATCCTATAACTCTTACAACAACAATTATCAAATGAGTCACTAGCATGAGATGACTCACACATTCAATTAGACTTCTCGGAAAGGTACTAGTGGCATGAGGCTTTTGGGTAATGGTTCCAATGACAGCCTCAAGTGCAACATTCACCCTTTCGATTTCAAATTTAAGAATTGGGTGACAACGAATCAGATGACATCTTTCTAGGTGGTAACATTTTGTCAAACTCCACTCTATAAGGAAAGATCGTCATGACATCGATATCAGTTTTAATCTCGCAAATTCTTCTTTAATATCACAATCAATTAATATCTACATTTCTACGAATATCAACCATTTTGTTGGGATCATAAATATCCACAACTTGGTTTAGCTCTGGAATAGCTAGATTTCCTACGGGAATAGCTTCGATTGATTTGCTAGGGGAGTTAGGGTTTCTTGTGACAATCTACGTCGTATAAATACCTCGTATAAATATCAAAATAATCATCAAACAATCATGTAATCAAATTACATCATATATATATATATATAATCCAAGTTATATATATATTAAAATAACACTTCTCAGTCTGGCCTTGTCGGTAACTCGGGAATTCTTCGGCACCGTTATAGTCAAAAGATTTTTAGACATTTTGTGAAAAATGTTTATAGTTAAAAGATTTTAAATGTTTTATTCAAAACCTTGGTTTTAAAAATCTTTCGTTCTCTATAACGAGAGCTCTGGTACCAAACTATAACACCCCCAAATTTACACAATTCAATACAACGGAAGACTCGTTGGTGTTACGGGATAGCACATTACTCACATCATAGACAACGCATAAAAATCGCGTCGTTTAATAATAAAGCATTTCCATTCATAAATATCAAATTTACATAGGTCCCAAGTCATTATATTTCATACAAGTTTTACAAAGCATTTGAATGGAAATTATTATTTAAGTGCGGGCCATGAATTCTTGTTGTCTTCCCAAGAATTACCTTCAAGTACCAGAGATAAAACATGTTAAAAGAAAAGGTCAGCGATAACGCCGAGTGAATTCATAGAGTTTAATAAAATCCATCAATATAACATCGGTATAAAATTATTACCAAAAATCATTTTGTACAAATCTTTGTAATAGGCCATAAAATAGCCAAAGTCATTTTATACAAATCCTTATCAAAAATCATAATATAGGCATTTGCCTTAAAAATCATTATACGAACCATTGTTGTAAAAACATCATACAATACGTTTTATAACGTTGTATAGATTAAATAAAAAAACCGTTATATGAATATGGTTATATAAAACCAAAACACGAACATAATATCAATAATAAGACCCTGTATTGCTAGTCAGTCAATTCGTTGTAATTCAGTGCGTATAGCAGTATTTCATTATTTTTGGATTATTATAAGCCGCATGACATTGTTACCTTACTACAACAAACAACAGGTAGCTAGCCCGAAACTCAATTTGCCCATCCAAATTAGCGTGTCGTCACAATAATCACGCTTGTGTAAATCTTCTCATACATAAATTCGCTTACCAATCAGTGTGGCACGACGAGGATCAACCGTCAAGGCGCGAACTGGGGTTATCGTCCCCAAATAGTACTATTATATGCATAAACATCTACCAAATCCCGGTAGTTCACAATTCATGCTAATGGGACTTTTAGTGACATAACCTAACTTTAATAATCCATTTCATTTCATCTATCGGGTCATTTAATCATTCATCGGGTCATACAATCATTGGGGTCCAAATCAATAAACAAACAATCGGGACAACTAGTGTCCTATTTCATGAAAACTAACATGTTATCTCCCTCGCGGGTTTATAAAACATTTCACAAAAACATTTAAAAGAGTGTGAGGCTATGAACTCACGTTGATGTGGGAAGGCGGTTATCAGCGATTCAGATGTACGGTACGTGCTTCAATCACGGAAACCTAAACAAATAATACTCGTCTTAGACTCTTGTCCAATGACTTTATAAAAATAACAAATATATATATGATGATTTTGTACATATGATGATGATCAAGTGGGTTTATATATTCTTATTTACTCATTTTAGTGTTTATGTATTGGTAACTTTTTACTAGTTTACTAGTTTTACCTATTTACATGTTTTAGGTCCAATAAGCCTATTATAAGTTCATTAACTTGTATTAATATATTTTATACTTGTATTATCAGTATTTATACTTTACATGTTGAGCCCAAATGGGTTAAGCCCAATAAGTAATTTTTATAAGTGTTTAACTTATTTAGTTAAATTATTAGTCCAAATATGCTAACTTAGCTCGTTAATGTCCGTATGTTATATAGTTCGGGTTTTATAGGTTTTTACTTGTATTAGGTACTTATATATCAGTATATGACTTTTAAAAACTTTACATTAGACGGGTTTGATCGTCTAAGTTTTAATTGGCGAAAAACGTTAATTTTACGGTAATAGCCGAAAAAGTCGTAAAAATCATGTTTATAGTTTTTATAACTTATAAATCTTATTCAACTACCATTTTTATAAAGTGTCCATTTATTTAACCTTATACATATTTATATAAATGAAATTTATAAGTTAGTGGGTTTTAATTCACATTTTATACTATATTAGTTTGAGTGCTTATATAATACTATTAAACATTAATTCTTCAAAATCTGATTTTTAGTTTCATCTTCACCATTTTTATCATATCTTGAGTTCTATAAGGAGATAGAAGCTCATTTTTTGATGGCATAAACTTCATATTATATGCTACAAATAAGTTAGTTATAGATACTGCTCATTTCATGTCTAACTATCCTTAACAGTCCCTACAAAACAGACTATTCAGATTGGCACACTCATCTTGTTTTGATCATATCTCACTCATTTTGATGATTCCATTGCATGGCCAACTCTCACATGTGTATGACATCTATTAATTACTCTAAATTGATTCCACCATACCATTTTATCAGTTTAACATTTGGTTACTTACTGTTTTTATACAGCCATCATTTTAAGCATGATTTTAACCTTGTTACCTATGGTTTTTCATTTCTTTAATCATATTTATCAACACTTGATCCCCACACAACATTTTTATCATCATATATTCATCATATACATATACAATAAGAAAGAAAATACATGATTACATAATCAAAATAAAAAGAGGATGGGAAGAACAATCTTTATACCACCAAGATTGTGTAGGTATTCATCCAGGCTTGGATTTTGATGGAAGAACTTGTGATGGATCAACACCAATCTTCATGGCCACCAATACTTGTAAACTTCATGTAGAAATCATCCCTTGAACATAACCATATCACCTCCTTGGATGTTAGAATCACCTCCAATCTTCAAGGCTTCAAAGGTTCTTTATCTTATGTATGAATAACATAGGATTTATGGTGTAAATTTTGATCAATATGGTGGTGGTGGTGGTGGAAGTGTACGGCACAAGGAGGGAGTAGAGAGAACTTTTGATGGTTTTGCATGTGTAAAAATGATTTAAATGGTTTAAGATGTGTAGTTTTGAGGTGGAGTAGTTGTATGTTTAGCTTAAAGG
This sequence comes from Glebionis coronaria, assembly GCA_025667525.1. NCBI lineage: Eukaryota > Viridiplantae > Streptophyta > Magnoliopsida > Asterales > Asteraceae > Glebionis > Glebionis coronaria. The sequence continues at coordinate 419,312,347 of CM046880.1, forward strand.
TTAAGTTTGTTACAAGTGTATAAACTTCCTTGTGAAGCGTTGACACCTCATGGGTGTTGGTAGCTAGTTTTGCCGTCCCATATTGGGGGTGGGGCAAAAGAGGTTTTGTCTCATCCCCAATTTATTTACGGGTACTCCTCGATTCTAGTTTCCTCGATTTGCGTGCCCTCGGGTCGTTTTACGAAAAACGTTTTTATAAATTATGAATCAACGGTACAAAACGAATCTAATAAAAATTGTCTCATCAAAAACGGAGTTCGAAAACGTAAATACGTAATCCTAAGGTTTCCGGTTTAGTCGTAAAGGACGTTAAATTATAATCGTAAGTCCTAATCTCTTCTCGTAAATTTGTGAGTTTATGAACCAACACAAATTTAAAATCTCAAAATAATATTCACGGACAAATTTATTTTCTAAAATGTCGGACTGTCACCAAAGACGGTGTATGTAAACGTGAGCACGTAACGTAGAATCCTCCGGTTTAGACGTAGTCGATGCTACTTCAAGATGTAAATCCAAATTCTTCCCAGAAATGGGTGAGTTCATAATATAACATTAAAATAATGTTTTTAAATAATACTTGAGAATAAAATATCAACCATAAATTGACGGATTTTCACAGCTTCAATAGATGAAGGTAATTTGTGGCACAGAAGGTTAGGGCATATAAACTATAAGAAGATGAACAGACTTGTGGGACATGATATTGTTAGAGGACTCCCCTCAAAGGCATTCCAAAATGATCATAATTGTGTTGCATGTCTTAATAGCAAACAACATAAGGCTTCATTAAGTCTAGAAGTGTTGCTTCTAGTTCTAAACCACTTCACATAAATTTGTTTGGACCTACTAATATTTAGAGTCTTAATGTTAAATCTTTTTACTTTGTTATTACTAATGATCATTTTAGGTTTACTTGTACTTTCTTTTTGGCTCAAAAAGTGACACTATTGAAACATTGATTAACTTAATTACCCAGATTGAAAAGAAAGAAGGTTTTGAGGTTAACATTATTAGAAGTGATAATGGTGGTGAGTTTAAGAATAATCTGTTAGATGCTTTCTGTGTTAAGAAAGTGGTTACTAGAGAGTTTAGCATTGCTAGAAATCCACAGCAAAATGGTGTAGCTGAAAGAAGAAATAGAACACTCATAGAAGCAGCTAGGACCATGTTGGTAGATGCTAGTTTACCCATTTCTTTTTGGGCTGAGGATGTAAGTACATCTTGCTATGTTCAAAATAGAGCCTTGGTCAATAATTCTCACAATAAAACCCCTTATGAACTATTTTGGATTAGGAAGCCTAACATAGACTTCTTTAGACCCTTTTGATGTCATGTAGTCATTATAAAATATAGTGATAACCTAAGTAAGTTTAATTCAAAAGGAGATGAGGGATATTTTGTGGGATACTCTATGAACAGCAGGGTGTATAGGGTTTATAACAAGAATACTAGGCTTATAACAGAAAATGTGCATGTTGACTTCTTGGAGAGTAAACCTAGTGATCATGAGACTGGACCAAATTGGTTATTTGATATAGAGCCTTTGTCTAGGTCCATGAATTATATGCTTGTCACTAATCCAGAAATATTGGAAGCACCTATTGTTGATTATACAGGTATACAAGCCAAAGAGATGACAGGATCAACAAGTGGATCCACAACTTGATGAAACAGTCGGTAAATCTTTACCCGCAGACAAGCCAATTGTATCCGCTAGAAAATCCATACCAGCCGCTGATGCATCATAATTAGCCGCTGACAGCTGGCTTTCATCCTCTGATAAAAACATCCTTGAACTTGTTGATAAAGATCCCATACCTAAAGAAGGTGTCAGTGGCTACAATCTAGCCATTGACAACATGTCTCCTATTTCAAGTGGGTATTGAAGCAATGATGATGGTGATCTTGGTAACTTGGAGTCTACTATTAAAGACAACATAATATTTGGGGAGGAATTCTTACTTTTATTGCTAAAAATAACCCCCGCCCAAATCATTGGTGATATTAATACTCTAGTTCAAACTAGAAGGAATAAGAAGCGCCAAGGAGGATTCACTGCAAATATTCACAAGAAGGATGATACCCCTTTTGTTCAAGAATGTTTGTTTACCTGTTTTCTATCATAATTAGAACCTAAGAAATTTTTTAATGCTCTTAAAGAAGAAAGATGGGTTGAAGCAATGAAAGATGAGCTTCATCAATTTGCTATTCAGGATGTTTGGGAATTAGTAGATTGCCCAAGTCATGTCAGACCAATAGGAACACGTTAGGTTCTAAGGAACAAGAAAGATGAAAGAGGTATTGTGATTAAAAAAAGGAAAGATTGGTTGCATAGGGTTACACACAGGAAGAAGGTATTGACTATGAAAAGGTTTTTGCACCTGTTTCTAGGATTGAAGCAATAAGGATTTTCCTAGCATATGCTTCTTGCATGGGTTTCAAAGTCTACCAAATGGATGTGAAGAGTGCGTTCCTGTATGGCATAATTAAAGAGGAAGTTTATGTGATGCAACCTTCTGGTTTTGAAGATCCAAAGAATCCAAACAAGGTTTATAGAGTGAAAAAGGCCATGTATGGCCTTCATCAGGCCCATAGAGCTTGGTATGGTTCTCTTTCCACATATTTGGTGAAAAATGGATTTAAGAGGGGCACCATAGACCAGACACTGTTCACCATGCAGAATGGGAAAGATTTTCTTCTTGTACAATTTTGTGTTGATGATATCATCTTTGGTTCCTCCAATCCAAAGATGAGTGAGGATTTCTCCAAGCTAATGACTGATAAATTCCAAATGAGTGCCATAGGTTAAATGTATTTCTTCTTAGGTCTTCAAGTACAGTAGAAAGAAGATGGCATCTTATTCCTCAAGACAAATATGTGGCTGAGATATTGAAGAAATTTGGTTTCTTAACTCATGAGAAATGGGCTAGTGCACCTATGGACAGAGAACATCCTTAGGGAAATATTGGAGATGGTAAGGAAATTGATGTAAGGCATTATAGGTCACTGATTGGATCATTGATGTATCTCACAACATCTAGGCCAGACATCATGTTTGATGTATGTGCATGTGCATGTGTACATCATCAGGTGACTCCCAAGGAATGTCATCTTCATGTTGTCAAAAGGATCTTTAGGTACCTCAGATGTTATCCTAGCTTGGGATTGTGGTACCCTAAAGATTCTCCAATGGATCTTATTGGCTATTCAAACAGTGATAATGGAGGTGACAATGGAGATAGGAAATCCACAACTGGTGGATGTCAGTTCTCGGGGATTAGGTTAATCTCTTGGCAATGCAAGAAACAACCAGTTGTGGCTAATTCAACAACTGAAGCAGAGTATGTAGCTGTTGCTGCATGTTGTGGACAAGTATTATGGATTCAAAATCAGTTGTTGGACTATGGGTACAATTTTATGCATACCATGTTTTTTGTAGATAATAACAGTACATTATGCATCATTAAAAATCCTGTTCATCACTCTAAAACCAAGCACATAGAAATTAGATATCATTTTATAAGCGATTATTTTGAAAAAGGTTTAATTCATCCAGATAAAATTGACATAGAACAAAATGTGTTAGATCGTTTAACTAAACCTTTTGATGTTGGGAGGTTCCAGTACTTGGTCTCAAGTATTGGAATGATCAATCCTTAAAATGTGGTTCTTCATTGCTGTAAGATATGGATGTGAATTGTTATTCTTCTTTGTAAAGTTAGATTTTTCCACTATATTTTTCTATCCGCTGACAAAGGCTTTTTAACCACTGATAAGTGGAAAGAAGCCGTTGACAGCTTTGGTGGTAGTTTTTGTGATTTTTCATCTAACAATGCAGGCATGAATGGCCATTGTAAAAATACATATAGAGTTGCTTATGGACTAAATGGAAGTGCCAAAATTTTATTTATGATGGTTGGAATATTTATACTCCTATCTTGAAATAAAAATTTGTCATACATATATGTAAGCATTGTTTAAGGAGAGGTTGTAGGAAAATCACTAGGATTTTGAGTACTCTTAGAGTGCTCTTATCATAATTCTAGATTGTGTTCACTGGTGATTAAGGGTTAGAAATAGTGAAGACATTTTCTTTATGAAATTGTTGGAATTTCTAAACCTTAAGGCTCTGTAGCATGCACGCTTTATTTTGAGCACGCATGCTGCCAAGAAATTTTGACCTAGAATTGGGCTGGTTGGTTTGGTGACTTTGGTTACATATTTTTGGGTTTACTTGGGAGTTATGAAGATATTATATGAGATAACTTCTTTCTTAAGGATTCTGTGAGCAGGGACACTTGAGGACATTCATATCTATCTTGTGTAAGCAAGAGTGTGTGATTGGACAATGCTTGCAAAACTCTGTCTTTTTTAAGATAAGACAACTCTCTTAGGGTTAATTTCTTTGTTAGATATTTATTATTATTTATTCTTTTTATTTTTAACCTAATACCAAAAGAAATTTTATCCACTGACAAGACCATTTTAGCCACAGACAAAGCCATTTTACACGTTGGCAAATATAGTCGTTGCCGCTGACACAGTTTTGATCGTTGAAAAACACTGGGTCTTGGGGAGTGGTTATTTTCTTTAATTTGTATGAGATAAGTTCATTTTTTCAAAGATTTTGATGATTACTCTTTGAACTATTTTCTCATTTAGCTTTATTTTCGACCAATCACATCCCACGTTTTCCTACTATATATTCGGCTCACCATATTGTGCACGGGGCAACTTGCTTATTTGTTTTACATAATTCTCTTACAAACTAACCTTTACCTTCATTCAAAGCTTTTTACTTTCATCAGTGGTGCCAAAGTTTAAACCTGCTGATGCTGTCTTCTAGTTCAAGGATCAACACAACATGATTGCCTATTTGACTGTTGATAGGCAACATCCACAATACACACAAATGATAGAGTATTTGTTGGCTTCCCTTTAAGGTATGCACTTACTCATGCTCCTACCATTCTTGTCACACACATCAAACAGTTTGGAACACTACACGTTCCACAACGGTTGATGGAGTGACTACATTAGAGAGAATTATACATGGGAGACAATGGTTGGTTACTGAGGCTTTGGTACGCCAAGCCTTGCATCTTGATGATGCTGATGGTATAGTCACCCTTCCCATTAATGTCCTACATGAAGTACTTCAAGGCTTGGGATATAATCTCCTACCTACTGGGACTATCAATAAATATTCAAAAGGTCAATTTCCCTCAGCCTAGAAGTTTTTAATACATGTCCTTCTTGATGCCTTAGTCCTAAATGTTCTTCATTCAATGAAATCAACCGTTCAATCGGCAGTGCTCTTGTTTGTTTAGCAACTGGGTAACGTTATAATTTTTCAAAAATGATTTCTGAAGGCATGTTGCATAATAAGGGTAGCAAGATGACTCTTGCTTACCCTAGGTTTTTACAAATGGTTTTTTCTTTACAATGAGACTATGGCAGGGATCATGAACAATTTTATGAGATCCATGTCTAAAAGAAAAAGCTTTTCATCACTTTGAACACAGCACCCTATGACCCTTTGCCGTTAACACCACCCATGCTTTCTGTTATTGAAGCAGCTTTGAACCCACAACCCAAACCAGAACCACAACCAGAACAAGAACAACAACAAGGTCCACCACCACCCCACTCTAAACCCATACTTGACATGACCATTGATCAACCTGATCCTTCCATTCAAGCCGCTGACATTCATATGTCAGTCGCTGACACTAATGTTTTAGCCCCCGAAACCAGTCATGTAGACCCAAACACCTCCTCATACTCCCCACAAGAAGAATTTCTCTTAGCCAAATGCCTAAGGACTACTGGGTGTTCTCACTTAGTGGTCCTAGCCATGTAGCAGAGAGAACCACTACCACTGGTGTGGTTAGTGATATGGAGGTGGCTAGACCTATTGGCCTTGATGTAGGCCAAGCCAGGTCCAGTGTACATAATCCCACTTCCATGCCCCATGATTCTCCATTTGGGATTGAGTTCCCCCATGTGGATTGGGGCAGTATGCAACCAATGACTAATCTTGAATTGACGGTCCTCTGCATTAGCTTGCAAAAGCAAAATGCATAGTGTGTACAAAAGCTTTCAGCCCAAGACCTTGAACTCAATACTTTGAGGGAGAGGATTTTTAGGTTAGATCAGAGAAATAGATTTGTGGTAGAGTCCACAGGTGATGCTAGGGATGATTCTAACAAAGGGGAGGATGAACCTACAAAGCCCTTCATTTTGAGTGATAATAGTTCCAAAGAGGGTTCTTTTGGAAATAAGGAAGTAGCTGCTGCACTTACAGGTCTAAAGGAACAAGGGAAGTTTGATTCTTCAAAGGTGACACCTAAGCAGCTATCCTTTATCAAATTGATGTTGCAGCAGGAAGAAATTTCAGGTTCAGCTGCTAACGAGACCAATTAACCCGTTGATACTTTGTCTGTAGCCGCTGACAACCCTACAGGTATCATTGGTGTATCCCAACCACCTTTGGTAATTAGAGAGGCTTCATCACAGGTATCCACAACCACTTTACCTGTCATTGATTCGTTGGATAAGGGTAAAGGGATAATGGTAGAGGCCAAGGTCCCAAAGATGCTACACAAGTTAAGTTTGATGCCATGTTTGCTCAATAGTTAGATGAACATGAGAAGAGGGGATTGAAGAAAGGGGATATAGAGGCTCATATTAGTTCAGAATCTGAGGGTATAAGAAGGGTTAGTGATGATGATGAGGAAGAAAGTAGTGGATATGGTTCAACTGGTGATATTGATGATGAACCAAAAAAGTTGGAGTATGGTGAGGTTAAGATTGCCAAGGAGAAATTAAGGCAGCTGAAATTGCAAGTTGATTTTGATGTGCCTGAAGTTGCCAATATGTATTATAGGTATGAAAGCTCAAATTTGGATGATCCAAACATTACACTCTCCATGAAGATCTGGCATTGGAATTGTTGCTCAGGATTTAGCATGATGTTAAAGTGACTCTTGAAAATAAGGCTTCAAATGTTAAGGAAAAGTCAAAGACTACAAGGAGAGAGTTGTACTACTTATTGCTTAGAGGTTACCAAGTTGGTTGGACATACAAGAAGCTAAGAGCTTTATCTTTTGACCAGCTGGAGTATTTGGCTTACCCTATTTAGCAACAGGTTAGTGAGCATAACACACACCTTCAGCTGTCTACTAAAAGAAGAGAGGAGCTTGAGGAGCAATTGAGAATCAAGAAAGCATCAATTGTTCCTATACTTGTGAAGAAGGGAGTAAAGTTTTTGTTTCCAGAATTCAGTCCATTGGATCCAAGATTCAATGAAGGTACTTTAAAGAAGAAACTGGAGCTTTCACCTTTGGAGGTTGGTGATATGACTGCTATTGTACCTCTTGACTTCAGAAACCCTATTGTCAAGTATGAGGAAGATTCAACAACAAGTTGCTGGAAGGTGACAAGATATGGGGGTAAGGTACATGTCTTTTCCTCTCTTATATCTCGGTTTGGAAGTGTTGACAGATAAGATTTGGAAACTCTTTGGAGTTTTATGAAGGAGAAGTATGAGGCTGAAGCTCCTTCATCTTTGAATTGAATAAGAATATGGTCAACATTCAAGAGAATGTTTGATCATGATGTAGCAGATCCGGTTTGGCTGGATTTGGAGGATTTTAACACCTTGGAGTGGTGTTTGTATTCAGCTGTTGGAGTCTACCATCTCTGCACAACAAAGTTTTCGTAGTTCTTGCTGGTTAATTGGGTTTATCCATTGTCACAAGAAGTTATAAAGAAGATGGTGAGTACCAAGCTCAAGGTGGACTATACCAAATGGAGTAGGACTTGACTTGATGAGATTCCTTCTCACTCAAATAAATGAATAGGTTTTATTGTTAGAATCCTCTGTATGTTTTGTTTTTATTCAAGAAACTTGATGTTTAGGATAACTATCAAGTTTATGGGAGGATTGTTGGGAATAAAATTCACTAAGTCTTCTAGCCGCTGACAAATGGAATCAAGCCACTGATAAGTATAATCAAGCCGCTGACAGACTAGACGCAGACAAGAAGAATCAAGCCACTATCAAAAGTTGTTAGCTATTAAAGTCAACACGTTTGTATAAGTTAGGAAGATGGATACGTGTTGATCCCAAACTTAGATCGATTTAGCTTGTGTAAACGAGATTAAATCAAGTTAAACACGTAGAGAAACTTTGTTGTGTATAAAACAATTTAGGTATTATGCGGAACTAATACTCAAACAAGAACACACAAACAATGTAAACCAAACTTTCACTTGATTGATAAAACAAACTTGCGTACAATGAAAGTGTAAAAATATATATCCAACATAAACCTAAAGGCCTCCTTTTATAGGCATAAGGAGCCTTGTACAAGAGTCTACGTATCAGCTATTTTAGGTAAAGATAAACGTAAGAAATACACTGTCGATCATATCTTTACTAGAAACATACTAGAAACATAATACGTGTAGACTAAGTCTTCTATCAGTGCTTGACTTCTTCTTATCAACGATTGACTTCTCCCTGTCAACGCTTGTCCTGTCAACGCTTGATTTCTTCTTATCAACGTCCCGATTGCTCTTGTCATCGTCCAAGTGTACTGGCTACATTTTATTCCCAACAATCCTCCCCTAAACTTGATATCTACTCTAGTAATCAAGTTTCTGAATAAAAACTAAGAACTAGGAGGATTCTTACAAATCTTATCAAATTGGTAATAAACATATCTAATCAAATCTTTAGCCACGTCACTTGAGTAGTCAATTTCCAGCTGTGTTGTCTTTATCTTTTCCAAAACTTCTTTAGTCATAGGATACTCAACATCCACAAGAAGATATTCAGAAAACTTTGTAGAACTTAAATGATACACACCAGCTGCTGAATATAGACGCTATTGAAGTCCAATGATATCATCCTCAAGATCCTTCCAAACAGGATCTTATTCTTCTGGTGCACACATTCTCTTGAATGTTGACCAAAGCTTTATTCCATTGACTGAAGTAGGTGCTTCAGTCTCATACTTGGCCAGCAGTAACCTCCAAAGGTCTGCCAAGTCTTCCTTATCCATACTTGCAAACAAAGACATAAGAGTAGTAAAAGTGTGTACCTCTTTCCCATATCTGCCAATCATCCAAAACCCACTTGCATCTTCTTCATAACTAATGATAGGGTTTCTGGAATCATGAGGTAACACTTTTACCATATCTGAAGCTTCCATGGGTGAGAGCTTAATACTCTTTCTAATAACAGCTTCACTGGGATTCACTTTTTTCAAATCTGAAGGGAACTCAAGTAGAACTCCCTTCTTCAATGGCCTTGGAACAATCATAGCCTTTTGAATCTCCATCTCTTCTGCAAGTTCTTCTTTCCTTTCATCTGAAAGAAGTCTAATAGTGTTCATTTCTTGCACTCTTACCCAAATAGGATAAGCCTTATACTCCAATTCTTCAAAGGACAATCCCTATAACTTCTGAAAAGTCCATCCTCCTTGATGACATCTGAGCAACATATAATAAAGCTCCCTTATATCTCTCTTCAACTGTGAGAAAACTTTGCTAGCCTTATACTTCAGAATTACCTTGCAATCTCTTTGAACTCTTAGCAGAATCTCCAAACCCCAAATTTGATCTGAAATTGTCATGTTTGGATTCTCCATAACCTTATTCTCCCAAGAAAAGTACATCTGGGCAACTTCTGGCATATCATAATCTACCTTCAACTTCAACTCTGCAAGTTTCTCCCTTGCCAACTCATCACCATATTCAAATCTTTCTGGTTCTTCAATTATCATAACACTTGAATCTGTGCTTTCATCATTACTTCCTTCTTGCTCCTCAGAAGTAACCACAAATGGTGACCCAACAACCTTCTTCTTCTCTTGTTCCATAAGTTGTGCAGCTAACTTTGAATCAAACTCTACTTGAGCTGCATCCTTGGGAACCACTGTTTCTACCATAATTCCTTTACCCCTATCTAATGTATCAATGATGGGTAAAGAAGATGATGGTACCTGTGAAGACACTTCCTTGATGATAGTTGATGACTGGAATACATCAACCATATCTGCAGATCTATCAACATTCAAAACCTGTGTGTCAACGCCCAACTTACTCTTGTCAGCGCTTAGTGTGTCAACGTCCAAAATCTGCTTGTCAACGCTCACCTTACTCCTGTCAGTGCTTCTTGTGAACTGCTCCATCATTGCTGTAAAGGATAAGTTCAAATTTTTAGGAGTAACCAAAGAGACATCAAAACCTGGTTGCTTCTTCAAATTTGTAAGAGCTTCAGCCACACCCAAAGATTCTCCATCATGTGAGCCTTTGTCACTCACATGTATCTGCTCATCCTCCCCGTTGGATGAATCCTCCATACCACGCCTATTGTTAGCATCTTCTAAAAGAACAATCCTCTCCTTCAATTGCTTGAGTTCAAGTCCTTGTGTACTGACTGTTTGTACCAGGTCTGCATTTTGCTTTTTGCAAGCTAATGCAGACAACCGTCAATTCAAACATTGTATATGGTTCCAATTTGCCCTCCTCTAGAGTGGGGATTTGACCTCCCAAAATAGAGTCATGGGGCATGGATGAGGTCTTAATGATGGTAGGACTGGCTTGGCCTGCATCAAAGCCAGAACCAATAGTCCTAGCCTCACCCATGTCACCAACCACACTTGTGGTGGTGGTTCTCTCTGCAACATGGCTAGGACCACCAGAGGAGAACACTCCAGTAGTCCTTAGCCGTTTTACCAACCTAAATTCAGGGGGTGTAGAAGATGATGTGGATTGGGTTTCAGTTTGAAGGTTAAGGGGTGTTTGGGTCTGTTGTAAAAAGGTGTCAATGTTTGGATTTGAAGTGTCAATGCTAACATTTAATGTGTTAGCGTTGAAGGCATCTTGGTCAAGTTCCATATGTTGAAGTGAAGGTGATGGTTCAGGCAATGGGTCAAGTTGTGGTTGTGGGTCAGGTTGAGGTTGTGCTGCTGCAATAACAGCAAGCATGGCTTGGGTAAGGGGTAAGTCTCTGTGAGGGGGTGAATTCATCTTACTAAAAATAGCTTTATTTTGCACAGGGATCGCATAAAAATCATCATGATCCCTGGTGCAATACCTTTGCTCATCAAAAATCATTTGTAAAAATCTTGGGTAAGCCAAAGTCATCTTATTACCCTTGTTTTTACACATGCCATCAAAAATCAGTTTAGAAAAATTATACTTTTGCCCATTAGTAATACACACAATTGCACTAGCAATAGATCTATTAATTTCATTATGTGCAGTACATTTGGGACTTAAACATTGAAGGATGACATGTATTAAGTACTTCCAAGCTGAGGGAAATTCTTGTTTATTATATTTATTTAAAGTACCCTCTTCAAGGAAAGGATACCCCAAAGCTTGAAGTCCCTGTTCTATCTCACCAATGGGTAGAGTGGTTATACCATGTGCATCATTAAGATGCAAAGCCTGGCGAACCAAGGCTTCAGTAACCACCCATGAACGCCCACGGACAATAGCTGTTAATGTAGTCACATTATTAAGCGTTGAGGAACTGACAGTGTTCCAAAACTGTTTAATATGAGTGACAGGGATGAGAGGAGCATGAGAAAGTGCATACCTAAGTGGAGATTCATTCAACTACGCCACCATCTGGGTGTATTGAGGAGACAGAGCATCATCAGCCTCCAAATAAGCAACCATATTATGCTGACTTCTGAATCCCAACACCAAGTCTTTCGGTTTAAAATTAGGCGCCATTGATGTAGAAAGCTGTTTGTGAAAGGTTATGAAAGATGAATTATAGGAGAAAATTTGTTAGACAAGAATATGAAAGTACCCTGTTTAAAAAGAAGGAGCCAAATTTATAGGAGAGATAGGCACATGTGATTGGTCAAAAATGAGGCAAGTATTTTCAAAATATAATGATGAAAATATTGAAAAGAAAATAACTTATCTTGCTCATTAATTAAAAGTTATCAACTCCCAAAATTACGGCCCTAATTTTCGTCAAAAATAACAACTGGGTGGGACCCAATGAGTGTCAACGGTCAAAAATAACCCATCAACGCCCAACGGCTATATTCTTGTCAACGTTGGAGAAAGCCATGTCAACGTCTAAATTGGTCATAACAACATTTGAAAATATATCTGCCAACGTCCAAAAATAAAAATAATAAAAATGAAAAAGGACCTTAACAAAGTGATTTATCCTAGTGAAGAGAACCTATAAACTGAAAATTACTATAGGGTGGCAAGCACTGTCCAATCATGCACACTTGCTTATGCAAGATAGACATAACAGTCCTCTAGTGTCCCTTGCTAACCAAAGTTCTTAACAGTGAAGTTATCTCATAAAATCCCTTGTAACTTCCCAGGTAAACCCAATATAAATCATACCCAAGACTCCCAACAGACCACACCCAATTCTAGGCCAAAAAGGTCTTGGCAGCGTGCATAGTATATCAACTTTGCATGCTACAGTGCCTCATGAGTTAGTAAACTAATTCATACTCACCAGTGGACACAATCTAGAAGATAAGAGTATTATAAGAATACCCAAAAAGTCCTAAAAGGTTCCTAAACCTCCCCTTAAACTATGATACATAAGTTGCCAAATAATATGCATGAAAATAAAAATTTATGTCAAGATAGAAATATAAATATTCCAACCATCATCCATAAATTAAAACATGCTCCAATAATTCTCCAAGAATCCATAAGCAACTCTGTATCCAATGGTACAATGCTAACAACGCCTGCATAATTAGATCAAAAACCACAAAACTAACATGTTGCTGACAACGTCACGTTAACACTCATCAGCGTTAAAATAACCTTTGTCAGCGTTAGATAAATAAAGTGGAAAATCTAATTTTGTATAAAGACCAATAACAAATGCATATCATGTACATACTTTTATAATAAGATCCCAAAACACATATTAAGTGAGATTGATCATTCCAATACTTGTTACCAAGTATTGAAATTTTCCAGTATCAAAAGGTTTAGTTAACAAATCAGACACATTTTCTTCAGTGTCAACCCTATCTGGTTGTATTAAACCTTTTTCAAAACAATCTCTTATAAAATGATGTCTAATTTCTATGTGTTTTGTTTTAGAATGATGTACAGGATTTTTAATAATGCATAAAGTACTGTTATTGTCTACAAAAATCTTGGTATGCATGAAATTATACCCATAATCCAACAGCTGGTTCTGAATCCATAAGACTTGTCCATAAGAAGCAGCTGCAGCAACATACTCTGCTTCAGTTGTAGAATTGGCCACCACTGTTTGTTTCTTGCATTGCCAAGATATCAATCTACTCTCAAGAAACTGGCATCCACAAGTTGTGGATTTTCTATCAAATTTGTCACCACCATAATCACTGTCTGAATATGCAATAAGCTCCAATGGGGAATCTTTTGGATACCATAATCCCAGGTCTGGATAACACCTAAGGTATCTAAGTATCCTCTTGACAACATGAAGATGACACTCTTTGGGAGTCACTTGATGGCGTGCACATGCACACGCAGCAAACAAAAGTTTAGGTCTTGAAGCTGTGAGATACATCAATGAACCAATCATTGATCTATAGTGCCTGACATCCACTTCTTTTCCATCTCCAACTTTTCCCCAAGGGTGTTCCCTATCCATAGGTGTGCTAGCCCTTTTCTTATGTGGAGAAAAGCCAAACTTCTTCAAGATTTCTGCCACATATTTATCTTGAGAGATGAAGATACCATCTTCTTTCTGCTGAACTTGTAACCCTAGAAAGAAGTTCATCTCTCCCATTGAACTCATCTTGAACTTGTCTGTCATAAGCTTAGAAAAGACTTCATTCATCTTTGGACTAGAAGAGCCGAAGATGATATCATCCACATAGACCTGTACAATTAAGAAATCCTTACCAGTCTTCTTTGTAAACAAGGTCTGGTCTATGGTGCCCCTTTTGAATCCATTTTCCACTAGATAGGTGGACAATGTGCCATACCAAGCTCTTGGGGCTTGATGAAGTCCATACATAGCTTTATTCACTATATACACCTTGTTTGGATGTTCTAAATCTTCAAAACCAGGAGGTTGCATAACATAAACCTCCTCTGCAATTGTGCCATAAAGAAAAGCACTCTTCACATTCATTTGATAGACTGTAGAGCCGATGCAGGAAGCATAGGCTAGAAAAATCCTTATAGCCTCAATCCTTGCAACTAGTGCAAAGACCTCCTCATAGTCTATCCCTTCCTCTTGTGTATATCCTTGTGCCACTAAACGTGCCTTGTTTCTGACCATAATGCCTCTCTCATCCTTTTTGTTTCTAAGAACCCATCTTGTCCCAATAGGTCTGACATGTCTGGGACAATCAACCAACTCCCAAACATCCTAGATAGCAAATTGGTGAAGCTCATCCTGCATTGCTTCCACCCAACTTGGTTCTTTAAGAGCATCAAAAATCTTCTTGGGTTCCTGTTGTGACAGAAAACAGGCAAACAAACATGCTTGAACAAGAGGGGTATCAACCTTCTTGTGAATATTGGCAATAAATCCTCTTTGATTCTGATGAGACCTTCTAGTTTGCACAGGAGTCATGACATCACCAATAATTAGAGAAGGAGGATGATTTTTTATTGTAGAAGTAAGCACGCCTCCTTCAATAAGTGTATTGTCCTCAATCTCATCTTCCATGTTACCAATATCCTCTTCAGACTCTCTTCCATCATTATCTGAATGAACCTCTCCATTTCTGTTTGAAGGTTCACCTTGTTCAAAATTATTGGAAGATTTTAGATGGTCAAAAGATCTGTCAACGCCTGAACCAAAGCTGTCAACATTTAAGCCAAAGCTGTCAACGTTTGAGCCATCAACGCCTGAATTTGTCTTGTCAGCGCCAGAATTTCCTTTGTCAGCGCCTGAAAGATCATGCATGTTTTCAACTAGTGATACTTGGGGACCACCTTTTTCCTTTCCATCAGCAGCAAATGCATCTGTCCATATGGGAATGGTAACATACTCAAGTATGGGTGCTGATTTGTCTGCTTGTGATCCAACCTCTTCATAAACCTGTTTACTTGAAACATCAACAACTGGTTCTTCCACAACATTTGAAGTCACCTTCACAATGTTTGGATTAGTAACAGGCATATAATTCAATGTCCTAGATAGAGGTTCCAAGTCAAATAACCAATTTGGACCACATTCAGGATCACTAGGTTTACTTTCTAAAAACCTAACATGTACTTTTTCAAGTATACGTTTTTCTTTCTTAAGGTAAACTCTATATCCTCTACTCTGCACTGAATAACCCATGAAGTAGCCTTCATCACCTTTAGCACTAAACTTACCTAAGGCATCATAGTATCCAACACAACTACATGACATCCAAAAGGTTTAAGAAAACCAATATTAGGTTTCCTGCCCCAAAGTAACTCATAAGGTGTTTTGTTATGAATCTTGTTAACTAATGCCCTATTCTGAACATAACAAGTTGTATTCACAGCCTCAGCCCAAAAAGCAATGGGAAAGTGAGCATCAGCCAACATAGTCCTAGCTGCTTCTATGAGGGTTCTATTCTTTCTCTCGGCAACCCCATTTTGTTGTGGGGTTCTAGCTACACTAAACTGTCTAGTAATCCCTTTCTTGGCACAAAATTCATCTAATAACTTATTTCTAAACTCACCACCATTGTCACTTCTAATCATCTTAACCTCATTACCAGACTTCTTTTCTATTTGGTTAATGAAGTTAATCAAAGTATTAGCAGTGTCACTTTTCAAAGCTAAAAAGAAAGTCCAAGTAAATCTAGAAAAATCATCAGTGATGACAAAACAGTAGGATTTACCATTTAAGCTTTCTATATTAGTTGGACCAAACAAGTCCATATGCAGCAAGTGAAGTGGTTTAGAACTAGAGTGCACTGGTTTAGACTTAAATGAGACCTTGTGTTGTTTGCCTTTAAGACATGAAACACAAGAATGGTCATTGTGGAAAGCCTTTTTAGGCAAACCATCAACTAAACCATGTCTCACAAGTCTATTTATATTTTTAAAATTAATGTGCAATAATCTTCTGTGCCAAAGATTACTCTCATCAACTGAAGCCTTAGCATATAGACATGACAAATTATTATTCATCCTAATTCCATTGAGATTCACATTATAAATGTCCTTATGCCTAGGTGTTCTGTAATCAATGAATTTCTCATCTGGTATTTTAAAATCTTTGCTCAACACCAAGCATTCAGCATCAGTAAAAAGAACCTTATTTTTGTTATCACAAACCTGTGATACACTAAACAGATTATAGTCAAGTTCTTTTACCAGAAACACGTTTTCAAAACACAAATTGTTGGTGAGTAGAGTGACTTTGCCTGTGATAGTCCTATATCCACCTCCAAAGTACACTTTGTCACCATCTTTAATGGGGATAAAATTTGTCAGCTAATCTTCCTTCCCCGTCATGTGCCTAGAGCATCCACTATCCCAATAGCCATAATCATTAACCTGCTTTTGAATGCCCTGCACATAAAGAAAACAAATTAGTTTTCTTTGGGAACCCAAGCCTGAGCAGACTTGGATTCATTTAGTTGTTCAACAAGAACAGACTTAGTCCTGATGACAACCCCTTGTTCATCCCTTTTTGGATTAAACACCCAGTTAACCCCAATTGGTTTTGTTATGACCTTTGAAATATAATGAAATCTGTTGTAGGTCATAGAAATCCCATCTGAATTAGGGTTTTGGTCTTGCTTAGGTCTCCATGTCAAACTAGAAGAAGCTTTAGACCCTTCCCCTTTGGTTGCAAATATTTACCATTATTTGGTCTGGCAACGTTCCTGTCAGCGTTTAATTTGGTCTTGTCAACGCTGAAATTACCCTTATCAGCGTTGAACCTAGGGTTTTCTACAGGAAACCATTGTCTGTTAGACCATGTATTGGTCTTCTAAAAAGGTCTTTGTCCATAAGTATTAGACCCTTTAGTAAAGAATGGGGCTGGTCTAGCAACTTGTGGACTTTGCTGAACAAAAGATTTGGGTTTGACAGTGTTTGACTTTTTATCAGCGTTGACCTTTGAAGCATTGACACACTTATAAGCTAAATGTGAAAAACTTTCACAAGTGTAACATGCTTTTCTAGACATAGCTCTAGGTCTAGAGAAAAATAAACATGTCCCATTATCACTAATTTGGCTTTTTGGTGACCTAGGTTTTCTATACATTTTTGCATATTTAATACTAGGTTTTCTATCAACGTTTAAGCCAAGGTCAACAGTCTTGCCAGTTGTTGGGTTTGTCACTTTTATGGGTGTAGACTCATTTGGGCTGTCACTAAGCATGCCACCCTTAACAAACAAGGTAGGGTTGGCTTTTTTCCATTGGTCCAAATCAGTCAATTTCTGCTTGTATTCCTCTACTGGGGTAAGAACTCTTGGTGGAGGAATAAATTCCTCTTCTTGGAGTTCTGGTATACCAGTCCAAGACAAGTCCTTTCTAGGAACGCCATAGAAGTTCCCAGCAGGTGGTGGAACACCAGCATACTCTTTCATACCAATCCCAGTCATATCCCTAGAATCCCTTTGTTCACTGACACATTTTTCTAGGGTTTGTGAGGCTATATCAAATCTTTGAATTTTAAGATCTACATTATCTTTATTTTTGATAGCCTCATCTAACTTAGCCTGTAAAGCACTATTGGCTCTCTCCATGATGTTTCTAACGTCAATACTAGCATTTAAATAATGAGTTAAAATGTTGATTTGATCTTTTAGGTCAAACTCCATTTTCCTATACTCAGCTACAGTCTTTTCAGTTTGAGTAAGAGCAAGTTGATAATTAGATAACTTGCATATTTCATTAACCACATCTATTGTCAATTTTAAAACTTCTTTGTTAAGTTTTTCAGTGTTTAGACGACAACCCTTACTACAAAATGCATCATCATATACCTCATTATCTGATGAAGATGATGAGTGTGCCATGAGAGCATAGTGAAGCTCTTCTTCTTCCTTTTCTGCAACCAAAGCTTTGTTTTCTTCCTCATCCTTGCCCAAATAGCTCCAATCCCAGCCAACAACATCAATGTCTTGCATGGAAACCATAGCTTTGGAATCCTGAGCCTTGATGATTTGGCTTGAGGGTTTTCCAGCATCAGATCTTCTTGAAGATCTGCATTCTCTCATAAAGTGTCCCATTCGATGACAATTATAACACTCAACCTTAGATTTATCAAATCCAACAGTGTCCTTAGCATTAAAAGTCATATTCTTCTTAAATCTTCTATTCCATCTATTTGCCCTTATGCTTGCAAGAGCCATATTCCACTTTATGGCCATCTCCTCCAAATGCTCATCACTAATTTGCTCAAGGTCCTCATATGTAATCACTGAACCATTGGGCAATGAAGCAATGTATGCACAAACAGTATCTAGATCAATACCAGCAGGTTTAACACTTGGAGATTCAACATTGTATGTGTCAGCGTCTGAATATGAGGCGTTGACAAAGCTTGATCCGGCGTTGACACAAGTTGATCCAGTAACGGGGTGCATGTATGACTCCTTTTGATCAAATTGACCTTCACTATGTGATAAGAAGGCCATATTTCCATTGGTAGACTTGCTTCCTTGATCCAAAAGAGTTTCATTCTCTACCAGCCTCAGTTTATTGTAAACATCATCAAAAGTAGAACTTTTGTGAGTATTATTAACAGTTATAGACCTTGCTTCAATCTTCCATGCATCACCAAGACTTTTAATAAAAGTGGTGATAATATCAACATCACCAAGCATTGTTCCTATAAAGGACAGCTTGCTTGTAATGTCAAGAAGTCTGCTTCTCACTCCACTTAGCTTTTCATTGGGTTGAGCTTTAAAAACGGCATACTCATGCAGGAGTTGCTTCTTTTTCTCTTGTACAGCATCAGCATTACCACCATAAGCAACTTCAAGGGCTTCCCAAAGATCTTTTGCAGACTCATAGCTTCTATATTTGTGTTGATTGGCTTGTCCCAAAGAGAGTTTGAGAATGCTTCGGGTTTTCATGTCATTCCTTCTCTTTGCTATGTCGTCAGCTGAGACAACTCTACCATCTTCAGGTTTTTCTTTTTGATCCTCTTCAGTAGAGCCTTGAACATTTGATCTTGTCAAGATGGCATCTGCAATCTTTTGAGCTTTATTGAATGTGTTTCCATATTCAATAATTTCCTATAGGGTGTAGTCATGGATTTGAAGGTACTGTTCAAAGTTAAACTTCCACAGCTCAAAATTGTCTGGGTCTAGCATGGGAATCTTGATGTTGGGGGTTGAGGAGGAGGATGAGGTTAACTCTGGAGTAGACATGTTATTTTTAGGGTTTCTTGAAAATTAGGGTTTCTGGCGATTTAGGGTTTTTGTGTTCTTTAGATCAAAGTTTCTCAACAAGCTCTAATACCACTTGTTGATCCCAAACTTAGATCGATTTAGCTTGTGTAAACGAGATTAAATCAAGTTAAACACGTAGAGAAACTTTGTTGTGTATAAAACAATTTAAGTATTATGCGGAACTAATACTCAAACAAGAACACAAAAACGATGTAAACCAAACTTTCACTTGATTGATAAAACTAACTTGCGTACAATGAAAGTGTAAAAACATATATCAAACATAAACCTAAAGGCCTCCTTTTATAGACATAAGGAGCCTTGTACAAGAGTCTACGTATAAGCTATTTTAGGTAAAGATAAACATAAGAAATACATTGTCGATCATATCTTTACTAGAAACATACTAGAAACATAATACGTGTAGACTAAGTCTTCTATCAGTGCTTGACTTCTTCTTATCAATTCTTGACTTCTTCCTGTCAACGCTTGTCCTGACAACGCTTGATTTCTTCTTATCAACGTCCCGATTGCTCTTGTCAGCGTCCAAGTGTACTGGCTACATTTTATTCCCAACAATACGAATATTGTATTTTTTTATGTATATCTTTTGATATCTTCCAAATATCGTTGATTGATAGCTTAATATTCAAGGATCCTTATGTGTATAAAAGGAGGCCTTAGGGTTTATGGTTTTATAACATTTTCAATAGTATTTGTACGATGTTTTGTGATAATCAAAGTTGAAAGTTTGGTATATTGTTTGTTCTTTGATTTAAGTATTAATTCCACATAATACTTAGATTGTTTTCAACACAAAGTTTCTCTATGTATTTACTTGATTTATTCTCGTTAATACAAAGCTAAACCTATCTAAGTTTGGATTAACAGTTTGCACCCGAAGTAAATCACAAAAGGTATGAATAAACTATCCTTAAATGTGTTGATGATCAAAGAAATATGTATTTTTCTTAAACCTTACATTTTGTGTAACAAATTATGTTTACAAAAATAATTAGACCAAAACTTTATAAATTATAATAAAAGTTCAATTAAATAAATAAAAAGATTTTAAATGTTACCTAAAATCAGTTAAAACTGAACCAAATAATACCTCCACCGAATATGACAAAAAAGAGCGCCTAGGCTAGCCAGTGCCCAAAACAAAGATAGTGATGCCCTTGTCTTTAAGAGCACTGGTAGGATTATCGAGAGCACCGGGGACGCTCCCCGACAAGGCCTTTCAGTATAAATACTCCGCTGTTTTCACTCTAGATCCATCATATCTACCCGTAGAAACATTTTGTTTATGTGTTTACAAATCACCTAAACATGCAATCAAACGAACTAATCAAATTAGTGGAACTTTCCTATCGAACACACAATAGTGGGTTTTAATTATCTCACACATAATAGTGCGTTTTAATTACCTCCGAGAACAACCTCATATAATATACATAGGATGGCAGAATACAAAAAGTTGGTTACTAGAAATCTGTGTGTGGTTATTGTAGCAGTGTGAGGGGAACTCTTTAGTGTAAACTATATCTACTATCATGAATTTAGGACATTTCTATTTTTAGAAAGTTTGAAAATTGATACACTTAAAATTGAGGATTAAAGGTATAAATTACTAACGAACTTTAATTTTTTTTCTCGATATTACAAATATAGAACATAAAATACATATATAGCCATTGAAACTTGTTGATACCGGCTATTATTAGTAACGTGAAAATATAATATTCCACGTCATTTTTTGCCCACGTGGCGTTGACTTTAAACGTCACTTTTACACGTCATCGCTTCTTTTACACATCATGGCTTCATCTTTCTAAAAAATTATAAATTGACAAACTTAACTAAAAATGCCCTTGACTTGACTTTTTAAAAGACTAAAATCACCTCTATCTCCTTCCTTAAATCATCCACCATCTACCCACAATATATCTTATCTTCTTTATTGAATATTATCAATCACTTTTCAACTAACACATCGTCAATTAATGAATCAACCACTCAACTTATTCATAAACACTTTATTGTTAGATCTTCAAATCATAACTTTGTTTGAGTTTCAATTTCTTTAAAGAATCAAAACATTTTTGTTCCTAAAACCCACTTCATCCGATACAATTTATTATAACTCATCAAGAACAAAATAATATTCCACAAACCATTTATTTATCAAATAAACATCTCTTTCAGTGCTGGTTTCCCCTTAGTCAAACGACAGTAACGACATCAGTAGTCAAACCGCGGTTGTGGTGGTTCAAATAATGAAGATGTGATAGTTTAGTGGAGGTTTCCTCTAGTCGCGGGTCCAACTAAGAGAGCTGGGATTTAACATCTTTATGTTCGAAAGATCATGTTATGGGAGTAAGATGGGCTCTCTTAGATTTAGCTGGTGGAGGAAATTAGGGTGGTATTGCATGAGTGGTAACAACGGTTCAGTGGTGGTTTCTCCTTATTCGTGGGTCTAGAGCTGGGATTTAACATCTTTGTGTCGAAAGATCATGTTGTGGGAGTCAGGTGGGCTTTTGGTGATTTGGCTAGTGGAGGGATTTATGATGGTGTTGCATTGGTGGTTTTGTGGTTTGGAGTAGGGGTGACTTTGGAGCATGGAACGAGATAAGGTTGAAATGAGTATAGGTGGGTTGAATTTAATAAGCGAGGTGGAAAAAAAATATTTTTTATTTAATACGACCAGATAAAGAAATGACGTGCAGGGATTGTATGCTTAAAAACCAGTTATCATATGTCACTTTTTAGGATGTTTCTAATTTTAGAAAAAATTATAAAGTTTGAATGGTTGATAGGTGTGAAAACACCCATCCTTTTACCACTTATTTCTTGCTAAAACGAGACTAAATCGTGTATTTAGTATCATTTGTTTGGAATTATGCGTGGTTTGTGTGTTTGTTGTGTTTTCAGAGCCAGCCGGAAAAATATTGAAGAAAACATGGGATTGCACGGGTTTTATCGAAGAAAAAGACGAAAAGACGAAGTCTATAGTCCAAGAGATGCAAAAGATTTGAAGTCAATGGGCCTATTTGAAGATTTATCGAAGAAAATGACCAAAGATGGAAGATTTACATATGTCGAAGAACTCAAGTCTACTAAACGAAGAAATTAAAAGACGAGTTGAATTTATTCATCGACAAATCCCGAATCAGAATCGAAAACGTCAACTTTACTGAAAAGAAGAGAAGACAGAAATGTTAATGCAATAATGACTAAAAACGTTACTTGCATTTTTCGGTCTCGCTTAGTTTTGATTACGACAATATGTAAAAACAAGCATTTACGAAAACAACGAAAAACGAATTCTTGAGTTCAAGTATTTTTCATTTTACCCATTTTCACTTAAGGTATGGATAAACAAGTACTAACCTTAATCAAGTGATCAAGTGATTTAATCTTTTCTTAAAACTCACTTTTTATTAAATGTGACAAGTTTTTATTAAACTTTATTTTTAAGAAAATGTTTTATTAAATTAATTATTTGAAATTTGAAAATGGCATATTCTTATTCTGTTAAGAATATCCTTTCAGGATATTTTATACCCAGATAAGACCTCCACCACTAAAGGACAAAAAGGAGCAGAGTCTAGTCCGGCGGTACCTTAGCGCCTAGGCGGTACCTTATCGATAAGGTACCGCGGGCTGTGATAAGGTACCGCGGGCAGATATAGCCGTTGGCTCCTTTATCCTTTATATAGTGGACCATTCTCAGCTTTTCACCTCACCTCTTTTGCACATTTATTTCCAGATTCAAACCCCTTCTTTAATCACTCAAATCTTTGATCATTTGTTTGATTATTACTTGTTTAAGAAGTGAATCTTGTTCTTCCATCCCTTCCTCTCCAAGTGCAAAGAGAAGAACACTATCCTAGTGAAGTGTTGAGTCCACCACCAAAGATCCATTGAAGATCAATTTTTATATACTTGTAGTTGTGTCATAGTTGTGAAGATCCAAGTAGTTGTGTCTATTTGGAAGTTGAGTATGTACTAAGTATAGTTGTGTAGATTGGTCCTAGCTACGATTAGGGCTCGACTTTTAGCTTAGAGTCGGAAATTGGTTAAGCTACGTGTACGGTTTTCTCCACCATAAGGAGCTTGTTGTGTAGTGAACTCTCGAGTAAGGAGTACTCGAGGAGTGGAGTAGGAACGAGGAGTGAGCTTCGTTGCCGAACCACTATAAGTCCTTGGTGTTCGGTTTGATCTTTCTTTACCCTTAACTCTTTACATTCCTTATTCTTTTTGCATATACATGTGTTAATATTAGATTAGCTACACTATCATTCTTTATTCTTTGTGGATATATTTTTGTTAGTATTAGTTTAGCTACACTATCATTGTTCATATTTGTGCATAAGAATATTTCACATATTATCTCAAGCCTAAGTTTTTTTGAAAAAGGATTTTTGGAAACCATATTTTAACAAGTAAATTATAAGAAACTATTCAACCCCCCCCCCCCCCCCTTCTAGTTTCTACAATTGGTATCAGAGCGGGTTGCTCAAGAATTTTTAAAGTATATTGTATTTTAAAACTTGAATCGATCTATGGATTCCAACAAGTACCTAGAAGGGCAATCTATGCAAAGACCACCACTTTTTGAAACCGATAGTTTTATTTATTGGAAAAGTAGATTTGAAACTTATGTGAAATCAAAAGATTTAGATCTTTGGCATGTTATTACCAATGGTGATTTTTTACCCTTTCAATTTAATGAAGTTTCTAAAACAAAAGAATTAGTCACTTTTGACAAAGCTAATGATGATACTAAAAAGAAACTTTCAAAAAATAATGAGGCTAAAATGGTGATTTATAATGCTTTGCCTAAGAAAGAGTATGAAAGGATTTTTATGTGTGAAACCGCTAAAGATATTTGGAACACTCTTTTAGTAACCCACCAAGGTAATAGCCAAGTCAAAGAAAGTAAAATCGATCTTCTTGTCCAACAATATGAACAATTTGTCATCTTAGAAGATGAAACTATTGATAGTGCATTTGTTAGGTTTAACACCATTATTACTAGTCTAAAAGCACTTGATGAAGGTTTTTCTAGCAAGAACAATGTTAGGAAGTTTCTAAGGGCCTTACATCCAAAGTGGAGAGCAAAAGTCACGGCTATTGAAGAGTCGAAAGATCACTCAACTTTATCACTCGATGAACTCATAGGAAACTTGAAGGTTCATGAGATGATAATTTTGAAGGACTCGGAATTAGTAAAAACCAAGAGTGAAAGGAAATCTCTTGCACTTAAAGCCAAGAAGGCCCAAAGTGACCATGATAGTTCCTCGGAAAGTGATGACGAGGAGTATGCATTGGCGGTGAGAGATTTCAAGAAGTTCTTCAAGAGACGAGGTCAACACGTTAGGCAACCAAACTATGACAAGAAACCATTGTCAAAGAATCGGTTTGTCAAGAACGAAAAAGGTGATAGGAGTTGCTTTAGATGTGGTGATCCAAATCACTTCATTGGTGATTGTCCAAAGCCCGCTCGTGATAAGAACCACACGGCATTCGTTAGTGGCGCTTGGAGCGATAGCGGTGAAGATGATGATGACAACCCCAAAGAGGAGAAATGTCTTATGGCTCACACTTCTAAAGAGGTACATTCCGAAACCGAATATTATAGCAATGATAGTTCCACTTTAGATGATATTGAATTTGAAGACAAATATGATAGCTTACACAAACTTAGTCTTAAATTCATAGAAAAGAATAAAACCTTAAAATCAACCAAAACTAAGCTTGAAAATGAGATCAATGAACTTAGGGAGAAATTGGCTAAACTTGAGAAAAACAAAGAGGTTGATTTAGGTTGCTTAAGTTGTGAGAAACTTAGATTAAAGAATGATGATCTCAAGAGCACCTCCATTAAATTGGAAAAGTTCATGAAAGGTACTAGTGCTCTTGATGATATGTTAAACAAACAAGTTCATTCTAAGGAAAAACTTGGTCTAGGTTTTAACTCAAATGAAGCCTCAACTAGTGAACCAAAACGAGTCAGGTTTTCACAGAAAACACCTTCTAGACGCGGTTCCACATTGTATGGCGCGGTTCCTTATCACTATGGAACCGCGGCCATAGATAAGGTACCGCGGCCAGAAGTTGATTTTTGTGAAAACTCTGAACTTTCTGAAAAATCTAAGTTAAATGAAAAACCAAAGCATCTTACTGTTAATAAGGTTCAATTACCCATACTTGACGACAATGCTATTAGTAAGTTCTATAAGCCGTTAAGTAAACCTCTCATGGGAAATAGAAGTTTATCTAGACTATCTTCTACTCCACCTAGAGTACGGAATGAGGCTAAGTCTAGAAGTAGAACTACAACGCCTACAAGAGATAATCAAAACAACTCACGACCTAGAAGTAAAACTCCAACACCTAGAAAGAATAATAATAACTCTAAACCTAGATCAAACACACCTAGGAGAAGTAATAAACAACAAAATGGTTACATGAATTACTACCCTCCTCCATTTTGTTCTCCATGGGGAATCCCCACCTCATTCATACATCTCAACCAAATGCAAGGGATGTTTGGAACTAACAATTTTAGACCCATGAGATATTGGGGACCAAATGTTTGATCTTGTGTATTGTTACCTAGATATGCTTGGGAATTGATTTGGAGCCCGATGATTGGATTAAGGATAGTGGATGTTCTAAACATATGACGGGTAATCGAAGTTTGTTCTCGCATTACAAAGCATATGATGGAGGTAACGTCACATTCGCTAGTAGTCTACGTGGTAATATCATTGGCAAAGGTACGGTTTCTCTTGACTCCATGACCATTGAAAATGTTGAGCACGTAGATAACTTAGGTTTTAACCTTTTAAGTATAGGTCAAATTTGTGATAATAAGTGTAAGGTCATTTTTTTAGAACATGACAGTGAAATTGTAAAAGATGGAAAAATCATTGGAAAAGGTGTTAGAAAGCATGGGCTTTATGTCATGAAGGTTAATAAGAAGTCAAAAGACAACATATGTCTTGCGACTATAGATGATAGTTCTACTCTTTGGCATAGGAGATTAGGTCACGCTAATATGCGTTTAATTCAATCTTTAGTCTCTAAGGAGTTGGTAAGACACCTCCCCAAGATTAAGTTTGATAGTCACTTTTGTGATGCTTGCAAAGTTGGAAAGCAAGTTCACTCAAGTCACAAAGCCAAGAATTTGGTTTCGACCTCTAGGTGCTTAGAGCTCCTACATATGGATTTCTTTGGACCTTCCGCCATACGGAGTTATGGAGGTAACCTTTATACCCTAGTTATAGTTGACGACTATTCTAGATTAACTTGGACTAGATTTTTGGCATCTAAGAATGAAGCTTTCGATCACTTCGAAATCTTTAGTCGGAGAATTCAAAATCAACTAGAATGTTCAATTGTTTCTATTAGGACGGATCATGGTAGGGAATTTGATAATGAAGTGCAATTTGGTGCCTTTTGTGAAGCTCATGGTATTACCCATAACTTCTCGGCTCCTCGCACTCCACAATCAAATGGGGTAGTTGAAAGGAAGAATAGGACTCTCCAAGAGATGAGTTGGACGATGTTAAACGAGCAATCTTTGCCTCAAAAGTTTTGGTGCAATGCCGTAGATACATCGACTTATATTCTCAACCGAATTCTTATTCGACCTTTCCTAGGAAAGACCCCCTATGAGATTCTTAAAGTTAAGAAACCCTCATTAGAATACTTTAGGGTGTTTGGAAGCAAGTGCTTTATCCTCAACACCAAAGACTACCTTACCAAGTTTGACCCAAAGTCTTACGAAGGTATCCTTTTAGGTTATTCCCAAACTAGTAAGGCCTACATAGTCCTAAATAGAACCTCAGGGGTTATTGAAGAATCACTCAACGTAACCTTTGATGAAACCCCTCCTTCACCCAAGACACCACCATTGGTTGATGATGACTTGGATGAATTAGAAGTAGTTAAAGCCAAAGAGGTTAGAAAAATAGGAGTTGAAGACCTTAGTGTTGAAAAGGAAGTAAACATTAAGGAGTCTAGGGATCATACTCTCAATAATGTCATTGGTGACTTAAATCAAAGGACCCTAAGATCTCAAGTCCAAAACCAAAGCAACTTCTTTTGTTTTGTCTCCTTGATTGAACCTAATAATGTTAAAGAAGCTTTGACGGATGAGAGTTGGGTCATTGCGATGCAAGAAGAATTGAATCAATTCGTTGCCAATGATGTTTGGGAACTTGTTCCTCCACCTAGAAGTTCTACCATTATAGGAACCAAATGGGTATTTAGAAATAAGCTAGATGAGAATGGTGTTGTGTCTCGTAACAAGGCTAGACTTGTAGCTCAAGGCTATAATCAACAAGAAGGGATTGATTATAACGAGACATATGCACCGGTAGCTAGATTAGAATGAGTTAGAATCCTTTTAGCCTACGCTTGTGCCTTAGATATTAAGCTTCAACAAATGGATGTAAAGAGTGCATTTCTTAACGGTTTGATCAATGAGGAGGTATATGTGGCTCAACCTCCCGGCAACATTGATTTTGAGAAACCGGACCATGTTTACAAGCTTAAGAAAGCACTTTATGGACTCAAACAAGCACCCAAAGCTTGGTATGATAGACTTAAAGCGTTTCTTGTTAAACATGAGTATACCATGGGTATGGTAGACAATAAACTCTTTACAAAGAAGAAAGGTCCTCACCTCATAATCGTACAAATATATGTTGATGACATTATATTTGGCTCAACTTGTCAAGAATTGTGTGACGACTTTGCCAAAATCATGCATGATGAGTTTGAAATGAGTATGATGGGAGAACTTAACTTCTTTTTAGGACTCCAAATTAAACAAATGGACGATGGTATTTTGTTTAGTCAATCTAAGTACGCTAAAGAAATGCTAAAGAAATTTGGATTAGAAGAATCTAGACCAATGAAGACCCCTATGGCCTCGGATACTAAACTCACCGTAGATGATGATTGTGAGTCGGTAGACAACACCAAATATAGAGGTATGGTTGGTAGTTTGTTGTACCTAACGGCAAGTCGACCGGACATCATGTTTAGTGTTTGCCTTTGTGCCCGCTTCCAAGAGGCTCCCAAAACCTCTCACCTTGAAGCGGTTAAGCGTATCTTCCGATACATTAAAGGCACTATACATTTAGGATTATGGTATCCTAAAGGGACCGGCGTAGAAACCATTGTCTACGCGGACTCGGATCATGCGGGAGACTATGTGGACCGGAAAAGCACTAGTGGAGTTTGTACCTTCATGGGTTGTTGTTTAACTTCTTGGTTCTCCAAGAAACAAACCGCTCTTGCGATATCCACCACGGAAGCCGAGTATGTGAGTGCCGGTAAAGCATGCCAACAAGCTCTATGGATGAAGCAAGCGCTTGTTGATTACGGGATTTCTCTTGATGATGTTCCCATCATGTGCGATAATAAAGGCGCTATAGACCTAAGCAAGAATCCCGTGCAACATTCGCGAACCAAACACATAGAAATTAGACACCATTTCCTTAGAGATAATGTTCAAAAGGGGAACATTACTATCGAAAAGGTGCCCTCCGAGGACAACTTAGCCGATATCTTCACTAAGCCACTTAAGAGGAAACCTTTTTATTACTTGCGTCTAGGTCTAGGATTAATGGAACATCTTCCTTAAATTCTTTTCTTCTTGTGTGTTTTCTCTTACCACCTTGAGTCCTTGAGTCTTTTAAGATTCTTTTGAAAAATCTTCTCATCTCCTTTTCAAAACTCCTAAAGTCTCTTTCGAAAACGGTTAAGAAACTCGTTTGACATTGTTAATTCAATCTAAAAACGATTTTTCATAGATTCTCGCTATTAATATAGAGCTTATGTTAGACTTACTTTTTGGTAAGCTGGCGCCTTTCACGTGAGTTGGACTAGATTTACATCATTTACTAAACACAAGGACTTATTATTTAAAGGTTGTATAGTCCTAGTTTGTTATGCCTATAAATACCCCCCATGACTCTCCATGGGGGGTGTGGAAGTTTGTTCTTTTTTCATTTGTATTGTCTCACTTGAAATAATACACACATTCCTTTCACCTCTCTCTAACTTTCTCTCTCTAAGAACAACAATGTCATATATGTTCTTTGATCATCCCCGACCACCCGAACCATGGTGGGTTTTTGATGCCTTTCAATTGGTATCAGAGCTAACCGGGGGTGTCTTGTATCCGTGTGTTTGTGTGGTATCATCAGATTCGTGTTTGTGTTACTTTGCTATTCATGAATCACGGTTGGTATTTTTTTCCCATTTCATATCTAAAAATATCAACTTTTGTGTTTCATTTTTTATCCATCTCTATTATATTGTCGTTGATTTATGTGTGAAAGTGCCACGTATCAAATTTATTGTTGTTCAAATCTGGGTTGATGTGCATCTTCGTATAAGTTTTAATCAATTTGTGTACCCTGTTCTTTTTGTTTTTGTCCTCATACACATTTGTATCCATTTATGGGGATAAGGACAAAAGTTTATGGTCTAGTTCCATTTTTTTGGGGTACAAAACTTTTAGTCAAAACCCTTTTAAGATGATATTGCGATGGCTATTAAGATGGATATTGCGATGGCTACTCAGATGGATATTGCGACGGCTTCATTTCTCGGATTTATTCCGATGGGGTTTTTTACACATTCCGATGGGTTGGGCTGTCCACATTCCGATGGGCGGCTTGATTCATCGCAATGGTTTTTTTTAAGTCGTTATGCTGCCCAATTTTTCCGACAACATTGCGATGGATAGTAATCCATTGCGATGGGTTCATGTACTTATTGCGATGGATGTTGACAATTTGCGATGGACTGTTTTGATGTATATTGCGATGGAAGAAAATTATTGTGATGGGAGTTTAAATCACTTGACTTAAAATATCAGATTTAGACTCGTTTTTAAAACAAAATTCCCGTCTGATTTTCACATCATTGTATCAAAACCTGTAAATCCAAAAACAATCTTTTAACCCAACATGCAATACCAATTACATTCCAAATGACCCATACCATTTTTATCAAAACAGTTAAATCAATCCGAGACCTACACCGAGACCAAATCTGTAACAAAAATTGTTTAAACACTCCAACCTTTTATCTCCTCAACACCACTCGATCTTCCTAATCCCATCGTCACCTAATCCCATCATCTAGACTCGATTAAATTTACCTTTTATGATCTCAGCTTTTGTTGTTAAACGATTTTTCTCAATCTGTAAAAAGATTTTTTTATGTTTGACACAAATCATCATAGATCTCGAATTGTTTTTGACCCCTGATGACTTTGTTTTATTTCAAATCAATTACATGATTTCTTCTCACCAATTAACCTACCTTAGATCTTTTGGAAGATCTTGAAGATGAATTCGGTGCGAGTCTTCCCACGAGCTTGATTAATCAGTTGGTTAGTTTGGATGAGATGAGTAATTAAGGGGTTTTATGATTCGTGAACTATTGTGGAAGAGGATGTATTCGGGTGTTCTTGTTCGATTAGGTGTGATGAGGATTTGATGGGCTGCGATGAGAGTAGTGATGGGGGCAGATGGAGATTTAGGAAAGATGTTAATGGCGGTGTACACAAGGTGAAAAGGGTGCAATTTTTCTTTTAGTTAGGTCTAGGTATGGTGAGTTGCATTGGGTTCATCTCTTATATCCCATATTATGCTGACTTGATACCTACACGTGGCCATATGGGGCGGAATTTTCAATGAGGAGCAGAGGTTTCGAGAAAACAATTAAGGGCGGTGGTAACAAGGAAAGCAAGTAGCTTTGGTCTGATTAAGTTTTATATTCCCATGACTTTCGGTAGTGGAAGACACGTGGCCATGGGGGGCGGTTATAACAAAGCTTTCTTGGTAAATTGGTTTTGCTGGCACATGGGCAATCATGGGCTTTGACCAACGATTTTTATGTTGGATGTATATTGTGTTTTTTGCGCAGCAAAACTTGGTGGGCCGTACATTTGTTTTACACTTGGCTCATACTGGATTTTTATTAGGTCGATTGTACATCTCAATTTAATGGGCTGCACATTTTGTTTCAGATTTTGGCCTATTACATTTAGATATTATTTACCGGGCCGATCACTATTCAATCGAAGATATCTAGTGGGCCGATTAATTTTTGCTATCATAGTCGGGATGATCGATTTTATATCCGAATGGTGCAAAATTAATTATGAGGTTTTAATTGGTTTACGGGGTTATTGGATTGAGCCGGGTATTTTCGAAAGAACCAAGTGATAAAATTGTTGTCGAGTTAAAGGCTTATGGGACAAGATTTTATTATTTTGGCAGGCCGTTTAAACAGTGACATTCTGGCCGGATATCCATTTTCGATCATATCACTTCTTCACGAACAACAAACACAACAAACACAACAAACACAACAAACACGATACATTACACTAAAACGATCCTTATCAAAAATTCACCTAAATTCCTAATGGCTATTACGGTTTATGTGATTACGAAGATGATTCGATGCTACTTATTTGAGGTTGAAGTGAGATTTTTCAGAGGCGTTCTTATTTTATCTTGAAAAGAGTACTTACGACTTTCTAAGATAACTTGTTCGAGCATATACGGTTATGAATAACACTTGAAGTATCTAGTTTCCATTGTCAAGGGGAGGATGGACGACGACATGGATAACTATCATTTTTTGGGAGCTTCGTTGCGGTTCTCAGTGTCACACGCACTTGCAGTTGTGGATTTCTTCAAGAGATGTAGTATTTTTTCATATACCGCCTGTTTTGGTATAGGGTACTTTAGAGAGGTTGTACTTTTTTAATACCGCCTTTTGGTATGGGGTACGTTTAATACTTCTCTGCATCGCTCTTCATTCTACTATAGTGCAAGCTTAAGATCAAGTTTGGGGAATTCTACTTCAGTTTCAAGTTTGGATTATCGGGCTATCTTCATCAGTGGTCACTATCAATAGCCAACAGAATTGATA
The DNA here is from genome assembly GCA_025667525.1 of Glebionis coronaria. Lineage (NCBI taxonomy): Eukaryota > Viridiplantae > Streptophyta > Magnoliopsida > Asterales > Asteraceae > Glebionis > Glebionis coronaria. The sequence goes on from CM046880.1 coordinate 419,344,688, forward strand.
AGGGGATTCAGTTCGGGGTGATCTTGAGAGGATTTTGTTTAGAGAGATACTGTTGACATCTTCTCACATAGTATTGGTTGCTAAGTAAGCGGTTCCAGTTGACATACCACGTACACACATGAAGGATGATTCCCTTAATAGGTATCATCCTGGAGGGAGAAATGTGTACATGCGGGGTCACTTTACTTTGGTGTTACCGTTTCTACATAGAGGGATAAGTTGTCTACATTCGGGACTTAATTGACTTTGATGTGGCAACTTTTTATCATCACTGTCCTGTCAGGAGAAATGTGCATTTCCGGGACTTAATTGACTCTGGTGCTACAATTTGACTTCATGTTCGGGATAGAGTGTGTACTTCTGGTAATCTATCATAGAATCAAGACTGGGATTGCTTCAAATTGTGAGAAAATGTTGATGACGTTATCACCTCCCACAGATTTCCTTTGTATGATCTGTTTGGGAGGGAGCAGTCTTTACTGCTTGTTTTATGAAAGGCCTTCTAGTTGGGAGGGAGTAAAACTCAACTAGATTCTACAAAGCTGAAGAAATAGAGCTGGAGTATTCAAGAAGATGAAGGTCGCTGAAGACTGTCTCAAGGAATGCTGGAATTCAAGCTTATCATTTTTCTTTATTTTTGCTTGTAGGAAACATTGTAACCAACTCACGTGAGTCACCATCTTGGAGGGAGATTGTTAGACTTACTTTTTGGTAAGCTGGCGCCTTTCACGTGAGTTGGACTAGATTTACATCATTTACTAAACACAAGGACTTATTATGTAAAGGTTGTATAGTCCTAGTTTGTTAGGCCTATAAATACCCCCCATGACTCTCCATGGGGGGTGTGGAAGTTTGTTCTTTTTTCATTTGTATTGTCTCACTTGAAATAATACACACATTCCTTTCACCTCTCTCTAACTTTCTCTCTCTAAGAACAACAATGTCATATATGTTCTTTGATCATCCCCGACCACCCGAACCATGGTGGGTTTTTGATGCCTTTCAGCTTACATAATTCATATGTATGATTCTCTCAAACATAGCAAGAACAAGATTGAATCATGGAGGATCATTGTGTCATAAGGTCTCGTCTTACACACCTCCTACATTGATTTTTTTATGTATTTTGGTCAAATCTCTATTTGGTAAGTTTGCATATACTTTCCTTGTCTATCTTAGCTTTTAAGCACATCCCTATGATAAGTTAGACTAGAAAAATAAGATTTGCTGAAAAATCTTTCTCCAAACACCAAACCCTGCTTCTGCAGGCGGTTCCATAAGTGAGCCGCGGTACCTTATTGATAAGGTACCGCCAGCATAGATAAGGAACCGCCTACAGTGGCCTTCCTTTTCGGGTTTTTGTCTGAAACTTCAGATTTGCTCCAACCTTTTTGAGAATCTTTGTTTCAAACCCTTTGACCACCCCAAAAATACCCTAAGCCTTCCCTATTTAAACCATAAGCATTTTGCATTCTTCACATCCAAAATGTCTTATTCTCCAAATGAAAGCCTTGAATCTCCTCCATTTTCTCCAATTGCTTTCAATCCAAACCCACCCAAGAACACTCTTATTCACATTTCTCCTACCAAGAATGTTGATTGTGGAACTTCCTTTCTTCCACCACCACCCTTTAGTGTTCTTCCTCCTTCTCATGATAATGTCATGCACCATGGAACATATTGTCATTGATGTCAATATCAACATCTTGCTATGGCACACATCTATGAGGAGTTGAGCTACATTAAGAGTCTCTTAATCAAGCCTCCTCTTCATTTTGATTATGAGATCTCCAACAAGCCACCACCACCACCCTCCGCTATTACCTTGTCTTTCATATAAGCATTGGTTGCTTATCCTCAAGACACCAAATTCAAGCAAATCTTAGAATTCTAGAATAACTATGATTAGATTTATGCTTTTGGCTTGTTTCTTTTTTTATACTTCCTTGTATGATGTTTCTTTAGTAACCTATCTTGGATCTTTGTCATTGTGTTTTCTTCTCTTTTAATTTTTTTTGTGACATATTGCTATATATTGTTGGTTGTTTCTTTTGTTCAACTAACCCTTCTATGTAGCTTGTCACCATATCTCGATTCCCCGGTGCCCCAAGCTAGGGGGAGTAAGCACCAAGGGGGAGTCTTTGCAAAGTCATTTCTTCAACACCGGCTTACGCAACCTTTTTGCTTCGACAAAGGGGGAGAAATGAATAAACACGTCTTCGAAAATCTTGTTTTTTGTGTGATTGAGTTTATGTATTATCGGAATCAAAAAGGGGGAGATTGTTAATGCAATAATGACTAAAAACGTTACTTGCATTTTTCGGTCTCGCTTAGTTTTGATTACGACAATATGTAAAAACAAGCATTTACGAAAACAACGAAAAACGAATTCTTGAGTTCAAGTATTTTTCATTTTACCCACTTTCACTTAAGGTATGGATAAACAAGTACTAACCTTAATCAAATGATCAAGTGATTTAATCTTTTCTTAAAACTCAATTTTTATTAAATGTGACAAGTTTTTATTAAACTTTATTTTTAAGAAAATGTTTTATTAAATTAATTATTTGAAATTTGAAAATGGCATATTCTTATTCTATTAAGAATATCCTTTCAGGATATTTTTATACCCAGATAAGACCTCCACCACTAAAGGACAAAAAGGAGCGGAGTCTAGTCCGGGGGTACCTTAGCGCCTAGGCGGTACCTTATCGATAAGGTACCACGGGCTGTGATAAGGTACCGCGGGCAGATATAGTCGTTGGCTCCTTTATCCTTTAAATAGTGGACCATTCTCAGCTTTTCACCTCACCTCTTTTGCACATTTATTTCCAGATTCAAACCCCTTCTTTAATCACTCAAATCTTTGATCATTTGTTTGATTATTACTTGTTTAAGAAGTGAATCTTGTTCTTCCATCCCTTCCTCTCCAAGTGCAAAGAGAAGAACACTATCCTAGTGAAGTGTTGAGTCCACCACCAAAGATCCATTGAAGATCAATTTTTATATACTTGTAGTTGTGTCATAGTTGTGAAGATCCAAGTAGTTGTGTCTATTTGGAAGTTGTGTATGTACTAAGTATAGTTGTGTAGATTGGTCCTAGCTACGATTAGGGCTCGACTTTTAGCTTAGAGTCGGAAATTGGTTAAGCTACGTGTACGGTTTTCTCCACCATAAGGAGCTTGTTGTGTAGTGAACTCTCGAGTAAGGAGTACTCGAGGAGTGGAGTAGGAACGAGGAGTGAGCTTCGTTGCCGAACCACTATAAGTCCTTGGTGTTCGGTTTGATCTTTCTTTACCCTTAACTCTTTACATTCCTTATTCTTTTTGCATATACATGTGTTAATATTAGATTAGCTACACTATCATTCTTTATTCTTTGTGGATATATTTTTGTTAGTATTAGTTTAGCTACACTATCATTGTTCATATTTGTGCATAAGAATATTTCACATATTACCTCAAGCCTAAGTTTTTTTGAAAAAGGATTTTTGGAAACCATATTTTAACAAGTAAATTATAAGAAACTATTCAACCCCCCCCCCCCCCTTCTAGTTTCTACAATTGGTATCAGAGCGGGTTGCTCAAGAATTTTTAAAGTATATTGTATTTTAAAACTTGAATCGATCTATGGATTCCAACAAGTACCTAGAAGGGCAATCTATGCAAAGACCACCACTTTTTGAAACCGATAGTTTTATTTATTGGAAAAGTAGATTTGAAACTTATGTGAAATCAAAAGATTTAGATCTTTGGCATGTTATTACCAATGGTGATTTTTTACCCTTTCAATTTAATGAAGTTTCTAAAACAAAAGAATTAGTCACTTTTGACAAAGCTAATGATGATACTAAAAAGAAACTTTCAAAAAATAATGAGGCTAAAATGGTGATTTATAATGCTTTGCCTAAGAAAGAGTATGAAAGGATTTTTATGTGTGAAACCGCTAAAGATATTTGGAACACTCTTTTGTTGTATAGTGAACTCTCGAGTAAGGAGTACTCGAGGAGTGGAGTAGGAACGAGGAGTGAGCTTCGTTGCCGAACCACTATAAATCCTTGGTGTTCGGTTTGATCTTTCTTTACCCTTAACTCTTTACATTCCTTATTCTTTTTGCATATACATGTGTTAATATTAGATTAGCTACACTATCATTCTTTATTCTTTGTGGATATATTTTTGTTAGTATTAGTTTAGCTACACTATCATTGTTCATATTTGTGCATAAGAAGATTTCACATATTTCCTCAAGCCTAAGTTTTTTTGAAAAAAGGATTTTTGGAAACCATATTTTAATAAGTAAATTATAAGAAACTATTCAACCCCCCCTTCTAGTTTCTACAAAAAAGAAAGGAAGAAAGCCCACTCACCAACCAAGCCCGTGTCCTATAAATAGGACTCCCCTTCACACATTAGAACAAGTATTTTTATTTCCTGTTTTTTTCTTTCTTTTATTTCGTAGGAAACCAACACCATTAAGGTGTTGGTGATTTTTCATCTTTGTTGGATTCACAAATCTTGTAAGTTTTAATCTTTCCTTTTGTTTGTTTAACCTTAATCATTCAATACCATCTTTGATTTAAACTTGTTCTTCCTTTTCTTATTGATTCAAAGTCTTAAGTTTTATTTTATTAAGTTTGATCTTCAAAAGTAAGTGGGTTTTGTGTTTTTGTTGATTTGGTTTGATCTTTATCATTAGTAGATGATTGGTGGGTAGTTTGGTTTAATCTTTGGTAAAAACTTGGTTGATTTTGGTTAAGAATCAAGGTGTTGTTGTTTCCCTGTTCTTCGCACCATTCTGTTTTCCCAGATTCCGAATCAACAAAATATTCCGGATCAAGGGTTTTTGTCAATTATTCCGGATAAGCTGAACATTCCGAATGAAGGATTTTGTTTAGATTATTCCGGATCAAGCTGTTTTTCCGAACGAGCACTTAGTTCTTTTTATTCCGCATCAACAAGATATTCCGAACCAGCAATTTTCATTCAGTTATTCCGAATCAGTGTGTTCATCCGGAATAATCAATATTCCGGGTGAATCATTTTTTCCGAATCAACATTCAAGTTTAATTATTCCGAATGAATGAACATTCCGGATGAGCAAGATTATTCCGAATGAACTGTTTTTCATTTATTCCGCATGAGCACAAAATATTTCGGATGAGTTGATTATTCCGAGTGAACCAATCTTTCTGAATCAGTATTTATTCCGAATAAAGCAATTTTATTCCAAATGAAGCCAATTATTCCGGATGAAGGCATGTTATTCCGAACGAAGGTATTCTGGATGAAGGTATTCCGAATGAAGAACTTATTCCGCATGAAGGTCTAGTTTTCCGAATCAAGTTCTCAAGTTAAGTTATTCCGAACGAAGGTTTAATTTTTCTGTTTATTCCGAATCAAATCTTTTGCCGATTGAGCATGATTTTCAGTTTTTCTAAATTTCTAAATTAAGTTTTCTGGTTAAATTACGTTTTTAAATTGTTTTTCATTTGTTGTTTAATTTTTAATTCCACTTTATTTCTTTTAATTTGATTTTAATATGTCAATTGTTTTTTAGCTTAATATTATCGCTTTGCTCTTTTAATCCTTTTTAGTAGAATAGAAAAACCAAACCCGTTTTTAGTACCAAGAACGATAATTCCACTATTGAACCGTGATCATTTCGAGAAGATACAGAGAAACAAACTTTTCAACCTAGCAAAATCTCTGGTATTAAATGGCGCCGCTGCCGGCTCTTTTCGTAGAGATTAACGGAACTTTGTGAGAAAATTGGATTTTGGGATCCGTTCACCGTGAACGTTACTTTTTCATCATAAAAAATTTTCAAAAAAACCTAAAAAATATAAAATTTTCAAAAATCCAAAAAAATTAAAAAACATAAAAAAACCAAAAAGATTTTTGTTTTGTTATTTCTTTTGCAGGTGCATGCGTACACGATCAACGTCTTATCCCGAGCTCGAGACTCTCGATAACTTAGACATGGCCGGTGTACACAACAATAATAATAATCCACCTCAAAATCCTACTCAAGTTTACCAACCCGCTCCTTACCAACCACCTGCTTATCAAGCACCTCCTCCTACCCAACCCACCGTTTTCAACCACGAGGTCGAAACGTACATGCGGACGAATGATGTGTTGGTGAAGAATCTGCAGACCCAGATTATTAATTTGAAGGGCGATATGGTCAAACAAGGGAATGATCTTAGAGCCGATATGCGAAACTCTTTGAGTAGTCAAACGAATGACTTAAGGGACATGATGGCTGATTTCTTCCAAGGTAATCAACCCTCTTCTTCCGATACTCTTCCGAGTAACACCGTTGCTAATCCAAGAGGGGAGATGAAAGCACTCACCACTCACAGTGGAAAAGGTACCAAGGAACCCGAGCTTCCTACACCTACACCGGTGATTGTGACAAAGGAAAACGAGTCACCTACTCATATTCCTCAACTTTCTACTTCCCCAATTCCTCCACCTCTTACTTCCACCCCTCCACCACCCAAGGATGTGAGTGATCCTACTATTACAAAGCCTTCCTCTTCATCTGATATACCTTATCCCTCAAGTTTGAGGAAAGAGAAACTCAAAAGCAAGGACGATATTCAAGTTTCAAACTTTCTCAAAATGTTTAAACAATTGAATTTCAACATCTCCTTCGCTGAGGCTCTTGCTTACATGCCTAAATATGAGAAGATGTTTAAGGATCTTCTAAGTGATAAGGAGAAGCTTCTTGATATTGCTCAGACCCAACTTAATGATAATTGCTCTACGGTTCTCTTAAGAAAATTGCCAACCAACTTGGTGATCCGGGTCGCTTCTTAATCCCTTGTAACTTCCCGGGAGTAGAGAATTGCATGGCCCTAGCCGATCTAGGTGCTAGTATAAACTTAATGCCATTAAGTGTTTGGAAGCAATTATCTCTCCCCGAGCTAATCCCCACCAAAATGACTTTGGAATTAGCTAACCGTACGGTTGCTTATCCGGTGGGGATAGCCGAAGACGTTTTCGTTGGCGTCGACAAATTCACCTTCCCAGCGGATTTTGTTGTCGTTGACTACGAGATGGATCCTCGTGTTTCATTAATCGTTGGACGTCCATTCTTGAGGACCGGTCGCACTCTCATCGATGTAGAAGCGGGTGAGCTTATCATGAGAGTTGGTGACGATCAAATTGTCTTCAACATGGGTAAGATTTCTAAACAGCCTTATTCATACAAGAGTGTTAGTTGTATCGATGTTCTTGATGAGGCTTGTGAAGAACACTTTAATGATGCTTGCAAAAATAGTCTTACCTCTCTTCCCAATGTTGAGACCGTTGCCTCTATTGCTCCATCACTAACTCCATTTGGAGAAAGTGATTTCCTTTTGACTGAATTTGAAGCAACTTTGGGAGATGTGAACTTACAATATGACGATTCTCCCACCGATTGGGATGAAGACATTCGTACCATTGAGAAACTTCTCAATGAGGACCATATTTCTCCACCATCTCCCAAGGATATTGCTATCGATGAACCGAATTTGACTACGCCTTCCATCGAAAATCCTCCGGATTTAGAGCTTAAGGATTACCGTCCCATCTCGAGTACGTATTTCTTGAAGACAAGAAGAAGTCACCCGTCATCATCGCTAAGGACTTTAAAGAAGAAGAAAATATCGCCTTATCGCCATGCTTAAAGATCATAAGAAGGCAATTGCTTGGAAAATTTCCGATATCCGCGGAATTGATCCAAACTTTTGTACTCACAAAATTCTCATGGAAGATGACTTTAAACCCGCAATCCAAAGCCAAAGAAGGGTTAATCCTCGAATTCATGACGTCATCAAACAAGAGGTTATCAAACTTCTAGATGCCGGAATGATTTACCCTATTTCGGATTCGCCATGGGTAAGTCCCGTCCATTGTGTGCCAAAGAAAGGCGGAATAACCGTTGTTCCCAATGAACACAACAAGTTTATTCCTACTCGTCTCGTTACTGGGTGGATAGTTTGTATCGACTATCGCAAACTCAATGATGCCACGAGAAAAGATCATTTTCCTCTTCCTTTCATGGATCAAATGCTCGAGCGTCTAGCAGGTAATGATTACTATTGCTTCTTAGACGATTTCTCCGGGTATTTTCAAATTCCCATCGATCCTAAAGACCAAGAGAAAACCACATTCACTTATCCTTACGGAATATTTGCTTACAAACGAATGCCTTTCGGCTTGTAATGCTCCTGGGACGTTCCAAAGGTGTATGATGGCTATCTTCCATGGCATGGTTGAAGAAACTATGGAAGTCTTCATGGATTCTATCGAAGTTTTAAGTGGACTTTTCCATTAAAATGCCTTCATTTAACCGGAAAATCATCTTTTTCAGCATTTTTCAAATTTTTAATTAACTTTGGCCATAAAGTCGTAACTTTTAAATTTTTATCGTTGCTTTCATATGTATATATCTCACAATAAAGTCAAAAATATTAATACAGTGGTGTAGCTAGTTTAGAAGTCTTTGACATATTAGGCCCGTTGCGATTATTTTGACTCAACCCGAATAGACTTATCCAAGTTTATTCTAGCAAGTATCCTTAACCATGTAGACCTTAATTGGTTTATTAGGCTAAGCATCCACGAGTCTCATCACTTGAGATTTTAAATTGTGGAGAACGAGAAATGATAGAGCCAATTATAAGTTGGTATTCTTGCACAAGCACACTTGGTGTGATTATAAGCTTTTCCTCCCATCGCCTTAAATGAATAAATGCAATAAGTAAGGTCGTACGATTTTATTGAATAACTTAGCTTCTAGCCCAAGATCGTTTAAAAGTTGCTCGGTAATGATAAGAGTTCATAGCCAAGGCATAACTAGTGAAGCGGGGCGCGAAGATTGGCGAGTCCGAAAAGGCCCTAACAAGGCATGAGGATTCCATTTTATTGCTAAAGATCCAAGTTGATGTGAAAAGCATTATTCCAAAAATCAATATGAAGGATCAAGACTCATGACGAAAAGCAATCAACTCCCATAAAGATCATGGAGAAGTCTATCCGAAAAGACCCTAACAAGGTATGATGATAAATAGATCCAAGTCCGAAAAGGAGGCGGATCGTTGTGTTGAGTCTTAGGATCTAGACTCATCTGGGATATATAACAATTATTGTAATAAGCACAGCGGAACACAAAGAACACAATCACAGTTATGAACAAGGCTTTCTTATTCATAAAATACTAATAAGCTACTACTACTCATGGTGCCTAATAGGCTTGACACCAGGAGAACGCACACACACCTTTAGTTTACATTGTATATTAATCAGTGAATAACCATGTGTGCCTAACCCTCTTTATATAATACAGGTACTAGGGTTACATCATGATGTAATGTTTTTGTACCCCTTTTTAGGAAAAGAGGCAACAAAGTAGTGGTAAGCGTTAAGTGTCGGTTTAGGAAAACCGAGCACTAATGACCCTTAAGAAGAGTTCGTTCTCTCGAGGAGGCACGTGTGTTGTGTAATGAATGATATTAATGTTTTTGATTATTAACAAGAAGAAAAGAAGAGAAAATGACGAAGACGTAAAAATAAAAAATTAACGAAAATCACTACTAGAAAGTTAAGACGTAGAAACGTAAAAAAAAACACAAAAATTAAAATTTTAACCTAAAAATTCCTAAAAATTACTGAAAATCCACAATAAAATTCTAAGAGTTTACAAAAAAATCCAAACTTGCTAAAACCTTTTAATTAATTAAATAATGACTTTTTAATGCTAATTAAAGCCCTAAAAATCACTTTTAAATATTAAAAAACCCTAAACAAGATTTTATAGTTTGTAAACCTCAAAAATGACTTAATTAAGCTAAAAACTATTTTTAAAAATTTTAAAACCAAATTAATCTATTTTTTAAAACACTTAAAAACTATTAAAATCTATTAAATCTTAAATTAAATCTGGAAAATAAATGAAAAGCCTAAAAATTAATTGGATAGTGACAAAGTTCCTAATTTAATGTCTACAATCTAGGGAAAATGAAAAAAGTTAAAAATAAAACTTTGAATTTTTTCTAATAAAAATAATATTAAAATATTCCAAAAAATAAAAAGTTTAAAAATAAATTCTAAAAAATTACCAAAAATCCTAAATATTCTAATTAGAACAAAAATGCAAATTAAAGTTCCTAAAACCTTTTTATTAATTTTATATTAATTTTTAAAGTTGTTAAAAAACCCTAAAATCAAATAAAATTAAAAATAAGACTTTTGAAAACTTTTTGATATGTAAACCTCAAATAACTTAAATAAAAACTAAAAACTATTTTTATGGATTTTTAAAATACTATTTACTATTTTTAATTTACTTTCTAAAATTAAATCTAAAAATAATCCTAATAAATAATTAAATAAAGAGAAAAATCTACTTTTTAAACAGAAAAGTCTGAAAACTTAATAAAGTCCTAGGAAAATTGTAAACTAGCAAATAAGCTTAATAAATAAGCTGTAAAAGACCAAATAAGCTACGGCTTATTTAAAAAAACACAAAACTAAAACTGCTTAAGTATAATAAGAAACCAAACCTATCAATCAAAGTCCCTAGGGCGCAGATGGTAAGGTATGAGTGGTGTGAGAGGAGTGGCGCAGGTTCGAGTCCTGGCCACGTCCTTTTTGTAAATTTTTTTTTTCTTTTTTAAACCTTCATAAACCCAACCTGTTTATCCTTTTTACTCAAAAACACAAATCCAAGTCCAATTTTAACAGGATTAAGCTTAAATTAAACCAAAACGTACCCAGTTTCTATTAAGAACACAAAGGACTTTTGGTTTCTTCACTTGTGCAAGTTCAAACAAGAGGAGCTTGTTTATTGATTTTGGTGTTGTTTTTGGAGGACAATAGGCACCCCTACACTCAATTGGAGTGTAGGGAGTCAAGTCAAGCACAAATTAACAAGCACTAGCACCAAATCTCACAAACAAAGCACACAATGGCCAAAAGAAGGTTGCTGTTTTACTTTGATATGTCTGATGAACAAAATACCAAGTTTCATGCATACAAATGAATTTCACAAGCTCAAATTTTGCAAATAAATTCACCAAATGTTAAACAAACAATCCACAATCCTTAAACACCCTATAATCTAACAGATTACAAGATCCAAGCACCAAATTTCATGAAATCATGTAGAAAAATGACTAAGCAGATTTTTGCTATGTATTTCCCTTATTTATCTAACAAACTTGTCTCACACTTGTACCAAACTGAAAACAAATCTACACACTACCTATTTCTACCTTGTTGAAAGTACCTAACACGTTTTAATGCACAATCTAATTCAACTAGACCCTATTAAACCTTGATCCAAACACTCCTTTATTTCAGAAAATGCAAATTTTTCAAACAAACACTTAAACAATCTCAACTAAATTGATTCAATAAGCATCTAACATGCATATAATCCTATTATGAGCTATTTCTAACACCTTAAACACAACTTAGCAACTTTTCAAGCAAATCACATAAATCACCCAATAAAATGAAAAATGAAAAGGTAAAAGGTTTTTACCTTGAGGGACTTACATCCAAGTCCCTCAGTGACAGCTTGTCACCTCCCTCAAACTCGGGTTTGAGCTGAACCTTGAATCAATCAAGCCCAAACAACCTGCAAATCAAGAACAAACACAAGCCAAATAACACTTTCTGATTTTCTGAAACTTTCTGAAAACCTTTTCACAACCTTGAAACCAATTGACACTCTTCAAAAACAGCTTCAAACTCACAAATCCAACCCTTCCTTATCCACTTTCACTTCAAAGGATGGTTTGGGTTTCTAAAATTTGAACTAATTTGAAACTTTTTGAAAATTCTTAACAAACCTTAAACACACTAAGTGTTAACACAAGAGAAATGGAACTCAGATTAGTTACTCATAAACATATCAATTTTAAAAATCAATAAAAGGAATTACACTTGTTTCACCACAAATACCAAACTTTATAAATATTTTAAAAGGATTACAATTTTGAGTAAAAATCTGGAACAAGAGTAAAAGGCTAAACCAAGCTGCCTTTTATAGGCGTACAAGGAACATTCTAGTATGCTAAACCCTAATATATGAAATCTCCAAAAATCCCTTTGGTCTTTGTCTTCAAAATCAGTCAACATGGCCTTCATGTGATGGATGTTGATGTGCCAGCTTGGATTTTTGATCTTGGCCGTTGGTTTACTCTTTTGGGACCAAGGAAAGCCTTGGGGACGTTTATCTGGTCGGTTTGTGTTTTTGAGGAAGAAAGTGACGTGCAGGGGAGGTCCCTACAGTCACATGGGCTTGTTGTAAAAAGATTCTGGGTTGGGGGATTGGTTTAGTGCAAGGTTAATCATCAATCTGGAAGCTATTAATAATTTCCCCTTTGTTTTAAGATTTTTAGGATTAGGGTTTATGGGGATGAATTAGGGGTGATTAGCAGGGTTTGATTTGGTTTGGGATTTAAAAAGGTGTTTCCCACGTTTTTATGACTAATTAGTTATAATCAGTTTTTTAAAATTAAGTGGAGTGTGACGTGGTGGGTTGGAGGAAGGTGATTGGTGGGATGGTTGAGTGGGGTGACGTGGAGGGTTGTGACTGGGTGTGGGAGTTTGGCTGTCTTGGCAGATAAGGCCCCCAAGGTTTCACATTTCTTCCATGTTGTAAATAATTCCCATCAACGCCCAATCTGTACTTAACAACTTTTGGCCAGTTGTCAAATTTGGCACAAAAGGTTTATAAACTTGAAATAAGGGCTTCAAATGCATATTTTGGATTTTCCAAGGGCTGATCTTGTACAATCTTCAAACATGGAGGACCATACTTGTACAAATAACATTTGGAGGGTCATTTGTGACAAGTTCTTCAAAAAATGAGGGACTAAAGTTGCCAATCTTCAATTCTTCAAGGGTCATTTTGCAAAATTCCAAACTTGGGCCTGGTTCATTGTGCAGCTTCATTTCCCGTGTTCGTTTTTGAATGATTCTTGTGATCTTTTGCCAATTCCTCAATATCCGTACCTAAAAATACACAAGTAACAAACACGAGCATATATTTGGTGTATTTGATGATATTTTATGCAATTTAAGCCCGATTTGGACGATGAGACCATGTATAAAAGCAGTCTCATCACTCCCCCATACTAAACCATTGCCGTGCCCTCACGCAATGCTAGAATAAAGTATCATAGCACCTCCAAAATTTAATTCACTTTATTGGAATGATAAACTAGCTATACTACTACTATTACTACTTGCGTTTTAGACATAATGTATGATTTTCATCGCAAAATGGGACGTTTAGGTTCATAGAATAAGAACACGTGAATGCTTCGTTAGAAATAATTTCGTCGTCCTCGATTTTCACTTCAATTCCATGCCAAGCGTGCAACGAGATCATTGTCATTATAAGTTAGTAATGCTAACACTACTCATATGCCCTAATCACGTACTTATTCTCCCATTATTCCTAAGTTGTATCTCTTATATTTTATTTTGTCTTAAATGTTTCACGAGGATACATTGTTGACTTATGCGATAATAGAGATTTAGGTCTAAAAATAGAGTCCTAACGGTGTAACTAAAACCATCAAATCAATAACCCCCCCTAATAGACAACGATGTTAAAAAAATAAGTTGACAAGAAGAATCGATAAACACGGTTTTATAACGGTTTTGAACATGAGACTTATTACCAAGACTTTTATACGCCCCCTAACGGAAGGGCCTTATTATCTTTGGTTTACCTCCATCTTTTATTCAACTTCGCCATGAAGCTTTTATTATGACTTCGGTCTTGCCTTGCCTTTTATTATCCGCCTCATCGGTGGTTTTATTAGCCAAAGACGTATATCCTCACGCTAAAGCGAATTTTGGATCTTTAAAGCTTCAAAGATTAAGGCTTGATTCACTTTCAATTTTGCATAGATTTTAGGCCTTGTGGGGCTTCAAATTGTTTGCTAGATTTGGTGAGCACTTGAAATCTTATTATTGGGTGAAGCTTTCGATTATTGGGGTGCCAATACTTCAAAACCGTGACGCTGGCGATACCTAAATGTCTTCCCAATTTAATTACACGGAAGCTACTAGAAAAGACTAGAAACCCAACAATCCTAACTAAACCGCTAAGTCAATATTTATTAAGCAAAACATATTTACAAGCGAAGGGAGAATAAGCAAACAACGAGAACACATGAGTTTTTGAAAGAATACGAGTACTCTACGTTTAGCATAGTACTTATAATTAACTCTATCATTTCTCGTCCTCATTTAAGAGACTTAGCCTAATGTGTAGTTAAGGAATCAAAGCTAAGTGCTCAACACGCACGGTCGAGTCAAAAATTACTCTTATTCTCGCCATCGGAAAATCTACATTCGTGTCTTCAAACACTTATAAAACATGAGAAAAATTTTAAAATTTGGCCATTTTTAGCCTTATTTTGCAAGAAAACGATAAACAAAACGATAAACTTTGGAAAGCGTGAAGGTTTGGCAAGGCAAGTATCTATTCACCCCCCCATACTAAAGTTAAACATTTTCCTCAATGTTTCGAGTCTAGGGGTGCAAACACCCCCATACTAGAGACATAGTCAAATGCCTAATCTAGCATGGAAGGGGTGTAACCAATAAGTAATAGCCGTTTATGAAGTGTGCTAAAAACCTAAGGTTAGAACATAAAAGGATATATCATTTGGATATTGGGAAAGGCTTCCAAAGCAAACGATCGAGTGCTCCCATAAAACGAACATGAGAGGCTCCAATCGTGAAGATCATGATCTAAAGTTCACAATTCACAAACAACCACGGAACAAAGGTTGGAAGGGCATAAATCCCCTCACATTAAACTAATTAGAAAGCAATAATATGTACATGGATAAGCATGGGTCTCCCCCACGAGGCACCTTGTTTTTGATAACCGAGTCAAAAGCTCGACTCGAATCCCCATAAATGTGATCATTTAGGGATAATCATGGTATGGTCAATTTTTGGTGGGGCTTACATGATAAACAAGGCCCAAAAGTACGTGGAATACTTTAAAAAACCCGATAAACGTATACCGGGGTCAAAGACAGCGTCCTCGTTTTCGGATGAAAGACGAAACAACGCCACTTCAACACAAACCCCAATGGGGTAGAAGAAAATAGGAGAGAAGAAATAGAAGGGTGGGACAATGGGTAAGTCAAAACATTGAGCTACTCGAGGTAGACTCGCACCAATCAAATGAAAAGATTTTCCATTTATTGCATCGGTGGAAGACCGAGATTTCCCTATACAAGCAATTCCAGGATCAAATATCTCGTCCTCGGTGGAGAAAGGAAAGGGAACATAAGGGGATTCCCCCACACTAAGTCCACACAAAGCATCGTCAAAAGGAGAAGACGAGCTTGTAGTACTCAATACACGCGGTGATGACGGAGTTAGAGTTGTAAGAAAATCTTTTAAATTCAATTCAAAATCTTTTCCTTTTTCATCTTTTACACTCTACTTGTGAAAACCTGATTTAATTATGTCAAAAATATTTGGTGTTTCTAAAGCAATGTTAGTCACACTAAAAATTCTCACATTTTGAAATCTTTTTGGTTTAGGTGGTGGCAAGTTTTCAAATCTTTTGTCAACAAAGAAAACCTCCCCATCGGGATCAACGTATTCATCATCCGAAGAATCACTCGAGATTGGAAATGTAGGCTTAACACTCTTAACCTCCATCGGCGGAGGGGACGGAACTTCATTTTTCTCAACAACTCCTAAAACTCTATTTGAAATTCTCTTGCAAATGTTTTTAATGGGATTGACATTGTACAAAGATGTGATAGAATACACATGAGAAAGAGTGGAGTTTTGGGTTGCATTAATGACGAGTTCTTCCTCATTGAAACAAAGAGTGATTTTTCTTGCATGCACATCGATAAGTGCTCTCGAGGTATCCAAAAAAGATCGACCTAAAATTAACGGAACTTTAGGATCGATGGGAATGTCAACAACAATAAAGTCTACAGGGTAGTAGAACTTTCCAACTTTCACAAAGACGTCCTCGGCTACTCCACAAGCTAGAATCGTAGAATGATCGGCCATTTCGATTGACATTCTTGAAGGAGTGAGATTTGGAAGATTGAGCGATTTAAAAATCTCAAGAGGCATCAAATTAATACTAGCACCAAGATCGGCCAAGGCGTAGCATTCTTCCATGTCTTGGATAGCACATGGGATTAAAAACTTTCCAGGATCACCGACTTTTTGAGGTATGCGGCTTAGAAAAACCGAAGAACAATTAGACGATTTTTGCAATTTCTCTTTGTTATTCAACATACTTTTGAAGTTTGCGGCAAATCGAGGCATCATGACTAAGGCGTCGGCAAAACTTATATTAAAATGCAAGTCACGAAACATTTTCATAAAGAGTTCAAATTGATAATTATTTCGTTCTTGTGCCTTTTCCTTGTCTCGTCTTGAAGGGTAGGGTAAAGGTGGTGTGGGTTTGGGCAAAGTAGGCATAGGCATAGGCCTTGGAATCTCGGGTTCCATGATTGGTGTGGGTTCAACCGTAGGTGTGGTTTGAGCGGTACTTCGTGGGCTTTAAATTTGCTCCTTTTCAACCACAACCTCGGGTTCTTTCTCTTTTTCCTTCTCCATAGAAGTACTTGGACGAGAAATGGGTTCGTTGAAAGTTTTACCACTACGAGTAGTAATAACCTTCAATTCTCCCTTCGGGTTCACGATGGTATCACTAGGAAGACCACCCGAAGAAGAGGGCTTACACATGATAGCTTCAAACATTTTAGCCATACGGTCTTCAAACTTAGATTGCCTAGCATCCGCTTTTAACAACTCTTGCTTAATCTCATGTTGTCCTTGCTCCATTTTTTGTTGATTTTGTTGGAGTCGTGTGACATTTCCTTCCATTTTATTAGCATGAGTTTTAAGTTCATTAGCAAGTTCGTTTTTAAGCTCGTTTTTAAGCTCGTTTTTCAACTCTGACCTTAAGCTAACCATTTCACGTTGCATATTGTCAAACTTAGCATCATTAGTCTTTGCATAATTCAAAAATTCTCCTTGAAGATTTTTGGTGTGATCGTTTTGAAAACCTTGGGCATTGTTTTGAAAATCACGGTTTTGGTTTTGATTTGAAATTTGCCCATTTCCACTTTGGTAATTACCCTTGTTATAATTCCTTTGATTTCCTTGGTAATTTCCACCTTGGTTGTTGTTGCGATAGTTATTAGCATTTTGATTTGGTGGAGCTTGATTTTGGCGGGAACCTTGACCGATTTGGTTATAAGTTCCCGTGGCTACAAAAGCATTCGAAGTGTTACCATCCGCGGTAATGTACTCGAAAAGATCATGAGCTCCCCCACACGACAAACAACTCTTAGAAACCGCTTTAACCGAAGCGGAATTGGAAGCTTCTTGAGCCTTCCAATGGGACATAAGGGTCGAAAACCTATCGAAAAACCGATGGTTTTATTAGCCAAAGACGTATATCCTCACGCTAAAGCGAATTTTGGATCTTTAAAGCTTCAAAGATTAAGGCTTGATTCACTTTCAATTTTGCATAGATTTTAGGCCTTGTGGGGCTTCAAATTGTTTGCTAGATTTTGGTGAGCACTTGAAATCTTATTATTGGGTGAAGCTTTCGATTATTGGGGTGCCAATACTTCAAAACCGTGACGCTGGCGATATCTAAATGTCTTCCCAATTTAATTACATGGAAGCTACTAGAAAAGACTAGAAACCCAACAATCCTAACTAAACCGCTAAGTCAATATTTATTAAGCAAAAAATATTTACAAGCGAAGGGAGAATAAGCAAACAACGAGAACACATGAGTTTTTTAAAGAATACGAGTACTCTACGTTTAGCATAGTACTTATAATTAACTCTATCATTTCTCGTCCTCATTTAAGAGACTTAGCCTAATGTGTAGTTAAGGAATCAAAGCTAAGTGCTCAACACGCATGGTCGAGTCAAAAATTACTCTTATTCTCGCCATCGGAAAATCTACATTCGTGTCTTCAAACACTTATAAAACATGAGAAAAATTTTAAAATTTGGCCATTTTTAGCCTTATTTTGCAAGAAAACGATAAACAAAACGATAAACTTTGGAAAGCGTGAAGGTTTGGCAAGGCAAGTATCTATTCACCCCCCCATACTAAAGTTAAACATTGTCCTCAATGTTTCGAGTCTAGGGGTGCAAACACCCCCATACTAGAGACATAGTCAAATGCCTAATCTAGCATGGAAGGGGTGTAACCAATAAGTAATAGCCGGTTATGAAGTGTGCTAAAAACCTAAGGTTAGAACATAAAAGGATATATCATTTGGATATTGGGAAAGGCTTCCAAAGCAAACGATCGAGTGCTCCCATAAAACGAACACGAGAGGCTCCAATCGTGAAGATCATGATCTAAAGTTCACAATTCACAAACAACCACGGAACAAAGGTTGGAAGGGCATAAATCCCCTCACATTAAACTAATTAGAAAGCAATAATATGTACATGGATAAGCATGGGTCTCCCCCACGAGGCACCTTGTTTTTGATAACCAAGTCAAAAGCTCGACTCGAATCCCCATAAATGTGATCATTTAGGGATAATCATGGTATGGTCAATTTTTGGTGGGGCTTACATGATAAACAAGGCCCAAAAGTACGTGGAGTACTTTAAAAAACCCGATAAACGTATACCGGGGTCAAAGATAGCGTCCTCGTTTTCGGATGAAAGACGAAACAACGCCACTTCAACACAAACCCCAATGGGGTAGAAGAAAATAGGAGAGAAGAAATAGAAGGGTGGGACAATGGGTAAGTCAAAACATTGAGCTACTCGAGGTAGACTCGCACCAATCAAATGAAAAGATTTTCCATTTATTGCATCGGTGGAAGACCGAGATTTCCCTATACAAGCAATTCCAGGATCAAATATCTCGTCCTCGTTGGAGAAAGGGAAGGGAACATAAGGGGATTCCCCCACACTAAGTCCACACAAAGCATCGTCAAAAGGAGAAGACGAGCTTGTAGTACTCAATACACGCGGTGATGACGGAGTTAGAGTTGTAAGAAAATCTTTTAAATTCTATTCAAAATCTTTTCCTTTTTCATCTTTTACACTCTACTTGTGAAAACCTGATTTAATTATGTCAAAAATATTTGGTGTTTCTAAAGCAATGTTAGTCACACTAAAAATTCTCACATTTTGAAATCTTTTTGGTTTAGGTGTTGGCAAGTTTTCAAATCTTTTGTCAACAAAGAAAACCTCCCCATCGGGATCAACGTATTCATCATCCGAAGAATCACTCGAGATTGGAAATGTAGGCTTAACACTCTTAACCTCCATCGGCGGAGGGGACGGAACTTCATTTTTCTCAACAACTCCTAAAACTCTATTTGAAATTCTCTTGCAAATGCTTTTGATGGGATTGACATTGTACAAAGATGTGATAGAATACACATGAGAAAGAGTTGAGTTTTGGGTTGCATTAATGACGAGTTCTTCCTCATTGAAACAAAGAGTGATTTTTCTTGCATGCACATCGATAAGTGCTCTCGAGGTATCCAAAAAAGATCGACCTAAAATTAACGGAACTTTAGGATCGATGGGAATGTCAACAACAATAAAGTCTACAGGGTAGTAGAACTTTCCAACTTTCACAAAGACGTCCTCGGCTACTCCACAAGCTAGAATCGTAGAATGATCGGCCATTTCGATTGACATTCTTGAAGGAGTGAGATTTGGAAGATTGAGCGATTTAAAAATCTCAAGAGGCATCAAATTAATACTAGCACCAAGATCGGCCAAGGCGTAGCATTCATCCATGTCTTGGATAGCACATGGGATTAAAAACTTTCCAGGATCACCGACTTTTTGAGGTATGCGGCTTAGAAAAACCGAAGAACAATTAGACGATTTTTGCAATTTCTCTTTGTTATTCAACATACTTTTGAAGTTTGCGGCAAATCGAGGCATCATGATTAAGGCGTCGGCAAAACTTATATTAAAATGCAAGTCACGAAACATTTTCATAAAGAGTTCAAATTGATAATTATTTCGTTCTTGTGCCTTTTCCTTGTCTCGTCTTGAAGGGTAGGGTAAAGGTGGTGTGGGTTTGGGCAAAGTAGGCATAGGCATAGGCCTTGGAATCTCGGGTTCCATGATTGGTGTGGGTTCAACCGTAGGTGTGGTTTGAGCGGTACTTCGTGGGCTTTGAATTTGATCCTTTTCAACCACAACCTCGGGTTCTTTCTCTTTTTCCTTCTCCATAGAAGTACTTGGACGAGAAATGGGTTCGTTGAAAGTTTTACCACTACGAGTAGTAATAACCTTCAATTCTCCCTTCGGGTTCACGATGGTATCACTAGGAAGACCACCCGAAGAAGAGGGCTTACACATGATAGCTTCAAACATTTTAGCCATACGGTCTTCAAACTTAGATTGCCTAGCATCCGCTTTTAACAACTCTTGCTTAATCTCATGTTGTCCTTGCTCCATTTTTGTTGATTTTGTTGGAGTCGTGTGACATTTCCTTCCATTTTATTAGCATGAGTTTTAAGTTCATTAGCAAGTTCGTTTTTAAGCTCGTTTTTCAACTCGGACCTTAAGCTAACCATTTCACGTTGCATATTGTCAAACTTAGCATCATTAGCCTTTGCATAATTCAAAAATTCTCCTTGAAGATTTTTGGTGTGATTGTTTTGAAAACCTTGGGCATTGTTTTGAAAATCACGGTTTTGGTTTTGATTTGAAATTTGCCCATTTCCACTTTGGTAATTACCCTTGTTATAATTCCTTTGATTTCCTTGGTAATTTCCACCTTGGTTGTTGTTGCGATAGTTATTAGCATTTTGATTTGGTGGAGCTTGATTTTGGCGGCAACCTTGACCGATTTGGTTATAAGTTCCCGTGGCTACAAAAGCATTCGAAGTGTTACCATCCGCGGTAATGCACTCGGAAAGATCATGAGCTCCCCCACACGACAAACAACTCTTAGAAACCGCTTTAACCGAAGCGGAATTGGAAGCTTCTTGAGCCTTCCAATGGGACATAAGGGTCGAAAACCTATCGAAAAACCGATGGTTTTATTAGCCAAAGACGTATATCCTCACGCTAAAGCGAATTTTGGATCTTTAAAGCTTCAAAGATTAAGGCTTGATTCACTTTCAATTTTGCATAGATTTTAGGCCTTGTGGGGCTTCAAATTGTTTGCTAGATTTTGGTGAGCACTTGAAATCTTATTATTGGGTGAAGCTTTCGATTATTGGGGTGCCAATACTTCAAAACCGTGACGCTGGCGATACCTAAATGTCTTCCCAATTTAATTACATGGAAGCTACTAGAAAAGACTAGAAACCCAACAATCCTAACTAAACCGCTAAGTCAATATTTATTAAGCAAAAAATATTTACAAGCGAAGGGAGAATAAGCAAACAACGAGAACACATGAGTTTTTGAAAGAATACGAGTACTCTACGTTTAGCATAGTACTTATAATTAACTCTATCATTTCTCGTCCTCATTTAAGAGACTTAGCCTAATGTGTAGTTAAGGAATCAAAGCTAAGTGCTCAACACGCATGGTCGAGTCAAAAATTACTCTTATTCTCGCCATCGGAAAATCTACATTCGTGTCTTCAAACACTTATAAAACATGAGAAAAATTTTAAAATTTGGCCATTTTTAGCCTTATTTTGCAAGAAAACGATAAACAAAACGATAAACTTTGGAAAGCGTGAAGGTTTGGCAAGGCAAGTATCTATGCACCCCCCCCCCCCCATAATAAAGTTAAACATTGTCCTCAATGTTTCGAGTCTAGGGGTGCAAACACCCCCATACTAGAGACATAGTCAAATGCCTAATCTAGCATGGAAGGGGTGTAACCAATAAGTAATAGCCGTTTATGAAGTGTGCTAAAAACCTAAGGTTAGAACATAAAAGGATATATCATTTGGATATTGGGAAAGGCTTCCAAAGCAAACGATCGAGTGCTCCCATAAAACGAACACGAGAGGCTCCAATCGTGAAGATCATGATCTAAAGTTCACAATTCACAAACAACCACGGAACAAAGGTTGGAAGGGCATAAATCCCCTCACATTAAACTAATTAGAAAGCAATAATATGTACATGGATAAGCATGGGTCTCCCCCACGAGGCACCTTGTTTTTGATAACCGAGTCAAAAGCTCGACTCGAATCCCCATAAATGTGATCATTTAGGGATAATCATGGTATGGTCAATTTTTGGTGGGGCTTACATGATAAACAAGGCCCAAAAGTACGTGGAGTACTTTAAAAAACCCGATAAACGTATACCGGGGTCAAAGATAGCGTCCTCATTTTCGGATGAAAGACGAAACAACGCCACTTCAACACAAACCCCAATGGGGTAGAAGAAAATAGGAGAGAAGAAATAGAAGGGTGGGACAATGGGTAAGTCAAAACATTGAGCTACTCGAGGTAGACTCGCACCAATCAAATGAAAAGATTTTCTATTTATTGCATCGGTGGAAGACCGAGATTTCCCTATACAAGCAATTCCAGGATCAAATATCTCGTCCTCGGTGGAGAAAGGGAAGGGAACATAAGGGGATTCCCCCACACTAAGTCCACACAAAGCATCGTCAAAAGGAGAAGACGAGCTTGTAGTACTCAATACACGCAGTGATGACGGAGTTAGAGTTGTAAGAAAATCTTTTAAATTCAATTCAAAATCTTTTCCTTTTTCATCTTTTACACTCTCCTTGTGAAAACCCGATTTAATTATGTCAAAAATATTTGGTGTTTCTAAAGCAATGTTAGTCACACTAAAAATTCTCACATTTTGAAATCTTTTTGGTTTAGGTGGTGGCAAGTTTTCAAATCTTTTGTCAACAAAGAAAACCTCCCCATCGGGATCAACGTATTCATCATCCGAAGAATCACTCGAGATTGGAAATGTAGGCTTAACACTCTTAACCTCCATCGGCGGAGGGGACGGAACTTCATTTTTCTCAACAACTCCTAAAACTCTATTTGAAATTCTCTTGCAAATGTTTTTGATGGGATTGACATTGTACAAAGATGTGATAGAATACACATGAGAAAGAGTGGAGTTTTGGGTTGCATTAATGACGAGTTCTTCCTCATTGAAACGAAGAGTGATTTTTCTTGCATGCACATCGATAAGTGCTCTCGAGGTATCCAAAAAAGATCGACCTAAAATTAACGGAACTTTAGGATCGATGGGAATGTCAACAACAATAAAGTCTACAGGGTAGTAGAACTTTCCAACTTTCACAAAGACGTCCTCGGCTACTCCACAAGCTAGAATCGTAGAATGATCGGCCATTTCGATTGACATTCTTGAAGGAGTGAGATTTGGAAGATTGAGCGATTTAAAAATCTCAAGAGGCATCAAATTAATACTAGCACCAAGATCGGCCAAGGCGTAGCATTCTTCCATGTCTTGGATAGCACATGGGATTAAAAACTTTCCAGGATCACCGACTTTTTGAGGTATGCGGCTTTGAAAAACCGAAGAACAATTAGACGATTTTTGCAATTTCTCTTTGTTATTCAACATACTTTTGAAGTTTACGGCAAATCGAGGTATCATGACTAAGGCGTCGGCAAAACTTATATTAAAATGCAAGTCACGAAACATTTTCATAAAGAGTTCAAATTGATAATTATTTCGTTCTTGTGCCTTTTCCTTGTCTCGTCTTGAAGGGAAGGGTAAAGGTGGTGTGGGTTTGGGCAAAGTAGGCATAGGCATAGGCCTTGGAATCTCGGGTTCCATGATTGGTGTGGGTTTAACCGTAGGTGTGGTTTGAGCGGTACTTCGTGGGCTTTGAATTTGCTCCTTTTCAACCACAACCTCGGGTTCTTTCTCTTTTTCCTTCTCCATAGAAGTACTTGGACGAGAAATGGGTTCGTTGAAAGTTTTACCACTACGAGTAGTAATAACCTTCAATTCTCCCTTCGGGTTCACGATGGTATCACTAGGAAGACCACCCGAAGAAGAGGGCTTACACATGATAGCTTCAAACATTTTAGCCATACGGTCTTCAAACTTAGATTGCCTAGCATCCGCTTTTAACAACTCTTGCTTAATCTCATGTTGTCCTTGCTCCATTTTTTGTTGATTTTGTTGGAGTCGTGTGACATTTCCTTCCATTTTATTAGCATGAGTTTTAAATTCATTAGCAAGTTCGTTTTTAAGCTCGTTTTTCAACTCGGACCTTAAGCTAACCATTTCACGTTGCATATTGTCAAACTTAGCATCATTAGCCTTTGCATAATTCAAAAATTCTCCTTGAAGATTTTTGGTGTGATCGTTTTGAAAACCTTGGGCATTGTTTTGAAAATCACGGTTTTGGTTTTGATTTGAAATTTGCCCATTTCCACTTTGGTAATTACCCTTGTTATAATTCCTTTGATTTCCTTGGTAATTTCCATCTTGGTTGTTGTTGCGATAGTTATTAGCATTTTGATTTGGTGGAGCTTGATTTTGGCGGGAACCTTGACCGATTTGGTTATAAGTTCCCGTGGCTACAAAAGCATTCGAAGTGTTACCATCCGCGGTAATGCACTCGGAAATATCATGAGCTCCCCCACACGACAAACAACTCTTAGAAACCACTTTAACCGAAGCGGAATTGGAAGCTTCTTGAGCCTTCCAATGGGACATAAGGGTCGAAAACCTATCGAAAAACCGATTTTCTTCATTAGCTTCATCTTGCAAGGCATTAATGGAACGAGACGATGATGAGCCCATTTTGGCAACACTCGGTGTGTGACGAGGGCTATAAACCTTAGACCTATTCTCAATTATGACCAAAGCTTCTTCAACCGTTTTACACAAAAAATTACCACCCGCGGCGGCATTCAAATAATCTCTTTCATGATCGTTAAGTCCAATGTAAAACGTGTCGATTTGGTGTAAGTCAGAAAAACCGTGATGAGGACATTCATGTAACATCTCCTTAAACCTATTCCAAGCCGTAGAAAAACTTTCATTTGATTCTTGTGAAAATTTAGAAATCTCATTTTTCAAATGCGTAGTCTTAGAGGGCGGAAAAAATTGGTTCACAAATTTTGAAACGAGATCCTTCCACGTCAATATAGAATTGGGTGGCTCTTTCTCTAACCAAATTTTAGCGGGCCCCGCTAAGGAATACGGAAAAAAGCATCATCTTAATCGAGTCATTCGAGACATCCTTGAATTTTCACGTGGCGGTAAGACGATTAAATTGGCGGATATGGTTGTGAGGATTGTCCTTCTCATCACCACGGAATTTGTTGTTTTGGATCATCGACAACAAACCCGTTTTCACCTCAAAATTCTCCGCAAGGATTGCGGGAATCACAATAGCTTCTCCATAACCCTCGGTGGGTGCTTGAAGTAACTCCATCATAGTTCGATTAGCCATGGTAGCTTCTTTCACTACAACGAGTTCGTCAATAGGAGACTCCTCACTAGAAGGAGTGGTCGATTTGTTTCTTCGTTTACGTGCACGTCTTGCTTTAGAGCGAGTTTGCATAAACGTCACGTACAACGAGAAGGCGAGCAAAGAAGATTCTTTTTGGTATTTTGTGTTTTTCAATTTTTTTATGGTTTTTGATTGTATTAACCTTTTTTGGGAATTGGTGAAATGTATTAAGTAGACAAAAAGTCCACAAATCTCCTCCTTAATCAAATCTCTTGATTAAAGAAGCCTCAAGGAATGAAAACGAACACGTGGAGTGAACGCCTTCGATGACTTTAGAACGATGGTGGAACACCAAATCGTTCAAGAGGGTTTAATCAAATGAAACCAAGAAAATATATATGATATGTAATAATACTTTGGGCGGCAAAACCCTCGATTCACTCTCAAAATCAAATACGCACAAGAAAGCGGAGGAAACGAGGCGGCGCGAAGCACTTAAGAGCCTTTTTCCTTTAGGTCGTGAAATACAACCGCCTTATACCCACCTTATAGTTTGTATTATCAAGATTAAGCTTCACGAAAGTATTTATCTATTTTTGCCTTTTTCTTTGGTTTGAGATTCGAATACAATGATCGAGTGATGAAATCCCGAATCAAGGTTGTGATTGCTCACGTATTTGGAGTACTTGTGTATTTATTGTTCTACGTATACAATATATTAATAATATTCACACAAAAACCGAAAAACGATAATACGTATTAGTAGAGTGCTACTAATACCAATACTATTATGGCTAATATAGAAAACAACAATGGTTCAATCAAAACACAACACGCCTCCCCGGCAGCGGCGCCATTTTGATGTAATGTTTTTGTACCCCTTTTTAGGAAAAGAGGCAACAAAGTAGTGGTAAGCGTTAAGTGTCGGTTTAGGAAAACCGAGCACTAATGACCCTTAAGAAGAGTTCGTTCTCTCGAGGAGGCACGTGTGTTGTGTAATGAATGATATTAATGTTTTTGATTATTAACAAGAAGAAAAGAAGAGAAAATGACGAAGACGTAAAAACAAAAAATTAACGAAAATCACTACTAGAAAGTTAAGACGTAGAAACGTAAAAAAAAAACACAAAAATTAAAATTTTAACCTAAAAATTCCTAAAAATTACTGAAAATCCACAATAAAATTCTAAGAGTTTACAAAAAATCCAAACTTGCTAAAACTTTTTAATTAATTAAATAATGACTTTTTAATGCTAATTAAAGCCCTAAAAATCACTTTTAAATATTAAAAAGCCCTAAACAAGATTTTATAGTTTGTAAACCTCAAAAATGACTTAATTAAGCTAAAAACTATTTTTAAAAATTTTAAAACCAAATTAATCTATTTTTAAACACTTAAAAACTATTAAAATCTATTAAATCTTAAATTAAATCTGGAAAATAAATGAAAAGCCTAAAAATTAATTGGATAGTGACAAAGTTCCTAATTTAATGTCTACAATCTAGGGAAAATGAAAAAAGTTAAAAATAAAACTTTGAATTTTTTCTAATAAAATAATATTAAAATATTCCAAAAAATAAAAAGTTTAAAAATAAATTCTAAAAAATTACCAAAAATCCAAAATATTCTAATTAGAACAAAAATGCAAATTAAAGTTCCTAAAACCTTTTTATTAATTTTATATTAATTTTTAAAGTTGTTAAAAAACCCTAAAATCAAATAAAATTAAAAATAAGACTTTTTGAAAACTTTTTGATATGTAAACCTCAAATAACTTAAATAAAAACTAAAAACTATTTTTATGGATTTTTAAAATACTATTTACTATTTTTAATTTACTTTCTAAAATTAAATCTAAAAATAATCCTAATAAATAATTAAATAAAGAGAAAAATCTACTTTTTAAACAGAAAAGTCTGAAAACTTAATAAAGTCCTAGGAAAATTGTAAACTAGCAAATAAGCTTAATAAATAAGCTGTAAAAGACCAAATAAGCTACGGCTTATTTAAAAAAACACAAAACCAAAACTGCTTAAGTATAATAAGAAACCAAACCTATCAATCAAAGTCCCTAGGGCGCAGATGGTAAGGTATGAGTGGTGTGAGAGGAGTGGCGCAGGTTCGAGTCCTGGCCACGTCCTTTTTGTAAAATCTTTTTTTTCTTTTTTAAACCTTCATAAACCCAACCTGTTAATCCTTTTTACTCAAAAACACAAATCCAAGTCCAATTTTAACAGGATTAAGCTTAAATTAAACCAAAACGTACCCAGTTTCTATTAAGAACACAAAGGACTTTTGGTTTCTTCACTTGTGCAAGTTCAAACAAGAGGAGCTTGTTTATTGATTTTGGTGTTGTTTTTGGAGGACAATAGGCACCCCTACACTCAATTGGAGTGTAGGGAGTCAAGTCAAGCACAAATTAACAAGCACTAGCACCAAATCTCATAAACAAAGCACACAATGGCCAAAAGAAGGTTGCTGTTTTACTTTGCTATGTCTGATGAACAAAATACCAAGTTTCATGCATACAAATGAATTTCACAAGCTCAAATTTTGCAAATACCAAATGTTAAACAAACAATCCACAATCCTTAAACACCCTATAATCTAACAGATTACAAGATCCAAGCACCAAATTTCATGAAATCATGTAGAAAAATGACTAAGCAGATTTTGGCTATGTATTTCCCTTATTTATCTAACAAACTTGTCTCACACTTGTACCAAACTGAAAACAAATCTACACACTACCTATTTCTACCTTGTTGAAAGTACCTAACACGTTTTAATTAACAATCTAATTCAACTAGACCCTATTAAACCTTGATCCAAACACTCCTTTATTTCAGAAAATGCAAATTTTTCAAACAAACACTTAAACAATCTCAACTAAATTGATTCAATAAGCATCTAACATGCATATAATCCTATTATGAGCTATTTCTAACACCTTAAACACAACTTGGCAACTTTTCAAGCAAATCACATAAATCACCCAATAAAATGAAAAATGAAAAGGTAAAAGGTTTTTACCTTGAGGGACTTACATCCAAGTCCCTCAGTGACAGCTTGTCACCTCCCTCAAACTCGGGTTTGAGCTGAACCTTGAATCAATCAAGCCCAAACAACCTGCAAATCAAGAACAAACACAAGCCAAATAACACTTTCTGATTTTCTGAAACTTTCTGAAAACCTTTTCACAACCTTGAAACCAATTGACACTCTTCAAAAACAGCTTCAAACTCACAAATCCAACCCTTCCTTATCCACTTTCACTTCAAAGGATGGTTTGGGTTTCTGAAATTTGAACTAATTTGAAACTTTTTGAAAATTCTTAACAAACCTTAAACACACTAAGTGTTAACACAAGAGAAATGGAACTCAGATTAGTTACTCATAAACATATCAATTTTAAAAATCAATAAAAGGAATTACACTTGTTTCACCACAAATACCAAACTTTATAAATATTTTAAAAGGATTACAATTTTGAGTAAAAATCTGGAACAAGAGTAAAAGGCTAAACCAAGCTGCCTTTTATAGGCGTACAAGGAACATTCTAGTATGCTAAACCCTAATATATGAAATCTCCAAAAAGCCCTTTGGTCTTTGTCTTCAAAATCAGTCAACATGGTCTTCATGTGATGGATGTTGATGTGCCAGCTTGGATTTTTGATCTTGGCCGTTGGTTTACTCCTTTGGGACCAAGGAAAGCCTTGGGGACGTTTATCTGGTCGGTTTATGTTTTTGAGGAAGAAAGTGACGTGCAGGGGAGGATGGGCTTGTTGTAAAAAGATTCTGGGTTGGGGGATTGGTTTAGTGCAAGGTTAATCATCAATCTGGAAGCTATTAATAATTTCCCCTTTGTTTTAAGATTTTTAGGATTAGGGTTTATGGGGATGAATTAGGGGTGATTAGCAGGGTTTGATTTGGTTTGGGATTTAAAAAGGTGTTTCCCACGTTTTTATAACTGATTAGTTATAATCCGTTTTTTAAAATTAAGTGGAGTGTGACGTGGTGGGTTGGAGGAAGGTGATTGGTGGGATGGTTGAGTGGGGTGACGTGGAGGGTTGTGACTGGGTGTGGGAGTTTGGCTGTCTTGGCAGATAAGGCCCCCAAGGTTTCACATTTCTTCCATGTTGTAAATAATTCCCATCAACGCCCAATTTGTACTTAACAACTTTTGGCCAGTTGTCAAATTTGGCACAAAAGGTTTATAAACTTGAAATAAGGGCTTCAAATGCATATTTTGGATTTTCCAAGGGCTGATATTGTACAATCTTCAAACATGGAGGACCATACTTGTACAAATAACATTTGGAGGGTCATTTGTGACAAGTTCTTCAAAGATGAGGGACTAAAGTTGCCAATCTTCAATTCTTCAAGGGTCATTTTGCAAAATTCCAAACTTGGGCCCGGTTCATTGTGCGGCTTCGTTTCCCGTGTTTGTTTTTGAATGATTCTTGTGATCTTTTGCCAATTCCTCAATATCCGTACCTAAAAATACACAAGTAACAAACACGAGCATATATTTGGTGTATTTGATGATATTTTATGCAATTTAAGCCCGATTTGGACGATGAGACCATGTATAAAAGCAGTCTCATCACATCACAACCCTAGCTTACTTACAAAGCTACATATTTATTATTAAGTCCTTCATCTTCTTTTGTCATATCAACTCAAGATATATAAGTCCCAACAGTCTTCCGCTAGTTGATTTGACAAAACCAGTAAGCACAAGCTTCCCCTGAAGCTAATATAGATGAAGGCTAAGCTTCCCCTCGATCCATGCATTCTTCCCCTTTTTGTCACATCAACTCAAAAGGGACCGTCTTCCCCTGAATAAGTGCATGTCGAATCCAGTAGGCTTCCTTGGAGTGATCACTGATTAAGAAAATCAAGTATAACGAATTTTATGAAGAAGTGAAATATCCCAAACTTGTGTCTTACATCATCTCAGTTTTTATTACATGGGACTGATAACCCCCGCAACTATAAGCCAATTGTTAGCTATAACAATATATTTAATCCAACGATAAGGTGTATTGCTCACCAACAGTTTTTGGTACATGGGAACTGGTAACCTTCACAACTATGAGCCAGTTGTAAGTTGTAACAATATATTTAGTCCAAAGACAAGGTGTATTGCTCACCTAATTGAGATATAAGAAGATAACAAGTTTGTGAAAATCAACTCCAACATCAAATAAGCAATAATCAACTGTCTTCGTCAGGAAACCATAACTCACCAGTAAGAACCATAGGCTAACCATCTCTTGATTCTTGAACTCAGTAGTATAGATCATCTACTCCTTCAGTGTGAAAAAGACATGCTTATTACAATAATATGTAATGAAATGTCTTTGTATAATTCTTGTAATCAATATATGCATGGCGATCACATGCAATGGCCGATAGTCTCAGTGAGCTCTGACGGATCAACCAGAAACCACTCGATGCTTATGATCATGCTAATTTTGTGATGAGCATATCATGAACTGTATGGTATCATATGCCCCCCAAATATTTGTAAAAGAGCGTGTAACTGTTCCAATTAAGAATTATAGCATAAACTGAATTTTCGAAACGAACCATATACCTCTTCATTGTTCAAGATCACCAATAAGAACGACCAGGAGGAAACGACCAGGAGGAACCGACTAGAAGGAACCGACCAGTAGAAACTGTCCAGGAGGAACCGACCAGTAGTAAGAAATAACCAACCATGAGCATCTCAAAAACCCTTCTCTTTTTTTTCATTTTTTTTAAACCACATTATCGCTAAAGCTCTCACCATTGTCGCTATACTGTTGCTGATATCAACACTATTTTCCCTCCAAACATTTAGCGACACACTGACTGTCACTAATAACTTCCATAAATAACTGTGGGTCATAACTGCTTGTTTAAATCACACGGTTTATCACACATGTAGGTACCTCAACTTGCGTTGGACCTCATAACTTCATTCCCGAAACTTTAGGAATTTCATATTAACCTCAAAATTGATTCACACGTTGTTACCAAAACTGACCCACATACCCACGTATCAAACATGATAATAGGAAATTAAACCGTAATCCCTGAAGAATAGCATATGACGAAAATCATACCATATTTGCTACCGAAAATAGCGCACATTCACACCATGTTATACCATAATTCCTTAAAATCAGGGATATCAAGATAGTTTCATACGTTTTGGACTTTATCAAACCCCACATATCGTACAAATATAACCCAACTGTTTTATACTTACCATGCCCAAAAAGGAAGTCAATAATAATCCCTATAAAATAGGTCTTACTTTTCATGGCTGCTGAAAATAAAGCGTGAGACATGCCGTATATTAAAATTGCAATCCCATTGAACGTGGCTTTCATAAATCTCGCACCAGAAGGAAACAAATATATCCCATCAAACAAGTATCATGGTACATAGCTCGAGTTTCCTACAATCACGTAGGACATAACACTCTTTCCATTAAACGCTCAAACGTGGAAACCTGTACAATCCTGCTGATAACTGTTTCGCACTATACTCTGCTTCCAAATCAACCACGTATCCATACCCAATTTTCACTATGATTTCTGAAAGTCTGAGCATGTCAGGTTCACAAATAAAGCAACCCTTAGGACCACAAGAACAAGACAAAGTATTGTGTAACAGTACAAGCTCATCATATGGACCACCATTCTGACTTTATTCACGTTCCTGTCTTACTCCCAAACTCTAGCTTGCGTCCTTTTTTTATCAGTTCTTCGTCCCAAGCAGCAAGAATAATTAATTGATCTAGGGTGTCATGGAATCAGAAGCCCTAAGCTAAAAATCTTCTTTAAAAAACATCACGGCAGCCAGAAACGTTCATCACCTTTGTTCATTCTAGGGTTCATCGTTGATTCAAGAATCAACTCACCAAAGCTAGAACAATCACCATCATTCCAACAGCAGCAACATCATATGAACAGTAGCAACAAGCATCTAGGATTTGTTGGGAAAAACCCTAAATCAGCAAGACCACCATTATTTATTTAAAACAGAAAATAACATTAACTGAAAACCTTGTAGATCAACCAGATCGAGAGCCAACAAGCTCTGATACCACTTGTTGAGTCTTAGGATCTAGACTCATCTAAGATATATAACAATGATTGTAATAAGCACAGCGGAACATAAAGAACACAATCAAAGTTATGAACAAGATTTTCTTATTCATAAAATACTAATAAGCTACTACTACTCCTGGTGCCTAATAGGCTTGACACCAGGAGAACGCACACACACCTTTAGTTTACATTATATATTAATCAGTGAATAACCATGTGTGCCTAACCCTCTTTATATAATAGAGGTACTAGGGTTACATCGCAATCCTAGCTTATTTACAAAGCTACCTATTTAGTATTAAGTCCTTCGTCTTCTTTTATCATATCAACTCAAGATATATAAGTCCCAACACGTTGTATCTCAAAATCCCAATTAACGATTGAAGAAATAATGATGAAGTCGTGGTCAACAAAGTTGGAGTATCCCTCGAAAGTCTCCAAGTGAGGAAACTCTATTAACGAAGAGAAGACCATTATCTCAAGAACGTCTCTCAAGATATGAAGTATGAAGTACATGCCAAATATCGGCCCGAGAAAGGTCTCAAATCGTGAAACGAGTTATGCCAAGATATGAACTTTTTGAGGTCTCGAGAAGCAGTTTTAAGAGATTTTGTCCTTTAGCTAAATATTAATCAAATCGTCCTACTTTGCTTTCAGCCTAAATAAACTATCAAAATAAGTCAAAAAATGCATCTTCGTGATCATTCTAAGACAACAATAAAATATAGAGATACACCTAGGAATAAGGGAGTTTAGGCATATAATTAAGCCATGTGTGTAAGTGTTTGTTTTGTTAACTTATAATAACAATGATCTCGTTTTTAAGCTTAGTTTGGGGAACGTGAAACTTGAGGGTGATAAATCTTCGCAGCAACCAAAGCCCTAATGTAAGTCTTAGATCTATTTGCAGGTTATTTCCATGTAGCTATTTTCAAGTGAAAATAGTTTTCTATCCCTTTTGTCTCCTTTAAAGCTTTTATTTCTTTATAGTAGTATAATTTTTGTTTTAGTAGTATATTAATAAGGCCAAGGTTGATTGATTATGAGAAAAGTGTAAATTTGCTTTGTCACTAAGCATTGCATGAGGGCATGGCAATGGTTAAGTGTAGGGGATTTGATAGGTGTGAAAAACCCATTCTTTTACCACTTATTTCTTGCTAAAACGAGACCAAATCGCGTATTTAGTATCATTTGTTTGGAATTATGCGTGGTTTGTGTGTTTGTTGTGTTTTCAGAGCCAGCCGGATAAATATTTAAGAAAACATGGGATTGCACGGGTTTTATCGAAGAAAAAGACGAAGTCTATAGTCCAAGAGATGCAAAAGATTTGAAGTCATTGGGCCTATTTGAAGATTTATCGAAGAAAAGGACCAAAGATGGAAGATTTACATATGTCGAAGAACTCAAGTCTATTAAACGAAGAAATTAAAAGACGGGTTGAATTTATTCATCGACAAATCCCGAATCAAAATCGAAAACGTCAACTTTACTGAAAAGACGAGAAGACAAAAAGAAAGGAAGAAAGCCCACTCACCAACCAAGCCCATGTCCTATAAATAGGACTCCCCTTCACACATTAGAACAAGTTTTTTTATTTCCTGTTTTTTCTTTCTTTTATTTCGTAGGAAACCAACACCATTAAGGTGTTGGTGATTTTTCATCTTTGTTGAATTCACAAATCTTGTAAGTTTTAATCTTTCCTTTTGTTTGTTTAACCTTAATCATTCAATACCATCTTTGATTTAAACTTGTTCTTCCTTTTCTTATTGATTCAAAGTCTTAAGTTTTATTTTGTTAAGTTTGATCTTCAAAAGTAAGTGGGTTTTGTGTTTTTGTTGATTTGGTTTGATCTTTATCATTAGTAGATCATTGGTGGGTAGTTTGGTTTAATCTTTGGTAAAAACTTGGTTGATTTTGGTTAAAAATCAAGGTGTTGTTGTTTCCCTGTTCTTCGCACCATTCGGTTTTCCCAGATTCCGAATCAACAAAATATTCCGGATCAAGGGTTTTTGTCAATTATTCCGGATAAGCTGAACATTCCGAATGAAGGATTCTATTTAGATTATTCCGGATCAAGCTGTTTTTCCGAACGAGCACTTAGTTCTTTTTATTCCGCATCAACAAGATATTCCGAACCAGCAATTTTCATTCAGTTATTCCGAATCAGTGTGTTCATCCGGAATAATCAATATTCTGGGTGAATCATTTTTCCGAATCAACATTCAAGTTTAATTATTCCGAATGAATGAACATTCCGGATGAGCAAGATTATTCCGAATGAACTGTTTTTCATTTATTCCGCATGAGCACAAAATATTCCGGATGAGTTGATTATTCTGAGTGAACCAATCTTTCCAATCAGTATTTATTCTGAATAAAGCAATTTTATTCCGCATGAATGAGCTTTCCGAATGAAGCCATTTATTCCGGATGAAGGCATGTTATTCCGAACGAATGTATTCCGGATGAAGGTATTCCGAATGAAGAACTTATTCCGCATGAAGGTCTAGTTTTCCGAATCAAGTTCTCCAGTTAAGTTATTCCGAACGAAGGTTTTATTTTTCTGTTTATTCCGAATCAAATCTTTTTCTGAATGAGCATGGTTTTCAGTTTTCTAAATTTCTAAATTAAGTTTTCTGGTTAAATTACGTTTTTAAATTGTTTTTCATTTGTTGTTTAATTTTTAATTCCACTTTATTTCTTTTAATTTGATCTTAATCTGTCAATTGTTTTTTAGCTTAATATTATCGCTTTGCTCTTTTAATCCTTTTTAGTAGAATAGAAAACCAAACCCGTTTTTAGTACCAAGAACGATAATTCCACTATTGAACCGTGATCAATTCGAGAAGATACCGAGAAACGAACAGCAAAATCTCTTGTATTAATGGTTATAATAAGAGTATAGTTTCCATATTAGTAATGTCGAGAAAAAAATATAAAGTTCGTTGTTAATTTATGCCTTTAACCCTAAAATTGACTTTTATGAAAATATCCATTTTATAATTGACCATCATCTCTTTTGTAACAACGTTTTGTAATAATTTATTAATAATCCTATCTTTATCTTTAGAATTTAAAGATTTTGTTATCTAATTATTTTTTCATAATCTAATTTCATCATATTTTCTAAAATTTTATCTTTTTGATTCAATATTCATTTTGATATATTTATTTTGATTTTTTTTACAGCTTCAATAACTAAATACAAGTTTAAAGAACAATAGTAGTAACATTTGTCACTTCAGAATTCATCACCAAATATACATCGTCGCATTCTGCGAATAACATGCTAGTATAGTACTATAATAGTAGAAACGAATGTGCTAAGGAAAAGAAAAAAATTTAAAACAAAAATAAGAAAACAGACGTACATGTGCCATAGTGGATAAATTTTTCCATTTAAGATTTGTATTTGGGCATATGTTGACAAGACAATAAAAATTGTTTGACTTTAAATTCAACTTATATTTTTAGTATAATGATATGATTACGCGTACGCATTATAAATAACTTAAATTAAATTTAATATTTTAGTTTAATACAGTAATGTATAACAAGAGTTTGTGTTTAATATTTTATAATTGTGATATTATTAGAGGTATTTGTTTATTTTTTAAACTTATTGAAAAATAGGTAAAGAGAGAATTACAAAATACATCCTTGTGATTTACAATAAGTATGGATTACATCCCTCGTCAGTACTTCGGACATAATACAACCAACCGTTACATACTTTGGGCACGATACATCTCTTGGACGGATGATGCAAATATTGTTTTCGTTAAATACTAACAAGGGTTTATAAAGAATGATATTTTTACCTTTTTTATTATAGAGGGATGTATTTTGCACTAAACTCAAAAAAAAATCTTTAAACTATCAAAAAAAGTAATTTTAAATTTTTTTTTTAAGTTAAATTTTTTTTTTAAATTAATTTTATGCAAAAAAAAGAAATTTAATTTTTTTGCAAACCATTTTTTTGAAAAAATTTAACATTACACTTTCTTCGAAAAAAAAGTTAAAAAAATATTAAGCTTTTTTACTGTAAATTTTTTTCAAAAAGGTGATTCTAATTTTTTCAAACATTTTGTATTTTTGGAAAATTTAAAAAATATGGCTACAAAAATTATTAAACATTTTTTGAACCAAAATTAAATTACTGCTTTTTTTTTTTAAAAAAAGTTCCCTAACGTTGTAAACTTTTTATGAATTTTTCTCAAAAAAATGGTTTAGAAAAATTAAATTTCATATTTCGAAAAAAAACATTTTTTCGAAGAAAGTATAATTCTTAAAAAAAAAATTAAGAAAGGTTTCGAAAAAATAAACTGCCTTTTTGCCAAAAAAAAATTAAAACTTTTTTATAAAACATTAAAATTACTTTTTTAAAAATAAAATTTTACCTTTTTAAAAATATAATTTCGAAAAATAATTTATTTTTTGGAAAATTAAAAGAAAAATCCGAAGAAAGTGTAATTTTAAATTTTTTTCAAAAAAAATGGTTTCGAAAAAATTAAACCTTTTTCCCAAAATAATTAAACTTTTTTAAAAAAAAATTTAAATTACTTTTTTAATTAAAAGAAATTTAAAAATATTTTTTTTGAGTTTAGTGCAAAATACATCTATTAATAATAAAAAAGGTAAAAATATCATTCTTTATAAACCCTCGGTAGTACTTAATGAAAAAAATATTTGCATCATCCGTCTAAGGGATGTATCATGCCGAAAGTATGTGACGGTTGAATGTATTATGTCCGAAATAATGATGATGGATGTAATCCACACTTTTTGTAAACCATAATGATGTATTTGTACTTATCTCATATGTAAATTTGTACATTTCATTTAACACCATCTAATTTGTTTAAAATTAAACCATTATTTGTCACCCTCTCTTTTTCTAAATTTTTTGTTTCACAATTTTGACACCTATAAATTTATTTGTTTTCTCTATTAAATTTTTTCATAATTTTTTTCATAAATTTTTTTTAAAACTTTTACTAAATAAGAGAACTTTTAAATTTTTTTTATGAAAAACATAAAAGGAAAAAGGAATAAATCAAGAGATTATTTCCTATTAAGAAAACCTTCTTTTAAAAAAATTCTTACTTTGAGTTTTATTTAAAAAACAAAATCCTTACTTGGGATTTTGTTTTAGAAAAAAAGTTAAGTTATCAATACTACATATAAAAGTGATTGGTATCTCTCTTATTAATTATTAAGTAGTACATATTTATATTCATATTGTAATACATATTTAAGTAATACATTTTGAATAATAAATATTTATATGCACTTGAATTGAATTTTGTCATTATGATCATCTCCATTATTAATTTATAAAGAAAAATGTTCAAAAATAATAAAACTTAATATAAAATGGTTTACCATACCTACTCCTTTGAATTTTCAGTCATGCGTGAATTCGTTATTATAAAAAATACGTAATCAAACAATATCACTCGCCAAAAATACAATTATAGGATACCCACTGTCGCATTGCGCGGATACCCTGCTAGTGATTAGCTTAAATCGGTAGAACATGATTTTGTGAGACCCGAGAACCTTTCTGGTGACCAACTGGTTAAACAAATTAGAACTATTATTTGATGTTACCATCTTGTGTTACAAGTCATGTTAATGAACATTTTTCTTTAGCTAGAGTATGTTGGAAATTTAGTGCAATTGTGGGAACGGGTAATACTTGTAAATGGGTTTGGAGGTACGGAGTGTACACCCATTAAGTCCCTTACCTCCCTGGACTCAATATAGTGGTTGTGATATCAGTAGGAAGCTGCTCCTGGTCAGGAAGTTGCTTCTGGTCAGGAAGTTGCTCCTGTTCAGGAAGCTGCTCCTGGTCAGGAAGCTGCTCCTGGTTAGGACGTTGCTCCTGGTGATGCACAAAGTCTTTGTAACCTCTTTGACCAGTTAATGAGGGTTGAATATTGACTTGATGACCAGATTTCTGGTCATGTAACCACTATGCTTTATGAAGGTTATTATGAGATTAATAGGCCGATTAATGCTCTTAATACCTTTGACTAGGAGTTACATTCCTTAAAGGAATAGGATCACTATAAATAGTGATCATATTTTGCATGATGAAAGACAGAAAACAAGAAACACAGAAACGCATAGAGTTCTTGATTTGTGCCTAGAACAAGAACTAACTCTTGGTTTTATCCCAAGGAGGTATTCGTGTTAACCCAGGCATAGGGTCGAATAATCTTCTTTGGAAAGTGATTACACGACTCCAAGAGATATCCGGTAACCATTCATTGGTACGTAGTTAGGCTATTGATTATCTTCACCCTGTTGGAACGAAGTAAACTCCAACAATCAAAGAAGATTATTTTGTGATAATCAATGGCGGTGGCAATGAAGCATATGGTGGCTAACTTCTCCAAACTGGACAAGTTTGAAGGGGTTGATTTTAGGAGATGGCAGAAGAAGATGCACTTTCTTCTTTCTACCATGAACGTGGTGTACGTGCTGACCACTCCCATTCCTGATGGTGGTGATGATGCTACTTTGGAGGAACTGAGGAAAAGGAGCAAATGGGAGAATGATGATTATGTGTGTCGCGGCATAATTCTAAATGGTATGTCTGATTCTTTATTTGATATTTACCAAAATGTTGAATCTGCTAAAGAACTATGGGATTCCTTGGAAGCCAAATATATGGTTGAGGATGCATCAAGTAAGAAGTTCCTTGTGAGTGATTTCACAAATTACAAAATGACTGATTCAAGACCAGTCATGGAACAATACAATGAACTTCTTGGAATACTTGGCAGATTTACACAACATAAAATGAACATGGATGAGACCATTCAGGTCTCGTGTGTCATTGACAAACTACCTCCTTCTTGGAAAGATTTCAAGCACACCTTGAAACATAAGAAGGAGGAGTTAACTCTTGTTGAGTTGGGCAGTCATTTGCGCATTGAGGAATCCCT
This sequence comes from Glebionis coronaria, assembly GCA_025667525.1. Taxonomy (NCBI): domain Eukaryota; kingdom Viridiplantae; phylum Streptophyta; class Magnoliopsida; order Asterales; family Asteraceae; genus Glebionis; species Glebionis coronaria. The sequence continues at coordinate 419,384,154 of CM046880.1, forward strand.
CAAGGTGCATGAAAGTGATAAGCCAAAGAGCAACAATGTTGTTGGTTCATCTGTTGTCAATATGGTGGAGCATAACAACTCCACCAGGTACAATGACAACAAGGGAAAACGTAAGCATCATGATAACACCAAACCTAATCCTAACAAGAAGTCATCAGTGGCTTGTTGGAAGTGTGGGAAACCTGGACACTTCAAAAGGGATTGAAAAGGTGTTAGTATTGGCAACCAAGCTAATGGATCAGGCACAAAAGGTCAGAATATGTTTAATGAATCTCTCCAGATTTATTATGTTACATATGTATCTGAAGCTTACTTTGTGCAGGATGATGATGTTGCGTGGTGGGTTGACTCTGGAGAAACAGTACATGTGTGTAAAGATAGATGCTGGTTCAAGACTTATGAGTCAATGAATGATGGATCTATTCTTCACATGGGAAATGAGTCAACAGCCCTAGTGCATGGACGTGGTTGTGTAGATCTTAAATTTAGTTCTGGAAAGATTGTTTCTTTGTTTAATGTTTTGCATGTTCCTAATATTAGGAAGAACTTGGTTTCTAGTAGTGTTTTAAATAATTGTGGTTATAAACAAGTGATTGAATCTAATAAATTTGTTTTATCTAAACATGGTGTGTTTATTGGTTTTGGCTATTTGAGTAATCAAATGTTCAGGCTTAATATTGATTCTAGTATAAATGTTGATTCTGTCCTGATGACTACCACTAAACTGAATGATTCATCACTATGGCATGCTAGACTAGGCCATGTCCACTATAAGAGGATGCAAGATATGTCTAAGGATGGGTTAATTCCAGCTTTTGACATGGACACTGATAAGTGTCAGACTTGTATGCTGAATAAAATTACTAAGAAACCATTTCAGGATGTAAAACGTGTAACTACAGTTTTGGAGCTAATCCATAGTGACCTATGTGATTTGCATGCTACTCCCTCATTAGGGAATAAGAAATACTTGGTAACATTTATTGATGATGCTTCAAGGTTTTGTTATGTCTATTTGTTACATACTAAGGATGAAGCATTAGATAAATTTAAAGTATTTAAAACTGAAGTTGAATTACAACAAGGAGTCCAAATCAAAAGATTTAGGACTGATAGGGGAGGTGAGTACATGAATACTCAGTATTTCAGTCTGTTGGAATAATCCATGAAACAACTGCCCCTATACTCCACAACAAAATGGTATATCAGAAAGGAAAAATAGAGTACTAAAAGAGATGGTTAACTCCATGTTGTCCTACTCAGGACTGAGTCAAGGGTTTTGGGGAGAAGCTATGTTAACAGCTTGCTATTTATTAAATAGGGTTCCTAATAAAAGGAACATGATTACCCCTTATGAACTATGGACTAAAAGGAAACCAAACTTGAACTACCTCAAAGTTTGGGGTTGTAGGGCTGTTGTAAGACTCCCTGATCTAAAGGTGAAAACCTTGGGTGAAAGAGGCATTGAATGCATCTTTGTTGGATATGCTGAGCATTCCAAGGCTTATAGGTTCTATGTTATTGAACCTAATGATTCAGTTTCAATAAACTCAATCATTGAATCAAGGGATGCTAACTTTGATGAGACTAGGTTCTCATCAGTCCCTAGACCAAGCCTTAGGACTCCTATAGGAGCTGAGGACAATGGTGTTTCAGTGGAACCTGAAAGGGTCACTGATGAGGTTGTGGTTCAGCAACCTGAGCCTGAGCTTAGAAGAAGCACAAGGCATAGGACTCCAAAGAATTTTGGGCCTGAATTTCAACTATACCTAGTTGAAGGTACAAGAGATGAGGTCTCTGACCAATTCTACTATTGCTTCAATGTTGAGGATGATCCCAAAACATTTGATGAAGCAATGAAGTCCCAGGATGTTGCTTTCTGGAAAGAAGCAATCAATGATAAGATGGATTCCATCTTGGGCAACAACACTTGGGTGTTGGTTGATCTACCTCCAGGTTGTAATCCACTTGGTAACAAGTGGATTTTCAAAAGGAAAATGAAGGTAGATGGAACTGTTGAAAAGTTCAAGGCTAGGCTAGTCATTCAAGGCTTTAAACAAAAGTCAGGGATAGACTATTTTGATACTTATGCTCCAGTAGCACGTATCAGTACCATAAGAATGTTGATTGCTCTAGCAAGTATTCACAATCTGATTATTCATCATATGGATGTGAAGACAACATTCTTGAATGGTGACTTGGATGAGGAGGTTTATATGAACCAACCTCAGGGCTTCATCATGCCTGGCCATGAAGGTAAGGTGTGTAAACTGATTAAGTCCTTATATGGACTAAAGCAGGCACCTAAGCAATGGCACCAGAAATTTGATGAAGTAGTTTTGTCTAATGGTTATTCACTTAACCAAGCTGACAAATGTGTATATAGCAAATTTGATGAATCTGGTAAAGGAGTCATCATTTGCCTATATGTTGATGACATGTTAATCTTTGGTACTAACCAAGCTAAGGTTGATCAGACAAAGGATTTTTTGTCATCAAAGTTCTCCATGAAAGACATGGGGGAGGCTGATGTTATCCTTGGCATAAGGATTAAACATGAAAGTGATGGTATTGTAATTTCTCAGTCCCATTACATTGAGAAGGTGCTGAAGAAATTCAATCACTTTGATTGTACTCCAGTGAGTACACCTATAGATACAAGTGAGAAACTGATGCCTAACAATGGTCAGGCTGTCTCCCAGCTTGAGTATTCTAGGGTGATTGGTTGCTTGATGTATGCCATGACTAGTACTAGGCCTGACATTGCATTTGCTGTGGGTAAACTGAGTAGGTATACTAGTAATCCTGGTACTCAGCATTGGCAAGCAATTCAGAGGGTACTGAAGTATTTGAAAGGAACAATGGATTATTGTTTGTCTTATACTGGATATCCTTCAGTGTTGGAAGGTTACACTGATGCAAGTTGGATCAGCAATACTGAGGATAATTCATCCACAAGTGGCTGGGTATTCCTTCTTGGTGGTGGTGCAGTTTCTTGGGCATCCAAGAAGCAAACTTGCATTACTGGTTCAACAATGGAATCTGAATTTGTGGCTCTAGCAGCTGCTGGTAAAGAGGCTGAATGGTTGAGAAACTTGCTTCTTGAGATTCCATTGTGGGTCAAACCTATGGCACCCATTTCTATCCGTTGTGATAGTGCAGCTACATTGGCTAAGGCATATAGCCAAATGTACAATGGCAAGTCTAGACACCTAGGTGTTAGACATAGCATGATTCGTGAGTTGATCACGAATGGGGTGATTTCAATAGAGTTTGTGAGGTCTCAACAAAACTTAGCTGATCACTTGACGAAGGGATTGGCTAGAGACTTGGTTATAAAGTCTGGTAAAGGGATGGGTTTAAAAGTCCACTCTAGTCACTGAATGCTAGGACACCCAACTCCCTCCTGAGGAAACTTGGGAGCTGAGTTCAATGTGGAAAGCTGAACATTCAGGGGACTGAAGCACATGTTTTACATATCATCCCAAGGATGTGCTTGTACCTGCTGAAAGGAGGATGAAGTTATAAACTTCTTAATGGTTAATTTCTTTGAAAAAGTGCTTAAGCAGGAGCATGAACTAAAGAGGAACCACCTATGTAAATGTTGAGGTTTCGCCGCCTCAAGGAGCATGGACTTTTTCTCTTACAACATTTATGAATTGGATATGGACACATGGCTTGTATGGTGTCGGGAGCGTTTTAAGTGTTTGAAAACTTGGGTGTATGTTATCTTCAGGTGTTCAAAGTAGTTGAAGGGTTCAATTCTTAGAACACCCTGATTCTCGAATATTTGGAGTGATGTACTAAGATGGAAATTCAATCCTCAGGACATTTTCATTTATGCACTGGTTTTGTTAAAGTTGATTTTCATGCAAAAAGGAATTGTACTAAATTGGGGAGGATTGTTGGAAATTTAGTGCAATTATGGGAACGGGTAATACTTGTAAATGGGTTTGGAGGTACGGAGTGTACACCCATTAAGTCCCTTACCTCCCTGGACTCAATATAGTGGTTGTGATATCAGTAGGAAGCTGCTCCTGGTCAGGAAGTTGCTTCTGGTCAGGAAGTTGCTCCTGTTCAGGAAGCTGCTCCTGGTCAGGAAGCTGCTCCTGGTTAGGACGTTGCTCCTGGTGATGCACAAAGTCTTTGTAACCTCTTTGACCAGTTAATGAGGGTTGAATATTGACTTGATGACCAGATTTCTGGTCATGTAACCACTATGCTTTATGAAGGTTATTATGAGATTAATAGGCCGATTAATGCTCTTAATACCTTTGACTAGGAGTTACATTCCTTAAAGGAATAGGATCACTATAAATAGTGATCATATTTTGCATGATGAAAGACAGAAAACAAGAAACACAGAAACGCATAGAGTTCTTGATTTGTGCCTAAAACAAGAACTAACTCTTGGTTTTATCCCAAGGAGGTATTCGTGTTAACCCAGGCATAGGGTCGAATAATCTTCTTTGGAAAGTGATTACACGACTCCAAGAGATATCCGGTAACCATTCATTGGTACGTAGTTAGGCTATTGATTATCTTCACCCTGTTGGAACGAAGTAAACCCCAACAGAGTATATGTGATGATGAATTTGGATGTCAATGAACTTATTGTACATACGGTCAAACATACTGTTACAAGATAAAAAATTGCAGCTTTATAAAGCTATAATATAGTCCGTTTCGCGTTAACATTCCGTTCAACATTTCGCTATGATACGTTATCGGTTCTTAAGGACTTTAGATTATGACAATATGTTTTACGATGGGTCCTAACAAAGCCTTATTTGTCTGAGCTAATGTTTTTACATATGAAGACTATTCTTGTAGCGCAACACTTTTGAAGTTTTTTTACCCAGTATCCAATGTTGAAAATGTCTTACAGTAATTTTAATTAACGGTTCGGTACTCCGATTGAAAAGATAACATAGATATATAATGAGCCATAAACCCATAAGTAACAATGCCTATCATCAACATCTGAGTAAAATTAGGAAAAAAAACTAAATAATAATCGACTGAATTGTTTGTATCGACACCAAAAATAGTAAAAACTTTTGATCATAAGCCGCAAGTTTGGGGCTGAAACTATTGGTCACGTACATTTTCTATAGCTGATGGCTAGCCTTATGCATTATCCTCATAGACTTATGAGCAAATACTAATCCACATCCTAACGGAATCGTATATCCGACGATAATAGCATACTCATTATAAAAAATGCATAGAAAATTCTTTCCTCTTGAAGTAACCCGGTGCTCGCCCTGAAAAGTTTCCATCACAACGCTAGGAAGATGTAATGATCAGGATGGCAGGGGATATGCAATCATTTTTGGGTGATTGCAGCTTTAGCTCCATGCCTCCATGCCTACTACGCATATCGTATAGATGGAAAACAAATAGACCAGCTTGTGTAGAGAATCAGCCGCAATATCAAAACAGTTAAGACTATTAAATCGATGAAAAGATATATTGAAGATAATTGGTAAATTTTTAGTGTAACACCCATATATGGTCCTTACCCTTACCATTTCTGCATCTTTTTCAAAAGCATATTTGTCGTTATTACTTATCAACTTAAGCAATAACTCTTTACTTCGACTCAAGCGTGTTGTTTTAACAATAGGTAAGAACTATAAACAATTAAAACAACAATATCAATATACTTTTCAACGTATAGACTTTTATTAAAATCAAATAAAAAATCTATAACCCACTTTGTTTGCAGAATAACAAAGTGGTTGAATGACAATGGGTTGTGATCTCCTCTACTTAAACATCTAACCAAAGTTAAAGTTTAAGCTTCAATCTAAACGTTCATATGCATCTTGGCTATATGGTTTAGTTGGTATCGAGAAAGAAAGGTTTTCCAGAGTTTAAGCTCTTGTATTGGTTAACCTTTCCTCTCTCAATGTACACTCCTTTTATAGGCAGTGTAAACTAGAGTTTGCATTTTGCATGTTTCCATGCATGGATTTATCCAGTGGGTGGTTGATACCCATGCTGGATAAACAGTACAAAGTACATATTAAACTATTCTATAAAAAATAAAGGTTGTACTTATATCTAAGTATACAAGCAACCTACTTTGACTTAAAGTTATCTTTTGTGAGACCCCCAAAATCTGACAAGGAACACGTAGGCAACATGGGGGTACCACGTCATGGTATAAGAAATAATAAAATACTGTTGACACAAGTTGACGTAATAAAGACATATACATTACATCAAAAACATCAGAGTTTTTTTTATACAAAGGTCCCAGAGTTTTATAAGCGGATAAATCTATTATTTATACATGGTTTTGTAATATATAGTAACCAAAAATCCAAAATAAACTTATGTGAGCTTTTACTAAAATCAAACTTTAAAAATAACACAGAACTCTCCAAGCTGCGAAAATATCCTGCGGGCTCCCATCCTTAGCAAAATTAAGCATTAGTATTACCTGAGAAATAACATGTAAAAAGGTTAACATAAAGCTGAGTGAAATTCATAGGTTTAATAAGTAGTGATGTGGAATACAAACATAAATTTTATAAGAATAGCAACATGATATGATTTGGTACCGTCGTACAAAATCATTAAAGATTAATTACTGCAATAGCTCACGACACTGAAGCTTTAACATAACAGTTTTACCCCTAGTAAGTATCTAGTCAAAATACTTAGGTAGTCAAATGTAAGTGCGTCAAGGTGTAGAAAAGCTAAATCGGATCCGGTGGTCTAATGTGGTGGTAGATGGTGGTGGAAGCCATTGTTGGCTTAGAGAGAGAGAGAGAGAGAGGTTGAATGTGTGTGAAATATAAGAGAAAATGTATTAAATGAAATGTGACACAACCAACACCCCTCCTTGGAAGCTAAGGAGGGGTATATATAGTCACACACGACATGCTTAACAGTACAAGAACCTAGTCTAGTCTAAACGTGTGTGACTATGATAACTAATGGGAATTCTTAAATGTCGTCACATAAAGTGAGTTTCCAACAATCTTCCCCCATGGGACGACGTGTAGAATTCCTTACAATATTTTTTCCTAACAAGTACATAATGATAAGAACAAGAGCTTTCATGAAGCGTCCAATGCTGATGATGTCTTCTGAGGCCTTTGACTTCAAAACGACTCATCTTTAACTTGTAGTAGAAATACTGTAACGACACGAGCTAAGTAACCCATACACTTCTGGTTAAGGAGAAGCTTCTGAATTAGCTTCCCCCTAATTCATGCCACATAAACTTGATGTAGAAGCTTTTTAAATAGCTTCCCCCTAAATCGACAATCCTCGTAAGCAACTTCAAAGCTTTCAATAAAGCTTAGAATGATTAAGCGCACAGCGGAATCTAACAAGCAAATCCCATCATATAACATGATAATGTTGCTAAGAGAGATTGAAAGTTTGGGGTACACCAAGTAGATCAGCAACTTCTCTTCTCACGCTTGAATAATTCTTCTGAATTTTTCTTCCCCCCGAGAGTTCAAGTTATGCATACCAGAAAGAATCAAGACATTTCTTCCCCCACATGGTTGAAGAAAGTAAATCAATCCCCATTATGAAGCTCAAATACTGAAGTAGACACTTTATCCCATTCATGAAGTTGACATCATAACACCAGAGTCAATTAAGTCCCGGAAATGCACATATCTTCTTCCGGAGATGCACCAGAGTCAATTAAGTCCCGGGAGTGCATATAGGATAATGATGATGAATAATTGCAACAACCAAACAATTAATCATCGAATCAGTAGTGTACCGTAACGCCACGAGTTGAAACCCTGATTTTCTCTGCGGCTATGAAGTTCATTACGTGTACTCGTTGTGCGTTCAATGTGTCTTCTTCTTCCCCCTTGATGGTTTCAAAACTCGGAACCATCAATAAATTGTAAGCACATGAACCTGAAAATCTCGAGAGAATAATAAATAAGCTTAATTATATTCGGTGAGAATCAGCTGTTGATTGAAAATCTCTTCTCATAAACTCTCCATGGCCATCTGTACCAACCCACTTGAAGGCAATTTGAAGTGACTACTGATGGAATGAACCAGATACATCAAACCTGAAACTGAATAAGAATCCTTCGATCTTGTGACTTAAGCTTGCACTATTGTTGAATGAAGAACGGTGGATAAAATTTTAAGTGCCCAATGCATCACTAAAGATGTCTATAAGCACAACCCCTCTTGAAATTATCCACGTCGACTATGCGCGTGACACTGAGTACAACAAAGTAACCCCTTTGAGTGATAGTTATCCGAGTCATCAACCATCCACCCCGAACCCAGAAACCAGATAAACAAGTCATCATTCAGAGATTAAGCACGAGCAAGTTATCTGTTCAAGGATAAAATAAGTACACGCCTTCGAAGAAATTCGTCTCCGTCTTCAAGTAATTAATATCCGATCCAAAAAAAAATCTGTAGTCACTCAAAAATCGCCCATTTTTTCTTGGTCTCGTCTCAAATAAATTCTCGCCACATTTGTCGCGTCACTTTGTCACGTCACTTTATCACTTTGTCATGTCTTTTTGTCATTTTGTCTCGTCTTTTTTTCGAAAAAAAAAATTTTAAAAAATCCTTAGAACTAACCATTAACATATGTTACCATCTACGTAGCATTTGTGCAACATAAATTATAACAAATTTGGCATAAGGTTATAAAGATAATTTAGCCATAATAGAAATCACTATGCCATGCCACATGTAGTACCCACCAACGTCAAGTACCCTACACTTTGACAACATTTCACACTTTGACGATTTATGTATTCAGCCCATGATGAATGTTATGAAAAAAAAACAAAATGAGCCCAAAACAGCTTATACTCCGCCTGCTCCATATCTTCATACCCGGTTTACTCATTTGGTTATAAAACATGAGCAACCTAAAGATTAGGAGTACCCTAATGACCTAATCACTTAAGATACGCAGCCACTAACATAAACTCCGCCCCTTTTTTTTCTCATCCATCTCCTCCAATTCTCAATCAATCAGATAATACTCCAATCACACATCTCCATATTCATTCTTCTAAATTACTCATTCAATAATTAAACCCATGACTCACAAATCAACAAATACCTTAATCTAATCAACACTCGATTCATCGAGTCATCCCAAAAACAAGCTTCCATTTGAATTTGAACCACAATCAGATAATGAACGAAAAGGTATGAATCTGTTATAGATCGACCTTAGTTCATTCGTATCAGAATTGCAGCCACATGAAACGAGATAAATGGATTCAAGATCCACATAATGGGTCTCGGGTAGGTATGATAGATGATTGCATGTAGGTTTTTGTTTAAAAAATCGAAACAAAATAAGGATTATAACAAATTTGTTATTGATCTTTATTTAATTTAATGTAGAAAATCTAAATCGGATCCGGTGGTCTAATGTGGTGGTAGATGGTGGTGGAAGCCATTGTTGGCTTAGAGAGAGAGAGAGAGAGGTTGAATGTGTGTGAAATATAAGAGAAAATGTATTAAATGAAATGTGACACAACCAACACCCCTCCTTGGAAGCTAAGGAGGGGTATATATAGTCACACACGACATGCTTAACAGTACAAGAACCTAGTCTAGTCTAAACGTGTGTGACTATGATAACTAATGGGAATTCTTAAATGTCGTCACATAAAGTGAGTTTCCAACACATGGTAATCGCGACGGGGATTGTCAATCCCGATGGATCCATCCACAACATTCGCGCTTACAAAAATGTGAATTAACGGTTCATGATGTAGGGGCTTTTTGACTAAGGTACTAATGCAATAAGTAAATGTGTAATCTGGGGAAGCATACAGTTCTCGGATAACAAACTAAAAGTTTTAAATGATTGTATTCCACGCAAGTTATTCTCACCCCGCAATTTGTAACAAAGTATATAAGAAAAGGGGCTATGAACTCACCTTAAGCCGCAAGATCAAAAGATGCGATAGAAATCGACGGGAGAACCGAAAGTTTCTTAGGAACCACCAAGAAACGAATTATGCGTCTTAGGCATATGTGTAAAATGAAATGAATGCACATGATTATACTTGATTCATACAGATTAGGCATTATACATAGGATTTTCAAAAGTCAAAAAATCAAACTTCCCAAAAATAGTAAGTTCCCGACACTTTTAAAGACTCTGCTTTAATAGTTTTACTAATTTGGCCGAAAATTTATTCGACTTGCAAAAATCATAATTCTCAAACCGTAAATCGTTAAGACTACTTCTTTACATCCTAGAATCCTAAAAGAGTCTAATTTTCTGTAACAATTACCATAAAACCATAAATCTCAGTTAAATTGGACTTATAGTTTTTAATACTACAAGTCAGTCCTAAAGAAAACATGTGACTGATTTTTAAGGCTTACGGAAACGGGCGTAATTTGAAATCTACAAGTGATATCAAAGCAAACTCAGTGGGAGGTGATAGCCCACTGAGTATTCTACATGGATCAAGAGCTCTTTTTAAAAGATTGTAGAAAAATCTTGAGTTATTACCCGTTTATCAGCAGTGTGAAAAATCAGACCCGTTTTACCACAAAAATCATAATTAAATAACCGTAACACATCTTGTTGATCCCAAACTTAGATCGATTAAGATTTGTGTATACGAGATTAGATCAAGTAATACACGTAGAGAAACCTTTGCTTGTGAATAAAGTAACTAAGTGTTATGCGGAATTAACACTTAACCTAGAACACAAAGATGTTAAACAAACTTTCACTTGTATTAGAATAATCGAACTTGATTACAATGAAAGAGGTTTAATAGTCGAATACTTGTGAAAACTTATATTGAACATTAACCTAAAGATCTTCTTTTATAGATTAAGAAGTCTTGTACAATAAGCTACGAATCAACTATTCTAGGTAAAGATAATAATGAAAAATACAATGTCGAACTTATCTTTACCATATACAAATATAGAAACAAATAAACAAAAAGATTCGTATGAAGATATATTCCATCAGTGCTTGTCTTCAAGGCTGTCAGCGTTGACTTCTTCAAATGTCAACACTTGGCTGTCAGCGTCCAACTTCTTCTTATCAGCGCTTGAACTCTTCTTATCAGCGTCTAGTGAACTGACCCATAATTTATTCCCAACAATCCTCCCCTAAACTTGATATCTATTCCAATGATCAAGTTTCTGAATAAATACTTAAGGCTTAGGAGGAATCTTACAAAAACTTCTTATGTTGGTGATAAACATATCTAATCAAGTCTTTGGCCACGTCACTAGTGTAATCAATCTCCAAGGGTGTTTCCTTCATCTTCTCCAGTACTTCTTTGGACAAGTAATAATCAGCATCCACAAGAAGATATTCTGAGAACTTGGTAGAACTCAAATGAAACACACCACAAGTAGAATAAAGCCTCCAATGAAGATCACTGAGGTCATCTTCAAGATCCTTCCATATGGCAGGATCTGCTTCCCTTGGACCACACAAAGTCAAAAATGTGTGCCACAGTCTTATTCCTGTTGCTGAAGTAGGTGCTTCAGCCTTGTACTTGGCCTCTATCAACTTCCATAGATGAACCAAGTCCTCTCTGTCTATGCTTGCAAAGATAGAAATAATCGAAGTGAAAATGTGTACCTCCTTCCCAAATCTGCCAATCTTCCAAAATCCACACTCATCTTCATCAAAACTTATGATTGGATTTCTGGCATCTAGAGATACTACATTAACCAAATCTGAAGCTTCCAATGGAGAAAGCTTGAGATGCTTCCTTATGACAGTTTCACTTGGATCATACATATCCATATCTTTGGGAAATTGGAGAGGATCTCCTTTCTTCACTGGTCTTTGAGCAATCCTCATCTCCTTTGCAATCTGCATTTCCTTAGCAAGCTCCTGTTTCCTTTCTTCTGAAAGAAACTGTAAGACATTATTTTCTTGCACATGCCTCTAAATAGGATGTGCCCTATACTCTAGCTCCTCAAAAGATAAAGCCAGCAACTTCTTGTATGTCCATCCAGGTTGATGGCATCTAAGCAACTTGTAATACAATGGCCTGCTATCTCTTCTAAGCCAAGTCTTGACCTCTTGTGCATTATACTTCAAAATCACCTTTATATCATCTTGTACCCTGAGAAGAATTTCCAACCCCCAAATTTGATCTGATAAGGTCATCCCTGGGTTGTCAAATACCTTATCTTCCCAAGCATGGTACATTCTGGTGATTTCTGGAAGGTCAAAATCAACCTGCATCTTCAAATCTCTCAACCTTTCTTTTGCCAACTCATCCCCATATTCAAGTCTTTCTGGATCTTCAATGATTTGAACACTTGAATCTGAGCTAGCTCCTTCTCTTTCATCGTCACTCTCTTCCTCACTCTCAGAAGTGGCAACAAATGGTGATGTCCCACTTCTCTTCAAATCTTGCTCCAAAAGTTGTTCAGCCAATTGTTTATCAAATGCAATTTGGGCTGCATCCTTCTTTGGAACCTCTTCTTCAACCAAAATTCCTTTACCCTTGTCTTTTGGATCAATGATAGGTAAAGTAGATGAAGATACCTGTGTAGACACATCTTTGATGATTGTTGATGACTGGAATACATCAACACCACCTGCAGGTTTGTCAGCGTTCAAGTTACCTGTGTCAGCGCCCCGTTTACTCTTGTCAGCGCTGGATGTGTCAGCGTCCAAACTTTTGTCAACGCCAAGATTACTTGTGACAGCGCCCTGTGTAAAATATTCCATCACTGTTGTAAATGACCCATCCAAATTCAAAGGGGTTACCTTGGATGTATCAATGACAGGGTGCTTCTTCAAGTTGGTGAGTGCTTCAGCAACATTTAAAGATTCACTAAATTGTGAACTCTTCTCACTGGCTGTATGAATCAGCTCATCCTCTTCATCCTCCCCTTTGGAAGATTCCTCTATTCTACTCCTGCTACTAGGATTCTCCAAAACATTTACCCGCTCCCTCAATGCTTGGAGTTCACGGCCCTGATTATTGACAATTTGTACAAGGCTGACATTTTGCTTTTGCAAGCTAATGACAGCAGCCGTCAATTCATTCAATGTCATAGGTTCCAATCTGCCCTCAGCTAGAATGGGGATTTGACCTCCCAAAATAGAATCATAGGGCATGGATGAGGTCTTAATGATGTTGGGATTGTCTTGACCAGCATCTAAGCCTGTGCCAATAGCCCCAGCCTCATCCATGTCACCAGCCACACTTGTGGAGGTGGTTCTCTCTGCAACATGGCTAGGACCACTAGAGGAGAACACTCCAGCAGTCCGTTGGCGTTTAGTCAACCTAGATTGAAAGGGGGTGGAAGATGATGTAGATTGTGTGGGTGTGGGTTGGTTAAGGGGTGTTTGGGATTGTTCAGGGATGTGATCAGCGTTGGGATTGGCTGTGTCAGCGCCAACATATTGAGTGTCAGCGTTGACATTGGCTTGGTCAATGTCCATGTGTTCAGGTGAAGGTAATGGTTCAAGGACAGGCTCAAGTTGAGGTTCAGGATCTGGTTGTGGTTGGGCAGTCTGAATTACTTCAAGCATGGCTTGGGTGAGAGGTATAGGTCTGTTTGTTGAGATCATTTTGTCAAAAATGGTTTTCTTTTGCTTAGGGATCTCATAAAAATGGTCATGATCCCTAAGACAATATTCTTGTAAATCAAACACCATTTGAAAAAATCTTGGGTAAGCCAAAGTCATTTTACTTCCCTTATTTTTACACATCCCTTCAAAAATCATTTTTGAAAAATTATACCTAAGCCCACGTGACATACAAACCAAAGCACTTGCAATGGACCTGTTTATTTCATTAAAAGCAGTACATTTTGGACTTAAGCATTGAAGAAGGACATGTATCAAATATTTCCAATCTGAGGGAAATTCCTGCTTATGATATTTATTTAAAGTTTTATCAGCAGGAATAGGATAACCCAATTCCCTAAGACCTTGTTCTATTGTTGCAGTGGCAAGGGTAGTCACACCATCAGCGTCATTAAGACGCAAAGCTTGGCGAACCAAAGCTTCAGTGACCACCCATGTTCTTCCATGAACAGTAGATGTTAATGTGGTCACATTATTAGTTGTTGTGGAACTAACAGTGTTCCAAAACTGTCTAATATGAGCGACAGGGACAAGTGGTTCATGAGAAAGTGCATACCTTATGGAGGATGCATTTAAATAGGCCACCATTTGTGAATACTGAGGGAACAAATCATTATCAGCGTCCAAGTAAGCTACCATATTATGTTGGCTCTTGAACTCCAATGTCAGATTGTTTGAGTTGAACTTTGGTGCCATGTTGAAAGCTGTTTAGGTTATGTGATATGGGAAAAATCTAGGAGAAAGATGTTAGACAAGAAAATATGAATACCCAGAATGAAAAGTTAGCCAAATTTATAGGAGAGATGCACGATTATGATTGGTCAAAAATGAGGCAGTTATATTCAAAGAGTAATGATGAAAATATTGAATCAAATATAACTTATCTCATGCATTAATTAAAAGTAACAACTCCCCAAAAATTACGGCCAAAGATTAGTCAAAAATAACAACTGGGTAGGGCCCACTAGGTGTCAACGGTCAAAAATAACCCATCAACGCCCAACGGCTATATTTTCTTGTCAGCGTTTGCCTAAAGCCTTGTCAGCGTCACGATTGGTCTTAACAGCGTTTGGAGAAAAACTTGTCAGCGCCTAAAAATAAAAATATTTAAAAAGAAAAAGACCTTAACAAAGTAATTTATCCTAAGGGAAATATCTTGCAAGTTGATAATAATTACTGGGCGGCAAGCACTGTCCACTGATGCACACTTGCTTAAGCAAGATAGACACAAATGTCCTCAAGTGTCCCTTGCTAACCAAAATACTTACCAACAAAGTTATTTCATAAAATCCTTTGTAACTCCCAGGTAAACCCATAACAAAAATATTCCCAAGGCTCCCAACAGACCACAACCAATTCTAGGCCAAAAAAAAATGTCTTGGCAGCATGCATAGTTTGTCAACTTTGCATGCTACAGTGCCTCATGGTTTAGTAAAACTAACCCATACTCACCTGTGGACACAATCTAGAATTGTGATAAGAGTATTATAAGAATACCCAAGAGTCCTAAAGGTTCCTTAAACCTCCCCGTAAACTATGATACATGAGTTTCTCAAAATATATATGAACATTAAAAATTTATGTCAAGATAGGAATATAAATATTCCAACCATCATCCATAAACAAAAACATGTCCAAATAGCTCTTCAAAGATCCATAAGCAACTCTGTATCCAATGGCATAAAGCTAACACCACCTACACATTTAGATTGAAAACCACAAAACTAACATTGTTGCTGACAGCGCCCCGCCAACACTCATCAGCGTTGAAGGAACTCTTGTCAGCGTTAGACAATAATATCTCTAACAACGGCAAAATAACACTTGTCAGCGTTAAATTTACCTTTGTCGGTGTTAGAAAAATAAAGTGGAAAAATCTAAATCATCACAAAGACCAATAACAATGCATTATCCTGTACATACTTTTACAAAAAGAGTTCCAAAACACATATTAAGTGAGATTAACCATTCCAATATTTGTTACCAAATATTGAAATCTTCCAGTATCAAAAGGTTTAGTTAATAAATCAGCCACATTATCTTCTGTGTCTACCCTATCTGGTTGTATTAAACCTTTCTCAAAGCAATCTCTTATAAAATGATGCCTAATTTCTATGTGTTTGGTTTTAGAATGATGTACAGGATTTTTAATAATGCATAAAGTACTGTTATTGTCTACAAAAATCTTGGCTTAACACCAAGCATTCAGTATCAGTAGAAAGAACTTTATTCTTGTTATCACACACCAGTGATACACTAAAAAGATTATAGTCGAGTTCTTTTACCAGAAATACGTTTTCAAAACGTAAGTTGTTGGTGAGAAGAGTTCCTTTGCCTGTGATAGTTCCATATCCGCCCCCAAAGAGAACCTTATCACCATCTTCAATGGGAGTGAAGTTACTCAAGTAATCTTCTTTCCCAGTCATGTGCCTAGAGCATCCACTGTCCCAATATCCATAGTCATTTACCTGTTTTTGAATGCCCTGCACATAAGAAAACAAATTAGTTTTCTTTGGGAACCCAAGCCTTTGAAGACTTGGATTCATCTGGTTGTTCAACAAGAACAGACTTGGTTCTCATAACAACCCCATTTTCATCCCTTTTAGGATGGAATGCCCAGTTAACCCCAATTGGTCTTGACATGACCTTTAAAATATAATGAAACCTGTTGCATGTCATAGAAAGACCAGTAGAATTAGGGTTTTGGTCTTGTTTTGGTCTCCATGTTAAGCTAGTAGAAGCTTTAGACCCCTTTCCCTGTGGTTGCAAATACCTAGGTTTGGCAGTGTGTCTGTCAGCGCTAAAATTGTTCTTGTCAGCGCCCCGATTTCCTTTATCAGCGTTGAACCTAGGGTTTGCTACAGGAACCCATTGCCTATTGGACCAAGTGTTTGTCTTTTGGAATGGTCTTAGGCCATGTGTGTTAGACCCTCTAGTAAAGAATGGGGCTGGTCTAACAACTTGTGAACTTTTGTTCACAAAGGTTTTGTGTCTGACAGTGTTTGACCTATGTTGACTTTTGTCAGCACTGAAATGGTTCCTATCAGCGTTGACATTGGAAGCGTTGACACATTTGTATGCCAAATGTGAAAAGCTACCACAAGTGTAACAAGCTTTTCTAGACATAGTTTTAGGTCTAGAAGCAAAGAAGCCTGTTCCATGGTTACTAACTTGGCTTTTTGGTGACCTAGTATTCCTATACATCTCTGCATACTTAACACTAGGTTTTCTAACAGTGTGTGAGCCAAGGTCAACAGCTTTGCCAGTGGTTGGGTGTGTGATTTTAATAGGTGTAGGATCATGGCTCGTGATTGGTGTGGGCTCATTTGGACTTTCACACAACAAACCTCCCTTAACAAACAAAGTATGGTTAGCTTTCTTCCATTCCTCTAGGTCAGTCAGTTTTTGTTTATACTCTTCAACTGGGGAAGCAACTCTTGGTGGAGGAATAAATTCCTTCTCTTGGAGTTCTGGCAAGCCAGTCCAAGATAAGTCCTTTGATTGGACACCATAGAAGTCCCCAGCTGGTGGTGGAACACCAATATAATCCTTCATCCCAATCCCACTCATGTCCTTGGAGTCTCTTTGCTTACTAACACACTCTCCTAGGGTTTGTGTGGCCTTATCAAATCTCTGGATTTTAAGACTCACATTGTCTTTATTTTTGTTAGCCTCATCTAACTTAGCTATCAAATCAAGATTAACCCTGTTTGTGATATCTTGAATATCTTTACTTTGATGTAACTCATGTTTTAAGATATTTATTTTATCCTTTAAATCAAACTCCATTTTCTTATACTCAGCTACTGTCCTTTCTGTTTGGGTGAGAGCAATTTGATAATTAGATACTTTGCATCTTTCAGAACTTGCATCATCTAATAATTTTACTATCTCCTTATTTAGTTTTTCAGTATTTAAACGACAACCCTTAGAACAGAAAGCATCATCATATACCTCATTATCTGATGAAGAGGAGGAGTGTGCCATGAGAGCATATTCAACATGCTCTTCTTTAACTTCAGCAACCAATGCTTTGTCCTCTTCCTCATCCTTAGCCAAAAAGTTCCAGCTCCAGTCCCATCCTCCAACACCATCAATTTGTTGAACAACTACCATGGCCTTGGAATCTTGGCTCTTAACCATTTGGCTTGAGGGCTTACCAGCATCAGATCTTCTTGGAGATCTACATTCCCTCATAAAGTGCCCCATACGATGACAATTGTAGCACTCAACTTTGGATTTGTCAAATCCAGCAACATCCTTAGCATCAAAGGTCATCTTCTTCTTGAACCTTCTATTAAACCTGTTTGCTCTTAAACTCACAAGAGCCATAGTCCACTTGATATCCATCTCTTCCAATTGCTCATCACTTATTTGCTCAAGATCCTCATAAGTAATTCTTGAATCACTGGGCAAAGAGGCAATGAAAGCACACACAGTATCTAGATCTAAACCAGCAGGTTTAGTTCCATCAGCGCCAAAGTTGTGAGTGTCAACGCTTGAGTGTGAGGCGTTGACAGGATATGATCCAGCGCTGACAGAATGTGATCCAACGCTGATAGGAAGTGATCCAGCGTTGACACATGTAGATCCAGTGACTGAATGTCCATAGGAATTCATGGAGTCAAATTGACCTTCACTTTGTGAGAAGAAGGCCATGTTACTACTGGAAGGTTTATTATCACTCTCCAAAAGCCATTCATTCTCCAACAGTCTTAGTTTGTTGAAGATGTCATCAAACCTAGAGGTTTTGTGGGTGTTATTGACAAGAATGGATCTTGCCTCAATCTTCCATACCTCACCAAGGCTTTTGAGAAAAGTAGCATTCAAGTCAAGATCATCAATTTGTGTTCCCAAGAAAGAAAGTTGACTTGTAATGTCAATTAGTCTACTTCTCACACTGCTAAGATTCTCATTAGGTTGAGATTTAAAGACAGCATACTCATGCATGAGTTGCTTCTTCTTTTCTTCTTTAGTGTCAGCATTGCCACCATGTGCTACTTCAAGAGCTTCCCAAAGCTCTTTTGCAGACTCAAAGCGTTTGTACTTGTGCTGATTCTCATGACCCAAGGCGTGTTTCATGATGTTCAAAATTTTCATGTCCACCCTTTTCTTGGCTATATCTTCAGCAGATACAGCTCTTCCATCTTCAGGCCTTTCCTTCTTATCAGCTTCAGGACAATTAGGAACAGCTACCCTTGCGGCAATAGCATTAGCAATCTTTTGAGCTTTGTTGAATGTGTTCCCATATTCAACAATCTCCCAAAGAGTGTAGTCATGGATGGCTACATATTGCTCAAAATTGGACTTCCAAAGCTCGAAGTTCCTGGCATCAAACATGGGAATTTTGATACTAGGGTTTGTGGTGTTGCTTTGTAGCAAAACAGGAGCAGGAGGTTGTTCTGAGCCAGACATGATGTTTTTAGGGTTTTGAGAAATTTAGGGTTTCGTTGTTTAGGGTTTTTTTTTGGTGTTTTAGGGTTCTTGCGTTACTTAAAGATCAAAAGTTTCTCAACAAGCTCTGATACCACTTGTTGATCCCAAACTTAGATCGATTAAGCTTTGTGTATACGAGATTAGATCAAGTAATACACGTAGAGAAACCTTTGCTTGTGAATAAAGTAACTAAGTGTTATGCGGAATTAACACTTAACCTAGAACACAAAGATGTTAAACAAACTTTCATTTGTATTAGAATAATCGAACTTGATTACAATGAAAGAGGTTTAACAGTCGAATACTTGTGAAAACTTATATTGAACATTAACCTAAAGATCTTCTTTTATAGATTAAGAAGTCTTGTACAATAAGCTACGAATCAACTATTCTAGGTAAAGATAATAATGAAACATACAATGTCGAACTTATCTTTACCATATACAAATATAGAAACAAATAAACAAAAAGATTCGTATGAAGATATATTCCATCAGTGCTTGTCTTCAAGGCTGTCAGCGTTGACTTCTTCAAATGTCAACACTTGGCTGTCAGCGTCCAACTTCTTCTTATCAGCGCTTGAACTCTTCTTATCAGCGTCTAGTGAACTGACCCATAATTTATTCCCAACACATCTCACAATGAGCTTTCTTGATACAACAAGCTAAGAACTGTATCTATGTCCATATATTTTTAACTAACTGTATAAACCCATTTAACATTTTCAAAATCAACCAAACATCACAGACCTTCAAAATTTATACCAAAATATAATCAGTCCACTAATGTTGATGTATCTCACAATCTATAAACCCTACAGTATTCAATCCAATTGGAGAAGTTAGATATGAGAGTCCTCTACAAGTTATAGTTTTACATATTTGGGTGTTTATGTACAAAATTTTTGAGTTATTGGCCATATACAGCAGGTGTGCAAAATCTGCGCACCTTCACCATTTAAATCATAACTAAATCATCGGACCTCGTCTTGGATTGAACGAGCCGGCAAAACGAACCCAAGACCTGGAGCTATCTCATCCTATTTTTCTTTTAAATAGGAATCTCACGAAACATTTTTAAAACAGCCAAACAACACAGGCCTATCAAAATCAGCAATCCAATCTATCCAAACACTAGTTTTAACCCATTTCAAATTCACCCAATCTCATACAATGCCATAATTAATCGAATCAAAGTATAAACATGCATATATGTGTACAAATATAGAGGATTAATCAAAACCCATGAATGATTATATAAAGAAAATAAAAAAAATCAAGAAATCAATAATTTCTTACAATGGATTACGAAGGATTAAGAACCACAATAGACATGAACAAGAGATTGAAACCTCCACATCCAATTAGATTATCAATCCAAGAGTATTATGAATCCGAACATCTTATTACTTCAGCCCCAAATGACCACAAATGTTGATATGAAGCTTGTTTTGATAGAAATGAATCCAAGATATTTGATAGAAACAAAAGACCTCCATTTTAGCTCAAGAATTTAGTCAAAGCAAAAAAAATAATAAAATGTGTTGTTTGTGTTGTTGAAGACTCTCAATAGAGAAAAAAAATGGGGAACAAGTGGTTTTTTTTTAACCTGATATAAACTAACAAGTGAAATAAGAGTTGGTGATTTATATGTCCAAATTAGATTTTTACATACAACTTATAATTTGCACTGTACACGTGTAAGAGAAATTTGAGACATAGGATGAAACATGTGTTTATTTGGTGTGAGGTAAAATAAAAGTAAATTTTGTTTTAAAATTTACAAAAGCGGATATTATTAAAGCCCGATATTTTAAAATTTACGCGCTTTGAAAGATACGCGTAAAATACGAAAATAAACTCTCAATATAAAATAAAAACATCGATAATCGGATCACGTTGATTTTGATAAATAATGGGATTTATAATATAATAAGGGTTAACGCGTCGAATAAACGAATGATACCTAAAAGTTTAACGTAAAACTAAAAGAATGCTCGTAAAACGCGAAACTAAAACGACGACAATAAAAAAAATATTTCTATGTCATAACGATGATATTTATGGAAACATAATTATTCTGGCTTCTTAGAGTCGAAATAGCCATCGATAACGGTTCCATCGAATCGGGTAAACTTTTTATAAAACACGTGCGAGTGCTTTTAAATCAAAACTTTTTATTTAAATAAATATAGACAAATAAAATATAATTTTAATAATTCCAAATAAATTATTTTAAATTGTTAGAAAAATAATTAAAATACAATTTAATTTAAAATTCTTGAATTCTCAGGATTTACGCATGCAAAAGTAAAAGAAACAGGTTAATTAATACACGAGCTTTTGACACCTCGTATAAAAATTAATGTTCGTTGTTGTGGTCTAATCGAATTGATCTAGGTTCTCTATGTGACTCTATTGTTCTTTGGTGAAACAAATGTTTGTCGTTGTAGTATAATTAAAATATGCAAAGACTAAAAAGTAAATGTTGTTAAAGTAAATTTGCGTTAAAATAAATCTAAGTCTAATTAAAATTGAATGGAGCAATATTTAAAAACTTTGAAAAGTAAAATAACTAAATGACGGGAATTTAAAAACGTGACGAGAATTAAAATTGACAAAAGTATTAAAATGAGAATGTAAAAATTAAACAAGGCAAAACATACAAATTAACCCACCATCGTAATACATTCCGATCAGACTCACCATCGGAATGTACACAAACCTCACAATCGGAATATTGATCGGAACCTTAGATCGGAATACCCTATCACTTATTTAGATCGGAATGTCCAAACAACCCCTTTGATCAGAATGTCGCCTATCGGAATGTGGTCCAGATCGCAATGCAGTTCAGATCGGAATCCTCCAGATCGCAATGATGCTAAGAAAAATTGGGCAGCAATTCGACTAAGTAAACCTCAAGAGCCGTCGGAATGTGCGATCGCAATCCCAAATCGGAATGAGGGTGATGTTACTCCTATCGCAATCCCGGATCGGAATGCAAAACCCTTGTCCCAACACTGTCACTATCGGAATGTGGAGAATGCCCCCGTCGCAATGTGTGGAGAACCCTTACTTTCCGATGGATACAAATTCGTAATAAGCACAAGAACTAAATAAGCTATAACTAATAAGCAGTAACGAAGAACTAGAATGAAATGAAAACAAGGCGAGACAAAAAGCTAAAAAGTTAAAATCTTTCAAAATTAAAAAGACGAAACTTAATGAAAATAACTTGATAAGTAAAACTTTTAAGAAAACTTTGAAATCAATTAAGCCAAATACCAAATAAGCACATAAGATTGTCAAACTTATGGCTATTTCGTATGAAGACTTAAAAGTAAAAAGAAAAGACAAGACTTTTAATCAAATAAGTAAATGGATTAAGCAAAACTTTGCTTAATCCGAAATTTAAACCGAAACAAAAATGAGAAGAGAAGAATGAGATTGACAAAAGTAAACTTAATCAAAGATAAATGAAGATTAAAGCAAGAAAATTAAAGGACACTTACTTGGAATTAAAAGATAATTAAGGTGCAAAACATGTATTTAAATGACATGAAAAGTAAATGACAAGATAAGAAAATGGTGGAAGACTAATTGTCACCTTAGCCAACAAAACTTAATGAAATGAAATGAGAGGTATATATAGGAGATTAGGAGGGTGGTTAGAGGAAGCTTCCTCCCCTCCTTCCTTTCTTCTTAATTGCGCCATTAAGTCCTTCCTTCTTAATCTCTTTGTTAATCTTGGACTTTGATGACTTTTGGCTCGGGATTTCTTTGGACTCGTCTTTTAATTCTTCGATAAATAAGACTCGAGTTCTTCGGCTTTTGGTAAACTTCCGTCTTTTGACTTTTCCTTCGATAAATCTTCAGAATTGGTCTTGGACTTCCGTTCTTTTTGCACTCTCGACTTCTCGACTTCATCTTTCATCTTTTTCTTCAATAAAAGCCCGTAGATGCCGTGTTTTCTCCACTTTTCACAATTTCGTCCTAAATCACAACAAAAACACAAACCACGCATAATTCCGACATAAAAGACATAAAATACACGTTTTGACTCGGTTATTATTGTAATTAAGTGGTAGAAAAGATGGGTGTTTTCACACCTATCAAATCCCCTACACTAGACCATTGCCATGTCCTCATGCAATGCATTAGTTACAAAGTAAACTTTCATTTTTCATCATAATCAATCCACGTTGGCCTTTATTAACGAGCTAGAAAATTATAAACATACAAAGTAAAGAAATCAAAAGCATACCTTGGGTTTTGAAAATGTCATGAATAATCATCATCCTCAAGTTTTCACTTTCTCCAAACCAAGCTTAGAAACGAGATCATTGTTATTATAAGTTAGTAAACTAACACGAACTCATGTGGGCCAATTATTCACTTAGACTCCCTTATTCCTATGGGTATCTCTTATATTTTATTTTTGTCTTGAATGATCACGAGGATGCATTGTTTGACTTATTTTGATAGTTATTTAGTCCGAAAATAAAGTGAACGATTTAATCAATAGTTAGCTAAAGGACAAAATCTTTTAAAACTGCTTCTCGGGACCTCATAAAGTTCATATCTTGGCATAACTCGCTTCGCGATTTGAGACCTTTCTCGGACCGATATTTGGCAGCGACATCATACTTCAAACCTTGAGAGACGTTCATGAAATTATGGTCTTCTCTTCATAATGGAATTTCTTCACTTGAAGTTTTGAGAGATTCATACTTGGACCACGACTTCTTCATTTTTCTCCAATCTTTATTTTGGACTTTGATATACAACGATCCGCCTCCTTTTATGACTTGGATCTATTTATCCTCATACCTTGCTAGGGTCTTTTCGGATACACTTCTCCATGACTTTTGGGGAGTATTTGCTTTTCGTCGTGTGTCTCGATCCTTCATATTGATTTTCGACAAATGATTCTTCACATCACTTTGGATCTTTAGCAACAAAATATAGCCCTCATGCCTTGTTAGGACCTTTTCGGACTCGCCAATCTTCGCATCCCGCTTCAATAAGTTATGCCTTGGCTATGAACTCTAATCCATACCGAGCAACTTTTAAACGATCTTGGGCTAGAAGCTAAGTAACTTTTCAAATCGTACAACCTTATTTATTACAGATAAATTTATTAACAGGCGATGGGAGAATAGGCTTATAATTAACTCACATAAATTCACGAAAGAATACCGAACTTATAATTGACTCTATCATCTCTCGTTCTCCACAGTTTAAAATCTCAAGTAATGAGACTCGTGGATGCTTAGCCTATTAAATCAAAGTTTTGGGTTTTCGAGTCGCCTATAGGATCTTGCAAATTCTTAGACTCTTTCAAGTTTAGAAATCGCATTTTAAAGTTCCCTTGATAAACGAATCTCTGAGATCAATTATAGGAACTTGCGAAAAGTTCTTGTTCTTAACCCGTGAGAGTTAAGACTTTCGCGTTTTATAGCTCCCTATATAAAAGCCTAGCAAAACTTGACTTAAACACGTTAAGGATACTAGCTAGAGTAACTTAAATAAGTAAACTCGGGTTGAGTCAAAAGATTCACAACGTTTAAAAATTAAAACCACTTTATTAAGATTTATTCTAGCAAAGAAAGAAAAATAACTATACAAAGGAAAAACTAATAGGCCAAAATAGATCAAAAATTTTGAAAAGTGTCGAAAAATTGATTTTCCGGTTAAAATGAGGACAAATACAAGGAAAAGACCACTTAACTTCGATAGAAGTCCCCCCTACACTTAATATAAACATTGTCCTCAATGTTTAAGCATGTGGGAGTAAACTCCCCTACACTTAGGACATTGTGCACTTTGTTTAAATCTTGCTAAGGAAAAGACAACTAGAGAGATTCCTATTTTAATATTGGAAAATATAAAATAGTGAATCGAAAAGAGTTTAGGATAGAACCGGGAAAATGGACCACGGAATCACGGGTCGTCAAGAATTATCAAGAGTGGATCATTGAGCGCTTGAATCCCTGATTAAGAGAGGAGAGGAAATAGAAAACTAACGGGTCTCCCCCCTACACTTATGATAAAGAAAGCGAAAAGATAGATACATGGGTTGCCTCCCAAGAAGCACTTGGTTTTTGTTAACCAAGTCGTGACCCTGACTCGACCTTGATCATCAACGAAAGAAGCATGAAACATATCCACCAGGATCAAAGACATAGTTTTCGTCCATCAAATAGCAGAGGCTTAAGGCGAACAAGGCAAGCCAAAGAAGAGTAGGCAAGGTTCCCTTAAGCAGCGATGGAGCACGGTGGAAGCAAGGGTGAAGTGGTGCAAGCAGATTTCCAATAATTCCAAAGATTTTTCCTTTTATTTCATTAGGTGGATACTGAGATGGCTCAAGAATATCGATACCAGGGTCGAACACCGTTTCCTTTAGGGGAAAATAGCACTCAGGCTCAGCAGAGTGTGAAGAAGATCTGCGAAGAAGCACAACCTCGTCCTCAGAAGGGGGACAAAGAGGTGTTAACTCATACGTGCTGCGGATATCGGTGTCGACCGGTTTCTTCTCCTTAGAAAGAATGTGCTTCAAATCCAAAGTAGGATCAAGACGATAATCTTCAAAATCATAAGGAGGAGCATCACTCTCATGAGGGAAGTAAGTGTTGAGAAACGTAGAGAAATCTTCCTCAAATGAGTAATCATCCAAAGTAGGATCGAGTGATGGCGGAGGATCTTCAGCATGTGAAGAATCGCTCGAAAGAGTATCAGCCTCATCAAAATCATCATATGTGGGCAGCTCGGGATACTCAGAAGTAATGTCATCATAATCATCTGAATCTGAGCTAGAATCATCATCATCATAAGCATCAAAGATCGGTGGAGAATCATAAATGGGAGAAGCGTCCAAATTGGATAGAGAATAATCCACATCATCATTAAAAAGTGGATTATCAATGCAAGAATCGAATAGAGGATTGTCGTAGACGACAAAGTCATCAAGCACATTAATCATATTCACGGATTCTCGTCCAAAAGATTTGCCTGTAAGATTCCCCATTTTAAAAATTTGTGAATCATCCCCGACTCTTAAGATTAACTCACCTTCGGCCACATCCACTAAAGCTCGTCCGATTCTCAAGAATGGCCGACCAAGTATTAAAGGAATACGAGGGTCCATTTCATAATCAACAACGACAAAGTTGACCGGGAAAGTAAATGTGCCAACTTTAATGAACACGTCTTTGGCTATACCAACGGGGTAAGCGAGAGTGCGATTAGCAAGCTCAAGAGTCATCTTTGTTGGAGTAAGGTCGGGCAATGATAGTGTTTTCCAAACACTCAAAGGCATCAAATTAATACTGGCCCCGAGATCAGCAAGGGCAGTAAATTCTTCGGTTTTGTTGAACACGCAAGGCAACACAAAACGACCGGGATCTCCAAGCTTTTCCAGAAGTTCTTTGAGAATAACTGCAGAGCAGTTTTCATTTAATCGTGTGTTGGCGAGTTCAATCAGTTTCTCCTTCTTGTTAAGCAATTCCTTAAATGCTTTAACAAATTTGGGCATGTGGACAAGTGCTTCAAGAAAGCTATTGTTGAAGTTCATTTGAGAGATCATCTTCACATAGCGTGTCACTTCGGAGTCCTCCTTGGTTAGCAGTTTGGTCTTGCCTAAACATGAAGGATAAGGGATATTGGGTTTGGGTGGTGAAGGTGTAGGTGTAGCAGGTAAAGGTTGAGATGTTGAAGGGTCCTTCCTAGGTACATCGTCATGACGAGGCGGAGACGGTAATGGTGCACTAATACTAGGTGTAGGAGGAGTAGGGATACATGGTGGTAGAGGAGGTGTAGATGATGGGGGTGGGATTGGTGGATCGACAATGGTAATTCCACTACGAGTAGTAATAGCACTCACATTTGCTCGCGGATTGGTGACGGTGTTTGAAGGTAGAGAACTCGAAGAAGAAGGTTGAGCTGCGGGTAAGAAACTAGCAAGCATATTCTTCAAATCATTGGTTTGATTGATGAAGGAGGATTGAATGTTATCTCGAAGCTCGGATCTAATCTCATTTCCTTGCTTTGTGATATCTCCTTTCAGATTGATAATTTGACTCTATAGATTCTTGATTTGCTCACCGTGGGTTCTCATTATGGCTTCAACATCCGGATTACTGGGTGGGGTTTGTTGGGCGGGTGGGTGATAAGGATTAGAAGCTCTTGGTGGGATTTGGTTGCTCCTATTGTAGTTGTTGGCGGGGTTTTGGTTTTGAGGAGAAAAACCGGGTGAAAGGTAGTTGTTGGACCGGTAACTCAGCAGATTTCTATCCCCTTGTGGTCGAGCTTGGTAATTTTCCGGTGAATAATTACCATAAGCTGCATACACATTTTCCGGATTTCCTTGAGTCGAAGGACAATCGGTGTATGAGTGAGGACCGCCGCATGTTTCACAAGGATTGGCAACCGCTTTAACTTGTTGTTGTTGTTGGTTTGAAGCGAGAAGCGTGATACTTTTGCTCATTTCAGTCATCATGCGGGTAAGTTCGGTCATATCAGGGTTTGCTGAAGTGGAAGAAACATTGACTCTCGGGTTGTTCCTTGAAGAAGCAGAGGAATCCCAGTTTTTGTGGTGAGTAGTCATGTTCTCAATAAGCTCTCTACACTCCTCGGGTCTCCTTTTCATGAATGTGCCACCGGCGGCTGCATTGATCGTATCACGATCTCGAAAAGTCAATCCGTTGTAGAAAGTATCAATTAAGGTGACGGGAAGCATGTTGTGTTTTGGAAAACGATCAATCAAGACATTATATCTTTCCCAAGCATCAAAAAGAGATTCATCAGGGTCTTGCATGAAACCGCTGATTTGATTGCGAAGGCTCGTGACCATGGATGGTGGAAAGTAGCGCGACAAAAAGCGTTGAGTCATGTCATCCCAAGTATGAATAGAATTCTTTGGAAGACGATCAAACCATTTCTCGGCATGATGTGATCAAGTATGTGGGAAGAGTTGTAGGCGAAGAACATCCATTGTGGCACCAGGCAACTTCATGCTTTGGGTGATTGTAATGAACTTGTCAAGGTGTTTGTTGGCATCATCATCAGGCAATCCATGGAATGGGTTAGTTTGCACTTGCTGAATCATGTGGTGCTTCAACGAAAACTCCGGAGCCGTGATTTGCATCGGCGCAATCGGTCCTCCTCGTCCAAACATGGTAGGTTGACAAAGCTCCTCCATTGTCCGAAGATCGGGCTGTGGAAGAACATTGTTGTTATTGTTGAGGTGCGGTGGATTATTGTTGTTAACACCTGACATACTTAA
This sequence comes from Glebionis coronaria, assembly GCA_025667525.1. Classification (NCBI taxonomy): domain Eukaryota; kingdom Viridiplantae; phylum Streptophyta; class Magnoliopsida; order Asterales; family Asteraceae; genus Glebionis; species Glebionis coronaria. The sequence goes on from CM046880.1 coordinate 419,412,445, forward strand.
ATCTTCTTGAGTCTCGGGCTCTTGATAATTAGAAGATCTAGTACGCATACACCTGAAAATGCAAAAGAAAAAGAAACCAAACACAAAGACAATATATATACACAATAAAAATAAAATCTTTTTAGATTTTTGAAATTTTTAATTTTTATGGATTTTTATCAATTTTATAATTTTTATGAGTTTTGAATTTTTATGCAAGAAAAATAACGCTCACAAGTGTCGGATCCCAAAAAGCAACGCGTCTTTCACAGAAAACCGTTAATCTTTACGAAAAGAGCCGGCAGCGGCGCCATTTTATAACTAAAGATTTTTTGCCCGTATAAAAATTAATGTTCGTTGTTGTGGTCTAATCGAATTGATCTAGGTTCTCTATGTGACTCTATTGTTCTTTGGTGAAACAAATGTTTGTCGTTGTAGTATAATTAAAATATGCAAAGACTAAAAAGTAAATGTTGTTAAAGTAAATTTGCGTTAAAATAAATCTAAGTCTAATTAAAATTGAATGGAGCAATATTTAAAAACTTTGAAAAGTAAAATAACTAAATGACGGGAATTTAAAAACGTGACGAGAATTAAAATTGACAAAAGTATTAAAATGAGAATGTAAAAATTAAACAAGGCAAAACATAGAAATTAACCCACCATCGGAATACATTCCGATCAGACTCACCATCGGAATGTACACAAACCTCACAATCGGAATATTGATCGGAACCTTAGATCGGAATACCCTGTCACTTATTCAGATCGGAATGTCCAAACAACCCCTTTGATCGGAATGTTGCCTATCAGAATGTGGTCCAGATCGCAATGCAGTTCAGATCGGAATCCTCCAGATCGCAATGATGCTAAGAAAAATTGGGCAGCAATTCGACTAAGTAAACCTCAAGAGCCGTCGGAATGTGCGATCGCAATGTGCGATCGCAATCCCAGATCGGAATGAGGGTGTTGTTACTCCTATCGCAATCCCGGATCGGAATGCAAAACCCTTGTCCCAACACTGTCACTATCGGAATGTGGAGAATGCCCCCGTCGCAATGTGTGGAGAACCCTTACTTTCCGAAGGATACAAATTCGTAATAAGCACAAGAACTAAATAAGCTATAACTAATAAGCAGTAACGAAGAACTAGAATGAAATGAAAACAAGGCGAGACAAAAAGCTAAAAAGTTAAAATCTTTCAAAATTAAAAAGACGAAACTTAATGAAAATGACATGATAAGTAAAACTTATAAGAAAACTTTGAAATCAATTAAGCCAAATACCAAATAAGCACATAAGATTGTCAAACTTATGGCTATTTCGTATGAAGACTTAAAAGTAAAAAGAAAAGACAAGACTTTTAATCAAATAAGTAAATGGATTAAGCAAAACTTTGCTTAATCCGAAATTTAAACCAAAACAAAAATGAGAAGAGCAGAATGAGATTGACAAAAGTAAACTTAATCAAAGATAAATGAAGATTAAAGCAATAAAATTAAAGGACACTTACTTGGAATTAAAAGATAATTAAGGTGCAAAACATGTATTTAAATGACATGAAAAGTAAATGACAAGATAATAAAATGGTGGAAGACTAATTGTCACCTTAGCCAACAAAACTTAATGAAATGAAAATGAGAGGTATATATAGGAGATTAGGAGGGTGGTTAGAGGAAGCTTCCTCCCCTCCTTCCTTTCTTCTTAATTGCGTCATTAAGTCCTTCCTTCTTAATCTCTTTGTTAATCTTGGACTTTGATAACTTTTGGCTCGGGATTTCTTTGGACTCGTCTTTTAATTCTTCGATAAATAAGACTCGAGTTCTTCGGCTTTTGGTAAACTTCCGTCTTTTGACTTTTCCTTCGATAAATCTTCAGAATTGGTCTTGGACTTCCGTTCTTTTTGCACTCTCGACTTCTCGACTTCATCTTTCATCTTTTTCTTCAATAAAAGCCCGTAAATGCCGTGTTTTCTCCACTTTTCACAATTTCGTCCTAAATCACAACAAAAACACAAACCACGCATAATTCCGACATAAAAGACATAAAATACACGTTTTGGCTCGGTTATTATTGTAATTAAGTGGTAGAAAAGATGGGTGTTTTCACACCTATCATTAATCATTATAAAATTGAAAGGTACGAATAAAAGAATAATTTAATTACCGAAAAAAAATACGAGTTCTCACAGTCGGCCCCCCTAAAGGAACTCTGGTCCCTCATAGTTCAATTGGAGACGGAAAGAGACGAGAATAAATGAGGATACTTTGCTTATCAAGGTGTTTGGTGTTTTGAAATCAAAACTATTAGTAAAGGAAAATTTTAACTATGCTACATTGGGATTAAACTGAAATTATATATTGAATGAGTAAACAATCGCTATGTCTTTTCTTTGATAAAGATGGTGTTCAAAGTAAAAGTCAAACATTCCAAATATTATTTTGATCGTCTGAAATTTTGGATGATTGCATAAAATTATTGTTAAAACTCGAGTTTATGGTTGCGATTAGAGAAAATCAAATTTCCATATTATTTAGAGTCATTAACAGAAATATAAATTACATCAGTAATTTCATTAACTTGGAAGTATGATAAAAAAATTCAAATACTTTAAAAGATAAGATATGTCGTCCTTTTAAGCACTAGTTATAAATCTAGCAAAGAGGATGTATAGATCCGACGTTTAACTTGAAACGGGTATTTTGGTAATTTCAACGCTTGGTAAAATGTGTAAAACGTTCTTAAAAAAATTTAGAATAATTTATAGAAATCCATAATGGTGTTTAATGCATCAAATAGTAAACAGGGGACATATTCAGTTTTCAAAGATGACAAGATAGCAAACGAATATGAAGCAAATAGTTGTCAGCAATTAGTATGCAAGCAATGACAAGAGGGAATAAAACAAAATGTGTACCAATTTCTTAACGAGCATGATAGAATAGAGGAATCGATGATAAAAATAATAAGAACAAAGTATTTAGCAAGATTAATTCACGAGTGTGGTTGCCGTCACCAACAACGGCTTATTAAGTTCTCGGTGACACGGTCGAAAGAGAAAAGCCACAAAACAAAGTTTCGAATCAAGGAAAGTTCTTAAGAAGTCACTTGAGAGTAATTCCAGCAAAATGAACAACATTAGCAAAGAGAGAGCAAAGTCGACACATAGTTCACACGAATGAATTTTGAGACGATAGAGTCAAAGACACAACATGACAAAATATAAGAAATCATCGTTCGCATCCAGTCATAAATCATTATTCGCGTCCAGAGACGTTTCGAAAGTCTACCAAAGTAGATAAAGAAGGTTGGTTGATGAAGATACATAAAAACATGAAACTTCCAAGTCTGGCACCAATGGTCAGTAGTTAGACGAGTGGTAACGAGGATTATATCACGAGGGAAGATGAGGTAACAAGTTAAACAAAGATTCTTAAGAAATGAAAAATGTACTCACAAGCACGTAATTCATTCAAGAAAGAAAACCCGCATGCTTTTACCATGCATAGTACCCTTAGGATCGTACGTACTAGATTAAAACTTTCCTAATATAGCATGATTACGATTACGTGTTAGGAGTTTACGTATTACGTACGTGTTAGAACACGATAAGTATTTACCATGCACGATCACGTAATAATTATATAACGATAATTAATCACGAACATGCGATCATGAAATCATGAACGTAATTAAAACACGAACTATTATTAATTACATATATATATTTATTACGAGCGTAATTAAATATATTAGATCACGGTATTTACGTAACGAGAACATTTAAAACACGAACATAAATAATCACAAACATGTAACTAAATAACGAGACACGGAAAAAGGTACGGGTACCCCAAGTGGGGTCCCTACCCGCGGCCAACAAGGACAAATGGGCCAAGCCCATTTGTCAAATTTACTAAAGGGGGTTATTTACTTTTTCACTACTCAAATAAACTTTACAGAAGATTTTAAGAAAACCTAAAACCTCCTCCTTCCTTTGTCTCTTTGTGCCGCCACCCTACAAACACCATACAAGGTGATTTTTTATCTTTGATCTTGAAGTTTTGGTGATTGATCGTGTTGGTTCTTCGTCCTCTTGATCCACGAATTCGGTAAAACCTTTTTAAACCTTTTCTTTTGATTTAATCTTTTTATAAATTATGAACATGTGATGTTTTTACAAAAGATAATAATTAATCATGGATCTAACATGTTTTGGTGTTAAATAAAATCAAAAGAGTGTTTTTAAGGGGTGTTTATTTTGGCCGCAGGCTGCAACCGAACCCGAATGGGTTTTGGTTTGCCAAGCCGACCACCACCAAGACCATATGGTCTTGGTTGGTGCGTGTGGGTCCCACGACAGCAAGGGAAACACGGGGTACCCCGAGTTGGTTCGGGGTACGGTGTCGAGTTCATGTCCGGTTCATGTTTTTAGCCTAGATCTGGTTCATGGTGTATGATAGTTTTTTATGTTTATGATCTTAGGTTAAAATTAAATTAATAAAATGGTGTGATTAATTTAATAACATGACTTAGGTTATTTAATTATTAATGATCATGAAATTATTTTAACCTAAGTATTTATATGTTTAAGACTTATAATTAATTAATTATTTTTAAACCATGGATATAATTAATTAATTAACATGACTTAGGTTATATTATTAATATATAATAATACATATTTTAACCTAAGTAGTTAACTTATTTAATTAAAAACATGTTATACTTTAATTAAATATTATAACCTATAGTTTAATTAAATTACATGAAATATTTATTAAACTATACACTATACCATATGACTTAGAAAATAATCATGAAAAACACTTAGGCTTATATACTTAGCTTATTTAACCAGCTTATTTCTAATTATGGAAACTTTCTATTTTTAGAAACTTAATTAAATAAGGCAGCTAATCTATTTATGGAAACCAGCTATTTTTATAAACTTATTTATTTCAGGCAGCTAATCTAATTATGGAAACTTATTTAATTAAGGCAGCTAATCTATTTATGGAAACTTTCTATTTTTAGAAACTTATCTATTTTAAGCAGTAAATTTATTTTTGGAAACTTTCTATTTTTAGAAACTTTCTATTTTTGGAAACTTTCTATTTTTGGTAACTTTCTATTTTTGGAAACTTTCTATTTTTGGAAACTTTCTACTTTTGGAAACTTTCTATTTTAGGAAACCTGCTATTTTTGGAAAGTTACTTATTATTACACAGTGAGTAAGATAACACATGAAATACCAGAAATACTTAATCAGATTAAACAGAATATAAGATTTAACACAGTTTAAGGCTTAAAACAGTAAACATGATAAGAACACATAAAATAAGCTAAGACATGACATAAAACCAGCTATGTATTTAGTAAGCAGATACTTATTCATGTACGTATTTATGTAGCACTAGTGATTCGGAGGTAGCATTCCTCGCAGTTCGTCTTTCTCGTTCACTGGACATAAGGTACGGATTCCCGTCCTTTCAGTATGGACATTCTTTCCTTATTAGTATTCCCCGTATACAGCCAACTGTTTTCCCGTAGTATAAGTTATGTGTTTGATTGCTTATGTTTAATTAAGATTACCTATAGCCATATACATGCATGACCAGTTTCACCTAGTTATGGAGGTACCATAACCATAACATTAGAGGCACTGATGTTATGACTTCACCACGGCGGAGTGATTGCTCGTGGCGTCCCTTCAGCTTTTGGCCATTTATTTATATTTATCATGTGGGGCGTATGGGTGCATCCTAGTTACATGTTTTATTCAGGATTACATGGTGAATGTGGTGTGTGCCTTGCATCCTTCACACGGAGCTGATCCCTCCTACCCAAAAACCAGTATATTAAATTAGAGGCAGCCCCTCTAATTTTCATGATGAGGTCACCCCTCCAATTATTCATGCACGGTAGAATTTCATGACCTATATTGGCTAATGGTAAATATGACAAACAGTTTTTATAAGATAAACATAAGACTTTCAAACAATAAAACCAGATTTATCAAGACTTAACCAGGTTACTCGGGACTTAGTTTTCTTCCGATGTTATTACGTTATATGCTTATCCTGTTCATGCTTTATTGTACATCCGTGCACTGAGCGTATTTGCTCAGCCATTTTCCTTTTCTATGTTCCCAAAACGGCAGGTACTCAGGGACGCTCGTAGACACTAAGAGTACGTGCATGTGGACTGGAAGCTGTCTAGCCTTCTTTACATTATGCATTTCCTTTCTTATGATACTTATGCTTTGGACATTGTTTAGTCCTTTTCCTTTATTATACTATGTTTGTGTGTGATTAGCTTTACTTTTGGACTACCGATGTTTGATTCCGGTATTTTCCTTTTTATGGTCAAGTAATGTTTAGACATTTTTCCTTGTATGCTTTGATGACACGCCATAATTACTGTGATATTTCCATTTCCAAAATGGGGTGTTACAATTATGGTATCAGAGCCAAGGCTTCGACCTGTAGGCTCTCAAATATGACCTGTGATTAGTGGGTAGTCACTACGGTCTTCCTAGAACTGACAGTTATTTTCATGCATTCATCATTTTAAGCATACATATACATGTCATTGTTGCAGGGTTTTTGACTAAGTACTGGTTGGTACAGGACTGGCCCTATTTAGTCGCATGTGTTTTATAGAAACTTTTAGATTTGGGACCGACCCATAGGCGTCCCCTCGCTATGTCTTTTGTTTTGGGTGAACTGACAAGAGGCGTTCACTCTCGAGCATACAAAAGTTTTCATAAAACTGCATCATGCATTCATACACAAAACTTTTTCTTGCATAAAATTTTTCTCGTGAAATTTTAGTAAAAATTGTTTTTCATGTATATATATTATATTTTATGTTTTGATCTGTTTAATCATATGTTTTATGTTATACTGTCAGATGGTTCTCACACGCGAACAGGAGCAGCTCAATGCTGCAATTCAGGCTGCCATGCAAGCCTTGCTTCCTCAACTGAGGAATGACATCAGGGCTGAAGTTCAAGCTGCCAACAATCAGCAGCACAATCAGCTACCTCCTCCTCCTCCTCTAGTGACATTAGCAGTATGGCTGGAGAGATTCAACAAGCTCCGCCCTCGAGCTTTTGAGAAGACAGATAGCCCCAGCGATGCTGAAAGTTGGTTGGCTCACATCGAGAAGATTTTCAACGCTATGGGTTGTGACCCCGCATACAAGGCGAGGTTGGCATGCTATAGGTTCGAAGGCGATGTACTCAACTGGTGGTTAGCATTGATGCAATCTGAAGGTGGTGATGAGTGGGTTGCTGGTTTGACTTGGGCTCAGTTCAAGGACAGGGTGATGGAGCAGTTCTTTCCCAAGGCTGAGCAGGACAAGCTCAAGAGAGAGTACCATGGGATCCGTCAGAGAGCTGGGGAGAATAGCAACGAGTTTATGCAGCGCTTTCTTCGCTTGGCTGGTTTCCTTGGCGCGGCAGTAGGTACTCCTGAAGAGCAGGCACATCACTTTAGGTGGGCTCTTCGCACATCGGTCGCAAACAATCTGGTGTGTGCTATGTTCAACACTGTAGCACAAGTGGCCGATGCAACACGAAAACTGGAGATGCTGCAGGAGAGAGATGAGTTCGGGGAAGTTGAAAGACCCGACAAGAGGTAAACATTCGTATTCAAGCGGTGACCAATCCGTATACTTTCCATATGTCAATTATTCATCTCTTTAACTGTATCTTCCAGGCAGAAAACTGGGGACTGGTCTCAGCCGGCTACTCAGCAGCAGCCTCATCAGCCCAAGGGAAACAGTCAGACTAACGATCGTTCAGCTACGGATAGGCGTGGCGGTAATGACAATTACCGTAACAACGCCGGGCACTCCAACAACAGCAGGTCCTAATACTTACAAAATTCCTTATGTTTTATGTTATAACTCATATTCTGACACTTCAGCCAACTCCACCAGGAACCATGGAAACGGTAGGGACCAGAACCAGAGAGGTTCGCAGCCTAGCCATCCAGCTATCTCTGGTATTCAGTCTTACGATTATCCGCTTTGTCCTTTCTACCCAATTACCATGTCTTATGTAAAATGTTTTATCAGGTTCCCAGCCAGCTAGAGCACCTGCTGGGAGGATACACTCATCCTCTTTGATCTACTTGCCACCGTAGGCACCCAGGACCATGTCGCCGTAATACTGATGCGTGCTTCAAGTGTGGTCTTCCTGACCATATTATGAAGGATTGCCGTAAGGGCGAGATGGAGGGTACATCAGGACATGTTGATACCAAGCCGCCTCCTACTGCCGGGCGTGTCTACACGACATCTCGAGACCAGGCCAACAAGTCTACAGGTACCATCACTGGAATCTTGTATATGTATGGTCAAGCTGCATGTGTTCTTTTCGATACGGGTGCTACTCACTCGGTTATTTCTACTGCTTATGCTAAGAACATTAGGATGCCTCCCTTGCCACTAGAAAATAGGCTTACTATTTCCACGCCTTTGAGGGACTCTGTATTAATCACCCATGTATACAAGAGTCTTCCCCTAGAATTTGATGATAAGGTTCGACCTGTCGACGCACTTCCGCTGGACATGAATGACTTCGACATGATTTTGGGCATGGATTGGCTATCCAAGTATCATGCTACCATAGACTGCCATTCATATCGAGTTATCTTCGGTGATGTCAATGCACCAGAGTACATTCATAATGGGTTCATACCCGGACGGTCTGTACAAGTCATATCCACCCTGCAAGCGCGTGCACTACTGTCACATGGCTGCGAGGGTTATCTAGCTACGGTTCACGACATGGATGCTGAATCTCCATCGATTCAGGATCAACCACTAGTGTCGGAATTCCAAGATGTGTTTCCAGCACAACTTTCGGGCATACCACCTGCACGAGAAGTGGAATTCAGTATCGAGCTGGTTCCAGGAGCTGAACCAATCTCCAAGGCTCCTTATCGCATGGCTCCCATAGAGCTGAAGGAGCTGAAGGATCAACTGCAAGAACTTCTTGAGCGAGGTTTCATTCGACCGAGCGCATCTCTATGGGGCGCACCGGTTTTGTTTGTTAAGAAGAAGGACGACAGTATGCGTCTTTGCATAGACTATCGCGAGCTCAACAAGATTACCATTCGGAATAGGTATCCACTGCCACGCATTGACGATCTGTTTGACCAACTCCAAGGGGCCAAACACTTCTCCAAGATTGACCTTAGGTCAGGCTATCATCAGCTACGGGTCAAGGAGCAGGACATCGCTAAGACTGCCTTTCGTACCCGGTATGGCCACTACGAGTTTGTAGTTATGCCATTTGGCCTGACAAATGCTCCATCAGTGTTCATGGATTTGATGAACAGAATCTTCCATGAATTTCTGGACAAGTTCATCATTGTTTTCATCGATGACATCCTGATTTTCTCAAAGTCCAAGGAGGAACACGAAGACCATCTTCGTACAGTACTACAGATTCTTCGCCAGAAGCAGATGTATGCTAAATTCTCCAAGTGTGAGTTCTGGTTAGACAAGGTGGCATTCTTAGGTCACATTGTATCAGCAGAAGGAATCACTATGGATCCAGCGAAGGTTGAGGCCATTACTAAGTGGCCAAGGCCGACATCAGCGACGGAAGTCCGCAGTTTCTTAGGCTTAGCTGGCTATTACCGTAGGTTCGTGGAGAACTTTTCCCGCCTAGCACTACCATTGACCAAACTGATGCGGAAAGGGGAGAAATTCGTCGGGACTGAAGATCGAGAGAAGAGCTTTGAAGACCTGAAGCAGAAGCTAGTATCTGCACCTATTCTTACTCTACCATCTGGTACGGGTGGATTTCAAATCTACAGCGATGCATCGGGGAAGAGACTTGGCTGTGTTCTCATGCAACATGAGAAAGTGATCGCGTACGCTTCAGGGTCAGCTTAAGCCTTATGAAGAAAATTACCCCACGCATGACCTGGAACTTGCTGCAGTCGTGTTTGCATTGAAGATATGGAGGCACTACTTATATGGAGAATCATGTGACATTTTCACGGACCACAAGAGCTTGAAGTATATCTTCACTCAACGTGAATTGAACATGAGGCAGAGGAGATTGTTAGAGCTGTTGAAGGATTATGACATTAATCTACAGTATCATCCCGGAAAGGCAAATGTAGTAGCAGATGCTCTTAGCAGGAAGTCCGGAATGATCAACGGCATTAAAATCGAAGAGGAAATCATCAAAGACTTGGAGCGACTAGACATCAAGATCATGGTACGTGGACAACACGGTTACTGGGCTAATCTTAGAGTAGAACCCGAGTTACTATCTAAGATCAAGGAAGCTCAGAAGGATGACGGAGAAATCTGGGCGATAGTACAGAATTTGGAGAAGCAGACAGAATTCAGAGTAGATGCAGATGGTATAGTATGGCAGGGCACTAGACTTTGTGTTCCTGATGACCAAGAACTCCGGGAAGCTTTGTTAGCTGAAGCTCATAGCTCCCCATTCTCGATACATCCTGGTTCGACTAAGATGTACCATGACATCAAACAGTACTTTTGGTGGAGTGGTATGAAACAGGATGTGGCCACTTACGTCTCCAAATGTCTTACTGATATGAGCAAAAACTCATATCAATTTATCAACAAATCACCCTAAAACACAATAAAAATACCCAAACTTTGTGCTATAAAGCGGAATTATGTGGTATGTTTTGTGTTTCTGTTCAAATAGGTAAGAAGGATACATTTTCAAGCAAACAAAGGAAAATCAAGCTTAATTTGATGAAAAAGACAAAGAAGGATCAAAAGTGACAAGACTTTAAAGACAAAGGACCTATCTTGACAATCTGCCAAAGATGAAGGACCAAAAGTGTAAATATGACAAAGTCAAGATCAAAGTCAAATCTGGTCAACTATCAAGTCAACCAAGTCAAAGGATCAAATTTGTTCAAAAATGAAGTTTGAAGGACCAATTATGCCAAAGAAATGAAGTTACTAGCTTAAAAATACAATCTGCCAAGTTCAAGGGCTAATTCTGCCATTTTTGGAAAGATAAACCAAGCTTGATCCGTGTGACATATGGCCAACCAATGAAAATGCAAGAAACCATTACCCTGGATTGCCAACTCATTACAATTAATGTAACTCAGCCGCCAAGCATTGATTGGCTAGAATCATAACAGTAAATCCCACTCAGACTTTTTCCACCAATGGCATTGAGACATGCAATAATCAATTTATCCAAAATGGATAGTGATCCGCAACTCATGCTAAGAACCAATACAAATTTGACACGTGTCATCTTCATCAAAATGTATTGCCAGAATCGACTTTGAGCTAGAAGCAATTTCAAGGGATGTTATAAACATGAAACTTGTTCGTTTTTTAGAGACAAACTCAATGGTCACAACCAATTAAGCTGAAATCAAACCAAGAGAAAATCCCCAAATCTGTTCTTCATCAGCAAAATTCATTTGGCAGATTTTTTACATGTGGAATCCTGGGATTGGTTCCAACACGTCACCAACCCCAACTGCTTTACTCCTGAAGTCTATAAATACCATGTTCAGCTCTCATTTCTTGTAGTTGTAGAAAGTGTGAAATCACACACACTTCAGTTTTTTTTTCTCTTAACTCATTTCTTAGTTTCAGCTTAACAACTCAAGAGTTTGACACACTCTTGAGTCTGTTATAGTTAGTTGTAACAGATAACTACCCTTGTAACTACTTTCCTTACTCAATAAAATTCAAATTTTCATTTTCCCTCCAAAACTCTCATACTATTCTACTGTTCATCCTTGCTTCATTGAATCCTTTTGTTGCTGTTGTTAGTCTGTTATGATCATCACTTGATCATAACTGGCTAAGTTTGAAGATTGTAGCTGTTTGATCATCCAGTTCAAGTATTAGCGGATTTTGGAGATTTCAGTTCATTAATGGCATATTTGATGGTTGTAGCTGATTGATAGGTATCTGAATAGTGTTTTCTAGTGCTAAGGTGGTGGTTAGCACTAGATTAGAGAGCTCAACGCTCCTCTACTCCCCAAAGGAGGCCTTTGCTAAAGGTTTACATGTTTTGATTTTCAATTCCACTTAACAGTTGAATGCCTGCTTCATTCTAGCTTAATCTTGCTTGATTGTATGATAAAAGTTGTTTTAGCCTGTTTCTGATCTGATTTTAGTGTTGTTATAGCTTATTGTGTAGCTTAATTCTGCTTATTGCTTTCATTCTTGTCCTGTTTTTCAAGCATTCAGCAGTCAATTAGCTTCTATAGTCCATTTTGAGTTCTAGTTGTGTTCACTGCTTGTTATTAGTTCTCATACCTTTCATTGTGGCTACTAAACTTGGTGAGATAGCAATCTTTACTCAGTTTAACCTTTTGATCAATGAGTTTTCATTAAAATTTCATAAAGATCAGTAAAGAGGTGTTTGGCATTAGCTTTGATTCAGTTTTCAAGTGTTAGAAATTGGAAAGTTTTGGTTCATTTTCAGTTAACAAGTGATAACAAATGGTTTTCAGTCATTTTCTAGTCAAGTGTTAGGTCAAAAAGGCAAATGGTCTTCTAAAAAGTCTGGGTCAGTTTTCTTCAAGTTTTGTTTCAGAAAGTGATGATTTTGATTTGCCTGGCATTTCTTTGTTAGTTGATGAAATTACACCAAACCAGTTCTCAAATCTCACTCAATATATGAACTTTCATCTTGTATAAGGAAACTGTACAATATTCAAAATTCAGCAAGAAATAAGCAAAAGTTTAAGGGTAGGAGCAAATGCAAGTTTCTGTAACTTGGTGAACTGCTTTTTCATATCTCAATTTCCACTTCATTAACTGGTCAATTTTCTTTCACAATTTCATTCAATAAGTGTTCCTGGTTGAATTTTGAGAATTTGGGCTTATTGAAAAATCTGGTCAACGAAAGTCAACATAAGCACTCTTTTTGCTTATTTTAGAATTCTGAGCTTATTACTGGATGATTTTTCATAAGACTTGATTTCCTGTCATTCTTTTGAGCTTATTAACAAGAATTTCCACTAAAATCTGGTTGTGCAAGTCTAGTTTTCCTTGTAGCTTATTGTGTGCTTATTGGATTTAGCTTATCAGCTTTTCAATAACTTTTAGCCAATTTCCTTGGATAGGTCTAGCTTAAATTCAATTTTAAGTCGATTGCAACTTATTTGGTCGAATTTAGTTGAGAAATAATCTCAAACGAGCTTATTGAAGTTAGTAACCCGTTTTTGGTAAAAAGCTTTTGGAAATTGCACTTAAGTCCTTGAAGAATTAATCTATTTGTAATCATGGCTAATCTTTAAATTTTTTAGTGTTTGCAACTAATCAGTCCTTGTACTTTCAAGTTTGTTAAAAATCAGTTAGGTAGTTTTGAATTAGTTGGAAAATTGGTTACTTGTTTGGATAGTTTTCATTTTCAGTCCTTATAATTTACTGTTTTTACACATTCAGTCCTTATACTTTTTAGCTTTATATTTTTAGCATTTACATTTCATAGAATTTACATTTCCAGTCCCTCTAGTTTGTAGAATTTACATTTTGCATTTTAATTGAATAAAAACTTGGTATTTGCATTGTGTTTTACATATAAGTAGACGATATTTTTCATTTTTTTGTAAGGCATTGTTGAATTAGCAATAGAATATCCACAAAAAAAAACATTACCAACCAAGAACAATTAAAAACCCGATCTTGTTAGGACTTTTAATTTGTTAAGTGCTGAGAAAAACGAACTTCAACTATACACATTTCAAATGGCGCCGCTGCCGGTTCTTTGACTTTACGAGAGACTATCGATTGACGGTTTTCATTGGCTTTTGGGATCCGTTCACCTAGTGAACGTTATTTTTACGTATCATAAAACAAAAACAGATAAAAAAATCAAAAATATAAAAATATATAAAAACTAAAAATTAACAAAACAATTCTTTTCCTAAAGAATTGACCAAACAAATTAAAAAATCAAAAAAGCAATCTTTTTCCTAAGAGATTGCACCCAAAAATATATATTATTCGATTCTCTCGGTTTTTATGTACATATAGTATTTTCTCTTAAAAACTCATAAATACAAAAATATTTTCCATATATTATTATAAGTAAATACGTATACGTATAAGAACAACCAATCTACATATCTTCCATAAGTATTGCCAAGGCAATACACCGTGTTGAGGGGCGTTCCGGTCCTTGACACGTGTATCGATCAAACAAAATAAAGCAAGAATAGATAAATACTCTCAATAAGCAACAATTCGAAGAATACAAACAATTAAGTGAATAGAAAGGCGATGTGCTATAAAATGCCATCTAAGGGTCAATAGGTACTTAAGTGCTTCGCGCCACCTAACCCCCGTTCACTTGTGAGTATTCTAAGAAGGAAGGCTTCATTGGGGGTCTTGCAACCAAGTAGTACATACGTATATTATTATTTTCTTGTGGATATTTCATACTGAAACTCGAAGAGGATAATCCTTTTCTCTTCAAAGTCACACGAGAGCTTCTCTCTCATTCCTAGTATTGAGTTGCATGCTCACTCGCGGGCGTGCACAAATACCGATTGGTGTATAACCTCTTCCTCCGAAAAGGAAGAAAAAGAGAAAGAGTAAGACCACCACCGTCCATCAAGCCGATCACGAGAATCGTGCTTTGATTCATCCACAACAAGAAGCCATGGCTGTTGATAATCGTTCTTTGATGGAACGTTTGCAATCCAATGTTCACGGATATGCCAATGCTATTAGGATTCCCGACATTCCCGCAAATTTATTTGAGCTAAAAACGTCTATGATTACCTTGGTTTCAAACACACCTTTCTATGGTCATAAGAATGATAATCCTCATGATCACCTTAAGAGATTCCTTGCTCTTTGCAATACCCTTAAGTACAATGGAGTTCCACATGATGCTATTAAGTTGATATTAGTGCCATTTTCACTAGAGGGACAAGCTAAGCATTGGTTAGACACTCAACCACCCGATAGTATCACCACATGGGATGGTTTTACCACTAAGTTTTTGAACAAGTTCTTTCCTTCATCTAAGACCACGGCTTTGAGGAACTTAATTATAGGCTTTCAACAAAAACCTAGTCAATCCTTTAGTGATGCTTGGGAGGAGTTTAGAAAGTTATTGAGAAGATGCCCTAACCATGGATTGGATGAAGTTCACCAAATCAATACTTTCTATGATGGCCTTAAACCTCATCACCAAGATTCACTCAATGCTTCCGCGAGAGGTAATATTCTTCTTAAATCCATTCAAGAGGCCTTGGACATCATTGAGACTAAAGCAATGGTTCAAACAAATCCTCAATTTTAAGAAAGGGTTCATGTTATCCAAAACGATTCTCAAACACCTTGTGATAACCAATTCCTCAAATATCAACAAGAGATTTTTCAAAAGATGGATAGAGGTCAACAAGAGATGATTCAAGCCATTAAGAGCCTTTCATTGAACAATTCTTCAAATGATGTGAATGCCATTACTCTTTCTTGTGTAACTTGTGGAGGTCCCCATTCTTATGAACAATGTGATAAGGTGCAAGGTTATCAAGGGGAATGTTATGCTTACCAAGAGGAACATCGTGAACACTTCAAGCCAAATATCAATCCAAATAACCTTTCTTACAAGTCCCAAAATTACCTTACTCCATCGGGTTTCCCACCCCAACCACCCACCCAACTTCAATAAAATCCTCCTCAAGTGTTACAAAGGAATCAAGGGCAAAGACCACCTTACCAAGGAAATAGCTACAAGGCACCCAACAATGTTCAACATCAAGGAAATACCTTTTATCCACCACATCAAGGCTTTAATCAACCTATTCCACCTTTCCCAAATCAAGGATATTCTCAAATACCAAATCAAGCTTACCCTCAACTTCAAAATCAAGGATATGGGATGCAAGAGACTCATGAGTATGTTGATAAGAAAATGCGTGAAATTGAAAAGAGAATGAATGACCAAATGAAACTTGCGTTGGAGGCACAAACCAATAGGCTTTTAATGGCATATAATCAAAGACCACAAGGGGCTTTGCCTTCCAACACACAAACAAATCCAAGAGCAAATGTCAATGCTATTACAACAAGAAGTGGAAAGACAACAAAGGATCCTTCACCTCCTAAGCCTCCTATTGTTCCACCCAATTTTGTTCCTACTTGTGACAAGCCTTCTACCTCTACTTCACCACCTCAAAATGCTCCCATTCAATCAAACACACCTTCTCAACCTATTCCTACTTCTCCTTTACCTTCCCCACCTCCCAATGAAGAAGCTAACAAAGACAAATCTTCCACTACAACACCTATTCCACCTACACCAAAACCAACTCTTCCATATCCTTCAAGGTTGAAAAAGGACAAGTTAAAAAACAAGGATGACATCCAAGTCTCAAATTTCTTAAGGATGTTCAAGCAACTCAACATCAACATATCCTTTGCGGAAGCTCTTGCTTATATGCCAAAGTTTGCTAAGATGTTCAAGGATTTACTCTCAAACAAAGAAAAATTGGTTGATTTGCCCAACACATCCCTTAATGAAAATTGTTCCGCCGTGCTACTTAAAACCTTACCAACAAAACTTGGAGATCCGGGGCGCTTCTTGATACCTTGTAATTTTCCCGGTGTAGAAAATTGCATGGCTTTGGCGGATCTAGGGGCAAGCATTAACCTCATGCCTTTATCGGTTTGGAAAAAACTCTCTCTTCCCGAGCTCACTCCCACTAGGATGACCCTTGAATTAGCCAACTGAACCATAGCTTACCCCGTAGGTATACCGGAGGATGTGTTTGTAGGTGTGGATAAGTTTACATTTCTGGCCGACTTTGTAGTGGTTGATTATGACATGGATCCTAGAGTTCCTTTGATTGTTGGTAGACCCTTTTTGAGAACGGGTCGTACTTTGATAGATGTGGCGGAAGGAGAACTAATTATGAGAGTAGAGGATGAGAAAGTGGTGTTTAAGTTAGGGAAAGTTTGTGATAGGAAAGAGGTTAAGAAGTCTAGACCTTGTGAGACTATTAACATAGTTGATGTGTTAGATGAGGTGTGTGATGAACATTTTCATGATGCTTGCAAGAGTACTAGTGATGAGATGCCCCATGTTGAAACCGTGGCCTCAATTGCTCCCTCTTTAACACCTTTTGGAGAGAGTGATTTCCTCTTGGAGGAATTTGAGTCAAACTTTCTTGGTGATGATGATTCTCTCATTAATTGGGAAGAAGATATTCTTACTATCCAAAAGTTGCTCAATGAGGACCTTATTTCTTCTCCTATTCCACAAGAAGTTACCAATGAGGATCCTTCCATAGTAAAACCTTCCATAGAGAGTCCACCTCCAATTGAACTTAAGGACCTTCCATCCCACTTAGAGTATGCTTTCTTAGAGGGCAAAGACCAACTACCCGTGATCATTGCTAAAGAGTTAAAATAGGATGAGAAGGAGCAACTTATTGAAGTCCTTAAGAAACACAAGAAAGCTTTAGCATGGAAAATATCTGACATAAGGGGAATTGATCCACATTTTTGTACACACAAAATCCTTATGGAGGATGACTACAAACCCGCCATTCAAAGTCAACGAAGAGTTAACCCAAAAATCCATGAGGTCATTAAGAAGGAAGTGATTAAACTCCTTGATGCGGGTATGATTTACCCCATTTCCGACTCTTCATGGGTTAGTCTGGTACATTGTATTCCAAAAAAGGGTGGAATCACCATAGTGCCTAATGAGAACAATGAGCTTATTCCTACGAGACTTGTCACCGGTTGGAGAGTTTGTATTGACTATAGAAAACTCAACGAGGCTACAAGGAAAGACCATTTCCCATTACCTTTTATGGATCAAATGCTTGAACGCTTAGCGGGAAATGAGTACTATTGTTTTCTTGATGGCTTTTCGGGTTACTTCCAAATACCCATTGACCCTAAGGATCAAGAAAAGACCACATTCACTTGTCCCTACGGTACATTTGCTTACAAGAGGATGCCTTTTGGCTTATGTAATGCACCGGGGACGTTTCAAAGGTGCATGATGGCGATTTTCCATGACATGATAGAGCAAACTATGGAGGTTTTTATGGATGATTTTTCCGTCTTTAGAAATTCATTTACCTCATGTCTCACCAATCTAGAGAGAATGCTTAAGCGTTGTGAGGAAACACGTTTAGTGCTTAATTGGGAGAAATGTCACTTTATGGTGAAAGAGGGAATTGTTTTAGGACATAAAATATCCAACAAGGGATTAGAAGTGGATCGAGCTAAAATTGATGTGATTGCTAAGCTTCCCCCACCCACCTCGGTTAAAGGTGTGAGGAGTTTCTTAGGTCATGCGGGATTTTATAGGCGCTTTATACAAGATTTTTCTAAGATAGCTAGACCGATGACTCATCTCTTGGAAAAAGAGGCTCCTTTCATTTTTAACCAAGATTGTTTGGATTCTTTTGAGACTCTTAAAGAGAAATTGACAAAGGCTACCGTTTTGGTTTCTCCAAATTGGGAATTACCTTTTGAGCTTATGTGTGACGCTAGTGATTATGCGGTGGGGGCCGTCTTAGGACAAAGAGTTAATAAGCATTTTCAACCTATACACTATGGGAGTAAAACCATGACCGGTGCACAACTTCATTACACTACCACGGAAAAAGAGTTGCTTGCAATAGTTTATGCTTTTAAGAAATTTAGACCATACCTTGTGCTCTCTAAAACCATAGTGTATACGGATCATTCCGCTCTCAAGTATCTCATGACAAAACAAGATGCTAAGCCTAGGCTTTTGAGATGGGTTTTATTGCTTCAAGAGTTTAAGATAGAAATTCGTGATAAGAAAGGAGCCGAGAATTTAGCGACGGATCACTTGAGTAGACTTGAGCATCCTTTTCAAGGAGATTTTCCACATCAAGAAATCAATGAATCCTTTCCATTAGAGGAGATCATGTCTATCTCTTCCGAAGAGGATGCCACTCCTTGGTTTGCGGATATAGCAAACTATCTTGTGGGCAATGTGCTTATTGAGGGTCTTACTTATCAACAAAAGAAGAAATTTCTTAAGGAAGTTAAGTACTACTTTTGGGATGATCCTTATCTTTTTAGGCAATGTGTGGACCAAATCATTAGACGGTGTGTAGATGGGCCCGAGGCATTTAAGATCTTAGAAGCGTGTCATAAAGGACCTACGGGTGGACATTTTGGGCCCAACTATACCGCCAAGAAAGTCATTGATTCAGGTTACTATTGGCCTTCCATTTACAAAGATGCCCATGAAATGGTGAAATTTTGTGATGTGTGTCAAAGACAAGGAAAAATTACGCAACATGATGAGATGCTACAAAACTTTATTCAAGAGTGTGAGATATTTGATGTATGGGGCATTGATTTCATGGGACCTTTTCCATCCTCTAAGGGAAACAAGTATATACTTGTGGCGGTGGATTATGTGTCTAAATGGGTGGAGGCTAAAGCCTTACCTACCAATGATGCTAGAGTTGTTGTGAAGTTCTTAAAGCAATTGTTTGCTAGATTTGGTGTACCTCGGGCCATCATAAGTGATCGTGGTACGCACTTTTGTAATGATCAATTCACGAGAGTTATGAAGAAATATGGAGTTAATCATAGACTTTCTACCGCGTATCACCCTCAAACCAAGGGTCAAACCGAGGTCACAAATCGTGGTTTAAAGAGAATTATAGAGAGAACGGTGGGAGAGCATCGAGCTTCTTGGTCGGATAAGCTTGATGATGCTTTGTAGGCCTTTAGGACGGCTTTTAAGACACCAATTGGTTGTACTCCTTATAGGCTTGTCTATGGTAAAGCGTGCCACCTGCCATTCGAGTTAGGACACAAGGCATCTTGGGCTCTCAAGTGGGCTAATTTTGATTTAAACCAAGCCGGTTCACATAGGAAAGATCAACTTAATGAGATGGATGAATTGAGAGCCAATGCCTATGAAAATTCTTTGCTTTACAAGGAAAAGACTAAGAAATTGCATGATGCTAAGATCAAGAACCGTGAGTTCAAAGTTGGAGAGTTGGTTCTCCTCTTTAACTCAAGGTTGAAACTTTTTGCTGGCAAGCTTAAGTCGAGATGGTCCGGTCCATTCACTATTGCTCAAGTGTTTCCATATGAAACTGTTGAGTTGTCACAACCCGATGGTCCAAACTTTAAAGTGAATGGTCACCGTGTGAAACATTATTTTGGGGAGGACATTTCCGTTGAAATGGTCCAAGAGATCCCCATTTTCCCCATGACTTAATTCATTGAGGGACAAGCCGAGCTAGAGACTCATTAACTCAAGCATCGTATAACTAGGTTTAGAGTGTTGTAGGTTAGCAATAAAGGTATAGACTTGGAGATAAGTGTAGGGGAGACCTTCTTTTGTCTTCATGATTGTTTATAGGGTTGCTCACTCATTTCATGCTTTGGAGCTTATGGAGGAGGCCCTTGTATCCGGTTCACTTCGTTACTATTGTGATCTTTCATTGACACCTTGTGCTTAAACATGAATTCACTAATAGTTGTCCTTTCCTTAACTTGGGTTAAGCAAAGTCTATTCATTGTCATAAGTGTAGGGGAAGTTTTTATACTTCCATGCTCTTAAACATTGAGGACAATGTTTAGCTTAAGTGTAGGGGGGTCTTCTATCGAAGTGACCTTACCTAGAACTTGTCATTGTCTTTCATGATAACTCGGAAAATTATTTTTCAAACATTTTTCAAATTTTTGATCTACTTTGGCCACCAAAAATATGCATTCATAATTTTTGCATTAATCATTTTTCATTTGCATATCACATTTGCATTGTATATATCTTTTCTTTTATCTTTCATAAAAAAATATATAAAAAAATATATAATAAAAACATGGTTTAACAAGTTTAGACTTCTTTGACATATTAGCCCGCCATGGATATTTTGACTCAACCCGAGTTTGCTTATTTTAGCAATCTCTAGCTAGTATCCTTAACCATGTAGTCCTTCATTGGTCTATTAGGCTAAGCATCCACCAATCTCATTATTTGAGATTTTAAATTTGTGGAGAATGGGAAATGATAGAGTTGAAGCAAGTATAAAAGGGCTAGATAAACTTCATGATAATTACTTGTGGCTAAACCCTTCTCTTCTTTACCTCTAATTTCTTCGCATGTATATATGTTAATAAATAATCAAGAACGGTTTTAATTGGTTTGTAATCTCTTATGCATTTTTGTCTAATCATTCATGGTTGATATAAGTACGTCTTAAGATTCTAAGTTAGAACGTTTTATGTGTACTAGACTTATGTCATGCTCAATATTTAGCGGGTGTTTTTCCTTTTATTCTTTTCAAATTTCTTAGTGAGGAATAAACAAAAATAAGAGCGGCTTATGAAAAAATGAGTGGCTAGAAAAAAAAAGAAAAAAAATAATAATTATACAAGACTCCCAAGAGGGGCAGTGTGGTGTTAATTATAGTGACTATTGAGTTCCAAAATTACCTTGACGGGTTGCGGGGATTCATTAGATTGCTCCAATCCAATATTACCTTGACGGGTTGCGGGGTTGAAGATCCAAAGTCTCAAAAAGATGGCGGATGTAAATTATTGCGTGAGTTTTATTTTTCTTTCCTTAGCGAGTGTGTAGCTACTTATGAAAGCATGACATGAGGATTTTACACATAAGGCGAATGACTTATTACTCTTGAAACGGACTTGTATTAATTGTGAGCGGTTTTTCAAGTAATGGATGAGAGGATTACTTAGGATTAAAACCGTGCTTCCTTATTTTTGGATTTTACATTTCTTATACTTCACACTTGAAATAATGACAAATTTGCCCAAAAGTAATTTGCTCAATTAATAACCGGTTCCACATTTAATTGTCATGAATAAGTTGATGCACTTTTTACTTGTGAATACAATGATCCCATTTTTAAGCTTGGTATGGGGAAAGTGAAACTTGAGGGTGATAAATGTCCATGGTACCCAAGCCCTAATCAAAGTCATTGAATTCTTTATGAGTTATTTCCATCAAAACCATTTCAAGAAAAACCAAAAAGATATAGATAGAATTGTATTTTATTCATTACATTGTTAAAAACAAAATCATGCATCATTTAGTTTAGAGTAGTGTAGATGCATTCCATAATGGCCAAGTTGGATTAATTATGAGGAGAGTGTAAATTTGTGCTTAAATATATAGCATTGCATAAGGACATGACAATGTTCAAGTGTAGGGGATTTGATATGAGCAAAAACTCATATCAATTTATCAACAAATCACCCTAAAACACAATAAAAATACCCAAACTTTGTGCTATAAAGCGGAATTATGTGGTATGTTTTGTGTTTGTGTTCAAATAGGTAAGAAGGATACATTTTCAAGAAAACAAAGGAAAATCAAGCTTAATTTGATGAAAAAGACAAAGAAGGATCAAAAGTGACAAGACTTTGAAGACAAAGGACCTATCTTGACAATCTGCCAAAGATGAAGGACCAAAAGTGTAAATATGACAAAGTCAAGATCAAAGTCAAATCTGGTCAACTATCAAGTCAACCAAGTCAAATGATCAAATTTGTTCAAAACGAAGTTTGAAGGACCAATTATGCCAAAGAAATGAAGTTACTGGCTTAAAAATACAATCTGCCAAGTTCAAGGGCTAATTCTGCCATTTTTAGAAAGATAAACCAAGCTTGATCCGTGTGACATATGGCCAACCAATGAAAATGCAAGAAACCATTACCCTGGATTGCCAACTCATTGCAATTAATGTAACTCAGCCACCAAGCATTGATTGGCTAGAATCATAACAGTAAATCCCACTCAGACTTTTTCCACCAATGACATTGAGACATGCAATAATCAATTTATCCAAAATGGATAGTGATCCGCAACTCATGCTGAGAACCAATACAAATTTGACACGTGTCATCTTCATCAAAACGTATTGCCAGAATCGACTTTGAGCTAGAAGCAATTTCAAGGGATGTTATAAACATGAAACTTGTTCGTTTTTTAGATACAAACTCAATGGTCACAACCAATTAAGCTGAAATCAAACCAAGAGAAAATCCCCAAATCTGTTCTTCATCAGCAAAATTCATTTGGCAGATTTTTGACACGTGGAAGCCTGGTATTGGTTCCAACACGTCACCAACTCCAACTGCTTTACTCCTGGAGTCTATAAATACCATGTTCAGCTCTCATTTCTTGTAGTTGTAGAAAGTGTGAAATCACACACACTTTAGTTTTTTTTCTCTCAACTCATTTCTTAGTTTCAGCTTAACAACTCAAGAGTTTGACACACTCTTGAGTCTGTTATAGTTAGTTGTAACAGATAACTACCCTTGTAACTACTTTCCTTACTCAATAAAATTCAAATTTCCATTTTCCCTCCAAAACTCTCATACTATTCTACTGTTCATCCTTGCTTCATTGAATCCTTTTGTTGATGTTGTTAGTCTGTTATGATCATCACTTGATCATAACTGGCTAAGTTTGAAGATTGTAGCTGGTTTGATCATCCAGTTCAAGTATTAGCAGATTTTGGAGATTTCAGTTCATTAATGGCAGATTTAATGGTTGTAGCTGATTGATAGGTAGCTGAATAGTGTTTTCTAGTGCTAAGGTTGTGGTTAGCACTAGATTAGAGAGCTCAGCGCTCATCTACTCCCCAAAGGAGGCCTTTGCTAAAGGTTTACATGTTCTGATTTTCAATTCCACTTAACAGTTGAATGCCTGCTTCATTCTAGCTTAATCTTGCTTGATTGTATGATAAAAGTTGTTTTAGCCTGTTTCTGATCTGATTTTAGTGTTGTTATAGCTTATTGTGTAGCTTAATCCTGCTTATTGCTTTCATTCTTGTCCTGTTTTTCAAGCATTCAGCAGTCAATTAGCTTCTATAGTCCATTTTGAGTTCTAGTTGTGTTCACTGCTTGTTATTAGTTCTCATACCTTTCATTGTGGCTACTAAACTTGGTGAGATAGCAATCTTTACTCAGTTTAACCTTTTGATCAATGAGTTTTCATTAAAATTTCATAAAGATCAGTAAAGAGGTGTTTGGCATTAGCTTTGATTCAGTTTTCAAGTGTTAGAAATTGGAAAGTTTTGGTTCATTTTCAGTTAACAAGTGATAACAAATGGTTTTCAGTCATTTTCTAGTCAAGTGTTAGGTCAAAAAGGCAAATGGTCTTCTAAAAAGTCTGGGTCAGTTTTCTTCAAGTTTTGTTTCAGAAAGTGATGATTTTGATTTGCCTGGCATTTCTTTGTTAGTTGATGAAATTACACCAAACCAGTTCTCAAATCTCACTCAATATATGAACTTTCATCTTGTATAAGGAAACTGTACAGTATTCAAAATTCAGCAAGAAATAAGCAAAAGTTTAAGGGTAGGAGCAAATGCAAGTTTCTGTAACTTGGTGAACTACTTTTTCATATCTCAATTTCCACTTCATTAACTGGTCAATTTTCTTTCACAATTTCATTCAATAAGTGTTCCTGGTTGAATTTTGAGAATTTGGGCTTATTGAAAAATCTGGTCAACGAAAGTCAACATAAGCACTCTTTTTGCTTATTTTAGAATTCTGAGCTTATTACTGGATGATTTTTCATAAGACTTGATTTCTCGTCATTCTTTTGAGCTTATTAACAAGAATTTACACTAAAATCTGGTTGTGCAAGTCTAGTTTTCCTTGTAGCTTATTGTGTGCTTATTGGATTTAGCTTATCAGCTTTTCAGTAACTTTTAGCCAATTTCCTTGGATAGGTCTAGCTTAAGTTCAATTTTAAGTCGATTGCAACTTATTTGGTCGAATTTAGTTGAGAAATAAGCTAAAACGAGCTTATTGAAGTTAGTAACCCGTTTTTGGTAAAAAGCTTTTGGAAATTGCACTTAAGTCCTTGAAGAATTAATCTGTTTGTAATCATGGCTAATCTTTAAATTTTTTAGGGTTTGCAACTAATCAGTCCTTGTACTTTCAAGTTTTTTAAAAATCAGTTAGGTAGTTTTGAATTAGTTGGAAAATTGGTTACTTGTTTGGATAGTTTTCATTTTCAGTCCTTATAGTTTACTGTTTTACACATTCAGTCCTTATACTTTTTAGCTTTATATTTTTAGCATTTACATTTCATAGAATTTACATTTCCATTCCCTCTAGTTTGTAGAATTTACATTTTGCATTTTAATTGAATAAAAACTTGGTATTTGCATTGTGTTTTACATATAAGTAGACGATATTTTTCATTTTTTGTAAGGCATTGTTGAATTAGCAATAGAATATCCAAAAAAACGTTACCAACCAAGAACAATTAAAAACCCGATCTTGTTAGGACTTTCAATTTGTTAAGAACTGAGAAAAACGAACTTCAACTATACACATTTCACTTACCTGCCAGCAGGTTAAGATCGAGCATCAGCGATCTGGCGGTCTCCTTCAACCGTTAGATATTCCAGAGTGGAAGTGGGACAAAATCACCATGGATTTTGTTACCGGTCTTCCTCCTACCAAAAGGAAGCACGATGCAATTTGGGTCATCGTTGATCGACTTACCAAATCAGCTCATTTCTTACCGATCCGCAAGGAAGATTCGTTAAGTAAACTCGCAGATACGTACAGACGAGAGATCATGAGACTCTACGGTGCACCATCCAGCATCGTCTCAGACAGAGATCCTCGATTCACTTCGCGCGTTTGGAAAAGTCTGCAGAAATCTTGGGTTACACAACTTAAGCTTAGCACGGCTTTTCATCCTCAAACGGACGGACAGTCGGATCGAACCATTCAGACATTGGAGGATATGTTGAGGTCATGTGCGTTGGAATGGACGGGTGATTGGGACGAATACATCTGTTTGGTAGAGTTTGCATACAACAACAGCTGGCACGCAAGCATCAAGTGTGCTCCATTTGAGATGTTGTATGGCAGAAAGTGTCGCGCCCTAATCTGCTGGGATCAGGTTGGCGAGCGAACACTCGAAGGACCGAAATCATAGAGATGACCAATGAGAAGATCGCAGTAGCTAAGCAGAAAATTCAGGAGGCACGGTCACGTCAGAAGAGTTACGCCGATAAGCATCGTAGGGATATACACTTTAACGTAGGAGATCGCGTCTTCCTTAAGGTTTCGCCAGCACGTGGTGTTAGACGCTTCGAGATTAAAGGGAAGCTCAGTCCTCGTTTCATCGGACCGTTTGATATCATTGAACGAGTCGGTGAAGTATCTTACCGATTGGCGTTACCTCCGCTGCTTTCGCATGTACACAATGTGTTTCATGTGTCCTTACTCAGAGGGTACCAGTATCATCCCCTTCACATGGTTCAGTATCCACTGGAACAGATACGTGAAGATCTTACTTTTATAGAAGAACCCGAACGAGTTCTTGACAGACAAGAACGAGTCATGAGAAAGAAGACGATTCCATTCGTCAAAATTCTATGGAGGGATCATACCGAGCGGGAAGCCACTTGGGAAACAGAGGAGTCTATCCGGGCTTCTTACCCTCATTTCACATTTTGAATTCGGGTATGTTCTTCTTTTCCAGTTACTTTGTCTATAATTCGGGGACGAATTATTCTTTTTAAAGGGGAAGAGTTGTAAAACCCGCATGCTTTTACCATGCATAGTACCCTTAGGATCGTACGTACTAGATTAAAAATTTCCTAATATAGCATGATTACGATTACGTGTTAGGAGTTTACGTATTACGTACGTGTTAGAACACGATAAGTATTTACCATGCACGATCACGTAATAATTATTTAACGATAATTAATCACGAACATGCGATCATGAAATCATGAACGTAATTAAAACACGAACTATTATTAATTACATATATATATTTATTACGAGCATAATTAAATATATTAGATCACGGTATTTACGTAACGAGAACATTTAAAACACGAACATAAACAATCACAAACGTGTAACTAAATAACGAGACACGGAAAAAGGTACGGGTACCCCAAGTGGGGTCCCTACCCGCGGCCAACAAGGACAAATGGGCCAAGCCCATTTGTCAAATTTACTAAAGGGGGTTATTTACTTTTTCACTACTCAAATAAACTTTACATAAAATTTTAAGAAAACCTAAAACCTCCTCCTTCCTTTGTCTCTTTGTGCCGCCACCCTACAAACACCATACAAGGTGATTTTTGATCTTTGATCTTGAAGTTTTGGTGATTGATCGTGTTGGTTCTTCGTCCTCTTGATCCACGAATTCGGTAAAACCTTTTTAAACCTTTTCTTTTGATTTAATCTTTTTATAAATTATGAACATGTGATGTTTTTACAAAACATAATAATTAATCATGGATCTAACATGTGTTGGTGTTAAATAAAATCAAAAGAGTGTTTTTAAGGGGTGTTTGTTTTGGCCGCAGGCTGCAACCGAACCCGAATGGGTTTTGGTTTGCCAAGCCGACCACCACCAAGACCATATGGTCTTGGTTGGTGCGTGTGGGTCCCACGGAAGCAAGGGAAACACGGGGTACCCCGAGTTGGTTCGGGGTACGGTGTCGAGTTCATGTCCGGTTCATGTTTTTAGCCTAGATCCGGTTCATGGTGTATGATAGTTTTTTATGTTTATGATCTTAGGTTAAAATTAAATTAATAAAATGGTGTGATTAATTTAATAACATGACTTAAGTTATTTAATTATTAATGATCATGAAATTATTTTAACCTAAGTATTTATATGTTTAAGACTTATAATTAATTAATTATTTTTAAACCATGGATATAATTAATTAATTAACATGACTTAGATTATATTATTAATATATAATAATACATATTTTAACCTAAGTAGTTAACTTATTTAATTAAAAACATGTTATACTTTAATTAAATATTATAACCTATAGTTTAATTAAATTACATGAAATAATTATTAAACTATACACTATACCATATGACTTAGAAAATAATCATGAAAAAACACTTAGGCTTATATACTTAGCTTATTTAACCAGCTTATTTCTAATTATGGAAACTTTCTATTTTTAGAAACTTAATAAGGCAGCTAATCTATTTATGGAAACCAGCTATTTTTAGAAACTTATTTATTTCAGGCAGCTAATCTAATTATGGAAACTTATTTAATTAAGGCAGCTAATCTATTTATGGAAACTTTCTATTTTTAGAAACTTATCTATTTTAAGCAGTAAATCTATTTTTGGGAACTTTCTATTTTTGGAAACTTTTTATTTTTGGAAACTTTCTATTTTTGGAAACTTTCTATTTTTTGTAACTTTCTATTTTTGGAAACTTTCTATTTTTGGAAACTTTCTATTTTTTGGAAACTTTCTATTTTTGGAAACTTTCTATTTTAGGAAACCTGCTATTTTTGGAAAGTTACTTATTATTACACAGTGAGTAAGATAACACATGAAATACCAGAAATACTTGATCAGATTAAACAGAATATAAGATTTAACACAGTTTAAGGCTTAAAACAGTAAAACATGGTAAGAACACATAAAATAAGTTAAGACATGACATAAAACCAGCTATGTATTTAGTAAGCAGATACTTATTCATGTACGTATTTATGTAGCACTAGTGATTCGGAGGTAGGATTCCTCGCAGTTCGTCTTTCTCGTTCACTGGACATAAGGTACGGATTCCCGTCCTTTCAGTATGGACATTCTTTCCTTATTAGGATTCCCTGTATGCAGCCAACTGTTTTCCCGTAGTATAAGTTATGTGTTTGATTGCTTATGTTTAATTAAGATTACCTATATCCATATACATGCATGACCAGTTTCACCTAGTTATGGAGGTACCATAACCATAACATTAGAGGCACTGATGTTATGACTTCACCACGGCGGAGTGATTGCTCGTGGCGTCCCTTCAGCTTTTGGCCATTTATTTATATTTATCATGTGGGGTGTATGGGTGCATCCTAGTTACATGTTTTATTCAGGATTACATGGTGAATGTGGTGTGTGCCTTGCATCCTTCACAAGGAGCTGATCCCTCCTACCCAAAAATCAGTATATTAAATTAGAGGCAGCCCATCTAATTTGCATGATGAGGTCACCCCTCCAATTATTCATGCACGGTGGAATTTCATGACCTATATTGGCTAATGGTAAAATATGACAAACAGTTTTTATAAGATAAACATAAGACTTTCAAACTATAAAACCAGTTTTATCAAGACTTAACCAGGTTACTCGGGACTTAGTTTTCTTCCGCTGTTATTACGTTATATGCTTATCCTATTCATGCTTTATTGTACATCCGTGCACTGAGCGTATTTGCTCAGTCGTTTTCCTTTTCTATGTTCCTAAAACGGCAGGTACTCTGGGACGCTCGTAGACACTAAGAGTACGTGCATGTGGACTGGAAGCTGTCTAGCCTTCTTTACATTATGCATTTCCTTTCTTATGATACTTATGCTTTGGACATTGTTTAGTCCTTTTCCTTTATCATACTATGTTTGTGTGTGATGAGCTTTACTTTTGGACTACCGATGTTTGATTCCGGTATTTTCCTTTTTATGGTCAAGTAATGTTTAGACATTTTTCCTTGTATGCTTTGATGACACACCATAATTACTGTGATATTTCCATTTCCAAAATGGGGTGTTACACTTTATAAGATCAATGTAGAACAATTTGTGAAAATACATCGTAAAATAATGTCAGTTAATTTTATAAGGTAACATTCAAGTATTTAATAAGGCCCAAATAGAACATTTTGTAAAATGATTCGCAAACAATACCAGTTTAAGTTCATATAGTGACATGATGATAGCTTATATAATAGCGAGTGGTTTACACTAGGGTAGTAAGGAGTAGTTTATAAGAAAATCGATGAAATAGTTACAAGGTGATAAGGGTTCAAAAGGTTTAGCCAGAATCGTCGTGAGACACGTGTCAAAAATTATGATGCAAGATGTGAAAATGAGAACTTCAAATCTGACCCAAATCAGTGGTGCGATAGAAGAAAGAAAGATAAAATGAAATGATAAATGAGTCATGTATAAAAGAAAGGATAAAGGAATCCATATGCGTGCAGATAGAGATCCGACTGAAGAAACGCAATAGTAATACTTTAAGAATTATCCGCGACCTACAAGTGTGATCACGACCTTAGATATTAGTTTTATAAAAGTATAAAACGTTTGTATCAAAATATTTTGTAAAAATTGAGATACATAAGTAACTTGTACAAGTAACCAAGTCTAAGTGAAAACATGACCTATAAAGCTTACAATCTGTAGGAACTACATAAAATGAAAGTTAAGTGTCTTAGACTAAGATTCTCAAACAATTTGGAACCTGAAAACGCCAATTATATGTTAACCGTGACCTAATACGTAAAAAATCAACAAAAGTCAAAGTATGACCCGAGTATGACTTAATAATGAAAAGTTGTAAAAATACATGTAAGTTACTGGAATACAACAAAATATGATCATACAAACTTGTTTCATCAAGCTATATAGCTTAGAACTCATTTTTATAAGTTTTGACTAAACGTATAGAAAATAGTCAACTTTTGGCTTTTCCGTCTTGAGGCGAATTACTAAACATTAGACCTCAATTTCACTTCAATTATGATGTTATACATCTAGGTATCAATATCGATCATCCCAAATTCACTCCATAAAATTTAGGCTTGCTTAAGGGGCGTTTGGGTAATGAACTAGTCATTTACTCGTTTAATGAAAAAGTGTAGAAAACTCCTTTTCGCGAGGCTTAAAAATCCTATATAGACTCTTGGAAAAATTCTACAAAAATTCAGAGAAGTTATATACATAATGAAGTTAATATCTTGTGAATTTTAAGAAAAGTTTTGAAGTCTAGATGCCTTTTTAAAAATAAAAACCAAAACGCATACTACGCGAAAAAGTCAAACTTTACAGTCTGTATTTTGCATTTTTGAGGGTCAAATGCCCACTTTAAAGCTTCCGTTTTCGCATGGGTGACTAGAAACATCATTCCGGACAACTTTGTAGTTTTATCCGAAGGATGAAAACACTTTTACGACACACTTATCCCTATGACAGCAGCGATAAAAGCATAATTTTTTTAAAAAAATTTTCAAATAAGTCAACAATACCCACTTATGTGTCAAAAACTTAAAGGTAGCTAACGGACACTAAACTTTTGCATCAAAAGTCAGCATAATATGTTTCTCAAATGTTTCAAGTGATAAATCTTGGCTAAACACCCGTTAACCATACCAAGCACGCTAAACCAAACACTAGTTTAGGTCGGTTGTTCCCTATTAGACTAGTTTCTAAAATGCGTGCTATTTCTTCGTTATGAAGAGATAGATGATGAACCTTATACCGTCGGAAAGGTATTTTCATACCCGAAATACCTAGCTATATGAATTTATCTCAGTTTTTGAAATAGGAAAAAAAATCCATCTTAGCAAAAGGTTAAAAATTTAGAAAATTAGTTACAAAATTAACGATCACCTTTTTAGTCATAAAATTCAATTGGTGGTGGCTATTAACGCAAGCTCAGCGGCCAAGCTAAGCTTATAATGTCTACTAACTACCCGAGGCAAAACATAAGGGTTAAATAGGTCATAACTTTCTCATTTTAAAGAGTTAGAAAGCAAATTTTATACAGAAACGAACTTTGTGACATTATCTCTCAACCAAGACCTTAAAAAAATCAGTTTGGAAAAGTTTAAATTTGCCGAAATAAACCCCAAACCCGTTGTCCTAAATTGGTCACATCGAAACACCTCTAAACATCAATTTCAACAACATAACTTAGCTTTCTATGTATGCTAATACCATCCTAATGTCATACCATAAATCACAAAATCATCCAAGAACATCAAAAACAGAAAACTCATCAATAAGAATAAAGATTAAAACGAAATTGGATCAAGATAAGAAATCTTACAATCGAGGTGGAAATTTACAAAGAATATTATCAAGAAAGGAATGGATTATGAACTAGTCGCACTCCTGGAGCGAGGAGGTCTAATATAGGGAATGATACAAGTTTATAGAAGTAGAATTGTATTCTAAACAATCGCCACGTATTAGAGGATATGAATTACAAGATGAAGATGGTGTTTCCAAGGTACAAACGAATGTTGTAATTCAAACTTGAAACGTAGAATGACCAATGAAATAATATTTAATCGATATACGAGTGTCGTGTAAGACGGTAGCGTAAAGGTCAATCAAGGTTACAAAAACCCATGATATATTCAACACGGATTTAAGGAATGCTTCGAGATGTGTGACTTACACGATGTCCTTTAGTCTTTTCCTGGGACACACTGGGCCAAAGGTCTATAGACTAGACATCCAATCAAGAATGGTCGGAAAACAAACTGGATATCTAAATATATATCTTAAAGAGGTTTAACGATGAAAGTAACACGTACAGTAGTAAAATGAAAATCGGAAGTTTCATCGAAAGCAACACTTACTTAATCCCAAACAATGGTATCACGAAAATACACACAACATGTAACAGTGAGTTGAGAAAACTGGCGGTTCAAAATGAACGAGTATATGAGGTCAATCGTATCACGCATAAACAAAATAGAAATAGTACTCAGAAAAGTGAGTATGAAAAGTCGGCAGCATATGCACCCCGAATACGAGTATGTAATGTCATAACAATATAAAATTATTGCAACAAGATCAATTCACAAAAATAAGAATCCAGGTAATGCGGTAAGGGCATACGTAATCACAGTAATATCCAATGCTAATTCATGAAACACAAAGGATTTGGAAAGAAATATTAATTATCGTCATTAAGGTAATGTAATATTTTAAAATGTAATCAAGAAATGAAATACTACAACGATAATTTAAAAGTAAATAATAAGCATTAGAGAATTACCCGCGTAGATATCGAACAACAATGGTAGATTCTGTGTTTGACACTTAGAAACATGAAATATTTGAACTTTCAGTTATAGACTAAGTTTTGAAAACGACTCAGTTCTCTATGACTAACGCTCTGATACCAATCTGTGAGACCCCCAAAATCTGACAAGGAACACGTAGGCAACATGGGGGTACCACGTCATGGTACAAGAAATAATAAAATACTGTTGACACAAGTTGACGTAATAAAGACATATACATTACATCAAAAACATCAGAGTTTTTTTTTATACAAAGGTCCCAGAGTTTTATAAGCGGATAAATCTATTATTTATACATGGTTTTGTAATATATAGTAACCAAAAATCCAAAATAAACTTATGTGAGCTTTTACTAAAATCAAACTTTAAAAATAACACAGAACTCTCCAAGCTGTGAAAATATCCTGCGGGCTCCCATCCTTAGCAAAATTAAGCATTAGTATTACCTGAGAAATAACATGTAAAAAGGTCAACATAAAGCTGAGTGAAATTCATAGGTTTAATAAGTAGTGATGTGGAATACAAACATAAATTTTATAAGAATAGCAACATGATATGATTTGGTACCGTCGTACAAAATCATTAAAGATTAATTACTTCAATAGCTCACGACACCGAAGCTTTAACATAACAGTTTTACCCCTAGTAAGTATCTAGTCAAAATACTTAGGTAGTCAAATGTAAGTGCGTCAAGGTAATCGGGACGGGGATTGTCAATCCCGATGGATCCATCCACAACATTCGCGCTTGCAAAAATGTGAATTAACGGTTCATGATGTAGGGGCTTTTTGACTAAGGTACTAATGCAATAAGTAAATGTGTAATTTGGGGAAGCATACAGTTCTCGGATAACAAACTAAAAGTTTTAAATGATTGTATTCCACGCATGTTATTCTCACCCCGCAATTTGTAACAAGGTATATAAGAAAAGGGGCTATGAACTCACCTTAAGCCGCAAGATCAAAAGATGCGATAGAAATCGACGGGAGAACCGAAAGTTTCTTAGGAACCGCCTAGAAACGAATTATGCGTCTTAGGCATATGTGTAAAATGAAATGAATGCACATGATTATACTTGATTCATACAGATTAGGCATTGTACATAGGATTTTCAAAAGTCAAAAAATCAAACTTCCCAAAAATAGTAAGTTCTCGACACTTTTAAAGACTCCGCTTCAATAGTTTTACTAATTTGGCCGAAAATTTATTCGACTTGCAAAAATCATAATTCTCAAACCGTAAATCGTTAAGACTACTTCTTTACATCCTAGAATCCTAAAAGAGTCTAATTTTCTGTAACAATTACCATAAAACCATAAATCTCAGTTAAATTGGACTTATAATTTTTAATACTACAAGTCAATCCTAAAGAAAACATGTGACTGATTTTTAAGGCTTACGGAAACGGGCGTAATTTGAAATCTACAAGTGATATCAAAGTAAACTCAGTGGGAGGTGATACCCACTGAGTTCTCTACATGGATCAAGAGCTCTTTTTAAAAGATTGTAGAAAAAGCTTGAGTTATTACCCGTTTATCAGCAGTGTGCAAAATCAGACCCGTTTTATCACAAAAATCATAATTAAATAACCGTAACACATCTCACAATGAGCTTTCTTGATACAACAAGCTAAGAACTGTATCTATGTCCATATATTTTTAACTAACTGTATAAACCCATTTAACATTTTCAAAATCAACCAAACATCACAGACCTTCAAAATTTATACCAAAATATAATTAGTCCACTAATGTTGATGTATCTCACAATCTATAAACCCTACAGTATTCAATCCAATTGGATAAGTTAGATATGAGAGTCCTCTACAAGTTATAGTTTTACATATTTGGGTGTTTATGTACAAAATTTTTGAGTTATTAGCCATATACAGCAAGTGTGCAAAATCTGCGCACCTTCACCATTTAAATCATAACTAAATCATCGGACCTTGTCTTGGATTGAACGAGCCGGAAAAACGAACCTAAGACTTGGAGCTATCTCATCCTATTTTTCTTTTAAATGGCAATCTCACGAAACATTTTTAAAACAGCCAAACAACACAGGCCTATCAAAATCAGCAATCCAATCTATCCAAACACTAGTTTTAACCCATTTCAAATTCACCCAATCTCATACAATGCCATAATTAATCGAATCAAAGTATAAACATGCATATATGTGTACAAATATAGAGGATTAATCAAAACCCATGAATGATTATATAAAGAAAATAAAAAAAATCAAGAAATCAATAATTTCTTACAATGGATACGAAGGATTAAGAACCACAATAGACATGAACAAGAGATTGAAACCTCCACATCCAATTAGATTATCAATCCAAGAGTATTATGAATCCGAACATCTTATTACTTCAGCCCCAAATGACCACAAATGTTGATATGAAGCTTGTTTTGATAGAAATGAATCCAAGATATTTGATAGAAACAAAAGACCTCCATTTTAGCTCAAGAATTTAGTCAAAGCAAAAAAAATAATAAAATGTGTTGTTTGTGTTGTTGAAGACTCTCAGTAGAGAAAAAAAATGGGGAACAAGTGATTTTTTTTAACCTGATATAAACTAACAAGTGAAATAAGAGTTGGTGATTTATATGTCCAAATTAGATTTTTACATACAACTTATAATTTGCACTGTACACGTGTAAGAGAAATTTGAGACATAGGATGAAACATGTGTTTATTTGGTGTGAGGTAAAATAAAAGTAAATTTTGTTTTAAAATTTACAAAAGCGGATATTATTAAAGCCCGGTATTTTAAATTTACGCGCTTTGAAAGATACGCGTAAAATACGAAAATAAACTCTCAATATAAAATAAAAACATCGATAATCGAATCACGTTGATTTTGATAAATAATGGGATTTATAATATAATAAGGGTTAATGCGTCGAATAAACGAATGATGCCTAAAAGTTTAACGTAAAATTAAAAGAATGCTCGTAAAACGTGAAACTAAAACGACGACAATAAAAAAAAATTCTATGTCATAACGATGATATTTATGGAAACATAATTATTCTGGCTTCTTAGAGTCGAAATAGCCATCGATAACGGTTCCATCGAATCGGGTAAACTTTTTATAAAACACGTGCGAGTGCTTTTAAATCAAAACTTTTTATTTAAATAAATATAGACAAATAAAATATAATTTTAATAATTCCAAATAAATTATTTTAAATTGTTAGAAAAATAATTAAAATACAATTTAATTTAAAATTCTTGAATTCTCAGGATTTACGCATGCAAAAGTAAAAGAAACAGGTTAATCATTATAAAATTGAAAGGTACGAATAAAAGAATAATTTAATTACCGAAAAAAAAATACGAGTTCTCACATCTTTTCCCGCCTAATGCAAACCATCATAATACTGAAGAGTCTTCAGTATACTAGAGGAGATCGTCATCATTCAGTTTGGTATTGTCAAACCAAACTGAACTGAAAGCCCTTCTTCAGTTCTTATTCTTCAGCAACTAGACCGCCTAGTATTTGAAGCGAAGACTCCTTTGTCTTCTAAGTTAACTGGAAGGGGAGTGCTGAACTTTCTTCAGCTTTAAAGTCTTCAGTTGGAACTTTGTTCCTCTGGTCATCCTTCAGCAGACTGGCCTTACTGCTTAGCATGAAACACTTAAGGGGATTTTATATTCAAATCCTAGAGTTGCTTCAAGGTCAGTAAATACTGACCCAACAATCTCCCCCTATTTGGATATACAAATAGCCTAAGTATAATGTCAGTAGTAAGTGAGCATAACAACTTCTTCTTACTTGCACTAAACAATTAAATACTTATAAACATCTGATAATCATTAATTCATGAAACATTACAAATTACAAAAAAATTAGTACAAATGATTATTCAACCTTAGGCCTAAGTTCTTCAATAATGGGAGTCTGAGTCAATGGATCTTAGTTTCTGTGGTCCAATATAGCAAGCAAGCACATGCTGAAAGTTTTAGCAGCATCAGTACGTCCAGGACCACCATGAAGAGAGTAAAAGATCCTTTGAACATTCGAGAGAAGTTCATTGTTCATTTTATCAAGATCACTTATGCCCACAAAGTCTTGACGTTCTTGATGATTGAACATAATCATTCCTAGTTCTGGTTCGTCCAGTACATGACCAGGGAGATGATTTTGAAACTGAACAAAGCCTTTGTATTTCTTAGTGGTGACAAAGATGTCACCCACTTCAGGTTGTATCAGATTTGCCTTTTTGTTCAGCTCCAGTATTGGATCTTGATCCTCTAGAGAAACTTGAGTGTTGATGTTCAGAATCTCACCCAGTCTTTCATGATTTCTCATATAGTTCTCAATTCTGGTGCGAACTTCATCCCATCTCTTGGATTTTATTTTCTCGATCATCACACTCATTTCAATCCATTCAGTGTAAGAAAGTTCTTTTCCTTGAAAGTTTTCAAGTATCTCATCAGTTCCATCACCCCTATTGAACTTGAGATGGATGTCACATTTGCTGGTCAGCATATCAACGTTGGTAATTTGTGAGATATTTCTTCTGTTGAACCTTGTTATATAAAACGTTTCATATAATACTTTCTTCTTGAAGACACTTTCTACTTCAGCATTCCCAATTTCTACTTCAGATCTCTTAGTTTTTCTTCTTGCTGAAGTTTGTACAACTTGTCAAGTTCTTCCTGAGTGGCCACTCCAGCTCTGATCAAACGATCATTCAGAGTAAAATCTCCTTTGTTTTTTGGGAATAAGGGGAGGTGAACCACTATCAGTTGTTTCCCCACTTGTGGTCAGCCCTTGAATATGATCATTTTTTGCTGATGACTCCCCCTTGCCCTTTGTTGTTCTCTTTTCAGTGATAGGTGACTCATAGACAACAGATTGTTTCTGAGCCTTCTTTTAGGCATGTTTCTGAAAGATCTGTTGGATTGTGTTTTTCCCCCTCAGCAGAAGACTGCCCAGTAGCTTCTGATGACCCACCAGCAGGGAAGAGGCCACAAAGATGATCAAGAGTGGCAGTTACCTTTGCCAGCATGGCTGGAACAGTGTCAAGGGCATGTAGTTTCTGCTGACCCTCATCAGATATGGTCAGCTTTTGTTTCTCCAGCAACGCCACTTTATCTTTTATCTTTGACACAGAATCACACAAAGTATTAACATGGTCAAGAACTGGTGTGAATTCTGGGGAAACTCCATGGAAGCACCGTCGATGGAGTCCATAAGAGAGGACATCTCTTGCTTTAAGGAAGTGGTGGTGGCCACATCTTGGACTAAAGGCTTCAAAGCAGCAATGAGGACATCATTGATTTGTTCAGCAGAAGGAGGAATTGGTCTTGCTTTGAGAGTTGAGATTTTAGTGTCAGCAAGCACCTTTTCTTCGTTCAGTCTGGCCACCTATGATTGAAGAATCAACACTTGATTTGTTAATTCTTTTACCTGATCAGTTTTGGGGGAAGGTGGTTGTTGTGTTGCATCAACAGTCTCTTCATCACTGTCATCTAGATTGACTGGAATTCTTCACTGAACCCTAGTTCTTTTTCCAAATCATCCCTAGACATGCTGACTACAAATAAAGGCAAGTGTCCCACCTTGGCTCTAGTGGTGAGATTCACTTCCTTGGGAATCTTTTGAGCATCATCTTTAGTGTGTGGATCAGTTTCAAGCCCTTCACCACCAGGGTTGGTTGGACCTGATGGATCCTGAGAAAGAGTCTCTGATAAGTATAGATCAATGATAATGTTTTTGGTTCCTTCGGTAGAAACCTGTTGTGGGGGTGCTACATCATGAGAAACAGATAGGCCAGGGTCAGCATCAGCTGTTGGATTTGCTGACACATCATTCCCTGATGCAGACTCAGAGTGACAAGTGATATAAATTGGTAATGAAGTATGAGTTGAATTTAGAATGAAAGTACTTACCAATGCTGACTCCACACTACTGAGCTGAGGGTGAGCTCCATCTTCACCCTTCTCTCCTAAAGAAGTTGACAGAGGGTTTGCCTTCTGCGCCTCTTTATACATGTCACCTCCAGCACAGACTAAAGGTGACGGCTGGTTGGGGTTCTTGTCCTTGGCCAGGGACTTAGTCTTCTTCAAAGCATGGCCCTGGGAATCATCATCAATCTTCTTTGAGGAAGATTGTGTGAAGGTTTTCCTCTTTCTGGACTCACGTCTAACCTTCTTGGTATTAATTGACGTTTGCTTCTGACGAGGTCCAGATGAAGCTCCAGGCCTTTTGCCTTTTAGATCCCCTTCTCTAGTTGAAGAAGTGTCTTTGGGAGCTTTGTACACTATTGGACCATCTGCTGAGCAGATGTCCAGCATGGGTTGTGTAAGAGGAGGATCAATGGTGCTGACTGGAATGTTCCAGCGAGTGAGATCAAAGGTCTTAAAATTTAGTTTCTCTCCATTGATTTTTGAAAAATCATTTCCAAGATGATCAGCAAAAACGAGAGATAGAAATCTAGTGTAAACAACGTTTTTCTATCTAGTATTTTTCTCCAGCTTCCCATGGAGATCTTCAAAAATAAGTCTCCCAAAATCAGCTTTAATCCCCTTGGCCAGACAGTATAAAATAATTGCATCTTTTTTGTTGATCTAGTCAAGGCCTCCAGTTCCCCCCCCCCCCCCCCCAAACATTCAATAAGAATGGACATCAGCAACTTCCATCTTGGTGGCAAACAACTTATTTTTAACCCCCCCCCCCCCCCCCCCCCCTTTTCAGTAATCTCTTCAGTATACCCAATCTCTTTAAAGAAATTTTTGACAACCATAAAATCATCAGGTATAGCTTCATAGTCACTAGGGTTTTCCAAATAATCTAAACCTAAAACCTTTCTAAATAATTTTAACCCAAATCTACCATGAATCCTAATCGTGGTAGAATCAAACTCAATGGACTTCTTATTGTTAGAAGCCTCTGCTGTAAACCAAAATTCTTTTAGCACATTTTGAAACATCATACCAGGATCCTCAAATAAAGCATACCTTAAAACACTTTTGGATAGATAAGTCAAAACTTGTTCCCCAGTAATAGACTTAATGGATTCAGGTTTGAGCAAGGTGATGTTGTTGGGTTTGAAAAAGATATCATCAATGGGATAGTTAACATGAGTGGATGGTTTGAGGATGATCTTAGCAATCTTTGGAGTAGAAGATGATTCAGCCATTGATGTTTTCCTGTATGTGTTTTGAAAGAGAGAAAGTTTGTGTGTTTTTTTTTGATAAAAGATTTGTAAGTGTGGAATGAAATCCAATTGTCAGGGAATATATAAAAAATTGAACTGATTTTTAAAAAGTTTTTAAAACCAAAAAAGATCTTTTAGGGTTACTTTTGAACATTTGGCACTAACTTTCTCATTAATGTTCTGCAAAAATGTATGATTTTATGTTGCTTTGAACAGTGAAACGCCCCAAGTGTCAGGGAGTTGTTGATTGTGGATTGAGACGTTTGAAATTTCCTTAATTAAGAAATGACACCTTTTTGAAAGAATGTTTGTTTTATTCACAAGAAAATTTAATGCCATTAATTCTTTTGAATCACATGATTGATATGTTTTAAATAATGTTGCTCAGATATGCTGAAGCTGATGGCAATACTTGTGAGCTTCGGTGCGTCAG
This sequence comes from Glebionis coronaria, assembly GCA_025667525.1. Lineage (NCBI taxonomy): Eukaryota > Viridiplantae > Streptophyta > Magnoliopsida > Asterales > Asteraceae > Glebionis > Glebionis coronaria. The sequence goes on from CM046880.1 coordinate 419,452,856, forward strand.
ATGAGGCGACAAAACCCCATATACATGTTCACATAAGTGAACAAGACATATGACGTTGCACGCTCCTCTACTCAGGCCTAGCTACTCAGTTGTATTTAAAAATTTGTTCAGCATTTCTGAAGGAACCTTTTGATGACTGATGATTATTTGTTCAACTTCAGTGAATCAAATAAGGTGACAAAACATCATATACACAATCACATAAAGTGAAATAGACACATGACATTGCACACTCCTTTACTCAGACAATGCTATTTAACATTAATCAAAATCTTTTATGAAATGCTGAACCTTCAAGGTTCTTCAGTGAATGCTGAAGGTTCAGGTTTTGTATCATCAATGTTCAGCATACCAAGCTCCATTATCAATCTTTTGAAAGTTGGTTCATCCAGTGGTTTGGTGAAGATATCAGTCAATCGGTATTGAGTGAGGATGAAATATAATTCAATGTCCCCTTTCATAATGTGATCTCTGATAAAGTGATATCTGATATCAATGTGTTTTGTTCTTGAGTGGAGAACTGGATTGTTGGATATTGCAATAGCATTAGTGTTATCACAAAAGATTTGTACCGTTTCATATTCTATGTCATAATCAGCCAGTTGGCTTTTCATCCAAAGAACATTGGCACAACATCCAGCAGCTGCCACATATTCAAATTCTGCTGAAGACATGGCAACTGTTTGTTGCTTTTTAGCACTCCAACACACAAGTTTGCCACCTAGCAATTGGCAGGCACCAGAAGTGCTTTTTATGTCCAAATTGCATCCAGCATAATCTGAATACCTCTTTAGATCAAAACCTGAGGATTTGGGGTACCAAAGACCAAGACTTGGTGTACCTTTTAGGTATCTGAAGATTCTTTTTACAGCAGTAAGGTGTGATTCCTTTGGATCTGTTTGGTATCTTGCACAAAGGCATGTAGAGAATTGAATGTCAAGTCTGCTTGCAGTTAAGTACATGAGTGACCTAATCATACCTCTATGCTGAGTCTCATTGACTGATTGTCCATCGAGGTCAGGTCCTAAGTTGTTAGGGGGTACCATTGGAGTCTTCACTAAAGCACAATTGATATCATACTTCTTCAGCAGATCCTTGACATATTTTTCTTGATTGATGGAGATGCCTTGGTCAGATTGTTTAATCTGAAGACCAAGGAAGTATGTGAGTTCACCCATCATACTCATCTCAAACTTGCTGGTCATGAGCTTGGAAAATTGTTTGCAAAGTTTCAAGCTTGTGGAACCAAAGATTATGTCATCCACATAAATTTGTACCAGAATGGTGTCAGTTTTAGATTTATAGATAAACAATGTGCTATCTATTTTTCCTCTGACAAATTTATGTTCAATGAGAAATATTGAGAGAGTTTCATACCATGCTCTTGGAGCTTGCTTCAGTCAATACAAAGCTTTGTAAAGCTTGTAGACATAATTTGGGTATTTACTACTCTTAAAGCCAGGAGGCTGAGTAACATAAACTTCTTCTTTTAGGTCACCATTTAGAAATGCACTTTTGACATCCATTTGATAGATGATGAAGTCCATGTAAGTGGCATAACCAAGGAAGATTCGTATGGCTTCCATACGTGCAACTGGAGTAAAGGTTTGATCAAAATCAACACCAGGCTCTTGATTGAATCCTTGGGTCACCAGCCTATCTTTATTTTTGGTCACTGCATTGGTTTCATCTCTTTTGAGCTTGTAAACCCATTTGGTGCCAGTGGTTGATTTACCATTTGGAAGAGGAACCAATTTCCAGACTTTGTTTCTTTCAAATTGATTAAGTTCCTCTTGCATGGCATCCACTCATCTAGGGTGTGTGAGTGCTTTAGAAACCTTTATAGGTTCAATTTCTGAGAGAAAATTTGCATAGAGACATTCTCCAGATGAAGCAGCACTCAGTTTCTTTGCCGTAGATTTAGTGACTCTACCTTCACCAGGATTGCCTATTATGTTCACCAGCTGTATGTGACTATTTTTAGTCCAAGATATTTGTGGAGCTGGTGAATAGGCACTGGTATCATGATTAGAGCTAGAACTTGGAAGTCCATGACATGAGCTTAGACTTGGATTATCTCTAGTGTCTACTAAAGGATATTCAATGGACAAAGGTTTAATCAATGGAGGGCTTCCTTCTTGTTTAGAGGCAACACATCCAAGACCCAATTCCCTAGAGATGGTAGGAGAGTTTTGAGCAAGGGGCTCAGATTGTTCATCAGCAACTTCATATGATTAATCATTTTGATCATGTGTGTAAGCATGTTGATTGTTTTGAGACTGACCATTTTGGTCATTTGTGTTGTCTTGCTGATCATTTTGATCATTTTGTGACTGATCATTATTTGATTGACAGCCATTAGTATGTGATACTGAAGGATTTCCTTTTGTAGGACTTGTCGTATCTTTAAATGGATCAATATGAGGGATTGAGTTGCTTGTTTGATATCTTTGAGAAGACTCATAATGTTGAAATTCATCAGATGGATAATTGTGATATTCATGTATATGAAGTTCATCATCTGATGGATTTGTAAATTTGAGAGCTTCAGAACTTTCATTGAATGTGATGTGATAGGTTTCTTCAATACATTGTCTTCTTGTGTTGAAGACTCTGTATGCTTTAGATACTAGAGAGTATCCAAGGAAGTAACCATCATCAGACTTTTTATCAAACTTTCCAAGGTGATCCTTCTGATTGTGAATGAATATTGGACACCCAAACACATGTAAGAATGAGATGTTTGGAATTCTCCCCTTGAAGACTTCATAGGGAGTCTTCATGTGTCTCTTCACAATCATGGATCTATTTTGAGTGTAGCAAGCAGTGGCTACAGCATCAGTCCAAAATTGCTTAGAGATAGAGATCCAGCAAGCATTGTCCTTGCTGCTTCAATCAAAGTTCTGTTCCTTCTTTCAGCCACACCATTTTGTTCAGGTGTGTAAGGAGATGAGAAATTTTGGGAAATTCCTTTGTCATCACAAAATTTGATCAGTGTGTGATTTTTGAATTTGGTGCCATTGTCAGTTCTGAGTTGTTTGACATGAGTGTCATTTTGATTTTCAACTCTTTTGATGAAAGACATAATGGCATCTGGTGCATGGCTTTTCTTTGTCAGAAAATATACCCAGGTGTACCTAGAGTATTCATCAACAATGACAAGTGTATATTTTTCATGACAAATGGCCCTAGGTGATACTGGGCCAAATAAGTCCATGTGAAGAAAATGAAGACTTTCTTTTATTGAGAAAGTTTGCTTTGTTTTGAAACTGGCCCTATGGTGCTTCCCTTTTCACATGTTGAGCATGGTTTGTCGTTGGAATAGACAAGTGAAGGAAGACCAATAACAAGATTTTGTTTTTCCAACAGAGTTATTGTTTTGAAATTGAGATGTGAGAGCCTCTTATGCCAAAGCCAATTGGTAATATTGAAAGCTTTAGCAAAGAAGCATGTCTCCTAAGTAGAGTTCATGTTCATGACATAAACATCTTTGACTCTAGGAGAAATCATCACAATTTCATGATTGGAGTTGAAGATTGTACCTTTTTTTCATCAAACAGCACAAGATACTTGGCATCACAAAGTTGACTTATGCTGATGAGGTTGTGCTTCAATCCATTGACATATGCTACCCTTGAGAAAACTATACCATTGCATTTTACTAAACCAAATCCTTCAGTAGTAGCTGATGAGTTATCACCAAAAACAACTTTAGGACCTTGTTCCTCCTTATACTTGTGTAGATAACTTTTGGTGCCAGTCATATGCCTTGAGCAGCCAATATCTAGGTACCAAATAGGCTTCCTGAGATCACACTGCACAAGTTAAGCGAATGATTAGTTTTGTTTTGAAACCCACCTTTGTTGGGTGGGGGTTTTAGATCTGGAAGGTGTTCTAGATCTGAAGGGTCCTCTTGTAGAGGGTATGTGTGATTGCTCAGAAGAAGAGGTCTGAACAGATTTTGCTTTCTTAGCCTAGAGGGCTTCACCTCTTCTGAACCACTCTATATGGTTGTGATCAGATGTAGTATGGACATCACTTCCACAAGTTTCACAAGATTTGGTAATAGAGTTTGGGTTTCTTGGTTTAATACCTCTTCTGAGTAAGATGATTCGATTATGTCCATGAGTGTCATGGTCATAACTTCCACAAATATTACAAACAGGATAATAGTGGCAGTCATCTGAGTGATATTGCCCATACCACAATGAATGCATGGTGAGAAAGGCATATTTCTCCTGGATTGAGATGCTTCAGAATTGTGAGCATCAACACTAGTTTTGGCCAGCATATACTGAGTATGTTCACAAGTGCGATGATCAGTCCTCTCACATTTAGTACAATAAATCACTCTTAAGCAAGTCTGAGTGAGATGGTTGTTTAGACCACATAACTCACAAGCCCTTTTGAATTGTGTATTGTACTTTATATGAGGAGAGTCTGAAGGTTCATCTCTGAATCATGTTGGTGTTTGCTGCTGCCTGAGTTGTAATTTGAGATCATTGATCTCTTGCATGACAAGAGACATTCTCTTATCATCCTCAGATCTAGCATTCTTCAGTTTATCTGTTGAAACTGAATAGGTAGTTCCCATATGTGAACCTCCAGCAGGAGCTGAAGAGTTCTTTGAAGTGTCAATTTTGACATGCTTGGAAGAACTACCTTTGTGTGTGGTGTGTGACTTGATGATAGACTGGATTGATTTTGGTCCAGTAGAGGGTTTAGCACCAGCCAGCTTCTCCAAAGGAAGAAGTGGGGTGCTTACTTCATTCTCTATATCACCATCTGAGTCATCCTCAGTAACCGAGGACTCAACTGGTGCTGAAGTGTCAGCATTTGCTTGAAACTCAGGAAGAAGGATTCGTCCAGTGTCATGGTTGGGTAAATTCTCTTCACCTGACCTTTCAATGTCAGGGATCGAGCTACCATCCTCATTTGAGGCTTTGACAAAGACAATAGATTTGGTGATGGAGGATCCTCAGCACCAAGCATTTTCCTTTTTTGAGCAGGAATTTGTTCATTGATGCATTGATTTACCCTATCAGAGTTTCTAAGCCAAGATTTTACAATGTCTTTTGCTTCTTTTAGTTCAACTCTTAGGGAGTTATTTTCATCAAGAATCTCTTTGTTCAATTGTTGAAAAGTAAGAATATCAAGTTTAGCTTCTTTTAGCTCTATTTGCTTACTTTCAAAATCTTTAAGTTTTAGAACAAGTTTGTGAAATTTTTCAAGCAAATTGTTTCTTTGTTCTTCAACAAATTTTAGATCAATACACAGGTAATCAAAGACAAATTTAATTTCATCTTTATTTTCTAATTCAAGAAGAGTTTGTACCTTTTTTATTGTGATATTGACCCATTCACCATTTCTGGCACTTTCTCTGGCCACAACATTAGAGTTAGCCCCTTCATCATCAGCATTTTCACATTAACCAATTCATCATCATCTAAAGAAACATCTTCTTCATCCCATTCATAAGCTTCAGCAACAAGTCCTTTGTTCTTGTCTTGCTTGGGGGCCTTAGAAGAAGAACTTTCAGTACTCATGAGAGCCAATCTAGCCTTGATTTCTTTGTATTTGGCCTCAAAGTCTTTTGTTGGTCTAAGTTCAACCCTGTTTTGCTGAAATAGAGTAGAAGCAATTTGTTTTGGTTGAAATGATGATTGACCAGATGGTCTTGATTGAGCTAGTGAGGAATATGAAGGGAGAGACGTTTTTGAATAACAATCCCTAGCATAGTGACCAGTCTTCCCACATTTGTAGCATTCAGTGTCAACTGAAGCTTTTGTGGAGCTGGAGAACTTGCCTCCTTTCTTAAAGAACCTTCTAGACTTGTCTAGAAGTGCTCTTTCGTGAAATTCCTCTTTGAGGTCATTCAGATATTCCTCACTAGATCTAGTGTCTTCCTCATCATCAGGACTATCTTGGTAGTCTTGAATGACCGCTTCACTGAAGAAAGATGTGGACAAGGGTGTAGCAATGGTTAATGCTTTACTCTTGCTTGAGCCTTCATAAATCCTATCAACTAGGTTTTCTTCATATTTTAGTTTCCCAAAAAGAGAGGCCAGATCACAATCTTTAATGTGATTAGCATTTCTCAAGCTTTGGCAGAAACTGAGCCACTTCTTTGGCAATGCATTAACAAAAACTGTGTTGATTTCAAGTTTTGAAAGCTCAACACCATCATTCACAAGTTCATTCATCAGTGCTTTGTATCTGGTGAATGTCTGTGTGAGGGTTTCCCCTTCTTTGTGCTTGAAGGTGTTGTATTGAAGCTTTAAATCCATGATTTTGGTTTCTTTTACATCAAAGGGTCCCTCATGGTAAAGAATAAGGTCCTCCCATGATGAGACATGATGAGACTTTTGGTCATCTGGAAGCACAGACATGATGAGACTTTTGAGACGCTGATCTAGCTTAGCTGATTTTCTCTCATCCGCAGTCCATTGTACTTCAGGTTTTTTATTGTCCCCAACCATGGGAACAAAAGGACCATTTTCAATGATTCCAATGAATTGAGGTTCAATCCCAACCATGTGGACAAGAAACCTCTTCTTCCAATTTGTAAAATTGGCTACCTCTAATACAGGAGCAGCATTGAGTTGGTCACCCCTATATTCTAGGGTTTGTGGTATAACTTGAGCCATTTTTAGATCTTGAATTGAAAACTTTTAAATGAGTAGTTTAATAAAATAAGAGTTTAGCTAATCAAACTGCTCTGATACCACTTGTTGGTCCCTTGTAATTCGTTATTTCTTATCAACTTAAGTAATAACTCTTTACTTCGACTCAAGTGTGTTGTTTTAACAATAGATAAGAACTATGAACAATTAAAACAACAATACCAATATACTTTTCAACGTATAGACTTTTATTATAATCAAATAAAGAAACTATAACCCACTTTATTTGCGGAATAACAAAGTGGTTGAATGACAATGGGTTGTGATCTCCTCTACTTAAACATCTAACCAAAGTTAAAGTTTAAACTCTAATCTAAACGTTCAAATGCATCTTGGCTATATGGTTTAGTTGGTATCGAGAGAGAAAGGTTTTCCAGAGTTTAAGCTCTTGTATTGGTTAACATTTCCTCTCTCAATGTACACTCCTTTTATAGGCAGTGTAAACTAGGGTTTGCATTTTGCATGTTTCCATGCATGGTTTTATCCAGTGGGTGGTTGATGCCCATGCTGGATAAACAGTACAAAGTACATATTAAACTATTCTAGAAAAGATAAAGTTTGTACTTATATCTAAGTATACAAGCAACCTACTTTGACTTAAAGTTATCTTTTTCCGCCTAATGCAAACCATCAGAATATTGAAGAGTCTTCAGTATCCTAGAGGAGATCGTCATCATTCAGTTTGGTATTGTCAAACCAACTGAACTGAAAGCCCTTCTTCAGTCCTTGTTCTTCAGCAACTAGACCGCCTAGTATTTGAAGCGAAGACTCCTTTGTCTTCTAAGGTGCTGTTTCTTTTTTTTTCATATGGGTATGGTTTCTGAGTGGACAACGAGCATATGTAGAACAAGATTGACATGCTAAATACTTGTTTTTTTTTCACTGAATTTTTTAGATCAAATGACTATATTAGCCTTCTTCCCTAAAAATTAAAAACACTCATATCCATCCATGTATAATCAAAATTATAAATCTTGAATTAAAATAAAAACATAACAAGCTCATGACCCAAAATTTACATAACAAAAATTAAGCATTTTTTAGGTTTAATTTCTCTTCACTAAAAAAGTTGGTTACCAACTTACCATGTTATACTTTCTTAAACAATTAAAAGCAACTATCACAATCATTTACAAAAACCAATCAGGTAATCAATTACATCACTTTAGTTAGAAAAAAACAATCAGTTACAAAGTGGAAATATTTTGTACTTGGTATCATGTAAATACGTTTCCGTTCTCTTGTTCGACAAAGATCTTTTCTCATTCCGGAAGGTGTTGTTTGCCGCAAGAAGGAAGTGATGAAGTCGGGTTGTTGATGTGGTAGAAGAGGTGATGTTGAGCCACTGACGATTTGCAGATGGTAAAATCAAGACCAGATGTAAAAAAAAAAGAGTGGGTGGTTTTGATTGAAATAAGGGAGAAGATAAGATTAAAGTTGTCTAATATTATAAATATTGGATGTTGTTGTGTCTGGTTCGGGGCAAGAGAGATTTCTAAGAGCTCCACCACCAGAGTGTAATATAGATTAAGTTAAAAAAGAAACATAATAAATTTCTGTTTAGGTATGGATCTTTAGCTAAAGGCTCATTAAGCTAAAAAGAAACAGCACATAAGTTAACTGGAAGGGGAGTGCTGAACTTTCTTTGAGCTTTAAAGTTTTAGGAATTTTGTTTCTCTGGTCATCTTTCAGCAGATTGGCCTTACTGCTAAGCATGAAACACTTATGAGGATTTTATATTCAAATCCTAGAGTTCTTTCAAGGTCAGTAAATACTAACCCAAACAATATTACAGCTAAGACAATATTAAATCGATGAAAATATAACTTGAAGACAATTCTCTGAATGGTTAATTGCTTTTCTCCTTCAGTTTCTGGTACAATTAACTGCAATGAACCCAATTTGATAAATTAAATGAATATATAATGTTTGTAGTATAACTAGAAAACATCACATATCACTACTTACACATTCAACACGAAATACATTCTTCGCTTTAACAAATTCCTATGCTTTTGCCAGACAGACTTCATCATTCCACGTCTCATTACCATATAGGTCAAGAAGCTCGTTGTGAACCTTACCACTGGTATATGGCTATTAGCTGATACAACATTAATTTGATGAAGAATATTTAGGGATTAAAAGATAGTAATAATAATAATAAACTATAAAAATATAAATAAATAATAAATAATAATAATAATATTTATTATATTAATAAATAAATAATAAATAAATTAATAATAATTAATAATAATAATAAAACAATAAATAGAAATAAAAGATAAAAAAATAAATAAATTATAAAATGATGTTATAAATAATAATAATTATTATTTATTATTTTATTTTATTTTTATTTTTTTTTAAATCACTTTATTATTTTATTTTTTTTTCCCAAACTAAACTATTACATATCCAACAAGGAAATATAATATTATTATTATTATTATTATATAACTAGGAAATGATTTCCACACTAAAAATAATAAAAATTATTGCCACACAAATTATAACTAAGAAATATAAATTTCTTAAGAATTCAACTATTCATCCATTTTATTTCTTTACCAACCAAACAAAAGAAATAAAATAATTTTCATTTTTCTTCCTTCAATCTCTCAACCAAACGCACCTTTAATCTTTTACAAGTTATAATACCATTAACAAAGCAAATTGATTTAAAAAGAAAAGGAAGAGCATATAACTGTTAAATAAGTATACCTTAATCTGTTGATTGACTAGTAAAGTAGCTTTTGGGCTAACGTTATGCATGGCAACTTGGCAAGACATATTCATATATGACATGTATTATTGTTAAGTTGAATGAGTTAATAATTTAATCGTATACCCAATAGAAAAAGAATAGCGTGCATCGTGCAATTTTATGGTAAAGATCAAAAGAAATAAAAGTCTACAAGGCTACAACTAATAAGTCAGCTTTGTTAGTTATACTAATCAAAATTATGAGGTTTGTTTGAGTAAGGTATATCCAGGGGCGCACTTATATATATTGTTCGGGAGGCGGCATTTTTCATGACGAAATCAAAACGACAAAATTACAGTGTAATTTTTTTTAATTTTTGTAGTTTTTTTTAAATGTTTTTCACTCGAAACGCAAATTGTCTCTCACTCATATATTGAAGTTCAAAATTTAATATTCTAAAACCTAAAAGTCTTTTAATTTTAAATTAAAATACTTGATTTTTTATTTGAACTTTTTATCTTTTTGCTTTGCTTATGTAGTTTCACTATCGAATATTCTATCAAATATCCTGCGTCCGCCACCGGATATAGGCTTTAAAGAACAAGCGATAATAGACCTTAATGATAATTGTCAAATAGAACTATCTAAAGTTATTACTATCCTGTACCCTGTAGGCTTTAAAAGGGAGTGGTGCCCATTGATTTATGAAAAAGTGATGTAAGAAAAGATACACCTACACACCAAAATAATTCATTTGTATTAATTACTCCCTCCGTCCCAAAATTATAGTCCCTCTTTCCTTTTTGGGTTGTCCCAAATTAATTGTCCACTTATAAAACTTCTAAAAATAGGTAGGAATTTTAGATCGATATTACTAGATTACCCTTAATTGAATTCATAATTACAAACTTTTGAAAGGTTTTAAATTAATTAGTTAAGGGTAAAACTGTATTTCTGTAAAAAGTAAGAGAGAGAAAGCTGAAAAGTGGTACTTTCCTTAAACTGTGTGTTTTTTGTCGGGGGACAATAATTTTGGGACGGAGGGAGTAATAAATAGTGAGATGACCAAAATAATTCATTTGTATTATCAAATACAGCAATATTTAGTCAAATAAAAAACAGTTTTGTTTTACTTTTTGGAAGGTAGTCACCAAAGTTGAATATAAAAAGTCAGAAAAGCAGACAAAAAGTGGACATGTGGCAAAGTAGCAATTGTTCTTTGCACGTTCCAAAATTTTGGTCTAAATGATTGAAAAACAGTCGATAAAAGACATCCTTCATCCCAAATTGAACAATATTAACAACTACCAAAGCCATATGTACAAAACAACACTGACAGTAAAACTAGATAGATAGATACTCTTTCTGCACATAAAACCGTCCAACCAGAAAGCTGCCCCACACACTGTCGGCCAACTCAAAAACATAACTAACCATATTAACAGAAGAAGATCAAACTAGGTAGTAGTACTTGTTTTTCATGGATTCTTCTGACCAACGTAGGAAGCCAAAACCATTCCTTAAACCTTCTTCAACCTTTCACTTGTTTTCAGCAAGATCACTACTTTACTTCTTGTCTTTCTTCGTTTTGTTCTTTATTCTTTTTCGCCCGTCTTTTTACACTGCTGTGCTGCTTCCCGAGTCATCTGTATCGTCCATTTACCCGCGATTCTCTACTCGGGTGTTTAAGATAGATGCTAGAGTTGTGTTTCCTGATCATATTCTAGTGTTATTACGTGTTGGAACTGGAGATGGAGCTGAAGCTGGTTTGGAGTGTGTTTATACATGTAATGATACGGATTATTCGGGTGGTGTTCGAGAGGAGGTAAGTAGTGTGTTGTCTGTAGATGAATATAATGACATCCGGTGGCTCGTGCGGTGTCCGCTCCCACCTGCAAACTTCTCATCTGTGGTGACTCTACGGAGCCGAGGAGCAGGTGTGGTGGTTGATAAGGCGGAGGGACGGTTGAATTCGTGGGAGAATTTGGCGTACGAGGCGGTGATGGATGGTAACACGGTGGCTGTGTTTGTGAAAGGGATCAGTCATAGACAAGGTAAAGAATCTGACCCAAACAGATTCACTTGTCATTTTGGATTGAAGAATGATGAATACATGCTTACCTCGAGAGCAGTTACGGCTGCTCAGGAAGTTGTAAGGTGTGTGTTGCCGAGAAGTTTTGAAGTGCACCCGGAAAAAGCTCAGGGGATTCGAGTTACTGTTAGTTTTCAAATCCCAATGCCTAGAAGAAGAAATAACCGCCGAGTTATGGTTCCATCCGTAGCCAAAATATCAGGTTTAGGATTAGAGGTAAAGAGAACGAAACACGAGCTTTGTGTCTGCACAATGTTGTGGAACCAAGCAGATTCAATAAGCGAATGGATAACTTATCACTCATGGCTAGGAGTAGAAAAGTGGTTCATTTATGATAACAACAGTGATGATGACATTAAGGAGGTGATCGAGAAGCTCGATCATGATGGTTACAATGTTAGCAGACATGTTTGGCCATGGATCAAGACTCAAGAAGCTGGGTTCTCACATTGTGCTATAAGAGCTAGAGATGAATGTAATTGGGTTTCTTTCATGGATGTTGACGAGTTCTATTACTTTCCAAGAGGTGGTTCTCTCAGAACTCTAGTTTCAAACTACACATCGTCTTCATCAATTGGAGAGCTGAGAACATCTTGCCATAGCTTTGGGCCATCAGGTTTAAGGTCACCTCCTAAGCAAGGAGTAACAGTAGGGTACACTTGCAGATTACAGAGTCCCGAAAGACACAAATCCATTATCAGGCCAGATGCACTTGACATGACCCTAATGAACGTGGTGCACCATTTCTACTTGAAGAAAGGTTTTCGTTACAACAATGTGCATCAAGGAACTGCTGTAATAAATCATTACAAGTACCAAGTGTGGGAGTCTTTTAGAGCTAAGTTCTACAGAAGGGTTGCTACTTATGTAGCTGATTGGCAAGATAACCACAATGAAGGATCAAGAGATCGAGCACCTGGTTTGGGAACAGAAGCAATTGAACCACCTGATTGGAGTCTACGGTTCTGTGAGGTTTGGGATACTGGTTTAAAAGACTTTGTTTTAGGTAACTTAGCTGATAAATCGACAGGGATTTTGCCATGGGATAAATCTTTGGGACATACAGACATACAACAGATACAGTAATACATACATACATATTCATTTGTTTACATGTAAATTCTTTTGTTCCATTTGTGATGTCTTTTACTGGATTGTGGCCGCTGTATAATTGAGTCAGGCTATTTTTAGACAGCTGTAAATTTATGAGCATGAGATATAAATTTTCAGTTGTGTCCATTGAAGGATTTGTTGGCCATTAGATTACTTTGAAACCGAGGTTTGAGCGATAGAGTTTCTACAGTCTACAGATTTTGTTATGTAATAGAGTAGACGCATTTTTGTGGCAAGAGAACATGTAATCATACCGTTGCCGGGTAAACATAAGCAACATAATGGGTAAGTTTAGTTTCAATACAATATACCAGTGATCATGTCACACCACCTCTGTCTCAAAGTGGAATGCAACATTATAGTACCTAATACAAAACTAAAAAGCCCCATGAACCATAATCAAAATTACTACAGTAATGTCTTGTTATGCTTGCCGAGCAAAGTACAAGTACATTTTGGATTCATTTGTAATAAAAATCTTCTGAAACAATAATTGGTCAAGTATATTTTCCAAAACAGAAAGAAAAAAAAGTTGCAGGATTTGTAAGATAGTTATTATTATAAAAGTCTGCATATAGAAATATTGATCTATGTAAATATATTATACTAGTCACACATATTGTTTGAGGATTGTTATGTACTTTATCTGATTGTACTCCAACTCCAGCCGATCTGTTAATTCAATATATTTACTGAAGGTATTCTGTGGTATCATTCTATTTCTGCATGTTGTTCCTAATAACATGAAAAAACACATACATATCATACAAGTTTGAGGATTGTTAAGTGCTATATCTTGATAATCTGCTAAGCTTTAGATGTAGCTTACAAAAATATCACTATCTGTGGAAACTTACATTGGTTGGGGATTTCGACTAAAAACATTTTTATCTTGCCAAAGGGGCGCTGATCATATGCTTGGAAAGTGTGGCATCCAGCTTCTCTCCTATTAGAGTGATCCATGCCTGCATATACAAGTAAAAGAAACCGATGATAACCATCACCACGTTCCTCTCTAGTGCGGAGTATACACATTGGATGATAAACATCACAAAATGATTGTAGGTCAAATCATTTTCTTAGCCTTTGTGTCGAGTCAAGTGTTACAAAGTTGCTGTGGTTATTATTCTTGACGCATTTCAATGGATTAAGGTGACAACACATATAGCTGACTGTAATAAAGGCGAATGCACACCTGATCGGATGTTGTGAAGCCACGGATGGTGTCGCCCCCAAGTATTGCAATTCCTTTATCTCCAAGTGGTTGCAAGATGACAGCCTGTAAAAGTTGATTTGCAGATGGAATATATAACTTTGACTCAAATTATGCTTCAATTACGTTTTCACATCCTTGCACAAAGTAACCAAGTTGCAATTATAACAACCAAAATTAGTTATCACTCCTATTCTGAAGCCGTGATATTTTTGGGGCATGTAAATCATGTATATGATACTTGAATTGCAAGTATCTAAACCAGTAAGTATGACGCACCTGTGTATTTGAAGGAAGAAATGGCAGTTGAGATTTTCCTGGATAAAGTGACAAGTTTGCCAAGTAGCTCTCTGTCAAGATCGTTAAATTCCTTAAAGCACATTATTTATGATGAAGAAATTACAAACTGGCAGGTATCAGCATGTGTATGTGTCTTACGTGATCCAGACTTAACAACACCTTGATAGATTGAGCCTTGCATCAACTTACTGGAATCTACAACCGTGGGTTCACCACCTTCACTAGAAGAAGCGTACCCAATTTGAAGAGCACAAATCCCATCATACACAACAACCAGAGACCTGCAGCATGTCACAGTTGACAAAGATTCCCACGCCCTGTGAAAAGCCTGTGAGTGATGCATCCTTTTAAAGTAGTAACATATATACTTGTGTGGCATGCTGATGTTTGCCGTACCATGTTAACTCAGAAGCTACGCGTTCTGGAATTTTAGAATCTATTCTTTGACACTCCACACCTCTTGGTGGCACCTGATTATAAAAATTACTGTCACATTGACGTTTCCCATACACAAACAGAAAGGTAGAAGGTGATTATGTGAAGTTTATCTACGAGTATTAAATTTCCGAGTCATATCTATGTTTAGCATAGAAGAGACTAAGATAGAAGGTGATTATGTATATTGAAGCAATGAAAGGGGGAGGTGAGCTTACAACAGATATGGATTTGGGTCGAATTGATAACCAGACAAGACCAGCAAGGATATTAGTTACCGCTAACCCAATTGTAAGTAGATCGGCTCTAGACTGAGAACTGCCAGGTGGATAACACACGTTATGAACAAGCATGCCCAACTGATACTTTTCAAAAAAGATGTGTAATAATGTCTGAGATAGGGAGATGTATATAACTCAGATAAAGAAGCTAACTCATATATATCTTGATGCATACATGTGTCTTAGATTATAAAAAGCGAGACCAACTAGTATGATGGAAGTTATAGAAGCTATAATCAATTTTTTTTTTTTCTGTACATGTACAATTTATTTCACTTGTGTACCACGGCTACCTATCTCACAATCAGGATTGAGGCCAGAAAATTTTCACGAGGGGGCAAAAAAAATTCCGTTAACCAAATTTTAACCCTTTGACCTCTTACCAAATGGGTCTTTTGATACGAACCTATCCCATACTAGGCTCGTAATCGGTTCATAAGTCCTAAGTGTAGAACTCGCTCAAAAAGCTAGCTTATTTGAGGAGGGGATACCTGGACATTATAAACCATCAACCATTCCCATACATGGCCGATGTGGGATCATAACATCTTTACATTCAAAACATTTCGTTGGGGCATTGTAACTTGGGCCATACCGCCATACAATAAATCTCACAAATGTGTTAAGAGATACAACATTTTGGTTTGTAAGCAATCACTAGGCCAAACAAAGGGCTCATACCATAGTTAGATTGGGGGGTGTTTGTTTCGGCTTATGGCTTATTTTGTTTTGGGTTTATGTTTCATAAGTTCAGTTTTTGTGGCTTATTTTAAAACCTTTCGGCTTATAATAATACAGTAGCGAAAAAAGAGTGGAAGGTGGAGCGACCTGGAGGCATCAGCAACGGGAGCAATGCCGGAAAGAGTCCTATTAAACAAAACAGCTAACAGAGACACACCACCAACGTAAATAGGCAAGCTCCTAACCGAATCGTCATTGTTCGAAACCCAATCACTAATCAATTCCCTTCTAGTTCTTCCACTTTCGATTCCATCCTTCAATTTTCATTTGTGTTAATTAAACTAATCAACTACTACAAGAGTATATATATATATGATATAAAACAAACATATGAAATAGGAAAAAAGCAAGAACCTGTAAGTTGGCCGAAACCCTAACAAACTGACGAGATGAACGCTGACAGGGAGGAAGATGATGATGTTTTAGTTTTATCAGCGGGGGGATTGAACGGAGAATACTTCCCGCTTCCATTGGAAGATAACTGACTTTCTATTGTACTACTCTACTTTCTTAATAGGGAAAAATTACACGTTTAGTCCTTATGGTTTTACATAAAACATCACGTTTCGTCTTTATTTTATTTTAAATATAATAATACTCTCTAATTTTGTAAGTTGTAACCTCAACGGTTCCTATTTTGAAAAATATGAATCATGTGTGTAATTGATTTTTTTTTAACTTGTAACACGGATAGTTCCTATTTTTCAAAATACGAACTGTAGAAAACTAGAAAGGGTTGAATAGTTTTTACCGATTAGTTTTAATTATTTAGAAACTTTTTCGTGATCGTGAATGCAAGGGCGGAGCTACAGCAAGACAGGGAAGGGTGCTAGCCTCCTTGATTTAGGCCCATTAGTGTGTAATTTTTTGCATTTTATGTGTTAAAAAAAACAAAATCTTACTTTGGCCCTCCCATAACTTATAGCCCAATTCAAAACTGGCATGCCCAAATGTCTAACTATAACAAACTTGATACCAAAACATCCAAATACTAGTCAAGTACGTTACGGCTTTAAAGATTTTCCTGTGAAATGTATGTATTTTGAATTTTAAATTATTTCGGCCCTCCCATGAAAAACGTTCAAGATCCGCCACTACGTGAACGGATATAGACGAAGTGTGAATTAGTAAAGTAAATAACTTGAAGTAGTAAAGAAACAAACCACAATGCACAAGGATTTATAGTGGTTCGGCTTAGCAAGATCTCACTTATCTTGCCCCTACTTCCACTCCTCGAGTATCCACTCGAGAGTTCTACTTCACTATTAAATGAATCTCCTTTACACCGGTGGAGAAACCTTCACACTTTAGCTTACAATCTTTAACAACGCCTAAGCTAAGATGTCTCGTCTTTTACAAAGGCGCAACAACGCCTTATACACTTATACACTTTGTGGCTTACAACAACTACCACAATATTACACAAGTAGATGGATGGATGGGTACAACAATGGTGATTGTGTATGTAACACTTAACACATTCACGCAAGGTGAAGCCTTGAAGAATCAAAGCTTAGAGTTGGGATTTCTCATGACCGATCTTGATATGACCAAAAGATCTAAATTCACAAGCAAGAAGAGAATAAACAATATAGATTATAGGGTTAGAATGTACTGAGATTTGAGAGAGATTAGATAGAAAGGGGTGAGGAATAAGCTTGGACAATGTTGTTATTTATAGGCAAACATCAGTAACCCACGGAACCCGTCGGACCCTTCACCAAACGGTCCGTCGGAGTTCGGCAGGTCTGACTTTTGTTGTCTCATAAATGTTTGTCCAAGATCACAAGTAAGTATTAAATCATTCTTGTTTGACTTTATAAATATGACACCAAAGGTCAAAGTCACTATTTTGATCATTTTTCATTTTCATTTTATGTTTACATAAGTTGTGTAGATTTTACAAAACTTTAGTATATAAGTACATGAATTTTAAAAGACTTATATGTTGCTTATATTTCAAACATAAAAATATGTTTGATGTTTTGTCGTTAACAAACGGTAAGTATGATTAAAACGTAAATATCATTTTCGTGCGATATTTGCATTTACAAGGACCATTCGGGTTACAACTTACCAAATTATGAATTGTCAAAGTATTTAAAATAAAATAGAGACGAAACGTGATGTTTGATATAGACCATAGGGACGAAACGTGTAATTTTTACTTATTGTTGAAGCAAATTTCCGGAGAAGCTTCTTCAGCCTTGATCCTTCGGGTATCTTAAGGCTACTCCTTCTAATGAAATCTTGGCTTGCTCCCTCAGAGTATCTTGTGGCTACTCCTTCCTTGTGAAGCCCTAGCTTCCTTCTTTAGAGTTCCTTAGTTTAGCCCTAAGTCTCTTAGGCTGAAATAAGAAAGAACACTGTTAGCTCGCCTCGGGGTTTGAATCCGAGACCAACTCCGGCGTGAGAGTAAGTATGTGGTTCTAGTGAGTGATAATTCTAGAGACAGAGAGTAAGTAGTAAAGTGTGTGTGTAAAACTTAACCTTTGTTCCTGGAGGAACACCTCCTTTTATACTACTAGGAGGTGACCCCAAGACACACGAATTGTGGAGTCAAGGTTGTCTTGTAAGAGCAGCACCTGAATAGCTGATGAGCACCAAATCTGTCCTTCGTGGTCCAAGTTGTCCTCATGCTCTTTTAGTACTCGTCGTGGTCCAGGCGTCTGTACCATTCGTATATTATCGTACTATGTGAGTCAGATGTGATCGTCCTTCCTCCGGTGGAGGCAATGTTCTATGTACGTAGGCCTAGCATTGTGTCTGGGTCTAGCCTTGTCTGGGTCTAGCCTTGGATGGGTGTAGCCTTGTCTGGGTCTAGCCTTGTCTAGGCCTAGCCTTGTCTGGGTCTAGCCTTGTCTGGGTCTAGCCTTGTCTGGGCCTAGCCTTGTCTGGGTCTAGCCTTGTCTGGGTCTAGCCTTATCTGGGCCTAGCCTTGTCTGGTCTAGCCTTGTCTGCTCCTTGATAGTGCTCTACCTCTTACCATTGTCTCTGGACCTAAAGTGATCCTCATCACCTTAGCTATTCCAGTGAGCTATTCTAGCTTGAGATAGCTTTGCTCATGGAGCATTAGGAATTAGTTATACTTTGTCTCACCTTAAGCATGGGGGTGAGACTATACCTCATCATGTCCCCCCAGTCTAGTATCAACTTATTCTTTTAGTGGATGTTAGACTCAAAGTAAAAAATAATTCTCTTCGCTCTTAGTGTTTCTTCATAGTCGATATTGGGGATCCCTAAAGTATCATTTGCTTTACTGAAGAAAAAATTTAAAAAGACGAGATATATGTTTTTTTTTCGAGTTTCTTCTTTTTCCATTATTTGGATACATGTATTCATCCGCTGATTTACCCTTGTGGGCCCCTAAGCCCAATTTGGTCATATAGCTTCTTGCCTTCTATATATATAGGTATTTACTCTAATTATGTTTACACATACAACCTTTTCCTCATCACAACACATAGTCACTTTCTCTTTCCCCTTTTTTTCGGAGGTCTCCTCCGGCTCGGCTTCACTCGGAGGTCTCTACCGGTTTGCTCGCCCGGAGCTCGCTCTTCCGGTTTGCTTGTCCGGAGCTCGCTCATCCGGAGGTCGGACGTGCATCTTGGACCAGATCTGTGCTTGTCCGGTTAAGTGTTAGTCCGGTTTAAGGTTTCACCATGAGGAACTAATTGTTAGGCGTTACCCTCTGCAGCTGGAGGTAGCGAACCATCCATTGCAGTGTGCTTTGTTTTATAGCTCAGTATTTTAAGCGTATAGTCTTAACATAAAATATGAGGAAAATTTTGTTTCATTCATATCACTAGAGAAGAAACAATACATTAGTTGTGTCTATGGTCATCTCCGGAGCGAGGCTACACTTTGAAAATTGCTCCTCCGGAGGAAATACATATAACATGCTAACATAGTTTTGTGCTCTACATGTAGCACTTCCTTAGGTTGCTGGCGTGCCAGGTCCTGGGTATTTCTCTTCCTTCCATGGTGCTTAGCTTGTAGGCTCCGCTTTGGAAAGCTTTGATGACTTTGTAAGGTCCTTCCCAGTTGGTCCCGAGCTTGCCTGTGTTTTCTACTCTTGAGGCCTCGTTCTTTCTAAGGACAAACTCTCCTACTTTGAATTGCTCATGTCGCACCCTTTTGTTGTAGTATTTCTCCACCTGTTGTTTGTACATGGCTTCCCTGATAGCTGCTATTTCTCTTCGCTCTTCTAGCAGGTCTAGGTTCAGGCGGAGTTCTCTGTCATTGGTTGCTTCGTCTATGCTAAAGACTCTGTGTGTCAGCATGCCAATCTCTGCTGGGATGACTGCTTCAGTGCCATAAGTTAGGCTAAAAGGTGTTTCTCTATTGCTAGTCTTTTTCATTGTTCGGTGGGCCCATAACACATTAGGAACTTATTCAACCCATGTTGACTTCCCTTTCTCAAGTCTTTTCTTGATTCCTTATAGCAAGCTTCGATTCGCTCTTTCCACTGCTCCATTCCCTTGTGGGTGGTACACTGAGGTGGAGACTAGCTTTATTTTCAGTTTCTCAACCCACTTTTTGAGAGGGTCGTTTATGATTTGAGTTCCATTGTCTGTGACTATAGTGGCTGGGATCCCAAACCTACACACGATGTTGTCCCACACAAAATTTACTACTTGCTTCCCGGTGATGGTTGCTAGTGGTTTTGCCTCCATCCATTTTGTGAAATAGTCGATTGCTACTATCAGAAACTTCACTTTTCTAGGTCCCAATGGAAGAGGTCACTATGTCCATTCCCCACTTCATGAATGGCCATGCTGATGGTACTGAGATCATGTCTGCCTTGGGTAACTTGGGTACAGAGGCATGTGCCTGACAGTTTTCGCATGCCCAGGTGAGCTTCCTAGCATCCCTATGCATAGAGGGCCAGTAGTACCCCAAATTCATTGCCTTAGCCACCACTTGCTTAGTTCCGTCGTGCATACCACACGAACCCATGTGCACTTCTCTCATGACATAATCAACTTGTAGAGGCCCGACACACCTCATCAATGGGAATAGGTAGGACTTCTTGTATAAGACATCATCTTCAATGGTGTAGTTTTCAATCTTTTCCATTAGTGTCCTAGCTTCCACCGGGTCTTCTGGCAGCTTTCCCGTCTCCAAGTAGTCTCTGATTGGAGTCATCCATGTGGGACCTTTCCTCTTCAACCACCATATTTACTTCTTTTGTTTCGACTGAGCGCTCATTTAGCACTTCTACTAGCACTTCTTTGGACAGGTGATCGAATTGTACTGTGGCCAGCTTGCTAAGAGTGTCTGCCTTCCTGTTCTTGGCTCTTGGGATGTGGGATATCCGGAATCTATTGAATGAGCCAGCCAACTCTAGGACTTTCTCTAAGTACTATATCATCTTCTCCCCTCTAGCCTCGTATGAGCCCTCTACTTGACTAGCTACCAACTTAGAGTCTACAAAGGCATGTATGTCCTTTACTCGCATCTCTGTTGCTATTCGTAACCCTGCTAGCAATGCTTCGTACTCTGCCTCGTTATTTGAGTTGGGGAAGTTTAACCTGAGCGCGTAGGAGTACTCTACATCGTGTGGGGCGATTAGGATGAGTCATGCTCCTGATCCTCCACTGTTTGATGCTCCATCGGTATACAACCTCCATGCTCTCGGGCCTGGAGCTAGGTCTTCCTTGGAGTTGGAGGATTCTGGGATGTCTTCCACCATGGGTGTTGGAGCCCTTGTTGAGACCACCGCTCTCTCCACTGGTGAATCTGCTAGGAAGTCTGCTAGTACCTGCCCCTTTACGGCTACCCTTGGTATGTAAGTTATGTCGTATGTCCCTAGCTCGACATACCATTTTACGAGTCTCTCTGATGCTTTAGATTTGCTCAACACTTGCTTGATTGGGCTATCGGTTATGACTTTTATTGGGTGAGCCTGAAAATATCTCCTCAGCCGCTTGGCAGCGTGGACCAAGTCTAGGGTGAGTTTCTCAATCGGAGCATAATTTGCTTCTGCTCCTTGTAAGAATCTGCTGACATAGTGAATAGGCATCTGCTTCCCCTGTCTTTTTGTGAGGAAGACTGCACTGACTGCTTCCTCAGCGGCTGATAGATACATCATCAAAGTTTCTCCCTTCTTCGGGGTGGTGAGCGTGAGTAGCTGTGACACTAGCTCTTTCATTTCTTGGAATGCTGCTTCTGTAGCCTCCGTCCACTTGAAATCCTTCTTGTTGGTGCATTTCTTTAGGGTGTCAAGGAAGGGCAAGGATCATTCAGCCGATTTAGACAAGAAACGGTTTAATGCTGCCAGCTTCCCGCTAAGAGATTGCATTTGCTTCAGGGTCTTGGGTGAAGACCTGTATGTGACTGCTTTCGTCTTCTCAGGGTTAGCCCGTATTCCTTTCGAGGTAACTATGTAGCCCAAGAACTTTCCCTCCTCTACTCCAAATGAGCACTTCTTGGGGTTGAGCTTCATGTTTATCCTCCTGAGGGTGAAAAAGGTTTGTTCCACGTCTCTAACGATGTCTTGCTCGGTCCGGCTTTTGATTACCATGTCATCTACATTTGCTTCAAGGTTTATGCCGATCTGCTCCTTGAAGGCAGAGTCGACTAACCTTTGGTATGTAGCGCCCGCATTCTTAAGACCAAACGGCATCTTGGTGTAGCAAAAGACTCCTTCTTCTGTGTGAAAGGCAGTATTTTCTTCGTCTTTCTTACTCATCTGGATCTGATGATATCCCTTGTAAGCATCCAAGAAGCTCTTTGTATTTGTATCCTAACAAAGATTCTATCTTCCAGTCAATCTCTGGTAGGGGGTACAAATCTTTAGGGCATGCTTTATTAAGATCCTTGTAATCGATGCACATTCTCCAGCTTCCATCGACTTTCTTTACTAGGACTGGGTTAGCGACCCATGAGGGATATCGCACTCTTTTCACGATTCCAGCCTTGAGCCACTCATTGACCTCGTCTGTGACTACCTTCCTTCTATCCGATGCAAGACTTCACTTTTTCTGTACCTTAGGCTCAATGTGAGGGTAGGTGTCTAGGCGATGTTCTGTGATTGCTCGGGGTATACCCGTCATATCGGCTGGTGTCCATGCGAAAACATCAGCATTATTTCTGAGATTCCTTATGAGTGCTATTCAACATTCTGGGGAGAGGTTTCCTCCTATGGTGACTAGCTGGTCAGGGTAGTCACCGTTCACCACTATCTTCTCATCAGGCTTTAACTTGGGTGCTGACCCTGGCTTAGACGGCTTTATCCTCTTAGTAGATTGTGGTTCTTCTTCCTCCCCTTGCTCCATGGGATCCTTCCCTGGCCTTCTGGGGTAAGCTTCATTTAGTGGTGGTGGGGGAGGAGCACCATGGGCTAGCCTTTCTGGCGTACCTCTTTGGGCTAGCTCTTCTGTGCGAGCTCTTAGAACTCGCGATTGCGCCTCTTCCATGAGTCTACATTCTTTCAAGGTCTCTCTGCTTGTAATCAAATTCGATATCCCACTTGACGTTGGGAATTTAACCATTGAGTGTATGGTGGAGGCTACAGCTCCTAAGCTTCTCATTCCCGTTCTCCCGAGTAAAGCATTGTACGGCGAGGGACTCTTGACTATAGCGAATTCCATCATCACCGTCCTGGTTCTCCCGTACTCTCCCATCATGACCTCTAGGTCAATGGCGCCTAGATGGTAATGAACTTCACCCGAGAAGCCTACCAGAGGTATCCTAGATTCTCTTAGCCTTGACCTTGTTTGGTAGCTTAGGTTTCTAAAACAATGCTCATACATTATTTCTGACGAGGAGCCCCCGTCAACATACACTCTTCTCACTACGTATCCTTCGATAATGGCATCCACTATCACTGGGCAATCCCTCAGCTGATAGCGCGGTACAGACGGGAATGTTATGGCATTGTCCATCCAATTCTCCACTCTCTCATAGGGTCTCTTCGGGTACCCTTGTGATCTCATCATGTTTATGATCTTTTCCTTCCCTTTGGCTGGTCCTTTGTCTTTCTAGACTCCTTGCCTGATATCTTTCACCAAGTGTGCTAGTCTCCCTGAGGCTACTGCTTCTTCAATTCGCTTTTTGAGGTTAAAGCAATTATTCGTGTCGTGACCCCGATCTTGGTGAAAGTCACAGAACTTGTTCATATTTCTCTTCTCGGGGGTGCCTACCATGGGGGAGGGGGTGGGAAATTCATGTTTTTCGTGGTTAAGATTTCCTTTAGAGTCTTGGTCAGTAGTGTGAACACTTCCTTCCTAGCGTAGGGAGGGCATATCCCCATGTCCCTTCCTTGGCTCCTCCTTTGGTTTCTGTTCCTAGATCCACCTGGGTTTCCTGTCCAGTCAGCTTTGTTATTCCCCTTATCCCATTGTGGAGCCTTGACAATGGTTGTGGTATCAGCAGCTGTCTCTCCCCTGATGAAGGCTCTGACTCTTTCCCATATTTCATCCACTGCTTTTGGGATCTTATCGTTGAGTTTCTTAGCTAGTTCTGGGTGTCCATGCCCGTGCATAAATGCCGAAATCCTTAGCACCGGGGGCACACCCTTAATGTGTGAGCTTTCAGCTTTGAAGCGATCCATAAATGCTTGGAGGCTCTCATTGGGCTTCCGTTTGATCCCATGTATCTCGGTGGGATCTTTACCATATCGTTTCTGTTGTGAGAACTCCTCTAAAAACTTGCTGCTCAATTCTTCATACCCATCCACACTCTTTGGGTCTAAACTATCGAACCAGTTCCTTGCTGAGCCACCCAAAGTCTGACGAAACATCTTGCACCACACTGGCATGGGCCACTCTTCTTGCTCAGCAGCAACAGAGAAGATGCTGAGGTGGTCTTCTGGGTCTTTGCTTCCTTCGTAGACACGGACATTAACAGGAAGCTTGGCTCGCCAATGATATCTGAAACGCGTGATCCGAGAGGTGAAAGGCATGGGCTTACGTCGCCTGTATGGTGTACTCAAATCCTCCGAATCACTATCCGACTTTGAGTCATATCCGGACTTTGAGCTCTCCTTCTTATGGAAAGACCTAGCTGATCGTGACTTGGTCTTAGTGCTCTTGGCTTTGCTCATCCTATTCGAGCGATATGACTTAGCGATAGATTTCCTACGTGAAGGACTTCTATGACGTCTCCGATCGGACCTAGACCGACCTCGGTTTCCAGACTTGGATGAGTTGTCTGAGGAGTATCCTCTTCCTTCCCTCACTGAGGGGCTTCCACGAGAGTTTCCTGACTCTATGTCTTTGACCTCCTTGTTAAAAAGCTTTCGGGGAGTCATCTTCTCGCGATTTTGCTCATCAATTTCCTTCATCATAGTTTTTAGTGTTTCAATGTGTTGTTTGACATACACTGGGGTAAGGCGTCCCTGATCAGGTCTGGGAAGAGGAGGGGTTACCTCCGGAGGAGCCCACTCGTCCCTAGGTGTCCCCGTGTTCAGGCTTAGGCCTAGCCCCAGTGTAGGACCTTGGTCACCATCTTTCATCACTTGGTTTTTGGTAGATTGGTTGTAAAACCCGCTTAAAAATACCATTTAATTAAAATATTTTATATATAATTAATGCACGACAAGTTTTGCGTATATTAAATGAATCACGACAAGTAAATTACGTAATTAATTGTTTTAAAATAATAATAATAATAATGGAGATTAAAAAGAAACCCTCATTTACGCATGAGGAAATACCGAGTACGAAGATCTCGCCACTTACACGTTTATAACTTTGCATATTTAGCACGTTAAATAAAATATTAAGATATGAATTCTTACATATATATAGTATAATAATGAGATTGATAATGAGAAAGGAAACTTGGAACTTTTGAAATTGGTCAATATGAATGAGTAAGTTACGTACATCTAATCTGCCGAAATCTATGTTATAATTAACTTTTCATTCTTCTTTAATATATCACAACTTGTTCACAGTTATTAACCACAAGCTCTTTAGCACTAACACAAATTTATTAATACTTTCACAAACATATAGTGTGATGACCACTTTCCAATCTAAGCTTTCTTGCAAGGGTACGGTCCTTGTAGTTCGAGCTCGGAGTGTGCCCAGGTTGATTCGTTTGGTTAGTGCTCGCTATAGTCTTTGGTTTTTCGTGGGAGTTTCAAGTGTTGTTCGGGTCAGAGTATGGGTTTCAGAGATTCGCTTTATTATTTAGTGTTTTCGTTTCCGGCCAGTTATGATAAAAAAAAACAACTTTGAATATTGACGTTTATGTTTGTGTTTCCGTGCACATGTTCGATTTTGATATCGAGCTATCCTCGTTCGCATGAAGGTAACTCCCATGTCATACTATGCATTAGTCATATACTATAATTAAGGATCAATAGTTGTATCATATATTCGCATGATACATGATAAACTTAGAACTAAAAATTACTTATCATGATTAAAACATATTAGCACAAAGATATAAAATAACCGTAAAGACGATTTTCGGTTTAGTTCTATACGTGAAGGAGAGGTTTGCATATTCATGGATGATATTTTGTTTTATCAAATTTTAGTCCTTATACTTTAAAGGATTTTACAACTTATTAATTTTGCATACTTTCATACCATTGATTCTTGATATATTGAATCTTTTAAACTAGTACTAATTAGTTTTTTTTAAAACTGGTCATAGACATCTAGTTTATATCTTTGTTCTAAAAATATGTTTAACAGAGCAACTAGTTTCTAAAAATATGTTTAACATTGTTTAACAAAGCAACTATATAGCTAGCATGAACTGGTGGTATTGGAACTTTTGTTTCACATGAAACTTTTAAAAGAATGTTTTATGTATCATTTTATTATATAACCAAACTCTTTTATACAAGAATAATGAAACTATGATGCTAAAGATAATTTAATTACTATATGGTTAATTCGTGTAGACTCTTCGACGAGAGATTAAACTTGGACTTTGTGTAAGAATCGATATTGATTAAGGTACGGATATTCCCATCTCTCTACTAATTATTTGCTCCTTTCGTTTAGTCGATTGATCGTACGGATTTTCGTCCTTTCAGTAAGGACTTCCTTTCTATGCATGATTAGGATTCCCCGTCTTCAGCCAAATGTTTTTCCCCAGTATATGTTTAAGTTTATCAGTAATCATGTTATTAACTAAATAAATTGCCTGAGCATTATATACAAGCATGATTAGTTTATGTACTAGTTACGGAGGTACCGTAACCACGGCACTAGAGGCACCGGTGTTGTGACTCACATGCAGGAGAGTGATATCCTGCATCGTCCCACTCAACTCAGCTTGGCCATTTTATCAGTATTATTAGTGGGGCGTATGGATGCATCCTAGGCTTATCAGTTTACAAGTTATCAGGGTGAATGTGGTGTGTGCTCTACATCCTTCACATTGGAGCTGATCCCTCCACCCAGCACAGTATTTAGAGGTCCCCCTCTACAGTTATTTAGAGGTCACCCCTCTACAGCATGACGAGGTCACCCCTCCAGTTATTCATGCACCGTTGTTACAACACATGACCTATATAAGCTCTGGCAATTAAAATACAATAAATGCATGTTTTCAGATTTAACAGATAACAGTTCAGCTTTATTATTTATAAATCAGGCTTTACAGATTATACACAGATTTCCGCTGCAACTTTACTTATCAGTCTTACAGCTCCAGTATTTTATCATCTGTTTCATTTTAGTAATTCCCTATCATGCTTTATATCCGTTCACTGAGCGTTATGCTCAGCCGTAGTTCCTTTCATGTTCTAACGGCAGGTACACCAGGACGCTTTTAGGATTCTAAGAACATGTGCATTTGGAGGGAAGCTATCCAGACTTCTTACTTTATGCACTTCCTACATTATTCTGCTTATTTGGACATTGTTTAGTCCTTTCATTCAGTAATTTATTTTTCATGTTTTGGGCTTATGTTTAGATTGCCGATGTTTGATTCCGGCATTTCCTTTATGGTCAGTTAATGTCTTAGGACATTTACCTTATGCTTTGATGACACGCCATAAATACACGTAACGGTCCACTTATCCAAGTGGGGTGTTACAATTATGGTATCAGAGCTATAGGTTCGACCTGTAGGCTCTAAAACTTGACCTGTGACTAGTGGGTAGTCACCAGGAACTTCCCAGATTTTGGCGTTGTTATCTTTCATGTTTTTATGCATTTATCAGTCAGTTATCAGTCGGTTTTCTTAAAGTTTTTGACTAAGTAAAAGGTTGGTACAAGACTGGCCATATTTAGTCGCATGTGCTTTTCTACGAATTTTGTTTTGGTGAACCGACCCATAGGCGTTCACTCTTGCCCGTTCAGATTTTGTATTGATAAACCGACCATAGGCGTTTACCCTTACTCATGACAGATTCATGTTTTCAGTCAAATATTACTTGGTGAACCAGCCATAAACGTTCACTATTTTTCAGGTCAAATTTTCATACCATTCAATTGAATGATGTTTTGGTGAACCGATCCACAGTTGTTCACCTTCGTCATATCAGGAAACTTTATAAACTTTGACAAGTATGGATCGAACCAGAATCGCCCATACTTAGTTACATGTTTGTTCCTTGAATTCTGTGGACTGAACCATAGCCATCCACACCAGTTGATATTACACTTCAGTGGGTTAGACTTTTATGTTCTTTGTAACAGTCAAGTTTTCATACCCTCACGTTGATGTCGTCTTCATGTTGATTCAGTTTCATGTCTCCTTACGAGGATTATGTTTTCAGCAAAGTAATGATGTTCTCATGTTAAGATACACAAGAATTTCAGTAAAACCCGTTTTCATGATAAATCATGATTGGCCTTCATTAATCATGCTTCATGCTGACCACTATTGGGACTTCGGGTATATCATACTTTTCGACCTCGATACAACCAACAGTAAGTCGACGCAGAAATTGTCAGCCTATCATGTTACTTATTTCAGATCAGTTTACCACCGATTAAATCAATTTATTTCCTTTATCATGTCAGACAAGCGACACCAGTATCGATCATCCCATAAAATTTTCACCAGTGTCATGTACAGTATTCCATATGTACCCCATGTACAGTGTCTCAGTTATACTCCATGTACAGTATTTCATGTGTATTCCACGTACAGTGTCTCAGATATGCTCCATGTGCAGTATTCATTTTGTACTTCATGTACAGTAGTCTAGGTGTACTCCAGATACACTACTCCATGGATATTGCTAATCGACCCTCAATCATCTCAAGCGTTTCCACTTGTCGATATTCTACCACGTGCTGATGCTGCTCGTGAGTTGAAGATTTTACCAGATGCTGATGTCGTTTATACTATGAAGACTCTGCAGAACAAGGACGAAAACTATAAATTTGAAATTTCTGACAAGAATAAAATTTCAACCATCAGACACTACCATTCCATTCCATACTTTTACCTTCTCAGCTAGATGCCACACTTCACTCAGCTAACCGTTCATTCAGAAGAGTGGAACCGGAACCAGCCGGCCACTCAACAGAATAGTTACATGAATCGTGGTCATGATAATGACCGTCATAAAGTGACAGACAAAGCAGTAGTGACAACCACCGTACTTATAATTAATCGGTCAGTAACCAGCGGAACTCCGGAATGGAAGTGACCAGAAATACAAAAGGTCAGTAGTCTAACCGGTCCGCCAATCCTAGTAGTTACCAAAAATTTTCAGCCTTGTTCAGATTCATCTACTAAAACACGTGCCAAGACATCAGTCAAGACATAGGTCTCACGTATCATTTCGGAAGACACATATCAGGACACCAGTCATGGTACACGTCATACAAATATCTTCTCAGAGTACGAGTCAGAACTCATAACTCCGTATGTTTGCTAAATCATGCTCTCAGAAATTCAGCGTACCCTCCAAGGGGGTATACCCGTTTTGTCATGCCATGCGTAAATTAAACCATTTAAGACTCAGTCACCACCACTAGAGTATTATTCAGGTTAAACACGCATTATTCATTCTGTGAGGTTACAGACAAACACATTCAGTGAAAAGTCGCCATGTTTATTCACGTATTCTTATGTCAGCTTTATCTTAAATCAGGTAGTCCCTGCATCTCAGCCAGAAAAGACTCCACAGTACCACCCATGTTTATTAAGGTTCTCCTTTCAGTTAACGACAAGATCCGTCTTACTAAATCCCAAATATATTCATTATATTTCTGCAGAAAAATCAGTACAAATTGTTTCTGCCTTACAAGCGCGTGACTTAGCAGTCCATAGCTACGAAGACTGTCTAACTACCAGTTATAAATTCACTTCTGAAATTCCTTAAACTCATGACCAGCAGATTACTCTAGAGTTCCCGGACATAATTTCAGAAAGTTTTTCATAAATTCCTTTCTAGCCACGAAACAGAATTCTACATCGAGCTTGCCTCAAGAACAGAACATGTTTTCAAAAACCCTTGTTGCTGGACTGCAGCTAAGTTAAAAGAGTCGCAGTAATTGCTGCAAGAATTATCGGAATGAGGCTTTATTCGCCTTGGCGCACCACCAGGAAGTGCACCGTTTTCTGTCTATTAGAAAGAAGGCCGGTATCATGAGATCATGTATCGACCACTGAAAATTTTTACAAGATCACCATTCTTAATCAATGTTCATTCTAGAAATAGCAGGTCTATCTGAACTGCTACGATGTCTTAAACATTTTTCAGAACAATTTCCGATCATGCTACCATTAGTGGTGAGAGAAAGAACATGATGTTTTCCAGACTGCTGTTGCGCATATTACAGTCTCAAAAATTTTAATTTTATACTTCTGAACTCCCTAATTCTCTATATTATGAAATTTACGAATAAATTTTTCCCGTATTTCTCAGACAAAATCGTCAGTATATTTATTGATCACATTCTGATATGCTAAATTCTAGAGAAGAACATGAGAAACATCTTTCCACGACCTCGCAGAGTCTCCGATAGGAGGAAATTATATACGTAGCTTTCCAGATGTGAGTTTCAGATGAACATGGTGGCATTCTGAGCCACCCTATTTCAGCAGGAAAAATTTCAGACAATCCTGCGAAGGTGAAGGCCATCACCAGATGGTCAAGACCGACGTCTGTGACTGAAGTACGAAATTTTCTAGAATTCAGTTGACTGCTACAGAAAAAAATTGCTGGCAGTTATCACGATTAACTTTCCATGACTAAGCTTACGCATAAGGAGATGGCCTACACTAAAATTTTGTATTCCATAAGATCCTACGCTAGGAGAGATCTAAATTACCGAGACTCAAAACTTTTCATGACTATCCACAAGATTTCCCCACAGCGAACCATAATCCCAAGCAGAATTTTGATAGAAGCAGTATAACACATTGATGCAGCTATATTCATATCTAGATGCCTGACATACCGTAGGTTCAAGATAGAACGTCGGCATGTTAATGAGTTATTACAACCATTAGAAATCCTAAACATAAATGAAATAAGATTCCATGGAGGTTGTTATCAGTCATCACAGACTCAGAAGTGGTATAATACGATCTAAGTCATTATCGACCATTTAACCAGCCTACACGTGTTCTTTCATCCGAAAGGAATAGGCAGTAACAGATCTGCAGGAAAATTCAGCATTTGATCATACGATTTCAAGGTATTCCATCGACCCACCATATCAGACAGCATTCATGTTCACGAATTAGCTGTGCTATCTCATGATTTAAGTTCACATTCGCGTTCATGACATGGTTCACTTTCAGATTTATGTTCCATTTCATGATACACGTTTCATAGCCTGTTACTGAATATGGTCATATAAAGCTAAAGAAACCAGATTCAAGTTTAGCACAGTTTTTCCATACTCAGGAAGACGTTTCTCGTCTCAGGCCGTATCGTTTGGCATTCCTTCCTCAGTCACCATACGTTCATGAGATGTCTAGAATCACGTTCACAGTATGTTTCACATATCACGTTCACGATATATTCCATGCCTAACATTCATCAGATGATCGTGAACTACGTTCACAATTGCTCATGTAACACGTTCACAATTGTTCACATTGTTCGTCCCTATATATTTTCAGCAGCTCGCTCAGAGTTATAAATGTTACCTTTCAGAATATTTTACACGTATCATTTCATGTATCATACATGCTATAGTTTATTCAGTCTATCAGATTCAGAAAATCCAACTTAAGTGTGGACCCAGAAACTATCCAGCATTGTTAGGACAGGGTCATCAGGACCAAGATTTTTAATGTCTTTAAACCTTTGAAGGAGTCGTTTCGAGTGTGAAGCCACTCGGAACGGAGGAATCCATCCGGACCTCTCATTCCTTTCCTTTAATAAATCCGGTTAAGTCATTTCAGTCATGTCAGGTTTATACCTATCAGCAGCATTATGTCTTAATTAGAAGACAAATTATCTTTCAGCTTATTTTTCTTTTCAGTTTACGTGTTCTTTTAGTTCTTATAACCTTATAAGCATATTACCTTTAATTCGAAGACGAATTTCTCCTTTTTAGAGGGGAAGAATTGTAAACCTCAGTATAGTCGTATCCTTAATTCGGGGACGAATTATTCTTTTTAGAGGGGAAGAGTTGTAAAACCCGCTTAAAAATACCATTTAATTAAAATATTTTATATATAATTAATGCACGACAAGTTTTGCGTATATTAAATGAATCACGACAAGTAAATTACGTAATTAATTGTTTAAAACTAATAATAATAATAATGGAGATTAAAAAGAAACCCTCATTTACGCATGAGGAAATACCGAGTACGAAGATCTCGCCACTTACACGTTTATAACTTTGCATATTTAGCACGTTAAATAAAATATTAAGATATGAATTCTTACATATATATATAGTATAATAATGAGATTGATAATGAGAAAGGAAACTTGGAACTTTTGAAATTGGTCAATATGAATGAGTAAGTTACGTACATCTAATCTGCCGAAATCTATGTTATAATTAACTTTTCATTCTTCTTTAATATATCACAACTTGTTCACAGTTATTAACCACAAGCTCTTTAGCACTAACACAAATTTATTAATACTTTCACAAACATATAGTGTGATGACCACTTTCCAATCTAAGCTTTCTTGCAAGGGTACGGTCCTTGTAGTTCGAGCTCGGAGTGTGCCCAGGTTGATTCGTTTGGTTAGTGCTCGCTATAGTCTTTGGTTTTTCGTGGGAGTTTCGAGTGTTGTTCGGGTCAGAGTATGGGTTTCAGAGATTCGCTTTATTATTTAGTGTTTTCGTTTCCGGCCAGTTATGATAAAAAAAACAACTTTGAATATTGACGTTTATGTTTGTGTTTCCGTGCACATGTTCGATTTTGATATCGAGCTATCCTCGTTCGCATGAAGGTAACTCCCATGTCATACTATGCATTAGTCATATACTATAATTAAGGATCAATAGTTGTATCATATATTCGCATGATACATGATAAACTTAGAACTAAAAATTACTTATCATGATTAAAACATATTAGAACAAAGATATAAAATAACCGTAAAGACGATTTTCGGTTTAGTTATATACGTGAAGGAGAGGTTTGCATATTCATGGATGATATTTTGTTTTATCAAATTTTAGTCCTTATACTTTAAAGGATTTTACAACTTATTAATTTTGCATACTTTCATACCATTGATTCTTGATATATTGAATCTTTTAAACTAGTACTAATTAGTTTTTTTTAAAACTGGTCATAGACATCTAGTTTATATCTTTGTTCTAAAAATATGTTTAACAGAGCAACTAGTTTCTAAAAATATGTTTAACATTGTTTAACAAAGCAACTATATAGCTAGCATGAACTGGTGGTATTGGAACTTTTGTTTCACATGAAACTTTTAAAAGAATGTTTTATGTATCATTTTATTATATAACCAAACTCTTTTATACAAGAATAATGAAACTATGATGCTAAAGATAATTTAATTACTATATGGTTAATTCGTGTAGACTCTTCGACGAGAGATTAAACTTGGACTTTGTGTAAGAATCGATATTGATTAAGGTACGGATATTCCCATCTCTCTACTAATTATTTGCTCCTTTCGTTTAGTCGATTGATCGTACGGATTTCCGTCCTTTCAGTAAGGACTTCCTTTCTATGCATGATTAGGATTCCCCGTCTTCAGCCAAATGTTTTTCCCCAGTATATGTTTAAGTTTATCAGTAATCATGTTATTAACTAAATAAATTGCCTGAGCATTATATACAAGCATGATTAGTTTATGTACTAGTTACGGAGGTACCGTAACCACGGCACTAGAGGCACCGGTGTCGTGACTCACATGCAGGAGAGTGATATCCTGCATCGTCCCACTCAGCTCAGCTTGGCCATTTTATCAGTATTATTAGTGGGGCGTATGGATGCATCCTAGGCTTATCAGTTTACAAGTTATCAGGGTGAATGTGGTGTGTGCTCTACATCCTTCACATTGGAGCTGATCCCTCCACCCAGCACAGTATTTAGAGGTCCCCCTCTACAGTTATTTAGAGGTCACCCCTCTACAGCATGACGAGGTCACCCCTCCAGTTATTCATGCACCGTTGTTACAGCACATGACCTATATAAGCTCTGGCAATTAAAATACAATAAATGCATGTTTTCAGATTTAACAGATAACAGTTCAGCTTTATTATTTATAAATCAGGCTTTACAGATTATACACAGATTTCCGCTGCAACTTTACTTATCAGTCTTACAGCTCCAGTATTTTATCATCTGTTTCATTTTAGTAATTCCCTATCATGCTTTATATCCGTTCACTGAGCGTTATGCTCAGCCGTAGTTCCTTTCATGTTCTAACGGCAGGTACACCAGGACGCTTTTAGGATTCTAAGAACATGTGCATTTGGAGGGAAGCTATCCAGACTTCTTACTTTATGCACTTCCTACATTATTCTGCTTATTTGGACATTGTTTAGTCCTTTCATTCAGTAATTTATTTTTCATGTTTTGGGCTTATGTTTAGATTGCCGATGTTTGATTCCGGCATTTCCTTTATGGTCAGTTAATGTCTTAGGACATTTACCTTATGCTTTGATGACACGCCATAAATACACGTAACGGTCCACTTATCCAAGTGGGGTGTTACATTGGTATTCCCGGTCCCACGGATGGCGCCAGATGTTGAAGCAAATTTCTAGAGAAGCTTCTTCAGCCCTGATCCTTCGGGTATCTTAAGGCTATTCCTTCTAACGAAACCTTGGCTTGCTCCCTCAGAGTATCTTGTGGCTACCCCTTCCTTGTGAAGCCCTAGCTTCCTTCTTCAGAGTTCCTTATGTTGGGAATAAATATAAGTGTATTCATTACCCCTGCTAGTTGGTCAATGGTTCCCCTGCTAGAGTAAGTTCCCCCTGCTAAATAACAAAGGCAGGGGGATTGGTTCCCCTGCTGAAGTCAAAGACCCTGCCGCTAGAGATAAACTTGGAATAGATTATAACGCGTTTCTGTTACTACTCCGAGATACTTTCCAAGTTTGTTAGTAGTAACCTTGTACGTGAGTCCTTGTACTATAAAAGGACCCACTAGGTTATCATGCAAAGTGTGTCTTTCTCAATTGTCTTTCATTTCATACTTTAAGGTTTTG
Source organism: Glebionis coronaria (assembly GCA_025667525.1). Taxonomy (NCBI): domain Eukaryota; kingdom Viridiplantae; phylum Streptophyta; class Magnoliopsida; order Asterales; family Asteraceae; genus Glebionis; species Glebionis coronaria. Next base: position 419,487,967 of record CM046880.1, read on the forward strand.
GTAACTCTAATACCATTATTAGGTATTCATATATCTTTGATATATTAAAGTTTAACGTTTGCATTAATCATTTGTTCTTGTGCTAAACACTACATTTCGCATCTTGTTTAGTTACTTTGTATTGCAAAGTTTCTCTAGTGTTAGATTGAATCTATTCTATCTATCACGACCCTTAAACAAGCTAAGGTTTAAGATCTGAGTTTGGGATCAACAAGTGGTATCAGAGCTTGTTGAGAAACTTTGATTAAACCAAGAACGAAACATCTCACACAATCAACATCAACCATGTCTTCAGATTCTAATTCATCCTCAACCAACAACAATGCTCTCAAACTACCAGTTCTGGATCCTGAAAACTTTGAACTATGGGAATTTAGGATTCAACAATACCTCAAAATGGAACACTATGTTCTATGGGAAATCATAGAATTTGGTGATCAATTTCCAAAGACTGTGCAGGTTGAAGATAATGGTAAGGGAGAAGATAAAGGTGAAAGCTCCAAAGGTGAAGCCAAGAAGAAGTCTGCTGCTCTTGCTGACAAGGAAATACTGGCAAGAAGGCATGATGTCAGGGCTCATAGTTCCTTGTTGTTGGCCCTACCTGATAGACATTAGCTAAGATTCAGAAAGTACAAAACAGCTAAGGAACTCTGGGAAGCAATAGGCAAAACCTTTGGAGGAAATGAAGCCACAAAGAAGAAGAAGAATCAAATGCTTGATCAATTTGCTTCCTTCAAAGCAATTGGTGATGAAGCAATTGGTGCTATTTACAATAGGCTTCAAGACATGGTGGCTCAGTTGGAGTTCTTTGAAATTGAAGTGACAAGAGAACAGGTGAATACTAGGTTTCTTAGCAGTCTTCAGAAAGAATGGTTCGTCTACAAAGCTATTTGGCAGAATAGGGACGACATAGATGACAAGAATATTGATGACATATACAATAACTTGAAAGTTTTTGAGCCTGTTGTCAATGAGATGAAGTCATTAGGAACCATCCCCACCAATTCAAGTGGATCTACTGATTCCCCTGCTAACATGGCTTTCATATCACACAGCAGTGGAATCTCCAAAGGCAGTGGAATCGAAGTTGGCCCTGCTACTCATTCCCCTGCTACTAGATATGGATCATCTTATGATGAAGAAAGGCCTGTAATTTTCAGCCTTGACACTTCTTGTGCTTTCATAGCATCCCAAGGGCTACAAGGATCTACTGTGTTACATGAAGATCTGAGTCAAATCAATAAGCAAGGACTGGAGGAGATGGACGTCAAGTGGAACATGGCTCTACTCAGTATGAGAGCCAACAGGTTTTACAAGAAGTATGGAAAGAAGATCTCCATCAATCCTTCTGATGTAGCTGGATTTGACAAAACAAAGGTTGAATGCTACAACTGTGGCAAGAAAGGTTATTTTTCTAGGGAATGCAAAGGACCTAAGACTGGGAACAGCTATAGGAAGGAAAGCAGGGATGATAATTCTGGGGCTAAGGCCATGGTAGCCATGCAGGGGATAGATGGAGCAGGTGGATGGGATTGGAGTGCCATGACAGAAAGTGTTGAAAGAAATCAAGCCTTGATTGCTGAGGAAAACGAGGAAGATTTTGCTCTTATGGCCATGTCAAGCTCTAGTTCAGACAATGAGGTATATGACGATTCATATTGTACTAAAGCTTGTAGGAAAAATACTGAGTCATTGAATGATCAAATAAGAAAGATAAAAGTTGATTACATTAATTATGACAATGACCTTGATAACTACAAACGTGCTTTAGAACAGCTAGAGTCCGCCATAAGAGAGTATAAACAAACAGAATGTGATTATAGAGATCACATTGTGATTTTAGAAAGAGATGCTAAAGAAAATAGTGATTCCATTAAGGAATTAACTGCTGAACTAGAAGTTTTTAGATCTAATAAAAGGATAGATGATGAAACTGTTGAAAAATTTGGAAAAGCTTCTAAAGATTTAACTAAAGCAATTGAAATTGGACAGTCTCCTAGGGACTAAACAGGTTTTGGTACCAAAAATGAGCATGCTACTATACCACCACCACTTGCTAATATTTATGCACCTTTTCCTAGAAAAGATTTGTCCTGGATTGGTCTCTCTTGTTTCAAGAAGCAGGAAGATATTGAATTTGACTTAAGTGCATACATACCTAATAATCTAGAAACAGATGAACAACTAGTGAAAACCAGTGCTGTTAGGGACTTTGAAAAGAACAAATTGCTTTAAAACAATGGAAAATTGATAACCTTGTTCTCTTTTCAAGAGAAGGACTTTTTGGTAGTGATTCTAGTTCTAAGAGTAGTTCACCCAAATCTAAAACAAGATCAAGGTCCTCTAAGTCTACTGTTAAATATGCTGGTATGTATAGGTCTGTTAGAGGTAATCAAAGAAATTGGAATGACCAAAAGTCTCATCAATTAGGAGAGGACTTTGTGATAAATACCAAACCTTGTTTCACATGTGGCAGTTTTGATCACACTTATCAAGATTGTCAGGCAACAATGGAAGTAGTGGCTGCAAATCCCTTAAAGGACATGCAACCAAAAGCCATTCTTCTGAATGCAGGGGCAAAATCCTTTTTCCCCTGCCAAGTATGTTGCCCCTGCCTTGAGAAACAAGGTTTCTGACAAGTATGTTGTTCCTGCTCTAAGGAAGATGAATGATGCATATCCCAAGACCAACCCAGCACCTCATAATGCATATAAATTTGTCTCTAGATCTTACCAACACATCAATAGAGGCCAAAACAAAAGATGGGTTCCCTCTGCTAAGCATAGGGATTCCCCTGCTAAATCTGGGGTATCCCCTGCTAGCAAAGCTTTGCCCTCTAGGAACATGGGCAGACGGGGAAAAGATGTGAAAGCCTCAGCTCGTTGGGTTTGGGTACCCAAAAGGGGTGCTCAGTCTAATGGTGTATCTCTAGTCTTTGATAAGCTATCCTATATTGATACACGAGGTAGATCCAAGTCTGTAATGGCTTGGGTCCCTAAGAAAAACTAATTTGTTTTTCCTTTTGCAGGTGACAAAGAAGACCAGGGATGATAAAGCATATTGGGATAGTGGATGCTCAAGGAGCATGACTGGACATAAATCTTATCTGTCTAACTTTGTTCCCCTGCATGACAATGATGGTGTTTCTTTTGGAGATGGGCATGGAACAATCACAGGAAAAGGAAATATTGTCACTAATGGGATGACCTTTGACAATGTTTACTTGGTGAAAGAGCTCAAGTACAATCTCTTTAGTATATCACAGATGACTGATAACAAGAATTTTGTCTTGTTTACAGATAATGAATGTCTGGTGTTAGGAAAGGAGTTTGTCTTACCACCCAACACTCCTATTGTACTCAGAACACCAAGACAAAAGAACATGTACGCAATTGATCTCAAGGACATCTCTCTTCAAGACAATAAAACATGATTCATTGCCAAAGCCTCAGTTGATGAGTGTAAGAAATGGCATAGAAGACTTAGTCATCTTAATTTTAAGAACATGAACAAACTGGTAAAATATAATTTGGTTCATGGTCTTCCCTCCAAGTCCTTTGCCAATGATCATACTTGTGCTGCTTGTCTGAAAGGGAAGCAACATAGAGCATCTTGCAAATAAAAAACAAGTATGTCTACTACCAAGCCATTGGAATTACTGCATATGGACCTTTTTGGTCCTACTTCTGTGGCAAGCATAATGAAGAAATGGTATTGCCTAGTGATTACTGATGATTTTCAAGGTTCACATGGACATTCTTTATGTTTGAAAAGAGTGACACTGCTGATGTACTCATTGGGTTCATCAATCAGATTGAACTTTACAAAAGTATAAGGGTAGTGACCATGAGATCAGACAATGGTGGTGAATTCAGAAACAAGAAACTGGACACTTTCTACATAAACAAAGGAATAAAGAGGGAATTCAGTATTGCAAGAACACCTCAACAAAATGGAGTTGCAGAAAGAAGGAATAGGATACTCATTGAAGCTGCAAGAACTATGCTATCTGATTCCAAGCTTCCAGTTATCTTTTGGGCTGACACTGTAGCCACTGCTTGTTATGTTCAAAACAGGGCCTTGGTGGTTAAGGCACACAACAATACCCCTTATCAGCTGTTCAATGGAAGACCTCCTTTAATTGACTTCTTTAGACCATTTGGATGCCATGTGATCATTATGAACACAATTGACAATCTCGGCAAGTTCAGTGAAAAGGGGGATGATGGGTACTTTGTTGGTTATTCATTAAAAAGCAAGGGATATAGGGTCTTCAACAAGAAAACAAGCAAAGTGACAGAAAATCTCCATGTGGATTTTCTTGAATACAAGCCTGAAGATGTACAAACAGGTCCTGATTGGTTCTTTGATATTGAGGTTCTTTCAAAATCTATGAATTATGTACCTGTTGCTTTGCAGAATACTAACATTTCAGGTACTAAAGAACCAACTGGTGTGGAGAAGCCACCACTGAGGTATATGAATGTACCCTCACTATTTCCCATTGAAGCTGCTCCAAAAATAAGTGAAGAAGATGATACATCTCAAAGGAAATAACAGCCAATCTCTTCCCCTGCTAAGTTAACTTCTAAAAGCAGTGGAATCCAGGATTCCCTTGCTAGATCAATTGCTTCCCCTGCTACCAAGGATCCAGCTGTCAATGACATTATTGATGAAGAAAGAGAATCCCCACTCATTTCCTCATCTTCACCTACATCTGGTGGTCCTCTCATGTCCAGTAGTGGAAGCAGAATAACTAGGAGTGGAGGTCCAAGTTATTCAGAGCTGCATTCAGCTCATCAGCATCCATCTCTAGGTCATGTTGTATCATTTGGAAGCTCTTTTGAGGAGTTCTTTCCTAATCAAGATAGTCCCATCAATTCTGATTTTGAAGAAAATGAAACAGAAGTAATCATGAGCATGCAACCTACCTACAGAATCAATAAGGATCACCCCTTATCACAAATCATTGGTGATCCTGAAGCTCCTAGACATACAAGGTATTCAGCAAAGGAACACAGCTTCATTGCAGACATCACCATGAAGTTCAATCATGACAACATGCAATGTTGTCTGTTTACTGCATTTTTGTCACAAGAAGAGCCAAAGAAGATTTTTCAGGCTTTAAATGATCCAAGTTGGGTTGAAGCCATGCAATAGGAGCTCTTACAATTTGACATTCAAGAAGTCTGGATTCTGGTAGATTGTCCAAAATGGGCAAGGCCTATTGGGACAAAGTGGGTACTCAGGAACGAAAAGGATGAAAGAGGTATTGTAATCAGAAACAAAGCAAGACTGGTGGCACAGGGATATACACAGGAAGAAGGCATTGATTATGAAGAAGTCTTTGCTCCAGTAGCCAGGATTGAAGCTATTAGATTGTTTCTTGCTTATGCTTCATTCATGGACTTCATAGTGTTCCAAATGGATGTTAAGAGTGCCTTTTTATATGGCACAATTGATGAAGAAGTCTATGTTATGTAACCTCCAGGGTTTGAAGACCCAGAACACCCAGACAAGGTATACAAGGTGAAGAAGGCTATGTATGGACTTCACCAAGCTCACAGGGCCTGGTATGGAACTCTTTCTAAATATCTGTTAGATAATAGCTTCAACAGGGGGAAAATTGACAGAAACAAAAGGGTGACCTTCTTTTGGTACAAGTCTATGTTGATGACATCATCTTTGGATCCACAAACTCTATGCTTAGCAAAGAGTTTGCCAAGCTGATGTAGGACAAATTTCAAATGAGTGCCATGGGTGAACTAAACTTCTTTTTGGGGTTATAAGTTCAGCAGAGGAAAGATGGAATATTCATCTCACAAGACAAATATATGGCTGAAATTATGAAGAAGTTTGGCATGTGTGAGGGAAAGAAAGTTTCCACTCCCATGGATAAGGATCATCCTTGGGGCAAGGATGGTTCTGGAAAGCTTATTGATGTCAGTAATTACAGGTCTATGATTGGATCTCTCATGTACCTTACAGCTTCAAGACCTGACATCATGTTTGCAGTCTGTTTATGTGCAAGATACCAGGTGGCACCTACAGAGTGTCATCTATTTGCTGTGAAGAGAATTTTTAGGTATCTAAAGTGTTATCCAACTTTAGGACTTTGGTATCCCAATGAGTCACCATTTGAGCTGATATCCTACTCAGATAGTGATTATGTTGGTGACAACAATGATAAGAAGTCTACAACAGGTGGATGTCAATTTTTGGGAAGCATGCTTATATCTTGGCAGTGTAAGAAGCAGACTATTATGGCCACATCCACAACTGAAGCTGAGTATGTAGCAGCTGCTGCATGTTGTGGTCAAGTTCTTTGGGTTCAGAACCAGGGTATAATTTTCTTAAAACCAAGATATTTATTGACAACAACAGCACCATTTGCATCATTAAGAATCCTGTTTTTCATAGCAAGACTAAACATATTGAAATAAGACATCATTTTATCAGAGATTGTTTTGAAAAAGGGTTAATTGTCCCAGAGAAAATTGATACAGAACTTAATGTTGCGGATCTTTTGACAAAAGCTTTTGAAGTGGGGAGGTTTCAGTACTTGGTTGCAAGTATTGGGATGATTTCTCCCTAAAAATTGATGTCTATGTTGTCTTGTATACCCAGGGTTGCTTTATTGCTGTTGTTGTATCTATGTTAGTCATTTTTCCATCACTTTTCATTCTACTGCTTTTGAACAAAGATCCCCCTGCTGGGGTTCATTCCCCTGCTAAGAGTTCTTCTCTTAAGTTGGGTTTGTTCTTTTTATAAGTGGTTATATGTGGTTTTAGACTAACAATGCAGAGATTCAAATGGTGCATGCTACACTCATGGGGAGAGTCAGGTATTTGCTCTATGTTTGAGGGGAGGTTAGGTCAAACCTTTAGGATTTAGGGTATCCTTAGGATACTCATATATGATTTTAGATCATATCCATTGGTGAGTAAGGGTTCAGAATGATGAAGACTTGCTGCAAAGCTTGTCAGAATTCTGAAGCCTTGAGGCACTGTAATGTGTTGTTATACTTCTTTATTAAATAGCTTGCTGTCTAGCTTCAGATGTTTAGTACACATTGCCAAGACTAACTGACCATAGGTGAGGGAAAAGGTAGGGATGGTGACTAGGGTATGCTTATTTTCTTGGGTTGACCAGGTGCAGGGTGGCTTATGTGTTAACTTTTTGTGCTTAGAACATTGCTGAATGGAGGACTCTTGAGTTTCTGTGTATCTACCTTGTGTATACAAGGGTGTGCAGAGCAGAGCTATTTATCATTGGTCTCTTCATGATTAGTCTAATACTCCTAGGAAAGTTTCCCCTGCTTTCACCTTTTGATTCCCCTGATTTATCAACATTCCCCTGTTTGACCGTTGAGTCTTGAGTTTCTGTGTATATACCTTGTGTATACAAGGGTGTGAAGAGCAGAGCTATTTATCAATGGCGTTGACCGACAATACCGTTACCCTGCTTATAGCCGTTGGGCCTGCTTGCTACAATTTTGGTTAGGGAATATTTTATTCTTTTCAAAAGATATTTAAGGCGCTTTCTTCGCTGATTGGTAATCTTTTCTTTATTATTTCAAACAAATTATTTTTTTTATCAAGATTTATCTTTGATATTTTTGCAATTTGAAAATTTGGTCCAATCATAGCTCTTCAATTCGCCTATAAAAACTTAATTCCCTTAACCAGCAGGTCCATCTCTCTCCTTCGATCAAATCCTACCTAACTCTCAACATTATAAACCTTCAAACGTTTTCAACATCTATCATGTCTCTCAAAATTCCTGCTAATCACAGACAAATTGCTTTATTACATGATGAACCAACAGAATTCGTTGATGTAGTGGCTTTTCTAAAATCTTCGTATTTTAGAGTGGCTCTTCTCATCAATCCAAGGATTTACACCTCACACATCCAACAGTTTTGGTCTAAATCCATGACCAAAATAGTGGATGGAGAGGTAATAATGCAAAGCACAGTAGATGGTCATAGCAAGGTGATTTCACTTGCCTCCATCAGAGACAAGCTTTTTCTGGATGATGAGGATGGGATAACCAACCTACCTGAGGCTGAAATCTTTGAGGGTCTTGTTAAATTAGGGTACACTCTTTCTGGTGATCAAAAATGTAAGTTTGCTAAAGGTCAGTTTGCTCCACATTGAAAATATTTGATTCATACAATTTTGCAATGTTTGTCACCTAAAACCACTGCTTTTAATGAATTTGTAAGTGAAGTTGCTTCTGCCCTGATATGCTTAGCAACAGGGAGAAAGTACTGTTTTCCTCAAATGATTTTCAAAAGAATGGTCAAAAATGTCACAAGCAATACTAAATTTTGTATGTACCCAAGGTTTACACAACTTTTGCTGAATATGAGTGAACATGACCTATCAAACACACAATGTATTTTTCAGGCACCAAACACTCTACCAAACTGTTTACCACACTTCTTGCACCATATCCACAATTTTCTGGCAGGGTTGTTCCACTCACTTCCATCATGATGAAACAAATCAGACAAGAAGAAGCTAAGACAAAAACAGCCACACACAAACCATCTGATTCCCCTGCCAAGACTCTATCCCCTGCTAGTACTCTACCCCTTGCTGATCTAAAACATGAAAGGAGAACCAAATCCAGGTTTGCCAGGTCTCCCTTGTCTGGTGGATCTTTACAAGTAGCAGAGAGGAGAGCCTCCAAAAGGTTAGAGCACTCTGAGGGTTTGGCTGCCACTACTGTCTCATCCTCAAGGGGTGAGCAGGACAGTGACACCATCAGTAAGTCCTTTCCCTCACTCAGTGATACCCAAAAAGGGGAGCAATCCCCTTCTAGGGTTGAGAGCAGAATGCAACCTATGTCTCTTTTGGAATTGACGAATATGTGCATTAGCTTGAAAAAGAAATATGCACAACCTGTACAAACTGTCAAAAATCAAGGTCTGGTCATCAATAATTTGGAAACTAGACTTGCTACACTTGAGGGGAGGAGAAAGCCCAAGTTTATCATATCTACAGATGAGGATGCTTCCAAAGGGGAGGAAGTTCCTAACACAGATGAATATACTCAATGGTATGCATATCCTGGTGAACAGGATCCTAAACAAGGAAAGGTAGCAAGTGCTGAGAAAGAGACTGATAAAGGAAGTGCTGAGAAAGGAAGTGATAAGGGGAGTGCCACAAAGGAGATTGCTCAAACGTTGTTGACTATGGGCAATCAAGAAGAAGCCCCTACTTCAAAAATTTCCCCTGCTAAACCTGATCCCCCTGCTGTAAGTTCTTCCCCTGCTAAGTCTATTACTCAAACGTTTGTTAGGAAGAATAGAAGGCAACCAACTTAGAAGGGAATTACAATTAGATAATCTGCACCTAAAGCCAAACCAGCACCAGCAGTGGATCCAAAAGACAAGGGAAAAAGGATCATGATTGAACAGCCCAACAAAAAGTACAAGCACAGAACATCTGAACAACAAAGGGCTCAAGAAGAGTATGATGAACATGTAGCTCTCATAATGCAACAAGAGGATATTGATATGCAGGATCAGAGAATGCAGAAGATGAGGCCCAAAGAGATGCTTAAGTAGATTGAAATCATGCATAGAGAGTTGGATAATAGGGTGCCTCATGTTCAAGAGTTTCTAGATCATTGGGAAAAGGAGTTGGTGAATGCTCCTTTGGAGGACAGGTATGAATTGATTTGTCTAGTTTACAAGTATCAAAACGAATATCTGGAAAGAAGGGCAAATCAGATTCAAAAGGAAAAATATTTGAAGTCTGAGAAGGGGAGGCTTGCAAATTACAAAGTTTTTCTCAAAAGACATAAGAAGTGGACTAATGGTAATTTCAAAGACATGACTTTTGAGGATATAGAGAAAGCAGTCAGACCAGTTCTAAGAGAGTTAAATATGGAAGACTTCATAGCTATCAACTCTCCTGAGGAAGCTGAGTATCTCAGGAGGCAAAGTGAAATGTTACAAAGAGTTAACGAATCCAGAAAAAGAAAGGCTGAAGGAACAACAGTGGAAACTACACAAGCAGGTGCATTATCACAAGCAGGTGCATCATCACAAACAGGTGCATCATCACAAGCAGGTGCAAGTTTTCCAGCAATTGAGAGATCTGTACTCAATACACAAAGGGCAGCCAAAAGACTCAGGAGGATGGAAAAAGTTGGTATAGTTACTAAGGAGACTCAGCGTCCCTCAAATGAAGAAATCGATAAACAGCTAATTGTGCAAGAAAATGATGAAATCTCACCTAGTGAGCTTGGGAAGAAATTTGCCATAGTAGAATATGTTGTTTATGAACACAAGGGGATGACTTGGTGGAAGTTTACAAGAGCTGACAATACAGCACAGACATTTCTAAGTCTAGATGTCATGTTCCAAACTTTGGATAGTGATGACTTAGAAGATATGTGGAAGATTTTGAAGAAGACCTTTGTTGCAAAGCCTCCTACTATGGATGGTGTAGAAAAGGATTGGGTGATCTGGGAATGCATGCATAGGATGTATGAGCATGAACTGTTTGATCTCATATTTGATGTAGTAAATAGAGTAAATTTGTTTTATTGGAAGCTATTTATAAATTCTGGGGTGTATGAGATAGTCATGGAAGGGATAAGTGTTTACTTGGTTAATTATCGTTATTATCCTTTCAATCAAGAGACGTTGAAGAAATTGGCACAAGCTGACTTGATTGTAGATGCTAAAGCACATGTTGCTTATGATCTGGTAAGGATGATGTATAGTCAGCTTTGGCCAGGAACTTTGTAAGCACCCTCATCAACTAGTATTTATTTAGAAACTTGTCTTTAGGTGAAAGCACAAATTTAGTGGAGGATTGTTGGGAATAAATATAAGTGTATTCATTACCCCTGCTAGTTGGTCAATGGTTCCCCTACTAGAGTAAGTTCCCCATGCTAAATAACAAAGGCAGGGGGATTGGTTCCCCTGCTGAAGTCAAAGACCCTGCCACTAGAGATAAACTTGGAATAGATTATAACGCGTTTCTGTTACTACTCCAAGATACTTTCCAAGTTTGTTAGTAGTAATCTTGTACGTGAGTCCTTGTACTATAAAAGGACCCACTAGGTTATCATGCAAAGTGTGTCTTTCTCAATTGTCTTTCATTTCATACTTTAAGGTTTTTGTAACCCTAATACCATTATTGGGTATTCGTATATCTTTGATATATTAAAGTTTAACGTTTGCATTAATCATTTGTTATTGTGCTAAACACTACATTCTGCATCTTGTTTAGTTACTTTGTATTGCAAAGTTTCTCTAGTGTTAGATTGAATCTATTCTATCTATCACGACCCTTAAACAAGCTAAGGTTTAAGATCTGAGTTTGGGATCAACACCTTAGTCTAGCCCTAAGTCTCTTAGGCTGAAATAAGAAAGAACACCGTTAGCTCGCCTCGGGGTTTGAATCCGAGACCAACTCCAGCGTGAGAGTAAGTATGTAGTTCTAGTGGGTGATAATTCTAGAGAGAGAGAGAGAGAGTAAGTAGTAAAGTGTGTGTGTAAAACTTAGCATTTGTTCCTGGAGGAACACCTCCTTTTATACTACTAGGAGGTGACCCCAAGACACACGAACTGCGGAGTCAAGGTTGTCTTGTAGGAGTAGCACCTGAATAGCTGATGAGCACCAGGTCTGTCCTTCGTGGTCCAAGTTGTCCTCATGCTCCTTTAGTACTCGTAGTGGTCCAGGCGTCTGTACCATTCGTACATTATCGTACTATGTGAGTCAGATGTGATCGTCCTTCCTCCGGTGGAGGCAATGCTCTATGTGCGTAGGCCTAGCATTGTGTCTGGGTCTAGCCTTGTCTGGGTCTAGCCTTGGCTGGGTGTAGCCTTGTCTGGGTCTAGCCTTGGTTGGGTGTACCCTTGTCTGGGTCTAGCCTTGTCCGGGCCTAGCCTTGTCTGGGTCTAGCCTTGTCTAGGTCTAGCCTTGTCTGGGCCTAGCCTTGTCTGTGTCTAGCCTTGTGACAACCATGGTTTGGAGGTTCGTCACTTAGTTTTATTTTGTGCTAGTTACGTGTCTTTATGGGTTTATGTGCTTATTGGTGTGTATAGATTGTGGTTTGGATATCGTTTCCGGTACGGGGTACCTTGTGAGTGAAACGATGTGTGATGATTTCATGTTCATGAGTTCACATGGTAGTGACTATGAAGTGAGATGGTGTTATTTAGTGGTTTTACGTATACGTATATGTATTATAGAAAATCGTATTTTTTACGATTTACGGTTTAGCATTTAGAGGTCTCGGATGAGGTAATTAGTCATATGGATATTTTTCGGGATGGTTTTAAGTCATTTAGGACTTAGTTATAAATCTTATTTCAAAATTTGAGATTTTTTTTAAAAGTGTATATTTTACGACTTTTACGGTAAAACGCGTAAATTTGACTAGTTTTACGGTTTTGAGGTTTTGGAGGCTTTAGGAGCTGAAATAAATTAAGGTAAACTAAGGTAATATTAATAACATAATATTAAATAATAAAAATAAAAAAACGAATTTGAAGGGGTTTAGGTCGGTTTTGGACGCAGAAAAGAAGGAAAAAAGGAAAAAGAGGGAAAAAAGGAAAGTGGGCTTATTCTTGGATTAGGATTTTATGTACACCCTATATATTGTTTTAGCCACAATCCAAATTCATTATTTTTCTCCTGGAGGTTAAGAAAATTCGTGAGTTATATAAAAAATTAGGGTTCTTCATAAAATTTTGGGGTTTTCATAAATCAAAGGTAAATCTTCATAACCCTTTTCAATTTAATTGTTTTTATGTTTTGTTTAATCATCTTATGATGGAATTAGGTTAGGGTTTAATATAAAAACAGTAAATTTATGTTGTATTAATCATAATATGATTACATAAATTAGGGCTTGTAATTAGAGGGATTAGGGTTAATTAATGAGGTTGATTTTGTTAAACCCGTTTTTAAAAACTGGGCAGAATTTTGAGTCAATTGTTTTGATCATATCGGGAGTTTTAGAAACATTCAAGATGCGATCCAAGTATCCCTGAAAAGGTAATTGAAGTGGTTTTCCAATGCAAGAAACGATAACTAAATTGGAGGTAGGGAAGTGGGTCAAAAACAGGTTACAACAGTCGGAGGTCAAAACAGTTTTGTAATCAGCCTGTTTTCTTTTTAAGTTTTAGGTTGTTTGGGGTACTTAGGGTTTCATTGGGATCTTCTAATGAACATTAGAGATGGTTTATATATTGTAGTAAGTATCTGCACTTGGGATAAGATTGTGGTTTAGGGTAAGACCCTCTAATGGTAACAAACTTTTCATACGTTTAAAATCAGTGAATTCTGGATAGGTAGCAATATATGTACATATATTGGGGCCTTAACAGTAGCTTTAAGGTTAGGTCAAGTGGGAGGTTTTAGCTAACATATTTAAAAGTATGAATATTCCTTTTACAGAAACCATGGGTATGTTTAAGTGTACGTTTGACTTAAAGTTTTGAGACCTAAAAACTGGGACTGTTTTGTGTAAAATATAAACGAGATAGTTATTAAACTTAACCAACTTAAGGACTTGTTAAGGAAGGGTAATGGGGTGATTAGAGCTTATCAATGAGGTATTTATATGGGAATAGGTTAGATGTCCATCATAGGTTGATGAGCCATCTTAGTGATTGGTTTATGTATTGATTGCGTGTTTTTGGTTTGTTAGCTTGTTGCTAGTGCGAGGACTTGTGAAGAAGCAATCAAGTGAGTTTCATAGTCCCATGTTTACTATTGATTTTGGCTTCCAGATGGGATGGAAGAGACACTATGTTGAGTTATTTGTAAATAATGTTGTGAATGTTTTTTATGGGTTGTGATGGACTTGTGTGTACACTTATGTGATTAACTGCTATGTGATTCTTGATTGTGTATAATTTGGATCGGGGGACACGTGTCGTCTCAGTTATTGTGGTTTGACAAGGTAGGGGCCTTGGGATAGGTACATAGCGTGATCGTCTATGGGACCAATGGATAATGACAAGGTAGTGGCCTTGTGATAGGTACATAGAGTGATCATCTATGGTACCATGATGTTTGGTAAGGCTGAGGGCCTTGGATTTGGTTTGAAATGTTTGATCTTGAATTGTTAGTTGTTAATGCATACTTGTAACACATTGTCCATATGTTATTGTGTTGATGGTTTTTATTCACAGCTTGTAACTGATTTAGCGTTGGAGTCTAAACCTATGACTCTCACCAACTTTATGTTGACGTGTTTTAGTGTATCTTTTAGGTGTGAATGTGGTTAAGCGTGAGGATAGAAGTGGCTAGACTTGCATGCCTTAGGATTGCATATAGAAGGATATCCCCGTTCCTTCTTAGTTTACCTTTATGTTTTTTTGAATAAGTGATACTGTTGGCACCTATATGTTTGTTTTGTTTGTGTTACTTGTTTGTCTTGGGTAAGAGGTAGGACCGTTACCTACTTACCTAGACTCCTGCATTGTTGAGATATTGTCATGACATTTGTGTCACCATTTTATGACATTTCTTATATCATTTAGTTATCTCTATAGACACGCTATTATTGTGATGATATTCATACGTCGCGCCCCATATTCCGCCATGGTGGGGTGTGACAGAATGGTATCAGAGACAGGTTATAGAGAATTAGGTTGCCTAGTCTTGTAGCCTAGCCTATAGCTTAAGGGTCCCTGCATATAGGCGTCATAGGAGTATGTGTGCATTTTATAATAATTGATGTGTTTGGATGTTATTTATTGCGATGTTTTGACTAGTATGAATTGAACCGTAGTAAGTTCATACTTAGTCACATGTTATTTTCTTTTTGAGTTTCTGACTAGTGCGGGTTGAACCATAATCGTCCACGCTAGTCACTGTTGTATTTTGCATAAATTGTATATTATAGTACATAATTTAGTACAAGGTAGTTTCTATCTTTTGTCTAATTATTTTACATACTTGGGGTATGTTATTTTTCTTTTGATGTTTAAGTCATGTTCCCTAAGAATCATGTGGTGATTCAAGTTACTAGGAGTACATGGGTAGGAAGGATTTTAAGTTGTTTCCACTCTTACGGGCGACATGACTTATAACCGTTTATGTTTTCGTTTTGGATTTAGTCTAGGCTGTTTTAGCTAGACTATGGATTTATATATTTCAAGAGTTTTACTATGTTATTTTAATAGATGGAGTTTTGGATCTTATTTTGCGTGGTTATGAGCTTATGTGAGTAGATAGATTTATATGTTATATGTTGTATTGATTCTTATAAGTGTCATCATAGGAGGGAGTGCATTGGGGAAAGGGTAATTGTATAAGTATGGTGGCTAACATAGTTATACAAGTACCACAACTTCAATGGGTTCTCAAGTATGATTGCATGAAAGAGGGTTAGTACATGCATGTATATGATGAGATGTAGAATTTGGGTATACGTATAATTTATGGGTTTATGTAATGGCTGCCTATGAGATGGCTATCGTTCTTTTTGTGTTATATGTTTTGGGTTATAGTTGTGTTGTGTGATTATGGGGTCACACGATATGGTTTGGTTTTGGAGGTGGGCTTTATGCCTTGTTGTGGCACGGTGAGATGGTGATTACTCGTATGGAAAAACGAGCGTATAAAGCGATTGATCGACTTGATATGTATGATAACGAGTATGTTTTGGGAGATTTAATAGGTATATATATGCGGATGTATATATACTACTACGTGTTAGGTTATGGTATATGGTCGTTCACTAGTTATTATAACTTGAACGTACCTTGTGTTTGTTTGTGTTTTATGGTGCTGGAGTTTGTTGGAGTTCCAACGACGTTTTGAATCTTTTGAAGTGTGTCTTGTAGCGTATTCTTTGAGTTTCGTATTTCAAGTGTACGTTTTAAAATGGTGTTTTTGGTTTCAAGTCTATTGAAATAACTTGGGATTTCTTTTGAGATAATGAAATCTTTTGTGTTGGGTCTTGCATTTCTCTTGGTCGGTATATTGAGTTAGATAGTTGGTTGTATTCGGTAAAATAAGGGTAAGGTGTTGGAGTCGTGTTTGAAACAAGATGTAACATAAGATTTCTTTTTAATCAACACTTATTTATTTCAAATTCTAAAAGACTTTCTTTAAAATAAAGCGAGGTAAAATTTCGTTCTACTTACATAGTTTATATAATTGGGTTTAACCGATTCATGTCATTTATAATTATTAATACGAGGTTAAGTTGAGTTTATGAAGATTACACATACAATTATATCTTTCATTTAAAAGGATTGCATTAATCACTAAGTTTATTCTTTAGTTTTAAAACAACTAGTATAAAACTGATTTGGTCATAACTTGTTCGTTTTTAAAGCTTTTTGGATGATTCAAAAGCCTAAAACTACGTACTCGGAACGTACTTTTCAAATATTCAGAATGTATAGTCATGGGAGGTCAGTATCTTGGCCGAAATTATTGTACAAGTGTCGGGTTAGAGGTTGAGTTTGAATAGTAGTTTATTTTTATGATTTGGGATGCGCGGGATACCTAGTTTTTGAGTTGAGTTTTGAGTTCGTCAAAAGGGTTGTTTGTAGATTGTTAGAGTCACATAGATGTGGGAGGTAATAATAAATAAATAAATAAATAAAAGATATATATTCTTTTGGAAAAGTCGATCTTTTGCACGGTTTAAAAAAAAATATGCGCGGGACGTAATATGTTTGGTTGCCATTGGGTATTTCTTGGATTATTTTTCGTTGTCATGGGTCATTTTGAATTGATACATGTTTTGGGTTTGAGTTTTCTTTTGAGACTCGTGGTGTTTGACTTGTTTTAACTGGTACACGTGAAATGTCGTTAGTTATCCGTGGGTTTGATTCGTTGAACGTATCTGATGGATTCAGATGTAGTTTTGGTTTCGTATTGTTCGGGAACGTTGAGGTAGTCATATGAAAGACTTGGTCGCGCCTACACGCTTAAGTAGGTGACCATGAGAGAACGGTCGGAATACCCTTAGTGGGGAGGAAAGAGGTTCGTAGACGAACTAATGTGGGCATGAGGTCTATTAGGAGTGCCAAGGGAGATGAATAGAGATTTGTGAAAGGTATGGAAATTGGCACAATTAACGTGTCATAGAGAGTGTTGGAAGGGGATATTGTTCGTAAGGCATGTATGTTTTCTGAAAATTTCCTGAAATTTAGTAGGTTTACCTATTATTTTGAGGTAGAACCATAAATAGAGCAAGTAGGAGAAGTGAGAGGAGTTGGAGTTAGTGTCTTTCCAAGGAAGTTGTTGATGGAATGATTCCAAGAACAAGAGTTGATGGAAATTGCAACGGATGCAAGGTAAAAGTCTAGTTGCTTAGTAGTGGATTAGATGTGGTAAGCGGTTGAGTGGTTTGATGAGAGGAAGCATTGGTCTTTTAAAATGCGTGTAGAATTTTGCAAGTAGAACAAGGTAGGAATTTATTCGTATTGCCGCTGAGAGAGGGTGCAAGGAGGACATAGTTAAAACTGCTAAGGATGTTGTATGAACGCTTTGGGATTACGGTTATGCATTTGGCTTCGCCAAAGCACTAGCGGTTTTCATGGTGTCAATGAACCAAGTGTGCATGAACTTGTATAAACGAGTTGTCATCGGGAGCATCGACGACATCTTGATCTACTCAAATCTGAGAAGGAGAGTGAGGCGAATTATGTGTTGGTTTGGAGTGGAGTTATACGTGAGATTTTCAAGTGTGAGTTTTAGTATTAAATTTACTATGGTGAGTAGTTAGAGATGATGGCGTATCATGGAACCAGCAAGGGGCGAAGTGAAGAAGGACGAGGGAGCGTTTTGGAGGCTGAAGAGGTGGATTGGATAATGAGCAGATCTTGGCATTATCGGAAGAACTGGATAGACTTAGTTAGTGGAGCTGGACTGTTATATCTGTCTAGAATGTTAGAGTCATTTGGTGTACAAGACGTGGAGAAAGATCTATACGGATCATGAACGTCTCCAACACATATTCAATCATCTTGATTGAACTTTTGGAAAAGGTGATGGGTGGAGTTAATTGATGAAAGAAAAATTGCAAGGCCAAGTACCATCTGGGAAAGGCAAGCAAGGTCGATGAGACATGGAATAAGAAGGATGAGGTGAAGCTGAGACAAAATTGAATCATAGGGATGACGTATTAGGGCGGTTTGTATAAAGGATATAGGTTGCAGGAGTTGAGTTGTCTAAAGCAGAGAACGCGTCAGCGTGTATGTTGCGTGGCTTGAACAATCATATGGAGAAAAGGGACGTAGAATATACTTCCTACATAGATAGGAGTATCTTAGAAAGGGCGATGTAAGGACGAAGTTGGTGGAATAAGTACGACGAGAGTTGGGTGATAGTAGATAGACAGACCAATTCATCCCATATTTCAAGAGGAAGGAGAAGTCACATAGTTGAGAAGTTGGAAGGATTGCGTACAGATGTGATGGAATAGAGGGTGTTGCGTAAGAGTTAGCCTAATATGTATGGAATGCCTGATAAAGGATTATGGAAAGGGAAATGACACTGACATATACTGATTGTTTGGGAGGATTAGTATTGATAATCGAATGGATGGGGAGCTATAGGTGTGATATGCCATAGGGACTGAATGGAGTTGATGAACATGATTGGATATGAGTATATCCAGCTAACTGGGAAAAAGATGGCAAGTGAGATATTTATACAACCTTAGGAGTTACATTGGGGGCATGAGTGGTTGATTAAGAGGGAGTTAGGAAACTCATTAGCGATGGCTGAGTTTTCATATAGTGAGAGTTATCATACTAGAAGTCGATAAATGCCATTTGAGGCACTATATGAAAGGATAGGGTGAGTTGTCCCTATTGTGGGCTAGAATTGGTAAAAGAGGCTACTAATTTGGTAATGATGTTGTAGAAAGGATGAGAGCAACAAGGGATGCTATGTAGAAAAGGAGGAAAACCACTAGATTTAGTGACAAAGTTATGTAGGGAGTTTCACCCATAGTAACGGGTGGTATGATTTGGTAAAATGGAAGAGTTGATGTAGAGTTTTGTAGGTCCATTTATGGTCTTTGGAAAGATCGGACCATTAGCTTATGAGCATAGAATTACCTGGGGAAAATGAGTTGTATACATGATACATTTCATGTATTGAGATTGGTAAAGGTTGTTTGAGAATGCATTTTGCATGTACGGTTATTCGGGACTAGTGTTAATAAGAGTCTTTGTTTTATCAAAGAGTCATCTATGAGATTTATTGACTGTGAGGTCAAGATTTTGGCAATGAGTTTAATTATTTTTGGTTTGTATATGTGGTATTTTGCAACTTGAACTAAAGTTCACGTGGAAATGAGGGGAGTTCATTTAGAACAAGTATCCTCGTGTGATTTGTTGGTTGTGTGTTGATCCTAAGGAGTAAATCTCGGGACGAGATTTCTATTAGGAGGGAGTGATGTGACAACCCTGGTTTTGAGGTTCGTCACTTAGTTTTATTTTGTGCTAGTTACGTGTCTTTATGGGTTTATGTGCTTATTGGTGTGTATAGATTGTGGTTTGGATATCGTTTCTGGTACGGGGTACCTTGTGAGTGAAACGATATCTGATGATTTCATGTTCATGAGTTCACATAGTAGTGACTATGAAGTGAGATGGTGTTATTTAGTGGTTTTACGTATACGTATATGTATTATAGAAAATCGTATTTTTTACGATTTACGGTTTAACATTTAGAGGTCTCGGATGAGGTAATTAGTCATATGGATATTTTTCGGGATGGTTTTAAGTCATTTAGGACTTAGTTATAAATCTTATTTCAAAATTTGAGATTTTTTTTAAAAGTGTATATTTTACGACTTTTACGGTAAAACGCGTAAATTTGACTAGTTTTACGGTTTTGAGGTTTTGGAGGCTTTAGGAGCTGAAATAAATTAAGATAAATTAAGGTAATATTAATAACATAATATAAATAATAAAAATAAAAAAAAAACGAATTTGAAGGGGGTTTAGGTCGATTTTGGACGCAGAAAAGAAGGAAAAAAGGAAAAAGAGGGAAAAAAAGGAAAGTGGGCTTATTCTTGGATTATGATTTTATGTACACCCTATATATTGTTTTAGTCACAATTCAAATTCATTATTTTTCTCCTAGAGGTTAAGAAAATTCGTGAGTTATATAAAAAATTAGGGTTCTTCATAAAATTTTAGGGTTTTCATAAATCAAAGGTAAATCTTCATAACCCTTTTCAATTTAATTGTTTTTATGTTTTGTTTAATCATCTTATGATAGAATTAGGTTAGGGTTTAATATAAAAACAGTAAATTTATGTTGTATTAATCATAATATGATGATTACATAAATTAGGGCTTGTAATTAGAGGGACTAGGGTTAATGAATGATGATTTTGTTAAACCCGTTTTTAAAAACTGGGCAGAATTTTGAGTCAATTGTTTTGATCATATCGGGAGTTCTAGGAACATTCAAGATGCGATACAAGTATCCCTCAAAAGGTAATTTAAGTGGCTTTACAATTCAAGAAACGAGAACTAAATTGGAGGTAGGGAAGTGGGTCAAAAACAGGTTACAACAGTCGGAGGTCAAAACAGTTTTGTAATCAGCCTGTTTTCTTTTTAAGTTTTGGGTTGTTTGGGGTACTTAGGGTTGCATTGGGATCTTCTAATGAACATGAGAGATGGTATATATATTGTAGTAAGTATCTGCACTTGGGCTAAGATTGTGGTTTAGGTTAAGACCCTCTAATGGTAACAAACTTTTCATACGTTTAAAATCAGTGAATTCTGGATAGGTAGCAATATATATACATATATCGGGGCCTTAACATTAGCTTTAAGGTTAGGGCAAGTGGGAGGTTTTAGCTAACATATGTAAAAGTATGAATATACTTTTTACAGAAACCATGGGTATGTTTAATTGGACGTTTGACTTAAAGTTTTGAGACCTAAAAACTGGGTCTGTTTTGTGTAAAATATGAACGGGATAGTTATTAAACTTAACCAACTTAAGGACTTGTTAAGGAAGGGTAGTGGGGTGATTAGAGCTTATCAATGAGGTATTTATATGGGAATAGGCTAGATGTCCATCATAGGTTGATGAGCCATCTTAGTGATTGGTTCATGTATTGATTGCGTGTTTTTGGTTTGTTAGCTTGTTGCTAGTGCGAGAACTTGTGAAGAAGCAATCAGGTGAGTTTCATAGTCCCATGTTTACTATTGATTTTAACTTCCAGATGGGATGGAAGAGACACTGTGTTGAGTTATTTGTAAATAATGCTGTGACTATTTTTTATGGGTTGTGATGGACTTGTGTGTACACTTATGTGATTAACTGCTATGTGATTCTTGATTGTGTATAATTTGGATCGGGGGACACATGCCGTCTCAATTATTGTGGTTTGACAAGGTAGGGGCCTTGGGATAGGTACATAGCGTGATCGTCTATGGGACCAATGGATAATGACAAGGTAGTGGCCTTGGGATAGGTACATAGTGTGATCATCTATGGTACCATGATGTTTGGTAAGGCCGAGGGCCTTGGATTTGGTTTGAAATGTTTGATCTTGAATTGTTAGTTGTTAATGCATACTTGTAACACATTGTCCATATGTTATTGTGTTGGTGGTTTTTATTCACAGCTTGCAACTGATTTAGCGTTGGAGTCTAAACCTATGACTCTCACCAACTTTATGTTGACGTGTTTTAGTGTCTCTTTCAGGTGTGAATGTGGTTAAGCGTGAGGATAGAAGTGGCTAGACTTGCATGCCTTAGGATTGCATATAGAAGGAGATCCCCGTTCCTTCTTAGTTTACCTTTATTTTTTTTGAGTAAGTGATATTGTTGGCACCTATATGTTTGTTTTGTTTGTGTTACTTGTTTGTCTTGGGTAAGAGGTAGGACTGTTACCTACTTACCTAGACTCCTGCATTGTTGAGATATTGTCATGACATTTGTGTCACCATTTTATGACATTTCTTATATCATTTAGTTATCTCTATAGAAACGCTATTGTTGTGATGATATCCATACGTCGCGCCCCATATTCCGCCATGGTGGGGTGTGACAAGCCTTATCTGGGTCTAGCCTTGTATGGGCCTAGCCTTGTCTGGGTCTAGCCTTGTCTGGGTCTAGCCTTGTATGCTCCTTGATAGTGCTCTACCTCTTGCCATTGTCTCTGGACCTAAAGTGATCCTCATCACCTTAGCTATTCTAGTGAGCTATTCTAGCTTGAGATAGCTTTGCTCATGGAGCATTAGGAATTAGTTATACTTTGTCTCACCTTAAACATGGGGGTGAGACTATACCTCATCACTTATTATAATTCTCTATCTCACCCATCCGTTTTACACACTCAAATGTATACGAGTAACGTTATTCATGATATTTGTATCTTTTGTATACGAGAGGATTTTTCATCTAATATAGATCAAGGGTTGAGATAAAATCCTTACTTTTGTTAATTAATAAAGCAGAGGGGCATTTTGGTAATTTCGCGCCTCCCACCTAATAACACCTCCCACATCCAGATGTGTTCACTCGCCGTCTTTTCTTTTCTTCTCTCTAAAACACACACAAAACACACATAGAGACACATCTTCGATCAATCCCAGATCTAAAAACATGAATTGATTCATCCTCGATATATTATCTCATCATCTCCTTCATATTCAATTATCTCCTTCTATAATTGATTAATATCAGATAATATCACCATGATTTATATCTTTTTAAAGCTTATTTGATGTAAATAAGCTTACTTTCAAAGCTTATTTGATGTAAATAAGCTTACTTTCAAAGCTTATTTGACGTGAATTTATACACTAAGTTAGATTTGATATGAATAAGATGATAACTTTTTTAGCTTATCAATTTATTGTTTTCAGCTTATTTGATGTGATTAAGTGTATGAATTTATCATCATCTGAATTTATAAGCTTATAATTTTACTTATTTGATAAATTATGTGAATTTATCATGTTGAATGACAAGCTAGCCAATTAGGTGATCGATTTGAATAATATGACATGTTAGTGAATTATAAGCCAACTTATTAGCTTGTCGTTATGAGTTATCAAGTTTTATGACTTAAACACGTTGAACATATATAATATGGCATGTTTGTGAAATATCATATATGACAAGTTGCATGAAAATCTTGTGTAATACATCAGATATGATACCTCAATATATCATATATGATAGATCTATCATATATGATAATCTGCTTACAAGTCAATTTAATTAACACTATGATATATGATAATGTGCTTAAAAACAAAATACACGCAAGTCTTTGATCTCTTAATAAGTTTTAAAAGATAGTTGTGTCTATAGTATCACATATGATAATCTACTTGAGATTCAACTTCTGTAGTATATCATATATGATAATCTGTTAGAAATTAAGACCAAGTCATTTTATTTAGGTACAGAAAGTTGTTTTCAAAAAATCTTGAAGAACTCAATCATCTCAACACCAAACAAGTGAAAATAAAGAGAAAGAGTCGTGAGGCTAAAGTGAGATACAAAAAGACAATGCCGAGAAGTGGAACATCGAATTCCCGACTAAAATAAAAAGATTAAGTGCATGAAAATGACAAAGACGAGGACCAAGTTTGCAACAAAAATGTTGATGCATGAGATCAACATCCATAGTTTTAGGAATTTGACTCTATAGAAAACTATTGTGGAAAACGTAGAGGGGGTGAATACGTTTTTAAAACTTTTTGTATCAAATGTCCATTAAGGGGGACTTAGTATGAGAGGCGTTTGTTTATAGTCAAGGAATATATGAATCAAGTAGCACATTGAGTGATCACAACACACACAAGCAATGCAAGTATACTGATAAAGCAATAAAAGAAAGTAAATGCAAACCGACACAATGATTTATAATGGTTCGACTACAAGGACACCTTCCTTGCGCTACATCCACTCCCTGAGTCATCTATTCGAGAGTTCGACTTCACTAATCAAGAATCTCCTTTACATCGATGGAGAAACTTTTACACTTAGCTTACAGTATTTTCCGACACCTAAGCTATGATGTCGTGTTCTTTCACACGGGTACAACAAGTCCCTTTTACATCGCTTACACTTTATCTGGTACTAAGCTAAACACCGGGTCCTTGCACACAGGATAGGACCAACACCCTTTACATCGCCTACAATATTTTCTAACACTTAAGCTAGGATGTCGTGTTCTTTCACATGGTACAACAACTCCCTTCACACTACACATTTTGAGGACTAAAATGCTAACCATACTATTACACAAGTAGTAGAAGTATAGACACAAGAATGGTGGATGTATAAGTAACATTTAATACATCCACACACTTGAGCAATGAAAGATCAAAACTTGGAGAGGTTTCTTGAGAGTGAGAGATCTGAGAAGATAGATCTTAGACGTGGTGTTGAGATGAAGCTTTATCTTGGAAGTATTGCATACGACCCAAGTGATCTGCATATCTACAAAGAAAGACATTAGACAAAGTGATAAACAAGTATAGATTTAAGATCTACATGTTAGAGATGGGATATGTGTGATAGAGGATCTGATATAAAGAGAAGGATAAAGAGAATATGATAGAAAGGGGTGAGGAAATGAGTGAGCGTGTGATCTCTATTTATAGCCGAAGTCCAGGCACTCACAGACCCCTTCTCAAAGGGTCCGACGGGTTCCATGGGTCTGATAAAAAATCAGCAATTAATTTTGCAAATATTTTGTTAAGTCAACTTCTAAAACCATATTAATGATCATATTTTCTTGAAAGATATATCTAGGTTTTGCAAGACATGTTACTGAATAATGTACAAACTATTTATCTTTATTTTTACAAAGATAGAAATGTGTAAGCATACGTGAATATGATTACGAGTTACTTATACATTTTACGTTATATAAAAGCCAACTATTTTAGTTCGATTTCAGTTTTAGCCAAAAAGCCGAACAAACCGAACCCCGAACAAAATCTAAGTATGAATTGGAGTTTCTTTTTCAAGTTGGCATATAGTATAGGGGGTTTACTTGCCTATAGAATAAATTTGGCACACCTCTAATAAAACTTGAAGAAAAACAACAATCTAAGAAAAACAAAAATTGGGAAGGATCTAATATAGGATGTGTTCCAGAATCCGATCATCATTGTCTATTGTTGTTGTTGCTTTACATTTGTTATTTGTGGTGGTTTATTCCTCTGCTTCAGATCTATCACCATCTTCTGGACCACACCAATCGTAAGCAAACCTAACTTAACTTTTATAAAATTCATCTGATTTCAATGATTAGTAGTAATTAAGTATGTGTTGTGTTGTGTTGTGGGAATTATAATGATAATAATTAGAAGAAGAGGATTGAAGGTGAGTTTTAAGGAATCAAATTCAAATGTTACTTTCGATTGCTCGCCTTCCGGTCCGTGTCTGCCCTGCGAATACGCCGAAAAGGTACTAACCTATCCATGAATTCATTAATTCATTATATCTAGTGTTTCCGTTTGCTGTAATTGACTATGGTAAAATAAATCCCTTTGCAGAAAGACGAAACGTTTCGCTGCAGTGAAACTGGCTACCGTATTCCTATGAAGTGTGTCAAAACCAATACTGCAACTGCTGCAGATGAAGAAACTGAAAATAATGATCTCCAGAACGCCAATGCTAAAGTGAAAGAACGGCATCTAGAAGAAGAGTCGTCAGCGTCTGCCATACAAGTTGGGTCGGAAATCTACATTACTTACAGAAGCTGCATTACTCCTGTTAATCAAGAAAAGCTCTCCGTTCTTGGCTTTGAGGTTCACTTTCACTACCTCTTTACCGATATCTATGCATCTTTTTTACTTCATACATTAGCAAATATCACTTGCGTTTGAATAAGCATGTGTAATTATCTTATATATACAGGCTATATGACGTCATTTCCAAAAAGGGTAGCTAATGTCATATTTGGGAAACGTACTTAGGTTGATGGTTCGGATTGGTACTTATACCACTTCTAAAGTGGAGTATATTAGTATTTAGTGCACAAGCAATCGATTAGGAAGATGGCGTGTTATGCCATCTCATCCACTAATGGACTACTTTGGTGATTCTAGTGTTCTAATTAGGCTTGCTTGGTAGTTGTACTTTTTTTTTCTGGGATGGCCTAGTTCGGTAGTTAGCTATAAGCAACTCGTTAGAAAAAAGCAACATAAGCAAGAACCTGATCACTAGGTGACCAAATTACTCAAGAACCCGATCACTAGGTGACCAAATTACTCTATTTTAAGAAAGTACATTTACCAAGATCAGGACAATAATAGCATGCTTATTCAACCAGACTACCAACCTACGCACGTTGCTATTCTAAGACATTAGCCTTTGATTTAGCCAAAAAAAATTACTTCGATGTTTTTGCTTTTTCAGATATATAGTGATAAGATTTTTTTAACTGTGATACTAATAGCCCTAGGATTTTGATCATTTTTTTTTTACAATCACACACATGAGGCCCTACCTCAACATGTGCAATTACATGACCTTATTCGGGCTTCACTCTGCAACTTGACCCATTCTGTGATCAACATTGGACAGGCATTGATGTTACTATTGCTGGTAGGCAGTTCATATGTAATCTTCAGACGTAAGGGGACTTTGTTCATGATGCCAGGAGCAATAAGAGTTCCTTCCAACCCAAGGTTTTAAGGTCGAATCTTTCACATGCTTCGGATCATGTTTTTTGATCTACACACTTCTCGGGTACAGACTGATCAGGTAGCAGATGTTTCTCTCTTTTTCTGTTTATTTTTCTTTAATTCATTTGTATGATAAGATGCAACGTGGTTATGATTATTCTGTGTCTTTTCGATAACATTAGACCACACAAAAGTTTGTAATTTCGAGTTATATGTTCTACATGTAGTACTTTCCTATATAAAGTTGAGTTAATGATCCCTCTTTTTCTTGTGAAGAGCTTCACTTGATTTTAGTTGGCATGCCTTTTTTATCTGTTGTTCAAAAATAGTTACTTAGCCATTAGCATACTACTGCAAAGAAAAGAACTCCCGCTAAGACCTTCGGTAATCCTTGATTTAGTTGATACAAGAACTGATATCATTTAAAATTGAAAAAAGCTTACTATGATGATATCGATGTATCCATGTAGGGAACGTTTGAGAAAACGCTAAAATTCTGGTCTACCCCAACTTGTTACAAAGACCAAGTTTTGAAAAAATTTCAAATAGTGAAACCCTCCGAAATATTTCCCACTTCCAAAAACACATATTTCTGTATTTTTCTACATGTTGAAAATATGAATTAAAATCATAAGAGTAAATGGAAAACAAAAAACAAAAGAAGTGTAAACTGCTTAGTTAAATTTGCGCAATGTACTAATAAAACGTTAGACGTATTTTTCAGTCGCGTTGTTATATGCTATTTAGCTTCTGATTATGAGATAAAAAATAGTATTTCTTGCATCATTTCTAAGTGACCATAAAATTACGAAAAGGAAAAGGAGCACAAACGCTATATATTGCTTTATAAAACAAAACCAAAGCTTTAGCTTTTAAGACTAAAATGCTTAAGATTTGATGGGTAAAGATTCTTAGTATAGGAGTACATATTCTCTCACAATGCATTCATTAACAGCCTTTGAACAAATGCTTTGCTTTCCGTCAACTTTTTCTTCTCTTTTGGTTGAAGCCGGTTCTTGATTTGATCCTCCCAATAAATCAACATCACATACTAATGAATGATTATCTTAACCAATAATTATAAATATGTTAGCAGTAGACATTTTTTTTGTTACTATTAACACATTGCTAGAATGCTAGCCCAATCAGTATTTGCAAGGGGGTCCGATTATGATCCAAAGTTTGTTGGAAGTGCATATGAAGTCTAAACCAGTGGCTGACTATCGATCTACGCTTGGCCCGGGGGTCTTCCAGAGTTTCCTGCTCTCCTGTACATTTAGCATGCGACTATTGTTATTAGCGCAAGTTAAAAGCAATTGGTAATATATTAAAGCGACTAAGACCTCTGAACACTAAAAGGGGTATGATGATCTGCATATCCAAAGCTATGATATATACATTGATACGGAGTATAAAATAAACATGATCTGCGTATCCTTCTAGTTATGGAGTTGTCTATTTAACCATCACCCCCCCCCCCCCCCCCCCCCCCCCCCCCCCCCCCCCCCCTTATCAAAATACTTGTAGTCAGATGATAGATAAGTTATCTGATATTTAGTGTACACCTTGCTTAATTATTTTATTAGTAGCGCATTTTGATAAATGGAGGAATTAATATTTCCCAATAGACTTTATATTATAATTGGATTGGTCTCTTATTACAAGAAGGCTCTAAGCAGAAGCATAATAAATCCTTAATAGATAGACTAATATTTTGACTCAAGCCTTAGTATGTGATTCTTTATTGCAAAGAAACCATCTTTTATACAAAAGTACGCAGCTTTAAAAGAAATAACTACTACTAAATTAGTTCTTATGTGTTTCTAGCCTTTTACTTAGTTAATCACTAGCTGATAAGTGATTGATAGCTAAGTTATAACACAAATAAAGCTAATACCCCCTAATAAGTTAGGTAAATCCATAAAGGTCTAAAGCTATTTGATTAGATAGATGCTAAGTGGAGAGTAAAGAACTAATCAAGATAGTTTCTTCTTTTTGACACTTTCTTGATGTCTGCCTTCTTTTAAACATGTACTTATCTGCCTTTTTTTTTTGGTTTTGAGGGTGACTTATATACACGCACATATAATATAACTAGCTGTATATTTTATAACAAATGAGTAATCTCAACAAAAAAAACAAATGCGTAATCTTAGAATTGTAGTTTCCTTAGCATAGTGTGATACTTACGATAGTGTATTGAAAGAGCTGTTCTTGAAAGTCAGTATAGTTTACTATCTCTATCATTGTCTATAGCACCAATTGGGTTCCTTTAGAACCGCATTATTTAGCTAGCATTCATAAATTTAATTTTAACATATTTTAATGTACATGATGACAAACCTGTTATGGATAGGGTCAGGTCCATTGGGAATTCTTCTTTTGTTCGTGTCTATATTTGGAGGATCTCCTTGTATGACCAACTTCGCATGCTTCCAATCTTCTTGAGTTGACAAAAATGAAGAAGCTGTTTTTGTTTTGTGAACAACACTAAGAGCTAAGAAGCAAAGAACAACTAAGAATATAAGAGCAGTAAACAAGGACTTAAGATCATAATGCCTCATTTTCGAACTATTATTATATTGTAAGATGCTTAATTTCTACAGAGAGATATGGTTTTGAAGAGTATATATAGATGGCTTGAAGGTTGGATTGAGCTTAGCTTTACTTTGGTTGATTTTCTTTATAGGTTTGAGTGATTCTATTTCCACTTTCTTCAACTAAAGATACAAAGATATAAAGGGACATATATATGTTAGAGCTTAGAGTGGCCTTATTCACTTTATTCAGCCTTAACTATGTGGATCTTTTTAAAACATGTTCTTAGCATAAAAAGTGTTGTGCTATACTGGTAGCAAAATTTACACTCTGGTGTACACAGTACACATGTACAACCGCGTTTAACTTCTATATATTTTGTCCCTTTCAATTTTTTTCAATTCTTGAATGATACCGCAACTATATTTCTCTTATCAAATTGTTTGTTTTGTGACATGTTATTACGTTAAAACCCTTACCAGTTTGGCTTTTGAAGATTTATTATCACCTTAAGCTTATTTTTAATGACAGATACTACAAATCCAAAGTTATTACATAACCAAAATAAAATGGTGGACATAAATTTGACACGGAGGGGGTAATATAACAGAGAATATTTTACGGCAAACTTATTTAATTTGACAAGAGAATTGGTTCTTCTAGCGTATCCACATTGTCACATTGATATGAATCATACCAGACAAAAGAGTAATCGTATGTTGGGAAGAATAAAACTAAC
Source organism: Glebionis coronaria (assembly GCA_025667525.1). NCBI lineage: Eukaryota > Viridiplantae > Streptophyta > Magnoliopsida > Asterales > Asteraceae > Glebionis > Glebionis coronaria. The sequence continues at coordinate 419,517,875 of CM046880.1, forward strand.
TAAAATGCGTGTGCGTTTTAAGATTAAACTATCAGCAGTGTTTAAATGGACTAGACAAATGAAAAAAAAAAAATAAAAAATTACAGGTCTAAGTGTATTTTACTCTTTCTGGTATAAATGTTTTCCAAGATCTTTATAGTAAACAAGTACTGCAACATGTACAGATTTGATGCTATAGAATCAGCTAAAAGAATATCATTGTTTTCACCTATTATCAAAGAAAATTGACAGATCTATATGATGATGGAATGACAAGTTTATCAGATATGCCTGGATTCTGTATGTTATCTATTCGAAACCATGTTCTCCAAAAGACTTGCTTTATCTAATGGGCATCACATGTCACATCGGTTTACATTAGGTAAAACACACAAACACAGGTATAAATAAATACTTGTAATTGTCTTAACGATTTTTTTTTGAACGGGAATTCAGGCTTAACGATTAACCAATGCACATGAGAAGTATATATTAATATTTTCCAAAGTGGTTTCCTAGAGACGAGGAATAGGTTCTACAACCAAGTTACATATTTTCAAGTACAATATGAGACGAATGAAAGAATCAGGGCTATAAATATATCACTAAGGTTCTACTGACATAGAATTATACATCTTTCTGTTGTAACTTACAAAAATGTTCCAAAAATACACTTTCGGAACTGTGCCCAAAAAAAGGATAATAATTCTCTAATTTCGTCTTTCTTTTTGTGTACAAACTTCTAAGACTGACTAGCACGTGGTGATTTACTTTTGGGTTTCATGCTGGCTCGTCGAATGACATCCCAAGGCTTCTGAGGTGCAATTACCCCTTGCTGTGTAGCAAAGAACGACTCGTACCCAGGTGAGTCAAAGGCGAAACCCGTGTGCTTTGACTTTTCCCTTGGGAGGAGGGCAAAGGCGTACCTTCTTTCTTCTTCTGGGGTCAACTGATTTCCGACCTCCAGTAATCCTGCACCAATGGCTTCCGGCTCATGCCTGTGGATTTCTTGAACAATTTGGTAATCATATGGGTAGAACCATCTCTGAACCCTGAAATCACACAACCACCCATCATGAAGAGCACCAAAGGCTATATAATACGCACATGGTCGATGATAAGTGATCATTTCAGTTGTCCTAAAAGTATTTGAAAGGGAAAATGCTACATCCACAAAATTTTAAGTGTCTCAGATGTGACAGTTTAACAGCACTACAGGACTAACAGTAATCAGCCTCGGTAACTCAAACATGTGCTGAAAAAAGGTAATACAATGACAAAGAGAAATTATTAGAAAGAAAAACTTACCCTTGGTACAAAAAGTCACCCAGAAGTGCAACAATGGGAACAAGAACGGCTACTAGGTAGAAGTAGGGAGTACTCATTAGTACATAGATGGTGAAGTAAGTTCCCTGAAGTTCAAAATAACATCTATTAATAATAGTGATCAGTAACAAAGTCAGGAAGCTTGAACAGATGCATACCTTATTTACGAATACAATCGAGTATATAAAGATGAATATGAACCACGCAAGAATGCTGCCACCAACACTTATACTGTGCCACCTTGTAACTGTGTTGCACATCAAAAGAAGACGCAAATTGACAGTTATCACAAGACATGTGAACGCAGTTGAGCTAATATCCCATAGCCCCAATATCTTTCCAGATGAGTTTAAACCAGTTGTACTAGAAGCAACCGTAAACTGATAGACGATTACCGACTGGTAAACTGAAAGGCAAGCTAAAGTTCCCACAACTTTCCAGTTGAAGAAGGCATTGTAGATCCCCTCTTTATATAACTGTGGGTACTTCTTCGATAGTGATGCACTCACGTCCTGCCAAAAGTTTATAAACATCAGCTCCTTTGTAACTGACTGCATAGCAGATATTATCATAGCTTAGACCAAATGAATTACCTTGTCAAGCAGTCCAACAATAATGACAGGCAGAGCCGTGAAAATAACATTATACAGAGACTGGAACCAATCATCGTAAAACCTTTGACCAGAGTAACCAGTTTGGAAGGTATACCAAAACTGAGTCAACGTGAAGGTAAGATTCTTGTAAAAGAAGTATGAAACAACCTGCAAGACAAAAAAATTTAACGGAAAGTAGGGAGATACAAACTAAATATTTCTAAACTAACGAAAATGAACCTTGCATAATCGAAGATATGACCATCGTCCATGCACAAGAAGTAGATCTGTTAAAAACCGGAATTGAGCAATAGCAAAATCACTGGCCATAACTGCCTGCATCCCTTCCATACCACTTATTCCTACACCAACATGAGCCGCTTGAATCATGCCAACATCATTGGCACCATCCCCAATACTTAGAGTAATCTTATTTGCACCTTTTCTCACTAGTCTGGTAACCTGTAAATCAGAAACAAAATTATTTTTCAGCAACATTTTTTACAAGTCCTCAAAGACAATTCACATATACTACATAATCACGCAATTAAATCGAGTTTTAATAAATGCATTATGGGTTGTATATATCATGAAAGAAACAATCTTACAGAAGAATATAGCCAGAAGAGTTACCTGTGCCTTTTGTAAAGGAGAAACACGGCAGCAGACAACGGAAGTGCAACTTAAACTTAAACTAAGCAATGTAGACCGCAAATTTGGGTCTAAAGCATACATCAAACACTTCCCATCTATCAGAAGGGATAACTTTTGTCCTGATGAACCATGAATTATTCTTTGTGCTTCTTCATGGCACTTGTGCAGCTCATTCTTCACTGTTTCTCTTGTAAACTGAGCAATCTCCACTTGATCACCCTGGATGAAGATTTTCATTGGAGATTGAATACTGCAAATCACAACTAATCCAAAATTGAAAATAATGCTAGCTAAGACGGTTGCTTACTCTGCTTTCGACCTCCCTGATTGCATCAGTTTCGGAACTGATAACAAACTGTTTCATGTCATTGTTAATTAACTTGCAAGCTGGGACAATTAACAAGATAAGTGAATGTTTAGTAAATGACATAGCATAGATGCGTAATCAAACAATTATGAAAGAGAGAGCCTCACCATAAGCTATATTTATTGCAGTTTCCAGTTTGTCCCCTGTAAGCACCCAAATCTTAATTCCAGCTTTAGCAAGAGTTTCTATACAGGATGGCACCCCTTCTTGAAGCTTATCTTCTATAGCAGTGCATCCAATCAAAGTCAAATCCTTCTCTATCAGTTCTGCCACCTGTTTCAAGTTCCAAGGCATTTTTAAACAGATATATATTTGGTTACAAACTTACAATCATGAATAATTCCTGGATGTTTCATTCAGATAAGTAAAAATCATTTATCAATGACGATTACCTCATCCAATTTTCTTTCACGGTCTCGTAAAGAAGATTTTGCCTGGATATATTTCTCATTCCAACTTTCATACATGTCTGGACTTAAATCCTTGTAGGCCAAGCAAAGAGTTCTCAACCCAGCTTCTCCATATTGCTCCAACTGTTCCCTGCTAATTTTCTTTAATTCGTCATTTCCACTAGCCAATCTCTCATAGATTACATTATCAGCTCCCTGCCAAAGACAAATTATGTATTAGACTCGGTCTTATAAACTTAATATGAAGTATAAGAAAGGTTTACTGGAAGAATTACCTTGCAGTACAATACAAGCCTTCCATCTCCATAACGACAGACAACAGACTGACGTTTCCTTGTACTATGTAAGGCAAGACATTTTTGTATAAGTAAATTACCCATTAAAATGAAGAATTTTAAAAAAGGGGCAGAAAAAAGACATTTACCTGTTAAACTCGAGGACGTTCAATATTTCATATTTGAAATCCTGAACTTTCCCCATTTTCTCAACATGTGATTCACGAACATAGATCATAGTAGGTGTACGCCTGAAAGAATTGATGGCTATACATTAGTAAAATGGCATAAAATAAAATCCAATTTTGTCACATACACAATGCCTTTGACCACACATATATATACCTGTAGAAGAAGAAACCAAAGTTCTTTGCTGCAGTAACTAAAGCAGCCTCATCTGGAGATGCAGCTTGATATCGAAGTTTTTCTGGGGACTCTTCACCTTCGGGGAGTACGGTATGGCATATAGCTAGGCATCTGAAAAATTCCTGAAAGAAGGAACAATAACTTTTACAAAAATGACAACATACAGAATCCCCACGCTTGTAAATCATGAGATCAACCGACTATATATTCACAACAACATAATCTTGTCATAACTATAAATTATTGCAGCTCCGCCGAGCAAAGGAAAAAACCGACTCATAAAAGGTTAACACTGCTGACTTTCATGTACCATTAATCATTTATTGTACGAAAAAATCCCGGTAACACGTTGCTACGATAATACATTACCTTGCACATATCCGGATTAGGTTCATTCCTCCAAGCACCATGCATGAGCCTGGCATCATCAAAATTGAAACCCTTTTCACGAGCTGTATGAGATGGTTTCTGCACCTGTAAAATTTGTAATAGCATTATTTATATTTTGCAGAACAAGAACATATTTCCAAGTTATAACAGATGAACATACCTCCCTAACATTAACACCATTCCTTCTTGCTGCTCCCATTTCTATTTCAGTAACACCAGTTCCATACGTCTCTCCACCAATTGAACATTTAAAAAACTCCATCAAATTTCTGGTCAAAGTTCCCGTTTTATCAGAAAAAATATACTCAATCTGTCACAAAAGAGTAGATACAACTGTTTCAGTGCTACAGTCCCAGTTGATACATTATGCAATACTTAAAACAGAAAACTATATAGAAACTTATTACCTGTCCAAGTTCCTCATTTAGATTTGAAGTGCGTGCTAATGCAGGTGTATTGGTCTCACTATGGTACATGCGCAAGTCATTGTTTATGAACTTAGTTGACTGGATAAATTTGATCATCTGAAAATCAGAAACACCAAAACTGATTAAAAAGAAGTCATTTAAATCGAGCAATGCTGCACAAAAGAAGAAAGAAAAAAATAACTTTGCATGGTTCATCATCATACCTCAATAGAAACATACAGAGAAATTGGAATAATCGGTGAATACAGAGTGATAAGGGTAAAGATGCTGAGGATAAAGACCTGCAAGAAAAATACCGAACTCAATAGTCGTCAAGACTGAAATAGAAACAAAACCACATATTAACAAGCAAAACAATACCACAAATCTATTCCTTGGATTGAACTGTTGAGAGTCCCCATTAATCCAGAGCTCCAGGTAGTGATACTTGTTACTTACAAATACAGCACTGCAAGGATTTATTTACAAGACTATTACAACATGATGAAAGCTACAAGTAAAAACAATGGTACATGAAGAACATACTATGTAGCCACTTACCTGCCTATGGCCCCAATCAAACACAAGGAAAGAAGAACACCAAAAAGTGTGGCTATCACTTTATCAAGTTTTCGTTCTAGTGTGCTCCTCTTGGAAGGAACATTCATGGCATTCATCATGACCTGTCATTCATTACGTATACGAATAAATTTAACTATAATTATACATGCATTTTGAAGAACATGATGACCACCACACGCAGCAGAATTCGGAGAACAACGTAAATAGATGTATGGGGTGCAGGAGAGATATCAAAAGATTCCTACATGCTAACTATCAGCAGTACAAACAACACCTCAGATAAAGAACCAGAGCCATGCCAGATAAACGTGGGCACTTAGGTCAAGGGGCCACACTGAGCCCCTGATTGTATGAAGGTATGAAATGGATGTAATAAACGCATTTCAACCAGGCAAAAACTAAAATACCTTAGTCTCGTGTCCAGTGAATACTACAGCCCCAACAATGAACTCTGTATTACGCAGACTGCATCCCTGAAATGCATTTATGGCAATATTTAATTAGCCAAACCTCTGATACAGATTATTACAGAATATACATACAAAACCTGTAGTCAAGTAAAAAAATCAAGAAAATGACAACGATTGCTGCTCAAAATACATCTGGGTTATCAGCGTATGATGATAGTTATCTAAGGTTTATAGCTAAAATATCGGTGGAAGTTTGTTATACTTGAGAGCCAGATGAATTTTGGAAATCAATAAATACAAGATAAAAGGAAAAATATATAAGTTGAGACATAAACACGGAGCCGGTTACTTAGATATTGTATCTAAAGCCACAAAAGGGAGAGGGAAACCTTAAACAACTCTATCTATCGTAAAGTATAGAAACCAGCAAATCTTACCCGCAACAAAATTTGATTTGGACCTATTGGTATAGTTTGCTTTTGAAGAATCAAATTTCCAGTGAAGGTATAGAGTGAATTGTTTGGTTGTTCACACTGTATTTCACCTGCAACCAGTATAAATATCAGCATCATTATAAGTAATAACAAATTGAAGTTAACCATATGTGGTTGTGCGCAGAGTAAAATGAGAGCTTGCAATCAGCTAATGCTAAAAAGAGACACATATGTCAGATGCAACTGTAATACCATGGTAAGGTTTGGGGTTCAAATAATATTGATATTAAGAAGGGAAAAAACTAATACATATAGTATAGTCAACGGGTCTCTGGTCTAACTAAACAGATAAACATAGAAAATAACAAAACACGAATGCATCTAAGCTATACAATGCGGCAATACATAAACAAATTAGACTAAACACCAATCCTTATTTAAGACTCATCCACCTCTGTCAACAGAAGGCAAAGGTGCAAGAATGTCATGATAAACCAAGCCTACTCACCACGACCAAACAGCATGTAGAATGGCAAATGATGCATACAGATGCACAGAGACTCCAAAATAGCAAAAAACTTAAAGAGGCAAAATGAATATGCAGCACACAAGCTCAGCAGAAGAAAAGACAGAAATGGCTATATCAGCATAACAATTGTTCAAACTAGCTGATTTTATATAAATTGTCAAAAATAAAGAACCATGTTGTATACGCATGACACTTTTAGCACCAAACATAACCAAGATCAGTTAACATCATCATTAGGCAGAAAGATCAGACAGTCTATTTATATCAATGCATTAATTATGAAAGACATCAACACCGATGGATCAAGAAATAAATACATTGGATGCCAAAACAAAACATATTAAACCTTTAAACTCAGAGGCTTTCTCGGGAGTAACGTAATCCCATGTCTTTTCCAAAGCTTTCCTGATTTTGAGATTTGTTTCACCATCCAGATTTGCAGTCTGATAAGTAAAGAACAAGGAAATTACAAACTTGCAATATAGTAAAGGCTAATAAACTTAATATATCATATTTCTCTTCTGATAAAGCAGGCATGTGGTTAGATGATGCAGACATAGATAAACAGCTTTTGAATTGAGGAGTGTATAAGTAGAAATGCAAACTTAAGTGACAAAGATGATAAACAAACTCAACCATGACACGTCTACATTTTAAATACAATGTTATATGAATCAGACAAGCACATCCAAATCAAGTCAAACTTTCTGCAAATTTTTAAAATCAACAAAATGAATGGAATATCCATTGTTCAGTGCAGACCTGAATTTACAAAGATGGAACATAGATGCTACCATTCATCCTGCTACCAACGGATGTTCTCTTCAAATGTAACATGTAAGAACATCGAAAAAGGGTATTTTCTTAGTGTTTGTTTTCCTACAGCTGGTCAATTTTAGCAAATGCTAAATGATAGTAATTCCCTACCTAGTAACCCTTCAATTACTTGTTCCTACTCCACCAGAATCACACTCTATCTCAAAGGTCTAATATGTAAACTGCCAAGTTTGTCTTAAGGTATATACTATATACAAACACTTCAAACCTCCTTTAAGAATAACTCAGATATGCTAAAAACTTGAAGTACTATAATGAAAGCAATAGAGACCTCAGTATAGCAAACACCATCAGGGTTTGTACTTGCAAGGATTAGCAAATCAGCTGGAAAAAACGCGTCCTGCCTCACCTGTAGCAACATGAAAATTCAGATTTGCGTAAGTTCAAAATAGATGTAGGCCATAACATTATCAATTATTAAGAATATGCAAGTGGCCAAGCGGGTTGTGTAGTTCAATATTTGCTCTTTAACTATTCAGTCTCGACAATACAGCAACAACAACATACCCAATCCCACTGGGGCGGGGTATGGGTATAGTCTCAATGATAGATATTACAAAATGATCTTTTCGCTGAGAATTGGAATAATATATTCTAAGACCCTTTTTTGTACTGTGGTTTACAGGAATAAAACTAGAAACTATTGATCTTTAACATTCAGAATCACTTTTTCCCAACTCCTCGTTTTAAGTTAAATAAGTGGTAGACACAATTTTTCAGAGTCAAGTGTCAACTAATCAAAAAGAAAACATAGATTGCAGGCTTGCAGCATACTCACTCTAACAACGTCCCCAACTTGCAGCTTCTTCCAAGGAATGGTTTCCCATCTTTGGTCTTGCAGCACATCAACTGAAGAATTGTTTATCGTCATATCATTTTGGAGACGTTTCTGTTAAAAATTATAGTTTCATTGTAAAATAATACAGCAGATAATAAATAGTCCATGGATCATGGCTAAAAGCATTATTGGCGGATAGAATTAAAGAAAATGAGTCTGTAATTTGATATTGCTTACCCAATCCTCAAATGCTTCCTTGACAAGTGAGACGAAAAGCACAAGACTTAGCGGGATGACGTTTGTAATTGGGCTAACAGGACTGCAGAAAAAGGAGGTATTATAGTTATAGTATCAATATAAGCAAGTAAAAACACTGTGACGTCTAGGATGCAAAACAAACAGAGCAATATGGCGCATGAAAAGAAGTGTGTGGTAAATTGCAACAATTGGTTGATAAAACCCACAGCTTAAAACATCCACATATGAAAACAACGTGTATTATGAAAGAGATGATACAAAAAGCTATGGGCTTTGAGATCTTCAAAAGCTTAGTATATATGGAGATAAAAGGTGTCGGATTACCGTAACTGTAAACCTTGACCATCCGCCTACTAGTGAATGGTATTTTAGTTATTTGACTAATACTTGTACGAATAATATCACTTATGTTTTGTACTAAAACATAGAGTTTAAGCGCATATATAATTATGCGTGGGTAACAGTAAGAAGGGAATAAAGAATATACCTGACAGGCGTAAAGGATAGACAAGAGATGGTAAGAAAGTAGAGATTAGCCACCCGCCTAAACTGTGAATTATAAAAACTATGTGAGTAACAAACATACAAGAATGTTGAGATTAACTAAGGGTGTGCTCGGTTAGGGGTAATAAGGGGTAAAGAATAGCAAAGATAATGATTAATGGTGGTTGGTTTGCTATAATGGAATGGACCATTACCCATTATTAAGCAATCGACTATTCCCCGCCATTTTAAGGTTAATGACCCTATAATGCTTGAATTTCCATTCTTTTCTATCTTCCTTAATTTTCTCCCCCGCTCTACCACCACGTTATAACTTCTCACGGTATCTTTAATTTTGGTCCACTGCTTTTTCTTCAAATCATTTCCTTTTCTTAATTAGACAAAATCTATGACCATTATTGGTATCGTGTTTGATAAAACTTGAAAAACCTTTACATGTCATAATTTGGTAAATGCAGTTTGGGTAAATTATTAGTCGTTTGTGATGAATTATTATAATGGTAATAAAGTAATAATTATATTACTTAGTATTGGGATTACTTAATACGAACCAAGCATCCTCTAGTTAAGTAAGAAGGCAATGCATCCGAAAGGGCAAATGAAGAAATATAAACCTGCTCGTAAAGGCCCTTGGGTAAAAAGGTAGCAACATTGTACTTGGTGGTTGAAACGGCGTTTCCCTGGAAACATATACGGGTTGATTTAATGATAAACAAAGAGTGCATCAACATTGTAAGTAAGTATTGGTGTTGAATTGGGAGTAAAATTGAAGTAGATCGTAACTGGATCCAATTAATTAATAGTTAAAGAAAAAAGAAAGGACCTTGAATTTAGCGAGATGGTTAGCCTCACGATCGTTGCAGAAGACAGTGCGATGACCTGGTGCCTGGGGCTGAACACGACCAAGTCTAATCTGATTGCTCGATGATAACCGGTCAACCATCAAAGGCTCTCCCTGTCGCCCACGACTACTACTGTTCATTATATTATTATTACTATTGATTACTCCTCCAGTCAGTCAATGGATGAATCGATCAATCAATCTTGTTCAACTCATAAGTTCAAAACAATAATAATAATATTGTCCTCCAGTTTGATTTCACCAATTGGATCTCGTTGTTGTTGTGGTGGGACTGGTGGTGGTTTATCACTAAAATGCTTGTCGTTGATTTTTTCCTCGAAACTCGCTTTTACGCGTACACGATGTCGTTTCTTTTCTTCTTTATTATAGTTTGCTTTGCTTTGCTTGGCTTGGTTGGTTTTACCGATGGATCACCCACCACTTTTATTTTAACCTCACTACTCATATAAACATATTTATCATGTATGATATCCATTAAGGTGTGTAATTAGTTTTTACTACTAGTTAATTAGGCTTACTAGGATTCTTTGTCTGCGTTTCGTTGCGGCGAAGTGCGGGCATTTTTAGCAACGGTTTTACTGGCCTTTGATGAAGCCCGTCATAATATATAGTGTGAAAGCACGTAAGGGGAGCGTTTACAAACATAGTTGTTATAGTTAAGAAAAAAAGTGCACACGCATTGTTATACATAAATACTTTTTATATTTAACACCAAAACTGTACAGCCATTATTGTTATTGTTCGTTAATATTCCAAATCTCGTGAAATGCAAATCAACAAAATGTCATCATTACAAAATGCATACTTGAAGCCTACAGTTCGACTGGTTTAACCGAAAAAACCGGGTAGTGGGAGATAAACATAGTAAAATTTCTTTTTCTAAGAAGTTGATTTTCTGTGAGATGTAAAGTTGCATGGTATTAGAGTGCATATATCTTAATGTAAATGTAATCTAAATTGATTCTTTATAATAAACTTTCTGGTCATGTCACCAGAAAGAAAAACCATCAAAGAACATAGTCAAATGATCTTCTTCTTCTCGAAAAACGACTTCAGATGCCATAGTTGTAAGCCTGCAATAGACGAGCAGAAAAATAACGAACCCAAACTCATGTAACCTAATATTGAATTTGTTTTCCTGGTTACCTCCACTGTCTCTTGTTGCCTGAACATAACATACATATAAAAGAAATTAGTAACACTTTATACTCGTAATAATTATGTACATTGAAGATAATGTTGTTTTGGAATATTTTATACCAATTTCAGATGATCCAGCCACACGGCTCGACGTGATATTGTTATTTGCATATGAACACAAATCATATATGTGCATATATTCTCTGTTCTGGAAACATATTATGTATTTCAACCATTTTAATAGACTAACCTTCTTCGAAGTAACCACATCTCTAGATGAACCGAGGTAACCATGTCCTGCATTTTCTTCAACTCTATTTCCATTGCCTTCAAGTAGTGCGCAGAAGAAGAACCCGTCAATGCAACCAAGCTAGAGAAGAACAAGTATTATATTTGCTAATACTGAATAAAAGGTGCTTACATCTACCGAGCCTTTCTTGGCGACATACGTCCAATCTCTAGTAAGCATTCCATTGCTCCAAGTGAAGTCTACAGTCAAGTAATGCGCAGAAGAAGAACCCGTCAATGCAACCAAGCTAGAGAAGAACATGTATTATATTTGCTAATATTGAATAAAAGATGCACATCTACCGAGCCTTTCTTGGCGACATACGTCCAATCTCTATATAACAACCCGATAATTTTGACCAACGTTTAAATTAAGATTTTTCGAACATTTATGAAACTTGTTACTTATTTTTGAAAATTCAACGAAGATCGTGTTAACAAAATTCAAATTTATTTTGAATATTTTCTTTTAGTTTATGAACCGAGGAATTTAAAAAATTTACGTTTACATTTAATAAATTAAATATTTATTATCTAATTACTTGTAGTATTTTTCGACGTTTTAGAGTCGGAATGAGTAAAAATAACAAAAATAAAAGTTGAAACGATTCAAACTAAAACTTTGAAAATACGAAGAAATAGTAATTTTCAATATATTCTAAAACGTTGGTAATAATGTGAATATTAGAGTTTACATTTTTTTTACGTTAAAATCTAACCGAAATAGCTAAATTAATTAAACGAGCATTTAAATAAATAATAGCAAATATTTTCGAAACGCGACGAAGTAAGGACTCATTTTATTGGAAAAATGATTATAAAAACGATGGCGCAAGTCTCGTGTCTTGAATCGTCCGTTAAGTCGTCCGAACGAGTCCCGAACCGTTTATTATTAAACACATGATAAAATGTTACACTTTAGGCCCTTGTAAAATAATTGCAACCCATGCCCCTCAACTATTATAAACCTTGCAATTAGATTATAACTTTGAAATGGGTATAAAAAGGCAATTAGGGTTTCATCTCTTTCATTTCCATGCCAACCCTAGCCTCCATTTCACACACACACACTAACCCTAGCCTCCACTTCTCCTCTCTCACTCTAAAATGGTAGCCGCCACCCTCATTTCTAATAGATCTAATGGATCTATGCATGCACCATGTAAATCCACCATCATCCCGTGGCCCCTAGCCACTAGCTGTGGCATCATCATCACCAAACCACCATTTTCATAATTTTTACAAGCTCGAATCCTATCATAACTTATTCGTCTATGATCATTACAACCAATGGCGATATTAGTTTAACCATTTGGAGCCTTGAAGAAGGAGATGCATACACTTCGTGGGGCTGAAGTTGAGGACCATGTTGAATGGTTAATGCATGTCTAGATCTTAGTTAGATCTATGATTATACGGGTCTAACCAAGAAGATCTATTTGGTGTATCCGTTCTTTCGTTTCTAGATCTCGGATCTAAGGTCTACTCCACTTTTCTCTTGATTTTGATCTTTTCATTTTATTTGTTATATTAACTAGATCTCATATATTCTCAATATATATATATATATATATATATATATATAAGAATTAATTAATGAGTATTTGGACATTGTATATGAGTTTTTGACACTAAAATGAAGCTAAACAAGCTCTAGTAACGATTTGATTTATAACAATTTTTGAACCGTAGCAAAAACATATTGTATGTCTAAATCAGTAGGTTTGGGATATTGAAAACTTATATATTAAGATAGATAATTTTTTTGTGATTAAATCCCCGGGTGGCTCGTCCCGTGACGAATTTTAGAAAGCAAGATATGACCAAAATAGTGAAAACTAGTCAGATCTGAACATACTGTTTTGATGGACTATTTTCTCGTAAAATTTGTATATGGACCTATGAATATGTAAAACTAAAAGTTTTAGATAAAATCATGAAGAACTAGAATCAATTGGATGATTTACCAATTCCTTACGGTTTGGAAATGGTGGCCAAAATAGTGAAAACTAGTCAGATCTGAACATACTGTTTTTATGGACTGTTTTCTCGTAAAATTTGTATACTGACCTACGAATATGTAAAACTAAAAGTTTTAGATAAAATCATGAAGAACTAGAATCAATTGGATGATTTACCAATTCCTTACGGTTTGGAAATGGCGACCAAAATGGTGAAAACGAGTTTGGCTGCCCAAAAACAGCCCACTCTTATAAGTGATAAAATGGGTTAATTAGCTATGAAAAGTATAAATTGGGGATAATTAGACGTATAATCAGTAAAGTACATGAGTTAATAATAATTTTGGTAAAAAGAACACACTTAGATGATTTACGGTTCAAGAGATATGAACAAATTAGCGGGACATGTCGGGACAATTATAATAAACGGATTATAACTCATTAACGTAAAACATGCTAATTTTTATATAAACCGACGTGGTAGGACCCACTTTTCGGGGATTTTAGACTTAGTTATATACTGATAATTATGGAACCCAAGACCCGACCAACATAAAATATTAAGTGTACGTGTTTATGATGTGTTTTAGAACCCAAGAACTATATAAAGCGGACTTGGGCCATAAAAGCCCAACTTACACTTGGAATGGCTATTCGGCCATTATTGGACCTGAGGATTATAACCAATTTAGAGTAGTATACTGAATTTAAAATGGACTTAAGTCATATACTTGGGTAGTAGACCACTATTGGGCTTAAGATGGGCTAAAAGTGTCAAATTGGATATTTCACTTAAAATGGTTAAGTTTTCATCTAAAAGTTTTATAAAGAATCATAAAACTTATGCAATGTCCAAGAACTTATTAAAATATACTTATTACATATATGTACGATTCATTTATCGTCTCGAGTCTAAGACGTGCCTCGTTATCTTTAGGTCTCGTGTGATCATGTATCGACCATTGACATTTATTCTTGATTGACGTTCGTTCTTTATTGATTATTGTGACGATTGCATCTAAGGTAAGTCTATAGCCTCGCTTTTAGACTATCTTATAAATGGTTTTTAAACCCGCGAGGGGGAATACATGTTTTTATAAACTTAGAACACAAGTCTTTTATGATATGCTTGTCCTTGTATGAATGGACCTGTGGTTGCCTTTAAATTGCATTAACTGATTGCCATTATTAAAGCCTCAATTATGGACCGTTAATTAACCTATGATGGGTTAACCGCTAGTACAATTAATAGATCTATGGGGGAAGCCGCCCCGGTTCAGTTTGTGTGGACTTGTCACAGAAGCTTAGGCCCGACCTCCACACTGTTTGAACATATTGTATTGAGAAGTCAGGTATACGGCAATGTACCAATAATCTGGAGGTAATTGACAATTAATAAATCTCTCGTCTTATTAGACTGATATGGGAGTGTCTAAGGGCTCGGTTCCATGAGCTTATTGCAATTTATCCTATATATAATTATTATTGTTGATGCAAATTCGATGCTTGTTGCCTTCAAGTATGCCACAAACTTATAATCTTTTCTTGTGTTCAAAATAATTTGTAAAACCTATAGACTTGCTCAACCTTTGTGTTGATGATTTTACACATGTATTTCAGGTAATCAAGATGGATAGCAGCGGAGCATATGAGGAGGAAGTTGGTGCTTACTTGTCTAAACATTATATTATTTTTCCATCCTTTGAAATAAATAAAACTGCTTTTAAGCATTTAATGTATATGTTGTGATTGGTAACGGTTTTTAGGACAAAACGCTACTCTGATTTAATATATATATTGGGATGGGAAAACTTTTTAGACAAGATTGTATAATATTTCAACGTCTCTTTTGAGGTCGTTTTCTATGATTGTGTGTGATGTGCTATGAGTAGCGCCCCAAAGTGGTATTCTGCTGCGTGGTAATTTGGGGGTGTTACACTCTAGTAAGCATTTCATTGCTCCAAGTGAAGTCTACAGTTATATTAACCAGTGGCTCGTGTTTGATAGCTGTAAAGCAAACTGTATGGTCCTTATCATCTTCTGCTTCAAATGCAAATTGTCCTGATGTCAAACCTTGCGCGCGGTCATGTAGTTTTCCTGATGTCCCATCTTGCATCAAGCCTTGCCATAAAGAAAATTTATACTGTAGTTATCTAATATTCTAACTTTAACCATCAGAATAGACTTGAACATTTTTATTAAATATTTCAGTTCCATATATGTTTGTATGCTGAGATGCTGCCTAGATCCCTAAATTATACACCACAACCGAGATGAAATATAGGACGGGTATTGGATTGTTTGGAATAGATAGATGCATATAAAGAGTCGATGATTAGTGATCAAGTGTACTGTGTAAAATTCTAAAGTAAACCTTGGTCCACATGTACGCTGATAATCCGAGGATGAAACAAATAAAGAATTTGGACAAACTAAGCGGATGCTTTATTCAAAATTATAGAAGTGAACACAAATTTCCAAAGCAAGCCGACCTATAACTAATCCTAATTTGAGTCGAACAAAAAAAATACCAATCAAACAAATTACAGTAAAAAAATCGTCGCACAACCTTTAGAGTATGTAACTTTTGTAACAAACATCATAGGTACTAATTCGTATCAGGTTCTTTAGTATTACATATATTTTAACAACTAACGTCATGAGTATCTCATATGTATCAAACTTTTCTACTTTTGGCGTGAACTACGAATAAAATGCACTATTGACAAAACTGAAGTATGACAATTCATACTTGGACATTGCTCGCGAAACATGGTGATATTCACAAATTAGGGACTGAAAAGAACAAAAGTGTGTACATAAAGGTGTAAATCCATGGTCTAACATCGCAGGATATAGTAAAGCTTTCACCACTGCATCTTTTATTCATATACAACTACAAACTAATTTTTTTGCTGATGGTAGAAGGCGAGGGTCCAGATGTTAGAAACAAAAAGGGCATTCCTGTAAGAAGAAGACCAAAAATGCTATTTTGTGAAACTTCAAAGATCAAAAGCAGAAGGCATGAAAAATAAACACGCAAAATTGGAGAACACAGTTAGTCTAAAGATTGCCAAGTCACAAAAGTCTTAGTAACTGTCTTCTGAGCGACGGTGGGCATACCAACATTTGTAATAGGTGTTCCAGAACAATTGGCAATCATAAAATGGGCATCAGATTTTTTTTATATTGTTGGTAATAACAGACAGGTTTAGCGCCTTTTGTAGATGGAACAATGAAAGGTTTTCCAAAACCTGTGGTATTTTAAAACTAATAGCCCACCTGTATTCAGAATCTAATTACTTCCGAAACATCTTAGACGTCGGCAAAGAAAAAAAGGAGATACAAATATGTTAAAGAGTGTCGGTTCAAACGGCTGAACGTGCTGAAATGTTGTTTGGCATTATTCGTGATGCCTTTTAGTATCTAAAGTGTTGAAATGTTTTTTGGCATCATTCGTGATGCCTTTTAGCATATAAACTTAAAGAATCAGTCTTGTATAATCATTTTATTACCAATTGAACATGATTTAGTATGATATACAAATCAAATTGGTTTAGAAGTACATACCTACTTGCATTACACCTGTGCCACCAGCGATACCAGCAGCAACGTTTAAAATTAGGTTGTTATGTTTGGTTTGTACCTTTAATTAGAAAGATTCAAAGACCGAATATTGGTGTTGTTGATGTTGTTCACGACGATTAGTCCCTAGTCAACTCACAATGGAGGCTATCCATTGTGATTTTAAGGCCAGTGATTCGCAAAAAAAATATGCTTAAAGGTTTATTTAAGTATGTTTTATTTTCAACCTAATTAGACCCTATTTCGGTACCAAGATTTTAAAAAACCAAATTACATAAGTTTAGTCCAGTTGCTCCTACACTGATGTTTTTTAACCATCTGATTTTTCTTATCTGCTCTGTATTTCAACCTAATTAGACCCTATTTCTTTCCTGATTTTTCTTATATGTTGTGTATTTCTTTCAACTAACCCGTCCGATTCTTTGCTACTCTAATTTTCAAACTTTTTACACCTATGTCCGCAGGCACGCTACTCAATAACATTTACATCAAAAGTAACATTAGTCAATTGTTCGGGATTGCCAATTGTTCAGGAAATATAAATGTGGGTAAGCTTGAATTAGTATAAAGGGTACTCAGGCAATCTAGCAAACTCATTGCACATTAGTCATTCCACACAGAATAAAAACAATCACAGGAAACCTTCTAGTATGAAACTGAAATGTAAATTAAAAATTACAGTATAAACCATGTATAAACCAAGCAAAGGTAAAAAGTACCTTGATTATAATACTGTGGACGATAAGATGCATCTACAGTTTTCCAATCTTTAGTCTTCTTCAATACGAAGGCAATATAAAGAACATAATTCCGGAACCAAACATCTTAGAGTAGCGGGCCCTTTTAGTCTTGGGACTCTTTCTAGCTGGCTCAATATCAGCTGTCAGCAAGAAGCATCTTAGAGTCTGCAAAAATTTTTGAAGTCACAATATGCAGACTGTTCTTGGGATATGCAGAAGGCGCATCATTGAAAGAATAACGTAATGAAAAAAAATACTAATTCAAGCAGAAGAAAAAAGGTAAAAAAAGATATCATAATCCGAGTGCCTAAATCTCAAGTTAAAAATTCGATTTATCCAAATAAGCCTTTTGAATGTGGCATACAACAATCTTATTTTGAGAGCTAACTATATACATACATCTGTACATGTAAGGATAAATACCTCAAGTTAAACACAACATTTAGAAAACGCAAAACTATCTATGTGCTACTTGATTTTATATAAGTTGCAATAGAAAGATCAACCGCAATACAAATTATGTAAATAAATCCAAAATAACACATGTTAATGTAAGCGTGTACGATACATAGTTGCACTTGCATCTTACAATCAATATCAACCGCATTCGCATCTAACAAAAACACCTATAAAAAGAAACGATAAAAGTAACAGCACTATAAGGATCATTTTCACAGCATTTTAGCCATTCAAAAGTACAAAAAGTTTATAAAAACGCACCCCAGCTGCAACAACAGTAACTTGGAATGAACTTTCAACCCATTCGTAAAGCTTACTATCGCTTATTATAAAGACTCGTCTGAAGCAATTAAGCGAAAGTATTAGACTTTATGGCACTAAACCAGTGTTTAAAATACCATGATGAATTAGAAAAATCTTGATTATATACATCCATTAAGAGGGATCAGTGGGCACATTATTATTCGTTTATGCTGTTTGAATGCGAGAATTTTGGAAATGGAAACCTAACCTACGTAGGTTCTTTCGTCAACGTTCTTCAGGCTACTTATGTTGCTGCACTTCCTCCTTCTTAAGCTGCAATTTCAACGCTTTCAATCCGAATGAAGAACGAAAATGGTACCGACATTATCCGCATCTAAAGCATTGACATGTGTTGTATAGGCTGAAGTAATTCCATGAGTGCCTGACGATATTTATAAAAAAATGATTACATTAGACAAAGTGATACCAAGTCTCACTGAACAAAACCGAAATGCATTATGCGTACCTTGGAAGGCCTCAATACATTTCTCAAGTTGCAATAACCATTTGTCTCTCCTTTTCAAATCCACTCAAAACACCTACGCTAAAACATACCAATTTTATCAGCGACGCGTAGGTACATAAGGTATCCGGTGAACTAAAATTGATTAGTAAAACGGGCGTTTTTGGCAATCTATTACATAAATATACCTTCATGCTGGTACTCCTAAGCTTATGATCGGGATTTGGAAGCGAAGCAACCATTTACCCACCCACTGGTCTACCGTGTAGCGTTTGTCTGCATAAACATATCATTATCATCAGAAAAATAATATCACTAAAATTTATATAAAATATGTAAAAAAGAGATACATTTCCATGGATAAGAAAGCAGAACATTTTCAGTTCCAGTTGTGACCACCCGTTGCACATAGCACAACATAGAAGTTGATCGATATGCACATAGCCCAACATGGACCATAGTAGGCTCAGACAGGACGCCGCTTAGGGCTAACCGGACATACACGGCATGGATGCATCCTCGAGGGTTGCCCCGCCAAGTTCCATGGAGTCTCAGGTTTAACCCGGGCTGTTTTAAGGTCATCACAGCCACATGTACTCATCACAGCCCGCAACAAACACCAATTAAAATGGCCATTTTAAACCTGTTTTAGAAATTGGGGTTTGAATAAGGTAATTCAATTCGATGGGTTAAAGAGGTTATTAGATACACATTAAGACAATGAGCTCATTTGTTTAGGCTTAAAAGCGTATACATTTGACTTATGAGCTCATAAAGTCCATAATGAAACATCATAGGTACTAATTCGTATCAGTACTTTTGTATTACATATATTTTAACAACTAACGTCATGAGTATCTCATATGTATCAAACTTTTCTACTTTTGGCGTGAACTACGAATAAAATGCACTATTGACCAAAACTGAAATATCACGGCAATGACGGGAAAAGTCCCACATAGTGAGAAGAACAAATAAAAACGCCACAAAAAACAAATCGCCAACGATTTTAGATCATCAGATATTAGCTATCATAAACTATTTGCAAGTCAACAGAAACTCAAAAATCTAACTAAAACAATAAAAAGACTTAAAAAACCATACATGTTATTCCACAAACAAAATTAACCCTAAAAAATTAGGTTTTCCAGCAAACCGAAACAATCATGACATTCTAATAATGTCTCGAAAATCACCCAAACAATCATAGACCCTTAATTAACAACCATCCATCACAATCTCAGACAATCAAGGTAGGTCACAAAACCACCCTCCCACCTAAGCTAACCAACATCACCTGTCGACCACCTATGCCGCATACCACGTATGGTGGCAACGAAGGGATCGACGGCAACGAAGTTCTGCCATAAAGATCATCACACTCGTAGATGGAACCGATCCAAACTGATCTAAAATTATTGGATGATTGGGTGGGAACGGTAGCTGTGTGTGTATAGAGATTCCCAAAGGATGTTTGTGAGAAAGGGTTTGTATTATTTGCCTATTAAACAAAAGCTACAGGAAAGGCCAATTAAACAAAAGCTAGAAAGGGGTTGTATTATTTTCCTATTAAACAAAAGCTACAGGAAAGACCAATTAAACAAAAGCTACAGGAAAGGGCAATTGATCAACTGATCAATTAATTAACGATGAAGGGGCAAGAGGCAAAAGCCACCATTAATGAGGGATTAATGTAAACGAAGAATCAAAACGGGACGGAGGCCAAAACAGCGTGTGAAAGAGAAGATCATGTGTGTGTTATTTTTGTGAGGGAAGCGAGGGTTTGTGAGGGAAAGAAAATAACATAGTTTACTAAGGGTGTGAGGGGGATCACTGTTTCTATGGAAACGTGATTCCCCTCTTTAATATAAAGGGTAATAAGTTACACTCTTAAGACTCATATAAATATAGGACACTTGTAGTCATTTGATCAACACTTAATACTAATCATCTTCTTCCTCCCTAAACTCTCATTCTTTACATTTTACAACACGTTATCAGCACGATCTTTGCTCTAACCGAAACAAGGTAGGGAATTTTTAACATATCTCTATCTTAATTTACATGAGCACTACTTATTCTATTGTGGTTACATGAAAATGATATAACCTCATGTTATGTCAAAGAAGAAGAAAAAAAATTAGTTAGAACCTCATGTTCTAATATGATCTAATACCACAACCTCATGTTATGTTATTACATAAAAAAATAGTAATAAGAACCTTAAGTTCTATTATGATTTATTCTTAAAAGAATCAAAACATAACCTTATTGTTATGTAATTTCTGTAGAACCTCAAGTTCTATCATTCTTATATTTTTTTAGTTATAGTCATTATATTTTCTCTATGATCAAACATTGCATTTTAATACCAAAACTGTATTATATATATTGACGAGTCCCTTTGAAATGATGTTTTAGTCTTGCTCATTTGCATGGTGATTGTATAATTTTTATTTTATTAGTGATCGCAGTTGGAGTCTTGAAGTGTTTCTTCTTAATTCTTCGAACTACTGACTTCTTCTAGCTTTGATTTATAATACAAATTCATGGTTGATATATATTTTTTAATTAGAATCAATAACGAGAAAATTAAATGATCTTAAGAAACATCTTTTACATTATTTTGATTTATAATACAAATTCACGATTGACATTTTTTTAATACCAATAGCATGCATTTCATTTTGTACGTCAAATACGAATAGCACAATTGTTTTAATTTGGTTATGTTAAATTAAAAAATAATTTGAACCGTTTTTTTTTTTCATTAGTCAAATATACTCTAATTAGTCCTGTTTGTGAACGTGTATATGAAATGTTATGTAGTACATGATGAATAGGCAATATAAAAAAACGTTTATAAAGATCTTATTGTTCTTGTTTTTTTAACATTTTTTATTAGGTATAATTCTTATTAGATTGTATGTTTTTTTCTTCAGTTAAGATGTCGAATGCAAACATGTCAAAAGTAAACTTTGCTGTACTTGATATTTCCGGAATAGACTATCTCCCTTGGACTCTTGATGTCGAGATCCATCTAACCACAAATAATTTAGGAGAAACAATTAAAACCGGAAATAAAGCGTCTTCACAAGATCGCGCTAAAGCAATGATATTCCTTCGTCATCATCTTAATGAGGACCTAAAGAAGGAATACTTAACGGTGAAAGACCCGTTAGAATTATGGGGAAAATTAAAAAAAAGATTCGACCATCAGAAACAAGTAATCCTCCCTAAAGCTTGTTATAACTGGATGCACCTTAGGCTGCAAGATTTTAAATCTGTCAATGAGTATAACTCCGCAATGTTTAGCATAACGTCTAAATTAATATTATGCAAAGAGAAGGTTACCGAGGAAGACATGCTTGAGAAAACTTTCTCCACTTTTCATGCTTCCAATATGTTTCCCCAACAACAATATAGAGAACGTGTTTTCAAAAAGTATCATGAATTAATATCCGTTCTTCTCGTTGCTGAACAAAACAATGAGCTATAAATGAAAAATCATCAAGCACGCCCCACTGGTTCTATTGCATTGCCTGAGGCGAATGCGACATCAAATATGAGGGGACGTGGTCGTAGTAATAACCGCGAGAATGAACGAGGCCGCGGTTGTGGTCGAAATATTGTTTGGCATCGTGATTGTTACAATCCCAAGACATATGATTTTAAGAGTAAGAATTATAAGGGAAAAAAGATGAAACATCAAGCTCCCAATAATTCAAGAAATTCTTGCAACCGATGTGGCTTGAACAATCATTCGACAAAACAATGTCGTACCCCCAAACATTTTTTGATCTCTATCAAGCATCAATTAAGAATAAAAGAAAATTCATTGAAACAAACTTCACTGATAATTTGGATGCTAATGAGTCAAATCCAAATGTGCGTTGTGACTCTTCAGATTTTTTTGATGATGTCGAAGACGTTGTTGCTTCTTTTTCAAACAATGGGAATGATAACTAGAAATACCTGCATTTCATTTAAGTTTTTTTCCAAGAATAAATGTTTTAAGTTTCAAGTTTAATAAGCTAGGTTTTATTTTTCTTCGCAATGTCACTCATATTATGAGTTTTTATTAATGAAATACATTTTTTTATACTATGAAATGTTTATTTATTTTTGGATTGTTTTTTTCAAGGATATGAAAAGCAAGTTGGAAAATGGTGAAGACGAATGTCTAGTAGATAGTGGAACAACGAATATAATTTTGAAAAAAAAAACTATTTTTACGAGTTTCACGTAGCAAGTGCAAATGTCAACACAATATGTGGCACTAGTAACTTGATTGAAGGCTATGGAAAAGCATGTTTTATGTTACCTAAAGGTACAAAGTTAATCATAAATGATGCATTGTATTCTAGTAGATGCAGGAGAAATCTACTAAGTTTCAAAGACATAAGACATAATGGTTATCATCTTGAAACCATGTCTGAAAATAACATTGAATATCTCCAAATCACATCCATTAAAAATGGAAAAAAGACTATAATGGAAAAAATGAAAGGTCTGTCTTCTGGTTTGTATTTTACATAGATAAACCAAACAGAAATAAATATGGTTTCTACTCGAAAATGTGTAGATCTAATAACGTTTATCCTTTGGCATGATCAATTAGGTCATCCAGGTGACGTAATGATGAGGATAATTATTAAGAGCTCAAGTGGGCACCCACTAAAGGACCTCAAAATCCTAGTATCAAAAGATTTATCATGTGAATCGTGCTCTCTTGGAAAAATGATAATTAGGCCCTTGAATCTCCTTTGTTTCTAGAAAGAATTCAAGGAGATATTTGTGGGCCAATTACTCCTCCGTGTGGACCATTTCGATACTTTATGGTATTAGTTAATACATCATCACGATGGTCACATGTATGTTTACTATCATCAAGAAATGTTGCTTTTTCAAGGCTATTAGCCCAAATAATTCAATTAAGAGCACATTTCCCAGATCATCATATCAAGAAGATCAGACTCGACAATGTAGGAGAATTTACATCAAAGTCATTTAATGATTTTTGTATGTCAATTGGGATTACGGTTGAGCATCCTGTAGCACATGTTCATACACAAAACGGTCTAGCTGAATCTTTAATAAAAAGATTATAACTAATTGCTAGACCATTGCTCATGAAATCAAAATTACCATATTCTGCATGGGGACACGCTATTTGACATGCTGCTGCTCTTACTAGATTAAGACCATGTGCATCTCATGAGTATTCTCCACTCCAGTTGGTTTCTGGAAGAGAACCAAGTTTGTATCATCTAAAAATATTTGGTTGTGTTGTTTATGTCCTAATTTCTCCACCACAACGTACAAAGATGGGACCTCAAAGAAGATTAGGAATTTATGTTGGATTTAATTCTCCATCAATCATCAAATATTTAGAACCATTAACTGGAGATATCTTTACAGCATGTTTTGCTGATTGTCATTTTGATGAAACAACATTCCCAATCTTAGGAGGAGAAAAGAAGAAGTTTGACAAACTTGATGTAACTTGGAATGCATCATCGGTATCATTTCTTGACCCACGAAGTGCTCATTGTGAGTTAGAGGTTCAAATGATTATTCACTTACAACAAATAGCGAATGAATTACCGGATGCATTTACTGACTCAAAAAGAGTTACTAAGTCATATATTCCAGCTTTAAATGCACCTTCTCGTATTGATCTTCCAGAAACTCTAAATGAGTCAAATGTACGCAGAAAGCGTGGGAGACCAACTGGTTCCAAGGATACGAATCCGCGAAAATGGAAAGAGCAGAATACGATTGGCAAAGTCCAAGAAACGGTTATCAATAAAATCCCAAAAGAGATTAAAAATGACATAGAAAATGTGGACAAATCTCTTGAAAATGACCATGTACCAAATGAATATGAGATCTCAATAAACTTTGTACAAAATGGTACTACATGGAATCGAAATGAAACACGTGTTGATGATATTTTTGCATATGCTATAGCAAGTGTAATAATAGATGATGAAGATTATGTGCCAAAATCTCTTATAGAATTACGACGAAGAAATGATTTGCCAAAATGGCAAAAAGCCATACAAGCTGAATTAGATTCACTTCAAAAGCGCAAAGTATTTGGCCCTGTGACCTTAACCCCAAATAATGTGAAGCCGGTTGGCTATAAGTGGGTATTTGCGATAAAAAGAAATGAGAAAAATGAAATTGTGAGATACAAAGCAAGACTTGTGGCACAAGGTTTCTCACAAATACCTGGGGTAGATTATGAGGAAACTTATTCACCTGTTGTGGATGCGACAACTCTAAGATTTCTAATCAGTCTTGCAAATGTTGAAAGGCTTCATATGCGCCTTATGGACGTTGTTACAGCTTACCTATAGGGATCACTTGATAGTGATATTTACATGAAATCCCCGAGGGATTAAAAATGCCTGAAGCTTGTAAATCAAAACCCCGAGAAATGTTCTCAATCAAACTAAAAAGATCTTTATACGAATTAAAACAATCAAGACGAATGTGGTATAACCGCCTTAGTGAATATCTTTCAAAAGAAGGGTATAAAAGTAATCAAATTAGTCCGTGTGTTTATATCAAAAGATCAATGAAAAGTTTTACAATCATTGCAGTTTATGTTGATGATTTAAATATCATTGGGATTCTGAAGAAATTGAACATACTGCAAAATTGTTAAATAACGAGTTTGAAATGAAAGACCTTGGTATGACAAAGTTTTGTCTCGGCTTGCAAATGGAGCATTTGAAAAATGGAGTGTTTGTCCATCAATCTAACTATACTGAAAAACTATTGAAACGATTCAATATGGATAAAGCTCGTCCGTTAAGCTCACCAATGGTCGGTCGTTCACTTAACCGAGAACTAGACCCAGTCCGACCCAAAGAAAATGATGAGGACATTCTTGGTCCTGAAATACCTTATCTAAGTGCAATAGGGGCTTTAATGTACCTTGCTAGCAATACACGTCCAGATATTGCATTTTCAGTTAACTTACTAGCAATATACAGTTCTGAGCCAACACGCCGACATTGGAATGGAATCAAACATATATTTCGGTATCTTTGTGGTACCCGTGATATGGGACTATTTTACCAAAAGAATTCAAAATCAAAGTTGGTTGGATATGCTGATGCTGGATATCTGTCTGACCCACATAAGGCACGGTTACAAACAGGGTATGTTTTCACTTATGGAGAAACCGCAATCTCTTGGAAGTCAACGAAGCAATCTTTAACGGCTACTTCATCAAATCATGCGGAACTCATTGCACTTTATGAAGCTAGTCGAGAGTGTGTCTGTTTGAGATCAATGATTCAACATATTCAAGAAGAATGCGGGCTTGAGTCAATCAAAGGAAATCCAACTTTATTATATGAAGACAATGCGGATTGTATAGCTCAAATCAAGGAAGGGTATATCAAAGGGGACAAGACAAAACATATTTCTCCGAAATTTTTCTTTACATATGATCTATAAAAGGACAAAGTCATTGATGTTCATCAAATTCGATCAAGTAATAATTTGGCTGACTTATTCAAAAAATCATTGCCGACAAAAGTTTTTGAGAAGCTGGTTCAGAAGATCGGCCTTCGACGCTTGAAAGACATATTAATTTAAGGAGGAGCATTATGCGTACTGCACTCTTTTTTCCCTTCATCAAGTTTTTATCCCATTAGGATTTTTCTTGATAAGGTTTTTAACGAGGCAGATCATAGCGTATAACAAAAGGTGAATATCAAGGAGGAGTGTTATAAACATATTTATGATGTATGATATCCACCTTAATGGACGTTTAATTAGTTTTTACTACTAGTTAATTAGGCTTATAAGTTACACTCCTAAGACCCATATAATATGGGACACTTGTAGTCATTTGATCAACACTTAATACTAATCATCTCCTTCCTCCTTAAACTCTCATTCTTTACATTTTACAACACTATCTCATTTATTATTTTCTCTTTTATTAAGGACGTACTATTTGATTACTCTCTCGCACAAATGACAAACTTGTTATTTTTTGTGGGCAGTAATAATCAATAATCCTGATATATTTTCTGAATCGTGTATATATCATTTTCAGATTGAAATATTTCGACTTTATATGTCTCAGGTATCACGAAATCCTTAATTGGATAAGACAGAGAATAACATTTACTCTCTAAGGCACGAGAGATCTAAGAAATACACAGAAACTCGTTATGTTTTTTCTATCTGGAAGAGATAATTTTTTATGTTTCTATAAACCAAACCAAATGGCAGTTACAATTGGTTTAATAACTATTGCAGGGAAAAGACATAACTTTTCACAAAAGATTATGTCTGTTGGGAAAGGCGCGACCCCTTGACCCCCGCATTTGTTCGTGGCGGCATCAAGTTAGCTTGAACGAGTGTGCACTCCGCACTCTTCTCACTCGCCTGTATGATATACTTGATTAAGCCCTTAATTAATCTCAAGTATATCATAATTAGACAAAATATATGTGATGACACTAAAATCACCAACAAAACCTACCTGCCTACTTCAATATTTTGTGTCATGTTCATAAGGGTACATTGTTTGGGTTTGACTCAAGAAAATTAAAAAATCAAATTAAATCGAACTCAAATTAGAACCGAATCGGAAATAAAATTCGGATTGTGGGTTATAAATGAATCGAACCGAACTATAAATTTAATTTTTGGGTTAGATATGAGTTTGACAATTGGAACCGAAAACCGAATTTATACAAATATATATATATCTTTATATATATATATATATATATATATATATATATATATATATATATATATATATATATATATATATATATATATATATATATATATATATATATATATATATATATATATATATATATATATATATATATATATATATATATATATATATATATATATATATATATATATATATATATATATATATATATATATATATATATATATATATATATATATATATATATATATATATATAATAGGTATTAAAATTTAACCTAAATATAAAGATACAATTTATATACTTGACATAATATTTTTATACATTTATGTATATATATTTATAAATAAAAATATCAATATTTATATTTATGTATATATTTTTATATAAAGAAAAAAATCAATAAAATATTATTCTAATTTAAAATATATTTTCTTATATATAAAATAATTTTTTTGCCTAAATATATTTGTATATATATATATATACTAGTTGCTAAGCCCGTCCGATGGACGGGCGCGTTTTATAATTTTTATTTGAATAAATTATTTATCTATTAATGAAAGAACAAACATATTTTTATATATATTTAATGAATTAAGATTATAAAACATAATAATAATAATACCTTAAGAGAAAATAAGCAAATATTAATAACATGACTACTAGTCTGATAAAAGGAAATACATCGTAAGTCAAAATAAAATCAATTTATTTGTATATATAGTTTTAGATCAAGTTAGATGTAAAGTTTCTATGCAAACAACGATTGACGTAAAACTGGTATAATTACAACCTATATCACAACATAGAACCTTAAAACCCCGCTTCGTATTCACCATTTATACAACGACGTATTTTTCTCAGTTTAGGAAAATCGTTCTACAAAGTTTTACGTCCTATTACTAAATGCTTGTATAAACTAAGTTCTGTAATATTTTATACTAACATCCAAATATATTTATTAGTGTTACATTACAAATTAGATTGTTGAATATAGTGTATATTGAACTTTATATTATAAATTGATTAATTTGTATAACTATAAAGGTTAACTTTCATGTCAAAAAATAAATTGTGTTAAATATAATATACGAAAAAATAAAAGAAAAAAAAAACATTTATGCAAAAAAAATTTCCATTGATTAAACATTACATAAAATAACTTAAAGATAATACATATCTGATAAAATTTGAAATTATTCATGTCCATTTAGGTGATTTATCACCATCAAAAGCTAAATGTAAATTATCATAATCCAAATCTTCTATATCTTCAACTTCAAAGTCTTCTTCCTCCCCATAGTCATCATACTGATCTTCTTCTTCTAAAAGACAACCAAATTCATCAATTTCTCTTTCCCTTAACTCAGCTTGACGACGTTCTCTTTGGTCGTCTTCACGCTGTTTTCTTGCTGCTTCAACCCTCACAGCTTCTTCTTACTCCTCCTTTGTCAACCTTTTGTGCTCTTCATTTTCAAGGTGGTAGTACCACTCATCAGGATAATCCTCCCAGACCCATTTTCCATCATCTTTAGTATTCTTCGCACTGTTAATATGTTGATTAAGATTATCAACATCTTTCTTCGTGACATCATCATGTTGGTCTTCTTTTCTTTGTTTCCTGAAATAAAATTAATTATTAACAAAATCTTAATCTATATAAAACAATAGATTAGAAAATATTGTTTAATTAAAAAAATTATTACAAACTTACTTCTGTTCCAACTTGGTTGATGATTCAATTCTGGCTTCAGTTGTAGATCTTTTGGATGAAGCTTTCATGTTTTTTTGGCAAAAGACTTGTAACACTATATTGATATAATAATTTTCAGAGAATGTGATTTCTAAATGGTTGAAATCGTTCAATCTTATACACCCTCATAGGGCATATGAAAAGACACACACTTTACAGATTCAATGCAGTAGCCATAAATGTAATAAAGTATGCATGCTTTCATACGTTAACCAAGGTTAATGTTGTTTTCCAATGTAATAAAAGATAATTAACATCATAGCATAATCTATAAAAATGAGTACATACCAACATGTCTGTTATTATGCTTGTTGAGATGAATAATAGATTTGGCTTCACTGTCTGCAGAACCTTTGATAGATACATTGTATTCTGTTATTGGAGCTACTTCAAGAAAGTTAGACATTGATAATATGTATATTTAGCAGCAATGATAAATTGATTCGATGTTTTTGATAAGTTCATACATTGTTTATATAGTTGTGACAAACTAATAACAACAACAACAATATATTTGATTATGAACATTAATGCATGAAATCAATTACAAAAGATATAGGCAATTATAAAATCAATCATACATTGTTATTTGAAGCAATGCGTGTTTTATTGTTGGTAGTGTTTTAATTAAATTAAAACTTTCCGATTATACTAATATTTTAGTTTATATAAATAGCTGTAAGTTTACAAAAATGTTGCATGTACAGTCTATTATCTAATTAAATAGTTTACAAATATAACGAAATTTTAAACAAAAGTGATCACCTAAGCAATGGATAAAGATTGTTTAAAAATTAAAAAAACTGTAAATAAAAATGAAAATCGCGTTTTGAAATCGCCTTTCCCAAAAATCGCGTTTTAATTATATATTTTATTAATAATAAAAAAAACAATTTATTATAAATCTGATTTCTCAATCTAAACATCATCACTATCTTCTAAATCAGTTGAATCATCACCAGTAACATAGTCATCAACAGCACATGTGTCATAAATGAAACCGTCCAACGATTTTTCTCCGTCATGTGTGTCTTCATGACATAAACTTTCACAATTTTCTGTATCTATTCCATCTAATTCTTCATAATGATCATTTCTAGCATCATTAGTATTATCTTCAGTAGGCTTCATCATGATCAGTTGATTATCAAGGATACTGCTTTTAGATACTGTTATATCTTCATCTGAAGATATAATTTCACCATTGTGGTTAACAATTACATTATTGTTAACCAAGCATCCATTTTTTTTCAATCTTCCATGCTTTGTTTTGGAGGGATCGACCTCATAATCATCATCTGATATAAGTGGTATATCTTTTGAATAGAATTTTTTTTTCTTTCGCTTAAAAGTCAATGGACCAACTTCATCATCTGATATACATGCAAATGGTATATCATTTATTCTGCCAACACAATGGTTGAGATGTCCATCATTTTTTTGTTGTTCTTTGTTAACCTGCATAGTCAAAAGACAATGTTTGATATAAATTCTTTCAAGTAACATAAAATAATATAAGAAGTGCCAAAGACATTGTTATGATTTTGTAACAAATATGTCTGATTTGGTGAATTTGTTTTTCCCATTATGAAGGCATCAAAAATATGTCATTGTGTTTGTTTGTTATATAGCAATGCATTTCTACACTTTTAGGAAATGATTATATATTCAATTAATGGGTTGTCAAAAACTCCTTTTAACAAAATGTATGATTTCCCTATTTTGAGCCTTGTGTGTTTGAATTTATAAGAGGACGTCCTCTTGTTCGTAAGGCAATATCAGATGGCGGAATAGATGCTTCATAGTATTTATGTTAAATAACCAACGTATACATGTGCCTTTTAATATACTTCAAATAATCTAAACAACAGACAATGAAAAAATTAACTCTTACTTGCTTTGTTTGAAATTTGTTGACCTTTCCCTTCTTGTACTACTTGAACGTTTACATTTTGATAAGCTATCATGAATTTTAGTTAGCACAAAGATTCGCGTTATAAAATAAGTATGAGTCAAATACAATGTTAGAAATATACCTTTCCTAAGCTCTGCAAGAGGAAACCTTAACGAAGTATTGTCTACATTGTTAGAAACTAATATGCGTGAACGTGCCTCCTGGTGTGTGTGGATATTTGATTGCATTTGTTCGAAGGTTTTTTGGTAACAATTGTTCCATCATTGACCAAAAAAGAGTTTCCATTGACGTTGGCCTTTCATTTATGATTGGATACATTATTTTTTATGCGTAACAAATATTATGACAATAAAATCATTATACATATTCTAACAACGATAAATACCTGGTTTATTCTAATTAAAATTATAAACATTATAAGTAGGTTTATGTTGTATAGGTCTAAAATATTAGACCTCTTCAAAATTTAATGCATGTGTAAATATTGAGAATTTATAAACTTTAAGAGGTTTATACAAAGTGAAAAAGGTTTATGAAGTTAGGAACTTTACAAATTAATTATATTATTAAATCCTAGACCTTTTAAAGGTTCAAACCATTGGGAATGCTCTTATGGAATACAAACAACAATGATAAACTTAAAAAGATATTTTGACTAACAAATATTAGCATTTATTTGTTTGAAATAATTTTAAGTAATGTCAAATATTACAAAAATAAATCCCTATGATTTAGCTAAGTTGGTTTTTTCAAATTTGGTACTTTTTTATGCAAAAAAAATAAAAATTGTATTTTTAAAATTTAAAATAAAATTTAATAATAATAAATGAGATAACTTCATGAAGTATCCATAATGATTGCATTGGAGAAGAGTGCTAATTAAAATTCTTGCACTCTCCATAGCCGAACAATATTTCATTAAATTATCTAAAATATTCCATGCATCATCACAAATCAAACTAATCACTCTCTCTGCCGTTATCACTTGCTTATCAAAATCAAGGTACGTACTATCTTCATACTGTTGATCATTAAAGAATTAATGTCCATCCGATTGTTGATTGTTAAAACTATAAATTTTATCCACTTGATCAGTTGTAGCAGTGATCAATTTTATCCACATGAAGATTGCAAGGTATATATCTACTAAACATCAATTATTGAATTCAGCTTAAGTTTTTACTACTCTATAATAGTTAGGTAATCCTATAAGTTACTTTATGCTTATCCTATTAAAAATATTATGTATGTAAGTTAGATAATTCATATCCTATAAGTTTGTTTATGTTGATCATATAAGTTATCACTACTATATAATAGTTAGGTAAACCTATAAGTTAGTCTATGGTGATCCTATTAGAAAGATTATGTCTATAAGTTAGTTTATTGTAGTCCTAAAACTTTGTTTATGCTGATCATATAAGTTATCACTACTATATAATAGCTAGGTAATCCTATAAGTTAGTTATTTGGTATCTTGATATGTTATTAAGTTGAACTTGTGCTTAGAAGAAAGTGCTTTTAGAATATCCATCAATTGATTTAAAAACATAAATGTTAAACACAAATTGTTAAAACAAAGAAGTATGTAAACACAAATTTTTAAAACACAGGCTGTTATAAGTTAGTTAACAATAGTTATAAGTTAGTTTATACTGATACTATCCTACACAGGTTGTTTCAAGTAGTCATATTATTTTGTATGTTGATTCTATAAGTTAGCACTACTATGGTAATCATATAGTTAGGCATTCCTATACAAAACTAAGTAAAAAGCTAAGTTTCAACATATGTATATAAACACAAATTGTGAAAAAAAGATAAATGTCCACTGATTGATTCAAAAAGATAAAACTTAACACACATTGGCTAAACACATAAGCTAAATTACTCTGAGCAACAACTTAATTCAAACAAACAAAGTGTTCAGCAAAAAGTAAAAAGTTCAAACAACAATAAAAACTTAAAAACATACTGAAAGTGGAAAAATGGGATGATGATGCTCATTCACTTTGGCTCTTCATCATTTTCAGCTTCTTTCTCAAGTTTCACAGCAATAATTTCTTGCTGAACACTTGAATCATCATCCTCATTACCTTTGGCAATGTCTTTCAAGCTTAAGTTTCACCAAGTTATTCTGGCCTACAGCTTCCTCCACGACAGTTGTAGGCTTCTTAGAAGTCTGGTCAGCCTCATCATCTTCCGTGTCACATTCTGAATCGGAAAGATCAATCACAACTATACTGCGTTCAATAGTACGGGCACGTTTCTTTCCAGAACCACCACTTGATGAGCCATTGTCATCATTTGATGGTGATTCAAGTTGTAGCCTCCTTGTAAGGCTAAGATCAACAGACTTGGAAGATTTGATGGGGACATAAGGAGTTGTAATCTCATCGTCGGTATCCTGTAAATTAAAAGCAAAAATGAATATATTGTAAAAGTAATATCAGTTATAGGTATTTCTCAAAATAAAGAAATGAGTTAAAAAAAACTTACTCATCGTCTTCAATGACAACAGTTCGCCTTATTTTGCTTGAACCTATTGAGTTCACATAAATCAACTCACCAATTCCAACCACTGATCCAATAACATCTTAAATACAAATAATTACTTGTTAACAACATATAAATAACTTGAAACTTGGCTAAGATGTATACAATAATTTAATAAAAAAATGCTAACTGCTTACCAACATAATTATTTTCCGCATACTCTTCATCTGTGTCAACAATCCTGGTGAATGGTTCACCCCTGAATCCAGATAGATTGTCATCTATCTGTTCAATTCTGGTGATATTGGTATTTCGGTAAAAAGAAAGTTTCCACTCATGTGGCAGCAATGGAGTGTTACCACCATTCTTTGTGACACCAAAGTTAGAAATCTTGTAACACGTTCCTTCTTGCAGCAATGGATCAAATCTAAACATCCACTCTTTCTTTATATACGCATACCCTGTGTAAATATTGAAGAATATAAGTGAAGAAAACAAATTATACAAAACATAATTATAAATTAAATTAAAGGATGAAATTATGTTACATGCTCATCCTGCAAAATGAATTCCAAACTATATGGATTGTGTGACTCATTCAGTCTATGTGCTTTCTAGACATATATGATCCTTCCTCTTATTGTCACGTTGGACAACATAGGACTGATATCCTTTATATCAGTTAAAGTTTCAGTAGGCTTCGTTGCTGAAACAAAACAACAAAAAGTGAGTACAATTTTTAACATAGGAGTGATACAAAAAAAAGAATTATTATAAAATAGTAAGACCTGATGATTGACCATGTGTGTTGTTTTTTTGTGCAGATGCCTTGCTTTTCATCTGCCTGGTTTTTGGGCGTCTTAAATTGAGATTTTGGATCCTCTTGGTATTGCATTTTGGATTTCGTCATTGGAACTGGTATGGGATGCTTAAGGTAATAAAAGAGATGGTGATTTGTTAATTCAGTGGTTGATGCTATATATAGTGTCACTTCCATGTTTATAAACATGGAAGAAATCATGATATTATAAGAAATAGTTACAAACATAATGTGGTAACTTATGAATGTGCTAACTATAAGTTGGCATTAGGTTATATATGGTAATTATTCATGGCAATATCATTCTTGTTACAGTTTTGAATTTTGAATGCACCAGAATATTTTTGGCGCCAAAAACATTCCAAAATTATATATTTGCATTTATATTCGGATTAAAAGCAAATTAATAATTTCCTTACTTAGTTCTAAAACTTTAACAACATTTGAAATTAGTCAAAACTATTTGTATAGGTTAAATAGTTGTCTAATTTACTAATCCATTTTTTTATTTAGTATAAATTTGGATAAAAATCATAGTATGGTTAATGGTCTTTATTGCCTTTGTTTTAGAAAGTCCTAACACAAATATGGAATTGGCATAGTGGTAAAGAGCATATGTTTCTAGCATTGAGACCCGAGTTCGAATGTCACAGTGGACATACTTTTAAAAAGTGTTCTGTAGAAACTAGAAGGGGGGGGGGGGGGGGGGGGTTGAATAGTTTCTCTTCGATTGGTGACCAAATTAAAATTTCTTTCAATTTGGTTTG
Source organism: Glebionis coronaria (assembly GCA_025667525.1). Lineage (NCBI taxonomy): Eukaryota > Viridiplantae > Streptophyta > Magnoliopsida > Asterales > Asteraceae > Glebionis > Glebionis coronaria. The sequence continues at coordinate 419,553,254 of CM046880.1, forward strand.
TATCAAAACTATCTTTTACTTAAAGCTAAGTTGCATAATGATTAGGTTCAATTGAAATGCACTAGCAAGAATAATAAGCAAGTATAATGATAATGAAATAAGTAAAGAGCAAGGAAGGAGACAACCTAGTGGGAAGACACCAAGATTTATAGTGGTTCGACAATGAGGCTCTATCCTCGTTTCTACTCCACTCCTCGAGTACACCTACTCGAGATTTCCACTATATCCACAAGCTCCCTTCTCGGCGGAGAAAACCTTACATCGTTGCTTACATTATTTTCCGACACTAAGCTAAATGTCGAGACCTAATCTTTAGCTAGGACCAATCTACACGACGTTTCCTACTTCACAATTTAACGACACAAGGCTAGATGTCGAGTTCTAATCTTAAGGTAGAACCAATCTTCACGACGTTGCCTACTTCACCATTTTACGACACAAGGCTAGATGTTGAGTTCTAATCGAAAGCTAGAACCAATCTTCACGACTCTTCACTTTGAAGCTAAGTGAGAACTTCACACAACACAACTACTAATCACTTTAAAGTTTAGTGAGAACTCACAAGACACAACCACATCACTTTATAGTTTAGTGAGAACTCCTAATCAAATCTATTACAACTCAACTAGACTTATCCAAGTACACACATGTAGCTTGGATTTACACAACACAAATCTAAGCAAACACATATGCAATGGATGTACACAACAAATCCAAGTATTCACAAATAACTTGGATGAACACAACTAGTCCAAGTATTCATAAATACATTGGATTGACCTAAAACACAAAGGTATCATGATGAATATGACTAGCTCATAAATTCATCTTTATCACTACACTAGTGAGTGAGTGATCTTCTCATTGGACATGGTAAAGGAGGGGATCAAGAGGATAATCATATGTAAACATCCTTAACAAATTAAGTGATCATTTACTAATGATTATGCTATAGAAAATAGAAAAAAAGGGCTGAGAAAAACGTCCAAGAGGCTTGCTGGAAAATGAGATTTGACCCACTATTTAAAGGAGACAAAGTTACAACGGATCTATAACGGCTACTGTGCGCGGTACCTTATCTCACCCCGCGGTACCATATCGCTAAGGTACCGCGTAGGTACTTAAGGTACCGCCACTAGACTCCGCTCCGTTTTTTGTCTTTTAGTGGGGTGGGAATATCTGAGGTATTTGAACCCTTCAAAGGATATTCTAACAGCATTTGGAATATGCCATTTTCAAATTTTCATTTTCCATTTTAATAAAACATTTTCTAAAAAAGAAAGTTTATTAAAAAGTCTTTTGTCTTATTAGCAAAAGTGAGTTTTAAGGATAATCATTTTGATGATCACTAAGTATGATTAAGAAAGGTTAGTGATATGATTATTACCTTGATGATAGTGTTAGTTAAATAATTCATTTTGTGTTTCTACACTAAATGTGTTGTATGGTTTGTTGTGATCAAAACTAAGAAAGATTAGTTAACACTAATAATGTTTTTAGGCATTACTTGCATTAACAATCTCCCCCTTTTTGATTACGACAAACGATAAACTCATTTACGTATAAACACAAACTATGGAATTCTTAACTAGTTTATCACTATCATTTCTCCCCCTTTGTCGTAGCAAAAAGGTTAGCATAAGTCTTTGAAGTGCATCGAACTTTGCTAGTAGCTCCCCCTTGGTGGTTGCTCCCCCTTGCTCGGGGCACCAAGTTTGTGAGCTAAGGTGACATGCTACACAAAGGTTAGTAGAAAGGAAAGAAACACCAATGTATATATGATCACTACCTACTAAGTAACTTGAGAGGGAGAAAGAGAAGAAATCTCAAATTAGAAGCAAGTATTTTGCTAAGTATGTCCAAAGAGGTAATTGACAAAATCAAACTTCAATAAAATGAAGATGATAAGCTTGTCAACGGGTTAAAGCTTTAGAATTGATGGAATCACCCATAAGCAATTGTAAAAATTTAACCAAGATCAACTCAAAAATAGAACTAATTAGATAGCACACAAATAACACAAAAGTTACAAAAAAAATAATACAACAAAGAAGATAGTCATACACATAGTATGAGTATCTAAAAGCAATAAATATGGAAAATAAACCACTAAGCATAAGCTAGTCTAATAGTGATATTTTCCAAGATTGCTAAAAATAAAATAAAACTAAAAAGACGACGATGCATCATTCGGAGTTTTGTCCACCGGGACAAAAACTTGAATAGGAGGTCGAGTGAGGAGGAATTCAAGAAAATTTAACTTCTCATACACATGAGCAAGTTCAATTTGTTGAAATCGGCAACAATCACACGAGGATCCATGATGCAACACAAAGTCGTTTGATGGGGGTATGGCATCAAACTTAGGGTTTGGTGGTGGTGGGGTAAAGGGTTTGGGAGTGTTTTCACAATGCATTGTGAGGTTTGGGAAGGTTGCAAGGTCATTGAGTTGGGGGGTATTGAAGGATTGTGGTGGTGGTGGAACATGTTCTTTTGCTCCGGTGATGGGGTTTATGGTGTAAGTCTCATTCTAATACTTGATTGGAGAGAAGGTAGGGTTTTTGGGTGGTTTGGACGAAGATGGTTCATTCTTCTTAACCCAAACGGGTCGAACCGAGATTTTCGGTTTCTTTGAAAGCTTGGAAGAGGAAGCTTTGGGTGAGTGGGGTTGTGACAAAGAAATGTCAAGGTTAGGAATGTAGGAGTTAGGCATTGTGAGAGTGTGAGAATGATATATCAAGGTTATGTGAGAATGAATTCTCAAGGTTGGGAAGGTGTGAGAATGAAATCTCAAGGTTGGGGTATAAGTAAAATGTAATCAAGGTAAGAATTTGAATACAAAATGTGTATTGTCAAGGAATGTTTAGTCAATTTGAGTAAACAAGGAATCTTGACTGGGAATAGGGTTTAAAGGTTTTGACCAAAATTTCGTTACAAGCCATATTCTAGCCGCGATACCTTATATGGGCCGGCGGTTCCATATCACTAAGGAACCGCGGGTCCTTAAGGAACCGCGTCCAGAGGACTTTAAACCATGTTTTTCCTGGGTTTTGAGAAAAACTAAGACTTTTTCAAAAAATTGCAAATCTTGGATTTTTACCTCTATTAGAACCAAAATATGCTAGGGTTGCATAAAGCAACACATTCACAAAGAATGTCTTGACAAAGGGTGACAAAATAATTAGATATCATTTTGAACCAATTTTAGTCAAGTTTAGGGGTTGTGATAGATTTAGGTTCAATTTTAATTTCAAATTAAAGTTGATTAGTGTGCACAAGAAGATAGAACCACACAAAGCTAAATCCATAACACAACAACATGAAACATTCATTAATGAGGAAACAAGTACAAAGATAAATAAAACTAACTAATACATAGCTAGCTTATCATAAAATCTAGATAGGTGGTTTTCTTTGGCTTGTTGTTGAAAATCTTTATTAAAAGAACTCCATCATTCATCTCCTAGGAGGAGGCATGGAGAACAAAGTAAGCAAGAAATTTTGCAAACCCCTATGTAGTCCATACATATCCATCCTTAGGTTTTGGATGAGGAAGTGGTTGTAGAGACAACATGGACATCTAGGACCATGAGTTTGTTGAAACCCAAAGTAAGGATCACCCAAGAGGAGGGAAAGTGGGACACCTAAAATTGGGATGTTTGAGTTGGGTGGAGGTGGAGGAGGCATGTTCTCCAAGGGTGATGAGGGTGAAAGTGGAGGCATGTTCCCCAAAAGGGAAATGGGTGAATGTGGAGGTAAATCCTCCAAGGTTGGTGAAATGGGTGAGTTGTGAGGGGTAAATGGTGAAGTCACCAAAGAGTCATCAAAGTCATTCCCAAAAGGAATGCTTTGGATTGGTTGAGGTTGTGTGGTCACTTCCAAGGGTGCACTTGGAGTGAAGGGTGAAGAAAGCTCATTCATTCTAGAATTGAATGAAGAGGAGGTAGAACCAATGGAGTGGTTAGTACCATGGGTGGAGGAGGTCTTGCATGGTGCAAGAGGTGGGGAAGGTGATGAAGAAATGAGGATAGGAGCATTCTTATTCTTAGGTGTGTGGAAAGGTAAAGAGTTAGGCTTAACTACCTTAACCCTTATTTTGAGTGTTTTTCTTGGGGTGGAGGTCTTGGAAGTGTTTGAGGTTTTGGTACACACCATGGTTGATTAGGGTGGTTTAAGATTTGGGGAAGTATGTTTGATGTGTGGAGAACATGGCAAACAAGGTGGGTTTAAATGGTTGAGGGGATGATCCAAACTAGTAATGGGTTAAAATCATTTTAGGTGAATAATGAATTTAGATACCCTAGTTTAGGAAATGTGTAGTTTATTACTGAAAATCATGCAAGGTTTACACAAAATTAAGAAAACAGTGTAAAGCAAAGATGTTGTCGTGCACAGTGGCCGGCGGTTCCTTATCTAGGACCGGCGGTACCTTATCGATAAGGAACCGCGGGTCGATATGGAACCGCGACCAGAAGGTTTTCAAAAATTTCCCATTCCAGTTTTTGATAAACCCATATTTTTCCCAAAGGTTTCACAAGACAAAGTTAATTACAGATCATAATTTAATAAGCTAACTATCATATGGCATGCACAAAGCTATGTAAAACACAAACATGAAGGCAAATTAACATTAGGGATCAAGATAAATGATAATTCTAACATGCAATCACAAGTTAATACATATCCAAGATAAAATAAAATTGTTCAACAATACATGTTTACCAACATGTATTCTTTGAAAAGCTTCAATGCTTTCACCTTCTCTTCTTCCCCAATCCCTTGATCATATTCCCCAAGAACTTGAAACCTTTTCTTGATTCAACCCGGTGTTCGTGCAATTCCCCTCGAGTTCTAAGGTTTTCGTGGTAAAGATGCTCCATATTGAGATCTTCCGGTACTTCACTAGAATGATGAGGAGGATGAGCTAAGTCTTCAAATTCATCCTCGAATGGGTTTGAGGATGGATGGGAATTACTCGAAGAGTGGAAATGAGAACTAGTACCTATGCCATCACCATCACTTGTTGGCATGTCCATGTCCTCATCATCCATCTCTTGATGAACAGATTTTCTCGATCCTCGATCACTTCTTGTCTTTCTAGCATATGCCTCTTGAATGGGCAACATAACCCGATGAACCGGGTAGAAGCGAGAAAGATCAAGGTGGGGAAAATCATGAGCAACCCTTTTGAAAAGGCGAGTTAGAAGCATAGCATAGGGAAGGTTTGTCTTGAGCTTCGAAAGGGCATAATTGATTCATCGAGCGATATAGAATGCCAAGTTGTACTTGGTGGATGTAAAAATGCAACTCAACATATGCACCATACACGCCGGGATATGATCTCGGTTTCCACCAAGACAAAAGACATTCTCCCTAAGGATATTGGCCCATTGAACCATAAAATCCTTAAGGTCGCTAGAGAGCACTTCATATTGATTCACATTTCGTACATTTGAATGAAGGCTTCTCACAACGTTACCATCACGCTCTTTCGAAATGATTTCAAGAATGAACTCTAGATCAATTTCGGTGTGGTCATTTGGAGGTTTATCGAAGGATTCCGAGAGAGCATCAAGTCTCCACTTATCCGTAAAACGACAAGTGCCTTCATAAGGCACACCGAGAATTTTGCCAAAGTCTTCAAGAGAGTAATTGAATTAATTGATCATTCAATACGAAAGGAATGAAAATTTCTCCATTGTATTCAATCATGGAGTAGGTGCTAAAGAATTCAAGAAGGAATAAGGGGTAAATATCTTCTTCTATGTTGAGCAAGCAATCAAACCCCGAAAGCTCAAACATAGAAAGGATATAGACATAACCCGTTATTTCCTTGTCAACGACTCTACCCTCATGGAAACAACGAGTGGAAAGGGATGGAAACGCGTTTTGAAGTTGGGGGGAAGCATAGGTTTGAGAGATGTCAGGCATATAATCTCTAGTGAATTGATGATCTTTTTGATATTGAGAAGGCATGATTAAGTACCTAAATACAAACATAAGACAATATTTCTCCAATCACTCATATGAAAATCAAAAAGGAAAACGAAAAATGAAAATGTGTTATATCAATTTCTTGACAAACATAGGATTGAATCCATATCATTTTCATGTTCACAATGTGTCTATTCCATCATTGACCAAGAACACATGATCTATGTTAGATCGACAATGGATTAGAACATTGGTTTTTCAAAACAAGATTTTTAGGTAAGCATTAACAATGTCATTACCTACTTGTTCATGGGTTCATCTCAAATCCATCCTTTAACCAAAATCATTTAGCTTAATTTCGGATTTGTTCTACAAGTGGGTTTTAGTGAAATCTTAATGAATATGAACCTAAGGAATCATAGTAAAATAACTATGTCAACCCACATTCCTATTAAGGTTTTAATTCAATTTCAATTTTAAAAATCCCCAATTATGAAAGGATGAACCCTAGAACAAAATAGATGAAATTGAAAGAAAATACTTACAATTAATTGATGTTAGATGAAGGATGAGTGAAACCCACAACTTGGAATCAATTAATTTGAGTGATTGAAGGTTTTGGAAGCTTCAACAATGGTGGAAAAGGTAAAACCCGTCGGCTGTGTGTTTTTGGGAGAGAGAGAGTTTGGTTTGAAAAAGAATAAAAAACACAAACTAGCGCTCTGACAAAAGTTACTGCCCGCGGTACCTTATCGATAAGGAGCCGCGGGTTTGAGCCGCGGAGATAAGGAACCGCCTTCAGAGGCAGGTTTCTATCTCTGAAAAACGCCAAATTTTGAAAATCCAGTTTTTCTAAAATACTTAAAATTAAACCATGAGCCTTTTAGAATATCATTGGATCATCATAACACTAAGCAATATGCCTTAACGAAGGATTACGAGTTAAATCAAGATCGAAAAGAACCGAAACGGACAAACGACTACTCGTAGCAAAACGACTAAGTGGAGAGAAATCAAGGGAAGTGAATCAAGACTAGGATCAATGCTCAAGGGATTAATGACAATCTTCAAGTAGTTGAAACGAAGAGCTCGTGTCATATATAGTGGTTTAAGACGTGCCTTTCCGGCGAAACGATAAACGGCTTTGGTAATGAATGAGCACAAAGCAATTATTCAAGTCTAAACTAAGATCGCTTTCAATAATAGTCTTAGTATAAACTAAAATATGAGCAAAGTATTAATTCACTTTCTCTCCCACAAAAGGGCCTACTAACCGTATGGGTGCAAACCATGGAAATCATACTTGATACTTTAAGCTTCTACTAACTCACTCTACATCACCATAGTGAGTCAAGTATCCAAGCAATGAAGGTTTGAGAGGATAAAGAAAAGAAGCACAAACCACAAATAAATGTCAAGGCAAGGATGCCTAGAACAAGCACATAGTCAAGCAATGATCAAAAGAATGATCAAAGGGCGTGTGGAGGAACGAAAGCGTACCTTGGCCACAAAGAGCAATCCATGAAGGAATAAGTGCTATGCCCAATCAATGACTATGATGAGTACTAAGTCTTCAAGGACTAGTGTCATTCCCAATCATCTTGGTATCATCATTCAAAGATGTTAAAGATCAATGAAAATGATTCTTCTACAAGTGCAAGTAACTCAATCCACAACCAATTAAGTGATTGATCTTCATGAGTACCTACACAAAGCAAGATGCAAACTAGTAGATACATTTCAAGAGTATATCTAAAATGCATAAAGGCTACTAATCTTAAGTGGGATGCAATGTTATCAATTACAAGACCTATTTTTCAAAGAAAACATAGTTTTGACTAAAGAGAAACTTTAGTACAACTAGACCTTCTAATTTGAGGAGACAATGGAGCGATCCAAGTTTTAAAGTACAATATACTTCAAAGATCTTGAGTAACTATCGCTCTGATACCAATTGTAGAAACTAGAAGGGGGGGGGGGGGGGGGGTTGAATAGTTTCTCTTCGATTGGTGACCAAATTAAAATTTCTTTCAATTTGGTTTGTATCAAAACTATCTTTTACTTAAAGCTAAGTTGCATAATGATTAGGTTCAATTGAAATGCACTAGCAAGAATAATAAGCAAGTATAATGATAATGAAATAAGTAAAGATCAAGGAAGGAGACAACCTAGTGGGAAGACACCAAGATTTATAGTGGTTTGACAACGAGGCTCTATCCTCGTTTCTACTCCACTCGAGTACACCTACTCGAGATTTCCACTATATCCACAAGCTCCCTTCTCGGCGGAGAAAACCTTACATCGTTGCTTACATTATTTTCCGACACTAAGCTAAATGTCGAGACCTAATCTTTAGCTAGGACCAATCTACACGACATTGCCTACTTCACAATTTAACGACACAAGGCTAGATGTCGAGTTCTAATCTTAAGGTAGAACCAATCTTCACGACGTTGCCTACTTCACCATTTTACGACACAAGGCTAGATGTCGAGTTCTAATCGAAAGCTAGAACCAATCTTCACGACTCTTCACTTTGAAGCTAAGTGAGAACTTCACACAACACAACTACTAATCACTTTAAAGTTTAGTGAGAACTCACAAGACACAACCACATCACTTTATAGTTTAGTGAGAACTCCTAATCAAATCTATTACAACTTAACTAGACTTATCCAAGTACACACATGTAGCTTGGATTTACACAACACAAATCCAAGCAAACACATATGCAATGGATGTACACAACAAATCCAAGTATTCACAAATAACTTGGATGAACACAACTAGTCTAAGTATTCATAAATACATTGGATTGACCTAAAACACAAAGGTATCATGATGAATATGACTAGCTCATAAATTCATCTTTATCACTACACTAGTGAGTGAGTGATCTTCTCATTGGACATGGTAAAGGAGGGGATCAAGAGGATAATCATATGTAAACATCCTTAACAAATTAAGTGATCATTTACTAATGATTATGCTATAGAAAATAGAAAAAAAGGGCTGAGAAAAACGTCCAAGAGGCTTGCTGGAAAATGAGATTTGACCCACTATTTAAAGGAGACAAAGTTACAACGGATCTATAACGGCTACTGTGCGCGGTACCTTATCTCACCCCGCGGTACCATATCGCTAAGGTACCGCGTAGGTACTTAAGGTACCGCCACTAGACTCCGCTCCATTTTTTGTCTTTTAGTGGGGTGGGAATATCTGAGGTATTTGAACCCTTCAAAGGATATTCTAACAGCATTTGGAATATGCCATTTTCAAATTTTCATTTTCCATTTTAATAAAACATTTTCTAAAAAAGAAAGTTTATTAAAAAGTCTTTTGTCTTATTAGCAAAAGTGAGTTTTAAGGATAATCATTTTAATGATCACTAAGTATGATTAAGAAAGGTTAGTGATATGATTATTACCTTGATGATAGTGTTAGTTAAATAATTCATTTTGTGTTTCTACACTAAATGTGTTGTATGGTTTGTTGTGATCAAAACTAAGAAAGATTAGTTAACACTAATAATGTTTTTAGGCATTACTTGCATTAACATGTTCCATGGACATGCTTAGGTGGCACACGCTGTGGGATGATGTGGCACATAAATTGTGTTGATGTGGCACAAAAAAGTGTGTTTGAAGTGCCATGTCATATTAATTCTTGCCACCTCATATTAATTGTGCTTAGGTGGATTAATGAGGTAGATTTCTAAGCATGATGTGGCTTTAAATTATCCACTTATATATAGAGTAAGATATATTTCTTGAATAAATTGTGTAATTTGGATATATTTGAAAACTGAATCGAACTGAACTAGACTTCAGTCGAATTGAACCGAAAATCGAATTTTAGTTGGGTTTGAGTCAGTATATGGGTTAACTCTAACAAAATTTTTAAACGAACTAACCGAACCCAATAACCCGATAACCGAACCGATGAACACCCCTAGATGTTCACGTATTAAAAAAAGTTGTAAATCTTAAGAAAAAGAAGGTAAACTGTAAAAAAAAAAGGTAAACTCCCCGCTTCGTCACTAGACTTGTTCATTTTGGTAAAAAAAACCCTGAGAACAAAAGTTGTGAATATTTGTCATCAAACTTTAAAATTTCTTGCGAAAAAACCTTTGAGTCGTTAAAACTTAAATTTTTAATAGTTACTTCTCTTCATGTGCCATGTACATAATGGCATTTTCGTCATTTCAAGTCATCTTCACTTCTTCTTTCCCGCTTTGATTTCCAATAAAACCACCACCATCGTCGTCGCCGTCACCACGACCCTCTAGTTGAGTTGTAATAGATTGTGTAGTAGTTCTCACTAAACTATAAAGTGATGTGGTTGTGTCTTGTGAGTTCTCACTAAACTTGAAAGTGATTAGTAGTTGTGTTGTGTGAAGTTCTCACTTAGTTTCAAAGTAAATAGTCGGAAAGATTGGTTCTAGCTTTGGATCAGAACTCGACATCTAGCCTTGTGTCGTAAAATGCTGAAGTAGGCAACGTCGTGAAGATTGGTTCTACCTTGAGATTAGAACTCGACATCTATCCTTGTGTCGTTAAATTGTGAAGTAGGCAACGTTGTGTAGATTGGTCCTAGCTAAAGATTAGGTCTCGACATTTAGCTTAGTGTCAGAAAATAATGTAAGCGACGATGTAAGGTTTTCTCCGCCAAGAAGGGAGCTTGTGGATATAGTGGAAATCTCGAGTAGGTGTACTCGAGGAGTGAAGTAGAAACGAGGATAGAGCCTCGTTGTCGAACCACTATAAATCTTGGTGTCTTCTCATTAGGTTGTCTCTTTCCTTACTTTTTACTTATTTCATTATCATTACACTTACCTATTACCATTGCTAATGCATTTGAATTGAACCTAATCATTATTCAACTTAGCTTCAAGTAAAAGATAGTTTTGATACAAACCTAATTAGAAGTAATTTTAATTAGGTGACTAATCGAAGAGAAACTATTCAAACCCCCCCCCCCCCCCCCTTCTAGTTTCTACAATTGGTATCAGAGCGATGGTCACTCAAGATCTTTGAAGTATATTGTACTTTAAAACTTGGATCGGTCCATTGTCTCCTCAAATTAGAAGGTCAAGTTGTACTAAAGTTTCTCTTTGGTCAAAACTATTTTTTTTGGGAAAATAGGTCTTTTAATTGGTAATATTGCATCCCTCTTAGATTAGTAGCTTTTATGCATTTTAGATCTATTTTTGAAATGTATCTACTAGTTTGCATCTTGCTTTGTGTAGATACTCATGAAGATCAATCATTTAATTGGTTGTGGATTGAGTTACTTGCACTTGTAGAAGACTCATCTTCATTGATCTTCAACATCTTTGAATGATGATATCAAGATGATTGGGAATGATACTAGTCCTTGAAGACTTAGTACTCATCATAGTCATTGTTGGGCTTTGCATTGATTCCTTAATGGATTGGAATGCTCTTTGTGGCCAAGGTACGCTTTCGTTCTTCCACACACCCTTTGATCATTCTTTTGATCATTACTTGACTATGTGCTTGTTCTTGGCATCCTTGCCTTGACATTTGTTTGTGGTTTGTGATTATTTTCTTTTATCCTCTGAAACCTTCATTGCTTGGATACTTGACTCACTATGGTGATGTAGAGTGAGTTAGTAGTAGCTTAAAGTATCAAGCATGATATCCATAGTTTGCACCCATACGGTTAGTAGGCCCTCTGTGGGAGAGAAAGTGAATTAATACCTTGCTATTTTGGTTTAGACTAAGACTATTATTGAAAGTGATTTTAGTCTATGCATCAATATTTGCTTTATGTTTATTCATTACCGAAGTCGTTTAACACTTCGCCGGAAAGGCATGTCTTAAACCACTATATATGACACAAGCTCTTCGTCTCCACGATTTTAAGATTGTCATTAATCCCTTGAGCATTGGTCTTAGTCTTGATTCACTTCCCTTGACTTCTCTCCACTCTGCTTTTTTGCTACGAGTAGTCGTTTGTCCGTTTTGGTTCTTTTCGATCTCGATTCAACTCGTAATCCTTCATTAAGGCTTATTGCTTAGTGTTATGATGATCCAATGATATTCTAAAAGGTTTAAGATATATTTTTAAGCATTTTACAAAACTTGGTTTTCAAAAATTTGGCGTATTTAATTGATAAAAACCTGCCTTTGTAGGCGGTTCTTTATCTCTGGCGGTTCAAACCCACGGTTCTCTATCGATAAGGAACCGCGGGCAGTAAAACTTATCAGAGCGCCAGTTTTATTAATTTAATCTTTTTCAAACAAAACCCTCTCTCTCACAAAAACACACAGCCGTCGGGTTCCCCTTTTTCCACCATTGTTGAAGCTTCAAAAACCTTCAATCACTCAAATTAATTGGTTCCAAGTTGTGGGTTTCACTCATCCTTTATCAAACATCAATTAATTGTAAGTATTTTCTTTCAATTTCATCTATTTTGTTCTAGGGTTCATCCTTTCATAATTGAGGATTTTTAAAATTGAAATTGAATTAGAACCTTAATAGGAATATGGGTTGACATGGTTATTTTACTATGATTCCTTAGGTTCATATTCATTGAGATTTCACTAAAACCCACTTGTAGAACAAATCCAAATTTTGGCTAAATGATTTTGGTTAAAAGATGGAATTGAGATGAACCCATGAACAAATAGGTAATTGCATTGTTAATGCTTACCTAAAAACCTTGTTTTAAAAAACCAATGTTCTAGTCCATTGGTGATCCAACGTAATTCATATGTTCTTGGTTAATAATGGAAAAGATACATTGTGAACATGAGAATGATATGGATTCAATCCTTTGTTTGTCAAGAAATTGATATAACACATTCTCATATTTTGATTTTTGATTTTATTTTTCATATGAGTGATTGGAAATATATTTTCTTGTGTTTATTTAGGTACTAATCATGCCTTCACAATACCAAAAGGATCATCAACTCACTAAACAATATATGCCAAACATTTTGCATCCACTCAATTTCGAAACTCCTTTTCATCACTTTCAACACGAAATTTCCATGAGGGTAGAGTTATTGATGAGGGAATAACGGGTTATATCTATATCAAATCTATGTTTGAGCATACGGGGTTTGATTTCTTGCTCTACATAGAAGAAGATATATACCCCTTGTTTCTTCTAGAATTCTTTAGCACTTACTCTATGTTTGAATACAATGGCTAAATCTTCATTCGATTCTTGTTGAACGAACAAATCATTCAATATTCTCTCGAAGATTTTGGTGAAATTCTTGGTGTGCCATATGAAGGCACTTGTCGTTTCATGGACAAATGGAGACTTGATGCTCTCTTGGAATCCAACGACAAACCTCTAAATGACCACGCCGAAATTGATCCGGAATTTATCCTTGATATCATTTCGAAAGAGCGTGATGGAAACGTTGTGAGAAGCCTTCATTCTAATGTGCGGTATGTGAATCGCTATGAAGTGCTCTCAAGCGATCTTAAGGATTTTATGGTCCAATGGGCATATATCCTTAGGGAGAATGTATTTTGTCTTGGTGGAAACCGAGATCATATCTCGGCTTGTATGGTGCATATGTTATGTTGCATCTTTATATCAACCAAGTACAATTTGGCATACTATATCGCTCGACGAATAAATTATGCTATTTCAAAGCCCAAAACAAACCTTCCCTACGCTATGCTTCTTACTCGCCTTTTCAAAAGGGTTGTTCGTGACTTTCCCCACCTCGACCTTTCTCACTTTCACCCGGTTCATCGGGTTATGTTGCCTATTCAAGAGGTATATGAAAGAAAGCCTAGAAGTGATCGAGGTTCGCGAAAATCTGATCATCAAGAGCCGGATGATGAGGACACCTATATGCCAACAAGTGATGGTGATGGCATAGGTTCTAGTTCTCATTTCAACTCTTCGAGTAATTCCCACCCATCCTCAAACTCATTCGTGGATGGACTTGAAGACTTAGCTCCTCCACTTCATTATTCCTCTAGTGAAGTACCGGAAGATCTCAATATGGAGCATCTCTACCGTGAAAATCTTAGGACTCGAGGTGAATTACAAGAACATCGGGTTGAGTCAAGGAAGGTATTCAAGTACTTGGGAAACATGATCAAGGGATTGGGCAAGAAAAGAAGATGAAGACTTTAAATTGTTTCAAAGTATACATGTTGCTAAACATGCAATGTCATGTTGAACATTTGCTTCTTTTTACTTTATTTTGGTTGTGTATTAACTAATACTACTTGTTTGGATTACTTATTATTTTAATCCTTATGTTGTCTACGCCATCGTGTTTACGATTTGCAAAGCTTTGTGCATCCTATGTGTTAGTTAGCTTCCTAGATTTTGGTCAGTAGTTAACTTTGGCTTGTTAATCCTTTGGTAAAAATCTGGGCTAACCAAAGTTTGAGGAAGTGCGATTTTTGAACACCTCTGGTCGCGGTTCCTTATTGATAAGGAACCGTCCATCCTATATAGGGAACCGCCGGCTACTGTGTCCGATAGAATCTTTGCTTTACACTATTTTCCTTAATATGTGAAAACCTTGCTTGATTCTTTGCAAAAAACCTGCACATTTCTTAAACTAGGTTACCTAAATTCATTATTCACATAAAATGTTTTTAACCCATTACTAGTTTGGATCATCCCCTCACCCTTTTAAACCCACCTTGTTAGCCATGTTCTTTACACATCAAACCATTCATCCTTAACCCTTAAACCACTCATTACGATCATGATTTCTACAAGAACCTCAAACTCATCCAAAACCTCCACTTCAAAGAAAAACCTTAAGATTAATATTAAGTTGCCCAAACTTAACTTTCACCCTTTCACACACCCAAGAATGAGATTGTTCCAATTCTCATCTCTTCATCACCCTCACCACGTCTTGCTCCATGCAAGACTACCTCAACCCATGGTACCAACCATTATCATGGTTCTAACTCCTCTTCATTCTAATCTAGAATGAATGAGCTAACCTCACCCTTCACTCCAAGTACTCTCTTGGATGTGACTACCCAACCTCAACCCATTCAAAGCATTCCCATTGTGAATGACTTTATTGATACCTTGGTGACTTCACCTTTTACCCCTCCAAACTCACCCACATCACCCATTTCACCCTTGGAGAACATACCTCCACACTCACCCACATCACCCTTAGAGAACATACCTCCTCCACCTCCACCTCCCTCAAACACTCCAAACTTGGGTGATCCTCGCTTTTATGAGTATTTCATGCACAATGGTACTAATTGTAACACCCCATATTGGAAATGGAAATATCACAGTAATTATGGCGTGTCATCAAAGCATACAAGGTAAAATGTCTAAACATTACTTGACCACATAAAGGAAAATACCGGAATCAAACATCGGTAGTCCAAAAGTAAAGCTCATCACACACAAACATAGTATAGTAAAGGAAAAGGACGAAACAATGTCCAAAGCATAAGTATCATAAAGAAAGGAAATGCATAAGGTAAAGAAGGCTAGACAGCTTCCAGTCCATATGCACGTACTCTTATTGTCTATGAGCGTCCCTGAGTACCTGCCGTTTTGGGAATATAGAAAAGGAAAACGGCTGAGCAATACGCTCAGTGCACGGATGTACAATAAAGCATGAATAGGATAAGCATATAACATAATAACAACGGAAGAAACTAAGTCCCGAGTAACCTAGTTAAGTCTTAATAAAACTGGTTTTATAGTTTGAAAGTCTTATGTTTATCTTATAAAAACTGTTTTTCATATTTTACCATTTAGCCAATATAGGTCATGAATATCCACCGTGCATGAATAATTGGAGGGGTGACCTCATCATGCAAATTAGAGGGGCTGCCTCTAATTTAATATACTGGTTTTATGGGTAGGAGGGATCAGCTCCTTGTGAAGGATGCAAGGCACACACCACATTCACCATGTAATCCTGAATAAAACGTGTAACTAGGATGCACCCATACGCCCCACATGATAAATATAAATAAATGGCCAAAAGCTGAAGGGACGCCACGAGCAATCACTCCGCCGTGGTGAAGTCATAACATCAGTGCCTCTAATGTTATGGTTATGGTACCTCCATAACTAGGTGAAACTGGTCATGCATGTATATGGCTATAGGTAATCATATTTAAAACATAAGCAATCAAACTCATACTTATACTACGGGAAAACAGTTGGCTGCATACGGGGAAATCCTAATAAGGAAAGAATGTCCATACTGAAAGGACGGGAATCCGTACCTTATGTCCAGTGAACGAGAACGAAGAACTGCGAGAATCCTACTTCTGAATCACTAACGCTACATAAATACGTACATGAAATAAGTATCTGCTTACTACATACATAGCTGGTTTTATATCATGTCTTAGCTTATTTATGTGTTCTTACCATTTACACTGTTTAAAGCCTTAAACTGTGTTAAATCCTATATTCTGTTCATTCTGATTAAGTATTTCTGATATTTCATGTGTTATTATACTTACTGTGTAATATTAAGTAACTTTCCAAAAATAGCAGGATTCCTTAAATAGAAAGTTTCCAAAAATAGAAAGTTTCCAAAAATAGAAAGTTACCAAAAGTAGAAAGTTTCCAAAAATAGAAAGTTTCCAAAAATAGAAAGTTTCCAAAAATAGAAAGTTTCCAAAAATAGAAAGTTTCCAAAAATGGAAAGTTTCCAAAAATAGAAAGTTTCCAAAAATAGATTTACTGCTTAAAATAGATAAGTGTCTAAAAATAGAAAGTTTCCATAAATAGATTAGCTGCCTTAATTAAATAAGTTTCCATAAAGAGATTAGCTGCCTTAAATAAATAAGTTTCTAAAAATAGCTGGTTTCCATAAATAAAACAGCTGCCTTATTTAATTAAGTTTCTAAAAATAGAAAGTTTCCATAATTAGAAATAAGCTGGTTAAATAAGCTAAGTAAATAAGCCTACGTATTTTCATGATTATTTTCTAAGTCATATGATATATTATATAGTTTAATAATTATTTCATGTAATTTAATTAAACTATAGGTTATAATATTTAATTAAAGTATGACATGTTTTTAATTAAATATATTAAATACTTAGGTTAAAATATATATTATTAAATACTAATAATATAACCTAAGTCATGTTTAATTAATTAATTATATCCATGGTTTTAAAATAATTAATTAATTATAAGTCTTAATAATAAAAAAATACTTAGGTTAAAATAATTCATGTTTATAATAATTAGTTAACCTAAGTTCATGTTATTAAATTAATTACATCTTATTAATTTAATTCTTAACCTAAGTTTATAACATAAACATTTAACATAATCATGATCCGGATCTAGGCTTAAAAACATGCACCGGATCTTAACAAACACCGTACCCCGAACCAAATCGGGGTACCCCCTTGCTGCCGTGGAACCCACACGCACCAACCAAGACCAAAAAGGGTCTTGGTGGTGGTCGGTTAGAACAAACCGAACCCCCCTTGGGGTCCGTTGTTCCTGCGGCCCAAAACAAACACCCCTTAAATCGATCCCATTGATTAATTAATGACCATAACATGTTAGATCTAGGTTTAATTAATATGTTTTTTATGAAAAACATCATGTGTTCTTAATTAATACAAGATTAACTAAAAAGAAAACAAGTAAAAAGGTTTTACCGTATTCGTGGATCAAAAGGGTGAAGAACAAACACGAACAATTACTAGATCCACAAGATTCAAGATCAAAATCACCCCCTTATGGTGGGTTGTAGGTGGCGACACACAAGGAAGAAGGAGGAAGGGGTTTTAGGTTTTCTTGAAAATCTTCTGTAAAGTAAATCTAAGTAGTGAAAATTAATTAACCCCCCTTAAGTAAAATTAACAATGGGCTTGGCCCATTGTTTCTTGTTTGGCCGCGGGTAGGGACTCCCTTGTGGGGGTCCCGTACCTCGTTTCGTGTCTTGTAATTTCGTACACGTTTACGTTTAATTTAGTTCGTGTTTTAAAAGTTCTCGTTACGTAAATATCCTACACTTATATATTTAATTACGCTCGTATTAAATATATATACGTAATAATACTAACTCGTGTTTAAATTACGCTCGTGATCTCGTGATCGTATGTTCGTGATTAATTATTACTAAATAATTATTACGTGATCGTGCAAATAAAATACTTATCGTGTTCTAACACGTACGTAATACATAAACTCCTAATACGTAATCGTAATCATGCTATATTAGGAAAGTTTTTAACTAGTACGTACGAACTTAAGGTAATATGCATGGTAAAAGCATGCGGGTTTTACAACTCTTCCCCCCTAAAAAGAATAATTCGTCCACGAATTATAGATAAAGTAACTGGAGAACATACCCGAATTCAAAATATGAAATGAGGGTAAGAAGTCCGGATAGACTCCTCTGTTTCCCAAGTGGCTTCCCGCTCGGTATGATCCCTCCATATAATTTTGACGAATGGAATCGTCTTCTTTCTCATGACTCGTTCTTGCCTGTCAAGAACTCGTTCGGGTTCTTCTATAAAAGTGAGATCTTCACGAATCTGTTCCAGTGGATACTGAACCATGTGAAGGGGATGATATTGGTACCCTCTGAGTAAGGACACATGAAACACATTGTGCACATGCGAAATCTGCGGAGGTAACGCCAATCGGTAAGATACTTCACCGACTCGTTCAATGATATCAAACGGTCCGATGAAACGAGGACTGAGCTTCCCTTTAATCCCGAAGCGTCTAACACCACGTGCCGGCGAAACCTTAATGAAGACGTGATCTCCTACGTTAAAGTGTAAATCCCTACGATGCTTGTCGGCGTAACTCTTTTGACGTGACCGTGCCTCCTGAATCTTCTGTCTAGCTACTGCGATCTTCTCGTTTGTCATCTCTATGATTTCTGGTCCTTCGAGTGTTCGCTCGCCAACCTGATCCCAGCAGATTGGGGCGCGACACTTTCTGCCATACAACATCTCAAATGGAGCACACTTGATGCTCGCGTGCCAGCTGTTGTTGTATGCAAACTCCACCAAACAGATGTATTCGTCCCAATCACCCGTCCATTCCAACACACATGACCTCAACATATCTTCCAATGTCTGAATGGTTCGCTCCGACTGTCCGTCCGTTTGAGGATGAAAGGCCGTGCTAAGCTTAAGTTGTGTACCCCAAGCTTTCTGCAGACTTTTCCAAAAGCGCGAAGTGAATCGAGGATCTCTGTCTGAGACGATGCTGGATGGTGCACCGTGTAGTCTCATGATCTCTCGTCTGTACGTATCTGCGAGTTTACTTACAGGATCTTCCTTGCGGATCGGTAAGAAATGAGCTGATTTGGTAAGTCGATCAACGATAACCCAAATTGCATCGTGCTTCCTTTTGGTAGGCGGAAGACCGGTAACAAAATCTATGGTGATTTTATCCCACTTCCACTCTGGAATATCTAACGGTTGAAGGAGACCGCCAGATCGCTGATGCTCGATCTTAACCTGCTGGCAGGTAAGACATTTGGAGACGTAAGTTGCTACATCCTGTTTCATACCACTCCACCAAAAGTACTGTTTGATGTCATGGTACATTTTGGTTGAACCAGGATGTATCGAGAATGGGGAGCTATGAGCTTCTGCTAGCAAAGCTTCCCGGAGTTCTTGGTCGTCAAGAACACAAAGTCTAGTGCCCTGCCATACGATACCGTCTGCATCTATTCTGAATTCTGTCTGCTTCTCCAAATTCTGTATTATCGCCCATATTTCTCCGTCATCCTTCTGAGCTTCCTTGATCTTAGATAGTAACTCGGGTTCTACTCTAAAATTAGCCCAGTAACCGTGCTGTCCACGTACCATGATCTCGATTTCTAGTCGCTCCAAGTCTCTTATGATTTCCTCTTCGATTCTAATGTTGTTGATCATTCCGGACTTCCTGCTAAGGGCATCTGCTACTACATTTGCCTTTCCGGGATGATACTGAAGATTAATGTCATAATCCTTCAACAGCTCTAACCATCTCCTCTGCCTCATGTTCAATTCACGTTGAGTGAAGATATACTTCAAGCTCTTGTGGTCCGTGAAAATGTCACATGGTTCTCCATATAAGTAGTGTCTCCATATCTTCAATGCAAACACGACTGCAACAAGTTCCAGATCGTGCATGGGGTAATTCTCTTCATAAGGCTTAAGCTGCCGTGAAGCGTACGTGATCACTTTCCCATGTTGCATGAGAACACAGCCAAGTCCCTTCCCCGATGCATCGCTGTAGATTTGAAATCCACCCGTACCAGATGTTAGAGTAAGAATAGGTGCAGATACTAGCTTCTGCTTTAGGTCTTCAAAGCTCTTCTCTCGATCTTCAGTCCAGACGAATTTCTCCCCTTTCCGCATCAGTTTGGTCAATGGTAGTGCTAAACGGGAAAAGTTCTTCACGAACCTACGGTAATAGCCAGCTAAGCCTAAGAAACTGCGGACTTCCGTCGTTGATTTCGGCCTCGACCACTTAGTGATGGCCTCAACCTTCGCTGGATCCATAGTGATTCCTTCTGCTGATACAATGTGACCTAGGAATGCCACCTTTTCTAACCAGAACTCACACTTGGAGAATTTAGCATACAGCTGCTTCTGGCGAAGAATCTATAGTATTGTACGAAGATGGTCTTCGTGTTCCTCCTTGGACTTAGAGAGAATCAGGATGTCATCGATGAAAACAATGACGAATTTGTCCAGAAATTAATGGAAGATTCTGTTCATCAGATCCATGAACACTGTTGGAGCATTTGTCAGGCCAAATGGCATAACTACAAACTCGTAGTGGCCATAATGAGTACGAAAGGCAGTCTTAGCAATATCCTGCTCCTTGACTCGTAACTGGTGATAGCCTGACCTAAGATCGATCTTGGAGAAGTGTTTGGCCCCTTGGAGTTGGTCAAACAGATCGTCAATGCGTGGCAGTGGATATCTATTCCGAATAGTAATCTTGTTGAGCTCGCGATAGTCTATGCAAAGACGCATACTGCCGTCCTTCTTCTTAACAAACAAAATCGGTGCGCCCCATGGAGATGCGCTCGGTCGAATGAAACCTCGTTCGAGAAGTTCTTTTAGTTGATCCTTCAGCTCCTTCAGCTCTATGGGAGCCATGCGATAAGGAGCCTTGGAGATTGGTTCAGCTCGATACTGAATTCCACTTCTCGTGCAGGTGGTATGCCCGGAAGTTCTGCTGGAAACACGTCTTGGAATTCCGACACTATAGGTTGATCCTGAATCAATGGAGATTCAGCATCCATGTCGTGAACCGTAGCTAGATAACCCTCGCAGCCGTGTGACAGTAGTGCACGCGCTTGCAGGGTAGATATGATTTGTACAGACCGTCCGGGTATGAACCCATTATGAATGTACTCTGGTGCATTGACATCACCGAAGATAACCCGATATGAATGGCAGTCTATGGTAGCATGATACTTGGATAGCCAATCCATGCCCAAAATCATGTCGAAGTCATTCATGTCCAGCGGAAGTGCGTCGACAGGTCTAACCTTATCATCAAATTCTAGGGGAAGACTCTTGTATACATGGGTGATTAATACAGAGTCCCTCAAAGGCGTGGAAATAGTAAGCCTATTTTCTAGTGGCAAGGGAGGCATCCTAATGTTCTTAGCATAAGCAGTAGAAATAACCGAGTGAGTAGCACCCGTATCAAAAAGAACACATGCAGCGCGACCATACATATACATATTCCAGTGATGGTATCTGTAGACTTGTTGGCCTGGTCTCGAGATGTCGTGTAGACACGCCCGACAGTAGGAGGCGGCTTGGTATCAACATGTCCCGATGTACCCTCCATCTCGCCCTTACGGCAATCCTTCATAATATGGACAGGAAGACCACACTTGAAGCACGCATCAGTATTTCGGCGACATGGTCCTGGGTGCCTACGGTGGCAAGTAGAGCAAAGAGGATGAGTGTATCCTCCAGCAGGTGCTCTGGCTGGCTGAGGACCTGATAAAACATTTTACATGAGACATAATAGTTGGGTACAAAGGACATAGCGTATAATCGTAAGATTGAATACCAGTGATAGCTGGACGGCTAGGCTGCGAACCTCTCTGGTTCTGGTCCCTACCGTTTCCATGGTTCGTGGTAGAAGTTTGCTAGAGTGTCATAATATGAGTTGTAACATAAAACATAAGAAATTTCGTAAGTATTGAGACCTGCTGTTGCTGGATTGCCCGACGTTGTTACGGTAATTGTCATTACCGCCACGCCTATCCATAGCAGATCGGTCATTAGTCTGACCATTTCCCTTGGGCTGATGAGGCTGCTGCTGAGTAGCCGGCTGAGACCGGTCCCCAGTTTTCTGCCTGGAAGATACATTTTAAGAGATGAATAATTGACATATGGAAAGATATACGGATTGAGCACCGCTTGAATATGAAGGTTTTACCTCTTGTCGGGTCTTTCAGCTTCCCCGAACTCATCCCTCTCCTGCAGCATCTCCAGTCTACGTGTTGCATCTGCTACTTGTGCTACCGTATCCAACGGAGCACCTGACAAGTTATTTGCAATCCTTTGATTTAGAGCCCAACGAAAATGTGTTGCTTGTTCTTTAGTGGTGCCCGCAGCTGCTCTCAGGACACCAGTATAGCGAAGGAAACGCTGCATGAAGTCATTGCTGTCTTCGTCAGGTCGCTGTCTGATGCTATAGTATTCCCTCTTGAGTCGATTCCTTCCTTCCATGGGGAAGATGTTGGGCGGAGGAGGATAACCGTCGTTATGAAGAAGAGCATCTTGCATCTCTGCATCAGCAGCTGCAAATATTGCCCAGATATCGTTTGCGTTTGCCATCTGACAGTATGACATAAAACATATGATTAACAGTTCAAAACGTAAAATATAACATATATACATGAAAAAAATTTATACTAAAATTTTCACGAGAAAAATTTTATGCAAGAAATTTTTTATATGAATGCATGATGCAGTTTTATGAAAACTTTTGATGCTCGAGAGTGAACGCCTCTGGTCAGTTCACCCAAAACAAAAGACATATCGAGGGGACGCCTATGGGTCGGTCCCAAATCTAAAAGTTTCGATAAAACACATGCGACTAAATAGGGCCAGTCCTGTACCAACCATTACTTAGTCAAAAACCCTGTGACAATGACATATATATGTATGCTTAAAAATGATGAATGCATGAAAACAACTGTCAGTTCTAGGAAGACCGTAGTGACTACCCGCTAATCACAGGTCATATTTGAGAGCCTACAGGTCGAAGCCTTGGCTCTGATACCATAATTGTAACACCCCATTTTGGAAATGGAAATATCACAGTAATTATGGCGTGTCATCAAAGCATACAAGGTAAAATGTCTAAACATTACTTGACCATATAAAGGAAAATACCGGAATCAAACATCGGTAGTCCAAAAGTAAAGCTCATCACACACAAACATAGTATAGTAAAGGAAAAGGACGAAAAAATGTCCAAAGCATAAGTATCATAAAGAAAAGAAATGCATAAGGTAAAGAAGGCTAGACAGCTTCCAGTCCAGCACGTACTCTTATTGTCTACGAGCGTCCCTGAGTACCTGCCGTTTTGGGAACATAGAAAAGGAAAACGGCTGAGCAATACGCTCAGTGCACGAATGTACAATAAAGCATGAATAGGATAAGCATATAACATAATAACAGCGGAAGAAACTAAGTCCCGAGTAACCTGGTTAAGTCTTAATAAAACTGGTTTTATAGTTTGAAAGTCTTATGTTTATCTTATAAAAACTGTTTGTCATATTTTACCATTTAGCCAATATAGGTCATGAATATCCACCGTGTATGAATAATTGGAGGGGTGACCTCATCATGCAAATTAGAGGGGCTGCCTCTAATTTAATATACTGGTTTTATGGGTAGGAGGGATCAGCTCCTTGTGAAGGATGCAAGGCACACACCACATTCACCATGTAATCCTGAATAAAACGTGTAACTAGGATGCACCCATACGCCCCACATGATAAATATAAATAAATGGCCAAAAGCTGAAGGGACGCCACGAGCAATCACTCCGCCGTGGTGAAGTCATAACATCAGTGCCTCTAATGTTATGGTTATGGTACCTCCATAACTAGGTGAAACTGGTCATGCATGTATATGGGTATAGGTAATCATATTTAAAACATAAGCAATCAAACTCATACTTATACTACGGGAAAACAGTTGGCTGCATACGGGGAAATCCTAATAAGGAAAGAATGTCCATACTGAAAGGACGGGAATCCGTACCTTATGTCCAGTGAACGAGAACGAAGAACTGCGAGAATCCTACTTCTGAATCACTAACGCTACATAAATACGTACATGAAATAAGTATCTGCTTACTACATACATAGCTGGTTTTATATCATGTCTTAGCTTATTTATGTGTTCTTACCATTTACACTGTTTAAAGCCTTAAACTGTGTTAAATCCTATATTCTGTTCATTCTGATTAAGTATTTCTGATATTTCATGTGTTATTATACTTACTGTGTAATATTAAGTAACTTTCCAAAATAGCAGGTTTCCTTAAATAGAAAGTTTCCAAAAATAGAAACTTTCCAAAAATAGAAAGTTACCAAAAGTAGAAAGTTTCCAAAAATAGAAAGTTTCCAAAAATAGAAAGTTTCCAAAAATAGAAAGTTTCCAAAAATAGAAAGTTTCCAAAAATAGAAAGTTTCCAAAAATATATTTACTGTTTAAAATAGATAAGTTTCTAAAAATAGAAAGTTTCCATAAATAGGTTAGCTGCGTTAATTAAATAAGTTTTCATAAATAGATTAGCTGCCTTAAATAAATAAGTTTCTAAAAATAGCTGGTTTCCATAAATAAAATAGCTGCCTTATTTAATTAAGTTTCTAAAAAAAGAAAGTTTCCATAATTAGAAATAAGCTGGTTAAATAAGCCAAGTAAATAAGCCTACGTATTTTCATGATTATTTTCTAAGTCATATGATATATTATATAGTTTAATAATTATTTCATGTAATTTAATTAAACTATAGGTTATAATATTTAATTAAAGTATGACATGTTTTTAATTAAATATATTAAATACTTAGGTTAAAATATATATTATTAAATACTAATAATATAACCTAAGTCATGTTTAATTAATTAATTATATCCATGGTTTTAAAATAATTAATTAATTATAAGTCTTAATAATAAAAAAACACTTAGGTTAAAATAATTCATGTTTATAATAATTAGTTAACCTAAGTTTATGTTATTAAATTAATTACATCTTATTAATTTAATTCTTAACCTAAGTTTATAACATAAACATTTAACATAATCATGATCCGGATCTAGGCTTAAAAACATGCACCGGATCTTAACAAACACCGTACCCCGAACCAAATCGGGGTACCCCCTTGATGCCGTGGGACCCACACGCACCAACCAAGACCAAAAAGGGTCTTGGTGGTGGTCGGTTAGAACAAACCGAACCCCCCTTGGGGTCGGTTGTTCCCGCGGCCCAAAACAAACACCCCTTAAATCGATCCCATTGATTAATTAATGACCATAACATGTTAGATCTAGGTTTAATTAATATGTTTTTTATGAAAAACATCATGTGTTCTTAATTAATACAAGATTAACTAAAAAGAAAACAAGTAAAAAGGTTTTACCGTATTCGTGGATCAAAAGGGTGAAGAACAAACACGAACAATTACTAGATCCACAAGATTCAAGATCAAAATCACCCCCTTATGGTGGGTTGTAGGTGGCGGCACACAAGGAAGAAGGAGGAAGGGGTTTTAGGTTTTCTTGAAAATCTTCTGTAAAGTAAATCTAAGTAGTGAAAATTAATTAACCCCCCTTAAGTAAAATTAACAATGGGCTTGGCCCATTGTTTCTTGTTTGGCCGCGGGTAGGGACTCCCTTGTGGGGGTCCCGTACCTCGTTTCGTGTCTTGTAATTTCGTACACGTTTACGTTTAATTTAGTTCGTGTTTTAAAAGTTCTCGTTACGTAAATATCCTACACTTATATATTTAATTACGCTCGTATTAAATATATATACGTAATAATACTAACTCGTGTTTAAATTACGCTCGTGATCTCGTGATCGTATGTTCGTGATTAATTATTACTAAATAATTATTACGTGATCGTGCAAATAAAATACTTATCGTGTTCTAACACGTACGTAATACATAAACTCCTAATACGTAATCGTAATCATGCTATATTAGGAAAGTTTTTAACTAGTACGTACGAACTTAAGGTAATATGCATTGTAAAAGCATGCGGGTTTTACACTAATTGCCCTTGTTGCCTCAACAACTACTATCTCATTGATATCCTTAGATTGGAGATGATTGAGGCTCACATAAAGTTGCAAAGCCTTTTGTTGAATCTCTTTGCCAATCATCCTCCTAGGAGATAAATGATGATTTTCTTTAATAAGTATTTTTCAAGAAAAACCAAGCCAAGGAAGACTACTCATCAAGAACTAGTTTTAAGCTAACTTTGTTTTAGTTAGTTGTTTTCATTTCCTTATTGTATTTCCTTCCCTCCATGAGTTTTTCATGAGGATGATTTATGGATTTAGCTTTATGTGTCTATCTTTATGTGCACATTAATCTACTTTAATTTTAAATAAAAATTGAACCTAAATCTATCACAACCTCTAAAACTTGACTAAAATTGGTTCAAAATGTTATCTAAATATTTTGTCACCCTTTGTCAAGACATTCTTTGTGAATGTGTTGCTTTTATGCAACCCTAGCATAATTCAGTGCTAATAGAGGTAAAATTCCAAGATTTACAATTTTTTGAAAAAGTCTGAATTTTTTTATCAAAACCCTGGAAAATCATGGTTTCACGTCCACTGTACGCGGCTCATTAAGTCGCGCGGTCCCTTAAGTGCTAAGGAACTGCCGGTCCCTATAAGGAACCGCGGACTGATAGCCATTTTTTGGCTCGTTTTTGGTCTTTCTTCATCACCCTATCCCATGTCAAAATTCCATGTTTACTCAATTTGGCTAAACATTCCTTGACACTTCACATTTTATTTTCAAATCTTTGCCTTGTCTACTTTCTTCTTATACCCCCACCTTGAGATTTCATTCTCACACCTCAACAATGCCTAACTCCTCCTTTCATAACCTTGACATTGCATTGTCACAAACCTCCTCATCCAAGCTTTCCAAGAAACCGAAGATCTCGGTTCGACCTATTTGGATCAAGAAAAATGAACCCTCTTCTTCCAAACCACCCAAGAACCCCACCTTCTCTCCAATCAAGTATTGGAATGAGACCTACTCTATTAACCCCATCACCGGAGAAAAGGAAAATATTCCCCCACCACCAAAACCTTTCGACACCCCTCAACTTAATGACCTTTTCACCTTCCTAAACCTCACAAGGCATTGTGAAAACATTTCCTACCCACTCTCCTCACCACCACCAAACCCTAGGTTTGATGGACTTCCCCTATCAACCGAATTTGTTTTGCATCATGGATCCTCGTGTGCTTGTTGTCGATTTTAACAAATTGAACTTGCTCATGTGTATGAGAAGTTAAATTTTCTTGAATTCCTCCTCACTCGACCTCCTCTCAAAGTTTTCGTTCCCGTGGACAAAACTTCGAATGATGCCTTGTCGTCTTATTTTTCCAACTGAAGGACTAAGCACTCTCGGAGTCAATAACTCTTTAGTTGTTTGTTTTTGAGTCAATAACATTTTAAGAAATCTTGGAAAATTATCACTATTAGAATAGCTTATGTTTTGTGGTTTATTTTCCATATTTTTTGCTTTAGATACTCATATTGTGTGTATGACGATCTACCTTGTTTTTTTTTCTTCATATTTTTGTAATATGAAACCTTTGTGTTGTTTTTGTTTTCTTTCTTTGATCATTCTCTCTTTTTCTTTTGAGTTGATCGTGGTTAATCTTTACAATTGATTATGGGTGATTCCATCAATTCTAAACTTTAACCCCTTGACAAATTTATCATCTTCATTGGTTGGATGTTTCTTTTCTACCTCCATTCCACCAATTGAACTTTTATTTTGTCATTTACCTCTTTGGACATACTTAGCAATACTTGCTTCTAATTTGAGATTTCTTCTCCTTCTCCCTCTCAAGTTACTTAGTAGGTAGTGATCATATATACATTGGTGTTTCTTTTCTTTCTCCTAACCTTTGTGTAGCATGTCACCTTAGCTCATACACTTGGTGCCCCAAGCAAGGGGGAGCAACCACCAAGGGGAGCTACTAGAAAAGTCCGGTTTTATTCAAAGACTTGTGCTAACCTTTTTGCTATGACAAAGGGTGTTAGAAATACGTTTTTTACGTATATTAGAAGAGTCGGTCACTCCACAATATTATTCATGTTGTAATAGTTCGTAGTTAACAAATAGTTAATAGTTGCTTATTAAGTTAAGTAACAACCGGTCCATGGGCTTGTCATGGACCGGCCCAAGCCCAATGTTGCTTGGAAGTATAAATACCCCTTTCCTCCTTGGAAAGGGGTTGGTTGTTGTTCATTTGAAAGTTCCATTTAATAAAATAACACATAGTTTTCTCTCACTTTCTCTCTCTAGTTTCTCTCTCTAGAAAACATCAACCCACTTCATAGATTCATAGGTTATCAAGATTCTACATTTGGTATCAGAGCTATGGGGTGATTTAAGGTAGTGATTTGTGTGGTTTTTTAGTTTTTGATTGTATTAGTGTTCTTTAAGAAGATCCATCTTGATTCTTGGTGTTTTTGGTGTTTTTGTGATTGGGATTAGTGGATAAGTACTAGTTTTTACTTATTATTGTAGAAATCACAAAACTTTTTGGGTTATTTGGTAAAAATCTGGGTTTAATCTTGGTTTTTTGATCGACTGTTCATCACGAACAACCTTCTGTTTACCCAGACAAACTTCCGAACCAAAAAGTTCCGGATCAACCAAAGTTCCGGACGAAAAAGTTCCGAACCAAAAAGTTCCGGATCAACCAAAGTTCCGAACCAAAAGTTCCGAACGAAAAGTTCCGGATCAACAAAAGTTCCGGATCAAGGAAGTTCCGAACCAAAAGTTCCGGATCAAGGAAAGTTCCGGATCAAGGAAGTTCCGAACCAAAAGTTCCGGATCAAGGAAAGTTCCGGATCAAGGAAGTTCCGAACCAAAAGTTCCGGATCAAGGAAAGTTCTGGATCAAGGAAAAAGTTCCAGATCAAGGAAAGTTCCGGATCAAGGAGAAAGTTCCGGATCAAGGAAAGTTCCGGATCAAGGGAAAAGTTCCGGATCAAGGGAAAGTTCCGGATCAAGACTTCCGAACCAAAAGTTCCGAATCAAGGTATTCCAAGCCAAATCTTCCGAATCAAACTTCCGAATCAACAAAAAAGTTCCGAATCAAGGGTTATTTTGCTTGTTTTTTCGACGATTTTTTAGAGGATTTAATCTTGGTTTCTTACAACAAAAACTCAACACAATTCACAAGCTTTACTTCACTGCTCGATCAACCGATAATCTTTGTCTCTTTGAAGTTAACAAAATGAATCCGAATTCAGTAATGCCTCAGATGACATCCCTTACGGATATTTCCGTCATTACGGGAACGGATAATCGCCCGCCAATGCTCATCAAAGAAGTTTTTGAAGCATGGCAAGGCCGGATGATGTCTTACCTTAAGGGAAAACCGGTTTATGGGAGGCTTATGGTTAAGTCAATTTTAAATGGTCCACTTGACTATGGTACCATCGTGGTTAACAACGTGACTCGACCAAGAGAATTTGAAGGACTCACACTAGCTCAACAACTTGTTGCAAATGCAGATGAAAAGGCTCTTCAAACCATTCTCCAAGCTCTTCCACATGACATCTATCGGATGGTAAGTCAGTATACGGTGGCAAAGGATTTATGGGAACGTCTTAAGGTGTTGCTACAAGGTACGTCCCTTACCAAACAGGAAAGGGAATGTCAGTTGTATGATCTGTTTGATAGATTCACGTACAACCCAGGTGAAACGCTTCACGATTATTACTTCAGATTCACCACTCTCATGAATGATCTGAATGTATACAATCTCGTGATTACTCCATTCCAGGTTAACACCAAATTCTTGAATACTTTACCTCAAGCTGAATGGGGTGAGTATATTACCGATGTTAAGTTAACCAGGGATTTGCATAAGTGCAATTTGGATCAACTCTATGCTTTCCTTCAGCTGCATGAGAAACATGTGATCATGCACCGTTCGCCTCGAGGTATGTACCCTGATTCATTAGCTTTGATGGCGAATCAACAAAGCTTGTCTCACAACAACACTCCTTATATCTTGGGACATCAAGCCTATCATCCATCACCTTACATGACACCAACCTTCCCCCAATACTCGATTCTACCGCAACCACCCACCTCACATCAGCAACAATATCGGTTTAGTGCACCTTCATCACAATATGCTACACAACCTCACCCAGCAAGTATTGCACCTTATGCTCAATCTTCATATTCTTCTTATCAAGAGAATGCAGCATATCCAACAAGCTACCCTGATCAAATGAGTATTCCTTCTAGTGATTATGCAGCTCATCAAGACCAAGCAATGTACTGTGATGATGAGGAAGTCCCCATTCCTGTATTCAAACAAGGTGCTGACCCAGTTGAAGTGTTAACCATTATGTCTGCTTATCTCACAAGGACTTTAAGCAAACGAGGATTTAGGGATCAGCTCCTACCAACAATCAGTTGAGGAATTCATCCAATTCTCGCCAACAAGCTACTATTGAGAATGGTAGGGTAATGGTTCAACCTATTCAACCATATCAGGAGAGACCTACCACATCAACTACCAATGCTCGCACGGTCAATCAGGCTCCAATGGTCAATCCTGCTCCATGGGTTAATTCCACGGGCAAGTTGAGAATGATTACATGCTACAACTGCAAGGAAGAAGGACACATGTCCAGGGATTGCAAGAAACCCAAGAGGAGAAGGGATGGACAATGGTTTGCAGAGAAGATCTATCTGGTGAATGCTCAGGCACAAGGAAGGGAACTTGATGAAGAGGAGCTTGCATTTCTTGCTGATCCAGGGATTGCTGAACAAGACGTTGTCACTACATAGAATGCAGCTTACCAAGCCGATGATCTTGATGCGTATGACTCAGACTGTGATGACTTTCAATCTGCAAAGGCTGCTCTTATGGCAACTATCTCCAGCTTAGGGCCAGAAAAGAGATATGAGGTACTTATTAATACCACCGATAATACCACTGATGCTAGTATTCAACCACATCAAGTTGTGCAAGAGAGTGCTGATTCGAATGAGTCTTCGGTGGTGAGTCTATCAAATGAGGAGACAATCAATGATAGTAATATCAATGTGAGTCCCCAGACTTTGAGTGAATCACAACCGGGAGCCATTTCGAATACGCATACTCCTGCTCAACAAGATTTGGTCATGGTTCCTGCTACATTACTTAGCCAAATGAATGCTGCACTCTTAGAAACCCTAGCTAAGAATAAGAATTTGTCTGATGAGCTTACCTTAAGCAACGAGAAAGTTCAAACTTTGGAATTAGTGCCTTCGTCTAGTGTTCTAACAAATCCCGAATATGATCACTTTCGAAACAAACAAATGGGTTAATTGCAAGAAATTGAAAACTTAAGAGCAAATCTGTCTAATGAACTTAAAGAAAAGGAGTTAGTGGTCACTAATTTTCAAAAACTTCAAACGGATTTTGAATCACTCGAGTCTAAGAAGAATGAAATGGAGATTAATGCTGCTAATAAGATTAGAAGTCTAGATTATTTGCTTTTAAGACAATACGCTGCTTCTCAACTAGTACACTTATTTGATGCTTCGTTTAGAGAATTTAACTTATCACGTCAAAAAGGCCTTCCCCCTAACCCACGGTATGCAAAACAAGCTTTAAGACATAGTCCTAGACTTTATAATGCAACCCAATTAGGATTGGTCTTAGACCCGATTGTTATTTTCGATGATCGAACAAGTAAGGATCTAGTTGATGAGGATCGGTCATACAATTCTGCAAAATATCCCGAGTGTGATTATTTTAAAATGAATAAGGAGCTTGCAAAAACGGATTTTAGAATTCGCTTCCATATGGACAAAGATCTCATCACAGCACCAACTTACATATTAGATGAAGAAAACTCTAGTAAATTTCCTACACTTGTCAATATGGAAGGTCCTAAGGAAATTCCAAAGGATCTTCCACCTGTTAGCACTGTATGGTTAAACTTGCAAGAGATTAATCAATACTTTACTAATTTTGACAAGGTAATTTTGGAATGTACGACTTAAAATGGCTTAAACGCTGGAGAATGGGCTTTCGAACATATGAACGAGGTGTTTAAAAATGAGATCAATCCGTTTGTCGAAAGTCTAAAAGGAACTTTTGCATCTCTTAAGGAAAATCTTGTGTTTGAAATTGGTAAAGTTCAAAAAGTGTTTTATGAAATGGACACCGCTTACGAACTACAACTAATTGAAAAAGAAAAGATTTTAATCGAATATGACCGGTTCTTGTCCGCAGTAATTTCGTGTGATGTGCTTACAACTGTAAATGTTAATTATTCGAATGAGCTTACATCCGCTATGATTAATTGTGATGGTGTGAATATATGTGATGATGTTAGTGATCTCTCTGTAAATGTTGCTGATACTGTAAATGAGGTAGTTAATCATTCTTGTCACGAATCTAACGCTGAGTTTTTAAAGCTACAAGATTCTTACAATTTACTTTCAAAACGCTTTAATCAACTAGAACAACATTGTATATCTTTAGAATTAAAGCAACAAACTCAAAATGAGGATCTTTTGATATCAAATAGTTGTGAAAACGGTGTTGAGACGAGTGACAAGATGATTGCAATTGTTAAGGCATTAGAGGAAGAGATTATGAGATTGAAGAGAGATGTGTCATCAAATGAAACATTAAAATTGGAACTAGAGGCCGCAGAGTCAAAAAACCAGGACTTAGAAATTAGACTTTCGTCTATTCTAGGGGAGATGAATCGTGCAAGACAGGGAATGTCTCAAATTTATGGTTCACAAGAAGAACGCTTCGCTTTTAATGCGGCACAACAACAATCTTATGTTGAACAATTGAAGCAAAAATGTGAGGAAATCTCTGACTTAAACATCATGCTCATTGACAAAAATATGGTTTTGGCCGAGTTAAAGGAGACACTTCTTCTCACCCGACAAGAAGTTGTTGATAACTCAGCTACCGACTCTGCACCGTCCACTAGTGCTCCAACAACCAAGTCAGTAGTGCTTTATAAGAACCCGCTTCATAAAAGAAACCCGATTACCTAGGATGATTATATGAGGAATGCCATTAAGCATGTAGATCTTGTTAGGGATATTTTAGACGATCTTTATGCCTTAGATCCCTCAAGTAGCTACTATTATTCGGCTCATGAATATATTAAGCAAGTTCAATATTGCTTAGCATATTTGCAATACATAGGTAAACCAGGTTCTGCACTACTTACTAATAGGCCCATTGCTGTAACTCCATTCAATAAAACTCCAGGAGCAAAACCGTCATTGGCACAATCAAGTAAGGCACCTTTAAAATCTGTTGCTAATGTTCCCACTTTGCCTTCTATAGGATTAAAAGAGACTACTAAGGCTAAAGGATCGCCACTCAAGAAAGATAAGATCAAGCCCTCCACTAGTAGTGCCAAAAAGAAGGAAGTAGAAGCTCACCATAGGAATGTTAGTTCAGTTTTAAATAAAAAGAATCATGTTAAGACTAAAAGCTCTGCGCCTGTGCAGAAGCCAAAACCATTCGTGAATTCTAATTTGAATTGTTGGAATTGTAATGAATGTATGTTTTCCCAACGTCATGATTTGTGTCTGATTGATCATGTGAATGAAATGAATGCCATTAGGAATGGTCTTGAATGGAAGCCAACGGGTAGAACTCGTGCCCAGGTTGGCTGGCAATGGCGTCCCACTGGTAGGACCTTTACATTAGATGGAACAATGTGCCCTTTAACTAGGAATGCATCCATTGAGGTTAGGTCTGAGCGTCCTTTAGTTAGGAACACTCACACTCAAGTATGGAAACAACGCCCTTTAATTAGGTCAGCCCCCACTATAGTACCTATCAGTGAAGAAATACCACAAGATTTAAGCCAACTAGAATCTACACCACCAACTAGGAAGAAGAAGGCTAGGAAATCTAGGAAACATAAAGTTAGCAAATCTAAGATTATTAAATCTGTACCTGCTAATGACAAGGAACATTCAGATTCCGATACCTCTACATTGTCTTTGTGTGGTGATATTTTCAGGTGGTCCAAATCATCCTCTGGTATTTGGACTCCGGTTGTTCAAAGCATATGACCGGAGATCGCTCGATGGTCCAAAATTTCGTCAGCAAGTTTCTTGGTACGGTTAAATTCGGGAATGATCATATAGCAAAGATAATGGGGTATGGTGAATATCAGATTGGAAACGTTACGATTTCAAGGGTATACTATGTAGAAGGTCTTGGTCATAACTTATTTTCAGTAGGACAGTTTTGTGATTCCAACCTAGAGGTTGCTTTTCGACAACATACTTGTTTCATCCGCAACTTGGAAGGAAAAGATTTGTTGAAGGGTTCTCGTGGTGCAAATCTTTATACGTTGTCCCTACAAGACATGATGGCCACTTCTCCAGTATGTCTTCTCTCTAAAGCATCTAATACCAAGTCTTGGTTATGGCATCGCAGATTATCTCATCTCAACTTTGATGCTATTAACCATCTGGCTAAAAACGAATTAGTTCGTGGTCTTCCAAAGCTCAAATTTCACAAGGATCATTTATGTTCCGCATGTTCAAGGGGGAAAAGTACCAAGAAATCATACAAGCCCAAAGCTGAAGACACCAATCAAGAAAAACTTCATATTTTGCATATAGATCTTTGTGGGCCAATGAGAACTGAAAGTGTGAGCGGTAAGAAATTAATTCTCGTTATTGTGGATGATTTCTCCAGGTTTACATGGGTAAGATTTTTACGTACAAAGGATGAAGCACCGAAGGCTATCATCACTTTTCTGAAATTCATTCAGGTACGTTTGAACACTACTGTCCGCCGTGTTCGTACAGACAATGGAACAGAGTTCGTCAACCAGACTCTTCGTGATTACTATGAAGGAGTTGGTATTTCACATGAAACATCCGTTGCACGCACTCCACAACAAAACGGTGTCGTTGAAAGACGGAATCGTACGCTTATGGAAGCTGCTAGGACTATGCTTATTTATGCGAACGCTCCATTGTTCTTGTGGGCAGAAGCGATATCTACTGCATGTTTCACCCAAAACCGTTCTATCATTCGGAACGCCATGGAAAAACACCTTATGAGCTTCTACATGATCGTAAACCTGATGTTTCATTCTTTCATGTGTTTGGTGCTCTTTGTTATCCAAACATTAATAGTGAGAACTTGGGCAAGCTTCAACCGAAAGCCGATATAGGTATTTTCATTGGTTACTCACCCTCAAAGAAAGCCTACCGAATTTACAACCGTCGTCTTGGTAAGATTGTAGAAACTATGGACGCAGATTTCGATGAGCTGACAGCGATGGCTTCTGAGCAACACAGCTCTGAACCCGCGCTTCATGAGATGGGAACCGGTGCTATTAGTTTCGGATTAGTTCCCAATAATCCTACTTCTACATCATTTTTACCACCAACAAGGCCCGAGTGGGATAAACTGTTTCAACCGTTGTTTGATGAATTCTTCGATCCCCCGACTGATGAAGTTCCAGCACCTGTAGTGATCGCTCCAATCCCTGAAGTGGTTGCTCAAGCTAATGAACCTTTATCTAATGCATCTTCAATTAACATTGAACCGGATGCACCTTTACCAAGTGATTCTCAAACTACACCTGAATCATCACCCCTACTTGTGCCTAATGATGTGGAAGAGGATTCTACTGATCACGACTTGGAATATGCTCACTTAAAAGAGCTTCCTTTCTTTGGTATCCCGTTCCCTGAAAACCCTTCAACCGCATCTACCTCAGAAGAAGCTCCTTCTATTGTTCACTCCAGACCACCTAGGATTGAAAATCATAGCACCAAATGGACAAAAGATCACCCAATTAGGAATGTCATTGGAGATCTAGATCGACCAGTCTCTACACGCCATCAATTACAAGAGAGCGTACTCTATTGCTACTTTGATGCATTTCTCTCCGAAGTTGAACCTAAAAATTGGCAGCAGGCTATGACTCAATCATCTTGGATTGAAGCTATGCAGGAGGAACTAAATGAATTCCAACGACTTGAAGTATGGGAATTGGTTCCTCTCCCTGACAAGGTTAACATCCTTACTTTGTTATGGGTTTATAAGGTTAAACTCGATGAGATGGGTGCAGTATTGAAGAATAAGGCTAGATTGGTCGCTAGAGGATATAAACAAGCCTTGGGTATAGACTTTGAAGAATCTTTTGCTCCTGTGGCAAGATTGGAGGCTATTAGACTATTCCTTGCGTATGCTGCTCATATGAATATGATCGTCTATCAAATGGATGTGAAGATGGCATTTTTGAACGGTGAACTAAGGGAAGAGGTCTATGTTCGTCAGCCGGATGGGTTCGTTAGCACGGAGTTTCCTAATCATGTGTACAAGCTTAAGAAGGCTCTCTATGGGTTGAAACAAGCTCCACGCGCGTGGTACGATCTCCTTTCAACATATCTCATCTCAGAAGGCTTCTCCAAAGGTAAGGTGGACCCCACTCTATTCACTCTCAAGGAGGACAACGACATGATTCTGGTACAAATTTATGTTGATGATATAATATTTGCTGCCACTAACATAGAATTGTCAAATCGCTTTGAGAAGATAATGTCCACACGCTTTTAGATGTCGATGATGGGAAAAATTTCATTTTTCTTAGGATTACAGATTTCTCAAAATCCCAGAGGCATCTTTATTAATCAATCCAAATATGCTCTTGAATCTTTAAAGAAATATAACTTTGAAAATTGTGACCCCGTGGACACTCCAATGGTGGAGAAATCCAAGTTAGATGACGATAGGAATGGGACTATTGTCGATCCAAAACTTTACCGTGGAATGATCGGCACCCTTCTTTATCTGACTGCTAGCATGCCTGATTTGCAATTTGCTGTATGCATGTGTGCCCGGTATCAGGATCGGCCTACCGAAAAGCACCTACATGTTGTGAAAAGGATCTTTCGGTATCTAAAAGGAACACTTCATCGTGGTCTGTGGTATCCGAAAGATTCCTCTATTGCTTTAATATCATACGCAGATGCCGATCATGCTGGATGTCAAGACACGAGGCATAGCACTTCTGGATCTGTGCAACTCCTTGGAGATAGATTGATCAGTTGGTCTTCAAAAAGGCAGAAAAGCGCTGCAATTTCTAGCACGGAGGCTGAATACATCGCCATGTCCGGTTGTTGTGCTCAAGTCCTTTGGATGAGATCACAATTAACTGACTACGGTCTTGGATTTAACAAAATCCCGATGTATTGTGACAACAAGAGCGCCATTGCCCTTTGCTGCAACTATGTTCAACACTCCCGGGCCAAGCACATAGACATTCGCTACCATTTCATTAAGGAGCAGGTGGAGAACAGAGTGATCGAGCTGTATTTTGTCACTACTGAGTACCAGCTGGCGGATATGTTCACCAAAGCCTTAGATCGAGGACGAATCGAGTTTTTGATCGACAAGCTTGGCATGAAATCATTCACTCCAGCGACTCTCAAAGAGTTGGCAGAAGAATCAGCTGAATAGTGGTGGTAAACTATTCAGAGTATCCTTTGTTCGTGATCATGTATATTATCGTAAATATATAAACCACAAAAGAAAAATACAAAAATATAAAACCTACAAAAACCATAAAAAATATAAAACCTAGAAAAACCATAAAAATTATAAAATCCAGAAAAACCAAAAAATATTTTTCGTTTTTAAATCGGGCATGTCTTTTAGTACGGTAATATTTACGGCCTTAGAAATGTCGATCAATATTGACACGGTGCCATAAATAGAGTCCGTATAAAAGTTGTACATTTTTAAAACATGCCCACAATGGCTTGTAGTTATTTCAGACTGCAACCCGGTTTTCATATTAAAGTCACGTATTTCTTGGAAAACGTTGGCTCACAACGGGAATTAATTTTCTCGGGCATGATTTACAAGCCAAATCATGCAAAGGGATCAAGTTTACTTTACAACTTGGTCTAACACGAATTTTTGTACGTCTCAGTGCATTAATTT
This sequence comes from Glebionis coronaria, assembly GCA_025667525.1. Taxonomy (NCBI): domain Eukaryota; kingdom Viridiplantae; phylum Streptophyta; class Magnoliopsida; order Asterales; family Asteraceae; genus Glebionis; species Glebionis coronaria. The sequence goes on from CM046880.1 coordinate 419,591,404, forward strand.
GTCAAAATAAGAGAAATCTTATTGTCACCACGAATCAATCTTTTTCAAGACATTAATTGGAAATGTTTTCATCAATATTTGACTCTTTAAACAATGACTACAGCTCTTTAAATAGAACACGGGTCATCGTTTAAGGGGGAGAAAATATTAAATCATCTTCGTCATTAAATTGATTTTCAAAAGTGATTGTGAAAAATTAATGGCTAAATGGTAAATGAGTGGTATTGCTTTAGAAAACGACTTGGGCTCGTTCAATATGATAGGCATTGCTTTAAGATCTTGGAGATATGCTAATAGGTTGAGATGCTTAAGTTGTGTTGGCGAAATTTAACTATGCTTAAGAAAAAAATAAAGAGATAAGTTATAAACAAAAAGGAAAAGAATAAGAAATATAGGGACTTAAGGTGACATTGTGTGAAACTTGTCAAAATTTGACCTATGTCAAATGGATACCCCCGCCCCCTTTTTCTATTTCTCCTTCACTATTTCATACTCACTTTGCCGCCATTGATATACACACACACAAGCTCACAACATTCGATTTTAATCAATCCGTTCCATTCATTCGATTCAATAAGGTAATAAACATCAATCATTTAATTCCTAATTCGTTTAAATCATGTAAATCCAGTTAATTAATTCAGATAATCAATTTAAATCTAGTTAGGGTTCGTTCGCCTCAATTTAGGCTTAATTGATTAGGGATTTTTGATGGGTTTTATGCGGAATATGATTAGATTATGGTTGGTTACCTTAGATTGCCTTAGAACTCACAAACGCGCTTAGAATTAATCATCATAGCTACGTTTGAAAAGTTCCGGATGAACATGGATATAAACTTCCGAATGAAGGAATTTTCTGAAAAACTTCCGAATGAAGGAATGTTCCGAACGAACTTCTGAATGAAGGAAGTTCCGAATGAAGGACTTCCGAATGAAGGAAGTTCCGAATGAAGGACTTCCGAATGAAGGAAGTTCCGAATGAAGGACTTCCGAATGAAGAAGTTCCGAATGAAGGACTTCCGAATGAAGAAGTTCCAAATGAAGAACTTCCGAATGAAGGAAGTTCCGAATGAAGGACTTCCGAATGAAGGAAGTTCCGAATGAAGGACTTCCGGATGAAGAAGTTCCGAATGAAGGACTTCCGAATGAAGAAGTTCCGAATGAAGAACTTCCGAATGAAGAAGTTCCGAATGAAGAACTTCCGAATGAAGAAAGTTCCGAATGAAGGACTTCCGGATGAAGAAGTTCCGAATGAAGGACTTCCGAATGAAGAAGTTCCGAATGAAGAACTTCCGAATGAAGAAGTTCCGAATGAAGAACTTCCGAATGAAGAGTTCCGAAAGAAGGAAAGTTACGGATGAAGAGTTGTTTGATTGATAGTATTTGCATGCTATAAGTACTTGTTGAATTATGTTGTTGAAATATGTTATGCTTAGATATAAGAATGATACATATCTATATATGTTTTTGTGCATCAACCTTTCATGTCTTATCTTAAGCAGATACAATGACTAATCCAACAGTACAAGCAATCCAAGACTCTAGAGAAGCAGCTATTGCCGAAGCACGAACACTCAAGTTCATACCAAACAACCACCGGCTAAAACCAGTCTCAAAATCCACTCACCATGGTTTCAAAGTCGCCATAGCAATTCTTGATCAATCTCATTTCAAGAATGCTTTAAGGAGTACTGCCTCGGTGCCTTATGATTATATGTATGAGTTTTGGGCCACCAAGGAAATCACTTCAAACAAGATCACCTTCACTCTCGACAACAAACAGCAGACACTTACTGTATCAGACTTCCGTAAGATATTCGGCATTAGGGATTCACCCAAAGGTATGGTATTCTCGAGGGATCCTACTAAAGACGAACTCATGGAGTTATTTGATGCTATTGGATGTCCTGAAATACGAGTTGCGTCTGAGTTTACCACTGCTAAAGTAGGACAACCTTGGAGAGCATTGTTGGGTATTCTCAGTAGATGTCTTACACCAAAAACAAGTGGGCATGATGCTTTGCGCAGTCCAATAATGAACATCTTCCATGGGATGTACAAAGGCGCAAATGCAGATTATGCTTTATTGTTATGGGAAGAATTCACCTTTCAACTCTTCCATAACAAGAAGCTGAAGACTAACTTCTTTGCTTACCCTCGGTTTATCAAGCTTATCATTAACTATTGTATGAAGAATGATGTTACAATTGATAGGCGTGCAGAAAGTCGTCATCACACTGAAGAGGCTGATCATATTGTGGATTTAAGGCATGAAGGACCAGCTGGTGGTGTTATTCCTGGTCCTATTCCCGATTACCTTCTGACGGAAAGAATTAAGGGTTCTGCTGATTACAAGCTACTGCAGCTAGAAATCAAGAAGCTAAAAGCAAACCTTCAGACTGGAGAAGACTCGTCTACTACGGTCAAGAGTAAAGGTAAACGCAAGCAACCAACTGCGTTACCTGAACCCGAAACCAAGAAGAAGAAGACTGAGGTTAAGAAGGGAAAGGGTAAGGCTGATGAGATGGTTCTACGTGACGAAGAAGATGTTGTTGATCCTACTCTTGACAAGACAGAGAGAAAAATGATGAAGATATCTATTCAAAGGAGTAGGAAAGATACGGGCGGTAGTGGTTCAGGTGCAAGAATAAATGTTGAAGAAGAGTACGAGGAACCAAATGATATTGATGAGTTTGGATCACCTGAACGGTATTCTACTTCGAAGGAGACATCCATTCCAGTTTCAGCAAGTGTTGAAAAGGAGTCCGTTGCTCCTACTATCATGGTGTCTACTCAACCTTTAGCAATTCAACCTCCACCAATCCAACCCTTACCAACCAGATCGGCTTCAACACCATTCCTTCCACCACCAATAACTCCCATCCTTTGTACCGTAGTAACAACCGAGCCTCTTCCATCAACCCAGAGCAGCTCCGCAACATCTACAATGGCTGCATTGGTGATGGCCGAAATGTTGGATAACATACGGATAATCACAAAAGAGAAATGGATGAACTTCGCCAAGAGCTACATAGACGAGCTCAAAGTGAAGAAGCATCTAGGAAAGCCCAAGAGGAGATGCTTGCTAAGTTCGCTGCAGATATGGAATTGACGCGAAAAGCTCATGCAGAAGAACTCGCTCAGGTTAAGCAGGCTGAGGCGGATAAGCATGCTGCACGTATCACTAGACTTCAAGCGATGAGGGATAAATACAAGGAGCAGAAAGAAGCACTTGAAGCTTCTGTGGAAGAGAGAGTGAAAGAATCAATTGAATCTATTATGCCAAAACTGCGTGATGAGCTGAAGACACTCGCGGCTGATAATTTGATGATCAAGTCATCCAATCCTTCTGAATCCGCCTACAAAATTGCTTATGACTTGACGGATTTTGAATTGAAGAAGATCCTGAAAGCTCGAATGAGGGAACTTGGATCGTTTGATAAATCTAGGATTCAACGGGCTCTCTACAAATCCCTGAATGACGCTATCATGGAGGATGATAGGTTATTTAAAACGTTTGGAAGTGTGGTACCATACCACATTCTACCTGAGGAAGAAAGGGAAGAAAGTGAAGAAGAAGAGGGTACTGGTGAAGATGAAGGTGGAGAAGAAGAAGAAGAAGAAAAGGATGATGAAGATGACGATGATGGTGATGATGATGAGGATGAGGATGATGATGATGATGATGATGGCGATGATGGTGGTGATGGTAATGAGGAGAGTGCTAGGGGGAGCAACGAGGATAACGATGAGGATGATGATGGGGGTAAACAGCCTAAAGAGGGAGATAAGGTTACCAGCTCCAAGAAACCTACTAAGTCTGGAACCAAGTCCAAGAAAGATGCAGCGCAGAAGGACAAATCAACATCATCGGAATCAAGACGATCTAAGTGGCGCCACGATGTGAATGCTACTACAGCGTCATCGATTCCTGGTACTTCTATTGCTGTATCTATACCTGTTACCACTAACCCCATTAGTTCTGTTGTGGTTGCTCCTGTGATTGCAGAATCAGTAACGGAACCTGAAGCTGCACAACACTCACCCGTTCATGACACCGCCGAGATGCCTGAATCAGAACCAGCAGATGTTCGCATTTCTACTCCTCTACAACAAGCACAACAATCTACGGTTCCTGAACCAAGCACACGAGACTGGGCAGACACGTTGGAGATTGACGAGACTGCACCGCCACAGGCTTGGATCACGGCAACGGCGCAATATGATCCGATCACAGACGCTGACAAAGATGTTTTGTATCTCCGTATCCGCAGTCCGATTGACTTATGTGCATTTCTTGCTCATGAGTATAAGACTTCGGTTACTCCATCTTTGGTGAAGAAAGCGCTGAAGGATAAGAGACTTCGCGCCAAAACCCGGTTAACCCGAATGGAGTTCGAGTATTATGCCAATGAGATCCTGAAAGCTCCGAATACCGTTCAACGGCCAGGTCTTCATGAATCAGAAAGAGCTCCACCTCCACTTGATCCTACTCAAGATAATCAGATAGCTCTCGACTTCTTCGTCACCTATGATCTTGAGTATCTTCTGAAAGGTTCATCAAAGTACGCAACCTCCTTGACCTTGCTGAAAGCTGCCAACTGGGGGACAATACCCTGGATCGAGGAAAAGGTAAACCGACTCTGGGTCCCAAGGGTAACTCGTAATTATGATATGTATGCTGTTATAGGTGCATCTCATTGGGACGAACGAGTCCGAAGGGCGTACAGGGGTTGCTGTCTAGTCAATTCAGGAAGCAACGTTAGATCCGATATCCGCATCTCCAGTATTTTAGGGCTGAAAACTAAAGCCAAGAATGGCTATTATCATGTGACGGAGATTCGTTTGAAAAGGGAGGATGACAGAGAATACAAAATCCAGCAGGGAGATTTTTCTATCATTCGTCTTGAGGATATTGAAGATATGTTGCTTCTGATGACCCGTGATCAACTCACACATATTCTGTTGGAAATACGTTTTACGTATTTATGAAGGATCGGTCGCTCCAACGATAATTATGTAATGGGCTCGTGATCCACTTAGTTATGTATAGTCCATATAGCCCACATGTAGGGTGGGCTATATATATACCCCTCCTAGCATGTTAGGAGGGGGTTGGTTAGTTCATTCACACACTTATTCATTTAATCTAATCACTTTCTCTCTCTACTTTCCTTCCCTCTCCTTTCTCTCTCTACACCTAATCTCCTTCTTCCCCATCTCTTCCACCAAATCCATAGATCTAATCCTTCATTTACCAAATCCTTAGAATTAGTAGGCCTTCAATTGGTATCAAGAGCTATGGTTGAATCTTAGGATTTGCTTATTTTTTATCTTTTGATTTGGTGGTAAAAATCCTTTCTTTTCTAATTTTTTTATCCATCTTTTCATCATTTGATTTTTTTTTTTATTATCAATTTTTATAAATCTTATCAAATTTTTTAATAAAGTTATCAATTTTTTTATCAATTTTCCTTTTTTATCAATTTTATTTTTCTTTTCTCTCGTGTGTTATCAGTTTTTTTTATTATCAAGTTTTTTTAATCATATCCGTTTTTAATCATATCATTTTTTTTATCAGTTTCTCAGTTTATTATTTTGTTTATCAGTCATTTTTTTTATCATTTTTTTAATCAGTTTTTCTTCTTGTTTTTTCATATCAGTCCAATCTGTTAAATTGTCCAAAACAGTCAAAACAGTCCAATCCATCGGTTCTATCAGTTTTTGAGTTTCTGAGCGATTTCATTTTTCAGAATAAGAAAATTTTCCGCATAGAAAATCTTTCAGCATAGACTAAATATTCCGCGTAGGCTATTTCTTTCCGAATAGACGAAAAACTTCCGAATAGACATATTTTCCGAATAGACATATTTTCCGAATAGACATATTTTCCGAATAGACATATTTTCCGAATTGACATATTTTCCGAATAGACAAAAAGTTCCGCATAGAAAACTTTCCGCATAGGGATTCCGTGTAGACTCGATTTATTCCGAATAGACGTGACTCACCCACACCCTCGACCCAAATTCAAACAAAAACTACCCATCCCTACTCTCGTCTCTCACACCTCTCGACACCTCACACCCTTCTACATCCTCGACTCCCTCAAAACTCACCCTCGACTAGATCTCACAGCCCCTCTAAAACAAACACAAACACAAACAAACAACCTCACACCCATCACTCACAAAACTCACCCTCGACTCGATTAACAAACAAACCAAACTCTCGACTCCAGCAACTAACTCTCGAAGACCCACCCTCGGAAACCTCTCGTCTCACCTTTCACCCTCGGAAACCCCTCTCACCCCAACCACCCATCTCACCGACATCCATTCTCACCCTCACGACAGACTCAAGAAACCAACAACACCTCAAACACTCCAACCCTCTCTCACTCTCGAACCACTCAACACCCAGACACAAAATAAAAAAAAAAAAAAAAGATCTCAGTTTCATCAACCATCATCGATCCAAGACTCAATTTTGACAACACAAACGAGAAAGACTCAACAGAAGAAGAGGGACTCAACATTAAATTAAAAAAAAAAAAAAATCTTACCCGAGACCTTGTAAAGATCTTGAAGATATCTTCAGCTTTAAGACCTTGTTTAATATTCGATTATTTGGTTTAACTGGAGAAGATTTGTGTTTTGGGAGAAGAGAAAGACAGATGGAGGATTAGATGTTTTTTTGAGTGAATAAAAAGCGGAGGAAACAATGGAGGAGAGAGAGATAATCGGTTGAGTTTACATATATTGTTGTGTAGGCGGAGGTTTCTAGGGGTCCTATCCATTTAATTAAGAACTTGTCACTGCCACGTTTATTTTGTTTGGTAACTTGGTTTTGGGCCACGTAAATTTTTTTTGTTTTGTTCAAATCGACATTAAGATTATTCATTATCAGATTTTATTTTTAGTCAGTAACATTTTTTTTCAAATTAAGTTTACCTTTTATTTTATTTTTCATATATATATTTTTAAAGTTAATTTTGTTTTAGGTAAATTAATTTTGAATATTTTGTCAATTGATATTTCTTTTTGGCATTAGTAAATCGTGTTGAGGCGGGTACTTTAAACGTTACCGTGAACAAATATTTGACGGGTTAACAGTTTTTTGTGGTCGGATTTGGTGGCAAGGTGACGGGATTTATTTTGATAAGACTAACAAACATCAACTTCTGTAATCGTTCATCTTTTACCTCGATCGATCATCAATTCTGATTGTTCATCGACTTTCCATGGATTTTTTGAATTCGACATCAAACAAGGGAGAATCATATAATTTGCAAGACAAGGTCAGAGAAAGTGGCATCATTTCATTTCGAATGCTTCAATCTCATCTTGTCACTCTTTCGGGGATTCAAGGAGGGAGCGAATTTGTGACAATCTTTGGACAAGATCGTCATATATTCATCGACTCCATTTTTACCGCTTTGACCCAACTCGCCGAGCAACTCAACCATGGAAACTTTAATCACTCTGCATCGGTACTTGCATATAAGGCTCTTGTGACACACCTCACGCCTTTCCTCCAATTTAATATCATCAAGCCTGAAAGTTCAATGATTTGCCAATCGTTTCTTCGAGATACACATACCGAGCTTCGAGTTTTCCGTGATACGATTTTGAAACTCATGTCATCGGTCTCGTCTTCGATATATCAAAGATCACAACTTCAGCAAGTGTATGTTAATGGAGTGCAAGAATCAATGCCGCAGATGCAAGAGGAGAATTGTCATACGGTTGAAAAATTGGAGCCTAAAGATGGCAAGAGCACGGAATCAGGAGCACAACATGATACCAGTGGTACGTCAGGGATTGTTCACGAGATCACTCTTGATGACACCTTACCCGTTTATGACGAAGAGCCTGCAAACATGGTACAATGTGATGTTAATTATGATGTATATGCTGATGACATACCGCATATTGAGCATTCGAAACCTAATTATGACAAACATGGGATGGAAACGAGTGATAGCAATACCACTTCTGATTCATCCGATGTAAGTCATAATGGGGGAGAGATTGTTCAGAATGCTAAACATCATGATAATTATCCTATAACTGCTTCATTGACTGCTTCTGATTTCAAGATTAAAGAGCTCGAAACGATCGTAGCTCGGCAATCAAAAGATCTTGAGGATGCCAAACTTGAATTTTCTAAGAAAACGGACAAATTTGAAACATACTTTGAAAAACTTGAAAAGTCAAACGTTGTTCTTGAAAGAAAATTGGATCAAACTGTTCTAGATTCTAAAGCTGAAAAGGATAATCTTTTGAAACAAATTCAACTGCTTGAATCTAAGTTGGCATCCCAAGATAACTTGCTCAAAGAAAATGAAACATTAAAGGCCCAATTACAGGAAAAGGTTTTTGCTATAGCTGCGTTGAAAAACGAGTTAAGGAAAACTAGAGAACCTAGTGTGGACACTAAGCTTGAAAAACCATCAATCTTGGGGAAACCGCCTACAAATCAGTTCGTCAGACAACCGATTGTCAGACAACCTACTGCATTTAGATCCGAGCGACCACAATCCTCGAGACCGTGGTTTGCCTCCCAAGTTGATTTGGTTCATCTTATTAGACCAGTCACTCCAGCAACTAGGCCCAATGTGATCACTCCAGCTTTAGCAAGACCAAATCATATGATTGCCTCTAGTTTCCCTAAAAATACCAAGACCACGTCTAGAACTAGTTCAAATGACGTTTGCCATAAATCTGGTCAAAGGGAAGCTATTCAAAAGACACATGTAAGAGATAGCAATGTCCAACCTAGTCAGATGCCTTCTAGATTACCCAACACTGCTAACCGTAGCATGCCATCTTCTAGGAGCATCGATCAATCATCTAGGAATTATTCAGACATCAAATATGCTACTTGTAAAACATGTCGAAAATGTGTCTTTACGGCAAATCATGATGCTTGTGTCAAAAAATTACTTGATGAGGTGAACTCCCGTGCTCGAATTAAGTCCCAGTGGCTAGCTAAAATCAAACCCTTTGGTAAAGTTTGGCGCCCCACTGGTAGAAATTTCACTCTTGTAGGAAACGAGTGCCCTTTAACTAGGATAGTCTCCGATTCTACTAAGTCTACTAGGGAGGAAATTGCAAAGGATGATATATCACTTAAGCCTGACCTTAAGGTTTTCTATAAAAGGAAACGTTTGCCAACCAAGACTAGTGAATCATCTCCTCAGGCCACCTCTGACACAAGTAAAGCCAACTGTGCACCCCCATGTGCTTCTATAATTGATATCGCTAACCCACGTCAAAGCATGCCAATTCCTAATGAGATTGCAGGTACCAAAGTTGATGTTCCAAAAGAACGAAGCGGTCCAATCGTTGTGTACCGTTCAACTAAGGACACTCTTAGAGTTTGGTTGCTGAAGAAGCAGATATCAGAAAAACAAATGTCTCAGGGATTCATGGTTAAGATGCAAACAAGGACTTACAGTCACATAACAGACTGTAACTCGATCTCCAAAGACAGGAAAGTTCATCCCGATGATGACTTATCCTAAAAACGAGAAATTCATTTTTCTCGGGCATGAGCTTATGTTAAAAACATTCCACGTTTTTAAGCTCATGCACAAGGACTTATAGTCATATCACAGACTATAACTCGATCATCAAAGAAAGGAAAGTTTATCGCCAATGATAAACTTATCCTAAAAACGAGAAATTCATTTTTCTCAGGCATGAGCTTATATCAAAAACATTCTAAGTTTTTTAAGCTCATGCATTAAGGCTTATAGATAAATGACAGTCTGTAACCCGTTCTTCAAAGGCAGGAAAGTTTATCGCCGATGATAAACTTATCCTTACAACGAGAAATTAATTTTTCTCGGGCATGAGCTTATATCGAAAACATTCAACGTTTTTAAGCTCATGCACAATGACTTACAGTTAAATGTCAGACTGTAACTCGAACTTCAAATAAAGGAAAGTTTATCATTAATGATAAAGTTATCCTCATAACGAGAAATTCAATTTTCTCGGTCATGAGCTTGTATTAAAACATTCGAAGTTTTAAGCTCAGAAAGGAAAGTGTATCTTTTAAATAAGAGAACTTTTCCTCATAACGAGAAATTAACCTTTCTCGGTCATGAGCTTTCCGTTAAAACAGTCAAAGTTTTCAAGCTCATGAAAACGACTTCTAAGTATATGTCAGCTTAGGACTCGTTCTTCAGATAAAAGGAAAGTTTATCGCCGATGATAAACTTATCCTTAACAACGGGAAGTTTACAACTTCTCGGACTTGAGCTCGCTTTTAAGATATTCAACATCTTAAGCTCAAGTAATTGTTTTTCAAAACTTTGAACACAATTTTTCAAGAATTTCTCAAAAGATTTTTCTAAATCTTTCAAAATTGTGTGTTCAAAAACGTTTTGATAAAACGAGCATGTCTTCTGGAATCGATAATATTTACGAACCTAGAAATGTCATTCAATAATGACACGGGGTTTTAAATAAAGTTCGAGCAGAAGTTTAAAAGATTTAAAACATGCTCCATATGGTTTGCTATTATTTCAGATAGCAACCCGCTTTTCATAATCAAGTCAAGCATTTCACCGGAAAGCTTTGACTCAACAACGGGAATTAATTTTCTCAGGGACGTGACGAGGTGACAACATTCGTGAACAAGAACCATGTGCTTCTTTCATATGCTGTTCTCCATTATTCAGGTCCAACCTCGTACATTGCTAATATTGTGAATTCATCATCATATATTGATCTTTGCACGTGTTAAATACCTTACACTTGTGTTTAAAAGGTATTTAATTTACGTTTCAAGTACACCCTCATTAATTTGAGGGGGAGCTTGTTAAAATCATGAAGATAATTGGATTTACATTATTCTTCCCAAATTTTCTTAAAAGGCTATTAAATCAATTGATATTAAAAACATCGATTGGGTTAATATTTTTAATATGGGGGAGAAAATGTGATTTAATATGGGAAATGATTAATCACAAATGGTTTGACTTAACGTGTTAGCTCATCCCGACATGTGCGAAATGTTTTCGAATATCGTAGCATATGTTAAGGGGGAGCAAAATGGATTTGCACTTCAAAATGGATTTCATGGTGACATACACTTACCCAAAACATCTATTTTCACGACGATGAAGATTGTGGTGACATAAGGATGGTAGGATAGGTTAAAGTCCAATGATTTCTCTAGAACCGGAGGAATCTTCCCAAGGACATTCCATAGCTAGAAATAGTAGTCCTTAGGAAAGATGGAGAAAGATTGTGAACGTAGCTGAATGCCGACCAAGTACTTAAGTTAGCACTGGAACAATCACAACAAGGTGCTAGTTATGACGTATTGGTAAGCATTGAAGGGGTTGAAGAATGAAAAAGAATTGTAAAGATAAAGGGTGTAAAGAAAGAAGCCCTCCTTACAACCTTAGGCAGAAACCGGGTCAATTCATATGCTATTGAGATCATTCTTAATGATTCTTGATATTGAAGAAAGACATCATGGACCCAGTGATGCAATGCACAACCCTTCCCAGCTAACTCAAATATCTCTCAAAAGATATTTGTTTTAATCACACGGAGATTAACACATTATCTACTGGTTTATTCACTCCGAATAAATTGGTATTGAAAAGGTGGCACTCCTCTCCAGCCTCCGATCACTAAAATCCAAAATGCACGATCGAGTCTAGAGCCATTTGAGATCATCAAATATCTCACTAGGACACACTTTCATATTTCCTTGCTTCTTCACACACTGTGAAAAGTAAGAAAGATCTTAAGAGTCCTACGCAAAATCTTCATGATCTTGCCTGAACATCCAAGTAATACGAAAGTATTTACAATGAAGATGGAAATCCTTCTTGAGCGAATATCAAAAAGCTCATGGTAGGTGACTTGTGCGATTCTTTATGAATCAAACTTGTGATAACTGGAAAGCAACAGTGGTTTAATCCTTAAATGAATTTAAACACGTTCCAGGCCTCTACGCAATATCTTAATGATCTTGCCAGAACATTCAGAGTAATACTATTAAGTATTTACAGTGACGAATGGAAATCCTTCTAGTGTTAACATCAAACAGCACTTGGTAGGTAACTTGCAAGATTCTATATGAATCAAGCTAGTGACAACTGGAAAGCAACGATGGTGCGGTTCTTAATTGAACTTCACTTGTTCCAGGAACATGAATTGACGGCTTCAAATCATACGGATAATATTATCCAAATGATTCACTCTTTACGTTCGCAGTCAGCTTTGGACGGTCGAGTAAAGAGAACGGGTTTACCCGCGAAATCTTGTCAAGGAGGTTCTTTATTGAAACTACCTGTCACAAGTACGATATTTAATATCGTCCAACGGTCTTCACCGACCGGAGGTAAAATGCTACCGAATTAGAATGAAATGTTCAAGGCCATTTCATCCGTGTATATGGTTTGTTGCTAACTGTCTTATGCAGCGTAACAAGAAGGTGGCATTGCGGTGTATAATCCAGAAGAAGTCGTCACCACATGCTTATACTACATACACTTAGTACTTCAACAAATTCAAGAAAGTCTGAAGGTCAAGTCTTCCGCTGTATCAAACTCTGAAGCTTTCAAGAATTTAAAGGTATAAGTATGTGGAACATGAAGTCACAAAGAGGCAAATTTCACAAGTGATGAATGCACAAGGTCAAGGCAAGGAAACATGCTCAAGAACTAAAGTCAAAGATCACTTCAAGCATATTCACAAGAACAAGATCGAAGACTCAAGCATAGATGCTAGGTTTAAGATTTTGTAAAATGGTGTGACCTCCCTTAGGGGGAGATTGTTGGAAATGTGTTTTCCCAAAGAAAGTCTCGGTCACATCATTATTAGCATAGATCACGAGCCATAGAATATTTAGAACTTTGTAACTTGGAGCGACCTCCCTTAGGGGGAGATTGTTGGAAATACGTTTTACGTATTTATGAAGGATCGGTCGCTCCAACGATAATTATGTAATGGGCTCGTGATCCACTTAGTTATGTATAGTCCATATAGCCCACATGTAGGGTGGGCTATATATATACCCCTCCTAGCATGTTAGGAGGGGATTGGTTAGTTCATTCACACACTTATTCATTTAATCTAATCACTTTCTCTCTCTACTTTCCTTCCCTCTCCTTTCTCTCTCTACACCTAATCTCCTTCTTCCCCATCTCTTCCACCAAATCCATAGATCTAATCCTTCATTTACCAAATCCTTAGAATTAGTAGGCCTTCATATTCCTCGTGAAGACCTCATTGCCTTGAATACAGCACTTCGTATGTTCACACGAAGCGTTGTTATCAAGAAACGAGTTGAAGATCTTCAGTTGGGAGTCGAAAGTTACCAGAGGAAGCTTAACCTAACCCGTCCAGTGAATCAAGTGTTACCTCAACATGTCAACAGATGTCCCTATACCGGCATTTCTGATCCGAATTATGGGATTTTCTACTTGAACAGTCGAGGGTTAATGAAGTTTATGAGGGTGGGTGAGCTTTATAAGTACAGTGATGGGACTCTTATCTACGTCAGAGGAAAGTTGGATCATCTCAATTCAGGTGGGACTTTACCAGAGATGACTGAGGATTGGCATCAGGGTTATCGGCAGATGGCGAAGTATGTGATCAAGAAGATCGATCAAAAGCTCCGTGAACGTAGATTGATGAGGAGCTTGGAAAGATTCGTTGGTGGTAGACCATATTTAGTGCACCACAAGCTACTACAACGATCCATTTAATGGGTCGTACATTTCAGGTCCACTTTATATTGGTTTTCAATTGTGAATATGTATATTTGTGAATATTGTGCTTGTACGGCTTAATGTAGTGTTAAGGTATGATAACTTTTCAAGAATTTCTCACGAGATTCTAAATCTTTCAAAATATATCATACTAAAGCACTAAAACTATCCCTTATTAACTTAAGGGGGAGCATTCACATGTTCTATGGCCAAACATCGATTTCATTTTTTACCCAAAGACCGGTTAATCCATTCAATATCCCAAATATTAATGGTTAACATTTTGGATAAGGGGAGAAAATGGGATTAAGGAGACTTAAGTGATACTTGGCTAAAAGATGAAAAAGATTTAACGATAATCCAACTTAATATGTGTAAAGCACGTATTAAGGGGGAGCGTTTTTGATGATCAAAAACACCTAAGGTACGAAACTTTTGATTTCAATATCACAAGTACTTTAGGTGATTTTCAATGATTTTTCATGGTGGCAATTCCTTCCCAAAACACGCTTAATTCACGACGAATGTGGTGACAAAAGGGTGGTAGGAATAGGTTTAGTCCAATTATTCATCAGAGCCGATGGAATCTTCCCAAGGACAATTCCCTAGATAGAATTAGAAGTCCTAGGAAAGATGGAGAAAGAATGTGAACGTAGCTGAATGCCGACCAAGTACTTAAGCTAACACTGGAACAATCACAACAAGGTGCTAGTGATGACGTATTGGTAAGCATTAAAGGGGTTGAAGAATGAAAAAGAATTGTAAAGATAAAGGGTGTAAAGAAAGAAGCCCTCCTTACAACTTTAGGCAGAAACCGGGTCAATACATATGCTATTAAGGTCATTTTTGCTAATGATTCTCGGTATTGAAGAAAGACATCATGGACCCAGTGATGCAATGCACAACCCTTCCCAGCTAACTCAAATATCTCTCAAAAGGTATTTGTTTTAATCACACGGAGATCAACACGTTATCTATTGGTTTATTCACTCCGAATAGACTGGTATTGAAAAGGTGGCACTCCTCTCCAGCCATCGCTCACTAAATCAAAACGCACAATCGAGTCTAGAGCCAAGAGATCATCAAAAGTCTCATTAGGACACTTTCCATTTATTCCTTGCTTTCTCACACACTGTGAAAAGTAAGAGATTTTCATGAGTCCTACGCAGTATTCCTGTAATATTGCCAGAACATCCGAGTAATACGTAAGTATTACAATGAAGATAGAAATCCTGCTTGAGCCAACATCAAACAAGCTCATGGTAGGTTACACGTGCGGTTCTTTTAGAACCAATCTTGTGAAAAACTGGAAAGAAACAGTGGTTTAATTCTTAATTGAACTTAAACTCGTTCCAGGCCTCTACGCATTATCATATGATCTTGCCAGAACACTCAGAGTGACTCTTTATTGATCACAGTGACGAGTGGAAATCATTCTAGTGTTAACATCAAACAGCACTTGGTAGGTGACGTGCAAGATTCTTTATGAATTGAGCTCGTGACAACTGGAAAGCAACGATGGTGAAAATCTTAATTGAAATTCACTTGTTCCAGGTTTCATGAATTGACGGCTTCAAATCACAAGGATAATTTATCCAAGTGATTCACTCTTTATGTTCGCAGTCAGCTTTGGACGGTCGAATAAAGAGAACGGGTTTACCCGCGAAATCCTGTCAGGAAGTTACTTAATTGAAACTATCCGTCACGGGTACGATATCTAATATCGTCCAACGGTCTTCACCGACCGGAGGTAAAATGCTACCGAATTAGAATAAAATGTTCAAAGCCATTTTATTCGTGTCGTTGCTGTGTACCTGTTAAAGACGGTGGCATTGCTGTGTACCTGTTGAAGACGGTGGCGTTGCTGTGTACCAGTGAAGACGGTGGTGTTGCGGTGTACCTGTAGAAGTCGTTCCCACATGCTTATGTTTTTCTGCATCAAAGTTCAGCAAAAATTCAAGAAAGTACAAGATAAAGTCTTCCGCTGTACCAAACTCTGAAGCTTTCGAGAATTCAACAAAAAGACATAAGCGTGTGGAACATGGAGTCACGAGAAGGCAAGTTTCACAAGAAGGCAAAGATCGCACGTGAAAGGCCAAAAGAACAATGCTCTCAAGCCAAAGCCTAAAAGATCAAACCAACATATTCACAACAAAAGAAAGAAAAGAAGAAAAGACTACGAGCTAAAGAACGAAGACTTAGTATAGTATGCTAGGTTTAGAACTTTGTAACGTGGAGTGACCTCCCTTAGGGGGAGATTGTTAGAAATACGTTTTTTACGTATATTAGAAGAGTCGGTCACTCCACAATATTATTCATGTTGTAATAGCTCGTAGTTAACAAATAGTTAATAGTTGCTTATTAAGTTAAGTAAGAACCGGTCCATGGGCTTGTCATGGACCGGCCCAAGCCCAATGTTGCTTGGAAGTATAAATACCCCTTTCCTCCTTGTAAAGGGGTTGGTTGTTGTTCATTTGAAAGTTCCATTTAATAAAATAACACATAGTTTTCTCTCACTTTCTCTCTCTAGTTTCTCTCTCTAGAAAACATCAACCCACTTCATAGATTCATAGGTTATCAAGATTCTACAAAGGGGGAGAAATGATAGTGATAAACTCGTTAATAATTTGATATTTTGTGTTTATACGTAAATTAGTTTATAGTTTGTCGTTATCAAAAAGGGGGAGATTGTTAATGCAACTGATGCCTAAAAACATTATTAGTGTTAACTAATCTTTCTTAATTTTGATCACAACAAACTATACAACACATTTAGTGTAAAACACAAAACGAATTATTTAACTAACACTATCATCAAGGTAATAATCATATCACTAACTTTTCTTAATCATACTTAGTGATCATCAAAGTGATTATCCTTAAAACTCACTTTTGTTAATATGACAAAAGATTTTTTAATAAACTTTCTTTTTAAGAAAATGTTTTATTAACATGGAAAATGTAAATTTGAAAATGGCATATTCCATATGCCATAAGAATATCCTTTGGTTTAAAAAACCTCAGATATTCCTACCCCACTAAAAGACAAAATCGGAGCGTAGTCTACTAGGCGGTCCTTTAAATAGCTTGGCGGTTCTCTAGCGATAAGGAACCGTCAGGCTAGATAAGGAACCACGCCCAGCTAGCCGTTGCACTTTGTCTCCTATAAATAGTGGTTCAAATCTCATTTTCCTATAACCCTTTTTGGACGTTTTTCTCAACCCTCTTTCTCTTTTCTATAGCATAATCATTAGTAAATGATCACTTAATGTGTTAAGTATGTTTACATATGATTATCCTCTTAATCCCCTCCCTTACCTTGTCCAAAGAGAAGATCACTCATTCACTAGTGTTATGATAAAGATGAATCCATGAATTAGTCATGTTCATCATGTTAGCCTTTTTGTTTTATGTTAATCCATTGTATTTATGAATACTTGGACTAGTTGTGTTTATCCAAGCTATTTGTGAATACTTGGATTTGTTGTGTACATCCATTGCATATGTGTTTGCTTGGATTTATGTTGTGTAGATCCAAGCTACATGTGTGTACTTGGATATGTCTAGCTGAGTTGTAATAGATTCTATAGTAGTTCTCACTAAACTATAAAGTGACGTGGTTGTGTCTTGTGAGTTCTCACTAAACTTAAAAGTGATTAGTAGTTGTGTTGTGTGAAGTTATCACTTAGCTTCAAAGTGAAGAGTCGTGAAGATTGGTTCTAGCTTTGGATTAGAACTCGACATCTAGCCTTATGTCGTAAAATGCTGAAGTATGCAACGTCGTGAAGATTGGTTCTACCTTGAGATTAGAACTCGACATCTAGCCTTGTGTCGTTATATTGTAAAGTAGGCAACGTTGTGTAGATTGGTCCTAGCTAAAGATTAGGTCTCGACATTTAGCTTAGTGTCGGAAAATAATGTAAGCGATGATGTAAGGTTTTCTCCGCCAAGAAGGGAGCTTGTGGATATAGTAGAAATCTCGAGTAGGCGTACTCGAGGAATGGAGTAGAAACGAGGATAGAGCCTCGTTGTCGAACCACTATAAATCTTGGTGTCTTCTCATTAGGTTGTATCTTTCCTTACTCTTTACTTATTTCATTATCATTACGCTTACCTATTACCATTGTTAATGCCTTTGAATTGAACCTAATCATTATGCAACTTAGCTTCAAGTAAAAGATAGTTTTGATACAAACCTAATTGAAAGTAATTTTAATTAGGTGACTAATCGAAGAGAAACTATTCAACCCCCCCTTCTAGTTTCTACAACATTGTTCGTTGTTGAAACTGAATAAACGAAACCATGTTTGCGATTAACTTGACCTTTGCAATGGGTGTCTTAGCCATGCTTCATGAGCCGCAATCGATTCTCAAGTATCATGCTTTGTCCAATCTCAAACTTCTTTTTGAACGATTTTGGCCGGAGATCACTACCAGTATTCCATTTATGTAAGTATCTTGTTTGATTATAGTAGACATGTAATTAGTCATAATCTTAGTTCATATGATCATCAATATAAATTAGTTATGAAATTTTGATTAAAGGGTAATAAAGATGAGTTTGACTTCATTTAAAACCATCTATTGAATTTATGTTGATCTTATATTCAAAATTCATTTTACCACCACCTACACCTTACTTGATAGTCACTCATTCACTTTCTTACTAAGACACACACACTAAATCTCATCTCTCTCTAAAAACCAACCCCAAAAAATAAATTCCTTTTTTCTTCTTTGTTGAGCTGCACCAAAAACACAACACAAACTCATCCATGGTTGACATTTGGGTAAAGTGAAAATTTTGTCCATTGACTTGTCTAAAATTTTCAAAAAAAAAACCTTCCGCACGTCGGAGGTAGATATTGTGACCAAAGACGCGGAGCTGCGGGTTAACTTGTATCTGCTTGAAGAAAGACGAGAACATGCCGCAATCCGCGAGGCTAAAGCCAAGTCTAAGATGAAGAGTTAATATGACGCTAAGGGTCGTGGAGTTTCTTTCAAACCAAAAGACTTTGTAAATCGTGTTAACTATGAAAGTCATACGGTAGATGAGAGGACATGCACTTTTTCACACTTACCGAGTTAATGGCCCACTTGTTCAGAAAATAGACCCCACCTTTTGTGTGACAACCATGGTTTTAGGAGGGTTAGTTATAACCAATAATATATCGTTATATATGTTATATTATATGTTTATTGTGTTATATGTGTTTGAGATGATAATCTTGCGAGATTAAAGTACATGATTGCGGATCATGGTACTAGTGGTAATGAAATGTGATGATATGAGATCACATTGACGTTTGTTTTTTGTGCATTTATCGTTTATGTAAATTATGTGTTAGCCTCAAAATATTGAGTCAAACAAGAATGTTCGGTTATAGGTTTATGTTGTAACATTTATTAGAATGTTGTAATAGTTAGTTAAAATAGTCATGACATTACGGGCTTGATGGCTAGCTTAAAAGGCCTCTTTCAAGGTACTAAGCCTTTTATTCAAGCCCGGCCCAATCAAACATATAGCCCATTAAGCCACATATAGGCAAGGCTATAAATACATCTCCTAGCATGTTAGGAGAGGTGTGTTGGTTCTTCATTTTTCTTAATCTAATATTCCAAAAGTTTCACACACTTCTCTATCTTTTCTCTCTCTAGAATTCATCTACTTTTCATCTATTTTCCTCCTTTCTTTCTTGTTTTGATCATCACAAATTAGGGACAACAATTGGTATCAATCGCCATGGGGTAGATTTGTGATTAGTTTTTGTGATTTTATTTGATTCGTATGATTTACTCCATATATCATCTCTCGAATTCAAATTTTTTTGTGTTTTCCGTGCTCTAAATCTTGATATACATCTCCTATATAGTTGTGGTAGCGATTTGGTTGTTTTGGTTTGGTTAAAATCATAGATTTCTTGTAAAAGATCTCAAGTTTTTACCTAAAGTTTCGGCATTGTTCTTATATTGCGACATAAGTTTATTGAATTCCATCGCAAAGCCTAAGGGTTTCTACATTCCGATCCAACATTCCGACATGTATTCTGATCCAACATTCCGGCAGGTATTCTGATCTAGCATTCGACAGGTATTCCGATCCAACATTCCGACAGGTATTCCGATCCAACATTCTGACATGTATTCCGATCCAACATTCCGACAGGTATTCCGATCCAACATTCGGAAAGGTATTCCGATACACATTCCGATCCAACTTTGCGATAGATATTATTTCGACATTGCGACAGATTGGAGGATTTCTTGAAAAATTCCAAAAATACACTTAAAAAATTTCGAACATTCGTGTGTTTTTTAGTTTTGGAGAATTTTTTGGTTTTTTTTTCAAGAACATTTTTTAAGGGATTTCAACACTTTTTCAAGTCAACAACAATCACTATAACATCTACTTAAGATCCATATTCACTTCATCATTTCAGAGAATATGGAGATGGATTCTACTACAGAATATCGTGTGACAAACAACAACATCATGGTGGCGGGTAACAAAGAGAGACCACCAATGCTTGTGTCAGGTCGATATGCACAATGGCAATCACGTTTTATTCGATATCTTGATACTAAACCAAATGGTGATCTTCTCCGACGTTGTATCAAAGAAGGACCCTATACTCCCACTACAATAACCAATCCTGCAATTCCAGCAACCGACTCGACGGCCGGTTCCGATGAGCAAACAATTGAGGAAACATATGAGAACACTTCAAAAGAGAAACGTGCTTGGATTGATGCAGAGAAGGAAGCAATCTATTTGATTCTAAGTGAGATTGGGATGATATTTACTCAACGGTAGATGTGGGCTCTACTGCAAAAGAAATGTGGTTTGCTATTGAACGCTTGCAACAAGGAGAGTCACTTAACAAGCAAGATGTCAAAACTAACTTGTTCTGGAACATTGGCAAGTTTACTTCATTGGATGGGGAATCAATTGATTCATATTACTCAAGATTCTACAAGATGATGAATGACATGACAAGAAACAATTTGCAAGTCTCCACCATGCAAGTCAATGTGCAATTTCTACAACAACAGAGTGGACACGGTTTGTAACTTTGGTGAAACAATAGAGTAAGTTAGACGAGGTCAATTATCATACGCTCTTTGACATTTTGAAACAATTTCAGAATGAGGTGAATGAACTTCGAGCTGAAAGGATAGCAAAGACTGCTAATCCACTTGCTTTGGTGTCTACCACTCAACACATCCAAGATCATCACTATCGTATTCCAAGTCATACTCCACTCAGTCATCCTCACCAAGATATTCCACTTCATCTAAGTCTTCAGCTCCTATAAGATCACGAGGCAAAGAACCAAGAGCACCATCACCATCATCTTAGCCATCATCTGAAGAGGACAGTGATGAAGAACAAGCTCAGAAGAATAGGGAAATGAAACAACAAGTTGCTTTCATAATGAAGTCTTACAAGAAGATATACAAACCCACCAACAACAATCTTCGAACATCATCTAACACAAGGAACCGATATGTTGAGAGTCCTCCAAGGTATGACACACGTCGACGTGATGAAAGTCCTCCTAGGTATGATCGACGTCATCCAACACATGTTGAGGGTTCAGTACGATATGATCGACAAACTGGTAAATATGATACTCAGAGGATTGCTACTGTTGCTGGGAATAGGGAAACTGTTGGAACTCAAGTGGTTCAGCAAAATGGGATTCAGTGCTTTAATTGTCAAGGTTATGGACATATGGCAAAGGAATGTAGGAAGCCGAAACGGGTTCGAGACTCTGGCTATCATAAGGAAAAGATGCTGCTATGCAAGAAGATGGAATTTTGGGTTAAATTGTCGGCTGAGGAAGGAGCAATGCTTGATGACACTGATGATGAAGCCTCCGACCAAGAACTTGAAGCACATTACTCATACATGGCAAAGATTGAAGAAGTTCTCAAAGTCAATGAAGATGACAATGGTCTTATCTTTGATACCGAGCCAATCGATAAGGTACATACTGACGACGAGTATAATGTGTTTGGTGATATTCATGAGCATAGTGAGCTTCCAACAACCATTACTAACACATGTATGATGGAAATGGTTGATAGCAATACCACACCCGATTCATCAGACATGTGCAATAATGAGTTTGAGGATGATCAACATGAAAACGAGTATGATGCTGATGAGGAGCGTATTGCGCTTGCTTACTTAATTGCTTCTTTACAAAAAAGATGTCAAAGAAACTAAAAAGAGTCAAAAGCAGTTAAAGAAGGCAATCGCTACGCTCACTCAAAATTTTGAAGAAAGCAAAGTTGCAGTTATAAAATCTAGTGAGCTTCTTGCAAGCTGTAGAGCTGAGCTTCTTCAAAAAGAAAAAGAACTTGCGAGGTACAAAGGGGGTGTCATTACTACTGTTAAGGATGTGTTTGAAACTAAATACAACGAAACTCTTAAGCTTTTAGAACAAGAGAAATGTAATTATAACACCTCTTTAAGTACTGAATGACACAAAACGTATCTTGCTACCACTAAAGTGAATGAGTTAACTCAAAAGATTGGTTTTCTTCAAGAGGATAAAACTAAACTAGTCACTATGAAGACGGAAGAGGTTGCTAACTTGCAAAAATCTTTCAAAATTAAACAAGCAAAAGACATCGACAAAGTCATGGAACTTGAAGTTCAAATTATTTTTTATAAGAAAATTGTTTATAAAACAAATCAATCTATTCAAGCCATGCGAATGTTGGCACCTCGTTCGATTTTCAAGGGTAAAGCTAGTTTTGCTGGTCCTAAGTACCTCGAGCAAGCTCAATCTGAGAACCTATGACTATATCTTGAGGAGTCCCAATGGACCGACCTTGATTGTCTTCTTGTTAGGCCCGATAGTGTTGAGTCACTAAGTTTTTAAGAGGATAGTAGATCACCAGTGAATAAAGACTTTGTGAAACCATATAATTATGCTTATGAAAATAGTCTTTATGAAATTTTCGAACCACAAAAACAGAAGTCTCGTGAGCAAATATTTTACGAATGTGCGCAAATAAGAATTAAATGGAGACAAGTTTTTGCCACTAAGAAAACTAATGTTTCAAAATATACCGGGTACTTGCCGCATCAAGCTTCTATAAGCAAGAGTAAGCAAGCACTTAGTATTCTTAAGAGTAACATTGAAAATTTCAAAAAGGTTCTGAAAGGTGATAAAGAAATTCCTCACGATATAACTCTTCTTGTGAAAACTATTTTGATTGCTCTTGCGGAAAGAACAAAGAAACATGCTCTGGAATTTGAAAAGTTAATAGAGCAAGAAATGTTTGACGATTTGAAATATGTGGAATCTCTTGAAAAAGAAATTAACGACCATCAACCTGAAAGAGATGATTTTTCTATAGCATATGATCTACTCTTGCAAGAATGTCTCTCAAAAGATATTATGTGTGTCTATGTTACATCTTGTGCTGATATCGATGAATATTCTGATGTTGCATGCAAATATTTTGATCAAGTCAAAGAGTGTGAACGTCTTGAAACTGAGCTTTCGAATAAAGTTGACCAAAAAGAGTTTTCGTTACTTCAACATAGATATGATTTTCTTCAAAAACATTGTCATTCACTTGAACTTGCTTTACAAAACAAAGTTGGCAGTTTTTTTAATGATACACCTTTGGAAGTAAAATTATCTGAGTCATGTCGATTACTAAATGAAAAAACTCTTGATATCGCGGATTTGAAAGCTCAGTTACAAGAAAAAGACATAGCAATCGCAGAGTTGAAGAAACTCGTTGCTAAGATGGGTGGTAAAGTTGTGGAACCTAGCGTTAAGAAATTTGCTGTTAGACAACCCAATGCCTATAAAGTGAAATCCTCTATCTGGGAAAACCATCCGCTTTCTCAAATTCCTCGTTTGCAAAACCTATGTTTGCCCCCAAGATGGATGGCAAGGAAAGGTTACCACAACATCAAATCATAAGAAATACTCTAGCACCAAGCGTTAAGCACAATAATGTGATTAAACCAGGGATGTATAGAATTACCACTAAACCCACAAACAAAGTTAGTCAATCACCTCAGACTTCTAAAAACACTAATACTCGTGTGTCTTCTACTACAGGAGTAGTCTCCACTGCTAGTGTTAGCCGACCTCAACTTAAGAGTACTCAAGTGAATGATAAGGTTTGGAAACACAAGAGTAAAAGGAAGATGAAGAAAGTAGAAGAACACCCTAGGAATTTGCATGTTTCTAAGAATAAAACATCTGTAATCGCATGTAATGATGATTTGAATGATTCGACTGCTTTGAATGCTTTAAATGTTAAGTTTGTTTGTGTGAAATGTGGAAAATGTGCTAATGTTGATCATTCAATGTGTGCTATGAATAATGTGAAAGGCGTAGATACTAGAAGTAAGAAGCAATTTGCGATGCATATTAGTGCTAGTAAACCCAAACGCAAAGTGAACCATTCTGGTGCAACCCCCACTAAGAAAAGTATTACATCAGACTCCACCACTAAGAACCCTAGAAGCAGAATTAGGGAACTATATGAGTCTGCTAGTAAGTTTTGGAAATGGTGGTTTGCTAATCAATGTCCTCCAGGATATAAATGGATGCCTAAGGTTAGGAAAGAAAACGTGACAACGAGCGTTAGTGTGCCTTTAAGTGCTGAAACTAGGGAAAATACTGAATCGGAAATCACAACTAACATGGAATCCAATTTAGCAAATGCTCCATCGTGTTCTAATTCTTCTACAGGTGATCGAAATAATTCTATTCATACTGGACTCCGGATGCACGAAGCACATGACGGGGAATCTCAAGCTTCTAATTAACTTCGTGGAGAAGTTCCTAGGTACGGTCCGATTCGGAAATGATCAATTTACACCGATCCTAGGATATGGAGATTTGGTTCAGGGGAATATCATGATCAAAAGGGTATACTACGTCGAAGGGATCAATCACAATCTTTTCTCGGTTGGTCAATTCTATGATGCAGATTTTGAGGTTGCTTTCAGAAAGAAGACATGTTTTGTTCGTGATTATGATGGGAATGACTTACTTACCGGTTCACGGGGTACTGATCTTTACCCTATTTCACTTCAAGACACAACTTCTACAACTCTAATTTGCTTCATGGCTAAAGCTTCAACGACTCAGCCATGGTTATGGCATCAACGTCTATCTCATCTTAATTTTGATACCATCAACTTGCTTTCCAAGAAAGATATTGTGAGAGGCCTTCCAAGCTTGAAATTCACCAAAGATCATCTTTGTTCTTCTTGTGAGCTTTGTAAAGGTAAACGGAGTAGTTTCAAGACAAAGCTACACCAAGCTCTAAAGGACGGTTAGATCTTCTTCATATCAATTCGTGTGGACCCATGCATGTTCAAAGCATCAATAGGAAGAAATACGTTATGGTAATTGTCGATGGTTACTCAAGGTACACGTGGACTCACTTCTTGAGGTCCAAGGATGAAACACCTGAGGTTCTCATTAACTTCCTTAAGCTTATACTACGTGGTCTTCAAGCTCAAGTAAGAGTGGTACGTACTGACAGAGGCATAGAATTCTTGAACTCAACTCTGTAGAATTATTTTAAAGCCGAAGGGATTGAACATGAAACATCTATTGCTCGAACACCCAAACAAAACGGCGTTGTTGAAAGACGAAACCATACTTTAGTTGAGGCTGCTCGAACATTATTATCCGTTTCAAAATTACCACTATTCTTTTGGGCCGAAGCCGTGTCAACTGCATGCTACACACAAAACCGATCCTTAATTATCCCAAGATACGAAACGACACCATATCACATAATTCATGATCGAAAACCTTCACTCAAACACCTTCATGTTTTTGGATGTGTTTGTTACATTATACGAGATGGTGAAAATCTGGACAAGATGAAAGAGAAGGGTGATGCATGCATTCTTGTGGGATATGCAACTCAGTCTAAGGGATATAGAGTTTACAACAAGAGAACAAAATTGATAGTCGAGACTATTCATGTCAGATTTGATGAATTGCAAGAAATGGCACTTGAACAAAACAGTTTAAGTCCTGATCCACAACGACAAAAGACTTCTGTGCACAACCGCACGGAACTCGGAACTTAAGACCACAACAATGAACCGTCAAGTTCAAAGTTGGTTCCTGAACATGTTCCAAGAGCAGATATGACAGTGGACACGTCAATTGAAGAGTTGGAAATGTTATATGGACCAATGTTTGATGAATATTTCACAGGGGAGAAACATGTCGTATCAAAGTCTTCCGATGTCACTCATTTAAGAATGATGATACTGATCATCATCAACAGAAGGATACAACTTCATCTACTTCAACACGGGTTGCTACAGATTTATCTCCTCAGAATATTACTTCAACAATCGATCCTACAACATCCACAACTACTGTCATTGCTCCAGAGAACACAAATCAAGTAGACAATGCATTATCTGACGATGACGATTTTCACAACCCATTCGGTACATCGGTACATGAAACTGGAGAGTCTTTTACTCGCCATGTTGATTCGTCAAATATGCATACGTTCTACCAACGACATCCGTCAACACATCATTGGACCCGAGATCATCCTTTGGTTCAAGTAATTGGAAACCCTTCACAGCCCGCTCGTACAAGACGAAAGCTTGAAACCGATGGCGATGTTTGTATGTTCGCACTCACCGTGAGTACAGCTGAATCAAAAAACATCAAAGAAGCTATGGCTGATCATGCTTGGATTGAATCGATGCAAGATGAGCTTCTTCAATTTGAAAGACTTAAAGTCTAAGAACTTGTTGACAGACCGTACGATGTAATTCCATTAAATCTTCGATGGGTTTGGAAAAACAAGATGGATGAAGAAAACACAATCATCAAGAACAAATCTAGGCTAGTGGCTAAAGGGTATGGCCAGAAAGAGGGTATTGATTTTGAAGAATCATTTACACCAGTAGCTCGAATGGAAGCGGTCAAGATTTTCCTTGCTTATGCTGCACATAAGGGATTCATTGTCTATCAAATGGACGTAAAGACGACATTCCTTAACGGTCCTTTGAAGGAAGAAGTATATGTCACGCAGCCGGAAGGATTCGTCAATCCTTTTTATCCTGACAAGGTGTATCGTCTCCACAAAGCACTTTATGGACTTAAGCAAGCTCCAAGGGCGTGGTATGATGAGCTCTCGAAATTTCTGGTATCCAAAGGTTTCTCAAAAGGTTCCATTGATCTAACTTTGTTCACTTATAAATATGGGGATGAAATTTTGCTTGTGTAGATTTATGTTGATGACATTATTTTCGGGTCTACAAACCCAAAATTTTCAAAATGGTTTGAAAAAATCATGCACAACAAATTTGAAATGTCAATGATGGGCGAACTAAAAGTCTTTCTAGGAATTCAAGTTCACCAATCACCAAGTGGTATCTTTATTAACCAAGCTAAGTATTGTCAAGAGATAATCAAAAAGCATGGTATGACCTTATGTGACCCCGTTGGGACACCATTATCTACCACATCCCTAGATGCTGATTTGGAGGGAAATGAAATAGATCAAACAAGATATCATTCCATGATCGGCTCCCTCATGTATTTAACAGCAAGCCGACCAGATATATCACATGCTACGTGTTATTGTGTACGATATCAAGCACGACCCACTGAAAAGCACCTCAAGGAGGTTAAACGGATCTTTTGGTATCTCAAGAATACCATTCATATGGGACTCTGGTATCCGACAAAAACGGGTTTCTTTCTAATGGCCTATTCAGATTCTGATCATGCAGGGTGTCTTGATACACGTAAAAGTACTTCTGGTGGTGCACAATTTCTAGGTAAATATAAGCTTGTAGGATGGTCTTCCAAGAAGCAGGATTGCACATCACTTTCATCAGCCGAAGCGGAGTATGTGTCTCTATCCGCGTGTTGTGCTCAAGTTCTTTGGATGGGAACACAACTCACGGATTATGGCTTCCACTTTGATAAAGTACCTATGTACTGTGACTCAAAGTCTGCCATAGCCATCTCCTTCAATCCGGTACAACATTCTCGCACGAAGCACATTGATGTCAGATATCACTTCATTAAGGAACAAGTTGAAAGGGGTATCATTGAACTATAATTTGTTGGAACTGATTACCAATTAGCTGACTTGTTTACAAAAGCTCTTTCAAAAGAGAAGTTTGCGTATCTAGTTAGGCAAATTGGTATGAGATGTTTGACTCCAGCAAAACTGGAGATTCTGGCAAAGAAGCCTGCTTGATTCATCTATCAAACATCTACATGTAAATATTAATGAAAAAGAAAACTACAAAATTAAAAATATTTCAAAATCCAAAAAGATTCTTCTCGACATGTCTTTCAGTATCGATAATATGGACGCGCCTAGAAATGTCGCTCAATAACGACATGGGTGTGTACATAAAGCTCGAATGAAAGTTGTAAATATTTTTCAAAACATGTCATTTCTACTTTTAATAAAAGAAAATGTCTATTTTGGACAATTTTCCCAACAACGGGTAGAGCAATCTATCTTGGGTTGAGCTTGTCAAAAAACATTCAACGTTTTGAGCTCAGCACAATGACTTCCAATCACTTTCAGATTGCAACCCAGATCTATATTCAGGGGGGAGTGTACGATTTAGTGCGCTTACCCTCAACAAAAGAAGTTAAATGTTCTTACACTTGAGTGGATTTGTTAAGACATTCAAAGTCTATGAACTCAAGTTTATGCTTTAGAAAAACCTTTTCGCCAAAAAGAAATAGAGTTTTTTAAAAAGCGTTGAACACAATTTTTTCAAGAGTTTTTCTATGATTATTCAAAATCTTTCAAAAATTGTGTGTTCAACAACTCCTATTCTCAAAAAGCAAAATGTGGATCATATCCTCACAATGACAATTCAATTGGATCAAATTTTTAAGGGGGATCTTTCCTAAGTCATGCTAAGTCTAACACATTTTTCTCCCGAAAGTTTTTTCAAGACTATTTTTCACAATATATTTTAATTAAATTAGATATCTCTAATATCAAACGATTTTATATATTAGAGATAGGAGGGAGAAAATATGATTAAAATTTGATCTAAAGACTCAAGCACTTATGGTTACGATCAAATACCCACAACATCTTTAATCCATGACGTTATTCGTGTCAAAAGGGTGGTTAGGTTTAAATCCTATGATCCAACCAGAACCGGAGGGATCTTCCCAGGGACAATCTAATAGATATTAGAAGTCCTTAGTAAAGATGGAGTAGAATGTGAACGTAGCTTAATGGCGACTAAGTACTCATGCTAACACTGGAAAAATCACAACAAGGTGTTAGTAATGATGTCTTGGTAAGCATTGAAGGGGTTGAAGAATGAAAAAGAAATGTAAGGATAAAGGGTGTAAAGAAATTAGCCCTCCATACAACTTAGGCAGAAACCGGGTCAACACATCATGAGGAAAACGCATCATTGACCCAGTGATGTAATGCACAACCCCTTCCCAGCTAACTCACGCTTCTCTCAACAGAAGTTTGTTTTATTGTCACGGAGATCAACACGACTTGTATTAACTTTCTCACTCTGAGTTAGTTGATATTAAATAGGTGGCATCTGCTCCAGCCTTCGACCACTAAAAGTGCACAAATCGAGTCTAGAGCCAAGAGATCAATCAAATCTCGTTAGGACACACGGAATGACGATAAAGAGAGTCCTACACCATATCCTTACGATATTGCTAGAACACTCAGAGTGATACTACCAAGTATTCACAATGATGAGTGGAAATCCTTTCAGTGTTAACATCTAACAGCACTGCGGTAGGTCATGTGTAAGATTCTTTTAGAATTGAACCCGTGTAAACTGAAAAGCAACAGTGGTTTGATTCTGAATTGATTCAAACTCGTTTCAGGTTTCTACGTAATATCTTTATGGTCTTGCCAGAACATTCAGAGTGATATTCATTAATGTTCACAGTGATGAGTGAAAATCCTTCTGGCGTCAACATCAAACAGCGCTACGGTAGGTAACTTGCGAGATTCTTATGAATCAAGCTTGTGTCAACTGGAAAGCAACAATGGTAAGATGCTTTATGAATCAAACTTGTTACAGGAGTTTGAATTGACGACTTTAATCAAGCGGATATTTATCCAATTGATTCACTCCTTATGTTCGTAGTCTTGCTTTGAGACGGTCGAGTAAAGAGAACGGCTAGTACAGCCGCGAAACCCTGTCAAGGAGGTTCTTAATTGAATCTACCTAATCACAGGTACAGTATTTAATATCGTATAACGGTCTTCACCGACCGGAGTTAAAACGCTACCGATTTAGGACGAATGTCAAAGCCATTCAGTCCGTGTCTATGTTTTGTCTCGAGAATGTGGCGTTACAGTGTACTCAGCAAAGTCAAAGATTCAAAACCACATACTCATGCCCAAATATTTATTCAATAGTCAAGAAAGCAAAAGTTTTCCGCAACTCTGATGATCAAAATCTTCCTTATCAATTAATGTAAATGAATGACCTCTCTTCAAAGGAGATTGTTAGCAAGCTTTCAAGATTGTGCAAAGTATGAGCATGTGGATAAAGACACAAGATAGCAAGATGGCAAAGACAAGTCAAGAATGATTTGAAGATCTCAAGTTTAAAGACAACGATAAAGGCTCAAAGATCACAACATGAAGGAACAAGACTACTATTACACGTTCAAGACTCATTTATGACGAAATCCATAATCTTCATTGATCTCCAAATATCGAAGAGGAATGACCTCACATTGGGGAGATTGTTAGCCTCAAAATATTGAGTCAAACAAGAATGTTCGGTCATAGGTTTATGTTATAACATTTATTAGAACGTTGTAATAGTTAGTTAACATAGTCATGACATTACGGGCTTGATGGCTAGCTTAAAAGGCCTCTTTCAAGGTACTAAGAATTTTATTCAAGCCCGGCCCAATCGAACATATAGCCCATTAAGCCACATGTAGGCAAGGCTATAAATACCTCTCCTAGCATATTAGGAGAGGTGTGTTGGTTGTTCATTCTTCTTAATCTAATATTCCAAAAGTTTCACACACTTCTATCTCTTTTCTCTCTCTATAATTCATCTACCTTTCATCTATTTTCCTCCTTTCTTTCTTGTTTTGATCATCACAAATTAGGGACAACATTGCGTGTACGTATTACGTATTAAATATATTTAATTTATAAATATATTATGTATACGGTTTGATTTAATGATAAACAAAAAGTTCATTAGCATTGTAACTAAGTATTGGTGTTGAATTATTCAAGTAAAATTGAACTAGATCATAACTGGATCCAATTAAATGTTAGTTAAAGAAAAAAGAAAGGACCTTGAACTTAGCGAGATGGTTAGCCTCGCGATCGTTGTAGAAGACAGTGTGATGACTTAGTGCATGTGGTTGAACACGACCAATTCTAATTTGATTACTCTATGATAACCGGTCAACCATCAAAGGTTCTCCTTGTCGACCAGGACTACTACTGTTCATTATTATTATTGATTACTTCAAAATCAATCAATCGATCAATCTTGTTCCATACATAATAATAATAAGTTCAAATCACTAACAGTATGAGGGGGAGGGAGGGATTAAGAGGTTTATATCAAGATTTTGATTTGATTTCAACCCTCACACAAACAAACACGAATTGGATCTTGTTGTTGTCGAGTGGTGGTTTATCACTAAACGTTCTTGTTTATTTCCATGAAAATCCACTTTCACGCGTATACTTATTTGCTTGGCCACTTAGTCTTACCGATGGATCACCACTTTTATTTTAACCCCCACTACTACTATCTCATTTATTATTTTCTCTTTTATTAAGGATTTGATTACTCTCGCACAAAGCTAAGGTGTTGTTTGTTTATTAAGAGGCTTTGAATCTGAATCTGATTCATACATCTGAATTTGAATTTGAGGCGTGAATGTCTGAATCTAAATACATTTAGACTGTTTGTTTTTCATTTAAAAACGTCTGCTTGTTAAATTTTGGTGTTTTTAGTTTGTATCGACGACGAAAACACTACTATACTATTGACACATTACGTACACCTATTACCAAACTTTTGAACGAAAAACATCAATCAGCGGAGTCATATATTTCTTTACTAAAAAATTGATTTTAGTTAGTTGTAATTTTAAAGATGAACAAGATCTATATACTATAGTAAATCATGTCCGACCATTTGCTTCTACTAACAAAAATGAACGGTACTACTACTAACATAAGTTCCACTAACATATTAAAGATAAAATATAGTTTTGACCATAGACCATACTAGGAGTTGAATGATACTAGTATCATCTTCTCTTACTTTATTTGCAAAACTTCTACCATAAATAGTACTTCACTTCAATATGTATTTCAATTATCTTTTTTTAGAACGTCAAATGTTAGTAGTTAGTGGGTCGAGTCGTGCAATGACATCCAAGCGGCAGAATGTCTTCTTCGAACCCTCGCCTAGTTATGTTAAACTCCTTATCCGCTTCGCCTGGGAGCCCTTGGCAGGTCTTGAACCCAAGACCTCCAGGAAACCTCCCGTAATAAAAACCACTTAGTGGAACCTTGGTGGCGAACTGAGCTAAGCCAGTTGGTTAATATGTATTTCAATTATCTAGCAAGATTTATGAACGTATATGACATAAATAATCTGACTAAATGCCTCATATAAAGACGAACAAGAAAATAGACGGTTTGCTTAAGTTTTTCGGTAACATAATAGATAGTTGAGGACATGTATGTTACGGGATGCATGAAGATCTATAGAAAATCTCCACTTCTATGCAGTTTTTTTGTTTTTTTTGAGTTTATGGAAGATCTGAGGCATCTTGAAGATAAGTATGATGCAATGTTTTTTATAGGTTAAGAGGCATTAAGACTGGTGCTCCAAGTCTGGTCCAACATGATGTACTAGCCTCTGTCCACATCTGAACAAAGAAAGAAAAACTCTCTTGTTGGTATTTTTGTCTGACCGGTTCAGATGTCCCCTCACTCGGATCTTGTTAAGACATTTTTATGAAAAACAAACACCACCTAACTTGCGAGTATTTTTGTGCAATGGTTAGGTACAAAAGCGTCTTCTTTAATAAACTCGTTGCCACATTTTACTAATTTTGTTTGTTGTTTTAAGTGATATTTAAACAAGTAACATGATTAGTAGACCTAATTAAACTTAATGAGAGACCTACAAATGTGATTGATGGAAATAAAAAATTGAGAGAATTAATGTATAACACTTGTCAAATAATAAATGAAGTATGTCTATTTGTAGGTCCATTTAGTAGGCCTGATTATCAATACTCTTTAAACAATGTAAAACATAAAAATATTTCATGAGAAAATATGTAGTCAGACAAATACACACATGCATTTTGTTGACATGAGTTTATTGATGGTTGTCGCAATTTAAGTTATACATGAGAATACTAACGTTCTTTCATTCGCTTATAAGCCTAAAATGAGAACGTTCATGGTCTAGAATTTGACTAAACATAGCCTTAACGTACGCATTCACAATTGGCCAAAATGGCATCACTCAATATTGTGGTTTTGTCACCTTACAAGTATATTTAATATTTGATGGTCTTCGATCACACCTTCGATGCATGACAAGGCGCAAATAAAAATCACTCAAATAGTATTATTGTGAAATTCAGTAAATTTAAGGTGCAGTTTGTACACACTAAATTCTAAGTAAAGGAAAAGATATTTCGTGATGTGAAAATTCATCAAATTATGTATTATTTTCTTGTAAGGCAGTAATTTTATTAAACCACGACAAAATAAATACATCATAAACTCATGTATGGACATCCTCACAAGAAGGCAACTACACAAAGAGACCCTTACAATTAAAAAGAAATAACACTACAATCTAAATGACTACCCGATTAGTGAGGACCAACATCTATGACTCATGAGATTTGTGCATGGAGCAAAACATATGTAACCAACATCAGCAAACAATACCCTCCCACACACATAAGCCCACATCAAACATGAACCAAACATTTTACATCAATCATTAGAGTCACTAACCACACTCCTATTTCTCACAATACCATATTTCGCTGGTCTTGTCAATCACTTTTCTTATTTAATTTCTCATTTATTAGTCCTAATGCATGTCCTCTCAAATGGATTTAGTTGAATTCCATTGAGGAGTATCCAATTGTTTTCATACTTCCTTTTAAATACCCGATTATTCATATTCTTCCAAACAAAAAAAGGTAGCAACCCATATAGCTGTTTGCCATAATAATATACTATCTTTTCCGTTGAGCTTTATCATTTATGAAAGAACAATTACTTTACCATAAACACATCAATTGAGCCAATACCCCACCAAGAGAAAATCCTATCCCGCACTTTAATCACATTGTCACATAACATCGAACATGGTCAAGTGATTCCACTGTACTATCACACCAATGGCAAAGAGGAGTACCATACCTTTTTATCGAGATCTACACGTATAGGAGTCTCCCATTTAAAGCACACCTCACGAACACATTGAATTTTCTAGCCACAAGGTTGTTCCAAGTCGTCTTGTTTACATCAGCGACACCCATCCTCTACTCTATCCACCTAGATAATGCATTCACCGAAATACTACCCTTTGCATTCAACTTCACACCAAAATGTCTTCATTAAATTGGTTAAGCCTAACATCAGGTAAATTCGCTTCAAACTCTTCCAATTCCTCGCTAGCTCTACCTTTAGGAACTCTAGACCACTCCCAACACGATTCACACTCCCTATAAACCCATTTTCCTTTATGATTTACCTTTTCTTCCTTATTAATTTTAATCCTATGTAATCTAGCATAACGATCATAGAAAGCCACATCCCCCACCCACTTATCTTTCCAAAATGACGTACATAAACCCCATCCCCCTCACCTTTTTTTGAAAATTGGTTTGCAAAACCCTCATCTAACTCATCTAGTTGTTTCTCAACGCGAATAACATCAGCCCACACACCTCCCTCTACTATCTGAGCCCCCTACACTACCCCACCCTCCATCTACACCATATAATTTTGATAACTCTACACTAAAGAATGTCACTTTCTGCTCTAAGCCTCCACCACATTCCTATAAGTGCATGATTTTTCACTTTTAAAGACATGTGCTAAGCCCCCCATCCCCGAAAGAAGAAATTACTAAATCCCATTTAACTCAAGTTAATTTATTTCCCTCACCCAACCCACCAAAAAAGAAAGAGTTAATTACACCATTCATCCCTGTGATTTGGGCCAAATCCCTAATTGAGTCCCTAATTTTTTTTGTTACTTGATTGATCCCTATCTCCAAACTATTGCATACTAGTAGTCCCTATCTTCCAATCGAGTTATCTCCGTCCGTTATCTCACCCCATGTGTCTGGCACATGAGGGTATTTTGGTCCTTTCAATTTTTATAATAACACAAAAACAAACATATACTAATATCTCTCTTCTTCACACAAACACCCTTACGCATCCCTCTATTTTCTTCAACTACTCAGCCGACCCTGCCAATTTTTGATTAGCGACAATCACCACCACCATCATATTGTTCTCTTCCTCACCCAAAGAAACTGACGTTAACAGATCCGTATACCCTTTTTTCAATGAATATGGTCAACAAACAAAAAAAATCTTCAAAATATCAAATCCTTAACAATCACCATCTTATAAACCCACTTACATTATAATATAACGAAGCTTTAATGAACTAAATCCCATATGAAAAACTAGCACAACGGCGACAAGAACTATAGAAGGGGATTTCATTTTTGGATCTAAGATGTGTTCTACATCTATCTGCTTGTTGTTTGTGGGTTGCTTAAACCAAAAGTTCAAACTTATACTTTTCTTATTGAAAAATAATGCATATAGAAGATGAGTTTCATCGTATCTTTCTTATTCATGTGTATCATGACTGGAAAAAGGGACTTCGATCGGTGTATGATGTAACACCCCCAATTTCGTGTCATAGCAGCGGAAGAGTCATTGGGTGTCACTGTCATGGTTCAATCTCAATATCATAGAATACGCCTCAAAATGAGTCGTTTTAATAAAACATACATCCATTCATTATTTAAAGGTAAAACAGTTCACACACGGTCCCAAATAGTTTTAAGTTTACACAACATAACAAATGATAAAAGTTTCTTTGAATGGACATAGTTTAGAAAAGCGGGCCAAAACATTTCACAAGCAAGCTACATGAAACCGCCTTCCTTTGAGTGCCTTCTTCATGGACCTGAGATAAAACATGCTATAAAGTCAACAAAAATGATGAGTGAATCTATAGAGTTTAAATTTAATAAACGAACACAAGTATTCTGAATAAACCTTCACTGGTTGACAATCATGTGGATCAGACATAATCATCGGTGTTATTACATAAGTCTCATGACATTGAACGTTAACATATATTATTTCAGCCCAACACACCTAGCCAAGTGCGTATATTTCTCTTATACAATTGCATCCGATGTTTCATTACTAGTGCACCACAACACCACGCGATAGCTAGTCGCGACCGGACTGGGCGTCACCCCGATAGATCTATCCATAGTATTAGCGTTCATTCGATTAACAATTCATGATTCAATGGGTCTTTTAAGGCTAGAAGCAAACATATGTAAATAACTTTCATCTAGCATACAATCGGGTCCTTTGTGTTCTATTTTAAAACAAGCATGTTATTCCCCTCGTGGGTGTTAAAATACTTTACAAGATAGTATAAAAGCGAGGCTATAGACTCACCTTGGTACAATAGTAGTAATATGACGATCGCCGACGATAAGTGATGCCCGTTAAACACGAAGACCGCAACCTACCAAATAAGGCGCGTTGGTTAATAAATGACTCAAGTATAAATAATACTTAAATAATACAAAACTCAAAATACAAAACCATGACAATATCAAAAATAATAATAGTACAAGTGTACTTCTATACCATTTTACATGTTAACTTTACTAGACTTTATCATCGATAAAAATCTGTCGGTACTTACCGAAAGTACAAGCTCGTTTACCCTACTTAAACTATTCCGTTTTCGACGAAACTTGGTCACAAACTCACATATAATATGAATGAGACTCAGTTTAAATTTCATTCAAAAATATTACTTTTAAGACCTTCTGCCCGACACATCTTCGTGTTATAAAAACCGGACAGATTTACGTCTTCAACTCGTAAAACCATTTTAACATATCTAAACAACTCCGTTTACAAAACCGACACTCGGGTTTGAAAATAGACTCATGACCTGAGGTTTAGACTTCAACATCAGTCCTTCAACATTTTTAAAACTCATTCTATAGTCCCCAAGATTCGATCCAAATATCGACAACAATTTTCGGATTGTGCCGATACTCGTCTCTCGGTACACGAATACTAAAATTGGCATAACTTCTCGCTCGTTTGGAGCTAGAAGCTCTATCTTATATCAAATCGAAGCTAACGAAATTCTCTACGACCCTAACTAATTAGTTTAACAAGTTTATTATAGTAAGTAATTCAAAAATCCCCTTTTACCTACTGGTCTAAAATGGTCATCTAAAAATCATACCAAATCAACATTTTGACCCATTTCAACAATTTACATACTTCTAATATTACCCTAATATCATCATAACACATGTATCTAACTCCTAACACCCTCAAATTCAATCTAATAAAAATCAAATATATAAAAATCATACATGCAACATCATCACACTACAAATATAATAATAATAACAACATTCATAACCATAAAAATGGATCAAACACATGTTCTTCATCAAAAATTTGAAAGAAAAATAAAGTGTATGCATGTGGGAAATTCTTATACCAAAATGAAGCTTATCAAATTTCTAGGATAGGTCTTTGATTAGTTTTGGAAGAATGAAAGTAGAAAATAAAAAATTTTGATGGATTGTGGTATGGGGGTGGACGGATAAGGAAGAACAAGAGAGAGAGTTTGTGATTTTTTTGTTAAATGTGATTTTTAAATAATCTAGTTAGTGGAAAATCCTTAAATAGTCCAAGGTTAGGGTAGATTTTGTCATTTAGGCATAGTTTTGGTCCAAAAATGCAATTAAATAGTTTACAAGGTAGAAAATGTAAATTGTAAATTTTGAAAATATTTACGAGACTCGGGTTTCGTAAAAATACTTTTCGAAAGTTAAAACGCTTCATAAATATAATAATAAAGCTTCGACACGACTTAAAACGTAATTAAATCGAAAACATCGAAAATATAAAATATCGAGACAATCGATAATAAAACATAAATATTTGGGCATCCGTCGGTATCGCGATCACTAATAGTTCTCGTCATTCGTTAAAACGTAAAACACGAGAAATAACGATTAAATAAAATAAAATCATTTTTATGATAAATTGAGAATATAATATCGATACCTAACGTATTCCTTGCCGGTTTTCATCTAATCGACATTCTTACGCTAGTTTCATGTCACAACCTTCTCGGTTAGCCGATAATTTAAAATTCTCATTAAATTAAACACGTAATACGTAATAGTCGAGATTAAAATAACGACCTGAAATTGACGGATTGTCACATTATCCCCACCAAATTAGGATCTTCGCCCTCGAAGATCAACTTGCGTTCTTGTCCGATCGCTTGTTGAAATCAAAGAGATGAGGGTAATTCTTCCACATTTGGTCTTCTCGTTCCCAAGTATACTCCGGTCCTCTCCGAGAGTTCCTTGAACTTTGACGATAGGGATTCGGCTTTGTTTTAGTTTCTTGACCTCGCGATCCATGATCTCGATTGGTTCTTCAATAAAATGCAACTTTTCATCAACCTTAACTTCGTCCCACGGTATAAAGAGTTCTTCATCGGATAAACACTTCTTCAGATTCGACATATGAAAAGTGTTATGAATCCCATACAGTTCTTGCGGTAGTTCAAGTTGGTATGCCACGGGTCCTACTCTAGATGTAATCTTGAATGGTCCGATATAACGAGGACTCAACTTCTCGTGTTTTCCAAATCGTACAACACCTTTCCATGGTGAAACCTTTAGCATAACCTTATCTCCCACTTCCAATGGTTTTCTTCTCACATCCGCGTAACTCTTCTGTCGGCTTCACGCAGACAACAACCTATTCTTGATTTGCACAATCATATCCGCCGTCTCTCTAATCATCTCTGGTCCAGTGAGTTGAGCATCACCAACCTCACTCCAGCTCACGGGCGATCTACATTTTCTCCCATAAAGTGCTTCAAAAGGTGCAGCTTTAATACTCGCGTGATAACTGTTATTGTACGAGAATTCGGCCAAAGGTAAGTGCTTATCCCAGCTACTTCCAAAGTCTATCACACAAGCACGCAACATATCCTCCAAAGTCTAAATAGTTCTTTCGCTTTGCCCATCGGTTTGCGGGTGATAGGCTGTGCTCATATCCAAATTGGTTCCTAAAGATTTCTGAAGTGATATCCAAAATCCAGAAGCAAAACGACTGTCTCTATCGAAAATGATTGAAATAGGAACACCATGCTTACACACGATCTCCTTCAGATAAAGGTCGGTAAGTTTCTCCAAACCGAACCTCTCGTTGATTGGAATGAAATGAGCGGATTTAGTTAAACGTTCGACAATAACCCAGATTGCATCAAACCCAGACGGTGTCCTTGGGAATTTTGTGATGAAGTCCATCGTAATTCGCTCCCATTTCCAGATTAGAATTTCAGGTTGGACAAGTAATCCTGATGGCTTATGATATTCAGCTTTCACTTTTGCACACGTTAAGCATTTCGCGACGTATGATGCAATATCAGCTTTCATATTCAGCCACCAGTATAACTTTTTCAAGTCTTGGTACATTTTGTCCGATCCAGGATGAATAGAATACTTGGACTTATGATATTCTAGCATGATCAAGTCTCTCAGTCCACCAAAGAATGGTAACCAAATTCGACCTCTCAAACATTTGATACCATCAGATCGCGTCTCAAATGTTTCACCATCTCCTCTAAATCTTTCGGTTGCGAAATTTTCCTTCTTACACGCTTTGATTTGTGTGTTTCGAATCTGATCAGGTAAGTTATTATGAACTGTCACCACCAAAGCACGCACTCGAATCGGTTTCTCCTTTTCCTTCCTGGTCCCCAACAGTCTTCAGTCTTGTGCCCCAGCTTGTTACACTTTCCACACTTAGCACATTCACCAGTATGAATCCTTTTGCAGCGTTGACATCGGATTCCCTTATCAGCAGGTGCAGCTTCAGTCATTGCATTAGCATTACTCCTCCTTCGGTTTTGATTCCTATTGTGAGATTTACGATTATCACCTCGATCATCACTTTCCACTTTAGCCTTTCTTTTACTACCTTCAGCAACACCATCAGCCTTATCTTGGATAATCTGTCCCATCAGTTGGTAGGCCATTCGAACAGCTTCATCAATATTGGCAGGTTTAGATGAGGTCACATAACCACGGATGTTGGCAGGTAAGCCTCTAATATACTGCTCCACCTTCAGATATTCCGGGTTAACTTTGTTTGGACAAAGTAGAGCAAGTTCATGGAATCTGTTTGTGTATTCATCGATATCAGTACCCGTCAGTCTCAGCTGATACAGTTCCTGTTCTAACCTTTGAATAACACTCCTTGGACAGAATTCCTCGGTCATCCATCTTCTCACTTCAACCCAAGGTGTAGCATAAGCAGCATTCATCCCTACAAACGCCATTCTTCCATTCACCAAGTTAATGCTCGCCCTTAAAGAGTAGCAGAGGCAAACATCACCTTGTCTCCTTCCTCACTTCCACTAAATCGAAACACGGATTCCAATCTTTCAAACCATTGCATTAAACCAACATCACCTTCAGTACCCTTAAAAGTCGGAGGTTTACATTTCATGAATGAGGTATAAGTACACTTCTTGTTTTCAGGAATCACTGGTCTATCAGCATTACCAGTTCCCGCACGAGCATTGTCAGCTCCAGTATTGCCAACTCTAGTATTGCCAGCACCAGTATTGCCAACTCCAGTATTGCCAGCGTCAGTATTGCCAGCTTCAGTATTGCCAGCTCCACCAGATCCACCAGCTCCATCGACTCCACCAGCTCCACCGGATCCACCAGCTCCATTATTCATATTTTCCATAAATGCATTCATAGCGACCTAAAACTGATCAGCTACTATAGCGCGTAACTGCGCCTCAGTCATTTGTTTTGGCGGCATGATCATGTTACACAATTTACATCAAAATGAGTATTCATTCAACGCTTGTGATAACAAAACATGAATAACACAGAATAAGAATAGATAGATGAAGAGAAACAAGAAAGGATGATAGAACGAAGAATAGAATTTAGACAAGGAACGAAGATTCACGAGGAATGAGTCAAAAGACAGGAATTTCTACTGTGACAATCAACGTCGTTTGTAAATTACGTATTAGTATTATAATAATCAAATAATAAACATTTATAAATAAATAAATGTAATTCATTATGCTTTAAGCATAAATAATAATTAAATATTTATAACATATATATACTTTTCTTATTCTCGTCCATTGGCAACTCGGAGGTTTCGCTTGCAGATGTTATAGTCAAAAGATTTCAAAATTTTATTTTTGGAAAATCTTTTCGTTCTCTATAACTTGAGCTCTGATGCCAATCTGTAACACCCCCAATTTCGTGTCATAGCAGCGGAAGAGTCATTGGGTGTTACTGTCAAGGCTCAATCTCAATATCATAGAAAACGCCTCAAA
The DNA here is from genome assembly GCA_025667525.1 of Glebionis coronaria. Classification (NCBI taxonomy): domain Eukaryota; kingdom Viridiplantae; phylum Streptophyta; class Magnoliopsida; order Asterales; family Asteraceae; genus Glebionis; species Glebionis coronaria. Next base: position 419,632,873 of record CM046880.1, read on the forward strand.
ATGAGTCGTTTTAATAAAACATACATCCATTCACTATTTAAAGGTAAAACAGTTCACACACGGTCCCAAATAGTTTTAAGTTTACACAACATAACAAACGATAAAAGTTTCTTTGAATGGACATAGTTTAGAAAAGCGGACCAAAACATTTCACAAGCAAGCTACACGAAACCGCCTTCCTTTGAGTGCCTTCTTCATGGACCTGAGATAAAACATGCTATAAAGTCAACAAAAATGCTTAGTGAATCTATAGAGTTTTAATTTAATAAATAAACACAAGTATTCTGAATAAACCTTCAATGGTTGACAATCATGTGGATCAAACATAATCATCGGTGTTATTACATAAGTCTCATGACATTAAACGTTAACATATGTTATTTCAGCCCAACACACCTAGCCAAGTGCGTATATTTCTCTTATACAATTGCAGCCGATGTTTCATTACTAGTGCATCACAACACCACGCGATAGCTAGTCGCGACCGGACTGGGCGTCACCCCGATCGATCTATCCATAGTATTAGCGTTCATTCGATTAACAATTCATGATTCAATGGGTCTTTTAAGGCTAGAAGCAAACATATGTAAATAACTTTCATCTAGCATACAATCGGGTCGTTTGTGTTCTATTTTAAAACAAGCATGTTATCCCCCTCGTGGGTTTTAAAATACTTTACAAGATAGTATAAAAGCGAGGCTATAGACTCACCTTGGTACAATAGTAGTAATATGACGATCGCCGACGATAAGTGATGCCCGTTAAACACGAAGACCGCAACCTACCAAATAAGGCGCGTTCGTTAATAAATGACTCAAGTATAAATAATACTTAAATAATACAAAACTCAAAATATAAAACCATGACAATCTCAAAAATAATAATAGTACAAGTGTACTTCTATACCATTTTACATGTTAACTTTACTAGACTTTATCATCGATAAAAATCTGCCGGTACTTACCGAAAGTACAAGCTCGTTTACCCTACTTAAACTATTCCGTTTTCGACGAAACTTGGTCACAAACTCACATATAATATGAATAAGACTCAGTTTAAATTTCATTCAAAAATATTACTTTTAAGACCTTCTGCCCGACACACCTTCGTGTAATAAAAACCGGACAGATTTACGTCTTCAACTCGTAAAACCATTTTAACATATCTAAACAACTCCGTTTACAAAACCGACACTCGGGTTTAAAAATAGACTCATGAACTGAGGTTTAGACTTCAACATCAGTTCTTCAACATTTTTAAAACTCATTCTATAGTCCCCGAGATTCGATCTAAATATCGACAATAATTTTCGGATTGTGCCGATACTCGTCTCCCGGTACACGAATACTAAAATTGGCATAACTTCTCGCTCGTTTGGAGCTAGAAGCTCTATCTTATATCAAATCGAAGCTAACAAAATTCTCTACGACCCTATCTTATTAGTTTAATAAGTTTATTACAGTAAGTAATTTAAAAATTCCCTTTTACCTACTGGTCTAAAATGGTCATCTAAAAATCATACCAAATCAACATTTTGACCCATTTCAACAATTTACATACTTCTAATATTACCCTAATATCATCATAACACATTTATCTAACTCCTAACACCCTCAAATTCAATCAAATAAAAATCAAATATATAAAAATCATACATGCAACATCATCCCACTACAAATATAATAATAATAACAACATTCATAACCATAAAAATGAATCAAACACATGTTCTTCACCAAAAATTTGAAAGAAAAATAAAGTGTATGCATGTGAGAAATTCTTATACCAAAATGAAGCTTATCAAATTTCTAGGATGGGTCTTTGATTAGTTTTGGAAGAATCAAAGTAGAAAATCAAAACTTTTGATAGATTGTGGTATGGGGGTGGACGGCTAAAGGAAGAACAAGAGAGAGAGAGTTTGTGATTTTTTTGTTACATGTGATTTTTAAATAAACTAGTTAGTGGAAAATCCTTAAATAGTCCAAGGTTAGGGTAGATTTTGTCATTTAGGCATAGTTTGGTCCAAAAATGCAATTAAATAGTTTACAAGGTAGAAAATGTAAATTGTAAATTTTGAAAATATTTACGAGACTCGGGTTTCGTAAAAATACTTTTCGAAGTTAAAACGCTTCATAAATATAATAATAAAGCTTCGACACGACTTAAAACATAATTAAATCGAAAACATCGAAAATATAAAATATCGAGACAATCGATAATAAAAAATAAATATTTGGGCATCCGTCGGTGTCGCGATCACTAATAGTTCTCGTCATTCGTTAAAACGTAAAACACGAGAAATAACGATTAAATAAAATAAAATCATTTTTATGATAAATTGAGAATATAATATCGATACCTAACGTATTTCTTGCCGGTTTTCATCTAATCGACATTCTTACGCTAGTTTCATGTCATAACCTTCTCGGTTAGCCGATAGTTTAAAATTCTCATTAAATTAAACACGTAGTACGTAATAGTCGAGATTAAAATAACGACCTGAAATTGACGGATTGTCACATATGATTTTTCTAGGTTTTTTGTATTAAATGGTTAAATATCTTCAAGGATTCTAGTGTTTTTTTATGTATGTAGCAGAAATAAATAAAAAAAGGTTTTTTGTTATGTTTGATGGGATAAAGAACACCAGTATATGTGTGTGTATGATAACATAATGATGTGGGTTTTCTCACTTATGGATGTCCATATCTCATTGTTGTATAAAGAAATGATTGTTGATTATTTATTGTATTTTTATTATACAGTTTTTGTAATTTTTTTTTGTTTTTTTACATTATTGTTATTATAAATTTTATTTGTAACAATTACTTTTTTATTTTTCAAAAGATGTATATGTAATTTATTTTAATATAACTTATCACTCTGCAATTTATATTAAATAAAATAAGAAAATAATTGGTTAAAGAAGATAAAAGTAAAAGGACTTAAATACCCTCGTGTGCCAGGCACATGGGGTGAGATAATGGACAAAGATAATTCGATTGGAAGATAGGGACTAAGGGTGTGCACTAGTTTAGAGATAGGGATCAATCAAACAACAACAACAACAAAATTAGAGACTCAATTAGGGATTTGGCCTAAACCACAGGGACGAACGGTGTAATTTACTCAAAAATAATTTTTTTCAAACAATCTCTAGGGCAGTTATAACGCTCATTGGGACACGAAACTGATGGTTTATTAGTTCATAACAATTATACAAAAACATAAACGAGATCAAAGCACACATATAGCTGAAGCGACTTAACAAGATCATAATAACAAAATTATAATTAATCGAATTAGGGTTACGTACCATTAGCTAAAACAAATCTACAAGATAAAGAACGAATCACCAATTAGGGTTTATAACGTACACCACCAAGATATAGTCTAAAGTAAGACTATATTACGTTTTTGTACACACGTAATACAGCGAGCTAACCGTGAGTCTAGCACGTGTAAACCGAGCTTCTACGCTTGTAGAAAATCTACTCAACAACCGTAGAGAGGGGCTAGGACTAGATTTAAGCTAAACCGAAAAACCAAACAAAACCTTAGGGGCGTTTGGTGTTGTGATCGCAAGAGAGGGAGAGAAGAGAGATTGGTGTGTGAATTATGAGGGTGAGGGGTTGTTTATATAGGCCTAGGAATTCTTGTAGCCAAGTAAAAACAATATAACGAAAGTTATTTCCTTCCCCCTTTGTCTCCATAACCGACGGCCCAAACACCCCTAAGGGGTGTTCCATAACCTTCTTTTCTTCTTCCTTTTAATTCCACAACGCCCGTTAATACTTAACTCTTAATTATTTAACGGTCGTTAAAGTTATAGCTCGATTTAATTTAATAAATACAATTAATATATTAATTAAATAAATTAACTCTTTACGCATTGAGTGGAATCCCGTAATCTCGAGTTCGATACTTATACACGACTATTAAATATAAGTCCATAAACTTTCAGAAACACCGAGAAGTAATATAGTGGTAAAATAGCAAGAACTACTTTCACCAAAGTTACACTTTCACCAAAGTTGGTCTTCCCTGAATGACATCGCTTTTGCCTTTCACTTGCAAAGTATCGACTTGAATCTATCAACAACCTCATTCCACGTCGACACTCTCTTCATATTCACCCAAAGGAATACCCAAATACATGAAAGGGAACTCTCTCACGCCACATCAAATAAAAAGAACTATACTTTCAAACTCATTAGTTTTGATACCAACCCCGTATGGCTTCATCCAGATTTTTAGGTTCAATTTGAGATACAAAGCAAAAAAATGACTTTCATTTGAGCTTGTGAACTTAAGGTTCTTGCGTTAAGTTTACCAATGACGTTGTCTAAAGGATTTCATTTTGGTTCATTGATATTTATATGTTCAATATTTAATGGTTCATTTCTCTTATCTTGTGTAACATCCCGCCTACTCAGACCACAATATTGTCCGCTTTGCCCGTAGGCTCACGGCTTTGTTTTGTGGCTCTCATGTGAGTACTTCCTGTTAGGTCACCCAAGCCAGTACTACTCTCACATAAGTACGCTTAACTGCCAGTTCCTAAGAATCCCACTTGTAGTAGACCACAAAACGTGTTGTGTCATGGTAAGGTGAATGTTATCTTATGAGCCAACATCTCTCTTGGCCACAGCTGATGTGGGATTTGCATAGGGTGTCACAATCACCCGCTCCCCTTAGTGAATCATCGTCCTCGATGTGGTTTGTGCCACCATCCCCAACGGCTCAGGAGTGGCTCTCATACCACATGTAACATCCCGCCTACTCAGACCATAATATTGTCCGCTTTGCCCGCAGGCTCACGGCTTTGCTTTGTGACTCTCATGTGAGTACTTCACGCCAGTGTTGGGAATAAATATAAGTGTATTAGTTACCCCTGCTAGTTGGTCAAAGGTTCCCCTGCTAGAGTAAGTTCCCCCTGCTAAATAACAAAGGCAGGGGGATTGGTTCCCCTGCTGAAGTCAAAGACCCTGCCGCTAGAGATAAACTTGGAATAGATTATAACGCGTTTCTATTACTACTCCGAGATACTTTCCAAGTTTGTTAGTAGTAATCTTGTACGTGAGTCCTTGTACTATAAAAGGACCCACTAGGTTATCATGCAATGTGTGTCTTTCTCTATTGTCTTTCATTTCATACTTTAAGGTTTTTGTAACCCTAATACCATTATTGGGTATTCGTATATCTTTGATATATTAATGTTTAACATTTGCTTTAACCATTTGTTCTTGTGCTAAACACTACATTCCACATCTTGTTTAGTTACTTTGTATTCCAACGTTTCTCTAGTGTTAGATTGAATCTATTCTTTCTATCACAACCCTTAAACAAGCTAAGGTTTAAGATCTGAGTTTGGGATCAACAAGTGGTATCAGAGCTTGTTGAGAAACTTTGATTAAACCAAGAACAAAACATCTCACACAATCAACATCAACCATGTCTTCAGATTTCAATTCATCCTCAACCAACAACAATGCTCTCAAACTACCCATTCTGGATCCTGAAAACTTTGAACAATGGGATTTCAGAATTCAATAATACCTTAAGATGGAACAGTATGTTCTATGGGAGATCATAGAATTTGGACATCAAGTGGAACATGGCTCTTCTTAGTATGAGAGCCAACAGGTTTTACAAGAAGTATGGGAAGAAGATCTCCATCAATCCTTCTGATGTAGCTGGATTTGACAAAACAAAGGTTGAATGCTACAACTGTGGCAAGAAAGGTCATTTTACTAGGAAATGCAGAGGACCTAAGACTGGGAACAACTATAGGAAGGAAAGCAGGGATAATGATTCTGGTGCTAAGGCTATGGTAGCCAGGCAAAGGATAGATGGAGCAGGTGGATGGGATTAGAGTGCCATGACAGAGAGTGTTGAAAGAAATCAAGCCTTGGTTGCTGAGGAAAAGGAGGAAGATTTTGCTCTTATGGCCATGTCAAGCTCTAGCTTAGACAATGAGGTATATGACGATTCATATTGTACTAAATCTTGTAGGAAAAATACTGATTTATTGAATGATCAAATAAGAAAGATAAAAGTTGATTACATTAATTGTGATAATGACCTTGATAACTACAAACGTGCTTTAGAACAGCTAGAGTCCACCATAAGAGAGTATAAACAAAGAGAATGTGATTATAGAGATCACATTATGATTTTAGAGAGAGATGCTAAAGAAAATAGTGATTCCATTAAGGAATTAACTGCTGAACTAGAAGTTTTTAGACCTAATAAAAGGATAGATGAAGAAACTGTTGAAAAATTTGGAAAAACTTCTAAATATTTAAGTAAAGCAGTTGAAATTGGACAGTCTCCTAGGGACAAAACAAGTTTTGGTGTCAAAAATGAGCATGCTACCATACCACCACCACATGCTAATATTCATGCACCTTTTCCTAGAAAAGATTTGTCTTGGACTGGTCTCTCTTGTTTCAAGAAGCAGGAAGATATTGAATTTGACTTAAGTGCATACATACCTAATAATCTAGAAACAGATGAACCACTAGTGAAAACCAGTGCTGTTAGGGACTTTGAAAAGGAACAAATTGCTTTGATATAGTGGAAAGTTGATAACCCTGTTCTCTTTTCAAAAGAAGGACTTTTTGGTAGTGATTCTAGTTCTAAGAGTAGTTCACCCAAATCTAAAACAAGATCAAAGTCCTCTAAGTCCACTGTTAAATATGCTGGTATGTATAGGTTTGTTAGAGGTAATCAAAGAAATTGGAATGACCAAAAGTCTCATCAATTAGGAGAGGACTTTGTGATAAATACCAAACCTTGTTTCACATGTGGCAGTTTTGATCACACTTATCAAGACTGTCAGACACCAATGGAAGTGGTGGCTGCAAATCCCTTAAAGGACATGCAACCAAAAGCCATTCTTCTGAATGCAGGGGCAAAATCCTTTTCCCCTGCCAAGTATGTTGCCCCTGCCTTGAGAAACAAGGTATTTGATAAGTATGTTGTTCCTGCTCTAAGGAAGGTGAATGATGCATATCCCAAGACCAGCTCTTCCATGACCAACCCATCACCTCACAATGCATATAAATCTGTCTCTATACCTTACCAACACATCAATAGAGGCCAAAACAAAAGATGGGTTCCCTCTGCCAAGCATAGGGATTCCCCTGCTAAAACTGAGGTATCCCTTGCTAGCAACGTTTTACCCTCTAGGAACATGGTCATATGGGGAAAAGCTGTGAAAGCCTCAGCTCGTTTGGTTTGGGTACCCAAAAGGGGTGCTCAGTCTAATGGTGTATCTCTAGTCTTTGATAAGCTATCATATATTGATACACGAGGTAGATCAAAGTCTGTAATGGCTTGGGTCCCCAAGAAAAACTAATTTGTTTTTCTTTTTGCAGGTGACAAAGAAGACCAGGGATGATAAAGCATATTGGGATAGTGGATGCTCAAGGAGCATGGCTGGACATAAATCTTATATGTCTAACTTTGTTCCACTACATGACAATGATGGTGTTTATTTTGGAGATGGGCATGGAACGATCACAGGAAAAGGAACTATTGTCACCAATGGGATGACTTTTGACAATGTTTACTTGGTGAAAGAGCTCAAGTACAATCTCTTCAGTGTGTCACAAATGACTGATAACAAGAATTTTGTCTTGTTTACAGATACTGAATGTCTGGTGTTAGGAAAGGAGTTTGTCTTACCACCCAACACTCCTATTGTACTCAGAACACCAAGACAAAAGAATATGTACACAATTGATCTCAAGGACTTCTCTCTTCAAGACAATGTAACCTGTTTCATTGCCAAAGCCTCAGTTGATGAATGTAAGAAATGGCATAGAAGACTTGGTCATCTTAATTTTAAGAACATGAACAAACTGGTAAAATATAATCTGGTTTATGGTCTTCCTTCTAAGTCCTTTGCCAATGACCATACTTGTGCTGCTTGTCTGAAAGGGAAGCAACATAGAGCATCTTGCAAATAAAAAACAAGTATGTCCACTACCAAGCCATTGGAATTACTGCATATGGATATTTTTTATCCTACTTCTGTGGCAAGCATAATGAAGAAATGGTACTGCCTAGTGATTACTGATGATTTTTCAAGGTTCACATGGACATTCTTTCTGTTTGAAAAGAGTGACACATCAAATATACTCATTGGGTTCATCTATCAGATTGAACTTTCCAAAAGTATGAGGGTAGTGACCATGAGATCAGACAATGGTGGTGAATTCAGAAATAAGAAACTGGACACTTTTTGCATAAACAAAGGAATAAAGAGGGAATTAAGTATAGCAAGAACACCTCAACAAAATAGAGTCGCAGAAAGAAGGAATAGGACACTTATTGAAGCTGAAAGGACTATGCTATCTGATTCCAAGCTTCCAGTTATCTTTTGGGTTGAGGCTGTAGCCACTGCTTGTTATGTTCAAAACAGGGCCTTGGTGGTTAAGGCACACAACAAGGCCCCTTATCACTTGTTCAACGGAAGACCTTGTGACAATCCGTCAGTTTATGGTTGATATTTTATTCTCAAATATTATTTAAAACATTATTTTAATGTTATATTATGAACTCACTTATTTTTGGGAAGAAATTTGGATTTACGTCTTGAAGTAGCATTGACTACGTCTAAACCGGAGGATTCTACGTTACGTGCTTACGTTTACATACACCGTTTTGGTGACAGTCCGACATTTCAGAAAATAAATTTATCCGTGAATATTATTTTGAGATTTTAAATTTGTGTTGGTTCATAAACTCACAAATTTACGAGAAGAGATTAGGACTTACGATTATAATTTAACGACCTTTACGACTAAACCGGAAACCTTAAGATTACGTATTTACGTTTTCGAACTCCGTTTTTGATGAGACAATTTTTAATATATTCGTTTTGTGCCGTTGATTCATAATTTATAAAAACGTTTTTCGTAAAACGACCCGCGGGCACGCAAATCGAGGAAACTAGAATCGAGGAATACCCGTAAATTAGTGGAATGACAAAACAAGTTTTGCCCCACCCCAGTATATGGGACCGCTACACAATGCCACCACATCACAAGATGTGGCAAAGTTGTAGCTAACAAGTTAACACTTGTTAGCTAAGCTTACAAAGTAAGCTATCAAACCAACTACACCCCAAAACCATTCTCCCCAAACCATTTCTCACATTTCACTCATGCAAACCACTCTCATTCTCTCCTCTCTCTCTATCTAAAACTCGTCCACCACCACCCCTAAACACCCTCATTTGATCAAATTTAACCATGAAATCCTATGTTATTCACACATATGATGAAGCCCTTTTCAAGCTCTATTGATTGGTGGTGATTTTAACATCCAAGGAGAAGATTTGGTGATGTCCAAGGGCTGATTTCTACAAGAAGTTTACAAAGATTGGTGGTCTTCAAAGTTGGTGTTGATCTATCACAAGTGTTTCCATCAAAATCCAAGCCTTGATCATAAACTACTTAATCTTGGTGGTATAAAGATTGTTCTTCCTATCCTCTTGTTATTTTGATTATGTAATCTTGTATTTTCTTTATTTATGTATATATATATATGATGAATGATGATTAAAAATATTATGTTGGGATTTGGTGTTGACAGATTTGATAAACATGGTTAAAAAGATGGAAAACCATAGGTAAAAAGGTTAAATTCTTGCTTATAAAGTTGTCTGTATAAAAACAGTAACTAACCAAATGATAAACTGATAAAATGGCATGGTGTAATCAATTTACAGTAAGTATTATATGTCATACACATGTGAGAGTTGTCCATGCAATGGAATCATCAAAATGAGTGAGATATGATCAAAACAAAATTAGTATACCAATCTGAATAGTCTGTTTTGTAGGGACTATTAATGATACTTAAACATGGATTGAGCAGTACTTATAACTAACTTATTTGTAGCACATAATATGAAGTTTATGTCATCTAAAAATGAGCTTCTATCTCCTTATAGAACTCAAGATATGATAAAAATGGTGAAAGTGAAACTAATAATCAGATTTTGTGAAATTAAAGTTTAATAGTATTATATAAGCACTCAAAATAATATAGTATAAAATGTGAAATTAAAACCCACTCACTTATATATTTCATTTATATAAATATGTATAAGTATAAATAAATGGACATTATATAAAAATGGTAGTTTGGTAAGTTTTATAAGTTATAAAAACTATAAACATGATTTTTACGTCTTTTCGGCTAGTACCGTAAAATTAACGTTTTTCGTCAATTAAAACTTAGACGGTCGGACCCGTCTAATGTATACTTTTTAAAAGTCATATACTGATATATAAGTACTTAATACAAGTAAAAACCGATAAAACCCGAACTATATAACAAATGGACATTAACGGGCTAAGTTGGCATTATTGGACTAATAATCCAACTAAATGGGCTAAACACTTATAAATTTACTTATTGGGCTTAACCCACTTGGGCCCAACATGTAAAGTATAATACTGATAATAAAAGTATAAAATGGTCTAATTTAAGGTAATGGACTTATAATAGGCTTATTGGACCTAAAACATGTAAATAGGTAAAACTAGTAAACTAGTATAAAAGTTACCAACACATGACACTAAAATGAGTAAATGAGAATGTATAAACCCACTTAATCATCATCATCATATATATAAAATCATCATATGTATACATAATTGTTATTTTTATAAAGTCATTGGACAAGAGTCTAAGACGAGTATTATTTGTCTAGGTTTCCGTGAGTGAAGCACGTATAGTACATCCGAATTGCCGATAACCCGCTTTCCCACATCAACGTGAGTTCATAGCCTCGCACTCTTTTAAATGTTTTTATGAAATGTTTTATAAACCCGCGAGGGAGATAACATGTTAGTTTTGATAAAATAGGACACCATTTGTCCCGATTGTTTGTTTATTGATTTGGACCCGAATGATTGTATGACCCGATGAATGATTATATGACCCGATAGATGAAATAAAATGGATTATTAAAGTTAGGTTATGTCACTAAAGTCCCATTAGCATGAATTGTGAACTACCGGGATTTGGTAGACGCTTTTGCATATAATAGTACTATTTGGGGACGATCACCCCAATTTACGCCTTGACGGTTGATCCCGGTCGTGCCACATTGATTGGTAAGCGAATTTATGTATGAGAAGATTTACACAAGCGTGATTATTGTGACGACACGCTAATTTAGATGGGCAAATTGAGTTTCGGGTTAGCTACCCGTTTTTTGTTGTAGTAAGGTAACAATGTCATGCGGCTTATAATAATCCAAATAACGAAATACTGCTATACGCACTGAATTACGATATATTGCCTGACTAGCAATACGGGGTCTTATTATTGATATTATGTTCGTGTTTGGTTTTACATAACCATATTCATATAACGGTTTTTATTTAACTCTATACAACGTTATAAAACGTATTGTATGATATTTTTACGACAATGGTTCGTATAATGGTTTTGAAGGCGAAAGCCTATATTATGATTTTGATAAGGATTTGTATAAAATAACTTTGGCTATTTTATGGCCTATTACAAAGATTTATACAAAATGATTTTCGGTAATAATTATATACCGATGATATATTAATGGTTTCATTAAACTCTATGAATTCACTCGGCGTTATCGCTGACCTTTTCTTTTAACATGTTTTATCTCAGGTACTTGAAGGTAGTTCTCGGGAAGACAACAAGAATTCGTGGCCCGCACTTAAATAACAATTTCTGTAACACCCCCAAATTTATACAACTCAATACAGCGGAAGACTAGTTGGTGTTACGGGATAGCACATTACTCACATCATAGACAACGCATAAAAATCGCGTCGTTTATTAATAAAGCATTTCTATTCATAAATATCAAAGTTACATCGGTCCCAAGTCATATTATTTCATACAAAGTTTTACAAAGTATTTGAATGGAAAATATTGTTTAAGTGCGGGCCATGAATTCTTGTCGTCTTCCCGAGAATTACCTTCAAGTACCTGAGACAAAACATGTTAAAAGAAAAGGGTCAGCGATAACGCTGAGTGAATTCATAGAGTTTAATATAATCCATCAATATAATATCAGTATAAAATTATTACTAAAAATCATTTTGCACAAATCATTTTAATAGGCCATAAAATAGCCAAAGTCGTTTTATACAAATCCTTATCGAAAATCATACTATAGGCATTTGCCTTAAAAATCATTATACGAGCCAATGTCGCAAAAATATCATACAATACGTTTTATAGCGTTGTATAATTCAAATAAAAACCGTTATATGAATATGGTTATGAAAAACCAAAACACGAACATAATATCAATAGTATGACCCTGTATTGCTAGTCAGGCAATACATCGTAATTCGAAGCGTCTAGTAGTATTTCGTTAGTTTTGGATTATTATAAGCCGCATGACATTGTTACCTTACTAAACCAACAACGGGTAGCTAAACCGGTACCAATTTTTCCCATCTAAAGTAGCGTGTCGTCACAAAGGTCACGCTATGGAAATCTTCTCATACATAAATTCGCTTACCAATCAATGTGGCACGACGAGGATCAACCGTCAAGGCGCGAACTGGGGTGATCGTCCCCAAATAGTACTATTAAATGCATAAGCGTCTACCAAATCCCAGTAGTTCACAATTCATGCTAATGGGACTTTTAGTGACATAACCTAACTTTAATAATCCATTTAATTTCATCTATCGGATCCTTTAATCATTTATCGGGTCATACAATCGGGTCATTCTTTCATTCGGGTCCAAAATCAATAAACAAACAATCGGGACAAATGGTGTCCTATTTTATAAAAACTAACATGTTATCTCCCTCGCGGGTTTATAAAACATTTCATAAAAACATTTAAAAGAGTGCGAGGCTATGAACTCACGTTGATGTGGGAAGGCGGGTTATCGGCAATTCGGACGTACGGTACGTGCTTCAATCACGGAAACCTAGACAAATAATACTCGTCTTAGACTTTTGTCCAATGACTTTATAAAAATAACAATTATGTATACATATGATGATTATATATATATGATGATCAAGTGGGTTTACATATTCTCGTTTACTCATTTTAGTGTTATATGTCGATAACGTTTATACCAGTTTACTAGTTTTACCTATTTACGTGTTTTTAAGTCCAATAAACTTATTACAAGTTCTTTAACCTATTTTAATCCATTTTATACCTATATTATCAGTATATACACTTTACAAGTTGGGCCTAAATGGGTTAAGCCCAATGATAAGTTTATAAGTGTTTTAGTTCATTTTTGTTGTATTATTAGTCCAATAACGTTAATTTAGTCTGTTAACGTCCGTATGTCCTATAGTTCGGGTTTTATCGGTTTTTAATTGTTATACATGTTTATATATCAGTATATAAGTTTTATAAAGTTTACATTAGACGGGTCCAACCATCTAAGTTTTATTTAACAAAAACGTTAATTTTACGGTATTAGCCGAAAAAGTCGTAAAAATCATGTTTATAGTTTTATAACTTATAAAACTTAACAAGTTACCATTTTTATAAAATGTTCACTTATTTACCATTGTACATATTTATATAAATGTATTATATAAGTTAGTGGGTTTTAATTTATATTTTATACTATTAAATTTTGAGTGCTTATATAATAGTATTATACTTTAATTTCCAAAATCTGATTTTTATCTTCACTTTCACCAAAGCTGCCATATCTAGAGTTCTATATGGAGATAGAAGCTCAAATTTTTATCACATAAACTACATGATATGTGCTCCATTTAACTCTTCTATAGCTAGTGTTTAATCAACTTTAAGTATTTTCTAAAAATCGCCAAAACAGTGAACTCAGATTTGTACCTTAAACTTGTTTTGATCATATCTCACTCATTACAATGATTCCATTTCATGGCCAACTCTCACATGTGTACAAGACCCATAGCTTACTGTAAATCCATTCTACTTCATCATTTTATCAATTCATGACATGTTTCTTTACTATTTTATACAGCCATCATTTTTAAGCAAGATTTTAGCCTTGTTCTTTATAGTTTTTCACCTTTTTAATCATGTTTATCAACACCAAATCCCCATATAACATTTTTATCATCATATAATCATCATATACATATACAATAGGAAATAAAATACATGATTACATAGTAAAAATAACAAGAGGATGAGGAGGACAATCTTTATACCACCATGATGATGTAGGTTGATCAAAACATGGATTTTGATGGAGAAACTTGTGATGCACCAAGACCATCTTCAAGACAACCAATCTTCATAAACTCCTTGTGGAAAATCAGCCCCAAGACTCCATGTAAACTCCTCCTTGGATGTTATAATCACCACCAATCTTTATCTCTTTTGAAGGAGATTAACATATGTAAGTTATAACAATAGTTTGTGGTTAAATTTGGATCAAATGGAGGTGTTTTTGGTGAAGTATGGACGAAATCATAGAGAGAGTAGAGAGAAAATGTGTGTGGTTTGCATGAGTGGAGAATGAGGAAGTGGTTTCTAGCTTAGATGGTTTTGTGTAGGTGGAAGCTTACTTTGTAAGCTTAGCATACACATGTAAGTGTTAAGCTAACACCTTGACACATCATATGATGTGTTGTAGCTAAGTGTTGGCCGGTTTTGGGGGTGGGACAAGTGTCCCACTTGTCTCATCCCCATTTATTTACGGGTACTCCTCGATTCTAGTTTCCTTGATTTGCGTGCCCTCGGGTCGTTTTACGAAAAACGTTTTTATAAATTATGAATCAACGTCACAAAACGAATCCAATAAAAATTGTTTCATAAAAAACGGAGTTCGAAAACGTAAATACGTAATCCTAGGGTTTCTGCTTTAGTCGTAAAGGACGTTAAAATAAAATCGTAAGTCCTAATCTCTTCTCGTAAATTTGTGAGTTTATGAACCAACACAAATTTAAAACTCCAAAATAATATTCATGGATAAATTAATTTTCTGAAATGTCGGACTGTCACCAAGGACGGTGTATGTAAACGTAAGCACGTAACGTTGAATCCTCCGGTTTAGACATAGTCGATGCTACTCCAAGACGTAAATCCAAATTTCTTCCTAAAAATATGTGAGTTCATATTGTAACATTAAAATAATGTTTTTAAATAATATTCAAGAATAAAATATCAACCATAAATTGACGAATTGTCACAGCATTTACCCCTAAACAGGATCTTTGTCCTCAAAGATCATCTTACCTTACTACTCGCTTCTTATAGAGTTAAAGCCATGTGGTTATTTCCTCCACAGTCGGTCTTTTCTCACAAGTGTAATCCATTACAATAAGCGAGTTTCATCAAACATAACTACGGGAATAAGATCAGGCTTAATGTTGACTTACTTTCTCTATCCATGATGTTCACGGGTTTTTGATGAATGCAACTTTTCGCCGATCTAAGCTCTACTAAGAATAATCAGATTCTCACTTGATAGAAATTCCATCAAGTTCGATTTACGAAACATGATTCACGCAGTTCTTGAAGTCCTAGGGTAGATCCAGCTTATATGCCTTTCAAACCAATCTTTCACATCATCTCAATGGTCCCAAACAACGGGGACTTATATCCCATGATTTGTCAGATCATGAATTCATTTTTCCAAGGTTAAAAATTTTGGCATAACTTCGCTACCCATTTGGCACTTCAAGATCTACATTTCATATTCACATAACCTCTTTCCCACTATCGGCAGTCAGTAATCAGATCCTAATTTCAACAATCATTTCAGATTTCGCGGGTCGAGTATTTTGCAAGGATAGGTTCGCCATCATAGGGAACCTTAAACCTAAAAGACATGTCCAACTCACAATGGGTGTATGTCGGGTGTCTTCATCCCAACTCCTGCTTACAGATGCTCTAATATATAAATCTTAACAAGGTTTGACCTCGATCCTAATACGATAATTATCAATGATAATCCTTCAAAAGGAAAACGATTATACGGTCTTATTACCAAAGGTCAATCATTCAAACATAGAACAACGCTTATAGTATTTTGTATCGTTACTTTACCTCGTCCCTTCGATTTGGGGTGGTACATAGTACTCTCATCAAGGTTCGTTCTCAATGATTTCTGAGCAAATCTCTAGAAATTCGATGCGAAGCGAGGATCTTGATAAAGATGTTCGATACAGGCACACTATGTTTACATAACTCTTTTGCATTTATCATTAACGTGAATGATATTAGCAGATTTGGTCAGTCGGTCGACGATGACCCAAATCGAATCAAATTCAGATGATGACCTTTGCAATAGCTAGACGTTTACTAATGTATGAGGCGATGTCTGCCTTCATAATTGCCATCAGTACAACTTCTTCAGACCAAGATAACTTTAGTCAGAAATGACATAAATAAAATACTTATACTTACAAGATTCCTACATAACTATGTCTCACAATCTCCATATTTAGGCAACCACAAGTGGTCTTTAAAACATTTAACGCTATCGGCTTCTCAATTCTAATGGTTCACATTAGCCACGAACCACTTTTTATTATCTATATCATCCTTTTTACGAATATCGTTCATATTTTAAATTGTTCGGCAATTTATTTTGCACCTTCATTATAAAGGAACACATCCAAATTGGTTCTTTATATATTTTTTTTCTACATAATGCGTCGGTATCTATATTCACTTCTCATGATGATATAATTATCATGTACACAATTCACTCAGATATTCTTTCTATATTATGCGTCAGTAATTACGTTCACCTTCCTCATGAAATAAATATCATAACCGTATTTATTCAAAATTCTTTCTTCATATCTTCTATGTTTTAGTTTCGTCTTTACTATCATTTTTATCCGTTTTACTCAATCCGTCGTCTAAAGCGTCGATAATTATTATAATTAATTAAATAATTATTAGTTAATGTTTATGAAGCGTAAACGTAAAAGTTTTAAGTTTCCTAGTTCGACCAATTATATAAAATGTTCAAAATAAATTTGAATTTAATTAACAAGATTTTTGTTGATTTATCGGAAATATTTAAAATAATTGATAAGATGCGTAAATTTTCGAAAAATCTTTGGTTATACTGTGGTCAAAATTTTCTTAGTTTGAAAAAGCGTAAATTATCGTTTCAAATTTCAAATCATGGTTCAAATGGTTTTCCTCAATCCCTTTTAGGTTATCTTGAGGTATACAAAACATTTACCCCTAAACAGAAGTTTAGTTAAATGTTTTGGTTATAAGGTAATAATCTCTTAAAATCCTTTGTTAAAACATTTGTCAAAACATATTTGCACTTTCTTTTTTTTTTATTTTTTTTTAGTAATAATCCAAAGTCTTAAAAGGGCTCTCAATTTTGAAGAGTCAATTTATATTCCATTATCTATTAATCACATAGTCAAATAATGTAAAGGTTTAAGTTTTTAATCACATATCAATTATTCAAGGTTCAGGTTTTCATTGTTCAGCCAGTTCAGGGCAATCTATTAACTCATTCTTATTCTTATAAACAAACATATAATCCTTAATGATCACGAGCATGAATTTATCAAATTACAGCCTACACACGTGATTCATCATATTTATGAATGCTACATGTGCATCGGTCAATCCAAACGACATCACGTGAAACTCATAATGTTCATCACAAGTTCTTGGTGTAGTGATTGGAATAAATAATCCTTTTCGCAGATGCGAAGTTGATGATAACCATGCTGAGGATCAAAAACCTTGTAAATGATCGAACAAATCTTCCATTTCGAGTTATGGATATCGTTTTCGATTGTCAATTTACTCAGTTCATAGTAATCTATAAATATAAGGAATGATAACACCATAGTTTTTCAGGATGACAGGCTTGGTATAATAAAATCTTTTTCCGACAACTCTCTTAGTTGTACGGTAATTCCTTTAATTTAGATGGTGCTGACGTACAGTGCACAAGCCACAGGTGCAGCACCGAGAATATAATCAATACCAAAATCAACTTGCTTTAATGGCGAAAGTCTAAGTAATTCACCAATAAATACCTCCTAAAGTTTCAGATAACAGAAACATCTTTTAATAAATTCATATTAGGTTCTTTCTAGATTATAATATCTATAACTAGTTCACAACCATTCACGGTATAATTTTAAGTCTAAATACAGGATATGGTCATCCATCAAGAATTATTTAGATTACTTTTGATAATCAACATCTTATCGTTTAGGGGAATTCAATTCGAGTTCCCATCAATTAAGACAATATCGTCATGTCATAATCAATCAATCCATTTTACTTGCACTATCAACTTTTCAGTTTCATTGCCGTCGATAAGATGTGAACTTCTCAAAAGACTAATAATAACTCATAATCCTTCACAAATTCAGGGATATCTGGAGACACAACTACTATCAAAAGAGTAAGGTCAACTCATAATTTACGCGAGAGAATTTCAAATCAGATACAGACGAAAACATTTAATGAATATGAATATATCCCATGTTTTCATAATTTGAGTACGCATTCGAAAGCTCCTCGGATCATTACCCAGGCCATTCAAATGAAATCAATTCAAAAGAAATGATAGGAACGTCGATACATCCAGTCGGGTATCAACACTCAGTGATCAGATGCTATAGGCACATATGTAGGCGTCCCTAACACTATGTCCTTATTTTTCACTTCTTGCAGATCTCATAAAATTTATTCTTTTACAATTTTCAAAGAAAATTCAGTGCTTATTCATTAGTTTTATGGTGACTACTAATCAGTCTTGCATGGTCCATTTCAAATTGTATGTAGGCGCGCAACTATATACAATTTCAAGATTAACGATGCAATACTCAGTTCGTCAAAGTTTTATCATCATGTTTATAATAAAAACATTTTCATGCTTAATTCTTAAATAAGAATCAAGAATAAATTTACAAAGATTTTCTTTATTATGAAAACAATTAGGTTTTCCAAAGTGTTTTATAAACAACTTCATTTCAATAACAATCACTTATAAATCTCATTATGAATAATCCGTATAGTGATGAAAATTAAATTTTCTCAAAGGATACCGTTTTAACTTTATAAAAACAATGAGTGATCTGCAAAGGAGTGATGAAGAGTTGTTTACCAAGAACTAACTACGATATGATAGGAAATGAGCTTAGCCAATTAATCATGAGGTTCATGACCTCGATGGCACTCAGGAATACAAAGAGAATAATCCACAACGTAACTCAATCCAAGATGAGTACTTGTTCAATGGTTGCATCACAAATGCGAACATTAGGATGAAGCAATAAAAGATAGATAACATCGATACGTGTAGAATTTAGCAATCAAAGGTAGTCTTTTCATTAATCACAAACAAGTCAGAATTGTACCGTAACACATTACGTGTCACTATGTCATACAATTCTCAGAACTCATCCTACCAACTGATATCTCAGTTAAGTTAGGGATTTTTAAAAGATACCACAATGAATACTAATCTACAAGAGTCATTAGGTGTTCCACATATCCCGGAAGATCCATCGGTCCCAATTCAGAAGAAGATTTCTTCAATTTATTTCCTGGACACTGGGCATCCTCATTATTGGACAATGGCCTAGGAACAACACTTATCACAAACTAACAATCATTTAAAACCTTATAATTCAATCAAAGGACTTAACGACTTCCTCTTAACAATTTCATATTCCATATGAGTTAAGTTTTACTTCATTCAAGTTTCAATCAACTTATACTCAGTACGATATCCTACTGCATTCTCCAATAATTTCAACCTTATTTATAAACCTTAATAGGGCAATAAAAGCTCGATATGAATCAACACTTAATTTCCAACCCTATAGCTCTTATAACAATAGTTATCAAATGAGTCACTAGTATGAACTGACTTGATCATTCAACTAGACTTCTCGGAAAGGTACTAGTGGCATGAGGCTTTGGGTAATGGTTCCATTGACAGCCTCAAGTGCAACATTCACCCTTTCGATTTCAATTTAAGAATTGGATGACAACGAATCAGATGACATCTTTCTAGGTAGTAACGTTTTGTAAAACTCCACTCTATAAGGAAAGATCGTCATGACATCGATATCAGATTTAATTTCGCCAATTATTTTTCAATATCACAATCAACTAATATCTACATTTCTACGAATATCAACCATTTGTTGGGATCATAAATATCCGCAACTTGGTTTAGATCTAGGATAGCTAGAATTCCTACGAGAATAGCTTAGATTAATTTACTAGGGGATTTAGGGTACATTGTGACAATCTACGTCGTATAAATACCTCGTATAAAAATCAAAATAACCATCAAACAATCATGTAATAAAATTACATCATATATATATAATCCAAGTTATATATATTATTAAAATAACACTTCTCAGTCTTGGCCTTGTCGGTAACTCGGGAATTCTTCGGCACCGTTATAGTCAAAAGATTTTTAGACATTTTTAGAAAAATGTTTATAGTTAAAAGATTTTGAAATGTTTTATTCAAAACCTTGGTTTTAAAAATCTTTCGTTCTCAATAACGAGAGCTCTGATACCAAACTATAACACCCCCAAATTTATACAACTCAATACAGCGGAAGACTAGTTGGTGTTACGGGATAGCACATTACTCACATCATAGACAACGCATAAAAATCGCGTCGTTTATTAATAAAGCATTTCCATTCATAAATATCAAAGTTACATCGGTCCCAAGTCATATTATTTCATACAAAGTTTTACAAAGTATTTGAATGGAAAATATTGTTTAAGTGCGGGCCATGAATTCTTGTCGTCTTCCCGAGAATTACCTTCAAGTACCTGAGACAAAACATGTTAAAAGAAAAGGGTCAGCGATAACGCCGAGTGAATTCATAGAGTTTAACATAATCCATCAATATAATATCAGTATAAAATTATTACTGAAAATCATTTTGTACAAATCATTTTAATAGGCCATAAAATAGCCAAAGTCGTTTTATACAAATCCTTATCGAAAATCATACTATAGGCATTTGCCTTAAAAATCATTATACGAGCCAATGTCGCAAAAACATCATAGAATACGTTTTATAACGTTGTATAATTCAAATAAAAACCGTTATATGAATATGGTTATGAAAAACCAAAACACGAACATAATATCAATAGTATGACCCTGTATTGCTAGTCAGGCAATACATCGTAATTCGAAGCGTCTAGTAGTATTTCGTTAGTTTTTGATTATTATAAGCCGCATGGACATTGTTACCTTACTAAACCAACAACGGGTAGCTAACCCGATACCAATTTTGCCCATCTAAAGTAGCGTGTCGTCACAAAGGTCACGCTATGGAAATCTTCTCATACATAAATTCGCTTACCAATCAATGTGGCACGACGGGGATCAACCGTCAAGGCGCGAACTGGGGTGATCATCCCCAAATAGTACTATTAAATGCATAAGCGTCTACCAAATCCCGGTAGTTCACAATTCATGCTAATGGGACTTTTAGTGACATAACCTAACTTTAATAATCCATTTAATTTCATCTATCGGGTCCTTTAATCATTTATCGGGTCATACAATCAGGTCATTCATTCATTCGGGTCCAAAATCAATAAACAAACAATCGGGACAAATGGTGTCCTATTTTATAAAAACTAACATGTTATCTCCCTCGTGGGTTTATAAAACATTTCATAAAAACATTTAAAAGAGTGCGAGGCTATGAACTCACGTTGATGTGGGAAGGCGGGTTATCGGCAATTCGGACGTACGATACGTGCTTCAATCATGGAAACCTAGACAAATAATACTCGTCTTAGACTTTTGTCCAATGACTTTATAAAAATAACAATTATGTATACATATGATGATTATATATATATGATGATCAAGTGGGTTTACATATTCTCGTTTACTCATTTTAATGTTATATGTCGATAACGTTTATACCAGTTTACTAGTTTTACCTATTTACGTGTTTTTAAGTCCAATAAAATTATTACAAGTTCTTTAACTTGTTTTAATCCATTTTATACCTATATTATCAGTATATACATTTTTCAAGTTGGGCCTAAACGGGTTAAGCCCAATGATAAGTTTATAAGTGTTTTAGTTCATTTTTGTTGTATTATTAGTCCAATAACGTTAATTTAGTCCGTTAACATCCGTATGTCCTATAGTTCGGGTTTTATCGGTTTTTACTTGTTATACATGTTTATATATCAGTATATAATTTTTATAAAGTTTACATTAGACGGGTCCAACCATCTAAGTTTTATTTAACAAAAACGTTAATTTTACGGTATTAGCCGAAAAAGTCGTAAAAATCATGTTTATAGTTTTATAACTTATAAAACTTAACAAGTTACTATTTTTATAAAATGTTCACTTATTTACCATTGTACATATTTATATAAATGTATTATATAAGTTAGTGGGTTTTAATTTATATTTTATACTATTAAATTTTGAGTGCTTATATAATAGTATTATACTTTAATTTCCAAAATCTGATTTTTATCTTCACTTTCACAAAAACTGCCATATCTAGAGTTATATATGGAGATAGAAGCTCAAATTTTTATCACATAAACTACATGATATGTGCTCCATTTAACTCTTCTATAGCTACTGTTTAATCAAACTTTAAGTATTTTCTAAAAATCGACCAAAACAGTGAACTCAGATTTGTACCTTAAACTTGTTTTGATCATATCTCACTCATTACAATGATTCCATTGCATGGCCAACTCTCACATGTGTAAAAGACCCATAGCTTACTGTAAATCCATTCTACTTCATCATTTTATCAGTTCATGACATGTTTCTTTACTGTTTTATACAGCCATCATTTTTAAGCAAGATTTTAGCCTTGTTCTTTATAGTTTTTCACCTTTTTAATCATGTTTATCAACACCAAATCCCCATATAACATTTTTATCACCATATAATCATCATATAAATATACAATAGGAAATAAAATACATGATTACATTGTAAAAATAACAAGAGGATGAGGAGGACAATCTTTATACCACCATGACGATGTAGGTTGATCAAAACATGGATTTTGATGGAGAAACTTGTGATGCACCAAGACCATCTTCAAGACAACTAATCTTCATAAACTCCTTGTGGAAAATCAGCCCCAAGACTCCATGTAAACTCCTCCTTGGATGTTATAATCACCACCAATCTTCATCTCTTTTGAAGGAGATTAACATATGTAAGTTATAACAATAGTTTGTGATTAAATTTGGATCAAATGGAGGTGTTTTTGGTGAAGTATGGACGAAATCATAGAGAGAGTAGAGAGAAAATGTGTGTGGTTTGCATGAGTGGAGAATGAGGAAGTGGTTTCTAGCTTAGATGGTTTTGTGTAGGTGGAAGCTTACTTTGTAAGCTTAGCTTACACATGTAAGTGTTAAGCTAACACCTTGACCCATCATATGATGTGTTGTAGCTAAGTGTTGGCCGGTTTTGGGGGTGGGACAAGTGTCCCACTTGTCTCATCCCCATTTATTTATGGGTACTCCTCGATTCTAGTTTCCTCGATTTGCGTGCCCTCGAGTCGTTTTACGAAAAACGTTTTTATAAATTATGAATCAACGTCACAAAAAGAATCCAATAAAAATTGTTTCATCAAAAACGGAGTTCGAAAACGTAAATACGTAATCCTAGGGTTTCCGGTTTAGTCGTAAAGGACGTTAAAATAAAATCGTAAGTCCTAATCTCTTCTCGTAAATTTGTGAGTTTATGAACCAACACAAATTTAAAACTCCAAAATAATATTCATGGATAAATTTATTTTCTGAAATGTCGGACTGTCACCAAGGACGGTGTATGTAAACGTAAGCACGTAACGTGGAATCCTCCGGTTTAGACATAGTCGATGCTACTCCAAGACGTAAATCCAAATTTCTTCCCAAAAATATGTGAGTTCATATTGTAATATTAAAATAATGTTTTTAAATAATATTCAAGAATAAAATATCAACCATAAATTGACGGATTGTCACAATTTCCATTCAAATGCTTTGTAAAACTTGTATGAAATACAATGACTTGGGACTTATGTAACTTTGATATTTATGAATGGAAATGCTTTACTATTAAACGACGCGATTTTTAAGCGTTGTCTATGATGTGAGTAATGTGCTATCCCGTAACACCAATGAGTCTTCCGCTGTATTGAATTGTGTAAATTTGGGGGTGTTACAGTTTGGTACCAGAGCTCTCGTTATAGAGAACGAAAGATTTTTAAAAACTAAGGTTTTGAATAAAACATTTCAAAATATTTTAACTATAAACATTTTTCTCAAAATGTCTAAAAATCTTTTGACTATAACGGTGCCGAAGAATTCTCGAGTTACTGACAAGGCCAGACTGAGAAGTGTTATTTTAATATATATATATATATATATATATATAACTTGGATTATATATATATATATATGATGTAATTTGATTATATGATTGTTTGAGGATTATTTTAATATTTATACGAGGTATTTATACGACATAGATTGTCACAAGGAACCCTAAATCCCCTAGCAAATCAATCGAAGCTATTTCCGTAGGAATTTTAGCTATTCTAGATCTAAACCGAGTTGTGGATATTTATGATCCCAACAAAATGGTTGATATTCGTAGAAATGTTGATAGTAGTTGATTGTGATATTGAAGAAGAATTGGCGATATTAAAACTGATATCGATGTCATGACGATCTTTCCTTATAGAGTGGAGTTTGACAAAACGTTACCACCTGGAAAGGTGTCATCCGATTCGTTGTCACCCAATTCTTAAATTGAAATCGAAAGGGGGAATGTTGCACTTGAGGCTGTCATTGGAACCATTACCCAAAATCCTCATGCCACTAGTACCTTTCCGAGAAGTCTAATTGAATATGTGAGTCATTTCATACTAGTGACTCATTTGATAATTATTGTTGTAAGAGCTATAGGATTGGAAATTAAGTGTTGTTCATATCGAGATTTTATTGCCCTTTTAAGGTTTATGAATAAGGTTGAAAGTATTGGAGAATGAGGTAGGATATCGCATTGAGTATAAGTTGATTGAAACTGGAATAAAGTAAAATTTAACCCGTATGGAATAAGAAATTGTTAAGAGGAAGTTGTTAAGTTCTGTGATTGAATTATAAGGTTTTAAATGATTGTTGATTCGTGTTAAGGATTGTTCCTAGACCATTTTCCATTGACGAGGATGCCCAGTGTCCAATAAATAAATTGAAGAAATCTTCTTCTGAATTGGGACCAATGGATCTTCCGGGACATGTGGAACACCTAATGACTCTTGTAGATTAGTATTCATTGTGGTATCTTTTAAAAATCCCTAACTTAACTGAGACATCAGTTGGTAGGATGAGTTCTTGGAATTGTATGACATAGTGACACGTAATGTGTTACGGTACAACTTTGACTTGTTTGTGATTAATGAAAAGACTACCTTTGATTGCTAAATCCTACATGTATCGATGTTATCTATATTTTCTTGCTTCTTTCTACTGTTCGCATTAGTAATGCAACCATTGAACAAGTACTCATCTCGAATTGAGTTACATTCTGGATTATTCTCTTTGTATTCCTGAGTGCCATCGAGGTCATGAACCTCATGATTATTTGGCTAAAGCTCATTTCCTAGCATATTGTATTTAGTTCTTGGTGAACAACTTTTCATCACTCTTTTGCATATCACTCATTGTTTTTATAAGATAAAACAGTATCCCTTGAGAAAAATTGAATTTTCATAACTATAAGGATTATTCAAAGTGAGATTTATAAGTGATCGTTATCGAAATGAAGTTGTTTATAAAACACCTTGGAAAACTTAATTTTTTTCATAACAAAGAAAATCTTTGTAAATTTATTTTTGATTCTTATTTAAGAATTAAGCATGAAAATGTTTTTATTATAAACATGATGATAAAATTTTGACGAATTGAGTATTGCATCGTTAATCTTGAAATTGTATATAGTTGCGCGCCTACATACAATTTGGAAGGGACCATGCAAGGCTGATTAGTAGTCACCATAAAATTGTTAATAAACATTACATTTTCTTTGAAATTATGAGAGATTAAATTTGATGAGATCTGCAAGAAGTGGAAAATAGGGACATATTGTTAGGGATACCTACATATGTGCCCATACTATTTATTCTTCTGAGTCGAATTTACTAATCTGTGGATATTGTCTTATTTGACAATTGACAACTCTTTCCTGTCCAATTCTTTCGTAGTGAGATCCTTAGGAAAAGTATCTGATTACCGAGTGTTGATACCAGATTGGATGTATCGACGTTCCTATCATTTCTTTTGATTAAATTTCATTTGAATGACCTGGGTAACGATCCGAGGAGCTTTCGAATGCGTACTCAAATTATGAAAACATGGGATATATTCATATTCATTAAATGTTTTCGTCTGTATCTGATTTGAAATTTTCTCGCGTAGCTTATGCGTTGACCTTACTCTTTTAATATTAGCTATGTCTCCAGATATCCTTGAACTTGTGAAGGATTATGAGTTATTATTAGTCTTTTGAGAAGTTCACATCTTATCGACGGTAATGAAACTAGAAAGTTGATAGTGCCATTAGAATGGATTGATTGATTATGACATGACGACATTGTCTTAATTGATGGGAACTCGAGTAGAATTCCCCTAAATGATAAGATGTTGATTATCAAAAGTGATCTAAATAATTCTTAATGGAAGACCATATCCTGCATTTAGACTTGAAATTATACCATGAATGGTTGTGAATTAGTTATAGATATTATAATCTAGAAAGAACCTAATATGAATTTATTAAAAGATGTTTATGTTGTCTGAAACTTTAAGAGGTATTTGTTGGTGAATTACCTAGACTTTCGCCATTAAGGCGAGTTGAATTTGGTATTGATTATATTCCCGGTGTTGTACCTGTGGCGTGTGCACCCTATGTCAGCACCATCTGAATTAAAAGAATTACCGTACAACTGAGAGAGTTGTCGGAGAAAGCTTTTATTCTACCAAGCTCGTCATTATGAAGAGCTATGGTATTATCATTCCTTATATTGGTCGAATTACCGTGAATTAGGTAAATTTATGATAAAAATCTATATCCACTACCCAAGATGATAGATTTGCTCGATCATTTACAAGGTTCTAGCGTATATTCAGGAATTTGATCCACGGCATGGTTATCATCAATTTCGCGTCCGCGAAAAAGATTATTTATTCCAATCACTACATCCAGAACTTGTAATGAACATTATGAGTTTCATGTGATGTTGTTTGGATTGACTAATACAGATGTAGCATCCATAAATTTGGTGAATCACGTGTGTAGGCTGTAATTTGATAAATTCTTGCTTGTGATCATTAAGGACCATTGGTTTTTTTCTTAGAATAAGAATGAGTTAATAATTATTTATAGACTGCCCTGAAGTGGCCGAACAATGAAAACATGTACCTTGAGTATTTAACATGAGATTTAAGACTAAATCCTTTACATTATTTTACCATGTGATTAATAAGATAATAGAATCTATATTGACTTTTCAAAGATTAGAAGCCATTTAAGACTTTGGGTTTTACCAAAAAGAAAGTGCAAAACTGTTTTGACAGATATTTTATCAAAGAAATTTTTAAGGGATTATTTCTTTATGCCCAAATCATTTAACTAAACTCCTGTTTAGGGGTAAATGTTTGTGTGTACTTCTAGACAACTTAAGAAGAATTGAGAAAACTATATAACTTATGACTTGAAATTTGAAACGACAATTTTTGCTTTTCAACTAAGAAAATTTTGACCAAAGTATAAACAAAGATTTTTCGAACATTTACAGATCTTATTAATTATATTCGGCAAATCAACAAAAATCATATTAATTAAATTCAAATTTATTTTGAACATTTTTCTATAATTGGACGAACTGAGAAAATTTAAAACTTTTACATTTCATAAAAATTAAATATTTATTATTTAATTACTTGTAATAATTATCGACGCTTTAAACGTCGGATTGAGCGAAACTAATAAAGATAATAGTTGAGACGAAACTAAAACTTAGAAAATATGAAGAAAGAATTTCTGAGCAAATTGTGGTCATGATAATTAGTTCATCAGGAAAGGTGAATGTAGATACTGACACGTTATATTGAAAGGATAAAGAATCAATTAGGAAGTGTTTCTTAATAATGACTGTGCAAAATAAATTGTCGAACAATATAAAAACAAACGATGTTTGTAAAAAGGATAATATAGATAAAAAAAGGGTTCGCGGCTAATGTGAACCATTAGAATTGAGAAGCCGATGGCGTTAAATGTTTAAAAGGCCACTTGTGGTTGCCTAAATATGAAGAATTTTGAGATTTAGTCATGTTGGAATCTCATAAGATTAAGTATTCTATTCATGCCATTTCTGATTTAATGTATCTTTATCTGAAGAAGTTGTACTGATGGCAAATTATGAAGGCATACATCGCCTCATACATTAGTAAACATCTGACTATTGCAAAGGTAATCATCTGAATTTGATTCGATTTGGGTCACCGTCGACAGACTGACCAAATCTAATAATATCATTCCTGTTAATGATAGATTCTCGATGAAGAAATTGTCTCTTTATATTTAAGGAGTTATGTAAGCATAGTGTGCCTGTATCGATCATCTCTATCAAGATCCTCGCGTCGCATCGAATTTCTAGAGATTTGATCAGAAGTCATTAAGAACGAACCTTGATGAGAGTACTGTTTACCACCCCAAATCGAAGGGACGAGGTAAAGTAATGATACAAAACACTAGAAGTCATGTTTTATGTTTGAATAATTGACCTTTAGTAATAGACCGTATAATCGTTTTCCTTTGGAGAGATTATCATTAATAATTATCGTATTAGGATTGAGATCGAATCTTGTGAGGATATATGAGAGCATCTGTAAGCAGGAGTTGGGATGAAGACACCCGACATACACCCAATGTGAGTTGGACATGTCTTTTAGGTTTAAGGTTGCATATGATGACCAACCTAACCTTACAAAATACCAGACCCGCGAGACCTGAATTGATTGTTGAAATTAGGATTTGATTATTGACTGCCGGTAGTGGGCAGGAGGTTATGTGAATATGAAGTGTAGATCTTGAAGTGCCAGATGGGTAGCGAAGTTATGCCAAAGCTTTCACCTTGGAAAAATGAATTGATGATTTGAAAGATCATGGGAAATAAGTCCCCCTAGTATGGGACCATAGAGATGATGTAAAAGTTGGTTTGAAAGGCATATAAGCTGGATCTACCCTAGGACTTCAAGGGATGCGTGAATTATGTTCGTATATCGAACTTGATAAAATGTATATCAAGTAAAAATCTGACTATTCCTTAATGAATTTTAGATCGGCGAAAAGTTGCATTCATCAAAAACCCGTGAACATCATGGATAGAGAAAGTAAGTCAACATTAAGCCTGATCTTATTCCTGTAGTTATGTTTGATGAAACTCGCGTATTGTAATGAATTACACTTGTGAGAAAAGACCGAATGTGGAGAAAATACCCACATGGCTTTAACTCTATAAGAAGAGAGTAGTAAGATAAATTGATCTTTGAGGACAAAGATCCTGTTTAGGGGTAAATGCTGTGACAATCCGTCAGTTTATGGTTGATATTTTATTCTCAAATATTATTTAAAAACATTATTTTAATGTTATATTATGAACTCACTTATTTTTGGGAAGAAATTTGGATTTACGTCTTGAAGTAGCATTGACTACGTCTAAACCGGAGGATTCTACGTTACGTGCTTACGTGTACATACACCGTTTTGGTGACAGTCCGACATTTCAGAAAATAAAAATATCTGTGAATATTATTTTGAGATTTTAAATTTGTGTTGGTTCATAAACTCACAAATTTACGAGAAGAGATTAGGACTTACGATTATAATTTAACGACCTTTACGACTAAGCCGGAAACCTTAGGATTACGTATTTACGTTTTCGAACTCCGTTTTTGATGAGACAATTTTTAATATATTCGTTTTGTGCCATCGATTCATAATTTATAAAAACATTTTTCGTAAAACGACCCGAGGGCACGCAAATCGAGGAAACTAGAATCGAGGAATACCCGTAAATTAGTGGGATGAGACAAAACAAGTTTTGCCCCACCCCACTATATGGGACGGCTACACAATGCCACCCCATCACAAGATGTGGCAAAGTTGTAGCTAACAAGTTAACACTTGTTAGCTAAGCTTACAAAGTAAGCTATCAAACCAACTACACCCCAAAACCATTCTCCCCAAACCATTTCTCACATTTCACTCATGCAAACCACTCTCATTCTCTCCTCTCTCTCTCTAATAATTCGTCCACCACCACCCCTAAACACCCTCATTTGATCAAATTTAACCATGAAATCCTATGTTATTCACATATATGATGAAGCCCTTTTCAAGCTCTATTGATTGGTGGTGATTTTAACATCCAAGGAGAAGATTTGGTGATGTCCAAGGGCTGATTTCTACAAGAAGTTTACAAATATTGTTGGTCTTCAAAGTTGGTGTTGATCTATCACAAGTGTTTCCATCAAAATCCAAGCCTTGATCATAAACTACTTAATCTTGGTGGTATAAAGATTGTTCTTTCTATCCTCTTGTTATTTTGATTATGTAATCTTGTATTTTCTTTATTTATGTATATGTATATGATGATGAATGATGATTAAAAATATTATGTTGGGATTTGGTGTTGATAGATTTGATAAACATGGTTAAAAAGATGGAAAACCATAGGTAAAAAGGTTAAATTCTTGCTTATAAAGTTGTCTATATAAAAACAGTAACTAACCAAATGATAAACTGATAAAATGGTATGGTGGAATCAACTTACATTAAGTATTATATGTCATACACATGTGAGAGTTGGCCATGCAATGGAATCATCAAAATGAGTGAGATATGATCAAAACAAAATTAGTATACCAATCTGAATAGTCTGTTTTGTAGGGACTGTTAATGATACTTAGACATGGATTGAGCAGTATCTATAGCTAACTTGTTTGTAGCACATAATATGAAGTTTATGTCATCCAAAAATGAGCTTCTATCTCCTTATAGAACTCAATATATGATAAAAATGGTGAAAGTGAAACTAATAATCAGATTGTGTGAAATTAAAGTTTAATAGTATTATATAAGCACTCAAAATAATATAGTATAAAATATGAAATTAAAACCCACTAACTTATATATTTCATTTATATAAATATGTATAAGGATAAATAAATAGACATTATATAAAAATGGTAGTTTGGTAAGTTTTATAAGTTATAAAAACTATAAACATGATTTTTACGTCTTTTCGGCTAGTACCGTAAAATTAACGTTTTTCGTCAATTAAAACTTAGACGATCGGACCCGTCTAATGTAAACTTTTTAAAAGTCATATACTGATATATAAGTACTTAATACAAGTAAAAACCAATAAAACCCGAACTATATAACATATGGACATTAACGGGCTAAGTTAGCATTATTGGACTAATAATCCAACTAAATGGGCTAAACACTTATAAATTTACTTATTGGGCTTAACCCACTTGGGCCCAACATGTAAAGTATAATACTGATAATAAATGTATAAAATGGTCTAATTTAAGGTAATGGGCTTATAATAGGCTTATTGGACCTAAAACATGTAAATAGGTAAAACTAGTAAACTAGTATAAAAGTTACCAACACATGACACTAAAATGAGTAAATGAGAATGTATAAACCCACTTGATCATCATCATATATATAAAATCATCATATGTATACATAATTGTTATTTTTATAAAGTCATTGGACAAGAGTCTAAGACGAGTATTATTTGTTTAGGTTTCCGTGATTGAAGCACGGACCGTACATCCGAATTGCCAATAACCCGCTTTCCCACATCAACGTGAGTTCATAGCCTCACACTCTTTTAAATGTTTTTATGAAATGTTTTATAAACCCGCGAGGGAGATAACATGTTAGTTTTGATAAAATAGGACACCATTTGTCCCGATTGTTTGTTTATTGATTTGGACCCGAATGATTGTATGACCCGATGAATGATTATATGACCCGAAAGATGAAATAAAATGGATTATTAAAGTTAGGTTATGTCACTAAAAGTCCCATTAGCATGAATTGTGAACTACCGGGATTTGGTAGACGCTTATGCATATAATAGTACTATTTGGGGACGATCACCCCAATTCGCGCCTTGACGGTTGATCCCTGTCGTGCCACATTGATTGGTAAGCGAATTTATGTATGAGAAGATTTACACAAGCATGACTATTGTGACGACACGCTAATTTAGATGGGAAAATTGAGTTTCGGGTTAGCTACCCATTTTTTGTTGTAGTAAGGTAACAATGTCATGCGGCTTATAATAATCCAAATAACGAAATTCTGCTATACGCACTGAATTACGATATATTGCCTGACTAGCAATACGGGGTCTTATTATTGATATTATGTTCGTGTTTGGTTGTACATAACCATATTCATATAACAGTTTTTATTTAACTCTATACAACGTTATAAAACGTATTGTATGATGTTTTTACGACAATGGTTCGTATAATGGTTTTGAAGGCGAAAGCCTATATTATGATTTTGATAAGGATTTGTATAAAATGGCTTTGGCTATTTTATGGCCTATTACAAAGATTTGTACAAAATGATTTTCGGTAATATTTATATACGGATGATATATTAATGGTTTCATTAAACTCTACGAATTCACTCGGCGTTATCGCTGACCTTTTCTTTTAACATGTTTTATCTCGGGTACTTGAAGGTAATTCTCGGGAAGACAACAAGAATTCATGGCCCTCACTTAAATAACAATTTCCATTCAAATGCTTTGTAAAACTTGTATGAAATACAATGACTTGGGACCTATGTAACTTTGATATTTATTAATGGAAATGCTTTACTATTAAACGACGCGATTTTTAAGCGTTGTCTATGATGTGAGTAATGTGCTATCCCGTAACACCAATGAGTCTTCCACTGTATTGAATTGTGTAAATTTGGGGGTGTTACAGACCTCCTTTAATTGACTTCTTTAGACCATTTGGATGTCATGCGATCATTTTGAACACAATTGACAATCTAGGCAAGTTCAGTAAAAAGGGGGATGATGGGTATGTTAGCCTCAAAATATTGAGTCAAACAAGAATGCTCGGTCATATGTTTATTATGTATCGTATATTAGAACGTTGTAATAGGTAATAGGTTAGTCGTATATTACGGGCTTAACTTTAAGCTAAGGTTCATTCATAAGTAACCAAAGCCCAAAAGGAAAGCCCGACCCATTATCATATAGCCCATCATGCCACATGTAGGCAAGGCTATATAAACCTCTCCTTGCATGTAAGGAGAGGTTGGATGGTCATTCTTTTTCTTAGTCTAATATTTCACAAGTTCTCACACACTTCTCTCTCTTTTCTCTCTCTAGTTTCTCTCTCTAGAATTCATCTATTTTCTACCTTTCTTTCTTGTTTAATCATCACATAATATAAGGGACAACATTTGGTATCAATCGTCATGGGGTAGTTTTTGTGATTCGTTGTTGCTATTATATTGGGTTCGTGTGATTTACACCTAACAT
Organism: Glebionis coronaria; assembly: GCA_025667525.1. Classification (NCBI taxonomy): domain Eukaryota; kingdom Viridiplantae; phylum Streptophyta; class Magnoliopsida; order Asterales; family Asteraceae; genus Glebionis; species Glebionis coronaria. Next base: position 419,666,487 of record CM046880.1, read on the forward strand.
CATTTCGAATTCAAGTTTTTTCTTGTGTTTTTCGTGCTCTAAATCTTCCTCTATTCATCTCTACATCTTTCATACGTGTGGTAAGATTTTGGTTACTTTGGTTTGACTAGAAACACGAGTTCCAAGGTAAAAATCTCTTTTTTCTTGTTGCTTACAAGTCTCGGACTACTTTGTTGTTACGATCTGATTGTTGCGATTGCATAAACCCTGGGGGTTTCTACTTGCGATCCAAGGTCACGATCACCTCCTACGATCACTCAGTACGATCATAGCCCCATCACTGAGTACGATCATAGCCCACGATCACTCAGTACGATCAGTGAGTACGATCTGTGAGTACGATCAGTGAGTCCGATCAGTGAGTACGATCGGTGAGTACGATCAGTGAGTACGATCAGTGAGTACGATCGGTGAGTACGATCATTGGATACGATCACAGGATACGATCGTTGGATACGATCACCAATACGATCAAGTGAGTACGATCACTCGTTTCGATCCAAGACTGCGATCAGACTGCGATCTAAGAGTACGATCAGACTGCGATCTAAGAGTGCGATGGGTGACATTGCGATGGACATCTAAATTTTGTTCGAGTATTGTTTAGACTTAGCCACTATCTAGACTAGTCCCGGAATATAGTTTACATGAAGATTAAAAAAAAAGGAGTTAAAATATTTAGGTCAAGTAAAATCAAAATTTTTCCATACTAGTTTTAGGCTATTTCTAGCTCGATTTCAAAATTTGGTAATTACAAATTTTTTAGGTCAACGTTTTGTCGGACTGAGGAATTTATTGTCGGAATGCGAAAAAAATCGCAATTTTCGGAATTACAACAAGAACACAATCACAACACAACTACTTAAGATCCACATTCAATTCATCACTTAAGAGAATATTGAGATGGATTCTACTGCAGAATATCGTGTGACGAACAACAACATCATGGTGGCGGGTAACAAAGAGAGACCACCAATACTTGTGGCCGGTCGATATGCTCAATGGCAATCACGTTTTTTTCGCTATCTTGATACAAGACCTAATGGTGATGCATTGAGGCAATGTATTAACAATGGACCATATGTTTTCTCCGATATCACTGTTCCTCATACACCAGCCACAGACACTATTCCAAAAATACCCGCAACCACAAGAAAAGAAACGTTATCTGATCTTACACCAAAGAAGCGTGCTTGGTATGATGCAGAAAAAGAGGCGATCTATATGAGTCTAAGTGGAATTGATATTTATTCCACGGTTGATGTATGTCCTACGGCACAAGAAATGTGGACGGCTATTGAACGCTTGCAACAAGGAGAATCACTCAACAAGCAAGATGTTAAAACAAACTTGTTTTGGAATTTTGGTAAGTTTACTGCATTGGATGGAGAATCAATTGAGTCTTATTATTCACGATTCCACAAGATGATGAATGATATGACAAGAAACAACTTGGAGGTCTCCACCATGCAAGTCAATGTGCAATTTCTTCAACAACTTCAACCAGAGTGGAAACGTTTTGCAGTTAGACAAGGTAAACTATCACACTCTCTTTGATATCTTGAAACAATTTCAGCATGAGGCAAATGAAATTCGAGATGAACGAGTTGCAAAGACGGCTAATCCACTTTCTCTAGTGTCTACCACTCAAGATCATCGATCTCGTACTCCAAAGTCATACTCCATTCAATCATCCTCACCACGATATTCCACATCATCCAAGTCTTCATCCTCCACAAGATCACGCGGCAAAGAACCAAGAGCACCATCACCACCATCTGAGTCATCATCTGAAGAGGATAGTGATGAAGATCAAGCTAAGAAAAATCGAGAAATGAAACAACAAATTTCTTTCATTATGAAGACCTACAAGAAAATCTTCAAACCCACCAACAACAATCTTCGAACATCATCCAACATAAAGAACCAATATGTTGAGAACCCTTCAAGGTATGACACACGTCGACGTGGTGAAAGTCCTTCTAGGTATGATCGACATAATCCAACACATGTTGAGGGTTCTGCAAGGTATGATCGATAAAATGCCAAGTATGATACTTAGAGGATTGCTGCTGCTACTGGGAATAGGGAAACTGTTGGAACGCAAGTGGTTCAACAAAGTGGGATTCAGTGTTATAATTGCCAAGGTTATGGGCATATGGCAAAGGAATGTAGAAAGCCAAAACTGGTTAGGGACTCTAGCTATCATAAAGAGAAGATGTTGTTATGCAAGAAGATGGAGGCAGGGGTCAAATTGTCGGCTGAGGAAGGTGCAATGCTTGATGATACTGATGATGAAGCCTCCGACCAAGAATTAGAAGCACATTACTCGTACATGGCAAAGGTTGACGAAGTTCTCAACGTCACTGAAGATGACAATGGCCCTATCTTTGACACTGAGCCACTCGATAAGGTACACACCACTGATGAATATAATGTGTTTGGTGATATTCATGAGCATAGTGAGCTACCCAATGCCATTAATGACACATGTATGACGGAAAAGGTTGATAGCAATACCACACCCGATTCATTAGACATGTGCAATAATGAATTTGAGGATGATCAACATGCAAATGAGTATGATGATGAGGAACGTGTCGCGCTTGCTAATTTTAATTGCTACTTTACAAAAAGATGTCAATGAAACTAGAAAAAGTCAAAAGCAATTAAAGAAGGCAAACGCAGTGCTCACTCAAAATTTTGAGACTGGATTTAAAGGTGAAGAAAAGCTTAAACGTATTTTCCAATCATCAACATTTGGCCAATTCATAGCGGGTTCACCATGAGTCCCTCTTTACAGGTTTGTTGTGTTTTCATTTTTTGATATATGTACGAGAATAAAAATTGTGGCTTTATATACTACGGAGTATTTGATTAATAATGTTATCAGGGAGTGTATTCATCCACGAATACCACAGTTAGCGATAATTGGATTTTCAGAAAGTTGAGCTTTTTCAGAAAACCAAAGAGCTTGAGGGGTACAAGGGTAGTGCGTTAAAAAGTCAAAAGGACGATCTTGAAAAGAAATACAACGAAACTCTTGAGTTATTAACCAAAGAGAAACGTTAATTTAATGTTTTATTAATGGATGAACGTCAAAAAACGTACCTTGCTACCACCAAAGTTAACGAACTTGAACAACGGCTTTCGATGGATAACACCGAGTCTGCTAAAATTCTTGATGTTAAGAAACAAGAGGTTGAAACGTTAAAAAAAGATTTCAAAAGTCGACATGAAAAAGATACTGAAAAAGTAACGGAACTAGAAAAACAAGTCGAATTTTTGAAGAAAGTTGTTTATAAAACGCTTGACTCTATTCAAACCGTAAGAATGATAGCACCTCCGTCTATGTTTAAGGGTCAAGCTAGCTTTGCAAGTCCTGATTATCTTGCCCAAGCTCAAGCTGCGAACCCGCGCCTTTATATGGATGAGTCCGAATGGACCGATCCTGAATATCCTCTTGGTTATGATGAGACATCCCTTTGGGAAGAGGAGAGTAGATCACCGGTCAATAAAGAGTTTGTGAAACCATACAATTATGCTTATAAGAATAGTCTATATGGTCTTTTCACTACACAAAAACAAAAGTCTCGTGAGGAATTGTTTTTAGAATGCAAACAAAGAAGAACTCAATGGAAGAAAGCTTTTGCTACTAAGAAAACAAACGTTTCTAAGTTCATCAACTACTTGCCTCTTGATGCTTCTAAAAGCAAGAGTAGGCAGACATTTGGGTTTCTACAACATTACATTGATAATATTAAATCCATTGTTGACAATGAATGGAAACAACGAGAAAATGACGAGTGGAAAAAACCAATTCCTCAAGATATAACTGTGCTTATCAAACAAATCTTAATACCGAACACGACCAATTAAAAGAAAATATGCTTGAATTTGAAAGATTAGTTCGGTCTGAAATGTTTGATGATTTAAAATATGTTGAGTCTATTGAGAAAGAAATTGACGATCTTCAAATGGACAAGTCCATTTTTTCTGATGAATATGATTTACTCTTAGAAGAATGTCTCTCCAAAGATACTTTGTGTGTTACTCTTCAATCTTGTGCTGATATCGATGAATATTCTGATGTCGCATGCAAGTATCTTGATAAAATCAAAGAATGTGAGCGTCTTGAACTTGAGCTTTCGAAACGTAAAGAAAATGTTGATAAAAAGGCTTTTGAGTTACTTCAACACAAAACTGATTTCCTTCAAAAACATTGTCATTCTCTTGAACTTGCTTTGCAAAAAGATGTTGGTAGTTTTCCACATGATAATAACTTGCAAGAAAAACTTTCCAAAATGTTTCGAGAAATGAATGAACAGAAGTTGGAAATTAAAGGGTTGAAAGCTCAGTTACAAGACAGGGAAATAGTGATAGCAGAGTTGAAGAAATCGTTGCTAAGATAGGTGGGAAAATTGTGGGACCTAATGTTAAGAAACCTATTGTAAGACAACCCAATGCGCAAAAAGTGACTAGACCCTCTGTCTTTGGAAAACCATATGTTTTCTCTAATTCTGCATTTGCAAAACCTGCGTTTGCCCCCAAGACGGATAGGAAGGATAGGTTACCACAAAACACTCCCAAAACACATATTCGATCACAAAGCATTAAGAACACAAATGTGGTTAAACCAGGGATGTATAGATTGGCCACTAAACCACACACAACAAACAAAGTCAATCACCTCAGACTTCTAGAAACACTAATAGACGTGTGTCTTTTACTACATGAGTAATCCCCACTTATAGTGTTAGCCGGCCTCAGCTTAAGAGCACTCGCATGAATGAAAAGGTTTGGCAAAACAAAAGTCAAGGGAAGATGAAGACGGTAGAAGACCACCCTAGGATTTTCAATGTTTCTAAGAATAAAACGTTTGTAATCGCGTGTAATGACGATTTGAATGATTCGACTTTGAATGCTTTGAATGTTAAGTTTGTTTGTGTGAAATGTGGAAAGTGTGCTAATGCTAATCATGCTATGTGTGTTTCGAATAATGTCAAAGGCGTAGATACTAGAACTAAGAAGCAAACTGCGATGCCTATTAGTGCTAGAAAACCCAAACGCAAAGTGAACCATTCTGGTGCAACCCCCACTAAGAAAAGTAATGCATCAGACTCCACCACTAAGAACCCTAGAAGCAGAATTACGGAATTATATGAGTCTGCTAGTAAGTCTTGGAAATGGTGGTTTTCTAATCAATGTCCACCAGGATATAAATGGATGCCTAAAGTTAGGACAGAAAATGTGAAAACGAGTGTTAGTATGCCTTTAAATGTTGCTAAGGACACTAATTATTCTACAATCACAACTACTATGGTATCCAATTTAGCAAATGCTCCATCGTGTTCTAACTCTTCTTTAGGTGATACAAATAATTCTCTTCATACTGGACTCCGGATGCACGAAGCACATGACGGGGAATCTCAAGCTTCTAATTAACTTCATGGAGAAGTTCCTGGGTACGGTCCAATTCGGAAATGATCAATTTGCACCGATCCTAGGATATGGAGATTTGGTTCAGGGTAATATCACGATAAAAAGGGTATACTACGTCGAAGGGCTCAATCACAATCTTTTCTCGGTTGGTCAATTATGTGATGCGGATTTGGAGGTTGATTTCAGAAAGAAGACATGTTTTGTTCGTGATTATGATGGGAATGACTTACTTACCGGTGCACGGGGTACTGATCTTTACACAATTTCACTTCAAGACACAACTTCATCAACTCCAATTTGCTTCATGGCTAAAGCTTCAACGACTCAGGCATGGTTATGGCATCAACGTTTATCTCATCTCAATTTTGATACCATCAACTTGCTATCCAAGAAAGATATTATGAGAGGCCTTCCAAGTTTGAAATTCATCAAAGATCATCTTTGCTCTTCTTGTGAGCTTTGTAAAGCTAAACGAACTAGCTTCAAAACAAAGACTACACCAAGCTCTAAAGGACGGTTAGATCTTCTTCATATAGATTTGTGTGGTCCCATGCGTGTTCATAGTATCAATAGGAAGAAATATGTTATGGTAGTTGTCGATGATTACTCAAGGTACACATGGGCTCACTTCTTGAGATCCAAGGATGAAACACCCAAAGTTCTCATCAGCTTCCTTAAACTGATACAATGTGGTCTTCAAGCTCAAGTAAAAGTGGTTCGTACTGACAAAGGCACATAATTTTTGAATTCAACTCTGAGAAATTATTTTGAAGCTGAAGGAATCGAACATGAAACATCTATTGCTCGAACACCCGAACAAAACGGCGTTGTTGAAAGACGAAACCGTACTTTGGTTGAAGCTGCTCGAACATTAATATCTGCTTCAAAACTACCACTATATTTTTGGGCCGAAGCCGTGTCAACTGCATGTTACACACAAAACCGATCCTTAATTATCCCAAGATACGAAAAGACACCATATCACATAATTCATGATCAAAAACCTTCACTCAAACACCTTCACGTTTTTGGATGTACGTGCTACATTATTCGATATGGTGAAAATCTAGACAAGATGAAAGAGAAAGGTGATGCCTGCATTCTAGTCGGATATGCAACTCAGTCTAAGGGATATAGAGTGTACAACAAAAGAACAAAATTGATAGTCGAGACTATTCATATCAGATTTGATGAATTACAAGAAATGACACTTGAACAAAACAGTTTAAGTCCCGATCCACAACGACAAAAGACTTATGTACACAACCGTACGGAAATCGGAACTCAAGACCACAACAATGAACCGTCAAGTTCAAAGTTGGTTCCTGAACATGTTCCTAGAGCAGATATGACAGTGGACATGACACTTGAAGAGTTGGAAAGGTTATATGGACCAATGTATGATGAATATTTCACAAGGGAGAAACATGTTGTATCGAAGTCTTCCGCTGTCACTCATGATAAGGATGATGATACTGATCATCGTCAACAATAGGATACAACTTTATCTACTTCAACACGGGTTGCTGCAGGTTTATCTTCTCATAATATCACATCAAAAACCGCTCCTACAACATCAACAACTACTGTCATTGCTCCAGAGAACACAAATCAAGCAGACAATGCATTATCTGACGAAGACGAATTTATCAACCCATTTGGTACACCGGTACACGAAACTGGAGAGTCTTCTACTCGCCATGTTGATCCGTCAAATATGCACACGTTCTACCAACGACATCCTTCAACACATCATTGGACCCGAAATCATCCTTTGGTTTAAGTAATTGGAAACCCTTCACAGCCCGTTCGTACAAGACGACAGCTTAACACCGATGGCGATGTTTGTATGTTCGCACTCGCCGTGAGTTCAGCTGAACCGAAAAACATCAAAGAAGCCATGGCTGATCATGCTTGGATTGAATCGATGACAGATGAACTTCAACAATTTGAAAGACTTAAAGTCTGGGAACTTGTTGACAGACCATACGATGTAATACCATTAAATCTTCGATGGATCTGGAAAAACAAGATGGATGAAGAGAACACAAAAGCACTTTATGGACTCAAGCAAGCTCCAAGGGCGTGGTACGACGAGATCTCGAAATTTCTGGTCTCCAAAGGTTTCTCAAAAGGTTCCATTGATCTAACTTTGTTCACTTATAAATATGGGGATGACATTTTGCTTGTGCAGATTTATGTTGATGACATTATTTTCAGGTCTACAAACCCAAAACTTTCAAAATGGTTTGAAAAAGTCATGCACAGCAAATTTGAAATGTTAATGATGGGCGAACTAAAATTCTTTCTAGGAATTCAAGTTCACCAATCCCCAAGTGGTATCTTTATTAACCAAGCTAAGTGTTGTCAAGAGATAATAAAAAAACATGGTATGACCTCATGTGACCCCGTTGGGACACCATTATCAACCACATCCCTAGATGCTGATTTGGAGGGAGATGCCATAGATCAAACGAAATATCGTTCAATGATCGGCTCCCTTATGTACTTAACAGCAAGCCGACCAGATATATCACATGCTACATACTATTGTGCACGATATCAAGCACGACTGATAGGTGTGTAAACACCCATCCTTTTTACCACTTAATTACAATAATAACCGAGCTAAAACGTGTATTTTATGTCTTTTATGTCGGAATTATGCGTGGTTTGTGTTTTTGTTGTGATTTAGGACGAAAAGGTGAAAAGTGGAGAAAACACGGGCATTCACGGGCTTTTATCGAAGAAAAAGACGAAAGACGAAGTCAAGAGTGCAAAAAGAACGGAAGTCCAAGACCAATTTTGAAGATTTATCGAAGAAAAAAGTCAAAAGACGGAAGTTTACTAAAAGCCGAAGAACTCAAGTCTTATTTATTGAAGAATTAAAAGACGAGTCCAAAGAAATCCCGAGTCAAAAGTCATTAAAGTCCAAGATTTAAGAAGATTAAAAGGCTTAAGGACTAATGGTGCAATTAACAAAAGATTAAGAAGAGAAGGACTAAGCATGCAATTAAGGAGATAGGAAAGAGGGGAGGAAGCTTCCTAAGCACTCCTTAATCCTCCCTTATAAATAGATTAGGAAGTTAATCATTTCATTTTTGTTGGGTGGATTGACAAACCATTTCTTCCATTTTAAATTTATGCACATTTAATTTCATGTCCATTTACATTAATTGTCTTGCACCTTAATTACCATTTAATTTCAAGTAAGTGTTCTTTTAATTCTTGTTAATCTTTATCTTTATTGTTTGATCTCCTTCTTCCTTTCTTTAATCTTTATGTTGATTTGTTTATGTTCATGTTCTTGATTTTTATTGATTTATTTAAGTGGGTTTTGATTATCTTGATTAGTTTTGTTAGTTTTGTTGTTTTGGATTGATTGTTTATGATTAATAGATGTTTTGTGATTAGTTTGATTTAATCTTGTGGTTGATTTTGCTTAATTTTTATTAGATCCGTATCTTTTTCTTGTTCCTTGTTCTTCGCTTGTGTTGTTACTGTATTCCCAGGTTCTGATCTTCCCAGATATTCCGAACGAAGGATTTCAAAGGCTGTTCATCCGGAATATTGGATATTCCGGATCAGTTGATTTTATTCGGAATAATATTTATTCCGCATCAAGGTGCTTTATTCGGAATATTAAAACATTCCGAATCAAGGTGCTTCGTTCGGAATAATATTCCGGATCAACCAAAAGTTCCGGATCAACAGAATATTCCGGATCAAGGGAATATTCCGGATCAACCTAACATTCCGAATCAAATAATATTCCGAATCAAGCAAGTTCATCCGGAATAATTTATTATTCCGGATCAAGGAGTTTCATTCAGAATATTTTGACATTCCGGATCAAGGGTTTCATTCGGAATAATATTTCGGATCAAGGATTATTCCGGATCAACATCAACATTCCAAATCAAGACAATTATTCCGAATCAAGACTTTATTCCGGATAAGTGACATATTCCGGATAAAGAATTTATTCCGGATCAAGGGTTTTGGTGAATATTCCGAGTGAAGAAAAACATTCCGAACGAAGGTGACATTCCGGATGAGTGTTTATTCCGAATGAGGGAATTATTCCGGATGAGCTAATTTTCAGGTTTCTTTAATTTCAGTTTTTAAGTTTCTGCTTTTTAATTTCAAGCTTTATTTTTCCCGCCTTTTTATTTAGTTGCACTTTAAGTTTATTTTGCCTTAGATTTATTTTAGCCTTGCCTTATTTTTAAGTTTTAGTTGCGTTTTAAGTTTGCCTTAGATAGATTTAAGTTTGTGTTATTTACGTTTATTGCCTTTTAATTTTAGTCACGCTTTTAAATACTCGCTATTTACTTTAAATTAGACTTAGATTTAAATTACTTGCACTTTTACTTTAAAGTTTTGCACTTTTATTTTAAAAACACCCAAAATATTTGTTTCACCAAAAACAATAGAGTCATACTTTGAACTCGAAATCAATTCGTTAAGATACCGAGAACACGAACTTTAATTTTTAACTAGGTAAAATCTAGTTATCAAATGGCGCCGCTGCCGGCTCTTTTCGTAAAGATTAACGGTTTTCTGTGAAAGACGCGTTGCCTTTTTGGGATCCGTTCACTTGTGAGCGTTATTTTCTTGCTTTAAAAAAACTTAAAAAACCATAAAAATTAAAAATTGTTAAAAAATCCATAAAAATTAAAAATTTCAAAAATCCAACAAGATTTTATTTTTATTGTGTATATATATTGTATTTGCGTTTGGTATTGTTTTCTTTTGCCTTTATAGGTTTATGCGTACTAGATCTTCTAATTATCAAGAGCCCGAGACTCGAGAAGATTTAAGTATGTCAGGTGTCAACAACAATAATCCACCGCACCTCAACAATAACAACAATGTTCTTCCACAGCCCGATCTTCGGACAATGGAGGAACTTTGTCAACCTACAATGTTTGGACGAGGAGGACCGATTGCGCCAATGAAAATCACGGCTCCGGAGTTTTCGTTGAAGCACCACATGATTCAGCAAGTGCAAACTAACCCATTTCGTGGATTGCCTGATGATGATGCCAACAAACACCTCGACAAGTTCATTACAATCACCCAAAGCATGAAGTTGCCTGGTGCCACAATGGATGTTCTTCGCCTACAACTCTTCCCACATACTTTATCACATCATGCCGAGAAATGGTTTGATCGTCTCCCGAAGAATTCCATTCATACTTGGGATGACATGACTCAACGCTTTTTGTCGCGCTACTTTCCACCATCCATGGTCACGAGCCTTCGCAATCAAATCAGCGGTTTCATGCAAGAACCCGATAAATCTCTATTTGATGCTTGGGAAAGATATAATGTCTTGATTGATCGTTGTCCAAACCACAACATGCTTCCCGTCACATTGATTGATACTTTCTACAACGGATTGACTTTTCGTGATCGTGATACGATTAATGCAGCCGCTGGTGGCACATTTATGAAAAGGAAACCCGAGGAGTGTGGAGAGCTTATTGAGAACATGACTACTCACCACAAAAACTGGGATTCCTCCGCTTCTTCAAGGAACAATCTGAGAGTCAATGTTTCTTCTACTTCAGCAAACCCTGACATGACCGAATTCACACGCATGATGACTGAAATGAACAAAAGTATCTTGCTTCTCGCTTTAAACCAACAACAACAACAAGTTAAAGCGGTTGCACCTTCTTGTGAAACATGCGGCGGTCCTCACCCATACACTGAATGTCCTTCTACTCAAGGAAATCTGGAAAACGTGTATGCAGCTTATGGTAATTATTCACCGGAAAATTACCAAGCTCGACCTCAAGGGGATAGAAATTTGCTGAGTTACCGGTCCAACAACTACCTTTCACCCGGTTTTTCTCCTCAAAACCAAAACCCCGCCAACAACTACAATAGAAGCAACCAAATCCCACCAAGAGCTTCTAATCCTTATCACCCACCCGCTCAACAAACCCCACCCATTAACCCCGATGTTGAAGCTATCATGAGAACCCAAGGTGAGCAAATCAAGAATCTGCAGAGCCAAATTATCAATCTTAAAGGAGATATTACCAAGCAAGGGAATGAGATAAGATCTGAGCTTCGAGATAATATCCAATCTTCCTTCAGCAATCAAACAAATGATTTGAAGAATATTCCTGCTAGTTTCTTGCCCGCCGCTCAACCTTCTACTTCGAGTTCTTTACCGTCAAACACCGTCACCAATCCGCGAGCGAATGTGAGTGCTATTACTACCCGTAGTGGAGTTACCATCGTAGGACCACCGATCCCACCCCCATCATCTACACCTCGTCCACCACCATTTATCCCTACTCCTCCTACACCTAGTATTAGTGCACCATTACCGTCTCCGCCTCGTCATGACGATGTACCTAGGAAGGACCCTTCAACATCTCAACCTTTACCTACTACACCTTCACCACCCAAACCCAATATCCCATATCCTTCTCGCTTGGGCAAGACCAACGAGCTAACCAAGAATGACTGTCAAGTGTCGAGCTATGTGAAGATGCTCTCTCAAATGAACATCAACATTAGCCTTGTTGAAGCACTTGTCCACATGCCGAAATTTGTGAAAGCATTAAAGGAATTGCTTAACAAGAAGGAGAAGTTGATTGAGCTCTCCAACACACGCTTAAATGAAAACTGTTCTGTAGTTATTCTTAAAGAACTTCCGGAAAAGCTTGGAGATCCCGGTCTTTTTGTGTTGCCTTGCCTCTTTAACAAAACCGAAGAATTTACTTCCCTTGCTGATCTCGGGGCCAGTATTAATCTTATGCCTTTGAGTGTTTGGAAAACACTATCATTACCCGACCTCACTCCAACAAAGATGACTCTTGAACTTGCAAATCACACTCTCGCTTACCCCGTTGGTAATACCGAAGATGTGTTCATTAAAGTTGGCACATTTACCTTCCCGGTCGACTTTGTCGTTGTTGATTATGAAATGGACCCTCGTATTCCTTTAATACTTGGTCGGCCATTCTTGAGAACCGGACGAGCTTTAGTTGATGTTGCCGAAGGCGAGTTAATCTTAAGAGTCGGGAATGATGCATAAGTTTTTAAAATGGGGAAGCTTACAAGCAAATCCTATGGACGAGAATCTGCGAATATGATTAATGTGCTTGATGATTTTGTCGTCTACAACAATCCACTATTCGATTCTTGCATTGATAATCCACTTTTTCAAGATGATGTGGATGATTCTCTATCCAATATGGAGCCTTCTCCCATTTATGATTCTCCACCGATCTTTGATGCTTATGATGATGATTCTAGCTCAGATTCGGATGATTATGATGATCTTACTTCCGAGTATCCTGATATGCCTACTTATGATGATTTTGATGAGGCCGATACTCTATCGAGCGATTCTTCACATAATGAAGATCCTCCACCTACATCACTCGATCCTACTTTGGACGATTACTCATTTGAGGAAGACTTCTCTACATTTCTCAATATATACTTCCCTCATGAGAGTGATGCACCTCCTTTGGACTTTGAAGATTATCGTCTTGATCCTACTTTGGATTTGAATAAAATTCTTTCAAAGGAGAAGAAACCGGTCGACACCAATATTCGCAACACATATGCTTTAACACCTCTTTGTCCCCTTTTGAGGACGAGGTTGTGCATCTTCTTCGCGGATCTTCTTCACATTCTGCTGAGCCTGAGTGCTATTTTCCCTTAAAGGAAAAGGTGTTCGATCCCGGTATTGATATTCTACAGCCATCTCAGTATCCGTCTGATGAGATAAAGGAAATATCTTTGGAACTTATGGAAATCTGCTTGCACCACTTCACCCTTGCTTCCACCGTGCTCTATCTTTGCTTAAGGGAACCTTGCCTACTCTTCTTTGGCTTACCTTGTTCGCCTTAAGCTTGTGCTATTTGATGGACGAAAACTATGTCTTTGATCCTGGTGGATATATTTCATGCTTCTTCCTATGGTAATCAAGGTCGAGTCAGGCTCACGACTCGGTTAACAAAAATCAAGCGCTTCTTGGGAGGCAACCCATGTATCTATCTTTTCGCTTTCTTTATCCTAAGTGTAGGGGAGACCCCTGGTTTGCTATTTCCTATCTTCTACTAATCAGGGATTCGAGCCTCAATGATCCACTCTTGATGATTCTTGACGACCCATGATTCCGTTGTTTCCCATTTTCCCGGTTCTATCCTAAACTTTTTTCGATTCACTATTTTATATTTCTCAAGATTAAAATAGGAATCTCTTTAGTTGTCCTTTCTTTAGCAAGATTTAAACAACGTGCACAATGTCCTAAGTGTAGGGGAGTTTACTCCCACATGCTTAAACATTTAGGACAATGTTTATATTAAGTGTAGGGGGGACTTCTATCGAAGTTAAGTGGCCTTTTCCTTGTATTTGTCCTCATTTTAACCAGAAAATCAATTTTTCGACATTTTTCAAAATTTTTGATCTATTTTGGCCTATTAGTTTTGCTTTTGTATAGTTATTTTCTTTCCTTATTAGTATAAATTTTGAATAAAGTGGTTTTAATTTTCAAACGTTGTGAATCTTTTGACTCAACCCGAGTTTACTTGTCTAAGTTTACTCTAGCTAGTATCCTTAACGTGTCTAAGTTAAGTTTTGCTAGGATTTTATATAGGGAGCTATAAAACGCGAAAGTCTTAACTCTCCCGGGTTAAGAACAAGAACTTTTCGCAAGTTCCTATAATTGATCCTAGAGAGTCGTTTATCAAGGGAACTTTAAAACGCGATTTCTAAACTTGAAAAGGTCTAAGAATTTGCAAGATCTTATAGATGACTCGAAAACCCAAAACTTCGAATTAATAGGCTAAGCATCCACGAGTCTCATTCTTTGAGATTTTAAACTGTGGAGAACGAGAGATGATAGAGTCAATTATAAGTTTGGTATTCTTTCGTGAATCTATGCGAGTTAATTATAAGCCTATTCTCCCATCGCTTGCTAATAAATTTATCTGCAATAAATAAGGTTGTACGATTTGAAAAGTTACTTAGCTTCTAGCCCAAGATCGTTTAAAAGTTGCTCGGTATGGATTAGAGTTCATAGCTAAGGCATAACTTATTGAAGCGGGATGCGAAGATTGGAAAGTCCAAAAAGGTCCTAACAAGGCATGAGGGCTATATTTTGTTGCTAAAGATCCAAAGTGATGTGAAGAATCATTTATCGAAAATCAATATGAAGGATCGAGACACACGACGAAAAGCAAAAACTCCCCAAAAGTCATGGAGAAGTGTATCCGAAAAGACCCTAGCAAGGTATGAGGATAAATAGATCCAAGTCATAAAAGGAGGCGGATCGTTGTATATCAAAGTCCAAAATAAAGATTGGAGAAAAATGAAGAAGTCGTGGTCCAAGTATGAATCTCTCAAAACTTCAAGTGAAGAAATTCCTATTATGAAGAGAAGACCATTATTTCATGAACGTCTCTCAAGGTTTGAAGTATGAAGTCGCTGCCAAATATCGGTCCGAGAAAGGTCTCAAATCGCGAAGCGAGTTATGCCAAGATATGAACTTTATGAGGTCCCGAGAAGCAGTTTTAAAAGATTTTGTCCTTTAGCTAACTATTGATTAAATCGTTCACTTTATTTTCGGCCTAATCAACTATCGAAAGAAGTCAAAAATGCATCCTCGTGATCATTCAAGACAACAATAAAATATAAGAGATACCCCTAGGAATAAGGGAGTGTAAGTGAATAATTGGCCCACATGAGTTCGTGTTAGTTTGCTAACTTATAATAACAATGATCTCGTTTTTAAGCTTGGTTTGGAGAAAGTGAAAACTTGAGGATGATGATTATTCATGACATTTCCAAAACCCAAGGTATGCTTTTGATTTCTTTACTTTGAATGTTTGTAATTTTCTATCTCTTTAATAAGGGCCACTATGGATTGATTATGATAAAAAGTGTAAACGTGCTTTGTAACTAATGCATTGCATGAGGACATTGAATGATCAAGTGTAGGGGATTTTATAAGTGTGTAAACACCCATCCTTTTTACCACTTAATTACAATAATAATCGAGCCAAAACGTGTATTTTATGTCTTTTATGTCGGAATTATGCGTGGTTTGTATTTTTGTTGTGATTTAGGACGAAAAGGTGACAAGTGGAGAAGACACGGGCATTCACGGGCTTTTATCGAAGAAAAAGACGAAAAACGAAGTCAAGAAGTCAAGAGTGCAAAAAGAACGGAAGTCCAAGACCAATTCTGAAGATTTATCGAAGAAAAAAGTCAAAAGACAGAAGTTTACTAAAAGCCGAAGAACTCAAGTCTTATTTATTGAAGAATTAAAAGACGAGTCCAAAGAAATCCCGAGCCAAAAGTCATTAAAGTCCAAGATTTAAGAAGATTAAAAGGCTTAAGGACTAATGGTGCAATTAACAAAAGATTAAGAAGAGAAGGACTAAGCATGCAACTAAGGAGAAAGGAAAGAGGGGAGGAAGCTTCCTAATCACTCCTTAATCCTCCCCTATAAATAGATTAGGAAGTTAATCATTTCATTTTTGTTGGGTGGATTGACAAACCATTTCTTCCATTTCAAATTTATGCACATTTAATTTCATGTCCATTTACATTAATTGTCTTGCACCTTAATTACCATTTAATTTCAAGTAAGTGTTCTTTTAATTCTTGTTAATCTTTATCTTTATTGTTTGATCTCCTTCTTCCTTTCTTTAATCTCTATGTTGATTTGTTTATGTTCATGTTCTTGATTTTTATTGATTTATTTAAGTAGGTTTTGATTATCTTGATTAGTTTTGTTAGTTTTGTTGTTTTGGATTGATTGTTTATGATTAATAGATGTTTTGTGATTAGTTTGATTTAATCTTGTGGTTGATTTTGCTTAATTTTTATTAGATCCGTATCTTTTTCTTGTTCCTTGTTCTTCGCTTGTGTTGTTACTGTATTCCCAGGTTCTGATCTTCCCAGATATTCCGAACGAAGGATTTCAAAGGCTGTTCATCCGGAATATTGGATATTCCGGATCAGTTGAGTTTATTCGGAATAATATTTATTCCGCATCAAGGTGCTTTATTCGGTATATTAAAACATTCTGAATCAAGGTGCTTCGTTCGGAATAATATTCCGGATCAACCAAAAGTTCCGGATCAACAGAATATTCCGGATCAAGGGAATATTCCGGATCAACCTAACATTCCGAATCAAATAATATTCCGGATCAAGCAAGTTCATCCGGAATAATTTATTATTCCGGATCAAGGAGTTTCATTCGGAATATTTTGACATTCCGGATCAAGGGTTTCATTCGGAATAATATTCCGGATCAAGGATTATTCCGGATCAACATCAACATTCCGAATCAAGACAATTATTCCGAATCAAGACTTTATTCCGGATAAGTGACATATTCCGAATAAAGGATTTATTCCGGATCAAGGGTTTTGGTGAATATTCCGAGTGAAGAAAAACATTCCGAACGAAGGTGACATTCCGGATGAGTGTTTATTCCGAATGAGGGAATTATTCCGGATGAGATAATTTTCAGGTTTCTTTAATTTCAGTTTTTAAGTTTCTGCTTTTTAATTTCAAGCTTTATTTTTCCCGCCTTTTTATTTAGTCGCACTTTAAGTTTATTTTGCCTTAGATTTATTTTAGCCTTGCCTTAGTTTTAAGTTTTAGTTGCGTTTTAAGTTTGCCTTAGATAGATTTAAGTTTGTGTTATTTACGTTTATTGCCTTTTAATTTTAGTCACGCTTTTAAATACTCGCCATTTACTTTAAATTAGACTTAGATTTAAATTACTTGCACTTTTACTTGAAAGTTTTGCACTTTTATTTTAAAAACATCCAAAATATTTGTTTCACCAAAAACAATAGAGTCATACTTTGAACTGGAAATCAATTCGTTAAGTTACCGAGAACACGAACTTTAATTTTTAACTAGGTAAAATCTACTTATCAACGACCCACTGAAAAGCACCTCAAGGAGGTTAAACGGATATTTCGGTACCTCAAGAATATCGTTCATTTGGGACTCTTGTATCTGAGGGAAACTGGTTTCTTTCTAACGGCCTATTCAGATTCTGATCATGCAGGGTGTCTTGATACACGTAAAAGTACTTCTGGTGGTGCACAATTTCTAGGTCAAGATAAGCTTGTGGGATGGTCTTCCAAGAAGCAGGATTGCACATCATTGTCATCAGCCGAAGCGGAGCATGTGTCTCTATCTGCGTGTTGTGCTCAAGTTCTATGGATGAGAACACAACTCACGGATTATGGCTTCCACTTTGATAAAGTACCTATGTACTGTGACTCAAAGTCAGCCATAGCCATCTCTGGCAATCCGGTAAAACATTCTGGCACGAAGCACATTGATGTCAGATATCACTTCATTAAGGAACAAGTTGAAAGGGGTATCGTTGAACTATACTTTGTTGGAACTGATTACCAATTAGCTGACTTTTTTACAAAAGCTCTTTCGAAAGAGAGGTTTGCGTATCTAGTTAGGCAAATTGGTACTCTATGTTTGACTCCAGCAGAACTGGAGATTCTAGCAAAGAAGCCTGCTTGATTCATCTATCAAACATCTACCTGTAAATATCTTTGAAAAATCAAAATACAAAAATATAAAACATATAAAAACAAAACACAAAATTAAAAATATTTTAAAATCCAAAAATATTCTTCTCGACATGTCTTTCAGTATCGATAATATGGACGTACCTAGAAATGTCGCTCAATAACGACACGGGTGTGTACATAAAGCTCGAATGAAAGTTGTAAATATTTTTCAAAACATGTCATTTCTATGTTAATGGAAAATGTCTATTTTGGACAATTTTTCCAACAACGGGTAGAGCAATCTATCTTGGGTTGAGCTTGTCACGAAACATTCAACGTTTTAAGCTCAACACAATAGCTTGTAATCACTTTCAGATAGCAACCCGGTTCTATATTCACGGGGGAGTGTACGCTTTAGTGCCCTTACCCTCAACAAAAGAAGAGAAATCTTCTTACACTTGAGTAGATTCGTCAAGACATTCAAAGTCTAAGAACTCAAGTTTATGCTTTAGAAAAACCTCTTCGCCAAAAAGAAATAGGATTTTTCAAAAAGCGTTGAACATAATTTTTTCAAGAATTTTTCAATGGTTATTCAAAATCTTTCAAAAAGTGTGTGTTCAACAACTCCCATCCTCAAAAAGAGAAATGTGGATCAAATCCTCACAATGACAATTCAATTGGATCAATTTTTGAGGGGGAGCATTTCAACTTCATGCAAAAGATTAACACATCTTTCTCCCAGAGATTTTCAAGGCTACTTTTCAAAATATATTTTACTCAAATTTGTTATCTCTAATATCAAAAGATTTTATATATTAGAGATAGGGGAGAAAATGTGATTAAAATGTGATCTTATATAAGACTCAAGCACTTTAACTCTTACCTACATGTGCTAAACACTTTCGATTATCGATGCACATGTAAAGGGGGAGCATTTCTCAAACGACAAAACTATCAAGGTGTTAAATGTTTTTCAAACACCTTGTTAGACATTTGAAGTGGTTTTTATGGTTACGATCAAATACCCACAACATCTTTAATTCACGACGTTATTGGTGTCAAAAGGGTGGTTAGGTTTAAGTCCTATGATCCAACCAGAACCGGAGGGATCTTCCCAGGGACAATCCAATAGATTATTAGAAGTCCTTAGGAAAGATGGAGTAGAATGTAAACGTAGCTGAATGCCGACTAAGTACTGATGCTAGCACTGGAACAATCACAACAAGGTGCTAGTAATGATGTCTTGGTAAGCATTGAAGGGGTTGAAGAATGAAAAGGAAATGTAAGGATAAAGGGTGTAAAGAAAGAAGCCCTCCATACAACTTAGGCAGAAACCGGGTCAACACATCATGAAGACAACTCATCATGGACCCAGTGATGCGAAGCACAACCCTTTCCTAGCTACTCAGGCTTCTCTCAAAAGAAGTTTGTTTTATTGTCACGGAGAACAACCTGACCTCTATTAGCTTCTCATTCCGAGATAGTTGATATTGAGTAGGTGGCATCTGCTCCAGCCTCCGACCACTAAAAGTGCACAAATCGAGTCTAGAGCCAAGAGATCAATTAAATCTCGTTAGGACACACAAATGACGAACAAGAGAGTCCTACGCCATATCCTTGTGATATTGCTAGAACACTCAGAGTGATACTACTTAGTATTCACAATGATGAGTGGAAATCCTTCCAGTGTTAACATCAAACAACACTGCGGTAGGTCATATGTAAGATTCTTTATGAATTAAACATATGTAGAACTGAAAAGCAACAGTGGTTTGATTCTGAATTGATTCAAACTCGTTTTAGGTTTCTACGCAATATCTTTATGGTCTTTCCAGAACATTCAGAGTGATATTCATTAATATTCACAGTGATGAATGGAAATCCTTCTAGCGTCAACATCAAACAACGCTACAGTTGGTGACTTGTGAGATTCTTATGAATCAAGCTTGTGTCAACTGGAAAGCAACAATGGTAAGATTCTTTACGAATCGCACTTGTTCCAGGAATTTGAACTAACGACTTTAATCAAGCGAATATCTATCCAATTGATTCACTCTTTATGTTCGCAGTCTTGCTTTGAGACGGTCGAGTAAAGAGAACGGCTAGTACAGCCGCGAAACCCTGTCAAGGAGATTTTTAACTGAATCAACCTATCACAGGTACGATATTTAATATCGTATAACGGTCTTCACCGACCGGAGGTAAAACGCTACCGATTTAGGAAAAATGTCAAAGCCATTTAGTCCGTGTCTATGTTTTGTCTCGAGAAGGTGGCGCCACGATGTACTCAGCATAGTCAAAGATTCAAAACCACATACTCATGCCTAAAGACATATTCGACAATTAATAGTGTGAGCATATGGATGAAGACACAAGATCGCAAGATGGAAAAGACAAGTCAAGGATGATTTGAAGATCTCAAGATCAAAAGACAAAGTTGAAAGACAACGACAAAGGCTCAAATATCACAGCATGAAGGAAAAAGACTACTATTACACGTTCAAGACTCATGTATGGCGAGATTAGTAATCTCTACAAATTTCCAAATGACAAAGGGTAAAGACCTCTCATAAAGGATAATGACCTCTCATTGGAGGATATTGTTAGCCTCAAAATATTGAGTCAAACAAGAATGCTCGGTCATATGTTTATTATGTATCGTATATTAGAACGTTGTAATAGGTAGTAGGTTAGTCGTGTATTACGGGTTTAACTTTAAGCTAAGGTTCATTCATAAGTCACCAAAGCCCAAAAGGAAAGCCCGGCCCATTATCATATAGCCCATCATGCCACATGTAGGCAAGGCTATATAAACCTCTCCTTGCATGTAAGGAGAGGTTGGATGGTCATTCTTTTTCTTAATCTAATATTTCACAAGTTCTCACACACTTCTCTCTCTTTTCTCTCTCTAGTTTCTCTCTCTAGAATTCATCTATTTTATACCTTTATTTCTTGTTTAATCATCACATAATATAAGGGACAACAGGGTACTTTGTTGGTTATTCATTAAACAACAAGGGATATAGGGTCTTCAACAAGAAGACAAGCAAAGTGACAAAAAATCTTCATGTGGATTTTCTTGAAGACAAGCCTGAAGATGTACAAATAGGTCCTGATTGGTTCTTTGATATTGAGGTTCTTTCAAAGTCTATGAATTATGTACCTGTTGCTTTGCAAAATACTAACATTTCAGGTACTAAAGAACCAACTGGTGTGGAGAAGTCACCATTGAGGTATATGAATGTACCCTCACTATTTCCCATTGAAGCTGCTCCAAAAACAGGTGAAGAAGATGATACATCTCAAAAGAAAGAACAACCAATCTCTTCCGCTGCTAAGTCAACTTTTGAAAGCAGTGGAATGGCTGAAAGCAGTGGAATCCATGATTCCCCTGCTAGATCAATTGCTTCCCCTGCTACCAAGGATCCAGCTATCAATGACATTAATGATGAAGAAAGAGAATCCCCACTCATTTACTCATCTTCACCTACATCTGGTGGTCCTCTCATGTCCAACAGTGGAAGCAGAATAATTAGGAGTGGAGGTCCAAGTTATTCAGAGCTGCATTCAGCTCATCAGCACCCATCTCTAGGTCATGCAATATCATTTAGAAGCTCTTTTGAGGAGTTTTTTACCAATCAAGATAGCCCCATCAATTCTAATTTAGAAGAGGATGAAACAAAAGTAATCATGAGCATGCAGCCTACCTACAGAATCAATAAGGATCACCCCTTATCACAAATCATTGGTGATCCTGAAGCTCCTAGACATACAAGGTATTCAACAAAGGAACGCAGCTTCATTTCAAACATCACCATGAAGTTTAATCATGACAACATGCAATGTTGTCTGTTTACTGCATTTTTGTCACAAGAAGAGCCAAAGAAGATTTTTCAGGCTTTAAATGATCCAAGTTGGGTTGAAGCTATGCAAGAGGAGCTCTTACAGTTTGACATTCAAGAAGTTTGGATTCTGGTAGATTGTCCAAAATGGGCAAGGCCTATTGGGACAAAGTGGGTGCTCAGGAACAAAAAGGATGAGAGGGGTATTGTAGTCAGAAACAAAGCAAGACTGGTGGCATAGGGATATACACAGGAAGAAGGCATTGATTATGAGGAAGTCTTTGCTCAGTAGCCAGGATTGAAGCCATTAGATTGTTTCTTGCTTATGCTTCATTAATGGACTTCACAGTGTACCAAATGGATGTTAATAGTGCCTTTTTATATGGCACCATTGATGAAGAAGTCTATGTTATGCAACCTCCAGGGTTTGAAGACCCAGAACACCCAGACAAAGTGTACAAGGTGAAAAAAGCTATGTATGGACTTCACCAAGCTCCCAGGGCCTGGTATGGAACTCTTTCTAAATATCTGTTGGATAATGGCTTCAACAGGGGGGAAATTGACCAGACCCTGTTTATCAAGAAACAAAATGGTGACTTTCTTTTGGTGCAAGTCTATGTTGATGACATCATCTTTGCATCCACAAACTCTATGCTTAGCAAAGAGTTTGCCAAGCTGATGCAGGACAAATTTAAAATGAGTGCCATGGGTGAAATCAACTTCTTTTTGGGGTTACAAGTTCAGCAAAGGAAAGATGGGATATTCATCTCACAAGAAAAATATGTGGCTAAAATTGTGAAGAAGTTTGGCATGTGTGAGGGAAAGAAAGTTTCCACACCAATGGACAAGGATCATCCTTGGGGCAAAGATGGTCCTGGAAAGCTTATTGATGTCAGGAATTACAGGTCTATGATTGGATCTCTCATGTACCTTACAGCTTCAAGACCTGAGATCATGTTTGCAGTCTGTTTATGTGCAAGATACCAAGTGGCACCCACAGAGTGTCATCTATTTACTGTGAAAAGAATTTTTAGGTATCTAAAGTTTCATCCAACTTTAGGACTTTGGTATCCCAAGGAGTCACCATTTGAGCTAATATCCTACTCAGATAGTAATTATGCTGGTGACAACAATGATAGGAAGACTACAACATGTGGATGCCAATTCTTGGGGAACAGGCTTATATCTTGGCAGTGTAAGAAGCAAACTATTATGGCCACATCCACAACTGAAGCTGAGTATGTAGCAGTTGCTGTATGCTGTGGTCAAGTTCTTTGGGTTCAGAACCAGCCGCTTGATTATGGGTATAATTTTCTTAAAACCAAGATATTTATTGACAACAACAGCACCATTTGCATTATTAAGAATCCTGTTTTCATAGCAAGACGAAACATATTGAAATAAGACATCATTTTATTAGAGATTGTTTTGAAAAAGGGTTAATTGTCCAAGAGGAAATTGATACAGAACTTAATGTTGCTGATCTTTTGACAAAAGCTTTTGAAGTGGGGAGGTTTCAGTACTTGGTTGCAAGTATTGGGATGGTTTCTCCCTAAAAATTGATGTCTATTTTGTCTTGTATACCCAGGGTTGCTTTATTGCTGTTGTTGTATATATGTTAGCCATTTTTTTCGTCACTTTTCATTCCACTGCTTTTGAACAAATATTCCCCTGTTGGGGTTCATTCCCCTGCTAAGAGTTCTTCTCTTAAGTTGGGTTTGTTCTTTTTAAAAGTGGTTATATGTGGTTTTAGACTAACAATGCAGAGATTCAAATGGTGCATACTACACTCATGGGAGAATCAGGTATATGCTTCATGTTTTAGGGGAGGTTAGGTCACACCTTTAGGATTTAGGGTATCCTTAGGATACTCATATATGATTCTAGATCATATCCATTGGTGAGTAAGGGTTCAGAATGATGAAGACTTGCTGCAAAGCTTGTTAGAATTCTGAAGCCTTGAGGCACTATAATGTGTACTTATACTTCTTTATTAAACAGTTTGCTGTCTAGATTCAGATGTTTAGTACACATTGCCAAGACTAAACTGACCATAGGTAAGGGAAAGGTAGGGATGGTGACTAGGGTATGCTTATTTTCTTGGGTTGACCAGGTGCAGGGTTGCTTATGTGTTAACTCTTTATGGTTAGAACTTTGCTGAATGGAGGACTCTTGAGTTTCTGTGTATCTACCTTGTATTTACAAGGGTGTGCATTAGAGCAGAGATATTTAGCATTGGTCTCTTCATGATTAGTCTAATACCCCTAGGAAAGTTTCCCCTGCTTTCAACTTTTGATTCCCCTGCTTGATCAACATCCCCCTGTTTGACCGTTGACCGATAATACCGTTAACCTACTTATAGCCGTTGGGCCTGCGTGCTAAAATTTTGGTTAGGGAATATTTTATTCTTTTCAAAAGATATCTAAGGCGCTTTCTTCGCTGATTGGTAATCTTTTCTTTATTATTTCAAACAAATTACTTTTTTATCAAGATTTATCTTTGATATTTTTACAGTTTGAAAATTTGGTCCAATCACAGCTCTTCAATTCGCCTATAAAACCTAATTCCCTTAACCAGCAGGTCCATCTCTCTCCCTCGACTAAATCCCACCTAACTCTCCCATTATAAACCTTCAAACGTTTTTAATATTTATCATGTCTCTCAAAATTGCTGCTAATCACAATCAAATTGCTCTTTTACATGATGAACCAGCAGAATTCGTTGATGCAATGGCTTTTCTAAAATCTTCGTATTTTAGAGTGGCTCGTCTCATCAATCCCAGGATTCACACCTCACACATCCAACAGTTTTAGTCTAAATCAATGACCAAAACAATAGATGGAGAGGTAATAATTCAAAGCACAGTAGATGGTCATCCCAAGGTGATTACACTTGCCTCCATCAGAGACAAGCTTGTTTTGGATGATGAGGATGGGATAACCAACCTACCTGATGCTGAAATTTTAACACCCCCAAATTTACACGCAGCGGAATACATCTTTGGGTGCTAAACAATGATACAACAACACATAATTTATAAAGAACGACTCGAAAAGAGACGTTTTAGATTTATCATTCCCAAAACATTCATCAGAGTAGCGTAGTCCCAAGTAATCGTTACCAAAAGATAAGTTAAAACAACATATTAGTGTGTTTTAAAAATGGAACGATAAATAAATCAAAGAGTTTGAACAACAAAAGCAGTGCACAACTTCATTCCCCGTGACCTCCAAGCTTCCACTTCTTGATTACCTGAAATACATGTGAGTAAAACAATCAGCAAAAATGCCGAGTGAATCTATAGGTTTATGTAATCAATTTGAACACAAGCAAATATTATAAGTTTGTGGCATGCTTATAAGCATCAAATAATAATTTGCATAAACAATGATAATTGTATATAGCATAAATTGCAATAAGCTCATGGAACCGAGCCCTTAAACACTCCTTTTAGAGGTCTGATATGACAGGTGATTTATTAATTGTCGGTTACCTCCAGATTATTGGTACATTGCCGTATACCTGACTTCTCAATAAAATATGTCCAAACAGTGTGGAGGTCGGGCCTAAGCTTCTGTGACAAGTCCACACAAACTGAACCGGGGCGGCTTCCCCCATAGATCTATTAATTGTACTAGCGGCTAGCCCATCATAAGCTAGTTAACGATCCATAATTGAGGCTTTAACAAAGGCAATCACTTAATGCAATTTAAAGGCAACCACGGGTCCATTCATAGAGGGACAAAGCATACCATAAAAATCTTGTGTTCTAAATTTATAAAACATGTATTCCCCCTCGCGGGTTTAAAATCATTTAATAACTAATATAAAGCGAGGCTATAGACTCACCTTAGCCAATAGTGGTAATGAGACGATCGCCGACGATAGATGATGCCTTTCAAACATAAGAACCGCAACCTATCAAATGAGGTGCGTTCATTAAAAATCGACTTAAGTATAAATCATACTTAAATAATATAAAAATCAAAATTACAAAACCAAAACAATCCCGAAAAATTTAATAATACAAGTGTTATTACTTTCCCCTTTTATTCAACACTATTCTTTTAAACAGTTGCACTCTCGATATTGACCCGTCTTAAGACGCCAAGTCAACACAAGTCGAATTATCATTTTACTTCACTTGGACCAGTAGATAAGTCATTTATATGACGACTTAACACTTGAGTAAATCACCATGTCCAATGGCGAATACTCAACTCACGCCACACAAGTATTGAACTACGTGTCCAAAATACCAATCAGCATGTACACTCCGAATGTACACACCAATCTACCCTATCTACACTTGTCCGATTTCGACGAAACTTGGTCACAAACTCACATATGATATGAAGAAGACTCAGTTCAAATTTCATTCAAAAATATTACTTCTAAGACCTTCTGCCCGACACATCTTCGTGTCGTAAAAACCGGACAGTTTTACGCCTTTTACTTGTAGAACCATTTTGACATATCTAAACAACTCCATTTATAAACCGACACTCGGGTTTGAAAATAGACTCATGACCTGAGGTTTAGTAACTTACATCAGTCCTTGAACATTTTTAAAACTCATTCTATAATCCCCGAGATTCGATCCAAATATCGACAACAATTTTCGGATTGTGCCGATAACTGTCTCCCGGTACACAAATACTAAAAGTAGCATAACTTTTCGCTCGTAATGAGTTAGAAGCTCATTCAAGCGGCAAAACGAGCGTATTGAAGATTACTACAATAATATCAAATAATATAAGCCTATCTCAGAACTTAAACCCACGAAATAATCTGTTGTAAGCTGCTGTCCCGAAAATACATTTTAGAAATCATGTCAAATCAACATTTTGACCCATTTTCACCACTTCTATACTCTTAATAACAACCTACAATCATTCTAATCCAACCCTTTCATTCCTAATTCACTTGTATGTACAAATCAAAGAAAACCCAATTCAAAAATCAAACATGCAACCAATTAAAACTTGAATATAATAATATTAACACTTATATACAACATAAAAATGGATCAAACACTACTAGTTCATCAAGAAAAATTAAAAAGATTAAAAAGTGGATGCATGTTGAAGAAAATCATACCAATGTGATCACAAGATCAAAACTAAGATGGGTCTTGTTTTAGATTAGCTCAAATCATCCTAAATCTTGAGTTAAATTGAAAATGGTATGGATTTGGTGATGGTGGTTGATGTTTCGGCAAAACAAGAGAGAGAAAGAGATGGTGGGTTTTGTTTTTATTTTTTAAAAATGATTATATGTGTAAAAGTGTAAGTGGAAAAACATTATATAGTCTAAGGTTAGGGTAGTTTTTGCCAATTTGTGATAGTTTTGGTCCAAAATGTAATAAAATAGTTTAAAATGGTAGAAAATGTAAATTGTAAATTTTAAAATATTTACGAGACTCGGGTTTCGTAAAAATACTTAAAAGTTTAAACGCACACGAAAAATAATAATATAATGACTCGATACGTAATTAAAACGATATCGTCGAAAATATTAAATATCGAAACGATCGATAATAAAATATAAAATTTTTGGCATCCGTCGGTATCGCGATCACTAGTAGTCCTCGTTACTCGTCAAAATATTAAAATATAATATTTAATATCGGTTTCAACTTAAACCGTTAAACATAATAATATTTAACGTTATAAAATACTTCAAAATAATTGAAAGTAGAATTAAATTATGACCTTATTTTTACGGGTTTTACATCCTCACCACCTTAAGGGAGCGACGTCCCGGCGCTCAACTCGTCTCATACACGAGTTGTTCACTACCCGGACGGATGACGACATTCCTTATAAAGAAGTCTTCGCGTTCCCACGTGAATCTCGATCCACGATCTCCACTGGTTCTTTTACAAAACGCAACTTGTCGTCAAGTTGTATCTCACCAAAAAGGAATAAATAAATCCTTATCCACAAGTCACCCGTCAAGCTCGAAACATCAAAATTTTATGAATCACACGAAGCTCATTCGATGACAAGAATAGATGACAGGGTTTACGGGTAAGTCGAGTTAAAAAGAGAATGTTGCAAATTAAAGGATATCCATCGGCCGGATAGTCATGGACACACATCAAAAAGAACTAACAAGAAAAACATTTTCGTCATCGGAGGGTGCTCACACGCGGGTCCCTACTCAAAAGATAATACAAAGACACCATCTCACTTTCGCCAACACGCATTCAAAGACTCAATAAACATCGTTGTTGAAAGTAAAAAAGATATTACATAATATGTGTTCTACATGATCGGACGTCATCGGATGATGCCGTCTCAAGTTCTCACAACTTAAGATCATTTGACTAGATCGCACACCATATAAGTACATAAAAGAAAAGGTCGAACATAAACATCGATTATAGATCTCCATCGTTAATCATCGAGAAAACCTTGAACGAACCCTTGATAATAACTACTTGATCTCAAGAGTCTTTCCACTTGCGGTGTCGGCTTCAACATACTCCTCGAGGTCGTAACGAATATATTAACTCCATTCATTAAGAGATTCGGTCCTCAATCATTCCACAAGTACACGCATAAATCCTGGTGACACTTATCGTTTCTTCTTATACACTGCTTCACGAGATTCATTTTAAACTCAGAATAAAATAGTGATCTTAAATACGAGGAACAGAACGAGATAAAAATGAATTCAATAAACGCATAAACGGACAAGATGTGTTAAAATGATTTAAGGTTGACGATCAACGAGGGATCTCGACTCACGTAACCGTAAAACATAATAATTCGCAATACTAGAACAATGAGAGCGAAGAACGGATTAAATATTAATATTAAAATAACGTTTGTCACAATTATCCATCCCGTATTTGGTATTACCTTAAAACTCAGTTGGGGTACTTCTTGATAAAGATGATATATTAAAATAGAAGTTAAATAGCTTCATAATTTATTTTGGTTGTCTTAAGAAACTTTGAAAGAATGACATGAATTTTATAAATTAAACTCATAT
Organism: Glebionis coronaria; assembly: GCA_025667525.1. NCBI lineage: Eukaryota > Viridiplantae > Streptophyta > Magnoliopsida > Asterales > Asteraceae > Glebionis > Glebionis coronaria. Next base: position 419,695,309 of record CM046880.1, read on the forward strand.
TGTTGGTTACAATTAGAAGATATAATTTTCAAATTAAATCACTATTAGGAATACAAATTAAACCGATAGTTTCATTACATTAAAAGTAAAGTATGATAAGTCAATTACTTCAAAAGATAGAACATAATTTCATTTTAAACATTAGTTTTAGTTATACAAAATATGATGTATAAATTTGACCTTTTACTTGTGATGGTTATTTCAATAATTGAAAAACATTGGAAATATATAAAAGTTCCATGAAAATTTTATAATACGTTGTAGAAGTTCATAAAGGTGTTTATTATTTCAAAATAAATATGGGATATATTCGGGTTTCGAAATGTGACAAGATAACAAACGAATACGAAAGGGAATAATGGTCAACAATTAGTACGAAATTAGCGGTACAAAAGAGGACGAAGCAAATGTCGTATAAATTCTTAAAGAGAATAATAAAATAAAGGCGTCGATGGTAAGACAATAAGAAACAGTAGATTAAACAAATTGTCAATTTTGTTAGTGCGGTCGGTGGTTCACCAATATCAGTTTGTTAACTTAGCGGTGGTCGATACATGATCAAAAATAAGATCCATACAAAAATTTTAATCAAAGAAAATTCCTAATAATCACTTGTAATTAAAAAAAATCAAATGAACGATGTTAGTGTTTAAAGAGAGATTTCAAAGCACGATTCACAAGAGTGGATTTCAAGACAAACGAGAGTGACAGACGTCATCCCGGATATACAGAAATCACTCTAGTGATAATTCACTATTCACGTGCGGAGACATTCCAAAGATCTACCCAGTCGCATAAAGAAGATTGGACGAGAAGAAAGGATAAAACATCGAGACTTTCACGTCTTTTACCAACAATCAGTAATTAGATGCACAATCAAAAGAAATCAGTTATAAGACAAAATGAAGTAACAAGTGGAAAAACAATCATCGAGTAAAAACGTATTTGTAAACGTGTAATTCATCCAAGAGAAGGTAAGAAAACATATGCGGATGCATAAAAATTGCGCTACTTGCATAAAATATAAAGGTTTTCAAAACTTCTTTTCACTTTATTTCATTTTATTTATCTTTATCATAAATACAAGTAAAAAGTTGATTATTATCAAGATTTTTGAGGTGACTACTATTCAGCCTAGCATGGCTCCTTCTAAATTAGACATAGGTGATCATGCCATGTATAATTTAGGGCTAGCAATGCAGTGCTCAGTTTCGTCGAAGAGTATTACGTTTCTTATGTTTATATATAAACCATGCCATTTGTAAAATGGAATTTATAAATAGTTTATAAATTTATAGAATACAAGTAATTTGCGAGATACTCAATAAGCAACTTTTAATGTTACGAAAAGTATTTTATAAGACCAAAGCAAAAACAATTGGTGAAAATAATCGTAAAACAATATCAGATTTATTTATAAGGTGACATTATGACAACGTATAATGTAGCCAAAGGTTTGCAAAAAGTAGCAAATAGTAGCTTATAAAACAATCAATGAAATGGTTACAAGTCGTTAAGGTTTCAAAAGGTCATAAGGTTAGACGGAAACGCCATGAGACACGTGATGAGAATGTCAAAGAAGAATGTGAAGGCAAAACTTCAAAACTCAACCCAAATCAGTGGAAGGTTAGAAGAAAATAAAATAACATCGAATGACAAATGAGTCATATATGTAAAAAGAATAACTCAATCCATATGCGTATTCTATGTAAGATACTCGACACAACATGCTTTTAAGAAAGTATATTATTCATTTTCAAATTACACCATTAATCCAGTAATTGCTAATCCTGTAATGTTTCTATTTTTAAACATTTTCACATGTAACTAGTATTCGTTAGTTGTAAAATAATATTTGTTAAAATTCTAAAATCTCAAATGAAATCAAAACTGCTTAGAAACGTTTAAAACTCATGTTCTGAATTTTCTATAAGATTTGACTTTTAAATATGAGCCGATTAATTGACCCGATGAACGACATCTCCAAGACTCGGAGTCTAAAGCATTTTGATGCGAAACGACGTTTCAGACGACTTTCTAGTTTTACCCGATGAAGAAATGTAAATCTATGCTTATGTTTTTAGAGAGAGAAAGAGATAGAAAGATGGTGGATTTCACACTTCTAGAGAGAGAAAGTTAAAAGGAACTATGTGTAAAATAATGAAACCACACCCCTCTCCATCAAAGGAGAGGGTTTATATACCCAAGCCTTATAATGGGCTTAGGTTTACACGTTTGGGCCGGCCTACACAGTTGTAGGCTAGGCTTGAACTTGTTTGTTAAATAACGAAAGTTAACTAAACTACGAGCTATTACATGGACTATCGTTGGAGTGACCGATCCTTCTTAATACGTAAAACGTATTTCTAACAATCTCCCCCTAAGGGAGGTCACTCCAAACAAGGGCGTTACCTTAGTTACAATAATGAAATAAACCTAGCATACTATGCTTGTCTTTAGCTCGTAGTCTTCGTCTTTCTTTTCTTTTTCTTTTTCTGGTGAACATGCTGATGTGATCTTTGATATCAATCTTGAGCATTAATCTCTTGCCTTGATCTTGTGCATCCATCACTTGTGATCTTCGCCTCTTCGTGACACCATGTCCCACATACTTATACCTTCGTAATTATTGAAAGCTTCAGAGTTCGATACATCGGAAGACTTAACTTTTAGGCTTTCTTAAATTAGATGAGATATTAAGTGCATAAAGTATAAGCATGCGGGGACGACTTCTTCTTGGATTCCGCAACGCCACCGTCTTCAAATGCCGCAACATAAGTAGACACGAACGAAATGGCTTTGAACATTTCATTCTAAATCGGTAGCATTTTACCTCCGGTCGGTGAAGACCGTTGGACGATATTAGATATCGTACCCGTGACGTATAGTTTCAATTAAGTAACTTCCTGACAGGATTTCGCGGGTAAACCCGTTCTCTTTATTCGACCGTCCAAAGCTGACTGCGAACGTAAGGAGTGAATCATTTGGATAATAATATCCGCATGATTTGAAGCCGTCAATTCATGTTCCTGGAACAAGTGAAATTCAATTAAGAACCGCACCATCGTTGCTTTCCAGTTGTCACTAGCTTGATTCGTATAGAATCTTGCAAGTTACCTACCAAGTGCTGTTTGAGGTTAACACTAGAAGGATTTCCACTCATCACTGTGAACACTAAGGTATCACTCTGAGTGTTCTGGCAAGATCACTAAGATATTGCGTAGAGGCCTGGAACGTGTTTAAATTCAGTTAAGAATTAAACAGCTGTTGCTTTCCAGTTATCACAAGTTTGATTCATAAAGAATCGCACAAGTCACCTACCATGAGCTTTTTGATATTCGCTCAAGAAGGATTTCCATCTTCATTGTAAATACTTTCGTATTACTCGGATGTTCAGGCAAGATCATGAAGATTTTGCGTAGGACTCTTAAAATCTTTCTTACTTTTCACAGTGTGTGAAGAAGCAAGGAAATATAAAAGTGTGTCCTAATGAGATATTTGATGATCTCAAATGGCTCTAGACTCGATCGTGCATTTTGGATTTTAGTGATCGGAGGCTGGAGAGGAGTGCCACCTTTTCAATACCAATTTATTCGGAGTGAATAAATCAATAGATAATGCGTTGTCTCTGTGTGAATAAAACAAATATCTTTTAAGAGATATCTAAGTTAGCTGGGATGGGTTGTGCATTGCATCACTGGGTCCATGATGTCTATCTTCAATTTCGAGAATCATTAAAATGATCTCAATAGCATATGTATTGACCCGGTTTCTGCCTAAAGTTGTAAGGAGGGCTTCTTTCTTTACACCCTTTATCTTTACAATTCTTTTTCATTCTTCAACCCCTTCAATGCTTACCAATACGTCATAACTAGCACCTTGTTATGATTGTTCCAGTGCTAACTTAAGTACTTGGTCGGCATTCAGCTGCGTTCACAATCTTTCTCCAACTTTCCTAAGGACTACTATTTCTAGCTATGGAATGTCCTTGGGAAGATTCCTCCAGTTCTGGAAGAATCATAGGACTTAACCTATCCTACCATCCTTATGTCACCACAATCTTCATCGTCGTGAAATAAATGGGTTTTGGGTAAGTAAATTTCACCATGAAAATCTATTTTGATATAGCAAATCCATTTTGCTCCCCCTTAACATATGCCACGATATTCGAAAACATTTCGCACATGTCGGGATGAGCCAACACATTAAGTCAAACCATTTGTGATAATATCCCATATTAAATCACATTTTCTCCCCCATATTAAAAATATTAACCCAATCGATGTTTTTAATATCAATTGATTTAATGAAGTTTTAACAAAGGTTTTGGGAGGAAAAATGCACGTCCATTTTATCTTCATGATATCAAACGTATGAGATATGATATCGATTTGTAACATGATCACATATTCACCATATTAAAAAAGAATTGACAAGGTTGGACCTGATAGATGAGAACATCATATGATAAGATCAAATGGTTCTTGTCAGCATATGTTGGTCGCCTCGTCACGTCTGAAGTCATCTCTTGACACCACATGTACGATTGGTATTGTTGTCTTGACACCAACTTGTGAACTTGGCATGTTCGGCATCAAAGATTCTGAATGCTTGACAATTGCTCCCCCTCAATTGTTGACCCGTGTTCTATTAAAAGAGCTGTAGTCGTCGGTTGAGTAGTCGCATCGTCGAGTATGTAGATACCAATTGTAGATTGCATGATTGTAGAGATGATAACTTCATAAAAACAAGACTTCTCTTGTTTTGACAAATAAATGCACTGAAACGTACATAGATTTGTGTGAGACCAAGTTATAAAGTAAACTTGATCCCTTACAAGGTTTAAAGTAAACCTTGCCCGAGAAAATTAATTCCCGTTGTTGAGTCAAAGCTTTCATAAGAAATACTTGACTTTAATATGAAAACCGGGTTGCAGTCTGAAATAACTACAAGCCATAAGGGCATGTTTTATGAAATATTTACAACTTTTGTACGAACTCTATTTATGGCGCCGTGTCGATATTAATCAACATTTCTAAGGCCGTAAATATTATCGTACCAAAAGACATGCCTTTGAAAAATAAAGTAAAAATATTTTTGGATTTTTATGAATTTTTCAATTTTTTTTGGTTTTTATATGATTTTATATTTTTGTATTTTGCTTTTGTGGATAAAAATATAAACAATATATACAAATGATCACCAAGGATACGGAGAATAGTATTACCAAGACTATTCTTTCGCTTCATCTGCTAGTTCCTTTAGAGTCTCAGGCGAGAAGGTTCTCATTCCTAGCTTGTCGGCCAAAAATTCAATTCGAGCGCGATCTAAAGCCTTCGTGAAAATATCCGCCAATTGATACTCAGATCGGACAAAGTAAAGCTCTATTACTCCATTTTCCACTTGCTCCTTGATGAAATGGTAGCGAATGTCAATATGCTTCGACCGAGAGAATTGAACATTGTTGCAGCATAAGGCAATTGCACTTTTGTTGTCGCAGTACATCGGAATCTTGTTGAAACCTAGACCATAGTCGGTTAATTGCGATCTCATCCAAAGAATTTGAGCACAGCAACCGGACATAGCTATGTATTCTGCTTCCGTACTTGAAATTGCAGCGCTTTTCTGCCTTTTCGATGCCCAACTGATTAGTCGATCTCCTAATAGTTGCAAAGTTCCACTCGTGCTACGCCTTGTATCTTGACAACCCGCATGATCCGCATCTGCATATGCCATTAGTGCAATAGAAGAGTCCTTCGAATACCAAAGTCCCCGATTAATGGTTCCTTTAAGATATCGAAAGATCCTTTTAACAGTAGCTAAGTGTAACTCAGTAGGCCTAGTTTGATACCTGGCACACATACATATAGCAAACTGAAGATCAGGTCGACTGGCTGTGATATACAGAAGAGTACCGATCATTCCACGATAAAGTGTCGGATCAACGGCAACTCCATGTGGATCTGGATCAAGCTTAGATTTCTCCACCATTGAAGTGTCCACGGGGTCGCAAGATTCTATCTTATATTTCTTAAGCGATTCAAAGGCATATTTGGATTGATTAATAAAGATGCCTCTGGGACTCTGAGATATCTGAAGACCTAAGAAGAATGATACCTTGCCCATCATTGACATCTTAAACTTGGAAGACATGAGTGTCCCAAACTCATCCGATAAGGTTTGGGTCGAGGCTGCAAATATAATATCATCAACATATATTTGTACCATAATCATATCTTTACCTCGTTTCTGAATGAACAGCGTGGGATCCACCTTGCCTTTTGCGAAGCCTTGAGTAATGAGGAATTGTGACAATAGATCATACCATGCGCGTGGAGCTTGCTTCAACCCATAGAGAGCCTTCTTAAGCTTGTACACATGATTAGGATAATTAGGATTCACAAAACCATCCGGCTGTTGAACATAGACTTCTTCCTTGATTTCACCATTAAGAAATGCCGTCTTCACATCCATCTGATAGACGATCATATTCATATGGGCTGCATAAGCGAGGAATAGTCTAATAGCTTCCAAACGGGCAACAGGTGCAAAGGATTCCATAAAGTCGACGCCCAATAATTGCTTGTATCCACGAGCTACTAGTCGAGCTTTGTTTTTCAATATTCCGCCTAACTCATCGAGTTTCACCTTGTAAACCCATTTCAAAGTGAGTAACTGCACTTGATCCGGGCATGGGACAAGTTCCCATACTTCAAGACGTATAAACTCATTAAGTTCTTCTTGCATAGCTTCTATCCAACAGGATTGAGTAAAAGCTTCTTTCCATGTCTTAGGTTCAACTTCAGTGAGAAAAGCATCAAAGTGACAAAACATTGCACTTTCTTGTAACTGACTTCGTGTGGATACCGGACGATTAGGGTCACCAATAATAGAATCTATAGGATGATCCTTTGTCCACTTGCTGTCATGTTCACGAATCCGTGGATTGGAGTAAACTGTAGAAGGAGCTTCCTCTGAAGTGGATGACCCGACTTGATTAGGGTCGGGAATTGGTACACCAAAGAATGGAAGTTCACACATTTGAGTGAATTCCAAATCGTGATCATCATCATCCTCCTCTTCATCATCAATAGGCATGACGTGGGTAGTTGTTACATGTGTTGGTTGAGAATTACTCGTTGAAGGTATATCTTGACCAATTGTAGGTGCAGATGTATCTGATTGTGCAACGGCCGCTGGAGTGACAACTTCGGTTACCGGAGCTATTACCTCAGGTTCTAGAGCAACAATACTTGGAGGAGTAAAGAATTCATCAAAGAACGGTTGAAACAACGTATCCCATTCCTTCCTAGTAGGTGGTGTAAATGATGATGAAGTAGGGTTGTTTAGGACAAGACCAGAACTTATGTTACTGGGTCCCATTTCATGAAGTGCGGCTTCAAAGCTGCTTTGCTCAGAAGCCATTGCTGTCAGCTCATCAAAATCAACATTCGTAGTTTCAAGGATTTTGCGAGAGTTACGGTTGTAGATTCGGAATGCCTTCTTTGCGGGTGCGTAACCAATGAAAATACCAATATCAGCCTTTGGTTTAAGTTTTCCCAAATTGTCACCATCATTATTTGGATAGCAAAGAGAACCAAATACATGAAGATATGATACATCTGGTACTTTACCATGGAGAAGCTCATAAGGTGTCTTACCATGGCGTTTACGGATTAGTGACCGGTTTTGGGTGAACACTGCTGTAGATACTGCTTCTGCCCATAAAAACAATGGAGCCTTTGCGTAAATTAACATCGTTCGAGCAGCTTCCATAAGTGTGCGATTTCGCCTTTCAACGACACCGTTTTGTTGTGGAGTGCGTGCAACGGATGTTTCATGAGATATGCCAACTTCTTCATAATAATCACGCAAAATTTGATTCACAAATTCGGTTCCATTATCTGTACGAATGCGTCGGACAGTAGTGTTGAGACGCACTTGATCATCTTGAGAAATCTGATGATGAATTTAGGTGCCTCATTTTTTGCTTTAAGAAATTTCACCCATGTAAACCGAGAGTAATCATCGACAATGACGAGGATGTACTTTTTGCCACTAAGACTTTCAACACGCATTGGCCCACAAAGATCCATATGCAAAAGATAAAGTTTCTCTTGGTTGGTGTCTTCAGTCTTGGGTTTGTAAGACTTCTTAGTGCTTTTCCCCATTGTACACGCGGAACACAAATGATCCTTGTGAAATGATAGTTTAGGAAGACCACGAACAAGTTCGTTTTTCGCCAAGTGATTAATAGCGTCAAAGTTAAGATGAGATAACTGTCGATGCCATAACCATGACTTAGTCTTCGATGCTTTGGAGAGAAGACATACGGGAGAAGCGGCCATCATGTCTTGTAGAGACAAAGCATACAAATTATTCCCTCGAGTACCTTTCAATAAATCAACCCCTTCCAAATTACGAATGAAGCAGGTATGCTCTCGAAAAGCAACTTCTAGGTTTGCATCACAAAATTGTCCCACAGAAAATAAGTTGTGACCGAGACCTTCCACGTAATACACTCTTGAAATTATAACATTCCCAATATGATATTCACCATAACCCATTATCTTTGCAATATGATCATTTCCAAATCGAACCGTACCAAGAAACTTGCTGACGAAATTTCTGAGCTGAGAGCGATCTCCGGTCATATGCTTGGAGCAACCAGAGTCCAAATACCAGAGAACAATTTGGACCACCTGTTTCAACAACAACAGTAGACAATGCATTGGAAACTATTGGTTCCGGAGTGTTAGCAGATACAGATATAAGATTATCAGAATTGCTAACATTTGTGTGACCCTTAGATTTCTGGCGTTTTCTAATGTGAGTTTTAGCACTAACAGGTTTTACTGTTCCAATTTTCTTAGGTTTTGGATTATTCGCGGACACTACAGTGGGAGTAGACCTATTTAAAGGGCACTTGGTTCCTACAGTAGTGTCAGTGTTCCTAGTTAAAGGACACGCTTGTGTTTTGGTAGCCTTGGTACTCCTAGTTAAAGGGCACGCTTTCTTCACTGTAGTGGGAGTGATCCTAGTCAAAGGGCACATATTTCCTACTATAGTGAAAGTCCTACCAGTGGGACGCCACATCCAACTAACTTGGGTTAACACTTTCCCAGTCGGTTTCCATTCTAATCCATTTTTCCGGGCATACATCTCATTCACATGGTCAATAAGGCAAGAATCATGACGACTAGAAAACATACATTCATTGCAATTCCAACATTTCAAATTAGAATTCACAGTAGGCTTAGAATGTTGCACAACCGCAGAGCCTTTAGGTTTAGCTACATGATTCTTTTTATTCAAAACAGAAATAACATTCCTAGGATGGGCTTCTACTTTCTTCTTCACTTGACTACTAGATGGGGGCAAGATCCTATCATTCTTCTTGTTTCTTTTAAGCTTAGATCTTTGAGCCTTAGTAGTGGTGCTTACTCCTGTAGAAGGCAACACGGGAATATTAGAAGCTGGTTTTGATTCCGCTTTATCTTTAGTGACCAAAGTTTGAGATGGTTTAGTCCTAGGGCCCTTGTTAAGTGGTGTGACGGCTATAAGGGTTCTTTTGATTGCACTAGAGGACGATGTTGAGATAGTGGCTGCGTTATCCACAACATTCTTACCTTTTAGAGTATGAAGTGTTTCCTTTAACTCAGCCAAGACCAGATTTTTATCGCAAATTTGTTCCCTCAAATCAGATATTTCCACCGACTTTCGATTCAATTGTTCAATCAACGATCGATTCTTCGCAGTGGTATGAGTACATGCTGGCTGTACTGAATCGAAAAGTCGTGTATTTTTCTGTTTTAAGTTATCAACTTTGGACAACATCTTGGAAACTCGATTATCTAGATCAAGTTTAAAATTCTCAGCGGCCTCAAGTACGTTCACACAGTGAAGCTCCTTAGATTTCTCTATGTCTATCGGCAAAGATGTAGCAACGTTGTCACTTGGCTGACGCTATTTTAATCGTAAATTCAATCGAAAATTCTTTTCAAAATTTGCATCATCGATATTAACACCTTCGAATGACGTTTCAAAGATTTCTTGAATAAATTGTTGCTTGCATTCAAGCGAAATACAATGTGTTTGAATCTCATCAAAACGTTTTGAAAGCGAAGAATATGAATCTTGAAGCTTTAAAAATTCAGCGTCAGATTCGTGACAAGTACTATCTACCATAGTATCCACAGATTCAACATTATGCACAATAGAATCATTATCCACACTTGTATTCACACAAACAGAAACTATATCATGAGACATCACTTGATTCAGAAGCAGATCATTATGGCGTGAAACCCGTTCTATTTCAAGTAAACTGTTTTCATAAGCATCTTCTATTTCATTGAAAACACGTCTGACTTCTTCTATTTCCAAAAACAAATCTTGATCAATATTACGAAGACAAGCTTTAACATTGTTTACAAACGGAACAATTTCATCTCGAAACGCAGCTCTAGTGTGCTCAAAGTTCCATTCACCTTCCGTTATGGCCGTGGCCGTCGTACGTTCCAAAATGACCTTGTCAAAATCGGCTAAGTGTTGGTGAACCGTAATTAAGTTAACAGACGCCTTACTTACCGGTGGAATTAACTTCGTTAAATCCTTTTTGACGAGTGTAGGAGACGTACTAGGAAGGTTTTCACTTGACAAACTTCGGGGCACAAGAACTGTTAATTCTGCTAATTCCTTTTGTAAGCGAATGCGTGTCTTTTTCGAAAATTGATCTTTGTTATGTTGATCAAAATCAATTGTATGGAATTTTGAAAGCATTTTAGAATGAGTTTCATCCCCAAGTGATTGTGTCTCCTCAGTACTACGAACAAAAGGTGCTTCTTTCGATTTGCCAATTATAGTCATATCATAAAGACCGGGAATATATTCCTGAGCTTGTTTTGCATAACCGGGATTAGGTGGTAAATCTTGAAGACGCTTAAGTTCGAATTCTTGAAATGATTTAGTTAAAAGATGAACCTTTTCTGTGGAAGCGTATTGTTTTAAAAGCTGTTGTTCTTTGAATTTAAGAAGTTTGGTAGCATTAATTTCCGATTCAACCTTTTTAGACTCGAGAGTTTCGAAATCCATTTTAAGTTTCTGAAAATCATTGACAACCGACTCTTTTGCTTTTAATTCATTGGAAAGATTAGCTTTTAATGATTCTATTTCTTTCAAGTGTTCAATCTTTTCAAAATGAAATTGGTCAAATTCAGAACATGTTATTTTCTCTGCTTGAGGGACCATTTCAAAAGCTTTGACCTTTTCTTTATGCAACGCAAGCTCAGCAGTTAGGGTGGAATTCGTATCTACGGATTGTCTGAGGGCCATATGCATTTGATCAATAATATGTTTAGGCACCATGACCAAATCATGTTGAGCATAAGATTCCATACCCGTCGTAGCATTTGGTTGAGGTTCACTCAAATGTGTAGAATTGGGTACCACATCATTTGAGTTACTAGTTCCCGAATGTTGTTCGAGGTTGTCATTTTCATGCCCAACTTGATGTTGGTTATCATCAATATTATTAGATGTGGTTGGTACCTCACTGATGACATCAGAACCGTAGTGAGAGAGATTAGCAACGAGAGCAGCTTGGGCAGAGTGAATGTCATCACAATCCGAATCGTATGCATCAAGATCATCCGCTTGATAAGCTGCATTAGAAGTGGAAACGACTGCAATGCCTTTAGTATCTGCTGCCCCTGGGTCTGCAAGAAATGCCAACTCCTCTGAATCCAAAATCTTCCCCTTAGACTGAGCATCAACCAAATACATCTTCTCACGAAACCATGCATCATCCCTTCTCCTTTTCGGCTGAGTGCATTCCCTCGCCATATGACCTTGTCCTCGGCAATTGTAGCAAGTCACAACCTTCTTAGGACCAATAGGACTCCCATTTCCACTAGGTTGAGAATTCACAGCTTGATTGTTCCCAGTCCTTGTAGGAGGTCCATATGAATTTTGCCTTCCCTGAATAGGTTGCACCGTCACTTGACCATCTTGAATAGTGGCTTGTTGTCGAGGATTTGATGAGGTGCGGAGCTGATTGTTTGTTGGTGGAAATCCTCTAGTTGCAACAAGTTTTGACAAGTAGGCGGTGAGATGGTTTAAAACATCAGCTGGCGTATCATTTGGAGTAAAGACCGGTGCTTGGATTGGTGGAAGTTCATTAGAGTAGAATGCTTGTGCTGGTTGTGCTTCAATTGGAAAATATCCTTGCTGAGGAGTATAGCCCAATGGAGAAGTGTTGGTTTGTGTTGGTGATGTTTGATATGGTGGTTGCTGTTGAAAAGATTGTTGATGAACACTTTGTTGATATTCTTGTTGTGGCATCATTGGTGGTTGATAAGATGGTTGTTGTGGTTGCTGATAGATGTGTGGTGGTGGTTGCTGCAAGTATGATGGTTGTTGATAAGTATAAGCCATGTTTTGTTGAGAAGCATACATTGCAAGTGGATCATGAACTTGAGGTGTAGACAACCGAGCCTCGATCACATGGCATTCGTGTTGTTAAAGAAAAGCTTGAAGTTGATCCACATTGGTGTTATGCAAGTCCTTAGCCAATTTAACATCCGTCACGTATTTTTTCCATTCTGGAGGAAGAGTGTTCAAATACTTGGTGTTCAATTGAAAGGTAGGAATTGCCATGCCATAAATATTTAGCTCATTCAACAATAAGGTAAATCTCAGATAGTAATCATTGAGAGTCTCCCCTGCCACATAGGCAAACTTATCAAAAGTATCATAAAGCTTACACTCTCGTTCTTGTTTAGTTAACGAGGTGCCTTGCATTAGAACACGAATTCTATCCCATAACTCTTTGGCAACTTTATGTTTGCTGACGAGTTTGTAGACATCTAGAGGAAGAGCTTGGAGAATGATGTTTGTAGCATACTTGTCACATTTATCTTGAATCTTCATATCTCCAGTCAACTCACCCGTTGTGCGAGGACGAGTGGTCGTACCTTCCGTCACAGTACCATAATCTAATGGTCCATTGAGCACCGATGCCCAAATTAGGTGTCCATTCTCCTTGTTCAACATATAAAGTTCCATTCGGGAAGCCCATTCCTCATACATAGTCTTCACCAACATTGGTAGACGATTATCCGTACCCGAGAGGATGGACTTATCCGTAAGAGATGTGTACTCCATTTCAATAAGTTAAGATTTACAAAATTGATCGAACAATGAAATAAGGTTAAGTATTTTTTTGTTGTTGTGAGTTAAAATCGAGAAACAATGTTAAAATCCCCTAAAATATGTTCTCGATAAACCAAAAATTCCAAGTCAAAATTACACACGATTCGAAATTTTTTAAGGAATAATTTTTGGTTTGTCGGAATGTCTAGATCGGAATGCCAGATCGGAATGTCAGATCGTAATACCAGATCGGAATATAGCCCTATCGAAATGTTGTTGGTATCGAAATGCCTAGATCGCAATGCAAAGCTGTCGAAATAATTCAGATCGCAAAGTCCTATCGGAATGTTCAGATCGCAAAGCCCTATCGGAATGTTTCAGATCGGAATGCTGACAAAATTTAAGCAGAGTAACGACTTAAAAACCTTCCTTATTCCCGTCGGAATCTCAGATCGCAAAGTACGATCGGAATGCCAGATCGGAATAAGTAATAAAACCCAACAATCGCAATGTAGAACCAAACCCTTTCTTATGGTAAGGTTATTGCGATGGAAGCCCACGTACAACTTGTACTTTCCGATGAAGGTTTCTGCTAGAATTTCGGAATGAAGAACACCAACTTTTTTTGCACTTTTGATCCAAGGAAGATGATGTTTTAATGAAAACCAAGATACCAAGAACACTTTTAAGCACAAATCCCTATGCTACACTCCTTAATACTACGATCAAGCCAAAATTTTTTGAAGATTTCGGCAAAAACAAACCTTTACTCCACGAATTGTTTAGAAAACAATACGCAACACAAAAACAAACCTATATTTCATCCCAAGCTCTTGATACCATTTGAAGAAATGTAAATCTATGCTTATATTTTTAGAGAGAGAAAGAGATAGAAAGATGGTGGATTTCACACTTCTAGAGAGAGAAAGTTAAAAGGAACTATGTGTAAAATAATGAAACCACACCCCTCTCCATCAAAGGAGAGGGTTTATATACCCAAGCCTTGTAATGGGCTTGGGTTTACACGTTTGGGCCGGCCTACACAAGTTGTAGGCTAGGCTTGAACTTGTTTGTTAAATAACGAAAGTTAACTAAACTACGAGCTATTACATGGACTATCGTTGGAGTGACCGATCCTTCTTAATACGTAAAACGTATTTCCAACACCCGAGACCTGAAAACCAATGTAAAATGACCAAAATACCCCTATAAGTTCTGTGCAGGTTTGACTATTTTATTTTAAAAACACAGGTTTTACTTTTAAGTTTTGACCTGTTTATACTGCCCCAGCAGTTTCTCCATTAAATATATTTTTCGACACTTCCTAACGGCTCAAAATTTTTATATATACTCACATGTCTTGTGGATTTTACAACAATTAAAAATAAATCTCAATATGAGCATTAAATAAAAATATAGTATAATAAATGACAAAAGATGCTTCAAGGTATCCAACACAATATTTAGAAAGCAAAACGGTGAATGACGTTCATAATTTAAGTTTCAAGGTGCAATGTAGGCAAACCTCCTTGGTGCCACGATTCTCCAAAAACACCAAAACATAACGAGAAAAGAATGGAACATTCATAGGTTGCGTTCTGAGAGCAAGAAGGTTAATGAAAAACGAATGATACAATTTTATAGAAGTAAAAGCGTATTCCAATCTAGCGCCATAATCTAGACGATGATTTATAAAATGACGATGACGTTACCGAGATATAAGTGAACAATACACTTCGGAGTCGATACATATAAATGTCAATAAATAGCGGTTAGTCTATTCCAAGGACACATTGAGCTACACAATGGTCTAGAGATTACGTTTCAAGACGTCCAAGCACAAACAGCCGGAAAGCGATTTGGATATCTATAGATATCTCAAAGGGTTAAACAATGAAAGTAACGTGCGCAGATGAAGGTATGTAAGGTCACAATATAAAATTTGTAATAAAAGCAATTTAAATACTTCAAAAATAAATATAGAAAGATCTTGAAAATTCAATGTATTTATTTAAGTTAATCATTAATAAATGATAAACTTTTATCAAAAAGTTTAACGACATAAATATATATATATATCGATTAAAGGAATCCTAGATATAAAAATATATCCGTAAATGAATCATAGTATTTATTTATAAATACTTGGCAATAAGGTATACGTAATAACGTATACTAAAGTTGTAATCTCAGAAGTAGCTTGAACCTGAAGTCACGCGAAGTCCGGTGCACATGACTCTTTGAAAAATAAAAACTGACAGTTATAGTTTAGGTTTTTAAAATAAAGACCTAGTTCTCTATAACTCATGGCTCTGATACCAATCTTTAACACCCCCAAATTTACACGCAGCGGAATACATCTTTGGGTGCTAAACAATGATACAACAACACATAATTTATAAAGAACGACTCGAAAAGAGACGTTTTAGATTTATCGTTCCCAAAACATTCATCAGAGTAGCGTAGTCCCAAGTAATCGTTACCAAAAGATAAGTTAAAACAATATATTAGTTTGTTTTAAAAATGGAACGATAAATAAATCAAAGAGTTTGAACAACAAAAGCAGTGCACAACTTCATTCCCCGTGACCTCCAAGCTTCCACTTCTTGATTACCTGAAATACATGTGAGTAAAACAATCAGCAAAAATGCCGAGTGAATCTATAGGTTTATGTAATCAATTTGAACACAAGCAAAGATTATAAGTTTGTGGCATGCTTATAAGCATCAAATAATAATTTGCATATATAATGATAACTGTATATAGCATAAATTGCAATAAGCTCATGGAACCGAGCCCTTAAACACTCCTTTTAGAGGTCTGATAAGACAGGAGATTTATTAATTGTCGGTTACCTCCAGATTATTGGTACATTGCCGTATACATGACTTCTCAATAAAATATGTCCAAACAGTGTGGAGGTCGGGCCTAAGCTTCTGTGACAAGTCCACACAAACTGAACCGGGGCGGCTTCCCCCATAGATCTATTAATTGTACTAGCGGCTAGCCCATCATAAGCTAGTTAACGGTCCATAATTGAGGCTTTAACAAAGGCAATCACTTAATGCAATTTAAAGACAACCACGGGTCCTATCATAGAGGGACAAAGCATACCATAAAAATCTTGTGTTCTAAGTTTATAAAACATTTATTCCCCCTCGCGGGTTTAAAATAATTTAATAACTAGTATAAAGCGAGGCTATAGACTCACCTTAGCCAATAGTGGTAATGAGACGATCGCCGACGATAGATGATGCCTTTCAAACACGAGAACCGCAACCTATCAAATGAGGTGCGTTCATTAAAAATCGACTTAAGTATAAATCATACTTAAATAATATAAAAATCAAAATTACAAAACCAAAACAATCCCGAAAAATTTAATAATACAAGTGTTATTACTTTCCCCTTTTATTCAACACTATTCTTTTAAACAATTGCACTCTCGATATTGACCCGTCTTAAGACGCCAAGTCAACACAAGTCGAATTATCATTTTACTTCACTTGGACCAGTAGCTAAGTCATTTATATGACGACTTAACACTTGAGTAAATCACCATGTCCAATGGCGAATACTCAACTCACGCCACACAAGTATTGAACTACGTGTCCAAAATTCCAATCAGCATGTACACTCCGAATGTACACACCAATCTACCCTATCTACACTTGTCCGATTTCGACGAAACTTGGTCACAAACTCACATATAATATGAAGAAGACTCAGTTCAAATTTCATTCAAAAATATTACTTCTAAGACCTTCTGCCCGACACATCTTCGTGTTGTAAAAACCGGACAGTTTTACGCCTTTTACTTGTAGAACCATTTTGACATATCTAAACAACTCCATTTATAAAACCGACACTCGGGTTTGAAAATAGACTCATGACCTGAGGTTTAATAACTTACATCAGTCCTTGAACATTTTTAAAACTCATTCTATAATCCCCGAGATTCGATCCAAATATCGACAACAATTTTCGGATTGTGCCGATAACTGTCTCCCGGTACACAAATACTAAAAGTAGCATAACTTTTCGCTCGTAATGAGTTAGAAGCTCATTCAAGCGGCAAAACGAGCGTATTGAAGATTACTAAAATAATATCAAATAATATAAGCCTATCTCATAACTTAAACCCACGAAATAATCTGTTGTAAGCTGCTGTCCCGAAAATACATTTTAGAAATCATGTCAAATCAACATTTTGACCCATTTTCACCACTTCTATACTCTTAATAACAACCTACAATCATTCTAATCCAACCCTTTCATTCCTAATTCAATTGTATGTACAAATCAAAGAAAACCCAATTCAAAAATCAAACATGCAACCAATTAAAACTTAAATATATTAATATTAACACTTATATACAACATAAAAATGGATCAAACACTACTAGTTCATCAAGAAAAATTAAAAAGATTAAAAAGTGGATGCATGTTGAAGAAAATCATACCAATGTGATCACAAGATAAAAACTAAGATGGGTCTTGTTTTAGATTAGCTCAAATCATCCTAAATCTTGAGTTAAATTGAAAATGGTATGGATTTGGTGGTGGTGGTTGATGTTTCGGCAAAACAAGAGAGAGAAAGAGATGGTGGGTTTTGTTTTTATTTTTTAAAAATGATTATATGTGTAAAAGTGTAAGTGGAAAAACATTATATAGTCTAAGGTTAGGGTAGTTTTTGCCAATTTGTGATAGTTTTGGTCCAAAATGTAATAAAATAGTTTAAAAGGGTAGAAAATGTAAATTGTAAATTTTAAAATATTTACGAGACTCGGGTTTCGTAAAAATACTTAAAAGTTTAAACGCACATGAAAAATAACAATATAATGACTCGATACGTAATTAAAACGATATCGTCGAAAATATTAAATATCGAAACGATCGATAATAAAATATAAAATTTTTGGCATCCGTCGGTATCGCGATCACTAGTAGTCCTCGTTACTCGTCAAAATATTAAAATATAATATTTAATATCGGTTTCAACTTAAACCGTTAAACATAATAATATTTAACGTTATAAAATACTTCAAAATAATTGAAAGTAGAATTAAATTATGACCTTATTTTTACGGGTTTTAAAGAAATCTTTGAGGGTCTTGTTAAATTGGGGTACACTCTTTCTGATGATCAAAAATGTAAGTTTGCTAAAGGTCAGTTTTCCCCACATTGGAAATATTTGATTCATACAATTTTGCAATGTTTGTCACCTAAAACCACTGCTTTTAATGTATTTGGAAGTGAAGTTCCTTCTGCCCTGATAGGCTTAGCAACAGGGAGAAAGTACTGTTTTTCTCAAATGATTTTCAAAGGAATGGTCAAAAATGTCACAAGCAATACTAAATTTTGTATGTACCCAAGGTTTACACAACTTTTGCTGAATATGAGTGAACATGGTCCTATTAAACACAAAAGATATTTTTCAGCCACCAAACACTCTACCAAACTGTTTACCACACTTCTTGCACCATCTCCACAATTTTCTGGCAGAATTGTTCCACTCACTTCCATCATGATGAAACAAATCAGACAAGAAGCAGCTAAAACAAAATTAGCCACACACAAACCATCTGATTCCCCTGCCAAGTCTCTACCCCCTGTCAGTACTCTACCCCCTGCTAATCCAAAACATGAAAGGAGAACCAAATCCAGGTTTACCAGGTCTCCCTTGCCTGGTGGATCTTCACAAGTAGCAGAGAGGAGAGCCTCCAAAAGGTTGGAGCACTCTGAGGGTTTGGCTGCCACTATTGTCTCATCCTCAAGGGGTGAGCAGGACAGTGACACCATCAGTAAGTCCTCTCCCTCACTCAGTGATACCCAAAAAGGGGAGCAATCCCCTTATAGGGTTGAGAGCAGAATGCAACCTAT
Source organism: Glebionis coronaria (assembly GCA_025667525.1). Taxonomy (NCBI): domain Eukaryota; kingdom Viridiplantae; phylum Streptophyta; class Magnoliopsida; order Asterales; family Asteraceae; genus Glebionis; species Glebionis coronaria. Next base: position 419,714,344 of record CM046880.1, read on the forward strand.
GTCTATCTTGGAATTGACGAATATGTGCATTAGCTTGAAAAAGCAAAATGCACAACTTGTACAAACTGTCAAAAAGCAAGGTCTGGTTATCAATAATTTGGAAACTAGACTTGCTACACTTGAGGGGAGGAGAAAGCCCAAGCTTATCATATCTACAGGTGAGGATGCTTCAAAAGGAGAGGAAGTTCCTAACACAGATGAATCTACTCAAGGGTATGCATATCCTGGTGAACAGGATCTTAAACAAGGAAAGGTAGCAAGTGCTGAGAAAGGAAGTGCTGAGAAATGAAGTGATAAGGGGAGTGCTACAAAAGAGATTGCTCAAACATTGTTGACTATGGGCAATCAAGAAGAAGCCCCTGCTTCAAAAATTTCCCCTGCTAAACCTGATCCCCCTGCTGTAAGTTCTTCCCCTGCTAAACCTATTACTCAAACATTTGTTAGGAAGAATAGAAGGCAACCAACTCATAAGGGAATTAAAATTGGAGAACCTGCACCTAAAGCCAAACTAGCACCAGTAGTGGATTCAAAAGACAAGGGAAACGGGATCATGGTTGAACAGCCCAAGAAAAAGTACAAGCACAGAACTCCTGAACAACAAATGGCTCAAGAAGAATATGATGAATATGTAGCTCTCAGACTTCAACTAGAGGATATTGATATGCAGGATCAGAGAATGCAAAAGATGAGGCCCAAAGAGATGCTTAAGCAAATTGAAATCATGCATAGAGAGTTGGATGACAAGGTGCCTCATGTTTAAGAGTTTCTAGATCAATGGGAAAAGGAGTTGGTAAATGCTCCTTTGGAAGACAGGTATGAATTGATTTGTCTAGTTTACAGGTATCAAAAAGAATATCTGGAAAGAAGGGCAAATAAAAATCAGAAGGAAAAATATTTGAGGTCTGAGAAGGGGAGGCTGGCACACTACAAAGTTTTGCTCAAAAGACACAAGAAGTGGACTGATGGTAATTTCAGAGACATGACTTTTAAGGAGATAGAGAAGGCTGTCAGACCAGTTCTAAGAGAGTCAAATGTGGAATACTTCATAGCTGTCAACACTCCCGAGGAAGCTGAGTATCTCAGGAGGCAAAATGAAGTGTTACAGAGAGCTAGGGAATCCAGAAAAAGAAAGGCTGAAGGAACAACAGTGGAAACTACACAAGCAGGTGCATCATCACAAGTAGGTGCATCATCATAAGCAGGTGCATCATAACAAGCAGGTGCATCAACTCAAGCAGGTGCAAGTTTTCCAGCAATTGAGAGATCTGTACTCAATGCACAAAGGGCAGCCAAAAGACTCAAGAGGATGGAAAAAGTTGGTATAGTTACTAAGGAGACTCAGCGTCCCTCAAATGAAGAAATTGATAAACAGATAATTGTGCAATAAAATGATGAAATCTCACCTAGTGAGTTTGGGAAGAAATTTTCCATAGTGGAATATGCTGTTTATGAACACAAGGGGATGACTTGGTGGAAGCTTACAAAAGCTGACAATACAACACATACATTTCTAAGTCTAGATGTCATGTTTCAAACTTTTGATAGTGAGGACTTAGATGATCTGTGGAAGATTTTAAAGAAGACCTTTGCTGCAAAGCCTCCTACCATGGATGGTGTAGAGAAGGATTGGGTGATCTGGGAATGCATGCATAGGATGTATGAGCATGAACTATTTGATCCCATATTTGATGCAGTAAATGGGGGAAATTTGTTGTATTGGAAGCTATTTACCAATTCTGGGGTTTATGAGATAGTCATGGAAGGGGTAAATGTTTACTTGGTTAATCATCGTTATTATCCTTTCAATCAAGAGACCTTGAAGAAATTGGCACAGGCTGAATTGATTGTAGATGCTAAAGCGCCTGTTGCTTATGATCTGGTAAGGATGATGTACAGTCAGATTTGGCTAGGAACTTTGTAAGCACCCTCGTCAACTAGTATTTATTCAGAAACTTGTCTTTAGGTGAAAGCACAAGTTTAGGGGAGGATTGTTGGGAATAAATATAAGTGTATTAGTTACCCCTGCTAGTTGGTCAAAGGTTCCCCTGCTAGAGTAAGTTCCCCCTGCTAAATAACAAAGGCAAGGGGATTGGTTCCCCTGCTGAAGTCAAAGACCCTACCGCTAGAGATAAACTTGGAATAGATTATAACGCGTTTCTGTTACTACTCCGAGATACTTTCCAAGTTTGTTAGTAGTAATTTTGTACGTGAGTCCTTGTACTATAAAAGGACCCACTAGGTTATCATGCAATGTGTATCTTTCTCTATTGTCTTTCATTTCATACTTTAAGGTTTTTGTAACCCTAATACCATTATTAGGTATTCGTATGTCTTTGATATATTAAAGTTTAACGTTTGCTTTAACCATTAGTTCTTGTGCTAAACACTACATTCCGCATCTTGTTTAGTTACTTTGTATTGCAAAGTTTCTCTAGTGTTAGGTTGAATCTATTCTTTCTATCACAACCCTTAAACAAGCTAAGGTTTAAGATCTGAGTTTGGGATCAACAGCCAGGTCACCCAAGCCAGTACTACTCTCACATGAGCACGCTTAACTGTCAGTTCCTAAGAACCCCACTTGCAGTAGACCAAAAAACGTGTTGTGTCATGGTAAGGCGAATGTTATCTTATGAACCAAGATCTCTCTTGGCCACGGCCGATATGGGATTTGCCTGGGGTGTCACAATTCGTACCTCTATATTCTTGATTCCTCAAGAGACAGAAACTCATGTCTGGTTTATGCATTGAGACCATGTACCCAGAGCGTGATTAACCGAGCCTTATGGTTTCGGCCATGGATAATTAGAGGAACTTGTAACATCCCGCCTACTTAGACCACAATATTGTCCGCTTTGCCCCCAGGCTCACGGATTGGCTTTATGGCTCTCATGTGAGTAACGTACTTGAAAGTTAATAGGGGTCTTCATGGACCCGTGAGATATGACATATATAATTGTGACACCCCATGACACAACGTGTTTTGTGGTCTACTGCAAGCGGGGTTTTTAGGAACTGACAGCTAAGCGTGCTCATGTGAGAGTAGTACTAGCTTTGGGTGAGCTGGCGGGAAGTACTCACATGAGAGCCACAAAGCAAAGCCGTGAGCCTACGGGAAAAGCAGACTATATTGTGGTCTGAGTAGGCAGGATGTTACAGGTGGTATCAGAGCCACTCCTGAGCTGTTCGGGATGGTGGGGTAAACCTCATCAAGGATGATGAGTTCCTAAGGGGGGGTGATTGTGATACCCCAAGAAAATCCCACATCGGTTGTGGCCAGGAGAGATCTTGGTTCATAAGATAACATCCACCTTACCATGACACAACGCGTTTTGTGGTCTAATATAAGTGGGGTTCTTAGGACGGCAGCTAAACGTGCTCATGTGAGAGTAGTACTAGTTTGGGTGACCTGGAGAGAAGTACTCACATGAGAGCTACAAAGCAAATTCGTGAGCCTACGGGCAAAGCGGACAATATTGTGGTCTGAGTAGGAGGGATGTTACATCTTGTTCAAGATTTACTTGTTGGTTAAGAGCTTGACTTTCAACAAGATCATCATCTACCAAAGGTAACGATCTAGAGGGAGGTGGACTTTCGTCGAAGGTTATGTTCAACGATTCTTCGACACACATGGTTTGTTTATTTAAGACTATGTATGCCTTGCTATTTTGGTAATATCTAAGGAAGACTCCTTCGTGCGACTGTTGGGAATAAAATGTAGCCAGTACACTTGGACGCTGACAAGAAGAAAACAAGCGTTGATAAGAAGAAAACAAGCGTTGACAGATCAATCGTTGACAGGAAGAAGTCAAGCGTTGATAGGATGAAGTCAAGCAATGATAGAAGATTTAGTCTACGCGTATTATGTTTCTAGTTTGTTTCTAGTAAAGATATGATCAACAATGTATTTTCTATATTTATCTTTACCTAGAATAGCTGATACGTCGACTCTTGTACAAGGCTTCTTATGTCTATAAAAGAAGACCTTTAGGTTTTGTTTCATATAAGTTTTCATTCGTTTAAACACTTTCATTGTAAGCAAGTTTGTTCTAATCAATCAAAGTGAAAGTTTGGTTTACTTTGTTTGTGTGTTCTTGTTTAAGTATTAATTCCGCATAATACTTAAATTGTCTTATACACAACAAAGTTTCTCTACGTGTTAAACTTGATTTAATCTCGTTTACACAAGCTAAATCGATCTAAGTTTGGGATCAACAAGTGGTATCAGAGCTTGTTGAGAAACTTTGATCTAAAGAACACAAGAACCCTAAATTTCCAAAACCCTAATTTTCACAAAACCCTAAAAACATCATGTCTACCCCAGAAGTAAACTCCTCCTCCTCCTCAACCCACAACATCAAGATTCCCATGATAGACCCAAACAATTTTGAGCTGTGGAAGTTTAACTTTGAGCAATATCTACAAATCCATGACTACACCCTATGGGAAATTATTGAATATGGAAACACATTCAATAAGGCTCAAAAGATTGCAGATGTCATCTAACAAAGAACAAATGTTCAAGGTTCTACTGAAGAAAAACCTGAAGATGGTAGAGCTGTCTCAACTGAGGATATAGCAAAGAGAATGGTTGACATGAAACCCCTAAGCATTCTGAAACTCTCTTTGGGGCAAGAAAATCAGCACAAATAAAGAAGCTATGAGTCTGCAAAAGATCTTTGGGCAGCTCTTGAAGTTGCTTATGGTGGTAATGCTGATACTATGCAAGAGAAAAAGAAGCAACTCTTGCATGAGTATGCTGTTTTTAAGGCTCAACCTAATGAGAAGCTAAGTAGTGTGAGAAGCAGACTTCTTGACATTACAAGCAAGCTGTCCTTTATGGGAACAGTGCTTGGTGATGTTGATATTATCGCCACTTTTCTTAAAAGCCTTGGTGATGCATGGAAGATTGAAGCAAGGTCTATAATTGCTAATAACACTCACAAAAGTTCCAATTTTGATGATGTATACAATAAACTAAGGCTGATAGAGAATGAAACTCTTTTGGATCATGGAAGCAAGTCTACCAATGGAAACATGGCCTTCTTCTCACATAGTGAAGGTCAATTTGATCAAAAGGAGTCATACATGCACCCCGTTACTGGATCAACTTGTGTCAACGCTGGATCAAATCCTGTCAACGCCTCATATTCAGACGCTGACACATACAAAATTGACTCACCAAGAGTTAAGCCTGTTGGTATTGATCTAGATACTGTGTGTGCATACATTACTTCATTGCCCAATGGTTCAGTGATTACATATGAGGACCTTGAGCAAATTAGTGATGAGCATTTGGAGGAGATGGACATAAAGTGGAATATGGCCCTTGCAAGCATAAGGGCAAATAGATGGAATAGAAGATTTAAGAAGAAGATGACTTTCAATGCCAAGGACACTGCTAGATTTGATAAATCCAAAGTTGAGTGTTACAATTGTCATCGTATGGGACACTTTATGAGAGAATGCAGATCTCCAAGAAGATCTGATGTTGGAAAACCCTCAAGCCAGATCATTAAGGCTCAGGATCCCAAAGCCATGGTTGCAATGCAAGAAATTGATGGTGTTAGATAGGATTGGAGCTATTTGGCTAATGATGAGGAAGAGAATAAAGCTTTGGTTGCTGAAATGGAAGAAGAAGAGCATGTTCACTATGCTCTCATGGCACACTCCTCATCTTCGTCAGACAATGAGGTATATGATGATGCTTTTTATAGTAAGGGTTGTCGTCTAAATACTGAAAGACTGAACAAAGAAGTTTTAAAATTGTCAACAGATGTGGGTAATGAAAGGTGCAAGTTGTCTAACTATCAACTTGCTCTTACTCAAACTGAAAAGGCTGTAGCTGAGTATAAGAAAATGGAGCTTGACCTAAAAGATCAAATAAATATCTTAAAACATGATTTAAATGCTAGTACTGATATTAGAAACATCATGGAGAGGGTCAATGCTGAATTACATGCTAAGTTAGATGAGGCTATCAAAAATAAGGATAATGTAGACCTTAAAATTCAGAGATTTGATAAAGCCTCACAAACCCTAGAAAAATGTGTTAGTGAACAAAGGGATTCTAAGGATATGACTGGGATTGGGATGAAAGAGTATGTTGGTGTTCCACCACCTGCTGGGAACTTCTATGGTGTCCAAAGAAAGGACTTATCTTGGACTGGTTTACCAGAACTCCAAGAAGAGGAATTTATTCCTCCACCAAGAATTCTTACCCCAGTAGAGGAATATAGGCAGAAGTTGACTGATTTGGACCAATGGAAGAAAGCCAACCCTACCTTGTTTGTTAAGGGTGGCATGCTTAGTGATAGCCCAAATGAGTCTACATCTATCAAAGTAACAAACCCAATCACTAGCAAGATTGTTGACCTTGGCTCAAACGTTGTTAGAAAACCTAGTATTAAATATGCAGAAATGTATAGAAAAACTAGGTCACCAAAAAGCCAAATTAGTGATAATGGAACATGTTTCTTTTCTTCTAGACCTAGAGTTATGTCTAGAAAAGCCTGTTATACTTGTGGTAGTTTTTCACATTTAGCATATAAGTGTGTCAACGCTTCAAAGGTCAATGCTGACAAAAAGTCAAACACTGTCAAACCCAAAACTTTTGTTCAACAAAGTCCACAAGTTGTTAGACCAGCCCCATTCTTTTCAAAAGGGTCTAATACTTATGGACAAAGACCTTTTCAGAAGACCAATACATGGTCTAATAGACAATGGGTTCCTATAGCAAACCCTAGGTTCAACGTTGACAAGGGTAATTTCAGCGTTGACAAGACCAAATCAAATGCTGACAGAAACGTTGCCAGACCAAATAATGGTAAATATTTGCAACCAAAGGGAAAGGGGTCTAAAGCTTCTTCTAGCTTGACATGGAGACCTAAGCAAGATCAAAATCCTAATTCAGATAGGATTTCTATGACCTGTAACAGATTTAATTATATTTCAAAGGTCATAACAAAACCAATTGGGGTTAACTGGGTGTTTAATCCAAAAAGGGATGAACAAGGGGTTGTTATGAGGACTAAGTCTGTTCTTGTTGAACAACCAAATGAATCCAAGTCTAATCAGGCTTGGGTTCCCAAAGAAAACTAGTTTGTTTTCTTTATGTACAGGGCATTCAAAAGCAGGTTAATGATTATGGCTATTGGGATAGTGGATGCAATAGGCACATGACTGGGAAGGAAGATTATCTCACAAACTTCACTCCCATTAAGGATGGTGACAAAGTTTACTTTGGAGGCGGATATGGAACTATCACAGGCAAAGGAACTCTTTTCACCAACAATTTGCGTTTTGAAAACGTGTTTCTGGTAAAAGAACTTGACTGTAATTTGTTTAGTGTATCACAAGTTTGTGATAACAAAAATAAAGTTCTTTTTACTAATACTGAATGCTTGGTGTTGAGCAAGGATTTTAAGATACCAGATGAGAAATTCATTGATTATAGAACACCTAGGCATAAGTACATTTATTATGTGAATCTTAATGGAATTAGGATGAATAATAACTTGTCATGTCTTTATGCTAAGGCTTCAGTTGATGAGAGTAATCTTTGGCACAGGAGATTAGGGCACATTAATTTTAAAAATATAAACAGACTTGTGAGACATGGTTTGGTTGATGGTTTGCCTGAAAAGGCTTTCCACAATGACCATAATTTGTAAGAATTTTTTTGTTCCAGTTAAGCAATTAATGTTCGTTTTTCCTCGACTCACTCGAAATTGATTTCCGATTAAACGTAAAACTTATTTTGTTTTTGGTGAAATATATTTTTGGTATTTTAAACTAAAATCTATTTAATAATAAAAACTTTTTAATCTAATTTAAAAATCTAATTTAAACTAATTTTAATAAAAACTATTTTAAAACTTAAACAAAATTAAAACTAATTTTATGAGAAACTAAATTAAAATTAAAACTTTTAAATGAAAACTATTTTTAAACAAAACTAATTTATATTAACTAAAATTTAAACTAAATTTAAAAACATTTTAAATTCCTAAAAGTAAATAAAATATTTTTTTTATCTTTTTTTTCAAAACTGATTAAAGAAAATTAATATTAAACTTTTATTTAAATTTAACAAAACTTAAAACTTGTATTAAACTTAATAAACTAAAAACTGCCAGCTATAAAATAACTCTATATTAATTAAAGGGCATGAAATAAAACACAAAAAGAGTACTAGAGGAACTGGTAAGGCTGTTGGCAGTTAAGCGAGAGGTCAGGGGTTCGAGTCCCCTGACAAACGAATTTGTGCTATTAATTATTTTTGAACTATTGTTTAACTTTTTGGAAATGAGAAATCAAACAGATCAAAGGGATCTGTTTGTTGTAACAGTAATAACCAGCAAAACAAATAAGCCAAAAACTGAATCATATAAGCAAGATGAAAAGCTAAATATCAAAATAATAAAGCACAATCACTGAAAAGCAATAAATAACTAATAAGCTTGAAATAATAAAAAGCTAAACCAGTAAAGCCTAAATAAGCAGTTATAACAATAAGAAACAAAAGTTTAACCAAAAGAAAACATAACGGCTTATCAAAAGGGCAAATAAGAAATTCAGCAGCCAGACTACTCAAATAACAAATAAGCATAAAAGCTAATAACCAGATTCAATAAACTATAAACATAAGCAAAATACTCAGATCCAAACAAACAGCTTAATGAATAAACACACATTAAACTAATCAATCAAAAACAGATCCAAACAGTATCAAAACTTAAGCAGATTCAGCAAAACTAAATCACATAAAAAATAACATAAGCAGATTTAAAATTAAATTAAAACTTAACAAGAATAATAAAAAAGAGATAAAACTTTTTGATGATTCCGCTGGGAAGAAGGTGGGCGCTGAACCCCCTTGTGAACCGAAACAAATGAACAAACACCACCGTAATTTACCCAATCATCATCACCATCAACAACACCATAAACAGTACCGAACCAATATTTTTATAAACTTCCAGTGGGAAGTTTATTTACACTTTTTTTTATTTTTTTATTTTTTTTAATTATAATAAGAATAGTAATGACAAATAGTAACAAAAAGACAGATTAAAGATTATAAAAGAACTTGACAGAAAAATAAAATGCGACGAAATTAATTAAAATAACTTTTCATTAATAATTAAAAGAGTACAATTACTGGAAAATTAAAATTACATTAAACCTAAAACTAATTTGCAGAAATTAAATAAAAGTCAAGTGCACTCATTACATTTTTTTGATGGGGTTTTTATAGGCAAACCCTAGAAAACCTTCTTGAATCTTCTTGAGGAAGAAATCGAATCCTAGCCGTTTAATCCATCTTTTATGCCTTCTCGTTCTTCTCTTCTTCAATCCAACGGTTTAAAATCATCCTTGTGCCATGGATTGCCAGGATGGCATGGGTTGTGCTTCTTGTGTTTCTTCAAATGATGATGTGGAGTCATATTATTGGGGGAGTGAGGGATGGTGATTGGTTTAGACCAATCAAAACCAAAGGGTGAGCCAAGTCAGGAGAGAGAGGAGGACCACACCCTTGGTGTTGCTTCCGATTAAGATGTGGATTTAATTCCCCATCGTGTGAATTACACGAGTGGATTAAAACCCCCAAAAATCCTTGGGTAATTTTTGTGTTTTGGTGAATTAGGGTTTTTGAAACAGTAAAAGGGGTGCTGTGTTTATTTTTGGGAGAGAAAGTGAAAGGTTGGTGAGAGGTTACATTGTTTGTAACGTAAATAATGAATGGGGAGTGGGGTAAACTTTTATTTAATACGTGTGAGTGGGTAAGGTAAGTTACACGTGTGTGAGGGATTTGTGGGTTGACTAGGATGTTGACCAATACATTTTGATTTGACTGAGAGAATAAACCTTTCATTGTAACCGTCCCATATTTATGGGCTTTTCCCAATTCACTCCCATTTGTTGCTTAATGTTTCCAAAGTAGAATGGGCTGTTGGCCCAAATAACATTATCCGTCCATGTTAAGTTAGCAATTGGGCTTTTGGTTATTAGGCCCAAAATGGCAATTATAAACTACATCCGTCTATATTAAATAAATGGGCTTTGTGGCCCAACTTTTTTATCAAGCACAATATAACTTTCAAATGGGCTTTTGAGCCCATTAACCCGAATGTGGGAACCACTTGGCCCGAATTCTTCATAAATGATTAAATCCGCTAAAACGAGCTCGATTTCGGCTTTCTTGATCATTTCTTCAAAACCGTGTCGATTTTGCCGGCTTTCGTGATCTTTGGCACACTCTTGGTCTTTTGACTTTGTCTTCGTCTATTTCTTGGACTTTTCTTCAACATTTGACCGTGAAATCCCGTGTTTTCTTTCCTTTTGATCATTTGTACCTATTTCACACAAAAACATAAAACCACGCGTAATTTCAACTTTTACGATATTAAACACATGATTAGGTCTTGTTTTCCCTTGATTTTAGTGGTAAAAGGATAAGTGTTTACACACTTATTAAATCCCCTACACTTGACCATTGCAATGACCCCATGCAATGCATTATTTCAAAGCATAAAGTTACATTTTTCTCATAATTAACCCATCTTGGCCTTTATTACTATTACTACTACTACTACGATGAAAAGATAAAAATTTAAAAGGAGACAAAAGTTATAACAATTTATTAATTTGAAATTATTTGATGGAAGAAACTCGTAAAGAAATCTAAGACTTAGATTAGGGCTTTGGTGTTATGAATATTAATCACCCTCAAGTTTCACGTTCCCCATACCAAGCTTAAAAACGAGATCATTGTTTACCATAAGTCCTTAAGTTAAAACCACTTATATAAGATAATTGTGTAATACTCTTTCTCCAATTCCTACTTTGTATCTCTAGATTTTATTGATTATCATTCACCCGTAGGCTCATTTGACTTATTTGATAATTATTAGTCCAAAAATGAAGGCCAAACGGTGCAAACCCGACACTCAAAACCTAACCTCGTCCTCAAAAACGTTGTCACTAAAGTAAGCCCACATCAAGGATGATTTAACACGATTTGGGGAATAAATTCCCGGACCTAAAATTTGGCCAATAGTACTACTTATTAATTATTCCTCCAAAGTCATGTTGACTTTATGTGGAGTTTAGCAAGTTCACATCATATACCCTTAGGCTCTTTAAGATGTAAAAATGCTCCCCGTCTATTGTCCACACCCTAAGGCTCCTTGAACGATAAACGAGGGAATTGATTTTTTTGATCAATTTTTATTCAACACTTACCATGCCATACACCCTAAGGCTCTAATGACAAGGTTCATGCTACATTCCCTACACCCTAAGGCTCCTTGAGGTCATGTTTTAATCTGATTCTTTCTTATTATGATATATATAGTAGGCCAAATTCCACGGTCCCATGGTCTGAATACCTCCTACTTAGTGGTTATGAGCTACCTTAGTCGGAAGTCCACAACGATGGCACCCTCAATGTGTTCATGCTGTAATTACAAGGAGAATAAAGATTTGGCTAAGAGTTAAGATATCGAATCTACACCGCAAGAATCCTCATTTATTAAGCAATTAAATATACAAGCGGGAAGAAAGAGCCACAAAAACTCATATAAGCAAAAATTAACCCTTAAAACTTATTATCAACTCTATCATCTCTCGTTCTCCACAATTTAAAATCTCAAGGAATGAGACTCGTGGATGCTTAGCCTAATAAACCAGTTAAGGTCCATATGGTTAAGGATACTAGCTAGAGTAAACTTGGATAAGTAAACTCGGGTTGAGTCAAAATATTCACGACGGGCCTAATATATCAAAGATATCTAAACTTGTTAAAACCATTTTATTTATTTATTTATTTTTTATTCTTAAAATACGATGCGATGCGATGATAAAGGAAATAAAATAAATCAAAATACTACTAGGCCAAAATAGATCAAAAATTTGAAAAACGTTGAAATTTTTTTAATTTCCCAGTTTAAATAGGGTCAAATTCATGGAAAAGGCCACTAAAATTTCGATAGAAATCCCCCTACACTTAATATAAACATTGTCCTCAATGTTTAAGCATGTGGGAGAATAAACTCCCCTACACTTAGGACATTGAGTACGTTGTTTAAAATCGAGCTAAGGAATGTTGGGAATAAATTAAGGCCAGATCACTTGAGCGCTGACAAGAACAAAACAAGCGTTGACAAGAACAAAACAAGCGCTGACAGCTCAAGCGTTGACAAGTTAAAGTCAAGCGTTGACACATTGAAGACAAACACTGATGGAAGATATATTCTACACGTTTATTATATTCTAGAATACTTCTAGTAAGGATAGGAATGACAATGTGTTTTCTATATTTATCTTTACCTAGAATAGCTGATACGTAGATTATTGTACAAGGCTTCTTATGTCTATAAAAGAAGACCTTTAGGTATAAGTTTCATATAAGTTTTCATTCGTAAACATCTTTCATTGTAAGCAAGTTTGATATTGATAATCAAAGTGAAAGTTTGTTTATATCATTGTGTGTTCTTGTTTAAGTGTTAAATTCCGCATAACACTTAGATTCATAAAGCATATACAAAGGTTTCTCTACGTGTATTACTTGATCTAATCTCGTATACACAAAGCTAATCGATCTAAGTTTGGGATCAACAAGTGGTATCAGAGCTTGTTGAGGAACTTTTGATCTTAAAGAACACCAGAACCCTAAAACTCACCAAAACCCTAATTTTCTCAGAAACCCTAACAACAACATGTCTGAAGCAATAAACTCCTCCTCCTCAGCTTTACCAAACATCAAGATTCCCATGCTTGATGCAACCAACTTTGACTTATGGAAGTTCAACTTTGAACAATATCTGGGGATCTACGACTACACACTCTGGGAGGTTATTGAATATGGAAACACATTCGATAAAGCCCAAAAGATTCTTAATGTCATTGCTCAAAGAACAGCTGTTGCTGGATGTTCTGAAGAGGATAAGAGAGAAAAACCTGGAGATGGTAGAGCTGTGTCTGCTGATGACATAGCAAAGAGAAGGGTTGACATGAAAGCCCTAAATATTCTGAAAGTCTCTTTGGGACAAGAAAACCAGCATAAATATAGAGGCTATGAATCTGCTAAGGATCTTTGGGCAGCTCTTGAAGTTGCACATGGTGGCAATGCAGACACTAGGGAAGAAAAGAAAAAGCAACTCATGCATGATTATGCTGTCTTCAAAGCTCAACCCAATGAGAAACTGAGTAGTGTGAGAAGAAGATTGCTTGACATTACAAGCAAGTTGTCCTTCATGGGGACACAAGTTGGTGAAGTTGACATCAATGCTACCTTTCTCAAAAGTCTTGGTGAGGCATGGAAGATTGAGGTAAGATCTATTCTTGCCAATAATACTTACAAGAGCTCCTCGTTTGATGACATCTACAACAAACTAAGGCTGTTGGAGGATGAAGCTCTTTTAGAGCATGGAAGCAAGTCTACCACCAGTAATATGGCCTTCTTTTATCATAGTGAAGGTCAATTCAATCAGAAGGACTCTTACATACATCCAGTTACTGGATCATCATATGTCAGCGCTGGAACAAGTCCTGTCAACGCCTCCTCTTCAGACGCTAACACATTTAAGAGTGACTCCCCAAGAGTTAAACCTGCTGGTTTAGATTTGGATACTGTTTGTGCTTACATTGCTTCTTTGCCCAATGGTTCAGTGATTACATATGAGGACCTTGAGCAGATAAGTGATGAGCACTTGGAAGAGATGGACATCAAGTGGAACATGGCTCTTGCTAGTATAAGAGCAAATAGGTGGAACAGAAGGTTTAAAAAGAAGATGACCTTCAATGCTAAAGACACAGCTGGATTGTATAAATCCAAAGTTGAATGTTACAATTGTCATCGTATGGGGCACTTCATGAGGGAATGCAGATCTCCTAGAAGATCTGATGCTGGTAAACCCTCAAGTCAGGTTGTTAAAGCTCAGGATTCCAAAGCCATGGTTGCAGTTCAAGGAATTGATGGTACAGGATGGGATTGGAGCTATCTGGCTAAGAATATTGAAGAGGATAAAGCTTTAGTTGCTGATATTGAAGAAGAAGAGCATGTTGAATATGCTCTCATGGCACACTCCTCCTCTTCATCTGACAATGAGGTATATGATGATGCTTTTTGTAGCAAAGGTTGTAGGTTAAATACTAAAAGACTTAACAAAGAGGTGTTAAAATTAAAAGCTGATATGAGTACTGAAAGATGTAAATTGTCCAATTACCAACTAGCTCTTACTAAAACTGAGAAAACCGTTTCTAAATACAAGAAAATGGAGTTTGACTTAAAAGATAAAATCAATATCTTAAAACATGAGTTAGATGCTAGTATGGATATTAGAAATATCATGGAAAGGGTTAATGGTGAAATACAGGCTAAGTTAGATGAGGCCATTAAGAATAAAGATAATGTTGGCCTTAAAATTCAAAGATTTGATAGAGCCACCCAAACCCTAGGAGACTGTGTAGCTAAACAAAGGGATCCTAAGGACATGACAGGGATTGGGATGAATGATTACTCTTTGGTTCCACCACCAGCTGGTAACTTCTATGGTGTCCACCAAAGGTACTTATCTTGGACTGGTTTACCAGAGCTCCAAAAGGAGGAATTGATTCCTCCACCAAGAGTTGTCACTCCAGTAGAAGAGTATCAACAAAAGTTGACTGACCTAAATGAGTGGAAGAAAGCTAACCCTACTTTATTTGTTAAGGGAGGTCTGCTATGTGAAAGTCCAAATGAGTCTACACCCATTAAGGTTACTAACCCAATCACTGGTAAAGTTTTTGACCTAGGCTTAAACACTGTTAAAAGACCTAGCATTAAATATGCAGAGATGTATAGGAATACTAGGTCACCCAAGAGTCAAGTTAGCAATCATGGCACAGGCTTCTTCTCCTCTAGACCTAAGGTTGTGTCTAGAAAAGCTTGTTACACGTGTGGTAGCTTTTCACATTTGGCATACAAGTGTGTCAACGCTCACAAAGCCAGCGCTGACAGAAACAATTTCAGCGCTGACAGGAACAAAGTCAATGTTGTTAGGAAGTCAAACGTTGTCAGACCCAAACCTTGTGTGCAGCAAAGTCCACAAGTGATTAGACCTGCCCCATTCTTTACTAGAGGATCTAACACTCATGGACAAAGACCATTTCAAAAGACAAACACCTGGTCAAATAGGCAATGGGTTTATGTAGAAAACCCTAGGTTCAACGCTGACAAGGGTAATTTCAGCGTTGACAGGACAAATTCTAACGCTGACAGAAACGTGACCAGACCTAAATATTTGCAGCCACAAGGTAAGGGGTCTAAAGCTTCTTCAAGCTTAACATGGAGACCCAAGAAAGATCAAAACCCTAATGATAATGGGATTTCAATGACTTGCAATAGATTTAATTACATTTCAAAGGTTATTACAAAACCTATTGGGGTTAACTGGGTATTTCATCCTAAAAAGGATGAGAATGGGGTTGTTGTGAGAACTAAGTCTGTTCTTATTGAACAACCAGATGAATCCAAGTCTTTTGAGACTTGGGTTCCCAAAGAAAACTAATTTGTTTTCTTTATGTGCAGGGCATTCAAAGATAGATCAATGATTATGGATATTGGGATAGTGGATGCTCAAGGCACATGACAGGGAAGGAAGACTATCTGATGAATTTCACTCCTATTAAAGATGGTGATAAGGTATACTTTGGAGGTGGATATGGAACTATCACAGGCAAAGGAACCCTTCTCACCAATAATCTACGTTTTGAGAACGTCTTCCTGGTAAAAGAACTTGATTACAACTTGTTTAGTGTATCACAGGTTTGTGATAACAAAAATAAGGTTCTGTTTACTGATACTGAGTGTTTGGTGTTAAGCAAGGATTTTAAGATCCCTGATGAGAAATATATTGAGTATAGAACACCTAGGCATAAGGACATATATAATGTGAATTTAAATGGGATTAAAATAAATACCAATATGTCTTGTTTTTATGCTAAGGCCTCAGTAGATGAGAGTAATTTGTGGCACAGGAGACTAGGGCACATAAATTTTAAAAATATAAATAGACTTGTGAGGCTTGGTTTAGTTGATGGTTTGCCTGAGAAGGCCTTCCACAATGACCACTCTTGTGTTGCATGTCTTAAGGGCAAGCAGCACAAGGTCTCATTCAGGTCCAAACAGGTGCACACTAGTTCTAGACCTCTTCATATGCTACACATGGACCTCTTTGGTCCAACCAATATAGAAAGTTTGAATGGTAAGTCATATTGCTTTGTCATCACAGATGACTTTTCTAGATTTACTTGGACATTCTTTCTAGCCATGAAGAGTGACACAGCTGATATTCTAATTGATTTTATCACTCAGATTGAGAAAAGGTCTGGGAATGAGGTTAAAATGCTTAGGAGTGATAATGGTGGAGAATTTAGGAATAAGAAGTTAGATGATTTCTGTGCCAGGAAAGGAATTACTAGGCAATTTAGCATTGCTAGAACCCCACAACAAAATGGGGTTGTTGAGAGGAAAAATAGAACCCTAATTGAAGCAGCCAGAACAATGTTGGCTGATGCTCACTTTCCTATAGCCTTTTGGGCTGAGGCTGTTAATACAACTTGCTATGTGCAAAATAGATCATTGGTTAACAAAATTCAGAACAAAACACCTTATGAGTTACTTTGGGGTAGAAAGCCTAATATTGGTTTTCTCAGACCTTTTGGTTGTCATGTAGTAGTCTTGGATACTAGTGATGCCTTAGGGAACTTTAGTGCAAAAGGTGATGAGGGTTACTTCATGGGGTATTCAATCCAGAGCAAGGGTTATAGGGTTTATCTTAAAGAGGACAAACGTATAGTTGAAAGAGTACATGTTAGGGTTTTAGAGAATAAACCTAGTGATCCTGAAAGTGGTCCTAATTGGTTGTTTGATTTGGAACCCTTATCTAGAACTTTAAATTATATGCCTGTCACTAATCCAGACATTGTGAAGGTAGCTTCAAATGTTGTGGAGGAACAAGTTGTTGATGTTTCAGGTACACGGGTTAATGAGAGGGTTGGATCACAAGCAGAAAAGGCATCTCCTATATTAGAATATGTCACAATTCCCATTTGGACAGATGCTTTTGCTGCTGCTGCTGCTTCTGGACAAGATAATGGTGGTCTCCAAGTACCACCAGATACAAACATGCATGGTCCTTCAGGCGCTGACAAAGGCAAATCTTGCGCTGACAAGACCAATTCAGACGTTGATGGCTCAGACGTTGACAACAACAGTTCAAGCGTTGTTAGCCCAAGCGCTGACAAACAAGGTTCAGGCGTTGACAACAATTCTGCTCATCTTTTCTCTTCAAATTTTGAACAAGGTGAACCTTCCAATTTATATGAAGAGGTTCATCCTCATGTTGATGAAAGAGAGTCTGATGAAGAAGATATTGGCAATATGGAGCATGAGGTTGAGGACACCAGACTCTTTGAAGGAGGAGTTCTCACTTCCACAATGAAGAATCACCCTCCTTCCCAAATCATTGGTGATATTATGACTCCAGTTCAGACTAGAAGATCTCATCAAGGTCTTGGTGGGTTTATTGCTAATATACACAAAAAGGTTGATACCCCTCTTGTGCAAGCATGTTTGTTTGCCTGTTTTCTGTCACAAGAGGAACCCAAGAAAATATTTGATGCTCTCAAAGAACCAAGTTAGGTGGAAGCAATGCAGGATGAGCTTCACCAATTTGCAATTCAGGATGTTTGGGAGCTGGTTGATTGTCCTAGATATGTCAGACCTATAGGGACAAGATGGGTTCTCAGGAACAAAAGAGATGAAAGAGGCATTGTGGTCAGAAAAAAGGCAATATTAGTGGCTCAAGGTTATACACAAGAGGAGGGGATAGACTATGAGGAGGTCTTTGCACCAGTTGCAAGGATTGAAGCTATTAGGATTTTTCTAGCCTATGCATCCTGCATGGGCTTCACAGTCTATCAAATGGATGTCAAGAGTGCCTTTCTCTAGGGCACCATTGTTGAGGAAGTATATGTAATGCAACCTCCTGGTTTTGAGGATCCAGAGCATCCAGATAAAGTGTATAGAGTCAAAAAGGCTATGTATGGCCTTCATCAAGCCCCAAGAGCATGGTATGGTACCTTGTCTACCTATTTGGTGGATAATGGATTTAATAGGGGCACCATAGATCAGACACTATTTACAAAGAAGAAAGGCAAGGATGTGTTGCTTGTGCAGGTCTATGTTGATGATATCATTTGTGGGTCTACTGATCCAAAAATGAGTGAGGATTTCTCCAAGCTTATGACAGACAAATTCAAGATGAGTGCTATGGGGGAGATGAACTTCTTTCTTGGTTTACAAGTTCAGCAGAAAGAAGATGGTATCTTCATCTCCCAGGACAAATATGTGGCTGAAATCTTGAAGAAGTTTGGCTTTTCTCCACATGAAAAGAGGGCTACTACTCCTATGGATAGAGAACACCCTTGGGGAAAGATTGGAGATGGGAAAGATGTTGATGTCAAGAACTATAGATCTATGATTGGATCCTTGATGTATCTTACTGCCTCCAGACCTGACATCATGTTTGTTGTGTGTGCTTGTGCACGCCATCAAGTGACTCCCAAAGAATGTTACCTTTATGCTGTGAAGAGGATCTTTAGGTACCTAAGATGCTATCCTGGTCTTGGTTTGCGGTACCCAAAGGATTCACCATTGGAGCTGATTGCGTATTCAGATAGTGATTATGGAGGTGATAAATTTGATAGGAAATCCACAACTGGTGGATGTCAGTTTCTTGGGAGCAGGTTGATATCTTGGCAATGCAAGAAACAAACAGTGGTGGCTAACTCTACAACTGAAGTAGAGTATGTGGCTGCAGCTGCATGTTGTGGCCAAGTGTTGTGGATTCAGAACCAGTTGTTGGACTATGGGTATAATTTCATGCATACTAAGATATTTGTTGACAATAATAGTACTTTATGCATCATTAAGAATCATGTACATCATTCTAAAACTAAACACATAGAAATTAGACACCATTTTATAAGAGATTGCTTTTAGAAAGGTTTAATACAACCAGATAGGGTTGACACTGAGGAAAATGTGTCAGATTTATTAACTAAACCTTTTGATGCTGGGAGATTTCAATACTTGGTAACAAGTATTGGAATGGTCAATCTCACATAATATGTGTTTTGGAGTCTTTTTGTAAAAGTATGTACAGGATGATGCATTATTATTGGTCTTATTGATGATTTAGATTTTCCACTATATTTTTCTAACACTGACAAAGGTTGCTTGAACGCTGATAAGTGTTTTTGTAACATTGTCAGCAATATAATTGTCTAACGCTGACAAAGCTTTCCTCAACGCTGTCATGTGTTAACGGGGAGTTGTCAGCAACAATGTTAGTTTTGTGGTTTTCAATCTAATTGTGCAGATGGTGTTAGCAGTATACCCTTGGATACAGAGTTGCATATAGATCAATGGAGAAGCATTTGGACAAGTTTTTATTTATGGATGATGGTTGGAATGTCTCATTCCTATCTTGACATAATTTTTTTTATGTTCATGCATGATTTTAGCAAACTTTTGTATCATAGTTTAAGGGGAGGTTTTAGGAACCTTTAGGACTTTTGGGTATCCATAGGATACTCTTATCACAAATCTAGATTGTGTCCACAGGTGAGTATGAGTTAGTTTTACTAAATCATGAGGCACTGTAGCATGCAAAGTTGATATACTATGCATGCTGCCAAGACATTTTTGGCCTAGAATTGGTTGTGGTCTGTTGGGAGACTTGGGAATGATTTTGATATGGGATTTACCTGTGAGTAACAAGGATTTTATAAGGTAACTTGGTTGTTAAGAGTTTTGGTTAGCAAGGGACACTAGAGGACTGTTATGTCTATCTTGCTTATGCAAGTGTGCATAACTAGACAGTGCTTGCCGCCCTATAATAATTATCAGCCTTTGGTTATCCTCTCTAGGATAAATTACTTGTTAAGGTCATTTTTCATTTTTAAAACACTTTTATTTTTGGACGCTGACAAGAATTTTCCAAGCGTTGTTGTGACCAAATTGGACGCTGACATGGCTATAGGCAAACGTTGACAAGATTATAGCCGTTTGGCATTGATAGGTTATTTTTGACCGTTGACACTCAATGGGACCTACCCAGTTGTTACTTTTTGACAACTTTTTAGGCCGTAATTTTAGGAGTTGTTACTTTCATTTAATGCATGAGATAACTTATAACTTTTTCAATATTTTCATGATTGATTTTTGAAAATAATTGCCTATTTTTAGGCCTATCACATGCATCTTCTTCTCCTATAAATTTGGCTCCTATTTTAAACAGGGTATTTATAATTCTTGTCTAACAATTTTCTCTTATCAACTTCATCTTCTTCACTTAACTTTAACAGCTTTCATCAATGGCACCAAAGTTTAAACCAACAGAATTGGAATTGGGGTTCAGATCATAACACAACATGATTGCTTATCTTGAAGCTGATGATGCTCTGTTTCCCCAATACACACAAATGGTGGCGTATTTGAACGCATCCCCATTAAGGTATGCTCTTTCTCATGCACCACTCATTCCAGTCACACACATTAAGCAGTTTTGGAACACTGTTAGTTCCTCAACAGTTAATGGAGTGACCACATTGACTTCTATTGTTCATGGGAGACCTTGGGTGGTTACTGAGGCTTTGGTACGCCAAGCCTTGCATCTTGATGATGCTGATGGTATAGCCACCCTTCCCATAAATGAAATAGAACAAGGGCTTAGGGCTTTGGGATATCCTTTTCCTGATGAAGGTACGTTAAACAAGTATCATAAGCAGGAATTTCCCCCAGCCTAGAAGTACCTCATACATGTCCTCCTTCAATGTTTGAGTCCCAAATGCACTGCACATAATGAGATCAATAGATCCATAGCCAGTGCTATTGTGTGCATTGCAACAGGGCAAAAGTTTAACTATTCTAAAATGATTTTTGAGGGGATGTGTAAAAACAAGGGGAACAAAATGACTTTAGCTTATCCCCGTTTTCTGCAAATGGTTTTTGATGTCCAAGGTTACTGCTCAAGGGATCACAATGATTTTTATAAGATCCCTGAGTAAAAGAAAGCTATTTTTATGAAGATGAACTCACCACCCCATAGAGACCTACCTTTGACCCCAGCTATGCTTGCTGTTATTGCAGCAACACAAACCCAACCAGATCCCCAACCACAAATTAACCCCCAACCACAACTTGAACCAATCCCTGAACCCATCCCTTCACCTGAACATATGCAACTTGACCAAGAACCCTTCGACGCTGACACATCAAATGTTGGCGTTGATGTGCCTATTTCCAACGCTGACACACAACCTTCACAAACCCAAACACCCCTTAACCAACCCACATCCACCCATTCTTCCACACCATCTTCCACACCCCCTGAATATAGGTTGATGAAATGCTAAAGGATCACTGAAGTGTTCTCCTCTGGTGGTCCTAGCCATGTAGCAGAGAGAACCACCACCACAAGTGTGGCTGGTGACTTGGATGAGGCTGGGACTATTGGTTCTGGCTTAGAAGCTGGCCAAGGCAGTCCCACCATCATTAAGTCCTCATCCTTGCCCAATGAATCTGACTTGGAAGGTCAAATCCCCATTTTAGAAGAGGGCAGACTGGAACCAATGACTCTTTTGGAATTGACGGCAGTCTACATTAGCTTGCAAAAGCAAAATGCAGACTTAGTACAAGTAGTCAGCTCACAAGGCCTTGAACTCAAGCAATTGAGGGAGAGGATTGTTTTTTTGGAAAGTGATCGTGCTAGGAGGGGTATGGAGGAATCTTCCAAAGGAGAGGAAGATCCAATAAATCTGAGTGATAAGGGCAGCCATGATGGTCAATCAATGGATGTTGTTGAGGCCCTTACAACTTTGAAGAAACAAACAGGTTTTGATACGTCCTTAGTCTCTCCCACAAACTTAAATTTATCATTTACAGCTATGTTGAGAGAGGTTACACAAGGCGCTGAGGGAAGATATTTGAGCGTTGACAAGGAAAATTTGGACGCTGATAGAAGTATTTTGGGCGCTGATAGGACAAATTTGGGCGTTGACAAACCTGCACATGAAGGTGATGTATCCCAGTCATCATCTATCATCAAGGAGGTTTCTACTCAGGTATTACCATCTACCTTACCAACCATTGCACCATCAGATAAGTGTAAGGGTATAATGGTAGAGGAGATTGTTCCAAAGGATGCAGCTCAAGTTGAATTTGATAGAAGATTGGCTGCATAGATTATGGAACAGGATGAAAAGGAAAAGTCACCATTTGTTGTGACTTCTGAAGAAGGAAGTGATGGAGCTAGCTCAGACTCAAGTGTGATGATTATAGAACCTGAAAGGCTTGAGTATGGGGATGAGTTGGCCAAAGAGAAGCTGAGAGAGTTGAAATTGCAGGTTGACTTTGACATGACAGAGGTGGTTTAAATGTATAATGCTTGGGAAGAAAGATGCATGGATAATCCAGACTTGACCATTTCAGATCAAATATGGGGTTTGGAGCTTCTTCTTAGAGTTCAGAAGGATTGCCAGGTAATTTTGAAACACAAGGCAAGCAATATTCTCTCAGAGTTGAAAAGGGATAGAAGGGAGCTATACTTTATGCTGCTCAGATGTCATGGAGTTGGATGGACATATCAGAAGTTGAAGGCTTTGACATTTGATGAGTTAGAAAACAGGGCTTATCCCATTTGGGTGAGAGTGCAGGAAGCAAACACTCTCGGACTTCTTTCAGATGAAAGAAAGGAGGAACTTGCAGAAGAAATGGAACTCAAGAAAGCTATTATTGTTCCCAGGCCAGTGAAGAAGGGAATTTCATTTGAGTTTCCAAAAGATATGGATCCACTATATCCAAGTGAAGCAGTTATAAGAAAGAGCCTCAAGCTCTCCCCATTAGAAGCTTCAGATATGGTGCAAGTGTTACCATTAGATTCCAGGAACCCAATTGTGAGCTATGAAGAAGATGAATGTGGGTTCTGGAAGATTGGCAGATTTGGCAAGGAGGTACACACTTTTACCACTCTCATATCTTTGTTTGCAAGTTGTGATAGAGAAGACTTGGTGGACCTTTGGAGGTTGCTGGAGACCAAGTATGAGGCTGAAGCACCAACTTCAGCCAATGGAATAAAACTTTGGACCACATTCAAAATAATGTGTGGACCAAAAGATGAGGATCCTGCAATTTGGAAAGATCTTGAAGATGACCTCAGTGGTCTTCAATGGAGGTTATATTCAGCTGCTGGTGTTTACCATTTGAGTTCTACAAAGTTTGCTGAGTATCTACTTGTGGATGCCCAGTATTTCATATCCAAGGCTATTTTGGAGAAGATGAAGGACACTCAGCTGGAAATAGATTATTCAAGTGACGTGGCAAAAGATTTGATCAGATTTATTCATTACCAATATGAGAAGGTTTGTAAGATTCCTCCTAGTCCTTAATGCTTATTCAGAAACTTGATCATAAGAGTGGATATCAAGTTTAGGGGAGGATTGTTGGGAATAAATTAAGGCCAGATCACTTGAGCGCTGACAAGAACAAAACAAGCGTTGACAAGAACAAAACAAGCGCTGACAGCTCAAGCGTTGACAAGTTAAAGTCAAGCATTGACACATTGAAGACAAACACTGATGGAAGATATATTCTACATGTTTATTATATTCTAGAATACTTCTAGTAAGGATAGGAATGACAATGTATTTTCTATATTTATCTTTACCTAGAATAGCTGATACGTAGATTATTGTACAAGGCTTCTTATGTCTATAAAAGAAGACCTTTAGGTATAAGTTTCATATAAGTTTTCATTCGTAAACATCTTTCATTGTAAGCAAGTTTGATATTGATAATCAAAGTGAAAGTTTGTTTATATCATTGTTTGTTCTTGTTTAAGTGTTAAATTCCGCATAACACTTAGATTCATAAAGCATATACAAAGGTTTCTCTACGTGTATTACTTGATCTAATCTCGTATACACAAAGCTAATCGATCTAAGTTTGGGATCAATAAGAAAGGGACAACTAAAGTGATTACATTTATTCATATTATTTATATACATGTATGAATCACAATAGCAAAAACTTATCGAAGGAACCGGGTACACGGGAAACACGGGAACACGAGTCACATCAAAAACACCAAAAGTGGATCATCAAAGCTCATGTCCCTACACAACATCACAACACACAAACAACCTACTTGGCTCCCCTACACTTATTGGTGGAAATGGGTGAAGGTGAAAAAGGGTGGAAAAGGGTAAAAATCTAACCTAGTTAAACGATGCTTGATTTATTTATCACGAGTCTCTAGCTCGACTCGATTTCCCGAATGTCATCATTCAAATGGGAAAATCATGGGAAAACCGAGATTTCAAAGGGAGGAAAATCTCTCCATGATAAAGGGTGAAGTAAAGTCATAAAAGGCATACCCCATGAAAAATCCACCCGGGTCAAACACATAATTTCCATCACAAAAGGAAATAAACCCCGAGGTGGTAAAATGACGCAAGTCAAAGAAGAGTGGGGTATCCTTAGGCAACGATCTCTTAAAGGAAAGGGTAGTATGGTGATATGGAAATGAAAGCACAAAAGTCTCTATTCCGGGGTCAAACACCGGTTCCTTAACGGGAAAACAGCAAGAGGTGTTGACATTTAAGCTTGAAATATCATCAAAATCCAAAGTGGGAATGTCATCCTCCTCCAAACTCGATGTGGAAACATAAGTATCATCGGAGTCATAGGAAAACTATTCTTCATGAGGAAAATAGGTATTTAGAAAGATATCTAAATCCTCCTCAAATGGAATAACCTCTAAATTAGGAATGATCTCTAAGAGTGGAGGAACCTCCTCAAAAGTCATGACTTCTAAAATTGGGGTATAAAAGTCAAAAGGAGTTTCCATGGAAGAATCACTCATAGGGATATGAGGTGCATTAAGATCATGGGGTGGGTCATCAAAGTTAATGAGATCAATTATAGAAGTGTCATCATCATAAGTATCAAAGATTGGTTGATCAAAAATGGGTGGGGCAAAAGATAAGTCGTCTAAACCGAAGATAGTGTGATCACTTGAAGAAGTGTCATCACTATAGATATCATAAATAGGAGTTTCAAAAATTTGAGGCCCTAAGGGAAAGGATGAATTTATCACAAAATCATTTTGATTAGACTTTTCAATT
Organism: Glebionis coronaria; assembly: GCA_025667525.1. Classification (NCBI taxonomy): domain Eukaryota; kingdom Viridiplantae; phylum Streptophyta; class Magnoliopsida; order Asterales; family Asteraceae; genus Glebionis; species Glebionis coronaria. The sequence goes on from CM046880.1 coordinate 419,739,577, forward strand.
CCAAAAGGATTAATAAAAATCTCTTCATTATCATAATTAAGAACATCAATCATATTGACCGACTCTTTTCCATTTGTGATTTTTCCCATTTTACAAACTTGTTGTTCATCCCAAACCCTAAGAATTAACTCCCCTTCGGCCACATCAACTAAGGCTCTTCCGGATCGTAAGAATAGTCTACCAAGTATTAACGGAATACGAGGATCCATCTCATAGTCGACGACGACAAAGTCCACGGGAAAAGTGAATGTACCAACTCGAACAAAAACATCTTCGGCAATACCAACGGGGTATGCGAGAGTTCGATTAGCTAACTCGAGAGTTATGCGAGTCGGTACAAGGTCGGGTAATGATAATTGTTTCCAAATCGAGAGTGGCATAAGATTGATTCTAGCGCCGAGATCCGCTAAAGCCATACAATCATCGATTTGAGGAAACGAGCAAGGTAACACGAATCGTCCGGGATCTCCTAGCTTTTCGGGAAGCTCTTTGAGAAGGATCGCGGAACAATTCTCATTTAAACAGGTGTTCACGAGCTCAACCATTTTTTCTTTCTTATTAAGCAATTCTTTAAACATTTTCACAAATTTTGGCATTTGAGCAAGTGCTTCAATACGGCTTATGTTAACATTGACGTTGGAAATCATTTTCAAAAAGTTGGAGACATGAACGTGGTGAGCACTTTAGCCTTGTCTAACCTAGAGGGATAAGGGATATTAGGCTTAGACTTTGAAGGTTGAGAAGGAGAAGGACGCGCTTCTTGAACAACCGTAGGGATAGGCTCTTTCGGCAATGGAGGACTAGTACTAGGAGTGGTAGTGGGAGGAATCACCGAAGGGGGAGTAGGATTACTCATTATGACCTCCGGGCCTTGTCTCTCCTTTATGGGCGAAGAGATGGAAGGTCCCACTAAAGTGGCTCCACTTCGAGTAGTGATAGCACTCACATTAGCACGAGGGTTAATCTCGGTATTTGAAGGTAAGGCTCCTTGGGGTCTAAGGGCTTGAATCATTGTCAAAAATCTCTTATCGGTCGATTCTTGCATTTGTCTAGTAGATTCTTGCATTTGTTTCATAATTCTCTCATGGTCGGTCAATTTTTGTAGAACCAAGTCCATTTGAGGGAAAACCTTGGTTTTGATTAAAACCTTGATTGTTAACCCCTTGATTAGGAAAACCTTGGTTTTGATATTGAGATTGAAAACCGTTGTTATTATAAAAACCTTAGTTATTATTTTGAAAACCTTGATTTTGACCATTAAAATTCCCTTGATTTGCATTCCCTTGAAAATTACCCATTTGAGGACCTTGGTTCCTATTTTGGTATTGGGTATTTTGGGCGGGTGGGGGTGGTCTTTGTGGAGCTACAAAACCCAGGGGAGCCAAATAATTAGTACTCTTATAAGACAAATGGTTAACATCAACATTTGGTTTAAATTGAACCCTTTCATTAGCATTAAAAGAACAAACTTGTTGTTGTTGATTGTAAACCTTGTCACAATTAAAATAAGAATGTGTTCCATCTCAAGTCTCACAAGTTTCACTAGTTTCTTTCAAGGCATTCACTTGACTGACCATTGAGGGCTTGGGTTTGTAAAGCAATTGATTCAACAAGAGAAGTGAGTTTATCGATTCTCTTGTCACTCTCACTAGAACTAGCACTTGCCATAGTGGCCCTAACACTCTTGGTTTGCACTTTAGCCTTGTTTTCAATTATGGCCCAAGCCTCGTTCATTGATTTCACAAGAATATTGCCCCCCACGGCACTATTAAGTGAGTCTTGGTCATTTAGAGTTAAACCATTGTAAAACGTATTAATTTGATGCACTTTATTGAAACCGTGTTGTGGACATTTTCTTAAAAGCTCTTTAAATCGATCCAAGACTCACTAAACGTTTGCCCATATTGTTGTTCAAAGGTGATGATCTCATTTCTTAAAGAAGTGGTCCGTGATGGTGGGAAAAAGTAGTTTATGAACTTGGTCTCTAAATCAATCCATGTAGTAATACTTTGGGGTGGTTCCTTATCAAGCCAAATTCGGGCTTGTCCCTCGAGGGAAAAAGGAAAGAGTTGTAAACGAATGGCCTCTTGTGGCACCCCATTGTATTTCACCGTATTAGTCAAATGGATATATCTCTTGATATGATCATGGGGATCATCTTGGGAACGACCCAAAAATGGTGTAGCGGAAACCATTTTAATTAAATCCGATTTGAGTTCAAAATTATTTGCTCCAATTGCGGGGACAACGATAGCGTCATCGTTTCCCTCAACGTGTGATTGTAAAATCTCGAGCATAGGTCGGTTATACGTTTCCATCGTATTGTCGAAAGCTTGATTCTCGCGATCGGCTTGAATGACGGTCTTTTTGTTTTTCTTCTTCTTCTTTTTGGAAGAATTGGAAGAATTTGGTACACCAATCGGTATGTATGTACGCGCGCGAGTGCGCATACAATTAAAACTTTAGGAATGAGGTAGGTGACCTCGGTAGACTTTGAGAGGAAAAGGTTTTCCCCTCTCGAGGTGCAATATTAAAATGCTACAAAAATATATAATTAAGTACTACTTGAGTTGGCAAACCAATAATCGGTCATCCCTCTCAATATACGCACAAGCAAGCAGGGAAACAAGGTGGCACAAAGCACTTAAAAACCTTTTTCCTTAGACGGCCTTTTATAGCGCGTCGCCTTATACCCACCTTATAGTTTGTATATGTCGAGTTCAAACGTCTTACTAGTATTTATCTATTTTGCCCTTTTATTTCGTTTAGGATTCGAATACAATAGTTAGGTGTTGAAATCCCAACTAAGGTCTTATTTGAAAAGTAGGTAAATTAATGTTCTACGTAATATAATATAGTAAAAGAAAAACCTTTTTGTATTTTTTAGAAAAATATATATTCACAATAAAAATCGAAAGAAATCGAACTAAGAAAAATAACACTAATACGTAATATTTTGGGTGTAATACTTTTAGGAAAAAGTATTACTTTTGGATTTTTTAATTTTTTTGTTGCAATTCTTAGGAAAGAATTTGCTTTTGTGATTTTTTAATTTTTTAATTTTTTTGTATTTTTAAGTTTTTGATTTATTTTTTTGTGTTTTTGATTTTTTTGTGTTTTTGATTTTTTTGTATTTTTGTAAGAATTTTTGCTATTGTGATTCAATCATGTATATAAATAAAACGAATAAATGTAATCACTTTAGTTGTCCCTTCCTTAGCTCGATTTTAAACAACGTTCAAAGCGAACGGATCCTAAAATCCAAACGTCTCACGAAATCGTCAATCGTAACGAGCGAAGCGGCAACGGCGCCATTTTAATATTAGGAATTTTTGTAAATTCTTTTTAGATCTATTTATTGTTCCACAAATCGACTCGAATTGAAATCCAATTAACGTAAGACTAATTTTGTTCTTGGTAAAATGTATTTTTGGTATTTTAAAAACTAAAAACTTAATAAAAGACTAATTAATCTATTTTAAAACTATCTTAAACTAATGTGAACAACTATTTTAAAAATAAAACTTTTCTCTAATTAACTATTTAACTAAAACTGTTAAACTAATTTTTAATACGACTAAATTAAAACTAATTTATGAAAACAATAAAAATTTATGAAAGCAATAATAAAATATTTTTTATCTTTGTATTTTTTTATAAAAACTGAATAAAAGAAAACTTTAAATAAAACTTTTATATAAAAAATTAATTAAACTAAAATTATATTAAAACTGCCAGCTAATATTAAAGAAACTATATTAATAAAACATAAGGAGAATAAACACAAATAAGGGGGCAGATGAGATGGTAAAGCATAGGACAGTTGAGCGCGAGGTCAGGGGTTCGAGTCCCCTGACATACGAATTTGTGCTATTAATTATTTTTGAACTATTGTTTAACTTTTTTGAAATGAGAAATCAAACAGATCAAAGGGATCTGTTTGCTGTAACAGTAATAACCAGCAAAACAAATAAGCCAAAAACTGAATCAAATAAGCAAGATGAAAAGCTAAATATCAAAATCAGATAAGCACAATCACTGAAAAGCAATAAATAATTAATAAGCTTGAAATAATAAAAAGCAAAACCAGTAAAGCCTAAATAAGCAGTTATAACAATAAGAAACAAAAGTTTAACCAAAACAATTTAACCAAAAGAAAACATAACGGCTTATCAAAAGGGCAAATAAGCAATTCAGCATATAATTAAATAAGCAAACCCTAAATAAGCTAAGATCAAATAAGCCAGACTACTAAAATAACAAATAAGCATAAAAGCTAATAAGCAGATTCAATAAACTATAAACATAAGCAAAATACTCAGATCCAAAAAAACAGCTTAATGAATAAACACACATTAAACTAATCAATCAAAGCAGATCCAAACAGTATCAAAACTTAAGCAGACTCAGCAAAACTAAATCACATAAAAAATAACATAAGCTGATTTAAAATTAAACTAAAACTTAACAAGAATATAAAAAAGAGATAAAACCTTTTGATGATTCCGTTGGGAAGAAGGTGGGCGGTGAACCCCCTTGTGAACCGAAACAAATGAACAAACACCACCGTAATTTACCCAATCATCATCACCATCAACAACACCATACACAGTACCGAACCAATATTTTTATAAACTTCCAGTGGGAAGTTTATTTACACTTTCTTTTTAATTTTTTTATTTTTTTATTTTTTTAATTATAATAATAATAATAATAACAAACAGTAACAAAAAGACAGATTAAAGATTATAAAAGAACTTGACAGAAAAATAAAATGCGACGAAATTAATTAAAATAACTTTTCATTAATAATTAAAAGAGTACAATTACTGGAAAATTAAAATTACATTAAACCTAAAACTAATTTACAGAAATTAAATAAAAGTCAAGTGCACTCATTACATTATTTGATGGGGTTTTTATAGGCAAACCCTAGAAAACCTTCTTGAATCTTCTTGAGGAAGAAATCGAATCCTAGCCGTTTAATCCATCTTTTATACCTTCTCTTTCTTCCCTTCTTCAATCCAACGGTTTAAAATCTTCCTTGTGCCACAGATTGCCAGGATGGCATGGGTTGTGCTTCTTGTATTTCTTCAAATGATGATGTGGAGTCATATTATTGGGGGAGTGAGGGATGGTGATTGGTTTAGACCAATCAAAACCAAAGGGTGAGCCACGTCAGGAGAGAGAGGAGGACCACACCCTTGGTGTTGCTTCCGATTAATATGGGGATTTAATTCCCCATCGTGTGAATTACACGAGTGGATTAAAACCCCCAAAAATCCTTGGGTAATTTTTGTGTTTTGGTGAATTAGGGTTTTTGAAACAGTAAAGGGGGTGCTGTGTTTATTTTTGGGAGAGAAAGTGAAAGGTGGGTGAGAGGTTATATTGTTTGTAACGTAAAAAATGAATGGGGAGTGGGGTAAACTTTTATTTAATATGTGTGAGTGGGTAAGGTAAGTTACACGTGTGTGAGGGATTTGTTGGTTGACTGGGATGTTGACCAAGACATTTTGATTTGACTGAGAGAATAAACCTTTCATTGTAACCGTCCCATATTTATGGGCTTTTCCCAATTCACTCCCATTTGTTGCTTAATGTTTCCAAAGTAGAATGGGCTGTTGGCCCAAATAACATTATCCGTCCATGTTAAGTTATCAACTGGGCCTTTGGTTATTAGGCCCAAAATGGCAATTATAAACTACATCCGTCTATATTAAACAAATGGGCTTTGTGGCCCAACTTTTTTATCAAGCACAATATAACTTTCAAATGGGCTTTTGAGCCCATTAACCCGAATGTGGGACCCACTTGGCCCGAATTCTTCATAAATGATTAAATCCGCTAAAACGAGCTCGATTTCGGCTTTCTTGTTCATTTCTTCAAAACCGTGTCGATTTTGCCGGCTTTCGTGATCTTTGGCACACTCTTGGTCTTTTGACTTTGTCTTCGTCTATTTCTTAGACTTTTCTTCAACATTTGACCGTGAAATCCCGTGTTTTCTTTCCTTTTGATCATTTGTACCTATTTCACAGAAAAACACAAAACCACGCATAATTCTGACTTTTACGATATTAAACACATGATTAGGTCTTGTTTTCCTTGATTTTAGTGGTAAAAGGATAAGTGTTTACACACTTATTAGACCACTCTTGTGTTGCATGCCTAAAAGGCAAACAACACAAGGTCTCATTCAAGTCTAAACAAGTGCACTCTAGTTCTAAACCACTTCACTTGCTACATATGGACTTATTTGGTCCAACTAATATAGAAAGCTTGAATGGTAAATCTTACTGTTTTGTCATCACTGATGATTTTTCTAGGTTTACTTGGACTTTCTTTTTAGCTTTAAAAAGTGACACTGCTGATACTTTAATTAACTTTATTAACCAAATAGAAAAGAAGTCTGGTAATGAGGTTAAGATGCTTAGAAGTGATAATGGCGGTTGATAGATGTGTAAACACCCATCCTTTTACCACTTAATTCTGGCTAAAACGAGACCAAAACACGTATTTAATATCATTTGTTTAGAATTATGCGTGGTTTTTGTGTTTATTGTGTTTTCAGAGCCAACCGGATGGATAATGGAGAAAACATGGGATTGCACGGGATTTATGGAAGAAAAAGACTCAAGACGAAGTCTATTGTCCAAGAGATGCAAAAGATTTGAAGTCACTGGGCCTATTTGACGATTTATCGAAGAAAAGGACCAAAGATGGAAGATTTACATAAGTCGAAGAAACTCAAGTCTATTAAACGAAGAAATTAAAAGACGAGTTAAATTTAATCGACGACAAATCCTGAATCAGAATCGAAAACGTCAACTTTTCTGAAAAAGACGAGAAGACAAGAAGAACGGGAGAAAGGCCACTCACCAACCAAAGGGAACACCTATATAAAGGGTTCCCCTCACACATTTAGGCAGTTAGTTTTTAGTTTTTCTTTCTCCCCCTTTTCTCTCCCTTTTAGTTCGTATCATCACCATCACCACTAGGGTGTTTGGTGATCTTGATCTTTGTTTTTTTCAATCTTGAAATTTTAATCCTTGTTTTGTTATTGTTAAAACATTAAATCTTCAATACAAGTTCTTGTTTAATCTTTCCATTTCATCTTGTTCATCATCATCTTTTATTTCAAGTTTTCAAGTTCTTATTTGATTGATTTGATCTTTAAAAGTTGTTGGGTTTTATGTTTTTGTTGATGGGATTTGTAGTTTATGGTTAGTGGATGCTTAGTGGTTAGTTTATTTAAGTTTTTGGTGAAAAACTTGGTGATTTTTGGATTAAAATTGATTTCCCCTGTTCTTCGGGTTAGTTACTGTATCTGAGTTTCCCAGACTTCCGGATGAACACCAAAGTTCCGGATGAACAAGAAAGTTCCGAATGAAGGTTATTTCCAAAAGTTCCGAATGAGTAAGAACTTCCGAATGAATGTGTCTTTGAAAAGTTCCGAATAAATTTCCTTTAAAATCTTCCGAATGAGTTTCTTTTTGAAAAGTTCCGAATGAGTTTTTTCTTAAAAAGTTTCGAATGAGTCTAAATGTTCCGAATGAACCTAAATCTTCCGCATGAACAAAAGTTCCGGATGAATGTTTATTTTCCAAAGTTCCGAATGAATGTTTTATCCAAAACTTCCGAATCAACTTCCGAACTAAGTTCCGAGTGAAGGTTCCGAACAAAGTTCCGGATAAAGTTCCGGGTGAACTTCCGAACTAACTTCCGAATCAAAGTTCCGAGTGAAGGATTTCTAAAAGTTCTGAATGAAGACTTCCGGGTGAAAAGTTCCGGATCAATAGTTCCGAATCAAGGTTAAAACTTCCGAATCAAATTTCTTTTAATTTTACTTACTGTTTCTTTTTTGTTTCTTCATTTCATATTTATATTTTAACTGTGACTTTAATTTTAATTTTAATTTTAATTCAAGTTTTATTAATTGTTATAAATTTAATTACTTTTAAATTTAAGTTTACATTTTAGAGCTTTTGTCATTTAGTAGTTTAAAAATCCAAACCCCTTTTTTAGTAACCAAGAACAATCATTCCACTTAAGACCGAGATCAATTCGAGAGGACTGAGAGATAATCTGAACCATAGAAAATCACTGTATCAAATGGCGCCGCTGCCGGCTCTTCTCGTTAAGATCAAAACTTTTTTGTGAAACTTGGATTTTGGGATCCGTTCCCCGTGAACGTTACTTTTTCATAAAATTTTCAAATAAAAAATCCTAAAAAAATATAAAATTTTCAAAAATACAAAAAAAATTAAAAAACATAAAAACCAAAAATATTTTTGCTTTGTTTTTCTTTGTTCGTTCTTTTGCAGGTGTATGCGCACTCGATCCACGTCTTATCAAGAGCCCGAGCCTCTCGATCAATTAGACATGGCCGGTGTACAAAACAACAACAACATACCACCTCCAAACAATAATAATAACAACAACAACCCACCTTTCAACAACATGAATAATAACAACAACAATGAGCCCCTTCCGGATAATCGCCCGATGATCGAACTGCTGCAAGCTCATGTAGACGGCAACACTGATCCAATTGTCATACCTCCAATTGCCGCCAACAACTTTGAGCTAAAATCAGGCCTTATCCAGATGGTCTCCGCTCAACCATTCTTGGGACGTACCATTGATGATCCACACGACCACATCAAGAGATTCTTGCAACTCACTAACACGGTCAAGTTCAATGGTGTTCCACAAGAGGTTATTAGGTTACAACTTTTTCCCTTTTCTTTAGAGGGACAAGCCCGGCATTGGCTTGCTAAGGAACCGCCACAAAGTATTCTCTCGTGGACGGATTTGGAAACCAAGTTTATCAATTACTTTTTCCCACCCTCTCGTACTACCGCTTTGCGGAATGAAATTATAAATTTTGAACAAAAGTACGATGATTCGTTCAGTGAATCTTGGGATCGTTTTAAAGATCTTTTAAGAAAATGCCCACAACATGGTTTTACCAAAGTACATCAAATTAATACTTTTTACAATGGTTTAAAAATGAGTGACCAAGATTCACTAAACAGTGCCTCGGGGGGTAATCTTTTGGCTAAGACTTCCAATGCTGCTTGGGATATCATTGAGAATAAATCTCGTGTGCAAACCAAGAGTGTTCGGACCAATGTTGCTAGTGCTAGCACTAGTGACAGCGACAAGCGACTGGACAAAATCACTGTGCTTCTTGAATCGCTTGTCACCCACACCGTCAGCAACAACAACAGCAACAACGCTAAAAACGCTCAAGTTAACGCTGTCAGCCAACCTTGTGAGATATGCGGTGGTCCTCACTCTTACACCACTTGTACAGCCACCCAAGACTACCCTGCTGAGAATGTGAATGCAGCATATGGCACCTATCCTCAACCTGCTTATCAAGCTAGACCTCAAGGTGACCGTAATTTGCTTAGCTATCGCTCCAACAACTATCTTTCTCCACCCGGTTTTCCCCCAAACAACCCAAACCAACAACAAAACCTCAACCGCTCTCCACAACAACAACAACAACCACGTACACCATACATCCCACCTCACAAGCAGCAACAACCACCTCAACGTAACAACCAAGTTTACCAACAACCTGCTTATCAACCACCCGCATATAATGCTCCTCCCAACCAACCCACCGCTCTTCACCAAGAAGTGGAAACTTATATGAGGACTAACGATGTGATAGTGGGAAATCTTCAGAGAGAAGTGCTCAACCTTAAAGCAGACTTGGTTAAACAGGGGAACGATTTGAGAGCCGACATGAGAAATACGTTGGATAGCCAAACTAATGACTTGAAGAACATTATGGCTAGTTTTTTCCAAGGTAATCAACCCTCTTCTTCGGGTACTCTTCCGAGTAACACCGTTGCGAATCCAAGAGGGGAGATGAAAGCAATCACTACTCACAGTGGCAAAGGTACCAAGGAACCCGAGCTTCCTATACCTCCACCGGTGATTGTGACTAAGGAGAACGAGTCACCTGCTCCTATTCCTCATCCTTCTCCTTCCCCAATTTCTTCGCCTCCTTCACCTTCTACCCCCATTTCCCCACCACCCGTGGTTGTGAGTGATCCTATTCACCTAAAGCCTTCTTCTTCATCCAATATACCTTATCCTTCAAGGTTGAGGAAAGAGAAGCAAAAGAGCAAGGATGATATTCAAGTTTCAAACTTTCTCAAAATGTTTAAACAATTGAATTTTAACATCTCCTTTGCCGAGGCTCTCGCTCACATGCCCAAATACGCTAAGATGTTCAAAGATCTTCTAAACGACAAGGAGAAGCTTCTTGATATTTCCAACACCCAACTTAATGAGAATTGCTCTGCAGTGCTCTTATGGAAATTGCCAACCAAGCTTGGTGATCCGGGTCGTTTCCTTATCCCTTGCAACTTCCCGGGAGTAGAAAATTGCATGGCCCTAGCTGATCTAGGTGCCAGTATTAATCTAATGCCTCTAAGCGTTTGGAAACAATTATCTCCCCCTGAGCTAGTCCCCATCAAAATGACTTTGGAATTAGCTAACCGCACGGTTGCTTATCCAGTGGGGATAGCCGAAGACGTCTTTGTAGGAGTCGACAAATTCACTTTTCCTGCTGATTTCGTCGTTGTTGACTACGACATGGACCCTCGTGTGCCATTGATCGTTGGTCGTCCATTCCTGAGGACCGGTCGCACTCTAATCGATGTTGAAGTCGGTGATCTTATCATGAGAGTGGGTGACGATAAGATCGTCTTCAACATGGGAAAGCTTTCTAAACAGCCTTATTCTTACGAGAGTGTTAATTGTATTGACGTTCTTGATGAGGCTTGTGAAGAACACTTCAAAGATGCTTGTAAAAGTATTCCTACCTCTCTTCCCAATGTTGAGACCGTTTCCTCTATCGACTCATCACTATCTCTATTTGGAGAAAGTGATTTCCTTTGGAAAGATTTGGAAGCCACCATGGGAGATGTGAATTTAGACAATGACGATTCTACTACCAATTGGGATGAAGATCTCCGCCTCATTGAAAACCTTCTCAAAGAAGACAATCTTTCTCCTCTATCTCCGACGGTTACTATTGATCCTCCTTCTCCTAAAGAGGTGACTAATGATGATCCATCGTTAGTTTCACCATCTATTGAGGATCCTCCCACTCTTGAGCTTAAGGACCTACCTCCTCATCTTGAGTACGTTTTCCTTGAAGACAACGAGAAGTCGCCCGTCATCATCGCAAAGGACCTAAAAGAAGAAGAAAAAGCCCAACTTGTCGCCGTGTTGAAGAAGCATAAAACAGCTATCGCTTGGAAAATCTCCGACATTCGTGGAATTGATCCTCACTTCTGCACACACAAAATTCTCATGGAGGACGACTTTAAGCCCACAATTCAAAGCCAACGAAGGGTGAATCCAAAAATACATGAAGTCATCAAAACAGAGGTTATCAAACTTCTTGATGCGGGTATGATTTACCCTATTTCGGATTCACCATGGGTTAGTCCAATCCATTGTGTGCCTAAGAAAGGCGGCATCACCGTTGTGCCCAATGCAAACAACGAGCTGATTCCTACCCGTCTCGTCACTGGGTGGAGAGTTTGTATAGACTACCGCAAACTCAATGATGCCACGAGAAAGGATCATTTCCCTCTACCTTTTATGGACCAAATGATTGAACGTTTAGCGGGTAATGAATATTACTGCTTTCTTGATGGTTTCTCGGGTTACTTCCAAATACCCATCGATCCCCAAGATCAAGAGAAGACAACATTCACTTGTCCCTATGGCACATTTGCTTACAAAAGAATGCCTTTTGGCTTATGTAATGCCCCCGGGACTTTCCAAAGGTGCATGTTGGCTATCTTCCATGACATGGTTGAACAAACCATGGAAGTCTTCATGGATGATTTCTCGGTCTTTGAGGATTCCTTCTCTTCTTGCCTTGCCAATTTGGAACGTATGCTTAAGCGGTGCGAAGACACTCGCCTTGTTCTAAATTGGGAAAAATGCCATTTTATGGTAAAAGAAGGCATTGTGCTAGGACACAAAATCTCTAAAGCCGGTCAGGAAGTCGACCGTGCTAAAGTAGATGTCATAGCCAAATTACCTCCACCTTCAACCGTGAAGGGTGTGAGAAGTTTTCTGGGTCATGCGGGCTTCTATCGTCGATTCATTCAGGATTTCTCTAAAATCGCTCGCCCGATGACCCACCTCTTGGAAAAAGATACTCCTTTTATCTTTTCCAAAGAGTGCCTTGAAGCATTCAACTTGCTTAAGGATAAGCTTACTAAGGCACCCGTCTTAGTTACCCCTAATTGGGAGCTGCCTTTCGAGTTGATGTGCGATGCTAGCGACTTTGTTATTGGTGCGGTTTTGGGCCAAAGAGTGAATAAACACTTCCAACCAATCCACTATGCTAGCAAAACTATGACGGGGGCACAATTGCATTATACGACAACCGAAAAAGAGCTTTTAGCTGTTGTCTATGCTTTTGAAAAGTTCCGCCCCTATCTTGTCCTTTCCACCACTATCGTATACACGGACCATTCCGCGTTGAAGTACTTGATGACAAAGCATGATTCTAAGCCAAGACTTCTTCGCTGGGTTTTACTCCTTCAAGAATTCAACATTGAAATTCGTGACAAGAAGGGAGCAGAAAACCTGGCCGCGGATCATCTGAGCAGACTTGAGGATCCATATCAAGGGGATCATCCGAACAAAGAGATCAATGACTCTTTCACCCTTGAGACCTTAATGTCTATAGATCTCAATCTCGATGGCACCCCGTGGTTTGCGGATATTGCAAACTATTTAGCGGGTGGTGTTCTCATCCAAGGGTTAACATCCCAACAAAAAAAGAAGTTCTTGAACGATGTTAAGACTTACTTTTGGGATGACCCTATTCAAACAATGCGCTGACTTGATTATTCGCCGATGTGTTGACGGACCGGCCGCTTTGGACATTCTCCAGGCTTGCCACAAAGGACCCACCGGTGGTCACTTTGGTCCCAACTACACTGCCAAAAAAGTGTTTGATTCGGGATTCTATTGGCCCACCATTTACCGTGATGCTCACGAGATGGTTAAACATTGTGTTTATTGCCAAAAACAAGGCAAGATCACACATAAAGATGAGATGCCTCAAAATTTCATACAAGAATGTGAAATCTTTGATGTATGGCGCATCGACTTTATGGGGCCATTCCCTTCTTCTAATGGCAACAAATACATCCTTGTCGCTGTTGACTACGTTTCCAAATGGGTTGAAGCCAAGGCTTTACCCACTAACGACGCGAGGGTGGTTTGTAAATTCTTGAAACAATTGTTTGCTCGATTCGGTGTTCCTCGTGCTATTATCAGTGACCGCGGGACTCATTTTTGCAACGATCAATTTGCAAGAGTCATGGCGAAGTATGGTGTCAATCACCGTCTTTCCACCGCTTATCATCCTCAAACCAACGGTCAAGCCGAAATATCCAACCGTGGATTGAAAAGAATTTGGGAACGTACTCTGGGAGAGCATCGCGCCGCGTGGGCCGATAAGTTAGATGATGCTCTGTGGGCTTTCCGTACTGCTTACAAAACCCCGATCGGCTGTACGCCCTATCGTCTTGTGTACGAGAAAGCTTGCCACCTCCCTATCGAGCTGGAACATAAGGCATACTGGGCCTTGAATTGGGCTAACTGCGACATCAACAAAGCCGGTGATTTTCGCAAGATTCAACTCAACGAGCTACAAGAATTGAGGAATCAAGCTTACGAGAACTCATTGATCTACAAGGAGAAGACCAAGATGATCCACGATGCTAAAATCAAGAACCGAGAGTTCCACGTTGGTGATCAAGTCTTACTCTTTAACTCTCGGTTGAAGATCTTCTCAGGCAAGTTGAAGAGCCGCTGGTCTGGTCCATTCACCATCGCCAATGTTTTTCCCTATGGCACCATTGAGCTTTCTCATCCAAATGGGCCCAACTTCAAGGTGAATGGCCAGCGTTTGAAATTGTACTTTGGTGAGGACACCTCTCAGGAGGTGGTTCCATCCCTCACCACGTTCCCCATGAACTAATTTTGGGTCGAGTCAGGCTCGTGACCCGGTTATCAAAAACAAGCGCTCCTCGGGAGGCAGCCCGAGTATCTATCCTTTTATGTTTTAACCTCCTAAGTGTAGGGGGACTTCTATACGTGTTTGTCTTTGTGTGGTGATGTGATTACAGGGATAATTGCACTCTTGGAATCTTTGAAGAACCGTGCTTCCGTGTTATCCGAAATCTGGTTCTATCTCTCAACTATCGTGATTCAATTTTCTTCATAACTCACATTTGAAATTGATCACTTTAGTCGTCTCTTCCTTAACTTGAGTTAACCAACGTGCACAATGTCATAAGTGTAGGGGAGACTTTTCCCACATGCTTAAACATTAAGGACAATGTTTATCTTAAGTGTAGGGGGGACTTCTATCGAAGTTTTAAGTGGACTTTTCCATGAAAATGCCTTCATTTAACCAGAAAATCCTATTTTTCAACATTTTTCAAAATTTTTATTAACTTTGGCCATTTTGTCGTAATTTTTAAATTTTTATCGTTGCTTTCATATGTATATATTCCGCAATAAAGTCAAAAATATTAATAAAGTGGTGTAGCTAGTTTATAAATCTTTGACATATTAGGCCCGTTGCGTTTATTTTGACTCAACCCGAATAGACTTATCCAAGTTTGTTCTAGCTAGTATCCTTAACCAGGTAGACCTTAATTGGTTTATTAGGCTAAGTGTCCACGAGTCTCATTACTTGAGATTTTAAATTGTGGAGGACGAGAAATGATAGAGTCAATTATAAGTCGGTATTCTTGCACAAGCTCACTTGGTGTAATTATTTGCCTATTCTCCCATCACTTGCTAATAACTTATCTGCAATAAGTAAGGTCGTACGATTTGAAAAGTTACTTAGCTTCTAGCCCAAGATCGTTTAAAAGTTGCTCGGTAATGATAAGAGTTCATAGCCAAGGCATAACTTATGAAGCGGGGCGCGAAGATTGGTGAGTCCGAAAAGGCCCTAACAAGGCATGAGGATTCCATTTTATTGCTAAAGATCTAAAGTGATGTGAAAAGCATTATTCCCAAAGTCAATATGAAGGATCAAGACTCACGATGAAAAGCAATCAACTCCCATAAAGATCATGGAGAAGTCTATCCGAAAAGAGCCTAACAAGGTATGAGGATAAATATTTCCAAGTCCGAAAAGGAGGCGGATCGTTGTATCTCAAAATCCCAAATAGAGATTGAAGAAATAGTCATGAAGTCGTGGTCAACAAAGTTGGAGTACCCCTCAAAAGTCTCCAAGTGAAGAAACTCTATTACGATGAGAAGACCATTATCTCAAGAACGTCTCTCAAGATATGAAGTATGAAGTACATGCCAAATATCGTCCCGAGAAAGGTCTCAAATCGCGAACCAAGTTATGCCAAGATATGAACTTTTTGATATCCCGAGAAGCAGTTTTAAGAGATTTTGTCCTTTAGCTAACTATTGATCAAATCGTCCTACTTTGCTTTCAGCCTAGATAAACTATCGAAATAAGTCCAAAAATGCATCTTCATGATCATTCTAAGATAAAAATAAAATATAAGAGATACACCTAGGAATAAGGGAGTTTAAGCATTTAATTAAGCCATGTGTGTAAGTGTTTGATTTACTAACTTATAATAACAATGATCTCGTTTTTAAGCTTAGTTTGGGGAACGTGAAACTTGAGGGTGATAAATCTTCGCAGCACCAAAGCCCTAATGTAAGTCATTGATCTCTGTGCAAGTTATTTCCATTCTTTTGTTTCCTTTAAAGTTTAATTTCTCTTAGTATTATTATTTTTGTTTAGTAGTATTTAAATAAGGCCAAGGTTGATTGATTATGAGAAAAGTGTAAATTTGCTTTATCACTAAGCATTGCATGAGGGCATGGCAATGGTTAAGTGTAGGGGATTTGATAGGTGTGTAAACACCCATCCTTTTACCACTTAATTCTGGCTAAAACGAGACCAAAACACGTATTTAATATCATTTGTTTGGAATTATGCGTGGTTTTTGTGTTTATTGTGTTTTCAGAGCCAACCGGATGGATAATGGAGAAAACATGGGATTGCATGGGATTTATGGAAGAAAAAGACTCAAGACGAAGTCTATTTTCCAAGAGATGCAAAAGATTTGAAGTCACTGGGCCTATTTGACGATTTATCGAAGAAAAGGACCAAAGATGGAAGATTTACATAAGTCAAAGAAACTCAAGTCTATTAAACGAAGAAATTAAAAGACGAGTTAAATTTAATCGACGACAAATCCCGAATCAGAATCGAAAACGTCAACTTTTCTGAAAAAGACGAGAAGACAAGAAGAACGGGAGAAAAGCCACTCACCAACCAAAGGGAACACCTATATAAAGGGTTCCCCTCACACATTTAGGCAGTTAGTTTTTAGTTTTTCTTTCTCCTCCTTTTCTCTCCCTTTTAGTTCGTATCATCACCATCACCACTAGGGTGTTTGGTGATCTTGATCTTTGTTTTTTTCAATCTTGAAATTTTAATCCTTGTTTTGTTATTGTTAAAACATTAAATCTTCAATACAAGTTCTTGTTTAATCTTTCCATTTCATCTTGTTCATCATCATCTTTTATTTCAAGTTTTCAAGTTCTTATTTGATTGATTTGATCTTTAAAAGTTGTTGGGTTTTATGTTTTTGTTGATGGGATTTGTAGTTTATGGTTAGTGGATGCTTAGTGGTTAGTTTATTTAAGTTTTTGGTGAAAAACTTGGTGATTTTTGGATTAAAATTGATTTCCCCTGTTCTTCGGGTTAGTTACTGTATCTGAGTTTCCCAGACTTCCGGATGAACACCAAAGTTCCGGATGAACAAGCAAGTTCCGAATGAAGGTTATTTCCAAAAGTTCCGAATGAGTAAGAACTTCTGAATGAATGTGTCTTTGAAAAGTTCCGAATAAATTTCCTTTAAAATCTTCCGAATGAGTTTCTTTTTGAAAAGTTTCGAATGAGTTTTTTCTTAAAAAGTTCTGAATGAGTCTAAATGTTCCGAATGAACCTAAATCTTCCGCATGAACAAAAGTTCCGGATGAATGTTTATTTTCCAAAGTTCCGAATGAATGTTTTATCCAAAACATCCGAATCAACTTTCGAACTAAGTTCTGAGTGAAGGTTCCGAACAAAGTTCTGGATAAAGTTCCGGGTGAACTTCCGAACTAACTTCCGAATCAAAGTTCCGAGTGAAGGATTTCTAAAAGTTCCGAATGAATACATCCGGGTGAAAAGTTCCGGATCAATAGTTCCGAATCAAGGTTAAAACTTCCGAATCAAATTTCTTTTAATTTTACTTACTGTTTCTTTTTTGTTTCTTCATTTCATATTTATATTTTAACTGCGACTTTAATTTTAATTTTAATTTTAATTCAAGTTTTATTAATTGTTATAAATTTAATTACTTTTAAATTTAAGTTTACATTTTAGAGCTTTTGTCATTTAGTAGTTTAAAAATCCAAACCCCTTTTTTAGTAACCAAGAACAATCAATCCACTTAAGACCGAGATCAATTCGAGAGGACTGAGAGATAATCTGAACCATAGAAAATCACTGTATCAGTGGTGAGTTTATAAATAAGCTGTTGGATGATTTTTGTGCCAAGAAAGGGATTACTAGACAGTTTAGTGTAGCCAGAACCCCACAACAAAATGGGGTTGCTGAGAGAAAGAATAGAACCCTCATAGAAGCAGCCAGGACTATGTTGGCTGATGCTCACTTTCCCATTGCTTTTTGGGCTGAGGCTGTGAATACAGCTTGTTATGTTCAGAATAGAGCATTAGTCAACAAGATTCATAACAAAACAACTTATGAATTACTTTGGGGAAGGAAATCTAATATTGGTTTTCTTAAACCTTTTGGTTGTCATGTAGTTGTTCTGGACACTAGTGATGCCTTAGGTAAATTTAGTGCTAAAGGTGATGAAGGCCACTTCATGGGTTATTCAGTGCAGACTAGAGGATATAGGGTTTACCTTAAGAAGGAAAAATGTATAGTTGAAAAAGTACATGTTAGGTTTTTAGAAAGTAAACCTAGTGATCCTGAAAGTGGTCCAAATTGGTTATTTGACTTGGAACCTCTATCTAGGACTTTGAATTATATGCCTGTTACTAATCCAAACATTGTGAAGGTAACTTCAAATGTTGTAGAAGAACCAGTTGTTGATGTTTCAGGTACACAGGTTAATGAAGAGGTTGGATCACAAGCAGACAAATCATCACCCATACTTGAGTATGTCACTATTCCCATATGGACAGATGCATTTGCTACTGCTGCTGCTGTTGGAAAGGAAAATGGTGGTCCCCAAGTATCACCAGTTGACAACATGCATGATTTTTTAGGCGCTGACAAGACAACTTCAGACGTTGATGGCTCAAACATTAACAGCCATGATCCAGGCGTTGACAGCTCTCTTGACCATATTTTCTCTTCCAATTTTGAACAAGGTGAACCTTCAAATAGAAATGGAGAGGTTCATTCAGATATTGAGGGAAGAGAGTCTGAAGAAGATATTGGTAACATGGAAGATTAGATTGAAGACAACACACTTTTTGAGGGAGGAGTGCTTACTTCTACAATCAAAAATCACCCCTCTTCTCTAATTATTGGTGATGTGATGTCTCTTGTTCAAACTAGAAGATCTCATCAAAATCTTGGAGGATTTATTGCCAATATTCACAAGAAGGTTGATACCCCTCTTGTTCAAGCATGTTTGTTTGCCTGTTTTCTATCACAACAGGAACCCAAGAAGATTTTTGATGCTCTCAAAGAACCAAGTTGGGTGGAAGCAATGCAAGATGAGCTTCACCAATTTGCTATCCAGGATGTTTGGGAGTTGGTTGATTGTCCCAGACATGTCAGACCTATTGGGACAAGATGGGTTCTTAGAAACAAAAAGGATGAAAGTGGTCAGAAATAAGGCACGTTTAGTGGCTCAAGGTTATACACAAGAGGAAGGGATAGACTATGAGGAGGTATTTGCACCAATTGCAAGGATTGAGGCTATAAGGATATTTCTAGCCTATGATTCCTGCATGGGCTTTACTATCTATCAAATGGATGTGAAGAGTGCTTTTCTTTATGGCACAATTGTAGAGGAGGTTTATGTAATACAGTCTCCTGGTTTTGAAGATTCAGAGCATCCAGACAAGGTATATAGAGTCAAGAAAGCTATGTATGGACTTCATCAATCCCCAAGAGCATGGTATGGCACATTGTCCACCTATCTGGTGGAAAATGGATTCAAAAGGGGCACCATAGACCAGACCTTATTTACAAAGAAGACTGGTAAGGACTTCTTACTTGTCCAAGTTTATGTGGATGATATCATCTTTGGGTCTTCAAGTCCAAAGATGAGTGAAGACTTTTCCAAGCTTATGACAGACAAGTTCAAGATGAGTGCAATGGGGGAGATGAACTTCTTTCTAGGGTTACAAGTTCAGCAGAAAGAAGATGGTATCTTCATCTCTCAATATAAATATGTGGCAGAAATCTTGAAGAAGTTTGGCTTTTCTTCACATGAGAAAAGGGCTAGCACTCCTATGGATAGAGAACACCCTTGGGGAAAAGTTGGAGATGGAAAAGATGTGGATGTTAGGCACTATAGATCAATGATTGGTTCATTGATGTATCTCACAGCTTCAAGACCCGACATTATGTTTGATGTGTGTGCATGTGCACGCCATCAAGTGACTCCCAAAGAGTGTCATCTTCATGCAAGAGAATCTTTAGATACCTTAGATGTTATCCAGACCTAGGATTATGGTATCCAAAAGATTCACCATTGGATCTTATTGCATATTCAGACAGTGATTATGGTGGTGACAAGTTTGATAGAAAATCCACACCTGGTGGATGTCAGTTTCTTGGGAGTAGATTGATCTCTTGGCAATGCAAGAAACAAACAGTGGTGGCCAATTCTACACCTGAAGCAGAGTATGTTGCAGCAGCTGCTTGTTGTGGACAAATCTTATGGATTCAGAACCAGATGTTGGATTATGGGTATAATTTCATACATACTAAGATTTTTGTAGACAATAACAGTACTTCATGCATTATTAAAAGTCCTGTACATCACTCTAAAACAAAACACATAGAAATTAGACATAATTTTATAAGAGATTGTTTTGAAAAGGGTTTAATACAACCAGATAGGGTTGACACAGAAGAAATTATTAACAAACCTTTTGATACTTGAAGATTTCAATACTTGGTAACAAGTATTGGAATGATCAATCTCACTTAATATGTGTTTTGGGGTCTTATTGTAAAAGTATGTACAGGATATGCATTGTTATTGGTCTATTTGTGATGTTAGATTCTCCACTTTATTTGTCAAACGCTGACAAAGGTTATCCTAACGTTGATAAGTGTTATCGTGACGTTGTCAGCAACATTGTTAGTTTTGTGGTTTTTGATCTAAGTGTGCAGGCGTTGTTAGCATTGTACCATTGGATACATAGTTGCTTATGGATCCTTGGAGAATCATTGGAGCATGTTTCAATTTATGGATGATGGTTGGAATATTTATATTCCTATCTTGACATAAATTTTTATTTACATGCATATTATTTGGCAACTTATGTATCACAGTTTAAGGGGAGGTTTTAGGAACCTTTAGGACTTTTTGGGTATTCTTATAATACTCTTATCATAATTCTAGATTGTGTCCATTGGTGAGTATGAGTTAGTTTACTATCTCATGAGGCACTGTAGCATGCAAAGTTGATATAATATGCATGCTGCCAAGAGCTTTTTGGCCTAGAATTAGATGTGGTCTGTTGGGAGAATTGGGTATGATTTATATTGGTTTTACCTAGGAGTTACAAGGGATTTTTATGAGATAACTTAACTGTTAAGAATTTTGGTTAGCAAGGGACACTAGAGGACTGTTATGTCTATCTTGCATAAGCAAGTGTGCATAATTGGACAGTGCTTGCCGCCCTATAGTAATTTTCAGTTTATAGGTTATCTTCACTAGGATAAATTACTTTGTTAAGGTCCTTTTTCATTTTTATTATTTTTATTTTTGGACGCTGTATTACCACGCGTTGTTGTGACCAATTTAGACGTTGACATGGCTTCTGCAAACGTTGACAAGAATATAACCGTTGGGCGTTGATGGGTTGTTTTTGACCGTTGACACTCATTGGGTCCTACCCAGTTGTTATTTTTGACGAAAATTGGGGCCGTAATTTTGGGAGTAGATAACTTTTAATTAATGCACAAGATAACTTATTTTCTTTTCAATATTTTCATCATTATATTTTGAAAATACTTGCCTCATTTTTGACCAATCACATGTGCCTATCACTCCTATATATTTGGCTCCTATTTTTAAAAAAGGGTACTCTCATATTCTTGTCTAACAATATTCTCTAATAATTCATCTTTTACAATCTTTCATAAACAGCTTTCTACATCTATGGCGCCTCGTTTAAACCAAGTGACTTGGTATTGGGATTCAGAAGTCAGCACAATATGATTGCTTATTTGGAGGCTGGTGATGCTCTATTTCCACAATACACTCAGATGGTGGCGTATTTGAATGCATCTCCAATTAGGTATGCACTTTCTCATGCTCCTCTCATCCCTATCACTCATATTAAACAGTTTTGGAACATTGTTAGTTCCTCAACGCTTAATAATGTGACTACATTAACAGCTATTGTTCATGGGCGTACTTGGGTGGTTACTGAAGCCTTGGTTCGCCAGGCTTTGCATCTTAATGATGCAGATGGTATAACCACTCTCCCCATTAATGAGATAGAACAAGGACTTCAGGCTTTGGGGTATCCTTTCCCTAAAGAGGGTACTTTAAATAAATATCATAAAAAAGAATTCCCCCCAGCCTGGAAGTACTTAATACATGTCATCCTTCAATGGTTGAGTCCCAAATGTACTGCACATAATGAAATTAACAGATCAATTGCTAGTGCAATTGTGTGCATTACAAATGGGCAAAAGTATAATTTTTCAAAACTAATTTTTGATGGCATGTGTAAAAATAAGGGTAATAAGATGACTTTCGCTTATCCCAAATTTTTACAAATGATTTTTGATGAGCAAAGGTACTGCACAATAGATCATGATGATTTTTATGAGATCCCTATGCAAAAGAAAGCTATTTTTAGTAAGATGAACTCACCCCCACACAGAGACTTACCCCTCACCCAAGCTATGATTGTTGTTATTGCAGCATCACAACCTCAACCTGACCCACAACCACAACTTGACCCAATACCAGATCTGTTGGGAATAAAATATAGCCAGTCTACTTGAGCGCTGACAAGAGTAAAACAAGCGTTGACAGGAGTAAAACAAACGCTGACAGATCAAGCGTTGACAAGACAAAGTCAAGCGTTGATACATTGAAGACAAGCACTGATGGAAGGATATGATCTACACGTTTATTATGTTCTAGATTACTTCTAGTAAAGATAGGAACAACAATGTATTTTCTATATTTATCTTTACCTAGAATAGTTGATACGTAGATTATTGTACAAGGCTTCTTATGTCTATAAAAGAAGACCTTTAGGTTATTGTTCAGATAAGTTTTCATACGTTAACACTTTCATTGTAAGCAAGTTTGATATCATTAATCAAAGTGAAAGTTTGTTTACATCTTGTGTGTTCTTGTTTAAGTGTTAAATCCGCATAACACTTAGATTGTCATATACATATACAAAGGTTTCTCTAAGTGTATTACTTGATCTAATCTCGTATACATAAAGCTAAATCGATCTAAGTTTGGGATCAATAAGTGGTATCAGAGCTTGTTGAGGAACTTTTGATCTTAAAGAACACAAGAACCATAAAATCACCAAAACCCTAAACAACATCATGTCAAATCCAGAAATAACCTCTTTCTCCTCACCTTTGCCAAACATCAAGATTCCCATTCTTGATGCAACCAACTTTGAATTGTGGAAATTCAACTTTGAGCAATATCTGGGGATCTATGACTACACTCTCTGGGAGATCATTGAGTATGGAAACACATTCAATAGAGCTGAAAAGGTTGCTGCTGCTATTGCTACAAGAACTGCTGTTGCTGGATGTCCAGAAGCAGATAAGAAAGAAAAACCTGGTGATGGTAGAGCTGTGTCTGCTGAAGACATAGCAAAGAGAAGGATTGATATGAAAACCCTAAATATTCTGAAAGTCTCTTTGAGACAAGAGAACCAGCATAAATACAGAGGTTATGATTCTGCTAAAGACCTTTGGGCAGCTCTTGAAGTTGCATATGGTGGCAATGAAGATACTAGGGAAGAAAAGAAGAAACAACTCATGCATGATTATGCTGTTTTCAAAGCTCAACCCAATGAGAAGCTTAGCAGTGTGAGAAGCAGATTGCTTGACATTACAATCAAATTGTCCTTCATGGGGACACAACTTGGTGATGTTGACATTAATGCCACTTTTCTTAAAAGTCTTGGTGAAGCGTGGAAGATTGAGGCAAGATCTATACTTACCAACAACAATCACAATAGTTCTACTTTTGATGATATCTACAACAAACTAAGGCTGTTGGAGAATGAAACCCTTTTGGAGCATGGAAGTAAGTCTACTAATAGTAACATGGCTTTCTTCTCACATAGTTAAGGCTGTTGGAGAATGAAACCCTTTTGGAACATGTCCTGTCAACGCCTCCTATTCAGACGCTGACACACACAAAAGTGACACACCAAGAGTTAAACCTGCTGGTTTGGACCTAGATACTGTATGTGCTTATATTGCTTCTTTGCCCAATGGTTCAGTGATTACATATGAGGACCTTGAGCAGATAAGTGATGAGCACTTGGAAGATATGGATATCAAGTGGATCATGGCTCTTGCTAGTATAAGAGCAAATAGGTGGAATAGAAGGTTTAAGAAGAAGATGACCTTTAATGCAAAGGACACAGCTGGATTTGATAAATCTAAAGTTGAGTGCTACAACTGTCATCGTATGGGGCACTTCATGAGGGAATGCTGATCTCCTAGAAGATCTGATGCTGGTAAACCCTCAAGCCAAATTGTTAAGGCTCAGGATCCTAAGGCCATGGTTGCAGTTCAAGGAATTGATGGTATGGGATGGGACTGGAGCTATTTGGCTAAGGATGTGGAAGAGGATAAAGCTTTGGTTGCTGAAATTGAAGAAGAAGAGCATGTTCAATATGCTCTCATGGCACACTCCTCCTCTTCATCAGATAATGAGGTATACGATGATGCTTTTTGTAGTAAGGGTTGTAGGTTAAATACTGAGAAACTTAACAAAGAAGTGGTAAGGTTGTTAGATGATGTGAGTACTGAGAGATGCAAACTGTCTAACTATCAATTAGCTCTCACTCAAACTGAGAAAATAGTTTTTGAATACAAGAAAATGGAATTTGATTTAAAGAATAAAATAAATATCTTAAAACATGAGTTAGAGGCTAGTAATGATGTTAGGAACATCATGGAAAGGGTTAATAGTGAATTCTAGGCTAAGTTAGATGAGGCCATTAAGAATAAAGACAATGTTGGCCTTAAAATTCAGAGATTTGATAGGGCCACACAAACCCTAGGAGAATGTGTTAATAAACAAAGGGATTCTAAGGACATGACTGGGATTGGGATGAAAGACTACTCTATGGTTCCACCACCAGCTAGTGACTTCTATAGTGTCCAACAAAAGGACCTATCTTGGACTGGTTTACCAGAACTCTAAGAGGAGGAATTCATTCCTCCACCATGAGTTGTTACCCCAGTTGAAGAGTATCAACAGAAGTTGACTGACTTGAATGAATGGAAGAAAGCCAATCCTACCTTATTTGTTAAGGGTGGCTTATTATGTGAAAGTCCTAATGAGTCAACCCCTATTAAGGTTACAAACCCAATCACTGGTAAGGCTGTTGACCTTGGCTCAAACACTGTTAGAAAACCTAGCATTAAGTATGCAGAGATGTATAGGAATACTAGGTCACCTAAGAGCCAAGTTAGCAATGATGGAACAGGCTTCTTCTCTTCTAGACCTAGGGTTGTGTCTAGAAAAGCCTGTTACACTTGTGGTAGCTTTTCACATTTAGCATATAAGTGTGTCAACGCTTCCAAAGTCAACGTTGTTAAAAAGTCAAACGTTGTCAGACCCAAACCTTGTGTGCAACAAAGTCCACAAGTTGTTAGACCTGCCCCATTCTTCACTAAAGGGTCTAACACTCATGGACAAAGACCATTTAAAAAGACAAATACTTGGTCTAATAGGCAATGGGTTTTGATAACTAATATTTTGCTAGGTTCAATTGTTGTTCTCGGTATCTTAACGAATTGATTTCCGGCTTAAAGTATGACTCTATTGTTTTTGGTGAAAAAGAATATTTTGGTTGTTTTTTAAAATAAAAGTGCAAGACTTTAAAGTAAAAGTGCAATTAATGTAAAACCCAAAAATTTGGTTTGTATTTTTATTTCATCATTTTGAATATAACCTAATGTTTAAATAATAAGCATTTGATATTAAAATCTTAGGTTATAATTATTTGTTTATTATTAATTCTTTTTATATAAGATGTTTAGTTTTATAACTTGATTTTTTTAAATACTATATATAAAACAAAAATTACTATAATGATCAATATAAAAATGGATGAATCAAAACTATTATCTATCATTTGCAAGCTAGAATGCGAATCTCGCTAACAAAATAAAACGTTTGATTGTAGCTTTAAAATCTACTTATTGTAAATTAATATATGACTACACCATGGTCAGTTTAAACAATATTTGAAAGAATAGAAACCTTTTCCATAATAAGATATTTGACTAATTATATTGATTCGCATTAAAATCGATTCTTAAATTAGACGATCCCTCCGCAACTTCCTTTTCAACGCATGACATGTTATAAACTATGAATACAAACGTTTATTTTATTCCTTTCAAGACAAAATGTAACCATAAGATTTTTATAATCAGTGATGTTTAGACAATTGTATTCGGGCTGATCTTCGCTTCTTGGTTTGCGAGTCTAGAGGCCGAGTTGTGTTTTGTTCGAGTTTAGGTCGATTCCGTTTAGATCGATTGGTTCGCGTTCGGATTTGGGTTCGAACGGGTCTCGCGAAATCTTAGGGTTCATGCTCGAGCTGGTGTACCGACTCGTGCTTGTGTTTAATTTCGAGTTTGAAATCTGGTTTCGGTTATATACGTCTTGGTTTAGCCGTGAGGTATGACTATCGTTGCACGCTCAATTTTACATCTCAATTATAATCCTATCATAAGACACCCTAAAAAGATACTAAGATCAGTTAACGGGATTTGGATGATATATGATTATTCCCTCTGTTCTCAAACATTTGAAAGTGAAATAAGATTGTTGCATGGTTGTTTTTTTTTTTACTATAAATCACTATTTTCAAAATCAGTTATTATATCTTCATATGTTAGCACACTTGACCCATTTATACAAAACTAAAGAGTGGCCGGTTTAACATGTTCTGCATGATTTTTTTTAAGTGAAGGCTAATAATGATTTCGATAGAGATGGAGCGTTAAATCTAAATGGAAATGACTTCTCTTAGACAAATGCGTATAAACTATGGTTATAGGCAAAATAATTTGCTCGTACTAATGTGTAGTCGGCTAATATTATGTAGATTATTTGATGGGAAATAAGTTTGGATTTTTTTTAAGCGTCGAGTTTGGCCAAG
Organism: Glebionis coronaria; assembly: GCA_025667525.1. Lineage (NCBI taxonomy): Eukaryota > Viridiplantae > Streptophyta > Magnoliopsida > Asterales > Asteraceae > Glebionis > Glebionis coronaria. The sequence continues at coordinate 419,766,289 of CM046880.1, forward strand.
GTACGGATATTCCTATATCTCTACTATTATTTATCTCTTTCGTTTCGATTGATCGTACGGATTTTCCGTCTTTTCAATAAGGACTTCCTTTCTATCCATGATTAGGATTCCCCGTCTTCAGCCAAATGTTTTTCCCCAGTATATGTTTAAGTTTATCAGTAATCATGTTAATAACTAAATAAATTGCCTGAGCATTATATACAAGCACGACCAGTTTATGTACTAGTTACGGAGGTACCGTAACCACAGCACTAGAGGCACCGGTGTCGTGACTCACATGCAGGAGAGTGATATCCTGCATCGTCCCACTCAGCTCAGCTTGGCCATTTTATCAGTATTATTAGTGGGGCGTATGGATGCATCCTAGGCTTATATGTGTTACAAGTTATCAGGGTGAATGTGGTGTGTGCTCTACATCCTTCACATTGGAGCTGATCCCTCCACCCAGCACAGTATTTAGAGGTCACCCCTCTATAGCATGACGAGGTCACCCCTCCAGTTATTCATGCACGGTTGTTACAGCACGTGACCTATATAAGCTCTGGCAAATAAAATACAGTAATTGCATGTTTTTAGAATTAATAGTTATATTTCAGTATCAATATATATGAACCAGGTTTCTCAGATTTTATGCAGAGTTCTACCACATGTTACATATCAGTCTTACAGCTTCAGTATTCTATCGCCTGTTTCTTTCAGTATATTCTTATCATGCTTTATATCCGTTCACTGAGCGTTATGCTCAGCCGTAGTTCCTTTCATGTTCTAACGGCAGGTACACCAGGACGCTCTTAGGATTCTGAGAGCATGTGCATTTGGATGGAAGCTATCCAGACTTCTTACTTTATGCATTTCTTACATTATTCTGCTTATTTGGACATTGTTTAGTCCTTTCCTTCAGTATTTTACTTTTCATGTTTTGGGCTTATGTTTGGATTACCGATGTTTGATTCCGGTATTTCTTTATGGTCGGTTAATGTTTTAGGACATTTACCTTATGCTTTGATGACACGCCATAAATACACGTAACGGTCCACTTATCCAAGTGGGGTGTTACAATTAAAGTAAATCTAAAACTAATTTAAAGTAAGTGCAAGTATTTAAAACATTGACTGAAATTAAAAGGCACTAAACGTAAATAACGCAAACTTAAATCTATCTAAGGCAAACTTAAAACGCAACTAAAACTTAAACTAAGGAAAGGCTAAAATAAAGCTAAGCCAAATAAACTTAAAGTGCGAGTAAGGAAAAAGGCGAGAAAAATAAAGCTTGAAATTAAAAATTAAAAACAGAAACTAAAAAGAACCTAAATACAGCTCATTCGGAATAATCCTTCGTTCGGAACAATCACTCATCCGGAATGTCACCTTCGTTTGGAATGATTCTTCTTCGTTCGGAATATTACCAAAATCCTTGATCCGGAACAAATTATTCTGAATATGTCACTTATCCAAAACAATCCTTCGTTCGGAACTTTACTGATTCGGAAATCAACTGAAAGAAATCCTTGATTCGGAAGTTTTGGTTCGGAAGAGGTTGATTCGGAACTCTTCCGAATGAGTTGGCTTGATTCGGAAGTGTTCTGCTTAACCCTTGATCCGGAAGTTCTGGTTAACCCTTGATTCGGAACTCTTCCGAATGAACCTTTCTTGATTCGGAACTTCTTGATCCGGAACTTTTGGTTCGGAAGTTTCCTGATTCGGAAGTTCTTGCTGATTCGGAACTCTTCCGAATGAACCTTTCTTGATTCGGAACTTTTGGTCCGAAACTTCCTGATTCGGAAGTTTTCCTTGATCCGGAACTTCTTAATCCCAAGCCTTCGTTCGAAACTTCTTGGTTCGGAACTTTTGAATGTTCCGAATGAAGCTCAAAGCCTTGATTCGGAAGACTTTGATTCGGAAGTTTTATTCGGAACTCTTCCGAATGAACAAGAAACCTTGGTTCGGAAGTTTTCCTTGTGAACAAAGAATTGATCCGGAACTTTCCTGGGAATCACAGTAACAGAAACAAACACCCCCGAAGAACAGGGAATTACAGTAACACAAATCTAACCACAAATTTAACCAAAATCAAACACAAGATTAAACTAAACTAATAACAAAACATCCAATAATCATAGACAAACTATCCAAATCAATAAAAGTAACAAAACTAACCACAATAATCAAAACCCACTTTAATCAAAATAAGAACATGAACATGAACACAAACATAAACATAAAAATCAAAGATCAAGAAAGGTAGATAGGAGATTAACAAGATAAAATAAAGATTGACAAGAAATAAATGGAAACTTACTTGAAATTAAAGGAATTTAAGGTGCAAGACAAGGTATTTAAATTTGAAAAGTATTTAAATGACATGAATTTAAAGGTGCAAGGTAAATAAATGGTGGAAGACTAATTGTCACACTTAGCCAACAAAGAAAATAATTAACTAGCCTAATCTATATATAGGGGAGGATTAGGAAGCTTCCTCCCCTCCTTCCTTTCTTCTTAATTGCGTCATTAGGTCCTTAAGCCTTTAATCTTCGTTAATTGCACCATTAGTCCTTTATTCTTCTAATCTTCTTTAAACTTGGACTCTAATGGCTCATGGCTCGGGATTTCTTTGAACTCGTCTTTAATTCTTCAATAAAGTAGACTTGAGTTCTTCGGCTTAAAGTAAACTTCCATCTTTCGACTTTTTCTTCGATAAATCTTCAGCATTGGTCTTGGACTTCCGTTCTTTTTGCACTCTTGACTTCTCGACTTCGTCTTTCATCTTTTTCTTCAATAAATGCCCGTGAATGCCCGTGTTTTCTCCACTTTTCACCTTTTCGTCCTAAATCACAACAAAAACACAAACCACGCATAATTCCGACATAAAAGACATAAAATACACGTTTTGGCTCGGTTATTATTGTAATTAAGTGGTAGAAAGGATGGGTGTTTACACACCTATCAAATCCCCTACACTTGACCATTGCAATGTCCTCATGCAATGCATTAGTTACAAAGCACGTTTACACTTTTCATCATGATCAATCCATAGTGGCCTTTATTTAAAAAGATAGAAAATTATAAACATACAAAGTAAAGAAATCAAAAGCATACCTTGGGTTTTGGAAATGTCATGAATAATCATCATCCTCAAGTTTTCACTTTCTCCAAACGAAGCTTAAAAACGAGATCATTGTTATTATAAGTTAGTATACTAACACGAACTCATGTGGGCCAATTATTCACTTAGACTCCCTTATTCCTAGGTGTATCTCTTATATTTTATTGCTGTCTTGAATGATCACGAGGATGCATTGTTGACTTATTTAGATAGTTATTTAGTCCGAAAATAAAGTGAACGATTTAATCAATAGTTAGCTAAAGGACAAAATCTTTTAAAACTGCTTCTCGGGACCTCATAAAGTTCATATCTTGGCATAACTCGCTTCGCGATTTGAGACCTTTCTCGGACCGATATTTGACAGGGACTTCATACTTCAAACCTTGAGAGACGTTCATGAAATAATGGTCTTCTCTTCATATAGGAATTTCTTCACTTGAAGTTTTGAGAGATTCATACTTGGACCACGACTTCTTCATTTTTCTCCAATCTTTATTTTGGACTTTGATATACAACGATCCGCCTCCTTTTATGACTTGGATCTATTTATCCTCATACCTTGCTAGGGTCTTTTCGGATACACTTCTCCATGACTTTTGGGGAGTTTTTGCTTTTCGTCGTGTGTCTCGATCCTTCATATTGATTTTCGATAAATGATTCTTCACATCACTTTGGATCTTTAGCAACAAAATATAGTCCTCATGCCTTGTTAGGGCCTTTTCGGACTCGCCAATCTTCGCATCCCGCTTCAATAAGTTATGCCTTGGCTATGAACTCTAATCCATACCGAGCAACTTTTAAACGATCTTGGGCTAGAAGCTAAGTAACTTTTCAAATCGTACAATCTTATTTATTGTAGATAAATTTATTAGCAAGCGATGGGAGAATAGGCTCATAATTAACTCACATAAATTCATGAAAGAATACCAAACTTATAATTGGCGCTATCATCTCTCGTTCTCCACAGTTTAAAATATCAAGGAATGAGACTCGTGGATGCTTAGCCTATTAAATCAAAGTTTTGGGTTTTCGAGTCGCCTATAGGATCTTGCAAATTCTTAGACTCTTTAAAGTTTAGAAATCGCATTTTAAAGTTCCCTTGATAAATGACTCTCTAGGATCAATTATAGGAACTTGCGAAAAGTTCTTGTTCTTAACCCGTGAGAGTTAAGACTTTCGCGTTTTATAGCTCCTTATATAAAAGCCTAGCAAAACTTGACTTAAACATGTTAAGGATACTAGCTAGAGTAAACTAAGATAAGTAAACTCGGTTTGAGTCAAAAGATTCACAACGTTTAAAAATTAAAACCACTTTATTAAACATTTATTCTAGCAAAGGAAGAAAATAACTATACAAAGGGAAAAACTAATAGGCCAAAATAGATCAAAAATTTTGAAAAATGTCGAAAATTTGATTTTCTGGTTAAAATGAGGACAAATACAAGGAAAAGGCCACTTAACTTCGATAGAAGTCCCCCCCTACACTTAACATAAACATTGTCCTCAATGTTTAAGCATGTGGGAGTAAACTCCCCTACACTTAGGACATTGTGCACTTTGTTTAAATCTCGCTAAGGAAGAGACAACTAAAGAGATTCCTATTTTAATATTGAGAAAATATAAAATAGCGAATCGAAAAGAGTTTAGGATTGAACCGGGAAGAAGGGAACACGGAATCACGGGTCGTCAAGAATCATCAAGATCATTGAAGCTCAAATCCCTGATTAAGAGAGGAGGGGAGAGGAAATAGCAAACCAACGGGTCTCCCCTACACTTAGGATAAAGAAAGCTAAAAGATAGATGCATGGGTTGCCTCCTAAGAAGCGCTTGATTTTTAATTACCGAGTCGTGAGCCTGACTCGACCATGATTACCATAGGAAGAAGCATGAAACATATCCACCAGGGTCGAAGACATAGTTTTTGTCCATCAAATAGCATAAGCTTAAGGCGAACAAGGCAAGCCAAAGAATAGTAGGCAAGGTTCCCTTAAGCAGCGATGGAGCACGGTGGAAGCAAGGGTGAAGTGGTGCAAGCAGATCTTCAATATTTCCAAAGATTTTTCCTTTTATTTCATCAGGTGGATACTGAGATGGCTTAAAGACTTCAATACTGGGGTCGAACACCTTTTTCTTTAGGGGAAAATAGCACTCAGGCTCAGAAGAATGGGAAGAAGATCCGCGAAGAAGCACAACCTCGTCCTCAGAAGGGGGACAAAGAGGTGTTAAATCATATGTGCTGCGGATATTGGTGTCGACCGGTTTCTTCTCCTTTGAAAGTATGATCTTCAAATCCAAAGTAGGATCAAGACGATAATCTTCAAAATCATAAGGAGGAGCATCACTCTCATGAGGGAAGTAAGTGTTGAGAAATGTAGAGAAGTCTTCCTCGAATGAGTAATCGTCCAAAGTAGGATCGAGTGATGTAGGTGGAGGATCTTCATCATGTGAAGAATCGCTCGATAGAGTTTCAGCCTCATCGAAATCATCGTAAGTAGGCAGATCGGGATACTCAGAAGTAAGGTCATCATAATCATCCGAATCTGAGCTAGAATCATCATCATAAGCATCAAAGATCGGTGGAGAATCATAAATGGGAGAAGGTTCCAAAGTAAGGAGAGAATCATCCACATCATCTTGAAAAAGTGGATTATCGATGCAAGAATCGAATAGAGGATTGTTATAGACAACAAAGTCATTATGCACATTAATCATATTCACTGATTCTCTGCCTCCAAAGGATTTGCCTGTAAGCTTTCCCATTTTAAAAACTTGTGCATCATCCCCGACTCGTAAGATTAACTCACCTTCGGCCACATCCACTAAAGCTCGTCCGGTTCTCAAGAATGGCCGACCAAGTATTAAAGGAATACGAGGGTCCATTTCATAATCAACAACGACAAAATCGACCGGGAAAGTAAATGTGCCAACTTTAATGAACACGTCTTCGGCTATACCAACGGGGTAAGCGAGAGTGCGATTTGCAAGTTCAAGAGTCATCTTCATTGAAGTGAGGTCGGGCAATGATAGTGTTTTCCAAACACTCAATGGCATCAAGTTAATACTGGCCCCGAGATCAGCAAGGGCAGTAAATTCTTCAGTTTTGTTGAACACGCAAGGCAACACAAAACGACCGGGATCTCCAAGCTTTTCCGGAAGTTCTTTAAGAATAACTGCAGAGCAGTTTTCATTTAAGCGTGTGTTGGCGAGTTCAATCGGCTTCTCCTTCTTGTTAAGCAATTCCTTAAATGCTTTGACAAATTTGGGCATGTGGACAAGTGCTTCAAGAAAGCTAATGTTGAAGTTCATTTGAGAGATCATCTTTACATAGCGTGTCACTTCAGAGTCATCCTTGGTTAGCAGCTTGGTCTTGCCTAAACGAGAAGGATAGGGGATATTGGGTTTGGGTGGTAAAGGTGCAGGTGTAGAAGGTAGAGGTTGAGATGTTGAAGGGTTCTTCCTAGGGACATCGTCATGACGAGGCGGAGACGGTAATGGTGTACTAATACTAGGTGTAGGAGGAGTAGGGATAAATGGTGGTGGAGGAGTTGTAGATGATGGGGGTGGGATTGGTGGATCGACAATGGTAATTCCACTACGAGTAGTAATAGCACTCACATTTGCTCGCGGATTGGTGACGGTGTTTGAAGGTAGAGAACTCGAAGTAGAAGGTTGAGCGGCGGGCAAGAAACTAGCAAGCATATTCTTCAAATCATTGGTTTGATTGCTGAAGGAGGATTGAATATTATCTCGAAGCTCGGATCTTATCTCATTTCCTTGCTTTGTGATATCTCCTTTAAGATTGATAATTTGGCTCTGCAGATTCTTGATTTGCTCACCTTGGGTTCTCATGATGGCTTCAACATCGGGATTAATGGGTGGGGTTTGTTGGGCGGGTGGGTGATAAGGATTAGAAGCTCTTGGTGGGATTTGGTTGCTTCTATTGTAGTTGTTGGCGGGGTTTTGGTTTTGAGGAGAAAAACCGGGTGAAAGGTAATTGTTGGACCGGTAACTCAGCAAATTTCTATCCCCTTGAGGTCGAGCTTGGTAATTTTCCGGTGAATAATTACCATAAGCTGCATACACATTTTCCGGATTTCCTTGTGTCGAAGGACAATCGGTGTATGAGTGAGGACTGTCGCATGTTTCACAGGGATTAGCAACCGCTTTAACTTGTTGTTGTTGGTTTGAAGCGAGAAGCGTAATACTTTTGCTCATTTCGGTCATCATGCGGGTGAGTTCGGTCATATCAGGGTTTGCTAAAGTGGAAGAAACATTGACTCTCGGGTTGTTCCTTGAAGAAGCAGAGGAATCCCAGTTTTTGTTGTGAGTAGTCATGTTCTCAATAAGCTCTCTACACTCCTCGGGTCTCCTTTTACTAAATGTGCCACCGGCGGCTGCATTAATCGTATCACGATCTCGAAAAGTCATTCCGTTGTAGAAAGTATCAATTAAGGTCACAGGGAGCATGCTGTGGTTTGGACAACGATCAATCAAGACATTATATCTCTCCCAAGCATCAAAAAGAGATTCATCAGGGTCTTGCATGAAACCGCTGATTTGATTGCGAAGGCTCGTGACCATGTATGGTGGAAAGTAGCGCGATAAAAAGCGTTGAGTCATGTCATCCCAAGTGTAAATTGAATTCTTCGGGAGACGATCAAACCATTTCTCGGCATGATGTGATAAAGTATGTGGAAAGAGTTGAAGACGTAGAACATCCATTGTGGCACCAGGCAACTTCATGCTTTGGGTGATTGTAATGAACTTGTCGAGGTGTTTGTTGGCATCATCATCAGGCAGTCCTCTAAAAGGATTTGTTTGCACTTGCTGAATCATGTGGTGCTTCAACGAAAACTCTGGAGCCGTGATTTGCATCGGTGCAATCGGTCCTCCTCGTCCAAACATGGTAGGTTGACAAAGCTCCTCCATTGTCCGAAGATCGGGCCGTGGAAGAACATTGTTGTTATTGTTGAGGTGCGGTGGATTATTGTTGTTAACACCTGACATAGCTAAATCTTCTTGAGTCTCGGGCTCTTGATAATTAGAAGATCTAGTACGCATACACCTGAAAATGCAAAAGAAAAAGAAACCAAACACAAAGACAATATATATACACAATAAAGATAAAATCTTTTTGGATTTTTGAAATTTTTATTTTTTTATGGATTTTTATCAATTTTTAATTTTTATGGTTTTTGAATTTTTTATGCAAGAAAAATAACGCTCACAAGTGAACGGATCCCAAAAAGCAACGCGTCTTTCACAGAAAACCGTTAATCTTTACGAAAAGAGCCGGCAACGGCGCCATTTGATAACTAATATTTTGCTAGGTTCAATTGTTGTTCTCGGTATCTTAACGAATTGATTTCCGGCTTAAAGTATGACTCTATTGTTTTTGGTGAAAAAGAATATTTTGGTTGTTTTTTAAAATAAAAGTGCAAGACTTTAAAGTAAAAGTGCAATTAAAGTAAATCAAAAACTAATTTAAAGTAAGTGCAAGTATTTAAAACGTTGACTGAAATTAAAAGGCACTAAACGTAAATAACGCAAACTTAAATCTATCTAAGGCAAACTTAAAACGCAACTAAAACTTAAACTAAGGAAAGGCTAAAATAAAGCTAAGGCAAATAAACTTAAAGTGCGAGTAAGGAAAAAGGCGAGAAAAATAAAGCTTGAAATTAAAAATTAAAAACAGAAACTAGAAAGAACCTGAATACAGCTCATTCGGAATAATCCTTCGTTCGGAACAATCACTCATCCGGAATGTCACCTTCGCTTGGAATGATTCTTCTTCGTTCGGAATATTACCAAAATCCTTGATCCGGAACAAATTATTCTGAATATGTCACTTATCCAAAACAATCCTTCGTTCGGAACTTTACTGATTCGGAACTCAACTGAAAGAAATCCTTGATTCGAAAGTTTTGGTTCGGAAGAGGTTGATTCGGAACTCTTCCGAATGAGGTGGCTTGATTCGGAAGTGTTCTGCTTAACCCTTGATCCGGAAGTTCTGGTTAACCCTTGATTCAGAACTCTTCCGAATGAACCTTTCTTGATTCGGAACTTCTTGATCCGGAACTTTTGGTTCGGAAGTTTCCTGATTCGGAAGTTCTTGCGGATTCGGAACTCTTCCGAATGAACCTTTCTTGATTCGGAACTTTTGGTCCGGAACTTCCTGATTCGAAAGTTTTCCTTGACCCGGAACTTCTTAATCCCAAGCCTTCGTTCGGAACTTCTTGGTTCAGAACTTTTGGTTCGGAACTTTTGAATGTTCCGAATGAAGCTCAAAGCCTTGATTCGGAAGACTTTGATTTGAAAGTTTTATTCGGAACTCTTCCGAATGAACAAGAAACCTTGGTTCGGAAGTTTTCCTTGTGAACAAAGAATTGATCTGGAACTTTCCTGGGAATCAAAGTAACAGAAACAAACACCTCCGAAGAACAGGGAATTACAGTAACACAAATCTAATCACAAATTTAACCAAAATCAAACACAAGATTAAACTAAACTAATAACAAAACATCCAATAATCATAGACAAACTATCCAAATCAATAAAACTAACAAAACTAACCACAATAATCAAAACCCACTTTAATCAAAATAAGAACATGAACATGAACACAAACATAAACATAAAAATCAAAGATCAAGAAAGGTAGATAGGAGATTAACAAGATAAAATAAAGATTGACAAGAATTAAATGGAAACTTACTTGAAATTAAAGTAATTTAAGGTGCAAGACAAGGTATTTAAATTTGACAAGTATTTAAATGACATGAATTTAAAGGTGCAAGGTAAATAAATGGTGGAAGACTAATTGTCACACTTAGCCAACAAAGAAAATAATTAACTAGCCTAATCTATATATAGGGGAGGATTAGGAAGCTTCCTCCCCTCCTTCCTTTCTTCTTAATTGCGTCATTAGGTCTTTAAGCCTTTAATCTTCATTAATTGCACCATTAGTCCTTTATTCTTCTAATCTTCTTTAAACTTGGACTCTAATGGCTCGTGGCTCAGGATTTCTTTGAACTCGTCTTTTAATTCTTCAATAAAGTAGACTTGAGTTCTTCGGCTTAAAGTAAACTTCCATCTTTCAACTTTTTCTTCGATAAATCTTCAGAATTGGTCTTGGACTTCCGTTCTTTTTGCACTCTTGACTTCTCGACTTCGTCTTTCATCTTTTTCTTCAATAAAAGCCCGTGAATGCCCGTGTTTTCTCCACCTTTCACCTTTTCGTTTTAAATCACAACAAAAACACAAACCACGCATAATTCCGACATAAAAGACATAAAATACACGTTTTAGCTCGGTTATTATTGTAATTAAGTGGTAGAAAGGATGGGTGTTTACACACCTATCAGGTTTCTGTATCAAACCCTAGGTTCAACGCTGACAAGGGTAATTTCAGCGTTGACAAGACCAAATCCAACGCTGACAGAAACGTGACCAGACCTAAATATTTGCAACCACAGGGTAAGGGGTCAAAGGCTTCTTCAAGCTTGACATAGAGACAAAAGAAAGATCAAAACCCTAATGATAATGGGATTTCAATGACCTGCAACAGATTTAATTACATTTCAAAGGTCATTACAAAACCTATTGGGGTTAACTGGGTATTTCATCCAAAGAAGGATGAAAATGGGGTTGTTATGAGAACTAAGTCTGTTCTTGTTGAACAACCAGATGAATCCAAGTCTGCTAAGGCTTGGGTTCCCGAAGAAAACTAACTTGTTTTCTTTATGTGCAGGGCATTCAAAAACAGGTCAATGATTATGGATATTGGGACAGTGGATGCTCAAGGCACATGACAAGGAAGGAAGATTATCTCACTAACTTCACTCCCATTAAGGATGGTGATAAGGTTTACTTTGGAGGCGGATATGGTACTATCACAGGCAAAGGAACACTTCTCACCAACAACTTGCGTTTTGAAAACGTATTTTTGGTAAAGGAACTTGATTACAATCTTTTTAGTGTATCACAAGTTTGTGATAACAAAAATAAAGTTCTGTTTACTGATACTGAATGTTTGGTGTTAAGCAAGGATTATAAGATCCCTGATGAGAAATATATTGACTATAGAACACCTAGACATAAAGACATATATAATGTGAATCTGAATGGGATTAGAATGAATAGCAATATGTCATGTTTTTATGCTAAAGCTTCAGTAGATGAAAGTAATCTATGGCACAGGAGACTAGGGCACATAAACTTCAAGAATATAAACAGGCTTGTGAGACTTGATTTGGTTGATGGTTTGCCTGAAAAGGCCTTCCACAATGACCACTCTTGTGTTGCATGTCTTAAAGGCAAGCAGCACAAGGTCTCATTCAAGTCTAAACAGGTGCACTCTAGTACTAGACCACTTCACTTGCTTCATATGGACCTATTTGGTCCAACAAATATAGAAAGTTTAAATGGTAAATCATACTGCTTTGTCATCACAGATGACTTTTCTAGGTTTACTTGGACTTTCTTTTTAGCTATGAAGAGTGATACAGCTGACACTTTAATTGATTTTATCACTCAGATTGAGAAGAAGACTGGTAATGAAGTTAAAATGCTTAGGAGTGATAATGGTGGTGAATTTAGGAATAAAGTGTTAGATGATTTTTGTGCCAGGAAAGGGATTACTAGGCAATTTAGTGTTTCCAGAACCCCACAGCAAAATGGGGTTGCTGAGAGGAAAAATAGAACCCTAATTGAAGCAGCCAGAACCATGTTGGCTGATGCTCATTTCCCTATAGCCTTTTGGGCTGAGGCTGTTAACACAGCTTGCTATGTTCAAAATCAAGCATTGGTCAACAAAATACAGAACAAAACACCTTATGAGTTACTTTAGGGAAGAAAACCTATATTGGTTTTCTTAGACCTTTTGGTTGTCATGTAGTTGTTTTAGATACTAGTGATGCCTTAGGTAAATTTAGTGCAAAAGGTGATGAAGGCTATTTCATGGGGCATTCAGTGCAGAGCAAGGGTTATAGGGTTTATCTTAAAAAGGAAAAGCGTATACTTGAAAGAGTACATGTTAGGTTTTTAGAGAGTAAACCTAGTGATCCTGAAAGTGGTCCAAATTAGTTGTTTGACTTGGAACCTTTATCTAGGACTTTAAATTATATGCCTCTCACTAATCCAGACATTGTGAAGGTAACTTAAAATGTTGTGGAAGAACAAGTTGTTGATGTTTCAGGTACACAGGTTCATGAAAAGGTTGGATCACAAGCAGCAAAGTCATCTCCTATACTAGAGTATGTCACAATTCCCATATGGATAGATGCTTTTGCTGCTTCTGCTGCTGCTGGAAAAGATAATGGTGATCCTCAAATACCACCAGATAACAACATGCATGGTCCTTCAGGCGCTGACAAAGGCAAATCTAGTGCTGACAAGACCAATTCAGACGTTGATGGCTCAAACGTTGACAACAACAGTTCAAGCGTTGTTAGCCCACACGCTGACAACCAAGGTTCAGGCGTTGACAACACTTTTGCACATCTTTTCTCTTCTACTTTTGAACAGGGTGAACCTTCTAATTTATATGAAGAGGTTCATCCTCATGATGATGAAAGAGAGTCTGAAGAAGAAGATATTGGCAACATGGATAATGAGATTGAAGACACCAGACTTTTTGAAGGAGGAGTTCTCACTTCTACTATGAAGAATCACCCTACTTCTCAAATCATTGGTGATATTATGACTCCTGTTCAGACTAGAAGATCTCATCAAGGTCTTGGTGGATTTATTGCCAATATTCACAAGAAGGTTGATACCCCTCTTGTGCAAGCATGTTTGTTTGCATGTTTTCTGTCACAACAAGAACCCAAGAAGATATGTGATGCCCTCAAAGAACCAAGTTGGATGGAAGCAATGCAGGATGAGCTTCACCAATTTGCAATTCAGGATGTTTGGGAGCTGGTTGATTATCCCAGATATGTCAGACCTATTGGGACAAGATGGGTTCTAAGAAACAAGAGAGATGAAAGAGGTATTATGGTCAGAAACAAGGCAAGATTAGTGGCTCAGGGATATACACAAGAGGAGGGGATAGACTATGAGGAGGTCTTTGCACCAGTTGCAAGGATTGAAGCTATAACGATCTTTCTAGCCTATGCATCCTGCATGGGCTTCACTATCTATCAAATGGATGTCAAGAGTGCCTTCCTCTATGGGAAAATTGTTGAGGAGGTATATGTGATGCAGCCTCCTGGTTTTGAGGATCCAGAGAATCCAGACAAGGTGTATAGAGTCAAGAAGGCTATGTATGGACTTCATCAAGCCCCAAGAGCATGGTATGGTACTTTGTCTACTTATTTGGTGGACAATGGATTCAAGAGGGGCACCATAGATCAGACATTATTTACAAAGAAGAAGGGTAAGGATGTTCTACTTGTTCAGGTCTATGTTAATGATATCATTTTTGGGTCTACTGATCCAAAGATGAGTGAGGATTTCTCCAAGCTTATGACAGATAAATTCAAGATGAGTGCTATGGGGGAGATGAACTTTTTTCTTGGGTTACAAGTTCAGCAGAAAGAAGATGGTATCTTCATCTCCCAGGATAAATATATGGCAGAGATCCTGAAGAAGTTTGGCTTTTCTCCACATGAAAAGAGGGCTACTACTCCTATGGATAGAGAACACCCTTGGGGAAAGATTAGAGATGGAAAGGATGTTGATGTCAGGCACTATAGATCAATGATTGGTTCATTGATGTATCTCACAGCCTCTAGATCTGACATCATGTTTGCTATGTGTGCTTGTGCACGCCATCAAGTGACTCCCAAAGAATGTCACCTTTATGTTGTCAAGAGGATCTTTAGGTACCTAAGATGTTATTCTAGTCTTGGCTTGTAGTACCCAAAGGATTCACCATTGGAGCTAATTGCATATTCAGACAGTGACTATGGAGGTGATAAGTTTGATATAAAATCCACAACTGGTGGATGTCAGTTTCTTGGGAGTAGGTTGATATCTTGGCAATGCAAGAAACAAACAATGGTGGCTAATTCTACAACTGAAGCAGAGTATGTGGCTGCAGATGCTTGTTGTGGACAAGTTTTGTAGATTCAGAACCAGCTGTTGGACTATGGGTATAATTGCATGCATACCAAGATATTTGTTGACAATAACAGCACTTTATGCATTATTAAGAATCCTGTACATCATTCTAAAACTAAACACATAGAAATTAGACACCATTTTATAAGAGATTGTTTTGAAAAGGGTTTAATACAACCAGATAGGGTTGACACAGAAGAGAATGTGTCAGATTTACTAACTAAACCTTTTGATGCTGGGAGGTTTCAATACTTGGTACCAAGCTTTGGGATGATCAATCTCACATAATATGTGTTTTGGAGTCTTTTTGTAAAAGTATGTACAAGATAATGCATTGTTATTGGTCTTTTTGAGGATTTAGATTTTCCACTATATTTTTCTAACTCTGACAAAGGTTGCTTGAACGCTGATAAGTGTTTTTGTGACGTTGTCAGCAATATATTTGTCTAACGCTGACAAAGCTTTTCTTAACGCTGACAAGTGTTATCGGGGCGTTGTCAGCAACAATGTTAGTTTTGTGGTTTTCAATCTACATGTGCAGATGGTGTTAGCAGTATACCATTGGATACAGAGTTGCTTATGGATCATTGGAGAAGCATTTGGACATGTTTTTATTTATGGATGATGGTTGGAATTTTTAATTCCTATCTTGACATAAAAAAATTTATATGTTCATGCATATTTTTAGCAACATATGTATCATAGTTTAAGGGGAGGTTTTAGGAACCTTTAGGATGTTTGGGTATCCATATGATACTCTTATCACAATTCTAGATTGTGTCCACAGGTGAGTATGAGTTAGTTTTACTAAATCATGAGGCACTGTAGCATGCAAAGTTGATATACTATGCATGCTGCCAAGACATTTTTGGCCTAGAATTGGTTGTGGTCTGTTGGGAGACTTGGGAATTATTTTATCATGGGTTTTACCTGGGAGTAACAAGGAATTTTATAAGGTAACTTAGTTGTTAAGAGTTTTTGTTAGCAAGGGACACTAGAGGACTGTTATGTCTATCTTGCATAAGCAAGTGTGCATAACTGGACAGTGCTTGCCGCCCTATAATAATTATCAACTTTTTGGTTATCTTCTCTAGGATAAATTACTTTGTTAAGGTCATTTTTCATTTTTATAAATTTTTATTTTTGGACGCTGACAAGTATTTTTTTTTCCAAGCGTTGTTGTGACCAATTTAGACGCTGACATGGCTTTGGCAAATGTTCACAAGAATATAGCCGTTGGGCGTTAATGGGTTATTTTTAACCGTTGACACTCAATGGGACCTACCCAGTTGTTACTTTTTGACATATTTTTAGGCCGTAATTTTGGGAGCAGATAACTCTCATTTAATGCATGAGATAAACTTATTCTTTTTTAATATTTTCTTGATTGCATTTTGAAAATACTTGCCTATTTTGGGCCAATCACATGCATTTTCTACTCCTATATATTTGGCTCCTATTTTAAACAGGGTACCTATTATTCTTGTCTAACACAAATTTTCTTATTAAACTTCATCTTTATCAGTCATTCAAACAGCTTTCAACAATGGCACCAAAATTCAAACCAAGTGATTTGGAATTAGGATTCAGAAGTCAACACAACATGATCGCGTATCTTGAAGCTGATGATACTCTGTTTCCCCAATACACACAAATGGTGGCGTATTTGAACGCATCCTCTTTTAGGTATGCTCTTTCTCATGCTCCAATCATTCCTGTCACACATATTAAACAGTTTTGGAACAATGTCAGTTCCTCAACAGTTAATAGAGTGACTACATTATCTTCTATTGTTCATGGGCGCACATGGGTGGTTACTGAAGCTTTGGTTCGCCAAGCTTTGCATCTTGATGATGTAGATGGTATAACCACTCTCCCCATTACTGAAATAGAACAAGGACTAAGGGCTTTCGGTTATCCTTTTCATGTTGAAGGAACTTTAAATAAATATCATAAACAGGAGTTTCCCCCAGCCTGGAAGTACCTAATACATGTCCTCTTGCAATGTTTGAGTCCCAAGTGTACTGCACACAATGAGATCAATAGATCTATTGCAAGTGCTATTGTATACATTGCTACTGGGCAAAAGTTTAATTATTCCAAAATGATTTTTGAGGGCATGTGTAAAAATAAAGGGAACAAAATGACTTTAGCTTATCCCAGATTTTTACAAATGGTTTTTGATGTCCAAGGTTACTGAACAAGGGATCATGATGATTTTTATGAGATCCCTGTGCAAAAGAAAGCAATTTTTATGAAGATGAACTCACCCCCACATCGTGACCTACCCCTAACCCCTGCTATGGTTGCTGTCATTAAAGCAGCACAACCCCAACCAGACCCCCAACCTCAAATTGACCCAATACCTGAACCTTTACCTTCACCACAACATATGCAAATTGACCAAGAACCCTTCGACGCTGACACATTAAATGTTGGCGTTGATGTGCCTAATTCAAACGTTGACACAAATCCTTCACAGACCCAAACACCCCTTAACCAACCCACATCCACCCAATCCACATCTTCTTCTCCCCCAACACAATATAGGTTACAAAAATGCCAAAGGACTACTGGAGTGTTGTCCTCTAGTGGTCCTAGCCATGTAGAAGAGAGAAACACCACCACAAGTGTGGTTGGTGCTATGGATGAGGCTGGGACTATTGGTTCTGGCTTAGAAGCTGGCCAAGATAGTCCTACCATATTTAAGACCTCATCCATGCCCAATGAATCTAACTTGGGAGGTCAAATACCCATTTTAGAAGAGGGCAGATTGGAACCCATGACCCTAATGGAATTGACGGCTGTCTGCATGAGCTTGCAAAAGCAAAATGCAGACTTGGTACAAGTTTTCAGCACACAAGGCCTTGAACTCAAGCAATTGAGGGAGAGGATTGTTATTTTGGAAACAGCTCAGTCAAGGAGAAGGCAGACAAGGGTCCTTTTAGCTGAGGAGGATTCTTACAAAGGGGAGGAAGCTGCTACAAAGCTTGTTAATTTGAGTGATAAAGGCTCACATGAAGCTGCTACAGAACCATTTGTTGAGAGTGGAAAAGGTTCATATGATGAAGAATGTTTGGGTGTTGCTGAAACCCTTACTGAGTTGAAGAAACAGACAGGTTTTGATACGTCTCTAGTCTCTCCTACAAACTTAAATTTGTCATTTACAGCCATGTTGGAGGAAATTGCAAGAGGCGCTGAGACAGGTACTTTGGGCGTTGACAAGACAGATTTGAACGCTGACATGAGTATCTTGGGCGCTGACAAAGCAAAATTGGGCGTTGACAGACCTGCAAATGAGGTTGATGTATTCCAGTCTTCATCCATCATCAAAGAGGTTTATTCACATGTATTACCATCTACCTTACCAACAGTTGATCCATTAGATAAGGGTAAGGGTATTATGGTAGAAGAAGTTGTTCCAAAGAATGCAGCACAAATTGAGTTTGATAGAAAGTTGGCTGCACAAATTGTGGAACAAGAAAGAAAGGAAGTGATGAAGCCAGTTCAGACTCAAGTGTTATGATCATAGAACAACCAGAAAGGCTTAAGTATGGTGATGAATTGGCAAAAGAGAAGTTGAATGAGCTGAAATTGCAGGTTGATTTTGATATTCCAGAGGTTGTTCAGATGTACCATGCTTGGGAAGATAGGTGTATAGAGAATCCACATTTGACCATTTCAGATCAGAAATGGGGTTTAGAGATTCTTCTCAGAGTACAAAAGGATTGCAAGGTCATTCTAAAACACAAAGCAAGCAATGTTCTCTCAAATTTGAAAAGGGATAGAAGGGAGTTGTACTGCATGTTACTCAGATGTCATGGAACAGGGTGGACTTATAAAAAGTTGATTGCATTGACATTTGAAGAGTTGGAGTGTAGAGCTTATCCCATTTGGGTTAGAGTGCAGGAAGAAAACACTCTAAGACTTCTTTCTAATGAAAGAAAAGAAGAACTTGCAGAGGAAATGGAGCTTAAGAAGATAATGTTTGTTCCCAGACCAGTGAAAAAGGGAGTCCCTCTTGAGTTTCCCAAAGATATGGATCCATTACATCCAAGTGAAGCTGTTATAAGAAAGAGCCTCAAGCTCTCACCATTAGAAGCTTCAGACATGGTACAAGTGTTACCACTTGATTCCAAAAACCCTATTATAAGCTATGAAGAAGATGAATGTGGGTTTTGGAAGATTGGCAAGTATGGAAAAGAGGTTCACACTTTTACCACCCTTATATCTTTGTTTGCAAGTTTTGACAGAGAAGACTTGGTAGACCTATGGAGGTTGTTAGAGGCCAAGTATGAGTCTGAAGCACCAACTTCAGTCAATGGAATAAAACTGTGGTCAACATTCAAGAGAATGTGTGGACCAAGAGATGAAGATCCTGCTATTTGGAAGGATCTTGAAGATGACCTCAGTGGTCTTCAATGGAGATTGTATTCAGCTGCTGGTGTTTATTATTTGAGTTCTACAAAGTTTGCTGAGTATCTACTTGTAGATGGTCAGTATTTCATGTCCAAGGAAGTCTTGGAGAAGATAAAGAATACACAGCTGGAAATTGATTATTCAAGTGACGTGGCCAAAGACTTGATCAGATTTATTTATTACCAATATGAGAAGGTTTGTAAGATTCCTCCTAGTTCTTAATGTTTATTCAAAAACTTGATCACTAGAGTAGATATCAAGTTTAGGGGAGGATTGTTGGGAATACAATATAGCCAGTCTACTTGAGCGCTGACAAGAGTAAAACAAGCGTTGACATGAGTAAAACAAACGCTGACAGATCAAGCGTTGACAAGACAAAGTCAAGCGTTGATACATTGAAGACAATAACTGATGGAAGGATATGATCTACACGTTTATTATGTTCTAGATTACTTCTAGTAAAGATAGGAACAACAATGTATTTTCTATATTTATCTTTACCTAGAATAGTTGATACGTAAATTATTGTACAAGGCTTCTTATGTCTATAAAAGAAGACCTTTAGGTTATTGTTCAGATAAGTTTTCATACGTTAACACTTTCATTGTAAGCAAGTTTGATATCATTAATCAAAGTGAAAGTTTGTTTACATCTTGTGTGTTCTTGTTTAAGTGTTAACTCCGCATAACACTTAGATTGTCATATACATATACAAAGGTTTCTCTAAGTGTATTACTTGATATAATCTCGTATACATAAAGCTAAATCGATCTAAGTTTGGGATCAACAAGATCCTTTACCTTCACCTCAACACATGGAACTTGACCAAGAATCCTTCAGCGCTGACACGTTAAATGTTGGCGTTGACACTAGTAATCCTAACGTTGACACCTTTCCATCACAGACTTAAACACCCCTTAACCTTCAAACTACCACCCAATCCACATCATCTTCTACACCCCTTGAATATAGGTTTTTAAAACGCCCAAGGACTACTGGAGTGTTCTCCTCTAGTGGTCCTAGCCATGTTGCAGAGAGAACCACCACCACAAGTGTGGTTGGTGCTATGGATGAGGTTGGGACTATTGGTACTCGCTTAGATGCAGGCCAAGCCAGTCCTATCATCTTTAAGACCTCATCCATGCCCCATGACTCTGCTCTGGGAGGTCAAATACCCATTCTAGAGGAGGGCAGATTGGAACCATACACAATGTTGGAATTGACGGCTGTCTGCATTAGCTTGCAAAAGCAAAATGCAGACCTGGTACAAACAGTCAGTACACAAGGCCTTGAACTCAAGCAATTGAGGGAGAGGATTGTTCTTATGGAGGATGCTAATATTAGGCGTGGTATGGAGGATTATTCCAAAGGGGAGGATGAGCAGATTCATGTGAGTGACAAAGGCTCACATGATGGAAAATCTTTAGGTGTTGCTGAAGCCCTTACTGAATTGAAGAAGCAACCAGGTTTTGATACATCTTTGGTTACTCCTACAAATTTGAACTTGTCCTTTACAGCAATGATAGAGCAGTTCACAAGAGGCACTGAGACAAGTAAGGTGAGCGTTGACAAGCAGACTTTGGACGTTGACACACCAAGCACTGACAAGAGTAAGTTGGGCGCTAACACACAGAATTTGAGCGTTGACAGACCTACAGATATGGTTGGTGTATTCCAGACATCAACTATCATCAAGGAAGTGTCTTCACAGGTACCATCATCATCTTTACCTATCATTGATCCATTAGATAAGGGTAAAGGAATCATGGTAGAAACAGAAGTTCCAAAGGATGCAGCTCAAGTAGAGTTTGATTTAAAGTTGGCTGCACAACTTGTGGAACAAGAAATGAAGAAGGTTGGTGAATCACCATTTGTTGTTACTTCTGAGGATCAAGAAGGAAGTGTTGAAGGGAGTTCAGATTAAAGTGTTATGATAATTGAACAACCAGAAATACTTGAATATGGTGATGAGTTTGCAAGGGAGAAACTTAGAGAGTTAAAGTTACAGGTAGATTATGATATGCCAGAAGTTGCTCAGATGTACCATGCATGGGAAGATAAGGTTATGGAGAATCCAGATATGACAATTTCAGATCAAATTTGGGGATTGAAGATTCTACTAAGAGTTAAAAGAGATTGCAAGGTAATTCTGATGCATAAGGCTAGCAATGTTTTCTCACTGCTGAAAAGAGATAGAAGGGAGATTTACTACATGTTACTCAGATGTCATGGAACAGGATGGACCTTTCAGAAATTGTAGGGGTTATCCTTTAAAGAATTGGAGTATAAGGCTTATCCCATTTAGGCAACAATGCAGGAAATGAATACTATCAAACTTCTCTCAGATGAAAGGAGAGAAGAACTTGCAGAAGAGATGGAGATTCAAAAGGCAATGATTGTTCCAAGGCCTTTGAAGAAGGGAGTTCCATTTGAGTTCCCTAAAGATATGGATAAATTATATCCCAGTGAAGCTGTTATAAGAAGGAGCATTAAGCTCTCACCCATGGAAGCTTCATATATGGTACAAGTGTTACCTCTTGATGACATAAACCCTATCATTAGCTATGAAGAAGATGCAAGTGGGTTTTGGATGATTGGCAGATATAGGAAAGAGGTACACACATTTACTACTCTTATGTCTCTCTTTGCAAGTATGGATAGGGAAGACTTGGCAGACCTTTGGAGGTTGTTGATTGCCAAGTATGAGACTGAAGCACCTACTTCAGTCAATGGAATAAAGCTTTGGTCAACATTCAAGAGAATGTGTGCACCAGAAGAAGAAGATCCTGTTTGGAAGGATCTTGAGGATGATATCAGTGGACTTCAATGGCGTTTGTATTTAGCTGCTCGTGTGTATTATATGAGTTCTAAAAAGTTTGCTGAGTATCTTCTTGTAGATGTTGAGTATCCCATGTCCAAAGAAGTTTTGGAAAAGATGAAGACAACACAGCTGGAGATTGACTATTCAAGTGACGTGGCCAAAGATTTGATTAGGCATGTCTATTACCAATTTGATAAGATTTGTAAGAATCCTCCTAGTTCTTATTTTTTATTCTGAAACTTGATTACTAGAGTAGATATCAAGTTTAGGGGAGGATTGTTGGGAATAAAATGTAGCCAGTACACTTGGACGCTGACAAGAAGAAAACAAGCGTTGATAAGAAGAAAACAAGCGTTGACAGATCAAGCGTTGACAGGAAGAAGTCAAGCGTTGATAGGATGAAGTCAAGCACTGATAGAAGATTTAGTCTACACGTATTATGTTTCTAGTTTGTTTCTAGTAAAGATATGATCAACAATGTATTTTCTATATTTATCTTTACCTAGAATAGCTGATACGTAGACTCTTGTACAAGGCTTCTTATGTCTATAAAAGAAGACCTTTAGGTTTTGTTTCATATAAGTTTTCATTCGTTTAAACACTTTAATTGTAAGCAAGTTTGTTCTAATCAATCAAAGTGAAAGTTTGGTTTACATTGTTTGTGTGTTCTTGTTTAAGTATTAATTCCGCATAATACTTAAATTATCTTATACACAACAAAGTTTATCTACGTGTTAAACTTGATTTAATCTCGTTTACACAAGCTAAATTGATCTAAGTTTGGGATCAACAGCGACTTTGGGTCAAACTTAGTGAGATAATCCTTAGTGTTAAGAATGAACCACTTACTTCCAAGCACTCTAAAGTACTCTATTTTAGGTTTTGTACCTTTTATGTGACAATCTAACATTTTCAGGTAGTGAAATATTTTCTCGTATAATATTTTGAAACTTATTTTTGTGTTGGTTGACGAACTCACAATTTACGGATTTAAATTTGGGCTTACGTGCTTAATTTAGCGTCTTTTACGACTAAACCGGAAACCTTAGGATTACGTATTTACGTTTTTGAACTCCGTTTTTGATGAGACAATTTTTATTGGATTCGTTTTGTGACGTTGATTCATAATTTATAAAAACGTTTTTCGTAAAACGACCCGAGGGCACGCAAATCAAGAAAACTAGAATCGAGGAATACCCGTAAACTAGTGAGATGGGACAAAATACATTGTCCCACCCCACTAGCTAGCTTGACGGCACACACATGACACCACATCTTAGATGTGGCATCATGTTAGCTCAATGTTTACAAGTGTAAGCATAGCTTACACCTTAAGCTTACAACCACTTCCACTAACTCAAAACTAGCAACTAACTCATTCCACCATTTCCATACATGCAAAACCAACATCAAAACTCTCTCAAAACCCTCCCCTTGCCATCCACTTTCAAGCTACAAACACCCCTTTTGATCTTTTCTAGCCATGAAATACATGTTTACTAGCTCTATCATGGAGTTATCTTGAAGCCTTGATCATTTGGTGGCCATATTAACAATATTGGAGGTGATTTGCTTGTGTCCTAGGGCTGATTTCCCAACTTATGTTCTTGGTGTTTGATGATCTTGGAGTTACTTGTGGTGTTCATCAAGTTCTTGTCTTCCAAAAACAAGAAATACACTTGGTTGGTAAAGAAGATCATCCTCTCCATTTTTCTCTTGTTATTTTGTAAAGAACAAATGTATTTTCTTTCATTTTGTATATGTATATGATGTATATATGATGATAAAAATGTTGTGTGGGGATCAAGTGTTGATAGATATGCTTAAAAAGGTTAATAACTATAAGAAATGAGGCTAAAATCTTGATTATTTAGTTGGCTGTATAAAAACAGCATATAACTAAAACTTGAACTAATAAAATTGCATGGTGTGATCCATTTACAGTAAGTACAAGATGTTATGCACATGTGAGAGTTGGCCATGCAATGGAATCAATATAATAAGTGAGATATGATCAAAACAAGTTAGGTGTTCTAATCTGAATAAGTAGTTTTGTAGGGACTGTTAAGGCAAGATGAACTTAAAATGAGCAGTAGCTATAACTAAGTTAAATGTAGCACATAATATGAAGAACATGTCACCTAAAAATGAGCTTCTAATTTATTATATAACTATAGATATGGTAAAAATGGTGAACATGAAGATAAAAATCAGATTTTTAGAATTAATGTTTATTATTATTATATAAGCACTCACATTTTATTGTATAAAATGTAAAATGAAAACCCACTAACTTATAAAACTTATTTATATAAATATATAAAAGGTTAATTAAATGAATAAATTATATAAATGGTAGTGGAATAATATTTATAAGTAATAAAAACTATAAACTTGATTTTTACGACTTTTTCGGCTATTACCGTAAAATTAACGTTTTTCGCCAAATAAAACTTAGAGGATCAAACCCGTCTAATGTAAAGTTTATAAAAGTCATATACTGATATATAAGTAACCAATACAAGTAAAAACCGATAAAACCCGAACTATAAGAAATACGGACATTAACGAGCTAACTAAACATATTGGACTAATAATTGGACTAAATAAGATAAATACTTATAAAAAGAACTTATTGGGCTTAACCCATTTGGGCCCAACATGGAAAGTATATATACTGATAATATAAGTATAAAATGGATTAAAACAAGTTAAAGAACTTATACTAAGCTTATTGGACTTAAAATAGATAAATAGGTAAAACTAGTAAACTAGTAAAAAGTTAGCAAAACGTAAACACTAAAATGAGTAAACAAGGATATATAAACCCACTTGATCATCATCATATGTAGAAAATCATCATATGTATTTGATAAAAGTCATTGGACAAAGTCTAAGACCGATTATTATTTATATAGGTTTCCGTGACCGAAGCACGCCCGTAGCCGATAATCCACTTTTCGTTAACAACGTGAGTTCATAGCCTCGCACTCTTTTAAATGTTTTATAAAATGATTTGTAAACCCGCGAGGGAGATAACATGCTAGATTTTGATAAAAATAGAACACAAGTAGTCCTGATGGTATGCTTAATGATATGGACCCGAATGATTCTATGACCCTATAAACGAGACTAAAAGGATTATTAGTAGTTAGCTTATGTCACTTAAAGTCCCATTAGCATGAATTGTGAACTACCGGGATTTGGTAGACGCTTATGCATTTGATAGTACTATTTGGGGACGATCACCCCAGTTCACGCCTTGACGGTTGATCCCCGTCGTACCACATTGATTGGTAAGCGAATTTATGTATGAGAAGATTCCATAGCGTGATTTTTGTGACGACACGCTAACTTAGATGGGCAAATTGTTTGTCGGGTTCGCGGCCCGCTGTTTTCATAGTAAGGTAACAATGTCATGCGGCTAATAATAATCCTAATCCAAATAAAAATGTATCCTATACATAATAACGACCCTATTAACGATGAATATATTACCTATCATGGTAATATAGAGACTACGGTCTCATGGACGGTTTAAGAAGTATGCTTGATTTATATATTGCCTGACTAGCAATATGAGGACTTACTTCCGATATTATACTTGTGTTCTGATTTTAAATGATTGTTTTATATAACGGTTTTTATTAAACTCTATGAATTCACTCGGCATTCGCTGATATGATTTTTGCATGTTTTTATCTCAGGTGCTTGAAGGTAATCTGGATGGATATCGACTCTGATGGCCCACATAATATTAAAAATGTTCATTCGATCTATGTTTTGTAAACTTAATGACCTGTATAATTTGGGACCTGTTGTACACTTTAAAACTTTTTATCGAATGAATGTATGTTGAACCTTGAACAACCATTTTTATGTGTTGTCTATGATTGGAGTTATTGTGCTATCCCGTAACACTCTGAAAGACCCTTCCGCTGTACCGATACGAAAATTGAGAGTGTTACATTTTAGGAGTTCATATGGAGTTTTATCTAGAAGTTGTCTAACTAAGATACAATTTAGGATGTATGTAGAAGTGTCTACTACATCACACCAAAACTTTTGCGGCATTACCGACTCATTTAGCATTGTCTTAATCATTTCTTAAAGTGTAGGGTTCTTACGTTCTACAACATTGTTTGATTGAGGTGTTCTAGGAGACGAGAAGTTATGTGTGATACCTTTGGTGTCACAAAAAGCTCCAAATTGTGCCTCACTATCAAACTCGCTACCATGATCCGTTCAGATTGACACAATGCGACAATCTAATTGATTTTCAATATTCTTACTCAAAATGATCAAACGCCTCATTTTTAGTTTTCAATAATTTTGTCTAAGTAGATCTAGAATAATCATCCACGATGACCAATGTAGAGAGATTTCCTCCATAACTTTGTACCACAGATGGACCCAATAAATCCATGTGTAAAAGCTCTAGATACCTAGATGTGGATACAACATTTTTAGCCATATGGCTTGAGTGAACATGTTTTCCCATTTTACACGCATAACAAAAGTGTTGTTCATATCTTGGTATGGGTAGATTTCTAACAAGGTCTTTGTTAACCAAGGATTTTAAAAGTCCCATGTTAGCATGGCCAAGGGGTTTATGCCAAATAGTTGAGGTGTCATCTATTTTGGTTAAGTAAAGTGTGTCCATGGATGAGTCAAACTTCATCACATATGTTATTCTTCCTACTTCCTTTAGCTATAGTTATGTCGTCTTTTAGTATTTTACTACCATTTTATTAGAAGAGAGCTACACTTATTGTCACAAAGTTGGATTATGCTAAAAAGATTAAATTCTAAGTTTTATACATGAGCAACCTTATCTATGGTGATATGGTCATTATAAATTATACCTTTGACAATGATTTTGCTTTTAACGTTTCCACCAAAGATTACATTACCTCCATCTATAAATTTGCATGTACTGAAAAGATTCTTATTACCTGTCATGTGTCATGAACAACCGCTATCCTTGGTCCATTCATTAGGTTCAAGATTGGATTTTAAGCATACCTACCAATCATGAAGCTCAAGCGCTTGGTCCTCATTGTCTCATGAGTCCGTTCGGGTTAAACATGCTCCTCATAGCCATACCAATTGGGGGTGTTACCAAACACATCCCATGGAACGAGATTTCCCATTTGAAACTAGTTTTGGTAGTCATAATTTCATGGTACACTACTATATCTTCTGAGTACTCATCGGTCACTTTTTGGAAAGGGGCGTTTCGAAAAAGAGGATTTTAGTCTAGATTGATTAATTATTGTTCTAGCATTTCTTTCCAGGTTTCTAATGTTTGTATTATATTTCCCTGGATTTATTTGTTTTTGTTTATGAGATACGATAACAAGTTCGGAACGGTTTTGTTGTTGTTGCGCTGTCAGACCCGCGAACCCAATTGGGACAACGAATGGACCCATATCTTTGGGTTTGTGGGTCGCTGTGACAATTTTTGCAGGACAACCTAAACTGTTGTTTTTTGGTTGTTTTCCGAAACTAGATGATGTTTCTTGTTTCCCAAACCCTAGTCCTCTTCTATCTTTGCTATTTCTTTGATAACTCAACATGTCATCAATGCAATGTGCGTTTTTATTAAATTTTGCAAATTTTGAATTTTGCTTAATTGGGACTTCTTGCTTTGTTTTAAGCTTTTTAACTTCGAGAGCAAGTTCTTGACACGACTCACATTTTTTAGTGGTTGATTTAATTTGTTCTAATCTTTTTAACTTTGTTGTTAGTTCACAAACGTTATTTTCTAAGCTTTCCTTTTTAGTTTTCAAAAGCTTATTTTTGTTTAAGAGTTTAAGGCTTAATTCAAAAATTTTGTTATATTCATTTTGCAAAGTTTCATCATCTATAGAAGAAGACTCTCCCCCCCCCCCCCCGGCTACGTGTTCTTTAAACCCTTCGCCCGCCCGCCACCAGTGGAATCAAGCACCTTGAAAGGAATTTCCATCGCGAATTTGTTTATGCTCGATTAATTTCGTTTAGATTAACATATCACAAATAAAAAAGAAGTTAATAAATATTATATTGAGTATTTCAAGGATCTCTAACAATAATATAAACTATGTAGAAAACTAGAAGGGGGGTTGAATAGTTTTTACCAATTAGTTTTAATCACTTTGAAACTTTTTCGTGATTGTTATGGATATAGATGTAGCGTGATTAACAAAGTGATAAACATGAATTAAGAAAGAAACAAACCAAAATACACAATGATTTATAGTGGTTCGGCATAGTAAGATCTCACTTATCTTGCCCCTACTTCCACTCCTCGAGTATCCACTCGAGAGTTCTACTTCACTAGTAAACGAATCTTCTTTACACCGGTGGAGAAACCTTCACACTTAAGCTTACAATATTTAACGACACCTAAGCTAAGATGTCGTGTTCTTTACAAAGGCACAACGACGCCTTTTACAATATATACTTGTGGTTTACAACACCAGCCACGCTATTACACAAGTAGGTAGAAAAATTGGTACAACAATGGTGATTGTTAATATGACAAGATGTGTGTGTCACTTTGAGTGTTGTTCGTACTCGATTCAATTCGAATTGATCACAGTTTAAGGTGGAATTGTCGTTCTTGGTCACTAAAAGGGGGAGCTTTTGGTTATGTATTTCTACTAGTAATATAAACGTAAAGCTATTAAACATAAAAATAAAGAAGGATGTCTAACCTCGATTGCTTATCCAGAATGAATGCGGCACAGTAGATCAAAGTGAAAATAACTAAAGGTAATTATCTATTTTAAAATAAAGTTGAGAACTTGAAAAGATTAAACTAAAAATTTAGACTTTAAAAATAAAATGACAAAAATTAAAAACTTTAAGAAAAGTAGGTGTTAAAAATTAAAACTTTATAAAAGTTTAAACTTGAAATTGAACTAAGATAAACACTTTAAATTTGAACTTAAGAAAATGGCGGGAAACATAAGTTTGAAAGTAATGTTGGAAAATTAAAATCTGAACATAAGTCTGAGTGTGGATGAAATCCGGAATCCACAATTCCAAAGTAATCCGGAATAAGGTTTCACTCCTTATCCGGAATGTAGAATTTTACCTCAATCCGAAATGTATAAACCTGTCCTAATCCGGAATCTGAATGAAGATACTTATCCGGAATCAAAGAGTTTCAGCTAATCCGGAATCCACTCTCCACAAGCAATCCAGAAAATGGATTTTCACAATCCGGAATGAATGAAAACGTTCTAATCCGGAATGTCCTACAAACTTTATCCGAAATACGTTTTGATGCTCTTATCCGGAATCCATATATTTCCAATCCGGAATAGTTTCCTTGGCTTATCCGGAATCTAAAACAAATACAATCCGGAATAAATAAATGCGCTAATCCGGAATAACTAAACTTGTTATCCGGAATCCTGCTTATCCGGGATCCATGAGCTAGCCAATCCGGAATATGAACTAATGGCCTTATCCGGAATGTGGGGTTAAAGTAATCTGGAATAAGGAGTTAAACTTCTTCTTATCCGGAATAATAAGGGTGCAATCCGGAATAAACAAATCTTGCTTATCCGGAATAATAAGGGTTATGGATACTATTCGGAATGTATGAAAGGAACAAGTCGGAGTAAATGAATCTTAACACTATTCGGGAAACTAGGGTTTTAAGAAATCCGGATAAGAAACACAATTTAAGCCAAATGAAAATAAGCTAAAAACAAATAAGCACTTACCTAAAACTTAACCAAAATGATTTTTAAGAAAAACTAATAAGCCACAAATTAAAAACTTTTAAAAACCTAAATAATCAAAATATTTAAAATCAACTTTTTATAAAAATATTAAACTAACAAATCAACTTATTTAAAAACTAGAAAAATATAAAAATAAGCAATAAGCACAATAATATAAAACATCAAACACACCAAATCAATAAGCACAATCTAATAAGCAAATCAATCACACAATCAACAAGATTAAGCTAACTACATGATTAATGAGACAAAACAATAGATTATGATTAAAAAAGGTAGAATGAGAATTAACTAAAAAGCTTGATTAAATTGAAGATTAAGATTCAAATTACAAGATTAAGATGAAAGATTAATAAACTTGAAAGAAAAGATAGAGAGAGAAAGTAAAACACATACTCCTAATTACCTACTAAAAACTAAAAAATGAACTCCCCTTCCAAATGAAGATTAGGAAAATATATATAGGGGAAGGGGAAGGTATTGTTGCTTCTCTCTTTCTTCTTGTCTTCTCGTCTTTTAAATAGCTCGTCTTTCTCGATTTTGTCTCGGGATTAGTCGAATGATAAAATGAACTCGTCTTCTAATTTTCTTCTTTTAGTAGACTTGGTTCTTCGACTTCGTTAAACTTCCCTCTTTAGACTTTTTCTTCGATAACTCTTCAAAATAGGCCTTTGACTTCCGTTCTTCTTGCACTTTTGATCTTTTGACTTTGTCTTTTGTCTTTTTCTTTGATAAAAGCCCGTGAAAGCCCGTGTTTTCTTCCTTTTTCATATTTTTGTCCTAAAACACAATAAAAACACAAACCACGTATAATTCCGACTTTTACGACATAAAATACACGTTTTGGTCTCGTTTTTATTATAAATAAGTGGTAAAAGGATAAGTGTTTTCACACTTATTAATTGTGTAGGTAACACTTAACACATTCACACAAAGTGAAGCCTTGAAGGATAAAAGCTTAGAATATAGAGTTCTCGTAATCGATCTTGAAATGTGAAAAGATCTAAATCACAAGAGACAAGAGAATGTACAAGAGTAAGATTAGAGAGTTAGATATATGCAGAGAGTTTAAAGAGAAAAGATAGAAAATGGGTGAGTGGTAAGCTTGGACAGAGCTTGGTATTTATAGGCACAATATCAGACACCCACGGAACCCGTTGGCTCCCTTACCCAGGGGTCCGCCGGGTCTGACTTTTGTTGCCTCATAAATGTTTGTCCAATATCACACACAAACATTATATATACCCATAGTTGACTTTATATGTCTGATGAAGAGAGATAAAAGTCAATTTATGTCCACTTTTATTTTTACATTTTAAAGTTTATAAAGTGTATAAACTTTTTATAAAGTTTAGAACATAAGTTCATGGATTAAGAATACTTATGTGTTGCTTGTAATGCAAACATAAAAATATGTTTGATGTTTTGTCATTAACAAAATGTTAAGCATGATTAAAACGTAAATATTATTTTAGTGCGATATTTGCATTTACAAACTATATACTATGTATTTCAAAGACCATATGGATCGTTTAAAGTAAAAAAAACTTTAGTTCCATACTTATTTATGTCCGTTTACGTCTATATATGATCGTTTATGTTCGTCTACGTTCTTTTAACCTATTAATAAACGACCATGAAACAAAACTTTGGTCCGATTATGTCACACTCCCAAAATATCATAGTATAATGGCGACAAGGGAGTGGTGACGTCATGATTATCATACACACACAGTTACAAAGAACGACCTCTAAATGAGACGTTTGGAAAATAGATCACTTGTAATTGATAAAATAAATAGTTTTAACATAGTGCGGAAGCATAAAACTGGTCACAGTTACAAAACATAGTTTTCCAAGTAGTACAAATGATCTTTGTTTCAAAGAAATGACGGCAATGCATGAGACCTCACTTAGCATCTTCCTTCTTAATACCTGAGAAAAACATTGCTAAAGTGTCAACATAAAGTTGGTGAGTTCATAGGTTTAGTTAATTTGAAATGTTTAATGAACCACAAGATTTTCCCAAAAGTGATGACAATATAACAAATACAAAGTCATCCTAAAAGTATTTATTACAGTCTAAGCTCGTGACACCGAAGCATTAACAACACCGGTAGTATAATCATATAAATGTAGCCCAACTAGATGCCTAAACCCACGACATCCTATCTCAGACTCAAATGAAACTGTGCCCGCTTGTCCCCTTGTTGGACAAGACAGACAGGGACGTCAATCCCGATAGATCTATCCATAACATTCGCGCTTACACAAAGTAATTAACGGTTCACGATTCACGGGCCAAAGCAACTGGGTTTTTAGTGGGACTTAGACTAATATATAAATTAGTAAATGCACTTGTGTTCATACGTTAAAATCAAGCAATGTCTCACCCCAAAAAGCAGTAAAAATAGTTAAGCATGGGGCTATAAACTCACCTCGTAATTCAGCAAAAAGGACGAAGGTAAAGGTAGCTCGAGAGTACGGTTACGCTAGCCGCGACCTATTTAATTATAAGGATCGTGTTACGATATGAAAATTTATACTAGTAAAAAGACACGACACCCTAGTTGTGCTTGACAATACCTTTCGTTTACGGAAAGACACGATACATAAAAGTCGGTTATTAAACGATCGAGGTTTACGGGTTAAATTATACGTTTAAGTTACAAGTTTTCGTTTTTGGGCTTTAAATAAACCCATACACCAACACTGGCCCAAACAAGCCCATTATCCCCACCCCATGGCCCGGCCCAAGGGTTAATTAACCCGGCCCATGCCCAGGCGATACAAACAAGGAGAAAAAGGGGTAAATACGTGTGTTGTTACACACACATATCAAAAACACTCAGATAACTCTCTCTCTCCTCTCTCGAAACACTCCCACCGCCCCCAATCCTCCCTCTCTCTCTCAAAACTGGATCGGATCACAACTCTCCCATGGCTAAGCTTGTTTTCAGTTTAATACATCAATCATTTGTGATGGGTTGCGGTGATTAAGTCGCGTGGGATGTGGGGTTTCATCCCCACATCAAACCGATTCGGTTTTCATGGTGTTCTTCCCCAGGGTTAAAGTTATTCATCATCAATCAAAGATAAGTTGTTCATCCCTCTTTTTCTTTTAATAAAAATGGTTAAATGATTTTCGTTTATAAAAGATCTGTGGTTTTAAATCACTTGTATAAACATGCTGTAAACAAAATGGCTCTCGAATTTAATGATAAAAAATTAGGGTTTCAAAAATATTTGGGGGTTTTTCTAAATCTCATGTTTAAATACAATTAATTAACGTTTTCTTTTATAAAAACATGTTAATTTCAACATATAAACGATTTTATAAAAATTAGGGTTTCGGTCAAAATTGGGGGTTTATTCATACCTTGTTTCCAGTCAAATTAATTAATAGATTCGGGTTTGGATTGGGTTTAATTAGGGTTTTAATTAATAAAATAAAATTAGGGTTTATATAAATTGGGGGTTTTTGCATTCGGTTGATTAATCAAAATTAAATGGCGTTTTTGGAATATATAAAGTATTAATTTCATAATTAAAAAGGTTTTCAGTTTTTAGGGTTTCGAATTGAAAAGGGGTTTTATACCCGCGGCATATTTGGGGGTTTTATGATGTTCCTGTAAAATGAAATGGTTAAGATCTTGGATTATGGTGACTTTGAATGATAAGGGTTTCGGCAGAAAAACAAGGACCTTCGTTGTCTTGGTTTGGTTCTCGGTTTGGTCTCGGTTTGGGTCTCGGTTTGAGTCTCGGTTTGGTCTTGGTTTGGGTTGGTTTGGGTCTCGGTTTGGTTGACAGAAATAATGGGGTCATGGTCATGTTCTAGTAACAAATGCTATGGTTTATCTTTTCAGTTTTTAACTAAAATAGAACCGTGACAAAACTAACATATTCGTTTAATTTTCGCAGGTTTGGTCAATGACGAGCACAACTAAGATTTATTCAGAAAATGAAGAGATGATTTAAAAGACTCACAATTGGATGCTTAGGTTTCGGTTTGCAGGTGTGGACGAGAAGGATGGATCGGCTTGACACTACACCTCACTTTCACCCAGGAATTGTGTTTGAAAACTTGTCCAGGAACTATTATTGTAATATTTGGACTGTGAATACTTTGTGTTATGTTTGGACATTTGATAAACTTTGGGTTGTATTTAATCTTGTATTACTAGTTTAGGGTTAGACTCAAACTGAATTTGGTAAGCTTGTGATGTACCCATTTTGGGTAAACTTGGCATGTATGCTGGATTGTAGTGCTTAGTGGATGAATAAACTATGGAATTAAGTTGTGACTGAAAATGGACACTTGCTAAACAAGCTTTTGTAATAAAGGTGAATAAAGGTTCATAATTTAAATGTTTGTACATGATGCACCAATATACTACTCGGCTCAGGTTTGTCGGGTGTTTAAATCTTAGACTCGAAAACTGAATATACACGACTCGGTAACAACTCGATACACGATCCAAATCAAAGACAAATATGCGTGACCTCAAGGGATTCAGTAAGTACTTCAAATTGACATACGGCAAAACATAATACGTTTAACAACTTCGTGTATTACATCCATAATTTAATAGACGCGAAAATTCGAGATGTTACATATGCTCTCCCTAAAAAGGGCTTTGTCCGCAAAGCAAAGTAAATAACACATTCATGTCGACAACTCATCGGTAAATAATTAAAGTACTCCTACTATATGAAGAATTTAAGATGGAAATTTGACGGATGTCACAGTATTCCTATGTTTTAGAGATTTCGTCACGAAATCAAGACGTTGTTGTAGTAGGATGATTAGCGAAAAGATGAGGATACTTGCTTTTGAATTGATCTTCACGTTCCCACGTGTATTCTGGACCTCTACGCGCATTCCAACGGATTTTTACAATAGGTATACGGCTTTGCTTGAGTTGTTTGACTTGACGGTCCATAACTTCTACTGGTTCTTCTACAAAGTTGAGTTTGTCGTCGAGTTGAATCTCTTCCAAAGGAATAACGAGTGTCTCGTCGGCTAAACATTTCTTCAAATTGCAAATGTGGAACACATTATGCACTCGGCTAAGTTCTTGGGGTAATTCCAAACGATAGGCTACGGGGCCAATCCTCTCTATAATCTTGAAGGGTCCAATGTAACGAGGATTCAACTTTCCACGCTTTACAAAGCGAATCACACCCTTCCAAGGTGAGACCTTCAACATGACTCTATTGCCAACCGCAAACTCAAGGGGTTTGCGTCTCATGTCAGCATAACTCTTTTGTCGATCTCTTGCGGCTTGCATACGGCTCTTGATCTTAAAGATCTTCTCAGTAGTCTCGTGTATGATCTCGGGTCCAGTGAGTTGTGCTTCACCAACCTCTGCCCAACACACGGGTGAACGACACTTCCTTCCATACAGTGCTTCGAACGGTGCTGCCTTAATGCTAGTGTGATAACTATTGTTGTATGAGAACTCCACTAGAGGTAGGTGTCTATCCCATCTATTTCCGAAGTCAATCACACAAGCTCTCAACATATCTTCTAAGGTTTGAATGGTCCTTTCACTTTGACCGTCAGTTTGGGGATGGTACGCAGTGCTCATATCCAACTGCGTTCCCAATGCCTTCTGCAGTGACTTCCAGAACTACGAAGTAAATCGGCTGTCTCGGTCGGAGTTTATAGACACAGGCACACCATGCTTCGTGACTACTTCCTCCAAGTATGTCCTTGCTAACTTATCCATTCCATCGGTCTCCTTGATTGGTATGAAATGAGCCGATTTGGTGAGTCGGTCGACGATTACCCAAATGGTGTCAAATCCGACAGAGGTTTTTGGTAGCTTGGTAATGAAATCCATAGTGATCCTTTCCCACTTCCATTCTAGCAGTTCGGGTTGGACCAACAATCCTGATGGTTTCATATGTTCGGCCTTGACCTTGGCACAAGTCAAGCACTTGCTAACGTATGTAGCAATATCCGCCTTCATGTTCGGCCACCAATACAACATCTTCAGATCATGATACATTTTGTCAGATCCCGGATGTATGGAGTATTTTTACTTATGCGGCTCATGCATAATCAAAGATCGTAGGTCACCATGGCACGGTAACCAACTCCTATCATCAAGGCATAACGTTCCATCCGAGCGAGCTTCTAACTTCTTTATCATGCCTTCAACATCTTCAGTCTTGAGAATTTCTTCCTCGACTGCCTCTTTCTAAGCCTTGAGAATTAAGGATGGAAGGTCTAAGTCAATGGTCATCACCAAGGCCTTCACCCTAAGAACTCTCTCCTTTCGACTCAAAGCGTCGGCCACGACATTTGCCTTGCCCGGGTGATAACGAATCTCGCAATCGTAATCACTGAGCAATTCTAGCCAACGTCGTTGTCTCATGTTGAGTTCCTTTTGATTCAAAATGTGTTGTAGACTCTTATGATCAGTGAATACAACACACTTAGTACCATAAAGGTAGTGTCTCCAAATCTTCAGGGCAAACACCACTGCTCCCAACTCTAGGTCATGAGTTGTGTAGTTCTTCTCGTGCACTTTTAGTTGTCTTGATGCGTAAGCTATGACCTTAGTCCTTTGCATCAGTACCGCACCTAACCCTTTTATGGATGCATCATAATACACCACAAAGTCTTCATTACCCTCGGGTAGGACTAGTATAGGTGCTTCACACAACATCTGCTTCAATGTCTGAAATGCCAAATCTTGATCCTCTTTCCACTTAAATTTCTTGTCCTTTTGAGTCAACTCCGTCATTGGTTTAGCTATCTTGGAGAAACCTTCAATGAATCTCCTATAGTAACCAGCAAGACCTAAAAATTGGCGGATCTCCGTGGGTGTTGTTGGAGTCGCCCAATCCTTCACGGCCTCGATCTTAGCAGGATCAACGTGAATACCACTGCTGTCGATTACATGCCCAAGGAATTGCACCGTGTTTATCCAAAACTCACATTTGGAAAACTTTGCATATAACTTCTCCTTCCTTAGCAGCTCTAGTATGGTCTTCAAATGTTCCTTGTGTTCTTCTTCATTATGAGAATAGATGAGAATATCATCGATAAATACAATCACAAACTTGTCCAAGTATGGTTTGCAAACTCGGTTCATGAGATCCATGAATACCGCAGGCGCGTTTGTCAAACCGAAAGGCATAACTTGGAACTCGTAGTGTCCGTACTGGGTTCTAAAAGCCGTCTTATGAACGTCTTCCTCTCTAACCCTTAGTTGATGATATCCTGACCTTAAATCGATCTTCGAGTATATGCTAGATCCTTGCAATTGGTCGAAAAGATCGTCAATTCCTGGAAATGGGTAACGGTTCTTTATCGTCAGCTTATTCAATTCTCGGTAATCGATACACATTCTAAAGGATCCATCTTTCTTTTTGACAAATAAGACCGGCGCTCCCCAAGGTGAGGAACTTGGTCTAATGAAACCTTTGTCAGAAAGTTCCTTTATCTATTCAGCTAACTCTGTCATTTCGGCCGGTGCTAGGCGGTATGGGGCTCTAGCAACAGGCGCGGCTCCTGGTGTAAGCTCGATGTGAAACTCCACTTGTCGTGCTGGTGGTAATCCTGGTAAGTCCTCTGGGAATATGTCCGGAAAGTCTCTAACGATCGGTACATCTTCCACCTTCTTCTCGTGATCTTCTTCTCCTTCCTTTTGTGTTATTTGAACCAAGAATACTGGACATCCCTTCTCAATGTATCTTTGGGTCCTAATACATGAGATGACTTCCAGTCTTGATCCATTCTTCACTCCACTTCTTTCGCCTTGTATGATTAGTACATCGTTTCCATAAGGAACACGGACGCACTTCTCATGACATACAATTTCCGCGTGATGCTTCGACATCCAATCCATTCCAATGATGACGTCAAAACTTCCCAATTCTATGGGGAGTAAGTCGATACTGAACGAACGACCTTGTAACCTTACACTACATCCTTTCAGAATAACGTCGGTGGTTACTGACTTCCCATCGGCTAATTCTACATTATACTTAACATCTAACGCAGTAGGGGTAACATTTAGGAGTTCACTAAATACAGATGACACAAAACTCCTATCCGCACCAGAATCAAATAGTACTGAAGCATAGTTGTTATTGACTAGAAACGTACCAGTCACAACGTTGTTGTCTTGCACTGCAGCTTCAGCACAGAGATGATACACTTTGCTAGGTGCCGTGAATCCTCCAGGAGTACTAGTTGTGGCTCGGTTGTTCCCTCCCCGGTTCCCTTGATTCTGCTTCTGGTTCCCTTGGTTGTGATTCTGATTGCCTCGAATCTGGTTACCACGACCTTGGTTCCCATTGCTTGGGCACTTGTTCTTGTAGTGACCTTTCTCTCCACATCCAAAGCAAGTGACATTTGCTCCTTGGCCACCTTGTGTTCCAGGTCCTCTTTGGTTAGTAGGACGAGGTGGTGCTCGACATTCCTTTGCCTTATGTCCGGCCTTCCCACAATTGTAGCACGTAGGGGGACATGCTCCTTCGTGGTGTCGGCCACACTTTCCGCAGAAAGGAAGTCTTCCAGCGTAGTTTCCAGTATTACCTTGTCCAGCAGTAAACACCCTTGCTACTTCTTGTCGCTTGTTCTGGTTGTAGTTGTTTGTGTTGTTGCTGTTGTTGGTATTGTTGGTGTTGTTGTTGTAGTGGTTGCCAGACCACTTCCTCTTATCCCCAGTATTTTCTCCCAACTCTTGTACCACTTGGTACATCAGACTCTGAGCCATATCGATTGCCTCGTGCAAATCAGTTGGCTTGGATGAAGTCACATTCCCTTTGATGCTCAAAGGTAGTCCTTCAATGTATCGCTCCAACAATCGGTCGTCGTTGGGCACCATTTCAGGACATAACGAGATCAGCTCTTGAAAGCGCTGATTGTAAGCAGTAAGAGCAGTACCCTTGACCTTCAGGTTCCACAGCTCAACCTCCATCTGCTTGACTTCATTTCGTGGGCAGTATTTCCTCACAAACATAGCTTTAAATTCACTCCAGGGCGTCGCTTGGGCAACGTCAATGGTCACTGCACGAGCATAGACGTTCCACCAAGTCAAAGCACCATCCACTAACGTGCTTGACGCAAACTTCACCTTATCAGCTTCAGCAACATTGCTAATCCCAAATTGGGATTCTAGCTTCTCAAACCATCTGGTTAATCCTACTGCTCCTTCAGTACCGCGGAAACTTACTTGCGTAACTGCATGAAATTCCTTGTAGGTACAAGTTCGTGCAATGGCATTAGTAGCTCCTTGGTTGGTCTCCTCCTGTGTGCTAGCTGTACGATTTGCTTCGGCTGTTGCGAGTGCCTCGGCCACTCGTTCGGCTATCATTTGACTTAGCATGACGGTGTCAATTCCACCGGTAGTAGCTGGTGGATTCTGCGTTTCGGATCTTCTAACTGGCGCCATAATCTAAAAAGGTAATAGGACAATGAGTTTTGCCAGACATAACATGCATGGCATGCACAATACAATTATGAAATGCTCCAGGGTATAATACACAATATATAATGATCTCACAATTTTTGTAACCCATAATATCATTCATAGAATTGTTTGGTAGTACATCATAATTTGTTATACATAATATAAAAAAAGGAAATAAAATGCCAACTAGCTAAGATAAACTTCAAAGCTTAGTGGTCATACAATGATAAGTCAATGGTACAAGATAAATCTAACTAGTGCCCTCATGGCGCTGATGAAGCTCTCTCTCTCCAACTCTGCTAACCTCCTCTCAACCACGATCTCACGAGCCTGGGAATCCCTAAGTCTAACATCGGTATCATAACAAGCGGCTCTAAACCTCTTATCCAAGTCTGCAACAGGGTCCTCCACCGGTGCCTCTAGTCCGCCTGTCTCAACCAATGGCTCTACTCCCCAACGGGTCATCAGGCTCTCGATCTCCTCAAGACGAGCATTCGGCATGGTGTCCATCTGATCAAGAACAGTATGGAGCTGTCCTCGTAGACGGGTCACACAAACCGTCAACACTGTCTCATCCCTAACTGGACTCTTCTTTGCCAGTGCCTCCAGCTTATCCTTCACCTCATTATACTCTTCACCTAAAGCCTCTACAGCATCCTCCAACCTATTTAATCATGTTGTCACACATCCATCTGCTGCCCCAAGCATCACCACCGTCGATGTAGCTCTCCTAGGAAGAGGAGTCGTAGCTCTCGGCCCAGTAGAGATGCCAACATCAGCAAGCATCTCCTGGTACACAGCAGGTACAGTCTCTGGTGGTGGTAGTAGTAGTGGTACCTCTGGGACAGGACTGGCAGGTGTGCGGGTTGCATGCCTGTCAGTGGCGGTGAAGGGTATGAGGGGTCGGTAAGGTGAAAGTGGTGGTTGAGCAGCTCTCCCCCGAAGACGTCGTCTCACATAGTAGAAAGGTAGAGTACCAGGTGCTGGAGCAGGAATATCAGTCCTCTCCCCTTCGTCTTCAGATGAAGATGAGGATATGTGTGCTAGGGAAACCTCAGGAGTAGCAGCATATGTAGTAGGAGGGTCTTCAGTGTCAGTGACTTCCATGGGTTCTCCTTCCCCATCTGTGAACTCCATATCATCATCCTCTGTCTCCTCTACCGTCTCATCCCTAGTAACTGATGTCTGACCTGGTGACTGCACCACATCAGCGTCTAAGTCATCCTCTCCTCTGCCTTCTAGGCTAAGTACGTCGTCAGCTAATGCATCAGGAATACGGATCGGTGAACGATGAACCTCCTCAGTCTCTCTCTCAGTATCATCATCTGAAATCATCCGGTACCACGGATATCCTGATGTGATCCTCTAGGTAGTCCTACTGATGAACTGATAGTCGACTGTGAACTACGGTTGTAGTACGCTCCTGTAGACGTGGAATCATCAGAAGAAGACATCGCTGTAATCATAAACAAAATAAATGTGTGTAAATATCTTATAAAATTAGTCCGTAAAAAAGGACATTAACATAACATAGCAATCATTGTTGAATCCACATGTATCCCATATAACATAATTCAGATTTTGTTGTTGCACATGTAACCCATGTAAATATACCTCGTATTTGTTAAACCACATGTATCCCATTTATTACTTATCAATGTCCATGTATCTACATATACTTAATACTTACAATCCGTATGATAATCGATTAAACACATAGCAGTTATAGTCTAGAGTTACTAAATACAACCTAGTTCTCTATAACCATGGCTCTAATACCAATCTGTCACACTCCCAAAATATCAGAGTATAATGGCGACAAGGGAGTGGTGACGTCATGATTATCATACACACACAGTTACAAAGAACGACCTCTAAATGAGACGTTCGGAAAATAGATCACTTGTAATTGATAAAATAAATAGTTTTAACATAGTGCGGAAGCATAAAACTGGTCACGGTTACAAAACATAGTTTTCCAAGTAGTACAAATGATCTTTGTTTCAAATAAATGACGGCAATGCATGAGACCTCACTTAGCATCTTCCTTCTTAATACCTGAGAAAAACATTGCTAAAGTGTCAACATAAAGTTGGTGAGTTCATAGGTTTAGTTAATTTGAAATGTTTAATGAACCACAAGATTTTCCCAAAAGTGATGACAATATAACAAATACAAAGTCATCCTAAAAGTATTTATTACAGTCTAAGCTCGTGCCACCGAAGCATTAACAACACCGGTAGTATAATCATATAAATGTAGCCCAACTGGATGCCTAAACCCACGACATCCTATCTCAGACTCAAATGAAACTGTGCCCGCTTGTCCCCTTGTTGGACAAGACAGACAGGGACGTCAATCTCGATAGATCTATCCATAACATTCGCGCTTACACAAAGTAATTAACGGTTCACGATTCACGGGCCAAAGCAACTGGGTTTTTAGTGGGACTTAGACTAATATATAAATCAGTAAATGCACTTGTGTTCATACGTTAAAATCAAGCAATGTCTCACCCCAAAAAGCAGTAAAAATAGTTAAGCATGGGGCTATAAACTCACCTCGTAATTCAGCAAAAAGGACGAAGGTAAAGGTAGCTTGAGAGTACGGTTACGCTAGCCGCGACCTATTTAATTATAAGGATCGTGTTACGATATGAAAATTTATACTAGTAAAAAGACACGACACCCTAGTTGTGCTTGACAATACCTTTCGTTTACGGAAAGACACGATACATAAAAGTCGGTAATTAAGCGATCAAGGTTTACGGGTTAAATTATACGTTTAAGTTACAAGTTTTCGTTTTTGGGCTTTAAATAAACCCATACACCAACACTGGCCCAAACAAGCCCATTATCCCCACCCCATGGCCCGGCCCAAGGGTTAATTAACCCGGCCCATGCCCAGGCGATACAAACAAGGAGAAAAAGGGGTAAATACGTGTGTTGTTACACACACATATCAAAAACACTCAGATAACTCTCTCTCTCCTCTCTCGAAACACTCCCACCGCCCCCAATCCTCCCTCTCTCTCTCAAAACTGGATCGGATCACAACTCTCCCATGGCTAAGCTTGTTTTCAGTTTAATACATCAATCATTTGTGATGGGTTGCGGTGATTAAGTCGCGTGGGATGTGGGGTTTCATCCCCACATCAAACCGATTCGGTTTTCATGGTGTTCTTCCCCAGGGTTAAAGTTATTCATCATCAATCAAAGATAAGTTGTTCATCCCTCTTTTTCTTTTAATAAAAATGGTTAAATGATTTTCGTTTATAAAAGATCTGTTGTTTTAAATCACTTGTATAAACATGTCTGTGAACAAAATGGCTCTCGAATTTAATGATAAAAAATTAGGGTTTCGAAAATATTTGGGGGTTTTTCTAAATCTCATGTTTAAATACAATTAATTAACGTTTTCTTTCATAAAAACATGTTAATTTCAACATATAAACGATTTTATAAAAATTAGGGTTTCGGTCAAAATTGGGGGTTTATTCATACCTTGTTTCCAGTCAAATTAATTAATAGATTCGGGTTTGGATTGGGTTTAATTAGGGTTTTAATTAATAAAATCAAATTAGGGTTTATATAAATTGGGGGTTTTTGCATTCGGTTGATTAATCAAAATTAAATGGCGTTTTTGGAATATATAAAGTATTAATTTCATAATTAAAAAGGTAAAGGGGTTTTATACCCGCGGCATATTTGGGGGTTTTATGATGTTCCTGTAAAATGAAATGGTTAAGATCTTGGATTATGGTGACTTTGAATGATAAGGGTTTCGGCAGAAAAACAAGGACCTTGGTTGTCTTGGTTTGGTTC
Source organism: Glebionis coronaria (assembly GCA_025667525.1). NCBI lineage: Eukaryota > Viridiplantae > Streptophyta > Magnoliopsida > Asterales > Asteraceae > Glebionis > Glebionis coronaria. The sequence continues at coordinate 419,808,689 of CM046880.1, forward strand.
TCGGTTTGGTCTCGGTTTGGGTCTCGGTTTGGGTCTCGGTTTGAGTCTCGGTTTGGTCTTGGTTTGGGTTAGTTTGGGTCTCGGTTTGGTTGACAGAAATAATGGGGTCATGGTTATGTTCTAGTAACAAATGCTATGGTTTATCTTTTCAGTTTTTAACTAAAATAGAACCGTGACAAAACTAACATATTCGTTTAATTTTCGCAGGTTTGGTCAATGACGAGCACAAATAAGATTTATTCAGAAAATGAAGAGATGATTTAAAAGACTCACAATTGGATGCTTAGGTTTCGGTTTGCAGGTATGGACGAGAAGGATGGATCGGCTTGACACTACACCTCACTTTCACCCAGGAATTGTGTTTGAAAACTTGTCCAGGAACTATTATTGTAATATTTGGACTGTGAATACTTTGTGTTATGTTTGGACATTTGATAAACTTTGGGTTGTATTTAATCTTGTATTACTAGTTTAGGGTTAGACTCAAACTGAATTTGGTAAGCTTGTGATGTACCCATTTTGGGTAAACTTGGCATGTGTGCTGGATTGTAGTGCTTAGTGGATGAATAAACTATGGAATTAAGTTGTGACTGAAAATGGACACTTGCTAAACAAGCTTTTGTAATAAAGGTGAATAAAGGTTCATAATTTAAATGTTTGTACATTATGCACCAATATACTACTCGGCTCAGGTTTGTCGGGTGTTTAAATCTTAGACTCGAAAACTGAATATACACGACTCGGTAACAACTCGATACACGATCCAAATCAAAGACAAATATGCGTGACCTCAAGGGATTCAGTAAGTACTTCAAATTGACATACGGCAAAACATAATACGTTTAACAACTTCGTGTATTACATCCATAATTTAATAGACGCGAAAATTCGAGATGTTACATATGCTCTCCATAAAAAGGGCTTTGTCCGCAAAGCAAAGTAAATAACACATTCATGTCGACAACTCATCGGTAAATAATTAAAGTACTCCTACTATATGAAGAATTTAAGATGGAAATTGGACGGATGTCACAGATTACATGTACATTCGCATTCGTTTATTTGTTCGGCTAGAATAAAAAAAGAACATAAACATAACTCCGTTTGCATTCGTCTTGTTCGTTTACAACCCTAACCATGCCTTGAAACTGAACACCCCCTTGATGTATGCTTTAAACCAAAATTCTGAACACTTAACCACACTGTTACTAAAGGTTTCAAATTATACGTTACATGATGAAAAAAATAGACATATAATTCTACAAGTGAAGAACATCAGTTGAATATTATTATGATAAACTCTTTTCTAAATACTAAGCTAATCATATACTCCGTATGAAGATTGAAGGCCAATCTGTTAACTAAGAAAACCAAAAAAATTAAAAAGAAGTTGGAATCTGTTACTCCCTCCGTCCCATAATTAGAGAGGAGGGTATGGTGGAGCAAAAAGCTTCGTCAGGGTGAGGTGGCAGGCTCGTCAGGCCTCGTCGTGCCTCGCCACTAGGGATGGCAACGGGGCAGGTCGAGCATCCCCATCCTCAAACTCGATTACTAAAGTTATCCTCAAACCCACTCCGATCCCCATCGAGGATTTAATAGGGGCGCCCTGTCAGGGTGAGATGCTCATAAACCCACATCGTACTAATCAGGGATCTTATCGGGGTATCGTCTTTGGGTGCAATTCTTGACCAATGTCGCACCATTTGACATTTATTATTATTTTTAGAACGCTAGCAATAATTTCAAATTTGTTAAAAATTATTAATATCAATTACAAACAAGGCTTATTAAGTTTTCAACAATAATATCATACTTATGATATATTAGAACAAAAGAAGTTACAACTTTAAAATAATGACATTAAGTAAGTTTTTTGCAATATTACATTAATAAAAAACTAAAGGTGTTAGAGAAATACCTTTTTACCACATAAAGAGTAACAAAGTACTTTATACATAGCTATATTTGTGTATGTCTATAGATTAATCGGGTGGGATGGGTCGGGATGTTATTCCCTACTTCCGCCCCAAACCAGATTAAAAATCCCCGTTTAATCCCCAAACCCGCCTCGTACCCCGATAAGCGTGCCCCACCCCAGTTATTTTGGGTTTCGAGTTTCCCCGTCGGGTTCGGGTTTTTTTGCCATCCCTACTCGCCACCACACCCACCCCTTATTCGCCGAGTTCTCGTCGCCCAGACGACGAACTAGTAAAGAGGAGAGAGAGGTTTATTTTTTTTATTTTTTTTCTTCTTTCTTTATTTCTTTTCTTCCTTTTTTTCTCGTAATAAATTTGAGTGTGTGTGTTTTTTAATAGTGTGTGTGTTTTTTCTGGTAAAAGAAGAACAAGAAGAGAGAGGGTGTTTATGGTGGAGAGGATAAGAGAGGAAGATGATAAGATATATTCTTTTTTTTAATTATTGTAACACCTCACTTTAATAAGTGGACCGTTACGTGTAATTATGGCGTGTCATCAAAGCATGCAAGATAATATGTAGTAAAACATACATGACCATAGGGAAAATCGGAATCAAACATCGGTTCCCAAACATAATCCTAAAACATAATGAAAGAAATGAATGATGAAAGACTAAACAAGCACAAGTATATGAAGGTAAAAAGGAGAAGAAGTCTAAGGCAGCTCCCATCCTATGTACGTCCTCCAAATGCTCGAGTCTGTCCTTGGGTACCTGCCGTTTTGGGACATGGAAAGGAAAGTAACGGTTGAGCATAATGCTCAGTGCACGGATATACGACATAGTATGAATGGCTGAAACATAAATAAGACTAATAGTAGCGGAAATGTATCAGTCTTCGAAAACTTGGTATAATTTAGTAAAACTGGTTTTATAGTTTGAACAGCCTTATGTTTATCTTATAAAAACTATTTAACATGTTTACCGTTAAGCCAATATAGGTCATGAAATATCAACGTGCATGAATACTTGGAGGGGTGACCTTGTCATGCAATTAGAGGGGATGCCTCTAATTAATATAAGTCTGGGTAGGAGGGATCAACTCCTTGTGAAGGATGCAAGGCACAAACCACATTCACCTGAACAATCTCCTGAAAACATGTAACCTAGGATGCACCCATACGCCCCACGTGATAATAATAATATGGCCAAAAGCTGAAGGGACGCCATGAGCTATCACTCTGCCATGGTGAAGTCATAACACTGGTGGCTCCAGTGTTATGGTTATGGTACATCCATAACTAGGTGAAACTGGTCATGCATGTATATGGATTTAGGCATTTAATTAAACATAAGCAATCAAAACATATAAAACATATACTGGGAAAACAGTTGGCTGCATACGGGGAAATCCTAATAAGGAAAGAATGTCCATATTTAAAGGACGGAGAATCCATACCTTGTGTCCAGTGAACGAAGAAGACGAACGGAAGAGAGTCCTACTTCGATATCACTAATGCTACATAAATAATATACGTGTATAAGTATTCTGATTACTGAGTACGTAACTGGTTTTATATCATGTCTTAGCTTGTTTTATATGTTCATGTCATGTTTTACTGATTTTAGCTTTATACTGTGTTTAGCATGTATTCTGTCTATTCTGATTAAGTATTACTTGTATTTCTTGTATTATTATACTTGTTGTTTAATAATAAGTAACTTTCTAAAAATAGCAGGTTTCCTAAAATAGAAAGTTTCCAAAAATAGAAAGTTTCCAAAAATAGAAAGTTTAAATAGAAAGTTTCCAAAAATAGAAAGTTTCCAAAAAATGATAGTTTCCAAAAATAGAATATCTGCCTTAAATAAATAAGTTTCTAAAAATAGAAAGTTTCTATAAATAGATTAGCTGCCTTAAATAAATAAGTTTCTAAAAATAGAAAGTTTCCATAAATAGAAATAAGCTGGATTATTAAGCTAATAATATAAGCTTAAGTTTTACTGATTAATATTCTAAGTCATGTGATATATAGTATAGTTTATTAATTATTTCATGTAAATTAAATAAACTATAGATTATAAGATTTAATTTCATATATACATGATTTAATTAAATAAAGTGTAAATAATACTTAGGTTAAAACATGTATTAAAATTTATTATTAATATAACCTAAGTCATGGAAATTAATTAATTATATGCCATGTTTTAATAATTAATTAATTACTTTAGTCTAAAATTAAATCATAAAATACTTAGGTTAAAATCATGTATTATTACTAATAATAATTAACCCAAGTCATGTCTAAATTAAATTAATTATATAGCATGTTAAATTTGTTAGAAATACGTTTTTCGTATTAAGAAAGTCTCGGTCACACCAACAATATAGTTATAGGCTCGTAGTATAAGTTTTATTATTATTTACAATAGCCCGACCCATGATCATGTTCATGGGCCGGGGGCCCAAGTCTACTAAGAGACTTGGTATATAAACCCCTTTCCACCATGGAAAGGGGTGTTGGTTGTTTCATTTTTCATATATTATTACACATACTTTTCTCTCATCTCTCTCTCTAGTTTCTCTCTCTAGAAATAACAACCCTCTTGATAGATCTTAGATTATCTTGATTCTACAATTGGTATCAAGAGCTATGGGGTGAAATAAAGTGGTCTTGATTTGTGTTCTTGATAATTTATTGGTTTCGTGAGTTTTCTTTTTTATAGAGATCGAATCATCAAAATTTCTTACGTTTTGTGGTGTTTAGATAGTTCATAAATCGACTACATAGCCGTGGTAGTGATTTGTGATACTTGGATTGGTCAAAAACGCAAAATTTTTGGGTGTTTGGCCTCATTTTTGGCTTAAAGTCTCAAAAATCAACAAGTACATCCGAGATCCACAATTTTAGGAAGAATTCGCAATATCTGATTCATATTGCGAAATTGAATTATTTTTGCAACATTACGATATTGAATCATTTTGCAACATTGCGACATTGAATCATTTTGCAACATTGCGACATTGAATCATTTGGCACCATTGTGGAATTGAATCCTTATTAGTGCATTGCGGAATTGAATCAATCTCAGACATTGCGAAATTGAATCATTTTTAGCACATTGCGGAATTGAGTCATTTTTAGCACATTGCGGAATTTAATCTTTTTAGCACTTCGAGGAATTGAAACCTAAATATTGCGGAATTATACACTGTTAACATTGAGGAATTGTGTTACTTTGATTTTAACATTGCGGAATTGTTACTATTTTTTATTGGACTTAGGCATTATTTTGAAGACTTCTCACGTCACTAATACAACTTTCACAACTTTATTTCATTGAACGATCAAAAGATAATCTTTTTCTTCAAGTGATAAAAAAATGAATCCTCATTCATTTATACCGACAATGACATCGCTTACCGATATTTCTATCATCTCGGTACCGATACCTGCCCACCGTTGCTCATCAAAGACTTATTTGAAGCATGATAAGGTCGCATGAGGACTTATATTATGGGTAAACCTAATAGGAGACTTATGGTTCAATCTATTGAGAAAGGTCCACTCGATTGGGGAGAAGTTACTGTCGACAATGTGACTCGGCCAAGGTTGTTTCATGAATTAACGGATGCTAACAAAATCATTGTCGATGCGGATGAAAGGGCTGTTCAGACCATCCTTCAAGCTCTTCCACCAGATATTTATCGAATGGTAAGCGAACACATAGTGGCAAAGGATCTATGGGATCGCTTAACTGTTCTGTTACAAGGAACTTCACTAACCAAGCAGGAACGAGAGTGTCAACTGTATGACTTGTTTGATAGGTTCACTTACATTCCAGGGGAAACACTTCATGAATACTACTGGCGTTTCACTACTTTGATGAATGATTTGAACGTGTATAATCTAAGGATTGCTCAGATTCAAGTCAACACCAAGTTCTTGAATATGTTACCCCAAGAGTGGAGCCAATATGTCACTGATGTTAAACTGATTCGGGATTTGCACAAGTCAAATTTAGATCAACTCTATGCTTTCTTGCAGCAACACGAGAAGCACGTGATCCATAAACGCATCTCTCAAGGATCTTATTCCGAACCATTAGCGTCAATGGCAAATCATCCAACTTTGTCATATCACAACTCTCTGTATGTTATGGGACACCAATCTTCCTATCAGTCCTTATATCAAACTCCAAGCTTTCCGCAGTATTCGATTCTCCCACAACCACCTACATCATATCAACAATTTCAGCAACCAGCATTATCATCATCATCACAATGTGCTCAACAACCATACTCTCCTTACCAACCACCAACAAATCCTGCTATCACTTATCAGCAACATGAAGTTCCTCAACCTCACTACTCACAACATGTTAGTACTCCCTCTAGTGTGTATGTGGCTCCACCAGCACCAGTCTTCTACTGTGATGATGAAGTTCCAATTCTTGAGTTCAGACAAGGGGATAATCCTACTGATGTTCTTGCACAAATGTCTGCCTACATAACACAAACGTTGAACAAAAGAGGTTATAGAGGACCATCTCCAACAAACAATCAGTTGAGAACTTCTTCTAACTCTCGTCAACAAGCAACAATTCAAGATGGTACCGTGCAACCACTTCAGGGGAGATCAAGCTCATCTAATACTGTTGCACGCCCATTCAACACTGCTTCAAGAGGAAACAACAGTGGCAAGGTAAAGATGATTATCTGCTATAACTGTAAAGGGGAAGGACACATGGCTCGAGAGTGTAAGCAGCCAAAGAGGAAAAGGGATAGCATATGGTTTCAGGAGAAGATCTACTTGGTTAATGCTCAAGCACAAGGACGAAAGCTCGATGAAGAAGAGTTATCATTTCTAGCAGATCCAGGAGTTGCGGACATTGACGAACCCATAACAGCCATCACGAACAATGCCGCATATCAATGTGATGATCTTGATGCATACGATTCCGACTGTGATGATCTCAATACCGCCAAGGCAGCTCTCATGGCAAATCTTTCACTTTATGGAGCTGACACAATTTCTGATGTACCAAATACTGCCAATGATACTAGTATTGTACCTTATCAAGTTTAGCAAGTGTCTGAGTATCCGGAACAGCCTCCGGTGGTTAGTAACTCAAACGAGGAGACAAACAATGATAGCAATATGAATGCAAGTCCCCAGACTTTGAGTGAAAAACAACCGGGAGCTATTACGTCTACAAATTCGTTTGCTCAACAAGATTTGGTTATGGTGTCGGCATCTATGCTTGGCCAAATGAATAATGCGGTCCTTGAAACCCTCGGTGTTAATCAGACATTATCTTCCGAGCTTGCTTTATATAAGGAAAAGGTTAAAACCTTGGAATTAACTCCAGTGACCACTACCTTAACCAATCCTGAATTTGACAGGTTTAGGAAAGTCCAAATGGATAATTTTCTAGAAATTGAGAGTTTAAGAGCAAATATTTCGAAAAAACTTAAAGAAAAAGAGTCAGTCGTTAACAATTTTCAAAAACTACAAACGGATTTCGAAATTCTCGAGTCTAAAAGGGTTGAAACGGAAATTAAGGCGTCTGAGAAAGTTAAAAGACTGAAGTTTTGCTTTTAAAACAATACTCTGCTTCACATTTAGTACACTTGTTTCATTCTTCTTTTAAGGAATTCACTCTATCGCGTCTAATAGACCTACCACCTAACCCGGGGTATGCAAAGCAAGCATTTAACCACAACCCAAGACTTTATGACGCAAAAAAGTTAGGATTGGTCTTAGATCCGATTGTGTTTTCAAATGAATCTGAGAATATGTCACCACATGAAGAGAATAGTTCAAAAGTAATTTATACATATCCTGAGTATGATTATAAACAGCTTAATAAAGAGAATGCAAAAACGGATCTTAGAATTCGCTTTAATATGCAAAAGGAATTTATCCATACACCAACTTACATGTCTACTAGAGAAACCCTTAGTATATTTCCTACACTTGTCAGTTCGGATGAACCTAAGGAAATTCCAAAGGATCTTCCACCGGTAAGTACGGTATTGCTAAGCTTGAAAGAGATTAGGCGATATCTTACCGAATTTGAAAAGGTCATCACGGAATGTACGACTTCAACGGCTCAAACCGCTGGAGAATGGGCTTTTGAACACATGAAAACGGTGTTTGAGAAAGAGATCGTTCCGTTTGTAAATAATGTTAAAGAGGGTCTTCTAGATCTTGGGGATAATCTTAATTTCGAAGTGGATCAAGTTCGAAAAGTTTTCTATGAAATGGATGATGCTTATGAGCAACATCTAATTGAGAAAGAAAAGATTTGTCCGAATAAGACCATTTTTGGAACATGTAGTGTCTCTCGATGTGATGCAAGTTGTTACTATTAAATGTGCTATTGAGATTACATCTGTTGTGAATACATGTGATGATGTGCATATTGTTGAACCTGTGAATAATGTAGATAATCATTCTTGTCACGAATCTAACGCTGAATTTTTAAAGCTTCAAGATTCTTATAACTCACTTTCAAAACGTTTTGATGAGCTTCAACAACATTTTATATCTCTTGAAATTGAAAATCAATCTAAAAATGAAACTCTTTCAAAAACAAATGATTGTGAAAACTCCGTTGAGACTAGTGACAAGATGATTCATGTGGTTTAGGCATTAGAGGAAGAAATTATGAGACTTAAGAGAGAATCATTGACAAAGAAATTGAAACTAGAGGCTGCAGAGATTAAAAATCATGCCCTAGAAGATAGAATTACTTCTATTCTAGGGGAGTTTGATAAAGTAAAGTAGGGGTTTTCACAAATTTATGGTTCGTTAGAAGAACGCTTCGCTATTAATGCGGCAGAGCAAAAGTTACTTGTTGAACAACTGAATCATAAGTGTGAGGAAATTTCTGACTTAAATATTCAACTCATAGACAAAAACATGGTTTCAGCTGAATTAAAGGAGACACTTCAACTCAAAGGACAAGAAGTTGTTGATAATCCAGCTACAATCTCTGCCCCGACCTCTAGTGCTCCAAAAACCAATAAGGTGGTGATCAGCAAGAACCCGTACAATAACAACAATCCACTATCATATAAGTTATATATGGATCATGCAGTTATGCACGCAGATCTTGCTAGGGATGTGGTAGATGATCTCTATGAACTAGATCCTATGAATAGTCACTATTACTCTGCTCATGCTTACATTGAGAAGGTATAACAATGCTTAGAGCATTTGAATTACATAGGACAATCGGGTTCTGCACCACTTAAATAACAAACCCCCACCATTTCCATTACTCCATTCAATAAAACCCCGAGAACTAAGCCTGTTTTAAACACACCCATCAAGGCTAAATCCAAATTTGTCACTAATGTTACCTTGGCTTCTACAGGAGTAATTATGTCTACTAAGGCTAAAGGATCTCAAGAGAAGAAAGATAGGATCAAGCCTTCCACTAGTAAGACTGCAAAGAAGAAATTAGAAGTTCACCCTAGGAATGTTATTTTAGTTTTAAATAAAAAGAATCATGTACCTAAGACAAAAGGATCTGCCTCTATGCAGAAGCCTAAGCAAAATGTGAATTCTAATTTGAGATGTTGGAATTGTAATGAATGCATGTTTTATCAGCGTCATGATTTATGCCTTGTTGATCATGTGAATGAAATGTATGCCATTAGGAACAATCTTGAATGGATTCCAATGGGGAAGAAATTCACCCAAGTTGGTTGGCAATAGAAACCCACTGGTAGGACCTTTACCGCAAATGGAACTAAGTGCCCTTTAACTAGGATCACATCCACTGAAGTTAGGTCAAAGCATCCTTTAAATAGGAACTCCAGCACTAAGAAATGGAAAAAGCGCCCTTTAACTAGGTATGCGTCCACTATTGTGCCTACCAGTGAAGAAGTACCTCAGGTTATTAGACAACTAGAATCTAAGCCAGGATCTAGTAAGAAAATTTTGAAGCCTAAGAATCCTTCTGATAGAAAATCTAAGATAAATATATTTGTACCTGCTAACACAGAGGAACATTTAGATTCTGATACATTTTCTTCGTCTGGTGATATTTTCAGGTGGTCCAAATCATCCTCTGGTACTTGGACTCTGGATGCTCAAAGCATATGATCGGAGACCGCTCGATGCTCAGAAATTTCGTCGCCAAGTTTCTAGGAACGGTTAAATTTGGCAACGACCATTTTGCGAAGATCATGGATTATGGTGAATATCAAATTTGGAATGTTATGATTTCAAGGGTGTATTATGTGGAGGGACTTGGTAACAACTTATTTCAGTAGGACAATTTTGCGATTCAAACCTTGAGGTCGCTTTTCGACAACATACTTGCTTCATTCGTGATCTTGCAGGAAATGATTTGTTAAAAGGTTCTCGAGGGGAAAATCTCTACACACTGTCCATTAAAAACATGATGGTCGCCTCTCACGTATGCCTTTTCTCCAAAGCATCTAAGACCAAGTCAAGGTTGTGGCATCGCCGGTCATCTCATCTTAACTTTGATGCTATTGACCATTTGGCTAAAAATGAGCTTGTTCGTGGTCTTCCAAAACTTAAGTTCGACAAGGATCATTTATGTTCCGCGTGTTCTTTGGGGAAAAGCACCAATAAATCATACAAACCTAAAGCTGAAGACACCAACCAAGAACCACTGTATCTTTTGCACATGGCTCTTTGTGGGCCAATGCGTACGGCTAGTGTGAGTGGTAGAAAATACATCCTCGTCATGGTGGATGATTTCTCAAGGTTTACATGGGTAAAGTTTTTAGCAACCAAGGATCAAGTACCAAATTATATTATTACTTTCCTAAAGATGATCCAAGTGCGTCTTAATGCTACTGTTCGCCGCATTTGAACTGATAATGGAACTGCGTTCGTTAATCAGACTCTACGAGACTATTATGAAGAGGTCGGTATTTCACATGAAACTTCAGTTGCTCGCACTCCACACCAAAATGGTGTCGTGGAAAGACGTAACCGTACACTAATGGAAGCTGCTAGAACTATGTTGATTTATGTGAATGCTCCTTTATTCTTATGGGCTGAAGCAGTGGCAACCGCATGTTATACCCAAAACCGCTCCATCATTCGTAAGCGCCATGGAAAAACCCCATATGAGCTACTTCATGACACAAACCCGATATTTCCTTTCTACATGTGTTTGGTGCACTGTGTTATCCAAATACTAATTGTGAGAATTTGGGCAAACTTCAACCGAAGGCTAATATTGGAATCTTCATTGGTTACTCACCCGCAAAGAAAGCTTACCGGATTTATAACCGTCGTCTTGGAAAGATAGTAGAAACTTTGGATGTCGATTTTGATGAGCTGGTAACAATGGCTTCTGAGCAACACAGCTCTGAACCCACACTTCATGAGATGGGAACCGGTACGATTAGTTCTGGATTAACTCCCAACAATCCTACTTCTCCATCATTTACACCACTTACAAGGCCCGAGTGGGATGAGTTATTTCAACCTATGTTTGATGAATTCTTTGATCCTCCAAGGGATGATTCTTCAGAACCTGCGGCAGTAGCTCCGATTCCCGAAGTTGTTGCTCAAGATAATAGAAATCAATCAGATGCATCTATAGTTACTATTGAACCAGATGCACCATCCCCTACCAATTCTCAAACTACACCCGAATCAACACCCCCACTCGTTCCTAATGATGTTGAAGAGAATTTCTATGATCATGATTTGGAAATTACTCACTTACAAGAGCTTCCATTCTTTGGTTCACAAATACCCGAAAACCCTAACGGTGCGTCTACCTCAGAGGAAGCTCCTGCATTCGTTCACTCCGGACCACCACAGATTGAAAATCAAAACACCAAATGGACAAAGGATCACCCAATCCGCAATATTATCGGTGACATAGATCGACCAGTCTTAACACGCCACCAACTCTAAGAACATGCATTATATTGCTACATTGATGCATTTCTTTCTGATATTGAACCTAAAAATTGGCAACAAGCCATGATACAATCATCATGGATTGAAGCCATGCAAGAGGAATTTAATGAATTTCAATGTCTTGAAGTATGAGAATTAGTTCCTTTACCCGACAACGTTGAAATCCTTACATTGTTGTGGGTATATAAGGTTAAACTCGATGAGTTAGGTGGAGTGTTAAAGAACAAAGCTAGATTGGTTGCTAGAGGTTACAAACAAGCATTGGGTATTCACTTTGAAGAATCCTTTGCTCCTGTTGCATGATTGGAGGCGATTAGACTATTCCTTGCCTATGCTGCTCACATGAACATGATCGTCTACCAAATGGATGTTAAGACGGCATTTCTTAATGGTGAATTAAGGTAAGATGTCTACGTAAGCCAGTCGAATGGATTCGTCAACTCGAAGTATCCTAATCACATGTACAAGCTCAAGAAGGCTCTTTATGGGTTGAAACAAGCTCCATGCGCGTGGTACGATCTCCTATCGTCTTATCTGATATCGGAAGGCTTCTCCAAAGGCAAAGTGGATCCAACATTATTCATTCTCAATGAGGACAACGACATGATACTGGTACAAATTTATGTTGACGATATAATATTTGCTGCCACTACTCAAAGACTGACTGACCATTTTGAGAAAATCATGTCCACACGTTTTAAGATGTCGATGATGGGAAAATTTTCATTTTTCTTAGGGTTGGAAATTTCTCAAAATCCCAGAGGCATCTTCATTAATCAATCCAAATATGCTCTAGAATCTTTGAAAAAGTATCATTTTGAAAATTGTGACCCCGTGGATACTCCAATGGTGGAGCGATCCAAGTTAGATGAGGATAGGGATGGGATTGTTGTCGATCCTAAACTTTACCGTGGAATGATCGGCACCCTTCTATATCTGAGTGCTAGTAGGCCTGATTTGCAATTTGCTATATGCATGTGTGCCCGGTATCAGGCTCGACCTACCGAAAAGCACTTACATGTTGTGAAAAGGATCTTTCGGTATCTTAAAGGAACACTTAATCGTCGTCTATGGTATCCGAAGGATTCCTCTATTGCACTAATATCATATGCAGATGCGGATTATGATGGGTGTCAAGATACTCGACGTAGCACTTCTGGCAGTGTGCAACTTCTTGGAGATAGACTGATTAGTTGGGCATCCAAAAGGCAGAAAAACGCTACGATATCCAGTACAGAGGCTGAATACATTGCTATGTCCGGTTGTTGTGCTCAAGTTCTTTGGATGAGATCACAATTAACTGAATACGGTCTTGGATTCAACAAAATCTTGATGTACTGTGATAACAAAAGTGCAATTGCCCTTTGTTGCAACTATGTTCAACATTCCCGGGCGAAGCACATTGACATACGCTACCACTTCATCAAAGAGCAAGTGGAAAATGGAGTGATCGAGTTATATTTTCTCAACACTGAGTATCAGCTGGCGGATATATTCACAAAGGCCTTAGATCGAGGACGTATCGAGTTTTTGATCGAAAAGTTGGGCATGAAATCATTCTCACCGGCAACACTTAAGGAGTTGGCAGACGAATCTGCTGAATAGTGGTGGTAAACTATTCCAGAGTATCCTTTTATCGTGATCTTGTATATTATCGTACATATTAAAACCACCAAAAATAAAAATACAAAAATATAAAATCTACAAAAACCATAAAAAATATAAAATCAAGAAATTCTAAAAATATTTTTATTTTAAATCGGGCATGTCTTTTAGTACGGTAATATTTACGGCCTTAAAAATGTCGATTAAAATTGACACGACGCCATAAATAGAGTCCGTATAAAAGTTGTACATATTTTAAAACATGCCTATATGGCTTGTAGTTATTTCTGACTACAACCCGCTTTTCGCATTAAAGTCACGTATTTCATTGGAAAACATTGTCTCACAACGGGAATTAATTTTCTCGGGTATGATTTACTTTAAAATCATACAAGGGATCAGGTTTACTTTATAACTTGGTCTAACAAAAATTAGTGTACGTTTCAGTGCATTTATCTGTAAAAATAAGAAAAATCTTATTGCCACCAGAATCGTTTCACAAACATAAAACCGATAAATCTCTTCAAGGGTATTTGCCTCCTTAAACAACGACTACTGCTCTTTAAATATAAAACGGTTCTATGTTTAAGGGAGAGCAAAACTTTAATCATTCTCAAAAGAAAATCAGTCTTTAAAGGGTTTCAAGAAAAATTAAACGGTTTTCATGCTATCGGATATTCTTATGTGCTATATGATCTAAGTGCTCTTAGGATAAGCTTTGTGCGTGTCTTGAATGCTTTAATTACTTGGTTATACATGAAAAAGTTAACGATTGTTAAGATTAGTTCGTTAGTGTGATTAAGTAAACATTAAGAAAAAGAAGAACAAAAGTTGAAACATGGAGGGGGTATTTGGTATTCTGCCAAAGTGTGTTGACTAAGTCAAACCCCCAACAGATCATCTCTCTTTCTCCTTTTCGTTACAAACTCACACTAACCAAGGTTTTCATTCCGCCATTGATAGACCTTCACTCGAGTAGATTCATCGTTCTAGGACTGAATTTGTTCACAAGGTATTTGATTCTTAATTGTGTTACGCGCATATGTTATATCTCATTCCATATCCACTTGATTAATAAACCCCGATTTCCAGTTCTTGAGGATTAGGGTTCGCTTGATCTTGGGTTACGAATAGGTAATATAAGATACTGGGTTGTAATCCCCTAGGGCTTAGAAACACAATATTATGATCTATAATTGGTTAACACACGCCAACAGATAGCAATCACAAAACCCGGATCTTTTCTTGGTTTGTCCGCCAGTTGCAGAATCTTGCCCAACGCCATTATTGCGGAATCATGCCCATCCGCCGGTTGCGGATTTATACAACTGGGGGTTGCGGAATCTTGACATTTTCCCAGTTGCGAAATCATGTTTTTTTGTGGGTTGTGGAATCCTCACTTAAGAATTAGGTGCGGAATCCTAACCAGTTGTGAAATCATGACTTTTGTGGGTTGCGGAATCTTCATTTAAGAAGCGGAACTATAACAAGTTGCGAAATCATGTCTTTTGTAGGTTGCGGAATCTTGACTTAAGATTTAGTTACGGAATTATAACCGGTTGCTAAATCCTGTACACCGGTTGCGGAATTATTTCATAGGTTGCGGAATCTTTCTACTTGCTTGGTTGCGAAATAATGTTCCTTAGATTTGTGGAATCATGACATGTTGATTAAGTTGCGGAATCAACCATTTTAGGCTAGTTGCGAAATCTTGTCACCTGACTAGTTGCGGAGTTGTATCGTTTTGTTTGGTTGCGGAATCATACTTTGTGACTGATTGCGAAATTATAAGTTAAGAATAGTTGTGAAATCATATCATTTATTTGATTGGGCAATTATATCCATTCTTAGATTGCGTAATTATACACATTAGGAGTTTGTGGAATTATGTTGGGTATGTCATTGCGAAATCATGTACACCATGTGATTGCAAAATGATATACTTTATATGATTACGAAATCATTGTGTTTATGTGATTGCGGGATTATATACCTAATATGATTGTGTAATTATATACTTAGTGTGATTGTAAGATCATGTGAGTTTGCATTTGAGGAATCAGATAATTCTATTAAGGTTATCAACTTTTGTCCACCTTGAAACTTTAAAATTAGACTTTAGTTAAGATTATACCTTCAGTTCTAATACATTCCTCTTAAATAATTTCTCAGATTATTCTAGGCCGTCATGTTTTTAGAATATATCGTTAGTGTTATACTACCATGTGTTTAGAATTTCATCTGAATGTATGTTTGTATTTCATATGACGTTTTTCTGTATTATCTTGTTATGTTTAATTATATGTTGTGACATTTGTTGTGATATATTTACCATGCTACAGATTTATATTGATAATGAGATGTATATGTTTGTATATATCAATTGTGTCTGTGTTATCTTAAGCAGGAATTATGTCGATTACCAAAGAGCAACAAAAAGCACTTGATGAAGCACTTGTCCCAAAAGAAGAACGATTCCCATTCGCAGAGAACAATTTCCGACTAAAGGAAGATTTTGATCCACCTAAGCCCGCATTCAAACTAGCAATGGATCTTCTCGACAACTCACCAATCAGCAAAATTATTAGGGCCACAACATCAGTACCAAAAATATACTTTCATGAATTCTGGAAATCAGCGGTTTCCACCTCAGTCACTACAATTGATTTCACCCTAGATCGTCAACGGATGACACTCAGTCTCGATCTTTTTCGGACTATATTGGGTTTCCCTCCTCCTGCCAGTGGTGATGAATATGCTACCCCTCCTAATAAGGAACAACTGATCGAGCTGATAATAAACCTTGGGTATGATGGCGAATTAACCAACTTGTCGTCATTTCATACATCACACATTGGACAACCTTGGAAAGCAATAATTAGCATTATCACTCAATGTTTTTCTGCAAAGTCAAGGGGAGCAGACACATTTATACCTCCTCAAGCTTCTATCCTTTGGGGGATTGTCAATGGTCCGCCAATTGATTATGGTAGTTTTATCTGGGAAGAATTTTACTTTCAAGGTTTCAAAAACAACAAAGAAAGTCTAATCATCTGATCTTTCCACGATTCACAAAGTTGATCATAGATCATTTCATGAAGGCAAATCCCTCAACCATTAGTCGACGTAGAGATTTTTATTACCACACTGCAGATCATGATTACATCTTGGACACCATGAAGCAAGAAGGACCCAAAACCATGGGTAAATATAAGAAGGTTCCAGCTCTTATTCTAGAATGCATGTTGAATGAAGGTGTTAAAGACAGTGATGCATATCGTGAAGTCTTGAGAGAAATTGAAATTCAGAGGAAAAGAGTTGCATCTGGAGACTTTTCTAACCTACCTAAAGGTAAGAGGAAGAAGAGATCATCTAAACAGATTGAGTCAAAGTCACCTGCAAAGAAGGCAAAGAAAGATAAAGGTAAAGAAACACTTGTTGATGAAAATGAACCTACTCCATAAAATATCTCTCAAGCCAAACAACTGCGACTCATCCTTAAGAAAAGCAAAAAGGAGTCTCTCGTGAAATCCAAGGGTTCCGGTTCCACACCAGCAGACGACTTAGATGAATTTGGTGAACCTGATGACGACATCCATCTTTTTGATACAGTTACTACTACAACTGAGGAAGAACAAACCCAAGGAATCATAAGCCTTGAAACCTATCAAGACCCTAATGATGAACAAGTTGAACCATTCAGCTATGAAACCAGTGAGTATACTGAGGGAAGTGGTGGTAGTGACAATACAGAGATAGAAACACTATACCATGATGCCAATATCACCACATCATTACCGGAACCAACTTGCACTATGATCAACGAAGATGCTCATGCAACTCTCATTCCAGGAACTCAACTCCAAAGTAAGTCTACTTCTGGTTCTGATGATGTTATGAAATATCTTAATTTTAAAGGGGAGGGCGTCGAAGTCTCAAATACCGATCCATCGACAAATGAAAATATTGTGGACGTTCCTATAACTATAGTCACAACAACTACCATTCCACCATTAACCCCCCCCCCCCCCCCCCCCGGTCATCACCAATGTCATCACACCAGATCCCACACCTGAACATGTTAAACAACATTTACCAACTACCGCCCCAATGACTGAACCTATACCGCCACCTATCCTCGAACAACCCGTACAAACCACCATCCAATCCACAACCTCTCTAGCACTGGTGGTAACTCCTCCACCAACAACAACAGTACAATAAGTAACATCCACTTCCAATCCTTTTCTCATGATCAATGATCCACTCATTCAGCACCTCCAAAAACAATTGGAGGATCAGGAAAAACAGATTGATTTACTGAAGGGAAGGATAACTCCTAATAATACACGTTCAGTCAGAGCACATAAACGTGATGACTCCAAACTTCAAGAAACATACAAAAGCGTCTTAAAACTTCAAAAGCAGCACAAAGAGTTTATTGCCGAAAAGGAAGCACGTGACAAAGAAAATGTTGCATTCCTCAATTCCATCAATGATACCATGACTAACATCATTCAGCGTGAAGTTAGGTCATGTGTACATCAGGAGCTTCTAGCATTATTCACGAAAGGCCTTACTAACTTACAGTTAATGCAGACTTTGAAGACTCGATTAACCAACAGTGAGTTACCAATAACAAAAGCTCAACACAAATTGCAAAGATCTCTTGTTAAAGTTATAATGGAAGTTTCTAACACATCACCATTAGAAGACCCTGAAGTTCCCTAATCTTCAAAGGAAAGGAAACGTCAGGAGCCTGAAAATGAAGATGAGGCAGAAAATGAGGAAGAAGAGGAAGATAATGAAGAGGAGGAACAACACTCTGATAAGAATGAAGTAGAAGAGGATGACGAAGAGGATGAAGATGAAGAAGAGGTAGAGAATGAGGATGAAGAAGAGGAAGAGGATGAGGAAAACAGGGAGGACGACGACGAGGATGAAGATACTGATGGGGATGAGGATGATGATGATGATCATGACAGTGACGGGAATGGAACTAGAAAGGGTGATAAGATTGACAATACGGGTAAAAGTGGTGATGAGTCTAACAAGGGTGAAGGTGATAAAGAAACTGATAAAGGTAACGAGGAAGAAGAAGAAAGCGTTGGTGGAACAAAAGAAAAGACTGTGGATGCTACTGTCTCAGAACCTTAGAATACAGACACAGGTATGTCTACTGAACCGGTATCTACTACTGTCTCTCTTATAGAACATGTAGAACCTATGTATGAAGACGAACCCACAATGTCTATGCCTGAAGAAGAAATTCCAGTGTCAGAAGCACAACCAAAAACACCTCATGTAGATCAGCATTCTTTCGACATGGAAGTTGAGGACTTAAATGTACCAGAACCGACTTTTGCTGAATCTCTTATGATAGACGAGAGTGTACAGAAGCAACCCTGGCTTACCAATGCAGCTCCACAACATCCTTTCGATTCAGCTAAAGAGATCGAGCTTACTAACTTCCTCAACAATCCAATCGATTTCTCAGCTTTTCTAAGGTACACTCACGGGAAATCCACAATGACTCCGGATCTTCTCATAATGACAGCTGCAGATGTGAATTTCTTTGACTCAATGAAGATCAGCAACAATGAGGCTGAATATCACATCAATGAGCTTGCGAAGGCCATGAAAGTGACAACTGTCGGGATTCAGACTCCAGTATTACAGCCTCTCACACCTACAGTTATTGCCGGTTCTATGACTATTCCTATGGAACATTTTGTATGTCATGATCTTGAGTATCTTGAAAACGGTGCAAAGAAATACGCTACCTCACTTACCATGGTTAAGGCTATAAATCTATAGAATGTACCGTGGATTGAAGACAAAGTACCTGATGCTATCTGGCGAAGAGAGTTGTTAGAAGTCTACGACCCCTACGCAGAACTTGGAGTTTATCATTGGAATTCAAAGAAGCGATTAGCGTGCAAACACTCTAATAAATAAAAACTCGGGTCTCTTATCATCTCAGATCATAGAATCATGAGCATTCAAGGAGTCACCACTAGGACGATACTCGGTTATGAGTACTTGACTCAAATCCGGTTCAAATGCATTGACAAGAAAGAATACATCATCGAAGAAAGCGACCTACAGTACCTTCGCCTTGAAGAAATTAAAGACTTTCTTCTGATACTGGCTCAAGAAAAGTTGCTCACTTGGAGACTGACGAAGTCATAGCATTAAGTTCCAACATTCGTCAATTTACACGCAAGATCGTCATCAAAAACCGGGTAGAAGATCTTCAACTGGGTGTGGAGAGTTACCAACAGCAACTAAACTTCAACGTCCTCACACAACCCCGCTCAATCAATACCACAAGGGTAAATTGCCTTACATGGGGACTTTGAAACCGGAAGCAGGAATTTTTTATCCGAACGCGACAGGAGTGATGCAATATATGAGATTTTCTGAAGTACATAAATTCAGTGATGGAACACTAAAAAATGTTCGTGATGACCTGCTAATTCTCAATGCAAAACTACCACTTCCAGTCGTCACGTACACATGGACAAATCAATGCAAGAGAAGTGCCAACTACGCGATCAAGAAGATCGAGGCAACATTACGGAAGTGTCGGTTAATAAGAAGTGTGGAACGATTCGTAGGTGGAAGACCATATGGAGCTCACCACAGGCAAACGGAATGATCTATTTAATTATGGATTCTCTTCTATCAGGTCAACTCCATATGTCTATTACTGTGAATATGTCAATATATGTATAATATGCTTTTGTGGTGTGTTGTAGTGTGAAAGTATGATATTTTTCAAGAATTTCTCACGAGATTCTAAATCTTTCAAAACATATCGTACTCAAACACTACAACTAACCCTCATTAATTTGAGGGGGAGCATTAATATGTTCTATTGCCAACAACCGATTTCATTTTGTTACCCAAAGACCGTTAATCCATTAATATCCAAAATATTGATGGTTAACATTTTGGATAAGGGGATAAAATGGGATTAAGGAGACTTGTTAATATATTTGGCTAAAGATCGAAAAGTACTTAACAAATTTCCAACTTAATATGTGTATTGCACATGTCAAGGGGGAGCGTTTTTGTTGCCTAAAAAACACTAAGGTACAAAATCATTTGATATTTATATCACAAGTACCTTAGTGAGTTTTTTCAAAGGAATTTTCATGGTGACATGTACTTACCAAAAACACTATTGATTTACGACGATTGTGGTGACAAAAGGGTGGTAGGATTAGGTACAAGTCCAATGATTCTTTAAGAACCGGAGGAATCTTCCCAAGGACAATCCCATAGCTAGAAATAGAAGTCCTTAGGAAAGATGGGGAATAGATTGTGAACGTAGCAGAATGCGGACCAAGTACTTAAGCTAGCACTAGAACAATCACAACAAGGTGCTAGTTATGACGTATTGGCAAGCATTGAAGGGGTTGAAGAATGAAAAATAATTGTAAAGATAAAGGGTGTAAAGAAAGAAGCCCTCCTTACAACTTAGGCAGAAACCGGGTCAACACATCTTGAAGACTTTAAAGTATCATGGACCCAGTGATGCGATGCACAACCCCTCCCATCTAACTCAAATATCTCTCAAAAGATATTTGTTTTAATGTCACGGAGTTCAACACATTATCTATCGATTTATTCACTCTGAATGAATTGATATTGAAAAGGTGGCAATTCTCTCCAGCCTCCGCTCAGTAAAACAAAACGCACTATCGAGTCTAGAGCCACGAGATCATCAAAATTCTCATTAGGACACA
Source organism: Glebionis coronaria (assembly GCA_025667525.1). Lineage (NCBI taxonomy): Eukaryota > Viridiplantae > Streptophyta > Magnoliopsida > Asterales > Asteraceae > Glebionis > Glebionis coronaria. Next base: position 419,829,891 of record CM046880.1, read on the forward strand.
ATTTTAAAAAAGAAAGATTTCTTATGAGTCCTACGCAGTATTCTTGTAATATTGCCAGAACATCTGAGTGATACAAAAGTATTACCATGAAGATGGAAATCCTGATTGAGCCAACATCAAACAAGCTCATGGTAGGTGACACGTGCTGTTCTTTAAGAACTAATCTTGTGATAACTGGAAAGAAACAATTTTTTAACTCTTAATTGAGATTAAACTTATTCCAGGGCCTCTACGCATTATCCAAGTGATCTTGCCAGAACACTCAAAGTGACACTCTTTAGTGTTCACATTGAAGAGTGGAAATCCTTCCAGTGTCAACATCAAACAGCATTGCGGTAGGTGACAAGCAAGATTCTATCATAATCAAGCTCGTGATATCTGGAAAGCAACGATGGTGAAAATCTTAATTGAAATTCACTTGTTCCAGGTTTCATGAATTGACGGATTCAATCATACGGATTTTATAATCCAAATGATTCACTCTTTATGTTCGCAGTCAGCTTTGGACGGTCGAATAAAGAGAACGAGTTTACCCGCGAAATCTTGTCAAGGGGATCTTTAATTAGAGCTACCTGTCACAAGTACGATATTTATTATCGTCCAACAGTCTTCACCGACCGGAGGTAAAAGGCTACCGAATTAGAATAAAATGTCAAAGCCATTTTATTCGTGTCTTATTATGTTGTTGGGCATTTGAAGACGGTGGTGTTGCGGTGTACCAGTTGAAGTCGTCCTCGCATACTTATACCTTCTACATCAAGTATTTCAACAAATTCAAGAAAGTCTGACCTAAAAGTCTTCCGCTGTATCGACTCTGAAACTTTTGAAAATTCAACAAAGGATAGGTATGTGGGACATGAAGTCACAAAGAGGCGAACATCACAAGAAGACAAAGATTGCATGTGAAAGGCCAAAAGAATATGCTCCAAGTAAAAGCCTGATGATATTAAACACATATTCACAAAAAGAAAAAAAGTTAAAGAAGAAAAGTTAGAGAAGAAAAGAGAAAGTGGACTACAAGCTCAAGAACGACGATCTAACATGCTAGATTAGGACTTTGTAAATTTGAAGTGACCTCCCTTTGGGGGAGATTATTGGAAATACGTTTTTCGTATTAAGAAAGTCTCGGTCACACCAACAATATAGTTATAGGCTCGTAGTATAAGTTTAATTATTATTTACATTAGCCCGACCCATGAGCATGTTCATGGGCCGGAGGACCAAGTCCACTAAGGGACTTGGTATATAAAGCCCTTTCCACCATGGAAAGGGGTGTTGGTTGTTTCATTTTTCATATATTATTACACATACTTTTCTCTCATCTCTCTCTCTAGTTTCTCTCTCTAGAAACAATAACCCTCTTGATAGATCTTAGATTATCTTGATTCTACAAATATAATTTAATTAAACCTTGTAATTATTTAACTTGTAAAAATAATTAACTTGTAAAAATAAATCATGAACCGAACCCATGTTTTAAATCTAAACATGTCATGAACCGGTCCATGAAACCCCTTGAACCGGATCTACAAACCCTTTATCATGGCAAACCGCCACCGGCTTAAACCGGTGGTGCGTGTGGTTTTTCATCCGAGACCCCCCATGACCACAAGGACAACCCCGAAATGCGTCGGGGTCCCTTGCTTTCTTGCGGCCGAGACACCCAAACCAAACCGAGACCTTGAGGTCTCGGTTGGTGGTGATCACACAACCACCGAGAGCTTGGCTCTCGGTTCTACACATCGACTGAACCAAACACCCCTTAAAACCACATGTTTTAATACCCTATGATTAGATCTAATTAATTAACATGTTTAATTACTAGTTTTAATAAACCCATGATTCGCGTGTTCTTAGATCTAATAAATAATTAAAAAGAAAAGGTTCAAGGAATTACCGATTCGTGAACAAAAAGAAAATAATAACACGAACGATCTTGCAAGAATTGGATCAACCAAAACAAACAAAACACCCCTTTGTGGTGTTTATACCCGGCGGCCAAGGAGGAGCAAAAAGAAGGAGGCTAGGGTTTTTTTTATTTTTCTAATCTCTGTATTATGAAAAATCTAGTTTCCTTCTTTTCTTATTTAGTTAAAAATTTAAGTGGGCTAAGCCCCTTCCTTTCCTTCTTGCCGTGGGTATGTGGGACCCCAAGGGGAAACCCGTTGTTTTCCCATGTTCTAATTATTTACGTGTTCTCGTGTCGTGTTTACGTGATTTATTTATCTATTGTTCGTGTTATATGCACATTTATACGTGATCGTAATAATTATTATGTAAATACATAATAATAGGTTCGTGATTAATTACGTTCATGATTTCCATGTTCGTGATTATAATTATTGTCGATAATAACTATCGTGTCTTAATGATTTCCATGTTCGTGATTATAATTATTGTCGATAATAATTACCGTGTCTTAATACGTATTAAACATTTATCGTGTAATAACACGTACGTAATACTTGTAATTCCTATTCGTGAAACGTAAACGTGCTAACCAAGGAAAGTTTTAATCATGTATGTACGATTATAAGTGTACTGTTCATGGTAAAAGCATGCGGGTTTTACAAATCTTCCCTCCTAAAAAGAATAATTCGTCCCCGAATTATAGATAACGTAAACTGGAAAAGAAACATACCATAATCAAACTAAGAGGGTATGTAAGATAAAAGGACATGCCGGTGACATGGTAGAAGGAACGTGGAACGTGACATGTCTTGAAAGGACATGGAACGTGACATGACTGAAAGGACGTATCTAATCGATAAGAGAAGACGGATAAGAAGTCCGGATAGACTCGTCCGTTTCCAAGTGGCTTCCCTCTCGGAACGGTTCCTCCACAAGATCTTGACACAAATGATAAATCTTGGTCCTCCTGAACTTGACTTGAAAACACGAAGAGTTCATGGTTCTCAACGTAAGATAGATCCCCTAAATTTGGTCGAGGGAATATGAATTAACGTGCAAGGGTAACTGAAACGTTATGAGGCAAAATAACCCAAACTAACTGATAATAGTACTGTCTTAGCAATGATACGCGAGACATACTGAAACGTAGTACATGAAAAATTGTGAACGTGATACGTGAAAAATTTTGAACGTGATACGTGGAGATATGGTGAGTGTAGTATGAGAAAACATATCGTGATCAATGATGCGTGTAACATATCGTGAACGTGATATGAGGAACGTGGAATGAACATGACATGCGAAACATATCGTGAACATGGAATACGGCAAGGGTAACGCCAAATGCTATAAGGAGAGACGTGGAATGTGATGTGAAACGTCTATCTGCGGATAGAGAGTTATACTAAATTTGAGTCTGGTCTCTCAAGTTCTTGCAAAACTTCCCAGTATAAAAAAATTGGACGTAACATCGTAAGCCAGGATACGATCATGAACATGAATAGTGTCATGAGCGTGAGTGTGAAGGAAAGTCGTGAAATTAGAACAAGGACGTGGACGTAACTAAGGAGCACAAATGCGAACCTTTGTCTGACCCGATAGTTGACGGATTACCAAGTGATCGGATGAGCCTTGGCTGGAACATGTCCGATCAATCTGTTGGTTCTGAAATCCTTGCGGATGTAAGGATTCTTCAGACTTGATCAAACTGTTGGCCATAACCCAGATAGCCTCATGCTTCTTCTGAGTGTGCGTTAATCTGGTAACCAAAATCCATGGAGATCTTGTCTCATTCCTATTCAAAATTTCTGATGATGGAAAAACATCCTAGTCTGTTGGTATGTCAGGTACTTAGATATGAACTTAATTGTATCTTGCTTCATAGAAACTGGATACGTGGAAGTTTGCAAAACTATGAGTCTCCTAAATAAGACTTTTCTTAGCGTAGGATTTCCTTGAAACACCTAACGTAGTGTAGGGTTCTCACCTTTACGCATAAGCCGAGTCATGGTAAGATTAACCGTGAGAATCCATGCAATCCAGCGTGTCACTGTAATCAGAATTTATATTGGAATATTTCAGGGTGAAATTCCTCTTGTCGTAGAATTTGCAACATAGTGCAAATATGGTCTTCCTACTCTTCTCTAGACTTTAGAGAAGGTTAGGTTGTCATAGATGAACAACACTGATGAATTTATTCATGTGTTCATGGAAGCTCAACTGATTAAGTCCATAATGCTGCTGGAGCATTTATGAGACTAAAACAAAATCATGAATCTAGTATGACCGAGACGTGTACGAATAGCAGTCACGGAAATGTCCTGCTCTTTCACTCGTCACTGTTGGCAGCATGATCATGAGTGCGATCTTGGAAAAGTGATTAACACCCTAAAGTCGATTGGATATGTTTTTAATGCGTGGAAGAGAATAACAGTTATGAATGGTGATTTGTTTTAAATCGACGGTAGTCGACACATAATCTCATGTTACCGTCCTTCTCCTTGAAGGTTCTTCTAGAATTTATATCGGAAAATTCTGCGATAATCGACTGGTTATGAATAACGGCACTTCAGAAGTGTGTCACAACGGATGGCTGAAAATCTTTGCAGCCATGGAGTAACAAACACGTGCTTGTAAAGCATAGATAATTTGTATAGATTTTTCTGATGGTAAACCATGTTGAATGTATTCAGGAGCCTGAACATTACTGTACAAAATCATGAATGGTAGCAGGGTGTGCTGTTCGTAGTCCATAATTAGGATTAAATTCAACTCGTGTCTATCCGAGGTAATGCGTTAGCAGCTTGGATCTCATCATTAGGCTGAAGGAAACCTTCGTATACATGGGGAACACGAATGGCGTCCTTTATGGTCCTAAATATATGAAATATGGGTGCAAGAAATGGAAGTGTCATCGAGCAAACGTGACAGATCTCATTGATACGCCGGTGATGGTACTGAACTTCTTGTGGCCTGATTAATACATGGTACCACAAAATGGATATACCCTTAGAGAGTACCCTGAATTTCTTAGAGATGTTCCAGAATTGGACGTGAGTCATGCGTCTTGACTCGTGTCTTGGGAAATATAAGCATGACATGTGTCTTGACTGGTGTCTTAACATGTGTCTTCAGAAGTATACTTGAGACATGTGTCTTGACTGATGTCTTGACATGTGTCTCGAGATGTGAAACGAACAAAACTACAAATATAGGTTACTATGCCAGAATTGGCGGATCGGTTGGACTACTGATCCTTTGTATTTCTGATCACGTCCGTGGCCGGAGCTTCGATTGCGATTGCTAGGATAGTTTCTGTCATAGTAGTGGTTACTATCGTCTTGTCTGTCAGTTCCATGACGGTCATTCTCATGACTATGATTCATGTAACTATTCAACTGAGTGACCGGCTGGTACCGGTTCGCACTCATATGACTGAAACGACAACTGAATGACGTGTGACATGTAACTAAGAGTTAGGGACAATGATTGATGGAAATCGTCTGGTGGTGAAGCATCTTCTCGTCCAATTTCTTTGCTCTAACACCTTTGTCTTTGTCTTGTAGGATCTCTAGGTTGTGCACAGCATCCGCATCTCGTAGCGTGTCCAAACATCAATAGCGTCAACCCTTAGTAACATCTCTAAGCTATGAGCGACATCAGCAATCTTGTAGAGTTTCAGCAAGTGGAATACGCACATGGGATACGGTACATGGATTACACATGGAATGCACATGAAATGATCGGTATGGGGCCGATCATCTGACATGATTTTAAAGGAAAATAATTGGTTAGACAGTTAGAAAGACCATCATGATAACCTGGCAATGCCAGTATACACCTCATTCTGGTTGCATAGAGAAACGCTAACGTGTGGTTAAATGAATTTCAACGATGATTTTCCTGAAAGCATGATTAATGAAAACCAACCACGTCTATCATGAAAGCAGGATTTAAATGAATTCCAACAGTGTCTTGCATGAAAGCATAAACAACAAAAGAGACGTAAGACGTAATCACATGAAGACGAAATCATCATGAAGAAACATGAAACGACCTAACATGAAGGAGTGTATAACATAATCAGCATGAAACTGAAGTTAACCATGATAGTATGAAAGCATACTTGACATAAAAGACATAGTAACTTATGGGGGGACATGAAAAAAAATTATGCCAATAAATCATGAGAAAAAATTTATGCGTGAAAACAGTGCGTGAATGCATGATGCAGTTTATAAAACCCTTTATATGTGCGAGGATAAACACCTATGGTCAGTTTACCCAAAACAAAAGACATGGCGAGGGGACACCTATGGGTCGGTCCCAAAGTTAAAAGTTTCGTTAAAAGCACATGCGACTAAATAGGGCAAGTCATGTACCAACCGTTACTTAGTCATAAACCTGCGACAATGATACATGGAATAAATGAGTGAAACTCACCTGTCAAAACTTAACAGAAAAAAAAATTTATGTGACTAATTATGAACTACTGGGGTTCAGTCCACATTAGCCACAGTTCACGAGTAACATCATGCATGAAACAATGACACATAACTAAATATGAATGACGGTTTTCCATCCATATTAGTAAAACAATATCGATGAAAACATCAAGGTTAAAACATCAAGGTGCTGAAAATATCATGGTTAAAACAACAATGCGCTGAACACATCAATACGTGGAATAACAAGCGTTGGCTTAGGAAGCTCCTGGTGACTACCCACTAGTCACAGGTCAAGTTTTAGAGCCTACAGGTTGAAGCCTTGAGCTCTGATACCATAATTGTAACACCACACTTTGATAAGTGGACCGTTACGCGTAATTATGGCGTGTCATCAAAGCATGCAAGGTAATATGTAGTAAAACATACATGACCATAGGGAAAACCGGAATCAAACATCGGTTTCCAAACATAAGCCCAAAACATAATGAAAGAAATGAATGATGAAAGACTAAACAAGCATAAGTATATGAAGGCAAAAAGGAGAAGAAGTCTAAGGCAGTTCCCATCCTATGCATGTCCTCCAAATGCTCGAGTCTGTCCTTGGGTACCTGCTAATGTATAGATTTTACTAGTTGAAAAAGTTCGTTTTCTCGGTGTCTAATCGAATTGATTTCCGGTTCAAAGTGCGACTCAGTTGTTTTTGGTTAAGAAAAAAAAAAAAAAAGTTGATTATCTAAAACTAATTTAAAAGTAAATGAGAAAAGTATTTTAAAAACAAATTAAAGACAAGTTCAAATGATAAAAGTAAAACAAGGTGAATATTAAAAACTAAAAGTTAAAACGATATTAAAACGAATATTAAAACAAATAATAAAACGTAATTTAAAGCGAAACAATTAATAAAAATAAATATAAAAGACGAAATTAACTATCGACTCGAAAATAAAGTTTACTAAATGAAAAAGGAGAGAACAAAACTAAAATGGTACTTTAAATCTAAACGAGGCAAAACCTAAAGCGGGTACTAAATAAAAGATAAAACTTAAACTTTACGAAAAAATATTAATACTAAAAATCGACGAAAAATTCAACTAAAAATATGTAACTTTCAAAAATAAAATCGGAACAACTTTTAGATAAAACTAGACAATTACAGAACAATACTATTAAATAAACAAGCTAGCAGGCTAGCTGCTGGAAGCAGCCAGGCAGCCTGCTTAATTGGCGGGAAAGAAAAGCTAAGCTAGCAAGCTAGCAGGAGGTCTTTTTTATTCGGTTCGGAAGTTTTCTAAAGTTCCGATTCGGAACTTTTATTTTACAAGTTGGTTCGAAACAATTTTATTCGGAAGTTTTTAAATTGGTTCGGAACTTTTGAAAAAATTGGTTCGGAAGTTTTTGAAAAAATTGGTTCGGAAGTTTTTGAAAAAATTGGTTCGGAAGTTTTTGAAAAAATTGGTTCGGAAGTTTTTGAAAAAATTGGTTCGGGAGTTTTTGAAAAAAATTGGTTCGGAAGTTTTTTATTCGGAAATTTTCAAAAGTTCCGGTTCGGAACTTTTTGAATAAATCGGTTCGGAACTTTGAAAAGAAATTTCGTTCGGAACTTTTTTGACAAGAAATTTGGTTCGGAACTTTAAGAAAATCGGTTCGGAACATTAACTGGGCAATATCAACAGTAGCAGGAACGGAGAACAGGGAAAAGTACTAGAACACGAATTTAAGCAAAATCAATCAAGATCAACCAAAAGATTATCCCAAAATAACCACTAAATATCAACTAACAATAATCAATCAAAACAAATCATCAAAACTAACAAACATAACCAAATTAATCAAAACCCACTTGATCAAAAGCATAAAAATTCAAGAACATGAACAATCAAGATAAAGAACAAATCAAACAAGAAAGGAAGAAGATGAAGAATTAAAAGCTTAATTAAAAAGTAAGGATTCAATAACAAAAGCTTAAACACAAATTAATCTAGAGAGAGAAAGCATAGATCTAGAGAGAGAAACTACCTACTCCTAATCTAATCCTAAAAACTAACCAACCCTCTCACATGTTGTGAGGGTGGTATTTATAGGAGAGGGGAGTGGTTGGTGGCTTCCTCTTTCTTTCATTCTTTCTTGGTCCTTAGTCTTTCAGTCTTTCAGTCTTCTTAAATTCTTCGACTTTTCAGACTTCGTCTCGGGATTTCTTTGAACTCGTTTTGTAATTTCTTCATAATTTAGACTTGAGTTCTTCGGCTTTTAGTAAACTTCCGTCTTTTGACTTTTTCTTCGATAAATCTTCAGAATTGGTCTTGGACTTCCGTTCTTTTTCCACTCTTGATCTTTCGACTTCATCTTTCGTCTTTTTCTTCGATAAAAGCCCGTGAAAGCCGTGTTTTCTCCACTTTTCACCTTCTCGATCCTGAAACACAATGAAAACACAAACCACGCATAATTCCGCCATTTATGACATAAAATATATGTTTAGGTCCCGTTTTAATGTAATTAAGTGGTAGAAAAGATGGGTGTTTTCACACCTATCAAATCCCCTACACTTAACCATTGCAATGCCCTCATGCAATGCTTAGTGATAAAGCAAGGTTTACACTTTCTATCATAATCAACCTACCTTGGCCTTTATTAAACAACTAAGGAAAATCAAAAAGATAGAAAATAACAAGATGCAACAAGGAAGAAACTTGTAAAGAAATCTAAGACTTACATTAGGGCTTGTATGTCATGAATGTTTATCACCCTCAAGTTTCACGTTCCCCATGCCAAGCTTAAAAACAAGATCATTGTTAGTACAAGTTAGCATAACAAACATTTACTCATGCGGTTCAATTAATCACTCAAACTCCCTTATTCCTATGGGTATCTCTTATATTTTATTGATGTCTTGAATGATCACGAGGATGCATTGTTGACTTATTTCGATAATTTATTTAGGCTGAAATCAAAGTAGGACGATTTGATCAATAGTTAGCTAAAGGACAAAATCTCTTAAAACTGCTTCTCGGGATATCAAAAAGTTCATATCTTGGCATAACTTGGTTCACGATTTGAGACCTTTCTCGGGCCGATATTTGGCATGTACTTCATACTTCATATCTTGAGAGACGTGCTTGAGATAATGGTCTTCTCATCGTTCATAGAGTTTCTTCACTTGGAGACTTTTGAGAGGTACTCCAACTTTGTTGACCACGACTTCCTGATTATTTCTTCAATCTCTATTTGGGATTTTGAGATACAACGATCCGCCTCCTTTTCGGACTTGGATCCATTTATCCTCATACCTTGTTGGGGTCTTTTCGGATAGACTTCTCGATCATCTTTATGGGAGTTGATTGCTTTTCGTCGTGAGTCTTGATCCTTCATATTGACTTTGGGAATAATGCTTTTCACATCACTTTGGATCTTCAGCAATAAAATGGAATCCTCATGCCTTGTTAGGGCCTTTTCGGACTCGCCAATCTTCGCGCCCCGCTTCATAAGTTATGCCTTGGCTATGAACTCTTATCATTACCGAGCAACTTTTAAACGATCTTGGGCTAGAAGCTAAGAAACTTTTCAAATCGTACGACCTTACTTATTGCAGATAATTTATTAGCAAGTGATGGGAGAAAAAGATCATAATTAACTCACATAAGTTAATGAGAGAATACCAAACTTGTAACCAACTCTATCATTTCTTGTTTTCCACAATTTAAAATCTCAAGGAATGAGACTCGTGGATGCTTAGCCTAATAAACCAATTAAGGTCTACATGGTTAAGGATACTAGCTAGAGTGAACTTGGATAAGTAAACTCGGGTTGAGTCAAAATATTCACAACGGGCCTAATATATCTAAGATATCTAAACTTGCTAAAACCATTTTATTAAAATAAGAGAAAAGTAGCAAAAATAAAGGGAACTACAACTAGGCCAAAATAGATTAAAAATTTTGAAAAGTGTCGAAAAATTGATTTTCCGGTTAAAATGAGGGCAAATACAAGGAAAAGACCACTTAACTTCGATAGAAGTCCCCCCTACACTTAATATAAACATTGTCCCCAATGTTTAAGCATGTGGGAGTAAACTCCCCTACACTTAGGACATTGTGCACTTTGTTTAAATCTCGTTAAGGAAAAGACAACTAAAGAGATTCCTATTTTAATATTGAGAAATATAAAATAGTGAATCAAAAAGGGTTTAGGATAGAACCGGGAAGAAGGGAACACGGAATCACGGTTCGTCAAAAGTCATCAAGAGTGTGTCTTTGAAGCTCTAATCCCTGCATATGATAAGAAAGAGAACAAGAAACACCAACGGGGCTCCCCCTACACTTATGATGAAAATAGATAGATAATTGGGTTGCCTCCCAAAAAGCGCTTGTTTTTGTTGACCGAGTCACGAGCCTGACTCGTCCCCGAATTAAATGGTCCATGGGGAAGCCTCGAATGTGATATCGGGATCAAAGACCTTGTCCTCGTTCCCGGTGGACATCAACAAAGGAGAGGCGGGGGAGTAAGTCTTAAAAGGGAGAAAGGTCCTTTCAACATACGTATAGTATGTGAATTCAAGATCCACGGGAGGTGGGTTGGGTATAGTAAGCACATTGTCATCCCCCAAAGACAATGGATGTTGAGCAAACGGCAAAGCCGTATTGTTATCAATGAAAGCATAATCAATGTCACCTCCCGGGTCAAAGCACTCATCCTCCTTGATAGTGGCTAAAAGGGAGGATGGAAGGTGCTCGGGAGGGGGACTTGGGTCAATACTTTCCTGCAGCAAATTATCAAAAATAATGTCCCCCTCCGTGTCAGAGTCATCAATACCTGGAGGGATGGAGTGGATGTCGATTTCTTCCAGCAATGGGTCATTATCTTCAACGGGAGGAATAGATGGAGGTAAAGACTTGGAAAGAGAAGGAGAAGTCAACGCTTCGATTTGAGCAATAAGAAGGTGCACTTTCCGTAATCCATCGCGAAGAAGCACGTCTTCCACCTCATCCACAAGATCATGTTCATCGGTGAACTGCTCGTAAACCGGAGAGAATAAATCGTCATCGTCTGCATCTCCCGGTGGAGATTGAGAAATTTCAAAAGTGAAATTCTCATAGCAGAGAGAAGAATCGTCATCACTAGGATCGACCTCTTCCGTAAGAGCAACGTCGTCCTCATGCACCATAGCAGGTAAGTCACAAACCTCATCATCCAATACTTTGGCGAGACCAACATCACTATGCTCATTCAACGAATCTAGATCCTTAGACGTAGAAGGAACATCGAGAGTAGGAGCAGTAACTTCAGAAGATGAGTTGAAAGTGCATACAGCATCATCGTCATCATCATCATAATAGTATTGACGCACAAGCAGAGGGGTATAATCACTAAGATTAGATACTTGCTCTTGTTGCAGTCGCTTTTCCTCGTCTCGAAGTTCTTTAACCAAAACAACGACCTCTTGAAGTTGCAAAACAATGGAGTGTGTCTCTTCATTCAAGGTAGTGAGTTGTGGGTCAATATGAATTTGCTGAGAGGATTGATGATTGAGGGTGTGATGTGGGGGCTCATAGTGTTGAAAACCTGAATTATAGCAAGGTTGTGGCTCATGGTTGTTCATCGGTTGGGAATAATTAGAAACCGTGTTTGGTTCATAATAATCCATAGGTGAAGAAAACTGAGGACACGGATTTGGCTCATAACAATTCAGTGGTTGACAATAATAGGTATCGTGAGGACCCCGACAGTTGTTGCAAACCGGGTATGGAGAAAAATCAAGTGCGTCTTGTGGATAGCTATTATCATTGTCATAATTGTACCCCGGTTCTTGCCCGTGACCAGACGGGTATCGAACCGGGCACGAAACATGCCAATGAGAATCGCTTCCACAATAGATGCACGGGGGAACAGGAGGTAGGTTCAAAAAGTACGAATTAGTCGAGTTGCACAAAGGACAAAACCCGGATTGTGTGTAGTCGATATCGTTTCCGCACCGCTCACATGTACACCATTGACAAGACTTGTTCCCAGATAATTGTTTCCCACACCGGACGCAATGGACATAAAAATCCATGAAGAAAGATAGATAAGCAAGAAGAATATTTTTGGTGCAAAACTTTGAAAAAGCAATGCTTTTTATGATTTTTCAAATGTTTTTGGATTTTTTAAAATTTTTGACAAGAAAAATAACGTTCACAAGTGAACGGATCCCAAAATCCAACGCGTCACTCACAAAAAACCTTCAATCTTCACGAAAAGAGCCGGCAGCGGCGCCATTTTAATGTATAGATTTTACTAGTTGAAAAAGTTCGTTTTCTCGGTGTCTAATCGAATTGATTTCCGGTTCAAAGTGCGACTCAGTTGTTTTTGGTTAAGAAAAAAAAAGAAAGTTGATTATCTAAAACTAATTTAAAAGTAAATGAGAAAAGTATTTTAAAAACAAATTAAAGACAAGTTCAAATGATAAAAGTAAAACAAGGTGAATATTAAAAACTAAAAGTTAAAACGATATTAAAACGAATATTAAAACAAATAATAAAACGTAATTTAAAGCGAAACAATTAATAAAAATAAATATAAAAGACGAAATTAACTATCGACTCGAAAATAAAGTTTACTAAAGGAAAAAGGAGAGAACAAAACTAAAATGGTACTTTAAAGCTAAACGAGGCAAAACCTAAAGCGGGTACTAAATAAAAGATAAAACTTAAACTTTACGAAAAAATATTAATACTAAAAATCGACGAAAAATTCAACTAAAAATATGTAACTTTCAAAAATAAAATCGGAACAACTTTCAGATAAAACTAGACAATTACGGAACAATGCTATTAAATAAACAAGCTAGCAGGCTAGCTGCTGGAAGCAGCCAGGCAGCCTGCTTAATTGGCGGGAAAGAAAAGCTAAGCTAGCAAGCTAGCAGGAGGTCTTTTTTATTCGGTTCGGAAGTTTTCTAAAGTTCCGATTCGGAACTTTTATTTTACAAGTTGGTTCGAAACAATTTTATTCGGAAGTTTTTAAATTGGTTCGGAACTTTTGAAAAAATTGGTTCGGAAGTTTTTGAAAAAATTGGTTCGGAAGTTTTTGAAAAAATTGGTTCGGAAGTTTTTGAAAAAATTGGTTCGGAAGTTTTTGAAAAAAATTGGTTCGGAAGTTTTTTATTCGGAACTTTTCAAAAGTTCCGGTTCGGAACTTTTTGAATAAATCGGTTCGGAACTTTGAAAAGAAATTTGGTTCGGAACTTTTTTGACAAGAAATTTGGTTCGGAACTTTAAGAAAATCGGTTCAGAACATTAACTGGGCAATATTAACAGTAGCAGGAACGGAGAACATGGAAAAGTACTAGAACACGAATTTAAGCAAAATCAATCAAGATCAACCAAAAGATTATCCCAAAATAACCACTAAATATCAACTAACAATAATCAATCAAAACAAATCATCAAAACTAACAAACATAACCAAATTAATCAAAACCCACTTGATCAAAAGCATAAAAATTCAAGAACATGAACAATCAAGATAAAGAACAAATCAAACAAGAAAGGAAGAAGATGAAGAATTAAAAGCTTAATTAAAAAGTAAGGATTCAATAACAAAAGCTTAAACACAAATTAATCTAGAGAGAGAAAGCATAGATCTAGAGAGAGAAACTACCTACTCCTAATCTAATCCTAAAAACTAACCAACCCTCTCACATGTTGTGAGGGTGGTATTTATAGGAGAGGGGTGTGGTTGGTGGCTTCACCTTTCTTTCATTCTTTCTTGGTCCTTAGTCTTTCAGTCTTCTTAAATTCTTCGACTTTTCAGACTTCGCCTCGGGATTTCTTTGAACTCGTTTTGTAATTTCTTCATAATTTAGACTTGAGTTCTTCGGCTTTTAGTAAACTTCCGTCTTTTGACTTTTTCTTTGATAAATCTTCAGAATTGGTCTTGGACTTCCGTTCTTTTTCCACTCTTGATCTTTCGACTTCATCTTTCGTCTTTTTCTTCGATAAAAGCCCGTGAAAGCCGTGTTTTCTCCACTTTTCACCTTCTCGATCCTGAAACACAATGAAAACACAAACCACGCATAATTCCGCCATTTATGACATAAAATATACATTTAGGTCCCGTTTTAATGTAATTAAGTGGTAGAAAAGATGGGTGTTTTCACACCTATCACCTGCCATTTTGGGACATGGAAAGGAAAGTAACGGCTGAGCATAATGCTCAGTGCACGGATATACGACATAGTATGAATGGCTGAAACATAAATAAGACTAATAGCAGCGGAAATGTATAAGTCTTGGAAAACTTGGTATAACTTAGTAAAACTGGTTTTATAGTTTAAAAAGCCTTATGTTTATCTTATAAATACTGTTTAACATGTTTACCGTTAAGCCAATATATGTCATGAAATATCAACGTGCATGAATACTTGGAGGGTGACCTCGTCATGCAATTAGAGGGGCTGTCTCTAATTAATATAAGTCTGGGTAGGAGGGATCAGCTCCTTGTGAAGGATGCAAGGCACACACCACATTCACCTGAACAATCTGCTGAAAACATGTAACCTAAGATGCACCCATACGCCCCACATGATAATAATAATTTGTCCAAAAGCTGAAGGGACGCCACGAGCTATCACTCCGCCATGGTGAAGTCATAACACTGGTGCCTCTAGTGTTATGGTTATGGTACCTCCATAACTAGGTGAAACTAGTCATGCATGTATATGGCTTTAGGCATTTAATTAAACATAAGTAATCAAAACATATAAAACATATACTAGGAAAACAGTTGGCTGCATACGGGGAAATCCTAATAAGGAAAGAATGTCTATATTGAAAGGACGGAGAATCCGTACCTTGTGTCCAGTGAACGAAGAAGACGAACGGAAGAGAGTCCTACTTCGATATCACTAATGCTACATAAATAATATACGTGTATAAGTATTCTGAGTACTGAGTACGTAACTGGTTTTATATCATGTCTTAGCTTGTTTTATATGTTCATGTCATGTTTTACTGATTTTAGCTTTATACTGTGTTTATCATGTATTTTGTCTATTCTGATTAAGTATTACTTGTATTTCTTGTATTATTATACTTGTTGTTTAATAATAAGTAACTTTATAAAAATAGCAGGTTTCCTAAAATAGAAAGTTTCCAAAAATAGAAAGTTTCCAAAAATAGAAAGTTTCTAAAAATATAAAGTTTCCAAAAATAGAAAGTTTCCAAAAATAGATAGTTTCCAAAAATAGAATAGCTGCCTTAAATAAATAAGTTTTTAAAAATAGAAAGTTTCCATAAATAATTAGTTGCCTTAAATAAATAAGTTTCTAAAAATAGAAAGTTTCCATAAATAGAAATAAGCTGGATTATTAAGTTAATAATATAATCTTAAGTTTTACTGATTAATATTCTAAGTCATGTGATATATAGTATACTTTATTAATTATTTCATGTAAATTAAATAAATTATAGATTATAAGATTTAATTAAATATAACATGATTTTAATTAAATAAAGTGTAAATAATACTTAGGTTAAAACATGTATTAATATTTATTATTAATATAACCTAAGTCATGGAAATTAATTAATTATACGCCATGTTTTAATAATTAATTAATTACTTTAGTATAAAATTAAATCATAAAATACTTAGGTTAAAATCATGTATTATTACTAATAATAATTAACCTAAGTCATGTCTAAATTAAATTAATTATATAGCATGTTAAATTAATTTAATTAAACCTTGTAATTATTTAACTTGTAAAAATAATTAACTTGTAAAAATAAATCAGGAACCGAACCCGTGTTGTAAATCTAAACATGTCATGAACCGGTCCGTGAAACCCCTTGAACCGGAACTACAAACCCTTAATCGTGGCAAACCGCCACCGGCTTAAACCGGTGGTGCGTGTGGTTTTTTCGGTCGAGACCCCCCATTACCACAAGAACAACCCCGACATGTGTCGGGGTCCCTTGCTTTATTGCGGCCGAGACACCCAAACCAAACCGAGACCTTGAGGTCTCGGTTGGTGGTGATCACACAACCACCGAGAGCTTGGCTCTCGGTTCTACACATCGGCCGAACCAAACACCCCTTAAAACCACATGTTTTTAATACCCCATGATTAGATCTAATTAATTAACATGTTTAATTACTAGTTTTAATAAACCCATGATTCGCGTGTTCTTAGATCTAATAAATAATTAAAAAGAAAAGGTTTAAGGAATTACCGATTCGTGAACACAAAGAAAATAATAACACGAACGATCTTTCAAGAATTGGATCAACCAAAATCAACCAAACACCCCTTTTGTGGTGTTTATACCCGGCGGCCAAGGAGGAGCAAAAAGAAGGAGGCTAGGGTTTTTTATTTATTTTTCTAATCTCTTTATTATGAAAAATCTCTTTTCCTGCTTTTCTTATTTAGTTAAAAATTTAAGTGGGCTAGGCCCCTTCCTTTCCTTCTTGCCGTGGGTATGTGGGCCCCCAAGGGGAAACCCGTTGTTTTCCCGTGTTCTAATTATTTACGTGTTCTCGTGTCGTGTTTACGTGATTTATTTATCTATTGTTCGTGTTATATACACATTTATACGTGATCGTAATAATTATTACGTAAATACATAATAATAGGTTCGTGATTAATTACGTTCATGATTTCCATGTTCGTGATTATAATTATTGTCGATAATAATTATCGTGTCTTAATGGTTTCCATGTTCGTGATTATAATTATTGTCGATAATAATTATCGTGTCTTAATACGTATTAAATACTTATCGTGTAATAACACGTACGTAATACTTGTAATTCCTATTCGTGAAACGTATACGTGCTAACCAAGGAAAGTTTTAATCATGTACGTATGATTATAAGTGTATTGTTCATGGTAAAAGCATGCGGGTTTTACAACTCTCCCCCCCTAAAAAGAATAATTCGTCCCCGAATTATAGATAACGTAAACTGGAAAAGAAACATACCCTAATCAAACTGAGAGGGTATGTAAGATAAAAGGATATGCCGGTGACATGGTAGAAGGAACGTGGAACGTGACATGTCTTGAAAGGACATGGAACGTGACGTGACTGAAAGGACGTATCTAATCGATAAGAGAAGACAGATAAGAAGTCCGGATAGACTCGTCCGTTTCCAAGTGTCTCTCCATCATACCCTTCTCTCTTATAGTTCACCGACAAAAAACACGCAGTTTAATAAAAACATCATTTTTCAACTTTCTCTCTTATTTTTTATATAAAGACAATTTTACCCTTAACTAATTAATTAATAATTTTTTTATTGTTTATAATAATACTTTCAAGTGAGGGTAATAAGGTAAACTTAATTTATATTTCTTATTTATTTTTAGATAGATTATTAATTTAAGACGTTCAAAAATATTAAACTTAACGATAATTTTGAGACGTAGAGAATAATGAACCTTTTAGCCTTTTAGTTAGGGGAGGAGTTCCTATAAATAATTTTATTCCTTGCATAAAGGTGAGTGGTTGCTTTTAGTATTAAAGTGAAAATGTCAAGATTATAATATACATTAATCAAACATATATACAAGTTGATATATAAAGTATATGTAAAATTTGGACGTTACTTGATTCTTGATATAATTTAATCCAAAAAGTTTGTCAAATTTGAAAATCCAAGGGAAATGCTGAAATGAGATGCAGCTACATTGACAACAACAAAATTAACCTCTTTGATTCGCCATTCTGATCAAAGAAAAGACATGACAACGACTAGGAGTAAGACATGGTCATGGATGGAAGATATGTTGCCTTTGGCCGCTATGTTTACGATGACATGTTTGGATATGAGCTTGCTGACACTAGTCAAAGCCGCAATGAATGCTGGTTTGCCGAGCATTGTCTATGTTGTTTACCATATGGTTCTTGGAACATTGATTCTGCTTCTATTTTATATCATCCATATCTTCAGGTATTAAAAATTAGCCTACATTTTTTCTTTCCATCCTGGACTTCTTCGATTATAATGAAAATGAATTGCAATAAGTTTTCTTTTTACAGAAACACCGTGCGTCCTCAACTCACTTTTCATCACCTTTTCAGATTCTTCATCCTTGCTCTTTTAGGGTAAGTGATGCAAGCCAGTACAGGTGTAAAAATGGATGGGTTGGGTAACAAGTCGGATCTGGTTCGAGTTGATATTAGTCACTTTTAGTACAGGTTAGGGTGGGTCTACCAGTCACCCCTGTGTCCATCTTTATACAAGTATAGTTACTACAATAAGTACCTAAATATTTTTATAAATAAGACGATTCAAAGTGAATATAGACCTCGGGTGACTTTCAACTCGTTCAATCCATTTGACCCGGTCTCGGTTAGTTGCAAAATCTACTAATGAGTCGGAAGTTTCTGCAAGTAATGAATTTACAAAGTTATTAGGTCTAACAAACATCAAATATATTCGTATTTTGCAGGATTTGTCTTATTCAGATATTTACATATGGAGGTATATACTACGGCTCTCCAACTATGGCAAGTGCCATAGGAAACTTGATACCTGGGAACACATTCTTGATCGCAGTCATTTTCAGGTAGTTTTCAAATACCAAGGATCATGTATAGGTTTGAAGTTTCAAAAATTATACACAATTTAATTTGGAATGAACCAAGAAGTTTAAGTTTGAGCTGATTTGCTGTAAGAAATAATAAAACCCATACCCTAAAACCAAACACCCCCTTAATGTATGCTTTTTACCAAGATTTTGAAAAGGTTTCTATCCATGTGTTTCAGGATGGAGAAAATAGAGATACGAAATCCAAGTAGTTTAGCAAAACTATTTGGTACCATAGTTGCAATGTCTGGAGCAATGGTCTTCACGCTATATCAAGGCCCGGAAATTTTTCACATGACCCCCTCTCCTGATGCACCCAATCAGCTTCTATTTTCACGACCATCAGATTGGGTAATTGGAGGTCTGGTCCTTGTTATTAGTGGAATCATTTGTGCCTTATGGAATGTTTTGCACGTAAGTTCTAGTTTTTTTTAAACAGTAATTACTCAAACTGTCCATGTTGGGAGGTATAACTTCTTAATTGGTGGGTGATCACTGATCAGCTATTAAATTACTATTTGCTTATACATCCAGTCAGCCACAGCTAGGGAGTACTCAGATCAACGCACCATGGTTTTTTTTTACTCCCTCTTTGGGACAATACAATGTGCCGCTCTATCCCCTTTCCTAGAACCAAATCTAAGTGCTTGGGTGATGCAACCTGATATTGGGATGATTGCTGTTGTATGGGGGGTAAGTCAAGCAAACTAAAATACCTATTTAAGTTGCGTCAACATAATTTCATGTTGGTAGATTGACTTGTTTTGCTTGAAGGCTATATATTCAGTTGTGTTTCGTAGTACTGTCTTGACTTGGTGCTTGGGGAAAAAAGGTCCTGTTTTTGTGGCCATGTTCTCTCCCCTCTCGATAGTTATCGCAGTCATCATGGGTGTCACATTTCTTGGCGATTCACTCCATTTAGGAAGGTAAATGGTTCATATATCTAGCTCCATGATCACTTGAAGCTAATTAAAACTAGTATAAAGTGGTCATTTTTCATACTTCTGGTTACTGTAGTTTTTTTCTTCACTTTATTTTACAAATCTTAAATAATTAAAAGTTATGATCGGTTTAAAAGGTTGTTTAACATTGTGTTTTAAAAAATGATTACACCTTGCTATTTTTTAACTTGTAAGCTGGTAGCTTTTAGTGCTCAGGTATAGTGAACAGTTGATAAAAATTGTTTGGAACATTAGATCGTAAAATATTTGTTCATTGATTGTTCCACGATTTCATGCATGCAGTGCTATTGGAGCCACAATAGTTGCTTCTGGATTTTACACTGTGATGTGGGGCCAGGCCAAAGAGAAGAACACATCCGCGGTGGTGATGGCGAATACGGATGAAACAGGATCATCTGATCAGACTACCCCTCTTCTTTCTAACAGAAATGAATCCGAATGCTAGCTTGTTATTTGAACCTTGGTAAACATCGATCCATCAATGTGCAAGAAATGGTGATCATGTGGAGTATGCTCGGAACCAGTTGATTCCTGAGCAATTCAATCTCTTTCGTGGTCAAGCTATTTGATTTCTCTCGGTTGGCTTATAAAAATTGGAATTTTCATGTTTGGGATTTAAAGTGAGTATGTTAGTTTTGTCTTCATTTCATAGTATGAATTGAAATCCCACCCGCGGTGATTAAACCTAAACAAGGAAATTATATGTATGAGTTATATGTGGTTGTGACATTAACATTAAGAGCAAATTGGGTCATAATCCACTTTTTAAAGGTTGAATGATGGTTGGTTTGTTAATCGTGTATATATACGTTAAGTGCTCAAAAACATGTTCATGAATACTACGGAGTATAAAATATCATAGTGGACTATTAAGTAGCCATCAGGCATACTAATTTATGTATTTGCACACAGCAGTCGGGAGTTGATGCTTACAGCCTAGAAAAAAAGGCAGCATAAAGAAGGAAGGGATTAGGCAGCGGACAGAATAACAGGAAAGAAAGAAAATGCAGAAAGATAGAAAGACAGAAAAAGGATCAGAAGAAAAAATACATGGCTACTTTTGGCAAATGAAGAACACTTTGGGTTCGTAAGAATTCAAAGAAGAGAATGGTCAATTTTATTGTTTTTTATCAAGAATTTTATTAGTATACAGTTTGGCCAAGATTTGGTGTGATTGCAAAAGAATTTGGATATACAAGAAAGTATGAAGAAAAATCAGAAAATACTACAAGATTATTTAGAGGTTTTCATAAGACGGCGAGGGTTCTTACTATGAAAGTAGAAGAAGACGAAGATCTTGGAACTTACCCAACGAACCGAGGTGAGCACGCAGACCCAACGGCCAGTCACAAAGAAAAGGAAACCATGGAGCATTTTATGGACAGCAATCAATAACAGACTACATCATATAGAAGCGGTATTTAATCCTGTAAACATACATGGAAACTCAGAATTCAAGACCATCTATGTCAAAATTTCAGCCATGACGATTCAAGCATAAGGAAGAAGATATCGAGATTGAAGACACAAAGATTAACAGATTAGGGGGAATATGTTGGATAATAATCCATTAATCTTAGTTTATGTATTTTATGTAAATAAGGGCTGCAGGCCCAGACCCAATAGTCAGTTAGGTTAGTTAAGGAACGGTTGATAAAGTTGAAAAGGCATGTCGTATGGTTTTGACAGAACCATCACACACCTTCACTAAAATCATACCGATTCACATTGTATAAATAGGTTTAGGATTCTGTAAACAAAACGCAACCCATTCATTCATATCAATATAGTTATTTGGGTTCAAACCCCTTATTCAATCTCTTGTTCATCCCCTATTGTTTTCTGTCCTGTTTATCTGAATATGATGATTGTTTGTTTGATCAATTCGTTCCTGGAATCTCCCCGAGTCTGGACCTGTTAACAGTTCCAAGACAATTGTTGCAGTAACTGCTACAAATGGGTAACGTTGGTTCCACCACAATTGCTGCAGTCACTGTAACTGTTGCTGCTACAAATGAGTGTTCAAACTAGCTGATTTTATATAAATTATTAAAAATAAAGAACCACGTGCTATACGCATGACACTTTTAACACCAAACATAACTAAGATCTGAGAAAGATTAGACAGTCTATTTGAAAGTTTATGGATTATATTTAATAGTCGTGTGATAGGAACGAACTTGAGATTATGGGATTGCACACAATACGTAAAGAGTTAATTTATTTAATAAATATTTATTGTATTTATTAATTTATTTAATAAATATATATTTATGTATTTATTAAATTAAACCGAGATATAACTTTAACGATCGTTAAATAATTAATAGTTAAGTATTAACGAGCGTTAAACTAAGTTATAGTAAGTAAGATTAATAGAAAGAAGGATGGAAGATTCCGGAACACCCCTTAGGGAGTGTTAGCCGTCGGTTATGGAGGACAAGAGGAAGGGGAAAAACTTTCCTTTTATTTGTTTTGGGTTACAAGAAATAAGCCTATATAAACAACCCCTCACCTCATAATTCAAGACACACAAAGTCTCTCCCCTCCTCCTTTCTCTTTGCGATCGCAAGAAGAACCCACAAAGGGTTTTTTTGTTGGTTTTCTTGTTTGATCATTTTTACTTATAATCTTGTCCTAGCCCCTCTTTAGGGTTGTGGGTAGATTTTCTACAAGCGTTATAGCTCGGTTTACATGTACTAGAATCACTGTTAGCTCGTTGTATTACGCGTGTACAAGATCATAAGGTAGTCTTACTTTAGACTATATCTTGGTGATATACGGTATAAACCTGAATTGGTGATTCATTCTTCGTCTTGTGGATTTGCTTTAGTGTAAAGGTATGTAACCCTAATTCGATTAATTATAATTGTGTTATTATTATGATCTTGTTAAATCGCTTTCACTATATGTGCTTTGATCTCGTTTAGGGTTTTATATAATTGTTATGATGTTAATAAACCTTCAGTGGCATCGAGAGCCGTCTTAACATGTTATAATTATCGAAAATCTATTTTTTTTTTAACTAATAATTGTTTTGAGTTAAAACTACATGTTTTTTAGGTTTTCTTAAAACTAGGGTTTTGTTTTTAAAAATTAGGGTTTTTACCGATTTTTTTTAAAAAAAATAATTGTTTTGAAACCCTAAATTACATGTGGGGTAATTATAGATTAAATTGCATGATTAATTGTTATGTCATGTATGGTTACGATCCATAGAGATTTAATTGTTAATATTTGTGGGGAATCCATGATAACGTGCATGTTTTCATGGATCGTAAAATTATATGTTTATATGATTTTATGTGCTACGTGATTATTTGATTCTATAAATTAAATTAGGAAAGACTTTTATATGAATATAAAGACCTAGATTTAATGATTATTGAATAAATCGTATGCATGTGGCTATTTGATTTATTTAATGCAC
The DNA here is from genome assembly GCA_025667525.1 of Glebionis coronaria. Lineage (NCBI taxonomy): Eukaryota > Viridiplantae > Streptophyta > Magnoliopsida > Asterales > Asteraceae > Glebionis > Glebionis coronaria. The sequence continues at coordinate 419,853,204 of CM046880.1, forward strand.
CTATAAATTGTTATTATGTGTTTATGATTTAGTTTTTTTTACTTGTTTATATTAAAAATTGTTGAATTATTGTAAACAAGAGTTTTTTTTTAAAGAAATAATATGGACTAAATCAGATTTAAATAATGATTTGTTAGAAATCTAAATTACATAAGACTACGTTGATTGGTGAATTGCAATAATAATCTAACGGCCTACTCCTTTTGACAAACTACAAAGTGGGTTTAATGCACCGCTGGTCATGTACCCGGTTAAAGAAGGAGGTGTTATGCCATTAGTCGCTGACCAAATTCCTGCCTCGTCTGTGCGTCAAATTGAAATTACCTACGATTATTAAAGGTGATTTATCACAAATTCACATCTGAAACACAATGAATAAGGGTATTGCTTTGTGTGTAGCCGAGTTCTAGCAAAAGTACGTTGTGAATAGTTGTGGATAAATTCTTTAATTAGTTTAACCAATACCGCAACATAATTTATGTAGAAATTTAATCTCGTGAAAAAGTTTACTAAATGTTTTATTAAACTTATGCTATGGAGTTGTATGCATGCTTCTCCATACATTGATTTTGACATCGAAATTTATACCCCTAAAATTTAAGTCGAATGCTCCTAATTGACGAACACTTGAAATTACTACTCATCAAATGAGATTTTTGGGTGATGTTGTGATAGAGATAAAACTTTCATAGAATGAGAATTCGTATGATGGTTTTACGTTACTCAGATTAGACGACTTAATTAAGTCACTCAGTGAGATCTGGAAACTTAATGCATTCAGAAGGGATGAAACATGTTTACAATGCAAAACGTTCTTTTGGCAATGTAAGTCCCTTAAATATCTAGAAATTGAAAATTGTTTGTCAACTGAATTGTTCGACAAGTCGCTACATTTAGTACATTCATTACTAGCAGATCAACTAATGTAATGGATCTATGTCAATATAGTTCTAGAATTCAAGGAAAATAATATGATTTTTATACCAGGGTAATTTTATTTTCTTGAAAGTATTTTGTTATTGAAAATACTAATATTTGAACTTATTTCTGTAGAATTGGCTCAACCCACCAATAACAGTATAAGTTCGGCATTCAAGGCATTTTTTAACGTCTTGAACTTACTGGCCTAAACTTCAATGATTGGTACCGCTCGCTAAGAATTGTCTTGAAAGCAACGGGTACTATTGATATCTTGACTACTCCCTATCCGTAGGATCTTGCTGAAGGAGCATCTGATGTGGAAAGGCTTGAACATGCTGCTAATGTTAAGAAGCACTCAGAGGTGGCTTGCTCAATGCTAGGTAAAATGGCTCCTCCACTTCAACAAAAGTATGAGCTATTTTCACCAAAGCGAATGCTTGATGAGCTCAAGGCTATGTTCGAGAACCGCAAGCTGTAGAGATCTACGACTTAATAGATGCTTTGCATAGCTGCAAGCAAGCTCCAGGAAAGTCTGTAAGTGCCCATTACTTGGAGATGAGGTGTTATATGGAACAACTCATTGCACTAGGACAACCCTATGATCATAATATGGCTATCAACTTGATCAATAGGTCCCTTAACAAGGACTTCAATGATTTTGTTCGAAACTATAATATGCATTGCACGGGGAAGACAGTTAATGATTTGCATGCAATGCTCATTGACTATGAAAAGGGGTTAAAAGACAAAGCATCTACCGCTACGCCTTATGTACTAACCATACAAAAGGGTAGAGTGAGTAAGCCAAAATCACAAGCGGACAAGAAGAAAGGCAAAGGCAAGGGTGATAAGGGCAAACAAGTTGCGACTTATTCAAAACCTAAGTAGAACTTTGTCATGAAGAATAGATCTCATAAGGATGAGACTTGTCACCATTGCAAGGCAAGTGGTCACTGGAAGAGGAATTGCCCTCTTTACCTCGAAGAGTTGCGAGAAATAAAGAAGAAGTCTGAGCAGAGCGTTGCAGCTTCAGGTACTTTATTTATGATTGAATTGTTCAATTTAATACACAAATTAAATTCCTGGGTATATGATACGGGATGCGGTATTAACAATTGTAATACGCTGTAGGGATTTAATCTAGAAAGGAAGCTTTCCTATGGGGAACAATTTCTGCAAGTGGGCAATGGCACACAAGCAGCAGTTGAAGCTATAGGAACATTTAATTTAGTTTTACCTTCAGGTTTAGTACTGATTTTAAATGATTGTCATTATGCACCTACAATTGTTAGGGGTGTTATTTCCTTTTCTTGTTTGTTAAATAATAGTTTCGTTCACACGATTGACAATAATGGAATTTCTGTTTGGAAAAATGGTATTTTCTATTTTAATGCAATTTCTGTGAATGGTGTGTTTGAAATAGACATTCATGATAATGAATCCAAGAATAATAAATCTGTCTTTAGCATGAATAAGAAGAGAAAGTTTGACCAGAACTATTCTTATCTTTGGCCTTGTAGACTTGCCCATATTGGGAAGACTCGTATACAAAAGCTTTAACGTGAAGGTCTTTTGGAAAATAACGATGATGAATCATTCGATAAATGTGAGTCTTGTAACTCTGGAAAGATGACCAAGAAACCTTTTAATAGAAATATTGAAAAAGCTACTGATCTACTTGGTTTAATACATACTGATGTGTGCGGGCCACTTAGACATTTGTCAAGGAAAGGTGCTAGCTACTTCTTAACATTTACGGATGATTATAGCCGTTATGGTTATATCTATTTACTTAAGCATAAACATGAGGTATTTGAAACATTCAAAGTATTTAAAGTAGAAGTAGAACTGCAACTAGGAAAGAAGATTAAAGCTCTTCGTTCTGATAGAGGTCGTGAATATTTAAGTCAAGAGTTTATAGATTATCTAAGTGAGAATGGAATTGTTCAACATCTTACTTCTCCCTATACTCCACAACGAAATGGTGTATCCAAAAGGAAAAATCGTACATTATTGGATATGGTGCGATCTATGTTTAATCTTACAACTTTACCTTTATCCTTTTGGGATTATGCTTTAGAGTCCGTTGTTCGTATTTTAAATATGGTTCCCACAAAGAAGTTCGATAAGACACCATATGAACTATGGCATGGCAAGAAGCCATATTTGTCTTATTTAAAGGTCTGAGGCTGTGAAGCGTATGTGAAACGTGACTCGGGTGACAAACTCCAACAACGATTTGTAAAATGTATCTTTGTAGGATACCCTAAGGAAACTATGGGATACTACTTTTATTATCCACCTCAGAACAAAGTAATTGTTGCTAGGTATGGAGACTTCCTTGAATCTAATCTTGTAAATCAAGAATTCAGTGGGAGAAATTATGATCTTGAAGAGAGTCATATAGATACATTACCTTATAAAAACACTAGCGATGTGATTCTTGTAGAACCAAAAATTCTGGCAGTTCCATCAGAATTAGATCCTCTACGTAGATCTGCAAGGATTAAAAACGCAAATAGAAATATATGTCTTAACATAAAGGATGATGATGAAGTAGGGGATCTTGGTGAACCTGCTAATTATAAATCCGCCATACTTGATGCTGAGAAGGATAAGTGGATGGTTGCTATGGATGAGGAAATGAAATCCATGAAAGTAAATGATGTTTGGATTCTTGTAGAACCACCACCAAATGCTAAAGTAGTGAGACATAAGTGGATATACAAGAAGAAAACCGACATGGACGGAAAAGTACAATCCTATAAAGCTCGCTTAGTAGCTAAAGGTTTTACTCAAACTTTTGGCGTAGACTACGAGGAGAAATTTTCTCCTGTAGCAGACTTAAGAGCTATTAGGATTCTCATAGATATAGCAACATACTATGACTATGAGATATGGCAAATGGATGTTAAAACTGCCTTCTTAAATGGTCGCTTAGTGAAGACATCTATATCCAGCAACCAGAAGGGTATGTTGATCCTGAGAATCCATGACACGTGTGCAAACTTCAAAGGTCCATTTATGGTTTGAAGCAAGCATCACGTCAATGGAATAAAAGATTTGACGAAGAGATCAAAAAGTTTGGATTTATTCAGAATCGTGATGAGCCATATGTATATCACAAAGCTAGTGGGAGTGATGTAGTATTTCTAGTCCTATATGCTGATGACATATTAATCATGGGAAGTAACATTCCAAGACTTAAAGCTGTTAAGGATTATCTTGGTAAATGTTTTTCTATGAAGGATTTAGGAGAAGCTGCATACATTCTGGGAATTAAGATCTAACGGGATAGGAAAATACGGTTAATTGGTCTAAGTCAAGATGCTTATATAGATAAGATATTGAAGAAGTATAATATTCATAATTCCAAGAAAGGTTTTCAACGTATGGAAATTAAGCATAATTTGAGTCATGAGATAGATGCATCAACTTATGAAGAGGAGACATACATGCAGAAGGTGCCTTATGCTTTGGCTGTAGGATCTATTATGTATGTTGTAAGATGCAAAAGGCATGATGTGGCGTTTGCTCAGTACTTGGTCAGTAGATACCAAAAGAATCCAGGGAAGCTCCACTAGACTGCTGTTAAACATTTTCTAAAGTATTTAAGGAGTACGAAAGATATGTTTTTGGTATTTGGAGGGAAACCAGACACAGAACTGAATGTGACAGGTGTGACAGGTTTCTGTGATGCGTCCTGACAATGTGATAAAGACGATACGAAGTCTCAGACTGGTTACGTTTTTGTTATCAATAGAGGAGCAGTTGACTGGAAGAGCAATAATAAGTGTGAAAACACTTATCCTTTTACCACTTAATTATAATAATAACCAAGCCAAAACGTGTATTTTATGTTGTAAATGTCGGAATTATGCGTGGTTTGTGTTTTTGTTGTGATTTAGGATCAAAATGTGAAAAGGGAAGAAACAACGGGCTTTCACGGGCTTTTATCGAAGAAAAAGACAAAAGACGAAGTCAAAAGATCAAGAGTGCAAAAAGAACGGAAGTCCAAGGCCTATTCTGAAGATTTATCGAAGAAAAAGTCTAAAGACGGAAGTTTAATAAAGCAGAAGAACTCAAGTCTAATTAATGAAGAAACTACAAGACGAGTTTAATCAATCCCGAGACAAAGTCGAAAAAGTCGAAGAATTTAGAAGACGAAAAGACGAGAAAGAAAGAAAGAAGGAAGCAACACATGCTTAAACCTCCCTAATCACTATAAATACCCTCCTAATAACACATTAGGAGGTGTTGGCTATTTTGACAAACTAGTCTTCCATTTTAATTACTTGCACTTTTCTTAATGTCATTTACTTAATTGCACCTTTAATTTCTTGTCTTGCACCTTAAATTTGTAAGCTTTTAATTCTTGTTCTTACTTTAATTGTTGAATCTTAATTTTAATCAAGTTTTTAATTAATCTCTCATTCTACCTTTCTTGTTCTTGATTTAATCTTTGTGCTTATTATCTTATTGTCATGCTTATTTGATTAATTGTCATGTTTTTATGTTTATGATTGTGTTAGCTTATTGATTTTATTGCTTATTGTGTTCTTTTATTATTTTTAATTAAGTGCTTATTAGTTAATTTTTATAAAAAGTTGATTTTAAATATTTTTATTATTTAGTGTTTTTAAAAGTTTTTAAATTTTGGCTTATTAGCTTTTTCTTAAATTTGATTTGGTAAAAGTTTTAGTTAAGTGCTTATTTGTTTTTAGCTTATTTGGAACTTGCTCTTATCCGGGTTAGTAAAACCCCATTAATCCGAATACTACTCAAAACCAACATTCCGGATAAGTGCTCGAAGTTGGGATTCCGGATAAGGAATTTGTGGAGATTCTGGATAAGTGTTTGAAGGGGATTCCGGATAAGCGTTGGCAGAAATTATTCCGGATAAGCAACCGGAATAGTATTCAGGATAAAGGGTCGCAGGTATTCCGGATAGAGGAGTCTTCGTGTATTCCGGATAACTCGTCAATCCAGTATTCCGGATAAAGATTGCAACGTGATTCCGGATAAGCAACATTTTGGTATTCCGGATAATGAGGTTTTTAGTTATTCCGGATAAGCTATCAATTAGACATTCTGGATAGTCGAAGGTTTGCACATTCCGGATAAGGAGTTCAAGTCGGATTTCGGATAAGGGCATTTTTCTGATTATTCCGGATAAGCTTCACTTGGTGAATTCCGGATAAGCAGCAGATTCAGATTGCGGATAAGGGTGACAGCCTTATTCCGGATAAGCAAAGTAAGATCAGGTATTCCGGATAGTGACAGTATTTCGGATTCTGATTCAGGTTTTGTTTATCCTCTATTTTATTTTCAAGCATTTAATTTTCTCGCCATTTTTCTTTAAGTCATTTTAATTGCTTTTCTTTATTTTAAATTTCAAGTTTACATTGTCAAATTTACTTTTCGTCGAACTTTAATTTTAATTCATTTAATTTGTTTACTTTAAAAGTTTTAATATCGCACCATTTACTTTTTAATTAGTTTTAGCTTTAATTACCGTCATTTACTTTAAAGTCTTGCACATTTAATTTACTACAACGACCAATCTATTGTTTCCCACCGAAAGACAGCTGAGTCGCACTTAAACCGGTAGTCAATTCGAAAAGATTGAAATAACGAACTTTCATACGAGCTAAAATCTAGTTATTAAATGGCGCTGCTGCTGGCTCTTTTCGTAAAGATTACCGGTTTTCTGTGAGAGACGCGTTGAATTTTGGGATCCGTTCACTCGTGAACGTTATTTTCTTGCTTAAAAAATTTCAAAAATCCATAAAAATTAAAAATTGTTAAAAATCCATAAAATTAAAAAATTTCAAAAATCCAAAAAGATTTTTATTTTTATTTTTACACGTACATATATATTCTCTATTTCTTTGGTATATTTTTCTTTTTCTTTTGCAGGTGTATGCGTACTAGATCTTCAACTTATCCAGAGCCCGAGACTCGTGAAGATTTAGATATGGCAGGTGTGAACAACAAAAATAATCCACCCCACCTCAACAATAATAATAACAACAATGTTCCCCCACCCGATCTTAGAACGATGGAGGAGCTGTGTCAACCTACGATGAATGGACGAGGAGGACCGATTGCGCCGATGCAAATCACGGCTCCGGAGTTTTCGTTGAAGCATCTCATGATCCAACAAGTTCAAAATATTTGTCCATTTCGCGGATTACCGAATGATGATGCCAACAAACACCTCGACAAGTTCATTACCGTTACTCAAAGCATGAAGTTGCCCGGTGTTACTATAGATTTTCTTCGCCTTCACCTGTTTCCACACACCTTATCCCACCATGCCGAAAAATAGTTTGATCGTCTTCCGAAGAATTCAATTCATACTTGGGACGAGATGACTCAACGATTTTTGTCGTGCTACTTTCCACCATCCATGGTCACGAGCCTTCGAAATCAAATTAGTGGATTTACACAAGAACCTGATGAATCACTTTTTGATGCTTGGGAACGATATAATGTTTTGATCGATCGATGTACAAACCACAACATGCTCCCCGTCACCTTAATTGATACTTTCTACAACGGTTTAACTTTTCGTGATCGTGATACGATTAATGCAGCCGCCGGTGGCACATTTATGAAAAGAAGACCCGAGGAGTGTAGAGAGCTTATCGAGAACATGACTACTCATCACAAAAATTGGGATTCATCCGCATCTTCAAGGAATAACCCGAGAGTCAATGTTTCTTCTACTTCTTCAAACCCTGATATCACCGAATTGACCCGCGCAATGGTCGAAATGAGCAAGAACATGCAACTCTTGGCTACAAATCAACAACAACAAGTTAAAGTTGTTGCAACATCTTGTGAGATTTGTGGGGGTCCTCATTCATACACTAATTGTCCTTCTACTCATGACAATCCGGAAAACGTGTGTGCGGCTTATGGTAACTACTCAACGGAAAACTACCAAGCCCGACCTCAAGGTGATCGTAACTTGCTAAGTTACCGTTCTAACAACTTTCTTTCACCCGGTTTTTCTCCTCAAAACCACGACCCTAACAACTACAATAGAAGAAACCCAAACCCACCTCGAGCTTCTAATCCTTATCACCCACCCGCTCAACAAGCACCACCCATTAATCAAGATGTTGTAGACTTCATGAGAACCCAAGGAGAGCAAATCAAGAATCTGCAAAGCCAAATCATCAATTTGAAAGGAGATATCACTAAGCTAGGGAATGATATTTGATCCGAGCTTCGACATGATATACAAACCTCTTTTAGCACTCAAACAAATGATTTGAAGAATATGCTGGCTAGTTTCTTACCAACTACTCAACCCTCTACTTCGGGCTCTCTACCTTCAACTACCGTCACCAACCCGAGAGTGAATGTGAGTGCTATTACTACACGCAGTGGAGCGACCTTAGTAGGACCATCTATCCCTCCCCCAGTTACTCCATCTACACCTCCTCCACCACCATTTATCCCTCCTACTCCCACGCCTAGTATTAGTTCTCCATTACCGTCTCCACCTATGCATGAAGAAGCACCCAAGAAGAACCCTTCACCAACCCCACCTTCCACCTTTAAACCTTCAAAATCTCAAACTTTACCTGCTACACCTACTTTACCTATACCCAACATTCCTTATCCATCTCGCTTAGACAATGCCAAACTGCAAACCAAGGATGACATTCAAGTGTCGAACTATTTGAAGAAGATTTTGGGACTGACCATCACCTTTAGCCTTGTTGAAGCTCTAGCCCAAATGCCTAAATTTGTTAAGATGTTTAAGGAATTACTTAATAAGAAGGAGAAGATGGCCGAGTTTGTTTATACTCGATTGAATGAAAATTGTTCTGTCGTCCTTCTTAAAGAACTTCCGGAGAAACTTGGAGATCCCTATCGTTTTATGCTACCATGTACTTTTCACCAAACCGAAGAATTTACTGCCTTAGCCGATCTCGGGGCAAGTATAAATTTGATGCCTTTAAGTGTTTGGAAAAAGTTATCATTACCCGATCTTACTCCAACAAAGATGACTCTTGAACTAGAAAATCACACTCTCGCTTACCCCGTTGGTATTGCCGAAGATGTGTTCATTAAAGTTGGCACCTTCACTTTTCTGGTCGACTTTGTTGTTGTTGATTACGAAATGGACCCTCGTATTCCTTTAATACTTGGTCGGCCATTCTTGAGAACCGGAAAAGCTCTAGTCGATGTTGCCGAAGGTGAGTTAATCTTAAGAGTCGGGAATGAAGCACAAGTATTTAAAATGGGGAAGATCACAACAAAACCCAATGGAAGAGAATTAGCAAATATGATTAATGTGCTTGATGATTTTGTTGTCTACAACAATCCTCTATTCGATTCTTGCTATGATAATCCACTGTTCCAAGATGATGTGGATGATTCTCTCTCCAATTTGGATCCTCCACCAATTCATGAGTCTCTACCAATCTATGATGACTACGATGATGATTCGAGTTCTGATATGGATGATTCTGATGATTTTACTTCTGAGTATCCAGACATGCCCACTTATGATGATTTTGATGAGGCTGATACTCTTTCGAGTGGTTCTTCACATGATGAAGATCCTCCACCAACAACACTTGATCCTACTTTGGATGACTACTCATTTGAGGAAGATTTTGCTACTTTTCTCAATACTTACTTCCCAAATGAGAGTGATGCTCCTCCTTTGGACTTTGATGATTCTGGTCTTTATCCTCCTTTGGATATGAAGAAACCCGCTTCAAAGGAGAAGAAGCCGGACGACACCGATATCCGTAGTACTTATGTCTTGACACCTCTTTATCCACCTTCTGAGGATGAGATTGTGCGATTTATGAGAGGATCTTCTTCAAGGTCTACTGAGCCCGAGTGTTATTTTCCCCTAAAGGAAAAGGTGTTCGACCCCGGTATTACACTTTTTAAGCCATCTCAGTATCCATTTGATGAAATAAAAGGAAAGATTTTTGGAAACCATGAAGATATGCTTGCACCTCTTCACCCTTGCTACCACCATGCTCCATCATTGCTTAAGGGAACCTTGCCTACTCTTCTTTGGCTTGCCTTGTTCACCTTAAGCTTGTGCTACTTGATGGAAGAAAACCATGTCTTTGATCCTGGTGGATGTGTTTCAAGCTTCTTCCTATGCTAATCAAGGTCGAGTCAGGCTCACGACTCGGTTAACAAAAACAAGCGCTTCTCGGGAGGCAACCCGTAGTATCTATCCTTTTTCTTATTTTTATAATAAGTGTAGGGGGAGACCCTAGTATGTGTTTTGTTGTCTTCTTTCTAATCATGTGCAGGGATTCGAGCTTTCAAAGATCCATTCTTGATGACTTTTGACGACCCGTGATTCCGTGTACCCGTCTTCCCGGTTTTATCCTAAACTCTTTTGATTCTCTATTTTATATTTTCTAATATTAAACTAGGAATCACTTTAGTTGTCTCTTCCTTAGCAAGATTTAAACAAAGTGCACAATGTCCTAAGTGTAGGGGAGTTTACTTCCACATGCTTAAACATTGAGGACAATGTTTATATTAAGTGTAGAGGGACTTCTATCGAAGTTAAGTGGGTTTTTCCTTGTATTTGTCCTCATTTTAACCGGAAATATGATTTTTCGACATTTTTCAAAATTTTTGATCTATTTTTGCCTTGTAGTTTTTCCTTTGTTATAGTTATTTTCTTTCTTTGTTAGAGTAAATTTTTAATAAAGTGGTTTTAATTTCAAACGTTGTGAATCTTTTGACTCAACCCGAGTTTACTTATCTAAGTTTACTCTAGCTAGTATCCTTAACGTGTTTAAGTCAAGTTTTGCTAGGCTTTTATATAGGGAACTTTAAAACACGAAAGTCTTAACTCTCACGGGTTAAGAACAAGAACTTTTCGCAAGTTTCTATAATTGATCCTAGAAAGTCGTTTATCAAGAATACTTTAAAATCCGAATTCTAAACTTGAAAAAGTCTAAGAAGTTGCAAGATCCTATAGATGACTTGAAAACCCGAAACTTTAATTTAATAGGCTAAGCATCCACGAGTCTCATTCCTTGAGATTTTAAATTGTGGAGAACGAGATATGATAGAGTCAATTATAAGTTTGGTATTCTCTCATTCCTTGAGATTTTATGTGAGTTGATTATAAGCTTTTTCTCCCATCGCTTGTTAATAAATTTAATTGCAATAAATAAGGATGTACGATTTGAAAAGTTACTTAGCTTCTAGCACAAGATCGTTTAAAAGTTGCTCGGTATTAATTAGAGTTCATAGCCAAGGCATAACTTATTGAAGCGGGATGCGAAGATTGGCGAGTCCGAAAAGGTCCTAACAAGACATGAGGGCTACATTTTGTTGCTAAATATCCAAAGTGATGTGAAGAATTGTAAAACCCGCATGTTTTTACCATGAATAGTGCCCTTAAGATCGTACGTCCTAGATTAAAACTTACCTTATTTAGTATTGATCACATTAATGTGCTAATAATCAAGCAAGTGCATACGTGTATGACATGATAAGTATCGATTACGTACGAACTCATGATAAACAGTTAATTAATATGTCACGTGAACATAATTAAATCATGATCACCATTTAAAATACGAACTAAAATAATTACGTAAATACATATAATATAATTACGAGCGTTAAGATTACGATAAACTACATGATAAAATAAACAGAAACACTTTAAACACGAACACGTTTAACCACGAACGAACACGAAACATCGGGACACGAGAAAAGGTACGGGTACCCCATGTGGGGCCCCATACCCACGGCACAACAACCAAGGTGGGCTAAGCCCATGGACTTTTACAAGAAAAGGGGGGGTTATGGTAAATATGTTTTTCATTTTTACATTTCAAGCAAAATAACATTTAACCTAAAAAGTTTTCTCTCCTCCTCTTGGTCTCTCTTTGTGCCGCCACCTTAAGGACCACCATAGGTGGTTGTTGATTGATTTTGATCTTGAAAACCATTGCTATAAACCGTTTTTGTTCATCCTCTTTCAAGCTACGTATTGGTATATCATTCTAAACCTTTCTTTTTAATTCTTTTAAATCTTTGATTATTTTCATGAACATGTTATTAATATTCTTATTAAAACATGATAATTAAACATAGACCTAACATGTTTTGGGGTTAATTAAAATCAAAGGATGATATATGAGGGTGTTTGTTTTTGGCCGCCTAGTATAACCAACCCGAGGGGGGGTTCGGTTTGCTTTGAGTCGCCACCACCAAGACCATTTTTGGTCTTGGTTGGTGCATGTGGGACCCACGGCAGCAAGGGGGCACAAGTACCCCGAGTTTGGCTTGGGGTACGGTGTCGAGTTCATGCCCGATTCATGGTTCGTTGGTTAAATCATGATTTATGCTACATGTTAATTTTATGAATTATGAACTTAGGATATAAATTAATTAATAACATGAGATATTAATTAAATCATGACTTAGGTTATTTTAATTATTAATTTAGCATGATATTAATTTAACCTAAGTATTTTATGTTATAAGTTATAATTAATTAATTATTTAAAACATGCCTATAATTAATTAATTTAGACATGACTTAGGTTATGTTATTAATGCATAATAATACACATTTTAACCTAAGTATTTTATTCCATTTTAATTAAAACATGTTATACTTTAATTAAAATGCTTAACTCTTAGTTTAATTAAAATACATGAAATAATAATTAAACTATACACTATATCATATGACTTAAGAAATAAGCTTATAAACACTTAGACTTATATGTTAGCTTATGTAACCAGCTTAATTCTAATTATGGAAACTTCTATTTATAGAAACTTAATTAAATAAGGCAACTAATCTAATAATGGAAACCTTCTATATATGGAAATCTATCTATTTCAGGCAGCTAATCTAATCATGGAAACCTTCTATATATGGAAACTTATTTAATTAAGGCAGCTGATCTATTTTTGGAAACTTTCTATTTTTAGAAACTAATCTATTTTAAGCAGTAAATTCTATTTTTGGAAACTTTCTATTTTTGGAAACTTTCTATTTTTGGAAACTTTCTATTTTTGGAAACCTGCTATTTTTGGAAAGTTACTTATTATTACATAGTAAGTATAATAATACATGAAATACCAGTAATACTTAATCAGATTAATCAGAATACAAGATAAACACAGTTTAAGGCTTTAAACAGTAAACCATGACCTAAAACATACAAAGTAAGCTAAGATGAGACATAAAACCCAGTACGTAACCAGTATTTCGATACTTATACACGTGTGTATTCATGTAGCGTTAGTGATCCAGAAGTAGGAGTCTTTCTTCCGTTCATTCACTGGACTTGAGGTACGGATTCCCGTCCTTTCAGTATGGACATTCTTTCCTTATTAGGATTTCCCCGTATGCAGCCAACTGTTTTCCCCAGTATTTGTTTTATTGTTTTGAACTACTTATGTTTAATTAGCATAATCTATAGCCATATACAAGCATGACCAGTTTCACCTAGTTATGGAGGTACCATAACCATAACATTGGAGGCACCAATGTTATGACTTCCCCACGGCGGAGTGATTGCTCGTGGCGTCCCTTTCAGTTTTGGCCATATTATTATATCATATGGGGCGTATGGGTGCATCCTAGTTACATGTTTTATTCAGTATTTCATGGTGAATGTGGTGTGTGCCTTGCATCCTTCACAAGGAGTTGATCCCTCCTACCCAGACCAGTATATTAATTAGAGGCATCCCCTCTAATCAGCATGATGAGGTCACCCCTCTAAGTATTCATGCACGTGACCTTTTCATGACCTATATGGGCTATGGTATATTTATGTTAAAACAGTTTTCATAAGATAAACATAAGGCTTTTCAAACTATAAAACCAGTTTTCTTAATACTTAACCAGTTTACTCAGAACTTAGTCTTCCGCTGTTATATGTTACATGCTTATCCTATTTCATGCTATTTTGTACATCCGTGCACTGAGCGTCTTGCTCAGCCGTTTTCCTTTTCATGTTCCCAAAACGGCAGGTACTCAGGGACGCTCGTAGATCTCAAACGTACGTGCATATGGATTGGAAGCTTTACTGTCTTTCTTTACTTTATGCATTTCCTTTACTTAAATACAGCTTGCAATGGACATTGTTTCGTCCTTTCCTTTTACAGTATTTATGTTTGTGTGTGATGAGCTCTACTTGGGGTTACCGATGTTTGATTCCGGTATTTTCCTTTTATGGTCAAATAATGCTTAGACATTTATCCTTGTATGCTTTGATGACACGCCATGATTATGCGTAAAATTCCATTTCCAAAATGGGGTGTTACAATTATGGTATCAGAGCCAAGGTTTCGACCTGTAGGCTCTCAAATATGACCTGTGATTAGTGGGTAGTCACTACGGTCTTCCTAGAACTGACAGTTGTTTTCATGCATTCATCATTTTTAAGCATACATATACATGTCATTGTTACAGGGTTTTTGACTAAGTAATGGTTGGTACAGGACTGGCCCTATTTAGTCGCATGTGTTTTATCGAAACTTTTAGATTTGGGACCGACCCATAGGCGTCCCCTCGATATATCTTTTGTTTTGAGTGAACTGACTAGAGGCGTTCACTCTCGAGCATCAAAAGTTTTCATAAAACTGCATCATGCATTCATACAAAAATTTTCTTGCATAAAATTTTTCTCGTGAAATTTTTGGTATAAATTTTTTTTCATGTATATATATAATTTATATTTTATGTTTTGAACTGTCAATCATATGTTTTATGTTATACTGTCAGATGGCAAACACAGACAAACTCTGGGAGTTATTCACAGACATGGAGGCAGAAAGGCAAGACGTCATTCTTCATGACGACGAATATCCTCCCCCACCTATCATTTTTCCCATGGAAGGAAGGAATCGACTCATGAGGGAATACTACGCCATGAGACAGAGACCCGACGAGAATTGTGGTCAGTTCATGCAGAGGTTCCTCGGGTACACAGCTGTCCTGAGGGCATCCGCAGGCACCACTGAAGAACAAGCACTACATTTTCATTGGGGCCTTAATCCAAGGATTGCCAGTGATTTATCGGGTGCCCCGTTGGATACTGTGGCACAAGTGGCTTACGCAGCAAGGAAGCTAGAGATGTTGCAGGAACGAGATGAGTTCGGGGAAGCTGAAAGACCCGACAAAAGGTAAACATTTCGTATTCTAACGATAACCAACCGCATCCTATCATTATATGTTCAATAATCATCTCTTAAACTGTATCTTCCAGACAGAAAACTGGGGACCGGTCTCAGCCGGCTACTCAGCAGCAGCCTCATCAGCACAAAGGAAACGGTCACACTAACGACCGTTCTGTTGTGGAAAGGCGTAGCGGTAATGATAATTACCGTAACAACGCTGGACACTCCAACAACAGCAGGTCCTACTATTTACGCATCTTCTTATGATTTCATGTTATATCTCTCATGCTGACACTATATTAACCTCTACCAGGAACCACGGTAACGGGAAGGACCAGAACCACAGGGGTTCGCAGCCTAACCGTTCAGCTAACACTGGTGAACATCTTATGACGCATATGTCTTATACTCGTGCATATACTTTATTTTAACACATTTTGTCATCAGCAGGCCCTCAGCAAGCAAGGACTCCTGCTAGAGGATTCACTCATCCTCTTTGCAATACTTGCCATCGCAGACACCCTGGCCCATGTCGTCGTGATTCCGACGCGTGCTACAAGTGCGGCCTCCCTGGCCATCGTATAAGAGATTGCCGTAAGGGTGAAATGGAGGGTACCTCGGGTCATGCTGATAGTAAGCCGCCTCCTACCACTGGGCGTGTCTACACGATATCTCGTGATCAGGCAAACAAATCTACAGGTACCATTACTGGAATTTTGTATATGTATGGCCAGGCTGCATGTGTTCTTTTCGACACGGGTGCCACTCACTCAGTTATTTCCACTACTTATGCTAAGAACATCAGGACACTTCCCTTGCCATTAGAAAATAGGCTTACCATTTCCACGCCTTTGAGGGACTCTGTATTAATAACTCATGTATACAAGAGTCTTCCTCTAGAGTTTGACGATAAAGTTCGTGCAGTAGATGCACTTCCCCTAGACATGATTGAGTTCGATATGATTCTCGGCATGGACTGGCTATCCAAGCACCATGCTACCATAGACTGCCACTCATATCGGGTGATTTTCGGCGACATTAATGCACCAGAGTACATTCATAACGGGTTCATACCCGGACGGTCTGTACAAGTCATATCTACCTTGCAAGCACGTGCATTACTGTCACATGGCTGTGAGGGTTATCTAGCTACGGTTCACGACATGGATGCTGAATCCCTATCGATTCAGGATCAACCAGTAGTTTCGGAATTTCAAGACGTCTTCCCAGCTGAACTTCCAGGCATACCACCTGCACGAGAAGTGGAGTTCAACATCGACCTTGTTCCAGGAGCTGAACCAATCTCTAAGGCTCCGTATCGTATGGCTCCCATAGAGCTAAAAGAACTGAAGGACCAACTGCAGGAACTTCTTGAACGAGGGTTCATTAGACCAAGCGCATCTCCATGGGGCGCACCGGTCTTGTTCGTTAAGAAGAAGGACGGCAGCATGCGACTTTGCATTGACTACCGTGAACTTAATAAGATTACCATCCGCAATAGATATCCACTGCAACGTATAGATGATCTGTTTGACCAACTTCAAGGAGCCAAACACTTCTCAAAGATCAATCTAAGGTCAGGCTACCATCAGCTAAGGGTTAAAGAGCAGGATATTTCCAAGACTGCTTTTCGTACTCGCTATGGCCATTATGAGTTTGTAGTCATGCCATTCGGCCTGACTAATGCTCCAGCAGTATTCATGGATCTGATGAACAGAATCTTCCATGAATTCCTTGATAAGTTTATCATTGTATTCATCGATGACATCCTGATTTTCTCAAAGTCCACGAAGGAACACGAAGACCATCTCCGTACGGTACTACAGATTCTTCGTCAGAAGCAGCTGTATGCGAAATTCTCCAAGTGTGAGTTCTGGTTAAACAAGGTGGCATTCTTAGGTCACATTGTATCAGCAGAAGGGATTACTATGGATCCAGCGAAGGTTGAGGCTATCACTAAATGGCCAAGACCAACGTCAGCGACAGAAGTCCGCAGTTTCTTGGGCTTAGCTGGATATTATCGCAGATTCGTGGAGAAATTTTCCCGTTTGGCACTACCTCTTACCAAACTGATGCGAAAAGGAGAGAAATTCGTCTGGACGGAAGAACGAGAGAAGAGCTTCGAAGACCTAAAGAAGAAGTTAGTATCTGCACCCATTCTTACTCTCCCATCTGGTACAGGTGGATTTCAGATCTATAGCGATGCATCGGGGAAGGGATTGGGCTGTGTTCTCATGCAACATGGGAAAGTGATCGCGTATGCTTCACGGCAGCTTAAGCCCTATGAAGAAAACTACCCTACGCATGACCTGGAACTTGCTGCAGTAGTGTTCGCATTGAAAATATGGAGGCACTACTTATACGGAGAATCATGCGACATTTTCACGGATCACAAGAGCTTGAAGTATATCTTCACTCAGCGTGAATTGAACATGAGACAAAGGAGATGGTTGGAACTGTTGAAGGATTATGATATTAACCTACAGTATCATCCCGGAAAGGCTAATGTAGTAGCAGATGCACTCAGCAGAAAGTCCGGAATGATCAACGGCATTGAAATCAAGGAACAAAACATAAAAGACTTGGAGCGGCTAGACATCGAAATCATGGTACGTGGGCAGCACGGATACTGGGCGAATCTTAGAGTAGAACCCGAGTTACTGTCTAGGATCAAGGAAGAGCAGAAGGACGACGGAGAAATTTGGGCGATAATTCAGAATTTGGAGAAACAGACAGAATTCAGAATGGACGCAGACGGTATCGTTTGGCAGGGCACGAGACTTTGTGTTCCTGACAATCAAGAACTCCGGGAAGCATTGTTAGCTGAAGCTCACAGCTCCCCATTTTCTATACATCCTGGGTCGACAAAAATGTACCATGACATCAGACAGCACTTTTGGTGGAGTGGTATGAAACAGGATGTAGCCACTTATGTCTCCAAATGTCTTACCTGCCAGCAGGTTAAGATTGAGCATCAGCGATCGGGCGGTCTCCTTCAACCGTTGGATATTCCAGAGTGGAAGTGGGACAAAATCACCATGAATTTTGTTACCGGTCTTCCGCCTACCAAGAAGAAGCACGATGCCATTTGGGTCATTGTTGATCGACTCACCAAATCAGCTCATTTCTTACCGATACGCAAGGAAGATCCGGTAAGTAAACTCGCAGATACTTACAGAAGGGAGATCATGAGACTCCACGGTACTCCCTCCAGCATCGTCTCAGACAGAGATCCTCGTTTCACGTCGCGATTCTGGAAAGGTCTGCAAAAAGCTTGGGGTACACAACTTAAGCTGAGTACGACCTTTCATCCTCAAACGAACGGACAGTCGGAGCAAACAATTCAGACGTTGGAAGATATGTTAAGGTCGTGTGCGTTGGAATGGACACGTGATTGGGACGATTACATCTGTTTGGTCGAGTTTGCATACAACAACAGCTGGCACGCAAGTATCAAATGTGCTCCTTTCGAAATGTTGTATGGCAGGAAGTGTCGCGCTCCAATCTGCTGGGATCAAGTGGGAGAGCGATCACTCGAAGGACCAGAGATTATAGAAATGACCAATGAGAAGATCGAAGTAGCTAAGCAGAAGCTGCAGGAAGCACGGTCACGTCAGAAGAGTTACGCCGATAAGCATCGTAGGGATATACATTTTAATGTGGGAGACCACGTCTTCCTCAAGGTTTCGCCGGCACGTGGTGTTAAACGCTTCGGGATCAAAGGGAAACTCAGTCCTCGTTTCATCGGACCATTTGATACCATTGAACGAATCGGTGAAGTATCTTACCGATTGGCGTTACCTCCTCAGCTTTCGCACGTGCATAACGTGTTCCATGTGTCCTTACTCAGAGGGTACAAGTATCATCCCCTTCACATGGTTCAGTATCCACTGGAACAGATACGTGAAGATCTCACTTTTATAGAGGAACCCGAACGAGTTCTCGACAGGCAAGAACGAGTCATGAGAAGGAAGACGATTTCATTCGTCAAAATTCTTTGGAGGGACCATACCGAGCGGGAAGCCACTTGGGAAACAGAGGAGTCTATCCGGGCTTCTTACCCTCACTTCATATTTTGAGTTCGGGTATGTTACTTCTTTCCAGTTTGCTTTATCTATAATTCGGGGACGAATTATTCTTTTTAGGGGGGAAGAATTGTAAAACCCGCATGCTTTTACCATGAATAGTGCCCTTAAGATCGTACGTCCTAGATTAAAACTTACCTTATTTAGTATTGATAACATTCATGTGCTAATAATCAAGCAAGTGCATACGTGTATGACATGATAAGTATCGATTACGTACGAACTCATGATAAACAGTTAATTAATATGTCACGTGAACATAATTAAATCATGATCACCATTTAAAATACGAACTAAAATAATTACGTAAATACATATAATATAATTACGAGCGTTAAGATTACGATAAACTACATGATAAAATAAACAGAAACACTTTAAACACGAACACGTTTAACCACGAACGAACACGAAACATCGGGACACGAGAAAAGGTACGGGTACCCCATGTGGGGCCCCATACCCACGGCACAACAACCAAGGTGGGCTAAGCCCATGGACTTTTACAAGAAAAGGGGGGGTTATGGTAAATATGTTTTTCATTTTTACATTTCAAGCAAAATAACATTTAACCTAAAAAGTTTTCTCTCCTCCTCTTGGTCTCTCTTTGTGCCGCCACCTTAAGGACCACCATAGGTGGTTGTTGATTGATTTTGATCTTGAAAACCATTGCTATGAACCGTGTTTGTTCATCCTCTTTCAAGCTACGTATTGGTATATCATTCTAAACCTTTCTTTTTAATTCTTTTAAATCTTTGATTATTTTCATGAACATGTTATTAATATTCTTATTAAAACATGATAATTAAACATAGACCTAACATGTTTTGGGGTTAATTAAAATCAAAGGATGATATATGAGGGTGTTTGTTTTTGGCCGCCTAGTATAACCAACCCGAGGGGGGGTTCGGTTTGCTTTGAGCCGCCACCACCAAGACCATTTTTGGTCTTGGTTGGTGCATGTGGGACCCACGGCAGCAAGGGGGCACAAGTACCCCGAGTTTGGCTCGGGGTACGGTGTCGAGTTCATGCCCGATTCATGGTTCGTTGGTTAAATCATGATTTATGCTACATGTTAATTTTATGAATTGTGAACTTAGGATATAAATTAATTAATAACATGAGATATTAATTAAATCATGACTTAGGTTATTTTAATTATTAATTTAGCATGATATTAATTTAACCTAAGTATTTTATGTTATAAGTTATAATTAATTAATTATTTAAAACATGCCTATAATTAATTAATTTAGACATGACTTAGGTTATGTTATTAATGCATAATAATACACATTTTAACCTAAGTATTTTATTCCATTTTAATTAAAACATGTTATACTTTAATTAAAATGCTTAACTCTTAGTTTAATTAAAATACATGAAATAATAATTAAACTATACACTATATCATATGACTTAAGAAATAAGCTTATAAACACTTAGACTTATATGTTAGCTTATGTAACCAGCTTAATTCTAATTATGGAAACTTCTATTTATAGAAACTTAATTAAATAAGGCAACTAATCTAATAATGGAAACCTTCTATATATGGAAATCTATCTATTTCAGGCAGCTAATCTAATCATTGAAACCTTCTATATATGGAAACTTATTTAATTAAGGCAGCTGATCTATTTTTGGAAACTTTATATTTTTAGAAACTAATCTATTTTAAGCAGTAAATTCTATTTTTGGAAACTTTCTATTTTTGGAAACTTTCTATTTTTGGAAACTTTCTATTTTTGGAAACTTTCTATTTTTGGAAACCTGCTATTTTTGGAAAGTTACTTATTATTACACAGTAAGTATAATAATACATGAAATACCAGTAATACTTAATCAGATTAATCAGAATACAAGATAAACACAGTTTAAGGCTTTAAACAGTAAACCATGACCTAAAACATACAAAGTAAGCTAAGATGAGACATAAAACCCAGTACGTAATCAGTAATTCGATACTTATACACGTGTGTATTCATGTAGCGTTAGTGATCCAGAAGTAGGAGTCTTTCTTCCGTTCATTCACTGGACTTGAGGTACGGATTCCCGTCCTTTCAGTATGGACATTCTTTCCTTATTAGGATTTCCCCGTATGCAGCCAAC
The DNA here is from genome assembly GCA_025667525.1 of Glebionis coronaria. Lineage (NCBI taxonomy): Eukaryota > Viridiplantae > Streptophyta > Magnoliopsida > Asterales > Asteraceae > Glebionis > Glebionis coronaria. Next base: position 419,874,485 of record CM046880.1, read on the forward strand.
TGTTTTCCCCATTATTTGTTTTATTGTTTTGAACTGCTTATGTTTAATTAGCATAATCTATAGCCATATACAAGCATGACCAGTTTCACCTAGTTATGGAGGTACCATAACCATAACATTGGAGGCACCAATGTTATGACTTCCCCACGGCGGAGTGATTGCTCGTGGCGTCCCTTTCAGTTTTGGCCATATTATTATATCATGTGGGTCGTATGGGTGCATCCTAGTTACATGTTTTATTCAGTATTTCATGGTGAATGTGGTGTGTGCCTTGCATCCTTCACAAGGAGTTGATCCCTCCTACCCAGACCAGTATATTAATTAGAGGCATCCCCTCTAATCAGCATGATGAGGTCACCCCTCCAAGTATTCATGCACGTGACCTTTTCATGACCTATATGGGTTATGGTATATTTATGTTAAAACAGTTTTCATAAGATAAACATAAGGCTTTTCAAACTATAAAACCAGTTTTCTTAATACTTAACCAGTTTACTCAGAACTTAGTCTTCCGCTGTTATATGTTACATGCTTATCCTATTTCATGCTATTTTGTACATCCGTGCACTGAGCGTCTTGCTCAGCCGTTTTCCTTTTCATGTTCCCAAAACGGCAGGTACTCAGGGACGCTCGTAGATCTCAAACGTACGTGCATATGGATTGGAAGCTTTACTGTCTTTCTTTACTTTATGCATTTCCTTTACTTAAATACAGCTTGCAATGGACATTGTTTCGTCCTTTCCTTTTACAGTATTTATGTTTGTGTGTGATGAGCTCTACTTGGGGTTACCGATGTTTGATTCTGGTATTTCCCTTTTATGGTCAAATAATGCTTAGACATTTATCCTTGTATGCTTTGATGACACGCCATGATTATGCGTAAAATTCCATTTCCAAAATGGGGTGTTACAAGAATCATTTATCAAGAATCAATATGAAGGATCGAGACACACGATGAAAAGCAAATACTCCCCTAATGATCATGGAGAAGTCTATCCAAAAAGGCCCTAACAATGTATGAGGATAAATAGATCCAAGTCCTAAAAGGAGGCGGATCATTGTATATCAAAATCCCGAATAAAGATTGGAGAAAAATGAAGAAGTCGTGGTCCAAATATGAAGAATCTCTCAAGAAGTTCAAGTGAAGAAATTCCTATTATGAAGAGAAAACCATTATTTCATGAACGTCTCTCAAGATTTGAAGTATGAAGTCAATGCCAAATATCAGTCCGAGAAAGGTCTCAAATCGTGAAGCGAGTTATGCCAAGATATGAAATTTATAAGGTCCCAAGAAGCAGTTTTAAAAGATTTTGTCCTTTAGCTAACTATTGATTAAATCGTCCTACTTTATTTTCAGCCTAAATAAGTATCGAAATAAGTCAACAATGCATCTTCGTGATCATTCAAGACAACAATAAAATATAAGAGATACACCTAGGAATAAGGGAGTCTAAGTAAATAATTGGCCCACATGAGTTTGTGATAGTTTGCTAACTTATAATAACAATGATCTCGTTTTTAAGCTTGGTTTGGGGAACGTGAAACTTGAGGATGATAATCATTCATGACATTTCAAAACCCTAAGGTAAGTTTTTTATCTTTTTCCTTATTTTCTTCCTTTAAATATTTTGTCTCTTTAATAAAGGCCAATGTTGATTGATTGTGATGGAAAATGTAAAGCTTGCTTTGTAATTAATGCATTGCATGAGGACATTGCAATGGTCAAGTGTAGGGGATTTAATAAGTGTGAAAACACTTATCCTTTTACCACTTAATTATAATAATAACCAAACCAAAACGTGTATTTTATGTCGTAAATGTCGGAATTATGCGTGGTTTGTGTTTTTGTTGTGATTTAGGATCAAAATGTGAAAAGGGAAGAAAACACAGGCTTTCACGGGCTTTTATCGAAGAAAAAGACAAAAGACGAAGTCAAAAGATCAAGAGTGCAAAAAGAACGGAAGTCCAAGGCCTATTCTGAACATTTATCGAAGAAAAGGTCTAAAGACAGAAGTTTAATAAAGCCGAAGAACTCAAGTCTAATTAATGAAGAAACTACAAGACGAGTTTAATCAATCCCGAGACAAAGTCGAAAAAGTCGAAGAATTTAGAAGACGAAAAGACGAGAAAGAAAGAAAGAAGGAAGCAACACATGCTTAAACCTCCCTAATCACTATAAATACCCTCCTAATGACACATTAGGAGGTGTTGGCTATTTTCACAAACTAGTCTTCCATTTTAATTACTTGCACTTTTCTTAATGTCATTTACTTAATTGCACCTTTAATTTCTTGTCTTGCACCTTAAATTTGTAAGCTTTTAATTCTTGTTCTTACTTTAATTGTTGAATCTTCATTTTAATCAAGTTTTTAATTAATCTCTCATTCTACCTTTCTTGTTCTTGATTTAATCTTTGTGCTTATTATCTTATTGTCATGCTTATTTAATTAATTGTCATGTTTTTATGTTTATGATTGTGTTAGCTTATTGATTTTATTGCTTATTGTGTTCTTTTATTATTTTTAATTAAGTGCTTATTAGTTAATTTTTATAAAAAGTTGATTTTAAATATTTTTATTATTTAGTGCTTTAAAAAGTTTTTAAATTTTGGCTTATTAGCTTTTTCTTAAATTTGATTTGGTAAAAGTTTTAGTTAAGTGCTTATTTGTTTTTAGCTTAATTTTAGATTTTTAGCTTATTTGGAACTTGCTCTTATCCGGGTTAGTAAAACCCCATTATTCCGAATACTACTCAAAACCAACATTCCGGATAGGTGCTCGAAGTTAGGATTCCGGATAAGGAATTTGTGGAGATTCCGGATAAGTGTTTGAAGGGGATTCCGGATAAGCTTTGGCAGAAATTATTCCGGATAAGCAACCGGAATAGCATTCCGGATAAAGGGTCGCAGGTATTCCGGATATAGGAGTCTTCGTGTATTCCGGATATAGTTCAGAAGATTATTCCGGATAACTCGTCAATCCAGTATTCCGGATAAAGATTACAACCTGATTCCGGATAAGCAACATTTGGGTATTCCGGATAAGGAGGTTTTTAGTTATTCCGGATAAGCTATCAATTAGACATTCCAGATAGTCGAAGTTTTGCACATTCCGGATAAGGAGTTCAAGTCGGATTCCGGATAAGGGCATTTTTCTGATTATTTCGGATAAGCTTCACTTGGTGAATTACGGATAAGCAGCAGATTTAGATTGCGGATAAGTGTGACAGCCTTATTCCGGATAAGCAAAGTAAGATCAGGTATTCCGGATAGTGACAGTATTTTGGATTCCGATTCAGGTTTTGTTTTCCTCTGTTTTATTTTCAAGCATTTAATTTTCTCGCCATTTTTCTTTAAGTCATTTTAATTGCTTTTCTTTATTTTAAATTTCAAGTTTACATTGTCAAATTTACTTTTCGTCGATCTTTAATTTTAAGTCATTTAATTTGTTTACTTTAAAAGTTTTAATATCGCACCATTTACTTTTTAATTAGTTTTAGCTTTAATTACCGTCATTTCCTTTAAAGTCTTGCACATTTAATTTACTACAACGACCAATCTATTGTTTCCCACCAAAAGACAGCTGAGTCGCACTTAAACCGGTAGTCAATTCGAAAAGATTGGAATAACGAACTTTCATACGAGCTAAAATCTAGTTATTAATCCAGAAACAAACAACGATTGCAATGCATGATAATCAATCGGAGTACATGGCTGCTTCAGAAGCTGCAATGGAAGCTATTTGGATTAGGAAGTTTATTAGAGATCTTGGAGTGATGCCCTCAATAAAAGAACCTATTGATATATATTGCGACAATTCTGCTGCAATTATATTCGCCAATGATTCTGGAGTCATGAAAAGCGCCAGACACTTTAAGCGTAGACATCACTACGTCCGAGAACAAGTTGAAGCTCGTAAAATCAAATTAATAAAATTTCACACAGATGATAACGTAGATGATCCTTTAACTAAGTCTTTGACTAGACCAAAGGTAGTTAAGCATGCCAAGGCTATTGGGCTGCAACTAGCTAGCGAACTCATGCAATAAATCTGTGATTAATATTTAGATAAGGATGTGAAGACATTATTATTTAATAAAATAAAGATTGGGTTTCGTTTATTCTTATTACTTAATTTTGTATCCTATTTTACATGTTTTAATCCATGAATAAATGTTATGCTAAATGTCTTTTGCCGATTAATAATATAGGAATATTATTAAATTAAGACAAATTAAAATAAGCGATAGAGTATACTTGAAAGTATATTGATCGATTTTGGATGATATTTGATGAATCTAATATTGGACTTATCCCAACAATATGATTTTACTTTGTGGATCTCTGTAATCAAGTAAATCATAAATAGTTATCCTTAGACTTGAGATACCAGAAAACTGTTATGAGTCTAGTGCATCTATGTGGAATAATCTAACGCTAAACGTAACCGGTAGCTATAAGGATTATATTTAGAAGTGTTGAAAAATTCATAAGTTTTGCTCGTAGTCGATATGAAATTTATTTCTCCAATTTCATTTTGGAGTTTAATACAGTTGGGCCCCTCGTGGGATTAGTAAGATGTTTGTGTGGCCACGCCCAAATTTGTTTTGGTAATCTTGTTGAATCCGTGAACGAGAAACAGAATGTTTAATGAAAGGAATGACTGAGATCCATATCATTATTAACGTTGTATTAGAAATAAAAGGATAATAATAATAATGAATCATTAAAAGGTTTTATCCAGGAGACATTACTCAAGTTGTACTAGTGACATTGCTAGTGTAACTAGACGCTAGTCAATGTAATCACGATATTCGAAATATGTCCAAGTGGGAGCTGAAAGTTTATGGACTTATATTACGGGATTGCACACAATACGTAAAGAGTTAATTTATTTAATAAATATTTATTGTATTTATTAAATTATTTAATAAATATATATTTATGCATTTATTAAATTAAACCGAGATATAACTTTAACGATCGTTAAATAATTAATAGTTAAGTATTAACGAGCGTTAAATTAATTCATAGTAAGTAAGATTAATAGAAAGAATGATGGAAGATTCCGGAACACCCCATTGGGGGTGTTAGCCGTCGATTATGGAGGACAAGGGGGAGGGGGAAAAACTTTTCTTTTATTTGTTTTGGTTTACAAGAATTAAGCCTATATAAACAACCCCTCGCCTCATAATTCAAGACACACAAAATCTCTCCCCTCCTCCTTTCTCTTTGCGATCGCAAGAAGAACCCACAAAGGGTTTTTTGTTGGTTTTCTTGTTTGATCAATTTTACTTATAATCCAGTCCTAGCCCCTCTCTAGGGTTGTTGGGTAGATTTTCTACGAGAGTTATAGCTCGGTTTACATGTGCTAGAATCACGGTCAGCTCATTGTATTACGTGTGTACAAGATCGTAATATAGTCTTTAGACTATATCTTGGTGATTGATAGGTGTGAAAACACCCATCCTTTTACCACTTAATTATAATAATAACCAAGCCAAAATGTGTATTTTATGTCGTAAATTTTGGAATTATGTATAGTTTGTGTTTTTGTTGTGATTTAAAATCAAAAAGTAAAAAGGGGAGAAAACACGGTCTTTCACGGGCTTTTATCGAAGAAAACGAGAAAAGACGAAGTCAAAAGATCAAGAGTGCACAAAGAACGGAAGTTCAAGGCCTATTCTGAAGATTTATCGAAGAAAAAGTCTAAAGACAGAAGTTTAATGAAGTTGAAGAACCAAGTCTATTTAAAGAAGAAAATTATAAGACGAGTTCAATTTATATCGACAAATCCCGAGACGACGTCGAGAAAGACAAAGAATTTAAATCGAATCGAGACGAGAAGAAAGAAAGAAGAAAGCTCCAACACATTTTTCTCCTCCTATATAAACCCTCCTAATATGTCATTAGGAGGAGTTAGTCATTTTAGGAGTAGATTAGTTTAGGAGTAGGAGTAGATTACTTTCTCTCTCTAGATTTATTTCATCTTCTTAAGATTTTCTTTCAAGTTTTCTTATTCTTTAATCTTTAATCTTGTACTTTTGAATCTTTAATCTTCATCTTATTTCAAGCTTTTTACAATCATTCTCATTCTTCTCTTCTTGTTTTAAAAATCTTTTGTTTGATTTGTTTAATCTTAAAGTTTTCATCTTTATACTTATTTTTAATTAAAGTGCTTATCTTTCTATTGTTATCATTTTTATGTGATTCATGGTTTTAGATTATAGTGCTTATTGCTTATTTTATGTTTTTCTTATTTTTAAATATTTTGATTATTTAGTGTTTTTAAAAGTTTTTAAATTTTGGCTTTTTTTTCTTAAAGTTGATTTGGTTAAGTTTTGAGATAAATAATTTGATTTGGTAGATTAATATTTTTATAAAAAGTTGATTTTTAATATTTAGTTTATTTTGTGTTTTTAACGTTTTTGAATTGTGCCTTATTTAGTTTTTCTTAAAATCTTTTTGGTTAAAGTTTTGATAAAGTGCTTATTTGGTCTTTGCTTATTGCATTTTACATTCCATCGGATTAGGGTTTTACATTCCGTCTGTTTTTCCGATACCTTGTACCGGAAAAGGGTTTGCATATTCTGATACTTTGTTGCCTTTACTTATTCCGACAGGACTTTTGTATAGCATTCCGATAGTTGCTTTGATTTAACATTCCGACACTTTTCCTTTTGCTATAACATTCCGATAAAATGACCTACATGCATGCATGCATGCATGATTGTTTTGGCGCCAAATTGAGGTATGTGCTTGGCTGCTTGAGCAACTTGCCTGCTAGCTTGTTTAGTTATTAATATTGTTCCGTAATTGTTTAGTTTAATCTGAAAGTTATTCCGATTTTAATTCTGAAAGTCACGTATTTTTAGTTGAATTTTTCATCAATTTTTAGTATTAGTATTTTTTTTTCCTAAAGTTTAAGTTTTATCTTTTATTTAGTGCCCGCTTTAGATTTTACCTCGTCTAGTTTTAAAGTACCCTCTTAGTTTTATTTTCTCCTTTTTCATTAGGTTAATTTTATTTTCGAGTCGAAAGTTAATTTCTTCGTTTAGATTTATTTTTATTAATTGTTTTGCTTTAGTATACGTTTTATTATTTATATTGTTTCGTTATTATTAGTTAATTGTTTTTAGCTTATTTTTATTACTACTCGCATTTACCTTTTACTTAGAAATAGATAACCAAACTTCCCTTTTTCTTAACCAAAAATAACTGAGTCACACTTTTAACGGGTAATCAATTCGATTAGACACCGAGAAAACGAACTTTTAACCTAGCAAAAATCAGTTATCAAATGGCGCCGCTGCCGTCTCTTTTCGTGAAGATTAACGGTTTTTCGTGAGAGACGCGTTGGATTTTGGGATCCGTTCACTTTTGAACGTTATTTTTCGTGTCTAAAATTTTCAAAAATCCATAAAAATTAAAAATTTCAAAAATCCAAAAACATTTAAAAAGTCATAAAAAGCATTTCTTTTCAAAAAGTTTTGCACCAAAAATATTCCTCTTACCTTTATATTGTGTTTAATTATTAATGAATTCGTATGTTGCTTGTGCTGCAGGGTGTGGAAGACCATTGTATGGTTTTCAAACATGTCAATGGTGTACATGTGAGCGGTGTGGGAATGATATCGACAATACACAATTTGGATTTTGTCCCTCGTGCAATTCGATTAACTCATCCTTTGCTTCTAATGCACTTACTCCACCCTCTTGCATATATTGTGGAAGTGATTCTCATTGGCATGTTTCGTGTCCGATTCGATACCCGTCTCATGACGAGCAAGAACCGGCTTACAATTATGACAATGGTAATAGCTATCCACATGACGCACCGGGTTTTTCTCAATACCCGTGTTGCAACAATTGTGGGGGCCCTCACGATATCTTTTCTTGTCAACTAATGAATTATTATGAGTCAAATCCGTGTTCTAATACTTTTCAACCGATGATTTATGATGGGCCACATCCTTGCTGTAATTCTGGTTTTCATAATTTTGAGCCCCCACAATACACCCTCGATCATCAACCTTCTTTGAATCCGAATGACGAAACACACGCCCTTATTTTGCAACTTCAAGAAGTCGTGGTTCAACTAAAAGAAGCAAGGGAGAAGGAAAAGTGACAGCAACAAGAGCAAGTATCTAATTTTAGTGATTATACTCCTCCTCTTGTGTGTCCATATTACTATTATGATGATGACGAGGATGATATCTGTGATCTCAACCCATCTTCTGAGATTACTACTCCTACTCTTGATATCCCTAATGCGTCTAAGGATAGTGGTACATCGAGTGAGATTAGTGATTTTGGTCTTGATAAATTCTTTGATGAGGTTTGTGATGTACCGAATTTTGTGGAGCCTACGGACGAGGTCGTTCATAATGATGATTTTTCTCCATGCTATGAGAATTTCACTTATGAAATTTCTCAATATCCTCTGGGCGATGAAGGCGATGTTGATTTATTCTCTCCGACCTACGAGAAATTCACCACTGAACTTGGTCTTGTAGATGAGGTGGATGATGTTATTCTTCGCAACAAATTATTGAAAGTTCATCTTCTTATTGCTGAAATTGAAGCGTTGAATTCTACTCCTATCAATGAATCTTTACCTCCATCATTTACACCCGTTGAGAATAATGACCCATTTATGGAAGAAATTGACAATCTCTCAATACCTCCGGGTATTGATAATGATGCCACGGAGGGGGATATTATTTTTGATAATTTGCTGCATGAAGATATTGTCCCATGTCCCCCTCCCGAGCACCTTTCATCCACTCCTTTAGAGACCATTACGGATGAGTGCTTTGACCCGGGAGGTGACATTGACCATTCCATGATTGACACCTTTACGGCTTTGCCGCTCAATGATAATCATAGGTCTTTTGGGGATGACATTTTGATTCCTTTACCCACCCCACCTCCCATGGATCAAGACTTCACTTACTTTTCGTCTGTTGAGAGGACTTTTCTACCCTTCAAGACTTATCCTCCGGCCTCTCCTTTATCATTTTCCTCCGAGAACGAGGATAAGGTCTTTGATCCCGGTATTACATTCGAGGCTTCCCCATGGATCATTTAATTTGTGGCTTATTTAGTTTTTCTTAAAATCTTTTTGGTTAAAGTTTTGATAAAGTGCTTATTTGGTCTTTGCTTATTGCATTTTACATCCCATCGGATTAGGGTTTTACATTCCGACCGTTTTTCCGATACCTTGTATCGGAAAAGGGTTTGCATATTCCGACTCTTTTTTGCCTTTACTTTTTCCGACATGACTTTTGTATATCATTCTGATAGTTGCTTTGATTTAACATTCCGACAGTTTTCCTTTTGCTATGACATTCCGATAAAATGACCTACATGCATGCCTGCATGCATGATTGTTTTGGCGCCAAATTGAGCGTGCTTGGCTGCTTGAGCAGCTTGCCTGCTAGCTTGTTTAGTTATTAATATTGTTCTGTAATTGTTTAGTTTAATCTAAAAGTTGTTCCGATTTTAATTCTGAAAGTCACGTATTTTTAGTTGATTTTTTCATCAATTTTTAGTATTAGTATTTTTTTCTTAAAGTTTAAGTTTTATCTTTTTTTTAGTGCCCGCTTTAGCTTTTACCTCGTCTAATTTAAAGTACCCTCTTAGTTTTATTTTCTCCTTTTTCATTAGGTTAATTTTATTTTCGAGTCGAAAGTTAATTTCTTCGTTTAGATTTATTTTTATTAATTGTTTTGTTTTAATTTACGTTTTATTATTTATATTGTTTCGTTATTATTAGTTAATTATTTTTAGCTTATTTTTATTACTATTCGCATTTACCTTTTACTTAGAAATAGATAACCAAACTTCCCTTTTTCTTAACCAAAAACAACTGAGTCACACTTTTAACGGGTAATCAATTCGATTAGACACCGCGAAAACGAACTTTTAACCTAGCAAAAATAAGTTATCAGTGATATACGGTATAAACCTGAATTGGTGATTCGTCCTTCGTCTTGTGGATTTGCTTTAGTGTAAAGGTATGTAACCCTAATTCGATTAATTATAATTATGTATGATCTTGTTAAATCGCTTCCGCTATATGTGCTTTGATCTCGTTTAGGGTTTTATATAATTGTTATGATGTTAATACACCTTCACTATTTATATCAATGCAAATTACGGAAGACATCAACACAGGTGGATCAAAAAATAAATACATTGGATGCCAAGACACAAAATATAAAACCTTTAAACTCAGAGGCTTTCTCAGGAAAAACGTAATCCCGTGCCTTTTCCAAAGCTTTCCTGATTTTGAGATTTATTCAACCATCCAGATTTGAAGTCTGATAAGCAAAGAACAAGGAAATTACAAATTTGCAATATAGTAAAAGCTAAAAATCAACAACATCACAACGATATTGCACTCAACCAACCACCCTACGTGCTTTATTAACTTAAGATCCAAAACAGATAGTCCCCAAGTGGGTCCTATCAACATACAAAGGAAAAGATTGTCCCCAAATGGATGCAATCTGAAATACAAATGATCAATACAACCTAACTACTAAAGCTACTAAACTGGAAACAATAATCAATCATTTACATTTTGAGTTTTAGTCAGAGAAAGTGAGAGAAGAGAGAGATGAAGGGAAAACGACTATGAAACCCTAAACAATGAGATATGATAAGTATATAAGCTCCAGCAACTTTGAAGGGTTGACAGGAATGGTCCTTAGACTCCTGCACACTTGACAAACAAGTTAGAAACTAAAAAGAGTTAAGTAACCCTCAAAATAGAAAAAGGTTGCAAAACATAGCCAAACTATCCAACACCCCTCCTCAAGCTTTTTTCCAAACAGATTACTCATGCATAACAAGCGAAACAGCTTATTATGCTGATAGGATCTAAAACCTTTAGTCAAAATGTCAACAATTTGATTTTCAGAGTCAACCTTGATAGTTTTAATCAATCATGAAGCAACTTTTTCTCTGATAAGATGGACATCAAGATCAAAGTGTTTGGTTTTCTTATGCATAACAGGATTAGCAGCAATCTGTATGGCAGAATTGTTGTCACAAAACAATGAAACAGGAATAACATTCTCAACATTAAGATCTTTAAGGATCTTAACAAGCCACATTATCTCACAAGTAACAGAAGCCATGGACCTATATTCTGCTTCAGCAAAAGATCTAGACAAGGTACTCTGCTTTTTACTTTTCCAAGAGACAAGATTACCACCCCAAAAAACACAGTAACCTGTGACAGATCTCCTGTTAAGCTTACACTTGGGCCAGTCAGAGTCAGCATAAGCTTTGACAAGATTACTATTAGTCTTAGTGAAATCAAGGCCAACACCAGGGGCACACTTTATGTACCTAAGTACTCTAAATGCAGCCTCAAGGTGAGATTGTAATGGAGCATGCATATACTGACTCAAACAATGCACAAAATAAGAAATATCAGGCCTAGTGTTGCATAGGTAAATCAACTTTCCTACAATATTTTGATAGACATTAATATTGTTAGGTATTTGTCATCAGAGGATTCTTTGTGATTTAAAATCCCATTCTCAGGCATATGAGTGGTAACAGGTTTGCAAGCAAGAAGACCATACTCATGTAATAACTCAATACAATACTTTCTTTGATTTATACTCAAACCATTATGAGTTCTTAAAACTTCAATACCAAGAAAGTACTTAAGATCACCAAGATCTTTGATTGGTCTTTGAAATTAGCAATTTCAGATATGTTTTTACCAGGTAACACAATATCATCAACATAAACAAGAAGAGCAATGAAAACATTATCCTTATTTTTAACACAAGGAGTAATCATTTTGACTCTGTCTAAAACCAACATCACAAAGAACTTCAACAAGCTTTTTTTCCACTGTCTAGGATCTTGTTTTAAGCCATAAAGAGATTTGGTGAACTAACAAACCCTTTTTCCATTTTTATCAAAGAAGCATGGGGTGGAATCATATAAACATCTTCATCAAGTTCATCAAACAAGAAGGCATTTTTAACATCTAATTGGAATAATTTCCAACCTTTTTGAACAGCAAGATTAATAAGACATCTAACAGTGCCCATTCTAACAGTAGGTCTAAAAATCTCATCATAGTCAATGCCCTCTTTCTGACCACAACCCTTGGCAACAAGCCTAGCTTTGTATCTCTCAATCTCACTATCAGATTTGTATTTAATCTTATAGACCCACTTGCTGGCAATAGCCTTTCTATTTGGGGGCAAGAAAATAAGAGTCCAAGTATCATTAAGATAGAGGGCTTCCATTTTATTGTTCATGGCTTGAACCCAATTAATATCTTTAACAGCCTCACTAAAACAACTAGTTTCATAAGTCTTATTCAAGTTGGAAATGAAACAAGCATTATAGACAGACAACCTAGTGTGATTAGCAAATTTGTTCAAACCATATTTCACTTTGTTATCCAAAACAAACTCATTAAGCTTAGCAGGTAACTTAGAGGTTCTATTAGACCTCCTAACAGAAGGTTCAGCAACCTCATCATATGTTCCATTACTGGCATCAAAAATAGGAATAGGAACCTGAGTTTGAGAAAGGATGTTGCCCTCAGAACTAGGTGTTTCACCCATTGATGAAGTAGTATGGGTACATTCAGATGGCTCCTTTGCAGTATCATCTAAATGTTCCATAATTACATCCCCTGCTTCATCAGGTGACCCCTTTCCATCATCACAGGGACTTTGGTCAGTTTGGTTGTCAGACTCACAAAAATAAACAAGTTTTGATTATTAAAATCATTTTTATCAAAAACAAAAAGAGGATAATGAACAGCTTTTATTTTATAAGGAAAAATAGATTCATAGAATTTGACATCTCTAGAAAAAAGATAACTTTTATTACTTAGACTTAATAGCTTATAAGCTTTCTTGTAAGAAGAATAACCTACCAAAACCTATTTTTCAGACCTAGAAGACAATTTATCACTATTATTTAAAACTGTAGAAAAACAAAGGCAACTAAAAGACCTTAGGTGGGAAAGGGAAGGTTCTCTATTATAAAGCATACAAAAGGGGGATTTGCCAGCAAGAACAGAAGATGGGAGCCTGTTAATTAGATAAGCAGCAGTAAGCACACAATCAAACCAAAAACATAGAGGTATACCTCCCTGAAATAATAAACTTCTAGCCACATTAAGAAGATGCCTGTGCTTTCTCTCAGCAATCCTATTCTGCTGAGGAGTATAAGCACAAGTAGTTTGATGTAAAATGCCCTTATCTTTCAAAAAAACATTCATTACTTGATTAAGAAATTCAGTCCCTAATACATGGTTTTGGCCAAGTATGAAATAATCTCGTTGTTCCGATCTTTCGAATTGATTACCGTTGATTAGTGCGACTCAATTGTTCTTGGTGGAAAATAATTTGGGTTGGTGAATTATCTATTTTTAAACTAAAAGCAAATAAATGTCATTGAGTAAAATGTAAATGATTAAAAACTTAAAAAGTAAATTTAGAACTTAAAACTTTGTAAAACTTTAAAACCTAAAAGCTTAAACCATAGGAATATATCTAAAACAAGACATCGGAATATCAAAGTTGAGACTGTCGGAATGTAGGTCAATCGGAATACACAAGCTCAATCCTATCGGAATGTATCTGTCACAATATTGTCTATTGGAATGTCCAGATCGGAATCCAAGGATCAATTCTGTCGGAATACAAGTTGTCGCAAAGTGGTAAATTAAAATTGGGCAGAGTTTCGTCACAAAGTAACCTTAAATCCTGTCGGAATATGTGATCGCAATGAGCGATCGCAATCCCAGCTTGAAATAAGGGGAAAAGTACACGTGATCGCAAAGTAGAACCCTTAAGGGTTATTGCGATACAAACAAGCTTCACGTCGGAATGTTTAAGTCCCCAATATTGCGATGGAACATGTAGTAATCCGAAAATGAAAAATAAGCCAAAGCTCAATAAGCACTATCAATAAGCTCACTTAACCAAAACTTAACCGTCTCAAATAGCATAAATTCGAAAGCTTTTTAAAATACGAAAGTCATGAACTTTATAGAAGAAACTTTTAAAAAGACTAAACCTTTTAGGTAATTCGAAAAGCAATAAGCTAAAAACATGAAATAAGCCAATAAGCACAAAGATCTTATAGCTTAAACCGTTTGAAAGCTTATGTAGGAATAAAAAGATTAACTTTTTAAACACTAAAACATCAAAATCAAACACGAATTAAGAACTATTCGGATCAAAGATGAAGTTTTGGATCAAGGACAAAGCAAAATCAAGAAAGGTAGAAAGAGATAAAAGATTAAAAGCTTAAACTTGAACTTTTGATTAATGAAACTCTAATACAAAGATTAAACAAAGCTTAACTTGAAAGAAAAGATGAAGTTTAGTGAGAGAAAGTTAAACACTTTCTCTTTCTAAAATGAAAACTAAAACAAGGAAAAAATTAAACTAGCTAACCACTAACACCCTCCTAATGTGTCATTAGGAGGGTATATATAGGGAGTGGGGAATGCATGTGTGCTTCCTTCTTTCTTTCTTTTCTTCTCGACTCGATCTAAATTCTTTGTCTTTCTCGACGTTGTCTCGGGATTTGAACTCGTCTTATAATTTCTTCATTTATTAGACTTGAGTTCCTTGGCTTTATTAAACTTCCGTCTTTAGACTTGTTCTTCGATAAATCTTCAGAATAGAACTTGGACTTCCGTTCTTTTAACACTCTCGATCTTTTGACTTCGTCTTTTCTCGTTTTCTTCGATAAAAGCCCGTGTTTTCTTCCTTTTTCATCTTTTGGTCCTAAAACACAATAAAAACACAAACCACGCATAATTTCGACTTTTACGACATAAAATACACGTTTTGGTCTTGTTATTATTAGAACTAAGTGGTAAAAGGATAAGTGTTTTCACACTTATTAAATCCCCTACACTTGACTATTGTAATGTCCTCATGCAATGCATTAATTTTAAAGCACGATTTACATTTTCCATCATAAATAACCCACCTTGGCCTTTATTAAATACTAGTCATTAAGGAAAATAAAAAGATAGAAACAAGAAATGAAATCAAATACTTACATTGGGGTTTTGGCTACCATGAACGTTTATCATCCTCAAGTTTCACGTTCCCCATACCAAGCTTAAAAACGAGATCATTGCTATTATAAGTTAGCAAACTAACACGAATTCATGTGGGCCAATTATTTACTTAGACTCCCTTATTCCTAGGTGTATCTCTTATATTTTTATTTTGTCTTGAATGATCACGAGGATGCATTGTTTGACTTATTTCGATAGTTATTTAGGCCAAAAATAAAGTGGGACGATTTAATCAATAGTTAGCTAAAGGATAAAATCTTTTAAAACTGCTTCTCGGGACCTCTTAAAGTTCATATCTTGGCATAACTCGCTTCACGATTTGAGACCTTTCTCTGACCGATATTTGGCAGCGACTTCATACTTCGAATCTTGAGAGACGTTCATGAAATAATGGTCTTCTCTTCATTATAGGAATTTCTTCTCTTGAACTTTTTGAGAGATTCTTCATATTTGGACCACGACTTCTTCATTTTTCTCCAATCTTTATTTTGGACTTTGATATGCAACGATCCGCCTCCTTTTTGGACTTGGATCTATTTATTCTCATACCTTGCTAGGGTCTTTTCGGATAGACTTCTCCATGATCTTTAGGGGAGTTTTTGCTTTTCGTCGTGTGTCTCGATCCTTCATATTTATTTTTGATAAATGATTCTTCACATCACTTTTGGATCTTAGCAAAAAAATGTAGCCCTCATGCCTTGTTAGGGCCTTTTCGGACTCGCCAATCTTCGCATCCCGCTTCAATAAGTTATGCCTTGGCTATGAACTCTAATTAATACCGAGCAACTTTTAAAGATCTTGGGCTAGAAGCTAAGTAACTTTTCAAATCGTACAACCTTATTTATTGCAAATATATTTATTAGCAAGCGATGGGAGAAAAAGCTTATAATCAACTCACATAAATTCACGAAAGAATACCAAACTTATAATTGACTCTATCATCTCTCGTTCTCCACAATTTAAAATCTCAAGGAATGAGACTCGTAGATGCTTAGCCTATTAAATCAAAGTTTTGGGTTTTCGAGTCATCTATAGGATCTTGCAAACTCAAAGACTTTTTCAAGTCTAGAAATCGCATTTTAAAGTTCCCTTGATAAACAACTCTCTAGGATCAATTCTAGGAACTTGCGAAAAGTTCTCGTTCTTAACCCGTGAGAGTTAAGACTTTCGTGTTTTAAAGTTCCCTATATAAAAGCCTAGCAAAACTTGACTTAAACACGTTAAGGATACTAGCTAGAGTAAACTTAGATAAGTAAACTTGGGTTGAGTCTAAATATTCACGACTTTGGAAAATTTAAAACCACTTTATTAAACTTTATTTTTAGCAAAGAAAGTAAATAACGATAAAACAGGAAAACTACAAGGCCAAAATAGATTAAAAATTTTGAAAAATGTCGAAAAATCAGATTTTCCGGTTAAAATGAGGACAAATTCATGGAAAAGACCACTCACTTCGATAGAAGTTCCCCCTACACTTGATATAAAAATTGTCCTCAATGTTTAAGCATGTGGGAGTAAACTTCCCTACACTTAGGACATTGTGCACGTTGTATAAATCTTGCTAAGGAAAGGACAACTATAGTGATTTCAATATGAACATATAAGATATGAAATATTGAATCACGACAGTTTAGGATAGAATCGGGAAGACGGGTACACGGGATCACGGTTCGTCAAAAGTCATCGAGAATGAATCTTGAAGCTTTAATCCCTGCACATAAGAAGAAACAAGACAAAAAACACATACGGGGCTCCCCCTACACTTATTATGAAAACGGTAAAGGAAAGATCAACGGGTTGCCTCCCGAGAAGCGCTTGTTTTTGTTAACCGAGTCACGAGCCTGACTCGACCCAGAACTTAATTCAAAGGAAACGTGGTGAGGGATGGAATCATCTCATGAGAGATGTCCTCACCAAAGTACAACTTCACGCGATGGCCATTCACCTTAAAATTGGGCCCATTTGGCTGAGAAAGCTCAATGGTGCCATATGGGAAGACTTTGGCGACGGTGAATGGACCAGACCAACGGCTCTTTAACTTTCCCGAGAAGATCTTCAACCGAGAGTTAAAGAGTAAAACTTACTCACCAACGTGGAACTCTCGGTTCTTCATCCTTGAATCATGGATGATCTTGGTCTTCTCCTTGTAGATCAATGAGTTCTCATAAGCTTCATTCCTTAGTTCGTTGAGCTCATTGAGTTGAATCGTTCGAAGATCATCGGCTTTGTTGATGTCGAAGTTAGCCCACTTCAAGGCCCAGTATGCCTTATGTTCCAGCTCGATAGGGAGGTGACATGCTTTCCCGTACACAAGACGATAAGGTGTACAACCAATCGGGGTCTTATAAGCGGTACGGAAAGCCCACAAAGCATCATCTAACTTATCGGCCCACAAGGCACGATGCTCTCCCACAGTACGCTCCATAATTCGCTTCAATCTGCGGTTAGATATATCGGTTAGCCCATTAGTTTGTGGATGATAAGCGGTGGAAAGACGGTGATTGACACCGTACTTAGCCATGACTCTTGCGAATTGATCATTGCAAAAATGAGTCCCGCGGTCACTGATAATAGCACGAGGAACACCGAATCGAGCAAAAAGCTGCTTCAAAAAGTTCACAACCACCCTCGCATCGTTCGTAGGGAGAGCCTTAGCTTCAACCCATTTGGAAACGTAGTCAACGGCTACGAGGATGTACTTGTTCCCTTTAGATGATGGAAATGGCCCCATAAAGTCGATGCCCCACACATCAAAGATTTCACATTCTTGTATGAAATTTTGAGGCATCTCGTCTTTATGTGTGATCTTGCCTTGTCTTTGGCAAGCATCACAGCGTTTAACCATTTCATGAGCGTCATGATAAATGGTGAGCCAATAAAATCCAGAGTCGAATACTTTCTTCGCGGTGTAATTGGGACCAAAGTGACCACCGGTAGGTCCTTTATGGCAAGCATCAAGGATTTGTAAAACTGTCGGCCCATCAACACATCGACGAATGACAAGATCCGCACATTGTTTGAAAAGGTAAGGGTCGTCCCAGAAATAATGTTCAATATCTTTAAAGAACTTTTTCTTTTGTTGGGACGTTAACCCTTCCTTAAGAATTCCACTTGCTAAGTAGTTTGCAATGTCCGCAAACCACGGGGTGTCATCAAGATTGGAATTTATAGACATTAAGGTCTCAAGGGGAAAAGAGTCATTGATCTCTTAGTTTGGATGATCCCCTTGATACGGATCCTCAAGTCTACTTAGATGATCCGCGGCTAGGTTTTCGGCTCCCTTCTTGTCACGAATTTCAATGTTGAATTCTTGAAGGAGCAAAACCCAACGAAGAAGTCTTTGCTTAGAATCTTGTTTAGTCAACAAGTACTTCAACGCGGAATGATAGGTATACACGATGGTGGTAGAAAGGAAAAGATAGGGGTGGAACTTTTCGAAAGCATACACTACAGCTAAAAGCTCTTTTCGGTAGTGGTATAATGCAATTGAGCCCCTGTCATTGTCTTGCTAGCATAATGGATTGGTTGGAAGTGTTTGTTCACTCTCTGGCCCAAAACCGCTCCAATAGCAAAGTCGCTAGCATCATACATCAATTCAAAAGGTAGCTCCCAATTAGGGGTAACCAAGACCGGTGCGTTAGTTAGCTTATCCTTAAGAAGATTGAAGGATTCAAGACACTCTTTGGAAAAGATGAAAGGAGTATCGTTTTCTAAGAGGTGGGTTATAGGGCGAGCGATTTTAGAAAAATTTTGAATGAATCGACGATAGAAGCCCGCATGACCAAGGAAACTTCTCACACCCTTCACGGTTGAAGGTGGAGGTAATTTGGCTATGACATCCACTTTAGCACGGTCCACTTCAAGACCGGATTTTGAGATTTTATGTCCAAGCACAATGCCTTCTTTTACCATGTAATGGCATTTTTCCTAATTTAGAACAAGGCGAGTGTCTTCACACCGCTTAAGCATGCGTTCCAAATTGGCAAGGCAAGTAGAGAAGGAATCACCATAGACTGAGAAATCATCCATGAAGACTTCCATAGTTTCTTCAACCATGTCATGGAAGATAGCCATCATACACCTTTGGAAATTCCCGGGAGCATTGCATAAGCCAAAAGGCAATCGTTTGTAAGCAAATGTTCCATAAGGACAAGTGAATGTGGTTTTCTCTTGGTCTTTGGGATCGATGGGAATTTGAAAATACCCGGAGAAACCGTCTAAAAAGCAGTAATAGTCATTACCCGCTAGACGTTCAAGCATTTGGTCCATGAAAGGAAGGGGAAAATGATCCTTTCTCGTAGCATCATTGAGTTTGTGATAGTCTATACAAACTCTTCACCCTGTAACGGGACGAGTAGGAATCAACTCGTTGTTTTCATTGGGCACAACGGTGATTCCGCCTTTCTTAGGCACACAATGGACCGGACTAACCCATGGTGAATCCGAGATAGGGTAGATCATTCCCGCATCAAGAAGTTTGATAACCTCTTTTTTGAGAACGTCATGGATCTTAGGATTCACCCTTCTTTGGCTTTGAATAGTGGGTTTAAAGTCGTCCTCCATGAGAATTTTATGTGTGCAAAAGTGTGGATGAATTCCACGAATATCGGAGATTTTACAAGCAATCGCTTTCTTGTGATTCTTCAGCACGGCGATAAGTCGAGATTTTTCTTCCTCTTTCAAGTTCTTTGCGATAATGACGGGTGACTTCTTGTTGTTTTCAAGGAAAACGTACTCGAGATGAGACAGTAGGTCCTTAAGCTCTAAATCCGGAGGATTTTCGATGGAAGACGTTTTCAAATTCGGATCATCGATAGAGATATCCTTAGGAGATGATGGAGAAATATGGTCCTCATTGAGAAGTTTCTCAATGGTACGAATGTCTTCATCCCAATTGGAGGGAGAATCGTCATATTTTAAGTCCACATCTCCCAAAGTTGCTTCAAAGTCTTTGAAAATGAAATCACTTTCTCCAAATGGAGTTAGTGATGGAGCAATAGAGGCAACGGTCTCAACAATGGGTAGAGAAGAAGAACCACTTTTACAAGCGTCTTTGAGATGTTCTTCACAAGCCTCATCAAGAACGTCAATGAAATTAACACTCTCGTTGTCAGAAGGCTGCTTAGAAAGTTTAGCCATGTTGAAGACGATTTTATCGTCACTAACTCTCATGATTAATTCGCCCGCGGCTACATCAATGAGAGTGCGACCGGTCCTCATGAATGGACGTCCAACGATTAATGGAACACGGGGGTCCATCTCGTAGTCAACGACAACAAAATCCGCCGGAAAGGTGAATTTGTCGACACCAACAAAGACATCTTCGGCTTTCCCCACTGGATAAGCAACCGTACGGTTAGCTAATTCCAAAGTCATTCGTGTGGGGACTAGCTCGGGTAGAGATAATTGTTTCCAAACACTTAATGGCATTAAGTTTATACTAGCACCTAGATCGGCTAGGGCCATACAATTCTCTACCCCGGGGAAGTTGCAAGGAATCAAGAAACGACCCGAATCACCAAGTTTGGTTGGTAATTTCCTTAAGAGCACTGCGGATCAATTCTCATTAAGTTGGGTCTGAGCGATATCGAGGAGTTTCTCCTTATCACTGAGAAGATCTTTAAACATTTTAGCATATTTGGGCATGTGAGCGAGAGCCTCAGCAAAGGAGATATTGAAATTCAGTTGTTTAAACATTTTGAGAAAGTTAGAAACCTGAATATCATCCTTGTTCTTCAATTTCTCTTTCGTCAACCTTGAGGGATAAGGTATATTGGGTTGAGATGAAGGCTTTGGGATGGAATTCTCACTCACATCCTTGGGTGGTGGAGGGGTAGAAGTAGAAGGTGGTGGAATTGGAGAAGTAGAAGTTGGAGGTGTTGGAGAAATAGAAGGTGGAGGAATTGGAGAAGGAGACTCGTTTTTATTTGTCACAATCACCGGTGTAGGTGTAGGAAGCTCGGGTTCCTTTAAACCTTTTCCACTGCGAGTGGTGATTGCTTTCATCTCCCCTCTAGGATTAGCAACGGTGTTACTCGGAAGAGAACCCGAACCAGAGGCTTGATTACTTGGGAAAAAACTAGCCATCATGTTCCTTAAGTCATTCGTTTGACTTGCCAAAGTGTTTCGCATATCAGCTCGAAGATCATTCCCTTGCTTCACCATATCTGCTTTCATGTTGGCCATTTCCCGCTGAAGATTCTGCACTATCACATCATTAGTCCTCATGTAGGTTTCAACCTCGTGATTAAATACGGTGGGTTGGTTGGGAGGAGGAGCATGGTAGGCAGGTGGTTGATAAGCAGGTTGTTGGTAAACTTGGTTGTTTCTTTGGGGTGGATATGGGGTTCTTTGTGTTTGATATTGATTTGGAGCACGAGGTTGGTTTTGATTGTTACGATTGAGGTTGTTTGGGTTTTGTGGGGGAAAACCGGGTGGTGAAAGAAAGTTGTTTGAGCGACAGCTAAGCAAATTGCGGTCACCTTGAGGACGTGCGTGATAGCCTCCCGTAGAATAGGTACCGTTGGCGGCATACACATTTTCTGGATTGTCATGAGTCGAAGGACAATCGGTGTATGAGTGAGATCCCCCGCATATTTCACATGATTGACTCAAAGCATTAGCTTGGGCGGTGATTTGTTTTGCCTTGTTGGTTGTTTGGAGAGCAAGTGATTCAACAAGTGAAGTAAGCTTATCAATTCTCTTGTCGCTCTCATTAGTGCTAGCACTAGCCACATTAGTCCGAACAGTTTTGGTTTGCACTCTAGACTTGTTCTCAATAATATCCCATGCGGCATTAGAAGACTTAACCAAAATATTACCCCCCGAGGCACTATTTAGTGAATCTTGGTCATTCATGCTTAAACCATTGTAAAAAGTATTAATTTGATGTACTTTTGTGAAACCATGTTGTGGACACTTTCTTAAAAGTTCCATAAAACGGTCCCAAGATTCACTAAATGTCTCACCGTACTTTTGTTCAAATGTAATGATTTCATTCCGCAAAGCGGTAGTACGTGAGGGTGGGAAAAAGTAGTTAATAAACTTGGTCTCTAAATCCGTCCACGTAAGAATACTTTGTGGTGGTTCCTTATCAAGCCAATTCCGGGCTTGTCCTTCTAAGGAGAAAGGAAAAAGTTGCAAGCGAATCACCTCTTGTGAAACCCCATTATACTTGACCGTATTAGTGAGTTGGAGAAACCTTTTTATATGGTCATGAGGATCATCAAGTGAACGCCCAAGAAAGGTTGAGCGGAGACCATTTGAATAAATCCGGATTGGAGCTCAAAGTTGTTGGCTCCAATCTCAGGTATGACAATAGCATCGGTGTTGCCTTCTACGTGCGATTGCAAAAGCTCGATCATTGGTTGATTGTCCATGGTGACAATAGGTGGAGTAATGACTTCGGCTTGAGCTACTTTCTACTTACGAGAACGAGTACGCATGCACACCTACAAAAGAAAATAAAGATAGACAATAAATACTTTTGTTTTTATATGTTTTTCTATTTTTTTGGATTTTTGAATTTTTTTTTTATTTTTTAGGATTTTTTGAAAATTTTTGGCAAGAAAAATAACGTTCGAAAGTGAAAAGATCCCAAAATCCAACGCGTCTCTCACTAAAAACCGTTAATCTTAACGAAAATAGCCGGCAGCGGCGCCATTTAATACATGGTTTTGGCCAAGTATGAAATAATTTCGTTGTTCCGATCTTGCGAATTGATTACCGTTGATTAGTGTGACTCAGTTGTTCTTGGTGGAAAATAATTTGGGTTGGTGAATTATCTACTTTTAAACTAAAAGCAAATAAATGTCGTTGAGTAAAATGTAAATGATTAAAAACTTAACAAGTAATTTAGAACTTAAAACTTTGTAAAACTTTAAAACCTAAAAGCTTAAACCATCGGATGATATCTAAAACAAGCCATCGGAATATCAAAGTTGAGACTGTCGGAATGTAGGTCAATCGGAATACACAAGCTCAATCCTATCGGAATGTATCTGTCGCAATGTTGTCTATCGGAATGTCCAGATCGGAATCCAAGGATCAATTCTGTCGGAATACAAGCTGTCGCAAAGTGGTAAATTAAAATTGGGCAGAGTTTCATCACAAAGTAACCTTAAATCCCGTCGGAATATGCGATCGCAATGAGCGATCGCAATCCCAGCTCGGAATAAGCGGAAAAGTACACGTGATCGCAAAGTAGAACCCTTAAGGGTTATTGCGATACAAACAAGCTTCACTTCGGAATGTTTAAGTCCCCAATATTGCGATGGAACATGTAGTAATCCGAAAATGAAAAATAAGCGAAAGTTCGATAAGCATTATCAATAAGCTCACTTAACCAAAACTTAACCGTCTCAAATAGCATAAATTTGAAAGCTTTTTAAAATACGAAAGTCATGAACTTTATAGAAGAAACTTTTAAAAAGACTAAACCTTTTAGGTAATTCGAAAAGCAATAAGCTAAAAACATGAAATAAGCCAATAAGCACAAAGGGCTTATAGCTTAAACCGTTTGAAATCTTATGTAGGAATAAAAAGATTAAATTTTTAAACACTAAAACATCAAAATCAAACACGAATTAAGAACTATTCGGATCAAAGATGAAGTTTCGGATCAAGGACAAAGCAAAATCAAGAAAGGTAGAAAGAGATAAAAGATTAAAAGATTAAACTTGAACTTTTGATTAATGAAACTCTAATACAAAGATTAAACAAAGCTTAACTTGAAAGAAAAGATGAAGTTTAGTGAGAGAAAGTTAAACACTTTCTCTCTCTAAAATGAAAACTAAAACAAGGAAAAAATTAAACTAGCTAACCACTAACACCCTCCTAATGTGTCATTAGGAGGGTATATATAGGGAGTGGGGAATGCATGTGTGCTTCCTTCTTTCTTTCTTTTCTTCTCGACTCGATCTAAATTCTTTGTCTTTCTCGACGTTGTCTCGGGATTTGAACTCGTCTTATAATTTCTTCATTTATTAGACTTGAGTTCCTTGGCTTTATTAAACTTCCGTCTTTAGACTTTTTCTTAGATAAATCTTCAGAATAGGCCTTGGACTTCCGTTCTTTTAACACTCTCGATCTTTTGACTTCGTCTTTTCTCGTTTTATCGATAAAAGCCCGTGAAAGCCCGTGTTTTCTTCCTTTTTCATCTTTTGGTCCTAAAACACAATAAAAACACAAACCACGCATAATTCCGACTTTTACGACATAAAATACACGTTTTGGTCTTGTTATTATTGGAAATAAGTGGTAAAAGGATAAGTGTTTTCACACTTATTAGTCCCATTATCAGATATTATAACTTTGACTTTTTGAGAAACTGATTTAAGATAAGATTCACAAACTCAACCAATAGTCATACACTTCATCTTTGGTTTTGAGTAAATAAATCCAAACAGCTCTACTATAGTCATCAACAATGGTCTCCACAAATCTAAGTGAATGATTTCACCAAGAGCTATGGAAATATGGTCACTCAAAGGGAAGGTTCCTTGGTTTGTTTAGAAAAATGGCACACGTCACAAGGGTCATTATGATTGGGTTTGTCAATTCTCAAAGAGGTTTTTAAGAAATTAAGGACTTGGTCAGAGGTATGACCAAGTCTATTATGCCAAACACTCGTAGAGACATGAGAACACATGATAGAGTAATTACTCTTAAAATTAGGAACCTTACACTCAGTGTCAAACAGATACAAACCACCACATTCTCTACCAGTCCCTAGAATGTTCTCTTTTTCAAATCCAAAATAACACAATCATACTTATTAAACCCTACATGTAATTTGCTATCTTTGATAATTTTGATAACAGACAAAAGACTAACAGTGTATTTTGGTATAACCAACACATAAAAAAGAACCACATTACTTGTTAACCTTAAGTTACCAACATTTCTAATTTTGACAACAGTCCCATTGGGATGTCCAACATTTATGTTTAAGTCAGAAATATCAGTCACATCAGGCATGTTTTTAGTAGTAGAAGTAATGTGTTGGTTTGCCCCAAAATCAATAATCCAATTTTCACATTTGCATTAAAACACTTACAGAAATTAGTCTGAAAGAACACATTGGCATTAAAAAAAGTATAACTAATACTTGCCATATTGGACTTCAAACCGGAATTACCAGAAGTACCCTTTTCACCAATTAAATTCATATGTTTGGCAATTTGATCATTGAAAAAAGGAGAAAGAGCGTTGTAATTAGAACCACTAGCATGTTGAACTTCAACATTTTTGCTAAAAAACTTTTGTTATTTCCTTTGTAGTTGGAAATATTCTTGGTTTTAGCATTCTTTTTATAGCAATTGGGATATCCAATAAGCTCAAAGCATCTATCTATGGTATGACCTTTCATACCACAATTATCACATTTCAAAGCATCATAAAAAGGCTTGTTATAAGAATTGTTAGCACTACTATAAGAGGCATTGCTGCCAGAACTACTATTTCTTCTAGAAGAGCTATTCCCATAACTTGAGTTATTGGTAGAATTACCATAACTGGAGTTATTGTTACTAGAATTGAAATTCTGTAGGGAATAACATTTCTAGTATCAGTAGTCTTAGAAACAAAAGAGCTGACCTGTGGTTTAGGAACCACAAATACAGTACCCAAACCCCTATGAGACTCCCTACGACAAACTATCACAAAAGCATCTTTCACATCAGGCAATTCAGTTTGAGTAAGTAAAGTACTCCTAATTGGTTGATAAACTTCATCTAAGCCCATTAACAATTACATGAGTTTCATCAATTGGTTATGTTTACCTAACTCAGATTTAGCAAGACAAGTGCAAGGAGTCAATTTGGTTAACATATCAAATTCTCTCCACAAGGAATTAAGTTTGTGATAGTACTTAGAAACAGACAAGCCATTTCGTTTGAAGTTGTTAATTTTTTGAACCAAATTAAACAAGATAGAACCATCTAATTTATCATATGTTTCTTTTAATTCATTCCACACTTCAGCAGCATTATCAGCATACACAAGACTCAAGTAAAGGTCCTCAGAAATACTATTCAACAACCAAAACAACACAACAGCATTACATCTATCCCACTGAGAAGTGAGAGGACCACTAGACTCATAAGTGCCTCTCAAACAAGTAACATCAACAAAACTCATCTTATTTTTAGCATGAAGAGCAATTTTCATAGCATTAGCCCAAATCCTATAATTTTCACAACCAAAAAGTTTAAAGCTAATCAAAGAACCACTATTACTATCATTAGTTTGTAAATGAAGTGGATTACTAGCATCAAGCCTATTAATAACATTAGTAACATTGTTACCACCACTTGTATCAGTAACCTCAGGAGCCATAACCACAACCAAAACAATAAATCAGCACAATAGAACAATAACCCTATGTGTTCACTTAAGAACTCTAGTTCAAGATCCTACACCACTTAGTTCTCAGGAATCCAAACCAATCAAGGTGGTAGGTCAAGAGCAAGTGTAGGACGGTGAACAAACAAAAATAAATAAAAGAATAAGGGTGCGAGAGGTGTTACACAACCAACAACATCCAACAAAACAAACAGCGGAAGAGCAATAAAGGCTTCTTCTAGATTCAAGTCTAGAAGTAACCCCAAAACAGAACACCACCACCACCAGCAAGAGTTATTCTAGATTCAAGTCTAGAAGTAACCCTAACCAGTAAATCAAGAAAACAAACCAACTTAGCTTCCAATTGAGTACCTGCAGGGTTAGAATCAACAAAAAAACACTAGAAACACAAAAGGCCCAAATTTCAAAAAAATTAGGGTTTTCAAGAAAATTTAATATTTTCAAAAATTGAATACCCAGAAACAAAGGACACCTTATAAACTGATGAGACTGCTTTTATACATAGTCTCATCGTCCAAATTGGGCTTAAAATGCATTAAATATCATTAAAATACCCAAAAATATGCTTGTGTTTGTTGCTTGTGTATTTTAGGTACGAATATTGAGAAAATAACAAAAGATCACAAGAATCAGTCAAAAACGAACACGGGAAACAAAGCTGCACGATGAACCAAGCCCTAATGAAGAATTTTCCAAAGAAAACCCTTGAAGATTTGAAGAATTATGAAGATTGGTCCTCCAAGTTTGAAGAATTGACACTTTATACCCTTGTATCTTCATAATTATAAGTTTGGTCCCTAAAGTTTGTCAAAATTACAAAAAGGACCCTTAACTTTGAAGAATTGGCAAATTTAGTCCCTCAACAAAACTAAATTGTCAATAATGGTCCTCCAAGAAGTCAACAAACAAGTCAAAGCCTTGAAGTATGAAGACATGTCAAAATCAGTCCTTGAAGAATGAAGAAATTACATGTTTAGTCCTTGTTTCAAGTTTATAAAAGTACTTGTGCCAAAAGTGTCAATCTGCCAAAGTTGATTAACAAAGGAATGAAGTTTGTGCCAATTTAATACAAAGTGAAGAAGAAAAGAAAGTTTGGGGGCCATTTCAGTCAAACAGCCAAACTCACCCATCCATTCACACCTTGACACGTCACCTTAACCCGACCCTACCCACTATCCATACCCAAACCCAGTCCATTACCCAACCCATAACCCACCAGTTATTAAACTGGTCAACCAGTCAAACCACTTAACCCCTTCCCACCAAAACACTTATTTAAAAACTTATTTACCCAAAATAGATTAAACCAACCTTAATCCCCACATAAACCCTATTTTTCCTAGGCTTAATCAGATTAAAAACAAAGGGGTTTCTCCCCTATTTTTCCAGATCATTAATTTAACTCACCCTCACCAAAACCCACACTCAAAACGTGACCATAGACAGCCCCATGTGAGAGTAGGACCCTCCCCTGCCCATCGTTTTCACACCAAAACCCTAAGCCCGACACATCCAACGACTCACACATACTCCTTGGTCCCCAAGCACATTTGGACGTCTATGATCAACTTTTCAAGGCTGGCCAAGTACAAAGATCACATGAGGAGCTTATTGACCAGTTTCAAATTCAAAAGACCAAGGGCAGAATTGGGCATTCCATCCATTAGGGTTTAGGAATTGATTTTCTTGTATTATTTTATTTGAGCTTCTAGTTAGTTCTTAGGAGTAGTATAAATACATGTCGACTTGTGACATGTGTTTTTTGTTCTTTCTTTCTCCTTTGTCACTTCCATGTAAAGCCGTTTTTTTTAATGAATGAAAAATGATGTTGAGATGTTGATGAGAAACAAAGATCCACTCTTACTTTCTGCTTATTGATTGTGTCTTATTTTACTGCTTATTTACTTTTTCAAGTCTTATTTTAAAAGTTCAGTTCTGTTTTCAAAAGTTTCTGAAACATTGATTTCACTTGTTGAAATCTTGTTTCAAGGTTGATTCTTCAGGGTTTCAAGTTAGTTTGTTTAAGTGTGTTCAAAGGAAGTTTTGATATTAAAGTTTGTTGGTGAAAAGGTTTCAAAAGAAAGTAACAAAAATCAGAAAGTGTATTTGTGCTTGTTCTTCATTTCTCTTAGCAGGGTTGTGTTGAATCCTGTTGTCCAAGGTCCAGCATAGGCCCCAGCCTATAGGAAGTGACTTGGCTGTCACTGAGGGACTTGGATGTAAGTCCCTCAAGGTAAAAATCCCTTGTTTTCATTTTCATTTATGTGATTTGAGTGAAATTGCATGAAAGCTATTTAAGTGTTGTTTAAATTGTTTGATATTGCTTAATCTGGTGTAGTATGCATGTTAGATTGATATTGATTCAATTTGATTAGGGTGTGAGTTGTTTTTGCTTTGAAAAAGTGAGAATCTGAATTCTTAAGGGGTGTTTGGATCTGCTATTTAAGTAAGAACTTTGAAAGATTTTTGAGTTAAAAACCTGTTAAACACACTCCCTAAGTAGTTATTAGGTTGTATGTTAGATTGGTTTTTAATTTGGTGAGATTTTAAAGCATGTTGCATGTCAAAAGAATGGAGAATAGCTCATTAATCAGTTAAGTCTATTGTCTGCTTGTTTTTCTTGAATTTGTGCATCATAATCTTGAAAGTTGTTAGATTATAGGTCTAAGTAGGCTTTGTGATTGATTGAATGCTAGTTGATTACTTTGTGTGAAAGATTTGTGCCATTAAAAATCATTTTTGTGCAAGTAAAACCAGCAAATATACTCATCAGTCACATAATCTAATCAGTAACTTGTTTGTGCTTATTTGGTGTTTGATCTTGTATGCTACTTGCTGGATTTGTGTTTATTTGACTCCCTACACTCCAACTGAGTGTAGGGGTGCCCCTTTTGCCCATCAAAACTCATCAACAAGCCACAAATCAAGCCCTCTTGATTCTTTTCACAAGTGAAGAAACACTTGTGTGTTCATCAGAAACACACTTGTTTCTGGGCACGTTTTTTGCTTTCCTAAGCTTAAATCTTGTTAAATTTAGATTGGATTTGTGTTTTAGTGAGTAAAATAGTTACTGGTTTGTGTTTTTAAAAGAAAAGAAAAAAAAAGTAAAAACTCACCTGGCCTGGGCTCGAACACGCGACCTTCCTTTCGGAGGAGTAACGTGTTTACCAGTGATCCGGATGGTTTTTTACGTTTAAGTTTCATTTCATTTTCTATTTAAGTGTTACTTGTTTTGTAGCTTATTTTCATAACAGCTTCTAAATAAGCTATTTCTAGCTTATTCCTTTAAGCTTTTTCCTGTTTGTCATTTTTCTTAGGTTTATATTAAGGTTCTTGACTTTTCTGAGCAAAAAGTATATTTTTCCCTTTATTAATTAATTTATTAGGATTATTTTAAGTTTTTATTTTAGAAAATCATTAAAAAATAGTAAAAGGTATATTAAAAATCTGAAAAAATATTGTTTAGGTTTTTAATCATATTTTTGAGGTTTACAGCTTTTTAAGTTTTCAATTTAGCTTATTTTTTATTTTATAGGATTTTAGGGTTTTTAAGCAACTTTAAAATTCAATATAAAATTATTAAATAGGTTTCAGAAAATTTGGATTGCATTTTTGTTTTAGTTACATTATTTAGGATTTTTGGTAATTTTTTAGAATTATTTAGTGAACTTTGAATTTTTTTGATTATTTTAATATTATTTTATTATTAAAAATTTAAGTTTTATTTTTTTTTAGTTTTTACATTTTTCCTAGGTTAAGGACACTTAATTAGGAGTTTTGTCACTTTCCAAATATTTTTAAGACTTTTCAATTAATTTCTAGAATTAATTTAAGATTTAATAGATTTTAATAGTTTTTAAGTGTTTAAAAATAGTTTAATTTGGTTTTAAAATTTTTAAAAATAGTTTTTAGCTTAATTAGGATATGTTTGAGGTTTACAAACTATTAGATCTTGTTTAGGGCTTTTTAATAATTAATTGTGATTTTTAGGGCTTTAATTAGTATTAAAAAGTCATTATCTAATTAATTAAAAGGTTTTAGCAAGTTTGGATTTTTTGTAAACTCTTAGAATATTATTGGGGATTTTTAGAAATTTTTAGGAATTTTTAGGTTAAATTTTTTATTTTTGTACTACTTACGGTTTTACGTGTTCGCCTTTTTCGTCATAGTTTAACTCGTCTTCGTAACCGTCTTTCTCTTCTAATCCCATTTCTTTCTCAATCATATAATCACAAATCAATATCAATTCAACACACAACGCACTAGCCTCCTCGAGAACGAACTCACTTAGGGTCATTCACACACGGTTTTCCTAAATCGTCGTGCACGCTTGCCCTATTTTTACGCTCTTTTTCCTAAAAGACGTAATTTTACAACAATCATTTTGGCGCCGCTGCCGGGGAGGCGTGTTGTGTTTTGGTTGAACCATTGTTGTTTTTATATATAGCCATAAAAGTAATTGTATTAGTAGCACTCTACTAATACGTATTATCGTTTTTCGTTTTTTGTGAATACTATTACTATACTGTATACGTAGAACAATAAATTTACAAGTACTCCAAATACGTGAGAAATCACAACCTTGACTTGGGAGGTCATTACCCAATCATTGTATTCGAATCTCAAACCAAAGAAAAAGGCAAAAATAGATAAATACTTTCGTGAAGCTCGATTTTGAGAAATACAAACTATAAGGTGGGTATAAGGCGGTTGTATTTCACGACCTAAAGGAAAAAGGCTCTTAAGTGCTTCGCGCCGCCTCGTTTCCTCCGCTTGCTTGTGCGTATTTTGATATTGAAAGCTAATCGAGGGTTTTGCCGCCCAAAGTATTACTAAGTATCATATATATTTTCTTGGTTTCTATTGATTAAACCCTCTTGAACGATTTGGTGTTCCACCATCGTTCTAAAGTCATCGAAGGCGTTCACTTCACGTGATCGTTTTCATTCCTTGAGGCTTCTTTAATCGAGAGATTTGATTAAGGAGGAGATTTGTAGATTTGTGTCTACTAATACATTCCAAAAATCCCAAAAAAAAAAAGTAAAAAAATCAAAAACAAAAAAAAAATTGAAAAAGTAAAAACACCAAAAAGAATCTTCTTTGCTCGCCTTCTCGTTGTACGTGACGTTTATGCAAACTCGCTCTAAAGCAAGACGTGCTCGTAAACGAAGAAACAAATCAATCACTCCTTCTAGTGAGGAGTCTCCTATCGACGAACCCATTGTAGTGAAAGAAGCACCCATGGCTAATCGAACTATGATGGAGTTGCTTCAAGCACCCACCGAGGGTTATGGAGAAGCGATTGTGATTCCCGCTATCCTTGCGGAGAATTTTGAGGTTAAGACGGGCATGATTCAAAACAACAAGTTTCGAGGTGACAAAAAGGACAACCCTCATAACCACATTCGCCAATTTAATCGTCTCACCGCCACATGCAAGTTTAAGGACGTCTCAAACGACTCGATTAAGATGATGCTTTTTCCGTAATCCTTAGCGGGGCTCGCAAAAATTTGGTTAGAGAAAGAGCCACCCAATTCTATTTTGACGTGGAAGGATCTCGTTTCAAAATTCGTGAACCAATTTTTTCCGCCCTCTAAGACTACACACTTGAAAAACGAGATTTCAAAGTTTTCACAAGAGTATAATGAGAGTTTTTCAATGGCTTGGAATAGGTTTAAGGAAATGTTGCACGAATGTCCTCATCATCGTTTTTCCGACTTACATCAAATTGACACGTTTTACAATGGCTTGAACGATCATGAGCGTGATTATCTTAATGCCGCCGCGGGCGGTAATTTTTTGTGTAAGACGGTCGAGGAAGCATTGTTAATCATTGAGAATAGGTCTAAGGTCTATAGTCCTCGTAGCACGTCGAGTGTTCGTAAGACTTCGTCTTCGCCTTCATTGTCACACACCGTTGATGCTTGCCAAATCGAGGCTAATTTGGAGAAAAATTTTTTTGATAAGTTGAAAGGATTGTTAATTGAGTTTAAAGTTGGTGAACAACCCGCCCGCTACGATTAAAGCGGTTGAGGTTTCTTGTATGTATTATGGTGGAGCTCACGATTATTCCGAGTGCATTACCAACGGTGGTAACACTTGGAGTGCCTTCGCGGCCGCGGGAACTTATAACCAAAACGGTCAAGTTCCTCGTACTAATCAATTGACTCCACCGGGTTTTCCACCAAATCAAAATGCTAACAATTATCGAAACAATCAAGTTGGTTACCAAAGCAATCAAAGGAACAATTTCAAGGGTAATAACAACTATGGGAATCAAGGAACTAGTAGCCAATTGCAAAATCAAAATCAAAACCGTAATTTTCAAAACACAAGTCAAGGTCTTCAAAATGTTTACACTAAAGAACTTCCAATGGACTTTTTGAATTACGCCACGGCAAATGACAAGATTTTGGAAAACATACAAGAGCAATTGGCTAGTCAAGCTTGGGACACGGCTAGAAACACTAAGGAGTTGGCTAACTTTGTGAAAGAAAATCTTAACATGAGAAATGAGTTGAAAAATGATTTTGCTAATCAAATTAGAGGTCAAAACAATAAGATTGAACAAAGTCATGCTAGGCTTGAACAAAGAATTGACCAAAAAGCCGCAAGTCAAGATTTGAAGTTTAATAGTCAAGATGCTAAGCTTAATGCAATTTTAGAAGCCGTCATGGGGAACAAAGCCTCTACTTCGAGTGGTCTACCTAGTAACACCGTTTCAAACCCGAAGGGAGAGATGAAAGTGATTACCACACGAAGTGGTAAGACACTTAAGGAACCGACTCCTCAACCAATTACTCCAACGGTGGAGGAAATTGAGGAAGAACCCGAGGTGGTGGTCGAAAAGGAGCATATTTCAAGCCCACAAAGTACCGCTCATGCCACACCTACGGTCGACCCTTTACCAACATTGGAACCCGAGATTCCAAAGGCTATGCCTACGCCCCAACCCACACCACCCTTGCCTTACCCATCGAGACTTAGGAAGGAGAAACGACAAGAGCGCGACAACTACCAATTTGAGCTTTTTATGAAAATGTTTCGTGAGTTGCACCTTAATGTGAGTTTCGCCGATGCTTTGGTCATGATGCCTCGATTTGCCGCTAACTTTAAGAGTATGTTGAACAACAAGGAGAAATTGCACCAAATGTCTAGTTGTTCGTCGGTTTATCTTAATCCCATACCTCAAAAAGTCGGTGATCCTGGTAAATTTTTGATCCCTTGTGCAATTCAAGATATGGAAGAATGTTATGCCTTGGCCGATCTTGGTGCTAGCATTAACTTGATGCCACTTGCAATCTTCAAGTCGCTCAATCTTCCTAATCTTACTCCTTCACGAATGTCTATTGAGTTGGCCGACCATTCTACGATTCTTGCATGTGGTTTGGCGGAAGACGTTTTTGTAAAAGTAGGGAAGTTCTACTATCCCGTAGACTTTATCGTTGTTGATATCCCCACGGATCCTCAAGTTCCTCTTATTTTAGGTCGTTCGTTTTTAGATATGTCTATGGCTTTAATTTATGTGCATGCTAGAAAGATCACCTTACGTTTCAACGACGAGGAACTTGTTATAAACGCAACTCAAAATTCTCAACTTTCTCATGTTTATTCCGTTGCTACCATAAACCTCGTTGATATGATCGACGTGGTTTGCGAGGAATTTTCACAAGAAGTTTTAGGGTTTGGTGATGAAGAAACTAGTGGCAATCCCACTATGTTAGATCCAATTCTTGATAATTCGACACCAACCTTCACTCCATTTGAAGGCGGTGGTTTTACGTTGGAAGAATGTAATGTTCCACGTACTTGTGACGAAGACCTCGACAACGATGAGGACTTCTCGATTATCAAGGATTTTCTCAACGATTTCCCATTTCCTCCACCCGAGGAGGTTATGAGTATCGAGCCCAAATCTTCACTTGAGGAACCACCTATTCTCGAGTTGAAAGATTTACCTCCTCACCTCGAATATGTCTATTTGGAGGAGGACGACAAGTTGCCGGTTATTATTGCGAAGGATCTTTCGAATGATGAAAAAACCGCACTTGTCGATGTTCTTAAGGATCACAAAGGGGCGATTGCGTGGAATTTATCCGACATTAAGGGAATCGATCCCAAGTTTTGTACCCATAAAATCTTAATGGAGGAGGATTTCAAGCCCACAATCCAAAGTCAAAGGAGGGTGAACCCCAAAATTCACGACGTCATCAAAAAGGAGGTCCTTATACTCCTTGACGCGGGAATGATTTACCCTATTTCCGATAGCCCTTGGGTGAGTCCTATTCATTGTGTCCCTAAAAAGGGAGGGATGACCGTTGTGCCAAACAATGCCAACGAGTTGATTCCCACTAGACTCGTGACCGGATGGAGAGTGTGCATTGACTATCGAAAGTTGAATGAAGCCACTCGAAAAGACCATTTTCCCTTGCCCTTCATGGACCAAATGTTGGAGCGTCTTGCGGGAAACGATTTCTATTACTTTTTAGATGGTTTTCCGGTTACTTCCAAATTCCCATCGATCCTCGTGATCAAGAAAAAATTACGTTTATGTGTCCATATGGAACGTTTGCCTATCGTAGAATGCCATTCGGACTTTGTAATGCACCGGGAACTTTTCAACGATGCATGATGGCTATTTTTCATGATATGATCGAGAAGACGATGGAAGTCTTCATGGATGACTTTTCCGTGTTTGGTGATTCTTTCACTTCGTGTTTGTCGAACCTTGAGAGAATGTTGAAACGTTGTGAGGAAACCAACCTTGTGCTTAATTGGGAAAAGTGTCATTTTATGGTTAAGAGTGGAATCGTCTTAGGGCACAAGGTCTCGAAAGCGGGGATTGAGGTAGATCAAGCTAAGGTAGACGTCATCGCCAAATTACCTCATCCCAAAACTGTTAAGGGAGTTAGGAGTTTCCTAGGCCACGCGGGCTTTTATCGTCGATTCATCAAGGACTTTTCAAAGATTTCTCGACCCATTACACATCTTCTTGAAAAAGAGGCACGTTTTGTCTTTGACGAAGATTGTGTACGAGCCTTTGAAATCCTTAAGAGGAAACTTACCGAAGCTCCCATTCTTGTTGCTCCCAATTGGAACCTTCCCTTTGAGCTTATGTGTGATACTAGTGATTACGCTATTGGGGCCGTTTTGGGGCAACGTCATGATAAGCACTTCTTGCCTATTCACTATGCTAGCAAGACGATGACCGAGGCTCAACTTAAATACACTACAACGGAAAAGGAGTTCCTTGCCGTGGTGTATGCATTTGAGAAATTCCGACTTTACCTCGTCTTGACAAAATGCATAGTGTATACGGACCATTCGGCTATTAAGTATCTCATGGCGAAGCAAGATGCTAAGCCGATATTACTTCGTTGGATTCTCCTCCTTCAAGAATTTGATCACAAAATCGTTGACAAAAAAGGAGCCGAGAATCTAGCGGCCGATCATCTTTCTCGTTTGGAAGATCCTCACCAAAGTGTTTACGAGCCCAAGGAAATCACCGAAACATTTCCGCTCGAGACACTTGGTGTAGTGAATTCTAAGCTTGATTCTTCTACCCATGGTTTGCGGATTTTGCAAATTACCATGCGGGTAACTTCATCATTAAGGGTATGACGACTCAAGAAAAACGAAAATTCTTTCGTGACGTCAAGTTCTTATTTTGGAACGACCCTTACTTGTTTCGAACTTGTGCGGATCAAATCATCCGACGTTGTGTATTTGGCACCGAAGCTTCTAACATCCTTAGAGCTCGCCATGAGGGACCCACGGGTGGTCACCACGGTGCTAATCTCACGGCTAAGAAGGTGTTTGATGCCGGCTTCTTTTGGCCTACTATTTACCGAGATGCACAAGATCTTGTGAAGTCGTGTGATGCATGCCAACGACAAGGAAAAGCCTCACAAAAAGATGAAATGCCACAAAATATCATTCAAGTATGTGAGATCTTTGACGTTTGGGGCATAGAATTTATGGGGTCGTTCCCATCATCTCGTGGTAATAAGTACATCCTTGTTGCGGTTGACTACCTTTCTAAGTGGGTGGAGGCAAAGGCCTTGCCCACCAATGATGCTCGTGTGGTAGTCAAGTTTTTGAAGCAATTGTTTTCTCGGTTTGGAACCCCTCGTGCTATCATAAGCGATCGTGGAACCCATTTTTGTAACGACCAATTCGAAAGGGTTCTAAGGAAATATGGGGTTACACATCGGCTTTCTACGGCTTATCACTCACAAACGAGTGGGCAAGTCGAGGTTTCAAACCGAGCGTTGAAGAGGATCTTGGAGAGATCCGTTGGGGAAAACCGACAATCTTGGTCGGATAAGTTAGACGATGCTTTATGGGCCTTTAGGACCGCTCATAAGACGCCCATTGGGTGCACTCCCTATAAGCTTGTGTATGGAAAGAATTGTCATTTGCCTATCGAGTTAGAACACAAGGCTTATTGGGCCCTAAAGCATTGTAATGATGACATGGAGACCGCGGGAAAACACCGGAAAATGCAATTGAATGAATTGGATGAATTGAGGGATATTGCTTATGAAAATTCATTGATTTATAAAGAGAAAACTAAAAAGTTGCATGATTCTAAAATTAAAAACCGGGTTTTTAACATTGGGGATCAAGTTTTGCTTTTTAATTCAAGATTGAAAATCTTTTCCGGTAAATTGAAATCCCGTTGGTCCGGTCCATTCACCGTGACTCAAGTGTTTCCGTATGGGACCATCGAGCTAGCTCAAGATGATGGTCCTAACTTCAAGGTGAATGGACATAGGTTGAAGCACTGCTTTGGCGGGGAAGTTCCATCCTTGAACTACCTCGACCAAGTCACCTTCCCCAATGATAGTTAGTATTGAGGGGATCGAGTCGAGCTCATGACTCGGTAATAAAAAACGAGGTGCCTCGTGGGGGAGTCCCATGCTTATCCTATGTACATATTATCGCTTTCTAATGTAGCTTACGTGTGGGGATTTGTGCCCTTCCAACCTTTGTTCCGTGGTTGTTTGTGCATTGTGAACTTTAGATGATCATGATCTTCACGATTGGAGCCTCTCGTGTTCGTTTTATGGGAGCACTCGATCGTTTGCTTTGGAGACTTTCTCAATATCCATGATATATCCTTTTGATGTTCTAACCTTAGGTTTTTAGCACACTTCATAAACGGCTATTGATTTAATGGTTACACCCTTTCCATGCTAGATTAGGCATTCGACTACGTCTCTAGTATGGGGGTGTTTGCACCCCTAGACTCGAAACATTGAGGACAATGTTTAAACTTTAGTATGGGGGTGAATAGATACTTGCCTTGCCAAACCTTCACGCTTTCCAAAGTTTATCTTTTTGTTTATCGTTTTGTTGCAAAATAAGGCTAAAAATGGCCAAATTTTAAATTTTTTCTCATGTTTTATAAGTGTTTGAAGACACGAATGTAGGTTTTCCGATGGCGAGAATAAGAGTAATTTTTGACTCGACCGTGCGTGTTGAGCACTTAGCTTTGATTCCTTAACTACACATTAGGCTAAGTCTCTTAAATGAGGACGAGAAATGATAGAGTTAATTATAAGTTTACTATGCTAAACGTAGAGTACTCGTATTCTTTCAAAAACTCATGTGTTCTCGTTGTTTGCTTATTCTCCCTTCGCATGTAAATATTTTTTGCTTAATGAATATTAGCGGTTTAGTTATGATTGTTGGGTTTCTAGTCTTTTCTAGTAGCTTCCGTGTAATTAAATTGGGAAGACATTAAGGTATCGCCAGCGTCACGGTTTTGAAGTATTGGCACCCTAATAATCGAAAGCTTCACCCAATAATAAGATATCAAGTGCTCACCTAAATCTAGAAAACAATTTGAAGCCCCACAAGGCCTAAAATCTATGCAAAATTGAAAGTGAATCAAGCCTTAATCTTCGAAGCTTTAAAGATCTAAAATTCGCTTTAGCGTGAGGATATACGTCTTTGGCTAATAAAACCACCGATGAGGCGGATAATAAAAGGCAAGGCAAGACCGAAGTCATAATAAAAGCTTCATGACGAAGTTGAATAAAAGATGGAGGTAAACCAAAGATAATAAGGCCCTTCCGTTAGGGGGCGTATAAAAGTCTTGGTAATAAGTCTCATGTTCAAAACCGTTATAAAACCGTGTTTATCGATTCTTCTTGTCAACTTAATTTTTTAACATCGTTGTCTATTAGGAGGGGTTATTGATTTGATGGTCTTAGTTACACCGTTAGGACTCTATTTTTAGACCTAACTCTCTATTATCGCATAAGTCAAAAATGTATCCTCGTGAACATTCAAGACATAATAAAATATAAGAGATACAACTTAGGAATAATGGGAGGATAAGTACGTGATTAGGGCATATGAGTAGTGTTAGCATTACTAACTTATAATGACAATGATCTCGTTGCAGGCTTGGCATGGAATTAAAGTGAAAATCGAGGACGATGAAATTATTTCTAACGAAGCATTCACGTGTTCTTATTCTATGAACCTTAACGTCCCATTTTGCGATGAAAATCATACATTATGTCTAAAACGCAAGTAGTAGAAATAGCAATAGTGTAGCTAGTTTACCATTTCAATAAAGTGAATAAAATTAAATTTTGGAGATGCTACGATACTTTATTCTAGCATTGCGTGAGGGCACGGCAATGGTTTAGTATGGGGGAGTGATGAGACTGCTTTTATACATAGTCTCATCTTCAAAATTGGGCTTAAAATGCATTAAATATCATCAAAATACCCAAATATATGCTTGTGTTTGTTGCTTGTGTATTTTAGGTACGGATATTGAGAAAATGACAAAAGATCACAAGAATCAGTCAAAAACGAACACGAGAAACAAAGCCGCACGATGAACCAAGCCCTAATGAAGAATTTTCCAAAGAAAACCCTTGAAGATTTGAAGAATTATGAAGATTGGTCCTCCAAGTTTGAAGAATTGACACTTTATACCCTTGTATCTTCATAATTACAAGTTTGGTCCCTAAAGTTTGTCAAAATTACAAAAAAGACCCTTAACTTTGAAGAATTGGCAAATTTAGTCCCTCAACAAAACTAAATTGTCAATAATGGTCCTCCAAGAAGTCAACAAACAAGTCAAAGCCTTGAAGTATGAAGACATGTCAAAATCAGTCCTTGAAGAATGAAGAAATTACATGTTTAGTCCTTGTTTCAAGTTTATAAAAGTACTTGTGCCAAAAGTGTCAATCTGCCAAAGTTGATTAACAAAGGAATGAAGTTTGTGCCAATTTAATACAAAGTGAATAAGAAAAGAAAGTTTGGGGGCCATTTCAGTCAAACAGCCAAACTCACCCATCCATTCACACCTTGACACGTCACCTTAACCCGACCCTACCCACTATCCATACCCAAACCCAGTCCATTACCCAACCCACAACCCACCAGTTATTAAACTGGTCAACCAGTCAAACCACTTAACCCCTTCTCACCAAAACACTTATTTAAAAACTTATTTACCCAAAATAGATTAAACCAACCTTAATCCCCACATAAACCCTATTTTTCCTAGGCTTAATCAGATTAAAAACAAAGGGGTTTCTCCCCTATTTTTCCAGATCATTAATTTAACTCACCCTCACCAAAACCCACACTCAAAACGTGACCCTAGACAACCCCATGTGAGAGTAGGACCCTCCCCTGCCCATCGTTTTCACACCAAAACCCTAAGCCCGACACATCCAACGACTCACACATACTCCTTGGTCCCCAAGCACATTTGGACGTCTATGATCAACTTTTCAAGGCTGGCCAAGTACAAAGATCACATGAGGAGCTTATTGACCAGTTTCAAATTCAAAAGACCAAGGGCAGAATTGGGCATTCCATCCATTAGGGTTTAGGAATTGATTTTCTTGTATTATTTTATTTGAGCTTCTAGTTAGTTCTTAGGAGTAGTATAAATACATGTCGACTTGTGACATGTGTTTTTTGTTCTTTCTTTCTCCTTTGTCACTTCCATGTAAAGCCCTTTTTTTAATGAATGAAAAATGGTGTTGAGATGTTGATGAGAAACAAAGATCCACTCTTACTTTCTGCTTATTGATTGTGTCTTATTTTACTGCTTATTTACTTTTTCAAGTCTTATTTTAAAAGTTCAGTTCTGTTTTCAAAAGTTTCTGAAACATTGGTTTCACTTGTTGAAATCTTGTTTCAAGGTTGATTCTTCAGGGTTTCAAGTTAGTTTGTTTAAGTGTGTTCAAAGGAAGTTTTGATATTAATGTTTGTTGGTGAAAAAGGTTTCAAAAGAAAGTAACAAAAATCAGAAAGTGTATTTGTGCTTGTTCTTCATTTCTCTTAGCAGGGTTGTGTTGAATCCAGTTGTCCAAGGTCCAGCATAGGCCCCAACCTATAGGAAGTGACTTGGCTGTCACTGAGGGACTTGGATGTAAGTCCCTCAAGGTAAAAATCCCTTGTTTTCATTTTCATTTATGTGATTTGAGTGAAATTGCATGAAAGCTGTTTAAGTGTTGTTTAAATTGTTTGATATTGCTTAATCTGGTGTAGTATGCATGTTAGATTGATATTGATTCAATTTGATTAGGGTGTGAGTTGTTTTTGCTTTGAAAAAGTGAGAATCTGAATTCTTAAGGGGTGTTTGGACCTGCTATTTAAGTAAGAACTTTAAAAGATTTTTGAGTTAAAAACCTGTTAAACACACTCCCTAAGTAGTTATTAGGTTGTATGCTAGATTGGTTTTTAATTTGGTGAGATTTTAAAGCATGTTGCATGTCAAAAGAATGGAGAATAGCTCATTAATCAGTTAAGTCTATTGTCTGCTTGTTTTTCTTGAATTTGTGCATCATAATCTTGAAAGTTGTTAGATTATAGGTCTAAGTAGGCTTTGTGATTGATTGAATGCTAGTTGATTACTTTGTGTGAAAGATTTGTGCCATTAAAAATCATTTTTGTGCAAGTAAAACCAGCAAATATACTCATCAGTCACATAATCTAATCAGTAACTTGTTTGTGCTTATTTGGTGTTTGATCTTGTATGCTACTTGCTGGATTTGTGTTTATTTGACTCCCTACACTCCAACTGAGTGTAGGGTTGCCCCTTTTGCCCATCAAAACTCATCAACAAGCCACAAATCAAGCCCTCTTGATTCTTTTCACAAGTGAAGAAACACTTGTGTGTTCATCAGAAACACACTTGTTTCTGGGCACGTTTTTTGCTTTCCTAAGCTTAAATCTTGTTAAATTTAGATTGGATTTGTGTTTTAGTGAGTAAAATAGTTACTGGTTTGTGTTTTTAAAAGAAAAGAAAAAAAAAGTAAAAACTCACCTGGCCTGGGCTCGAACACGCGACCTCCCTTTCGGAGGAGTAACGTGTTTACCAGTGATCCGGATGGTTTTTTACGTTTAAGTTTCATTTCATTTTCTATTTAAGTGTTACTTGTTTTGTAGCTTATTTTCATAACAGCTTTTAAATAAGCTATTTCTAGCTTATTCCTTTAAGCTTTTTCCTGTTTGGCATTTTTCTTAGGTTTATATTAAGGTTTTTGACTTTTCTGAGCAAAAAGTATATTTTTCCCTTTATTAATTAATTTATTAGGATTATTTTAAGTTTTTATTTTAGAAAATCATTAAAAAATAGTAAAAGGTATACTAAAAATTTGAAAAAATAGTTTTTAGGTTTTTAATCATATTTTTGAGGTTTACAGCTTTTTAAGTTTTCAATTTAGCTTATTTTTGATTTTATAGGATTTTAGGGTTTTTAAGCAACTTTAAAATTCAATATAAAATTATTAAATAGGTTTCAGAAAATTTGGATTGCATTTTTGTTTTAGTTACATTATTTAGGATTTTTGGTAATTTTTTAGAATTATTTAGTGAACTTTGAATTTTTTTGATTATTTTAATATTATTTTATTATTAAAAATTGAAGTTTTTTTTTTTAGTTTTTACATTTTTCCTAGGTTAAGGACACTTAATTAGGAGCTTTTCACTTTTCAAATATTTTTAAGACTTTTCAATTAATTTCTATAATTAATTTAAGATTTAATAGATTTTAATAGTTTTTAAGTGTTAATAAATAGTTTAATTTGGTTTTAAAATTTTTAAAAATAGTTTTTTGCTTAATTAGGATATTTTTGAGGTTTACAAACTATTAGATCTTGTTTAGGGCTTTTTAATAATTAATTGTGATTTTTAGGGCTTTAATTAGCATTAAAAAGTCATTATCTAAATAATTAAAAGGTTTTAGCAAGTTTGGATTTTTTGTAAACTCTTAGAATATTATTGGGGATTTTTAGAAATTTTTAGGTTAAAATTTTTATTTTTGTACTATTTACGGTTTTACGTGTTCGCCTTTTTCGTCGTAGTTTAACTCGTCTTCGTAACCGTCTTTCTCTTCTAATCCCAATTCTTTCTCAATCATATAATTACAAATCAATATCAATTCAACACACAACTCACTAGCCTCCTCGAGAACGAACTCACTTAGGGTCATTCACACACGGTTTTCCTAAATCGTCGTGCACGCTTGCCCTATTTTTACGCTCTTTTTCCTAAAAGACGTAATTTTACAACAATCATAAACCAAAAAACCTTTA
The DNA here is from genome assembly GCA_025667525.1 of Glebionis coronaria. Lineage (NCBI taxonomy): Eukaryota > Viridiplantae > Streptophyta > Magnoliopsida > Asterales > Asteraceae > Glebionis > Glebionis coronaria. Next base: position 419,917,518 of record CM046880.1, read on the forward strand.
ATAATAGACGAATATGAGCAAAAAATCTTTGAAAAACCCTAAAAATAGATTTTCTTTAAAAAAGTATAAAGATCTAGTAATATTTAGAATAGATAAACAAGAAACTCTTAAAACCCCCAAAAATAATTTTCTTAAATAAAAAAACTTTAAATCAGAGATCCAACCTGGCTCTTTGATATCATGTAAAAATCAACAACATCACAACAATATTGCACTCAACCAACCACCCCCACGTGATTTATTAACTTAAGATCCAAAACATATAGTCCCCAACTGGGTGCTATCAACATACAAAGGAAAAGATTGTCCCCAAATGGATGCAATCTGAAATACAAATGATCAATACAACCTAACTACTAAAGCTACTAAACTGGAAACAATAATCAGTCGTTTACATTTTGAGTTTTAGTCAGAGAAAGTGAGAGAATAGAGAGATGAAGGGAAAACGGCTATGAAACCCTAAACAATGAGATATGTGAAGTATATAAGCTCCAACAACTTTGAAGGGTTGGCAAGAATGATCCTTAGACTCTTGTACACTTGACAAACAAGTTAGAAACCAAAAAGAGTTACATAAGTAACCCTCAAAATAGAAAAAGGTTGCAAAACATAGCCAAACTATCCAACACTTAATATATCATATTTCTTTTCTGATAAAGCAGGCATGTGGTTAGATGATGCAGACATAGATAAACAGCTTTTAAATCGAGTGTATAAGTAGAAATGCAAACTTAAGTATCAAAGATGATAAACAAACTCAATCATGACACGTCTACATTTAAATACTCTGTATATGAATCAGACAAGCACATCCAAATCAAGTCAAACTTTCTGCAAAATTTTAAAATCAACAAAATGAATCGGCTATTCCATTGTTAAGTGCAGACCTAACAAAGATGGAACACATATGCTACCATTCATCCTGCTACCAACGGGTGTTATCTTTAAATGTACATGTAAGAACATCAAAAAAAGGTATTTTTTTAGTGTTTGTTTTCCTACAGCTGGTAAATTTTGGCAAATGCTAAACGGTAATTCCCTACCTAGTAACCCCTTCAATTACTGGTTCCTACTCCACCAGAATCACACTCTATCTCAATGGTCTAATATGTAAACAACCAAGTTTGTCTTAAGGTATATACCAACACTTCAAACCTCCTTTAAGAATAACTCAGACATGCTAAAAAAATTCAAGTACTAAAATGAAAGAAATAGAGACCTCAGTATAGCAAACTGTAAGTTTATGGACTTTAATTTTAATAGTCATGTGTTAGGATCGAACTCGAGATTATTGAATTGCACACAATACATAAAGAATTAAGTTATTAATAAATGTATTTTATATATTTATTAATTAAAACGAGCTTTAAACATTTAACGGTCATTAAGTTTTAGACGTTAAGGAATAACGATTAATGTGGATAACTAATAGAAGAGAAAAGAAGCTTCTGGAATCCCCTTTGAGGGTGATATCCGATCGGCTAGAAGGGAAGTGGAAAAAGGAAAGTGTTTTCCTTATTGTATTAGGATTACTAATCTTGGGATCGAAGTTTAGTACCCCTATAAATACTCATGAGATTATTGATATCCCTCATAACTTTCACCTCTCTTTTCTTCCTCTCTTGCTCGATCGGCTGAACACCCCTTCTTAGGGTTTCGGTTTGATTTTTTTTCCACTAAACGTATTGCTCGTTTATACGATACTAGTAGTACGGTTAACTTGTTATTATACGTGTGTACAATAACGTAATATAATCTCACTATAGATTATATCTTGGATCGATTAAAAAAACGGTAAGGGGTTAATCATTGATCCTCATAAACCTTAAATTGGAGATTTGTTCTTGTTCGTTGGAGTTGCATTGCAAAAGGTACGTAACCCTAAATCGATTAATTATGAATGTGTTATTAATATGATCTTGTTTAAATCTATTATACTATTACGTGCTTTAATTTTTACTTGCGTTTTTATAATTGTTATGAACTACATAAACTATCAGTGGCATCACGAGCCGTTTTAACATGTTATAATTATTGACGTCTAAAGATCTTTTAACTAATAATTATTTTGAGTTTAAACTACATGTTTTTTTCATAATTTTTTAGGTTTTGTTTTTTGCCGATTTTTTTGGTCGATTTAAAAATATATATATTTAAAACCCTAAAATTACATGTTTTCAATTTTTGACAAAATTGCATTATTAATTGTTATGTCATGTAAATAAGGTTACGATCCGTTGAGATCTCATTAAATTGTTAAGTGATATGGGTGGAAACGTGCATGTTTTTCATGGATCATATGATTTATATGTGGTTATTGTTACGTATGTGCTACTTGTTTATTTGATTCGATAAATCTAGAATTAGGGAAGACTTTATATGAATATAAAACCTAGATTTATAAATTTATTGAATAAAATTGTATGCATGTGGCTATTTAATTGCACATATAAATTTTTATTATGTGTTTATGATTTAGTTTTTTATTGCCTATTTGTTTATTTAAATTACATGAATTATTGTAAAAAAGGGTGATTTTTTTAAGAAAAATAATACGGACTAAATCATATAAAAATTAAGAATTGTTTTGAGATCTAAATTACAATAAATTGCTTTGATTGGTGATTTTGCAATAATAATTAGAAAGGCTCATCCAATTTTGACAAACTGTGTGGTGGGTATAACGCGTCGCTGATAGAACCCGACTAAGGAAGGAGGTTACGCCATTTGTCGCTGACCAAATTCTCGGCTCGCTTGTGCGTCAAATTGGAGTTACCTACGATTATTTATTTGCATAATTACTTTAAGGTTGATTTGCCGCAAATTCACATCTGAAACACAATGAATAAGGTTGTTGCTTTGTGTTTTAGCCGAGTTTTAGAAAAAGTACGTTGTGAATTTTGTTGTGGGTAATTATTTAATTGGTTTAACTAATACCTCAACAACAATTTATGTATATTTAATCTTGCTGAAAAAGTTTACTAAATTTTTTTATTAAGCTTATGTTATAGAGATGTATGCATGCTTCTCCATACATAGATTTTAATTTTTCACATCAAAAACTAATACCCGGAAATTTAAGTCAAATGTTATCTAATTGACGAACACTTGAAGTTACAATGTCGTCATGTGAAACCATGGACGAGATTGTGATGGAAAGAAAATTTTTATGATTGAATGAGATTTCACATGAATAGTTTTACGTTCTATAGATTAGACGACTTAATTAAGTTACTTAGTGAGATCTAGAAACTTAAGGCATTAAGAGGGGATGAAACATGTTTACAATGCAGCTAGTTTGGCAATGTAAGTCCCTAAAGAATCTAGAAATTGAAAATTGTTTGTCAATTAATTGTTCGACAAGTTACCATGTTAAATACATTCATTACTAGCAGATCAACTGATGTAATGAATTTATGTTAATATGGGTTATAGTTTTCAAGAAAATACTATGATTAATTTTATTTACCGTGGTAATTTTATTTTCTTGAAAGTATTATCGAAAATACTAATACTTGAACTGATTTCTGTAGAAATGGGTCAACCCAAAAACAAAAACACTTTAAGTTCGGCGTTCAAAACTTTCTTTGAACGTCAAGAACTGACTGGTCAAAACTTCAACGATTGGTACCGCTCACTAAGAATTGTCTTGAGAGTTGCGGGTACTTATAAATACTTGTTCACGCCAGTTCCTCCACAACCCCCTGAGGAGGCCTCCGACGCTGATAAGCTAGCATGGAAAGCTGAATACAAGAAGCATAATGATGTGGCTTGTTTAATACTTGGGAAAATGTCATCTGCTCTTCAAAAGCAGTTTGAGCATCATCCTCCACGAACCATGCTTGAAGAACTCAGAAAAATGTTTGAGAAGCCGCAAGCTGTGGAGATCTACGATTTAGTGGATGCTTTGTACAGCTGCAAACAAGTCCTAGTAAAATCCGTAAGTGATCACTATTTGGAAATGAAAGATTTCATGGACCAACTACATGCACTTGGGAAATCCTACAATGATATGGAGATTAACTTAATAACAGGTCCTTTAACAAGGACTTTGGCGATTTTGTTAGAAATTTCAATATACATTACGCGGGGAAGACAGTGAGTGATTTGCACACAATGCTCATTGACTTCGAAAAGGGTTTAAAGGAAAAGGCCCCGACCTCTACTCCTCAAGTACTTTACATACAAAAGGGTAGAGTGAGTAAGCCCAAACCGCAATCGAACAAAATATGAAAGATAAAGGCAAAGGTGATAAAGGCAAGCAAGTTGTGACTTATCAAAAGCCTAAGAAAAATCTTTCTAAGAAGAATCAATCTCAAAAGGATGAGAATTGTCACCGATGCGACGCCAATGGTCACTGGAAGAGAAACTACCCTCTGTATCTCAAAGAGTTGTGAGAAAGTAAGAACAAGAAGTATGAGCAAAGTGTTGCAGCTTTAGATAAATTATTTATGATTGAATCATTTAATTTAACATACAAATTAAATTCTTGGGTATATGATACAGGATGCGGTATTAACATTTGTAATACGATTCAGTGGTTTAAGATGGAAAGGAAGCTATCCTATGGAGAGCAATATATGCAAGTGGGAAATGGTGCACCAGCAGCTGTTGAAGCCATATGAGTGTTTAATTTAGTTTTACCTTCGGGTTTATTACCGATCTTAAACAATTGTCATTATGAACCTTCTATTGTTAGAGGTGTCATTTCCTTTTCTTGTTTGTTGGATCTTGGATTTGTTTACACTATTGGTAATAATGGAATTTATGTTTTCAAAAAAATGGTATTTTCTATTTTGATGCAATTGTTGTGAATGGTGTGTTTGAAATTGACATGCATGATAATGTTTCCAATAAAAATAATAATTCAGTCTTTAGCATGAATAAAAAGAGAAAGTTAGACTCGAACTCTTCTTATCTTTGGCATTTTAGACTTTCCCATATTGGGAAGATACGCATACAAAAGCTTCAACGTAAAGGTATTTTGGAAAATATCAATGATGAATCATTTGATAAATGTGAATCTTGTATCTCTAGAAAGATGACCAATAAACTTTTAATAGTAATATTGAAAGAGCTATAGATCTACTTGGTTTAATACATACAGATGTGTGTGGACCACTTAGACACGTGTCAAGGAAAGATGCTAGCTACTTCTTAACATTTACGGATGATTCCAGTCGTTATGGTTATGTTTATTTACTTAAGCATAAACATGAGGTATTTGAAACATTTAAAGTGTTTAAAGTTGAAGTAGAACTGCAACTAGGAAAGAAGAGCTCTTCGTTCTGATAGAGGTGGCGAGTACTTAAGCCAAGAGTTTAAAGATTATCTAAGTGCGAATGGAATTGTTTAGAATCTTACTTCTTCTTATAATCCACAACAAAATGGTGTATCTGAAAGGAGGAATCGTACTGTTAGGTCAGTATTTACTAACACTGAAGCAACTTTAGGATTTGAATATAAAATCCCCCTAAGTGTTTCATGTTCAGTAGAAAGGTGACTCTGCTGAAGTATGACCCGAGGAACAAATATTTCTACTGAAGAATGTTTTGTTGAAGGATGTTCAGCTTTCTTCTTCCAAAGAACTTCTAAGACAAAGGAGTCTTTGCTTCAAAGACTAGGCGATCTAGTTGCTGAAGAAAAAGTCTTGAAGAAGAGCTTTCAGTTTAGTTTGGATTGACAATACCAAAATGAATGATGACGATCTCCTCTAGAATGGCCGAAGACACTTCAGTATTCTGAACGTTTACATTAGGCGGGAAAAGATTTACTTTAAGTCAAAGTAGGAAAATGTTGCTTATATTGTTAGCTATAAGTACAACTGTTATATTTTCTTAGATTAGTTTATTGTACTATGTACTATTTATCCAGCATGGACATCAACCACCCACTGGATAAACATATGCATGGAAACATGTGAATGTAAACCCTAATATGCTTCTTCTATAAAAGGATTACATAAGGGAGATGATTGGCTAACCTTTGGATTAGAAAGATAGCAATCTTCTAATAGCCATCCCTTTCAACATTAACCAAACCATATAGCTAAAAAGCATATGAACGTATTGGTTAAGACTTAAACTCTTAACTTTGGTTACAAGTTTAAGTGGATGAGATCACCTTACATTGTCATTCAACCACTCTGTTATTCCGCAAACAAAGTTGGGTTATAGATTTTTTATTGAGTTTTAATAAAAGTCTATACGTTGAAAAGTATTTAGTTTTGTTGTTTTATTGTTCTTAGTTCTTATTAATTGATAAAACAACTCACTTGAATCTTATTAACAAGCTACTACTTAAGGTTGATAAGTAGTAACGAGTTAAACGGGACCAACAAGTGGTATCAGAGCAGTTTGATTTATAAAACCTCTTATTTTCATTAAACTGCTCATTTTAAGTTTTTAAAAATCAAGATCCAACATGGTTCAAGTTATACCACTAACCCTAGAAATATGGGTGGCACACTCAATGTTGCTCTTGTTCTAGAAGTGACCAACTTCACAAATTGGAATAAAAGGTTCCTTGTCCACATGGTTGGAATCGAATCCCAATTTCTTGGAATCATTGAAAATAGTACATTTGTTCCCATGGTTGGGAAAATATAAAACCTAAAGCACAATGGACTGCTGATGAGAGCAAAGCTGCTAACCTTGATTAGCGTCTCAAAAGTCTCATCATGTCCGTGCTTCTAGATGATCAAATGAACTCTGTTGTGAATTGTAAAACAGCTAAATCTACATGGGAGAACCTTATATTGTATCATGAGGGACCCTCTGATGTGAAAGAAACAAGAATAATGGATTTAAAGCTTCAATACAACACCTTCAAAAACAAAGAAGGGGAAACCCTTACCAAACTTTCACCAGATATAAAGTTCTGATGAATGAATTGGCAAATGATGGTGTTGAACTTTTAAAACTAGAAATCAACATAGTTTTTGTTAATGCATTGCTAAAGAAGTGGCTCAGTTTTTGCCAAAGTTTGAGAAATGATAATCACATTAAAGATCGTGATCTAGCTTCTCTTTTTGGAAAACTAAAATATGAAGAAAACCTAGTTGATAGGATTTATGAAGGCTCCAGCAAGAGTAAATCACAAACAATTGCTACACCCTTGTCAACAGCCTTCTTCAGTGAAGTTGTCATTCAAGACTACTAAGATAGTCCTGATGATGAAGAAGACACAAGAACTAGTGAAGAATATCTGAATGACCTTCAAGAGGAATTTCATGAAAGAGCTCTTCTGGCCAAGTCTAGAAGGTTATTTAAGAAGGGACGGAAGTTTTCCAGCACCACAAAAGCCACAGCTGACACTGTGTGTTTTAAATGTGGAGTGCCTAGTCACTTTGCCAAGGATTGTTATTCCAGAACATCTATTCCATTTTATCCCTCACCAACTCAGTCCCGACCATCTGGTTCATCTCCATTTCAACAAAAACAAATTGCTTCATCTTCTTTTCAGCAACAGGGCTGAACTTAGGCCATCAAAAGATTTTCAGGCAAAAATAGAGAAATCAAGGCAAAAGATTTTCAGGTCTTCAAAAGCTAGTATATATAAAAATAAAAGGTGTTATATTACACAATAATAACTGTAAGCCTTGACCATGTGCATGCGCCTACTAGTGAATGTTATTTTAATTATTTGACTTATACATGTATGAATAATACCGCTTACGTTATTTTTGTCTGCTTTTAGTTGTTTGAAATTTGAGAATAAAGGAGCAAAGAATAGTTATGGATTTTGGCATCATTTATTAGGTCATGTATCTGACACTAAACTCAAATCTATGAATGCTTTATCTGTTTCATTGTCTAAATCTCATTTAGGTACTTGCTTAACTTGTCTTATGGCTAAAGTTACAAAGATGTCATACTCTTTAAGTGATTCACATAGTACTGACATATTTGAGATGATTCACATAGACATATGGGGCCCATATAAAGTTCCAACTAATGGCAAGTTTAGGTACTTTCTCACTATAATTGATGATTGTAGTAGAGGTACTTAGATTTATTTGTTGAACATAAATCAGACTCTTTTATGGCTTTAAAGTCTTTTCTTAAGTTTGTGAATACTCAATTTGAGAAGCATGTTAAGGTTGTGAGATCTGATAATGCATTAGATTTTGTGAAAGGACAATGTAGACCTTATCTAGAGAGTTTGGGAATTGTGCATTAGACATCTTTTGTTGAAAAAGAAGAAAGAAAACATAGGCATATCTTGGACACAACTAGGACATTGAGGTTTCATTAAGAGTTACATCTCATGTTCTGGGGTGATTGTGTAGTTACTACAGCCTATTTGATAAACATAATTCCTTTTTTTGTTATTGGTAATGCTACTCCTTATGAAGTCCTCCTCAAGAAGAAACCTGTCTATGATAATTTAAGAGTGTTTGGATGTTTGGCAATGGTCAACAATCCTTCAAGAGTAGTTGATAAGTTTGATCCTAGAGGGTTCCTTGTGTTTTTCTTGGTTCTCCTCCACATCATAAAGGTTACAAGTTTTACAACTTTCTAACCCATACTACATTTGTTTCAAGAGATGCAGTTTTCATGAAATAGTGTTTCCATATGAGTCCAACAGTATTCGACAATTTCTACAACCTTTACCAACTACTTATCATTGCCAATTTCATCATAACACTAATTTTGAATGTCTGATGAGTTTATGGTGGCTAATGAAGTACATGTTCTACCTTATAGTTCTAGTGTTTCACCTTCTAGTTCTGGTGTTCCACCTGATAGTTCTAGTGTTCCACCTACTAGTTATGGTGTTCCACCTGATAGTTCTAGTGTTCCACCTGCTAGTTCTAGTGTTCCCCCTGCTAGTTTTGGTGTTCCACATGCTAGCACTGGTGTTCCACCTACTAGAAAATCAAGTAGAACTACAACATTGCCTACTAAATTCAAAGATTTTGTTCTCAATAATACTCCTAAAGCCAGTCTAGTAACCTAAACACCTCTTGTACCTGATTTTCAAGATTTTGTCACTACTTTGTTGACTCAAAAGGATCTTAAAAGCTTCAAAGATGTTGTTGTTGATCCTGGTTGGTATAATGCAATTGATTTAGAGTTGACAACCTTGGATGAAAATGGTACTTGGGAGCTTGTTGTCTCGCCATAAGGAAAAAAGTCTATTGCATCCCATTGGTTCTATAAGACTAAACTCAAGGCTAATGGAAGTGTAGAAAGACATAAGGCAAGATTGGTGGTTCAATGTAATAGACAAAGGCCCGATATTGACTATCAAGAGACCTTTGCACCTGTTGCAAAAATGGTCATTGTTAGATCTTTGTTGGCTATTGTAGTTGTGAATGATTGGGATACATGTCAAATGGATGTTTCTAATGCTTTTCTTCATGGATACTAAATTGAAGAAGTATACATGAAACCACCTCTTGGTTATAGTGGCAAGGGAAAGAGTGTTTCTGCTAATGCAAAGCTTGGGTCAAATGTGGTGTGCATATTGAAGAAGTCATTTTATGGGCTAAAACAAGCACCTAGACAGTGGTTTGCTAAATTGTCATCTACTTTGATTGATTTTAGGAATACTCATTCCAAGACAGATTACCCTTTGTTTTAAGGAAGGAATGATCTCATCTCATAGTTGTGTTAGTTTATGTGGATGATCTTCTTATCAATGGAAATGATTCATCTCATATAAGAAAGCTCAAGTCTCAGTTCAATTTTGTGTTTCACATGAAGGACTTGGGTGACTCGACTTATTTTTTGGGCTTAGAAGTTTGTAAAGCGTCTCAAGGCATCTTTATATCCCATCATAAGTACACCAAAGAGCTTCTTAAAGAAGGGGGAGTCCTACATAACAAACCTTATAAACTTTCAATGGGTCCAAATCTCAAACTACAAGATGATATATGTTCTCTTTATCTGATTTAGAAGTGTACAGGAAATTCATTAGCAAGCTGATTTACTTGACAGTTACACGACCAAGCATTTGTTATACTGTGCAATTGTTGAGTTAGTTTATACAATCTCCAATTTATGTGCATATGCAAGTTGTGAAACATTTGTTGAGGTATTTGCTTAATTCTCTTGGTCAAGGTATTTTGTTGGCAAGAAATTTAGTTGTGCAGCTCAAGGCATATTGTGGTTCAAATTGGGCAAGTTGTCTATGACTGGAAGGTCTACTACTGGATATTGTATTCTTTTGGGAGATTCATCAATAAGTTGAAAGTCTAAAAAACAAGCTGTCGTCTCTAGATCTTCTGTTGAAGCTGAGTACAGGGATATGGCATTGACATCTTGCGAGGTTACTTGGTTGGTTAGTTTACTTAAAGATCTTAGTATTAAGGATCTAAGTCTTGTTGACTTGTTTTGTGATAATCAAATAGCTTTTTACATAGCTGCCAATCATGTTTTCCATGCTAGAACTAAACACATTGAGGTTGATTGTCACTATGTGAGGAATCAACTGAAATCAGGAGCTATTAAACCTTCTTATGTTCACACAAAATCACAATTGGCTGATGTTTTCACCAAAGTTGTTACTATGGATCAACACAATAAACTTTTGTCCAAGTTAGGAGTTTCACAAGGTTTCAGCTCTCCACTTTAGGGGGAGTGTTCAAGCGATAATGGCTAATTCAGTAAATAGCAACAAATATAGGGACCAATGATGTAAATAGTTTGTTATATTGTTTGTTAGAATAGTCTTTCCCTCCATTGTATATATTTGAAATTCGGTTACATTTTTCCCAATTCAATAAATGAGATAAACACATAATTTCACACATTTTCTTTCTTTCCTTTGTTTCATTTCATTTTCATTCTTGATCTCTGGAACTTCACAATCTTTTAAGTCATTATATTACAACCTGCAGACTATTCCAACATGTAGACTATTCCATCCTGTAGACTATTCCAACCCGTAGAGCCTTTTTACCAAGTACCAATGCAGTTGTTTAGACCTGTTACCCAAGTCCATGACCGACCAATATTTTCCACTTTTATTGTTTAAACTTATCATTATGGAAGGCATAAACAAGATGTTGGACACTTATTGTTCATGGAACTATAAATCCAGGAATATGCACCATAAAGCAGCAAAAGCATATGAGATATTAGCAACTATGTTGTGGTTAGGGATTTTTAGGATAGTTGAACACCCCTACTCGCATGGACGGACCCACATAGGAGATAAGTGTTGCACATGCTACATCCGATTTTAGGTCACGAAAACTAAATTTTTATAAAAAAAGTCTTTTCTCGACATGTGCACCACCCATTTTTACCTATTATAAGGCAATGTTAGTACGAATAATCATAAAAAGTATTTGTGCAACACTCTATTATATACCTTGGGTCCGCATGTGCCTACTCGACCATACATTATGATTTTAGGGCATGTTTGACGGTATCAATGAAAGCTGAAGTGAATCAGTGAAGCTGATTGATGTTTAAACTTTAAACTATAGTTTTAGAAGGGGTTAATACATACGCATGTTACTAAACGTTCTCAAAAAGTGTGTCTAAGTTACTAATGTTTCAATTTGTTCATCTAGGTTACTAAATTTTACTAAACTATACACCACCATAATTTAGTGTTAATTCGAGTAACATGAACGTATGTTTTTTAATAAGTTAAGTAACATAAATATCGTGTTTTTACAAGTTAAGTAACATAAATATATCGTTTTTACAAGTTAACTGATATTCAGTAACCTAAAATTTATGTTTCATAACTTTAGTAACCTAATTGAACAAAATGAATATTTAGGGTGCGATTAGTTGAGAGAAAATACCCTTGTTTTCCACAAAATATAATGTGAAAAACAAGGAAAACAGAAATCATGTTCAAATGAGTGTTTTTCATCAAAATTTCTTACAAAACACAAAACATGCATTTTCCAAATAAACAAGGAAAACTAGAAAACAACTTTATTTTGTTTTCCTTGTATTTTTTGTAACCTCCTTGTTTTCTAAAGACTGGAAAACAATATCAATTGAACGCGTTTTCCAATATTTTGTGAAAACTAAATCTTCTCCTTTTTTTCTACAAATCTAAAAACACAAAGTTAGAAATTTTGTTTTCTAACTAAACGCACCCTTAGTAACTTAAGCGCACTTTTTAGAAAAGTGTACGAGGGAGGTTGAGACGTAGAGAGTGATAGCAAGAGTTTTTTTAAAGCTTTTTCAGAGCTGTTAGCTTTTTTGTTAAAAAAATAATCTAATAGCTCTGTTTGGTACAACAATTTTTAAGAGCTGTTAGCTTTTTATTTTCACCAAGTAGCTCTTAAATAAAAAGCTGTATGATACAACTTTTTAAGTTGTCAAGAGCTGTTAAAGCTGTAGATTACTGATATACCCTCCAACCATATTATAATTTATTTAAATATGTCATTTTAAGTCATTTTACATTATAATTTTTACAGTTAACAACTAATATATCAAACACTTTTATTAAAAATAAAGCTTTTTAGTAAACAGCTTACAGCTTACAGCTAATTTTACCAAACATAGCCTAAAGATAAAAAAACTGATTCCGATTCTATATCAAAGATAGAAAAAGACCCCGGCCTTGAACGAGGGAGAGGTTCTATACTTCTATCAAAGAATTTCATAAGTTTGTTTTAGCTTATTTTTTTAACCAAACGAATGACAAGGCATAGAAAAGGAGAAAATAGAATAGAATAGAATAGAATAGAGAGGGCGGGAAACAGAAAGTGAAAATGAAAATGGAAATGGAAATGATTCAACTGAAGGGGAAGCTCCATGCCCTAATTTCACAACTTCGTCTACTCAGAGTACCTTCCTTTTTTATATCTCATTCTCAATCAACCTCTTTATTTCTTTAATTAAAATCATCATCACTTAATCTAATCAACTATTTAACATCAATTCCAGGAAAAAGAACGCATTTCTTCCGAACAACTCCACAATCATCTCCAGGTAGTAATCAATCAATTAACCTTCTTACTTTTAATTTCTAACTTATTAATTTGGTTTTTGAATTCGGCAATTTGTAGAAACATAAGCAAAGTAATGAAGATTTTTCTACAAAGATTAGGGATTTGGAAGCCGATTTAGCCTCGTCTACTCAAATTCGCGAAAATCTCCAACGCAAGGTCACTCCGTCTGCCAATTAACGATTCTTTCCATTTATTTATTATTTCTTTAAAGTGTTAACTAATTAAATGAAACGATTCGAGTGACAGGTGCAGTTCCTTGAAGGCGAGAATCGTCTGCTGGAGACCAAGCAAAAAGAACTCAACCAAACTATTACCAACATACTCCAATCCAAACAAGCCTTTGTCGATGCTTACCAGGTTCCTGCATTCCCGACCGTTATTTCTCTAAATAAACGAACAGATAGACTAAGCGCAAAGTCTTAATTTCTATCTAATGAACTGAATAACGTGTATCAACATAAAATTTATTAGCGTACGGTACTCTTATCTTGCACAAAAAGGTATAACTATAAGCTAAAAACATATTACTACGAGCAGTGGCGGACGCAGAAATATCAAAAGTGGGGGGCAAAAAATTTTTTTTGGACAATAACATCAAAATAAGGAAAAAAACTAGTCTTAAAATGATAAATCGGGTATTTTTACATAAAAATGAGGGATTTATAAGGTGTTAGAGAGTTGAATATAAAGTTTTAATTAGCAGGTGGGGGGCAATTTGGTTTATGAGTGGGGGACATGTTCGAAAAACGCTCAAAATCGGAAAAAATTTACATTAAAATCTCATTTAATCGGGCTAGCCATGGGGGGCGCCGCCCCCCCGAACCATGCATGTATGTCCGCCCCTGACTACGAGGTTTAGATAGCTTTACTATCTCATGGTATCTCAACAGCTAAATGTTTCGTATCAGCATATTGTTTCGGTTCGCGACATGACGCGTTTACCTCTGTGCTCAGTAGTTTTTTTCACCCATATACCTTGTTCTTTGAATTCTATATTACACGCGTCTTGTCTTCCCCTAGGAATCCCTGTTAAAAGTCTGAATCTGGCTCAAGCTTTATCATTTGCTGATATATGCAGGAATCTACTTGTGAAATGAAAAGATCTATTGAATCCAAAGATAAGACGATTGTTATGCTTTCTGAGAAAATAAATGCTCATTTACAATCATTGGAGGCGATACGGAAAGAGGCGTCCTTAGTAAAGCAAGTAATGGATAATGCACATCGTGTTGTTAATGAGAAAGAGGAAGTTGGTATGTCTTATCTGAATATGACCTAATGTTTAGTACTTACGTATTCTGAATCACTGCTAATCGCTCTTATTGTTATTTTCAGTGGCCCGCTTAAAGATGGAAATGGACAAAGTATGCGCATTTGAGAAGTTATTCATCGGTAATGCTGCTGTTTTAACTTATTATTTTTCATAGATATATGTGGTACAAAGTGAGTGCTTGCTTCCGACAACATATATGCTGTCATTGAGGTTCTGTCGTATTCTGTTTTGTGCAGAAAAAATCAATGAATTTGAAATGAAACTGAAAAGTAATGAGAACGAGCTCCAGAGAAAGGAGAGGATAATTGCAGAGCTCCAGTCACAGCTGGAGACGGCAAAGATAACTGATCGATGCCAATCCAAGATAGACGAGATATCCTTATATTATTGTTATTTTTGCATAAAAAAACTTGATTAATGCACTTGGCTTCCAATCGTAATTGTCTATTTCTCCTTAACCAAGCTTACCTTCAGGAAAGTATGTTAATGAAGGAAGGGATCATACAGAGTTTAATTTCAGGAAACCAAGTACTATCTATTGGCCTTTAAGTCTCTGGTTTACGTAATCATATCTTCAACGCTTCTGTAATTTTATGTCTTTTTTATTTGTCAGGCCTTGCGTTCAGAATTAGCGACGTTGGAAGGCACTCTTAAGACAATTCAAGACACTATGGCGCGTATGGATGAAGAGGTCAGAGAACGCTACCTCCTTCTTACAGATAGTTACTTGATCCTGAGTTTATGACAAAATTATAGATGTCTACATAATATCCAATGCCATATTGACTATTAAATATCAGTCTTGATGCAGGATAGAGCTGCTTTCTCCTTAATGCTGGCAAACCAACGACAAGCTGCAATAGACGACAAGGAAAATGACAGGTAAATTCTAGTGTACTACTTGTTAGTACAATACTAGCTATTTCACAAGTATAAATACATCACATCTTTGTTCCCGGGGATACCTTTTGGCTACTAACTACCAAGTTTAGTATGGTTACCCCTTTTGGTACATGATGTATTTCTAATGCGCACAGTAAGATCTTAATATAGACAAACTGTTAATGAAAATTTGGACAAATAAAATGATCTCTCATGGTATCATGGACAAGTGAACTCTCAGATACGTGGTTAGTTTTGCATTGTGTGTGGTCAAATGCAAAAGGATATTAGACCTGTTCTGTGATTAGTCCAAAGGACAAGCACCTTGGCTTTCCGAAATTTATAAAATTTGGATACACCAACTAAATTCAGTTTTTTTCTAGTATCTGTTCTTCTTGTGTTAACTGGTCATTGGATAAAGCAGGATTAATCAAGAGATTCAGAATTACGAAGCAAATTTTCATCACAAGGCCTCTAGAGCATCTGTTGCAGAAACTACAGGTATATGCTACTTTCTTCATGTTTTTTTTCCTTGGCTTACTCTTTAGGAATTACTATATCTTAAATCTCATCTGTATTGTTAGCATGTGTGTACACAAACATATGCACAAAAATTGGTGGCTGCTCTTTCATATTTACTTTCCTGCCACCAAATCTCCTGACAAGGAAAGTGCCAAATCTGTGACCTCGTTTTTGTGAAATGCAGCTTCACCATCATGTAAGGAGCATGCTCATGTTGCTAGTCCCTTGAGGGAGAACAACAATGTCAACTCTCCTGTTTTAGAGGCAAGTAGATCACTGACACCCTACTATTTATGTGCAAAGTTATCCAATTGTCGGATCAAGCACGCCTTTTTTGTCTGCGAATACCTAAAAAAAATTGAATTTAAATCCATGTTTGTACAATTGGCAGTCTACTTATTCCCCTTCAATCTCAATTCGCTCCGGATCTCAGCCCACAGTAAATGTTACGACTGTGCCTGCTGCTGAAGAAAAGGTATGAAAACTTCGGCATACTCTTTAGGTATTATACGTTCCATAAGAAATTAAAAGATATAAAAAAGAGTAGTAGTAGGGAAAGAAGATTTTAGTTTACTATTGTAACATCTTTATGAAAATGCGAGTTTCATTTTTTGATAAATAGGATCACTGCAACTCTCTAATTCAACAGCTAGATTCAGTATGTCCAATTATACAAGCATGAACGTCTTGATAATGGCATTTTTGTAGAGGGTATTATTCTTCCTTAAATTGGCTAGTAATGTGAATAATATACGATGGTTGTACCTAAAGACATGTATTATCTTAGCTGGTTGGTTATATGTAAATGCCTATTTTTATAACATGTTTGGCACTATGTCAATGTACCATTGCCATCTTACATCATGACCATAAAACATGTCATGCTGCAAGACGTGTTGCACATTGTAGAAACCTAATACAAGAAAGCTCCAACGATGTTGATAGGCTGTTATTTTGTATCCTTTTTTAAGCTTTCTGTGATCAGGTCAATGGGATATGAGTTCGTTATCGCATAAGCTTCTAGTTGAAAATTGTCATAACTCACGCTAAGTGATGGGAGCAACAAGTTATAACTTGATCTACTATTGTATATCACATGGTAAACAAGGTTTCTCTCTTTAATCACGACTTCAATACTGTGTTTGCCTTTTGTTAAAAACACAACATATCTTTGCAAACGGGTCATTTTGGTTCCATTTTCTTATTAGAACATGTAATGGGTCAAAATGAGTTAGGTTGAGCTGTTGCACCAAGCCACCAAACCCATTTATATTCTTTTGGTAAACTAATAAAACAAATGGTGTAGATGAAATTTTAAAATTATGTACTAGAGGAGTAATTGTGAAGGATATTTCTCCATATATAGTTTGTGCTTTACATATGCCATTTGGATATCGAAAAACATATTTGTTTTAATTAAATTTATTTGTTACACAAGCTGCCATTGTTAAACATTTTTAGCTGAAAGGGCTTCGTATTGGGGGATGAGGAGGTTGGAGTGGTGTGTTTGGGTTTGGATTATGTGCTGTGGTGTTAAACTGATGTTGTAATTTGGGATGTTGTGTCAACCGAAAACATGTGATTAATTGAAGTCACATCATTCTGTAATGATCTATACAAATTTTTTGTAAGTCAATTGTGGCTACATGGCCTCTAGTTTAAAAGGCGTAACGAGTTGCGAGCCTACGCAACTAGTTTGGATCCAGCTCAGAAGGGAATGACATCTTTCACTTTACACACGCAGGGATACACAACTGGAATTTAAAACCTTATTTAAGAGGGTAAAACTTTCGTACCGCTAAACCAGAACTTTGATAAACTAAAAATCCATACATTAAAGAAAGGATGTACATAGTTGATAATACAACAAAGTGGAGCAATGTAAATAAGTTGGATACTTTGTTGATCCATGTAACATATATTGCCAATTAAGGAGCAGTATAAGAATACGTCAAAATTGCAGGCCCCTTGCCTTGTTGTTAACTCGATCGATGATGATAGATCAGTTCCAAACTCAAATATATATTATTCAAATTATAAAGTTGGCTTAAACAACTACTAAAAACGACGTTGAATAGTGTGCCACGTGGCAAACAAGGACTGGAGGAGGGAGGTTGCTATCACCTTTATGTATCACGCGGTTATATAATATTCAAATCATGCTTTCCTTGACTAACATCATACCTTACGTACTCCATTTTATTTATCTTAGCAGTTGATATAACCTTGCATTATTATTATTGTTATTTTTTTTTAACGGCAGTTTGGTGCAGTGGAGTATTTTGCGTGTCACCGAGGCACCAAATCTCTCAACCTGAGTTCGAATCATCTCACGAAAAGAATATCAACTCCCATACTAGCCACCCAGTTTCCCATTAAGGGGCTTCAAAGCATTGTGATGGGATTCAAACCCGACTACCAATTCTGGGAAAATCCCCCACATGGGGAATGACAGGAGTCGAACCCCTGACCTCCCCCACATAGAGACTATAACAAAATGCATCCATCCAACTCACCTAGACTTCATTTGCTATTGTTATTGTTGTGTTGAACAAAGTTAGATGCAAGAAAAATCTTAAAACAATACTATTGATGTAATTTATGCATGCTAGAAATAATACACAAATAATCCATTACGTACTACGTACGTAGTAACAATTTTTAGTTATTTTGGTCTGTCTGTCGGGCCTACCATGCATAGATACCTACAGATGGAGAGAAACCAGTCAAACCACACGTTTGTACAAATGAAGCTGCACCAGTCAGCCTGGCCAGTTATTGGTGGAATATATTGTTTCTCTTTTATATGTATATTGTTTCACTTCAAATTTGCTAGCTTAGCTCCCCGTGAATCTTATATACAAATTTCCGAGCAAAATACAAGATGGGAGGTTGCGTGTCTAGACCGGAAAGCTGTGTTTCAGCTTCATCCAATAAGAAAAAAAAGAACAAGCTGAAGAAGAAGAAAAATAGTTGTATGTATGTTATTGGTCGATCCAAGCAAACTTCGTCTAACGGTTCTCTTCTCCTCTTCGATTTCTCTCAATCTCTATGTATACTAGTTACTATATAAACCTAAGTACATAACAGATGATTCTAATGCGTTCTTTATTACTCTAACAAAAAATGCTTAGTTCCACTTCTAGCTAGTCTCATACTATTTCTGTTGTCCTCACAAGTTTTGTACCATTATTACCGGCCGGCCATAATTCATTCCTAGCAACCAGAAAAATGCAATTTTTCTGTTGGAGATTCTTTCTATTTTTCAAATTTTGTGTGCCTCTACTATTTGAATATTTTGGAGGGGACCATACCCACTAGATAGTAGATACACACACTTGCAATGTTTATTATATGTAGTTATCAAAGTTAATAACTTAATATTGCTTATTATTGGCCATATGTCCACTAACATTACTGTTATAGGGAAAATTTGGTACCTATGACATGTTAAGAAGATGCACCGTCACTTATGTTATTAGGAAGTTATAGGTGCACACACGTTATACACATAATGTGTGATTTTTTTATTTTCTTTTTTGTTTCTAGTTTAATGTTTTATAGG
The DNA here is from genome assembly GCA_025667525.1 of Glebionis coronaria. Lineage (NCBI taxonomy): Eukaryota > Viridiplantae > Streptophyta > Magnoliopsida > Asterales > Asteraceae > Glebionis > Glebionis coronaria. The sequence goes on from CM046880.1 coordinate 419,936,694, forward strand.
AATGTTACTTCGGACGATGTGTTTTAGGTTTTGTGTTATAGGAATGTTATAAGGTAAAAGTTGAGGCAGTACGGATAACCCGCACTGCACCTGGCATTCGTAAAAGAATGGTGATTTAATTTGTTCTTCGTAACAAGATTTTCAAAGTGGCCTTTGGTTAACAACATGGTACACAACTTGTCCAGTTAAGAAACCATATGGTTAATGAGTGATTAACTTAAACTTTTCTCATTATTACATTTATCATTTTGGTTTTAACCATGTCTTTTACAATAATGCAAAAGGAAACGACTACACTTTGTAACAATGAAAGAATAGTTTGGGCAAAAGGTCACCGAGTACAATAATGCTTTTCTTTGCCTTCGTATATGTTCAGAACCACTTGATCATTCCTACGCACAGCATATGCATTTTGTTTAGTATTAATAATCTTAGTTTTTCTTTAGGATACCGAGCTCATCCAGCTTCTACTTTTTGGCACTAACAGGAAGCATCGATGATCTTTGGTATGATTCTGCTGCAATTCTTGAATCTGATGGAAGTGATGAAGATTTCCATAGCGCTCTTAATGGTGGTTTTACTACATAATTTATGTAACAAGCATATATTTACTAGTTTATGCTCATTATATAAATCCGTATGTTCGCAGATACACTGCCTTTGGATGGCTCCGAAGGTGTCTCCAGGCCGATCATTTCTGCTGTGAGAGATGGTGAGAATCGTAGAAGCTCTGTGCATCCGGTAGATGACATAACAAGATGCAGTGGATCATTGAACGATGGGATATCGCCATCTATAGATGATAGTTCTGAAAGGGATAATGGTGGTCTGTTTGATTGTGGAATAATTTCTAGCAACTGCCTGCCTTGTCTAGCTACTACTGATACCTCTGTGGATAAGAGATCATCAAGCTCTAGCCCATCGAGGACAGGGAAAAAGGCTGCACACAAGCTGTCCTTTAAATGCAAGGATGAAGATCTTAATGCCAGCTTCGGTGGGTACCTCTTAGGCTCTCATTACCGGCTTAATAAAATACAATAAAATTATAATAACATATATCAGCAGTGTTACCTTGTTAACTACAATCTGCCACGAAAATGAATTGGTCAACTGGAGAAGGCTTGGGACTTGAGCAAATTTCAAGTTTGGATCCTAGTTTTTTTAGTCGAAAGGTCTTAATTTGCCTGGGCCATGTGAAGTTGGTTCTTTGTATACACTGTTTGCGCAAATGATAAAAGCAACGAGAAAAGCTCAAATAAGAACCGAAACCTAACACAGTTTCTTCTCTGCTTCTAGTTTCTTCAAAACGGCATATACAACGACCTATAGCTGGTTCACAAGTATCCTTATGCTCTATAGAGAAGAAAATGCTTGATTCTTGGTCACAAATTGAACCACAAACCTTTAGAATACGTGGGAAGAATTATCTGAGGTAATCAATTACACATGTTTTTGAAAATATTATGATCAATGCATGCTTGCTGCAAATCTTTATGCTTCCATAAATCTTTTACAGGGATAAAAAGAAGGAATTTGCTTCTAATTATGCTGCTTATTACCCATTTGGCGTTGATGTGTTCTTATCTCAAAAGAAAATTGATCACATTGCTCGGTTTGTAGAACTACCTGTTGTCGGTGCTTCTTCTGCAGAAATTCCATCTATTCTTGTTGTAAATGTCCAGGTGATTTTACTATTTCCAACTAAGGTAGATCGAGGCTTCTTTTCAATTTTGACAATGTTATTACCTTTTGTGGCTCTACAGATTCCATTGTACCCTGCTTCTTTTTTCAAAGGCGAAATTGATGGAAAGGGAATAAGTTTTGTGTTGTACTTCAAACTATCCGATGGTTACACAAAGGAATTATCTTCCCACTTTCAAGATAACATGAGAGTAAGCCTTTAATATGCATTTATCACTGCTGAAAACGTACTAATTATTACTACTCCGTATATGTTACGTCAGTTTATTTATCTAGTTATTTTACAACAGAGGATACTTGATGATGAAATAGAAAAAGTGAAAGGTTTTCGTGGAGATACACTTGTACCATGTCGAGAAAGATTGAAGATATTGGGCCGTGTAGCAAATATTGACGATCTTCAGTTGAGTGCACCAGAAAGGAAGCTTATGCATGCTTACAATGGAAAACCTGTGCTTTCACGTCCGCAGCATGAGTTTTACCAAGTGAGTTAGTTTGTGTTTTTCAATGTGCCATGAGTTCCCGTCCCCAAGTTACTAAAAATGGATCAATTGTATAGTTGTTTGTTATCATATACATTAGTACCAGCCCCTTCTTGAAATGTTAACGGTTTTTCTAAATTTACAGGGAGAAAATTATATGGAGATAGATTTGGATATGCACAGATTTAGTTGCATCTCCAGGAAAGGTTTTGAAGCATTCCAGGATAGACTCAAGGACTGCATCTTGGATATTGGCCTCACAATTCAGGTAACTCTTTTCTTTAAAAACAAAAGACGACTGATTTTTTTTATAAATATTGTAGGATAGAATGAGTAGGTTTCAAGCTCGGGAAGTTGTTAATAATGTATTTGTTTTGACTGTAATGTAGGGTAACAAAGAAGAGGAGTTACCAGAGGAAATGCTGTGTTGTCTGAGGTTAAATTGTATTGATTACATGAATTATCATATGCTTGAGTTAAATTAAAAGGCCTGATCCCGTAGAGAATGCAAGATTCCAGTCAGTAATGTATACAGAAATGAATGATTCCAGTAAAAGTGATGAGTTTTTTCTTAATTATATTTTTCATCACAAACTGATTCTTACTGCAAAAAAAGTATCTTGTTTTTGAAGTTTTTTTCATCCATAATACTCCGTACTTCTAACCCATTATAGAGAAAACATGTTACTGCTACTATGGGTTATATTTACTGATACAGGAAAATCATGTCAAGTATAACTAAATAGTGAATAAAACAGGTTGAATTGGTTGAAAGTTGCTTATGGCATATTCAAATGCTTACAAGCTCCTAAATATTTTGCTCGATATGAAGTTAGAGAATTTTTATGATATAGTTTATGTATGTAATGATAACTCCACATTAACTATGTATAGTTTACAAAAAAGCAATGGGTAAAAAACTGTTTGTGGGTGCCAAATGCTAACACGACTTGCTTTGATCTATACTTACCATTATCCATTTTCAACCAAAACTCAATTTAACTTACTGGACTCAAAACTCATTTTGATTTGTTACCCAACCGGCTCAACCCGTGAGTTGCCACTTGCCACCTCTAGCTCTTGCAGCCAGTATAATTACTTGAGATAGGCAAAACCGCCTGATATAAGCTGTTTGTAAGGATGTTTTATGTGGTCGAAGGTGCACTAGTTACTCCCCTTGAGATACAGCTGATGTAGAAGCTGTCGGACTAGTATCTTCTACATTTTCCGAGGTGTCCTTTCCAGTCAACATATCGATTGCAATTTGACCGATATTAGTAAACCATTCATCCTCCGGCAACAAGCTGCTTAATCAAACACAAATCTTTTAAAAACATATCCTGGTAAGAGAATGGATTTGAAAAGGAAAAAATACCTGTGAGGATCTGTATTGGTAGAAGCAACCGCGTCCATAACCCTTGAGATGATATTCTTAATAACTTGATGGAGGTTTCTTGATAAGTAACGCCCTTGGGAAGCAAACAGTATAACAAACTGCAAATCCAGATAAAACTGCAGACCAATAAAGACCCTTGTTAAATTGCATAAATGTATGGATTTGGAATATAGAAAATTGTGGACGAAAGTAAGAAAGAAACCTGTCGGAGTCCAAAAGGGCCAAGAGGCTTTTCCCCGTGTTCAATCTCTTCCCAAAAACTTTCTTCATCAGACAGCCATAATATTACTGTCTCCGTGAGTCTAATTAAAAGAAGAGTAGTGAACCTTTCTCTTCCCACAAACATGTCCGATGCTAAGCTTGAGACCATACACAACTTTACAAATAGTTCCTGTTAAACCAATAAGAAACCTATATCAGATTTCCTAGTAGAACATGCTAAATTCAATTTTCGTAGTTAAATGACTAAATCCAATGGTTTTTTTAATTAGAATATTTTCTTGAGCTCAAAAGTTAAAGTGGTGCAACTTCTGTGGAAGGTAAGAATTGGTTACCTGATATACTGGAGATGGGAACCATTCTGGTTCTTGTGAATTATCATCATCCATAATCGAGTACATTTGTGCGTTAAGACGGGCAACTCCATCTTCTGTAAAGATGAGATCAAGTGCATGTTTTCTACAAAAGCTATCTCTCAACTGATCAACAAATCTCTGAAGTTTTTTCTTCAATTCTCTTTGCTCTGGAGTACGCAGTTGTCTGTCTGAAACTTTCCTTGGGCTTTCAGTGGGAAGACACTGTTGTAAAGGCAACAACTTTATGGCCGCTCGTGGTAGCAGCTCCTCTGATAGCAATAATGCATTAGCTAGCAGTGCTATCTGCTGCGCTTCATCATCTGCTAACGTCACAATTCTACCTTCTAAGTTTTCAGTCTCTGATGAACCAGGCAATGCGTTTACTAGCATGTGAACATATGAATTAAAAACTTGTACAAGACCTTCCATTGCCCGGTTTGAAAACTGCGATGACCTCAGGAGTCCAATATCCTCACACATTTCCTGAACCATCACATTAAATCTATGGGCGCTACTCGAAAGCTTTGGTTGGGACATCATTGAACCAACAGGTGGGAAATTGAGTGACCAATCATCTGCAGCTGCTAAAGCAGCAGTACTTTGCTCAATCCTTTTCAAGTTAGCATTGAGTGCTTGTTCAACACAAGGCCTAAAATGTCTAAGAAGGACAGGCCCGAGTGCCAGTCCACGAGCTTCTAACAGATAACAATGACCCATGGAAATCTGAACACACTCAGCTACAGTTCTCAGACCTCCAGAGGCAGAGGGCGAAGCAATGACGTGTCTCTTCATGAGATGTGCGAATGTGTTGGTTTGTTTGACGGACCATGTTACAAGCTCAGACGTGTACAATGGTTGATCACCAAATATGGCTAAAGAATCACTTGACGCCTGAGCTATGATTGAAAACACGAGCTGTGAGAGTGCAGCGGTGTAAGCTACTCCATATGATGAGCCTGATGTTTGGATACCTTGGATTTTAGATTGCAACTTGTGGTGATGTGAGTTAAGGAGTAGTGTATGTGCACGTGGACCATCACCAAGTCGTTTGATTATTTCAACAGACCGCCGAAGCTCCATACCACTAGAAGAAGGCTGGCAGGCTGACTCAGCAATTTGATCAGCTAATTTTTGTCTTTGTGCAGTGATAGCAGACTGTAATGAAGAGAGCATGGATGGTGTCATAGATTCATTAGTTTTTTGTTCTTTTACAACGCGTTCTCCTTCATCAAGGGAAGCCAAAGCTTCATCGACTCTTCTTTCGGCTAGTAATATATTGAGGTTGTCTTTGTATTGTGATAACCAAACCTCCATCTTTGATGGTTCTCTGTCTTCAAAGTCAAAACTAACATTTTTCTTTGAACCAGGGCCTGAAGACATAGACTCGACATCAACACCCTCGGCTAGAGTATGAATGATAGTTGCTCGGCTGGATAGAAGATTCCTCAAGGCGACCAGTTGTCCTTCAAGATCAGATATCTCCCTTGACACACTGCAATGCAGGTGTAAAAACAGATAGTATTATATCACCTTATCATACTCACTTATATACTAAATGCACGTACGATTGTTGGTTACCGGATAAAGGAGGGGTAATTAGCATAAACACTTTTTCTCATTTCTTCCGCAGAGGCCTTCTTTAGATCAAAAAGACAAGTCACCAAGTGCTTTATTTCCTGCAAATAATCAATATATCAATGTAAGCTGCATGCGATAAATCAATACTAACAAGTTGATCATATAGAATATATTGATACCTTTTCGCTGGTAGTGCGGCATTTGGCAGAAACATAATTTTCAGGGTCGAAACCAGAAGTTTTGAAGGCTTTAAGCTTATCACTGAGCGTTACCTCCTGACCGAAATCTAGATCGCCCTCAGGCGGTAACAATGACGACATTTTCCTTTCTCTCTTTCTTTTTTGAATCTGATTGTTGTCAATTACAAATGATTGTAGAAATGTGAATCATGGTTAATGGGTCCTGTAATTATGGAAAAATTCCTTAAAACTAGGATGATGTGCAAAAGTTCTAAATATAGGATAATTCACATTCCTAATAGCCTTTGGTATAGTTTCGAAAACCTTAACAATTACTATTACCTTAACCATAATTCTGATTACTATGTCACTTGTCTTTTCTAATATATGACCTTTTTAGCTTTCAAACTACTAGAAACACTTGTATAGCTTAGTAATTTCTTAGGAGTATTAGAAAAGGAACCACCTAGTACATAGGAGGCTGTTGTACAAAGATTAATTACAGAGGTCGATCGAGCTTTGATCGAGTTGTTAAACCAATTGATCCAGTTTACAAGATTCTTTCGAAATCTACATGAGATCCAACCGAACGAAGAGAGCTTGACATCCGTAATTAGTCTTTGCACATGTGCCGGCCGTTAAAACAATAAGGTATAAGTAAGTACGCACGTACGAAGTTACATGTTCAAAAAACTTCTTAATACAACATTACAAAATTTGCATCACTATTGATCGAGGATTGAGGAGAACAATTCTAATAAAGAAGGGTTAATATTGACTCCCCATTGACGGATTTATTATTTGTATTACAATTCACAATTTCATAAATCATGCATGCACTTAGACTTAGATTTAGAAAGAAACGATGACATGCATGCGTCGAATTAACATCCCATAATCTTGTTTGCCTTTGGTATAGTCTTCGTCTTGTCCGGAACCGTGCCATCATTTCCTGCTAGTGCTCGGTACTTATCCTTACGGGTGAAAGAGGTGCACTCGTAAGAAAGTGTAGCTGCAATCACCCTTTGTATATAATTAGCCACCTCGTGACTTGACTTGCCGTTGCTGCATGTTAATTCCGAAGGTAATTTGTTCAAGAAGGTAACTTCATAAGCCGGGCTAGGGTTCATAAAGAAGTAAAAAGGGTCCATCCCTTTCCATCCTCGAGCTGTGGTCCCATGAAACATGCTCATCTTGTTCACCATTGCAACAGGTACAAGCTCGTCTGTTAACTCGGCAAACATGGCTGAGAAACGGAGTAGAAAGGGTTCCCGACAAGTGGTACCTTCTGGACATATAGCTAAGTCACCTTCTTCTAGAAGCTTCTTGATCATGGACGCATCAGTGGCTCGGTCACGGGTTAGCCTGACTGTCTTGATTGGGGAGATGATCTCCGAGAGTCGAGAGACAGAGTAGGTGACAGCGGCAATAGGGCGCCCGAGGGCAGTGGAGAGGAAAATTGGGTCAAGGAGAGTACGGTGGGAGCAAATAAATAGGACACCGGTTTGGCCAGAGGATTTGGAGACAGGTGGTGGAGGGTTGCCTTTGACATACACACGAACACCGAGTGCCCAAAAGGCGTAGTAGACTAGTGACATGGGGAGGAGGGCACCGGCAGCAATACGGAGGCAGGCAAGGATAAAACCGATTGGTATCCATAAGACAGTGATGATCGCCATTATGGGGTAAGGCTTTTGAACGAGCCGGCCGTCGTGGAAAACTATGGGCTTAGGTAGCTTGTCGTGTGGTACCGGCTTTACTTCTGGATTGTATGTTACAACATAAGCTTCCTGTTAAAGAAAAACTATCCTTCAATATACAATATGAGTACTTATAACATGTAAGTTTTGTGATCGTTTATATTACCTTGCATAATGCCATAAATGGGAAGTCAGTTTGGCGATCACCGAGCCCAATCTCAGGCCGATTGTCTCCGAATTCTTTAAGGAGAGCCTGCGCCTTTTGTTCATCCACTAACACGCCAGGGCTGTTCACAAATCCAGTTGCTCTACCTTTATAAGTTCCAATCTCGGTCCCCAAAACCAAATCAGCTCCCAAAAACTCCTTTAAGAAACCCTCTACCATAATCCTTGGATTCGCAGTTAGCACACATCGCTTCCCACAAGATGAGAACACACGCCACGACTCAGGATGAAGATCACTCGAGTAAAACTTTGGTAACACCGCTTGACCCACAGATTCAATATCAGAAACTTTCATACCAGCATACGTGGCAAATATAAGGACCTGAATTCCTGCAGACTCCGATACAAAGTAGTAAAGCAGTCCTGCTAACGGGGAGGACATAAGGACCATAAGAAGCCGAAGAGCACCACCAGCTTCGAAAGCAACTAATGCAAAATACGGGAAAGAGCTTCGACCTCTTAGAAGTGTCCCGTCCATATCCGCCACCACTGTATGATTTTCTCGTCCATCTGAACTGCATGTTTCGACGGACGGGAATGGTATTGTACTAGTATCCTTCATTTTAATGAAATTCTACACTAGCTAGCTAATTAACAGACTCTAAGAATATAATTTTGAAAGTTTTGATCATCGTTTGAGAGATATATAAAGACTCTAAAGATCGAACAATTTAATGCAAGTTTCATAGTTAACAACGTAAGAGTCGCATCGAGAGACAACTTTGGTGGGTGATAACAACATATCAAAATGTCTTTCTTGTTTTACTTAGAGCACTACGCCACACATTATTCAACTTTATTACAATTTCTTCTTTCAAAATTATTTTAGTTTTGTGCATATCAAATGACATCAAATCGGCATGTTCAAAAAAGAAAAAATGACATCAAATCGGCAACTTATCTTGAATTTGACTGTTTGGTTCACGCCACGCATGAAGAATCCAAAGATAAAATTCAAAAAACAACGTAACTGATGGTGGCACTACAACAAATTTAAAGTTGTGTTTGCATTTTTTTTTCCGCACTTTTAAAAATGTAAATTTTTTTTTATAATATTCACATTTATAGTATAAAGTATTAAAAATATGAAATATTAAAAAGTTCATATATAAAGTGTGAAAGTATTAAAAAGTTCATATATAAAGTGTGAAAGTATTAAAAAGTTCACATATAAAAGTGTGAAGTACTAAAAATCTTCATACTTAAATGTGAAGTTATTTGTTACATTTAATTTGTTCACATTAAGAATACTAATAAAATGATGAACTTTTCAAATTCACACATTTTAAAGTATAAATAATTGCCATAATAAATATCGAAAATCAGCCGATTTGTTGTAATGTGTTAATAATAAATATATGCAAGTTTTTTACTTTTTACGACTGACGAAAAAAAAGCAAGAATTTTAGAAAGAGGGCAGCTGTCTTAGTTAATATTAATAACCCTGAAACGATCATTGAAGGTGGCGCCAAACTTGCTAAGAATGGAATAAATGATGACAATGAATTAAAAAAACGAAACCAGGCCCAAAAGGACGAAATTCCTCGAATAGTCTACGTTTATACCGAATCAAATGAGTGATTAAAACAATGGATACCATACCCAACTATGTATCAACTTCAAATTCTGTACTGTTTTCTAGTTACGTGATACATTAGAGTTGTGTTTGGAAAAGTAGCATTAAGCATGATAGCGTATTGATATAAATGGTGTAAGCTTACTAATGACACGTATGACTTAAGTCAACCATCAAGACCCATCAATCAACATTTGAGCGAGCCATCTACAATCTCATGCTTGTTAGAGTGACGCTAGCGATGTTTCTCGGGTCATATAGTACATATGCCCGAGACAATTGTCTTTTAACTCTAACTAACGTTTAAAATGCACAATCTAACATATGAAAGTGAAAGACACATGATCGATATAATAGGAAGCATAGACTTGACATGTACGAATCAAAGAGGAGAGGCCATTTTTCATAGGAAGACTCGAGACCTAGAAATCGAGGAGTCACATACGACGTCTGTAATCCTTAAGACGTCGTCTGAGATCCATTAGTGACGCAGTCAAAAAAGTGAAGACGTCATGTGAGATGACGGCTGATAAAATCCTATTTTCATTTTGGCGGCCAGACGTCGCCTGGCTTTAGACCCGATGCCATCTGGCCCATTTCCTATATATATAGCCCTTGTATATGAACGTGTGATTTTTTTGGAGGAGAGCAGCTATTCTAGGCCGTTTTTAAGATTCCTTAACTCCTATTTTCACTTTTTTTTTAACTTTATGTCTAATTGAAGATCAATGTTTATTTATTTTAATCTTGCAATACGTCTTATTGTTTGATTATATCTTGCGCTTGTTCTTCATTTAACATGTCTAGCTAAATCAACTAGTGTTTATCATGGTTGCAGGACACACATGATGTAACTCTTATTCGTTTATTGCATCTTGATGATTGTGTACGCGTTAGGCTTTAGAAAACCAATCTAGATATTCATCTCTTAATTGTTGATATGTCTAGGGAAACATAGGTGTATAAAAATGATGCATCGACCATAGGACCAATGTTATATGGCTCTATAGGTTGAGCCTCAATTGTATCATGGATCTTTTTCGATCTTTTTTGCGGTGATTCATTTTAGTGCTTGTAAATGCATGTATGAATGATTTAGGTCAAATAAATGTCTCTATACCACTATGATAGATCTTGATTGTTTGCACATAGATAGCTTTTAGATACGTATTTAAAATGGTTTAGGTCTATTAAACGTCTCCATACCACTATGCTAGATATGTATTGTTTTCTTATGACCTTTAGCTAATACATTAGGAGAACACTTACACATTTAGTTATTAAGGGTGACGTGAAATATCGATTAGGAGGAGCAACAACAGGAGTAGTACACGCTTAGCACATTTCTTTTAGTTATACGAACTTCACCAATAGTTTAGATGATTAGTTTAAGTAGTAGAAATAGAAAACCCCCTCTCAAACATATTATTTTAATTGCGTTTGATAGAATATATATAAAAAGAATCATCATTCTCACCTCTAAACCTCTTACGTTCGAAACGGATCTCCACACTATTCCCATAGAGAACAATATTGACCACCGAGTCCTCTAAAGCGGTTAGTACATTGCCTTGGAGGTAATAAAACTTAGTGCGTAAGTCTCGTGACTACCACACATCACTTTACATTTAAACCCTAAATGTCTTTTTGTAAGTAAAAGACGTCACACACTACTTCGGAGGTCACATCCACTCACATCAATTTATACATATCGTTTCACAAAGTAAACACTCACTCATATTTTTTATTTGAATATTACCCAAGCTTCTTGATCACTAATTATTCTTTTGAGTCCTTAAATAACACAACCATCCCAAAACATCTCTTAACCACGTCGTACCTACCTTACGTAAACATCACATCAACCATGGAGACATCAAATAAAATTACTACGAACTCTAAACCCATTTTTGTTTATTTCTCCATTATGGTTTTTTAAGGAAAAAACCATAAAGATATGCTTGAGAAAGAAAATAATAAAGGAGTTCGATAATGTTAGTGACGAGGAAGAAATCATAAATTATAATGAAAGTGCAACTCAAACTCAAACACAATCTCGTACAAATGATGATAAGCCACTACTTGATGAAGTTATTTATGTTTCTACTATAATAGCAAATACGTAAGGGTTCAAAACTTTGGGTTTGTAATCCTTGTAGTTTGTAGTTTACAAGCTCATTTTAAGAATACATATTGATTGTTTGAACCACCACGTAGAAAGAAACCTAAAATTAGAAGGTGTGGTGCTTTAATCAAGGATAAAGAGAAGTACGAGGCATTGAGAAGAAATGTGAGAAATGAAGAACATGTTACTGTGTCAAAGGCTCTTAATAATTGTGTTATTTTTAAAAAACAAGTATATTTTCTACTAAAAAATAAATCAATCGATAATTTGGTATAATGAAAAGAAGCTCGGGTGATTTAAAAATCATGTAGCGTTTATGTGCAAATGGAATATTGTTTGATGTTTTGCGCAATCCTCAGTTCCAAGAAATGGTTGCTGCAATTAACATGGCTCCCGTGGTTTAGAAGGCACCATCAAGTGAGAAAGCAAGGGCAATACTAGATGAATTTGCTAGATGTTGAAAAAGATTTAGCGCTTATTAAAGATACATGCTATATACATAGAGTATCCATCATATATCTTGGTTGGTTACATGTTATACATAAGCCATTGATTAGCAATCTTGTCTATTAATAGGCGTGGTGCGACTCCTACGTAATTTTATACAAAGTAATAAACAAGGGTAGAAATTTCAAAAAATTTACTCAAAGTTATTGAAAGCATTGGACCAAGTAACGTACTTCAGTTTGTTATAAATAATGTTGGAAATTGCAAGGCTGTTATGGAGGAGGTGGAAAAGGCATAAAAATACATCTTTTGATCTCCATGTGTTGTTCACAGTTTAAACTTGGTCTCAAGATTTAGCTAAAAAAATTGTTTGGTTATCAAATACATACAAAATAGGTAAGATGATTGTTAAGTACTTTCTAAATCATACGCAAGTGTTCGAACTTGGAATTATTAAAAGTAGCTAAAGACTGATTTGCCTCCCATTGCATCTTGTTGAAAAGACTAAAGGTGTAGGGAAGCTCTCGCGTCTACTAATGCCCATAATATAAGGATGGATTAGGATAGAAAAAAGGGATGAGAACACTCGGAAAATTGAATATATTGTTTCTGAAACTATTATAAGCGATGAATTTTGGTAGGACGTTGATCATATCTTTTGAATTACTAAACCAATAATTTTGTGATGGGAAGTAATAACTCGATTTTACTCAGGTTAAAAATATTCGTTGTACCAATCTCTTCGAATTGAAAAACTTATGTTTAATGTGTGACTCTATTGTTTTTGGTGAAGTAAAGATGTGTCGTTGTAGTGTTTAAAATAAAAGGTGCAAAACAATTAAAGTAAAAGTGCTCTTAAAGTAACTCTAAGTCTAATTAAAGTAAAGGTGCAAGTATTTAAACACGTGACTGAAGTTAAATGGCACTAAAGTAAATGACGTAAACTTAAATCTATCTAAGGCAAACTTAAAGTGCGGCTAAAACTAAGGCAAGTCTAAAATAAAACTAAGGTAAAAATAAAGGCGGGAAAAATAAAGCTTGACAATAAAAATCAAAGACAAAAACTAATAAGAACCTGAATACAGCTCATTCGGAATAAACCTTTGTTTGGAACAATCACTCGTCCGGAATGTCACCTTCGGTTGAAATGATTTTTCTTCACTTGGAATATTACCAAAATCCTTGATCCGGAACTAATTGATCTGAATATGTCACTTATCCAAAACAATCCTTCGTTCGGAACTTTGCTGATTCGGAACTCTAAAATCTTGCCTTGATTCGGAAGTATTTGGTCACCCCTTGATTCGGAAGTTTCCGAATGAAGCCCCTTGATTCGGAAGTTTCCGAATGAAGCCCCTTGATTCGGAAGTTTAGAACTTCCGAATGAACACCTCTTGAGTCGGAAGTTGCCCCTTGATCCGGAAGTTTACGACTTCCGAATGAAAAGCCTTGATTCGGAACTTGGTCCTTGATTCGGAACTTTGAGTTGATTCGGAACTTTTGAGAAGTTCCGGATGAAACCCTTGGTTCGGAACTTTGGAGTTCCGAACGAATATTTTTGGTTCGGAAGTTTTCACTTCGTCCGGAACTTTGAAAGTTCCGGATGAACAAGTTTGGTTCGGAAGTTTTTCTAATCCCAAATCTCCCGGATGAAACCTTGATTCGGAACTTTAAAAGTTCCGAATGAACAATTTCCCTCCTTCTTGGTTCGGAACTTTTCCTGGAAAGATCATAAACAAAGCAAACACCCCCGAAGAACAAGGGATACAGTAACAGCAGAAAAATAACAAATTTAATCAAAATCAAACACACGGATAAATATAAATAGTAACGATTCAACAAATAAACATCAACAAACAGTTAAAAACAAGAAATTAAACAACTTTAACCACAATAATCAAAAACCACTTTGGATCAAAATAAAAGCATGAACATAAACATGAACACAACAAATCAAAGATTAAGAAAGGTAGATAAGAGATTGACAAGATAAAATAAAGATTGACAATAATTAAATGAAAACTTACTTGAAATTAAATGAATTTAAGGTGCAAGACAAGGTAATTAAATTGACAAGAAATTAAATGACAAGGTATTTAAATGTGGAAGACTAATTGTCACACTTAGCCAACAAGAAGGAAATGAACACAATCCTAATCTATATATAGGGGAGGATTAAGGAAGCTTCCTACCCTCCTTCCTTTCTTGTTAATTGCAAGATTAAGTCCCTTTCTTCTTAATTCTTCATTAATTGCGTCATTAGTCCTTTTCTTCTAATCTTCTTTAAACTTGGACTTAAGGGACTTTTGGCTTCGGGATTTCTTCGAACTCGTCTTTAAATTCTTCAATAAAATAGACTTGAATTCTTCGGCTTTTGATAAACTTCCGTCTTTTGACTTTTTCTTCGATAAATCTTCAGAATTGGTCGTGGACTTCCGTTCTTTTTGCACTCTTGACTTCTTGACTTCGTCTTTCATCCTTTTCTTCAATAAAAGTCCGTAAATGCCCGTGAATGTCCGTGTTTTCTCCACTTTTCACCTTTTCATCCTAAATCACAACAAAAACACAAACCACGCATAATTCCAACATAAAAGACATAAAATGCACGTTTTGGTCCGGTTATTATTGTAATTAAGTGGTAGAAAAGATGGGTGTTTACACACCTATCAAATCCCCTACACTTGACCATTGCAATGTCCTCATGCAATGCATTAGTTACAAAGTAAGATTACACTTTTCATCATAATCAATCCACGTTGGCCTTTATTAAAGAGATAGAAAATTAAAATCATACAAAATAAAGAAATCGAAAGCATACCTTGGGTTTTGGAAATGTTATGAATAATTATCATCCTCAAGTTTTCACTTTCTCCAAACCAAGCTTAAAAACGAGATCATTGTTATTATAAGTTAGTAAACTATCACGAACTCATGTGGGCCAATTATTCACTTAGACTCCCTTATTCCTAGGTGTATCTCTTATATTTTATTGTTGTCTTGAATGATCACGGGGATGCATTTTTGACTTATTTCGATAGTTATTTAGTCTGAAAATAAAGTGCACGATTTAATCAATAGTTAGCTAAAGGACCAAATCTTTTAAAACTGCTTCTCGGGACCTCATAAAGTTCATATCTTGGCATAACTCGCTTCGCGATTTGAGACCTTTCTCGGACCGATAATTGGCAGCGACTTCATACTTCAAATCTTAAGAGACGTTCTTGAAATAATGGTCTTCTCTTCATATAGGAATTTCTTCACTTGAAGTTTTGAGAGATTCATACTTGGACCACGACTTCTTCATTTTTCTCCAATCTTTATTTTGGACTTTGATATACAACGATCCGCCTCCTTTTATGACTTGGATCTATTTATCCTCATACCTTGTTAGGGTCTTTTCGGATACACGTCTCCATGACTTTTGGGGAGTTTTGCTTTACGTCGTGTGTCTCGATCCTTCATATTGATTTTCGATAAATGATTCTTCACATCACTTTTTGGATCTTTAGCAACAAAACATAGCCCTCATGCCTTGTTAGGGCCTTTTCGGACTCGCCAATCTTCGCATCCCGCTTCAATAAGTTATGCCTTGGCTATGAACTCTGATACAAGCGTTTTAGCTAGGGTTCAGATTTCTCGGAATCCTCTCGAATTGATCTCAGTTAAAAGTGGAATAATTTGTTCTTGGTGACAAAAAGTGGATTTGGTTTTCTAGTCTACTAAACAGATAAGTGAGTATAATGGTAATGAAGTGAACTTAAAACAAGTAACAAATAATAAGCAGAACTGGAAAAATATTCTATTGAGAAAATACCCTATGCGGAATGTAACCCTTATGCGGAAAGTTTGACCATTCGGAAAATATTGCTCTATTCGGAAAGTTTACACCATGCGGAAAGATTGCTTATGCGGAACATTTGCTTCATTCGGAAAACTAACCCTATGCGGAATATAATTTCTATGCGGAAAGATACGGTTATTCGGAATATCTAAAATGTTCCGAATAGGTGAAAGTGGAAACCCCTATTCGGAATAAAAACTCTATTCGGAATACCTGAAAAGTTCCGAATAAGACAACAAAGAAACGGCTATGCGGAATATTGGAATTATTCCGAGTAAGGGAAAAGAGAAAACGCCTACTCGGAAAATTGGTTCTATTCGGAATGTTCAAAAAGTTCCGAGTAAGAGAAAAGGAAACACCCCTATTCGGAATATTGGAAAGTTCCGAATAAGGGTAACACAAAATCGTCTATGCGGAAAATTCTGGGCAGATGAAGAACAGTAACCGCAGCAAGTTAAACAGGGACACGAAATTAACTCAAAACCAACTCCAATACTCAAAAAGGTTTTACCAAACTAACCAATAATCATTAACATACCATAAGAAGCAAATCCCACCAATAAAAACATTAATTCAACAACTTTTTAAGATCAAACTAAAATCAAATAAAAACTTAAGAACTTGCAAGAAGAGATGATGAAGAACAAGATGAAGAGAAAGATGGAATAGATTGATTAATGAAAAAGTAACAAGGTTAATGATCAATGATTACAAGATGAAAAGAAAAAGATGAAAATCACCAAACTCCCTAATGGAGTTTGTGATGAGACGAACTACGAAGCCTGGCAAAAAGGAAAATGAAAAACTAACTCCCTAATGTGTGAAGGGAAAAACTATATATAGTCCTAGTGGTTGGTTGGTGAGTGGGCTTTCTCCTCTTCTTCTTGTCTTCTCGTCTTTTCAGAAAAGTTGACGTTTTCGATTCTGATTCGGGATTTGTTGTCGATTAAATCCAACTTGTCTTTTAATTTCTTCGTTAAATAGACTCGAGCTTCTTCGACTTATGAAAATCTTCCGTCTTTAGTCCTTTTCTTCGATAAATCTTCGAATAGGCCTAGTGACTTCAAATCTTTTGCACGTCTTGGACAATAGACTTTATCTTGAGTCTTTTTCCTTGATGAAACCCGTGCAATCCCATGTTTTCTTTAATATTCATCCGGTTAGCTCTGAAAACACAATAAACACAAAAACCACGCATAATTCCAAACAAATGATATTAATTACGTGTTTTGGTCTTGTTTTAGCCAGAATTAAGTGGTAAAAGGATGGGTGTTTACACACCTATCAAATCCCCTACACTTAACCATTGCCATGCCCTCATGCAATGCTTAGTGATAAAGCAATTTTACATTTTTCTCATAATTAATCAACCTTGGCCTTATTTAAATTCTACTAAACAACAATTAAAATACTAAGAGAACTTAAAACCTTAAAGTAAGCAAAAGAATGGAAATAACTTGTAAAGAAATCAAGGACTTACATTAGGGCTTTGGTGTTGCGAAGATTTATCACCCTCAAGTTTCACGTTCCCCAAACTAAGCTTAAAAACGAGATCATTGTTATTATAAGTTAGTAAATCAAACACTTACACACATGACTTAATTAAATGCTTAAACTCCCTTATTCCTAGGTGTATCTCTTATATTTTATTTTTGTCTTAGAATGATCATGAAGATGCATTTTTGGACTTATTTCGATAGTTTATTAGGGCTGAAAGCAAAGTAGGACGATTTGATCAATAGTTAGCTAAAGGACAAAATCTCTTAAAACTGCTTCTCGGGATATCAAAAAGTTCATATCTTGGCATAACTTGGTTCACGATTTGAGACCTTTCTCGGGCCGATATTTGGCATGTACTTCATATCTTCGAGAGACGTTCTTGAGATAATGGTCTTCTCATCATAATAGAGTTTCTTCACTTGGAGACTTTTGAGGGGTACTCCAACTTTGTTGACCACGACTTCATGATTATTTCTTCAATCTCTATTTGGGATTTTGAGATACAACGATCCGCCTCCTTTTCGGACTTGGATCTATTTATCCTCATACCTTGTTAGGGTCTTTTCGGATAGACTTCTCCATGATCTTTATGGGAGTTGATTGCTTTTCGTCGTGAGTCTTGATCCTTCATATTGACTTTAGGAATAATGCTTTTCACATCACTTTGGATCTTCAGCAATAAAATTGAATCCTCATGCCTTGTTAGGGCCTTTTCGGACTCGCCAATCTTCGCGCCCCGCTTCATAAGTTATGCCTTGGCTATGAACTCTTATCATTACCGAGCAACTTTTAAACGATCTTGGGCTAGAAGCTAAGTAACTTTTCAAATCGTAAGACCTTACTTATTGCAGATAAATATTAGCAAGTGATGGGAGAATAGGCGAATAATTACACCAAGTGAGCTTGCGCAAGATTACCGACTTATAATTGACTCTATCACTTCTCGTCCTCCACAATTTAAAATCTCAAATAATGAGACTCGTGGACACTTAGCCTAATAAACCAATTAAGGTCTACATGGTTAAGGATACTAGCTAGAATAAACTTGGATAAGTCTATTCGGGTTGAGTCAAAATAAACGCAACGGGCCTAATATGTCAAAGACTTCTAAACTAGCTATACCAATTTATTAATATTTTTGACTTTATCGCGGGATATATACATATGAAAGCAACGATAAAAATTTAAAAATTACGACTAAATGGCCAAAGTTAATTAAAAATTTGAAAAATGTTTTTCCGGTTAATTGAAGGCATTTTCATGGAAAAGTCCACTTAAAACTTCGATAGAAGTCTCCCCTACACTTAAGATAAACATTGTCCTCAATGTTTAAGCATGTGGGAAAAGTCTCCCCTACACTTATGACATTGTGCACGTTGGTTAACTCAAGTTAAGGAAGAGACGACTAAAGTGATCAATTTCAAATGTGAGAATGAAGAAAATTGAATCACGATAGTTGAGAGATAGAACCGGATTTCGGATAACATGGGAACACGGTTCTTCAAAGATGTCCAAGATTGCAGTAATCCCTGTAAGCACATCAACACACAAACACAAACGACCAAAATAGGTCCTCCCCTACACTTAGGGGGTTAAAGGGATAGATACTCGGGCTGCCTCCCGAGGAGCGCTTGTTTTTGATAACCGAGTCACGAGCCTGACTCGACCCAAATTCAGTTCATGGGGAACGTGGTGAGGGATGGAATCACCTCCTGAGAGGTGTCCTCGCCAAAGTACAACTTCACTCGTTGGCCATTCACCTTAAAATTTGGTCCATTAGGTTGAGCGAGCTCGAGAGTACCATATGGAAAAATTTGGGCGATGGTGAATGGGCCGGACCAACGAGATTTCAACTTGCCCGAAAAGATTTTCAACCGAGAGTTAAAAAGTAAGACTTTGTCTCCAACATGGAACTCTCGGTTTTTGATCTTGGAGTCGTGAATGAGCTTAGTTCTTTCCTTATAGATCAAAGAATTTTCATAAGCTTCATTCCGGAGTTCATTCAGCTCATTGAGTTGGATCTTGCGTAGGTCACCGGCTTTGTTTATATCAAAATTAGCCCACTTCAAGGCCCAATAGGCCTTGTGCTCCAACTCAATGGGGAGGTGGCACGCTTTCCCGTATACAAGACGATAAGGCGTACAGCCGATCGAGGTCTTGTAAGCAGTACGGAAAGCCCACAAAGCATCATCGAGTTTATCAGCCCATGCGGCACGATGCTCTCCCACGGTTCTTTCCAAAATTCGCTTTAGCCCTCGGTTGGATATTTCGGCCTGGCCATTAGTTTGTGGGTGGTAGGCTGTGGAAAGACGATGGTTTACACCGTACTTAGCCATGACTCGAGCAAATTGGTCATTGCAGAAATGAGTCCCACGATCACTAATAATGGCACGAGGCACACCGAAGCGAGCGAATAGAGCTTTCAAAAAGTTACAAACCACCCTTGCGTCATTAGTAGGCAAAGCTTTGGCTTCAACCCACTTTGAAACGTAGTCAACGGCAACAAGGATGTATTTGTTTCCTTTAGAAGAAGGGAATGGCCCCATAAAGTCGATACCCCAAACATCAAAAATTTCACACTCTTGAATGAAATTCTGAGGCATCTCGTCTTTATGTGTGATTTTGCCTTGCTTTTGGCAAACATCACATCGCTTAACCATATTGTGAGCATCACGATATATGGAGGGCCAATAAAATCCCGAATCAAACACTTTCTTAGCAGTGTAGTTGGGACCAAAGTGACCACCGGTGGGTCCTTTGTGGCAAGCATCAAGGATGTCCGACGCTGCCGGTCCATCAACACATCGGCGAATTATCAGATCAGCACATTGTTTGAATAGGTAAGGGTCGTCCCAAAAGTAAGTCTTGATGTCGGTAAAGAACTTCTTCTTTTGCTGGGACGTCAACCCTTCCTTGAGAATTCCACCCGCCAAATAGTTTGCAAAGTCCGCAAACCACGGGGTTTCATTCGGCTTCGAGTTTATAGACATTAAGGTCTCCAAGGGAAAAGAATCATTGATTTCTTTGGTCGGATGATCCCCTTGGTATGGATCCTCAAGTCTACTAAGATGGTCCGCGGCTAGGTTTTCTGCTCCTTTTTTATCGCGTATGTCGATTTTAAATTCCTGGAGCAGCAAAACCCAGCGAAGAAGTCTTGGTTTGGAATCTTGCTTTGTCAACAAGTACTTCAACGCGGAATGATCGGTGTACACAATGGTGGTGGAAAGGACAAGATAGGGGCGAAACTTTTCAAAAGCATAGACAACGGCTAAAAGCTCTTTCTCAGTTGTCGTATAATGCAATTGTGCCCCTGTCATTGTCTTGCTAGCGTAATGGATTGGTTGGAAGTGTTTGTTCACTCTTTGTCCAAGAACCGCTCCAATAGCAAAATCACTAGCATCGCACATCAACTCAAAAGGAAGCTCCCAATTAGGGGTAACCAAGACGGGTGCCTTAGTTAGCTTATCCTTAAGTGAGTTAAAGGCTTCAAGGCACTCGTTGGAAAAGATAAAAGGAGTATCTTTTTCCAAGAGGTGGGTCATCGGGCGAGCGATTTGAGAAAAATCTTTGATAAATCGACGGTAGAAGCCCGCATGACCCAAGAAACTTCTCACACCCTTCACAGTGGAAGGTGGAGGCAACTTTGCTATAACATCAACTTTAGCACGGTCTACTTCAAGACCGGCTTTCGAAATCTTATGTCCAAGCACGACGCCTTCTTTTACCATAAAATGGCATTTTTCCCAATTTAGAACAAGGCGAGTGTCTTCGCACCGCTTTAGCATACGTTCTAAATTGGCAAGGCAAGCAGAGAAGGAATCCCCGAAGACCGAGAAATCATCCATGAAGACTTCCATGGTTTGTTCAACCATGTCATGGAAGATAGCTAACATACACCTTTGGAAAGTCCCGGGCGCATTACATAAGCCAAAAGGCATTCTTTTGTAAGCGAAAGTGCCATAGGGACAAGTGAATGTAGTCTTCTCTTGATCTTGGGGATCGATGGGTATTTGAAAATAACCCGAGAAACCATCGAGAAAGCAGTAATATTCATTACCGGCTAATCGTTCAAGCATTTGGTCCATGAAAGGTAGAGGGAAATGATCCTTTCTCGTGGCATCATTGAGTTTGCGGTAGTCTATACAAACTCTCCACCCAGTAACGAGACGAGTGGGAATCAACTCGTTGTGTTCATTGGGAACAACGGTTATTCCGCCCTTCTTGGGCACACAATGGATTGGACTAACCCACGGGGAATCCGAAATAGGGTAAATCATACCCGCATCAAGAAGTTTGATAACCTCTGTTTTGATGACTTCGTGGATTTTTGGATTCACCCTTCGTTGGCTTTGAATAGTGGGCTTGAAGTCGTCCTCCATGAGAATTTTGTGTGTGCAGAAGTGAGGATCAATTCCACGAATATCCGAGATTTTCCAAGCAATAGCCTTCTTGTGATCCTTCAACACAGCGACGAGGCGAGTCTTCTCTTCATCTTTCAAGTCCTTTGCAATAATGACGGGTGACTTCTTGTTGTCGTCAAGGAACACGTACTCGAGATGTGGCGGCAACTCCTTAAGTTCCAAATCCGGAGGATTTTCGACGGGAGGCGTTTTCAAAGTCGTGGCATCGATAGCAATAACCGTGGGAGATGGAGGCGAAGGATTGTCTTCGGTGAGCAGATTGTCAAAGAAACTCATATCTTCATCCCCCTCGGTGGGAGAATCATTAGTAGCTAAATTCGCATCTCCCATGGTAGCTTCAAGATTGTTCCAGAATAAATCACTATCTCCAAATAGAGACAACGATGAATCAAGAGAGGACACGGTCTCAACAGTGGGAAGAGAGGTAGGAATACTTTTGCAAGCATCATTAAAGTGTTCTTCACAAGCCTCATCAAGAACGTCAATACAATTAACGCTCTCATATGAATAAGGTTGTTTGGACAACTTTCCCATGTTGAAGACTACTTTGTCGTCACCCACTCTCATGATAAGCTCTCCGGCTTCAACATCAATGAGAGTGCGACCGGTCCTAAGGAATGGACGACCAACAATAAGTGGCACACGGGGGTCCATCTCGTAGTCGACGACAACAAAATCAGCAGGGAAGGTGAATTTGTCGACTCCTACAATAACGTCTTCGGCTATCCCCACTGGATAAGCAACCGTACGGTTGGCCAATTCCAAAGTCATTTTAGTGGGGACTAGCTCTGGGAGAGATAATTGCTTCCAAACACTTAGAGGCATGAGATTAATACTGGCACCTAAATCGGCTAGGGCCATGCAATTCTCTACTCCCGGGAAATTGCAAGGGATTAGAAAACGACCCGGATCACCAAGCTTGGTTGGTAATTTCCTTAAGAGCACTGCGGAGCAGTTCTCATTAAGTTGGGTGTTGGCAATGTTGAGGAGCTTTTCCTTGTCGCTCAGAAGGTCTTTAAACATTTTAGCATACTTGGGCATGTGAGCGAGAGCCTCAGCGAAGGAGATATTAAAATTCAGTTGTTTAAACATTTTAAGGAAATTCGAAACCTGAATATCATCCTTGCTCTTTTGCTTCTCTTTCCTCAACCTTGAAGGATAAGGTATATTGGAAGAAGAGGAAGGCTTTAAGGGAATAGGGTCACTCACAACCATGGGTGGAGGAGGGGTAGAAAGAGGTGGAGAAATTGGGGAAGGAGAAGGAGGAGGAATAGGAGCAGGCGACTCGTTTTCCTTAGTCACAACCACCGGTGGGGGTATAGGAAGCTCGGGTTCCTTTGTACCTTTACCACTTCGAGTGGTGATTGCTTTCATCTCCCCTCTTGGGTTCGCAACGGTGTTACTCGGAAGAGTACCCGAAGAAGAGGGTTGACTACTTTGGAAAAAACTAGCCATCATGTTCCTCAGATCATTCGTCTGGCTATCCAACGTGTTTCGCATATCGGCTCTCAAATCATTGCCTTGCTTGACCAAATCGGCTTTCAGGTTGAGCACTTCTCTCTGAAGATTTCCCACTATCGCATCGTTAGTCCTCATATAAGTTTCCACTTCTTGGTGAAGAGCGGTGGGTTGGTTGGGAGGAGCATTGTATGCAGGTGGTTGGTAAGCAGGTTGTTGGTAGACTTGATTGTTTCTTTGAGGTGGTTGTTGCTGCTTGTGAGGTGGGATGTATGGTTGTCGAGGTTGTTGTTGTTGTTGAGGAGGGCGATTAAGGTTTTGTTGTTGGTTTGGGTTGGTAGGAGGAAAGCCAGGTGGTGAAAGATAGTTGTTGTTGCGGTAGCTAAGCAAGTTACGGTCACCTTGAGGTTTTGCTTGATAAGCGGGTTGTTGGTAGGTGCCATATGCCGCATTCACATTCTCAGCAGGGTAATCTTGGGTGGCGGTACAAGTTGTATAAGAATGGGGACCACCGCATATCTCACAAGGTTGGCTGACAGCGTTGACTTGTGCGTTCTTAGCGTTGTTGCTGTTGTTGTTGCTGACGGTATGTGTGACAAGCGATTCAAGAAGCGTGGTGATTTTGTCTAATCGCTTGTCGCTGTCATTAGTGCTAGCACTAGCAACATTGGTCCTAACGCTCTTGGTTTGCACACGAGACTTGTTCTCAATGATATCCCAAGCAGCATTGGAAGTCTTAGCCAATAAATTACCCCCTGAGGCACTATTCAGTGAATCTTGATCACTCATGCTTAAACCATTGTAAAAAGTATTTATTTGATGTACTTTGGTAAAACCATGTTGTGGGCATTTTCTTAAAAGATCTTTAAAACGATCCCAAGATTCACTGAATGACTCATCGTACTTTTGTTCAAAATTTATAATCTCATTCCGCAAAGCGGTAGTACGAGAGGGTGGAAAAAAGTAATTGATGAACTTTGTTTCCAAATCCGTCCACGAGAGAATACTCTGTGGCGGTTCCTTAGCAAGCCAATGCCGGGCTTGTCCCTCTAAAGAAAAGGGAAAAAGTTGTAACCTTATCACTTCTTGCGAAACTCCATTGAATTTGACCGTGTTGGTGAGTTGTAGAAATCTCTTGATATGGTCATGTGGGTCATCAATGGTACGTCCCAAGAATGGCTGAGCGAAGACCATCTGGATAAAGCCTGACTTGAGCTCGAAATTGTTGGCGGCAATTGGTGGTATAACTATTGGATCCGTGTTGCCATCAACATGAGCTTGCAGCAGTTCAATCATTGGGCGATTATCCGGAAGTGGCTCATTGTTGTTGTTATTCATGTTGTTGAAAGGCGGGTTGTTGTTGTTATTATTGTTGTTCGGAGGTGGTATGTTATTGTTGTTTTGAACACCAGCCATGTCTAAGTTATCGAGAGGCTCGGGCTCTTGATAAGACGTGGATCGAGTGCGCATACACCTGCAAAAGAACGAACAAAGAAAAGCAAAGCAAAAATATTTTTGGTTTTTATGGTTTTTTAATTTTTAGGATTTTTGAAAATTTTATATTTTTTAGTGTTTTTGAAATTTTTTAGGAAAAAGTAACGTTCACGGGGAACGGATCCCAAAATCCAAGTTCTACAAAAAACTTTTGATCTTAACGAGAGGAGCCGGCAGCGGCGCCATTTGATACAAGCGTTTTAGCTAGGGTTCAGATTTCTCGGAATCCTCTCGAATTGATCTCAGTTAAAAGTGGAATGATTTGTTCTTGGTGACAAAAAGTGGATTTGGTTTTCTAGTCTACTAAACAGATAAGTGAGTATAATGGTAATGAAGTGAACTTAAAACAAGTAACAAATAATAAGCAAAACTGGAAAAATATTCTATTGAGAAAATACCCTATGCGGAATGTAACCCTTATGCGGAAAGTTTGACCATTCGGAAAATATTGCTCTATTCGGAAAGTTTACACCATGCGGAAAGATTGCTTATGCGGAACATTTGCTTCATTCGGAAAACTAACCCTATGCGGAATATAATTTCTATGCGGAAAGATACGGTTATTCGGAATATCTAAAATGTTCCGAATAGGTGAAAGTGGAAACCCCTATTCGGAATAAAAACTCTATTCGGAATACCTGAAAAGTTCCGAATAAGACAACAAAGAAACGGCTATGCGGAATATTGGAATTATTCCGAGTAAGGGAAAAGAGAAAACGCCTACTCGGAAAATTGGTTCTATTCGGAATGTTCAAAAAGTTCCGAGTAAGAGAAAAGGAAACACCCCTATTCGGAATATTGGAAAGTTCCGAATAAGGGTAACACAAAATCGTCTATGCGGAAAATTCTGGGCAGATGAAGAACAGTAACCGCAGCAAGTTAAACAGGGACACGAAATTAACTCAAAACCAACTCCAATACTCAAAAAGGTTTTACCAAACTAACCAATAATCATTAACATACCATAAGAAGCAAATCCCACCAATAAAAACATTAATTCAACAACTTTTTAAGATCAAACTAAAATCAAATAAAAACTTAAGAACTTGCAAGAAGAGATGATGAAGAACAAGATGAAGAGAAAGATGGAATAGATTGATTAATGAAAAAGTAACAAGGTTAATGATCAATGATTACAAGATGAAAAGAAAAAGATGAAAATCACCAAACTCCCTAATGGAGTTTGTGATGAGACGAACTACGAAGCCTGGCAAAAAGGAAAATGAAAAACTAACTCCCTAATGTGTGAAGGGAAAAACTATATATAGTCCTAGTGGTTGGTTGGTGAGTGGGCTTTCTCCTCTTCTTCTTGTCTTCTCGTCTTTTCAGAAAAGTTGACGTTTTCGATTCTGATTCGGGATTTGTTGTCGATTAAATCCAACTTGTCTTTTAATTTCTTCGTTAAATAGACTCGAGCTTCTTCGACTTATGAAAATCTTCCGTCTTTAGTCCTTTTCTTCGATAAATCTTCGAATAGGCCTAGTGACTTCAAATCTTTTGCACGTCTTGGACAATAGACTTTATCTTGAGTCTTTTTCCTTGATGAAACCCGTGCAATCCCATGTTTTCTTTAATATTCATCCGGTTAGCTCTGAAAACACAATAAACACAAAAACCACGCATAATTCCAAACAAATGATATTAATTACGTGTTTTGGTCTTGTTTTAGCCAGAATTAAGTGGTAAAAGGATGGGTGTTTACACACCTATCAAATCCCCTACACTTAACCATTGCCATGCCCTCATGCAATGCTTAGTGATAAAGCAATTTTACATTTTTCTCATAATTAATCAACCTTGGCCTTATTTAAATTCTACTAAACAACAATTAAAATACTAAGAGAACTTAAAACCTTAAAGTAAGCAAAAGAATGGAAATAACTTGTAAAGAAATCAAGGACTTACATTAGGGCTTTGGTGTTGCGAAGATTTATCACCCTCAAGTTTCACGTTCCCCAAACTAAGCTTAAAAACGAGATCATTGTTATTATAAGTTAGTAAATCAAACACTTACACACATGACTTAATTAAATGCTTAAACTCTCTTATTCCTAGGTGTATCTCTTATATTTTATTTTTGTCTTAGAATGATCATGAAGATGCATTTTTGGACTTATTTCGATAGTTTATTAGGGCTGAAAGCAAAGTAGGACGATTTGATCAATAGTTAGCTAAAGGACAAAATCTCTTAAAACTGCTTCTCGGGATATCAAAAAGTTCATATCTTGGCATAACTTGGTTCACGATTTGAGACCTTTCTCGGGCCGATATTTGGCATGTACTTCATATCTTCGAGAGACGTTCTTGAGATAATGGTCTTCTCATCATAATAGAGTTTCTTCACTTGGAGACTTTTGAGGGGTACTCCAACTTTGTTGACCACGACTTCATGATTATTTCTTCAATCTCTATTTGGGATTTTGAGATACAACGATCCGCCTCCTTTTCGGACTTGGATCTATTTATCCTCATACCTTGTTAGGGTCTTTTCGGATAGACTTCTCCATGATCTTTATGGGAGTTGATTGCTTTTCGTCGTGAGTCTTGATCCTTCATATTGACTTTAGGAATAATGCTTTTCACATCACTTTGGATCTTCAGCAATAAAATTGAATCCTCATGCCTTGTTAGGGCCTTTTCGGACTCGCCAATCTTCGCGCCCCGCTTCATAAGTTATGCCTTGGCTATGAACTCTTATCATTACCGAGCAACTTTTAAACGATCTTGGGCTAGAAGCTAAGTAACTTTTCAAATCGTAAGACCTTACTTATTGCAGATAAATATTAGCAAGTGATGGGAGAATAGGCGAATAATTACACCAAGTGAGCTTGCGCAAGATTACCGACTTATAATTGACTCTATCACTTCTCGTCCTCCACAATTTAAAATCTCAAATAATGAGACTCGTGGACACTTAGCCTAATAAACCAATTAAGGTCTACATGGTTAAGGATACTAGCTAGAATAAACTTGGATAAGTCTATTCGGGTTGAGTCAAAATAAACGCAACGGGCCTAATATGTCAAAGACTTCTAAACTAGCTATACCAATTTATTAATATTTTTGACTTTATCGCGGGATATATACATATGAAAGCAACGATAAAAATTTAAAAATTACGACTAAATGGCCAAAGTTAATTAAAAATTTGAAAAATGTTTTTCCGGTTAATTGAAGGCATTTTCATGGAAAATTCCACTTAAAACTTCGATAGAGCCATTTGATACAAGCGTTTTAGCTAGGGTTCAGATTTCTCGGAATCCTCTCGAATTGATCTCAGTTAAAAGTGGAATGATTTGTTCTTGGTGACAAAAAGTGGATTTGGTTTTCTAGTCTACTAAACAGATAAGTGAGTATAATGGTAATGAAGTGAACTTAAAACAAGTAACAAATAATAAGCAAAACTGGAAAAATATTCTATTGAGAAAATACCCTATGCGGAATGTAACCCTTATGCGGAAAGTTTGACCATTCGGAAAATATTGCTCTATTCGGAAAGTTTACACCATGCGGAAAGATTGCTTATGCGGAACATTTGCTTCATTCGGAAAACTAACCCTATGCGGAATATAATTTCTATGCGGAAAGATACGGTTATTCGGAATATCTAAAATGTTCCGAATAGGTGAAAGTGGAAACCCCTATTCGGAATAAAAACTCTATTCGGAATACGTGAAAAGTTCCGAATAAGACAACAAAGAAACGGCTATGCGGAATATTGGAATTATTCCGAGTAAGGGAAAAGAGAAAACGCCTACTCGGAAAATTGGTTCTATTCGGAATGTTCAAAAAGTTCCGAGTAAGAGAAAAGGAAACACCCCTATTCGGAATATTGGAAAGTTCCGAATAAGGGTAACACAAAATCGTCTATGCGGAAAATTCTGGGCAGATGAAGAACAGTAACCGCAGCAAGTTAAACAGGGACACGAAATTAACTCAAAACCAACTCCAATACTCAAAAAGGTTTTACCAAACTAACCAATAATCATTAACATACCATAAGAAGCAAATCCCACCAATAAAAACATTAATTCAACAACTTTTTAAGATCAAACTAAAATCAAATAAAAACTTAAGAACTTGCAAGAAGAGATGATGAAGAACAAGATGAAGAGAAAGATGGAATAGATTGATTAATGAAAAAGTAACAAGGTTAATGATCAATGATTACAAGATGAAAAGAAAAAGATGAAAATCACCAAACTCCCTAATGGAGTTTGTGATGAGACGAACTACGAAGCCTGGCAAAAAGGAAAATGAAAAACTAACTCCCTAATGTGTGAAGGGAAAAACTATATATAGTCCTAGTGGTTGGTTGGTGAGTGGGCTTTCTCCTCTTCTTCTTGTCTTCTCGTCTTTTCAGAAAAGTTGACGTTTTCGATTCTGATTCGGGATTTGTTGTCGATTAAATCCAACTTGTCTTTTAATTTCTTCGTTAAATAGACTCGAGCTTCTTCGACTTATGAAAATCTTCCGTCTTTAGTCCTTTTCTTCGATAAATCTTCGAATAGGCCTAGTGACTTCAAATCTTTTGCACGTCTTGGACAATAGACTTTATCTTGAGTCTTTTTCCTTGATGAAACCCGTGCAATCCCATGTTTTCTTTAATATTCATCCGGTTAGCTCTGAAAACACAATAAACACAAAAACCACGCATAATTCCAAACAAATGATATTAATTACGTGTTTTGGTCTTGTTTTAGCCAGAATTAAGTGGTAAAAGGATGGGTGTTTACACACCTATCAAACTCTAATCCATACCGAGCAACTTTTAAACGATCTGGGGCTAGAAGCTAAGTAACTTTTCAAATCGTACAACCTTATTTATTAGCAGATAAATTTATTAGCAAGCGATGGGAGAATAGGCTTATAATTAACTCACATAAATTCACGAAAGAATACCGAACTTATAATTGGCTCTATCATCTCTCGTTCTCCACAGTTTAAAATCTCAAAGAATGAGACTCGTGGATACTTAGCCTATTAAATCAAAATTTTGGGTTTTCGAGTCACCTATAGGATCTTGCAAATTCTTAGACTTTTTCAAGTTTAGAAATCGCATTTTAAAGTTCCCTTGATAAACGACTCTCTAGGATCAATTATAGGAACTTGCGAAAAGTTCTTGTTCTTAACCCGTGAGAGTTAAGACTTTCGCGTTTTATAGCTCCCTATATAAAAGCCTAGCAAAACTTGACTTAAACATGTTAAGGATACTAGCTAGAGTAAACTCGGGTTGAGTCAAAAGATTCACAACGTTTGAAAATTAAAACCACTTATTTAAGCATTTATTCTAATAAGAAAAGGAAATAACTATACAAAGGGAAAAACTAATAGGCCAAAATAGATCAAAAATTTTGAAAAATGTCGAAAAATTGATTTTCCGGTTAAAATGAGGACAAATACAAGGAAAAGACCACTTAACTTCGATAGAAGTCCCCCTACACTTAAGATAAACATTGTCCTTAATGTTTAAGCATGTGGGAGTAAACTCCCCTACACTTAGGACATTGTGCACTTTGTTTAAATCTCGCTAAGGAAAAGACAACTAAAGAGATTCCTATTTTAATATTTGAGAAAATATATAAAATAGTGAATCGAAAAGAGTTTAGGATAGAACCGGGAAGAAGTAGAACACAGAATCACGGGTCGTCAAGAATCATCAAGAGTGGATCATTGAAGCTCGAATCCCTGATTAAGAAGTGAGGAGAGGGAATAGCAATCCAAAGGGTCCCCCCTACACTTATGATAAAGAAAGCGAAAAGATAGATGCATGGGTTGCCTCCCAAGAAGCGCTTGGTTTTTTGTTTACCGAGTCGTGAGCCTGACTCGACCTTGATCATCAACGGAAGAAGCATGAAACATATCCACCAGGATCAAAGACATAGTTTTCATCCATCAAATAACAAGAGCTTAAGGCGAACAAGGCAAGCCAAAGAAGAGTAGGCAAGGTTCCCTTAAGCAGTGATGGAGCACAGTAGAAGCAAGGATGAAGTGGTGCAAGCATGTCTTCAATGGTTCCAAAGATTTTTCCTTTTATTTCATCAGGTGGATACTGAGATGGCTTAAAGACTTCAATACCGGGGTCGAACACCTTTTCCTTTAAGGGAAAATAGCACTCAGGCTCAGCCGAGTGTGAAGAAGATCCGCAAAGAAGCACAACCTCGTCCTCAGAAGGGGGACAAAGAGGTGTCAAATCATAAGTGCAACGGATTTCGGTATCGACCGGTTTCTTCTCCTTTGACAGAATGCTCTTCAAATCCAAAGTAGGATCAAGACGATAATCTTCAAAGTCCAAAGGAGGTGCATCACTCTCATGAGGGAAGTAAGTGTTGAGAAATTCAGAGAAATCTTCCTCAAATGAATAATCGTCCAAAGTAGGATCGAGTGATGGAGGATCTTCATCCAGTGAAGAATCGCTCGAGAGAGTATCAGCCTCATCGAAATCATCGAAAGTGGGCAGCTCGGGATACTCAGAAGTACAATCATAATCATCCGAATCTGAGCTAGAATCATTATCATCATAAGCATCGAAGATCGGTGGCGAATCATAAATGGGAGAAGCGTCCAAAGTAGAGTGAGAATCATCCACATTATCTTCAAAAAGTAGATTATCAGTGGAAGACTCGAATAGAGGATTGTCATAGACGACAAAATCATCGAGCACATTTATCATATTCACTGATTCTCGTCCTCCAAAGGATTTGCCTGTAAGCTTCCCCATTTTAAAAACTTTAGAATCATCCCCGACTCGTAAGATTAACTCACCTTCGGCCACATCCACTAAAGCTCGTCCGGTTCTCAAAAATGGCCGACCAAGTATTAGAGGAATACGAGGGTCCATTTCATAATCAACTACGACAAAATCGACCGGGAAAGTAAATGTGCCAACTTTGATGAACACGTCTTCGGCTATACCAACGGGGTAAGCGAGAGTGCGGTTTGCAAGTTCGAGAGTCATCTTAGTTGGAATGAGGTCGGGTAATGATAGTGTTTTCCAAACATTCAGTGGCATCAAATTAATACTAGCCCCGAGATCAGCAAGGGCAGTAAATTCTTTAGTTTTGTTGAACACGCAAGGCAACACAAAACGACCGGGATCTCCAAGTTTTTCCGGAAGTTCTCTAAGAAGGACTGCAGAGCAGTTTTCATTTAATCGTGTGTTGGCGAGTTCAATCAGCTTCTCCTTCTTGCTAAGCAATTCCTTGAATGCTTTGACAAATTTCGGCATGTGGCAAAGTGCTTCAACAAGGCTAATGTTGATGGTCATTTTAGATAGCATATCCACATATTTCGATACTTGACAGTCATTCTTGGTTAGCTCGTTGGTCTTGCCTATGCGAGAAGGGTATGGGATTCTGGGTTGATAGGGGTTAGGTGAAGGTGTAGTTGGTGAAGGTTGTGATGTTGAAGGGTCCTTCCGAGATACATCGTCATGACGAGGCGGAGACGGTAATGGTGCACTACTACTAGGTGTAGGAGGAGTAGGGATACATGGTGGTGGAGGAGGTGTAGATGATGGTGGTGGGATAGGTGGATCGACAATGGTAATTCCACTACGCGTAGTTATAGCACTCACATTAGCTCGCGGATTAGTGACGGTGTTTGAAGGTAGAGAACCCGAAGAAGAAGAAGGTTGAGCTTCGGGTAAGAAACTAGCCAACAGATTCTTTAATTCAGTTGTTTGAGTGATGAAGGAGGATTGAAGATTATCACGAACCTCGGTTCTGATGTCATTACCTTGCTTCAAGATATCTCCTTTCAAATTGATTATTTGGCTTTGTAGATTCTTGATTTGCTCACCTTGAGTTCTCATGATGGTGTCAACATCGGGATTAATGGGTGGGTGTTGTTGGGTGGGTGGTTGATAAGGGTTAGAAGCACGAGGTGGGATTTGGTTGCTTCTATTGTAGGTGTTGGCGGGATTTTGGTTTTGAGGAGAAAAACCGGGTGAAAGCTAATTGTTTGAACGGTAGCTCAGCAGATTTCTATCCCCTTGTTGTCTAGCTTGGTAATTTTCCGGTGAATAATTACCGTAAGCTGCATACACATTTTCCGGATTTCCTTGTGTCGAAGGACAATCGGTGTATGAGTGAGGACCGCCACATGTTTCACAAGGATTAGCAACCGCTTTAACTTGTTGTTGTTGTTGGTTTGGAGCGAGAAGCGTAATACTTTTGCTCATTTCGGCCATCATGCGGGTGAGTTCGGTCATCTCAGGGTTTGCTGAGGTAGAAGAAACATTGACTCTCGGGTTGTTCCTAGAAGAAGCAGAGGAATCCCAGTTCTTGTGGTGAGTAGTCATGTTCTCAATTAACTCTCTACACTCCTCGGGTCTCTTTTTCATGAATGTGCCACCGGCGGCTGCATTGATCGTATCACGATCTCGAAAAGTCAATCCGTTGTAGAAAGTATCAATCAATGTGACGGGAAGCATGTTGTGGTTTGGACAACGGTCGATCAAGACATTATATCTCTCCCAAGCGTCAAAAAGAGATTCATCAGGGTCTTGCATGAAACCGCTGATCTGATTGCGAAGGCTTGTCACCATGGATGGTGGAAAGTAGCGCGACAAAAAGCGTTGAGTCATATCATCCCAAGTGTGAATAGAGTTCTTCGGGAGACGATCAAACCATTTCTCGGCATGATGCGATAAAGTATGTGGAAAGAGTTGTAGGCGGAGAACATCCATTGTGGCCCCAGGCAACTTCATGCTTTGGGTGATCGTAATGAACTTGTCGAGGTGTTTGTTGGCATCATCATCAGGCAATCCTCTAAATGGGTTTGTTTGTACTTGCTGAATCATGTGGTGCTTCAACAAAAACTCAGGAGCGTTGATTTTCATCGGCGCAATCGGTCCTCCTCGTCCAAACATTGTTGGTTGACAAAGTTCCTCCATGGTCCGAAGATCGGGCTGTGGAAGAGCATTGTTGTTATTATTATTATTCATGTTCGGTGGAATGTTGTTGTTGTTAACACCTGCCATATCTAAATCTTCTTGAGGCTCGGGCTCTTGATAATTAGAAGATCTAGTACGCATACACCTGAAAATGCAAAAGAAAACAAAACCAAACACAAAGACAATATATATACAATAAAGATAAAATCTTTTTGGATTTTTGAAATTTTTAATTTTTATGGTTTTTTATCAATTTTTAATTTTTATGATTTTTGAATTTTTTATGCAAGAAAAATAACGTTCACAAGTGAACGGATCCCAAAAAGCAACGTGTCTATCACAGAAAACCGTCAATCTTAACGAAAAGAGCCGGCAGCGGCGCCATTTAATAACTCGATTTTACTCAGGTTAAAAATATTCGTTGTACCAATCTCTTCGAATTGAAAAACTTATGTTTAATGTGTGACTCTATTGTTTTTGGTGAAGTAAAGATGTGTCGTTGTAGTGTTTAAAATAAAAGGTGCAAAACAATTAAAGTAAAAGTGCTCTTAAAGTAACTCTAAGTCTAATTAAAGTAAAGGTGCAAGTATTTAAACACGTGACTGAAGTTAAAGGGCACTAAAGTAAATGACGTAAACTTAAATCTATCTAAGGCAAACTTAAAGTGCGGCTAAAACTAAGGCAAGTCTAAAATAAAACTAAGGTAAAAATAAAGGCGGGAAAAATAAAGCTTGACAATAAAAATCAAAGACAAAAACTAATAAGAACCTGAATACAGCTCATTCGGAATAAACCTTTGTTTGGAACAATCACTCGTCCGGAATGTCACCTTCGGTTGAAATGATTTTTCTTCACTTGGAATATTACCAAAATCCTTGATCCGGAACTAATTGATCTGAATATGTCACTTATCCAAAACAATCCTTCGTTCGGAACTTTGCTGATTCGGAACTCTAAAATCTTGCCTTGATTCGGAAGTATTTGGTCACCCCTTGATTCGGAAGTTTCCGAATGAAGACCCTTGATTCGGAAGTTTAGAACTTCCGAATGAACACCTCTTGAGTCGGAAGTTGCCCCTTGATCCGGAAGTTTATGACTTCCGAATGAAAAGCCTTGATTCGGAACTTGGTCCTTGATTCGGAACTTTGAGTTGATTCGGAACTTTTGAGAAGTTCCGGATGAAACCATTGGTTCGGAACTTTGGAGTTCCGAACGAATACTTTTGGTTCGGAAGTTTTCACTTCGTCCGTAACTTTGAAAGTTCCGGATGAACAAGTTTGGTTCGGAAGTTTTTCTAATCCCAAATCTCCCGGATGAAACCTTGATTCGGAACTTTAAAAGTTCCGAATGAACAATTTCCCTCCTTCTTGGTTCGGAACTTTTCCTGGAAAGATCAGAAACAAAGCAAACACCCCCGAAGAACAAGGGATACAATAACAGCAGAAAAATAACAAATTTAATCAAAATCAAACACACGGATAAATATAAACAGTAACGATTCAACAAATAAACATCAACAAACAGTTAAAAACAAGAAATTAAACAAATTTAACCACAATAATCAAAAACCACTTTGGATCAAAATAAAAGCATGAACATAAACATGAACACAACAAATCAAAGATTAAGAAAGGTAG
Source organism: Glebionis coronaria (assembly GCA_025667525.1). Taxonomy (NCBI): domain Eukaryota; kingdom Viridiplantae; phylum Streptophyta; class Magnoliopsida; order Asterales; family Asteraceae; genus Glebionis; species Glebionis coronaria. Next base: position 419,971,925 of record CM046880.1, read on the forward strand.
ATAAGAGATTGACAAGATAAAATAAAGATTGACAATAATTAAATGAAAACTTACTTGAAATTAAATGAATTTAAGGTGCAAGACAAGGTAATTAAATTGACAAGAAATTAAATGACAAAGTATTTAAATGTGGAAGACTAATTGTCACACTTAGCCAACAAGAAGGAAATGAACACAATCCTAATCTATATATAGGGGAGTATTAAGGAAGCTTCCTCCCCTCCTTCCTTTCTTGTTAATTGCAAGATTAAGTCCCTTTCTTCTTAATTCTTCATTAATTGCGTCATTAGTCCTTTTCTTCTAATCTTCTTTAAACTTGGACTTAAGGGACTTTTGGCTTCGGGATTTCTTCGAACTCGTCTTTAAATTCTTCAATAAAATAGACTTGAATTCTTCGGCTTTTGATAAACTTCCATCTTTTGACTTTTTCTTTGATAAATCTTCAGAATTGGTCGTGGACTTCCGTTCTTTTTGCACTCTTGACTTCTTGACTTCGTCTTTCATCCTTTTCTTCAATAAAAGTCCGTAAATGCCCGTGAATGTCCGTGTTTTCTCCACTTTTCACCTTTTCATCCTAAATCACAACAAAAACACAAACCACGCATAATTCCGACATAAAAGACATAAAATGCACGTTTTGGTCCGGTTATTATTGTAATTAAGTGGTAGAAAAGATGGGTGTTTACACACCTATCAGGAAGTTGTGAAAATGGGAGAATTGTATGAAAGGAGGGATAATATGGTTAGAGAAACTAAAGACGTTATGCAAAATGTGTACACCTGATACTTTTCGTAACTTGAAAAGATTGTTTTATAAAGGTGGGAGAGAATAACAATCCTTTTACATTGTAGTGTGTTCGCATTAACATCGAGGTTTTATGACAAAACCTATCTTAATACAAAAAGGCCCATTAAAATTCCTAAAAAGACTCGAAATCAAGATAAGGAAGTGACTATTGCTGTTATAGATGTCTTTAAGAAAATCAGACTATGAGAAGAAACAAAAATATTATGAGAAAAATGCGCAAGATTTCACATGAAGAAAGGTTTTTATTCTCGTCCCGAGGCTCAAATTGATGTCGTAACAGTGGACCAAGACATATATAAATTCGTTTAAAAACCCTTGAATCAAGGGTTAAATCGGTGTCTCTTTCAACCTGGATCTTAACAGTCGTATATGGGTTTTTTCGCTTCAACTCCATCACATAATCCCTCAGGTTTCTATATGCTCTTCATAACCACCCTCTAATATGTCCATGGCATTTCGTCTTGCTCGGCCAACCTTGTCAATAGAGAGTTTGATATTGTATTTTTGCTGTAAAAGAGCATGTAGACTATGGATTGGGATCTTACAGTTTGCTACAAGGAATTTGACCACCTCTTTAGATAGGAATCGTGAATTACAAAGCAGAATTTTTCTTGATTGGAGGCCTTGATGATCGTCGGTGAATGTTTTGATAGTCCATGATTTATTGTTTCGTATTTTGGAGGCGTGTAGGGACCATTCACATGGGTTTCTTCCATACCTTTTGACTACACAAGTTTATTGTTTATGTATTTTTGTCCTTCAACTCTGAACTAGAAGGATCCATCAAAGGCCTGAATCATCTTGACCAGCATCCATCGAAGGCCCTGAATCATCTTGACCAACATCCATCGAAGGCCCTGAATCATCTTGACCAACATCCATCGAAGGCCCTGAATCATCATGACCAACATCCATCAAAGGACATAACACAGTACCATGACAAACAGTTGTAATCCTAGTTCTATCGCACTTCTTGACTCTAACCATTCTCCTACTCTGGACGGAATACCTTTTTATGTCTTCATGTATCTCATGTCTGGATATATATTCCTTGCATGTGTATAAGTTCACAGTTACTTCATCCTTGCCATCGTAGTCTGCGTTAAGTACTTTAAGCCTTCTCCTCCTTTTACCATACAACTCATCCTCATTTGAACCATAACAACCATAATCATCAAAGTTAAGATTTTGATCAATATTAGCAAAATCCAAGTCATCCTCTGTAACCTGTTTTTGGGTATTTTGAATGTGTATATCAAGGTCAAAATCAAAATCGTGCATGTCCACTTCTTTCTCCATGAGGGCTATATCTTCTTGTTCAAAATCACTTTCATCAATCGCATTCAAACTGCCTACATCCTCCACATCTTCAATATCTTGTTCCTTATCAACAACCTCTTCAACGACCTCTTTATTTAGATTAACGGGTTTATCAGGATGTTGCATCAAAATATCATCCACCGTGAACTCCTCGTCATCCTCTATAACGGAGGGATCATCAAGAGCCGCCTGTTGGCACAAATCTGCGTCTTGTTCTGCAATGTCAGTAAACTCTTTTAGGCTTTCCAATGACTCATTCCTAGAAAGGTGGGCAGGCTCAATCCACTCATCCCCACAAACGCCACCTGGATTTCTCGAATCAATGTTTTGCATCATGCTTGTGTAACTAAATTCCCCAGTTGATGCTTGACTTTCATTATATCCACTCATCCCACATCATCGTGACCAATAAGGGATGCACCTGGATTCAAAACTTCATCCTACCTATCCAGATCAATAGTTGGTAAATCATTTTAATTTGTCGTCCCAATGTAAACCTCTATCTCTTTAGAATGGTTGGTCACATAGTTCTTTAGTTTTGTTACATTTTCCTCGGAATATAAGGGTACCAATCCCTCATCTAAGGATTGTCCTGATATCCTAAAATAAGACTGGATAATCCTAACATCATTGAAACCTAAATCACGTAAGTACGAATGGTAATGAACAAGAGAAAATCGATCAATAACTACTGAATCATACGAAGCTATTGTTGGAAACTCATATGTCCTTTCAAGCTTTGGTGAAAAAGTTCCACTATAATTGATTTTTAGGGTGAATAACTTTGGATTATTGTCTGTGGAAATAAGTAACACATAAACTATAAAACCCACATTAAAATACCATGAACAATAAACATGAACAGTGAATACACGAAAATACGATAAAAATAAAACTTTCCATTTATAATATATTTCACGTGTCACGATATTAAATAGCATGTACTTACGTATATATTATAAATGTGTTTACGACCACGATAATTAAATTCATGATAAATAAAACACGAACATACACGACATATAATTCAACTTGGAAAAAACTTCGGTTTTGTCCTTGGGCTATAAGGGTGCCGCGGCTAAGAGAGCAAAAAGGAAGAGGATGGGCCTTTTGGCCCACGACCCATGATAACCAAATAATAAGGAAAACACACGGAACTTTTATTCATATTTTAGGTTAACAAAAAAACAAGGAACCCTTGCTCTCTTCTCTTCTTGCCGTCGGCCACAGTGAACACCAAAGGGGGTGTTTGTTGATTTTGATATTGGAAAACTACGTGTTTGTGTTCGTGTTCATTAATCCTAAACAACTACGCATTCAGTATAAACATAACCCTTTTCTTTTTAATTCTTTTTTAATCTTTTTATGATTTCATGTATTAAAATCAAGAACAAATCATAAAAACATGTTAGGGTTTGTAGAAAACATGAGTTTAGGGATGGTTGATGTTTGTTTGGTTCGGTCGAGACCACAACCGAGAGCTACAAGCTCTCGGCTTGTTTTTGTCACCACCACCGAGACCACCTAGGGTCTCGGCTTGGTTTGTTTGGCTCAGACGCAGGACGAGAGAACTCGACGCGAGTCAGGGTATGGTTGATGATGGGTTTTGGTTTGGTTTCGGGGCTAACCGAGACCACTAGGGTCTCGGTGTGGCTCGGTTTAACAAGAACAGTGGGAACCGGCACTCGGCCAGTGTGAACCGGGCTCGGAAGTGGCAGTCGTGGCTCGGCAGTGGGAACCGAAGGCCACCAGCGGCAACCGGCTAGCCGGTCTAGCCACTGGTGGGGTGGTATTGTTTCGGCTTATATATGGAACACGGGTTCGGGGTCGGGTTAAAATTTAAATCACGGGTTCGGGTTCGGGACATGATTAAAAAGCAGAAAACTAGTTTAATTAAATTATTTTCAAGACTATTTGATTTAATTAAATACATGACTTAGGTTAAAATATTAAAATTAATATTTCATGACTAACCTAAGTATTTACTAAGTTTAGTTTAATTAAAATATGTTATTTTAAATTAAATTCTTATAATGTATGGTTTATTAAATTAACCAAGTTAATCATTTAGTAAGCTATAACCTTTAAACCATGACTTATTTTTACTAAATAAACTTTACTTGACATTAATAATCCAGCTTATTTCTAGTTATGGAAACTTACTATTTTTAGAAACTTTCTATTTTTAGAAACTTACTATGTACGGAAACCTGCTATTTTTAGAAAGTTACTTAGTATTACAATACAAGTATTATAATACCATACTACATGAATAATAAACAACATAATACAAGAATAACTACAAATTAATACCTTAAACAGTTAAAACATGACATAACATGAATAATAAGCTAAGAACACATAAAACCAGTAAAATACATGTATCTCAGACAACTCATACACGTCCCTATTCTTATGTAGTATTATCCGTCAATGGGGAGTAGGTTTTTCAGCGTTTCCGTTAGCTTCTACTGGACACAAGGTACGGATTTCCCGTCCTTCAGTAAGGACAATCTCTTCCTTTATTAGGATTTCCTGTATGCAGCCAATTGTTTTACCCAGTAGTTACAGATTTAAATGCTTGTGTTTTATTAGTTACCTTAGCCATATACATGCATGCCAGTTTCACCTAGTTATGGGTACCATAACCATAACATTAGAGGCACTAGTATTATAACTTCACCACGGCGAAGTGATAGCTCGTGGCGTCCCTTCCAATTTATTTGGCCTTTATTATTATATTATCATGTGGGGCGTATGGGTGCATCCTAGTTATAGTGTCAGTTAGGATTTCATGGTGAATGTGGTGTGTGCCTTGCATCCTTCCCAAGGAGCTGATCCCTCCTACCCATTACCATATTAATTAGAGGCATCCCCTCTAATTTACATGACGAGGTCACCCCTCCAAGTATTCATGCACGTTGTTGACCTCATGAACTATATTGGCTTTTGGTATATTAAACTAATACAAATTTTCATAAGTAACATAAGCTATGTTTTCAGAACTAAAACCAGTAAACATGACATACATCTAGGTTTCCCAGGACTTATTCATTTCCGCTGCCTTTCATGCTTTATATGCTCTATTATGCTTTCATTACTCTATGTTTCCATGCTTTATTGTATATCCGTACATTGGGCGTTATGCTCAGCCGTTTTCCATTTCCATGTTCCGAAACGGCAGGTACCCAAGGTCGCAAGTAGGATTTCAAGAGTATGTGTATTCGGATGGAAGCTATCCAGCCTTCTATATCTTATGCATTTATCATACTTTATCTTACTTTATTTCATGTTGGACATTGTTTAGTCCTTTTCCGTTACAGTACTTATGTTTGCTTGTGTTGAGTTACTTAGACTACCGATGTTTGTTTCCGGTATTTCTATTTATGGTCATGAATGTTTAGACATTTACCTTGCATGCTTTGATGACACGCCATATATTACTGTAATATTCCCATTTAACAAATATGGTGTTACAATTATGGTATCAAAGCCAAGGTTTCGACCTGTTGCTCTATAAAACATGACCTGTGACTTACGCGTAGTCACCAACGTCTTCCTAGAACTGATAGTTGGTTTTCATGACTTACGGGTAGTCACCACACTTGCCTTTTTATTCTGTGAACCGACCCATAGGCGTTCACTCATGGACATATCATCATATTTAATTTACTATGCATTTTAAAACTGTTTTATGCATCATAAATAAATTCATGTTTTATACAATGTTCATGCATTTTCTATTCATGTTATATTTTTTCAGACTCATTATTTATGTTTCATTTTGTTTTAAACTGTCGGAGGGTGAACACACGCAATGCTCAAGAATTGGTTGCAGTTGTCAATGCAGCTTTGCAAGCCATCCTTCCCCAACTTCGCAATGAAATTAGGGACGAAGTTCATGCTGAAATTTAAGCCCAGGGCGTTCATATTGGCCCTCATACTGAGAACCACAACAATCCTCCAACTCCACCGCATGTTACCCTTATGACTTGGTTGGAGCGATTCAACAAACAGAGACCCCGTTCGTTTGAGCAGACTGACAGCCCCAACGAGGCTGAAGCTTGGATTTATCACATCGAGAAGATATTTGATGCGATGGGTTGTGACGGTTTTTTCAAGGCAAGACTGGCTTGCTATAAGTTTGAAGGTGATGTGCTGCAATGGTGGAAGTCAGTCAAGCAGTCCAATGGTTGTGATAATTGGGTTGCACTGCTGACATAGGACTAGTTTAAGGAGCTCTTCCTTAATCAGTACTTCCCACATGCTGAGCATGAGAAGCTTAAGAGGGATTATCATAATATCTGACAGGTTGCTGGGGAGAACAACAACGAATTCATGCAGAGGTTTCTTCATTTGGCTGGATTCTTGGGAGCAGCAGCAGGTACTGCTGAGGAGCAAGCTGAGAAGTTTCGCTGGCTCTTCGCACTTTGGTTGCCAACAGTTTGGTTTGTGCTACGTTCACTACAGTGGCACAAGTGTCCGATGCAGCCCGAAAGCTCGAGATGCTTCAGGAACGAGAGGAGTTTGGCGATGATCGATCAGTGAAGAGGTATATTTTCAATCACCATTTGTAAACCATTCATTTCCTTCAGTATTTCCTGTAAAAACTAGAAGGGGGGGGGTTGAATAGTTTCTAGTTACCTTTTCAAAACATTTCGCATAACCCACTGTGCGCGGTTCTTTAAACATGTTTGCGGTTCGTTATCACTAAAGAACCGCGTGTCCATTTAAGGAACCGCCTACAGTGAACTAGGCTATTTATTACATGTTAAGCTTTAACAATCCTTGGTATCAAATTCTCGATCAAGTTTGACTAGATATGAGATGTGTTTGATTGAAAGATAAATACTACAAGTAAGAAAACACACAAACACATCAAATCAAGAGTACATCAATCAATAGTCTATACACTAAGCACACACATACTAAGCATAAGCTTTTCCGCAACTAAGATGTTTAGACTAAGTGATGTACACTTGACCATAATCTAAACATGAAGCACACACGTATTAAGCCTTAACTTTTCCGCAACTTAGATGTTTAGATTATGAGATGCACACAACACACAACAATATATAAATGCATCAATAAGAGTAAAGACACAAATGTAAAGGAAAGTACCGACATGAAGATTTTTAGTGGTTCGGTCATGAAGCTCCTCTTCGCCCTACTTCACTCCTCGAGTACACCTTACTCGAGAGTTACTTCACTAGTCAACAAACTCCTTAAGGTGGATAAACCATACACAACGTCGCTTATCCAATTTCTGACTCTAAGCTAAAAGTCGAGTCCTAATCTTAGGTAGGACCAATCTACACAACGTCGCCTACTTCACCATTTTCTAACACAAGGCTATATGTCGAGTCCTAATATTAGGTAGGACCAATCTACACCCATCTTCACACTAGTTATGTTTTATGGCCCAACATAACAAACCTTGTGTTTTATGGCCTAAACACATACATATAGATCTAGGCACACAACACTTAGATCTATGACTCCAACACTATATCCAAGTATTAACAAACTTGGATCTACACAACTAACACCTAATCCAAGGATACCCATCACTTGGATCTTCTATCCTTACAAACACATCCAAGTGAACCCAACACTTGGATCTTCTACGTATACATAGTAGAAAAACAATGACTTGATCTAGAAGGAGAGATCTTCATCATGTTATGAACCCAACACTTCATGGTAATGAAAGTGTTTTTCTCTTTGCACTTGAGAGGATGAGAGGATTGAAGGAGAGAATCACATCTTAAACAAGATTAATCTAAACTAACTAATCAAGGAGTTTAAAGATGTTTTTGAAGAAACTGTGCAAAAAGGGTTGAAAGAAAAGCTGGAAATGATCTACTACTTATAGGGCAGGAGTGCAATGGTAAAAAAAACCCGTGGTTCCTTATTGATAAGGAACTGCGGCCCGCGGTTCCTTATCAATAAGGAACCTCCTGCTTGGAGACCGTGCATTTTTGTCCTTTAGTGGGGATATGCCATCTGGGGTAGTTTATACCTTCAGAGGATATTCCTTTGGCATATGGAATATGCCAAATTGAAATCAAAGAATATTCTTTGGAATATATGAAGGTCTACGATATCTAAGGATTTGATAAAAGATGGATTGGATCTATTGATTAATGGTGGAAATGGGGAAGGAGGAAGATGAAGTATAGAGAGAGAAAGGAGAGGGAAGAAAAGTAGAGAGAGAAAGGGAAATTAGATTAATGAATTGTTGTGAAATGAATGAACCACCCCTCCTAACATGCTAGGAGGGGTATATATAGCCCACCCTACATGTGGGCTATATGGACTATATTTAATACAAACTGGATCACGAGCCTAATACAATAATATATCGTTGGAGCGACCGATCCTTCATAAATACGTAAAAACGTATTTCCAACAATCTCCCCCTAAGGGAGGTCGCTCCAAGTTACAAAGTTCTAAATATTCTATAGCTCGTGATCTATGCTAATAATGATGTGACCGAGACTTTCTTTGGGAAAACACATTTCCAACAATCTCCCCCTAAGGGAGGTCACACCATTTTACAAAATCTTAAACCTAGCATACTATGCTTGAGTCTTCGATCTTGTTCTTGTGAATATGCTTGATGTGATCTTTGACTTTAGTCTTGAGCATGTTTCCTTGCCTTGACCTTGTGCATTCATCACTTGTGAAATTTGCCTCTTCGTGACTTCATGTTCCACATACTTATACCTTTAAATTCTTGAAAGCTTCAGAGTTTGATACAGCGGAAGACTTGACCTTCAGACTTTCTTGAATTCGTTGAAGTACTAAGTGTATGTAGTATAAGCATGTGGTGACGACTTCTTCTGGATTGTACACCGCAATGCCACCTTTTTGTTACGCTGCATAAGACAGTTAGCAACAAAACATATACACGGATGAAATGACCTTGAACATTTCATTCTAATTCGGTAGCATTTTACCTCCGGTCGGCGAAGACCGTTGGACGATATTAAATATCGTACTTGTGGCAGGTAGTTTCAATAAAGAACCTCCTTGACAAGATTTCGCGGGTAAACCCGTTCTCTTTACTCGACCGTCCAAAGCTGACTGCGAACGTAAAGAGTGAATCATTTGGATAATATTATCCGCATGATTTGAAGCCGTCAATTCATGTTCCTGGAACAAGTGAAGTTCAATTAAGAACCGCACCATCGTTGCTTTCCAGTTGTCACTAGCTTGATTCATATAGAATCTTGCAAGTTACCTACCAAGTGCTGTTTGATGTTAACACTAGAAGGATTTCCATTCGTCACTGTAAATACTTAATAGTATTACTCTGAATGTTCTGGCAAGATCACTAAGATATTGCGTAGAGGCCTGGAACGTGTTTAAATTCATTTAAGAATTAAACAGCTGTTGCTTTCCAGTTATCACAAGTTTGATTCATAAAAAATCGCACAAGTCACCTACCATGAGCTTTTTGATATTCGCTCAAGAAGGATTTCCATCTTCATTGTAAATACTTTCGTATTACTCGGATGTTCAGGCAAGATCATGAAGATTTTACGTAGGACTCTTAATATCTTTCTTACTTTTCACATTGTGTAAACAAGCAAGGAATAATGAAAGTGTGTCCTAATGAGATATTTCATGATCTCAAATGGCTCTAGACTCGATCGTGCATTTTGGATTTTAGTGATCGGAGGCTGGAGAGGAGTGCCACCTTTTCAATACCAATTTGTTCGGAGTGAATAAACCAGTAGATAATGTGTTGATCTCCGTGTGATTAAAACAAATACCTTTTGAGAGATATTTGAGTTAGCTGGGAAGGGTTGTGCATTGCATCACTGGGTCCATGATGTCTTTCTTCAATATCAAGAATCATTAAAAATGATCTCAATAGCATATGAATTGACCCGGTTTCTGCCTAAGGTTGTAAGGAGGGCTTCTTTCTTTACACCCTTTATCTTTACAATTCTTTTTCATTCTTCAACCCCTTCAATGCTTACCAATACGTCATCACTAGCACCTTGTTGTGATTGTTCTAGTGCTAACTTAAGTACTTGGTCGGCATTCAGCTACGTTCACAAACTTTCTCCATCTTTCCTAAGGACTACTATTTCTAGCTATGGAATGTCCTTGGGAAGATTCCCCCGGTTCTAGAGAAATCATTGGACTTTAACCTATCCTACCATCCTTATGTCACCACAATCTTCATCGTCGTGAAATAAATGGGTTGCGGGTAAGTATAAATCACCATGAAATCCATTTTGAAGTGCAAATCCATTTTGCTCCCCCTTAACATATGCCACGATATCCGAAAACATTTCGCACATGTCGGGATGAGCTAGCACATTAAGTCAAACCATTTGTGATTAATCATTTCCCATATTAAATCACATTTTCTCCCCCATATTAAAAATATTAACTCAATCAATGTTTTTAATATCAATTGATTTAATAGCATTTTAAGAAAATTTGGGAAGAAAAATGCAAATCCAATTATCTTCATGAGTTACACAAGCTCCCCCTCAAATTAATGAGGGTGTACTGAAACGTAAATTAAATACCTTTTAAACACAAGTGTAAGGTATTTATCACGTGCAAAGATCATATATGATAATGAATTCACAATATTAGCAATTTACGAGGTTGGACCTGAATGATGGAGAACATCATATGAAAGAAGCACATGGTTCTTGTTCACGAATGTTGGTCTTCCTCGTAACTTCTGAAGTTATCTATTGACTCCATGTGTATGATTGATATCGTTGTCTTAACACCAATATGTGAACTTGGCACTCTCGGCATCAAGGATTCTGAATGCTGGACAATTGCTCCCCCTCAATTGTTGACCCGTGTTCTATTGAAAGAGCTGTAGTCACCGTTTGAGTAGTCGCATCGTCGAGTATGTAGATATCAATTGTAAATTGCCACGGTTGATGGAGATGATAACTTCGGATTTTGAAGTCAAAGCTTTCCGGTGAAATGCTTGACTTGATTATGAAAAGCGGGTTGCTATCTGAAATAATAGCAAACCATTTTGAGCATGTTTTAAAAGTTTGAACTTCTGCTCGAACTTTATTTACAACCCCGTGTCATTATTGAATGACATTTCTAGGTTCGTAAATATTATCGATTCCAGAAGACATGCTCTGTTTATCAAAACATTTTTGAACACACAATTTTGAAAGATTTAGAAAAACCTTTTGAGAAATTCTTGAAAAATTGTGTTCAAAGTTTTGAAAACTAATTACTTGAACTTAAGATTTGGAATATCTTAGGAAAGCTCAAGTCCGAGAAGTTGTAAACTTCCCGTTGTTAAGGATAAGTTTATCATCGGCGATAAACTTTCCTTTTATCTGAAGGACGAGTCCTAAGCTGACATTTACTTAGAAGTCGTTTTCATGAGCTTGAAAACTTTGACTGTTTTAACGGAAAGCTCATGACCGAGAAAGGTTAATTTCTCGTTATGAGGAAAAATTCTCTTATTTAAAAGATACACTTTCCTTTCTGAGCTTAAAACTTCGAATGTTTTAAGACAAGCTCATGACCGAGAAAACTGAATTTCTCGTTATGAGGATAAGTTTATCATTAATGATAAACTTTCCTTTATTTTAAGTTCGAGTTACAGTCTGACATTTAATTGTAAGTCATTGTGCATGAGCTTAAAAACTTTGAATGTTTTCGATATAAGCTCATGCCCGAGAAAAATTAATTTCTCGTTGTAAGGATAAGTTTATCATCGGCGATAAACTTTCATGCCTTTGAAGAACGGGTTAAAGACTGTCATTTATCTATAAGCCTTAATGCATGAGCTTAAAAACTTGGAATGTTTTTGATATAAGCTCATGCCCGAGAAAAATGAATTTCTCGTTTTTAGGATAAGTTTATCATCGGCGATAAACTTTCCTTTCTTTGATGAGCGAGTTACAGTCTGTGATATGACTATAAGTCCTTTTTGCAGCTTAACCATGAATCCCCTGAGACATTTGTTTCTCTGATATCTGCTTCTTCAACAACCAAACTCTAAGAGTGTCCTTAGTTGAACGGTAAACAACGATTGAACCGCTTCGTTCTTTTGGAACATCAACTTTGGTACCTGCATTCTCATTAGGAATTTGCTTGCTTTGACATGGGTTAGCGATATCAATTTTAGAAGCACGTGGGGGTTCACAGTTGGCTTTACTTGTGTCAGAGGCGACTTGAGTAGATGATTCACTTATCTTAGCTGGAAAACGTTTCCTTTTATAGAAAACCTTGAGTTTAGGCTTAAGTGAAGTATCATCTTTATCAATTTCCTCCCTAGTAGTCTTAGTAGAATCGGAGACTATCCTAGTTAAAGGGCACTCGTTTCCTACAAGAGTGAAAGTTCTACCAGTGGGGCGCCAAACTTTACCAAAGGGTTTGATTTTAGCGACCCACTGAGATTTAAGTCTAGCACGGGAGTTCACCTCATTAAGTAATTTCTTGATACAAGAATCATGATTTGCCGTAAAGACACATTTTCTACATGTTTTACAAGTAGCATATTTAATGTCCGAGTAAGATCTAGAATTCCTAGATGATTGATTGATGCTCCTAGGATGTGACATGCTACGGTTAGCAGTGTTGGGTAATCTAGAAGGCATCTGACTAGGTTGGACATAGCTATCTCTTACATGTGTCTTTTGAATAGCTTCCCTTTGACCAAAATCATGGCGCACATCAGTTGAACTAGTTCTAGACGTGTTCATTGAACTATTCTTAGAGAAACTAGGGGCAATCATGTGATGAGGTCTTGCTAAAACTGATTTAGTCACATTAGGCCTAGTTGGTGGAGTGACTGTTCTAGAAATATGACCCAAATCAACTTGGGAGGCAAACCGCGGTCTCGAGGATAGTGGTCGCTCGGATCTAAATGCAGTAGGTTGTCTGACAATCGGTTGTCTGACAAACTGATTTGTAGGCGTTTTCCCCAAGATTGATGGTTTTTCAAGCTTAGTGTCCACACTAGGTCCTCTAGTTTTCCTTAACTCGTTTTTCAACGCAGCTATAGCAAAAACCTTTTCCTGAACTTGAGCTTTTAAGGTCTCATTCTCTTTAAGCAATTCATCTTGGGATGCCAACTTAGATTCAAGCAACTTAATTTGTTTCAAAAGATTATCCTTTTCAGCTTTAGAATCTAAAACTATTTGATCCAATTTTCGTTCAAGAACAACGTTTGACTTTTCAAGTTTTTCAAAATATGTTTCATATTTCTCCGTTTTCTTTGAAAATTCAATTTTGGCATCCTCAAGCTCTTTGGATTGCTGAGCGAAAATGGTTTCAAGCTCTTCAGTCCTAGACACAGAATTGGTTAATGAAGCAGTCGTAAAACTATTAGCAGGATTGTTAATTAGCGCATTCATTTCAGACAACATATGAAGAATATTATCTGTACCTGACATGCTACTTGGTTCCCGTTTTCCTCCTGATTCTTTTCTCTTGTGGCTGCTTCTTGTATCGTCTTGCAATATATGCAATTTTCCCTCTTAAAAACAGCCTATTCGGAAAAAAAACAGCCTATTCGGAAAAAAAAAAAAAAAAAAAAAAAAACAGCCTATTCGGAAAAAACAGCCTATTCGGAAAAAAACAGCCTATTCGGAAAAAAACAGCCTATTCGGAAAAACAGCCTATTCGGAAAAACAGCCTATTCAGAAAAAACAGCCTATTCGGAAAAACAGCCTATTCGGAAAAACAGCCTATTCGGAAAAACAGCCTATTCGGAAAAAACAGCCTATTCGGAAAAAACAACCTATTCGGAAAAACAGCCTATTCGGAAAAACAGCCTATTCGGAAAAAACAGCCTATTCGGAAAAACAGCCTATTCGGAAAAACAGCCTATTCGGAAAAAACAGCCTATTCGGAAAAAACAGCCTATTCGGAAAAAAACAGCCTATTCGGAAAAACAGCCTATTCGGAAAAACAGCCTATTCGGAAAAAACAGGCTATTCGGAAAAAACAGCCAATTCGGAAAAAACAGCCTATTCGGAAAAACAGCCTATTCGAAAAAAACAGCCTATTCGGAATGTTCTGGAAATATCAGTCCGAGACTTAGAAAACAGCTTTAAATCCGATTTTTTGATCAAAAACCACAAAAAAGTTTTATGATTTTTACCAAAAAAAAAAAAAAAAAAAAAAAAAAAAAAAAAAAAAAAAACTAAACCCAATCCTTATCAATCAATCCCAATAACAAAAACAACAAGATTCAAGATTGATTTTTTCTAAAGATCACTAATTGATTCAAAAACTAAAAAAGCAACACAATCCAAAAATAACTTTATAAAATTGAAAAAACTTTATAAAATTGATAAACTTGATAAATAACTTTATAAAATGGATAGATAAAAAGATGATAAAAAAAGAAAAGATTTTTACCACCAAATCAAAAGATAAAAAGATATGCAAATCCTAAGATTTAACCATGGCTCTTGATACCAATTGAAGGTCTACGATATCTAAGTATTTGATAAAAGATGGATTGGATCTATTGATTAATGGTGGAAATGGGGAAGGAGGAAGATGAAGTATAGAGAGAGAAAGGAGAGGGAAGAAAAGTAGAGAGAGAAAGGGAAATTAGATTAATGAATTGTTGTGAAATGAATGAACCACCCCTCCTAACATGCTAGGAGGGGTATATATAGCCCACCCTACATGTGGGCTATATGGACTATATTTAATACAAACTGGATCACGAGCCTAATACAATAATATATCGTTGGAGCGACCGATCCTTCATAAATACGTAAAAACGTATTTCCAATAATATACCTTAGGAAATATTCTTTGGAATATTCCAAATTCAAATTTCCATTTTCTTTTTAATAAAACATTTTCTTAAAAATAAAATTTATTAAAATCTTTTGTCACATTTGATTAAATGTGAGTTTTAAGAAAATATTAATCCTTGATCACTTAGTTAGGTTAATGACATGTTTATTCATACCTTGAGTGATTCATGCCGAATGCGATCTTAGAGATGTCGAGAGAAGTATACAAATGTATTCTTGAGTGATTACGAGTACCTTAACATTTTATATAATGTATTACGAATTATACGTTTGTCATCAATAAAACACAAAGAGATTATATCGACAAAACATCATAATGTTTACACTAACATTTCCGTTTTCATATCATCCTTTGTTCAACTTTATATTTCAGACAGAAGACTGACGACCGTAAACCTGCGGTCGCTCAGCAACAAGCATCTAAGGGAAACGGTCAGACCAACGACCGTACTGGTTCAGATAGGCGTTGCAGTAATGATAATTACCGTAATAATGTCAATAACTCGAACAACAGCAGGTCCTACATTTACATTCTTTCATGTTAAACTATCTTATGTTATGGTATTCTGACACTCCAGCGACTCATATCCAGGAACAATAACAACGGCAGGGATCAGGACCGTAGAGGTTCGCAACCTAACCGTTCTACTTCATCTGGTAAATTTTAAACCTTCTATGTAATCATGCTTATGTTCCATGATCATGTCTCATGCATGTAATCCTGAAACAGGCTCTCAGCTAGCTAGGACACCTGCTGGAGGATTCGCGCATCCTATATGTCCTACTTGTTCGCACATACATTCTGGTGTTTGTCGCTGAGGTACTGGTGGTTGTTTCAAGTATGGCCAACAAGGCCATCAGCAGAAGGATTGTCGCAAAGGTGAGATAGAAGGCACCTCTAGACATGCCGACTCCAAACCACCTCCTACTTCTGGTCGCGTGTTCACTACTACTAGAGATCAGACGAACAAGACTTCAGGTACCATCATTGGGAATCTCTTTATGAATGGTTTGGCAGCATGCGTTCTGTTTGATACAAGAGCGACTCATTCAGTCATATCCACTACTTTTGCTGTACGTGTCAGGATTTCCCCTATGCCATTAGATAATGCCTTAAGCATTTCCACACCACTTAAGGACTCTGTACGAATCACCCAGGTGTACAGAGATCTTCCCCTAGAATTTGATGATAAAATCCGTAGAGTTGACGCACTTCCTTTGGACATGTGCGATTTTGATTTGATATTGGGCATGGACTGGTTATCCAAACACCGGGATACGATAGACTAACACACTTATCGAATTATCTTCGGTGATGTTAAATCCCCAGAGTACATACACCATGGTTTTCTGCCAGGGAGGTCGGTACAAATTATTTCATCCAAGAAGGAGCGTGCATTACTAACACACGGCTGTTAGGGATTTATAGGAAATATTCATGACATTACTGCCGAGTCTCCATCGATCCAAGATCAGCCTATCGTGTCAGAATTTCCTGACGTATTTCCTGATGAACTTCCGGGCATACCACCTGTTCGTGAAGTCGAGTTTGGAATTGAGCTCATCCCAGGTGCAGAGCCAATTTCCAAGGCTCTTATCGCATGGCTCATATAGAGCTTAAAGAATTAAAAGATCAGCTGCAGGAACTTCTGGAGCGAGGTTTCATCCGTTCCAATGCATCGCCATGGGGTGCACCAGTACTTTTCGTGAAGAAGAAAGACGACAACATGTGTTTGTGTATAGACTATCGTGAATTGAACAAGATCACAATCATGAATCGTTATCCTTTGCCGCATATTGATGACCTTTTCGATCAACTTTAGGGCGCCAAGTATTTCTCCAAGATCGATCCGAGGTCAGGCTGATTGGTGTATTTTGCATACACCTAATAGCGTGTTAATTTAGCATAATTATATATTTATTTTTCGTTATACATGTACTTTTAATGTGTTTTGTGATTATGTAGGTTACGAGCGAAATGAAATAAAATGGCCGTTTAATTAATTATTTAGAGAAAAGACATTGTGAGCGACGCTAAATGAAGAAGAAATATTGAAGAAAAAGATTTGAGCGCGTCGCAATATTTTTGGTCATCTTTTATTTGTCCGGGCTTCGTTTGAGCAATTATTGTCGCTGAGTTATTTTTTATTGGGCCAAAGTTATTATATGTCCAAAGAATAAAAGAAAAAAAATTAAAAAATAATTTTTGGCCTAAAGCCCAATAACCACCGACTCGACCAAAGGAGTATATATATAGATTGAGGGTGACTCTTGGTTTTGGGCATTATCAATTCAGTCGCAATTCACAAAAAAGGGTGCAAATTGGGAGGTCATCATTAATTGTCGAAGGAGAAAAAAAAACAATTCGATTGGTGGGAAAAAAGGAAGAATAATACATTCATGTATTGGAGAAGAGTGGTCATCTTTTGTGAACAATTTAACCACCATAATTGTGGGCATATACAATTCGTCCTTGCTGGTATCCGACTAATACACAGCCGCCACAAAAAAATAATAAAGAGAATGACGGTTGCACAGTGGGTCGGGTACACCGCGATGTCCGACTAATTTTGTTGTAATTTCTTCCGGTAACTTTATTTATGATTTGATCATTACTTTTGGATTATCATATTTTTTTACATTGATTTATGATTTATTTATAAATTATTTTTATTGACTTAATATTATGTTTAATTATTTGTGCAAGACAATTTATTGTTAGTTAACGATTCATGCTTATTTTATTTAGTTAAAAAAAAGATGGTCGTATAATTAACATAAGTTGTACCTAAATAAATTATTAAAACATAATTATTGGTTGGATTAATATAAGATTTATTATTGTGAGTCATTGATAAACATAATAAATGTCGACATTAATTCATTCATATTAAGTCGAAATAATCTTTGTAAACGAACTAAAAAGTTTCGATAATCCATAAGTTTGATCAACCATAAATATTAGGAGCTGGAAGGGATTGCATTTTTCTTTTAATTGTTTACATCCTTATTTTATTTTTCTAGCTTTATCATTAGTTTAATAATTATTTTAATTTTTAATCCACATTTTTATTATCAAAAGTATTTTAGTTGTTAGATTTCAAAACCAAAACTTTTATTGATCAGTGATCACCGCAAAACTTAAACTAAAACCACATATTCCTCGTGGATCGATACCCGCTTACCCTATCTAGTATAAGGTAATTAGGTTATTTTTTACCGGCACCTCGACGTCGATCACTGGCTACCATCAGTTACGGGTTAAAGAGCAAGATATCTCTGAGACTGCTTTCCGTACACGTTATGGGCACTACGAGTCGGTCATGCCATTCGGACTCACAAATGCTCCAGCAGTCTTCATGGATTTGATGAACCGTGTCTTCCATGAGTTTCTGGACAAGTTCGTTATCGTGTTCACTGATGACATCCTGATTTTCTCCAAATCCAAGGAGGAACATGAGGAACACCTTCGTACAGTCTTGCAGATTCTTCGTCAGAAGCAGTTGTATGCCAAGTTCTCAAAGTGTGAGTTCTAGTTAAGCAAGGTGGCATTTCTGGGCCATATTGTATCTGCAGAGGGGATCACCATGGATCCTGTAAAAGTTGAAGCTATCACTAAATGGCTGAGACCTACATCTGCAACAGAGGTCAGAAGTTTTCTGGGTTTAGCTGGCTACTACCGCAGGTTTGTAGAGAACTTTTCACGGCTAGCCTTACCTTTGACTAAGCTGATGAGGAAATGAGAGAAATTTGTCTGGACTGAGGAAAGAGAGAAGAACTTTGAAGACCTTAAGCAGAAGTTAGTGACTACACCGATTCTTACACTCCCATCTGGTACAGGTGGATTTCAGATCTATAGTGACGCTTCAGGAAAGGGTCTAGGCTGTGTTCTCATGCAACATGGGAAGGTCATTGCATACGCATCACGACAGCTTAAACCTTATGAAGAAAACTACCCTGCTCATGATTTGGAGCTTGCAGCAGTTGTTTTCGCGTTGAAGATCTAGAGGCATTATTTGTACGGTGATACATGTGACATCTTCATAGATTACAAGAGTCTCAAGGACATCTTCACCTAGAAGGAACTAAACATGAGACAGAGAAGATGGTTAGATCTATTGAAGGATTATGACACCAACATTCAGTATCATCCTGGTAAGGCGAATATGGTGGCAGATGCTCTAAGCAGAAGGTCGGGTATGATTGCTGGCATCTGGATTGCAAAGGAGATCATCTGTGACCTAGAGATGACTGACATTGAGTTTTGTGTACGAGGACAACACGGTTACTGGACGAATCTAAGAGTGGAACCAGACTTACATTCTAGGATCTAAGAAGCTCAAAAGGACGATGGTGAGATTTGGGCTATCATTCAGAACCTTGGTCAGCAGACGGAGTTTCATGTTGATGATGACGGTATCTTATGGCAAGACACTAGACTAGTTGTTCCTAATGACTCTACACTTAGGGTAGCTGTGTTGACTGAAGCTCACAGCTCTCCATTTACCATACATCCTGGTTCTACCAAGATGTACAACGACATCAAGTAGCATTTCTGGTGGAGTGGTATGAAGCAGGATGTTGCCACCTTCGTTTCTAAATGCATGATCTGCCAGCAGGTTAAGATCGAACACCAGAGAGCTAGTGGTTTACTGCAACCACTGGACATTCCAGAATGGAAGTGGGACAAATCTCCATGGATTTTGTTACTGGACTTCCGGTGACTCAGAGGAAACACGACGCCATCTGGGTTATTGTTGATAGATTGACCAAATCTACTCATTTTCTGCTAATCCGCAAGGAACATCCGGTCAACAAATTGGCAGACACTTTTTAGAAGGAGATCATGAGATTGCATGGTACTCCCTCAGAAATCATCTCTGACAGAGATCCCCGTTTCACCTCACAATTTTGGCAGAGTATGCAGAAAGCTTGGGGCACCAGACTTAAGCTCAGCACTGCCTTTCATCCTCAGACTGACGGACAGTCGGAGCGTACCATTCAGACATTGGAGGACATGCTGCGGGCGTGTGCTCTAGAATGGACAGGAAGCTAGGATGATTATATCTATCTTGTAGAGTTTGCATACAACAACAGTTGGCACGCTTGCATCGAGTGTGCACCGTTCGAAATGTTGTATGGTAGGAAGTATCGCTCCCAATCTGCTAGGATCAGGTGGGCAAACGACTGATTGAGGGTCCAGAGATGATTGAGTTAACTAATGAGAAAGTTGTTGTCGCCAAGGAGAAGCTTCAGGAAGCTCGTGCTCGCCAGAAGAGCTATGCTGATAAACATCGTAAGGATGTATCTTTCAACGTTGGTGATCACGTTTTCCTCAAGGTATCACCTGCACGGGCAGTTAAACGTTTTGGAATCAGAGGGAAGCTCAGTCCTCGCTTCATCGGACCGTTCAACATCATAGAACGCGTTGGTGAAGTGCCATATCGTTTAGCGTTACCGCCTCAGCTATCACACGTTCACAACGTGTTCCATGTGTCCTTAATTAGAGGATACAACTATCATCCCGTTCATGTTGTCTAGTATCCGCTTGATCAGATTCGAGAGGATCTTTCATATGTCGAGGAACCCGAGAGAGTTCTTGAGCGACAAGATCGTGTCAAGTAGAGGAAGACGACCCCTTTCGTCAAAATCCTCTAGAGGGATCATCCTGAGCGGGAAGCCACTTGGGAGACGGAGGAGTCTATACTGACTTCTTACCCTCATTTCCAGTTCTGATTCGGGTATGTTTCTTTTAGTTTATGTTTTCTCCAATTCGAGGACGAATTGTTCTTTTAGAGGGGAAGAGTTGCCAAACCCGCATTAAAATACCATGAACAGTAAACATGAACAGTGAATACACGAAAATACGATAAAATTAAAACTTTCCATTTATAATATATTTCACGTGTCACGATATTAAATAACATGTACTTACGTATATATTATAAATGTGTTTACGACCACGATAATTAAATTCACGATAAATAAAACACGAACATACACGACATGTAATTTAACTTGGAAAAAACTTCGGTTTTGTCCTTGGGATATAAGGGTGTCGCAGCTAAGAGAGCAAAAAGGAAGAGGATGAGCCTTTTGGCCCATGACCCATGATAACCAAATAATAAGGAAAACACACAGAACTTTTAGTCATATTTTAGGTTAACAAAAAAAACAAGGAACCCTCGCTCTCTTCTCTTCTTGCCGCAGGCCACAGTGAACACCAAAGGGGGTGTTTGTTGATTTTGATCTTGGAAAACTACGTGTTTGTGTTCGTGTTCATTAATTCTAAACAACTACGCATTCGATATAAACATAACCCTTTTCTTTTTAATTCTTTTTTAATCTTTTTATGATTTCATGTATTAAAATCAAGAACAAATCATAAAAACATGTTAGGGTTTGTAGAAAACATGAGTTTAGGGATGGTTAGTGTTTGTTTGGTTCGGCCGAGACCACAACCGAGAGCTACAAGCTCTCGGCTTGTTTTTGTCACCACCACCGAGACCACCTAGGGTCTCGGCTTGGTTTGTTTGGCTCGGATGCACGACGAGAGACCCCGACGCGAGTCAGGGTATGGTTGATGATGGGTTTTGGTTTGGTTTCGGGGCTAACCGAGACCACTAGGGTCTCGGTGTGGCTCGGTTTAACAAGAACAATGGGAACCGGCAGAGTGCCGGTATGAACCGGGCTCGGAAGTGGCAGGCGTGGCTCGGCAGTGGGAACCGAAGGCCACCAGTGGCAACCGGCTAGCCAGTCTAGCCACTGGTGGGGTGGTATTGTTTCAGCTTATATATGGAACACGGGTTCGGGCTCGGGTTAGAATTTAAATCACGGGTTCGGGTTCGGGACATGATTAAAAAGCAGAAAACTAGTTTAATTAAATTATTTTCAAGACTATTTGATTTAATTAAATACATGACTTAGGTTAAAATATTAAAATTAATATTTCATGACTAACCTAAGTATTTACTAAGTTTAATTTAATTAAAACATGTTATTTTTAATTAAATTCTTATAATGTATGGTTTATTAAATTAACTAAGTTAATCATTTAATAAGCTATAACCTTTAAACCATGACTTATATTTTACTAAATAAACTTTACTTGACATTAATAATCCAGCTTATTTCTAGTTATGGAAACTTACTATTTTTAGAAACTTTCTATTTTTAGAAACTTACTATGTACGGAAACCTGCTATTTTTAGAAAGTTACTTAGTATTACAATACAAGTATTATAATACCATACTACATGAATAATAAACAACAAAATACAAGAATAACTACAAATTAATACCTTAAACAGTTAAAACATGACATAACATGAATAATAAGCTAAGAACATACAGAACCATTAAAATACATGTATCTCAGACAACTCATACACGTCCCTATTCTTATGTAGTATTATCCGTCAAGGCGGAGTAGGTTCTTCAGCATTTTCGTTAGCTTCTACCGAACACAAGGTACGGATTTCCCGTCCTTCAATAAGGATAATCTCTTCCTTTATTAGGATTTCCCGTATGCAGCCAACTGTTTTCCCCAGTAGTTACAGATTTAAATGCTTATGTTTTATTAGTTACCTTAGCCATATACATGCATGCCAGCCTCACCTAGTTATAGAGGTACCATAACCATAACACTAGAGGCACTAGTGTTATGACTTCACCACGGCGGAGTGATAGCTTGTGGCGTCCCTTCCAGTTTATTTGGCCTTTATTATTATATTATCATGTGGGGCGTATCAGTGCATCCTAATTATAGTGTTATTTAGGATTTCATGGTTAATGTGGTGTATGCCTTGCATCCCTCACAAGGAGCTGATCCCTCCTACCCATTACCATATTAATTAGAGGCATCCCCCTAACTTGCATGACGAGGTCACCCCTCCAAGTATTCATGCACGTTGTTGACCTCATGACCTATATTGGCTTTTGGTATATTAAACTAATACAGATTTTCATAAGAACTATGTTTTCAGAACTAAAACCAGGAAACATGACATACATCTAGGTTTCCCAGGACTTATTCATTTCCGCTGCCTTTCATGCTTTATATGCTCTTTTATGCTTTCATTACTCTATGTTTTCATGCTTTATTGTATATCCGTGCACTGGGCGTTATGCTCAGCCGTTTTCCATTTCCATGTTCCCAAACGGCAGGTACCTAAGGTCGCAAGTAGGTTTTCAAGAGTATGTGCATTCGGATGGAAGCTACCAAGCCTTCTATATCTTATGCATTTATCATACTTTATCTTACTTTATTTCATGTTGGACATTGTTTAGTCCTTTTCCTTTATAGTACTTATATTTGTTTGTGTTGAGTTACTTAGACTACCGATGTTTGTTTCCGGTATTTCTATTTATAGGTCATGAATGTTTAGACATTTACCTTGCATGCTTTGATGACACGTCATATATTACTGTGATGTTCCATTTTAACAAATGGGATGTTACATAAAAAATCAACAACCACCATAAGATCCCAATATCATCTACAATTACAACGTTAAGTACATTCAACACAATATATGCATGATGTAAACAAGTACAAAAACTATAAAAACTTGCAAATTAAGGAAAACCTAACCATTAAAACAAGCAGAAAGGGGGATTTGTGCATTATCTTCTCCCGTAACTCTCAGTTTTGGGTTTCTAATTTGCGTTAGATTAATCATTGCGTACTCGATACACGATGTGGGGATAAATTTGAAATACTATTTCAATGGTTTTATGCAACCGAGGGTTTATTTACTTATACAATATCTAATCCACACGTGTATGATTAGACACGCTAGTGGCTAAAAGTATTCAACGACGAAAAATGCTTAAAAGAAAGGTGGGAAGATGGGTTGGAACAGGAAATGACGAATATACCCTCACGTGCCAGGCACGTGTGGGAGTTAACGGAGGAAAACGGTCAAAAGTTAAAAATCGTGGGCTCAGGGGCAAAAATGCACGAGAAATTGAAGTTCAGTGGCAAAATTGCTTGTAGTTTGAACTCAGGGGCAAATTTGCGAAATTTGGAAAGTTCAGAGACGTTTTTTGTATTTTACTCTTTTATTTATATTATATATTAATTAATAAAAATACATTTAATATTTATCTTATTTTACACAAATTTTATATAGGAGTATAACACAAAAAGTAATACTGTAGTTAAAAATAAAATAAAGTAACACTTAATACCGTTTTATGATTTATGAGTCCTAATATCGTGAAGCACTGATATCGTGATTAAAAAAAATACGTGGTACATATTATTATGGGATGTAGGTAGTAATATGAGTGGAAAAGAAGGGGTGGGTTATGAAAGTATAAGAAAGAAGAAAATCCCTAAACATTCGGCTTTCCATCCCTCCCTCCCTCCATTGTTGTGTAACCAACGACAGAAAGAAGTAGTTTAAGGAAGGAAGCTTAAGGTTCAAATCTTAATCATTCATCTTTCCTTCTTTCTTTCTTGTTATGTTCTGTCTTTTAGTTAATTAGTACTGGTATACATTTAATTAGTAATTTTAGATTATTCAAACTTAATTACCCTCCCTCTCGCCCGCCACCTGTTTGATAATATGCCGACCCTACATTTCTCATTTCTTTTTTATTTTGCACACGGTTATGTTTCGCACAGAGCGTTTTGAAGCTTCTAGCAACTAGCGGTTCGCGTTTTGTTCAACAAATCAAAATGCTATTAGCAACTAGCGTTTTCAATTATAGCCATACGGCTATGCTACCAATAGCTTTAATAAAACAAACAGATGCTATCGCTTCATGCTACTACTACTACTACGGCTATTTTGCCTAACGTAAATTTAGCTTAAAATAAACAAATGGAAATTGATGCTAATGTCATTTGTACAGGTGATCCCTCCTTCCTTGATGCTTTAATTTATTTCTCTCGATATATATATGGAGAAGGCTCATGGCAGCATCAAATCGTTTGATGCTCACAAGATATGACGATGAAGTACAACACTACCATCTTTCTCGCAACAAGATATCCTAATTACCATTGTCGTCAACGCATGCTTTCTTCTTCTTCTTTCGTATGCCTTCTCTCGTTGTTTCATTCTCTTAGACCCAACTTCTCCTCGTCACTTGGTCCCCGACACTTTCCAGACTATTCGCCAAAAAAACCCACTGATAAAGATTCGCAACTTGTTTACAAAATCTGCACCACCATTAAGCAACGCCCTTTTGACCCCATACAACGAGTTCTCAGACCATTTGAATCGAGGTTTAAATCCGCCCACTTTATTTGGGTTCTCATGGACATAAAGGATCACTACAACTTAGTTTTGAATTTCTTTCATTGGCTCTGCTTACGTAGATCTCCATCACTCGAGGCTCGTTGCATTATCATTCAAATCTCTGTTGCTGCAAAGGATCCTAAAACCGCGCATGGACTTATTCACGACTTTTGGACTAAGCCTAATGTCGATGCTACTCTACCATTCACCCTCTTCATGGAGAAGTTGATTTACACTTACAAGGAGAAGTATTGTTCCCAGGAGGAGAAGTATTGTTCCCAACAACACTCATGATAAACAAACAAGAACAAGCAACAGATCACAAACAAAACCAACAACACAACAAACAACAGCACAATTAGAGCAACTAATTAATAAAGCACAACAGATAATAAAGCAAGTAAAGAAACAATAAAACAACCAATCAGAAAGAGGGTTACCAGTAATGCTAGCTGTGAATTGGGATTGGCCAGAGCAGGTATCCACACCAGTTAAGATGGAGGGTCAAAGAGTTAGCTGAATCCGTATGCACTCACGAAACTAGCAACAATAACCCAAGCAGTTACCAAGAAGGAGACAAGAGGGAAAATGAAGAAGACTTACAGAGCTATAAGCAATCAATAACAATAATATTGACACCCAGACTCTAGATTCACTTAGTCTAGAGGATGGGTGAGCTTAGAAACAGAAACCCCCAAAAATAAAAATTAGGGTTTCAAAACCCTAAATTTTATTTTACCTGTAATCACCAAGATAAACAACGGGAACGCCAATATATGATTATATACCAAGGAACGAAATCCCCAAAAAATTAAAATTAGGGTTTCAAAACCCTAATTTTATTTTTCCAAGAAAATCAATGGCACCACCAATATAAGCTTCCAGAGCACTAGAAACACCAAGAATCAGAACCAGGATGTAAAAACCCCAAAAATAAATTTAGGGTTTCACAAACCATAATTCACCAAATGATAAATCTGACCCCAAATAACCAGAGAGAGCTTAAATTGAAGCTATGATCCAAAATTAATGCCCTGATACCATGTTAAAACATGAGAATCAAAGTAATAACTCAGATCTGTCACCCAACCAAACTCCCCTTGGTGATTTATTATGAAGAAAACAAAGTACAAATTATAAGACAAAAGATTGATCCTCAAACGAGTGCCAATCGTACAAATACAAAGGAGATAGGGTGAGAACGTCCCAACTAGGTTGATCCGTTCTCCTCACAACATAAACACTCAACACTTAATAAATAATACAATATGAAGTTCCTCCCATGATAGTAGCCACAAACGGCTCTAGGGTTTGAGAGAGAAAGTGAGAGTTCCACACATGTGTGTGTATGTGTGTGTGTTATGATGTGTTGAGAAAACCCTAGAACATAGCTGGGGTAATAAACTCGTCCAAATGGTAATGGACCAGCAATAGGGCTTCCAACGGTAAGCCCAAGATCAGTCCATCACATCTTTGACAAATAGGCAGAATAGGTCCCTGCAAAATACATAAAAAGACAAAACAGGCACAACATATATAAAACAAGATAAGTTTGTAAATTCAACAGATACGAATCATATATGATTTTCTCAAAAAAAAAGTTCGTCAAAAGTATATACATGTGCCCCTCGATAAAAAGATGATTTAAATCTCGTTTAATGATGTATTTTTTGTTACTTGACGATTTATCGTTTGTGAGATATTTAATTTTTTTTTAAAAGTGAAAAGTTTATTTGAATGTATGTAATTGATTGATGTGGTATATGTAAAAAGAATAATGTACATTGATCTCTACTATGACAATACATTTATCGGTTTATACTTTGAGAAGAGTTATTTTGAATACCAGACTTTTCCTTGGATATGAGGAGACTCATCACACCATCCATCTCATTTCCATCTAATGGATAAGATTAAATATATTTTATTTTTCACCTATTTTTTATAATTTAAATATCTTTTAAACCGTTAAGCGTTAAATAAAAATAATTATACCATCACGACGAGCGTTTAATTATTTTTCTACCAATATGTACTATGATATACTTTCGAAGAAAAAAAAATCATTTTATTTTTCTTGTTAAATTTTACGTGAAATATCATATATGATAATACTGTTTCATCATATATGATAACAGTGTTAAATCATATATGATATTGGTTTCTATCATATATATGATAGGTTATATCATATATGATACTGGTGATACATCATATATGATATTAGTATCATATATGATAATTTTCGGAACCGTAAAAAAATATTTTTTTTTTGTCAAAAGTGTATCATATAGCATATCTATAGAAATGATAATTAAATGCTCTTCGTAACGGTACGTTTTTTTTCGCATAACGATTAACGGTTTAAGAGATATTCATGATTGAAAAAAAAAGAAAAATATATTTTGTATTTAATTTTATCCATTGTATTAAAATAAATATGAAAGGTGAAAGTTTATCCTTTGGTATCCAAATAAAGTTTAGTATCAAAATAAACTTAAATCTTATAATTTACATCAAATTTTGTACAAAAATTAATACAGTAGTTTAAGATTAAAAAAAAAATAACATATCATAATAATTATGGGATGTAGTTAGTAATATGAGTGGAAATGGAGGGGTGGGTTATGAAAGTAGAAGAAAGAAGAGAGAACCCCTAAACATTCGGCTTTCCATCCTTTCCATTGTTGTTAGCAGAACAAACGAAAGAAGCAGTGTAAGGAAGGAAGCTTAAGGTTCAAATCTTAATCATTCGTCTTTCTTTCGTGTTATTTCTGTCTTTTACTAGTTAATAATTAGTATCATTGTACATTTAATTACTAGTAATTTCAGATTATTCAAACTTAATTACCCTCCCTCCCGCCCACCACCTGTTTGATAATATGCCATGCCTACATTTCTCATTTCTTGTTATGTTTCACAGCGAGCGTTTTGAAGCTTCTAGCAACTAGCGGTTCGCGTTTTGTACAACAACCAAATATCATTCTTAATTTTTCTAAACACTTCAAATCAAAATGCTACGAGCAACTAGCGTTTCACCTAGTAATTATAGCCATACTGCTATGCTAGCAATCACTTTAATATAACAAACAGCTACTACCGCTTCATGCTACTAGCCTACTACTACGGCTATGTTTGGCGCGTGAGCTTATCAGAGCTTATCGTAGCATGAGCTTATTGTTTTTTAAAAACTAAGCTACTATTAAAAATAAGTCTCGTTTGGCTGACACAGCTTGAAGGAGCATGTTTAAAAAATAAGCTCCCAAATGAAATGCTAGTTAAACTAGCATGTAAAAATAATCTCAAGCTACATGCTCCAGCCCAGCATCCAGCGACCCGCTCCAGCTCCTAAAAATGCCAAACATACCCTACTGCTATTTTGCCTAACGTAAATTTAGCTTAAAAGAACAAATGGGAATTGATGCTAATGTCATTTGTTACAGGTGATCCCTCCTTCCTTGATGCTTTAATCTATTTCTCTCGATATATATGGAGAAGGCTCATGGCAGCATCAAACCGTTTGATGCTCACAAGATATGACAATGAAGTACAACACTACTATCTTTCTCGCAACAAGATATCCTAATTATCATTGTCGTCAACGCATGCTTTCTTCTTCTTCTTTCGTATGCCTTCTCTCGTTGTTTCATTCTCTTAGACGCAACTTCTCCTCGTCACTTGGTCCCCGACACTTTCCAGACTATTCGCCAAAAAAACCCACTGACAAAGATTCTCAACTTGTTTACAACATCTGCACTACCATTAAGCAACGCCCTTTTGACCCCATACAACGAGTTCTCAAGCCATTCGAATCAAGGTTTAAGTCCGACCACTTTATTTGGGTTCTCATGGACATAAAGGATCACTACAACTTAGTTTTGAATTTCTTTAATTGGCTCTGCTTACGTAGATCTCCATCACTAGAGGCTCGTTGCATTATCATTCAAATCTCTGTTGCTGCAAAGGATCCTAAAACCGCGCATGGACTTATTCACGACTTTTGGACTAAGCCTAATGTCGATGCTACTCTACCATTCACCCTCTTCATGGAGAAGTTGATTTACACTTACAAGGACTGGGGCTGTAATCCTCACGTCTTTGATATCTTCTTTCAAGTCCTTGTCCAAGTTGGAATACTTGATGGAGTCAAAAAGTTGTTCTATAAGATGTTGAATTACGGGGTCGTAATATCTGTTGATTCGTGTAATTTGTATCTCTCACAACTATCAAAGAATACTGACGGGTGCAAAGCAACATCACGCGTTTTTTCTGAATTTTCTAAAGAGGGTGTTAAGTGGAACACCATGTCACACAATATAATGATTCACTCCCTTTGTCGAATGGGGAAAGTGAAAGAGGCTCATAACTTACTCCTTCAAATGGAGTTGAGAGGTTATACGTCTGATGCTGTTAGTTATAGCACTATGATTAATGGCTACTGTCAGATTGGAGAGTATAACGTAGTTCTGAAACTTATGGATGAAATGCAAGTAAAAGAGTTAAAGCCAAACATGTTTACTCTTAACAGCGTAATTTTCCTTTTGTGTAAGATTGGAAAAGTTGTCGATGCAGAGAAGGTGCTTAGGGAGATGATATACCAGAAAATAGTTCCTGATAAGGTTGTATATACAACACTGATTGACGGTTTCTGTAAAGCTGGGAACGTCACTGCTGCATATAGGTTGCTAGAGGAGATGCGTCAAAAGAACATTTTTCCTGATCCGGTAACATACACTGCTCTTATATCTGGCAATTGTCAAAAGGGGAATATATCGGAAGCATACAATCTCTTTCTTGAAATGCGTAATAGAGATATGGAAGTAGATGAAGTCACTTACACAGTACTTATTGATGGTTACTGCAAGGATGGTCAGATAAAGGAGGCATTTTCACTTCATAACCAGATGGTTCGGATAGGCCTCACTCCGAATATTGTCACTTATACTGCACTGGTTGATGGGCTTTGTAAACAAGGAGAGATGGAAACAGCAAATGAGCTTCTTCTTGAAATCTGTGCCAAAGGTTTGAAACTGAATATATGCACTTATAATTCACTTGTCAATGGTCTTTGTAAACTTGGGAATATCGTACAAGCAATTAAGCTAGTTGAAGATATGGAGGTGGCAGGCATTTCTCCTGATACTTATACATATACAACTCTAATGGATGCTTATTGCAAGGCGGGAGACATGGATAAGGCCCATGAGCTTCTCCGCCAAATGCTGGATAAAGGGCTTCAACCTACAGTTGTTACCTTCAATGTTTTAATGAATGGATTCTGTATGGCGGGGATGCTTGAAGATGGCAAGAGGTTGCTCAAATGGATGCTGGAAAAAGGCATCATGCCAAATGCCACCACGTACAATTCACTTATGAAGCAGTACTCTATCCGAAATGATATGCATGCAACAACTGAAATCTACAGGGGGTTGTTAGGCGAAGGTCTTTCCCCGAATGCCAACACTTATGACATACTAATAAGAGGCCACTGCAAGGCAAGAAATATGAAAGAGGCATGGTTTTTGCATAAAGAAATGGTAGAGAAAGGGTATGACCTCACAGTCAATGCTTATAATGCTCTCATTAAGGGTTTCATTAAGAGGAAAAGAATTCTGGAAGCCAAAACACTGTTTGACGAAATGAGGAAAAAAGGTTTAGCCGCTGACAGAGAATTATATAATATTTTTGTGGACGTGAACTATCATGAAGGGAATCTAGATTTGACTCTTGAGCTGTGTGATGAAGCGTTAGAGAAAAGTATGGTGGATAAGACTGGAAAATGAATCTTTGCTTGACATGCTGCTGAGTTTCGTGTTGCTGGGCAAGAAGTCAAGATTGTTGCTCTTTTTACGAAGAAATCAAACCTGGTATATTCTTTTCCGTATTATATGCTGTTTACGATCTTATACTTGGTACATCTTTGTGGTACTAGTGTTTTTTTTTTTTTTTTTTTTTTTGGTAACCGTGATTTCCGACACATTGGCCCCACGGGGTTTGAGCCCACCGCCACACAGACTCAAACCAGGTAAAGCCTTCCCTTTTCAGGAGGTTGGCGTGGCCACTTTTCAACTTTGCACCTAGCAGAAATTGAACTTGAGACCTCACACACTTTGGAGTGATAGCCACAAATCCTTTTGCCACTAGGCCATCCTTTTGGAGTGGTTTGTTTGTACTCGTGTTTTGTTGCCTACTTAAATCTAAATCATGTGATCGCCTGAGATACACTGAATTGATATATGCTCTTAGTTCAGGTATTCTGTATCATTATTCAACTATGCTCTTTTTTTGCCAAAATAAATTATTGACACCCTTAGGCTTCACATACTCACTGTATTCCTTTAAGAGATGCCATAGCGAACAATGAATATAATTTGTGTGTATCTTTGGCACCAGAATATAGGATACCTTAGTGAAAGATGTAGGCAGACAATAAGCAAATGCCACATTTTCATTGTATTTGAACCATAAACTCGTATAAATTGACACACATTTCACTATTCTTGACTTCTTGAGTTCTTGTTTAAAACTTGAAAATAGTTTTGGTTCACTGAGGTTCAACTGTCTCACAACTCACAATTTGTGATAATGCATCATTTTGGCTGCTTATTAACGAACTCGATATACAGATCAAAGTAACCTATTTCATTGTCACATATAAGCTACTGAAATGATATATCGATAAAAAGCATGGTCCCTGATACTCTTTAATTTTACACTTACAGCATATAGCATACAAAGATCAACATCCAATAGATACAGAGCAAAAAGTTCAAACATTGGGTGGTGAGGTGATTACCACTTGAAGAAGGTGCAGGAGTACGCGGAGTTTCAACTTGTGTTTCGTTTTCTTTTGTGCAACTGTAATTACAGCGACTTGGGCGAACTACTCTGTAGACTCCTGTACTTGCCAAAATATACAAGTCTTTCTTGTTATCTTCTCCAAATGAATATATGTATCCCAGAGCAGCCAAATTAGTGTTTGGTACAGAGTTGCACTCTAATGGAGAATCCCGGGCACAGCTAAAGGGGATTGAAGTGGTTGTAAAGTTCCCGCTATCTGTTGGAGTTTCAGCAGCTGCCCATAGAGCAGTGGCGTACAGATCTGCGTAAAGGTAACTGAACATCCATTGCAGTTAGAATCATTGTCTTTTATTTTTACTATTTAGAAGTCAATTCTTCGTTATAAAGTCAAGACTCTAATTGTAGAGTGATTTTTAACTTTTATACAAGCATAACTGAGAAATATAAGAGGCTTGTTTAAAGTATGATACTGCATTTGTAATGTTGTTAAACACGGTAGAAAATTGTTCATAGGCCGTTGATGCTTTACCTGCCATACATGCATGGATCGGTAGTAGAACGATAGAAGTAGCCACCAGATATTGCTGCAGAACCCTCTTTTTTGTTTACATCGTAGTGGTTATATCCCATTGCTGGAAAGATAAGATCTATAGAATCAGACGTATTTCCTTTGGAAGAGTTAACAGGAAGATGGCCTTCAAATGTACCCCAGCCGTAGTTGCCACCCTTGGTAACAACATCAATCTCTTCATAACGATCCTGACCAGTCAAATATGATGTGAGCTTTATGCTGAAAACACTTTAAGTAAAGCTTTAGAAGAATCTTTGAAGCAATAAGCCAAGCTTAGGGGGTGTTTGGGAGTGCGGTCGCGAAATGATTATCTACTTAGACTTGTGAACATAGATAATCTAATTTGAGTGTTTAGCATGATAACATAATCACTTTTTCACGTTATGAAAGTGATATAAGGCAACTTTGAATAAGTAGATGCCTAGCTACTTTTTCATAAACGCAGGTTTGATTTTTTTGTTTGACTCATTTAATTTTCATGTGGCCCACAAATTACAGGTTTAATATCCATACCCTTTGATTATTTTAGATATGCCCATCTTGGTAAAGTATGCACATGTCTAATTTGGTAACTTTACACATTAACTTACAAATTAATTATATTTGCCAAACACTCAAAAAATGATTATCTCATTATTGCGATATCAAATACCATAATCAAATTTGAACACTATATATAATATTCACGTTTTGTAAAATCTAATTATCTGATTATTCGTTTTTAAAACACTTAATCTATTTTCAATAAGCAATCCCAAACACTCCCTTAGAATGCCCTTTAATGTTTATGAACAACAGAGCAATGCAACAAGATAAAGCAAGTGAACTGAGAGCTTATACAAACCTGACCAACGTCTGCACAGAGGAAGTAAGAAGGCCTTTCTGCATCAAAGCTACAACGCCAAGGATTTCTGAGTCCTAAGGCCCATATTTCAGGCAACAGTTCTTTATCTTCAGCGTAAGGATTGTCACGTGGGATTGAATAATTTCCCCACAGAGTCGGATCATCTTCATCTTCTGGATTATCATTTATAAGGTTAAACTTTGTAAATGGAGGAACCGGTGCTCAAACTTTACCAATAAAACGAAATACTTACTAGGTATTGTGTCTACATCCACCCTCATGATCTTTCCGAGTAAGGACTTCTTATTTTGAGCAAATCCAAAAGGACCATTTTTGCCTCCACCATCTCCCAACATTATATACAGATAACCATCATCGGGCCCGAAAAGAATCTGACCACCATGGTTATTCGTAAATGGAAGTCCCATCGTAAATATCCTTCTTACTTCTGTAGGTTTCCCTTTTGTTGCCTATAAACATAACCAATCTTATATATGGTAAGAAATTGTCGACCTTATAATGGATCTGGTCTTATATTTTTTTCTCTGTCGTTTAGTATGTTTGAATTATATACTCTTGTAAGACTACATGTGCTAAGTAAGTGTGTCACCTTTGCAGGCTCTGATGCTGTCCCGTTGACGGTGTATTCTGCAACAACGTTATGATACTGACATGGGTGATCCGTTCCACCAGAAGTACCTAATTTTGATGGGTCACAACCCACGTCTGAGTTACAGCCACATCTTCCTGAACACGTAGAAGACATTTCTTTGTCACAGTTAAATGAAGCAAAGAAACGACCATTTTCAGAAAATTTCGGATGAAATGCTATCCCCATTAACCCAAACACGGTATCAAATTTGACTTGGTCTGTTAAATCGACAAAAGGGCTAGATTCATCTAATCCCAGTGGTTCTCTAGAACCGTGTGAAGGAATTGTTGTGAGCCATATTTTTCCAGGTAGGTCTGAGAAGAAGGCACGGTCTGACCCGTCTGGATGAGCAGCCATATTGATATACCCTTTATCTCCAAGTCTCTCAAGACATAGGCCTTTTGGAGGGACTGGGGGTTGCGTCGAGTTAAGCAGTATTGGGTTCCCATTGAAACACTGAGTGCTATCATCTGGTCTACCACCAAATGCAGTACAGAAGTCGCTTCTTGATTGCCAGAGATCAGTTAGCTTAGATGAGCTGTTCTGTGGTAATCCACCTGCACCTTGTAGTGAAGGGGCAAATGGGGAATTACGTATGGAGACATTTTGGCATGTGTCCCAAACATTTGTACAGAAACTAGTTTCGGACTTTTTCGACAGCGATGAATCTGGTGATTTGGGAGAGTCGCACAGAACTGGAACT
Source organism: Glebionis coronaria (assembly GCA_025667525.1). Taxonomy (NCBI): domain Eukaryota; kingdom Viridiplantae; phylum Streptophyta; class Magnoliopsida; order Asterales; family Asteraceae; genus Glebionis; species Glebionis coronaria. Next base: position 420,006,671 of record CM046880.1, read on the forward strand.
GAGCGGATCTTTGATTCCATCATGAATAGGTTTGCTGAGAACTGATCGCATGTCTGCAGATTAAACAAGTCACCATGACATTGGATTTGATTAGCTTTGGTCTGTAACACAAAAGCTCCTAATTTAATTCGCGTCATAGGGCTTTCTTTCAATGGTACAAGCTCGTCAGCGATTGACTCTTGAAATAATCCCTTGTTTTGGGTATATACTGTTGAAATCAAAAAGCACAAGTTTGTATTCATGTACGCGTTAGTTTGGAGTTTGGACTGATTTGGTTTCAGTCCGTCATTTTATTTGCGGTTTTGGTTTGTGCGTAGTTAGTCTAGGCCTGATGAACAACCTTATTGGTACAAACTTTTATGGAAATAATTTACTCTAGTGTGTTCAAATCTACTATTAAAATTTTATAGAACTAGCGGTTAAATTATTAATAAGTATACTGTGGCAAGTAGCTTATAGAGGTTGTAATCATGAGCTCGAGCTCGAGCTCTCACCATCGACCATCTATTACCAGAACTTCCCTCCTTTTGCCGGTGGAGTAGAGAGCAGAAAGCACTTTGCTAAGCAGGAATTGATAGAGCTGATAATTCAGCACATATGAAAGGTAAACTTACAGCACAAAGGATTGATTTGACAGCAGAAGCACAGTCAGGATCTTTGATGTCCATAGCTTCATATTGCGTCTTCAGTTGCGAGTCTTTGGTTGAATCACAGCATACTCTCCCCTTGTAGCTGGGACAAAATGCCAGAGGTTCATTTGCAGTCACAGGTGCCCCTATTTACCACCATACATACTGAATCAGTCAGCTATAAATAGAAATAATAGATAGTATCTGTTTGTCTGCACATGATATATTCATTTGCAGTGACAGGTGCCCCTATTTACCACCATACATACATGATCAGTCAGCTATAAATAGAATAGTGTATGTTTGTCTGCACATGATATATGTATATAGAGAGAATAGAGAGACTCACTTAAGTTGGTACACATGGGCAGTGAAGAAGAAGGATAAGGAGCATACATGACCAAGAGACAAAGCAGAAGCAGGGGAACAAAACCTTCCATTTTTGCTGATGCAAAGTGATAATATTTCTCTACATGAGTTTGTATGTGTATGTATATGTATATATAACCAGTGTATATGTATGTATGGGTCAATCATGTTTATCTCCAATATGTTGTTCAAAGTCTAAAGTTATGACAAAGAGTAGAGTGGGTAATCATGAACATGAAAACAGACAAAAAACTGCCCTCCCATGCATTTAGTGCCCCTCTGTGTTTTGAAACAAGTTGTACATCTTTTTGTCTCTCTCTCATTTGACAATCAAGGTACTACTATAAAGTTTTGATGAATGTCAATTATTCAACAAGAAACCATATTAACTCAGATATTATGACCCCACCTCACTAATTTAGTTAATGAAAATGTTAACCAGGCCAATCTCAGTGGATATATAGTTGGTACTGGTGGATAGAAATGCACTACAAAAGTGGTGTGTAATACTTTTTGTTTCTGACATTTTTATCTGAAACAAGAACCTTCTAATATACAAAGCTTTGAGATAATTTTGCTATGAAGAGATTTTTTGATAAATAGCCACGAGTTTTGGCTTGTGCTCACTCCAGTTAGCGTTAGCGTCATGTTAGGCCAAGAGAGTTGTCTGAAACTATTTTTTGTGAGATGGACAATGACTGGCGCCAAAAGAGCACCCGGGTCTAGGTGTTCAGCCAATTTACACCTTTCACTGTTTCTCTTTTTCATTTGTGGTCAAACTATGATAGTAAGTAAGATGTTTATCAACTAAAAGGTTAAGTGCTATGATACAAAATGTGTGAAAAACAACAAAAAATTCGGTCGTAGTGTAAAAAGATAAGGCGGGCATAGTTTTGAATTTTTGAAATACTTAGTAGTTTACAAATGAGACTGCTTGTAAAAGTTAATTAGTTTAAAGTAAATTTGGAGCTGAAAATGAGTTGGGGTTGGTATTGATTATTGCAAAGACCACACAACCAAGTTTTTCTGAATTGAGTGGCTTGTGTTTCACAAACACTTTATTGACTCTAGCCTCTAGGGGAAAAGGGACCTATGGCATAAATTCTCAACTGCTTGGATTTAATGTTTCCAAAGTTGAGCTTTTCTTATCGAGAGAGTAGGGGTGTCATTCGGTTCGGTTATCGGGTTGTTCGGTTTATTCGGTTCGGGTTATTCGGTTAATTTTTTTTTTAAAGTCAACCCGAAAACCGAACCGAACCGAAATAGATTTCAACCGAACCGAACCGAAAACCGAATTTGAATTCGGTTCGGTTTTCGGGTTGACCCGAATTTTCTGAATTTTTCAAAAAAGATATATAATTATATAAATATTTAGAAAAAAAAGGTTATTTCAAGTATAAAATGATATTTTTATATTAAAATTATGTTTTAATAACTAGTTTGCATATATTAGGATTAAATTATATTTTAATAACTATTATATATATATAAATTTATTAAAAAAATATATATATTTATAAAATTTCGGTTTTCGGTTCGGTTCTCGGGTCCGACGGCCAAACCCATACCCAACCCGAAAACCGTATTTGTAGTTCGGTTCGGTTCGGTTATGACCCAAAACCCGAATTCTATTTTCGGTTCGGTTCTAGTTCGGGTTCGGTTCGGTTCGGTTTTCGGTTTTTGTGGGTCAAACCCGAATTATGGACACCCCTACGAGAGAGAATGCATGTTGATTTGCTTACTTCCTCTTATTGAAGCAAGCCTTTTTGACTTTTTGTAAAGCTTATTAGCATTACAGTTAAGCTAACTTATGTAAATCACTTTTTGATAAAAGGATTATAGTAAAAACATTGAGTCGTCAAATACCAAATGTAGTCTTTTATGACTTTAAGTTGATACTACGTATATATTTCTCCTCGTCTAATCTCCAAGAATAAAATACTAAGTACTGAAAACATGAAAGCACCAGTGGTCTAGTGGTAGAATAGTACCCTGCCACGGTACAGACCCGGGTTCGATTCCCGGCTGGTGCATAAATTTATTTTTTGTTTTTGTTGTAATAACTAAAAAGCTATTATAGTATTATGGTTTAAAAAACATGAAAAGGTATAACAAGCAGCATCTGGTTCTATGGTGTAGTGGTTAGCACTCTGGACTTTGAATCCAGCGACCTGGGTTCGACTCCCGGTAGGACCTTTTTATTTTTTTATTTTTTTTATTTTTTTATTTTTTTATTTTTTTATTTTTTTTATTTTAATATTTATCCTTTTACCACCTAACAACTCAGAGAATGTGAACCCAAAAAAACATAAACCTTAAAACACACAGTCACTCGTCACCGGAACCCTAACTCCGTCGCCGATCGCCGTCACCGTGGTGGATCACCAGAAATACTCACTTTTGTTAAAAAGGTATAACCCACAAACACTCATTTAGATTTTATTATTATTTTCAATTGCTAAGTTAACATCATTCATTGCTTTTAAGTTATTATTAGTTTTATAAAAATGCATTCATTGAACCCCATATTGTAGCTGTTAGGTTTTGAGCTTTTGAATTAGTGGTTTTGAGCTTTCTGAATTAGTAGTGGTCACATATTTGCTGTTATTTTCCAAATGTATCCAACTTTTTGCACAATTGCAAATCTGTATGTGAATCCCAAAATTATTGCAAATAAAAGCCGACTTGAGTGGGATGAACAAAGAAGCTGATAAATATTTTTTTTTGGCAATCAACAGCTACATTGAAGCTTTTGTGATCCGATACAAATATGTCAACACAATCCTCACCTCAGCGATATCCAGACAATTATGATCGTGTAGCGGTACTCTGGGACATGGAAACTTGTCCTGTTCTTAATACCTACGAGGCAGGTAATCATATCTGTAGAACCTTGCGAGCCCGACATTTCAAGGGGCCTTTTGAATTGTATGCTTATGGGGATTTCACAAGGTTTACTCCGCGTGTAAGACAGGGCTTATACTTGAATCTAGTTAAGTGTTATGATGTACCAAAGGGGTTCTCTTCTGTTAATATGATATTAACCCAATTGGCTTTTTGTGCTCTTGATAACCCTCCACCGGCTTTCATCATGCTGATATCAAGTAATGACAACTATTGTGATGCTCTTCATCGACTAGCTATGCGTGGGTATACCGTGATTCTGGCCATACCGTCATGGGTAGGCGTCTCTTCTCCTTTGAGAGATGCCGGCAGATTCATTTGGGACTGGCCTAGTTTATCCGAAACTTCGAGATCTTTTACTTATCCACACATGGCTAATACAAATATGTCAACACAATCCTTATCTCAGCAGTATCGCGTACGTGGTGATGGTTATGTAGCGATATTGTGGGACATTGAATCATGTCCTATTCCTAGCAACATGAGTACCGAAGAGGCAGCTAATAATATTGAAATGGCCTTGCGACTCCATAAAATCAATGGGGCTATAAAAATGTTCTCTGCTTATGGGGATTTCACAACGTTTTCTGAGGATATAATAATTGGATTACAGAGGGCTAGTGTTGAGTGTAGGGATGTTCCAAGGGGGACTAATCCTGTTAATACTATTTTAGTCGACATGTTCTCTTTTTCTCTTGATTATTCTACACCGTCTTACATCATGGTGATATCAGGTGATGACAAGTTTTGTTATTCTCTTAATCGACTAGGTATGTATGCTTATACCGTGATTCTTGCTATACCGTCTGTGGTAGGTGTCACGTCTTATTTGAGAGATGCCGGCAAATTCGTTTGGGACTGGCCAAGTTTATCCAAAACTTCTAGATCTCTTAGATCGAGAGAAAGCACACGAAAACAATTGAAACATAAAGTTCAAGGATTACTCAATAGGCACCGTGGTGAAATCGTGTTCAATTCTTTTGAGGATTTATACAAGGACCAGTTTAAGGATACATTGGACTATGATGACTATGGTTTGACTGATCTTGAAGATCTTTGTGAATTCTTGAAAGATATTCTGGTGGTGGGAGTAAGACCCTCAGGAGCAAAGGTGATAAAGGCGGTGCCCTCAGAGCAAAGGTGATAAAGGCGGTGCCCTCAGGAGCGAAGGTGATAAAGGCGGTTAACGTCTTTGAGAAAAAGGAAGAGATGAATGAAAAGATAGAAGTTAGAAGATGATGTTACTTTCTCATTTGGGTAAAAGTATTTTTGTTGGGTGCTGCTGTTCTGTCGTGCTAATTATTACTAGTATGCTTTTGTTTGTCACAAAAATGGATATTTGAATACCTTATCTTATATAGTCTCTATTTTGCGTTAAAATAATATAGAATTATATGGGGTGAAAATATGTACTCATAACTCCTCAGTTTATTGTAGACTGGATTTGAAATCATGCAGTAGATGTCTGATTATGTGGTAAGCAAGCTTAAATATGTGAGGGCTGCCGATTTGTTTGGTAACACACGAGAACTCTTAAGGTTTGATCTTAAGAAGTTACTCACGAGTCACGACCTATCTGTGTGGGATCTTGTTGGATTGTTGTGTGGATATTATATTTACTAGCTACGCTTTAAAAGAACATTGCACTATCCAGGTTCAAATGATATTGAGGAACTAGTGAAAAGATGTCTGATGTTATAATGTTGATTCAAGAATCAGGAAACAAAGAGAAGTTTGTAGTCGCAGCTGGTTGCTAAATAAATGTGTCTTATCATTCGCACCTACAAGTTTGGTTTTATTGTTTGCGTGACCATGGTTCCACAAGCTTCTGTAGACTGTAGTTCCGTTTTTTGTTGGCATGATTTTCTATAGTAACTTATAATTCAGTACAAAATTATCTTATGCCCCAAACGTCGGTCAAGTATATGTCCGTTCACTAATTGCTCTTTTTGGGGCTGCTACACCACCTATGGTGATTATACATTTGCACCAACACTTTGCTAATATACTGCAAGAAAGGCGGTAACTACCACTATGGGCCAGGACCAATGACCGGACAACACATGTCAGGGCTAATACTACTAGCTAGCAGTAGCTACGGCCTATGGGTGTGATCTTAAAAGTGGTGCCTGATCACATGGTCCGTGAACACGTTCAGATACGATCACAAGTGACACGACACTTGAAAGACAAAGGAGTCAAGCTCTTTCAGGAAAAGAGATATCTGGTGTAATATGGTCAGCGTTGTGAAGTTTGATAGCTTGAGCTAAAGCCACATGATGCTCCCTGATAAATGTTTAACTAGTACTTTATACTTCTACTTTTATCTGTGTATGTGCATTTAGGTATACTTGAATGCTGTTGGTTTGTTATGGAGGGTTCATGGAAGAAGAAACATCCATATCTTTGAGGACCATTTGAAGATTTTATCAGGCTATCTATCAGATCGAGTGAATTGGTCAACTTGTTGACATTTCGTCTTTTTAATATATAATTAAAACAACAATTATTTTAAAATACAAGTATATATTTACATTGTACAACAATTAAAAGTATATTTTTATAAAAAAAAACGTGCATATGTTGTCATCTAAAATGACAGTGTATATAGTTTTAAAAATTGAACCAAGCAAACGAGTTCAACCGGCAACCGGAGTCGCCATCAATTCAGCTAGACAGTTACATAAAGATACCCAAACCTCAAATTATTGTTTTTCGTGATGTCGTTGTATGGAAAACATAAAAATTTATCAAAACTATGTTACAGGGTACCCGCCGTCGCAAGGCGCGGATACTCTGCTAGTGTGAGTACAAACCTAATAAGTATTAGGAGTAATATTTGTTTACCTCAAAAGTCGTTACTAAATAATCACCGTTGCATTAAACGAATACTATAATAGAATTATTTTTATTTTTATTTATATATTTTTTAACTTATATAATTGAATTAGTAGTAAACATGCCGATCACTTCTATTTTTTATTTTAACTATACCTTCATAACAAAATAAATAAAAAAAGGGAAACGGCAAAACAAAAGCATCTGGTTTTATGGTGTAGCGGTTAGCTCCAATGTTTTTAGACCCGGACGACATGGTCAGGTCATTCAGTTAACCAGTTTCTTTTTTTTTATCTGCAATGATTATATTAAAAACTTAGCAAGGAGCTAGAAAAACTATTACAAAGTAGAAATCTCTAAAGGATTTCGTAACCAAGTGTTCCAGAAAATAGAAGATAATTTGTTTTTAGATGAATACCACCTATATGAAGAATCGACAATCTTGTCAATTAAATTGCTATGTTTAGGAGGAATGGTGCGAAAGATCAACTCGTTGCGAAAACTCCATAGAGACCAAAGGACAACTCCACACATCGTTTCCAAAATAATTCTGCGAGGAGCTGAGATGTGAAGCTCATCAATCCAGATAAAGACCTCCTGAAGATTTGATGGACTTGGAGGAGCTATGTCAATCCAAGCAAAAATATTGTTCCATACCGCGATGGAAAGGGAGCAGAACCACAGAATACGGTTAGTGTTTTCAATGCTTGAATCACAAACCAGACAGTTAAGAGAGTCAATGTCGATTCTTTTTCTACTAATATTCCACTTGGTGGGAAGACGATCACGACGTGTGATAATCTGAAACCGAGGTCATTATCTTATCTTATTTTACGAATATTTTTAAATTTTTTGATGAGCTTGAATGTTATTATTTTTGGTGGTTTAAGTTGAAACCAATGTTAGGAGATTTATTTTTGCATTTTAACTAGTATGAGGATTATTAGTAAGCGTGATACCGACGGATGCCCGATATTTTACGTTTTATTGTCGATTGTTTTGATGTTTGACGTTTTCGATATTTCTTTTTAATGACGTTTTAAGTCGTGTCGGGAGACTATATTATTATATTTATGATGCATTTTAATTTTTGAAAAGTATTTTTACGAAACCCGAGTCCCGTGAATATTTTCAAAATTGACTAATAGTCATTTCCCGCTCTTTAACTAACTGTTTGCTTTTTAATCTAAAGAATTACGAATTTGGCAAAACAAGCCCTCACCTACCACTATATATTTGTTTTCCACTAGTGAAAAACACACACACACATTATAAAAATAAAATCAAACACCCCTCCCCTTTTCTTCTTTTTCTACCGTGAGCCATAAGAACACCAAACACCCACAAATTTTTGATTTTGAGTTTGTTTTAGCTAAATCTAAATCAAGACCCATTCTAGAAATTAAAAGATGAATGTTTTGATACCAATTTTACCCACATGGCATGAAGTTTCAATTTTTGATACGAACTAGGGTTGGTGAAATGTTTTAAAGATCACGCATGTGATGATCTTCATATGATCATGTTGTTTTGATGATGAAAAGCTTGAAATTTTGATTTTGATTTTGTTTAAAGTAACATGCAAGTGTTAGGATTAAAAATAGGTAATTATAGGATGATAGAAATTGTAGAAAAATGGTTAAAATGGGTTGAAAAGATGAATTGGTATGAGTTTTAATGAGGTGATTTAGGGCAGTGGGTTTAAGGATAAATTTGGATGTCTTAAGTTTTAATTGTTGTAGTACTAATAAGATAGTGTTGTTGAGTTTTTCATAAGCTTCGTTTTGATATAAATTAGAGCTTCTAACTCATAACGAGGATGAAGTTATGATAGTTTGATTATTCGTGTACCGGGAGACGAGTATCGACACAACTCGAACTTGTTGTTGATATTCGGATCGAATCTCGGGGACAATAAAATGAGTTTTAAAAATATTCAAGGGTTGTTCTAAGTTTCTAAACCTAGGGTTGTGAGTCTATTTTCAAACCCAAGTGTCGGTTTTGTAAACGAAGTTGTTTAGAGAGGTCAAATGGTTTTATGAGTCGAAGGTGTAAAACTGTCCGGTTTTTGTAATTCAAAGATGTGTCGGGCAGAAAGTCTTAGGAGTAAAAACTTTTGACGAACATTTTAGAGGACTTTTAGATAGTAAGTGAGTTCCTCAAGTTGTATCATAAACTTTTGATGTGTCTAAGTAAGGGAAATAAGCTTTTACATTTGGTATGTGCCGACAGATTTTTATCGAGAGTGTAGTTTAATAAAATAAACATATAGAAGGATATAGTAGTATCACTTTCATTGTTGTTCTTTCGGGTTTGTCATGATTTTGTAATTTTGAGTTTTGTGTTATTAAGTATGGTTTATACTTGAGTCTATTATTAATGAGCGCGCCTTATTTGATAGGTTGCGGTTTTCGTGTTTGACGGGCATCACTTATCGTCGACGATCATCTTGCTAAGTCTCTTTTACTAAGGTGAGTTTGTAGCCTCCCTTCATACTAGTTATTAAATTATTTTAAACCCGCGAGGGGGATACATGCTATTTGAAATAAAATGAACACAAGTCATGAATGATTGTTTGGACCCGAATGTTGTCTTGAATTGTATTGAGTACCTTGTTGCTAAAGACCCTAATTTCATGAACCATTAACTATCTTCTAGCTTAATGTTGTAAGTTGGGAATAGCCTCTTATTCAAATGGTAGTACTACTGGGTTAACAACCCTATCTCGGTCAAGAGTTGTACATTGAGTAATATCTTAGAGGGATAATTTCGATGAATGAGATGTGGGTTTATATCTAGCAAATAATACCCTAGAGGGGCAATGGTTTCATCTAGTCATGCTGGCATTTGGCGTGGGTGACTAATTGGTTAACGGGTCGATGTCATGAGCTTAAATACAATTATATAGCTTTGGCTATAAGATGAGTTGCCTATATAATAGATTGTGTGCACGACAATGATATTAAATGATTATGATTGATTTTACTCTTGTGTTCAAATGTGATTTATTAAACCTATGGACTCGCTCAACATTATTGTTGACTCGTTTAAGCATGTGTTTCAGGTAATAGAAGGTGAATGATGGCGGAGCTTGCTTGGAAAGGTTGTGGGTTTGCTTTTGAAGTCTTGTGGTCTAAAACTTTTTTTTCCCTTTTTCTTATAAACAATTTGTCTAAGGTCATGTGTACTGTACAAAAACTATGTGTTTGATGGTCAAGATCCTTGGGGAACTAAACGCTTTTCTCTGATGCTTGTTTTAGTATACTTTGGGATGGAATGTATGTTTTAGACAATGTTGCAAAATCTTATTTACTTTTATGCTTAAAAAGTCTCATTTTAAGGTCGTTCGATATACCTTGTGTGATGATACTCGTGTTTAGCACCCAATTGTGTATTTTCGCTGCGCAATATAATTTGGGGGTGTTAAAGATTGGTAATCAGAGCTACAAGTTATAGAGAACTAGGTCGATTTTGAAAAATGTCCTAAACTATAACTTTGGTGTCGAAAGTATTTTTCAAAAGCAGACAACTTCTCCGCAACGCTCCGGTAAGATCTCTTTTAGTTTTTGTTTTGTATTTTAGATGTATCCCTCAAAACTGAAATGAATTTCCGAGTATTTATTAAGTAAATACTGTGATAATGTATTGATGTTATTGAAAGTGCACTGAGTACTTGTCATCATAATAATTTCTTTTTGCGAGCATTGCATAATCATCATTTGCATTGCATATCATGGCATACGTATAACATTTGCATGCTCATGCATTGCATTTATAATTTTAAATAATAACCTTAAGTATCCTCGAATTTCCTATAATTGTAGAAAATGGCCGACATACCGCATGATGATAAGAGGGTAGAAGAGAATGATGTTGTAGGAGATGGGGATGTGGATAATTTTGGTGCTAGTGATCATGAAGAACCGTATGAGTATATTGATTATGGGATTGCTCATGATGCTGTAGGACAGATTGAGCCTGAGATTATTCAAGGTAGTTATGTGCCGATAGACTATGTTATGCCACCGACTGTTCAGAATTATCAGCGACCTGTTGTTCGTTCTGCTTTGCCTATTTGTGATGCTTATATGAGTGGTTTGCCTAGGATTGTCCGTACTAGAGATGATTTTCCTGCTGAGGCAAGAAATGCTGCTAGTGCCCGTTCTATCCATGAGAATATAGCTAAGGTGTATTGCCCTGGTCTTAGATCTTATGATGATATTCGTTGGTCTCTTAAGAAGTTTGATAGATCTTTGTTTGAGAGGTATGTAGTTGAGACCCATGTGATCAAGAGGTTCGAGAGAATGAGAAGCAGTTTGATAGGTTTTTATCTGGTGTGAGGAGGTCGGAGTTTGATAGGGCTAGAGAGATGGATGAGATGGCTAGTCTTCGATCGATGGTGATGAACTTGAGTGCGCAATTTGAGAGGTTTAGAGAGGATCAACCAACGATTGAGAGGGTAAATGAATGGGATTTTCCAGTGAGACTTTATCCGAGTCAGGGTGTGAGGATTCGTGATGTACCAAGTCATGTGGAGACTCATTCGTTGGTTAAGCCATGTGGAGGATCAAGCTACAAGGGAAAGGAGAAGATGGAAGAAGAATCTGATGATGAAGATAGCAGCAGTGATGATGAGTCGATGTTTAAGAAGCCACGTGGATCACCGCGTGATTAGTTTCTTTGTGTTTTACTTTACTTTCCTTGTTGTAACTGAACTTATCTAGACTGTACTGTAGTATTATGTTGAAACTTAATAACTCTTAAGTTTGACGTGATGGATGATTGTAGTGACATTAATTGTCACGATTTTGTAAATTTCAAATGCAATCTAAATTACCTTCATGATCTATGATTTGTCTTCTTAGTTCTTTTGTGATTTGGTTAATGAATCATTGTGGATTGTGTTGTTTGTGCATGTAGTATCCATGATACGTCTTGATAGAGAAATCCTTCTTCCTATCTTGATATGAATACTTACTTTGTTTTCTTTCATTTGTGATGTTAGAAACATGACTCCAAAGTTAACAACTGCTACTGTGAACAATATGATTTATGTGAGAACTCGTATTTTTCCCGGTAATTAAATTATTCTTTTATTCGGTTTTTTTCGATTTTACAATGTTTAACCTGTTTCTTTTACTTTTTCATGCGTAAATTCTGAGAACTCGAGAATTTTAATTAAGTTATATTTTAATTATTTTTCTGATCATTGATAATATTTTATTCGGAATTATAAAAAATTTATTTTTATTTTTCGATATTATTTTACTATAGTAACCCGAAATTTAATATCAACATTTAGACCGAGCTCTAATTCTATTCCTAATATCCGGACAATATTTATTACCCGACTTTTAAATGTTATGTTCGTTCTATAAATAATATGAAATTCTTGACTAACCGGCAAGGTTAAGTCTTTAACGTATCGAATACGTGTCATTTATTACTTATCGACAAAGTACACGTCCGCCATTGACCGTAAATATTCTTGTTATGACATAAAAATATTTTTGTTGTCATTATTTTAATTATTCGTTTTACAGACATTCTTTGTAAAATTATGATAAACCTTTAAATGTCATTTGTCTATATGTCGCGTTAACGTTTATTAAATAATAAACTCTCATTTATATATCAAAATATAAATGTTCTCTGAATGCCGTGGTTTTTATTCATATTGAGCGTTTATTTTTTGTATTTTACATGTAACTTTCTAATCGCGTAACATTTAGAATTTCGAGTTTCGATAATACCCGCTTTAACAAATTGTAAAAGCAAAATTTATCCAAATCTTATCTCGTACACTTTTATTACGCGCCACGCATATTTTTTTGTGACATGGTAATGTTTATGATACATGTCATGATCATAAACTGAGTTTCTAACAAAACTTGGCATATTTTTCTTTGGTCTTCATTTTTTGGCCGAACAAAATGTAATGTTGTCCATTCTTGTAAAATGAAATACATGCTCTCTTTTGTCTCACTTTGTAACAAAGCATAAGCAATGGACAAACATATCACTCTTTCTAAACTTTTATTAGTATATCACTGGGCATCAACAACATCATTCGAGGGTGCTTGGTTTTGTTCGTGAGGGTTAAAACGAAAGAGGGTTCGCCGATTTGAACCACACTTCACGTTCCCCTTTGTTTGTAAGTACTGTTTAGCACCTTGTTTTCTATTCCTACATATACATGTACGTATTAGTGTCTAGATGTGCTTGAGTATGAATAAGAATTAATAGCCTAATATGGGGATAAGTTATGTTTTATTATCGGACTCTTAAGAAAAGCTAGTCACTTTTTAAACCGTTAACACATGAGATCTAGCTAAAAAGATCGATCATTCGATGTAACAAGTTAGTAGACGTACACACATGTATATGAGTTACTGTACCTTAAAACCCACGAGAAAGATATATTCTTTTTAATTTGATAAAACGGCCGAGACTAGCATACTTCGACCATATTTTCGATCATTAAACGAACCACCTAGGAAAGTTTGCCCATGAGTTTTATGGGGGCACACAGTAAATGAGGTAGCAAAGAGCTCATAGAAACTCGAATCACCCAAATCGGTTAAGGAACGAGTTAGATATTAGTCGCCAAAAAATATCGAACATGACTTATTTTGGTCAAAAATATAATTTTGTGGAGTGTTGCGACACGACTTTTTACGACCTATATTTGACCCTTAAAATGACCATGTACCGAGACGGGCAAATAACGGAAGTTGTAGACGGTCATGCCATCTACAAGAGCATACTTTTGGTTCGACTCAAAAGTCATTCTCGAGAACCGTTGATGGGATCGAAACCGACCCATTAAACTTGTAACTTTTAAAATAGTTGTACGACCCTTACTTCGAGCATGAGTTTAACCTATCAAACGTCTTTGGTTTATCAAACTTAAAACACGTACTTGTGTTGTCCCTTATAATATGATGATTCTACACGAATAAAGAAGAAAGAAAGGTAGATAAAAGATGGAAGGTTTCTAGAGAGAGAAAGTAGTGAGAGAAAGTAGAGAGAAGTGTGTGTTAAACTTTTGTGAAATTAAATTAGAAAAATGAGACAACCAACACCCTTCCTAACATGCTAGGAAGGGTATTTATAGCCTAGCCTACACGTGGCTTAATGGGCTATAGTTTGATTGGGCCGGGCTTGAATAAGTGCTTAGTACCTTGAAAGAGGCCTTTTAAGCTAGCCATCCAGCCCGTAATGTCACGACTATTTTAACTAACTATTACAACATTCTACTAAATGTTATAATATAAACCTATGACCAGACATTCTTGTTTGACTCAATATTTTGAGGCTAACAATCTCCCCCAATGTGAGGTCATTCCTCTTCGATATTTGAAGATCAATGGAGATTACGAATTTCGTCATAAATGAGTCTTGAACGTGTAATAGTAGTCTTGTTCCTTCATGCTGTGATCTTTGAGCCTTTGTCATTGTCTTTCGACTTTGTCTTTTATCTTGAGATCTTCAAATCATTCTTGACTTGTCTTTGCCATCTCGCGATCTTGTGTCTTTATCCACATACTCATACTTTACACTATCTTGAAAGCTTGCTAACAATCTCCTTTGAAGTGAGGTCATTCCTCTACATTAATTGATAAGGAAGATTTTTATCATCAGAGTTTCGGAAGTCTTTAGCTTTCTTGATTGTTGAATGTCTTTGGGCATGAGTATGTGGTTTTGAATCTTTGACTTTGCTGAGTACACCGTAACGCCACCTTCTCGAGACAAAACTTAGACACGGACTGAATGGCTTTGACAGTCATCCTAAATCGGTAACGTTTTACCTCCGATCGATGAAGACCGTTACACGATATTAAATATCGTACATGTGATTAGGTAGATTTAATTAAAAATCTCCTTGAAAGGGTTTCGCGGCTGTAGTAGCCGTTCTCTTTACTCGACTGTCTCAAAGCAAGACTGCGAAGATAAAGAGTGAATCAATTGGATAGATATCCGCTTGATTATAGTCGTCAATTCAAATTCTTGGAACAAGTTTGATTCATTAAGAATCTTACCATTGTTGCTTTCCAGTTGACACAAGCTTGATTCATAAGAATCTCGCAAGTTACTTATCGTAGCGCTGTTTGATGTTGACGCTAGAAGGATTTCCATTCGTCACTGTGAATATTAATGAATATCACTCTGAATGTTCTGGCAAGACCATAAAGATATTGCGTAGAAACCTGAAACGAGTTTGAATCAATTCAAAATTAAACCACTGTTGCTTTTCAGTTTACACATGTTCAATTCTAAAAGAATCTTACACATGACCTACCGCAGTGCTGTTAGATGTTAACACTGGAAGGATTTCCACTCATCATTGTGAATACTAAGTAGTATCACTCTGAGTGTTCTAGCAATATTGCAAGGATATAGCGTAGGACTCTCTTGATCTTCAACCGTGTGTCCTAACGAGATTTGATTTATCTCTTGGCTCTAGACTCGATTTGTGCACTTTTTAGTGGTCGGAGGATGGAGCAGATGCCACCTATTCAATATCAACTAACTCGGAGTGAGAAAGTCAATAGAAGTCGTGTTGATCTTCGTGACAATAAAACAAACTTTTTTTGAGAGAAGCCTGAGTAGCTAGGTAAGGGTTGTGCATAACATCACTGGGTCCATGATGTGTAGTCTTCATGATGTGTTAACCCGGTTTCTGCCTAAGTTGTATGGAAGGCTTCTTTCTTTACACCCTTTATCCTTACATTTCTTTTTCATTCTTCAACCCCTTCAATGCTTACCAAGACATCATCACTAGCACCTTGTTGTGATTGTTCCAGTGCTAGCATCAGTACTTAGTCAGCATTCAGCTACGTTCACATTCTACTCCATATTTCCTAAGGACTTCTAATAATCTATTGGATTGTCCCTGGGAAGATCCCTCCGGTTCTGGTTGGATCATAGGAATTAACCTAACCACCCTTTTGACACCAATAACATCGTGAATTAAAGATGTTGTGGGTATTTGATCGTAACTATGAGTGCTTGAGTCATATATAAGATCACATCTTAATCACATTTCTCCCCTATCTCTAATATATAAAAATCGTTGGATATTAGAGACACCAAATTTGATTAAAATATGTTAGGAAAAATAGTCTTGAAAATCTTCGGGAGAAGAATGTGTCAAACTTAAATGAAATTTTTTGGAACGCTCCCCCTCAAAAATTGATCCAATTGAATTGTCATTGTGAGGATGTGATACACATTTCGCTTTTTGAGGAAGGGAGTTGTTGAAAACACAATTTTTGAAAGATTTTGAATAATCATTGAAAATTTCTTGAAAAAATTGTGTTCAACGCTTTTTGAAAAACTCTAATTCTTTTTGGAGAAAAAGCTTTTCTAAAGCATAAACTTGAGTTCATAGACTTAGAATGTCTTGACGAATCCACTCAAGTGTAAGAAGATTTCTCTTCTTTTGCTGAGGGTAAGGACACTAAAGCGTACACTCCCCCGTGAATATAAATCCGGGTTTCAATCTGAAAGTGATTACAAGTCATTGTGTTGAGCTCAAAACGTTGAATGTTTTGTGACAAGCTCAACCCAAGATATATTTCTCTACCCGTTGTTGTAAAAATTGTCCAAGATAGACATTTTCCTTTATTGAAAGTAGAAATGACATGTTTTGAAATATATTTACAGCTTTCATTCGAGCTTTATGTACATATCCGTGTCGTTATTGAGCGACATTTCTAGGTACGTCCATATTATCGATACTGAAAGACATGTCGAGAAGAATATTTTTGGTATTTTCGAAGATTTTTCCATTTTTTTAATTTTCTTTTTGTTTCTATATGTTTTTATTTTATTTTTGTATTTTTCAAGTTTTTCGAAAATAATCCAAAATAGACTTTTGTACAACAGAAGAAGGTGATATAGAATGTATAGAATTGGAACCCTTTGAAGAAGGAGAAGTGGGTTCAGAATCCGCTTTTGTACCTGCAATGACAAAAGAAGAGTTTGCAGAAATACTAGTGTTAGGAGTAATAAACTCATTGTCTATATTCAGAACACCCGCATTAGTGCTGGAGCAGGTTTCAACACTCTTCTCTAATGGAATCCACTTAAGACCAACTTCCGTGAAGATCTGTTGGGAATTATTTGTTAAGTGTCAAGTACCGTTAGTGTATTCGAAGTATTGTTAGTGTTATGTAAGTACCGTTAGTGTTAACGCGGTACATAGTAAGTACTGCTACTTATAAAGTAAGTACTGCTATGATGATTAGGACGAATATATCTTTGTATAAGATATGTCATAGTTATAGTTAGAGTATATCTTATGTGATATACCTAAATAGTTAGAATATTGATAATATATCGTCTGTGATATAGTTATCTTTATAGAATATTCTAAGGTTTCTAGGGTTCCTTACTCTATAAAAGGAACATAGGTACAATGTCTTTCATGTACCTCATACAAGTCGATTAATAAGAGAATCGAATAGTTAAAAGTAATTCTGTTCTTCTGTGCTTTATAAGTTAGATTTCGCATAACTTATTTAGTATTAGTAAGAGTGCTCAAAGTGTTTTAGTTTGATTACAAACTATTATACTAATTCTTAATAGAATATAGATCCAACCAAAGGGATCAACAAGTGGTATCAGAGCTTGTTGAGAAACTCTAAAAAAGAAGAACACGAACCCATACACTCCACACATACCAAATCTCAATGTCTCAACCAGATGGTGTTAATGCTCACTTGGATGATGTTCAGAACACTGATCCTGTTCTACCACAAGGACAACCACAAGTTGTGCATCCTGCACCAGCACAAGGTGCTCAAGTCGTGAATGATGTAGCTACCTCTACACCAACACCTTCTCATACTCTATCTGTTGTTAAACTCCCAGTTCTCAAAGGTGACAATTATGAGACTTGGGCTATGCAGATGGAACATTACTTGAATTACACAGATCATACTGTGTGGCAAGTTATCAAGAATGGGAACACACCAAAGAAGTTACACTGGTTGCCAGACGGTACATGCTATGCTCTACCTGCTGTGACTGCTGAGCAGATACAAGCAAGGATCAGAGAAAGAAAAGCCAGAACTGCCTTGGCTATGGCTCTTTCTGAAGACATTCTACCAAGCTTTCATCATTATAAAGATGCCAAAGCTATGTGGGATGCCATAAAACTTAGATTTTGAGGCAATGACAAATCTAAGAAAATCAAGAAGATTGTTCTTAAGCAAGAATTTGATAACTTCTCAATTACCAGTATAGAGGGAATACATGGTGGATATGGAAGGTTCAGCAAGTTGCTTATTCAGTTAGCAGTTTATGGACAAGTAATCTCTAATGAAGAAGCTAATCTAAAATTCTTAAGAAGTGTTCCACCAGAGTGGAAAGCAATGGCTATGCACTTCATCACAAGAGATGATTTGGAAACAATTACGTTTGATCATCTCTACAACAATCTTAGAGCATATGAGATGGATGTGAAAGGCACTGAAGTAAAGACAGCAACTGCTTCAAAGTCTAATTTGGCTTTTGTATCAGATGAGAACAGTGGTACTTACTTTCAAAATACCGCTAGTGGATCTAGCAGCGGTACTTACTTCACAAATACCGCTGGAGGACTTACAAGCAGTACTTACCCACAAAGTATTGAAAGCAGTCCTATGATCTCTCAAAATCCACATGGAAGGTCTTCACCATTGTTTAGTGACAATGATTCATTCTCATTCTTTGCTGGACAAGACAACAGGCCAAGATTAACTCTCAATGACTTGTTCCAAATGGATGATGCTGATGTTGAAGAGATGGATCTTAAATGACAAGCTGCTATGGTGTCAGTAAGATCTAATAGGTTCTTCTAGAAAACTGGAAGAAAAATGACTGTTGATCCTAATGAGCCATTAGGATATGACAAGTCTAAAGTTGAATGCTATAATTGTGGAAGGAATGGACACTTTGCAAGAGAATGCAATAGAGATAAAGCTGAGACTAGCAATCTGAAGTCCAAGAACAGCTATAGAACCAGTCCAAGACTAACTGAAAGCTTTCTAAGAGGAAACAACAGGAGTCCTAAAGGAACCAAAGCATTGGTTACTGTAGATGGAGTGGTGAATTGGGCAGAAGAAGAAGAAGAAGAAGAGCTTGGATTAATGGCTCTCTCACATGAAGATACTGAGGTACACCCTTGTTCTAAAGATTGTATTCTTAAATTTAATAGTCTAAAAGTAGAACTAGAGGAACAATATCAAAAGGTTAACACATGCACTGTAGAAGTAGAGGCTTTCAAACATGGTGTTGTTAAACTAGAAGATAATATAGTTTTGTACAAAAAGGCTCAACAAAACTATGAAGAGAAAATAAGGATTTTGACTCTTCAAATGAGGGAAAAAGATGTGGCAATAAAAGCTTTTGAAAGACAACTTTTAAAAATAAATTCAGAAAATGAAGCTTTAAAAACCAGTCTTTGTAAAGAGAGGGAAGTGATTAGTCAATGGCAACAATCCTCTAAGGGATTGGGAAAATTGATTAATTCACAAATGGGGTATTATGATAAAACAGGCCTAGGATATATTGAGGATCAACCTGGGATAACCTTAACTAACAAGGACTTATCAAAAGGGATTTTTGATAGTTCTGGTGAGGTAGATGATACACCTGAAAATGATAGATATGCTGCAGGAATGAAGGCAGTTCCTCCACCAGTATTTAGAATTTTCATGCCCTCTTGTAATGATACTAGTATAGAGTTAGAAGAACCTAAGATTAATAATGTCTTTAACTCTAGTACTGTGTCTCAAGAAAATACTGATGTGACCAAGAATATTATTTATCCACCTTTAATGAACAACTTTGTTTCTGAGAAATCTAAGACTAGTTCTGCTCCCAAGCAGGTAAAAACTCCTAGCAAGATATTGGAAAACAATGAAAAAAATACTAAAACCAAAAGGGCTGGGCTAGGTTTTAAAAAAGTAAAGTCAAAACAACCTTTTGTGTCTTCTTTAAGAAGAAAAGGATGTTATGTTTATGGTAGTCTAAGTCATTTTATTAAAGACTGTACATTACATGAAGATAAAATTGTGAAACAAAAGGCTACACAAAGGGTCATGAAAAACAGTAATGTGAAAAATGCACAGGGTTATAGGAAACAGAAACTTAATGATGACAAACATAAGTTTGATCACACAAGGGTAGTTAAACAGGTTAAAAATAATCCTACCAAAAGTTTTGTTCCTAGGGCAGTACTTATGAAGCAAGGACTTGTATCCTTAAAGTCTTGTAAACCAAGTACCGGCAAGCCTAAATCTACAAGTACTGCTAGACCAAACTTAAGTACTGTTGGTTTAAAGTCTGTAAAACCAATGTTCTCCAAGACTTCTAGGAAAGTTTTTGAAAAAGTTAAAACATCTAGAAGTAAGGATGATGTGTCGTGTATAGTATAGTGATAATTTGGATACGTTATAGGGTAAATTAGAAAATTACCTTTAGGAAAAAGTAATAGTCCAATATTACCAATGACGAATTCAATTAAACACGTGAGTGAGTCGAGTTCGTTGTACACGAAGATCTTATGAATTTGAGACGTTTTGCTTTGATTTGGACAATCGATTTGAATTGGTTTGTGGTTTTTAAACTACAATTAAAAACTTCGAATTTTAAGCTATTTAAAATTACCCTAAAGTGCATGAATCGTAAACCCCGCTCTATTGAAAATCTACACTTACTTAAAAAATTAAAACTATTTAAAAATTAATCTATTTTAATAATCTATAAAAATTTAATCTATTTGATTACTTTAACTTTTAATCTATTTAAAAATCTAAATAAACTTTTTTTAAAAACTAATTTACCTTATTTAAAAATACTTTAAAACAAATTTACTTAAAAACTATATTTATTTAATTCTAAAGTTATAATAATCTAATAAATTAAAATTTAAACTAATTAAACTTTTTAAATAAAAACATTTTTTTTATATATATATATTTTTTTATATATTTATTTATTTTATATTTTTACACTATTAATAAAAATTGAAAACATAATAAACTTCCTTTATAAAATTAATATTTAAACTTTATATATAAACGAAAATAAAGTAAAATTTAGATACTTAATAAAAGTAGTCAAACTAAGAGTCACTATATTAATCAAATTACTAGAAGTAAACTCAAAAAGGCATTGAGCCCAGCTGGTTATCACGTTCGACTGGTATAGGGGAGGTCTCGAGTTCGAGACCCCCAAGTGACAATATATTTGGAATTAATTCTTTTTTGGCAGATTACAACAAGCAGTCTTAGGGAAGACTGTTTTGGAACGCTTATTTGGAAAAACTGACAGTAATCAGCTTATTTGGGCTTATCAGATTAGTAAAATCTGATAAGCTAATGCTAAACTACACAAATCAAACATACTAAATTCAGGAAAGGCAGGCGAAACAAAAGAGAAATTATATCAGAAAAGTCAATTTGCCAATAACAATCAACAAGGAAATCGCACAATAGAACTCAGTTAACAAATCAGTTACTAAAAGAAACATATAAACTCAAATATCCTAATAACTCAGAAACAATTCTTCTCAACTAATTATCGAATAAATCTAATCAGCAGAACAAAATCATTCCAATCTGAGCTGATAAACAAATCTTCATGATTTCAAATTATAGAAGATCGACTCTTATTAAGCAACAGATTCTAAATAAGCAAATTATTTTAATATTCAATCTATGGCAGCTTTTCAAAACAGAATCAGAAACTGATATCAAGTTAAACTAATTTCTCAGAATAAAACTTCACCAATATTACTCAACTCTTACTTACTGAACAGATTCATTAATCATAAACTGAAAATAGATTAAACAATTATTCATCTCAGATAAATCAATCCAAAACATCAAGACAGAATGTTAAAGCAAAATCTTAACAACTCTAAAACTTTATAAAACAAATCAGTATATGACTAGACTTTGCAAGTAAACATTCAAGTCAACAAAACTCAAATCAAAATCATAAGCAGGATTACTAATTTTCATCTAATATTCAAGCAAATTAAAATCATATAGCATAAAAAGAAAAACATGAAATTAAAAAGAAGTAGCACCTTTTGATGAGCCCTTTGGGAAGTAGGTCAGTGCTGAACTGCCTATGAACCTAAACTCGAACCACCATAACCATCAAACGTCACCAAAGAAAAATGCCATTCGAACCATATAAATCCAACGAACCATCATTCAAATACCAGCAGTTTAATTTAAATGCTTTTCCAGTGGGGAAAAACTATTCTCAACCTTTTATCTTAGATTATTCACTAAAGCCATCACAAAGCTTAAATGAATAATTCCTTATATTATAATTTCAGAAAAATTAATTAACAGTATGATTAATTCGTATGAAAACTTAACAGTAAATCAAAATAAGAAGATGCTCAAACGAAACTTTTCATTAAATCATAAAAAATATTACAATACTTTTAAAAACAAAATACAATTAATCCTACCTTTAATCTAACATTATAACATTAAGATAAAAGATGAGATAAAAATTACACAATAAATGGGGGTTTTTATAGCCATCCCAAGTCTGTTGAGGAGAGCATATTCGCATCTTCTACAGCATATTCCTCTTCAATTTCTAGCCATTGGATCTTAATTCCTCTTTCTCTCTCTTTTCAGTTTGGATCCAAGGGCTGTGAATGACTCTTGGTCACAAAGATTTCCAAGCTGGCACCAATCTATGTTTGTTGTGCTAGTTTAGAGCCCTCTGATTGGTGGGATATGATATGTGAGGTGTAGCATCCAATAATAAAACGCCACGTAGGATCCCCTCTCCATCTTTTCTCTTCCTTAAACCATGGGGGTTTTAATCCCCTTGGTATGAATTAACGAAATAAATAAAAAGCCCTAATAAATAAGGACTTTTTACCCTCTAGGGTTTATTGAACAGTGGGATTTTTACTGGTTTGGGGTGAGAAAAAATTGGGGAAGATGAACATAGGGAGTAACGGAAGTTTATTAATGTGTGTGGGGGAAATAAAAAGTAAACGTGTGAGGGATAATAAAGATGTGGGGGTCGGTGGGATTTATTTATTGTGTGTGAAATAATGGGTGAAACGAATGGGTTTTAATGTGTGTTTATTTTATTGTGGAAAATGAAAGCGTAACACGTTACAAAAACCTAAGGCCCATTACATTTTGTAATAAACGTTTATTTATTTTGAGACATTGGGCTTTAGGCCCAATACACTCCATCCGTGTGCATATTTTCCATTTTGGGCCAGGATTTGGGCTTTTCCCAAAAGTTTATTCATCTCATGTCCAATATTGGGCTTTTAAGCCCAATTGCTCCAATGTGGGACCCATTAAGCCCGTTTTCTCTTGAAATCCTCTAAATCGAACTCGATTTTGGCTTCCTCGATTTTTTTCATCAAACTCGTGTCGGTTTTCGTTGGTTTTTGCGAACTTGGTACCTACACACATGAAAACAAGAAACAAGCGCTTCCAAGGCATATATGATATATTTCATGCAATATTTCAATGTTTTAAGCTACTAATGATATGAGTAAATACACTCATATCAAATTCCCCCATGCTAAGCAATTTCCGTGTCCTCACGCAATGATAAAATAATACTATATCTACACCATTATTCAACATTTGACAATTTATTTTGCAAAGACATAAAATAACTTAAAGGATCATAAAAGCTCAAATAGATTCATCGTCCTCGACTTTTCACTTTTCCATGCCAAGTGCAAAAACAAGATCATTGTTATTATAAGTTGGTAGACTAACACGAACTCATGTGGGCCAATTATTCACTTAGACTCCCTTATTCCTAAGTGTATCTCTTATATTTTATTGTTGTCATGAATGATCACGAAGATGCATTGTTGACTTATTTCGATAATTTATTAGGCCGAAAATAAAGTGAACGATTTAATCAATAGTTAGCTAAAGGACAAAATCTTTTAAAACTGCTTCTCGGGACTTCATAAAGTTCATATCTTGGCATAACTTGCTTCGCGATTTGAGACCTTTCTCGGACCGATATTTGGCAATGACTTAATACTTCCAACCTTGAGAGACGTTCACGAAATAATGGTCTTCTCTTCATATAGGGATTTCTTCATTTGAATTTTTGAGAGATTCATACTTGGACCACGACTTCATCATTTTTCTCCAATCTTTACTTGGGATTTTGATTAACAACGATCCGCCTCCTTTTTGGACTTGGCTTCATTTATCCTCATACCTTATTTTGGTCTTTTTGGATAGACTTTTCCATGACTTTTTGGGAGTATTTTGCTTTTCGTCATGTGTCTCGATCCTTCATATTGATTTTTGATAAATGATTCTTCACATCACTTGAGATCTTTAGCAATAAAACATAGCCCTCATGTCTTGTTAGGACCTTTTTGGACTCGCCAATCTTCGCATCCCGCTTCAATAAGTTATGCCTTGGCTATGAACTCTAATCCATACCGAGCAACTTCTAAACGATCTTGGGCTAGAAGCTAAGTAACTTTTCAAATCGTTCAACATTATTTATTGCAATTAAAATTTATTAACAAGCGATGGGAGAATAGGCTCATAATTAACTCACATAAATTCCCGAAAGAATATCGAACTTATAATTGGCTCTATCATCTCTTGTTCTCCATATTGTAAAATTCCAAGAATGAAATCAATGGATACTTAGCCTATTAAATCAAAGTTTTGGGTTTTCAAGTCATCTATAGGATCTTGCAACTTCTTATACTTTTGCAAGTTTTAGAATTTGCGTTTTAAAGTTCCCTTGATAAACGACTTTCTAGGATCAATTATAGGAGCTTGCGAAAAGTTCTTGTTCTTAACTCGTATGAATTTAGACTTTCGTGTTTTAAAGCTCCCTATATAATAGCCTAGCAAAACTTAATTCAAATACGTTAAGGAAAAGCTAAGGTTAAAAACCGAGTCGAGTCAAAAACTATTCTTATTTTCACCCACGGAAAGCCTACATTCGTGTCAAAAGCACTTATTTTATTTATTAAAGCTTAAAAATAACACAAAAAATTTAAAATTTTATTGAAAAATGAGAAAATCAAAACGTTTGGACACGACAAAAGCAATTGCAAGCGATTATATCGATTGACTCCCCCATGCTAAAACCAAACATTGTCCTCAATGTTTCTTAGCTCAAGAGTAACACCCCCTTGCTAAAACACGAAGAGTCTAATGCAAATTCCTAGCATGGAAAGAGCACGCAAATCTATAAGCCGTTTATTAATTATGCCTCAAGATAAAACGTTAGTCGATAAACATCAAGGGATAGAAAGTGTGTGCCCCTTTTTGGCATTCAAAGAATGGAAGATCAAGTGGACCGGCAAAAACCGAACACGAGAGTCTTCAAAAATAAGGGTCATACCTAAGATCACAACACAACAAATCACGAACACGAGCTTGAAAGATCAAGCCTTATTAGTGTTAGAAAATAGAAAGAAGATAGAATGTATGGGACTCCCCCACAAGGCACCTCGTTTTTGTTCACCGAGTCATGAGCTCGACTCGATCCCCGCATTCATTGGTTCTTAGGGAAAGTTTGAAGATCCGGGACAACCTCCGTAGGTATGTCCCCTCTAAAGTAATGTTTCACACGATGACCATTCACCTTAAAGTTAGGCCCGTCTTTTTGAGCTAGCTCAACGGTGCCATAAGGAAAAATTTGTGCAATGGTGAATGGTCTGGACCAACGGGATTTAAGCTTGCCCGAGAAAATCTTAAGTCTAGAGTTGAATAAGAGGACTTGATCACCAACATTGAAAATGCGGTTTTTGATCTTAGAGTCATGAATCCTCTTAGTCTTCTCTTTGTAAATCAAAGAATTTTCATAAGCTTGATCCCTTAATTCACTTAGTTCATTCAATTGAACCTTGCGATGATCACCCGCGGTCCCCAAATCAAAGTTACAATGCTTAAGAGCCCAATACGCCTTACGTTCGAGTTCAATTGGCAAGTGGCATGCTTTTCCGTAGACCAACCTAAATGGTGTACAACCAATTGGCGTCTTGTGAGCCGTACAGAAAGCCCACAATGCATCGTCTAATTTATCCGACCATGAAGTGCGATTCTCTCCAATAGAACGCTCCAAAATCCTTTTAAGAGCTCGGTTTGAAACCTCCACTTGACCACTCGTTTGAGGGTGATAAGCCGTAGAAAGTCGATGAGTGACACCATATTTCTTTAGAACTTTTGCAAATTGTTCATTACAAAAATGGGTCCCACGATCACTTATAATAGCCCGCGGAGTTCCAAACCTAGCAAAGAATTGTTTCAAAAATTTCACCACAACTCGAGCATCATTCGTGGGCAAAGCCTTAGCTTCGACCCATTTAGACAAATAGTCCACGGCTACGAGAATGTATTTGTTTCCTTTTGATGATGGAAACGGCCCCATAAAATCGATCCCCCACATGTCAAAGATTTCACAAACTTGGATAATGTTTTGAGGCATTTCATCCCTTTGTGAGTTCTTTCCTTGACGTTGACAAGCATCACAAGTCTTGATCAAGTCTTGGGCATCACGATATATGGAAGGCCAAAAGAAGCCGGCATCAAAGACTTTCTTCGCGGTGGCGTTAGCACCATGATGTCCCCCGGTGGGTCCCTCATGACAAGATTTAAGGATATCTTGAGCTTCCTTGCCAAACACGCACCTACGAATCACTTGATCCGCGCACACACGAAACAAATAGGGGTCGTCCCAAAAGTAATAGGAGATGTCCTTGAAAAACTTTTGTTTTTGTTGGGACGACATACCCTTGATCACAAACTTCCCCGCATGGTAATTTGCGATGTCCGCAAACCATGGGGTACTATCATCACCACGAAAAGCAATCATACCAAGCGTCTCGAGAGGAAATGTTTCATTAATTTCCTTGTTCTCTCGATCGCTTTGATGAGCATTCTCAAGTCGAGATAAATGATCGGCCGCGAGATTCTCGGCTCCTTTTTTGTCTAGAATTTGAACATTAAATTCTTGAAGGAGGAGAATCCACCGGAGCAACCTCGGCTTAGCATCTTGTTTATTAAAAAGGTATTTGATAGCCGAGTGGTCCGTATACACTATGGTTTGAGACAAGACGAGATATGGTCTAAACTTTTCAAAAGCATACACAACAGCAAGTAACTCCTTTTCCGTTGTAGTGTACTTTGTTTGAGCATCCGTCATAGTCTTACTTGCATAGTGTATAGGCAAGAAGTGTTTTAGCTTACGTTGCCCCAAAACCGCACCTACCGCATAATCACTAGCATCACACATAACTTCAAAAGGTAGGTCCCAATCCAGGGCAACTAAAATTGGAGATTCGGTTAACTTCTTTTTAAGCATCTCAAAGGCTTGAATACACTCATCCGAAAAGATGAAAGGAGTCTCTTTTTACAAAAGATGGGTCATAGGCCGAGCTATCTTAGAGAAGTCTTGTATAAAACGACGATAGAAGCCGGTATGGTCGAGAAAACTCCTTACTCCCTTGACGGTGGTGGGTGGAGGCAATTTGGCAATCACGTCGATTTTAGCCCTATCAACCTTAATACCGGCCTTAGAGATCTTATGTCCTAACACAATTCCCTCTTTGCACATGAAATGACATTTCTCATAATTAAGCATAAGATTTGTTTCCTCACAACGTTGCAACATTCTTTCAAGGTTAGAGAGACATGAAGTGAAAGAATCCCCAAAAACCGAAAAGTCATCCATGAAGACTTCCATGGTTTTCTCGATCATATCATGGAAAATAGCCATCATGCACCTTTGGAACGTCTCCGGAGCATTTCATAGTCCAAAAGGCATGCGACGATAGGCAAATGTTCCATAAGGACAAGTGAATGTGGTCTTTTCTTGATCACGAGGGTCAATGGGAATTTGGAAATAGCCGGAAAATCCATCCGAAAAGCAATAGAATTCATTCCCCGCTAGTCTCTCTAACATTTGATCCATAAAAGGTAATGGAAAGTGATCATTCCTAGTGGCATCATTAAGCTTCCTATAATCAATACAAACACGCCAACCGGTCACAAGTCTAGTAGGAATCAATTCATTATCCTCATTAGTAACAACCGTCATTCCTCCTTTCTTTGGAACACAATGCACGGGGCTAACCCATGGACTATCCGAGATAGGGTAGATCATTCCGGCGTCTAGAAGTTTAGTGACTTCCTTTTTGATCACCTCATGAATCTTTGCATTGACCCTTCTTTGATTTTGGATAGCGGGTTTATAATCATCCTCCATTAAAATTTTATGAGTACAAAATTTGGGATCTATACCCTTAATGTCGGAGATTTTCCATGCAATGGCCCGTTTATGTTTCTTAAGCACTTTAATAAGCTCATCCTTTTCATTTTCCTTTAATCCCTTAGCAATAATCACCGGTAACTTATCCGATCCCTCAAGAAAAGCATACTCCAAATGAGTGGGTAATTCCTTAAGTTCTAATTCGGGTGCTTCCTCAATAGATGTTTTCACTTTAGTTTCATTAACACTCACAACTTTTAGTTCCATAGGTGGTGATTCAAAAGGATCCAAATTCAACAATTTTTCAATCAACGCAATATCTCCCTCGGGATCAAAATTCTCACTATCAAACTCACTAGGATCAAACGGTGTGCTAAGGTAATCATCAATTTCCTTCTCGATTTTTGAATAACCATTATTCTCAAGCTCTTCAAGAACGAAGTCACCTCCCTCAAATGGAGTGAGTGGAGGCTTAGCCGAAGAGATAATAGGATTCGATGAAGTGGGATTGCCACTTTTAGAAGTATCCGAAAAACCAAGCATATCTTGCGAAGCCTCTTCGCTAGCAACATCAATCACATCGACTTGATTGATTGATTCCTCGTCGTCTTCAGAAGAAAACTTCGAGATGTTACCAACATTAAGAGTGATACTTTCATCATCAAAACGTAAAGTCAACTTTCCCTCTCTCATGTCAACTAAAGAACTAGCCGTATTTAAAAACAGTCGTCCCAAAATAAGAGGCACTCGAGAATTTTCCGGATAATCACAAATGACAAAATCCGCCGGAAAAATGAGCTTTCCTACTTTGACTAATACGTCCTCGGCTATACCTTTTGGAAAGGCGATCGATCGATCCGCTAGCTCGATAGTCATCTTAGTAGGTGAAAGCTCGGGAAGTGATAACCTTTTCCATACGGAAAAAGGCATCAAATTAATGCTAGCGCCTAGATCGGCTAATGCTAAGCATTCTCCCATATTAGGGAAATCACATGGTATCAAAAATTGACCGGGGTCTCCAAGCTTTTTGGGAAACTTTTTAGAGAGAACCGCGGAACAAATTTCATTTAAAGAGGTAGATACTTCAACTAACTTCTCCTTATCATTCATCAACCTTTTAATTGTAGAAGCAAACTTAGGCATGCTAAGCAATGCATCCGCGAAACTAAGGTTAATATACATTTTTTTAAACACATCTAAAAACGTAGAAACTTGAGCATTGGTCTTTTCGCGGAGCTTCTCTTTGGTAAGTCTCGAAGGGTAGGGTAGTGTGGGTTTAGTCTTCGGAAGCTCGGGTTCCGGAATAGGCAATTGGTCTACCTTTGGTGGACTATGAATTTCCTTTTCTTTAACCACCTCGGGTTCTTGCTCCACTTCCCTCACCGGAGAGGTACTCACATGTGGAAGCAAAGGTCCGTCTAAAGCTTTCCCACTACGTGTGGTTATAACTTTCATCTCACCCTTCGGGTTTGGAATGGTATTACTAGGTAAGCAACCCGAAGACGAGGAAGGTTTGGTCATAAACGATTCAAACATCGAAAGCAATTTATTTTGACCTTGCTCTAAACTTTGTTGCATACGATTATGATTTTGCTCTAATCTTTGCTCAAAACGGGTTTGGTTTTGTTCTAGCCTTTGTTGATTAAGCTCAATCTTATTGTTTTGCCCTTTAATCGTATTTTGAAACTCATTTTTCAAAGTTGCCATTTGTCCTTGAATGTTATTTTGAAAAGCTTTTAAACTTTCCTCGTTAATGTAGCTTGACAAATCATTTTGATTATTGCTTTGAAAACCTTGATTGTTTCGATTAGCATTAAACCCATTTCCTTGATTAAATTCCCTTGGTTACCACGGTTAAAATTATTCCCATTATTTCCATTGTTGTACCTATTTTGAACCGGTGGAAAACCCGGTGGAAAACCCGGTGGAGCAACATGATTTTGACGAGGAACTTGACCGTTGGAGCCATAAGTTCCCGTCGCGGCAAAAGCATTAGCTTGATCAAAACCCGTGTTTAAACAAGCATAATTAGGATGTGCTCCACCACATGATACACAAAAACTCTCAATCATATTTGAAAGGCATCAAAAACCCACCATGGTTCGGGTGGTCGGGGATGATCAAAGAACATGATGAACATGGTTAGTTCTAGTGAGAGAAAGTTAGAGAGAGGTGAAGGAATGTTGTGTGTATTATTTCAAGTGAGACAATACAAATGAAAAAAGAACAAACTTCCACACCCCCATGGAGAGTCATGGGGGTATTTATAGGCCTAACACACTAGAACTATACTACCTTTACATAATAAGTCCCTGCATTTAGTAAAAGGATATAAGTCTATTCCAACTCACGTGAAAGGCGCCAGCTTACCAAAAAGTAAGTCTAACAATCTCCCTCCAAGATGGTGACTCACGTGAGTTGGTTACAATGTTTTCTACAAGCAAAAAACTAACGGAAAAAGGTGAGCATGAATCCAGCATTCCTTGAGACAGTCTTCAGCGACCTTCATCTTCTTGAATACTCCAGCTCAATTTCTCCGACTTGTAGAATCTAGTTGGGTTTTACTCCCTCCCAACTAGAAGGCCCTTCATAAAACAAGCAGTAAAGACTGCTCCCTCCCAAACAGATCATACAAAGGAAATCTGTGGGAGGTGATAACGTCATCAACATTTTCTCACAAATTGAAGCAATCCCAGTCTTGATTCTATGATAGATTACCAGAAGTACATACTCTATCCCAAACATGAAGTCAACCTGTAGCACCAGAGTCAATTAAGTCTCGGAAATGCACATTTCTCCTGACAGGACAGTGATGATAAAAAGTTGCCACATCAAAGTCAATTAAGTCCCGAATGTAGTCAACTTATCCCTCTATGTAGAAACGGTAACACCAAAGTCAAGTGACCCCGCATGTACACATTTCTCCCTCCAGGATGATACCTATTAAGGGAATCATCCTTCATGTGTGTACGTGGTATGCCAACTGGAACCGCTTACTTAGTGACCATTACTATGTGAGAAGATGTCAACAATATCTCTCTAAACAAAATTCTCTCTTGATCACCCCGAACTGAATCCTCTTATCAATTCTGTTGGCTATTGATAGTGACCACTGATGAAGATAACCAGATAATCCAAACTTGAAACTGAAGTAGAATTCCCCAAACTTGATCTTAAGCTTACACTATAGTAGAATGAAGAGCGATGCAGAGAAGTCTTAAACGTACCCCATACCAAAGGGCGGTATTAAAAAGGTACAACCTCTCTAAAGTACCCTATACCAAAACAGACGGTATATGAAAAGATACTACATCTCTTGAAGAAATCCACAACTGCAAGTGCGTGTGACACTGAGAACCGCAACGAAGCTCCCAAAAAATGATAGTTGTCCATGTCGTCGTCCATCCTCCCCTTGACAATGGAAACTAGATACTTCAAGTCTTATTCATAACCGTATATGCTCGAGCAAGTTATCTTATAAAGTCGAAAGTACTCCTTTAAAGATAAAATAAGAACGCCTCTGAAAAATCTCACTTCAACCTCAAATAAGTAGCATCGAATCATCTTCGTAATCACATAAACCGTAATAGCCGTTAGGAATTTAGGTGAATTTTTGATAAGGATCGTTTTAGTGTAATGTATCGTGTTTGTTGTGTTTGTTGTGTTTGTTGTTCGTGAAGAAGTGATATGATCGAAAACGGATATCCGGCCAGAATGTTACTGTTTAAACGGCCTGCCAAAATAATAAAATTTTGTCCCATAAGCCTTTAACTCGACAACAATTTTATCACTTGGTTCTTTCGAAAATACCCGGCTCAATCCAATAACCCCGTAACTGAAATCGGCCCACTATATACCTTCAGTTAGAGTAGTGATCGGCCCGACAATTAATAACCAAATGTAACAGGCCAAAATCTAAAAATTCCGCAGCCCATTACATGGTGGTACATACGGCCCAATAATTGTCATACAAAGCCCAAAGAAAACTTATGTGTGAGCATTTGTGTTTCGTTTTTCTCAAATGAAGTCAAACACAAAAAAAACAAACGAAACTCAAATTGGCACCCATGTACACGTGGTCCATCAATAAAATACCACCATGCCCACAACAGAGATAAACCATGCTAACAATAATACATGGTCATATTCAGCTTTTGAGTTTAGAACCCCATAGGCCACGTGTAGTCCAAAACAAAAACCTGGTCCACTAGCACACATGAGAAGCACCTAATAAAAATCATTAGACACATTGTAATGTCCGCCCCTTATCACCTTGTTTCAAGAAGGCCACGTATGTAAGTATAGTCATAACTTTTAGGGGATAAACAAACAGCCACTTCACATAGAAGAAACCGCCCCCCATTTTTCTCTTGTTAATACCGCCACATCTCTCCCAAACACACCATCTCAACAGCAGTCATCACCATTCTTATCTCACAAAAAACTCATCCATCTCCATCATTACAAATCCTCTTCTACCCACCAAGAATCGACCGTCTCAACAATACATACCATATGAGCTCATTATCCAAACCCACGAATCAAGAACATCATAAATCAGACAGAAATCAAACTCATCCCGAAACATCATCCTTAAGAAAGCGAACGAAGACGATTTTGCAACAAGGTCTTAATTAATCTCGGGTAGGTTTAGATATTAGCAAGTATGAGTCTGGTCAATGATGAAAATTTGATAATAAAAACAAGTTAATTTTTCGAGATCAATGAGGGGATGAGGTTAATACGCAAAAAAACCTTTTAAAGATTGGAAAAACGTATTAACAAATCTGAGCTCTCATTTAACTTAGTGTGTGCAGTCTTTTTGGTCGAGTCTAGGTGTTGGGATAGGTGACGAATGGATCGAGTCTAGATTGAGTGGTGTTGAGGGATTAGTCTGTTTTGGTCTCGGTTAGGTTTAAATGTTTTGAAAAATGGTAGGAGTCGGTTTACTGGTTTGAGTGTGGTAAGATAGTTAATGAAATAGTTGCTGGTTTGTATCATGAAAGAGTGTGAGTCCAAATCTGATTTATAATTTTTAACTGATTTAAACTCCACTGATTTGACTTTCTTGAGAAAACCCATCTTAATAACATCAGACTGTCCATCGCAATGATAAACGTCAGCCATCGCAGATTATAACAATCCATCGCAATGTTTTCAATTTTGTCCATCGCAATATTTGAGGTTGTGTCATTCATCGCAGTAAGTCAACACAAAAAACCATCGCAATCAACTGTACCCATCGCAATAAACCTGTGACCATCGCAATAACATCGGGAAAAAATTGGCAGCATGACGACTTAGCTGCCATTTCGATGAATCAGGCCATCCATCGCAATGAGGACAGCCCAACCCATCGGAATGTAAAAAAACCCCATCGGAATACATCCGATAAAGAAGCCGTCGCAAAGTGTTCCCATCGCAATGTGCATCGTAAAAGGTTTTGACCAGATTTGAAGATACCGAAAAAAATGGAACTGGACCATATGTTTTTATCTTTTACCCAGAAAGCAAAACAGATCAACTTAATGAGAAAAAGGACAAAAACTAAAATACGAGTATACACAAATTTGGGCAAAAGGAATTGTAAATCGAGGCTAGATCAGAATAATGATACCACAAGAGATAGATAAAAATGAATCAAAAGTTGATATTTTTTAGATATGAAATGAGAAAAAAATACCAACCGTGATTCATAAATAGCAAAGTAACACGAATCTGAAAACACGAATCACACGGATACACGACACCCCCGGTTAGCTCTGATACCAAATGAAAGGCATCAAAAACCCACCATGGTTCGGGTGGTCGGGGATGATCAAAGAACATGATGAACATGGTTAGTTCTAGTGAGAGAAAGTTAGAGAGAGGTGAAGGAATGTTGTGTGTATTATTTCAAGTGAGACAATACAAATGAAAAAAGAACAAACTTCCACACCCCCATGGAGAGTCATGGGGGTATTTATAGGCCTAACACACTAGAACTATACTACCTTTACATAATAAGTCCCTGCATTTAGTAAAAGGATATAAGTCTATTCCAACTCACGTGAAAGGCGCCAGCTTACCCAAAAGTAAGTCTAACAATATTAATGGATCCATGAGGATTCTTCCTAAGCTCATTCAAAATCGTGTCAATCTTAGAGTCCAATCTAGCAATCTCGTGATTAGATGAATTCACGTTGGAAACAACCGGTGTGTTTCGTGAATATTGTGCTCTAGACTTATCCTCAATTATTCTCCACGCGTCTCTCGGAGTTTTTCTTAAAATATTACCACCCGAGGCGGCATTTAAAGAATCTTGTTCAATCATATTAAGCCCATTATAAAAAGTATTTATTTGATGCAATTCCGAGAAACCGTGGTGTGGACATTGTCTCAACAAATCCTTAAATCTTTCCCAAGCAACCCCAAACGATTCATGCACTTTTTGTTCAAATCTAGTGATCTCATTTTTAAAGTGTGTTGTCTTAGAAGGTGGAAAGAAATAATTCATAAACTTTGACACTAAATCATCCCAAGTTAAAATCGAACCCGGTGGTTCTTTTTCATACCAAAGCTTAGCATTACCCTCGAGCGAGTACGGAAAAAGCATGAGCTTAATCACGTCATTCGGCACATCTCTAAACTTGAGAGTCGAGGTAATTCGATTAAAATTCCGAATGTGAGAATGCGGACTATCGGCCTCATTGCCACGAAATTGGTCGGCACGAATGAGCGATACAAGATCCGTCTTAATCTCAAAATGATCCGCCAAAATAGCCGGCACAACGATTGCTTCCCCATACCCTTCGGTGGGTGCACGGAGCAATTCCTTCATTGTTCGGTTATCGGCCATTTCTACAACAATAGGTGGAATCTCGGGTTCCACTATTCGTTGTTGACGATTTCTATTTCTACGTGGAATATTTTCAAGCCTATTAAAATCAATCACAAGACGAGAAGAACATAATTGCATACACTACAAAGACGAGAATTTAGAGGATTGAGGAAAAGAAATTAGACAAGAAGAAGATTATTTTTGGTTTTTTATTTGGTATTGCTCAATAAATAATGATCGATAAAAAACAAGGAATAAGGATAACTACTATGGAAGTAAATTACCCTCGGCCGACTTTGAAACGATAGGTGAAAACCTAAACGTCTCGAGGTTCAATAAGTAAACAACAAAAATAAGATTTAATACTACTTGAGTCGGCAAACCAATAATAGGTTGTCCCTCTCAATATACGCACAAGCAAGCGGGGAAACGAGGTGGCACAAAGCACTTAAAAACCTTTTTCCTTAGACGGCCTTTTATAGCACGTCGCCTTATACCCACCTTATAGTTTGTATAAATCGAGTTCAAACTTCTTATTAGTATTTATCTATTTTGCCTTTATTTTTGTTTTGGGTTCGAATACAATAGCTAGGTGATGAAATCCCAACTAAGGCTTATTTGAAAGATATTTAAAATTATTATTCTACGTAATACAATATATTATTCACAAAAAACGAGAAAATCGATACATACTATATAATAGAAAAATAACAAACTTTCCCAGGACGGAAAGGGTCTTCAAATCCACGATCAACAAATCTCCACAAAAACGAATCGTACACAAGATCCCCGGCAGCGGCGCCAAAATTTTTGATGTGTCGTGGATAGTATAGTGATAATTTGGATACGTTATAGGGTAAATTAGAAAATTGCCTTTAGGAAAAAGTAATAGTCCAATATTACCAATGACAAATTCAATTAAACACGTGAGTGAGTCGAGTTCGTTGTACACGAAGATCTTATGAATTTGAGACGTTTTGCTTTGATTTGGACAATCGAATTGAATTGGTTTGTGGTTTTTAAACTACAATTAAAAACTTCGAATTTTAAGCTATTTAAAATTACCCTAAAGTGCATGAATCGTAAACCCCGCTCTATTTAAAATCTACAAACAATTAATTACTTAAAAAATTAAAACTATTTAAAAATTAATCTATTTTAATAATCTATAAAAATTTAATCTATTTGATTACTTTAACTTTTAATTTATTTAAAAATCTAAATAAACTTTTTTTTAAAAACTAATTTACCTTATTTAAAAATACTTTAAAACAAATTTACTTAAAAACTATATTTATTTAATTCTAAAGTTATATAAATCTAATAAATTAAAATTTAAACTAATTAAACTTTTTAAATAAAAACATTTTTTTTATATTTTTTTTATATTTTTTTTTATATATTTATTTATTTTATATTTTTACACTATTAATAAAAAATGAAAACATAATAAACTTCCTTTATAAAATTAATATTTAAACTTTATATATAAACGAAAATAAAGTAAAATTTAGATACTTAATAAAAGCAGTCAAACTAAGAGTCACTATATTAATCAAATTACTAGAAGTAAACTCAAAAAGGCAATTAGCCCAGCTGGTTATCACGTTCGACTCAAATTACTAGAAGTTCGAGACCCCCAAGTGACAATATTTTTGGAATTAATTCTTTTTTGGCAGATTACAACAAGCAGTCTTAGGGAAGACTGTTTTGGAACGCTTATTTGGAAAAACTGACAGTAATCAGCTTATTTGGGCTTATCAGATTAGTAAAATCTGATAAGCTAATGTTAAACTACACAAATCAAACATACTAAATTCAGGAAAGGCAGGCGAAACAAAAGAGAAATTATATCAGAAAAGTCAATTTGCCAATAACAATCAACAAGGAAATCGCACAATAGAACTCAGTTAACAAATCAGTTACTAAAAGAAACATATAAACTCAAATATCCTAATAACTCAGAAACAATTCTTCTCAACTAATTATCGAATAAATCTAATCAGCAGAACAAAATTATTCCAATCTGAGCTGATAAACAAATCTTCATGATTTCAAATTATAGAAGATCAACTCTTATTAAGCAGCAGATTCTAAATAAGCAAATTATATCAATATTCAATCTATGGCAGCTTTTCAAAACAGAATCAGAAACTGATATCATGTTAAACTAATTTCTCAGAATAAAACTTCACCAATATTACTCAACTCTTACTTACTGAACAGATTCATTAATCATAAACTGAAAATAGATTAAACAATTATTCATCTCAGATAAATCAATCCAAAACATCAAGACAGAATGTTAAAGCAAAATCTTAACAACTCTAAAACTTTATAAAACAAATCAGTATATGACTAGACTTTGCAAGTAAACATTCAAGTCAACAAAACTCAAATCAAAATCATAAGCAGGATTACTAATTTTCATCTAATATTCAAGCAAATTAAAATCATATAGCATAAAAAGAAAAACATGAAATTAAAAAGAAGTAGCACCTTTTGATGAGCCCTTTGGGAAGTAGGTCAGTGTTGAACTGCCTATGAACCTAAACTCGAACCACCATAACCATCAAACGTCACCAAAGAAAAATGCCATTCGAACCATATAAATCCAACGAACCATCATTCAAATACCAGCAGTTTAATTTAAATGCTTTTCCAGTGGGGAAAAACTATTCTCAACCTTTTATCCTAGATTATTCACTAAAGCTATCACAAAGCTTAAATGAATAATTCCTTATATTATAATTTCAGAAAAATTAATTAACAGTATGATTAATTCGTATGAAAACTTAACAGTAAATCAAAATAAGAAGATGCTCAAATGAAACTTTTCATTAAATCATAAAAAATATTACAATACTTTTAAAACAAAATACAATTAATCCTACCATTAATCTAACATTATAACATTAAGATAAAAGATGAGATAAAAATTACACAATAAATGGGGGTTTTTATAGCCATCCCAAGGCTGTTGAGGAGAGCATATTCGCATCTTCTACAGCATATTCCTCTTCAATTTCTAGCCATTGGATCTTAATTCCTCTTTCTCTCTCTTTTCAGTTTGGATCCAAGGGCTGTGAATGACTCTTGGTCACACAGATTGCCAAGCTGGCACCAATCTGTGTTTGTTGTGCTAGTTTAGAGCCCTCTGATTGGTGGGATATGATATGTGAGGTGTAGCATCCAATAATAAAACGCCACGTAGGATCCCCTCTCCATCTTTTCTCTTCCTTAAACCATGGGGGTTTTAATCCCCTTGGTATGAATTAACGAAATAAATAAAAAGCCCTAATAAATAAGGACTTTTTACCCTCTAGGGTTTATTGAACAGTGGGATTTTTACTGGTTTGGGGTGAGAAAAAATTGGGGAAGATGAACATAGGGAGTAACGGAAGTTTATTAATGTGTGTGGGGGAAATAAAAAGTAAACGTGTGAGGGATAATAAAGATGTGGGGGTCGGTGGGATTTATTTATTGTGTGTGAAATAATGGGTGAAACGAATGGGTTTTAATGTGTGTTTATTTTATTGTGGAAAATGAAAGCGTGTGTTAATAAACACGTTACAAAAACCTAAGGTCCATTACATTTTGTAATAAACGTTTATTTATTCTGAGACATTGGGCTTTAGGCCCAATACACTCCATCCGTGTGCATATTTTCCATTTTGGGCCAGGATTTGGGCTTTTTCCAAAAGTTTATTCATCTCATGTCCAATATTGGGCTTTTAAGCCCAATTGCTCCAATGTGGGACCCATTAAGCCCGTTTTCTCTTGAAATCCTCTAAATCGAACTCGATTTTGGCTTCCTCGATTTTTTTCATCAAACTCGTGTCGATTTTCGTCGGTTTTTGCGAACTTGGTACCTACACACATGAAAACAAGAAACAAGCACTTCCAAGGCATATATGATACATTTCATGCAATATTTCAATGTTTTAAGCTACTAATGATATGAGTAAATACACTCATATCAAAGGACAAGAACAAACCAGTACAAATGTGGGTTCCTAAAAGAGATATACCATGTGTTAAAGCAAGTACCGCTAAAGCAGTACTTAAGTCAAAGAAGTCAAAACACATAGAGTCACCCTATGAGTTTGACTACATAAATGAAACCATGAAGTATAAGAGTAAAAGTAGCATTATTGGGAATGCTTTAGTACAAACTCTTAAATGTGTAGGTCCCACAAGATCCGAGCTAAATGTGGCTTGGGTCCCAGTTAAAAACTAATAAGTTTTGTTTCTGTGCAGGGGCATCTCATTGATGAATTAAAAGATAAAGGAATTGTAGATAGTGGATGCTCAAGACACATGACAGGGAACAAAGATTTTCTTGCTGAAATTGAAGAATTCAGAGGAGGTCCAGTAGCCTTTGGGGGTAGCAAAGGTAGAATCACTGGCAAAGGGAAAATCAACACAGGAAAGTTGGAATTTTAAGATGTTTTCTTTGTAAAAGAATTGAACGAGTTCAATCTCTTTTCTGTATCACAAATGTGTGATAAGAAGAACAAGGTGCTATTCATAGACAAAGACTGCTTGGTGTTGTCCAAAGACTTTGAGATGCCCAAGGAATCTCAAATACTGCTTAAAGTACCCAGGTGAGGAGTCAAGTGAAACTAATGTAGGTACTCAAGAAGATGTTTCTTCATCAGATGAAGATGTTCATATCT
Organism: Glebionis coronaria; assembly: GCA_025667525.1. Classification (NCBI taxonomy): domain Eukaryota; kingdom Viridiplantae; phylum Streptophyta; class Magnoliopsida; order Asterales; family Asteraceae; genus Glebionis; species Glebionis coronaria. The sequence continues at coordinate 420,046,165 of CM046880.1, forward strand.
ATGTGCCAAACATGCCTACTGTTACTCCCATGTCTACAACTCCCAAGAAGCAAACCATGCTATCAAATGATGATCAATCCTCCCAAGAGCTTCAGAGGCTTCAAGATCAAGAAAAGAATGCTACATCTGCTAATAAGCATTCAGGAGAAGAGTCTTTTGAGTCACAACACTCAGCAGTACATACTATACCTAGCGGTACTTCCTCTGCAAGTACTGCTAAGTCAAAATCTGCTAAATCTGCTGACTCACTAGAAGAGATTTTGCAAGCCTTGGACGATGAAGACTTATATGCCAGTCCAGCTAAAGGAATCTTCTCCAAAGCTTCCTATGATCAGTAGGGTGCAGTAACTGATTTCAACAATTTGGAAACTGAAATTCTAGTCAGTTCTATTCCCACTCATAAAGTCAACAACAACCATCCTACTACACAGATTATTGGTGATCCAAAATCTGTTGTACAAACTAGAAGACAACTGCAAACCAATGTTGAAATTCATGCACTAGTGAGTTATGTCAAACAACAGCAGAGAACAAATCATAAAGATACTCAGCATTGTTTGTTTGCCTGTTTCTTATCTCAAGTAGAGCCCAAAAAATATCTCTCAGGCTCTTGATGAAGAAATTTGGGTGGATGCCATGCAAGAAGAATTAACACAATTTGAGCTACAAAAGGTTTGGATTCTTGTGGATCTTCCCTCAGGTAAAAGAGTCATTGGTACTAGATGGGTCTTGAGGAACAAGAAGGATGAAAGAGGGGTTGTTGTGAGGAACAAGGCAAGACTTGTTGCTCAAGGCTATAGACAGGAAGAAGGGATAAACTATGATGAGGTTTTTGCACCAGTGACAAGGATAGAATCCATTAGGTTATTTTTGGCCTTTGCATCATATATGGGAAATTATAGTCTATCAAATGGATGTGAAAAGTGCCTTTCTATATGGTACTATTTCAGAGGAGGTATATGTCTCACAACCTCCAGGTTTTGTAGATCCTATATTCCCCAATAGAGTCTACAAAGTTATCAAAGCACTTTATGGTCTGCATCAAGCTCCAAGAGCCTGGTATGCAACTTTATCCAACTTTCTTCTAGAACATAGATATAGGAGAGGAACCATTGACAAAACTCTGTTCATCAAGAAAAATGCCAAAGACATCATTCTAGTTTAAGTCTATGTTGATAACATCATTTTTGGTTCTACCAAGAAGACATGGTGTGAAGAGTTTGAAGCTTTGATGAAAGGAAGATTTCAAATGAGTTCTATGGGAGAACTAACTTTCTTTTTGGGACTACAAGTCAAACAAAGGAAAGATGGAATATTTATCAGCCAAGATAAATATGTTGCTGAAATCTTAAAGAAATTTTCATGTATGGATACAAGGAGTACAAGCACGCCTTTTGAAGCCAAGAAATCTTTATCAAAAGATAAACATGGAGAAGATGTTGACATTCATCTCTATAGGTCAATGATTGGTTCATTGATGTATCTTACTGCTTCAAGACCAGATATAATGTTTGTTGTGTGTGCCTGTTCAAGATTCCAAGTTCATCCAAAGGTGTCACATCTTTATGCTGTGAAGAAGATTTTTAAATATCTTAAAAGTCAACCTAATTTAGGATTATGGTATCCTAGAGATTCCACATTTGAATTGGAAGCTTACTCAGATAGTGATTATGCTGGAGCAAATCATGATAGGAAACCCACAACAGGAGGTTGTCAATTCCTAGGCAGAAGACTCATATCATGGCAGTGTAAGAAGCAAACCATTGTTGCTACTTCTACAACTAAAGCTGAATATGTAGTTGTTGCTCATTGCTGTGGACAAGTACTTTGGATTCAAAATCAATTGTTGGACTATAGGCTTAACTTCATGAACACCAAGATTTACATTGATAATGAAAGTACTATATGCATTGTCAAGAATCCAGTATTTCACTCCAAGACTAAGCATATTGAAATAAGACATCACTTTATAAGAGATGCTTATGACAAAAAGCTTATTCAAGTCTTGAAGATTCATACAGACAACAATGTAGCTGATTTGTTGACCGAGGCATTTGATGCAAAGAAATTCGAATTCCTGGTAACACACATTGGTATGCTCAACCAATAAAATGCTGCATATGTTGAGGGGATGTAATAGCTGTACAAGTTTTATATAAATTTTATTGTATAGTCTATGTTTTGTGTTTTTGATGTTATTGCAGGTTTATAGAAAAAGATAAAAGAGGTTACATGTCTAGTGGAAAGCATGAACTGGTCAAAATTGTGAGGTATCGTTGTCACTCCAAGTACCGCTAGCACAAAACCAAGTACCGCTTGTTCCATGTACCGCTACATGTCCGTTGTACCGTTAAGGGTCTCTTTTGTAAATTTGGTGGTTTCTTCGCGCTTCGGTTTGTTATTTACTTAAATATTTACCCCAATTACACAATTGATTCACCTATTCTTTTATTTTTATCTCTTGATTCTATAACCTTCTCTCTAATCTTTGATCATCAAAAATACTAATGGCTGCCTTACAAGTAATCTCTAAGTATAATTTGGTTGCGAATCTTGCTACGAATGATGACTCTCTTGGTTTCCATGAGATGCTTGGTTTCCTATCTCGAAGTCATATTCGCTTCGCACTCACTGTAAGTCCAGTTGTCTTTATACCCATTGTTGAACAGTTTTGGGATACTGATGTTTTAGGTACTCGTTTTGATCAACCTTGCATTAAGGCTAGGGTTAATCATAGGAATATATATGTCACTGAAGTACTGCTACGAGCAAGTTTGAGACTTAATGATGAAAATGGACTTAGTATGCTTAATAATACAGAGATTCATGATGGCCTTGCAGCCATGGGCTATGGGGGTGGTAGGGAAAGTCTTACTTTCTTTAAAGCATTATTTTCACCTCAATGGAAATTGCTTTTTCATGCTATTATTCACTGTTTAAGTTCAAAAAGTACATCTTTTGATCAAATACCTGCTGCATTGGCATCTGCTGGTATTTGTCTAGCATATAACAGGGTTTTTAATTTTTCAAAATTAATTTTTGAAGGCATGACTAGGAATTTGGAAGGGACTAAGAAGTTTTTAATGTATCCTAGATTCATTCAGGCTTTAGTTAGTGACCAAATACCTAACCTACCAGCATTAACTGATACATGGGATGTTCCTTCTTTCACAAAGAGAACTTTCTCTTTCTTGACCAAACAAGGCAATGCCTTTACAGGAACAGTAACACCATTGTTTGCTCATATGTTAGCCCAACCTGCCAATCAAGAAGGTGAGGAACCTAGCAATGCTAGTGCTTCTCAGCAAACTCCTTCTCACTAGAGCTCCCACTCTCTAGAAGATTCACAATCTTCTTCTCACAATGTTGGTATTCCACCAAACACTGATGAGATGATCCACACACCTGCTGCTTCTATTACTGCTAGTGGTTCACCACAAGCACAAGCACCAGAGGTGGTGGATGTTGCAAATTTATCTGCTTTGTGTACAAGTTTGTCCCAACAGGTATAAGTGTTGCAGAAAGATAAGCTTGTTCAAGACAAGAAAATTGCTGAATTAGAAGCTAGCCTACTAAAGTTAAGGAACAAAGTGTCATCTTGGATGAGGCAATATAGATCTGTTCAGACATCTGCAATCAGGAAGCAAAGGTTCAGGAACCTCAAGAAAAGGCAACTGAACGCAACCAAACAGGGGAGGAATAATGAAGAACATGGAAGGAATAATGAAGAACAACCACCTTCTTCTGATAATCAAACAAGGATCTCTGGAAATGACATCAATTTTGAATTAGATGAAGATGTCATGGGGACTTTTAAAGATGGAATTGGTTTAGAGACTGGTGTGGATAGACCTTCAGATATGGAGATTCAACAGCAAGACCCACAACCTACTCCAGAGGAACCACAAGTTCAAGAACAAGTTCAAGAAAAGTTGGTAAATCAACCAGAGGAGCCACAAGTTGTAGAAAGATTGGCAACTCAGCCAGAACCATCAGTTCAATCACCACCTCAAGCTAATTGGAGTGCTTTCTATGAGAAGTTGGAGGAAATTTCTAATCAATTTCCTGATCCATCACCACAAAGCAATAAATCAGATAAGACTGAAGAAGTGAAAGTTGATATGATGGCTTCTATGGAAGATAAAGTATCTGGGGATACACAAGTGATTGAAGAAATAAGTGTGTCTAATACTCGTGAAGTCAACTTTGTTGAAGTTCCAAGTACTGCTAAGCCAACTGCAAGTACATGCTGACATTGTTGAAGACCCAAGTATTGTTAAGCCAATTGCAAGTACTGCTGAGCCAATTGCAAATACCGCTGGTGATCATCCTTCACTAGAAAGTCAAATTTCATTTGGAGAAAATGAGACTTTAGCCCAATTGCTGCTTGATTTAAAGAAGAATTTAGTTGAGAAGACTAAGCAAGCAGAAGTGGAGAAAAATACACAACAAGAAGTTCTTGCCACAAAGGATAAAATTCATGGTAAGAAAGTTCAAGCTTCACACCCTACAAAAGGTATAGTCATTTAATAGTTAGCTAATGAAGAAGTAGCTGCCAAACTGAAGAAGAAGCTACCTAAGATAAATCCAAAGGATAAGGGGAAGAAGCAGTTATTGTCAGAGTCTGAAGATGAAAGTGATTCAGATGATGATATAAACAAAGTCATGTACAGATTTAATCAAATAGACCATGATGAGGAATTTGCTTATAGAATGCAAGCACAAATTCGTGAAGATGAATTGCAGGAAGAACTTGCAGCAAAGCAAAATTTGTTAGAAGCTAAAAGGATACAACAAGAATGGAACATACAAGAGTATGACAGGATTCAGGCTAAGATACATGCAAGTGAGCTTCTTGCAGACTCATTGATAGCTGAAGAAAAAGATGCATATGATGAAGAAGAGAAATCAAGATTGATTGATGATCTGGTAAGGGAGCAACAAAGATTCTTTGCTGAAAAGAGAAGGAAAGAAAAGATTAAGCCTCCAACTACTATGCATATTAGAAATCAAATGATGAACTTTCTAAAGAAAGTAAAAGGATTTACTCATATTCAGCTGGTCAAGAAATTTTTTGAAGAAATCAAGACTTTGTATGAGCAAAGTAAGAGGACTGAATTGAATTTTGTTGAGATTGGATCTGAAGCAGACAAGAAAGTTGTTGAATAATTCAAGAAACGTCTACAACAACAAAGACAATTTGGTAGTACTCCTAGAATTGAGCCAAGTACTGCTGAACCTACAAGTACATCTCCACCTATCAAGACTACTTATGTGAGGAAGAATAGAAAGGAGAAAGTAAGTTCAAGGGAGGAAGAGACTGCTCAAAGGATGAATACAGGAGTTGAAACTCAATGAATTGCTTAGACTGGGAATGTACAAGCAGTACATACACAGTCAACAGTACATACAACAGTACATACTGAGGAAACGGTACATACAAGCTTGGAAGAGGGTTCAACAGAACTTGAAGGAATTATCAAGAGTGTTAAAAGGAAAAGATCAACAAAGCTAAAGAAGAAAGCTAAGAGAGCTAAAACTACAGCAGAAGATAGTGATGATGATGAGAGCTTAAGGAAGTACTAGAAGATTGTGAAATTTGAAGATCAATGTATTGATACAAAGATTTTTGGAAAAAGAGCATCCATTGTTAAATGGATTTACTCTACAGATCAAGTACTTGAAGCTCATGGAATTCAGAGATCTGATGGCACAAAAAGGATATTCAGACTTTTGGAAGATATCCTTCACATACTTGACAGACAAGATATCCAAGATCTTGTAAGGTTAGTTGAAGAAGCCAGTGTAGGTAAAACTGAAGTATCACTATTATATAGGGAATTTCTCTTTATGTATGAGCCACACAAATGTGATCAAGAAACGTTGAAGGTATTAGAGGATCAAGTTCCTAGTTACTGGAGATATTACAGGTCATGTGGATTGCATATTTTGGATGTAGATGATGTTACATATTATATGCTGCAAGAGAAGACTTATCCCTTCAAAAGAAGATTGTTGGAAAGGATGTTAGAACAACAATTGGAAGTTACAGAGGAGTCTGCTGATGCTTTGGAGTTGATCAGAATGGTTAAACAACAAATCAAGGATTTGAAAGATGAGGAAGAAGCTGAGAAAGAATCTTAAGTGTTTGACTTTCAGTCACACTTCATAAATGGTTCTCAGTTCACCATGTCTAACACACATAAGAACTGGCTAGTCCATAAGCAAACGGTTTGTGGTAAAAACTTATCAAATCCGTTGAAAGCTGATAGTTTGCTAAAAACTATATGGTTCTAACTCACCTTGTTTCAAGACAAAGAGTTGGCTAGTCCTAGACAAACGGTACTAGGTAAAGACTTCATTAAATCCGTTGATGGTTGACAATTTACCAAAAAAATTGTAAGGTTTTCATTACACCTTACTCTTTGTGAATAAAGTATTGGCTATTCCAGAGTGTACGGCTAACTGGTAAAGAATTTATCAAATCCGTTGATAGCATGTGATTTGCTAAAAATCATGAAGCCAATACAGATTGGTGTTTGTTGTTAACTGTTTTATTTCAGGTATGAAGATTGCAGGCAAAGAAGTATTAAAAAATATAATACTTAGAAGGTTTTGTTATCATCAAATCAAGAGAAAGATTTATGATCAAGAGTTTAAGGACTAAACTCAAGAAGACAAATACTGTTGCTGCAAAGATGAATGAATGTTTAGAAGACACAAGAAGATCATAGTTTGAAGACAAAGATGATGCTCATAATGTTTGAAGATTGTCTTATCAGAAGAAGATCTACATTTGAAGTGTTTGGCTACATTCAGTTGATACAAATACAGATTACCAAGTTTAATCCAAGGATGAAGGAAAGACTGAAGACATGTATTTTTAATACATTCAGTACAAGAGAAACAAGAAGACAACAAGTTATCATTTCTTGTTTAGGGGAGGATTGTTGGGAATTATTTGTTAAGTGTCAAGTACTGTTAGCGTATGCGAAGTACTGTTAGTGTTATGTAAGTACCGTTAGTGTTAACGCGGTACATAGTAAGTACTGCTACTTATAAAGTAAGTACTGCTATGATGATTAGGACAAATATATCTTTGTATAAGATATGTCATAGTTATAGTTAGAGTATATCTTATGTGATATACCTAAATAGTTAGAATATTGATAATATATCGTCTGTGATATAGTTATCTTTATAGAATATTCTAAGGTTTCTAGGGTTCCTTACTCTATAAAAGGAACATAGGTACAATGTCTTTCATGTACCTCATACAAGTCGATTAATAAGAGAATCGAATAGTTAAAAGTAATTCTGTTCTTCTGTGCTTTATAAGTTAGATTCCGCATAACTTATTTAGTATTAGTAAGAGTGCTCAAAGTGTTTTAGTTTGATTACAAACTATTATACTAATTCTTAACAGAATATAGATCCAACCAAAGGGATCAACAAGATCCGACCCGTTGGTTTCCACTGAAGACTAGATTTAGGAGTAGTTTTCTCTTGCACAGCGGAAGACTTCTTTGGAGAGAAACTATGTCCTTTTTTAATCCATGTTTCATATTTGTTGTTAGTGCTTTTCTTTGCAACGGGTTTGTATCTCATTGTTGTCTTATGGGATTCTGAATTCGATCTTCGTTCAAAAGAACGAGATTTGACCTCATAGAGGTATTGCAAAATGCAATGGTCATGATTTCCATCGTGAATGCCCTTTTTGCAGGTGGGACATACAGGGAACTCTGGATTCATGAAAGTACTGGTGTTCCTTGGTTTTCTAAAGCGATCAGGCGTAGTGTTCGAAACACGAGTACTCATGGATGGTTGCCATTTCCTAGGTTGCTGGAAAGGGATCCTAGGTTTTGGTTGACTACCATTAGGAGTGTGTTGAACTCTAGCGGGATTTGGTGAACTAGGTTTTGAATACACGGGTTTGTCTTTCTGAATCTTCCCATTTTGTTTAGCATCCTCTAGGTTGTTGGTATGAACGAAGTCATTTGAACCTACAGATTCCTTTGTGAACACGAATGTCACATGTTTTGGAGGAGTCCTAGAAGTGCTAGGTTCATTCACATGGTTAGGTTTAGCAACAATGTGCTTTCTAAATGGAGGAACATAGGGTGATATGGATGGTTTTGAAACACTTGGTTGGACATCAGTCTTAGGAGGTAACCTAGATTTCACATGAGAAGAATTGGAGAAAGGAGTCGGTTTTCCTAAGATAGATGGCTTTGGATCCTTGTAGGCATTGGGTTGTCGAACAACAGGTTTCACAACTTTAGGTTCCATGGTTTTCCCACCCATTTTAGCAACGAGTTGCTTCAACTCTTCTATCGCTATGTCCTTTTCTTGCAACTGAGCTTTCAAGTCTGTAATTTGCATACTCATTTCGTTCATTTCTCGACACGATGCTGAAAGTTTGACTTGCAAGTTATTATCATTTGGTCCTTTTCTGAATTTGGCTTGCAAAGCAAGTTCAAGAGAATGACAATGTTTTTGAATAAAATCACATCGGTCTTGAATTAATGCAAAAGCCTTTTGATCAACATTATATTTGTGTTTTGAAAGCTCTGTTTCAAGACGTTCACACGCTTTGACTTGATCAAGATATTTGCATGCCACGTCAGAATATTCATCTATATCTGCACAAGATGTAAGAGCAGCACACAAAATATCTTTGGAGAGACATTCTTGTAAGAGTAGATCATATGCTGTGAAAAACTCATCTCTTTCAGGCTGATGATCGTCAATTTCTTTTTCAAGAGATTCCACATATTTAAAATCGTCAAACATTTCTTTCTCGATTAACTTTTCAAATTCCAAAGCATGTTTCTTTGTTCTTTCTGCAAGTGGAATCAAACTAGTTTTCACAAGCACAGTTATATCGTAAGGAATTTCTTTACCACCGTTTGAAAGTTTATGTTTTTTCCAGTCATCGTCAACAACCTTTTTGAAATTTGCAATGTTACTCTTAAGAATACTAAGTGCTTGCTTACTCTTGCTTATAGAGGCTTGATGCGGCAAGTACCCAATAAATTTTGAAACATTAGTTTTGTTAGTGGCAAAAACTTATCTCTATTTGATTCTTATTTGTTCACATTCAAAATAAATTTGCTCACGAGTCTTCTGTGTTTGTGGTTTGAAAAGACCATACAGACTGTTTTCATAAGCATAATTATATGGTTTAACAAATTTTTTATTAACTTTTGGTCTACTCTCTTCTTCCAAATCGTTTGTCTCTTCACTATCGGGCCTAACAACAAGGCAATCAAGATCGGTCCATTGGGACTCATCAAGATATAAGTGCTGATTCTCAGATTGAGCTTGCTCAAGGTACTTAGGATTAGCAAAACTAGGTCGATCCTTAAAAACGAACGAGGTGCCAACATTCTCATGGTTTGAACTGATTGATTAGTTTGTAAACAATTTTCTTGTAAAAATTAATTTGAGTTTCAAGTTCCACCATTTTGTCGATATCTTTCGCTTGTTTAGTTTTGAAATCCTTTTCCAACTTTTCAACCACTGCTTTCTTTTCATTAACAAGTTTAGTTTTATCCTCTTGAAGAAAATCATTTACTTGAGTTAGCTCATTGATTTTCATGGTAGCAAGATACGTTTTGCGACGTTCAATACTCAAAGAGGTGTTATAATTACGTTTCTCTTGTTCTAGAAGCTTAAGAGTTTCGTTATATTTCTGTTGATAATCGTCCTTTTTGACGTTAATTAAACACCCTTTGTACCCCTCAATCTCATTGGTATTTTGAAGAAGCTGAGATCTATAGCTATCAATGGTCTCACTAGATTTAATTAGAGCAGCTTTGCATTTTTCAAAAGTTTGAGTGAGCGTAGCGTTTGCCTTATTTAATTGCTTTTGACTCTGTCTAGTTTCTTTGACATCTTTTTGTAAAGTATCAATTAAATTAGTAAGCGCAATACGCTCTTTATCATCATACTCATTTGCATGTTGATCATCGTCAGACTCATTATTGCATGTGTCTGAGGGATCAGGTATGGTATTGCTATCAACCTTTTCCGTCATACATGTGTCAATAAGGGTTTGAGTTGGATCACAATGCTCATGCGTATTATCATTGGCAAACACATTATATTCATCATTGTGTACCTCTTCTACTGGGTCAGAGTCGAAGACAGGGCCATTATCATAGGAAGGTGTATTGCTGATGACATTCTTAGAGCTGATGTCTTGTGTGCCAGTGTTGCTGCTTTCTTTCCCATGTATGGTATGATCATCCTGCGTACCATGCTTTTTGTTCCGTGATGTGCAACTTTCATTCACATGACCCGATGTTGTACCACAATTTGCCTTGAACCTATTATCTATCTCTTGTTCGTGAATTATTATTCTGTGGACATAGGTTTCAATGGATTTGATGTTACTTGGGATCAGGTCTTTGAACGTTTGAGCATTTCTATGATGTCTCATGAAGCATCGCTGTGTACTCGAAGACATGAAAAATTCTGAATCAAAGGTCTTTTCAAATGTCGTATTGAGCTCAGTGAAGGTGATCTTGCATTCACTCCCAAAAAGTCTTTCTTTGGTGAGTTGTGTCATAAGTTTCTCCATGGCTTGTGTGAATGCTCTTATGAATGTGCCAGTGGATTCACCTAAGTCTAGCAGGACTTTTGAAAGGCTCTTAAACGATGATTGAAGAATTCTCAAACTTTCCATGCATTCATCTCTTAAGAAGTGTGTCCGTTGTTATAATTGTTCTATCTCGAGATTTGTCACAACTGAACACTCACTCTTTTCCATGATGATCGTCTCTCTGTTGATGAAGTGACTTCGGATCTTAAGTAGATATTATGTGATTGTGTTGTTGTTGAAATTCCAAAAATTCCGATTTTTCTCAGTCCGACAATAAATTCCTCAGTTCGACAAAAACGGTAAACCAAAAAATTTTGAATTACCAAATTTTGAAAACGAGTTAGAAATAGCCAATAACTAGTAGGGAAAAGTTTTGAAAAATGAAAAATTTAATGAAAAATAAAACCTAAAAAATTTGAAATATGGCCTAAAAATTTGAATTTTGGTCCGAAAATTTGAATTTTGGGTCGAAATTTTTTTCGCTTCGCCAAAATTTGAAATTGAAGCTTAAATGGCCTAAAACTGGTCTAGGAGAAAATAAATTTTACTTAGGTTTTCCCGCCAAAAAACTCTTTTTTTTAATCTTCGTGTAAACTATGTTCCGGGACTAGTCTAGATAGTGGCTAAGTCTAAAAAATACTCTAACAAAATTTAGATGTCCATCGTAATGTCACCCATCGCACTCTTGATCATAGTCCTTGATCGCAGTCCTAGATCACAGTCCTAGATCGCAGTCCTAGATCGTGGTCTTGATCGTGGTCTTGATCGTGGTCTTGGATCGTGGTCTTGGATCGTGGTCTTGGATCGTGGTCTTGGATCGTGGAACTGATCGTATTTGTCGATCGTAAGATGTGATCGTAACAATAGATCGTAACCTCGATCGCAATAGGTGATCGGACTATTAGATCGCAAGTAGAAACCCCAGGTTTACGGGATCGTAATAACCGGATCGTAACCAATAAAAAGTTCGAGACTTTTAGGCAACAAGAAAGATGAGAACTTTACCTGGGAATTCGTGTTTCAATCCAAACCAAAGTAAACAAAATCTTACTACAAGTATGTAGATAATCTATAGTATGATTTGGAACACGAAACACAACGAAAAACAAGAAAATACTTGAATTCGAGATGATTTTAGGAGAGAATCACACTAACCAAATATAATATCAACAACGAATCACAAAAACTAGCCCATTGCGGTTGATACCAAATGTTGTCCTTATAAGATGATTCTACACGAATAAAGAAGAAAGAAAGGTAGATAAAAGATGGAAGGTTTCTAAAGAGAGAAAGTAGTGAGAGAAAGTAGAGAGAAGTGTGTGTTAAACTTTTGTGAAATTAGATTAGAAAAATGAGACAACCAATACCCTTCCTAACATGCTAGGAAAGGTATTTATAGCCTAGCCTACATGTGGCTTAATGGGCTATAGTTTGATTGTACCGGGCTTGAATAAGTGCTTAGTACCTTCAAAGAGTCCTTTTAAGCTAGCCATCAAGCCCGTAATGTCACGACTATTTTAACTAACTATTACAACGTTCTACTAAATGTTATAATATAAACCTATGACCGAACATTCTTGTTTGACTCAATATTTTGAGGCTAACAACTTGTAGACGAGTCGGCTGGCTCTCTAATGAAACTTTCGCTTTACTCCGAGCGTCATTAACGAGCTCGCTATTTCCTTTCTAATAATCGAGAAAACAACACCTATATTGAAAAAGTTCAACAGTGGCTACGTTGATCAACCTTGACAAAATTTCAAATTGCTTATCATCTCAAAGATGTAATTTGTGTCCCATGTCACCCGACATGAGACATGTATATATTTTTATTTTTTTTATTTTTCTTTAAGAATAAAATTAATAATTAATATATTTTTATTTATTTATTTATTTATTTAAGATACTTTTAATAAAATGTATTTAGGATATTTGACCCGTTAAACAACTCGGCTAAATTAAAACTGTCCGGACTACGAAGTGTCCAATATTGCTAAACATATCTCGATTAAATAACTAAACTTTTATAAAACATTAAACTTTCGAAAGTATTAAAAACTATCGATTTATTTAAATAAACTCAAGCACATACTAGGGACTAAATGCTACGTTTATTTTTGTGTTGCATGTATAGTAATACATATCTTATTTAACTTAGGTTACGAATTGTTTCGAGCTATTATTTCTCCACGTGTACATTGTGCTATTTTACCGTTGCTATTGCTTCGATGTTAGTTCATGGCCCCTTTTTATTACTTATACACTGTTTCTAAACGCGAGGTGAGATTTTACATGGTGGAACACATTCATTTAAAACTGTATGTTATCCAGAACTTGTATGCTATCCAGAACTTGTATGCTGTCCAGAACTTGTATGCCTTCCAGAACAGATTACGAATATTATTATTGCTTTTAGTTTCCATAGTCACTAAGTTTTCCTACCATTTCATGCACCGTTAATTTTCTAGTGTTACCTTTTCTAAGCGCGAATGTTGTGGGTGGATCCATCGGGATTGAAAATCTCCGTCCCGTATTACCTTGACGCATTACATTTGTTTGTACTTGAGTGTTTAGGGTGAACACTCACTAGGGGAACTTACCTTTTGTTAAGCTTCGGTGTCATGAGCTAACTAGCAATAATAATGGTTTCGGACCATGGTTGACGTATATAACCATCTTCCCTGTTACTTGTTTTACAAATGAATGCTTGTGTTCCACACCTTTACTGTTAAACCTATGAATATCACTCAACTTTGTGTTGACAATTTTACATGTTTAATCTCAGGTAATAATACTTAATTTTTCTTGGACGGGAGCCCGTAGGATATTATCGCATCTTGGAGATTTCTGTGTTATATTCTAACTTTAGTGTTGGTAAAAACCATCAGAAGTTTATCCTATATTTTTGGTAACTATATGTTACAAAACCATGTTTAAGTAATAGATTTTTCCGCTTATAAAACTCTGGGACCTTTGTGTTGTCCCATAAATATGTGAGGATTAAACAAGAAAAATAGATAGAAGATAGATGAATTCTAGAGAGAGAAAGTAGAGAGAGAAAAGAGAGAGAATGGTTGGAAACTTGGTAAATATTAGACTAGAGAGAGTAAATACATATGAGCCAACCTCCTCCTAACATGCTAGGAGGAGGGTATATATAGTCCACCCATATGCGGGCTTGTATGGGCTATATATTAATGGGTCGGGCTTTCCTTTTAGGTTTAGTTACTTATGAATGAACTTTAGCTTAAAGTTAAGCCCGTAAAACACGACTAATCTACTACCTATTACAACGTTCTAAAATATGATACATAATAAGCATATGACCGAACATTCTTGTTTGACTCAATATTTTGAGGCCAACAATCTCCCCCAATGAGAGGTCATTACCCTTTGTCATTGGAGATTTGTAGAGATTACTAATCTCGCCATAAATGAGTCTTGAACGTGTAATAGTAGTCTTGTTCCTTCATGCTGTGATCTTTGAGCCTTTGTCATTGTCTTTTGACTTTGTCTTTAATCTTGAGATCTTCAAATCATCATTGACTTGTCTTTGCCATCTTACGATCTTGTGTCTTCATCCACATGCTCACACTATTAATTGTTGAATATGTCTTTAGCCATGAGTATGTGGTTTTGAATCTTTGACTTTGCTGAGTACACCGTAACGCCACCTTCTCGAGACAAAACATATACACGGACTAAATGGCTTTGACATTCGTCCTAAATCGGTAGCGTTTTACCTCCGGTCGGTGAAGACCGTTATACGATATTAAATACTGTACATGTGATTAGGTAGATTCAATTAAGAATCTCCTTGATAGGGTTTCGCAGCTGTACTAGCCGTTCTCTTTACTCGACCGTCTCAAAGCAAGACTGCGAACATAAAGAGTGAATCAATTGGATAAATATCCGCTTGATTAAAGTCGTCAATTCAAATTCCTGGAACAAGTTTGATTCATAAATAATCTTACCATTGTTGCTTTCTAGTTGACACAAGCTTGATTCATAAGAATATCGCAAGTCACCTACCGTAGCGCTGTTTGAGGTTGACGCTATAAGGATTTCCATTCGTTACTGTGAATATTAATGAATATCACTCTGAATGTTCTGGCAAGACCATAAAGATATTGCGTAGAAACCTGAAACGAGTTTGAATCAATTAAGAATCAAATCACTGTTGCTTTTCAGTTTTACACATGTTCAATTCATAAAGAATCTTACACATGACCTACCGCAATGCTGTTAGATGTTAACACTGGAATGATTTCAACTCATCATTGTGAATAATGAGTAGTATCACTATGAGTGTTCTAGCAATATCGCAAGGATATAGCGTATGACTCTCTTCTTTGTCATTCCGTGTGTCCTAACGATATTTGATTGATCTCTTTGTTCTAGACTCGATTTGTGCACTTTTAGTGGTCAGAGGCTGGAGCAGATGCCACCTATTCAATATCAACTATCTCGGAGTGAGAAAGTCAATAGAATTCATGTTGATCTCCGTGACAATAAAACAAACTTCTTTTGATAAAAGCCTGAGTAGCTAGGTAAGGGTTGTGCATTATATCACTGGGTCTATGATGAGTTGTCTTCATGATGTGTTGACCCGGTTTCTGCCTAAGTTGTATGTAGGGCTATTTTCTTTATACCCTTTATCCTTACATTTCCTTTTCATTCTTCAACCCCTTCAATGCTTACCAATACATCATCACTAGCACCTTGTTGTGATTGTTCCAATGCTAGCTTCAGTACTTAGTTGGCATTCAACTACGTTCACATTCTACTCCATCTTTCCTATGGACTTCTAATAATCTATTGGATTGTCCTTGGGAAGATCCCTCCGGTTCTGGTTGGATCAAAGGACTTAAACCTAACCACCCTTTTGACACCAATAATGTCGTGAACTAAAGATGTTGTGGGTATGAGATCGTAACCATAAAACCACTATAAAGAGTCTAACAAAGTGTTTGAAAAACATTTAACACCTTGATAGTTTTGTCGTTTCAGAAAAGCTCCCCTACACATGTGCGTCGATAATCCAAAGTGTTTCGCACATGTGGGTAAGAGTTAAAGTGCACGAGTCTTATATACGATCACATTTTAATCACATTTTCTCCCCTATCTCTAATATATAAAATCTTTTGATATTAGAGATACCAAATTTGATTAAAATATATTTTGAAAAATAGTCTTGAAAATCTTCGGGAGAAAAATGTGTCTAACATAGCATGAATTTTGAAAGCTCCCTCTCAAAAATTGATCCAATTGAATTTTCATTGTGAGGATGTGATCCACATTTCGTTTTTTGAGGATGGAAGTTGTTGAACACACAATTTTTGAAAGATTTTGAATAATCATTGAAAAACTTGGAAAAATTGTGTTCAACGCTTTTCGAAAAACTCTATTTCTCTTTGGCGAAGAGGTTTTTCTAAAGCATAAACTTGAGTTCATAGACTTTGAATGTCTTGACAAATCCACTCAAGTGTAAGAAGATTTCTCTTCTTTTGCTAAGGGTAAGCGCAATAAATCGTACACTCCCCCGTGAATATCGATCCGGGTTGCAATCTGAAAGTTATTACAAGCCATTGTGTTGAGCTCAAAACGTTGAATGTTTTGTGACAAGCTCAACCCAAGATAGATTGCTCTACCCGTTTTTGGAAAGATTGTCCAAAATAGACATTTTCCTTTATTAAAAATAGAAATGACATGTTTTGAAACATATTTACAACTTTCATTCGAGCTTTATGTACACACATGTGTCGTTATTGAGCGACATTTCTAGGCACGTCCATATTATCGATACTGAAAGACATGTCGAGAAGAATATTTTTGGAGTTTCAAAGATTTTTAAATTTTGTGTTTTGCTTTTATATGTTTTATATTTTTGTATTTTGCTTTTTCAATGATATTTACAAGTAGATGTTTGATAGATGAATCAAGCAGGCACCTTTGCCAGAATCTCCAGGTCTGCTGGAGTTAAACATCTCATACCAATTTGCCTAACGAGGTACTCAAACCTATCTTTCGATAGAGCTTTCGTAAACAAGTCGGCTAATTGGTAATCCGTTCCAACAAAGTATAGTTCAACGATACCTCGTTCAACTTGTTCCTTTATGAAGTGATATCTGACATCGATGTGTTTCGCGCAGGATTGCTGTACCGGATTGTAGGAGATGGCTATGGCCGACTTTGAGTCACATTACATAGGTACTTTATCAAAGTGAAAGCCATAATCCGTGAGTTGTGCAGCATAAGCAAGGAAAATACTGACCGCTTCCATACGAGCTACTGGTGCAAATGATTCTTCAAAATCAATACCCTCTTTCTGGCCATACCCCTTAGCCACTAGCCTAGCTGTTCTTGATGATTGTGTTTTCTTCATCCATCTTATTTTTCCAAATCCATCGAAGATTTAGCTGTATTACATCGAATGGTCTGTCTACAAGTTCCCAGACCTTGAGTCTTTCAAATTGTTGAAGTTCATCCGTCATCGATTCAATCCAAGCATGATCAGCTATGGCTTCTTTGATGTTTTTCAGTTCAGCTGTACTCACGGCGAGTGTGAACATACAAACATCGCCATCGGTTTCTAGTTGTCGTCTTGTACGAACACGCTGTGAAGGGTTTCCAATTACTTGAACCAAAGGATGATCTCGGGTCCAATGATGTGTTTAAGGATGTCGTTGATAAAACGTATGCATATTTGACAGATCAACATGGCGAGTAGAAGACTCTCCGGTTTCATGTACTGATGTACCGAATGGGTTGTGAAAATCATCATCGTCAGATAATGCATAGTCTGCTTGATTTGTGTTCTCTGGAGCAATGACAGTAGTTGTGGATGTTGTAGGATCGATTGTTGAAGTGATATTCTGAGGAGGTAAATCTACAGCAACCCGTGTTGAAGTAGATGAAGTTGTATCCTTTTGTTGACGATGATCGGTATCATCATTCTTATCAAGAGTGTCAACGGAAGACTTTGATACAACATGTTTCTCTCCTATGAAGTATTCACCATACATTGGTCCATATAACATTTCCAACTCTTCAAGTGTCGTGTCCACTGTCATATCTGCTCTTGGAACATTTTGTTGAACCAACTTTGAACTTGACGGTTCATTGTTGTGGTCTTGAGTTCCGAGTTCCGTGCGGTTGTGCACATAAGTCTTTTGTCGTTGTGGATCAGGACTTAAACTGCTTTGTTCAAGTGCCATTTCTTGCAATTCATCAAATCGGACATGAATAGTCTCGACTATCAATATTTTCTCTTGTTGTACACTATATATCCCTTAGACTGAGTTGCATATCCCACTAGAATGCAGGCATCACCTTTCTCTTTCATCTTGTCCAGATTTTCACCATCTCGAAGTATGTAACACGTACATCCAAAAACATGAAGGTGTTTGAGTGAAGGTTTGCGGTCATGAATTATGTGATATGGTGTCTTTTCATGTCTTGGGATAATTAAGGAACGATTTTGTGTGTAACATGCGGTTGACACGGCTTCGGCCCAAAAGAATAGTGGTAGTTTTGAAGCGGATAATAATGTTCGAGCAGCCTCAACTAAAGTATGATTTCGTCTTTCAACAACTCCGTTTTGTTCAGGTGTTCGAGCAATAGATGTTTCATGTTCAATCCCTTCAGCTTCAAAAGAATTCTTCAGAGTTGAATTCAAGAATTTTGTGCCTCTGTCAGTATGTACCACTTTTACTTGAGCTTAAAGACCACGTTGTATCAGCTTAAGGAAGTTAATGAGAACCTTAGGTGTTTCATCCTTGGACCTTAAGAAGTGAGTCCACGTGTACCTTGAGTAGTCATCGACAATTACCATAAGATATTTCTTCCCATTGATGCTTTGAACACGCATGGGGCCACATAAATCTATATGAAGAAGATCTAACCGTCCTTTAGAGCTTGGGGTATTCTTTGTCTTGAAACTACTCCATTTAGCTTTACAAATCTCACAAGAAGAACAAAGATGATCTTTGATGAATTTCAAGTTTGGAAGGCCTCTCTATTGGAAAGCAAGTTGATGGTATCAAAGTTTAGATGAGATAATCGTTGATTCCATAACCAAGCTTGAGTCGTTGAAGCTTTAGCCATGAAACATATTGGAGTTGAAGAAGTGGTTTCTTGAAGTGATATAGTGTAGAGATCAGTACCCCTTGAACCGGTAAGTAAGTCATTCCCATCATAATCACGAAAAAAACATGTATTCTTTCTATAAGCAACCTCCAAATCCGCATCACAGAATTGACCAACCGAGAAAAGATTGTGATTGAGCCCTTCGACGTAGTAAACCCTTTTGATTGTGATATTCCCTTGAACTAAATCTCCATATCCTAGGATCGGTGCAAATTGATCATTTCCAAATTGAACCGTACCCAGGAACTTCTCCACGAAGTTAATTAGAAGCTTGAGATTCCCCGTCATGTGCTTCGTACATCCGGAGTCCAGTATGAAGAGAATTATTTTGGTCACCTGCAGAAGAATTAGAACACGATGGAGCATTTGCTATATTGGATTCCATGTTAGTTGTGATATCCGAATCATTAGTGTCCCTAGTTTTAACGCTTAAAGGCATGCTAACACTCGTAGTCACATTTTCTGTCCTAACCTTAGGCATCCATTTATATCCTGGAGGACACTGATTAGCAAACCACTATTTCCAAGACTTGCTAACAGTCTCATATAATTCCCTAATTCTACTTCTAGGGTTCTTAGTGGTGGAGTCTGATTCAATGCTTTTCTTAGGGGGGGGGGGGGGGGGGGGTTGCACCGGAATGGTTCACTTTGTGTTTGGGTTTTCTAGCACTAATAGGCATCACAATTTGCTTCTTAGTTCTAGTATCTACGCCTTTCATTATTCGAAACACACATAGCATGATTAGCATTGGCACATTTTGCACATTTTGCACATTTCACACAAACAAACTTAACATTCAAAGCATTCAAAGTCGAATCATTCAAATCATCATTACACGCGATTACAGACGTTTTATTCTTAGAAACATTGAAATTCCTAGGGTGGTCTTCTACTTCCTTCATCTTCCTTTGACTTTTGTTTTGCCAAACCTTTTCATTCATTCGAGTGCTCTTAAGTTGAGGCCGGCTAACACTAGCAGTGGGGACTACTCTTGTAGTAAAATACACACGTCTATTAGTGCTTCTAGAAGTCTGAGGTGATTGACTTTCTTTTTTGTGTTTGGGTTTAGTGGCCAATGTATACATTCCTGGTTTAATCACATTTGTGTTCTTAATGCTTTGTGATCGAATATGTGTTTGGGAGTAATCTGTGGTAACCTATCCTTCCCAACCGTCTTGGGGGGCAAACCTAGGTTTTGCAAATGCAGAATTGGAGAAACAGATGGTTTTCCCAAGACAGAGGGTTTAGGAACTTTGTGCGCATTGGGTTGTCTTACAACAGGTTTCTTAACGCTAGGTTCCATAATTTTCCCACCCATCTTAGCAACGAGTTTCTTCAACTCTGCTATCGCTATTTCCCTGTCTTATAACTGAGCTTTCAAGTCTTTAATTTCCAAACTCTTTTTATTCATTTCTCGACACATTTGGGAAAGTTTTTCTTGCAATTTATTATCATGTGGAAAACTTGCGATGTCTTTTTGCAAAGCAAGTTCAAGAGAATGACAAGGTTTTTTAAGGAAATCAGTTTTGTGTTGAAGTAACTCAAAAGCCTTTTTATCAACAGTTTCTTTACGTTTCGAAAGCTCAGTTTCAAGCCGTTCACACTCTTTGATCGTATCAAGATATTTGCATGCAACATAAGAATATTCATCGATATCAGCACAAGATTGAAGAGTAACACACAAAATATCTTTGGAGAGACATTCTTCTAAGAGTAGATCATATTCGTTTGAAAATTCTGATTTGTCATTTTGAAGTTCCTCAATTTCCTTTTCAAGAGACTCAACATATTTCAAATCATCAAACATTTCACGCCTAATTAATTTTTCAAACTCAAGAACATTTTCTTATAATTATCTTCGTATTTGGTATTAAAAGTTCTTTCACAAAGACAGTTATATCGTGAGGAATCTCTGTTTTCCACTTATCATTTTGACGTTTTTGCCAATCGCTTTCAACAATTGATTGAACATTATCAATGTGATGTTTAAGAATACCAAGTGTTTTTCTACTTTTTCTTTTAGAAACATCAAGAGGAAAATAGTTAATATATTTAGAAACATTTGATTTCTTAGTGGCAAAACATTTCTTCCATTGAATTCTTCGTTGTTTGCTTTCAAGAAACAATTCCTCAGGAGACTTTTGTTTTTGTAGAGTGAAAAGAACATAAAGACTGTTTTCATAAGCATAATTATATGTTTTTACAAAATCTTTATTGACCGATGATCTACTCTCCTCATCCCAAAGGGACGTCTCTTCACTATCAAGCCTAACTACTAGGCAGTCATGATCGATCCATTCGGACTCATCAAGATATAAGTGAGGGTTTGCAGCTTGAGCTTGTTCGAGGTACTTGGGACTTGCAAAACTAGCTTGACCCTTGAAAAACGATGGAGGTGCTATCATTCTTACGGATTGAATAGAGTCATGTGTTTTATAAACAACTTCTTTCAAAAAATCGACTTGTTCTTCGAGTTGCGTTACTTTTTCAATATCTTTGCCTTGTCTATTTTTGAAATCTTGTTTTAATTTTTCAACCTCTTGTTTCTTTTCGTCAAGAATTTTATCAGAATCGGTGGTATTCATAGAAAGCCTCTGTTCAAGTTCGTTTACTTTTGTTGTGGAAAGGTATGTTTTTTGACGTTCATCACTTAATAAAACATTAAATTGATGTTTTTCTTTAGTTAACAAAGCAAGAGCTTTGTTGTATTTATTTTCAAAATCGTCCTTTTTAACGTTAATTAAACGAATTTTGTACCCATCAAGCTCTTTGTCTCTTTGAAGAAGCTGAGCCCTATAACTATCAATGGTCTCACTAGATTTATAAGAGCGGCTTTGCTTTCTTCATAGTTTTGAGTGAGCGATGCGTTTGACTTCTTTAATTGCTTTTGACTCTTTCTAGTTTCATTGACATCTTTTTGTAAACTAGCAATTAAATTAGCAAGCGCGACACGCTCCTCATCATCATACTTATTTGCATGTTGATCATCCTCAAACTCATTATTGCACATGTCTGATGAATCGGGTGTGGTATTGCTATCAACCGTTTCCATCATACATGTGTCAGTAATTGTTGTTGGTAGATCACTATGCTCATGTGTATCACCAAACACATTATATTCATCATCATGTTGTACCTTATCAATTGGCTCGGTATCAAAGATAGGACCATTGTCATCTTCAGTGACTTTAAGGACCTCATGAATCTTTGCCATGTATGAATAATGTGCCTCGATTTCTTGGTCGGAGAGTTCATCGTCTGTGTCGTCAAGCATTTCTCCTTCCTCAGCTGATAATTTGATCTCAGCTTCCATCTTCTTGCATAGCAACATCTTTTCCTTATGATAACCATAATCTTTTACCCTCTTTGGCTGCCTGCATTCCTTAGCCAAATGCCCAAAACCTCGGTAGTTAAAACACCGAATCCCACTTTGCACAACTTGAGTACCAACAGTTTCCCTATTTCCAACAACAGTAGCAACCCTCTGATTATCATACTTCGCGGGTTGTCGATCATACTTTGGAGGACTCTCAGCATGCCTTCGTGTGTCATTCCTTGGAGGAATCTGAGCATAGTTGTTCCTTGTGTTTGATGATGTTGTGAGGTTGTTGTTGGTGGGTTTGTAGATTTTCCTATATTGCTTCATAATGAAAGCCATTTGTTGCTTAAATTCCCTATCCTTTTGAGCTAGATCTTCATCATTGTCTTCTTCGGATGATTGCTCAGGTGTGGGTGATGGTGCTCTTGCAACTTCTTTGCCTCGGGGTCTTCTTGGAGCATGTTACTTAGAGACAGTGGATGATCGTGGTGATGATGATTGAGTAGAGTAGGTCTTTGGAGCACGAGAACGATAATCTGGGTAATGTTGAGTGGTAGACACCAAAGCAAGTGGATTTGAAACCTTTGCAACTCGTTCAACTCGAAGTTCGTTTGCCTCATTCTGAAATTGTTTCAAAATGTCAAAGAGCGTGTGATATGAAACTTCGTCTAACTTTTGTTGTTGTTTCACCAAGGTGACAAACCGTGTCCACTCTGGTTGAAGTTGTTGTAAAAATTGGACATTGACTTGCATGGTGGAAACTTGCAAGTTGTTTCGGGTCATGTCATTCATCATTTTGTAGAATCGGGAGTAATAAGAATCAATTGATTCCCCATCCTTTGAAGTAAACTTGCCAAAGTTCCAAAAGATCTTAGTTTTCATATCTTGTTTGTTAAGTGATTCACCTTGTTGCAATCTTTCAATAGCCGTCCACATTTCTTTAGCAGTAGGGCATGCATCAACCGTGGAATAAATGGCATCTCCAATGCCACTTAGAATTAAATAAATTGCTTCCTTCTTTGCATCAAGCCAATCACGGTTCTCTGGTGTGAGGTCGTTTCTCTTTTCAGTACGTTCATATGCGGGTTGTTCGTTAGTTGTGTCTGTGGCTGGTACTGCAGGAACTTATACCCTTGAGAATTTATAGGGTCCATCAAAAATGCATTTGCCTTAAAGCATCACCGTTAGGTTTTGTGTCAAGATAACGTAGAAAACGGGATTGCCATTGATCATATCTATCTGACACAAGCATTGGTGGTCTCTCTTTGTTACCCGCCACCATGATGTTGTTGTTCGTCACACGATACTCTGTAGTAGAATCCATCTCAATATTCTCTGAAATGATGAAGTGAATACGGATCTTAAGTAGATGTTATAGTGATTGTTGTTGAGGAGAAAAAGTGTTGAAATCCCTTAAAAATGTTCTCGAAAAACCAAAAAATTCTCCAAGACCAAAAAACACACGACTTTTAAGTGTATTTTCGGAATTTTCAAAAAATCCTCTAATCTGTCGCAATGTCTCAATAACTTCTGTCGCAATGTCTCAAAAAACTTCTGTCGCAATGTCTCAAAAAACTTCTGTTGCAATGTCTCAAAAGTTCTATCACAATGTCTCAAAAAAATTCTGTCGCAATGTCTCAAAAAACTTCTGTCGCAATGTCTCAAAAAACTTATGTCGCAATGCTCACAAAAACTAAACTGTCGCAATAGCAACCGTCGCAATATGCGTCGCAATCCAGAAACCCTAGCCTTTGCGATGAAAATCAAACCAGTTCGTCGCAATGTGGTTACTATTCCGAAAAAATGAGTAAAAAATGAGATTTTTTCTTAGAAATCCATGATTTTAACCAATCCAAAGCACCCAAATCCCTACCACAACTATGTAGGAGATTTATATCAAGATTTAGAGTACGGAAAACACAAAAAAAATGAATCCGAGATGATTTATGGATTAAATCCTACGAATCAAATGAAATAACAACAACCAATCACAAATCTACCCCATGGCGATTGATACCAATTGTTGTCCCATAGATATGTGATGATTAAACAAGAAAAATAGATAGAAGATAGATGAATTCTAGAGAGAGAAAGTAGAGAGAGAAAAGAGAGAGAATGGTTGGAAACTTGGTGAATATTAGATTAAAGAGAGTGAATACAAATGAGCCAACCTCCTCCAAACATGCTAGGAGGAGGGTATATATAGTCCACCCACATGCGGGCTTGTATGGGCTATATATTAATGGGTCAGGCTTTCCTTTTAGGTTTTATTTACTTATGAATGAACTTTAGCTTAAAGTAAGCCCGTAAAACACGACTAATCTAATACCTATTACAACGTTCTAAAATACGATACATAATAAGCATATGACCGAACATTCTTGTTTGACTTAATATTTTGAGGCTAACACTTTGTTTCAAAACTCTGATCTTTTATGATGTAATGTAAATGTTTTATTACGTCAATTTTGTGTCAACTGTATTTTATTGATTCTTGTACCATGACGTGGCATCCCTATGTTGCTTACGTGTTTCCTTGCCTGATTTTGGGAGTCTCACTGATTGGTATCAGAGCGATGGTTATAGGGAACTGAGTCGTTTTCAAAACTTAGTCTATAACCAAAAGTTCAAAATATTTCATGTTTCTAAGTGTCAAACATAGAATCTGCCATTGTTGTTCCATATCTGCGCGGGTAACTCTTTAATCCTTATTATTTACTTTTAATTATCGTTGTAGTGTTTCAACTCTTGAATACATTTTGAAATATTACATTACCCTAATGACGATAATTACTATCTCTTTTCAAAGCCTGTGTGCTTAATGAATTATCATTGGATATTACTGTGATTACATCTGCCCTTACTGTATTTCTTAAATTCTTGTTCATGTAAACTTGATCTTGTTACCATGATTTTAATTTGTTATGACGTTACATACTTGTATTCGGAGCGAGTATGCTGCCAACTTTTCATACTCACTTTTCTGAGTACTATTGTTATTTCGTGTGTGCGTGATACGACTGAGCTCACATACTCGTTCGATTTGGACCGCTTGTTTTTCTCGACTCACTTTTATATGTTGTGCATACTCTCGTGATACCATTGTTTGGGATTGAGAAGTGTTGCTTTCAATCAAACTTCCGATTTTCATTTTTTTACCCTGTGCATTACTTCCATTGTTAAACCTCTTTAAGATATCTATTTAGATATCCAAATTGTTTTCCGACCATTCATAATTGGATATCTAGTCTATAGACCATTGTGTAGCTCAATGTGTCTCCGAAAAAGACTAAAGGACATCGTGTGAGTCACACATCTCGAAGCATTCCTTGAATCCGTGTTGAATAATATCGTGGGTTTTCGTAACCTTGATTGACCTTTACGTCACCGTTTTACACGACACTCGTATATCGATTAAATATTACTTCATTGACCATTCTACGTTTCGAATTCGAATTTCAATGTTCGTTTGTACCTTGGAAACACCACCGTCATCTTGTACTTCATATCATATGATAATGTGGTGCTTGTTAGGAATACGATGTTACACCTATAAACGTGTATCCTCCCCTTTCATTAAACCTTCTAACTCTAGGAGTGCAACTCGTAAATGTTTCAATTCTTTCTCGGTATGTTTGTGATTTTGGAATGTCATGTCGCTAAGAGACCTTCCCTACCTTGCATCTTGAAATCTAAGACATGGATGTCATGCGTCGTTTTTGATTTCTTAGATTATTGTTGGTATTCTTGAACCATTTTCTATGCTATATTTTCTTTATATGTTCAATTATACAATCTATTTTTCGTTTTCATGAGACTACAAGTCATGTGTGTACATAAATTCTGGGTCATACATACATATGCCGTGAAATTTTGAAACCGAGTGTTTGGATAAAACCGATGGTGAACTATAACTTTTCGAAAAAGTGTACATTTTATGAGTCAATATTAACGTGTTAAATTCCTAAACTTTTCAAAATCCAGGACTTTCCTAATATAGAAACTTTTCGGGTTAGTTGTATTATTCGAAAACTGATATTCACTTTCTTAAAAGCATATTTATGCCGAATAATTTACTATGTGTATGCATATGGACTCCTTTATCCTTTCTTCTATACATGACTTATAGTCATTTTATTTTATCTTTCTTCTGTTTCTAACGTACCACTGATTTGGGTCGAGGTTTGAAGTTCTTGTTTTCACATCTTTCATCACCATTTACAACAAGTGTCTCATGAAGATTCCGGATAAACCTTTGAAACTCTATCATCTTGTAAGCATTTCATCCGTTTTCTAATTAATTACTCTTTACTACTCCTGTGTAACTCACTCGCTATTTATAAGATATCATGTCACCATATAAACTTAAACTGTTATTGTTTGCGAATCATTTTACAAAATGTTCTACTTGGGCCTTATTAAGTACTTGAATGTTACCTTATAAAATTAATTGACATTAATTTTACGATGTGTTTTCACAAATTGTTCTACTATGGTCTTATAAAGAAATCTTGTAACATTAAAATTGTTGAATTAAATATCTAGCCAATTACTTACTTGCGAAAAGTTTCATAAATTATTCCGATTTCTATTTTGGTATTATATATATATTTTAAACATATGATACATAGTACTAGTTTGACAAAACTAAGCATCACATTGCTAGTCCTAAATTTTGCATGACCTGATCACCTATGCGTAATTTAGAAGGAGCCATGCGAGGCTGAATAATAGTCACCTTTAAAAAAATGGTACAATACACTATAATAAAGTGAAATAAAACTTTGAAAACTTTTATGCGTTATGCAAATAGTACAAGTTCAAGACATATGCATGTGTTTCCTTATATTTTCTTGAACAAATTACGCGCCTACGAGTACAATCTATTTTTCCTTACTCAACAAGCTTTGCTCTACTTGTTATCTCATTTGTTTGGGTAAGGGGGACTTAAAACCCCGGTAAAATATTGTTATCTCATTTTCTCTCATGATACAATTCTATTTACCACTCGTCTAGTTACTGACTATTGATGTCGTACTCAGAAGTTCTAGTGTTTTTATACTTTCTCCTCAACCAACTTTCTTTCAGTAAATTTTGGTATACCTTCGAAATGTCTCCGGACGCGAATAACGATTTATGACTGTACATGAATAGTGATATCGTATATTCATCATGATGTGTGTCAGAATTCATTGCTTTGAAATTCACTCGTGTGAACCACGCGTTGACTTCGCTCTCTGATCGCAAATGTTGTTCATTTTTTTTTATTTATTCACAAGTGCCTATTTAAGAATTTTCTACGAATAAAAATTTTTGTATGGATTTTCTTTTTCGATCGTTTATCGACCACCGAGAACTTAATAAGCCAATGTTGTTGATACTAACTGCATCAAAGAATTGATAACTTGCTAAATCCTTTGTATCTTATTGTCTTATCATCGACGACTCTATTCAATCCTTTTCGTCAAGAATTCGTACGCCTTTCATTTTATTCCCTCATGCCATTGCTTGCATATTATTTTGACTATTAATTACTTCATATTCGTTTTACTATCTTGTCACCTTTTGAAAACCGAGTGTATCCCATGTTTACCATTCGATGCATTAAGTACCTTTATAAATTTCTATAAATTATCATAAATTGTTAAAAAAAAAATATTTACACATTTTACCAAGAGTTTGAATTACCAAAATAACAATCACAAGTACAAGGTCGAATCTATACATCCTCTTTTGTATAGTTATAACTAGTGTATAACAGGACATCATGTCGTATCTTTTAAATATTTGATTTTATCATACTTTAGTTTCAGTTTAATAAAATTACCAATTTAATTTATATTTCTATTAATGATTCTAAATAATTTAAAAAATATATTTTCTCTAGTCGTAACAATGAACCCGAGTTTTAACAATAATTTCATACAATCATCCAAAGGTTCTTAAGAAAAAAAATTAAACTTGTTTTACTTTTACTTTGAGCACCATCCTTATAAAAAAAAGACTTAGCGATTGTTTACCAATTAAATATACATTTTCGTCGTAATTTCTATACAACATAGTTAAAACCCTCCTTTTTCTTAGTAAAGTGAATTAATGTGTTTTACGGTTTACGCGATTCGTAATTCCTCGTCGATCATTAATCTTAATCCGTTTTAGTGCATTTTGTCCGTTTAAGCGTTTATCATGTTTATTCTATCTTTAAATACCTTCTCGTATTTAAAGACCATATCAAAGAAAAGTATCTCTATTTGTTCCCGTCTCTTTCCGTCTCCAGTTGAACTCCGAGGGACCAGAGTTCCTTTAGGGGGTCGACTGTGAGAACTCGTATTTTTCCCGGTAATTAAATTATTCTTTTATTCGTTTTTTTTATTTTACAATGTTTAACCTGTTTCTTTTACTTTTTCAGGCGTAAATTCTGAGAACTCGAGAATTTTAATTAAATTATATTTTAATTATTTTTCTGAT
This sequence comes from Glebionis coronaria, assembly GCA_025667525.1. Taxonomy (NCBI): domain Eukaryota; kingdom Viridiplantae; phylum Streptophyta; class Magnoliopsida; order Asterales; family Asteraceae; genus Glebionis; species Glebionis coronaria. The sequence continues at coordinate 420,074,707 of CM046880.1, forward strand.
CACTGATAATATTTTATTCGAAATTATAAAAAAATTATTTTTATTTTCCATATTTATTTACTGTAGTAACCCGAAATTTAAAATCAACATTTAGACCGAGCTCTAATTCTATTCCTAATATCCGGACAATATTTATTACCCGACTTTTAAATGTTATGTTCGTTCTATAAATAATATAAAATTCTTGACTAACCGGCAAGGTTAAGTCTTTAACGTATCGAATACGTGTCATTTATTACTTATCGACAAAGTATATGTCCGCCATTGACCATAAATATTCTTGTTATGACATAGAAATATTTTTGTTGTCACTATTTTAATTATTCATTTTACAGACATTCTTTGTAAAATTATGATAAACCTTTAAATGTCATTTGTCTAGATGTCGCGTTAACGTTTATTAACTAATAAACCCTCATTTATATATCAAAATATAAATGTTCTCTGAAGGTCGTGGTTTTTATTTATATTGAGCGTTTATTTTTCGTATTTTACATGTAACTTTCTAATCGCGTAACATTTAAAATTTCGAGTTTTGATAATACCCGCTTTAACAAATTGTAAAAGCAAAAGTTATCCAAATCTTATCTCGTACACTTTTATTACGCGCCACACATATTTTTTTGTGACGTGGTAATGTTTATGATACATGTCATGATCATAAACTGAGTTTCTAACAAAACTTTGGCATATTTTTCTTTGGTCTTCATTCTTTGGCCTAACAAAATGTAATGCTGTCCATTCTTATAAAATGAAATACATCCTCTCTTTTGTCTCACTTTGTAACAAAGCATAAGCAATGGACGAACATATCACTCTTTCTAAACTTTTATTAGTATATCACTTGGCATCAACAACATCATTCGAGGGTGCTCGGTTTTGTTCGTGAGGGTTAAAACGAACGAGGGTTCGCTGATTTGAACCACACTTCATGTTCCCCTTGGTTTGTAAGTATTGTTTAGCACCTTGTTTTCTATTCCTACATATACATGTACGTATTAGTGTCTAGATGTGCTTGAGTATGAATAAGAATTAATAGCCTAATATGGGGATAAGTTATGTTTTATTATCGGACTCTTAAGAAAAGCTAGTCACTTTGGTTTAAATCGTTAACACATGAGATCTAGCTAAAAAGATCGATCATTCGATGCAACAAGTTAGTAGACGTACACACATGTATATGAGTTACTGTACCTTAAAACCCACGAGAAAGATATATTCTTTTTAATTTTATAAAACGGCCGAGACTAGCATACTTCGACCACATTTTCGATCATTAAACGAACCACCTAGGAAAGTTTGCCCACTAGTTATATGGGGGCAAACAGTAGATGAGGTAGCAGAGAGCTCATAGAAACTCGAATCACCCAAATCGGTTAAGAACGAGTTAGATATTAGTCGCCGAAAAATACCGAACATGACTTATTTTGGTCAAAAATATAATTTTGTGGAGTGTTGCGACACGACTTTTTACGACCTATATTTGACCCTTAAAATGACCTTGTTCTGAGACGGGAAAATAGCCGTCTACAAGAGCATACTTTTGGTTCGACTCAAAAGTCATTCTCGAGAACCGTAGACGAGATCGAAACCGACCCATTAAACTTATAACTTTTAAAATAGTTGTACGACCCTTACTTCGAGCATGATTTTAACCCTATCAAACGTCTTTGGTTTATAAAACTTAAAACACGTACTTGTGGACGAGCCGGCTGGCTCTCTAATGAAACTTTCACTTTACTCCGAGAGCCATTAACGAGCTCGTTATTTCCTTTCTAATAATTGAGAAAACAACACCTATATTGAAAAAGTTCAACAGTGGCTACGTTGATCAACCCTGACAACATTTCTAATTGCTTATCATCTCAAAATAATATGATGTAATTTGTGTCTCATGTCACCCGACATGAGACATGTATATATTTTTATTTTTTTCATTTTTCTTTAAGAATAAAATTAATAATTAATATATTTATTTATTTTATTTATTTAAGATATTTTTAAGAAAATGTATTTCGGATATTTGACCCGTTAAACGACCCGGCTAAATTAAAATTGTCCCGAATACGAAGTGTCTAATATTGCTAAATACATCTCGATTAAATAACTACACTTTTATAAAACGTTAAACTTTCGAAAGTATTAAAAACTATCGATTTATTTAAATAAACTCAAGCACATACTAGGGACTAAATGCTACGTTTATTTCCATGTTGCATGTATAGTAATACATATCTTATTTAACTTAGGTTACGAATTGTTTCGAGCTATTATTTCTTCACGTGCACATTGTGCTATTTTACCGTTGTTATTGCTTCGAGGTGAGTTCATGGCCCCTTTTTATTACTTATACACTGTTTCTAAACGCGGGGTGAGATTTTACATGGTGGAACACATTCATTTAAAACTGTATGCTATCCAGAACTTGTATGCTATCCAGAACTTGTATGCTTTCCAAAACAGATTACCATTATTATTATTGCTTTTACTTTCCATAGCCACTAAGTTTCCCTACCATTTCATGCACCATTAATTTTCTAGTGTTACCTTTTCTAAACGCGAATGTTGTGGGTGGATCAATCGGGATTGAAAATCTCCGTCCCGTATTACCTTGACGCATTACATTTGTTTATACTTGAGTGTTTAGGCTGAACACTCACTAGGGGAACTTACCTTTTGTTAAGCTTCGGTGTCATGAGCTAAATAGCAATAATAATGGTTTCGGACCATGGTTGACGTATATAACCATATTCCCTATTACTTGTTTTACAAATGAATGCTTGTGTTCCACACCTTTGCTGTTAAACCTATGAATATCACTCAACTTTGTGTTGACAATTTTATATGTTTAATCTCAGGTAATAATACTTAATTTTGTTTGGACGGAAGCCCGCAGGATATTATCGCAGCTTGGAAATTATTGTGTTATATTTAAACTTTGGTGTTGGTAAAAACTGTCAGAAGTTTATCCTATATTTTTGGTAACTATATGTTACAAGACCATGTTTAAGTAATAGATTTTTCCGCTTATAAAAAAACTCTGGGACCTTTTTTAAAAACTCTGATCTTTTATGATGTAACGTAAATATTTTATTACGTCAATTTTGTGTCATATGAATTTTATTAATTCGTGTACCATGACGTGACACCCCATGCTGCCTACGTCTTTCCTTGCCTGATTTTAGGGGTCTCACAATTTAGCCAGCTATTGCTAGGGCACTTGAAGCTAATCGAGCTGCGAGGAATCAAGGTGCTGGGGATGGAAATGTTGTTGTTCCAGTTGGGGGTAATGTTGCTGTTCCGCAAGTTCCAAAAGAGTGTTCATATGCTAGTTTCATGAAGTGTGGACCTACCCAATTTCGTGGTACTGGTGGTGCTTTGGAATTGCGAAGGTCGATCCACAACCACATACCCCCAATGTACTTGCATTGAAAATCATTGAATCCCTCTTTTTTCAAAACATTACTAATGTTAAGAATGAGATAAGAATCCCTTACCTTTGCAAGAATCACATTTTTCATGTCGGATGTATCCAACAAATCAGAATCATCTAAGGTAATACATTTGAGAATGATTCGTTCTGTGGAAGCAGGGGAGTAATGAGCCTTACCGCTAAGAGCCGATGCATAAGAACGATTAGGGTTTGCATGAGAATTGGTGAATGAAGGTTTTGGTTGATTACTCGACTGGTTATTGTGGGGTTTAGGTGTTGGTTTGGGAGGGGGATTAGGTTTCCTATCAAATCGCGCCATGGCTGCAAATAAATGATACAAATCAATCCATACCTTCTTCAATTTTTCGATCAATGCTTCAGAATCCTTTACTTCCAAAAATCTAACAAAAGCGAATCGACACCTAATTTTTGAAAGTTTTCGTGCGATATAAACGTCCGCTGTTGATCCATGTTTATCACAGAGATCTCAAAGATCCTTAGATCCCATAGAAGTTGGGAAATTTGTGATGTACACTGTTGCCGTTACATCTTGCAGATTTTTGAAATTAGGGTTTGATTTAGGGGGTGAACGCCGCTCATGATGAAGCAATCAAGAAAAAACCCTAGCTCTTAACCCAATTGCATTCCTTAATAAATTGTCGAGATGAATAAAAATCAGATTAAATCCGTCAAACCTAGATTTAAACACGTAAATTAGCCGATCACAAAGGAGAAGGGAGCAACCAAGGTCACAAGCCTTAACCCTATCACAAACTAATAGCGTCGTATTTAGATCAGATAAAAGGATGAAATCCAATCGTTATACAACGAATGAAGTGATTACAGGGATGAATTAAGCTAAGAAAAATAGTAGGTTTTCAAAATCGCCCATAGAGGCTGCCATTGTTGTTTTTTACCAAACACCGGTTTCCTTTTTTTATTGTCGACCGGTTTAAAACAGGTTTCAATCGAAGAACGGGTTATATTGACTTGGATTTCATATTTTAGAAACCCGGTTAGATCTGTCGGATTAAGGGTGACTGGGTCAACCCAATTCTTGAGACTCGGTCTAGTTTCAAATTTTTCTTTTCTTGTAAATATGTGAACCCTACGTATTTGTAACAAAATTTTAGTTTTATTGGTTGATAAATATTTATATGTTTAATATACGAAAGTTTCATGATTTTTATATATAATTTTTGTTAACTATTTAAAATATATAATAAAGAAATTCTTAAAATCAGGTTGACCCGGATCCGATGAATCGACCGGGTCGGTTTAAAGACCGGTTTTCAAAACATTGTTAGCTCTCTGCACTTTGAATCCAGCGACCTGTGTTCGAGTCACGGTAGAACTCTTTTTATTTTTTTTTAATTATTATTTCACCAATTAACTCAGATATTATTATATGACCCCACCTCAACAACAAACAAAAAACATAAACCATAAAACACACAGTCACTCGTCACCGGAACCCTAACTCTTTCGCCGATCGCCGTAACCGTGGTGGATCACCGGAAATACTTACTTTTGTTACAAAGGTATAACCCACAAAGATTTAACATCATTCATTGCTTTTAAATTATTACTAGTATTAGTTATATAATAGTTAATTCATTGAACCCCATTTTATTCAATCATTGGAAATTGTTTATATATATTGTTGTTAGGTTTGTAGATTTTTCAATCTCAACTGTCTTGTGGTTTTAAGGTTTCTGAATGAGTGGTCACATGTTTGCTCTAGATTTGTAAATGTATCCAATTTACCCAGAATTATTGCAAATAAACTTTACCCGTGTTGAGTGGGATGAACAAAGAAGATGATAATTATATTTTTTGGCAATCAACATGTACGTTCACGCTTTTGTGATCCGATACAAGTATGTCAACACAATCCTCCCCTCAGCGATATCCAAACATTTACCATAAGTCTGTACAGGTAATCTGGGACATGGAAACATGTCCCGTTCGTGATACCTACGACGCAGCTCATAATATCTATAATACTGTGAGACTCCGTCAAATCAAAGGGCCTATTAAATTATATGCTTATGGGGATTTTACAAGGTTTACTATGAGTGTAAGACTGGGGTTATCCAGGACTAATGTTAGGTGCATGGATGTACCAAAGGGGTGTAATTCTGTTCATATGATATTAGCTGAGTTGGCTTCTTTTGCTCTTGATAACCCTCCACCGGCTTGCATCATGCTCGTATCAGGTAATGATAAGTATTTTGATGCTCTTCATCGTCTAGGTATGCTTGGGTATACCGTGATTCTTGCCATACCGTCTTGGGTAGGTGTTTCATCTCCTTTGAGAGATGCCAGCAGATTTGTATGGGACTGACCAAGTTTAGCCGAAACTCCGAGACGCATGGCTAATGCAAACCTGCCAACACAATCCTCACCTCAGCAAAATCCAAACATTCGTGGTGATCGTTCTGTAGCGATATTGTGGGATATTGAAACATGTCCTATTCCTAGCAACATAAGTACCGAAGAGGCAGCTAATAACATCGAAATGACCTTGCGACTCCATCAAATCAATGGGGCTATACAAATGTTCTCTGCTTATGGGAATTTCACAAGGGCTTCTCAACATATTGTTAAAAAATGATAAACAAAACAGTATTTTTCCCAAAAACGTTTTATTAATCAAACATCAAGAACAGTCCCCAAATGGATGTTGTTCAACATACAAACCAAATAGATAGTCCCTAAATGGATGCTATCTCAGAAATACATCAAGAACAAACAAATAACAATACGCTACTAATCTACTTATGATCCAAACATCTACATCTTTGATGTTTGGATCTAATTAGGGTTTATATGATGGATGATATAGGCTGTGAAGTTGTGTGTGGATGAGAGATGAGTGATGGATGTGTGTGTTTTTTGAGAGTGGTTGGTGAGAGGAAAAATAATTGAGCGATATAAACAATGACTGAATCTTGCAACGTTATAACCAAGAGTCCAAGTCTTGAGTCAACAGTCAAACCAAACTTTCAAAGAACACCCCTGCAAAATATAAGATAATGAAAATAAAGCCTAACGGCTATATTAGTAGAAAAACAATTTCACAACCAGTCCCTCACGTTTATGCACTTGTCATATTGACAACCAATATTTTCAACACCCTTCCTCAAGTGCATAAACCAAAAAAGTTTTTCAAACACAACCTGGAACACAATTCATTGTGCTGATAACTCCCAAGTCCTTTAGTAAAGATATCTGCAACTTGGTTCTCAGAAGACACCTTTAGGGTCTTAATAAGACCAGAAGCAACTTTCTCTCTTACCAAATAAACATCAATATCAAAGTGCTTAGTTTTTTCATGCATGACAGGGTTAGCTGTAATCTGAATAGCTGAGCTATTGTCACAGAATAACCAGGCAGGAATACAACTAGGAGCATTCAGATCCATTAATATTTTGTTGAGCCACATAACTTCACACACAGCAGATGCCATAGACCTATATTCAGCCTCAGCAGAGGACCTGGATAAGGTGGTCTGCTTCTTGCTTTTCCATGAAACCAAGTTACCACATATGAAAACACAATAACCAGACACTGACCTTCTTGTCATTTTACACTTAGCCCAATCAGAGTCAGAAAACACTTTTATGGTTTTAGAGTTAGACTTTAAATAAGTTAAACCAGCACCAGGTGCACCTTTTAGATACCTAAGTACCCTAAGAGCAGCATCAAAGTGAGACTGAAGAGGAGCATGCATATGTTGACTAAGACAATGAACAGAGTAAGAAATGTCAGGCCTATTATTGCACAAATATATCAGTTTTCCAACAATCTTTTGATAACTTGTGATATTGGAAAGGAATTTATCATCAAAGCTTTCCTTATGAGCCAAAATGTCATTTTCAGTCATGGGGGTACACACAGGTTTGCAACCAAGTAAGCCATACTCATGGAGAAGTTCAATACAATACTTTCTTTGGTTTAGACACAAACCATTGTTAAGTTTTAAAACTTCAATACCAAGGAAATACCTTAGTTCACCCATATCCTTTATTTTAAAACTTTGACTAAGCAACATTTTAAACTTATCAATTTCACCATCATTGTTTCCAGTAACAATAATATCATCCACATAAACAAGCAAAACAAGAAAAATTCCATCTTTGTTCTTTGTGAACAGAGAGTGATCATTTCTACTTTGCTGGAAACCAGCCTTACTAAGAAACTCAACAAGTTTTATGTTCCATTGTCTAGGAGCCTGTTTTAGACCATAAAGAGCCTTTTTTAGTTTACAAACTCTTTTTTTACTTTTATCAAAAAACCAGGATGAGGCATCATGTAAACATCCTCACTTAAATCACCATAAAGAAAGGCATTGTTAATGTCCATTTGAAAGATATTCCAAGTATTTTGAACAGCAAGATTTAAAACACACCTAATCGTACTCATTTTAACAACTGGGCTGAAGATTTCATCATAATCAATCCCCTCTCTCTGCCTACAACCTTTAGCCACCAATCTGGCTTTATATCTATCAATCTCCCCATCAGGTTTATATTTGATTTTATAGACCCATTTAGAGGGAATAGCTTTCCTATTAATGGGCAGAGGAGTAAGAGTCCAGGTGTCATTTAAGTACAAGGCCTCCATTTCTTTGTTCATGGCATGCACCCAATTAACATTTTTAACAGCATCAAGAAAGCAAGTAGGTTCAGCAGTCCTATTAAGATTGGAAATAAAGCATCTATTGACTTCAGAAAGTCTAGTGTGGTTAGCATATTTGTGCAACCCATACCTAACTTTGTTATCTAACACAAAGTCATTTAACTTATCTGGTAATTTAGGTACCCTGCTAGACCTTCTTGGACTAATGGGAGGGCTATCATCATCTGCCCTATTGCTGGAATCAAAGGTGGGAACAAGGTTTTGAAAATTTCCCTCAGAATTAGATAAAGTATCATCCATTGATGATGCAGTATGGTTATCATTCCCAACTGGCTGCTCCTCTGCAGTACCAGTTGAAGAATGATCCATAATTACCTCACCTGCATCATCAGATGGTCCCCTTCCTTCATCATTAGGTCTTGAAACATTTTGGTGTTCATACTCAAAAAAATCAAAAAAGGTTTTATTATCAAACTCTTTATTCAAAACTTTATTCTTAGAACTCATTTTGTAAGGAAAAACACTTTCATAAAACTTAACATCTCTAGAAAAGAAAGAACTTCTGTTTTCTAAACTCAAAACTTTGTAAGCCTTTTTCGTACTTGAGTACCCTACCAAAACACATTTTTCAGACTTAGGAGTAAATTTGTCATGATTATTTAAAATGCTAGCAAAACACAAACACCCAAAACATCTAAGATGGGAAAGGGATGGTTCCCTACCATAAAGCATATAAAAAGGAGATTTTCCAGCAAGGACAGAAGATGGAAGCCTGTTAATCAAGTAGGTAGCAGTTAAGATACACTCAGTCCAAAGATACAAAGGAATACTACTCTGAAACAAAAGAGTTCTAGCCGTGTTAAGGAGATGTATGTGCTTTCTCTCAGCAACACCATTTTGCTGAGGAGTATAAGCACATGAAGTTTGGTGCACAATCCCTTTTTCTCTCAAAAAATTGTCCATTTTACTATTTATAAACTCAGTCCCATTATCAGACCTAACAATCTTAACAATCCCTTTAAATTGGTTCAAAATAAGGTTCACAAAGTCCACAAAATAGTTAAATACTTCATCCTTAGATTTTATCAAGTAAACCCAAACAGCACGAGAAAAGTCATCAACAATGGTAAGGAAATATCTGAACCCTTCCTTTGAGGTAACCCGGTAGGGTCCCCACAAGTCTAGGTGGATGAGATCACCAACCATTTTCGACTTATGGTCACTCAAAGGAAACGGTTCTCTGGTTTGCTTAGAGAAGTGACAGATTTCACAAGGGCTGAAGTGTTCAGGTCTGCTTATATTGAGAGAGTTCTTTAAAGTTTTTAACACGTTATCAGAAGGGTGACCAAGATGATTGTGCCAAACATTCTTAGAAGCATGATAACAAACAACAGACAAGTTACTCTTAATTTGGGGTAACTTACATTCAGAATCAAACAAGTACAAGCCATCACACTCATTACCAATCCCCAGAATATTTTCCTTTTTCAAATCCTGAATAACACAATTGTGTTCGTTAAAACCAACATGAAGTTTACTATCCTTGATTAACTTGTTAACAGACAAGAGACTCACAGTATAATCAGGAATGACTAAAACATCAAATAATATCACATTATTAGTAAGTTTTAAATTACCAACACAAGTGATTTTAGCAACAGTCCCATTAGGGTGACCCACAGTTATGTCTAAATCAGAGATATCAATCACATTTGTGATGTTTTTGGTTGAGTTAGTGATATGTTGATTTGCACCAGAATCAATAATCCAACCAAAATTAACTTTAATCCCATTGTAATTAATCTTAGCAACAAAAAAATTGTAAAAATGGTTGTTAAAAAACACATTTCCATTAAAGAAACTAAACTCAGTACCTGCCATATTGTCTTGACCACCACAATTCTCTTTTTCACTAATTAAACTCATAAGTTTAGCAATTTGGTCATTGGAAAAAGGTAAAGTGGTGTTAGAAATCTGAGTATCAACACTGTTACTAGAACCAACTTTGTTATTCACTTTAAAAGGAGTCCTATTGTTACTGGTATTAGAGTTCTTTTTATATCCAGGTTGATACCCAATTAACTCAAAACATCTGTCAATAGTGTGACCCTTCATATTGCAATTAGTACATAACAAAGAATTGTATTGATTCTTGTTTCCCCCATTGCTGTTATTGCTGTTGGAAAATTGATTAGAATGATTTATGTTTCCCCCATTGTTACCATTAAAAAACTGATTCTGGTTTCTATTGTTAGAAGATCTGTTTTGATTTTGATTTTTTGGAAAATCATTAGCCTTAGCAGCAAAAGAGGAAACTTGGGGTTTTGAAGCCCCAGAATTAGAGTTGAGACCCCTATGGGACTCTTCTCTACACACAATCACAAAAGCATCTTTAACATCAGGTAACACAGGTTGAGTTAAAAGAGAACTTCTTATAGGTTGATAAACTTCATCCAAACCCATCAAAAATTGCATTAATTTCATTAATTGTTGATGTTTACTAGATTCAGCCCTAGCTATCGAAGTACAAGGAGAAAACTTGGTAAGAATATCAAATTCTCTCCACAGAGAATTCAATTTGTGATAATATTCAGAAACAGACAACCCATTTTGTTTAAAGTTGTTAATCTTTTGAATTAAGTTAAACAGAATTGAGCCATCAAGTTTATCATAAGTGTCCCTAAGTTCATTCCAAACCTCAGCAGCATTTTCAGAGTACACTTGACTCAAATAAAGATCTTCAGATATACAACTTAACAACCAAGATAAAACAACAGCATTACATCTATCCCATTGATTGGAAAGAGGTTCACTATTAGCATAGGCAGACTTAACACAAGTACCATCAACAAAACTCATTTTATTTCTAGCTTGTAAAGCAATTTTGACGGGATTAGCCCAAAGTCTATAGTTGTCACAACCAGTAAGTTTAATGCTAACAAGAGTCCCAATATTATGATCATTAGGTTGTAAATGTAAAGGATTACCAACATCCAAAGAACTAATTAAAACAGGAGTAGGAACAGGATTAGTCATAATGAATAACAAGCAAACAATACACAAAGAAAAGCACACCAAACAAGAACAGGAAAACTAAAAACAATTAAAAAAGAGAGAGAGAAACTTGAAACTCAAGAATCACCAATTCTAGCTTGTGGCCTGGGGTTGGCCAAAGCAGGTATCCACACCAGTCAAGCTGGAGGGTCAAGGTGTTAACCGAACCCGTTTGCACCCACCTCACTAGATCAATGATCAAGAAGAAACAAGTGACTTACAGCGGAGTAAAAGGATGATAAACACCACTTGTGCTCTTGATTCACTTAGTCAAGAGACACAGATGGTGGAAGTAACAACAAAGTCACCAAGAGCAAATGAGACCAATAATCAACAATTAGGGTTTCATAAACCCTAATTTCAAATCACCAGCAATGAGAGAGTCACCAAACAAAAAACACCCAAAAGTTACAAATTAGGGTTTCACAAACCCTAATTTTAAACTTTCAGAAAAATAACCAATCCAACACCCAGAGTGACAAAAAAGTCAACACAAAGGGTTAGAAACAGATAAATATTGAAATAGGACTTACCAATGAAAAACCCTAATTTCTGATTTTAGGGTTTTTCAAAATAGATTAAAGAATATGTAAATTAAGACTATTAATCAACGATTAATAGTCAAAGAAACAGTCCCCAAGCCAAAAAATAAGAAACCCCCAAAAAAAGTTTGAAACCCTAATTTTAATTAATTAAATTAAAAGTATAGATCGGAAGTAAGATAGCAAAAAAGGTTTATAAAAAAGGATTTATCCAAGAAATAGAGCCATAAGCTCTGATACCATGTTAAAAAATGAAATAAACAAAACAATATTTTTCCCAAAAACGTTTTATTAATCAAACATCAAGAACAGACCCAAATGGATGCTGTTCAACATACAAACCAAATAGATAGTCCCCAAATGGATGCTATCTCAGAAATACATCAAGAACAAACAAATAACAATAAGCTACTAATCTACTTATGATCCAAACATCTACATCTTTGATGTTTGGATCTAATTAGGGTTTATATGATGGATGATATAGGCTGTGAAGTTGTGTGTGGATGAGAGATGAGTGATGGATGTGTGTGTTTTTTGAGAGTGGTTGGTGAGAGGAAAAATAATTGAGCGATACAAACAATGACTGAATCTTGCAACGTAATAACCAAGAGTCCAAGTCTTGAGTCAACAGTCAAACCAAACTTTCAAAGAACACCCCTGCAAAATATAAGATAATGAAAATAAAGCCTAACGGCTATATTAGTAGAAAAACAATTTCACAACCAGTCCCTCAAGTTTATGCACTTGTCATATTGACAACCAATATTTTCAACACATATAATAAAGGGATTACAGAGGGCTAAGGTTGAGTGCAGGGATGTGCCAAAGGGGAGTAATCCAGTTGATACTATCTTAGTCAACATGTTATTTTTTGCTGTTAATAACCCTCCGCCGGCTTACATCATGCTGATATCAGGTGATGAACATTTTTGTAATTCTCTTAATCTTCTACGTAATTATAGTTATACCGTGATTCTTGCTATACCGTCTGTGGTAGGTGTCAAGTCTTATTTGAGAGATATCGGTAAATTTGTTTGGGACTGGCCAAGTTTATCCAAAACTTCTAGATCTCTTGGTTTGATAGCAGACGAAAACGCTTGAAACATGATGTTCAAGGATTACTCAATAGGCATCGTGGTGAAATCGTGTTCAATTCTTTTGAGGATTTATACAAGGACCATTTTAATGATAAATTGGACTATGATTACTATGGGTTGACTGATCTTGAAGATCTTTGTGAATTTTGAAAGATATTCTGGTGGAGTATTAACGCCCTCAGCAGCCAAGGTGATAAAGGCGGTGCCCTCAGGAGCGAAGGTGATAAAGGCGGTCAACGTCTACAATTTGAGAAAAAGGAAGAGATGAATGAGAAGATAGAAGTTAGAAGATGATGTTATTTTTCATTTGGGTAAAAGTATTTTAAACCAATTACCAAACTAGTCTCTTACACAACCCTTTTACCAAAATAGACTATATTTCAACACTTTACCAAACTAGACCAACCTCCATGTATCATGGTGCACTTCTAATTTTGTGTGCATCATGGTGCACAATACTTATGCATCAAACACTTCATGTGCATACTTAATGGTGCACCTCTCATGTTGTGTGCATTATGGTGCACAATCTTCATGCATCATGGTGCACTTATAATTTTTTGTGCATCATGACGCACAAACTTCATGCATCATGGTGCACTTATAATTTATTGTGCATCATGGTGCACAAGACTTATGCATCGAACACTTTTAGTTAGGCGCATCAAAAAGTTATGCATCATGGGACACAAAATGCATCACGGTGCACCAAACTTATGCATCACGGGGCACAAAGTGCATCATGGTGCACCAAACTTATGCATCTCAGCGCACAAGTTAAATAATGGTGCATCAGATTTTACCTTTTAGCTAGGCGCACCAAGAAGTTATGCATCACGGGGCACAAAATGCATCACGGTGCATCAAAGTTATGCATCTCGGCGCACAATTGAAAGCATGGTGCATCAAATTTTACATTTTAGCTAGGCGCACCAAAAAATTTATGCATCACCAGACACAAAATGCATCACGGTGCATCAAAGTTATGCATCTCGGCGCACAATTAAAACTATGGTGCATCAAATTTACTTTTTAGCTAGGCTCACCAAAAAGTTTATGCATCACGGGGCACAAAGTGCATCACGGTGCACCAAACTTATGCATCTAGGTGCACATGGTGCATCATATTTTACTTTTTATCATTAGGCGCACAAGGTTTTGTGCGCACCTTTTCTTGGATGCACCTTAATTTACATCGTTGGATTCTTAAATCTAACGGTTATAATTCAAAAGTTCAATTTAGTAATTTTCTTGTGCACCGACTATTCTTGTATTACGGCTCTAAAAAGGCTATTTAGGAAATTTCCTCAAGTATTTTTGTTGGGTGCTGCTGTTCTGCGTGATACTTATTACTATGCTTTTGTTTGTCCCAAAAATGGTTATCTGAATACCTTATCTTATATAGTCTCTATTCTGCATTAGAATAATATAGAATTATATGGCACGGAAATATGTACTCATATAACTCATGTAGTTTATCGTAGACTGGATTTTAAATGATGCAGAAGATGTCTGATTATGTGGTAAGAAAGCTTAAATATGTGAGGGTTGCTGGGTTTTTTTGGTAACAGATGAGAACTCTTAAGGTTTGATCTTAAGAAGTTACTCACGACCTATCCGCGTGGGATCTTATTAGATTGTTGCGTGGATATTATATTTACTAGCTACGGTTTAAAGAACATTCCAGGTTCAAATGATATTGAGGAACTATGTGAAAAGATGTCTGATGTTATAATGTTGGTTCAGGAACCAGGAAACATAGAGAAGTTTGTAGTCACAGATGGTTGCTAAAGAAAATGTGTGACTGTCATTCGCACCTACAAGTTTGCTTTTATTGTTTGCATGACCAGGGTTCCACAAGCTTTTGCATTGTGACTGTAGTTCTGTTTTTTGTTGGCATGATTTGCTATAGTAACTTATAATTCATTATGAAATTATCTTATGCCCCAAATGTGGTCAAGTGTATGTCCCTTCTATCACTAATTGCTCTTTTTGGGGCTGCTACACCACCTATGGTGATTATACATTTACACTCGCACTTCGCTAATATACTAATTTAGGAATTTTGATTTTGCATATATAATCAACAACTGCAAGAAAGGCGGTAACTACCGGGTATGGGTCAGGACCAATGGCTGGACAACACATGTCTGGGCTAGTACTACTAGCTAGCTAAGGCCTATGGGTGTGATCTTAAAAGTGGTGCCGGATCATAAGATTCGTGAACATGTTCAACGGTCATATACGATTCAGAAACAAGTGATACGAGTCATACGACACTCAAAAAGATAAACGAATCAAGATCTTCCAAGAAAAGAGTCATCTGGTGCAATATGGTCAACGTTGTGAAGTTCGATGGCTTGAGCTAAAGCCAAATGATGCTCCCTGATAAATGATGTTTTAACTTGTAGTCATTTTAATATTTGAGAAAGGATTAGAAGTTCTTTCAATAAAAGTGTTTGATATTCGCTTCATGCAAAAAGCTCAGAGGTCTTTTGGAAGCGATCTCTCTACCTTCGGGTAGGGGTGACTGTCTACATCTCACTTTTACATACCGCGTTAATAACGGGATTAAATCCCGTTTAACGTTTTGCTCAAGAACAAACATTATTGGGCCTTAATGAGCTATACCGGGCCAAGGTATAGCAGGGTTGCGCTTCACTTGGATGAACTAAAAACATTTGTACTGGGCTTAATGGACTGGGCTTGCCATTACAAATGTATTAATCTAACTGACTGCAAGTAGCCTATGTTTCACATTTTATTAAGTTTTCTTTCATTGCTTTTTAAAAAAAGTGCTAAAAACAAAAGCTAACTCTTTTATAGCTTTACGTGAAGCTGCGAGATGGAGATGTACAATATGATCTTTTCAAGTTCATCTAACATGAATGGTATGGTAGTTTTTTTTTTAGAATAAAGCACATAATGTCAAACTGATATTTCGTTTGAAAACGTTTACAATAAAATGTCGAGCAAACAGACAATAAGTTGCGCCGCAACCTTTTTTTAATAGTGAAATCAATCCTACTAAAAATAAAGTTTTGTGTTTTAAGGGTCGAAAAATTACTTTGCACAACACGTTGAGCCTTAGTCAACAACTCCACTGCTTCCGGCGCTAGAAAACTAAATGTATCAAAATCAAAAGAGATGATCACGTGTTGATTCTCTAAACAGGCTTTCTCGTGTTTAGAAACTTTGCTCAATTCCATTTTCAACGATTAAGACCCTTTTTAGTTGTGATCCCCACGTAATTTGTCGTGGGTGAAATGAATAAGTTTTTGAAATTTCATTGAAAGAAAAAATATTTATGTATTTCCCTTGTTTATGATTAATAAACTTATCATGTTTTGACTAGGATGGTAAAAGCATTTGAAACCGACGAGAAAGTTTAAACCTGAACTCGTTGGACGGGTTTTGGGCGCGTTGGCGAATGTGGATGCGGGTTTGGGTATTGGTAAAAGAAATTAGTCGTGTACGGTTCTAAGCATGCCAGTCTCGATTACCCGTATCCACGCCCATCCCTGTTTATCCTGTTTATCCGAACTTACACAGTTTTTATTGTTGTAGTTAATTAGTCCGTTGTCAAATTATTGTCAACAACTTTCGACCGTTTTGCTAGTTTTCGTGTCGACCGTTCTCGTCTGTTTTCAACTAGTTTTTATCATTTTCTTCGTTTTCGAAAATTTTCATCCGTTTTCGTTTGTTTTCATCCGTTGTCAAACCATTTCGACAATTTTGACCGTATTCGCTAGTTCTCGACCATTTTGCACGTTTTCCTCCATTTCGTACGTTTTCAACAATTTTTTTTTATCGTTTTCAATATACTTTACTGTTTTCGTATCTACCGTTCTCCTCATTTTTTGATTGATTTTTATTATTTTGTTGTTTTCGAGAATTTCGTCCGTTTTGTTTTTACAATTTTCGACCTTTGTCGCTAGTTTCTGACCACATAAGAACGTTTTCGGTTGTGTTTCGACCATTTTGAAAATAAACATGTTAGTATTTTATTGTTTGCACCTTTATCATCTCTTAAAAATAGAAACTATGGTGATGTTTGGACCGACATGAAAGTGTCCCAATCTTTTCGTTTTTTTTATTGTATCTGCATTTAAACCATTATAAAACAGTACGAAGTGGACCGACGAAATCATCATGAAGAAACATGAAACAACTTAACATGAAGGAGTATATAACATAATCAGCATGAAAATGAAGTTAACCTATGAAACCATACTTCACATAAAGACATAGTAACTTATGAGGGGACATGAAAAAAAATTATGCCAATAAATCTGGAAAAAAAATTATGCATGAAAAAAAAACAGTGCGTGAATGCATGATGCAGTTTATGAAAACCTTTATTTGCGCGAGGGTGAACGCCTGTGGGTCGGTTCACCAAAACAAAGACATAGCGAAGTGGACGCCAATGGGTCGGTCCAAAGTTAAAAGTTTCGATAAAAGCACATGCGACTAAATAGGGTCAGTCCTGTACCAACCATTACTTAGTCATAATTCCTACTACAATGATACATGGAATAAATGAATGAAACTCAGCTGTCAAAACTTAACAGAAAAAAATTTTATGTGACCAATTATGAACTACTGGGTTCAGTTCACATTAGCCACAGTTCACAAGGAACATCGTGCATGTAACTAAGTATGGATGACGGTTGTTCAGTCCATATTAGTAAAAGCAATACTGATGAAAACATCATGGTTAAAACAACAAGGTGCTGAAAACATCATGGTTAAAACAACAAGGTGCTGAAAACATAAATACATGGAATAACAAGTGTTGGCTTAGGAAGCTCCTGATGACTACCCACTAGTCACAAGTCAAGTTTTAGAGCCTACAGGTCGAAACCTTGGCTCTGATACCATAATTGTAACACCCCACTTTTATAAGTGGACCGTTATGCATAATTATGGCGTGTCATCAAAGCATGCAAGGTAATATGTAGTAAAACATACATGACCATAGGGAAAACCGGAATTAAACATCGGTTCCCAAACATAAGCCCAAAACATAAATAAAGTAAATGAACTAGGAAAGACTAGACAAGCATAAGTATATGGCAAAAAGGAGAAGAAGTCTATGGCAGCTTCCATCCTATGCACTTCCTCCAAATGCTCGAGTCCGTCCTTGGGTACCTGCCATTTTGGGACATGGACATGAAAGTAACGGCTGAGCATAACGCTCAGTGCACGGATATACGACATAGTATGAATGGCTGAAACATAAATAAGCCTAATAGCAGTGGAATAACATAAGTTCTAAGCAATCTGGATTCATGTTCATAAAACTGGTTTTATAGTTTGAAAAGACTTATGTTTCTATATAAAAACTGTATTAATTAGCCAAATAGCCCATATAGGTCATGAGGTTCCACCGTGCATGAATACTTGGAGGGGAGACCTCGTCATGCAATTAGAGAGGTTACCTCTAATTAAATTGTCTGGGTAGGAGGGATCAACTCCTAGTGAAGGATGCAAGGCACACATCGCATTCACTCTGATGATACTGATAAACATGTAACTAGGATGCACTCATACGCCCCACATGATAATATAATATAATGGCCAAAACTGAAAAGGGACGCCACGAGCAATCACTTCGCCGTGGGGAAGTCATAACACTGGTGCCTCTAGTGTTATGGTTATGGTACCTCCATAACTAGGTGACACTGGTCATGCATGTATATGGATTAGGCTCTTATTCTAACATAAGTATCAAACATATAAAATACTGGGAAAACAGTTGGCTGCAGACGGAGAATCCTAATAAGGAAAGAATGTCCATACCGAAAGGACGGAAAATCCGTACCTTATGTCCAGTGAAAGAAGAAGACAAACGGAAGAGAGTCCTACTTCGATCTCACTAATGCTACATAAATAGTATACGTGTATAAGTATTCTGATTACTAAGTACGTAACTGGTTTATATCGTGTCTTAGCTTGTTTTATATGTTCGTCTTGTTTTACTGATTTTAACGTTATGCTGTGTTTAACATGTATTCTGTGTCTTCTGATTAAGTATTATTTGTATTATTATACTTGTTGTGTAATGATAAGTAACTTTTTAAAAATATCAGGTTTCCTAAAATAGAAAGTTTCTAAAAATAGATTAACTTCTTAAAATAGATAAGTTTCTAAAAATAGAAAGTTTCCAAAAATAATAAGTTTCCTGAAATAGAAACTTTCCATATTTAGAAATAAGCTGAATTAATAAGCTAATAATATAAGCTTAGTTTTACTGATTAAATATACTAAGTCATGTGATTAATAATATAATTTATTAATTATAACATGTTAATTAAATAAACTATAGGTTATAAGATTTAATTAAATATAAACATGATTTAATTAAATTAAAGTGTATAAAATACTTAGGTTAACATGTATTAATATCTATATTAATATAACCTAAGTCATGATAATTAATTAATTATATGTCATGTTTTTAATAATTAATTAATTACTATAGTCTAAATTAAATAATAAAATACTTAGGTTAAAATCATGTATTATTAAATAATAATAATAAACCTAAGTCCATGTTTTAATTAAATTAATTATATGCCATGTGAAATTAATTTAATTAACTTGTAAAATAAATATACTTGTAAAACTAATTAAACTTGTAAAAATAATCGAAGCCCGAACCCGTGTATTATTTTATTAAAACATGTCGTGAACCGAACCCGTGAAACCCGTGAACCAAACACCCCCGAAAAAAGTGGCAAACCGGCCTAATCCGGTTGCCCCTGCTCTCGGCAAACTGCCACCGGCTGCTGCCGGTGGTCTTGTTCTCTCTCGGCCAGCCGCTGACCAAAAGGGTTCCCACCGGCAGTTGCCGGTGGTCCCCCTGCCTGCGTGTGGTCCCCCATGCTTACCAAAAATAGCCATCGGCTTAAGCCGGTGGTGGGCTGTGTTGCTGCCGAGACCAAACAAACCACAAGACACCCCCGACGCATGTCGGGGTGTCTTGTCCCTGCTGTTGACCGAGCCAAACACCACCAAGACCTAGGTCTTGGTTGGTGGTGCGAACCAAACGACGCCAAGAGCCTCGTGGCTCTCGGTTTGTGTGGCGGCCGAAACAACCAAACCCGAAACACCCTTAATTGATTTACCCACCATAGTTTTAACATGTTAATTACTCTTTTTTTTAAATCCTCCTGATCATATGCTCAAAAAAACATAAAAAGAAATAAAAAAAGGTTTTCGGATTATCAAAACACGTGGAATGGATGGACAATGATTACACAAACACATTCTTATGATTTCTTAAACAAAATCAAACAACAACCCTTGTGTGGTGATGTAGCCGCCGGCCAAGAGAGAGAAGGAGAAAGATTTAGTGTTTTAATTTTCTTGAAAAATTTAATGTGAATGAATATTTACCATATTAGTTTATTTGGTAAAATAAATTATGGGCTGGGCCCCCTCTTCTCCTTGTTGTCGCGGCTTGTAGGGCCCACCAAGGGAAACTCGAAGCTTTTCCGTGTTCTAATATAATACGTGTTCGTGTGTTTGTATTTACATTACGTTATTATTAAATATTCGTGTTATTATAAATACTTGTACGAAATCGTAATAATAATATACGTAAATACATAATTATATGTTCGTGATTCTTACGTTCATGATTTCATGCTCGTGATTATAATTATTGTTGATAATAATTATCGTGTATTAATACGTACTTAATACTTATCGTGTAATAACACGTACGTAATTCTTGTAATTAATATTCGTGAAGCGTATTCTTGTTATAAAAGGAAAGTTTTAATCTTGTACGTACGATTCCTAAGTGTACTGTTCATGGTAAAAGCATGCGGGTTTTACAAATTTCTTACTTATTCATACTTGTAATATAGATTTTGTTGAGATAAATTACATGTGATCTATACACGAGATATGTCGAATCAATTTAAAAGAGAGAACAAGTATAAACCAAGAATCCGATTTAGTCGCTTTATTTGGTTAAGTTATTGTTATTACTGGTTATAAAATATTGCCATTGTCATTTTTGGTATTCATTAGTCCTTAACAATAGATAACTTGATTGGATGTTACATTTTATCAGAGTGTATATATAAAGATGTCAAATTTGTGACCTTGTGTTGTCTTTGCAATAATACGACTTCAACGTGTGTATAAGTCGTCACACGTGACTCGGGTAAAAAATATCTATTCGTGTGCAAATCACATGTGTTTCGTATGCAAATCACATGTAATTTTGCTTAAATTACATGTGATTCGGTGATAATTACATGTGAATCACACATTTCGAAACCTTAACTTCTTTTAACAAACCAACTTTAAATGAATCACATGGCTTCTAAATTACATGTGATTTTATTTGAATCACATGTAATTTTGCATGAATTACATGTGATTCGATGATAATTACATATGATTATCTCATGTAATCTTTTTTACTTATCATATGACTAAATAACCTAAAAATATGTAATTTGTATTCGAGTAACAAACATATGTATTTTATATAGTAAAATCAAATCTGATCAAGTAACTATCCGATAATACATATAATTCAAAAACAAAAAAGTTTTTAAACATAAAAACTGAGTGTCGTCTTCTTCTTTCTCCTTGGTTTTGGATTATTTTGACAAGTCGTTTTAGTATGCTCGTTCGTCTTCACTTTATAGTATCTGTAAACCTTCATCTTTTCTCAACTTTTACTTCGTTGGATATATTGATCCACCAGGTGTTTTATTATGCTCATATACAGTTGCTCTTGTTGTTTTCATATATGTACATCAAAAAATAGAATCACATGAAACTTATCACAAAATAACAACTCAATCACATGTGATCAGACAAAATCACATGTGATTTATACAGAATTACATGTAACTTTCATTTATTAACAAACACAATTTTATAACAAATTACACGTGATTCACATAAATCACATGTAATTTTCACTTATTAACAACTACACAGTTATATAGCTAAATCACATGTAATTCCAGAAGAATTACATGTGATTCAAATAAATCACATGTATTTTTACTTACTAAAAGAGAAACAACTACATAGACAAATCACCACGTAATTTTATAGAAATTACATGTGATTCAAGTGAATCATATGTAATTTTCACTCATTAAAATAGAAACAACTACATAAAAAAATTGCATGTCATTAAAGTTAACCACATGTAATTTTCACTTATGAATAGATCACAAGTGATTTTAAAAAGTTACATCTACTATTTCTTCTTCATCTTCATTTTCTACCATGATACTTGCATCTTCTTCCATGAAATCTTATTTTTATTCAAATCAAGCTGGCTAACCACAACCATAACATCATCTATCATTGTCTCATCTGTTTTCCAGCGAAGTTGTTATTTTCTGACAACGTGGATCTGGTATTCGTGGTCGGGGATGATGGGCGGGGGATGGATCTGGTGGTAAAGAGAAAAAGTCTAGGTCGGGGTAGATAGCAGAGAGAGAAAGCGGACGTCGGGGTGGATCTGGTGGTCGGTGGTGGTGGTCGGATTTTTAATTTTTCGGTGAGGTGGTTGTTATCTATATCTGTTATTTTTTTTAAATAGGGAGAGAATATTTTTGTAAAGAGAGAAAGTGGATCCAATGTGTGTGTTTTTTGTTGTAAATTTTAGTGTTTAAATATGGTTTGTAAATAGCATTTTTCACGAGCTTCGCAACGGTCCATATTCACCTTTCTCATGTCAATTTTGTTCTGTGAACCGACCCATAGGCGTTCACCCTTACGCATGCCAAATTAGTTCAATGCTCATCAACATTTCAAATCAATCATTTCCACCAATGAGACTCGGTTGGATGATAATGAATTTGATGGATAAGATTTGTTTCTTTTTTTTATTGATGTA
The DNA here is from genome assembly GCA_025667525.1 of Glebionis coronaria. Lineage (NCBI taxonomy): Eukaryota > Viridiplantae > Streptophyta > Magnoliopsida > Asterales > Asteraceae > Glebionis > Glebionis coronaria. Next base: position 420,097,363 of record CM046880.1, read on the forward strand.
GGTTCCTTATAGATCTCACTTCACCTTCATAACAAAATAAATAAATAAAGGAAATTTTCAAAAATGGCCTAAAAACAATTAAGATTTTCTAAAAATGTAAGAAGTTCCTAAAATGACCAAAGGCAACCGTGGTATCCGAGGCGACCTAATACATTTTGGAATTCGAAGACAACCGATGCACCTGAGGCAACTGAGGCAACCAAGACACGTGTCACGCAGGAAAGATAGGTTACCTCGATTGCTTTAGACCATTTTGGGCCACCTGACAATTGTTGACCATTTTAGAAAAATCAGTTTAAATTTTTGGAAATACCCCAGTAAATAAACCGTAAAGACAAAACAATTTTTTTATTAAATTTTATTATTTCACCGATGGGAAAAAGACCAATTTGGTCATTTTGATCACTTCATAACCTTATCATGGTCAAGTTTCCCACTAAAGACCAATATGGTCATGTTGAGCACTTCACAAACTGCACAACTGCACAACTCCACTACTTTATTGCCATGTGTCTGACTGACACAATATTTATTATATTATTAAAATATTAAAAGTACAAATATACCCTTAATTTTATTTTGTTATCTCTCTCTTCTCTTTCTTCCTTCTTCATTCTTCTGTTTTCTTCTCCTTTTTATCCAATTCAAGAGCTTAACCAAGAAATCACATTATAAACAAATTCATTCCTTTATGTAATTGAAGAGAAAAGTGACGAAAGGAATTCACCTTCTTGGGACAATCTGCTGATGACCCACTTGATTTGAAGAAGTGTTTTCTTGATTTGAATTCGCTTCAGAGCAAAGAAGAAGCTGTTTTTAGGTATTTTTGCAATTTTTTTATGATTATTGATGTGTGAATTTAGGGTTTAGTAATGACTCATTTGGGGTTTTTGTTAAGTATGATGTTTGGTGTGTGAATTTGGGTGTTTTTTGTTATGTGTACTAGGTGTTTGTTGAAATGCTCGAGTGAAATCAGTGTTTTTAGTTGAGAACTTCCTTCATCGATACGACCGTTTCCGATAATTCTTTCATCTGGGTAGAGAGAAGCTCTATCTTCTCGTCTTGTGCATCGATTCTGGCCTGCAAACGAGTTCCTACTTGAGGCTCAGGTTGCACCACGATGTTTCCCGGCAATGGAACCAAATTGTTAGAATAAATGCCCAGAACACAAAAAGTGACCGCAACTCAATAGGTGGTTGATTTATTTAACTATGATGTATGTAATCTAACCAATTGATTATTTTTTTCACGAATGTAGACTGAATCCAAATTCCAGATAATTGACAGTCTTATTTGTTCCAAAATTATCTATTTACTAATATATCATAGATAAGCATTTTACTCTTTGCAGAAAAAATTCTTACATGGGCTTTCACTTATCAGTTGTTATTGACTTAAGGTACATAACTTCAATAATTATCGTTCAATTGGCATCAACTCCTCAGCCTGACTAATTATTTTCAGTACGTGGTTTATCATACAATGTGTCACACATTACTGCAATTGACAATTTCTGTTGCAATTTAGCGCCTTAATCTTAGTCAATAATTTAATTGGACCCCCAAAAATCTGCAATCCGTGAAGATAAAAAAAGTTTGATGTTACTGATTAGCTTCTAAAAAAAGAAAAAGAGCTGAATTATAATTAAAAGGGAAAAGCATAGCAGCAATTCTATCTTTCAACATCGCTAGAAATTAAGCAAATGTAGTAAGAACTGTTGGTTATAAGACAAACCTGTGTGTCCAAAAATGTACAAGCGGCCTCAAGAGCAACTTCCAAAGCCCTGAACTCAAACGGCAAATAATCTGGAGACGTATTCCCAAACATATCCCCGAACGTATTACCAATCCGTCTGTTCAATTCAGCCCCTTCAGACTGCCAAACCTCACCAGCCCCTGCAACTTTCAATCGCCGTTGTAGTTCCACTACATAATGCAATACATAACTATCGAGAGAATTCAGAAGCAGAACTTCATCAGCTGTTATAATACACCGAATCTGTTCCAAATTTACAACAATAGCCTTTTCTCTTCCTAAAATTGTTGAAGGGTAGACAAATAATGGATCAAGTAAGCGAAGATCGCGAGCAGGAAGATCACAGCGACGCATTATTGTGAATTTGTCGACTTCGATTACTTGTGGGGAAATCATCCACACAAGCAGAATGATATGAGTTAACTAAAATTGCAGCATATCATGCTGCTTGTGAGTTAACTAAAATTGTAGTGATACCTTTGGATGTGGATCATCAACTAGAATCTCATTCCAATTAGGCGTTACACCATCATCCTCGGTGATTAGCTGGTCAGCCCAACCTGCCAATCATTTGGCTTGCCAATATCCTCGGCTGGGATGACTTGTAAATCACTAGACTCGATAGGGCTACTTTCAGGGTAATCAAGGAAATCAGATAGCGAATCAGCACACCAAGTACTATTATTTTCTTTCATATAGTCGCGAAAAGCTGTAGAACGAAGAACTCCCAAAGACTGGGCAACAAAAGAGGTATTTTTTGAACATGTATCGTCAGGTGAGATGGAAGAGATGTGAAGATGTGAAGACATCGGTGAAGATGAAGAAACTATGTGACCGACACACCCATTTGTCGAAGACATCAGGGATTCAACAACTATTAAAAAACTGTTCAAAGCTGTTTCATGAAGATCATAAATTTCAGTGGGCATGGAGAAAGAGAAAGAGAAAAGAGAAAGTGTAAGGGTGTTTTTGTAATTTATCATTTTGATAATATTGTGTCAGTGGACACGTGTCGTTCATTTGATGGAGTTGTGCAGTTGTGCACTTGTGTATGACTAAATTTGTCCCCATCAAAAAACTTGACCATGATTTTACTTTTGAAAGGTGATTTTGATCAAATTGGTCTTTTTCCCTTCACCGATTAACAACTTAGATATTATGTGACCCCACCTCTACAACAAAAAAGTTAAAAAAACATAAACCTTAAAACGCACACAGTCACTCATCACCGAAACCCTAACTCTGTCGCCGATCGCCGATCGCCGATCGCCGTCACCGTTGTGGATCACCGGAAATACTTACTTTTTTAAAAAAGGTATAACCCACAAAGACTCATTTACATTTTATTATTATTTTAAATTGCTAATTTAACATCATTCATTTCTTTTAAGTTATTATTTATATAAGAATTCATTCATTGATTTTGACTTTAAGTTATTATTTAATTGAATCATTGGAACTTGTTTATATATATTGTTGTTAGGTTTTGATTTCTGAAATTGTCTAGTTTATGGATTTCTCAATCTCAACTGTCTTGTGGTTCTAAGGTTTCTGAATTAGTAGTGGTCACATATTTGCTCTAGATTTGTAAATGTATCTAATTTACCCAGAATTATTGCAAATAAACTTTACCCGTGTTGAGTGGGATGAACAAAGAAGCTGATAATTATATTTTTTTGGCAATCAACAGGTACGTTCACGCTTTTGTGATCCGATACAAGTATGTCAACACAATCCTCCCCTCAGCGATATCCAAACATTTACCATAAGTCTGTACAGGTAATCTGGGACATCGAAACATGTCCCGTTCCTAATACCTACGAGGCAGCTCATAATATCTATAATACCGTGCGACTCCGTCAAATCAAAGGGCCTATTAAATTGTATGCTTATGGGGATTTTACAAGGTTTACTATGAGTGTAAGTCTGGGGTTATCCAGGACTAATGTTAGGTGCATGGATGTACCAAAGGGGTGTAATTCTGTTCATATGATATTAGCTGAGTTGGCTTCTTTTGCTCTTGATAACCCTCCACCGGCTTGCATCATGCTCGTATCAGGTAATGATAAGTATTTTGATGCTCTTCACCGTCTAGGTATGCGTGGGTATACCGTGATTCTGGCCATACCGTCTTGGGTACATGCCTCTTCTCCTTTGAGAGATGCCGGCAGATTCGTTTGGGACTGGCCAAGTTTATCCGAAATTTCGGGATCTCTTAGTTATCCACTCATGGCTAATGCAAACATGTCAACACAATCCTCACCTCAGCAAAATCCAAACATTCGTGGTGATCGTTCTGTAGCGATATTGTGGGACATTGAAACATGTCCTATTCCTAGAAACATATGTGCCGAAGAGACAGCTAATAACATCAAAATGGCCTTGCGACTCCATCAAATCAATGGGGCTATAGAAATGTTCTCTGTTTATGGGAATTTCACCAGGTTTTCTCAAGATATAATAAAGGGATTACAGAGGGCTAATGTTGAGTGCAGGGATGTACCAAAGGGGACTAATCCTGTTAATACTATCTTAGTCGACATGTTCTTTTTTGCTCTTAATAAACCTCCACCGGCTTACATCATGCTGATATCAGGTGATGAAAGCTTTTGTAGTTCTCTTAATCAACTAGGTATGTATTGTTATACCGTGATTCTTGCTATACCGTCCATGGTAGGTGTCACGTCTTATTTGAGAGATACCGGGAAATTCGTATGGGACTGGCCAAGTTTATCCAAAACTTCTAGATCTCTTGGTTTGATAGAAAGCAGACGAAACGCTTGAAACGTGATGTTCAAGGATTGCTCGATAGGCATCCTGGTGAAATCGTGTTCAATTCTTTTGAGGATTTATACAAGGACCAGTTTAATGATAAATTGGACTATGATTACTATGGGTTGACTGATCTTGAAGATCTTTGTGAATTCTTGAAAGATATTCTGGTGGTGGGAGTAGTAACGCCCTCAGGAGCGAAGGTGATAAAGGCGGTGCCCTCAGGAGCGAAGGTGATAAAGGCGGTCAACGTCTACAATTTGAGAAAAAGGAAGAGATGAATGAAAAGATAGAAGTTAGAAGATGATGTTACTTTTTCATTTGGGTAAAAGTATTTTTGTTGGGTGCTGTTCTGCGTGATAATTATTACTATGCTTTTGTTTGTCCCAAAAATGGATATCTGAATACCTTATCTTATATAGTCTATTCTGCATTAGAATAATATAGAATTATATGGCGCGGAAATATGTACTCATAACTCATGTAGTTAAATCGTAGACTGGATTTTAAATGATTCAGTAGATGTCTGATTATGTGGTAAGCAAGCTTAAATATCCGAGGGTTGCTGGTTTTTTTGGTAACAAATGAGAACTCTTAAGGTTTGATCTTAAGAACTCACGACCTATCCGCGTGGGATCTTATTGGATGGTTGTGTGGATATTATATTTACTAGCTACGGTTTAAAAGAACATTCCAGGTTCAAATGATATTGAGGAACTATGTGAAAAGATGTCCAATGCTATAATGTTGGTTCAGGAACCAGGAAACATAGAGAAGTTTGTAGTCACAGCTGGTTGCTAAAGAAAATGTGTGACTGTCATTCGCACCTACAAGTTTGCTTTTATTGTTTGCCTGACCAGGGTTCCACAAGCTTTTGCATTGTGACTGTAGTTCTGTTTTTTGTTGGCATGATTTGCTATAGTAACTTATAATTCATTACGAAATTATCTTATGCCCCAAATGTGGTAAAGTATATGTCTGTTCTATCACTAATTGCTCTTTTTGGAGCTGCTACACCACCTATGGTGATTATACATTTACACTCTTTGCTAATATACTAATTTAGGAATTTTGATTTGCATATATAATCAACTGCAAGAAAGGCGGTATGGGTCAGGACCAATGACTGGACAACACATGTCAGGGCTAGTACTACTAGCTAGCTAAGGCCTATGGGTGTGATCAAGTGGTGCCTGATCATAAGATTCGTGAACATGTTCAACGGTCAGATACGATTCAGAAACAAGTGATACGAGTCATACGACACTCAAAAAGACAAACGAGTCAAGATCTTTGAAGAAAAGAGTCATCTGGTGTAATATGGTCAGCGTTGTGAAGTTTGATAGCTTGAGCTAAAGCCAAATGATGCTCCCTGATAAATGATGTTTTAACTTGTAGTCATTTTAATATTTGAGAAAGGATTAGAAGTTCTTTCAATAAAAGTGTTTGATATTCGCTTCATGCAAAAAGCTCAGAGGTCTTTTGGAAGCGATCTCTCTACCTTCGGGTAGGGGTGACTGTCTACATCTCACTTTTACATACCGCGTTAATAACGGGATTAAATCCCGTTTAACGTTTTGCTCAAGAACAAACATTATTGGGCCTTAATGAGCTATACCGGGCCAAGGTATAGCAGGGTTGCGCTTCACTTGGATGAACTAAAAACATTTGTACTGGGCTTAATGGACTGGGCTTAATGGACTGGGCTTGCCATTAGTAATGTACAATATGATCTTTTCAAGTTCATCTAACATGAACGGTACGGTAGTGTTCTTTCTCATTTAGAAAAACGATTTAAGACCCTTTTTAGTTGTGATCCTCACGTAATTAGTCATGTTGAGTTTTGTCGTGGGTGAAATGAATAAGTGTGTTTTTAAAATTTTATTGAAAGAAAAAACATTTATGCATTTCCGTTATTTATGATTAATAAACTTTATCGTGTTTTGACTAGGATGGTAAAAGCACTCGAAACCGACGAGAAAGTTCAAACCCGAACTTGTTAGTCGGGTTTTGAGGTGCGTTGGCGGATGTGATTGGTAAAAGAAATTAGTCGCGAACACCCACGCCCATCCCTGTTTATCCGAACTTATGCAGTTTTTATTGTATCCATTGTCAAATTAACTTCGACAACTTTCGGCCGTTTTGCTACTTTTCGTGTCGACTGTTCTCGTCTGTTTTCGATTTTTTTTTATCATTTTCGACGTTTTCGAGGATTTTCATCCGTTTTCGTTTGTTTTCATCCGTTGTCAAACTGTTTTCGACCGTTTTTCTCCATTTCCGTACGTTTTCGGCAATTTTTAACGTTCTCGTATCGAATGTTCTCCTCCATTTTCGACGGTTTTTATTATTTTCGTCGTATTCGAGAATTTTCGTCCGTTTTTGTCTGTCTTAGACCTTTTTCGCTAGTTTCCGACCACCTTTGAACGTTTTCGATCGTTATCACCGTTTTCGTCCATTTTAAATGTTTTTTTTATAGTTGCCGACTGTTTTCGTCGAAATCACGCTCCGTACCCGATTCTTCGCCATCCATGCGTGTGACTCATCTTGAGAAGACATTAGTTTAAAAAATAATTGTTAAAATTTAAAAGTATGAAAGTTACAAAAAAAAAAAAAATCCACGCATGGCATCTCATATGTATTAGTCATTTAGGTTGTGTTTGATAAAAAGCCTTAATTAAAAAATTAGTAAGTAAATTTAATCATTAAAAGTTTATTTGTTTTGTGCTTAATATTAATATACTACGTATGTTTTAGAAAAAATCATGAAAGGAAGGTCCTCATATTAAGTTTATGACTTAATTTATAATTTTACTTATTTACACTCTAACTTTTTCACATATAATCCCATCTAACTTCTTTTTAAGGTTTAAAAGTAATTTTTTTTTAATTCAGACACTTTTTTCAGCAAATAAAACAAACAACCATATATTTATAAAAAAAGACATCATATATATAGACAGACGAGTGAGTTAAACGAGCGTAAGTTAAAATCGAAAAAAAAGTTATATAAAAACGTAAAAATAAAAAATAATATACATGTTTTAAAAACTGGATAAAAAGTTAAATTTAAAAAATTCGCCGAGTAGCATAATTAGTATTTTTTTATATACGCCTATTATAACCATTTAGTGTTACATGTACGCCCATTTAACCTATCTTTATCTTTATCTTTATACTTTATAAAGCATTTATCACTTTTTCTATATTTAGTAGTCTTAAAAGTTAAGCCTTAAACATATCTATATTAAGAAAGATTTATGATACATTGCAATTAAATTAATATATATATATATTAAAACTTATGTTGCGTTCTGAAAATTAAAGCCCTTTAATATATAATTTGTAACAATCTTTTAAATTTAATACATACAAGTTACGAAAACTGAATGGTCTTTAATGTGTAACTTTGTAACGGCCCAATAATTGTAATTTTTTAACGGTCCAATAATTATTAGAGTCTAATAAACAAATGCACAATATATATAAGGTCAATGATAGTATTGGTGTTACTAAGGTCACTGATAGTATTGGTGTTACTAAGGTTGCATTGCTATTCAGATTGTATTTTTTGGTTAAATATTGGTTACACCAAGGTTTGTTTGTATCTTTGTATATGTATTTGAGTTATGGCTTAAAGCCTTAAAGAGATGTCTATTTTGCGTATGAAGTGAGATGTGGTGTAGATATTTGGTTCTATTTTCTTATTAGCGGATGTATGTGTGTTTAAAAGTTTAAAACGAACACTAATATTAATATAGTATTAAATATCTTTTAAAATTTTGAGGAAAATTGTTGTTCATCTTCAACAAATCTCTCGGTATACTTTCACTCTCACTTACTAACTCCGTAACTTTTGTAGGTACTTTCTGCAGGTATTCTTTATGTGTTTGTGGCCCCGTCACTTTATGATAAAAAAACGGAATAAAATTTGTTTGTCTCAAAATATAATCACAGGGTATCTACCGTCGCATTGCGCGGGTACTCTGCTAGTTAATAATAATGAATGAAAAAAATATGTTTTATCATTTCTGAAAATATATAAAAAATTACTTATATTTATTAAAATGAACAACTTTTTGACACCGCTAATTTTATACATCTAATAACAATAAGCATTTGATTTATTGTTTGCACCTTTTAGAGGGAACGGTGTGGCAAAGAGGGGGGCTCGCCGTGCCTAGGTGGCACGCTCGCCGCCCCTCGCCGCCGCTCGCCGTTACACCGCCCCCCCCCCCTCGCCGGTTCTTAAATGTCACAAAGTGACATTGCTCGCCGTTTAAAACAAGTGGGGCCCATTTGAAATATTACCGTTTCAAACGGCTATATTTCTTAAAAAAAAAAAAAAAAAAAATTTTAAAAACTTTTTTTTCTTATAAATACTACCCAAATTTCTTTAAAAACCACACACAACAAAATCATTCAACTAAACTTTCACAAAAAACTTGAATATGAGCACCTCGTCGGATTCGTACCAGTCAGATATCGAAGAAATGGAAGAAGTAGAAATGGTGTGGAAGATTAACGAAGATGAAGAAGATGAAGTTCATTCACATCGCAGATACATTTGGCGTGAACGTGACGTCGCCGAACAACGTTTAATGGAAGATTATTTTGGTCCAAATCCAAAATACCCGGCAGAAAAATTCAGATTACGATATCGGATGAGACGGGAGCTGTTTCTGGAAATTGTAGAAGGTATTGAAACTTATTGTGCAACAAATAATCCTTTACCCAAGCATTTTCATTTTTTTACTATTCGATATGATGCTACGGGTATGAAAAGTATGAGTGTCATCATGAAATGCACATCCGCTCTTCGCCAATTGGCAAACGCCACGGTGGCGGATGGGGTAGATGAATACTTGCAAATGGGTGAACATTGTGCCCGTGATTGTCTAGACTATTTTACTATGTGCGTTATAGATTTGTATATGCCCGAATTTTTAAGAAAGCCTACACCAAATGACGTTCAAAACATATATAACGCACATAATACGATTCACGGGTTACCGGGTATGCTAGGTAGCCTTGATTGTATGCATTGGGAATGGATTAATTGTCCTAAAGCGTGGCACGGGCAATTTGGGAGAGGTGATAAAAAACACCCAACCCTCATTCTAGAAGCCGTTGCATCATACGATTTGTGGATTTGGCATGCATTTTTCGGGGTTGCAGGTTCGAATAATGATATTACTGTGTTGCATCATTCACCATTGTTCGACGACCTTTTGGCTGACAACGAACCAGTGGCACCATATCTTGTAAACGGGCAGGTATTCGAAAGAGGGTACTACCTTACAGATGGTATTTACCCTCGATGGTCATGTTTTTTTAAGTCGTTCAGCCAAGCACGTGATGACAAAATCGCTGCGTTTAAACGGCGTCAGGAAAGTGCCCGGAAAGATATTGAAAGGGCATTTGGTGTCCTACAAGGACGATGGCGTATAATTGCTCAACCGGCGCGTGCTTGGACTGTGAACAAGCTATGCAGGGTCATGTACACGTGCATCATTTTGCATAATATGATTTTGAAGAATCAAGGGTATGCGATTTCCGAAGCAGTTGAAATGTACATCACTCCTGGGAACCATTTGTTAAGGTCATGGGTCGAGCGATGTGAAATACGTCGCAGGAAACAAAGAGAACTCCGAGATAGAGACGTACATGTAAGGCTTCAACGGAACCTCATTGAGCATGTTTGGGCACAAGAGCAACCATGAATAATCGACCGTATTGTATTTTTTTTTCGTATTGTCTTTTTTTTCCGTATTTTTATATTCGTAGCGTAATTTTATTTCTCGTATTTGTATTTTATTTTTTAGTATTTTGTAATTTTTAATTTTATGAAATGAATTTTTATTTTGTGTGAAAATTGAAAAATTAAATAAAATGGTGAGTGGTGGGACCCAAGTGAAGAGGAGAGAGACTAGTTGTGATAAAGGGGGTGTTTTTGGAGAAGATGAGAGAGATTAGTTGGTATGACGTGGCGCTGATGTGGCGTAGTGAAGAGGAGAGAGATTAGCCATGATACCTTTGCCTCTTAGCATCTGTTATTAAAAATAGAAACTAGTGTGTAATTTCAGTTTGTGTCGCTATTTTTTTTTTTCTTAACGGTAATTTTTTACAACTTATACATTATTTCACATGTCTTCATCAAGACTTGAACTCACAACCTTTCGTTTGTGTGCTATTTTGTTACTAGGATAACATTGTGGTGATGTTTGTACCGACTCGAAAGTGTCCCAATCTTTTCCTTTTTTATACTGTCGTGATGTATTGCTGTCATAGGTATCCAAAGAGACAAAAGAGTCTGAATTATCCAAAATCTGCCGAGGGCCCAGATTCCCTGCTTTGATTTCATCATCTCCTTCTTTTTATAGAAAGTGATTGATTGATTGATCCTAGTATAGTAAAAAAACAAACACAAAAGGAAAGGAAAGATTGTGTGTGTACGATTGATGATGGGAAAAACTGCAGAAAAAGAAGGTGGACTAGTAATAAAGTGGGGTTATTGGGTGAACACCTCTTCATCTGAATGTATTTCTAAGATTAATTCGTATTTTCACGAGGTACTAAGTTACGGAAGACATAGGAATGTGATAATGGAAGCAGTTGGTGCTGATCCCAACTGTGTTTTAGCCAACTCTTTGGCTGCTCATTTCTGCTCTGACCACACTCGTACCCCTGTCCTTCTCGATGCTGCCGCTTCCAATCTCGTACTTTCTCATCAAATTCGCTATTTCATTCATTTTACGCGTTTTCTTCAGTTGATTACGAACAAATACATGATTCAAAGTTTATGTTCTCTTTGTTTCGTCTTATATAGCTTATTTGATTTCGACTTATGTTTCGTAAGCTAAATATTTGTGGCTTATTTTTTAACTTTTCGGCTTATATTGACTTATCATGTCATAATAAGCTTATACATGCTGAAAATTTTCTAAATAAGCCACAAACAATGACCATATGAAACATAAGCCCAAATCAAATAAGCTATAAGCTCAGCTTGTATGACCCGCTTATGGTCTATTTTGTTTTGGCTAAGCTAACTTTTTGTGGCCTATTTTGAAAATTTTCGGCTTTTATAAGCTTTTATTACGTGGGTGTTTGGTTAAGCGTATGTAATGGGCTTATATAATGTTATATAAGCTATTTATGGCTTATATATAATAAGCTTATAAGCCTTACTTAAGTGTTTGGTTTAGCTTATATAGTTAATAAAGTAAAATGACAAAAAAGTACATAAAAATAAAAAGGATGTAATTATTAAATGAGGGTATAAATGTCTTTTCATATAATATTCTTATATAAGCCACAAATTTTTGGTTTACCAAAATCCCCTTATATAAGCTTATAAGTCTACTTATATAAGCTTAACCAAACACTTGATTTCGGCTTATACGCTTATATAAGCTAATAAGCTTATAAGCCCACTATATAAGCTAAAACAAACACCCCCGAAGTATTAGACTTATATCAGCTGAAAAGTTTCATGATAAGCCATGAAAAGTTACTTAGCTTATTAAACATAAGCCCAAAGAAATTAAGCCATAAGCCGAAACAAACACCCCCTAAAAGTCTTAACTTTGAGTTGCAAAATATCATATAGATGTCAAAGTCATGAATCAGCTTAACGTATCTACTACGCTACAATAGAACCTATATATTGAGTCGACAAAAAAAGATGTATAAAAACTATGAATTAAGGCGCATTTCTTACGTTTGTTTCAAAAATTTCTCATTTGATCCTTACCTTCCTTTATATTTATATATGCAGGAGAGTGCAAGTCCTTATGAAAAGGCAGTCTATGAAACTATCACTTGTCTCCTTTCACCAAACCGAGATGACGATATTGCTATCCAATTGCACTCTAAGGTCTCCCACTACCTCCCCTATTAAGGAAGGACGTGTTTGTTTAAGCTTATTTGATTTCGCCTTATATTTCATTAACCCCAAAATTTCTGCCTTATTTAGAGAGTTATATAAGCTTATTATGGAGTATATCAAAACTTATATGAGCCCATAAATAAACCAAACCGAAATCATATTAGCTTAAACAAACACCCCCTAAATAAATAAATCATTTCTATGTCTCAACTAATCAACGATTCTCCCTTGTTGATAGCTTTTGAAAGAATTCCCAAAAGATATGGTGTCTTTGAAAAGAGCTCAGGTTCTGGCCTTTTACATGGGCCGGCCTGATCTCTCTCTACAACTCGTCCAACAAGTACTTCCATCAAATGAACACCAAGATTTTGTATACGGGATGCTTGCGTTTCCCTTATTGGAGCTTGGAAAAATGGATGATGCTGAGAAAGCTGCAAAAAAGGGGTTTGAGATTAACAAGGAGGATCCGTGGTCGCAACACGCTGTAAGATAATCATCCTATTGCTCAAACCAAAATTTTATATAAGGACGTGCATTGTTATCAGTATTCATAGTATTACTCGCTACTATTTTCTTTGCAGTTGTGCCATGTTTTCCAATACGAGTGTCGTTTTAAGGAGGCAGTAGAATTTATGGAACAATGCTCAGACTCTTGGGCTCCTTTATCATCATTCATGTAACCAACCACTTATGTTTCACTGTTTTGGATATGATATTGTTATGAACGAAAGGGTTCTCGTGACCATTATCTTTTTTACTGTTAACCCAACAACTCCTTGTGATCAACATGATCGTGTTATGCTAAGCAGTTGAATGAACATTTAATGTGTAGGAACACTCATAATTGGTGGCATGTTGCTCTTTGTTACTTGGAAGGTAACGCCCCCTTTGAGAAAGTCAGAGAAATTTATGATAATCGTATCTGGAAAGAATTGGATAGAAGTGATGCTACTCCTGTTGAGGTTTTCACTCCGCTTTCTGATCGACATGTCATAGGGGTCTAGTTTTTCAACGTTTTGCTTTATGCCATTTATACTTCTACTTTTTTCTGTGTGTGTGCATTTAGGTATACTTGAATGCAGTTGGTTTGTTATTGCGGGTTCATGTGAGAGGAAAGATCCATATCTTTGAGGACCATTTGAAGATTTTATCAGGCTATCTATCAGATCGAGTGAGTTGGTCTACATGCTGAATTTCCATCTCTTTAACAAGTCCTTCAAAATAATAATTTTTCAGAATGGTTAAATAATGTGTGCGTATGAAATCGTTGTTTTCCATACTTACAGTTTGTCACATATTCTAATATGTATCATGGTTTCATTATGTCAGAGCTTTTGGTATCTTGAGTGGCACCTTGACTTGTTGATATTGTGGGCCTTATCTTGTACGGGGAAGTCATCTGAGGCTCAAGAGTTACTCAATGGCCTAAAATCAAAGTAAGCCCCCTGTCTGTTTTCCAAAGTATCTTTACCTATCTTAATCTAGATGATTTGATTGTTCACCCATAGGGTTACTTCAATGAATTCAAAGAAGGGAAAGATAATGCAGAAAGGACTCGTGGTTTGTTTTCTTGACATCCCTTTTGAACTTTTTGATATGGTTTTGCATATTAATGATCTCTTCTACACTTAAGACTTGTTTATGCGGTGTTATTAAGTAAAAAGACACAGAATCAGAAGCACACAGCCGGAACATTATCCTTTACTTGATTAACCAAGTAGCGCCATTTTTATCTAATCCGGAAATTACTATATGGGAAAAACAGCACATAAGCAAATGGTGTATTTTTAGTTCACAATACGGATGCGATACCCCTATGCTATCAAAATTATATTTATATCAATTTTATCCCGGATATGAAAGTTGGTCTACAAAGTTTCTCAAAGATGTTATCAGCCTTTATAATTTGGTGTTATAGCTTGCAGAAGGTGCATACGAGTATGGGAGAGGTGATTTCATTAGAGCATTAGAGCTGCTTGGTCCAGACTTTGATGCCAACAACTGTAAGGTGTTAGCGAATTCCTTCTTGCGGGAACTATTTGGTTGTGGCACATTTTTTGATCAGCAAGAGCGTTGTGAAGAGCAAGTTTTTTAGCATTGTATGATTTCTGATATGTAGCCTGGACAATTGTATTTTGCAGATGGTTGGTGCCTCTGGTGAACAGCTTGATGTCTTTAATGAAGTTTGGTACATTATGTTACTTGATGCAGGACATGCTGAAAAAGGTATGGCCACCACTTGCTCTTTACTGCTTTTTTTTCCGTGACTTTTTAATATAAGCTAAACGAAACTTTATTGTGTCTACGGGATCACATTTCCAGCGATTGAAGTGATTGAGAAGCAGTTAAAGATGAGAGACGGAACTCCATTTTTATGGCGCTTGTTGGTATGTCTGTCGTGTTTCTGGTCTAAGACATCTTTCTTCTTACTAGGCGTTATTGTTTATTACTCCTTATCATAGTAATTGGTAACCTTTCAATTTTTTTTCATGAGATGGTATCATATGATCTTGTCATCATGTCACACTTATCGTTAAGACTTGTGCTTTCTCAGCAGTTAACCTATAAATCTTCTGCAACTGTTCACATGAATAAAAAAGTTTTTAGTCTGAAAGATGTATTCTATAATGTGTTTGCTGATAAAAAAAACATTTAGTTAGTGATACTAGTAAGTACCGAGTACTAACAGCTAATGGTATGCTGTTTTCAGGAGAGGGGATATTCGACATTGGGGAAGCAAGAAGCGGAAAGTATGGGTGCCAAAGCCAAGGTTCTAGAGAATGCCTACTTTTAAGTTGTAACCTGCACTTGTCCTTCTCGTTGCCATGTACAATTTAATGTTGTATTATAACATAATAATAATATGCGTGTAGATGTTTTGCTATATTGCCCTTATATTACCTTTGTCATCATACGTTGATTCTTGCGTCCGTATTTTCAATAATACTGTCCGTGCTCGTGTTTAACCGGAGATGGATAGTTGTGGCAAGTCTTGTTAATGTAAAAAGGTCATCCAATACAAAGTGGGTTAAAATGGTGTTTTTTTTTTCACACTGATGCACAACATAAGGTGATGCAACACATTCTGCCACACGTTATGTTCCTGGGTGCACGTTATGTTCTTCTGCGCCCTTTCATTTCTCGCATCGGCTGAGAAAAGAAACAGAAAACACTATTTTAGATTGAGTTAGACAAATCGGATTGTGAAATAATAAGTAAAAGTCTATTGTTTTGTCAATACTCCGTGTTGTTTTACTGACAGCAAAAATACTCACTTTTTTACGAACTAGTAATAATTTACGATCATATTGATTTAGTTAAATACTTTCTCTGTCCTAAAATTCTTAGTTCACTGAAAACACACAGTTAAAAAAAATATCACATTTACATCTTTCTCTCACTTTTTACATAAAAACAGATTTATTTTTAACCAATTAATTTAAAAAAAAATTTAAAATTTGTAATTTTATAATTTAACTCATGGTAATGTAATAATCTTTATCTAAACTTCCTATCTATTTTTATAAGTGGATAATTAATTTGGGACAACTTGTTTAGGCTACTGGATTTATGTTTTTAATTTCCTAGCATGGATATTGGCGGCCTACGCCCCATAAAAACTGTCTACCTGAGACTGTCCCTTGGCTCGTACGTCCTGACACAAGGTTAGAATTCTAGCTCTTCTAGAGTGGTATCTCACTGATGGTCGGACCTCCCGGAAGGAGACCTTCTTCGCCTTCCACCTAAGCTGCGCAGGAAAAGCCCAAAGCCAATCCCAGAGAACAGTGAAGCTGTTAAATATAAGCTTTACTTAAGCTACAAGGGTTAAAGTGTAACTTCTCCAAACATGAAGGGGCTAAATGGACAAAAGATCAAAGTTAAGGACTAAAGAGCAAGACTGAAGATAGGAGCTATATATACCATCTCACCTAACTTCAATGATTCAGTTTTTCAGTTTATGTGTGTGTAAAAAGTGTGAGATTGGTTCGAGAGTTCTTGATCTTGTTTGATCAAAGTTTCTGTTGTTATTTCTTTCTGATTGTAAAAATTGTGGCTATCTAAGCCTTTCATTGATATAAACTCTAACACTGAGCCAAGGGGAGGTTGGCTGGGTTCACTTATATTGTTGTGTTGTTGATTCTGGTTTTGATTTACAAGTTTTTACATGGTATCAGAGCCTGGTTGCTCTGAATCGTGGTTATAAATCTTTTTAAAAAAGTTAGGGTTTTATAAATTTGGGGGTTTTGGTCTATATGTTTAGATCGTGATCTGTTCTTTATAAATCAACGTTTTAATTGATTAATTTGATCTTCTTGGAAGGTTAATTAATGTCTTAAAAAATTAGGGTTTCAAATTAATTTGGGGTTTTTTAGTAATAATCGATTCTGATCTAATTGGTGACTTGTGGGATTGTATCTTGGGCTTAATTTGAGTTTTTGGTAAACTGTATTGAAAAACCCTAAAGTTCGGAAATTAGGGTTTTTCAATCTTGGTAAGTAGTTGTTATTTTTTGTAATTGTTTTGTCTAACGTGCAGGTTTTTTGTGTTTCCGCTGCGGTTATAGATAGATCATCTTGATCTATTGTGTTGTTGATTGATTGGGTTCTCTGAATTGTCTTAATCCAGAGTTCTTGCTTGGTTTGCTGCGCGTGCTACGTAACACCTCTCTCACTTTCTTCTAGTTTTAGGTTTTAATTTTGTTTAGAGGGGATTTTAGGTGTCGATGGGATTAGGTAGTTACTGGTGTTGATTGGTTGAGATTTATTGTGGTAGTTGACTGTTACTTGTAGAGGAGTTACAAGGAGTTGGTTGTTTTCTTGTTTTTGCTGTTTTTGTTTGTTTTCTAGACCACAATCAGGTCTCTGCTCTTGACCTACCACCATGTGAGTGGTTTTGGAAGCCTGAGAACTGTTTTTGGCTTGATTGTGTGTTCTTGTTGTTTGTGTTGTTTAGCTTCTTGTTTCTTTTAGTATGTCTGGTTCTGAATCACCCAAGGGTGATGGACCCAAGGGTGATGGACCTAAGGGTAATGGTGTTAAGAATGAGGCTGTTAAATTTGATTTATATGATCCACTTTATTTGCATCCACAAGACATTGGATCTCAGTTAATTACCTTCAAACTTGAAGGAACTGAGAATTATAAGGTCTGGGCTGCAGCTGTTCAGCTTGCTTTACAAACTAGAAATAAATTGGGTTTTATAAATGGAAAATGTGTTCAAGATACTAATGATGGTCCTGCTAGGGATCAATGGGATAGATGTAATGCTGTGGTTCTTTCTTGGTTGCTTGGTTGTGTTTCACCAGACTTGTATAAAGGGCAAATTTTTTCAAAATATGCACAAGATGTTTGGGATGAGTTAGAAGAAACTTATAATAAACAAGATGGATATGTGATATACAATCTTCATCATAAAATCTATACATTAACTCAGTCTGGTATGACTTTTTCTGAATATTATCATGAATGCAATTCTTTGTGGAGACAGTTTGATGCTTTAGTTGATTTGCCTGATTGTACTTGTGATGGATCTGAAGATCTTAAGGATCATAATCAACTTCTTAGGTTGATGCAGTTCCTGATGGGTCTTGATGATGACTTTAGTGTGGTTAGAAGTCAGATTTTAACATCAGATCCTATCCCTGATGTGAAGTCTGCTTTTGCTACTTTATCTAGAGATGAGTCACAGAGTTCTAGTAAATCTAGTAAGTCTGGTCCTACAGCTTTTACTGCTAGGTTTGGTAATAATAGAAACAACAATGGATAGAGTGCTAATAGAAATAATAATAATAGTAATAATTCTGGTGGGGCTAATAATGGTAATAGTACTAACAACAACTGGAATACTTCTAGTAATACCAATGCTAGAAGAAATGTTAGAAATAATAGTCTTGTTTGCAAAAATTGTAATATGACTGGACATACTATTGAAAGGTGTTTTGAGTTAATTGGATATCCTGCTGGTTTTAAAAGAAATAATGTTAATAATGTTCAAGGGTTTGATGTGAAAAAATATGATCAGAGTAAGAGTAGTCCTCATACTCTTACTCAAGATCAGTATGAGAGATTAATGTCTTTGTTAAGTGGTACAGGTAATGCTAGCAAGGCTTCTGCTAGTGTTGCAGGTATTTTTAAAATCAATAATTGCAAGATTAGTTTCTTTTCTTGTAGATTTTTTAATTTTAATACCAATATTAGTACATATAGTACATATATTGGTTGGATTGTGGACTCTGGAGCTAGTCAACATATTACATTTTCTGAAAAATATTTGTTTGATATTTTAGATGTGTCACAGCTAAACATAACTGTAGCACATCCTAATGGGACTGTTGAACATGTTAAAAAACTTGAAAGTTATAAAATAAATGATAATTTGATTGCTAAAGATGTGTTGGTAGTTCCAGGTTACAATGCGAGTCTGTTGTCTGTGCATAAGTTGTCAAACGAGAATTATGTCTTGGTTACTTCTGATGATTCTAAGTGTTTAATTCAGGATTCAACACAAAAGTCCCTGATGGGGACTGGTAGTCAAAAAGATGGTCTTTATTATCTTGATGAAGGTAAGAATTTGTATAATAGCAAAGTTAAAAGTTGTAATGTGTCTAATTCTTTATGGCATAATAGACTTGGTCATCCTGGTGATCAAGTTCTTGTGGTTTTAAAAAATAAACTTGATGGGATTAAAAATATTAGTTCTGGTCCTTGTGAAGTTTGTCATAAAGCTAAACAAATAAGAGAGTCATTTAGTTTAAGTGAGCATAAAAGTAACAAAGTTGGTGAGCTTGTTCATTTGGATGAGTGGGGTCCTTACAAGGTTGTTAGTAAAGAAGGTTTTAGATACTTTCTTACTATTGTTGATGATTTCTCAAAGGCTGTATGGGTGTTTTTGATGAAAAATAAATCTGAAGTTTTTGATAATGTGAAAGAGTTTACTGAGTTAATTAGAAATCAGTTTGATAAATGTGTTAAGATTTTTAGAAGTGATAATGGAACTGAGTTTGTGAATAAAAGGTTTGAAAATTTTGTTAAAGAAAAAGGAATTTTTCATCAAACTACATGTGCTTATACACCTCAACAGAATGGAATAGCTGAGAGAAAACATAAACATTTACTTAATACTGCTAGAGCCCTCATGTTTCAGGGTGGATTACCTTTGAACATGTGGACTGAATCTATTTTAACTGCTACTTATTTGATTAACAGGTTACCATCTTCTGTGTTATCTGGTAGGAGTCCTTATGAGCTTGTGTATAATCTAAAACCTAAATTCCTCCATTTAAGGGTGTTTGGTTGTTTGTGTTTTGTTAATATTTTAAATGAAAATGATAATTTTGGCTCCAGATCTGATAAATGTGTTTTAGTTGGTTATGCTTTTGACAAGAAAGGTTATAAAGTGTTTAATCTGGATAAAAAGAGATTTCAATTTTCAAGAGATGTAAAGTTTTATGAGACTGTTTTTCCATTTAAAAATGAGTCTTTGACTAAAGATTTTGTGTTTAGTGAATATGGAGTAAATGATTTAAACTTTTTTGACAGTCAAAGTCCTAATGAACCCTATGATGAAGGGGGAGTTAGTGTAAGTCATAGTGTAAATGTTACACCTAGAAAAGATACTCTTTGTCCTAATGACAGCACTGTAGAAGATGTAGTTAGAAACAAAAATATTGTACATACTGAAGGAACAGATATGAAATCTAACTCAGATAGTACTTTTGCTTCTAATGAAAATTCTTCTAGTAGGAGGGTCAATGAAGGAAGTGAGTGTGCAACAGAACCTAGTTGTTCTGAGGGTACACAGAGTACTTTAGATGATGAATTATATGATTCTGAGGATGAAGGACTAGAGTCTTTTGGTGACATTTTTGGTTGGTCACCAGAACCAGCAGCTGAACATACTGTTAGGAGGACAAGTAGGAAGGGTAATTTTCCTAATAATAAATATAAAGATTTTGTGTTGAATAAATATGTTAAGTATAATATTAACAAGGTTGTTGGTTATACTAATTTGAGTTATGATAATTTTGTGTTTTCTACTAGTCTTAACAAAATTCATGAACCTACTTCATATAATGAAGCCATTCTTGATAGTAGATGGGTTGATGCTAGAATCTTGAAATGGAAGCATTATATAGAAACAATACTTGGGTGATTGTAGATTTACCTGAAAGGAGAAAAGCTATAGATTGTAAATAGGTTTGGAAAGTTAAATACAAATCTGATGGTAAAGTTGAAAGATTTAAAGCTAGACTTGTAGCTAAAGGTTTTAACCAAAGAAAAGGCATAGACTATGAAGAAACTTTTTCACCTGTGGTTAAAATTGTTACTGTCAGATGTGTGTTAAGTCTAGCTGTTTGTAATAATTGGTCTATATTTCAACTTGATGTTAATAATACATTTCTATATGGTGATCTTAAAGAGGATGTGTATATGAAAATGCCAGAAGGGTATAGTGATGAAAACAGTAACAAAGTATGCAAACTTATTAAATCTTTATATGGACTAAAACAAGCCCCTAGAAAATGGAATGAAAAGTTGGTTTCAGTTTTACTTGAACATGGGTTTGTTCAAAGTAAAAATGATTTCTCTTTGTTTGTTAAAAACCATAATGGGAAGATGCTTGTTCTTTTAGTCTATGTTGATGACATTATTGTTACTCGAAATGATTTAGATGAAGTCAACAATTTCAAGAAATTTTTAAGCTCTAAATTTCTGATTAAGGATTTAGGAAAGCTGAAATATTTTCTAGGAATTGAAGTGGTTGATATAGAAAATGGCATTTGTCTTACTCAAAGGAAATATTGCACTGAATTATTAACTGAGTTTGGAATGCTAGGTTGCAAACCTTGTAGCACACCTATTGAGGTTAATCCTTCAGATAAAAAACTTAATGCTAAATTTGGTGATGATGAGCCATTGAAAGAAATTTCTGTGTATCAAAAGTTGGTAGGCAAGTTAATCTACCTTACTATGACAAGACCAGATTTATCTTATGCTGTTCATTGTCTCAGTCAGGTTATGCACAAACCTATGAAGTCTCATCTGAGACTGGCCTTTAGAGTGTTAAGATACTTGAAAAATGAACCTGGGCTAGGCATTACATTCAAAAAGTGTGATAGTCAGAATTTGTCTGTGTTTGTTGATTCTGACTGGGCTAAGTGCAAAGTTACTAGAAGATCTTTAACTGGATTTTGTGTTTACTTGGGAACTAATTTAGTTTCATGGAAAAGTAAAAAACAAAATGTGGTGTCAAGATCTTCTACTGAAGCTGAATATAGAGCCATGTGTAGTGTTTGCTGTGAGGCTATGTGGATTGCCAAAATTCTTACTGATCTGAACAAGGAGGCTTTCTTGCCTATAGATATGCATTGTGACAATAGTTCAGCTATTCAGATATCTAACAATCCGGTACATCATGAAAGGAGCAAACATTTTGAAATTGACATATATTTTTTAAGGGAAAAAATACCAGCTGGGTTTATTAAACCTGTTAAGGTTAAGTCTGAAGATAATACAACTGATGTTTTTACTAAAGGATTACTAATCACAGAACATAAAAAGTTCTGTGCAAAGCTTGGTTTGTTTAATGTGTTTCAGGTGTAAAGCTTATGGGGGAGTGTTAAATATAAGCTTTACTTAAGCTACAAGGGTCAAAGTGTAACTTCTCCAAACATGAAGGGGCTAAATGGACAAAAGATCAAAGTTAAGGACTAAAGAGCAAGACTGCAGATAGGAGCTATATATACCATCTCACATAACTTCAATGATTCAGTTTTTCAGTTTATGTGTGTGTAAAAAGTGTGAGATTGGTTCGAGAGTTCTTGATCTTGTTTGATCAAAGTTTCTGTTGTTATTTCTTTCTGATTGTAAAAATTGTGGCTATCTAAGCCTTTCATTGATATAAACTCTAACAGTGAGCCAATGGGAGGTTGGCTGGATTCACTTATATTGCTGTGTTGTTGATTCTGGTTTTGATTTACAAGTTTTTACAGAAGCTTTATAGGGTCTTTCTGTCCGGGTGCAGGTAGTCCACATCTTCACAGACATGTCTATTTCATCGAGCCTCTCTTCGAGACAGTGCCCAGATCGTTACGCCTTTCGTACGGGTCATAACTTACCCGACAAGAATTTCGTTACCTTAGGACCGTTATAGTTACGGCCGCCGTTCACCGGGGCTTCGGTCGCCGGCTCCCCTGTCATCAGATCACCAACTTCCTTGACCTTCCGGCATTGGGGAGGCGTCAGCCCCCCATACATGATCCCGAAAAAAAGTAGATTATAATTTTAGGACGGAGGTAGTAATTAATTACGGAGTATATAATATGTGAATCACTTTTCATTTTTCTTTAACCATACCTTCATAACAAAAAAGAAAAGAAAAAATGAGCTGATATTTTGATTGGAGAATGAAAAACACTCCTGCATTTGCCCATTTACCACGCACGCGTTTGATATTTTATTTATAACAAAGTCTTCGCATGCCGTATAATATCAACTAGTCTTCTTCATTAATGGATGTAGTACTACGTAATACCTTTACAATGTGATTTTTATTCAATGATTAATATTTACACAGTTTAAGAAGATAAACAGCAACAAGTTCAGCCGTTTGTCATTTTTATATAGCAAAATTAATTTTATTAAAATATAATATTTATGAATTAAGATGTCAAAATTCAATGATTAATATTTACACAGTTTAAGAAGATAAACAGCAACAAGTTGTGCCGTTTGTCATTTTTATATAGCAAAATTAATTGGGAAATGCTAACAGCAACCCTTAGAGTTGTCCATAACAACAACTATTCTGTAAAATATCTTATATTTAAGACATGTTTCGAAACATGTTCCGCATTTTTCGCTAATATAACCAATGAGAAATGTGAATTGAATTTGTATGTGCGAAATTATAGGAAGTTGTTAGTGATTTAAATGATTTTATTTGGACATTTTACATTGTCTTAATATAAAATTTTGAAAATGAGATGTTAACAACAACCTTAAGAGTTGCCGTTAGCAAAACCCAAATTAATTTTATTAAAATATAATATTTATGAATTAAGATGTCAAAAAATCTTACGATGCAAAATGATAAGTATTTGTTCAAAAAAAAAAATGATAAGTATTTTCTCACGCATGAAAAGAGAGTAAGGCTATATTTGACAAAAATTAGTTGTATTTTACTAAAAAGTTGTTAATATGAATTATAAGTTGTATGGTTTTAATAAAATATTTTGTATATTAGCTGTTGACTGTAAAATTAACTGTAAAATTAAGATATAAAATAACTTAGAAACACATATTTAAATAAATTATAATATAGTTAGAGTGTATATCAGTAATTTATAATTTTAACAGTTTTTAATAATTTAAAAAGTTTTATAAATCAACTTTTTAATTAAAAGCTATTTATTTAAAATAAAAACTAACAGCTTTAAAAAATTATTATGCCAAACAAAAATATTAAATTAAATTTTAAAAAAAAACTAACAGTTTAAAAAAAACTCTTACTAAACATATATACAAACTTAATTTTTGTGAACATATAGATAACAAATCCTAAATAAAAATAGATAACGAGGATAAGAGCATCCATCTAGAAGGGTAAACTTGTGTTAAGCAATAGCCCGAGTTATTGTATTCTTTGACGTTTTTATTTCTGAACTAGGCCCCCACCTTGTACTAATCGAACGGTTCAAAACCATCAAGACAAATACGTAGAAACAACTTTCTTCTTTTTTCTCTTTTTATTAACACCACATCATACCTCATGCTATTATAAAAAAAAAAACTATTTATAAGGTTGTTTATTACTAATAGTGTCAAGTAGAAATTGTTATTTTCTAAAATGGAATTCTTTGATAAAGCTGTGGCGGTAAGACTCAAGACTCACACGGACAAGTATCTAGTGGCGGACGACGATCAGTTGAGCGTCCGCCAAAGCCACAGCGCACGCGAAACACGTCGTGCGCGGTGGCTGGTCGAGCACGTTGACTCAAACCCCCACGTGATCCGTCTGAAAAGCTGTTATGGTCGTTACTTAACAGCTTCGAAGACGCCTTTCCTGATGGGCATGACAGGAAAGAAAGTCATCCAGACCGAAAACAACGTAAAGAATAACGATCACTTAGCAGTCGAATGGCAGCCAGTGAGGGATGGGTTCCAAGTAAAGCTAAAAGCTAGTTGTGATGGGACTTATTTAAGAGCTAATGGAGCCATGCCACCTTGGAGGAACACGATAACACATGATAGTAGTACTAGTACTTATAATTGGATATTGTTTGAGGTTGAAGAAATGGATGTTCCAGATGATGAGGAGTTTAATGATTATGTGGACATGGTTTCGAGCTTATCTTCGGTCTCTGATGAGCTTTCGGTACTCGAATTCGGTGGTTCACCCTCGATGACGCCAACTAGAAAATATTCTTCGTATAGCAGCTTCTCGCCCCGTTGGGCTAGTCCCATGTTTTCATTCAACAAGCAGGTAACTATTCTCTTTTTCATATTCTTTTGCAAATTCCATCAGTTTTTAAATACAGCATAACATCAACACCAACAATAACACAAACCCTCATCATTTTTTCGCGTATCTTTTATTTTTCATGAAACTTTTTAAACAAGCTAAATATTTCATTCATTAAATAAAAATATATGTTCGTTTACAATAATAAAATGAAAAAACATTAAAAAATAATTAAAATATAAAAGTAAACGTTCAAAAAAGAAACACTTGGATAATATATGCAGTATTGTACATAAAAATAATGGGTCTAAAAAAACACTTCAAAAAGAATCTTGAGCTTATATATGTTTTAAAATCTTAAACTTATATGTATTTGAATGGCTAAAAAGACACTTCTAAAAATCACACAAAAGTTATCTTCTTCTTTTCATTTGTGTTGCCTCCACTGCAACTCCTAAAAAAAGAAGAAAAGAAGCCCCCACTTGCAAGCAATGTTGTAAAACAAGGGCTAGGCGGTTGCTTAAGCGGTCATATTTCGTCTAGGTGGCGCTTATGAGCTAGGCGGTCAAGAAAGTCAATATTTTTTTACAAAAAATTACTGTGTTTTTTTTCTAATATATAGTGTTCATATTTTTTTTAACGTAACATCTTAAAATAAGAGATAAAAGAATAATTATAAACAAAAAGTAATGGGTTTTCGTATGAAATTGAAACCAATTGAATTATATGTTCACGTTTGAAGTATTAAGCATTTAAATTGTTATGTTTTATTTGTTTATTTTGTAAGAACTTCGAATTATTTGAAATTAGAAGTATATTTTTATGTCATATATATTATTTATAATATTTATATGCATAAAATTCCAATCCGCCTACGCGGCGCCTAGACGCCGCCTAGATGAAATCCGCCTACAAGGTCGTAGACCACCTCACTAGAGTCTAGCGATTTCTGCAACCTTGCTTGCAAGTAACACTAACAAAACCTTAATGTCCACTTGACTTTTTTTTAAATAAGTGTTTATTTTAATTTTTATTAATTTTAACTATAAATATTTATATTTGAATTATATAATAATTAATAAAAATTATATTAATAAAATTTCATTAAAACTCAATTTATTCAAATAATTTGTATGAAATATTATATAACACAAAATATAATTATTTACATCAAATTATTAAAAAAAATCGAAAAAGTTAAAATAAACATTTCTTTGTATTTTTTGTCAACAATATTACTATATTGCGCTCCATTTTTGTCTCTTTTATTGCATGCTTCTGCCAGTGCAAAAGTGAATTAAAAATTTTTCTTTACTCCCTTAGAATTCAATTCAATATTAGTGGTGGCCATTTACGATTTATAAGTAGTATATATGCACTCAGCTTTTAGTTTATAGATAAAACAAATTAAAAGTAGCATGAAGCTTGCTTTTCTTCCACAATGTTTGCATGTCATTATTTATAACTTGGTGCATTTCATGAAAGTGCATGATGTTATTTTTGAAGTATAATAATTACCAAAGTGTTATTGTTGAGTTAATATATTAATTTTGTTTCATTCTTTCATATGTTAAGCAAATACACAACAATGTCCATTTTGCTCATTTTATAATTTGATTTGCAAACACTCATAAAAGTGATTATTACGATTTCTTTACAGTTCAACATCAATTTTTTTATCGTTTATGTTCTGTATTTTTTTGTCTTTTTTTATTTTGACTCGTAATAATTTATTATTTTTTCCACACTTTTAATTTTACATTTTTATAACAAATATAAAATTATAAAAAAGAAGTTAAAAATTAAAAGGTACAAATGGTGAAAATTAGAGGTTTTAATAACTTCTCTTGTTTGTTTAGTTTTTCTATTAAGTCTTGTATAATTAAAGCATGTGTCTAGATTTATGATGTTTATTTAATATGCTGAATAAAATGTTTGATTCTTTTATGTCTTAAAAAGAAGTTATATAGATTATATGTGAAGAAATTAGAGGGCAAATATGAAAATTATAAATTATAAATTAAGCCAAAAATTAAATATATAAATCCTCTCTTTCATGACTTTTTCTAAAAGTCATGTGATAATTTTAAGCAGAAAATAAACAAACATTTAATGACTTAATTTACTTATTAATTTTTCAATTAAAACTTTTTATATCTATTAAACACAACCTAAAAAAAAACCTATTTGCATTCATATTATGAGATTGTTTTATTTTATTTTCTT
Organism: Glebionis coronaria; assembly: GCA_025667525.1. NCBI lineage: Eukaryota > Viridiplantae > Streptophyta > Magnoliopsida > Asterales > Asteraceae > Glebionis > Glebionis coronaria. The sequence goes on from CM046880.1 coordinate 420,124,466, forward strand.
AATTGATAAAAAAAATCTTTTGTTCTTTTAATTTATTTGTAACCTATGACATGATGAATTACTATTAATGTTTAAAGGAAATTTCGGTTAGATTAGTTGCAAGATTTAAACTATTTAGCACAAGAAAGTGGGTAATATATTAGGCGGATGATCGGGCATGCGATTATCTGGATCGGTGTGATTCAGGTTGATTTGATCAGGTTTAAAAAAATTATACTCGAATTTGAGCCTAATTAGAACTCGGGTCAAGTCGAGTTTAGGTTAATTTGAATATAAAGAAAAAGTCTAAAAAGTGGCTTATTTAAGTAATAATTCAATGTAAAAAATATTATTCTAGTCGGGTCAAGTCGGATTCGGTTCAAGTCAGGTCCGGTCAATTCGGGTCAAGGCTAAAAAAATATAAACTTGAATCCGAGCCTAATTAGAACTCGGAATTCGGATCAACCCGAACCCGAATACGTTTTTATACCCGAGTGACCCAAGCCGAATAAACTTATTTGGGTTCGGGTCAGATCGGGTTCGAATCGAATCGACTTTTTCGACGGCCCTAGATCTAAGCGACGGTAAATCATTCTAAACATTTAATTAAGTTTAATCGCATGAATAATTAATTGATTTAGAACCTAACACTACTCCATCCGTTATTTTTTTATTGTCTATTTTTTTTATGTCATAAAATAATAATTCACTTATAACAATTAATAAAGAAATTTGATCAAGTTTATTATATTAGTTTTGTTTGAAATTATTATCATAATATTTAATCAATAATTTTAAGTCGAAAAAATATTTTGATATAATTAATCATCAATTGAATGTAGGATGAGCACTATACCGATACCGTACCGATCTCGTACCGAACCGAACATAAATTAATGTTACCGGTACCTTACAGAACGAGATTCGGAACCGATACCGGGAAATCTGGATTTCCCCTTTTTTTCGGGAATTTTCCAATTTGGTACCGTTCCTGTACCGAATTAATGGTACCAATTTTATTCCCGCCTTATTTAGTAGTAGCGGTACCGTATCGAACGAGTTTCGGATATCAAGAATCGGTACTGTTCCGGTACGGTTTCAGTTCGGTTTCGAGATTCGGAACGAGATGTTCATCCTTAATTGAATGAATAGATTAAAGTCATTGAAGTTATTCTCTCATAATAATTGGATTCAATGTAGACTTGATTGAGTTCAAGTCGAGTTTTGATACCGAGTTTTAGAAGCGATATCGGCTTGAAAGTGGAATATAAACCTTAAAACAAAGCTCGAGTCAAGTCTTGAGAGAGCTTGGCATGCCATGCAAATATGAAAACTCGGGGGCCTATAGTGAAGCACCAAGTGATTATTTCAAATACGATCAAGGTATTCTTATTGGTACTTAGAAATGGTAATGGAGCGGGTTTGAAGCGGGACAATAACTCTCCATCCTTAAACTCGATTAGTGTCTCAAACCTGCTCCGGTCCTCAATGGACATTTTATCAAGGCGTGTCATTGGGGCGTGATGATTGTCAAACCCGTTCCAACCCCCATTGGATCATATCGGGGCGTCTTTACAAATGTGTTGCTTCACCAAATACACATTGTTCTCCGTTACTTTTACGTCATATTTTTTTGGTAAAAAAAATTCATAACCCGATAAAATATGAATAATCTGATTAATCAAAAACCTATATCAATTAATAGCCATTATAAGTATTCCCCAAATGAAACATAGGTAACGATAATCACATTAAAAGAAAATAAAAAAAATATTTTTTAAGTTATTACACAAAAGATGTTATTTCAATCACAACTTGCAATCTTATAAAGATATAAACCAACTAAAATTTGATATTATTGATTTTAATACGTAAATAATAACATAACAATATATAATATAACGAATATATATATGTATATATAGTTTTGGGCGGGGCGGGTTAGAGATGATATGCTCCGTCTCCGCCCCGAATTTTATAAGAATCCCCATTAATGTTACGAACCCCAATAAGCATTCTTTGCCTCGCCCAAAAATTTCTGGTTTTAGGTTTTCTTATTGGATTTTACTTTTCTTTTTTTCATTCTTGGTACCCTCTCGCTTATAAAAAAAGTAGTGAAAATTCTATTTGTACTTTTTTTTTAGAGTTCAACTTAGAATTTTATTTATTTATACTTTGTATTTTTTATCTGTTTAATAGTTTTGACTTATCAAAATTCACTTTTATGATTTTGCATTTTTCATTTCACAATTAAAAAAAAACTACATATTCACATGGTAGAAAAAGGGGTTTTATACTCGAATAAAAATACATAATTTTTGAAAACATAGTCATTATAATATTTTTTCTTCTATATTTTTTTAAATGACAATCGTATTTTTATGCATTTTATTAAACTTTTGAATAAACTTTGTAAAATTTAATAGCATTAGATGTAATATGGTAATTTATTAAATTATCTACAACTATATTTAAAAGATAACAATAATTTTAAGATAACTTGAAATAGGGATGAACGTTTCGATCTAAATCCCGAATTTGAACTGGAACCGTACTCACAATCGTACCGACTCTCGGTATCCGAATCTTGTTCGGTACGGTACCGGGACTACGAGATAAGATGAAAAAAAAATCGGGACCAAAATTTGGGACAGAACCGGTATCAAATCGAGAAATTTCCGAAAAACGAAAAATTCCCGATTTTCCGATACCAATACTGATATTCGAATCTGTTCGATATAGAATCGATGCATAACTTTTTAAATCGGGAAAAAATCGAAACACTAAATTAAACGAATTTAAAACAAGATTGATACCGATGTCATCCTAACCGGAAATGGAAACAGGGAAATTAGTTTGAAACGGAGGAAGTAATAAAATTATAAAAGTCATTAGATAGGGGCCAAATTAGATAATACTGCGTACGTATAAATGTGTTTGCAACTGATGGAAGGAAGGAAGGAAAGAAAACCGTATGCCTAACGCTACACGTAACGTGTCCCACCAGAATTGACTGACTGTTTCCAAATAAAACTACATACGTGGATTGACATATACTCTTCCTAGTCACAACTCACAACATCATATTATGTAATTTTGCCTTATCCGGTATAGTATTATGCACATCCATTGAATGCTAGCTATAGATAGACTACTTTCTATATAGCGATAACTGATTATTACAAGTTTCGTTTTCTTATCCCTAACATGGTTGCTGATTATAACAAACCAGCTACATCATAAACTTGTTTTATACTCTACACTTGAATTTTTTATTTGGTCACGTTTACTTGTACGTTTTCGTGGAAGAAAAACATGATAACAAAACATGGGTAACGAAATTTTGTTTGTTCATATAGTCAGATTTGTATATCTTTTATTACACAAAAAGATTTTGTGAAATTTGTTCGACAAGTTTAAATATATTCTTAAAATAAATTTACTAAAACTGAGAAAAAAAGAAAACTTGAAAATTTCAGTATTATTATAAGTGACTCAATTCTTTTTAATAAGTTAAATAACATACATATATTGTTGGAAGAATTTCATATATATCTAAACAAATTTCATAAATTGTTTTACAGGTAATATATTGTAATATAGAGGCTCAATGAATAAATTGTATGTTCCTTATTCTAAACACACTTTAAAAAATATATACTGTATATGTATTTTTTTAAGTTTTGAAAACTTTAGAGATAAAGTTCTCATACGATTGCGAAATTCGGTTACCTTTATTATTGTGAGAGAACCTCAACCCTAAAGTTGTTAAGAAATTTTAAAAGATCCTTGTCATTTGTTAAAATCTAGCGAGTATATTCTGTATATATAAAGTGTTTCTGGACAAAAAGGTTTGTCATGCCATGTGATTATTTATTATTTAATGAAAACTGTAAAGTTAATAATTTAGAGAAGGTTCCTTAATATGTGAAACAAATGATATGATAATGATCCATCCTGGCTGGCAGGCTAACGTTGTTGACTGGTTGTCAAACAACGCGTACATCACATATCTCAATCTATATATAAATTTCATTACACGCCAACAAACTAACATTATTATTTCACAAATTATTTCATTCAAACTATTTTTCTTATTTGATCTGATCTACTAAAAATATACAGAGGGTTCGTTCGTTTCAACAAGAATCAACAACAACAACAACAAGGGCTAGAGGAGTAATGGATCTTTTTCGCAACGCTAAAGCAGTTCGTCTCAAGAACAATCACAACAAGTACCTACACGCTGAAGAGGACGAAGAATCTGTCTCCCAAGACCGCACCGGTTCTTCCAAAAACAATCGCTGGACAGTCGAGTTCGTACAAGACTCCACAGACGACAACATTACCATCATTCGTCTCAAGTCGTGTTACAACAAGTACTTGACTGCTTCTAACCAGCCTTTCCTTCTTGGTATGACTGGTCGTAAAGTGTTGCAGACTGTTCCGCGCAGGCTAGATTCTTCTGTTGAGTGGGAGCCTGTTAGGGAAGGGAATCAGGTGAAGCTCAGGACTAGGTATGGGCAGTATTTACGCGCTAATGGTGGTCTTCCTCCTTGGAGAAACTCGGTTACGCATGATGTTCCTCATCGTTCTGCTACTCAGGAATGGGTCTTGTGGGATGTTGATGTTGTTGATATTGTTGTACAGTCGCCCGCGCCTAGACCTCCTCCTCCGCTGGTTTATCAATCTACAAATGAGAATCTTAATGATGATTCTTTTACTTCTTCGGAAAATAGCTCTTCCCCAACACCTTTCTCGCGTCAAGAGGTATATATCCATGATTTCTTTACGTTTTCTGTATGCTTTTTCAACTTCTTATTGATTTACTTATGTTCCGTATTATATTTTGCAGTCTAGCGATTCTTATCATCATAGCAGCAACAGCTCTCCTCCAAAATTTGAAGACGGGAGGGCTATATATTACCACGTTGTTTCTGAGGATTTTGGGGAAATGGATGAAAATGCACAAGGTTTTTGTATTACGTTCAAGGGAAATAATGTCAAAGACTTGACCCACAAGCTTGAGGAAGAAACAGGGCTAAACGACATAACAGTATGCACGCGCAGTCCACTCAATGGGAAGCTTTACCCTCTTCGATTGCAGCTTCCTCCAAACAACGTTACCATGAAGGTTGTCGTTGTTCAGAATAATATGGAAGATGCAATTGATGGTTTTTAAAAGGCTTGTTACAAGAAGATCAAGACTTATTTTGTTTAAATGTTGTTCTCTTATGTACATACGGAGAGGAATTTTGGATATTGGTTTATTTGTAGTATGAATCTTAGAGTGGCATATGAATAGTTCTATGCAAGTTATTTAGTAGATGCAGAATCGTCCTATTTATACGTTGATGCAGGGATATCAGATTGTGAGAATCATAATATACACTTCTTGAAATTATTCTGTCTGCTTCTTTGTTTTACACAGAATAGTTTATGATGAGATTTCTTATGCTTATAGATATCTAACACAGTGTGTTTCTACTCGTTCAGTAAAGTATATAATTGGGATTCTATCTTCACATAACCATAACTTGAATCAATTCATTCATGTACTTATACTGTTTGTACTCGTCAATAAACTTGATCCAAACGCTCCTATGTTGTACAAAGCTGTATTTTTTTTTATCTAACACGGTTTGAGTAAATCAAACAAGAATTTGTTATATACAAGATGTCCATACTCGATAGATAAATTTAGTGGTAGCGATGCAGAAACATTCATGTGATTAAAATGATGACAACATGTAAACAAGTGAAATTTTGTTTATGATAACTAATTCCACATGATAATACAGCAGAACTCGTATCAATATCACATGGGTCAAGCCAAAAAACATTTAAAAGACATTGGCGTGCACGTGTTAGGTATATGACAAAGACTCGCCTTTAATCACCATGCCAGTGGATATCCTTGTTATATGCCAATTGGCATTTGGGTTTACAGCTTGTTGGGACCCAAAAAAGTTGCTTTATCAAAAGATTAAATATATAATACAGCTGAACTGATTTATTAACACTAGAAGAATTCAACTAACAATGGATTAACAAAGAAATCTGTGCAATGATTGTTTTTCATTTGTAAAGTTCATTGTTTTCTGTTCAAAAAAAAAAGTTCATTGTTTATCCTTTAGTACTAACTAGAAGACCTTAAGGACATTGATTCAGTTTTACAAGATTCCATTAGTTTATCTTTGTCAACATACTTTTTTGATGTCTGACCCCCACTGCCATACTATTTTGTTAAAATTACCGTATGACTTACCATGGATGCAGGCAATATGCTAAAACACACAAACACAATGGTTCAAGCCTTTCAAAGTTTCATTTCATTAGACGATAACAATGTGTGCGAAAATTAAAATCTAACCATAGATTCTTCTGATGCAGAGATGTGTACTTATGTAGACCTTAAACTAATAACAACTAAAACCGTCAATCTTAAGGTGACGTTTAGGAGGGACACAGCCTCTTCTAAGTTAAAGACAATATGGCATAAGAAGTATATGGAATCATTGGATCATAGCACCATAATACTCATTTCTATGCACATAATGTTGATACAGTTGTCGTTTGAATCAACTAATTCTTTCAAGTACTTTTCAATAGTCTCTGTAGCAGCTCAGTATGTGGTAAAAAGATTTCATACAGACATATATAGATGCTATGTTATGTGTAGTCTAGCTCTTAAGATGACTATATATCAGTAAATTTGAGAAAGAGATGTGTCACCAGCAAAAAACTCATGAGCCACGCCGTCTATTTCAATGGTGCTACAACCAGGTTCCTTGGCTACACCCTTATCAGTCATTAGCTTTCTAACAGAACCAACCTCGTCCCACTTACGAGCCACTGCATAAACCCTGGACAAAAGCACATACACACCGCTGAAGTTACTCCCTTCTTCTGACTCCATAATCTTTTTGGCCATTTCTTCGCTAATCTCTATTCCCCCGCTTATCTTAGAGCAAGCATCAAGTATGCTCCTCCATATTACTACATCAGGTTTTATGGTCATTTTGGAGACAACATCTAGTGCCTCAGCAATGAGACCCGCTCTAGCCAGTAGATCAACCAGGCACCCATAGTGCTCCAACACGGGATCAATTCCATAGTCTGTTGTCATAATGGTGAAATAGTTGCGGCCCTCATCCACCAGGCCACTGTGTCTACAAGCACTTAGAACCCCACTAAATGTAATGGAAGTGGGCATTAACCTTCCTTCATTGGTCATTCTTGTGAAGTATTCTAGAGCTTCGGAAGCATCCCCATGCATTGCGAATCCAAGAATCATTGTGTTCCATGATGTCACGTCACGTTTAGCCATTCTATCAAACACCAATCTAGCAGTCTCTAATGATCCACATTTACAATACATATCTAGCAGACAGTTATTGACCAAAACATCATCAGCAACTTGAGGGTTGCACCGTTTCAATACATAGGCATGAGCCCACATTCCCAACGACAAAGCCCCCAAGCCAGCACATGAACGTAAGATGCTCTGAATTGAAAAACTATCTGGTTCAAAGCTTTGCTGCATCTCACGGAAACACATTAACGCCTCATCAAACTGATTCAATTGGACAAGGGTGTCAATCATAACGTTCCACGAAACCACAGTTCTTTCCGGCATCTCAAGAAACACGTCTTGTGCATCCTCCAAGCTCCCACACGAGCCGTAGAAATGTATCAAACTGTTATTAATATATACATCAGAAGCAAGGCCAAGCTTGACGATATGTGCATGTAACTGCATTCCCTCAGACATGGCAAACAAATAGGCGCACGCCTTAAGCACAAACGGAAAAGTGTGCTTATCCGGGGTAACAACATCATCCCCTGCTCGATGACACAACATTTCAAGATAGAGTAAAATGGCTAGTTCCTTCTGGTTAGTAGAGCGAGAAAAAGCTCTAATAACGGTGTTCCAAGCAAAGGAATTGGCGTTGTGGATATTATAGGTTTGGAAGAAGCGGAAAGCATAGTGTGGGTCGTGTAGAGATGCAAAATGGAGAATACGAGAGTGGAGGAAAAGCGTATGAGGATGAGTAGTGGAGGTGGTGCGGAGTGTGTGGGCGTGGATTTGTTTGAGGTGAGACATGGACCTGCATTGGTTGTTAACTAAGTCAAGGAGACGCGCGTGATGGTTGCTTGTTGCTTCCGTGTAGTTGTTGATGATTGCCACAACCATATTCAAAGGAACCTTATCTACGCGCAATAATTTGATCCCGAGAACCTAGTAGTAATATGAAAACTATGTTTTTGCTACTGGTAACTAAGATATGTAAGAAATGATTAGCTAGAGATGGTTGTTTGTTGAATAACTAATTAACTAACAAACAGCATTATAAATAAACTTGATTTTGCTATATAAAAAGCGCTAGCGGTGCAGCTTGTTGCCTCAAAATTAAAACTATTGAATCTTACTATATTATAAAGCATTTGGGACTTTTGTAACAAACTTTTTTTTGGCTGAATTTTAAGACTTTTTCACTTAATATATGGATCAAGTTGTTAAATATATATCTTCCTCTTAACAACCTTTTGTAACAACTTTTTGTAACAAACTTTTATAACAATATATTAAAATAACATCTTTAATTTTGAGATAAAATATTATTTTCATAATCTAAATTCATCATATTTTCTAAAATTTTGTGTTTTTTAATTCAATATCAATTTCGTTAAATTTTATTAACTTTTTTTATTTCCTTTTTTAGCGGGTTTATTTTGCTTTAACTTTTTTATCATTTTAAATTAATGTAAATACGAACTTGATAGGTAAAATAGTAACATTTGTTTGCTTCAAAAATAGTCATTAAGTACTCGCCGCCGCTTTACGCGGACACTCTACTAGTTAATAAAAATATATAGTGGATTAAAAATCAACTGAAATTAATGATACTTACTTATGTACTAGTGGAGTATATGAATGTGATGTGATAAACTGATAATCCCAATTGACATAGAGGAATATTGTAGTCAGTTATAATTTGAAGATGATGATATTCATTTCATACACTTGAACCAAACACTTCACAGTTCACACTTCCAATCCAATCCATTTGTATTTGGGCTGGACTGGGCTCATTGTATTTGGACTTTGGATTTGATTTGAGTTAACATATTTTAGGCCTCTTTATTTTCATACTAAAAAATTGAATTTGATTGATTCAACTTATAAGACAGAACAATTATAAAATTACAAAATAATAATATGCATTACCTTCTTTCAAACAGTTTGGTCAAACTAACTGAAAAATTAATCAGGGATCAAACTCGTTATGGGTCAGAACCACAAATGGAGGATCTGTGAAACACATAAGTTATAGTTACTAATTTCGTTAGACCCGTCAAATCACATGGACGATATACAATTAACTCTTACGTAAATGAATATAAATTTTAACAAGGTTGACTTTTTGTTGACCGACTAGCTCTACCTAGACGGATGTTTGACCGCCTTTTGATTTTCTCGCCTAGTTTGGTAGATTGTCATATGACCACCTAGCCCGCTTTTTACAATAATAAACAAAATAAGATTTTATTAAAGAAATAAGATAAAATTGCCCGCTAGCCGGATAGGATGACTCACGAATGAGTCATGTGCACAATGACCGAGTCTCCCTCTTACGGTCATCCCACATAACCGTGGTCATGGGCGAAACAATGCAAAACTCGGTCGACCGTAGTGTTTTGCGGGCCAACTTAAGTTGTGTGAGTTGTCATTTTGTTTATGTGGGGTATTTGAATATAAATTGCGTATATTTGAGTGGTGAAGTTAGTTGTCTTATTACACTAAGTTAGTTGTGAAGTTTTTTTAAAGAAGAAAAAACTGAGTTACGCTGATGTGACAATGATGACCGATGTCATGAGACTTCCTTATTACACTTGGTTTAATACACGTGTTTAGGGGTGTCAAACGGGTCGACCCAACCCGATACGATCCGAACCCGAACCCGATAAAGCCTTATAAGGTCGGGTTCTATCGGGTCCAACTATGCTTATCGGGTCTATCGGGTCAACCCGACTAACCCGATAACTTTATAGGGTCGGGTTAGGGTTATTTTTTTATAACTTATCGGGTTCGGGTTCAACCCGATAACCCGATATTAACCACCTGTCTATTTTTAATCTCATTTAAAACCCAATAACGTTAACATTGTGTGGTTGTGAATGTATTACAAACAGCTTTGACATGCTTCAATGTATGTCTTAGATGTGTGCAAGTGCCACTGTGCTATGATTATAAGAAAAATTATGGCAGCTGCTAGTTTGGAAATTAAGAAACGTTATTAGCTTATTCATAACTATTAAGCTGCAAGTAATCCAACCCATTCGATAAACTATTTACATTTTTCAAAATACAATTAACAATTAGCAACGGTTTGGAACATATACATCAGTGAACATACACAATTGGTTTTTCATAATTAAAGGTTTAAATCAAAATCTTGAAAGCACAATAACCTGATTTCGTCGACACACTAGTATCATTAATATATGCAGACATCATGTTTAACATACCAATATAAAATTTACTGTATTTAATATTAACAAAATTCGAAAAGTAAGATAAGTTTAAAGTAGAACTCATTATATTGGAACTAGTAGTATGGAGACATAATATAATATACAGTATCTATGTCTCTTTGTATCCAATTCATTATAACCCGATAACAACCCGACACCCAACCCGATTCAACCCGACCCATTTTAACCCGAAACCCTATAATCCGACATCTTATAGGGTCGGGTTAGGGTCAATTTTTGGGACACCCAAACCCGACTCAACCCGACACCATCAACCCGATAACCCGACAACCCGACCCGATAACACCCCTACACGTGTTGTCAAACTAGATATTTAACTTTCACCCGCAGCTACAAGCTCGCATTTGTGTATCAAACCCGTATGTAGTCAAGTATTCTTATTTGAGCATTTACGTTGCATAAAGTTTTTATTCACTATTTTGGAGCAACTTGCTTCTACTCGCCTACCAGCCTATAATGTCTAATTCTACTCCAATGTAAAAAAGACCTGTTGCAAAGCTTTTAATTTTGTACTATATAATGAAAAAGTTTAAGTTGTGTCAGAGGAACTTATGCTCCAATGGAAAAAGTCTTTGCAAAAAGCATACTTTGTCCAAGGATATGTTAGCCGAGCCACATGACTGATAAGTATGTGACCCCGTCTGGCTAGTTGTGGTCCAGTGCCGAACCCCTTCTCATTTTCGCCCCTATAGCAGCAACAACCATTGATAAAATCGGAAAAAAACAATGCCAATGCCAATCTTGGGGAGGGTAATACCTGTTTTGATTTTTGTGAAAGTTCTTAGATATGAAACAAGGACAGGGTCATAAAATGGAAGCCATATGCTTATAGTGATCATGGAAGACAACACCACAAGCGAGCCAGGAGGAATTTGAAAACAAGGACCAAGGTGGCGGTTCATTTTTAAGGCTTGAGATACCATGAAAGTCCCTTGCTGGCTATAGCGACAAAACAAATGTTCCGCTCCCACCCTACTATCTCACACCACCCTCTACCTACGGATATTTATGTATGAAGCAAAAAGATGTAGATCATGGGTTCAAAGTTGTAACATATGAGTCTGCTGACCACTCCTAATAACACATGTTCTGAAATCTTTGTGTCTCCTATCTATCTTCTTTTTCATTATTCAAAGATTTAGAAGACCAAGACTGATAAACATTGGTCACGCAGACAGTACAGGTTGATTGTCTATCCTAAAATATGCTTTCTTTAGAATCCACAATTGCAGTGCCCGTATGCACATATTACATAAAAATGCAGAAAAGAGAATGAAACATCAGAATAAGATTGATACAAATGAATAAGTTAGGCTGTGTGACAAAACTAATGCCAGACACAGAACCAAGAGTATATGAATGTGGTTAAAAGAATAAAACCTGTACACAATGGTTTTAATGGTTACCAGACTAAGAATGTATGCACAGATCATTCACCAACGACTAGACTATTGTTTTCATACCCATTGCTGTGAACAATAGGAAGCATGGGATCAACTCTCCAACTCCCGTCAACAATGAATTTAATCTGCAAAAGATGTGAAACGTTTGTTGGATATGTACTCAGATTTATTATAAATGCTTGTTCTGAACATAAATGGTGTTATATTTGTTAAGCAGATTACTTGCCTCATATCTTCCTGGATACAACTTCAAGGATGAAGAGAAAATACCAGTCTTCGTTTTCTCCATTTTTATCTGCATCGCAATTGGCATTGTTGCAATTTGTCACAAAGAGGTAATTTTTGTTACAAGGATCGTCACTAATAAGCTTGATATTTAATAAATTAATAGCATCAAGGATACAGACTTGCTAAGATCTAAACTATGTATGGAGTAAGCAATGACAGGTCATCTATATATTTCATTCAAAACATTCATTTAATAGCTATACCATAAATCAAATATGTCCTAAAACATGCGTATCGAGTGATTGCCACTGAAAATTCACGCCATTGTTTACTATCCTTTTCTTTTTCACATCAGTAGGAATCCAAAAAGATAAGTTTCATCACTTGATTATAACTTAATATCGCATATATACAGCAAAAACTATCGGTTGTGCTGGTGTGGTTGCTTACTTGCTTATATCATGCATTAAACAAAAGTACCAATGCAAAAGCGTTGTTTACAAGATACAACAGGGCTGGAAAGTTAGGCAAATGTGGTTTATTAGTTTTCATTGTGATGTAGTTTTCCCTATGTAACGGGCTGAGATGTGAGAAACCCATATCCTATGTTCTTAGCTGTTTCTTTTTTGGAATAATATATTAACTGGGGTAAAACAAGCTGGAAACTTTTGCATGAGAATAACGATGCATCTTTTTTTTACGATTAAACCATAAAAACTGTAAAGATATATCTCGAGTGTACTGCTTTTTACAAGAATATGAGAGAGAACCTGAGAGGTCCAACCGTTGAACGATCCAACTAACAGAACTTCCGAAGCTGAATGAGTCCAAAATATGCAGGTGGTGCGAAGAAGCTGCAAAGTTCTACGAGCACTATCAATTCTCCTTTGCTTCTCCTCCACTAATTTCTGTGTATCACTGAAACCAAATACTGTGAACATCTTGTACTGTATTATATAACACGAAAAGGCAGACGGACAAAGGGAATGCATACATTACTGATAATGCTATCTTTCCTTCATACACTGCTAGCTTTGCACGTATTGATCTCAACTTAGCCTCAGCCTTCATAAGCTCGTTTTCTTGGAATTCCCACACATCAGAAAGCTGCTGCAACTCACTAGCACTGTTTTCTTGCACCTGGTTAAAATTTGATGAGCAAACTTTGATTACAAGTTTTACACAAAACTGAAAATTATGCGTACGGGCAGTATGCATGCCTATAACAGGCCCCAACGCACATAGAGATTGAACTCCAAGCCAAAAGAAGGGACATCCTGAGTCCAAAGATGCAGTTGAAAAAAATGTACAAATAGCATAGCCAAGATTAACATTTCTCCCTTTCTCTTCTACGCAACTAATAGCATCTACTTAGAGCTGGCAAACTTGACCCAAAAAATAGAATTAAAGGATAATTTGCTTGTATTTTTTTTTCTCCCGGGTTTATTTAGAACCCCTGATGTACACGACGAATCAGATTAGAGCTTCTCGCCAAATGAGGAACATCACAGCTGCGCTCAAGAACGTTTGCACATTGTAAAGTTTTATCATCACCGGCAAACAAAAACCAATCAGTTTAAGATCACTTCCACCTGCCGGTCTAACCTGCCATTGCTGGTGAACTCAAAACCACCATCGTCGATGGACATAAATCTCCGGAAGAATGACACCACCTAGTCTGGCAGTGCAAAAAAACCGCGGAGTATAAATTACTAGTTATTAGTATAGCAATTTGTGATACAAACGGATCTTGATTTGGACTACACTGAGCACCAACTTAAGTGTAGAAGGACGGCTAGAAAGACGGTACCAGCAAATTCATGAAGTATGTAGCAGATTTTTAGTAGCGAGCATAAAAATGAGTAAACCGCTGAGCCATGTGAATAATGCAATTGACTCTCTATAGTCATACCTTACAACTATGTAGTGTGTAAAATCATTGATCTTAACAGTTCTATCTGCTCACTCTTATACGTATACTTGAGGTAGATCAACGGGGATAATCCCTATGTATGTTATCTCTCAGAGCACTAGAATACATCAGTACAGATGAGAACAAGAATCGGCAATAACAAATCCGGATTTACATTGCCATAACGTTTTCGTGTTTGTGTTTGGTTGTTTAATATATGATCAATGTCATATAAGGTTAAATAGTAAGCCATAATAAAGGCTATTTTATTTTTCATATCTGGCTCTGGGATTGGCCCTTGGCGAGAAGCAATAGGTCGTCGAGAAGTGTTACTCAAGAATGGGATTGGTGTAATAATATAATAGATGTACAAATACAATGCACTGTATTTTCAAAAAAACTGACGTTAAAAGAACAATGACAATTGCTGACCTCTGAATTAAGTGCGTGGGTGCTTTTAGATCTCAAAGAGTCAAGGGCAGACGAAAGCTCAAATTCCATGTGCTGAAGACGAGATCTTATACGATCTGGGATTATCTCCGTATTATGGAGTTGCTGCGTTTTTTCTTGCAAGTCCTCCTTACCATAATGAATCTCAGCAGCTACATGTAATGCAGAAAATAAGAATGGCAAAGATAGACGTATTACACAAAAATGATTAGCTAGGACGAGAAAAATGACAAACCTCGAAAATCCGAAAAGTAGGTGGTTGAAACTCCGCGTGGTGTGGATTTATCTGCATAACAACAAGGAGCAACATCAGACGTTAATAGAACTGACTACGACTAGCTAGTAACATAAAACAACAGCTGAACTGACCCGCCACATCATGAGCCTTAAATACAAGTTTTTTTTGGTTCAGTCTATGATTGTGCAATCTAGTAAGTATGCCGTCTACTCCTCCTCCTCCTCCTGTATCTTCTTCTTGTTGTTCAGCATCATCACTGCTCAAAAAGTCAAAAGCAATAATTATTAAAGAGTTTTTGTGTCTGTTTATATAGCAGGCTTATCGCTAATTTGGTTTTGGGCTTATGTTTTATAAGCTCATTTTGAAAATATCCGGCTTATATAAGTTTATTGTGTCATAATAAACTTATCCACAAAAGGTGTGAATTGGCGGAAACACCCTGACCCCGGGTGCCTTTTGGCACCACCAGCCATTGTCCACCCGACAAAGAATAGCTCCAACAACTCTCCTGGCCAGTGGGGCACCTACTAGAGTAGGCAGGAGCAAAGACTCGAACCCTTGACCTTTTATCCACAAAATCTCTTCGGTGGGCCCACGATTTTTTGGGAGGTGGGTACCAACTGAGCTAAGCTCCTTTGGTGTCCTAATGAACTTATATAAGCCGAAAAATTTCAAAACAAGCCACAAAAAGTGAGGTTATGAAACATAAGCCCAAAACTAAATAAGCCATAAGCGGAAATAAATAAACTGAGTGTTTTATATAATGATAAAAAAAAAAGAAAATGTAGTTACTTGGTGTCGAAATGAGGCTGAGGAGGGTCATCCTCCCAGCCGAAAGCGAGCCAACCGCCAGTATTCGAAATAGCAGTGACTAAATCAAGCCTGCCAGCATCCAAAAGCTGGTCCTTAGTTGGGAAGTCATTAGGAGTGTTTGAACTCTTCATAAACTCATAAACTTTTCTCTCTAATTCATCTTCACCAGAAAAACCACTTTCACTTCCACTTCCACTTGTTCTTGTATTCTTATTATTATTAGTTACTAGTACTAGTATTTTGGGGGTTGTGGTAGTTATTTGTTTAAACCCCAAAAGGGAAATGTTATTTAAGCCAAATGGTGTTGTTGTTTTTGGGTAAATGAAATGATAGGGGTGTGGTGTTGAAGTTATTAAGGAGACCATGATAGATTCAGTTGAGGCATTTCATCAAACACCTTCTCCTCCTGCGGGATGACAACTACAGGACAATAAATACTACTAGTATCAGCCAGTTGACATGTATGTAACTGGACATAACAAAACAATTTTCTTCATTTCTTTTTTATTATAAAATATAAACACACCCCACCCTCCGTGGAGTAAACGGAATAACTTAGTACTATTTTTAATGCTATGTCGACTAACTTATCCTTTCTACAAATTACTATTTTTTTTTCCTTTTTCTATTTATATACTACTCCATGCGTCTCAAATTTATAGTCTTTATTTCTTTTTTCGAATGTTACAAAAACTATTGTCTCATACTAAAAATAGATAGAAAGTATGATCAAGTTTATCATATTATATTTGTTTCAAACTCTAATTAAATAGGCTAGGGTAAAACTGTTTTTCTGACAAAAAGTAAAGAAAAAGACCGTAATAAATGTATTTTTCTTAAACGTGTTTTTTGTCGAGGACAATAATTTTGAGGCGGAGATAATAATTAAATCATTTAATTACGAGAAAGCAGTGAGATGTATTAGTTTGACACATATAATTAACTTATAAATAAATGTAAAGTACTATTCTTTTTTATTAAATTTTTATATCAATTAAACCAGATTTTTATCTTTATTCTTATAACAACTAACGATTAAAATACGTCTCTACCGTTTGTTTACACACCACAATACAAGTGGCGAACTTCACAAACCGAACTAGTGTAAACTATCTTATAAACTATTACCGAGATCTAAACCCTAGATAGGGTGCGTTTAGCCTCGACTCTAAAATAACAACACAAAAACTTGAAAACTTCGATTACCATAATTTCAAGCTTAAACCTACGGTTTTAAAAAGAGTAATGTTATATTCACGTACGTCTTATAAAAAGAAATCTACAAAATGATGTGTAAGTTGAGTTATAGATGCAAATGCAAGAAAAAAATAAAAAAGACGAAAGATATTACCAATAGTATTCATGTTATATCATTTTGTGAATATTTTTTTAATATATATGTGAATGTAGCATTTCTTTTATTAAAAAAAAAGAAACAAATTATGGTTTACTTTCTTTTGTTATTCTCAATTTCCGACGGATTAATTAATGCTAATTAATGCTAATTAATGCTTGTTATTTAGTTTTGAAAATAGACGAATAAAGAGAACAAGAGCAAAACCAAATGATTTTCTTTAGCATAAGGGTTGTTATGCATGAGTATATTGGCTAAGAGAGGTATTTATACTTTTCTAATCCCATTAGATTAAGTTTAAAAATTTTCTAAGCTTTATTTATTTTTTTAGTCATTGTCTCTAGCTTAACCTTTATAAAAGAACAACTCAAATTAAGTTTCTATTTGCTTCTAAACAAAATCGAATATATATTAATGTACATGCAAAATTCAGTTTGCTTCTTTCCCTCAAAAGACCATTTGGTTAAAAAATGGTTAAACAAGAAGTGAAAACCAAACTTTCGTGAAATGTTTTATGTATTTTTCGTGATTGAGTGTATGTCCCTAATAGGCTCATTTTTTTCGAGTGTTTAAACGACTACACATTTTAATAGCTCCCACTTGAGAGAGTTTAGCACAGCTCACTTATACTAACAATAAACCATCTAGCAATCCTTTATTGTAATATAAAACTATTGAGGTATGGAGATACAATTATCTGATTAATTTTAGAGAGGGCCCAGTGGTACCATTCGACACTTATCAAGTGGAGAAACAAATCTTATTTTGATTGCAAGTGTTGTGGATGTTGATGCTTCACAATATTTCTAACTATAGCCTTTATAACTACCTATTCAAGATAGTGTTTAACTTATAATCAAGAAATGATATCAATACATGGAACAACTTGTTTGCATCTCAAGTCTAAGGGTGACTTAATAACCATTTTTTATAAATATGACTGATTATAAGGATCCAAAAGTAATATTCAAAAGTTCGGGGTATCCAATATGCATCCCTTATGAATAACATATGAGTTTGGCGGGAATGATCCATATATTCATAGAATATAACCCGCACTCACATTTGACTTGATGTAACAATATTCTCATTTGCTAACCGAAATGGACATATTTAAAATAATAAACGTATTCAATGATTAAACATACAAATATAGGACAACAGTTATTATAAATGAATACAAACATCAAGTATCTTTATTCAATAGAAAATAAAAACTTTCTTACAATCCCAATTATCCAAATACTAAAATAACATAAATTACATGAGACTACTGGTTAGAAGCATTCCTATATTTGAAGTATGCAACGAATGCTTTTTTATAATCTAAAGCCTTTGTAAAAGGATCAACTACGTTGTCATCTGTGTGAGATTTTTCTATAGTAATGTCACCCAGATCAATCATTTCTCGGACGTAGTAAACTTTGTTACGATAATGCTTAGCACCTTTAGTGATTCCCGGTTCATTAGATACAGTAATGGCTCGGTATTGCCGCAATACATCTTCATAGGTTCTTCATTTGTGGGAACAACACCGAGCCCATAAATGAATTTCCTAATCCAAACTGCTTCCTTAGCAGATTCGTCACCGGCCATGTACTCGGTCTCTGTAGATGAGGTTGCATGAATGGTATGTTTTATACTTTTCCAGTCAATAGCACATCCTTTCCAAATGACAACATATCAAGTTTGAGACTTTGTGTCATCAGTATATGTTAGATATCCAAAACTAGTGTAGCAAGCGACCCTGAGCTCCTGTTTCATTTCTCCTCCATAAAAAAGAAACATGTTGTTAATGCAATGATGCCTAAAAACGTTACTTGCATTTTTCGGTCTCGCTTTGTTTTTATTACGACAATATGTAAAAACAAGCATTTACGAAAACAACGAAAACGAATTCTTGAGTTCAAGTATTTTTCATTCCAACCATTATTACTTAAGGTATGTACAAACAAGTACTCATCCTAATTAAGTGATCAAGGATTTAATCTTTTCTTAAAACTCACTTTTTATTAAGTGTGACAAGTTTTTATTAAACTTTATTTTAAAGAAAATGTTTTATTAAATTAAATATTTGAAAATTTGAAAATGGCATATTCTATCTTGGTTTGTAATATCCTTTCAGGATATTTTAATCACCAGATTCAAACCATACCACTAAAAGACAAAAAGGAGCGGAGTTTACTCCGGCGGTTCCTTAAGTGGCTATGCGGTTCCTTATCGATAAGGAACCACGGGCTGCTATAAAGAACCGCGGACAGATATAGCCGTTGGAGCCTTGTCTTATAAATAGTGGACCATTCTCAGATTTTCTCTTCACCTCTTTTGCACATATAATTCCAGATTCTTTCATACTTCTAAAATCATTCAAATCCTTGGTCATTTGGTTGATTAATACTTGTTTAGAAGTGAATCTTTCTTCTCCCATCTCTTCCTATCCAAGTGCAAAGAGAAGAACACTTTCATCCTTGAAGTGTTGTGTCTATCTCAAAGATCCATTGAAGATCAAATCTTTTTTATTCTTTGTTGTGTCATAGTTGTGAAGATCCAAGTAGTTGTGTCTATTTGGAAGTTGTGTATGTATTAAGGTTTATACTTGGTCCTTAAAGTATACTAGTGTAGATTGGTCCTAGCTAAGATTAAGGCTCGACTTTTAGCTTAGAGTCGGAAATTGGATAAGCAACATTGTGTACGGTTTCTCCACCTTAAGGAGCTTGTTGATTAGTGAACTCTCGAGTAAGGAGTACTCGAGGAGTGGAGTAGGGACGAGGAGTGAGCTTCGTTGCCGAACCACTATAAATCCTTGGTGTTTGATTTGATCTTTCTTTCTCTTATCTCTTTACATTCATTATTCTTTATACTTGTGATTATTAGTTTAGTTGCATTATACCTTGTTCATATTGTGTATAAGAAGGTTTCACATAATCACTCAAGTCTAAGTTTTTGAAAAGAATTTTTGAAAACCGTCTTTTGACAAGTAAATTTTAAGAAACTATTCAACCCCCCCTTCTAATTTCTACAATTGGTATCAGAGCGTAGTTGCTCAAGCCTTTTTAAAATATATTGTATTTTAAAACTTGAACCGATTTATGGATTCCAACAAGTACCTAAAAGGGCAATCTATGCAAAGACTACCTCTTTTTGAAACTCATAGTTTTATTTATTGGAAAAATAGATTTGAGACTTATGTGAAATCAAAAGATTTAGATCTTTGGCAGGTTATTACCCATGGTAATTTTTTTCCTTATCAATATAATGAAGTTTCTAAAAGCAAAAAGATAGTCACTTTTGACAAAGCTAATGATGACACCTAAAAGGAAACTTGCTAAATATAATGAGGTTAAAATGGTGATTTATAATGCTTTACCAAAGAATGAGTCCGAAACGATTTTTATGTGTGAAACCGCTAAAGATATTTGGAACACTCTTTTAGTAACCTACCAATGTAATAGCCAAGTCAAAGAAAGTAAAATCGATCTTCTTGTTCAACAATATGAACAATTTGTCATCTTAGAAGATGAAACTATCAATAGTGCATTTGCTAGATTTAACACTATTATTACTAGTCTAAAAGCACTCGATGAAGGTTTTTCTAGCAAGAACAATGTTAGGAGGTTTCTTAGGGCGTTGCATCCAAAGTGGAGAGCCAAAGTCACGACGATTGAAGAATCAAAGGATCTCACCACATTATCACTCGATGAACTCATTGGCAACTTGAAAGTTCATGAGATGATAATTTTGAAGGACTCAGAAATGGTGAAAACCAAGAGTGAAAGAAAGTCTCTAGCACTTAAAGCCAAGAAGGCGCAAAGCGACCATGAAAGCTCTTCGGATAGTGATGATGAGGAATATGCCATGGTGGTTAGAGACTTCAAGAAGTTCTTCAAGAGACGAGGTCAACACGTGAGGCAACCAAGCAACGACAAGAAATCCTTCTCCAAAAATCGATTTACCAAGGATGACAAAGGTGATAGGAAATGCTTTAGATGTGGTGATCCGAATCATTTCATCGGTGATTGTCCTGAGACTTCACGCGACAAGAACCACACGGCATTCGTTGGAGGTTCATGGAGCGATAGCGGTGAAGATGTTGATGACAAACCCAAAGATGAGAAATGTCTTATGTCTCACACATCTAAAGAGATACATTCCGAAACCGATTATTATAGCAATAATATTTCTTCACAAGATGATATCGAATTAGAAGGCCAATACAATAACTTACACAAACTTATCCTTAAATTCATTGAAAAGAACAAAGTGCTAAAATTAACTAGAACTAAGCTTGAAAATGAGATTAGTGAGCTAAGAGAGAAATTAGCTAAGCTTGAGAAAAATAAAGAAGTTGATTTAGGTTGTCTAAAATGTGAAAACCTTAGACAAGAGAATGAAGATCTCAAGAGTACCTCCATTAAATTAGAAAAGTTCATGAAAGGTACTAGTGCTCTTGATGATATGTTAAACAAAAAAAATTCATTATAAGGAAAGACTTGGGTTGGGTTATAACACTAATGAAGCATCTACTAGTGAACCTAAACAAGTTATGTTTTCAGAAAAACGGACAACTATACGCGGTACGCCAGTATATGGCGCGATTCCCTATTGCTATGGAACTGCGGGTACTGATAACGAACCACGGACAGAAGATGGTTTTTGTGAAAATCCTGAACTTTCTGAAAAGTCTATTTTAGGTGAAGGGCCAAAACATATTCTTGTTAACAAGGTAAAAGTACCTATTCTTGAAAAGCCTACTCTAGATAAATTATACAAGCCCTTGAGTAAACCTCTAATGGGAACTAGAAACTTATCTAGACAAACATCTACTCCTCCAAGAGTACGAAATGAGTCAAAACCTAGAAGTACACCTACACCAAAAGGAACGATCAAGCTAAGTCACGACCTAGAAGTAAAACTTCAACATCTAGAAGAAATAACAATAATTCTAGATCAAGATCAAAGACACCTAGGAGAAACTATGGACAACAAAACGGCCATATGAATTGGAAATTTTCAACAACAATACTTTTCTCCATGGGGAATGTCTCCTCCATTCATGCATCCCAACCAAATGCAAGGGATGTTTGCAACTAACAACTTTGGACCCATGAGATATTGGGGACCAAATGTTTGATCTTGTGTGTTGTTACCTAGATATGCTTGGGAACCGATTTAGAGCCCGATGAGTGGATTAAGGATAGTGGATGTTCTAAACACATGACGGGTAATCGAAGTTTATTCTCGCACTACAAAGCACATGATGGAGGTAACGTTACATTCGCAAGTAATCGACGTGGTAATATCATTGGCAAAGGTACAGTTTCTTTTGACTCTATGATCACTGAAAATGTAGAGCACGTAGATAACTTAGTTTTTAACCTTCTAAGTATAGGTCAAATTTGTGACAATAGGTGTAAGGTCATCTTTTTGGAATATGACAGTGAAATCGTAAAAGATGGAAAGGTCATTGGAAAAGGTGTTAGAAAGCATGGACTTTATGTCATGAAGGTCAATAGGAAGTTAAAGGACAACTTATGTCTAGCGACTTTAGATGATAGTTCTACTCTTTGGCATAGGAGATTAGGTCACGCTAAATGCGTTTAATTCAATCGTTAGTCTCTAAGGAGTTGGTAAGACATCTCCCCAAGATGAAGTTTGATAATCACTTTTGTGATGCTTGCAAAGTTGGGAAGCAAGTTCACTCAAGTCACAAAGCCAAGAATTTGGTTTCGACCTCTCGGTGCTTAGAGCTCCTACATATGGATCTCTTTGGACCTTCCTCCATACGGAATTATGGAGGTAACC
Organism: Glebionis coronaria; assembly: GCA_025667525.1. Classification (NCBI taxonomy): domain Eukaryota; kingdom Viridiplantae; phylum Streptophyta; class Magnoliopsida; order Asterales; family Asteraceae; genus Glebionis; species Glebionis coronaria. The sequence goes on from CM046880.1 coordinate 420,147,205, forward strand.
TTTATACCCTAGTCATAGTTGACGACTATTCTAGATTAACTTGGACTATATTTTTGGCGTCTAAGAATGAGGCTTTCGATCATTTCGAAATCTTTAGTCGAAGAATCCAAAATCAACTAGGATGTTCAATTGTTTCTATTAGGACGGATCATGGTAGGGAATTTGATAATGAAGTGCAATTCGATGCCTTTTGTGAAGCTCATGGTATTACCCATAACCTCTCGGCTCCTCGCACTCCTCAATCAAATGAGGTAGTTGAAAGGAAGAATAGAACCATCCAAGAGATGAGTAGGACGATGTTAAACGAGCAATATTTGACTTAAAAATTTTGGTGCAATGCCGTGGACACATCGACCTATATTCTCAACCGAATTCTTATTCGACCTTTCCTAGGAATGACCCCCTAGAGATTGTTAGAGGTAAGAAGCCCTCATTGGAATACTTTAGGGTGTTTGGAAGCAAATGCTTCATTCTCAACACCAAATATTACCTTACTAAGTTCGACCCAAAGTCGTACGAAGGTATCCTTTTAGGTTATTCCAAAACTAGCAAAGCCTACATAGTCCTTAATAGAACCTCGTGTGTAATTGAAAAATCACTTAACGTGACATTCGATGAAACCCCTCCTTCATCTAAGACATCACCTTTGTTAGATGATGACTTGGATGAAATAGACATAGTCAAAGCCAAAGATGTTAGAAACATAGGAGTTGAAGACCTTAATGTTGAAAAGGGAGTAAACATTAAGGAGTCAAAGGATCATGATCTCGATAACGTCATAGGCGAATTAAATCAAAGGACCCTAAGATCTCAAGTCCAAAATCAAAGTAACTTCTTTTGTTTCGTCTCTTTGATTGAACCAAAGAATGTTAAAGAAGCTTTGATGGATGAGAGTTGGCTCATCGCTATGCAAAAATAATTGAATCAATTCATTGCTAATAACGTTTGGGAACTTGTTCCTCCACCTAGAAGTTCGACCATCATAGGTACCAAATGTGTATATAGGAATAAGTTGGACGAGAATGGTGTTGTGTCTCGTAACAAGGCTAGACTTGTAGCTCAAGGCTATAATCAACAAGAAGGTATTGATTATGACGAGACATACGCACCCGTAGCTAGATTAGGATCCATTAGAATCCTTTTAGCCTACGCTTGTGCCTTAGACTTTAAGCTTCAACAAATAGATGTAAAGAGTGCGTTTCTTAACGCTTTGATCAATGAGGAGGTATATGTGGCTCAACCTCCCGGCTTCATTGATTTTGAGAAACCGGATCATGTTTACAAGCTTAAGAAAGCTCTTTATGGTCTTAAACAAGCACCCAAAGCTTGGTATGATAGACTTAAAGCGTTTCTTGTAAAACATGAGTATACCATGGGGATGGTAGACAATACGCTCTTTACAAAGAATAAAGGTTCTCACCTCATTATCGTACAAATATATGTTAATGACATTATATTTGGTTCAACTTGTCAATCATTGTGTGACTTTGCCAAAATCATGCATGACGAGTTTGAAATGAGTATGATGGGAGAACTTAACTTCTTTTTAGGACTCTAGGACTCTAAATTAAACAAACGGACGATGGTATTTTCTTTAATCAATCCAAGTATGTTAAAGAAATGCTAAAGAAATTTGGAGTAGAAGACTCTAGACCGATGAAGACACCTATGGCCTCGGATACTAAACTCGTCGTATATGATGATTGTGAGTCGGTAGAATACACCAAATATAGAGGTATGATTGGTAGTTTTTTGTACCTAATGGCACGTCGACCGGATATCATGTTTAGTGTTTGCCTTTGTGCTCGCTTCCAAGAGGCTCCCAAAACCTCTCATCTTGAAGCGGTTAAGCATATCTTCCGATACATTAAGGGCACTATACATTTAGTATTATGGTATCCTAAAGGGACCGACATAGAAACCATTGTCTACGGGGACTCGGATCATGCGAGAGACTATGTGGACCGGAAAAGCACTAGTAGAGTTTGTACCTTCATGGGTTGTTGTTTAACTTCTTGGTTCTCCAAGAAACAAACCGCTCTTGCTATATCCACCACGGAAGCCGAGTATGTGAGTGTAGGTAAAGCTTGTCAACAAGCTCTATGGATGAAGCAAGCGCTTATTGATTACGGGATTTCTCTTGATGATGTTCCCATCATGTACGACAATAAGGGTGCAATGGACCTTAGCAAGGATCCCGTGCAACATTCGTGTACCAAGCACATAGAGATTCGCCACCATTTCCTTAGGGATAATGTTCAAAAGGGGAATATTTCGATTGAGAAGGTGCCCTCGGTAGAAAACTTAACCGATATCTTCACTAAGCCACTTAAGAGGGAACCTTTTAATTACTTGCGTCTAGGTCTAGATTTAATGGAACATATTCCTTAATTGCGCATTTTATTAATCGAGTCTTTTTCTCTTTGAGTCTTTTCTTTCTTTGAGTCATTGGGTCTTGCAAACTCTTTTTGGAAAATCTCTCTTCTTTTTTTCAAAATTGTTAAAGTTCTTTTGAAAATGGTCGAGAAATGTTTTTGCATTGTTAATTCAATCTAAAAACGTTTTTCATAGCTTCTTGTTATTAATGTTGAGCTTACATAATTCATATTTATGTGTCTCTCAAGTATAGCAAGAACAAAAATGAACTATAGAGGATCATTGTGTCATGATTTATTGTCTAGTTCTACACACCTCCAACATCGATTTTCTTTAAAATTCATGTATTTTGGTCAAAACCTTGTTTGGTGAGTTCTTGTGTGTTTTCTTTGTCTATCTTTGCTTCTTAGCATATCTCTATGATTAGTTAGACTAGAAAAATAGGATTTGCTGAATTAGAAAATCCTCCTTCATCACCAAAATCAACCCACTGTGGGCGGTTCTTTAAAGAGACCGCGGCTCCATATCGATATGGAACCGCCGGTGCAAAAAAGGAACCGCGTACAGTGCTTCCTATTTCGAGTATTTCTGAAACTAAAAATTTGTTCCAATACTTTTTGGAATCTTTGTTTCAACCCTTTGACCACCCTCAAAATATCTTGAGCTTTCTCTATTTAACCCTAATCATTTTGTATCCTTTCTCAAATCAAAATGTCTTATTCTCCAATTGAAAGCCTTGATTCTCCTCCATTTTCTCCAATTGCTTTCAATCCTAATTCACCCAAGAACACTCAAAATCACATTTCTTTGTTTGTTTTGTTTCCTTGTATCTTTTATTCATGTTTTCCTTTTAACATGACTTATCTTGGATCTTGGTCTCTTCTGTTTTATTTTTCTTTGTGTGACCTTTGCTATATCTTTTTGGGTGTTTCTTCTCTTCTACTAACCCTTCTATGTAGCTTGTCACCATATCTCGATTCCTTGGTGCCCCAAGCAAGGGGGATTAAGCACCGAGGGGGAGCATTTGCAAAGTCCGATTCTTCTCTTCTACAAAGACTTTTGCAACCTTTTTGCTTCGACAAAGGGGGAGAAGTGAAATAAACTCGTCTTCGAAAATCTTATTTCCATGTGATTGAGTTTATGTATTGTCGAAATCAAAAAGAGGGAGATTGTTAATGCAATGATGCCTAAAAACGTTACATGCATTTTTCGGTCTCGCTTTGTTTTGATTACGACAATATGTAAAAACAAGCATTTACGAAACAACGAAAAACGAATTCTTGAGTTCAAGTATTTTTCATTTCAATCATTATCACTTAAGGTATGTACAAACAAGTACTCATCCTAATTAAGTGATCAAGGATTTAATATTTTCTTAAAACTTACTTTTTATTAAGTGTGACAAGTTTTTATTAAACTTTATTTTTAAGAAAATATTTTATTAACATAAATATTTGAAAATTTGAAAATGGCATATTTTATCTTGGTTTGGAATATCCTTTCAGGATATTTTAATCATCAGATTCGAACCATACCACTAAAAGACAAAAAGGAGCGGAGTCTACTCCCGCGGTTCCTTAAGTGGCTATGCGGTTCCTTATCGATAAGGAACCATGGGCTACTATAAAGAACCGCGGGCAGATATAGCCGTTGGAGCATTGTCTTATAAATAGTGGATCATTCTCAGATTTTCTCTTCACCTCTTTTGCACATATAATTCCAGATTCTTTCATACTTCTAAAATCATTCAAATCTGTTAGGACCATTAGAATAGTTAAATGTAATAGGTAGACTAGGAGTAGTAGTAGGAGCAAGTCGTGCTCATGGTCCTATTCAAAGTCAAACTTTATTATTTATTTATTATTCTGTTAGGATATGCATGAGATATGTTAGGAAAGGATATGCATATCAGTTTTACACGTTTTGTTTAATGATGTATTAGGGTTTCCTTGTAGTATAAAAGGAACCTTAGGCAGAAGGGTTAGACACACTTTCATAAAACGAAGTCCTAGTCATTATCAATATTAGAAATCCTTAGAAAGGATCAAGTCTTTATAGTTATTCTGCTCTTCTTTATTCATATTGTGTATAGAGTCTCTCTGTGAATTGACTTGTGATTACAGAAGTCGTTCACCGTTCCTGACAGGCTGCAAGATTCACATCTAGTGAACCTATCAAGTGGTATCAGAGCCTGGGAGGGTCTCTATACAAGAAGAATCAAGTTTTCTTATTACTGACATTTTTGTGTTATCATGTTTGCCTCAACTTCTACTCAAACAGGAGAAGACAACACTCCTAAAACTGTGCAACCTCAACAGATCGTTGCTATGGTTTCCAACACGAATGGTAAATTCCCTCTTCTGAAAAAGGACGAATATGATAGTTGGGCAATGAAGATGGAATGGTGGATCACCAATACTGATCAAGACCTTTGGAAGGTTATTCTGAATGGGAACAGCAGGAAGCTAACTGGAAGAGACAAGAATGGAAATATTACTCTTCTTGACCCTAAAACTCATGAAGAAATCATAGCTATTCAAAAGGAGGTCAAAGCAAAAACTATTTTGCTTCAATCTCTTCCTGATGATCACATGGGTGACTTCTACCATTTGGATGATGCCAGAGAGATCTGGAATGGAATAAAAGCAAGGTTTGGTGGGAATGAGGAGTAAAAGAAAATGTGAAGATCCATGCTGAGAGATGAATTCACAGAATTCAAAATCTCAGAAACTGAAGGTTTACATCAAGGGTATGACAGGTTCCAAAAGATATTGAGCCAATTGAATCAACTTCGTTCAAAGCCCGACGATGGTGATATTAATGCAAGGTTTCTTAGAGCCTTACCCTACTCATGGAATCAGGTGGTAATCTCTCTCAAAGCAAAAGGTGGGCTTGACTATCTCAATTTTGATGATCTATTTCATAAGCTCAAAACTTTTGAACCTCATGTGAGAGGATATTCAAGTGATTCTTTTCCCACTCCTGCTAATTCTGCCTTTGTGAGTTCTATGGCATCCAGTCCCATGTCATATGCTAGTAGCCCAAGCAATACTGTGTCTTCTCAACATACTTTTCAGCATACTTCTGCTCCTGATCCTACTGCCAAGTCTAGTAGTATGGTAGAAGCCGTTCTTCATTCTTTTGTGGCTGATGTTGATGCTCAACAACAACTTGCTTTTGATGACTTCAAACAGGTCGATAAACTTGACCTGGATGAAATGGATCTTAAATGGCATATGGCCATGCTCACTCTTAGGGTTCACAAGTTTGAGAAGAAAGCAGGTCGAAAATTCAATTACAACCCACGGGAGCCAGCAAGATTCGACAGAAGCAAGGTTCGATGCTATAACTGCCAGCAACAAGGTCACTTTGCAAGGGAATGCCCTAGCAAGAATGACCAGGAGAAGAGCATGTACTCAGCTTTTAAGGTTCAGGAGGTAAAAGATGACAAGAAGGCATTGGTATCTGTTGACTCTATGGTCAACTGGAATGATCATCAGACTACCACTTTGGAATCAGCTGAATCCTCGACTGACGTGTTTGCAATGATTGCTGGGAATCTATCTGATGCAGAAGAAGCATACGAGTTTGCTCTTATGGGCATCTCACCTCAGATACAACATTGTCCTCTTGGTTGTCATGATAAATACTCAGAATTGTTGTCCCAATTTAATGAAGTAAATGATCAGAATGATAAGTATTTTTTAGAGGTTCAAGCCTATAAGGCTTCTTTAAACACATTGGAACAACAAAAGAGGTGGCTACAAGATACTCAACGTGAGTATGAGGATAAAATTAGAATACTGAGCATCGATTTAGAAAACACAACTAATATGCTTAAATATACAGAAAAGGTAAAAGATGCCAGTATCAAAGAAAAACAGGAGATGCAAGAAAGATTAGATGCTACTATGTTGAGATTTGAAAAATGGCAAAAGGCACCTAAAAATCTTTCAAAATTAATTGATAGTAGCATGTCTGGTAGGACTAAAAGAGGGTTAGGATCTGATAAATATATTGATTCAGAAGATGTGTTTGATTTATCTTTTTCGAGTGTCTTTGATGCCGACAAAGAGGAAGAGGGAGAACCTAGGTACAATAGGTTTAAACCAGCAACAGAAATGCATGCTGTCCCTCACCCTCTTACTGGAACTTTTATGCCCACTTCTAGGCATATTGACTTGGATGGATCACAGATGCATGAGTCCCCAAAAAGTTCTACTAATTCTAATGACTTTGTCTCGTGTACTTTCAGTGACAAAGCTAGTGACTCTGCATCAAGTGGTTCAAGAGAAGAGTCGAGACCTACAAGTTCCAAGACGAATGATCATGCTGCTACTAGTGCTCGGAAGTGTGAAGAGAAAGTTACTTTTAAGTCAACTGTGTCTGGTCCTGGTTTATTGAGTCCTAGGAAGTTTGATCCTCCTAGACTTTTGTGTAATAATGTTAGCAGCATGAAACAATGTCATTCTAATAAAAGGTCGATTAAAACATGTTTTGTTTGTGGAAGTGCATTTCATTTGATTAAAGATTGTGATTTTTATGACACACATGCTTCTGTTAATCAAGCATTTCCTGCTCCTGGTCCACCAGGAGCTGCCCCATATACTTCTAGAAGACTCAATCCTAGTGCTCAATCGTTTTCTTCTTCTAGAAGGTCCTCTCCATTAACTTCTGGTCATTGGAGAAACATTGGATTAACAACAAATAGAACCACCAGTAACTATTTTCAAAGTTTTAATCCAATTTATCCGCATAATTTTGACCACATGTATTTTGGTTTGGGAAGCTTGGGAACTGCTGTTAAGCCCTCAGCAGGTTGTTCTTGGTCAAACAATAATACCCATATGATGCATAGACAACCAAGGAACAACGGTGGATCTCATCAAACTTCTTGGCTCTCTACTAAAGATCCACAAGGCAGGCTCAAACCTGACAAGGTTTGGGTCCCCTTAAGACACTAACTTTTGCATTTTTATTATCTTGTTGTTTTAGGTTACTCCATACCAAGATCCTAGTTTAGGCATTGTTGATAGTGGTTGCTCCAGGAGCATGATAAGAAATAAAAGTCTTCTCTCTAACTTTGTACCATTTCAAGGCGGCAAGGTCTATTTTGGTGGAGGAGAAGGCAGGATCACTGGCAAAGGAACAATTAAGACGCCTAATCTAAATTTTGAGCAGGTCTACTATGTAGAAGCACTTCAGCACTTCAACTTGATATCTGTCTCTCCGATTTGTGACAAGAAGCAGTTTGTTCTCTTCACGGATACTGATGCACTTGTGCTCTCCAAAGACTTTCAGCTTCCGGATGATTCACAGGTTCTGCTCAGAATACCGAGAAGACACAATCTCTATAGCATCAAGCTGAATGAAGTCAACCCTACTGGTCAACTAGCATGTCTGGTTGTTAAAGCCTCAGAAGATGAAGCCACTCAATGGCACAGAAGGATGGGGCATGTGAACTTCAAGACCATTCACAAACTAGCAAATTTGAATCTGGTCTCTGGTTTACCTCCCAAGTCATTTAGAAATGATATAAATTGTATTGCTTGCAGCAAAGGCAAACAGCATAAAGCATCCTTCAAGGCCATTACTGCTCTTAGTCTTATTACTGAACCATTACAGCTACTACACATGGATTTATTTGGTCCTACTTCCATTAGGAGCATTGACCACAAACAATTCTGTCTGGTGGTAACTGATGGATATAGCAGGTTCATGTGGGTGTTCTTCATGGCTGCCAAGAGTGAGACCTACTCAATTCTTAGAGATTTTCTTACCCTTATAGAGAACCAGTTGTCCAAGAAGGTTAAAGGTATTCGTTGTGATAATGGAACTGAGTTCAAAAATAAAGACCTCATAACACTTTGTAATGCTAAGGGCATCAAAAGAGATTATAGTGCAGCAAGAACTCCTCAACAGAATGGAGTGGCAGAAAGAAAGAATAGGACTCTAATAGAAGCAGCAAGAACAATGCTTGCCGATTCCAAGCTTCCAACCATGTTCTGGACAGAAGCTGTTAATACTGCAAGTTATGTTTTGAATAGGGTTTCTATTACCAATCCTCACAAGAAGACTCCTTATGAGCTTCTCACGTCCAAAGTTCCAAATATTGCTCATTTGAAGCCTTTTGGGTGTCCTGTCACCATTCTGAATACTAGTGACTATTTGGGGAAGTTTGATGGCAAGGCAGATGAAGGATACATTATGGGATATTCAGCTCACTCTCGGGCTTATCGTGTCTACAATCTCCAAGCCAAGCGGGTCATTGAAACTATAAATCTCAGGTATTTTGAAGAGAAGTCAAACATCCAAGGCAAGGGTCCTGAATGGTATTTTGATCTTGATTATCTTAATGATTCATTAGGATATTTTCGTTTCAAAACTAACCATGATGCAGGTCCACAAGTGTTTGCAACTTCTAGTACAGGTGTTCCTTCTAGTATTTCTGATTCAGATGACGAGGATAATATTTTTGTGGTTCCATCCTACTCCACCACAGTCTCTCCTACTCCTCCTAGTGATGCAACTCCATTGGATGTACTGGATTCCCAAGTAGCTCTTGACACCCTACTCAAACAACAACAAGAAGCTACTACAGCAGCTGCTCAAGGTGGCTTTGAGTTTCCCTTGAATCCGCCTACTGACAAAGCTGCTCCTAGTACCCTAGCTTCTGCTCCTAGTGCTAGCTTATCACCTATTGGTACTTCAGCCAGTGAGTCTGCTTCAAATACTCGATTCTCCAGTCCTTCTGATTTGGGAAACCATCAAAAGAAGTCTTCTACCAAGCTGGATGATATTCATAAACAACCAGTAGATGGCATATTCAACGCTGCTTCATATGATGCTGACTTTGTTGGGGATCTCAATAACTTGGCACCAGAAGTGGAGGTAGCTTCCAATCCAAGACAGTCTTGCAATCACACAAAGATCACCCTACCACTCAAATCATTGGAGATCCTGGTTCTACTGTCAAGACACGCAGGATGCATAAGAAGGCCTCGTCTGATCATCATGCTCTTGTGAGCCATGTTGAAGATCAAAAGCGTAATAATCATACGGACTTTCAACACTGTTTGTTTGCTTGTTTTCTTTCACAGGTGGAACCTAGATCGGTCACTCATGCTCTTGAGGATCAAAGTTGGGTGGAGGCTATGCAGGAGGAAATGCAGCAATTCTTGTTTCAGAATGTTTGGGTTCTAGTTGACTTACCAGATGGAAAGACAGCAATCAATACCAAATGGATTCTCAAGAACAAGAAGGATGCACGGGGAATTGTCGTAAGGAATAAAGCTAGGCTTGTCGCACAGGGCCACACTTAAATTGAGGGCATTGACTACACTGAAGTTTTTGCTCCGGTTGCAAGGATTGACGCTATACGTCTGTTTTTGGCTTTTGCTTCTTATGTGGGCTTTACGGTGTTTCAGATGGATGTCAAGAGTGCATTTCTCTATGGCAAAATTTACGAGGAGGTGTATGTCACTCAACCTAAGGGCTTTGTAGATCCACTTCATCCCAAGAAAGTTTACAAGGTGGTCAAGGCTCTTTATGGATTACATCAGGCTCCTAGAGCTTGGTATGAGCGTCTTTCAACTTTCTTGTTAAAGAATGGCTATAGAAGAGGTACTATTGACAAAACACTATTTCTTAAGAGGAATACCAAGGACATTATCCTTGTTCAGGTTTATGTGGACGACGTTATCTTTGGTTCTACTAAGAAGGAATGGTGTGATGAGTTTGAACACTTGATGAAAGGCGAGTTTCAGATGAGTGCTATGGGAGAGCTTTCCTTCTTCTTTGGCCTTCAAGTCAAGCAAACAGTCGGATGGGATCTTCATCAGTCAAGATAAATATGTTCATGAGATTCTTCAGAAGTTTGACATGGATCCTCTTTGACCAGCAGCAACTCCTTATGAAGTTGCTAAAGTCAAACTCAAGAATGAGACAGATCCCCCGGTCAATGTTCACATGTACAGGTCTATGATTGGCTCACTCATGTATTTGATTGCATCACGTCCGGATATCATGTTTGCAGTAAGTGCTTGTTCTAGACATCAGGTGGCTCCAACGGTTTCTAACTTGAATGCTGTTAAGAAGATTTTCAAGTATATCAAGGCTCAACCCAAGCTGGGCTTGTGGTACCCTAAAGAATCACCTTTTGTTCTTGAAGCATATAGTGATAGTGACTATGCAGGTGTTAATAATGACAGAAAGTCTACTACTAGTGGTTGTCAATTTTTGGGTCGACGACTTATTTCATGGCAATGCAAGAAACAGACGATAGTAGCTACTTCTTCAACAAAAGCTGAATACGTTGCTACTGCTAGCTGTTGTGGACAAGTATTATGGATCCAAAATTAGATGTTGGATTATGGGTTCAATTTTATGAACACCAAAATTTTCATTGACAATCAAAGTACTATCTGCATTGTGAAGAATCCTGTTTTTCATCAGCGAACAAAGCATATTGAAATTAGGCACCATTTTATACGGGATGCTAATGAGAAGAAGTTGATACAGGTTCTTAAAGTTCATACGGATGATAATGTTGCTGATTTGCTGACAAAAGCCTTTGATGGTCCTCGGTTTAACCACTTGGTGGTTCACATTGGGATGGTCAATCCTTGAGGTCTAGGATTGAGGGGAGGCTAAGCCTAAGGGGAGGCTTCGTGTACATATTATTTTGCACAGACTAACATATTGGTAGATTTTAACAACATATTGCATTGGTTTTGGTGGTGTGTGTTACTCCTGGTGGAGGATTTTGCTTACTTCTGGTGGTTATATTCTTTCATGACTGGCTTATAGTCCTCATTGGTTAGCTTCTAGTCATTCTTGGTTGGCTTCTGGTGGTTAAAAATCCTTCTTTGTCAAGTGATGGTTGGCTTCTGGTACTGGTCTGGGACACTGTTCATCTTATTGACTTCTGTTGACCACATTTTGCTTCTAGTATTGACCATTGTGCGCTTTGACTTTTAGTCAACGCATTCAAATTCTGGTATTTATACTCTTATTTAACGTTGGTAAATTGGAATTTGGAAGTAATGTTAAAAGGGGCAAGTGGTTACTATGTAATAACTGTCAAAATTGAAAGGGCAACCCCCCATTTATTAGGGGTCAATGAACAGTTACTCCCACCATTATTTATGGTCAATTAACCCCCCCCCCCCTTGACTCATTCATCCCACTCATAACACACACACAACCGATCCTACTCTCTCAACCCTAACAAAAATCATCTCCCATTCAATTAATCAAGATCCATGGCTGCCCTGGTATACCAACCTGCTCACAACAAGGTCGCCTATCTAGGAGATGGTCCACATCGTGATGATTTCACTGACATTCTGGATTTTATTGAGGCTTCCAACCTCAGGTATGCATTTATTGTATGTCCCACTATTTATGATAGTGTCATTCGTCAGTTTTGGGCTTCTGCTCGTCTTGTGGTTGTGGTTGGTCGTCCACGTGAACTCCATGCTACCATAGATGGACGTTCATACGTGGTTTCTGAGGCTTCTATCCGTAGTTCCCTTCATCTTCAGGATGAAGGTGGGGTTGTTTCCATCCCCAATGCGGAGGTGTTGGAGGGGATGGCTGCTATAGGGTATAATCATGGGGGGAAGTTTAACTTCCAAAAGAATCGGTTTTCCCCCCAATGGAAGCTTCTGGTGCATTTTCTGATTCATTCTTTAAGTCCCAAGTCTGGGAGTTGGGATGCTTTCCCTACTCCTTTGGCTACTGGTCTCATTTGCTAAGCACAGGGTAGGGTATTTAATTTCTCTCGTTATTTGTTTGAGGGGATGGTTAGCAATCTATCTAGTGCTGGTTCTAGGAAGAAGTTTCTGATGTATCCTAGGTTTTTACAACAAATACTGGTTTATATTCCTCGTGATAGGACTGAACATGTGCCTTCTAAGCTTACTGCCAAAGTGTATTATAATATGGTCCATGGGTTTAGCGGGGAGTGGAGGCCCCTTACTGAGGCTATTGTTGGGGCTGGCTCAGGGTCCTCCTGATGGTGTTGTTCCTCCGGTTGACCAAGCCGGGGAGGAACCGCAATTAGATGATGACCCAATGGAGGAGGAGGATCATGCTGGTGGTGGACCTCATGTGGTTGAGGAAGAGCTGGTTGAGGAAGTGGTGGTTGAAAGGCCATCCACTTCCAAAGCTGCTCCTTCTTCATTGCCACATTCGTCTCCATTTGTGGAGACTCCCCCTCCTAGTCCTGCTCCACACTCTTCTGATAAGCCTTCTGGTGCTAGTGCTCCTAATGTTGACCCATTTGTTGCTTCTGGTTCCAATGACGCCTTCCATGATCCGAGTCCTCTTTATGGGAAAGCGGAGGAGCCTATTACACTTACTTCTCTACTTGATCTTATGCACAAGTATCATGCACGGATTCTTTTCTTGGAAGCAGATTTGAATCAACACCGGACGCTTACTAGGGAGTTTGTTCTTCCCATGGCTGATCGCATCAAAGCTTTGGAGACTCAGCAAAGACGACAAAAGAAGCACGTGGTTCAATCTGATTCTGATGAGGAAGTTAAGGATCGTGTTGAGGATGGTTTGACTTTGTTGGCAAAGGCTGCCTTTGTTGATAAATTGTATGATGATTTGCTGATTCCTCCGACTTCCTCCAGTGTTCCTTCTCCTGCTGCTATTCCCACACCAATGGATGGTGCTTCTGGTCCTACTGCTGGTTCCAATGCTGGTCCATCCCATGATCCAAAGGGGAATGCTCCCATGACTGATGCTCCCTCACCACCTCGCAAGCGTACACGCAGACAGCTTGAGGAGGATAGGTTGGGTGAGGAGGCTGCTCAAAGGATGCAAGCCAAAATTGATGAAGTTGCTCGGGCTGAGGAGGAAGCGCTTCAAAAGCAGAGACGTGATCAAGTGCAGCATTATGCTATGCATTGGAATGATAGCGATTGGATGCAGGTGTTGACTATTCTTACCAGGGATTATTCCCAGTTCACTGATCTTTTGGGTTCGGATGTGGATGAGCATAACTGTATTCCTCGGGCCATGGTGTTGATGCGCAAGCATCTGTTGGCGCTTGCTGCACAGCTTCGTGAGAAGCGTAAGAACAGACCTTTGTCGAGAACTGAGGAGCGAAAGCAGATGCAGCGTTATGTGAAGTATCAGTCGGCTGCTTATTTCACTACTGGTTGGAAGTGGGACAGGGTTCGGGCTTTGTCTTTTGATGAACTTAAAGCACTATATGAAAGAATGGTCAAGCATCAAAGCACCCCAATTCTGGAGCGATTTATCTATCGTCCTTCTCCACGTGTGATGACCACTTCTTCACCTGCTGTTACTACTGGCCCTACATCTGATCCTACTCCTGGTTCTGCTGCTATTCCATCGGTTTTTGCTGCTTCTACAGTTGGTACCACCTCTTCTCCTTCGGTTGCTCCTCTGGTTTCTTCTTCAGGTCCTGCTATCACCACCACATATGCTACCACCACCACCTTTGCTACCACAACCACCACTGCTGCTACACCTGCTATGGCATCCCCATCACCACCAGTGCCTGGTCCTCAACCTGTTCCTTCTTCTAGTGTAGCTCATGTTGATCCGTTGGGTGGGCAAACTATTGATTCTACTTCTACTGCTCCCACTTCTGCTGCTCAGGTAAAGGTAAAGGTTGAACCCTCGCCTAGTGATTCCACCCCTCGCCGTTCGCTTTGCAAGAAATTGGCTCGACGTGTTCGACGTGGCAAGATGATTCCCTATGAGAAGCGTGCTCTCAAAAATCTAATTGATGCAGCTTATGATAGTGACTCTGATTTGCCTTTGGGAAATAGATATATTACTGGTTGGACGATTGCGCGTTCCACGACTCTTCCTGGTACGGTATCTCATAGGATAACTCTTAGTGATGGGTCTGTGCGGTTTGCTTCGGGTCTGCAGGGTATTTTGTCTTGGGCGGATCGTAAGGATCTTATGGCTTTATATGGGTTTGTGGATATTGGCATGCCTGTTGATCCTATGGCTGTGTCTTCCTGGCCTGGTTTGCGAGTATGGGCTGATCTAAAGATGATGCTTGATGCCCCTCCTCATGCTCCTGTTTCTGGTGTCTGGAAGGATCAGATGCAATGGGTTATTCAACGATGGAAGTTATATGCGGGATGTGGTGTGCATATGTTAGAGTTGGAATCTGGTCATATGGTTTTCATGCTCACAGACTTGAATTATCCGTTGACGATTGCTTCGATGGAGGCTATGTTGGCTTGTCACTTGCATATTTCTAATGCTCCCTCAGGGAATGAGTCTTCTATGGCAACTGCGTTGGTGGAAGGGATCCAGGCTCGTTTGAAAGCAGATAAGAAGGCTGCTTCTGGTCTCTGAAATGGTTGGTTTGTAAGTTTTATGTTTTGTGTTTTTGTTCATTTGTTAATACTACCATTCTTTTCACCAATATGTAAAGTGATTGGTGAATTTCATTAATTCTAGTTCAGAAAAAAAAATATACTTTTTATATAATATCTGCTTATATTTAAACATATTATGGATTTTACACTTGTGAATATGATACCATTTGCTGATTCAAACTATGGGTTCTGGTTGCTGTGTTGTCCTTGTGCTGGTTACTGGTTTCATCTGGTGTTGGACTTGGTCCTCACAACAAATGGTCCTCAACTCACCATGTCTAATCGACAAGAAAGAGTTGATTCACCTTGAGGGTACGGCTCTTGGTGCGATTCTTAAATCCGTTGATGGTTGCCAGGTTACCCAAAACTGGATGGTTTTCACTTGCCATTGTCCTAGACTGAAAAGTGGCTAATCCAAGGGGGTACGGCTCTTGGTAAAGATTTTATCAAATCCGTTGATAGCTGTAATAGCTTGCTTAAAGCTATAGGGTTTTCAACTCACCGATGCTTCATTGCTAAGAGTTGGCGAGTCCAGAGGGGTACGGCTTCTGGTAAAGACATATCAAATCCGTTGACGGCTATGATGGTTTGCCTAAAATCATCAGGGTACCCCCACTCACCATTGATTCACGTTCTAAGAGTTGGGCTGGGTTCTAGTCTCCCAGGGTGATGCTTATTCCACCAGAAAGACTGGCTAGCCCATGAGCGAGCAGCTACTTGGTAAAGGCTCATCAAATCTGCTCATGTTGCTGTAAAGATTCAACACGATGTTGATTTGTTTCAAGCTTTGGAGAAGCTTCTAGTGTCCCATGTTGCGGCGGTTCTTCTGTTTCTTATCTTGCTGATGCTGCTATTACTTTTGCTGATTCAATCCTCGAGCTTTATTGCACATTTTACCAGGAAACTTGAACTCAACAGGTCAAATTCAAGTTTAGGGGATGATTGTTAGGACCATTGGAATAGTTAAATGTAATAGGTAGACTAGGAGGTATTTAGTTCCTCCTGGTCCTAGTAGTAGTAGGAGCAAGTCGTGCTCCTGGTCCTAGTCAAAGTTAAACTTTATTATTTATTTATTATTCTGTTAGGATATGCATGAGATATGTTAGGAAAGGATATGCATATCAGTTTTACACGTTTTGTTTAATGATGTATTAGGGTTTCCTTGTAGTATAAAAGGAACCTTAGGCAGAAGGGTTAGACACACTTTCATAAAACGTAGTCCTAGTCATTATCAATATTAGAAATCCTTAAAAAGGATCAAGTCTTTATAGTTATTCTATTCTTCTTTATTCATATTGTGTATAGAGTCTCTCTGTGAATTGACTTGTGATTACAGAAGTCGTTCACCGTTCCTGACAGGCTGCAAGATTCACATCTAGTGAACTTATCAAAATCCTTGGTCATTTGGTTGATTACTACTTGTTTAGAAGTGAATCTTTCTTCTCCCCTCTCTTCCTATCCAAGTGCAAAGAGAAGAACAATTTCATCCTTGAAGTGTTGTGTCTACCTCAAAGATCCATTGAAGATCAAACCTTATTTATTCTTTGTTGTGTCATAGTTGTGAAGATCCAGGTAGTTGTGTCTATTTGGAAGTTGTATATGTATTAAGGTTTATACTTGGTCCTTAAAGTATACTAGTGTAGATTGGTCCTAGCTAATATTAGGGCTCGACTTTTAGCCAAGAGTCAGAAATTGGATAAGCAACGTTGTGTAAGATTTCTCCACCTTAAGGAGCTTGTTGATTAGTGAACTCTCGAGTAAGGAGTACTCGAGGAGTGGAGTAGGGACGAGGAGTGAGATTTGTTGCCGAACCACTATAAATCCTTGGTGTTTGGTTTGATCTTTCTTTCCCTTATCTATTTACATTCATTATTCTTTATACTTGTGATTATTAGTTTAGTTGCACTATACCTTGTTCATATTGTATATAATAAGGTTTCACATAATCACTCAAGTCTAAGTTTTTGAAAAGGATTTTTGAAAACCGTCTTTTGACAAGTAAATTTTAAGAAACTATTCAACCCTCCCTTCTAGTTTCTACAATTGGTATCAGAGCGTGGTTGCTCAATCCTTTTTAAAATATATTGTATTTTAAAACTTGAATCGATCTATGGGTTCCAACAAGTACCTAGAAGGGCAATCTATGCAAAGAACACCTCTTTTTAAAACTCACAGTTTTATTTATTGGAAAAATAGATTTGAGACATATGTGAAATCAAAAGATTTAGATCTTTGGCAGGTTATTACCCATGGTGATTTTTTGCCTTATCAATATAATGTTTCTAAAAGCAAAGAGATAGTTACTTTTTACAAAGCTAATGATGACACTAAAAGGAAACTTGCTAAAAATAATAAGGCTAAAATGGTGATTTATAATGCTTTACCAAAGAAAGAGTACAAAAGGATTTTTATGTGTGAAACCGCTAAAGATATTTGGAACACTCTATTAGTAACCCACCAAGGTAATAGCCAAGTCAAAGAAAGTAAAATCGATCTTCTTGTTCAACAATATGACCAATTTATCATCTTAGAAGATGAAACTATCAATAGTGCATTTGCTAGATTTAACACTATTATTACTAGTCTAAAAGCACTTGATGAAGGTTTTTCTAGCAGGAACAATGTTAGGAAGTTTCTAAGGGCGTTGCATCTAAAGTGGAGAGCCAAAGCCACGACGATTAAAGAATCAAAGGATCTCACCACATTATCACTCGATGAACTCATTGGCAACTTGAAAGTTCATGAGATGATAATTTTGAAGGACTCGGAAATGGTGAAAACCAAGAGTGAAAGAAAGTCTATAGCACTTAAAGCGAAGAAGGCACAAAGTGACCATGAAAGTTCCTCGGATAGTGATGATGAGGAATATGCCCTGGCGGTTAGAGACTTCAAGAAGTTCTTCAAGAGACAAGGTCAACACGTGAGGCAACCAAGCAACGACAAGAAATCCTTCTCTAAAAATCGATTTACCAAGGATGATAAAGGTGATAGGAAATGCTTTAGACGAGAATGGTGTTGTGTCTCGTAACAAGGCTAGACTTGTAGCTCAAGGCTATAATCAACAAGAAGGTATTGATTATGACGAGACATACGCATCCGTAGCTAGATTAGAATCCATTAGAATCCTTTTAGCCTACGCTTGTGCCTTAGATTTTAAGCTTCAACAAATGGATGTAAAGAGTGTGTTTCTTAACGGTTTGATCAATGAGGAGGTATATGTGGCTCAACCTCCCGACATCATTGATTTTGAGAAACCGGGTCATGTTTACAAGCTTAAGAAAGCTCTTTATGGTCTTAAACAAGCACCCAAAGCTTGGTATGATAGACTTACAGCGTTTCTTGCAAAACATGAGTATACCATGGGGATGATAGACAATACGCTCTTTACAAAGAAGAAAGGTTCTCAGCTCATTATCGTACAAATATATGTCGATGACATTATATTTGGTTCAACTTGTCAATCATTGTGTGATGACTTTGCCAATATCATGCATGACGAGTTTGAAATGAGTATGATAGGAGAACTTAACTTCTTTTTAGGACTCTAAATTAAACAAATGGACGATGGTATTTTCTTTAATCAATCCAAGTATGTTAAAGAAATGCTAAAGAAATTTGGATTAGAAGACTCTAGACCGATGAAGACACCTATGGCCTCGGATACTAAACTCACCGTAGATGATGATTGTGAGTCGGTAGAGAACACCAAATATAGAGGTATGATTGGTAGTTTGTTGTACCTAACGACAAGTCGACCGGATATCATGTTTAGTATTTGCCTTTGTTCTCGCTTCTAAGAGGCTCCCAAAACCTCTCATCTTGAAGCGGTTAAGCGTATCTTCCGATATATTAAGGGCACTATACATTTAGGATTATGGTATCCTAAAGGGACCGACGTAGAAACCATTTTCTACGCGGACTCGGATCATGCGGGAGACTATGTGGACTGGAAAAGCACTAGTGGAGTTTGTACCTTCATGGGTTGTTGTTTAACTTCTTGGTTCTCCAAGAAACAAACCGCTCTTGCTATATCCACCACGGAAGACGAGTATGTGAGTGCCGGTAAAGCTTGTCAACAAGCTCTATGGATGAAGCAAGCACTTGTTGATTACGGGATTTCTCTTGATGATGTTCCCATCATGTGCGACAATAAGGATGCAATGGACCTTAGCAAGAATCCCGTGCAACATTCGCGTACCAAGCATATAGAGATTCACCACCATTTCCTTAGGCATAATGTTCAAAAGGGGAATATTTCGATTGAGAAGGTGCCCTCGGTAGAAAACTTAGCCGATATCTTCACTAAGCCACTTAAGAGGGAACCTTTTAATTACTTGCGTCTAGGTCTAGGTATAGGTTTAATGGAACATATTCCTTAACTGCGTATTTTATTAATCGAGTCTTTTTCTCTTTTTAATATTTTCTTTCTTAGAGTCATTGAGTCTTGCAAACTCTTTTTGGAAAACCTCTCTTCTCTTTTTCAAAATTCTCAAAGTTCTTTCAAAAATGGTCGATAAACGTTTTTGCATTGTTAATTCAATCTAAAAACGTTTTTCATAGCTTCTTGCTATTAATATTGAGCTTACGTAATTCATATGTATGTGTCTCTCAAGTATAGCAAGAACAAAAATAAACTATGGAGGATAATTGTGTCATGACTTATTGTCTATTTGTACACACCTCCAACATCGATTTTCTTTAAAATCCATGTATTTTGGTCAAAACCTTGTTTGGTAAGTTCTTGTGTGTTTTCTTTGTCTATCTTTGCTTCTTAGCATATCTCTATGATTAGTTAGACTAGATAAACAGTATTTGCTGAATTAGAAAATCCTCCTTCATCACCAAAATCAACCCACCGCGGGCGGTTCTTTAATGAGACCGCGACTCCATATCGATATGGAACCGCCGATGGTGAAAAGGAACCGCGTACAGTGCTTCCTATTTCGGGTATTTCTGAAAGTCCAAATTTGTTCCAACACTTTTTGGAATCTTTGTTTCAACCTTTTGACCACCCTCAAAATATCTTGAGCTTTCTCTATTTAACCCTAAGCATTTTGTATCCTTTCTCAAATCAAAATGTCTTATTCTCCAAATGAAAGCCTTGATTCTCCTCCATTTTCTCCAATTGCTTTCAATACCAATTTACCCAAGAACACTCAAAATCGCATTTATTCTGCTTCTAAGAATGTTGATTGTGGAACCTCTTTTCTTCCACCAATAGCCTTTAGTGTTCTTCCTCTTTCACATGATAATGTCATGTATCCTGGAACATATTGTCATTGTTGTCAATATCAACATCTTGCTATGGCTCATATCTATGAGGAATTGAATTACATCAAAAGTCTCTTAGTCAAACCTCCTCTTCACTATGACTATGAGATCAGTACCAAGCCACCACCACCTCCTTCCGCCACTACCTTGTCTTTTATTTAAGCATTGGTTGCTTATCTTCAAGACATCTAGTTCAATCAAATCTTAGAGTTCTAGTTTAACTAGGATTAGATTTATGCTTTTCTTTTGGCTTGTTTTATTTTACATACATCTTTGTATGTTTTGTTTCCTTGTATCTTTTATTCATGTTTTCCTTTTAACATGACTTATCTTGGATCTTGGTCTCTTATGTTTTATTTTTCTTTGTGTGACCTTTACTATATCTTGTTGGGTGTTTCTTCTCTTCTACTAACCCTTCTATGTAGCTTGTCACAATATCTCGATTCCTTGGTGCCCCAAGCAAGGGGGAGTAAGCACCAAGAAGGAGCATTTGCAAAGTCCGATTCTTCTCTTCTACAAAGACTTTTGCAAACTTTTTGCTTCGACAAATGGGGAGAAGTGAAATAAACTCGTCTTCGAAAATCTTGTTTTCCATGTGATTGAGTTTATGTATTTTCGAAATCAAAAAGGGGGAGATTGTTAATGCAATGATGCCTAAAAACGTTACTTGTATTTTTCGGTCTCACTTTGTTTTTATTACGACAATATGTAAAAATAAGCATTTACGAAAACATCGAAAAACGAATTCTTGAGTTCAAGTATTTTTTATTTCAATCATTATCACATAAGGTATGTACAAACAAGTATCATCCTAATTAAGTGATCAAGGATTTAACCTTTTCTTAAAACTCACTTTTTATTAATTGTGACAAGTTTTTATTAAACTATATTTTTAAGAAAATGTTTTATTAAATTAAATATTTGAAAATTTGAAAATGGAATATTCTATCTTGGTTTGGAATATCCTTTAGGATATTTTAATCACCAGATTCGAACCATACCACTAAAAGACAAAAAGGAGCGGAGTCTACTCCCACGGTTCCTTAAGTGGCTATGCGGTTCCTTATCGATAAGGAACCACGGGCTGCTATAAGAAACTGTGGGCAGATATAGACATTGGAGCCTTATCTTATAAATAGTGAATCATTCTCAGATTTTCTCTTCACCTCTTTTGCACATATAATTTCAGATTCTTTCATACTTCTAAAATCATTCAAATCCTTTGTCACTTGGTTGATTACTACTTGTTTAGAAGTGAATCTTTCTTCTCCCATCTCTTCCTATCCAAGTGCAAAGAGAAGAACACTTTCATCCTTGAAGTGTTGTGTCTACCTCAAAGATCCATTGAAGATCAAACCTTATTTATTCTTTGTTGTGTCATAGTTGTGAAGATCCAAGTAGTTGTGTCTATTTGGAAGTTATGTATGTATTAAAGTTTATACTTGGTCCTTAAAGTATACTAGTGTAGATTGGTCCTAGCTAAGATTAAGGCTCGACTTTTAGCTTAGAGTCGGAAATTAGATAAGCAACATTGTGTATGGTTTCTCCACCTTAAGGAGCTTGTTGATTTGTGAACTCTCAAGTAAGGAGTACTCGAGGAGTGGAGTAGGGACGAGGAGTGAGCTTCGTTGTCGAACCACTATAAATCCTTGGTGTTTGGTTTGATATTTCTTTCTCTTATCTCTTTACATTCGTTATTCTTTATACTTGTAATTATTAGTTTAGTTGTACTATACCTTGTTCATATTGTGTATAAGAAGGTTTCACATAATCACTCAAGTCTATTTTTTTGAAAAAGATTTTTGAAAACCGTCTTTTGACAAGTAAATTTTAAGAAAGTATTCACCCCCCCTTCTAGTTTCTACACATATCTTTAGTATTCCTAAGATACTTTAGAATGTTCTTAACAGCATTCCAATAAGTATCACCATGATTCTGCTGAAATCGGCTTGTTATGTTTTGTGCGAACGCAACATCACGTCTTGTGCATCTTACTACATGCATGATTGATCCTACAGTCGAGGCATAAGGAACTCTATTGTTACCTTTATATTTTATATAGTCAAACAAAAATGTAATAGGTCATCTTAGTCGTGATAGGTCTTGTATTGTAATAGGCTAGTCGGGATAACCGGGTTTGGACTAAGCTAATATTGTCTAAGTATAGGGCTCTAAGCCCAACATAAGCCAAGTCCCGCCCATGAAACATAAGCCCATGTCTAGATGTAGAGTGGTACTGTAAATACCCTCTTCCAAGTGTGGAAGAGGGGTTTTTTTGCTTCTATTTTACACATAGTTCTTCATCCATTCTCTTCTTTCTCTCGCTCTACTTTTCTTACTACTTTCTCTCTATAATTCTCTCAAATCTCTCTCAAATATCTTATCTATTTTCGTGTAATGGATTGATATGGGATAACATGTGGTATCAAGATTCTAAAGTTGATAGGTTATTGAGATTTTTGTGGTTGTTTTGTGGATTTCGTAGCTTATTCAATAAGCTAAGGATTCATGAATTTTTTTAAACCTTTTGATTCGAAAAGCTTACTACTTTCTAGTTTATTATCCTTTTGATAGACTAGAATTATAAGAAAAAGCTAGATTTACATTCAAAATCTTCATATTTTTAAGGTCTTAGTCTGAAAAGTGTTTCAAAAATTTTCGTCTTAATAATCATAAAGTTTTCATTTTTATGGCTTAGAATATCTAGAAGTACAAATATTTTTTGGAGAAAACTTGCAAAAGTGTAGCTTTTTGGTGTTTTGATTTTGGCCCCGAAACTCATATCTGATTGGTATACCCGAAATAAGCAATTTCGGCCTTGGACCCAAAATAGGCTTGAGCCCAGAAATACATAAAAGCCTAAATGAAGTGTTGCCCCAAAATTTCAGTTGCCTCGAAATAGCTGTGGCCCCGACATAAGGTTTCCCCGAAATAACAACTTTGGAGCACCGAAATAAGGTTTCTTGAAATAGCAACTTTGGAGCACCGAAATAAGGTTTCCCCAAAATAGCAACTTTGGAGCACCAAAATAAGGAATGCCGAAATAGCAACTTGGAACCCCGAAATGACACTAAATCCGAAATAACACTCTGCCAAAATTTTATATTATCACTTTTGAGACTTAGCCACCCTCACACTTGATCTCGAAGCATCGTTTCCAAAAAAAAGAAGATAAATTAAAATATTTAGGCCAAGTAATATCAATTTTTTTCCATAGACAAATTAGGCTATTTCTACTTCGATTTCAATATTTGACAAAACGAATTTTTTTTGCCCAAAATTCAAATTTTTCGATTTTGGCTGGAAATTTAAAATTTTCAATTTTTAACCGCAATACATCGACTAAACATCCCTAATCCATTCACAATCATAATGTCTAATAACAACATGAATGCTCTAAACGAAGTTCGTTTAGAATCGGGTGGCAATGAAAATCCACCAATGTTGATAGTAGGGAGCTATATTTAATGGAAATCTATATTTCTTAGATTTCTTTATACGAAAGATAACAATACCGTTGGAATTTAACAACCCAAATGTATCTATCATACATGCATCATGAGTAAACGCAACGGATATGATGAAACAACTATACACATAATGAATTAACATAAAGATATAAAATGCATACCTTTTTTTTCTAGAATTCAATCAAGATGTAAATCAAAAGATTATGCCACCCTAATCGTGTATAGTCCAGGATTTCACCACAAACCCCAATCACTCAAAACCAATAAGAAACCAAATGTAGGTTTCCTTTACGTGTATCCACACTACATCTCAACACGATGAAGCCCGATTGCTAGATCTCACCAACTTGAACAAGAAGTCCCAAAACCCTAAAATAAGGGTATCATAAAATCGACCCTCTCTCTAGTGCGATCGATTTGCACAGATTTGGTGGTAATTAGGGTTTGAGAAAGCGAGTAAATAATGAGGTAAATGAACCCTCATTATATAGGTGTAGATAACTTCTCCAATAAGTTTTTTCCTAAAACAAAAAAGACTCTTCCTTTTCTATTAACCCAAATTCGCCTATATTAAGCCCAAACCCACCTTTGGTTTGACTTTTTGACTTTTTAGATTATTCTATGATAATTATATTAATTGCATTTAATTTAGAAAGCTTTTTGTTAGTTAATCGTTGAACTATTTAACTATTTAACTAACAACCGTTGAATGTTCAAGTCATGGTAAATTAAATGAATAAAATAAATATAATATAGATAAATATATTTATCATATAGATTAATAAAGCATGTTCTAAGAGTATAAGTGTGTGACCCCGTAGGCTCACATACTTTTAGCTGTATAACTATTACTATGACTTACGCACATCCCAACAGCTCCCACTTGCGGATGTCATCATCATAGCATAAAATTATATCAACATTGACGAATAATCTAGCAACATCATCAATGTTCCCAAAAGTACCTGAGTATGGTCTCAGTAAACATCTCAGCCTTATGGTATGAATTATTGCATCCCTTTTGTTTCTAATACTGTTAATCATGAATATGGATCAAAAGTCATTTCATGTATTAACGATTATGTTTCTCGTGTCAATGGTTAATCAAGATTGATGCGGCCACGTAAACATTCGATCAATCCCACGAGGGGCCCAGTATGTATCATACTCCATTCATGGAGGAACAAAATCATATTTTGACTACAAGTACCTTTCACACATGCCAAAGACATTTTTGAAATAGGTTTTATAACTATCTATTTTACTGACACAACGTTTACTCTAAATCAAGAAATATTATCCATCCATGTGAAGATCCGTTTGCACCACAAGTCTAACGATAAGGAATACTCTACAATTAGTGTAGTTTCTTAATAACGTCGATCTATAAAGAAAATCTACACGGTTGGGTAATCCAATTATTCAACCACATTAAATAACCTATGAGTCTGGAAGAATCATCTTTATGTATCTTCCAAAGATACAACCAACCCTCATATTTGTCTTAGTTCATCAATACTCCCATATTGATGATTGACAACGGATATTTAGAATGTATATAATACATATAAATATGTAGATACTACATCCATGGATTAAACATGCTAATATAGGACACAATTGTATTTAACGAAAATAATCATACCTCGTATGTCGATTCATGTCTAATACAATTGATTAACCGTCCCTTATCCAAATGCTAATTTAAGATCACTACATACTAATTCTAGTTTGAATACTATTGTCTTAGTCACAACAATCCAATTATTGAGAAGTCATAGGTTTCTACAAATTAGATTATTGATTGTGTGGATCTTCGAGTATACTTATTTAAAATCACAAGTTGTGAACAATTGATGATGTATGTACTATGATAAAATATCTTATTAATTGTCACACTACTTTCCATAAGATCTACAATACAGTTATTGGAAGTATTCATCATAACAATTTGACAGTGTTGCAAAAAAAGCTGTACAAGGTCGATTAATCGCCGTTTAATCGTTACAAGGCCCTTAACCTTGTCGAGTAATGAAAAGGCGATTAAAGGCGGTCAAATATGGTCAATGACGGTCAAGGGAGGTCAAACCTGTAGAAAACCTGCAAATTGTGTCGAAAATATTGATAACTCACTGTAAACTTGTGTTTACACTTATAGTAACTATTTATATGTATGATAAGTTGTATTTTAAGAATAATATTTTCGAAAATATTTAAAACACGTTAGAAATACTCAAAACTTGCCAGAAATACCAAAAATTTGTTAAAAATGCCAATCCGATTAATCACTGATTAATCTCACCTAGAACGATTACAAGTTACTAGGTGGCTGACCGATCGACTATTGATTCATGATTTTTGCAACCTTGACAGTTTTCAAAAAGTATAAAGTATTCTAACTCTTTAATTTATAATGCAACTATGCTTTTAAACCAAGCATGTTACTTTCTAGCATGATATTATCCATAACAAAGACTTGCAAAAATTAAAATTGAGTATCATCCAATTAAAACAAACACTAGTGTATACCATATAACTACGCTACCCTTTTGTAAACCTTGAACATTCCTTTAACAATGGTTTGGATATTTTAACAAACTCTAAGTTTGCCAACCATAATGATGTTACTATGATTATCACTAGGTATATCAATAGTATTTCTATTATTGGTTCTAGGAAAAAATTTCTAATCCAATACTCATTTAAACATTCCTACTAATGTCTTCTAATTAGATTTCAATGTTTCCAACATTCCTTATGATGTCTTTTAATTAGACTTTTAATGTTGCTAACATTATTTATAATATCCTTCGGTTAGAATTTAAGGTTGTTATATCAACTTGCATTTATGAAAATGATACAAGTTATCCATGTACAGTATAATTCCCGTAATGAATCCTTTAGTGGGTCTCAAGGCATTCATTCATGCATTCAATCTTACAACGTAAGATACATCATTCGAGATCTACTCAATGATTATTTATATTGTCTCTAGACTTAATCACAACATATGTTAAACCATTTAACATATTTCCCAAGGTTGTAGATTTTATTTTCTAAAACACTTATAAGAGACTTTATTTCACTCTTAAGATGAAATATTGTTTATAATATGTTTAACAACATGTTCAATTTTAAAGAAATTAAACAAAGAACTCTCACTGGCTTTGAGATTTACTCATGAACAATATTACTTAAAATTATAAATCAAATCCCACAAGGGATTAACTTAACCCATAAACTTAAAACTTAGCTCATTTAGATGTATGCTTTTAATCCATGTGTAGATTCTAGCATTTTGTATATATTGTAAAGATTATTTATGGATTCATAAAATCTTCTTATGATCACATATCTCACAAGGTGATCATTTATCATAGAGTTTTGTAATCTATTTTTTCATTACTCTAACATTTAAAGCAAGTATGACAATTAAAGCATCTTTATATAGTTATTGTTCATAAATGTAGAAGTTTTAATCATAGTTAATTCCTTAAGTATGATTTAAAAATCTAACGTTTATCTTGAAATAAATATATATACTTTGTCCTAATTAATTTTTCTAACAAGGAAACTCATTTTAAACCTCATCAAATAGTTGATAGGCGAAAGATCAATCAAATTCCAAATTGTTATTATCTTTCAATAGATGCATCTTCTCATTCATAGCTTGATCTATCCATCAAATTCCAAATTTGATAATACATCACTTATGGTTAGCAATTTTATAATGATCTTCTAACTCATAAACCTCATTATTGATATAAAAAACATATCATGAGGAATTCTTGTGGATCTATGAATGTGAGTTATATCATTCAAAGGTTCCACATTTCCATGTTTAGCCTTAGTTGGATTCAACAAGTGTGTTTAGAAGGCTTGTGTATTGTGTCCTTGGAATAATTCAAGACTCCCACTTGCTTCGTGCAAGCAGGAGAATCCCACTCGCTTCTTTCACTACTACAAAAAAGCCCTTAGAGACTGGTCAAAAAAGCCCTTAGAGACTGGTCAAAAAAGCCCTTAGAGACTGGTTTTGCAAAAGGTCTCCAAAGGGGGATGTCTCTTTAGCAAATCCTAAAAAGACTGGTTTTAAAACCAGTCTCTATAATACGTATAGACACTTGTTTTAAAAACAAAAACATGTCTCTTTAGAGATTGGTATCCATAGTATTCCTCCAGAAACTAGTCTTTTTAGCAACATCTAACCAGTCTTTTTATAGAGTAAAAAGACGTGTATTTTCTATAAAAACAAGTCTCTTTGGAAATTGGTATTTTTTTAAAAAAATTTGGAATTTTTAGTAAATTCCAAATTTTACAATTTTAAACCACCAAAATGAAGAAATACAAATACAATAAATATATATAAACTAATTTAGAAAGACCAAAACTGTAAAACCAACAAACTAAAGCAACCAAACACAATTTTTATTAAAATTAAAGTCATACTAGAATTTACAACAATACTAGAATTTAGCTTAATCGTCTATGTCTAATCTTGCCACAATGTGAACCATGTGCCAATGATCGCGTTTATCTCTTTGGTATCCAACGGACGCTCGTTATTCCACGATACCTATAATTAATTTAATCGAATGTAAACATTAGGAATAAAATACATATAACTGATAAGCATCTAACAATGTACAGATGCAACATATGTAACATATGTCTGACACCTTTTTTGTAATGACTTCACTACAAAGTTCAAAAGAATCATCACAATTACTAATTAGTGATACCCATTTCAAGATCTAATTTGAGCGTTCAATGCACCAATAAAAAACTGCATACGCTTTTAACTTTTTTTTAATAAAAAATTTATATGAAAATATTGTATCTAAATGTATATGAAACCGCATAACAAAAATTATTTACTCAAAAACATCATATCTTGATAAACACTTCCTATAACCAATTTGACAATAAGGGAGCAAACATAATATAGCAACTACTGAAATTCATACATCACCGGGCTAGCATTAAAATGGACTTATAGATTTTATCATAATTAAAGATCTACCAGCTCAAAAAAGTCCGTAACTACAAGCCATTGGGTGAACTAACTGGCCCTCTCGGGAGTGGAACATCAAATCCAACTTAGAGCCGAGTGTCCTAAATTCGAGAGTTGTAGCAGTTGGTCTTTGACTATCTTATTAGAAGAGAATATAGAGAGAATAATGAGAACAATTTATATGCTTTATACCTGATTGTAACTAAAATCATGAAATTTCCATAGTGATAGCAACCGAAAAAATAACTTAAGTGATCACTTGATTCAACTCCTCCCTTTCACCTCGAGGAAAAGCCACTTGAATAACTATAGAGTAATAATATTTATAACTTACATGTATTTTCATTGTTGGCTCAACCTTGCTCCCTTGTGTTGCTGAATTACCCATCGTTGACATTTTCATCGTTGCAGCTACCAAAATTTTCAATAATAATTAGATCCCTGAAAAGACCATGATGTAATATTAATACCAAAACAGCAGTGTAGGTTAATCAAATATACAAATAATTTAAATTTAGACTCCTGGTTTAACATCATAGCAGACCCAAAATTTGACAACATAAACACCATATCATTCTCGAGCAGAACAATATTATTTATGCTACAAATATGTCAACTGAATTTTGTTTGGCAATAGGTAATACTTGACCTTCATTGAGTACTCTTACAAAGTAAGTTGTTTAAATACATTGACACCAAATTTGCCTTTACCCTTACTATGTACCTTGTCTAGCTCTTTCTGAAGGTACCGTCATAGCGGCAGCCACCGTCTTGTAGTCTCCAATACCATCTGCAACCACCACCAAGTTTAGTGAAACATCCATCTATTAACTGATCCTAAACTAAACTACATAATAAAGAAATACACTTTTGCCTTTACTCTTATCATGTATTTTCTTTTGCTCTTATTCGAGGTACCCCCCATGGCCCCATAACAACAGCCATACTCTTGTAGTACCCGCCATGGCTGCCGAAAGGTTATGATCAAGAGCCAATCCCAATAATAGACGCTTTCTTTAGAACATATTCGATCCAATTTCGTTCTCAAACCAAGAGTTGCAAGCAATATATTACCTGACTGCCAATTTAAAGAGTTGGAATACAAAAATTTACCTGAATGAAAATCTTTGAAATGCAATCTGCTCGGGTGGAAAGAGCAAGGCCATCTAACATATTACTGGGCATCGCCAATTCAATTACATGACATCAGCAGTGTTGACAGTTTTTTGGGTCTGTGTTATTTCTGCGTGGACTTCATCTTTCTTATGTACACTTTTCCTCATATAACCAAAGGGGAACATGTCATACAAAAGAATGTAACCAAAGTCCATAAGGTACGGTTACAGCTTTACAAAATAACACAATAATATTCATGTTTTTTCTACAAATGCCAATGTTAGCAACTTACTGCCATCACGATAGGGTGGAGGGTCAAGACCAGGATGCCATGTAGGTCAAACTTGAGCACGAATGGATGTTTACATGTGTCGTGAACCTCTTCTCCATCTTGGAGGATATTCTATGAACATAATCCTCGCCAACCCCTCTGCTTTAAAAATGAGCCGGTGATGGTTGTCTGGCCCTTGTTCCTGCCCACAGCTAACACTTCGGCCTCCACAACTCCAGTATTCATAACCATTATACATACAATGTAAAGCAGCTATCAACTGGTAATAAAGGAACGGGTTTGGAGATAGTAGGTAGGAGAGGGGTTGTGTTAGCCAGAATAGTTGAGTTATTTTGATGTATGAGATGGTCCCTTTTTCGACCAGATTAATTACAAATCAATCTTGTTATACCTATTACATATGGAGGAGTATCCATCTTATTGCCGGTCCAGACAACCTCTAGTGTGTCTAACGCATATGATGTACTTATGTACAATTGTCAAGTTCACTTATATTATTATAAGTTAAAGGCAGCCTCAGTTTTTAAACGCAAATACGCCAGCTAGAGATTCAATTGTTACTCAATTTTTTTAAAGGGCTTAAGTTGCCACCGAATGTATGTAATTTGGAGATGAGGCCGCGCCTAAAGCCAATTTTGTAATTCTTTATTTGAATGCTTCCAGCAAAAAGTTAAGAAAGAAGTGCATACCTGTTGTTGCATCATTGGAATGGGCTGCTGATTTGGTTGCACGGGACCTGCTCCACGTCTTCCACCAAGTCGCTGCCCTGTTGGCCTTGTTTGACAACTAGTAAAAAGAAGTTTGGTATAGGACCACAACCGCCTCATTCCATGTACCAACTGCTATTGGTGACCAAATCCATCCTAAAACACACAGAAAACATTTAGCGAAGACATAAAAAATGCAAGTAGTGCATAAATAAGTTTAGTGAGGAGTACATATGGAGGAATCATAGTAGGGGGCTTGGCCATAAACTAGCTGATGGCCTATAGCAAGAGGGTACATATTCATACGAGGAGCCATCATCAAATGTCCCATTATAACTGGCTACATTTGTTGAAACTGAGACAAAGGGATATAAAAGTTAGAAACTTTAGAAGATGGCTTGTTTTATTATACAAAATATGATTGGTGATACTTTTTTGTTAATAACGATTTAAATGATATTAACTAATCATCTTACCTGCAAATTTAATCACTAACAGCGAACTCTAGATGAATAATAAAATAGAAAGTAAAAAATAAATAATAGATCTACCTTTTTTGCTTATGATTTAACCCAAACTTACACCAAAACACCCATTTCATTCAATCATTTGATCGAGCGGCTGGTGGGTTAGATAAATCTGGTAAAATCCCTATTAAAAACAGTCAATGATAGATTTATGTTGTAATTATACATGAGTCAGACGAAAATTGAAGCATAAAATAACAATGATGGCAAAATAGAGCTTAAACCCAAATTCAAATACCTTGTCAATTATGATTGGTGGATCCTGTATAAACTCTAGTGGGAGATGGTGCTGAACGGTTGTTTAATTTTAATACATTGGTTGATTTCAATGGACACGACTAACGATCGGTGGGAGGTGATTTTCAAAGATCGATGGAGATGAGGTGATTATAAAATGAAAAGACGAAAATGAAAAGTTCAAATTTGAGATGAAAATGAAAAGATAAGTTCGAGAAGTGTGGAGGGACAATTTAATTTTTGCTAAAAAGCAAAGGCGGGACAAGTTAATTATCAAGCGAGGGGGAAATTTTACACCAGTCGGGATGAGCATCGGGGAAAAACCAGACCAGATCAAGACCGAGTTACGAAAAATTTATGAACCAAGGATTAGACCAAATGAGCATGGTCGGGTCCGGTCTGGTTGAGACATCCAGTCGGTCTAATCCAAAAAATAATGATCGATTACCAGATCGGACCGATACTTATTTAGTCTAAACCACAGACCAAGGATCGGAGCCAAATAGGTTTGGTTCGGTTAGTTCGGTATTGTTTGATCCGGGTATGCTTGCCCCAATTTAGATTTTAAATGGAGATGTTCAACGGAGGAGTAGATATGATATCGTGATACATAAGATGTTCGTATCAATATGTTATCCTTGTACATGAGATACTCAACGGATGACTTAAAAACTATTGTCGACTCTGATAGGTGTGTAAACACCCATCCTTTTACCACTTAATTCTGGCTAAAACAAGACCAAAACGCGTATTTAATATCATTTGTTTGGAATTATGCGTGGTTTTTGTGTTTATTGTGTTTTCAGAGCCAACCGGATGAATATTGAAGAAAATATGGGATTGCACGGGATTTATCGAAGAAAAAGACTCAAGACAGAGTTTATTGTCCAAGAGATGCAAAAGATTTGAAGTCACTGGGCCTATTCGAAGATTTATCGAAGAAAAGGACCAAAGATGGAAGATTTACATAAGTCGAAGAAACTCAAGTCTATTAAACGAAGAAATTAAAAGACGAGTTGAATTTAATCGACGACAAATCCCGAATCAGAATCGAAAACGTCAACTTTTCTGAAAAGACGAGAAGACAAGAAGAACGGGAGAAAGCCCACTCACCAACCAAAGGGAACACCTATATAAAGGGTTCCCCTCACACTTTTCATCCAGTTTTTTTAGTTTTTCCTTTCCCCATCTTTTTCTCTCTTCTTGTTCGTAGGTATCACCAACACCACTAGGGTGTTTGGTGATTTTGATCTTTGTTTTTCAAATCTTGTAATTTCATCCTTGTTTTGTGATTGTTAAAACCTTAATCAATACATCAATCTTTCCATTTCATCTTGTGCATCTCCATCTATTTGGTTAAAAGTTTAAGTTCTTATTTGATCGATTTGATCTTTAAAAGTTGTTGGGTTTTATGTTTTTATTGATGGGATTTGTAGTTTATGGTTAGTAGATGCTTCGTGATTAGTTTATTTAAGTTTTTGGTGAAAAACTTGGTGATTTTTGGATCAAATTCGAGTTCCCCTGTTTTTTCGGTTAAGTTACTGTTCTTGAGTATTCCCAGGTTCCGGATGAACACAAACTTCCGAATGAACCAAAAGTTCCGGATGAGCAAATAGTTCCGAATGAACATAAAGTTCCGGATGAACACAAACTTCCGAATGAGTCTCAAATCTTCCGAATGAGTTTTCTTTTTAAAAGTTCCGAGTCAGTTAGAAAGTTCCGAATGAACTAAAGTTCCGGATGAACTAAATCTTCCGAATGAACAAAAGTTCCGGATGAATGTTATTTCCAAAAGTTCCGAATGAATGTTCTTTACAAATCTTCCAAATAAACTTCCGGATCAAAAGTTCCGGACGAACTTCCGGATCACCAAACTTCCGAATCAAGGTTCCGAGTAAAGTTCCGACTCAAAGTTCCGGGTGAAGGTTCCGAACGAAGTTCCGGATCAATCTTCCGAGTCAACTTCCGAGTGAAGGTTCCGAACAAAGTTCCGGATCAACAACTCCCGAATCAAGGTTACTTCCGAATTAACTTTCTTTGAGTATTTTTAAGTGTTACTGTTCGTTCTGATTCTTCATTTCATATTATTATTTTAATTATTTTTTTTTATTTTTAAGTTTAATTTTAATTCAAGTTTTATTAATTGTTATTAATTTAATTGCTTTTAAATTTAAGTTTACATTTTAGAGCATTTAACATTTAGTAGATTAGAAAACCAACTCCCCTTGTTAGTAACCAAGAACAATCATTCCACTTAGAACCGAGATCAATTCGAGAGGATATCGAGAGAATATAACCTGAACCCTAGCAAAATCATTGTATCAAATGGCGCCGCTGCCGGCTCTTCTCGTTAAGATCAAAAGTTTTTTGTGAGAACTTGGATTTTGGGATCCGTTCCTCGTGAACGTTACTTTTTCATAAAAATTTTCAAAAACACTAAAAAATATAAAATTTTCAAAAATCCTAAAAAGTAAAAAACATAAAAAAAAACCAAAAATATTTTTGCTTTGTTTTTCTCTTGTTAGTTCTTTTGTAGGTGTATGCGCACTCGATCAACGTCTTATCAAGAGCCCGAGCCTCTCGATAACTTAGACATGGCCGGTGTACAAAACAACTATAACATACCACCTCAAAACAACAATAATAATAACAACAACCCACCTTTCAACAACATGAATAATAACAACAACAATGAGCCTATACCGGATAATCGCCCGATGATTGAACTGCTGCAAGCTCATGTAGATGGCAACATTGACCCAATTGTTATACCAGCGATTGCAGCCAACAATTTTGAGCTCAAATCCGGCTTTATCCAGATGGTCTCTGCTCAACCATTCTTGGGGCGTACCATTGATGATCCACATGACCATATCAAGAGATTCTTACAACTCACTAATACGGTCAAGTTCAATGGTGTTCCACAAGAGGTAATCCGTCTACAACTTTTTCCCTTTTCTTTAGAGGGACAAGCCCGGCATTGGCTTGCTAAGGAACCGCCACAGAGTATTCTCTCGTGGACGGATTTGGAAACCAAGTTTATCAATTACTTTTTCCCACCCTCTCGTACTACCGCTTTGCGGAATGAAATCATAAATTTTGAACAAAAGTACGATGAGTCGTTCAGTGAATCTTGGGATCGTTTTAAAGATCTTTTAAGAAAATGCCCACAACATGGTTTTACCAAAGTGCATCAAATTAATACTTTTTACAATGGTTTAAGCATGAGTGACCAAGATTCACTAAACAGTGCCTTGGGGGCTAATCTTCTGGCTAAGACTTCCAATGCTGCTTGGGATATCATTGAGAATAAGTCTCGTGTGCAAACCAAGAGTGTTCGGACCAATGTTGCTAGTGCTAGTACTAGTGACAGCGATAAGCGACTTGACAAAATCACTACGCTTCTTGAATCGCTTGTTACCCACACCGTTAACAACACCAACAGCAACAACGCTAAAAACGCTCAAGTCAATGCTGTTAGCCAACCATGCGAGATATGCGGGGGTCCTCACTCTTACACCACTTGTACTGCCACCCAAGACTACCCTTCTGAGAATGTGAATGCAGCTTATGGCACCTATCCTCAACCCGCTTATCAAGCTCGACCTCAAGGTGACCGTAACTTGCTTAGCTACAGCTCTAACAATTATCTTTCCCCACCCGGTTTTTCACCAAACAACCCAAACCAACAACCAAACCTCAATCGCCCTCCTCAACAACAACAAAAACCTCATACACCATACATCCCACCTCACAAACAACCACCTCTACCTCAACGAAATAACCAAGTTTACCAGCAACCTGCTTATCAACCACCCGCATACAATGCTCCTCCCAACCAACCCACCGCTTTACACCAAGAAGTGCAGACCTACATGAGAACTAACGATGTGATCGTGGAAAATCTTCAGCGGGAAGTGCTCAACTTGAAAGCAGACCTGGTCAAACAAGGGAACAATCTGAGAGCCGACATGAGAAACACATTGGATAGCCAAACAAATGACTTGAAGAACATGATGGCTAGTTTCTTCCAAGGTAATCAACCCTCTTCTTCGGGTACTCTTCCGAGTAACACCGTTGCGAATCCAAGAGGGGAGATGAAAGCAATCACTACTCGCAGTGGCAAAGGTACCAAGGAACCCGAGCTTCCTATACCTCCACCGGTGGTTGTGACTAAGGAGAATGAGTCACCTGCTCCTATTCCTCATCCTTCGACTTCCCCAATTTCTCCACCTCCTACTTCTACCCCTCCTCCACCCAAGGATGTGAGTGATCCTATTCTCCCAAAGCCTTCCTCTTCTTCCAATATACCTTATCCATCTAGGTTGAGGAAAGAGAAGCTCAAAAGCAAGGACGATATTCAGGTTTCGAACTTTCTTAAAATGTTCAAACAACTGAATTTCAATATCCCCTTCACTGAGGCTCTCGCTCACATGCCTAAGTACGCGAAAATGTTTAAAGATCTTCTGAGTGACAAGGAAAAGCTTCTTGATATTGCCAACACCCAACTTAATGAGAATTGCTCTGCAGTGCTCTTAAGGAAATTGCCAACCAAGCTTGGTGATCCGGGTCGTTTCCTAATTCCTTGCAATTTCTCGGGAGTAGAGAATTGCATGGCCCTAGCCGATCTAGGTGCCAATATTAATCTAATGCCTCTAAGCGTTTGGAAGCAATTATCTCTCCCTGAGCTAGTCCCCACCAAAATGACTTTGGAATTAGCTAACCGTACGGTTGCTTATCCAGTGGGGATAGCCGAAGACGTCTTTATAGGAGTCGACAAATTCACTTTTCCTACCGATTTCGTCGTCGTCGACTACGAGATGGACCCTCGTGTTCCCTTGATCGTGGGTCGTCCATTCCTGAGGACCGGTCGCACTCTCATCGATGTTGAAGCCGGTGAGCTTATCATGAGAGTGGGTGACGATAAAATCGTCTTCAACATGGGAAAGTTGTCTAAACAACCTTATTCATACGAGAGTGTTAATTGTATTGACGTTCTTGATGAGGCTTGTGAAGAACACTTCCAAAATGCTTGCAAAAGTATTCCTACCTCTCTTCCCAATGTTGAAACCGTTTCCTCTATTGATTCATCACTGTCTCTATTTGGAGAAAGTGATTTGTTTTGGAACAATCTTGAAACCACCATGGGAGATGTGAACTTAGCTAATGATGATTCTCCAACCGATGGGGATGAAGACATGCATTTCTTTGATAACCTTCTCAATGAAGACAACCTTTCTCCACCATCTCCTACGGTTATTGCTATCGATACTCTGACTTTGAATACGCCCCCCTTCGAAAATCCTCCGGATTTAGAACTTAAGGAGTTGCCGCCCCATCTCGAGTATGTGTTCCTTGAAGAAGAGAAGAAGTCGCCCGTCATTATCGCGAAGGATTTGAAAGATGAAGAGAAAACTCGCCTCATCGCCGTGCTTAAAGATCATAAGAAGGCTATTGCTTAGAAAATCTCTGATATTCGCGGAATTGATCCTCACTTCTGCACACACAAAATTCTCATGGAGGACGACTTTAAGCCCACAATTCAAAGCCAACGAAGGGTGAATCCAAAAATACATGAAGTCATCAAAACAGAGGTTATCAAACTTCTTGATGCGGGTATGATTTACCCTATTTCGGATTCACCATGGGTTAGTCCAGTCCATTGTGTGCCTAAGAAAGGCGGAATCACCGTTGTGCCCAATGCAAACAACGAGTTGATTTCTACCCGTCTTGTTACTGGGTGGAGAGTTTGTATAGACTACCGCAAACTCAATGATGCCACGAGAAAGGATCATTTCCCTCTACCTTTTATGGACCAAATGCTTGAACGTTTAGCGGGTAATGAATATTACTGCTTTCTTGATGGTTTCTCGGGTTATTTCCAAATACCCATCGATCCTCAAGATCAAGAGAAGACAACATTCACTTGTCCCTATGGCACATTTGCGTACAAAAGGATGCCTTTTGGCTTATGTAATGCCCCCGGGACTTTCCAAAGGTGCATGTTAGCTATCTTCCATGACATGGTTGAACAAACCATGGAAGTCTTCATGGATGATTTCTCGGTCTTTGGGGATTCCTTCTCTTCTTGCCTTGCCAATTTGGAACGTATGCTTAAGCGGTGCGAAGACACCCGCCTTGTTCTGAATTGGGAAAAATGCCATTTTATGGTAACAGAAGGCATCGTGCTAGGACACAAGATTTCCAAAGCCGGTCTTGAAGTAGACCGTGCTAAAGTCGATGTTATCTCTAAGTTGCATCCACCTTCAACCGTGAAGGGTGTGAGAAGTTTTCTGGGTCATGCGGGCTTCTACCGTCGATTCATCAAAGATTTTTCTCAAATCGCTCGCCCGATGACCCACCTCTTGGAAAAAGATACTCCTTTTATCTTTTCCAAAGAGTGCCTTGAAGCCTTCAACTCGCTTAAGGATAAGCTAACTAAGGCACCCGTCTTGGTTACCCCTAATTGGGAGCTGCCCTTTGAGTTGATGTGCGATGTTAGTGATTTTGATATTGGAGCGGTTCTGGGACAAAGAGTGAATAAACACTTCCAACCAATCCACTATGCTAGCAAGACAATGACGGGGGCACAATTGCATTATACGACAATCGAAAAAGAGCTTTTAGCTGTTGTCTATGCCTTTGAAAAGTTCCGCCCCTATCTTGTCCTTTCCACCACAATCGTTTATACCGATCATTCCGCGTTGAAGTACTTGTTGACAAAGCAAGATTCCAAACCAAGACTTCTTCGCTGGGTTTTGCTTCTCCAAGAATTTAAAATCGAAATTCGCGATAAAAAAGGAGCTGAAAACCTAGCCGCGGATCATCTCAGTAGACTTGAGGATCCTTACCAAGGGGAGCATCCGAACAAAGAAATCAATGATTCTTTTCCCCTGGAGACCTTAATGTCTATCAACTCGAAGTCTGATGAAACCCCGTGGTTTGCAGACATTGCAAACTACTTGGCGGGTGGAATTCTCGTTGACGGGTTAACATCCCAGCAAAAGAAAAAGTTTTTCAAAGACATCAAGACTTACTTTTGGGATGACCCGTATCTATTCAAACAATGTGCCGACTTGATTATTCGTCGATGTGTTGATGGACCGGAAGCTTTTGAAATCCTTGATGCTTGCCACAAAGGACCCACCGGTGGTCACTTTGGTCCCAACTACACCGCCAAAAAAGTGTTTGATTCGGGATTTTATTGGCCCACCATATATCGTGACGCTCACAATATGGTTAAACGTTGTGAGGCTTGCCAAAAACAAGGCAAGATCACAAATAAAGACGAGATGCCTCAGAATTTCATACAAGAATGTGAAATCTTTGATGTTTGGGGTATCGACTTTATGGGGCCATTCCCTTCTTCTAAAGGAAACAAATACATCCTTGTAGCCGTTGACTACGTTTCAAAGTGGGTTGAAGCCAAAGCTTTACCTACTAATGACGCAAGGGTGGTTTGTAACTTTTTGAAATCTCTATTCGCTAGATTCGGTGTGCCTCGTGCCATTATTAGTGATCGTGGGACTCATTTTTGCAATGACCAATTTGCTAGAGTCATGGCTAAGTACGGTGTAAATCATCGTCTTTCCACAGCCTACCACCCACAAACTAATGGCCAGGCTGAAATATCCAACCGAGGACTAAAGCAAATTCTGGAAAGAACCGTGGGAGAGCATCGTGCCTCATGGGCTGATAAACTTGATGATGCTTTGTGGGCTTTCCGTACCGCCTATAAGACTCCGATTGGTTGTACGCCATATCGTCTCGTGTACGGGAAAGCATGACACCTCCCCATTGAGTTGGAGCACAAGGCTTATTGGGCCTTGAAGTGGGCTAATTTTGATATCAACAAAGCCGATGACCTACGCAAGATCCAACTCAATGAGCTCAATGAACTCCGTAATGAGGCTTATGAGAATTCTTTGATCTATAAAGAAAGGACTAAGCTCATTCACGACTCTAAGATTAAGAACCGAGAGTTCCATGTTGGAGACAAAGTCTTACTTTTTAACTCTCGGTTGAAAATCTTTTCGGGCAAGCTGAAATCTCGTTGGTCCGGCCCATTCACCATTGCCCTAATTTTTCCATATGGCACTCTCGAGCTCGCTCAACCTAATGGACCTAATTTTAAGGTGAATGGCCAACGAGTGAAGTTGTACTTTGGTGAGGACACCTCTCAGGAGGTGATTCCATCCCTCACCACGTTCCCCATGAACTAATTTTGGGTCGAGTCAGGCTCGTGACTCGGTTATAAAAAACAAGCGCTCCTCGGGAGGCAACCCGAGTATCTATCCTTTTATATTTTAACCTCCTAAGTGTAGGGGGGCCTCTATAGGTTCTTTGTCTTTGTGTGGTGATGTTTTACAGGGATTAGTGCACTCTTGGAAACTTTGAAGAACCGTGCTCCCGTGTTATCCGAAATCCGGTTCTATCTCTCAACTATAGTGATTCAATTTTCTTCATAATCACATTTGAAATTGATCACTTTAGTCGTCTCTTCCTTAACTTGATTTAACCAACGTGCACAATGTCATAAGTGTAGGGGAGACTTTTCCCACATGCTTAAACATTGAGGACAATGTTTATCTTAAGTGTAGGGGGACTTCTATCGAAGTTTTAAGTGGACTTTTCCATGAAAATGCCTTCATTTAACCAGAAAATCATATTTTTCAACATTTTTCAAATTTTTTTATTAACTTTGGCCATTTAGTCGTAATTTTTAAATTTTTATCGTTGCTTTCATATGAATATATCCCGCAATAAAGTCAAAATATTAATAAAGTGGTGTAGCTAGTTTAGAAGTCTTTGACATATTAGGCCCGTTGCGTTTATTTTGACTCAACCCGAATAGACTTATCCAAGTTTATTCTAGCTAGTATCCTTAACCATGTAGACCTTAATTGGTCTATTAGGCTAAGTATCCACGAGTCTCATTACTTGAGATTTTAAATTGTGGAGGACGAGAAATGATAGAGTCAATTATAAGTCGGTATTCTTGCACAAGCTCACTTGGTGTAATTATTTGCCTATTCTCCCATCACTTGCTAATAATTTATCTGCAGTAAGGTCGTACGATTTGAAAAGTTACTTAGCTTCTAGCCCAAGATCGTTTAAAAGTTGCTCGGTAATGATAAGAGTTCATAGCCAAGGCATAACTTATGAAGCGGGGCGCGAAGATTGGCGAGTCCGAA
Organism: Glebionis coronaria; assembly: GCA_025667525.1. Taxonomy (NCBI): domain Eukaryota; kingdom Viridiplantae; phylum Streptophyta; class Magnoliopsida; order Asterales; family Asteraceae; genus Glebionis; species Glebionis coronaria. Next base: position 420,187,786 of record CM046880.1, read on the forward strand.
AAGGCCCTAACAAGGCATGAGGATTCCATTTTATTGCTAAAGATCCAAAGTGATGTGAAAAGCATTATTCCCAAAGTCAATATGAAGGATCAAGACTCACGACGAAAAGCAATCAACTCCCATAAAGATCATGGAGAAGTCTATCCGAAAAGACCCTAACAAGGTATGAGGATAAATAGATCCAAGTCCGAAAAGGAGGCGGATCGTTGTATCTCAAAATTCCAATTAGAGATTGAAGAATAATCATGAAGTCGTGGTCAACAAAGTTGGAGAACCCCTCAAAAGTCTCCAAGTGAAGAAACTCTATTAACGATGAGAAGACCATTATCTCAAGCACGTCTCTCAAGATATGAAGTATGAAGTACATGCCAAATATCGGCCCGAGAAAGGTCTCAAATCGTGAACCGAGTTATGCCAAGATATGAACTTTTTGATATCCCGAGAAGCAGTTTTAAGAGATTTTGTCCTTTAGCTAACTATTGATCAAATCGTCCTACTTTGCTTTCTGCCTAAATAAACTATCGAAATAAGTCCAAAAATGCATCTTCATGATCATTCTAAGACAAAATAAAAATATAAGAGATACACCTAGGAATAAGGGAGTTTAAGCATATAATTAAGCCATGTGTGTAAGTGTTTGATTTACTAACTTATAATAACAATGATCTCGTTTTTAAGCTTAGTTTGGGGAACGTGAAACTTGAGGGTGATAAATCTTCGCAGCACCAAAGCCCTAATGTAAGTCCTTGATCTCTTTACAAGTTATTTCCATATAGCTATTTTCAAGTGAAAATGGTTTTCTATCTTTTTGTTACTTTAAAGTTTTAATTTTTCTTAGTACTTTAATTTTTGTTTAGTAGTATTTTAATAAGGCCAAGGTTGATTGATTATGAGAAAAGTGTGAAATTGCTTTATCACTAAGCATTGCATGAGGGCATGGCAATGGTTAAGTGTAGGGGATTTGATAGGTGTGTAAACACCCATCCTTTTACCACTTAATTCTGGCTAAAACGAGACCAAAACGCGTATTTAATATCATTTGTTTGGAATTATGCGTGGTTTTTGTGTTTATTGTGTTTTCAGAGCCAACCGGATGAATATTGAAGAAAACATGGGATTGCACAGGATTTATCAAAGAAAAAGACTCAAGACAGAGTTTATTGTCCAAGAGATGCAAAAGATTTGAAGTCACTGGGCCTATTCGAAGATTTATCGAAGAAAAGGACCAAAGATGGAAGATTTACATAAGTCGAAGAAACTCAAGTCTATTAAACGAAGAAATTAAAAGACGAGTTGAATTTAATTGACGACAAATCCCGAATCAGAATCGAAAACGTCAACTTTTCTGAAAAGACGAGAAGACAAGAAGAACGGGAGAAAGCCCACTCACCAACCAAAGGGAACACCTATATAAAGGGTTCCCCTCACACTTTTCATCCAGTTTTTTTAGTTTTTCCTTTCCCCATCTTTTTCTCTCTTCTTGTTCGTAGGTATCACCAACACCACTAGGGTGTTTGGTGATTTTGATCTTTGTTTTTCAAATCTTGTAATTTCACCCTTGTTTTGTGATTGTTAAAACCTTAATCATTCAATACATCAATCTTTCCATTTCATCTTATTCATCTCCATCTATTTGGTTAAAAGTTTAAGTTCTTATTTGATTGATTTGATCTTTAAAAGTTGTTGGGTTTTATGTTTTTATTGATGGGATTTGTAGTTTATGGTTAGTAGATGCTTAGTGATTAGTTTATTTAAGTTTTTGGTGAAAAACTTGGTGATTTTTGGATCGAATTCGAGTTCCCTTGTTTTTTCAGTTAAGTTACTGTTCTTGAGTATTCCCAGGTTCCGGATGAACACAAACTTCCGAATGAACCAAAAGTTCCGGATGAGAAAATAGTTCCGAATGAACATAAAGTTCCGGATGAACACAAACTTCCGAATGAGTCTCAAATCTTCCGAATGAGTTTTCTTTTTAAAAGTTCCGAGTCAGTTAGAAAGTTCCGAATGAACTAAAGTTCCGGATGAACTAAATCTTCCGAATGAACAAAAGTTCCGGATGAATGTTATTTCCAAAAGTTCCGAATGAATGTTCTTTACAAATCTTCCGAATAAACTTCCGGATCAAAAGTTCCGGACGAACTTCCGGATCACCAAACTTCCGAATCAAGGTTCCGAGTAAAGTTCCGACTCAAAGTTCCGGGTGAAGGTTCCGAACGAAGTTCCGGATCAATCTTCCGAGTCAACTTCCGAGTGAAGGTTCCGAACAAAGTTCCGGATCAACAACTTCCGAATCAAGGTTACTTCCGAATCAACTTTCTTTGAGTATTTTTAAGTGTTACTGTTCCTTACTGATTCTTCATTTCATATTATTATTTTAATTTTTTATTTTTTTTTATTTTTAAGTTTAATTTTAATTCAAGTTTTATTAATTGTTATTAATTTAATTGCTTTTAACTTTAAGTTTACATTTTAGAGCATTTAACATTTAGTAGATTAGAAAACCAACTCCCCTTGTTAGTAACCAAGAACAATCATTCCACTTAGAACCGAGATCAATTCGAGAGGATATCGAGAGAATATAACCTGAACCCTAGCAAAATCATTGTATCAGACTCATATCGTGTACAACGATACTCTATTGACTCATATCGTGTGAAACGCTACCCTATCTACTCATATCATGTACAACGATACCGGTCCATTTATATGGTATACAACGATACCCGATCGACTCATATCGTGTGAAACGATACCTTATCGACTCAAATCGTGTACAACGATACCCGATCGACTCATATAGTGTGAAAGGATACCCTATCGACTCATATCGTGTACAACGATACCCTATCGACTCATATCATGTGAAACGATACCCTATAGATTCATATCGTGTACAATGATACCCGATCGACTCATATCGTGTACGCGATACCCTATCGACTCATATCGTGTACAATGACACCCTATTGACTCATATCGTGTGAAACGATATCCTATCGACTCATAACGTGTACAATGACACCCAATCGACTCATATCGTGTACACGATACCCTATCGACTCATATACTGTACAACGACATCCTATCGACTCATATCATGTGAAACGATACCCTATCGACTCATATCGTGTACAACGATACCTTATCGACTCATATCGTGTACAATGACACCCGATCGACTCATATCGTGTGAAACAATACACTATCGACTCATAACATGTACAACGATACCAGATCAACTCATAACATGGACAACGATACCGGATCGACTCATATCATGTGAAAGGATACCCTATCGACTCATATCGTGTACAACGATACCCGACCGACTCATATCATATACAACGATACCCTATTGACTCATATAGTGTACAACGATATCCTATCGACTCATATCATGTGAAACGATACCCTATCTACTCATATCGTGTACAACGATACCTTATCGACTCATATCGTGTACAATGACACCCGATCGACTCATATCGTGTGAAACAATACACTATCGACTTATATTATGTACAACAATACCCGATCGACTCATAACGTGTACAACGATACCCGATCGACTCATATCAAGTGAAACGATACCCTGTTGACTCATATCGTGTGAAACGATATCCTATCGACTCATATCATGTGAAACGATACCCTATCTACTCATATCGTGTACAACGATACCTTATCGACTCATATCGTGTACAATGACACCCGATCGACTCATATCGTGTGAAACGATACACTATCGACTTATATCGTGTACAACAATACCCGATCGACTCATAACATGTACAACGATATCCGATCGACTCATATCAAGTGAAACGATACCCTATCGACTCATATCGTGTACAATGATCCCCGATCGACTCATATCGAACTGCAAATATCAAAACCGAATCGAACCGAACAACTAATTCAGTCCCGGGTTGGATATGAGTTTGACATTCAAAACCGAAATATTTTCGACCGTTCTCGACAGTTCGATGGTGCTCGACCGATTTTGACCATTTTCAACTTATTTCGACCGTTCTCGTCCGCTCTTCACGTTTTCGACTGATTTAACCGTTCTCGTCCATTCTTAACTGATTTCAACACATTTCGACACATTTCGATCGTTTTTGAACTTGTTGGACCATTTTTGAACGATTTCGACCGTTTTTGACGCATTTCGACCGTTCTCGTCTGTTCTTGACCGTCCTCATCCGTTCTCGGCTGATTTCGCAAGTTTTCGACGATTTTGACAAGATTCGGCCGTTTCGACTGACTTCGACCATGTTCGACCGATTTCGACCATTCTCGACCGATTTTGGTCGATTTCAACCTCTATGTCTGTTTTTGTCAAAATAAACTTTATTAAAATTAAAAAATAACAAAAACTAATTTAAAAACAAAAATGGGCTAAAAAAAACGAAATAACAAAAGCACACGAAAATAATAACGAACGTTAAAAAATGCGACATTTAAATAATTTATTGAATTTAAAGCCTAAAAATGCAATTTTAATTTTTCCTACATTATAAACGACAAAAGAAATTTTAGAAAAAAAGAATTATATTTTTTTGACTATTAAATAATTTTTTATAAATTAATTAAGATTAAAACTAATTAAATGATTTAAAAATAATAAATGACTTTTCAAAAATCCTAAAAAATTACAGAAAATCAAAAACGCTGTTAGAAAACTATAAAAAATAGTAAGTTGAAAAGATAAGCTCAAATAAGCTCGAAATAAGCATAAAATAAGCTTTTAAGCAAATCAAGTTAAAGGAGTACAAGTAAAAGCTTTTGTAATGATAAACCAAAAAGAACACTTGGTGCAGATGGTTAAAGAGTGTAATTCTGTGTCTGTTTGTTCTCTGAGGTCAGGGGTTAGATCCACCCGCTGCCCTTTTTTTGGTATTTTTTGGTTTTTTCTTTATCAGGAAATAAAAAACAAATTAAAAAGAAAAGAAGAGGATGTATTAACAAGAAGTGCCTATAGATCAGATGGTTTAACAGAGAGATGTTGCGTCTAATGTCAGTTGATAGGTCAAGGTTCAAGACCCTCTGTTGCCTTTTTTATCAGATTAAAAAGAAAAGAAGAGGATGTATTAACAAGAAGTGCCTATAAATAAGTTTTACACAAGTTATGATTCTTAATTTTTTATTTATTTAATGGTCCTTATAATTTAATCACATATAAAGTTTATAAAGACTAAAAACATAATATGTTATAAAAACAAGTATATACCATTGAGTCCTTATGATTGTAAGTTAAAAAAAAATTAAGCACAAAATTTATTTACATAAAAAAGACTGGTTATTAAAAAAACAGTGTTTTTAAATGTCTAAAAACACTAGTTTTTTTATATAAAACGGTGTCCTTAACATTAACACATAAAGACAGGTTGTTACGTAAAAACCAGTGTCTTTAAGTGTATAAAAGGAGTGGTTGCAGCCTACAAAACTAGTCTCTTTAGAATTCACCTTATAGAGACTGGTTTTTTTTAAGAAAACAAGTTTCTATTTATTCCCTTCCCATCATTTTTAGGTCATAGACACTTGTTTTCACGTAACCAGTCTCTTTAGGGGGATCTCTAAGGGCTTTTTTGTAGTAGTGTTTTAAAGTGAGAGTTTCTGAAAGAACTCAGATTAACTTGCAACAAACACTTTGTTTTATGCGTGAGATTATGTAGGAGCATTATCTCATTGTTTCCTTTGGGCCTCCTATAAAATACACTAAGTAGCACTAGATGTTTGTTAATATAATCTCCAAGATTTTTAATAAGATCAAAATTCTAATTATTCTAGTTGCCTTTAGCCTACTATCATGAAACGTTAATTACTTAGTGTAAGCGCGAATATTATGGATAGATCTATTGGGGTTGACACCTTTATCTAATTGTGACTGTGTGGTCAAATACGTTTGAATCCTTACAGATACTCCAGGATAGGCATCTGCTTTGGGCTCTTATTATATATTGTCGGTTTAGTTAACGCTTCGGTGTCATGAGCTTAGACGTAGGGATGTAAACGTATACTTTTATGATTATATTCTTGTTCGTTATATGCCGGTTGGCTGATTCAAATCTTATGGTTCATAACACTTACTTTTACTTAAACCTATGAACTCACCAATATTTGTGTTGACACTTAAGCAATGTTTTTCTCAGGTATCAAGATGGAGTAGTGACTTGGTTGTGTCATGGGAGAAAATAAATATGTGACTAGGGCTCCTAGGTGGCGCGTTCGTAGAGGCAACCCCAAGGAAGAGCAAAAAGAAGGTTGGGTGCTTGTGGGGCAAGGCCGCCCGGCCTTTGTAAAGTAGGCCTTTTTATAACTAATTAGAGTTGACATGAAATGGATCACGGAAGAAGACATAAAAGATGAATGAATGATTCAATCCCTTCCCACTCACACGGGTTCTTCTATTGAAGAGGTTCCCCGGGCGTACATAAGAGTGGAACCTAGATAGAACGCGGAGCACCGGCCCCGGCCGCCGATACAGTTACCATATCAAATGGTGTTTTGAACTTTTACTTATGTTACTGAAAACTCTGATTTAGTTTATGTTGTTGTACAAAAATACTTCCGAATAATATTTTATACTTATAATCATTTAAATCAATTAAAACGACTTATTCAAATGTCGTTCTTTATTATTATGTCTTATAATAGTCACACCATAGTGTATTCCTGTATTATGATAATTTGGGGGTGTGACAAACTCGAGTGACAATATGATTTTACAAAAAAAATTAGCTTATAATAAAAACAAGTTTCATAGTTATTAAGTCCATATTAATTTTTGTTCAAAAAATATTTTTTAACAAATAACACATAGCTAATTCACAAAGAAATTAAATATAATTATTGTGATATTTTAAAACTAGTTTCGATATAAGTAAATCTAGCATATTTTACTTTGCAAGTCTTAATGAAAAACAAATAAGCAAATAAAAAATATATAGAAAAAAGGTAGAGGTGAAGACAGACTCTATATGAAAGCAATTTAAATCATATAACATTCGAGGTCTCAAATGAGTCTTCTCCAATTGGAGAACCAAAAGACTCCCTCTTGATAACCAAGAGAAGATACATGCATCAAGTAACTTGATTGCGTAAGTCTTTTGGCCGAATAAATAATAATAAAATCCGTTTATTAACTAATTAAGTAACCTACCCAATTTTATAAGATCTAGATGAAGATTAAAACTTTTATGGCAAGAACGTATGTCATTGCCATATTAATTAAAATAAAAAGAGTATTAAGCGGATCTAGTGTGTTTATCAAAGTGTAACCCATAAACACCAAACGAGTTGACTCATGACGCCACTGATGGAATTAATAAACTAGTTAAACCATATTATTACGAGTACACAACAGAATGGATCTAGTTTGACACATATGATTAACAAATAAATAAACGTAGCATACTAACCTTTTTGTTTAAATGATTAAATCAATTAAACGGGATCTTGATCTTTATTCTTGAAAAAACTAATGGTACCACGGTATTAGTAGCGAACGTCATGAACCGAACAACAAATGTAAACTATCTTATAAGCTATAACCGAAACCTAAACCCTAAATGGGGTACTCGCACACCCCACCATGGCGGAATATGGGACGCGACGCATGGATATCATCACAACAATAGCGTGTCCATAGAGAGAACTATATGAATTAGAAATTTCATAAAAGGTGACACAAATGTCATGAAAATATCTCATCAATGCAGGAGTCTAGGTAAGTAGGTAATAGTCCTACCTTTTACCCAAGACAAACAATAACACAAACAAATCAACATATAGGTTCATAGTATCACTTATTGAAACAAACAGAAAAATAAACTAAGAAGGAACGGGGATCTCCTTCTAAATGCATTCCTACGCGACTCCAATCCTAGCCACATATGTTCTCACGCTTAACCACTTTATCACCTGAAAGAGACACTAAAACACGTCAACATAATGTTGGTGAGAGTCATAGGTTTAGACTCCAACCGAAAATAGATTATAATAAGCTATGAACAACCATAAACCACTAAACATATGGACAATGTGCTACAAGTATGCATTAACAACTAACATTCAAGATCAATCATTCCAAACCAAATCCAAGGTTCCCAGCCTTACCAAACACCATGGTACCATAGGCGCCCATACACCTATGTACCAATCCCAAGGCCCCGCCTTGTCATTATCCATTGGTCCCATAGATGCTCACACATATATGTACCTCCCCAAGGCCCCGCCTTGTCAACATCCCCTTGGTACCAAGTCAAACCACAATAAATGAGACGGTATGTGTCCCCCGATCTAAATCATAAACACAATCAAGAATCACATAGCAGTTAATCACATAAGTGTACACACAAGTCCATCACAAACTATAAAAACATTCACAGCATTAGTTATAAAACCATACAGTGTATCTTCCATCCCATCTGGAAGTGAAAATCATTAAAAGATATGGGACTATGAAACTCACCTGATTGAGCTTCTCCAAAAATCCGCGCACTAGCAAAAAGCTAACAAACAAAAGCACACAATCAAAACATGAACCAAACACTAAGATGGCTCATCAACCCATGATGGACATCTAACCTTCTCCCATATATATACCTCATTTATATGCTCTAAGCATCTCATTACACCCCTCTATAAAGCCCTTAACTTAGTTTACTTCATAAACCATCTCGTTAACATTTTATCCAAAACAGTCCCGGTTTTTAGGTCTCCAAACTACAAGCCAAACGCCCACCTAACCATACCCATGATCTCTGTAAAGGAAACCCTATGCCCTTACATATGTTAGCTAACTCCTCCCTTTTGCCCCAACCTTAAAGCTACTATTAAGGCCCCGATATATATATATATATATATATATATATATATATATATATATATATATATATATACTTCTGCCTATCCACATATTACCGATTTTAAACATACAAAAAGTTTGTTATGATTAGGGGGTCTTACCCTAACCCTTTTGCTTAGCCCTCCTCCAGGCCTCTTATCTAATATATAAACCAACTCCCATGCTCATTAGAGGGCTCAAGTGTACTCCTAAGTACCCCAATCACCTTAAAACATTAAATTAAACCCGACTGACTTTAAAACAGTTTTCACCTCCGACTGTTGTAACCTGTTTTTGACCCACCTCCAGACCTCCAATTTAGTTATCGTTTCTTGAATTTGAAAGCCAACTCAATTAGCTATTCAGGGATACTTGGATCGAACCATGAAAGTTCCTAGAACTCCAGATATGATCAAAACAATGGACCAAAAATTCTGCCCAATTTTTAATTACGAATTCAATTAAATTACCCATAACTCCACTAATTACAAGCCCTAATTCACCTAATCATTATAATATCATTAATATATAGATTTTAATTTAAAACCTAACCTAAATCCATCATAAGATGATTGAGAAAGAATTAAAACACTTTAATTAAAAAGGGTTATAAAGATTTACCTTTGATTTATGAAAACCAAGATTTTTATGAAAACCCTAATTCTTCTGTGATGTTTCGTCGACCAAAGACTCCAGGAACAAGAAATTATGCGTTTGATATTATGTGTGGTGTTCCTTATATAGTACAAAAATCCTAGACCAACCAAAAGCCCACTTACCATAATTTTTTTTAAGTCGTATAAAACCGACTATATACCCCTTTTTTATTTTTTTTCTTTTTATTTATTATTATTAATTTACTAATATTTCCTTAAATTTACTTAATTTATTTCAGCCCCTAAAGTTTCTAAAATCTCAAAACCGAGAAACTAGTCAATTTTACGCGTATACCGAAAAAACGTAAAATATACAGTTTTAAAAAAAATCTTAAATTTTGAAATAAACTTTATCACTAAGTCCTAAATGACTTAAAACCATCCCGAAAAATACTCACATGACTAAACACCTTACCCGAGACCTCTAAATGCTAAACCCCAAATCGTAAAAATAATAATACGATTTACTATAATACTTATACATATACGTAAAACACCAAAATAACACCATTTCATTTCATAGTCACTAATTTGTGAGCTCATGAACATGAAATAACCGTTCCTCGATTTACTTATGAGTACTTTATACCCATAAACGATATCCACACCAACCTCGTTCACGTAAAATAACATGTAAACACCCAAATCACATAGTCACACATAAATTAACCTTAAAATAAGACCAAGTGACGAACCTCAAAACCACGGTTGTCACATCACTCCCTCCTAATAGAAATCTCGTCCCGAGATTTACTCCTTAGGATCATCATTATCAATTAGCTGAGGATACTTGCTCCTCATAAATCCTTCCCGTTCCCACGTGAACTCTAGTCCACGTTCCAAATTCCATCTACCCATAACTACGGTATATTACCCTTTTTATCCAACGTCCTAGCTTCACGACCCAAAATCTCTATCGGCTCTTCGATAAAACGAAGACTCGTATCCATACTAATATCATCTAACGGTACTTGCAAGTCAGTTCTTGCTAAGCATTTCCTCAAGTTTGATACATGAAATACGTCATGCACACTACTCAATTCCTTCGGTAATCTCAACCTATACGCCACTAGCCCAATCCTTTCAAGGATTTCAAATGGACCCACAAATCTAGGTGCTAACTTCCCTTTTCTTTCCAAACCGCATCACCCCTTTCCATGGTGAAACCTTTAGCATAACTTTATCTCAAATCTCAACGGCTTACGCCTCTTGTCCGCATAGCTCTCTTGTCGGTTCTTTGCTATTTTCAACCTCTACTTAGTCACTGCCACCACCTCCATAGTTTTCCGATCCACCTCCGGTCCAATACGTTGGCCGCTTCTAACTTCATCCCACTGTAACGGTGATCCACCCCATCTCCTATGAATTAACTCCAGCAGTTTCTACTACAATTCCTATCACCATACCTAACGGCTTCTATCCTCTACGGATTTTCCATCATTCGGAAGTTCTCCCAACCTTAAACACATCCAATGGTATATGCAGGATTGCATAACCAAAAGCTTCCCATAATATTCACAAGAAACATGTCATAACCACCACCTCATCCTTGCTTTCCCATGCTCGGCACCAAGTAACTAACCATCCTTCATACTAACATGTGTTACACCTTTTCTCTAGGTGGACGTTCCATTGTTCGTGACTACTAACCTCTTGCTCTAACGGTTTATCTTCAATATCACCCGACTATATTCACAACCTCTTGCTCCCTCGAATCATTCTTCCTCCATACTACTTTTCGCTTGTCTCTCCACAATCTTAATTTCCATACCATCTTATATCCCGTCTTCAGCCTATAATTTAGGTGTTTCCTCCTTTATTCCTTACATCCTCATCAATGGGGAATATGCCCCTCTCACCGGTGACTCTCTCTTTGTAGGATAATTCTTCCTAATATAATGCGTTCTCCAACTATCTCCAAATCTCACGCCAATGCTCTAGGCGTCTTTCTCAATTACCCCTATAGTATGCTCATACCAAACATTAGTCTATCAACGGTATACTACGCTTTCTTCCCATCATTTCTTCCCTTGTCATAATCCTTCATAAGGCATTCCATACATATTAGGCTAACTGTTACGCAAAACCCTCTATTCCATCACATCCGTACGCAATCCTTCCAACTTCTCAACTATGTGACTTCTCATTCCTCTTGAAATAAGAGATGAATTAGTCAGTCTATCAACTATCACCCAACTCTCATCTTACTTATTCCTCCACCCCATTATGTATCCCTTTCACCAACTTCGTCCTTACATCGCCCTTTCTAAGCTACTCCTATCTATGTAGGAAGTATAGTCTACGTCCCTTTTCTCCATATGATTGTCCAAGCCACACAACATACATGTTGACGCGTTCTATGCTTTAGACAACTCAACTCGTGCAACCTACATCCTTCATCCAAACCACCCTAATACGTCATCCATATAGTTCAAGTTCGTCTCAGCTTCACTTCATTCTTCTTATTCCATGTCTCATCAACCATGCTTGCCTTTCCCAGATGGTACTTGGCCTTGCAATTTTCTTTCATCACTTAACTCCACCCATCACCTTTTCCAAATGTTCAATCAAGATGATTAAATATGTGTTGGAGACGTTCATGATCTGTATAGATCATTCTCTATGTCTCGTACCCCAAATGCCTCTAGCATTCTAGGCAGATATAACAATCCAGCTCCACTAACTAAGTCTATCTAGTTCTTCCAAATCTTTAGTTCCCACAATGTATAAACAACCGCCTTTCTTTGTCGTTCTCGTATACATCCAAATCCTTGCTCCACGTATCGTCATGCTTCGCGAATTTATCTAGTCCTTCCGATAATTCCAAGATCTGCTCATTATCCAATCCACCTCTTCAGCCTCCAAAACGCTTCCTCACCCTTCTTCACTTTGCCCCTTGCTGGTTCCACGATATGCCATCATCTCTGACTACTCGTCCTGGCCAACTTAATCCTAAAACTCATACTTGAAAATCTCACGTATAATTCCCTTTCCTAACAACTCCAAAACCAACTCATAATTCGCCTCACTCTCCTTCTTAGATTTGAGTAGATCAAGATGTCGTTGATGCTCCCGATGACAACTCGTTTATATATTGTCATGCACCCCCGGTTCATTGACTCCATGAAAACTGCTAGCGCCTCGGTGAAGCCAAAATCATAACCGTAAACCCAAAGCGTTCATACAACATCCTTAGCAGTTTCAACTACGTCCTCCTTGCACCCTCTCTTAGAAGAAATACGAATAAATTTCTACCTCGTTCTACTCGCGAAAATCTACACGTATTCTAAAAGACCAATACTTCCTCTTATCAGACCACTCAACCACTTTTCACAACTAATCTACTACTAAGCAACTCAAATTTTACCTTGCATCCGTTGCAAATTCTAACAACTCTTGCTCTTAAAATCATTCCATCAACAATTACCTTGGAAAGGCACTAACTACAACTCCTCTCACTTCTCCTACTTGCTCTATTTATGGTTCTACCTCACAGTAATAGGCAAACCTACTAAATCTCAGGAAATTTTCGGAAAACTTACATGCCTTACGAACAATCATAAATACCTTTGAGGTATTATATCCCCTTCCAACACTCTCTATGGCGCGTTACTTGTGCCAATATCCATACATTATACAAATCTCTATTCATCTCCCTTGGCACTCCTAAGAGACCTCATGACCACATTAGTTCGTCTACGAACTTTTAACTCTTTCATCCCCACTAAGGGCATTCCGACCATTCTCTTAGGGCCACCTACTTAATCGTGTAGGCGCGACCAAGTCTTTCATATGTCTACCTCAACGCTCCCAATCAATACAAACCCAAAACTACATCTTGAATCCACTAGATACGATCAACGAATCAAACCCACGGATAACTAACTATATTTCACGTGCACGAGTTAAAACAGACCAAAACCACGAAAACTCAAAAGGAAAACTTAAACATGTACCAATTCAAATGACTCATGACAACGAAAAATGATCCAAGAAACACTTAATGGCAACCAAAACATCTTATGCCCCGCGACATATTATTTAAACCGTGCACAAGATCGACTTTTCCAAAAGAATATTTTTTTCTTTCCTCACCACATCTATGTGACTCAAACAATCTACAAACAACCTTCTAGACGATCTCAAAACTCAACTCAAAGACTAGGTATCCCGTGCATCTCAAATCATAAAAAAAACTACTATTCAAAACTCAACCTTGAACCCGTCACTTGTACCAAAATTTCGATCAAGCTACTGACACCCCATGACTACACATTCCAAATATTTGAAAAGTACATTCTGAGTACATAATTTTAGGCTTTTGAATCACCTAAAAAGCTTTAAAAACGAACAAGTTATGACCAAAACAGTTTTATACTAATTGTTTTTAAAAAAACTAAAGAATCCTCTTAGTAATTAACGTAATCCTTTTTAAATGAAAAGAAATAAATGTATGTGAAATTTTCATGAACTTTTTTTAGTCTTGCATAAATAATTATAAATGACGTATATTGATTAAGCTCACTTATATAAACTATTTAAGTAGAAAGAAATTTTATTACAGTTTATTTTAAAGAAAGTCTTTTAGAATTTGAAATAAATAAGTGTTGATTAAAAAAATTATTATGTTACATCTTGTTTCAAACACGACTCCAACACCTTACCCTTATTTTACCGAATACAACCAACTATCTAACTCTATAGTAGATTTCCAAGTCCCTTTTTTCAATATATACCGACCAAAAGAAATGTAAGACCTAACACAAAAGATTTCATTATCTCAAAAGAAATCCCAAGTTATTTCAATAGACTTAAAACCAAGAACACCATTTTAAAACGTACACGTGAAATACTAAACTCAAAGAATACGCTACAAAGGAGGTTTAATATAAAAAAAAGCGAGCTAGCCACCCTCCTAAGGATACAATCGATAATTGTAGGGGATCATAGATATATAGGCATATCGGGATACATATACTTAAATCCGTCTAACATCTACTATACAAGCATGTATTAACCCTCTTTCATGCAATCATACTTAGGAATCCATTGAAGTTGTGGTACTTGTATAACTATGTTGGCCACCATACTTATACAATTACCCTTTCTCCAATGCACTCCCTCCTATGATGACACTTATAAGAATCAATACAACACATAACACATAAATCCATCAACTCACCTAAGCACATAACCACATAAACAATAAGGTCAAAAAATCTAACTGATAAAATAACATAGTCAAATTCTTGGAATACAGAAATCCATAGTCTAGCTAAAACAGCATAGACAAAATCCAAAACGAAAACATAATCAATTATAAGTCATGTCGTCCATCAGAATGGAAACACCTTAAAATCCTTCCTACCCATGTACTCCTAGTAACTCGAACCACCACATGATTCTTAGGGAACATGACTTAAACATCAAAAGAAAAATAATATACCTCAGGTACATAAAATAACTCAACAAAAGATAGTAACTACCATGTACCAAATTATGTACTATAATGTACAATTTAAGCAAAATACAACAATGACTAGCGTGGACGATTATGGTTCAACCCGCACTAGTCACAACACGAAAAGAAAATAACATGTGGCTAAGTATGAACTACTATGGTTCAACCCATACTAGTCAAAACTTAACACACATCTCAAGTAAAAACCAATAACATCCAGAAAACTTTAATTAATATAAAATGCACACATACTCCCATGACGCCTACATGCAGGGACCCTTAAGCTATAGACTAGGTTACTAGACTAGGCAACCTAATTCTCTATAACCATTGGCTCTGATACCATTCTGTCACACCCCACCATGGCAGAATATGGGACGCGACGAATGGATATCATCACAACAATAGCGTGTCCATAGAGAGAACTATATGAATTAGAAATGTCATAAAAGGTGACACAAATGTCATGACAATATCTCATCAATACAGGAGTCTAGGTAAGTAGGTAACAGTCCTACCTCTTACCCAAGACAAACAAATAACACAAACAAATCAATATATAGGTTCATAGTATCACTTATTGAAACAAACAGAAAAATAAACTAAGAAGGAACGGGGATCTCCTTCTAAATGCATTCCTACGCGACTCCAATCCTAGCCACATATGTTCTCACGCTTAACCACTTTATCACCTGAAAGAGACACTAAAACACGTCAACATAATGTTGGTGAGAGTCATAGGTTTAGACTCCAACCGAAAATAGATTATAATAAGCTGTGAACAACCATAAACCACTAAACATATGGATAATGTGCTACAAATATGCATTAACAACTAACATTCAAGATCAATCATTCCAAACCAAATCCAAGGCTCTCAGCCTTACCAAACACCATGGTACCATAGGCGCCCATACACCTATGTACCAATCCCAAGGCCCCGTCTTGTCATTATCCATTGGTACCATAGATGCTCACACATCTATGTACCTCCCTAAGGCCCCGCCTTGTCAACATCCCCTTGGTACCAAGTCAAACCACAATAACTGAGAGGGTACGTGTCCCCCGATCTAAATCATAAACACAATCAAGAATCACATAGTAGTTAATCACATAAGTGCACACACAAGTCAATCACAAACCATAAAAACATTCACAACATTAGTTACAAAACCATACAGTGTCTCTTCCATCCCATCTGGAAGTGAAAATCATTAAAAGATATGGGACTATGAAACTCACTTGATTGAGCTTCTCCAAAAATCCGCGCACTAGCAAAAGGCTAACAAACAAAAGCACATAATCAAAACATGAACCAAACACTAAGATGGCTCATCAACCCATGATGGACATCTAACCTTCTCCCATATATATACCTCATTTATATGCTCTAAGCATCTCATTACACCCCTTTATAAAGCCCTTAACTTAGTTTACTTCATAAACCGTCTTGTTAACATTTTACCCAAAAACAGTCTTGGTTTTTAGGTCTCCAAACTATAAGCCAAACGCCCATCTAACCATACCCATGATCTCTGTAAAGGAAACCCTATGCTCTTACATATGTTAGCTAACTCCTCCCTTTTGCCCCAACCTTAAAGCTACTGTTAAGGCCCCGATATATATATATTATATATATATATATATATATATATATATATATATATATATATATATATATATATATATATATATATATATATATATATATATATATATATATATATATATATATATATACTTCAGCCTATCCGCATATTACCGATTTTGAACATACAAAAAGTTTGTTATGATTATGGGGTCTTACCCTAACCCATTTTCTTAGCCCTCCTCCAGGCCCCTTATTTAATATATAAACCAACTTTCATGCTCATTAGAGGGCTCAAGTGTACTCCTAAGTACCCCAATCACCTTAAAACATTAAATTAAACCTGACTGATTTCAAAACTGTTTTGACCTCCGACTGTTGTAACCTGTTTTTGACCCACCTCCCGACCTCCAATTTAGTTCTCTTTCTTTCATTTGAAATCCAATCAATTAGCTATTCAGGGATACTTGGATCGAACCATGAAAGTTCCTAGAACTCCAGATATGATCAAAACAATGGACCAAAAATTCTGCCCAGTTTTTAATTACGAATTCAATTAAATTAACCTAATTAATTACCCATAACTCCACTAATTACAAGCCCTAATTCACCTAATCATTATAATATCATTAATATACATATTTTAATTTAAACCCTAACCTAAATCCATCATAAGATGATTGAGAAAGAATTAAAACACTTTAATTAAAAAGGGTTATAAAGATTTACCTTTGATTTATGAAAACCAAGATTTTTATGAAAACCCTAATTCTTCTGTGATGTTTCGTCGACCAAAGACTCTAGGAACAAGAAATTATGCGTTTGATATTATGTGTGGTGTTCCTTATATAGTACAAAAATCCTAGACCAACCAAAAGCCACTTACCATAAATTTTCTTTTTTTCTTTTTTTTTAAGTCGTATAAAACCGACTATATACCCCTTTTTTTATTTTTTTTCTTTTTATTTATTATTATTACTTTACTAATATTTCCTTAAATTTACTTAATTTATTTCAGCCTCTAAAGTTTCTAAAATCTCAAAACTGAGAAACTAGTCAATTTTACGCGTATACCGAAAAAACGTGAAATATACAGTTTTAAAAAAAATCTTAAATTTTGAAATAAACTTTATAACTAATTCCTAAATGACTTAAAACCATCCCGAAAAATACTCACATGACTAAACACCTTACCCGAGACCTCTAAATGCTAAACCCCAAATCGTAAAAAAAAATAAATACGATTTACTATAATATTTATACGTATACGTAAAACACCAAAATAACACCATTTTATTTCATAGTCACTAATTTGTGAGCTCATAAACATGAAATAACCGTTCCTCGATTTACTTATGAGTACTTTATACCCATAAACGATATCCACACCAACCTCGCAAAATAACATGTAAACACGCAAATCACATAGTCACACATAAATTAACCTTAAAATAAGACCAAGTGACGAACCTCAAAACCACGGTTGTCACAGGTACTTTTAGGTTCTGCTCTAAAATAGCAACACAAGAACTTGAAAACTCTAATAAGAGTACCACGATTCCAAGCTTAAACCTACGGTTTATAAAAAAAGGAAGAACCAAAAGCAAATTATGGTTAACTTTTTTTTTTCAATTCCTAAAGGACTGGTTAATGCTTGTCATTTAGATTTGAGAGTAAACAAACAAAGAGAACAAAAGCAAAAACAATTGGTTGTCTTTTAAATAAAGGTTGTTATTGGATAAGAATAATTGCCACATAAGAAGGGGTACATATACTCCTTTAATCCTAATTAGATTATGCTTATAACTCTTCTAGGCTTTATATAGTTTATAGTCATTACTCTAGCTTAACCCTTATAAAAAAACCAACTCAAATAAAGTTTCTTTATGCTTCTAAACAAAACTGAATAGACATTCTTGTACATGTAACATTCAGTTTGCTTCTTTCCTTCCAAAAACCAATTAATTCAAAAATGGTTAAGCAACAAGTGAAAATCAAAATTTTGTAAAGGGTTTTATATATTCTTCGTGATTGAATGCGTGCCCCCGATTAAGCTCACTCGTTTTTTAGTGTTTAAACGATCACATATTCCAATAAAAAGTATGTTATGTAGGCAAAAGTTGGGTATGACACCATGAATAATAACATCACATTTGGTTAGGATTGGTTAGCGCCTGAAAAAATAGTGCAAAAAAGTAGTATCATGAGTCCACATATATCTCATTATTACATAAAAAAACTATGGCATAGCTTTTTGAGCTAATATTTTGACGCTAGAACGTTTGACACCAAGTGAAGAATGATAAATTGTAGAAGAGGAAGGCTGGGAAGGCAACGACGCAAGCCACTAGCCAACCCTTTTCCTCTAATCCTTTTTTCCATCTCAACTGCAAGTGCTCGAATTAGTTTTTTTTTGTTTTTTAATGTTTTTATTATTTATATTTAATAAATATTATAGATATAACTTTTTTTGTATTTTTTTTGTATTTGTCAATATTAAAAATATACTGTAAATATATTATAAAAAATCAAGTTGACATTTTATAATTGAGCAATATTAGATAAAAAGGAATAAGACACAATAATATGGACCATATTTGTGAATCGGTTAATGAAAAGAAGAATAGAAAAGGTTACATTGATCGTTGTTGCATGTATGAACTTTTTTTTTATTTTTTTTGAAAAACAAAATTTTATTGCATTAGCAAGGAGTTAGAAAAAGATTACAAAGAAAAATCCTCTAAAGGATTTCCGATCCAATTGCCCAAGAAATGGAGGACAATTTGTTCCTAGAAGAATACCATCTAAAAGAATATTCAACAATCTTATCAAAAAGTAAATTACGTTGCGGTAAAACTGCTCCAAAAATTATCTCGTTCTGGTGATTCCACAAGGACGAAAGAACCACGCCACAAATAACATCGATGGTGTCCTTCTTTTTGCTTGAAATATGAAGTTCATTGATATGTGCAAAATCTCATATCAATAAGTCAACAAATCACCCTAAAACACATAGCAAATACTTAACTTTTATGCCATAAAGTAGTATTATGTGGTATGTTTTGTGTTTGTACCTGTTTAGGTAACAAGGATACAAATTTGGAGCAAACAAGGGAAATCAAGCTCATTTATGAAGAAAAGACAAGAGAAGGATCAATAATGACAAGCCATGAGAAGACAAAGGACCTATCTTGAAGAAATTCAAAAGATGAAGGACTAAAGTGCAAATTTGGGAAAAGTCAAGATCATAGTCAAACTTGGTCAACATTCAAGTCAAACAAGTCAAAGGGCTTCAAATAATCAAGATGAAAGTTGAAAGGACTAATTTTGTCAAAGAATTGAAGTTCTAAGCCTAAAACAATAATCTGTCAAAGTCCAAGGGCTAAATCTGCCAAGTTTCAAATATATTTTGGGCTTGATCCGTGTGTAAACAAGTTGACCAATTAGAGCTCAGTATTTCATAATAGCAGATCACTACATAAGCAAAATCCACTCAACACTTTCCACCAATAGAATTTCATTTATAAGATAATGATCCGGGTGAATGTTCATCAGCAAATAAAAAAACGTCACGTGGCAACTTCACAAGCAGATTGAAGAGAACGATTTAAGCATTTTTAGAAGATGCTTTCAACATAAAAAATACTCCAAATCAAGAGACGTAGCTATCCCACGTGGTCATTTGGACTAAGATCAACTCAAGAAGGAAATCCTAATTTTGTTCTTCAAACGGCTAAATCAACTTCAAACGGCTAAATCAAATTGACAAAATTTGTCCACGTGGAAGGATGCTATTTGTTGGAACACGTCACTGCCCCCAACCAACTCTCAATCTTCTTCTATAAATACCACGTGTATCCCTTATTTGTAGATAGTAGAGAATTGTAGCTTAAGTGTGAAATTGCACACACTTATTAGTTTTCTCCTTCCCTAGCTTAACTTTCAGTTAGAAACTACTCTCAGGTGTTTGACAACCACCTGAGAGTTAGTTAGTTAGTTGAAACAACTTTGTAACCAACTTTCCTTCAATAATACAAAATCATTTCAATTCACTTCTCAATCTCATATCAATATCTTACGTCTATTGTTACTGCTAAGTTCTATTGATCTCATTTGATCAATAGAGCTTGTATTTGTGATTCGGAAGCTTTACCAGTGATTCTAGCCAGTTGTAGTTCAAGTTCTTATCAGAAGTTCAGAAGTAGCAGAATGTTAGTTGATTTGATCAGATATGGCTTTTAGAGGTGATTTGGTTGTAGATTTGAGTTGATTCGGGGTGAAGGATGTTTGTTTTAGAGAGCTCAACACTCCTCTACTCCCCAATGGAGACTTCAAGCTAAAAGGTTTCAAAAGTCTAGTTTTGGTTCCCCTAAATCAGTTTTGTATGCTTAATACTTAGATATCTAGCTTAATTGTTTGATCTTGCTAATTTTGTGATCCTGTTAATGTTTCTGTTATGATTTGATAAGGTACTTGTTGATTGCTTAGTGTAATATCCTTTTAGAATTTTCTTAATTTTGAATTGAGTAGCTCAACCACTCTTGGATGATTAGTCCTTAGCTAGTTGTTTTAAATGCTTAATTCTGTGTGATTTGCAGCTGAATTGGAATTTGTTATATGTGTTGATAGATTGTGGTTGATTTCTTAGTTAGTTTTCAGTTTGAGATTTGTCAAACTTAGCCTTTTGCTGCATTATTTGTCCTAGTAGTCTAATAGCTACATTCTAGTGTAAACTTGTGAGTTTTTGGTTCTTTGTTGGTGCATTTGGTAAGGGTAATATAGCCTAATAGGTTTTAGCTCAATTCCTAGTCCCTAGATCAGACTTGCTTTGATAAATTTGGTGATCATTAGGTTAACTAGTGTTTGGTTCTTAGAGTAATTGATTCAATAGTTAAAAGTTTGGAGTTTTACTTGTTTACACCAGTCATTTAGTCCATAAAAAGTCTGTTTACATGTTTATAGAGTCAAACATTAAGTCAATCAGGCAATTGACATCAAAAAGTATGGGTCAGTTTTCATTCAAAGTTATTGGAATTTTCCAATGCATTTAAAATCTTTGTTTCTGAGTGTTAAGAGCTGAATTTTAGTGTTTTAGAATCCTCAGCTTACCAGCTTGTTAGATTACTAAAGTACTCTCTACAGTTTTCAGGTTAGCTTATTGTAATAAGCAATTTTTATTTATTGTAGTACACAACTTTTTAGTACTAACCATTTTCATTTCAGCCAATTTCACTTCATAAAACTCATCATTTTCTTGTTGATTCTTGATTACAAACATTTTTAAGCATATTTGGAGATTTTCAACTTTTTGTCATTCTTGGTCAAACTTAGTCAAATAAGCTCTCTTTTTGCTTATTTCATGATTCCTGCTTATTCACTTAATCATTTTCAAATCTTCTTGACATTTCATACTTCTTGTTAGGTGTTTGATCAGTTTTAGTAAGATAATCAACTTGTGACTGTTTAGATAAGCTGGTAGCTTATTGTGTGCTTATTAGAAAGTGCTTATTTGCGTTCTGGTTTGTTTCAGTCGATTTCCTTTAAGTTCCCTAGCTAAAATCTGTTTTAAATCCTTTTGCAAAAAGCTAGACTTGAAAAGATCAAGTAATAAGCTTATACGAGCTTATTTTGGTATAGCCCGTTTTAGTTCTCTCAAAATTATTTTGTGCAAATTACCCCCTGAATTTTAGGTGATAGTTTAATCTTGATAGTTAATTTTCTGTTACATTTCAGTCCTTCTAGTTTTGACAGTTACATTTTCAGTTTATACAGTTTGGAGTTTGTTACAATTTGAGCACTTATATTTTCATGTTTTTACATTTCAAGTTTTAGAGTTTGTGTACGCATTAGATACTTGTACCTTAGGCATTGTGAGTTGTACTCTTTGCATTAATACTTGTAATTTGCATTTATCTTTCACTTTTTATTTTAAGCCTTTGTAATATTTTTTTATGCATTAGATATTTGTACATTTAGCTTTATTACTTGTACTTTGTGAATAGTATTTGGTAATTGCACTTTGTTTTACGGATACGTAGCATTATTATTTTCATCTTTTTACGTGTTGATTGAATTAGACATAGAAATCCAAATACCCTTAACAACCAAGAACAATTTAAAGCTTGATATTTTTAGGCCTTTCAATTTGTCAAGAATCGAGAATAAAAGAACTTACAAATACTCAATTTCAAATGGCGTCGCTGCCGGTTCATGACATTACGAGAGACTATTGATTGACGGTTTCGATTGTATTTTGGGATCCGTTCCCCGAGTGGACGTTATTTTTACGTATCATAAATCCAAAACATTAAAAAAATAAAAAAATAAAAAAATATAAAAACTATAAATAACAAAATCAATTCTTTTCTTAAAGAATTAAACCAAAAAAATAAAAAATCTAAAAAGCTGTCTTTTTCCTAAGAGATTGCAACCAAAAATATATATTATTGGAGTTCATCGGTTTTTATGTACATATAGTATTTTCTTTAAAAAACCAATAAATACAAAAATATTTTTGATATGTTATTATATGTAGATACGTATACGTATACGAACACTCAATACACATACTTTCATAAGTATTGCTTTTGCAATACACCGTGTTCGAGAGCGTTCCGGTCCTTGACACGTGTATCGATCAAATTTAATTAAAGCAAGAATAGATAAATACTTCCAATAGGCAAGAATTCAAAGAATACAAACTACAAAGTGAATAGAAAGGCGACGTGCTATAAAATGCCGTCTAAGGGTTAATAGGTACTTAAGTGCTTCGCGCCACCTAACCCCCCATTCACTAGTGCGTATTCTAAGAAGGAAAGCTTGATTGGGGGTCTTGAACCTAAGTATTACTTACATATACTATACTTTCTTGTGGATATTACTTATTGAACCTCGGAAAGGATAATCCCTTCTTTTCCAAAGTCGAACGAGAGCTTCTCTCTCACTCCTTTATTTGAGTTGCATGCTCACCCGCGGGCGTGCACAAATACCATTTGGTGTACAACCCCTTCCTCCGAAAAGGAAGAAAAAGAGCCAGAGTAAAAACAACACCGTCCATCAAGCCGATCCCCAGAATTGTGCTTTGAACAATACACAAGAAGCCATGGCCGAGGTTGACAATCGACCTTTGACGGAACACCTTTAATCCAATGTGCAAGGATATGTCGATGCTATTGTTATACCCGAGATACCCGCAAACACATTTGAGCTTAAGACCGCTATGATTACCTTGGTTTCAAACACACCATTTTTTGGGAGACCTAGTGATGATCCACATGATCATATAAAGAAGTTTCTATCTCTTTGCAATACCATTAAGTACAATGGAGTTCCTCATGATGCCATTAAGTTGCTCCTAGTTCCATTTTCATTAGAGGGCAATGCTAAGTATTGGCTTGATAAGCAAACACCTAAGAGCATTACTACTTGGGATGATTTTACTAAGAAGTTTTTGAACAAGTTCTTTCCCCCATCTAGGACCACGACTTTGAGAAACCTAATTATTGGATTTCAACAAAAACCTAGCCAAACCTTTAGTGATGCTTGGGAAGAGTACAAGGAGTTATTGAGAAAATGCCCCAATCATGGATTCAATGAAGTTCACCAAATCAATGCTTTCTACAATGGGTTAAGACCACATCATCAAGATTCCCTCAACTCCTCCGCGGGTGGGAATATTCTTTCCAAATCCATTCAAGAGGCATGGGACATTATTGAGACTAAGTCCATGGTGTAAACTAACACACATTTTGATGAGAGAGTCGATGTTATTCAAGAGGGTGTTCCAAAACATTTGAGAGTCAACTCCTTTCACAAATGCAAGAATGGACCCAAGCCCAAAAGGAAAATCAAGCACTCTTGCAAAATACCCAAAAGATGCAACAAACAATGATGCAAGACTTTATGAAAGTTTCCTTGGGCAACAATTCCACCAATGATGTGAATGCCATTACTATTTCATGTGAGAC
Source organism: Glebionis coronaria (assembly GCA_025667525.1). Taxonomy (NCBI): domain Eukaryota; kingdom Viridiplantae; phylum Streptophyta; class Magnoliopsida; order Asterales; family Asteraceae; genus Glebionis; species Glebionis coronaria. The sequence goes on from CM046880.1 coordinate 420,212,309, forward strand.
TTGTGGAGGTCCTCATTCTTACCTACAATGTGATAAGGTTCACGGTTATCAAGTTGAGTGTTATGCTTATCAAGAAGAACATAGAGAGCACTTCAAACCTAACATCAATCAATAAAATCTCTCTTAGAAGTCAAATAACTATCTTGCTCCACCCGGATTTCCACCCCATACACCCACCCAAAATCAACCCAATCCTTCTCATTTGCAACAAAGAAATCAAGGGCCTAGGCCAAACTACCAAGGGAATAACTATAAAGCACCCAATAACTTTCACAATCAAGGAAATAACTTTCATACACCTAATCAAGGATTTAACCAACCATATCCACCCTTTCCAAATCAAGGATACCATCAAGGTCAAAATCAAGGATATGGGTAAAATGATACTTTTGAGCTTGTTGAAAGAAGAATTCGTGAAAGTGAAAAGAGAATGCAAGAGCAAATGAGAATTATGAATGAGGAGTCTACCAAAAGGATTTTGATGACACTTAATCAAAGGCCATAAGGGGCTCTACCTTCAAACAAAAAAAAATCCCAAGGGCTAATGTCAATGCTATCACAACAAGAAGTGGAAAGACAACTAATGATCCTTCACCTCCTACACCTCTTATGGTTAAGCCTACTATGGTTCCACCTTGTGATACAACTTCTACATCTAATTCACCACCTTCAAGCTCTACCACTTCAACACCTACACCTTCTCAACCTAAAACCATTTCTCCTTTACCTTCTACACCTCCGAATAAAGAAACCAACAAAGAGAAACCTTCCACCACAACAACAACTCAACCTACACCAAAACTAAGCTTACCATATCCATCAAGATTGAGAAAGGAGAAATTGAAAAACAAGGATGATATTCAAGTCTCAAACTTTTTGAGGATGTTCAAGCAACTTAACATAAACATCTCCTTTGCGGAAGCTCTTGCATATATGCCAAAGTTTGCTAAAATGTTCAAAGATCTCCTCTCCAACAAGGAAAAATTGGTGGATTTGCCTAACACAACACTTAATGAGAATTGCTCCGCCGTGTTGCTCAAAACCTTACCTACAAAACTTGGAGATCCGGGGCGATTTTTGATCCCTTGTAATTTTCCCAGGGTGGAAAATTGCATAGCACTAGCAGATTTAGGGGCAAGCGTTAATCTCTTGCCTTTATCGGTTTGGAAAAAACTCTCTCTTCCCAAGCTCATTCCTACTAGGATGACCCTTGAGTTAGCCAATCGTACCATAGCTTATCCGGTAGGCATTGCGGAGGATGTGTTTGTAGGTGTGGATAAGTTTACCTTTCTGGTGGGCTTTGTAGTGGTTGACTATGATATGGACCCGAGGGTTCCTCTAATTGTTGGTAGAACATTTTTGAGGACCGGTCGTACTCTTATAGAAGTGGCGGAGGGAGAACTAATTATGAGAGTTGAGGATGAGAAAGTAGTGTTTAAGCTAGGAAAAGTGACTAAGAAGTCTCAAGGTTGTGAAACAATTAACATAGTGGATGTTCTTGATGAGGTGTGTGATGAGCATTTTTATGAAGTTTGTAAGAATAATAGTGAAGACATGCCTCATGTAAAAACCGTTGCCTCAATTGCTCCCTCCTTAACACCTTTTGGAGAGAGTGATTTCCTCTTGGAGGAATTTGAGTCCAACTTCCTTGGTAATGATGATTCTCCTATCAATTGGGAAGAAGACATTCTCATTATCCAAAAGTTGCTCAATGAGGATCCCATTCCTTCACCTATCCCACAAGAAGTTACCATAGATGATCCATCCATAATGAAACCTTCCATAGAGAGTCCACCTACCCTTGAACTTAAGGATCTTCCATCCCACCTTGAATATGATTTCTTAGAGGGGAAAGACCAATTACCCGTGATCATTGCTAAAGACTTGAAAGATGATGAGAAGGAAAAACTCATAGAAGTCCTTAAGAAACATAAGCAAGAAATAGCATGGAAAATATCCGACATAAGGGGAATTGATCCAAATTTTTGTACCCACAAAATCCTTATGATGGATGATTACAAACCCGCCATTCAAAGCCAAAGAAGGGTTAACCCTAAAATCCATGAGGTCATTAAGAAGGAAGTTATCAAACTCCTTGATGCGGGTATGATTTACCCCATTTCCGACTCTCCATGGGTTAGCCCGGTTCATTGTGCTCCCAAGAAGGGTGTAATCACCGTAGTGCCTAATGAGAACAATGAGCTTATTCCTACTAGACTTGTCACGGGTTGGAGAGTTTGTATTGATTATAGGAAGCTTAATGATGCTACTAGGAAAGATCATATCTCATTGCCTTTTATGGACCAAATGGTTGAACGCTTAGCCGGAAATGAGTACTATTGCTTTCTAGGTGGATTCTCGGGTTATTTTCAAATACCCATCGACCCTAAGGATCAAGAAAAGACCACATTCACTTGTCCCTATGGTACATTTTCTTACAAGAGAATGCCTTTTGGTTTGTGCAATGTACCGGGGACATTTAAAAGGTGTATGATGGCAATCTTTCATGACATGATTGAGCACACTATGGAAGTTTTCATGGATGATTTCTCGGTTTTTGGAGATTCATTCACTTCTTGTCTCTCCCATTTAGAACAAATGAAGAAACACGTCTTATTCTTAATTGGGAGAAGTGCCATTTCATGGTCAAAGAAGGGATAGTCTTGGGACATAAGATATCCAACAAGGGTTTAGAAGTGGATCGTGCTAAAATAGATGTTATTGCTAAGCTTCCCCCACCTACCACGGTGAAAGGAGTTAGAAGTTTTTGGGTCATGCGGGATTCTATAGACGTTTCATACAAGATTTCTCTAAGATTGCAAGACCAATGACCCACCTCTTGGAAAAATAGGCTCCTTTCATTTTCACCAAAGAGTGTTTAGACTCTTTTGAAATACTTAAGGAAAAGTTGACTAAGGCTCCCGTTTTGGTTTCTCCAAATTGGGATTTGCCTTTTGAGCTTATGTGTGACGCTAGTGATTATGCCGTGGGGGCCGTGTTAGGACAAAGAGTGAATAAACATTTTAAACCTATACACTATGCTAGTAAAACCATGACGGGTGCTCAACTTCATTATACCACCACGGAAAAAGAGTTGCTTGCTATAGTTTATGCCTTTGAGAAATTTAGAAATTATCTTGTGCTATCCAAAACCATAGTGTATACGAATCATTCCGCTCTCAAGTACCTCATGACAAAGAAAGATGCTAAGCCTAGACTTTTGAGATGGGTTTTGTTGCTACAAGAGTTTTCCATTGAGATTCGTGATAAGAAAGAAGCCGAGAATTTAGCGGCGGATCACTTGAGTAGACTTGAGCATCCTTTTCAAGGTGATTTGCCTCATAAGGAAATTAATGAATCGTTTCCATTAGAGGATCTCATGTCTATCTCTTCACAAGAGGATGCCACCCCTTGGTTTGTAGATATTGCAAACTATCTTATAGGGGATGTGCTAATAGAGGGTCTCACTTCACAACAAAAGAAGAAATTTCTAAAGGAAGTGAAGTATTACTTTTGGGATGACCCTTACCTCTTTAGGTAATGTGCGGACCAAATCATAAGACGGTGTGTAGATGGACCCGAAGCATTTAAGATCTTAGAAGCTTGTCATAAGGGACCTACGGGTGGACATTTTGGGCCCAACTACACCGCCAAGAGTGTCTTTGATTCGGGTTACTATTGGCCTTCCATATACAAAGATGCCCAAGAGATGGTGAAATTTTGTGATGTATGTCAAAGACTAGGAAAAATTACTCAACGAGATGAGATGCCACAAAACTTCATACAAGAGTGTGAGATTTTTGATGTGTGGGGAATAGATTTTATGGGACCTTTTCCCTCCTCTAAGGGAAATAAGTACATACTCGTAGCCGTGGACTATGTTTTAAAGTGGGTTGAGGCTAAAGCCTTGCCTACTAATGATGCTCGAGTTGTTGTGAAATTCTTGAAGCAATTATTTGCTAGATTTGGTGTACCTCGGGCTATCATAAGTGATCGTGGGACTCACTTTTGTAATGATCAGTTTACAAGAGTCATGAAGAAATATGGTGTTAACCATAGACTTTCTACCGCGTATCACCCTCAAACCAATGAGCAAACCAAGGTCACAAATCGTGGTTTGAAGAGAATTTTAGAGAGAACGGTGGGAGAGCATATAGCTTCTTGGTCGGATAAGCTTGATGATGCTTTGTGGGCTTTTAGGACGGCTTTTAAGACACCTATTGTTTGTACTCCATATAGGCTTGTCTATGGAAAAGCATGCCACCTTCCATTCAAGTTAGAGCATAAGGCTTCATGGGCTCTCAAGTGGGCAAACTTTGATTTAAACCAAGCCGGTTCACATAGAAAGGACCAACCCAATGAGATGGATGAATTGAGAGCCAATGCTTATGAGAACTCATTGCTTTACAAGGAAAAGACTAAGCAATTACATGATGCTAAGACTAAGAACCGTGAGTTCAAAGTTGGAGAGCCAGTTCTTCTCTTTAACTCAAGGTTGAAACTCTTTGCCGGCAAGCTTAAGTCAAGATGGTCGGGTCCATTCACTATTTCTCAAGTATTTCCATATGGAACTATTGAGTTGTCACAACCCGATGGTCCAAATTTCAAAGTGAATGGTCACCGTGTTAAGCACTGTTTTGGGGAGGACATTTCCGTGGAAATGGTCCAAGAGATCCCCATTTTCTCCATGAATTAATTCATTGTGGGAAGAGTCGAGCTAGAGACTCCATAAATCAAGCTTAAATAACTAGGCTTAGAGTTTTTAGACTTAGAGTGTGGTGGGATAGAAATAAGGGTATAGAGTTGAGGAGAAGTGTAGGGGGAGACCTTCCTTTTGTCTTCATGTTGTTTGTAGGGTTGCTCTCTCATCTCATGCATTGGAGCTTATGGAGGAGGCCCTTTTGTCCGGTTCACTTCGTTACTATTGTGATTTTTCATAGACACATTGTGCTTAAAAAATGAATTCACTATAGTTGATCTTTCCTTAGCTTGGGTTAAGCAAAGTCTATTCATTGTCATAAGTGTAGGGGAGTTTATACTCCCATTCTCTTAAACATTGAGGACAATGTTTATCTTAAGTGTAGGGGTATCTTCTATCGAAGTGACCTTACCAAGACTTTGTCATTGACCGTCATGATAACTTGGAAATTAATTTTTCAAAATTTTGATCTACTTTGGCCACCAAAAAATATGCATTCATAATTTTTGCATCAATCATTTTTCATTTGCATAACACATTTGCATTGTATATATTTATTCTTTTATTTTTTTATCAAAAATATATAAAAAGGAAAAAAAAATTAATAAGGATATGGTTTAACAAATTTAGACTTCTTTGACATATTAGGCCCGCCATGGTTACTTTGACTCAACCCGAGTTTGCTTATCCAAGCATTCTCTAGTTAGTATCCTTAACCATGTAGTTCTTAATTGGTCTATTAGGTTAACCATCCACGACTCTCATTATTTGAGATTTTAAATTTGTGGAGAATGGGAGATGATAGAGTTGAAGCAAGTATAAAAGGGCTAGATAAACTTCATGACAATTACTTGTGGCTAAACCCTTCTCTTTCTTTGCCTCTAATTTCTTCGCATATATATATATATATATGTTAATAAATAATCAAGAACGGTTTTAATTGGTTTGTAATCTCTTATGCACTTTTGACTAATCATTCATGGTTGGTATAAGTACGTCTTAAGATTCTAAGTTAGAACGTTTTATGTGTACTAGACTTATGTCATGCTTAATATTTAGCGGGTGTTTTTCCTTTTATTCTTTTCAACTTTCTTTGTGAGGAATAAAGAAAAATAAGAGCGGCTTATAAAAAAAATGAGTGGCTAAAAAAATAAAAAGAGAAAAAGAAAAAAAAATAATTATACTAGACTCCCAAGAGGGGCAGTGAAGTGTTAATTATAGTAGCTATTGATTTCCAATATTACTCTCATAAGAGTTGCGGGGATTTGATAGATGCTCCAATCCAATATTACCTTGACGGGTTACGGGATTGAAGATCTAAAGTCTCAAAAAGGCGAAGGATATAAATTATTGCGTGAGTTTTATTTTTCTTTCTTTAGCGAGTGTGTAGCTACTTATTAATGCATGACATAAGGATTTTACACATAAAACGAATGACTTATTATTTTTGAGTCGGACTTCTATTAACTAAGGGCGGTTTTTCAAGTAATGGATGAGATGACTACTTAGGATTAAAACCGTGCTTCCTTATTTTGAGATTTTACATTTCTTATATTTCACGCTTTAAATAATGACAAATTTGCCCAAAAGCAATTTGCTCAAATAATAACCGGTTCCACATTTAGTTGTCATGAATAAGTTGATGCACTTTTTACTTGTGAATGAAATGATCCCATTTTTAAGCTTGGTATGGGGAAAGTGAAACTTGAGGGTGATAAGTGTTCATGGTACCAAAAGCCCTAATCTAAGTCATTGATTTCTTTATGAGTTATTTCCATCAAAACCATTTCAAGAAAATCCAAAAAAAATATATAAATAGAATTGTTTTCCTTTGTATTGCATTGTATAAAATCAAAATCATGCATCATATAGTGTAGATTAGTGTAAAAGCATTTCATATTGGCCAAGGTGGATTAATTATGAGAAAAATATAACTTGGTGCTTTAAAATACGGCATTTCATAAGGTCATGGCAATGATCAAGTGTAGGGGATTTGATATGAGCAAAATCTCATATAAATAAGTCAACAAATCACCCTAAAACACATAACAAATACTTAACTTTTATGCTATAAAGCAGTATTATGTGGTATATATGTTTTGTGTTTGTACTTGTTTAGGTAGCAAGGATACAAATTTGGAGCAAACAAGGGAAATCAAGCTTATTTATGAAGAAAAGACAAGAGAAGGATCAATAATGACAAGCCATGAGAAGACAAAGGACCTATCTTGATAACATTCAAAAGATGAAGGACTAAAGTGCAAATTTTGGAAAAGTCAATATCATAGTCAAACTTGGTCAACATTCAAGTCAAACAAGTCAAAGGGCTTCAAATAATCAAGATGAAAGTTGAAAGGACTAATTTTGTCAAATAATTGAAGTTCTAAGCCTAAAACAATAATCTGTCAAAGTCCAAGGGCTAAATCTGCCAAGTTTCAAATATATTTTGGGCTTGATCCGTGTGTAAACAAATTGACCAATGAGAGCTCAGTATTTCATAATAGCAGATCACTACATAAGCAAAATCCACTCAACAATTTCCACCGATAGAATTTCATTTATAAGATAATGATCCGTGTGAAAGTTCATCAGCAAATAAAAATACGCCACTTGGCAACTTCACAAGCAGATTGAAGAGAACGATTTAAGCATTTTCAGAAGATGCTTTCAACATAAAAAATACTCCAAATCAAGAGACTTAGCTATCCTAGGTGGTCAATTGGACTAAGATAAACTCAAGAAGGAAAGCCTAATTTTGTTCTTCAAACGGCTAAATCAAATTGACAAGATTTGTCCACGTGGAAGGATGCTATTTGTTGGAACACGTCACTGCACCCCAACCAACTCTCAATCTTCTTCTATAAATACCCCGTGTATCCCTTATTTGTAGATAGTAAAGAATTGTAGCTTAAGTGTGAAATTGCACACACTTATTAGTTTTCTCATTCCCTAGCTTAACTTTCAGTTAGAAACTACTCTCAGGTGTTTGAGAACCACCTAAGATTTAGTTAGTTAGTTGAAACAACTTTGTAACCAACTTTCCTTCAATAATACAAAATCAGTTCAATTCACTTATCAATCTCATATCAATATCTTACGTCTATTGTTACTGCTAAGTTCTATTGATCTCATTTGATCAATAGAGCTTGTGTTTGTGATTCGGAAGCTTTATCAGTGATTCTAGCCAGTTGTAGTTCAATTTCTTATCAGAAGTTCAGAAGTAGCAAATTGTTAGTTGATTTGATCAGATATGGCTTTTGGAGGTGATTTGGTTGTAGATTTGAGTTGATTCGGGGTGAAGGATGTTTGTTTTAGAGAGCTCAACGCTCCTCTACTCCCCAATGGAGGCTTCAAGCTAAAAGGTTTCAAAAGTCTAGTTTTGGTTCCCCTAAATCAGTTATGCATGCTTAATACTTAGATAGCTAGCTTAATTGTTTGATCTTGCTGATTTTGTGATCCTTTTAATGTTTCTGTTATGATATGATAAGGTACTTGTTGATTCCTTAGTGTAATATCCTTTTAGAATTTGCTTAATTTTGAATTGAGTAGCTCAATCCGTCTTGCATGATTAGTCCTTAGCTAGTTGTTTTAAATGCTTAATTCTGTGTGATTTGGAGCTGAATTGGAATTTGTTATATGTTTTGATAGATTGTGGTTGATTTCTTAGCTAGTTTTCAGTTTGAGATTTGTCAAACTTAGCCTTTTGCTGCATTATTTGTCCTAGTTGTCTAATAGCTGAATTCTAGTGTAAACTTGTGAGATTTTGGTTCTTTGTTGGTGCATTTGGTAAGGATAATATAGCCTAATAGTTTTCAGCTTAATTCCTAGTCCCTAGATCAGACTTGCTTTGATAAATTTTGTGATCATTAGGTTAACTAGTGTTTGGTTCTTAGAGTAATTGATTCAGTAGTTAAAAGTTTGGAGTTTTAATTGTTTACACCAGTCATTTAGTCCATAAGAAGTTTGTTTACAAGTTTATAGAGTCAAACAATAAGTCAATCAGGCAATTGACATCAAAAAGTATGGGTCAGTTTTCATTCAAAGTTACTGGAATTTTCAAATGCATTTAAAATCTTTGTTTCTGAGTGTTAAGAGCTAAATTTTAGTGTTTTAGAATCCTCAGCTTACCAGCTTATTAGATTACTAAAGTACTCTCTACATTTTTAGGTTAGCTTATTGTAATAAGCAATTTTTAGTCATTGTAGTACACAACTTTTTAGTACTAACCATTTTCATTTCAGCCAATTTCACTTCATAAAACTCATCATTTTCTTATTGATTCTTGATTACAAACATTTTTTAAGCATATTTGGAGATTTTCAACTTTTTGTCATTCTTGGTCAAACGTAGTTAAATAAGCTCTCTTTTTGCTTATTTCACGAATCCTGCTTATTCACTTAATCGTTTTCAAATCTTCTTGACATTTCATACTTTTTGTTAGGTGTTTGATCACTTTTAGTAAGATAATCAACTTGTGATTGTTTAGATAACCTGGTATCTTATTGTTTGTTTATTAGAAAGTTCTTATTTGGGTTCTGGTTTGTTTCAGTCGATTTCCTTTAAGTTCCCTAGCTAAAATCTGTTTTAAATCCTTTTGCAAAAAGCCAGACTTGAAAAGATCAAGTAATAAGCTCATACGAGCTTATTTTGGTTTAGCGCGTTTTAGTTTTCTCAAACTTATTTTGTGCGAATTACCCCTTGAATTTTAGGTGATAGTTTAATCTTGATAGTTAATTTTCTGTTATATTTCAGTCCTTCTAGTTTTGACAGTTTCATTTTTAGTTTATACAGTTTGGAGTTTGTTACAATTTGAGCACTTATATTTTCATGTTTTTACATTTCAAGTTTTAGAGTTTGTGTACGCATTAGATACTTGTACCTTAGGCATTGTAAGTTGTACTCTTTGCATTAATACTTGTACTTTGCATTTATCTTTCATTACTTTTCATTTTAAGCCTTTGTAATATTTTTTTTATGCATTATATATTTGTACATTTAGCTTTATTACTTGTACTTTGTGAATAGTATTTGGTAATTGCACTTTGTTTTACAGATACTTAGCATTAATATTTTCATTTGTTTACGTGTTGATTGAATTAGACATAGAAATCCAAATACCCTTAAGGCCTTAACAACCGAGAACAATTTAAAGCTTGATATTTTTAGGCCTTTCAATTTGTCAAGAATCGAGAATAAACGAACTTACAAGTACTCAATTTCATTCATCAATCCAATCGTATAGCTCTTGAATACTAAATATGTTTGGAGGAGGAAGATCTAGCCATGAAAATGCACGATTCCAAATATCCGTTGCCAAAAAACAAGCCCACAAAGTGTGAGATTTAGTTTCAATCCCACTATCACAGTTCGGACAAGAGATAGAGGGGACGTCGATACCTTTACGGCTGAGGTTCCATCTGGTAGGAATACGATCACGAAGAGTCCTCCAGGTAAAGATGTTAACTTTCGTAGGGAGAAAATGATTCCACCTTGTGCTATCTCCTCCATTGGGAAGGATTGTGGAGTCTATGTGTTTGCGAGCGCTTTGAACCGAAAAACCTATAGAACCAATACGCCAAACCCAAACATCCGTAGAATCCTTAAGGGAGATATCCGACAACATGTTTTGAAGAGCGACTACCTGACTAGAATTATTACCACTAGATATACTACGGGACCATGAAAGGTTCCACCAACACTCAGAGACCCGAATATCTCTGTTTGAAGTCAGACGGTAAAGGCGGGGAACTGGTTTTGGAGGGACGAATTGCCAATCCAGGTATCATGCCAAAATCGAGTAGACGTACCGTTATTAACTTGCCTCACAATAGTATAGTGAGGGATGAGACATTTATCATGCATAGTGTTAATGGATAATATGATTCTGCCCCAAACACCATTATTTTTAACGCGACTACAGAATGTGGAGGCATTCCCGTGAGCACCGTGTATAGATACGATCAACTGGGCCCAGAAAGCTTGAGGATTATTAAGGAAACGCCATCTCCACTTTTGAATAAGGGTATGGTTCAAAAAAAAACAAGCTATCGATTCCTAAGCCTCCTTTGTCTTTAGATGCGAGGGTTAAATCCCAAGCGAACCACAGAATCTTATTAGTGTTCTTGTTGCTACCCCAAAATTTTTTAGCTCTAATAGATTCAAGCTTCTTACTGACACAAATAGGCATTGGGAAAAGAGCAAAGAAATATGTACCGATGGCTCCTAAAACCGAAGTGAGAAGCGTAGTTCTACCACCAATGGAAAGAAGAGAGGCTTTCCACTTGGATAAACTTTTGTAGAACTTGTCAATGATCGGATCCCAATTTTTAACCAATGCCATATTGCAATCAACCTATGGGTTTTAGTGATACTTGGATGAGTTGAATTTCGGGGTGTTTGCATACTGCCACTTCTTCGATCCCGATCAACGGAAGTCCAACCCGAGAGTTCAATATTCAGCGCGGCCTTCGACAAGGGAATCCCTTTTCCCCCTTTCTCTTTATCATCGCTATGGAGGGGCTTCACGTAGCTGTGGAGGATGCCATGGCTGCCGGCTTATACAGAGGTCTTACTATTAATTCTTTGAGTCTCATTTTCTTTTTGAAGATGATGTTTTATTCATTGGCGAATGATCGTGTACTAATGTCAAAAACCTGGTGCCCATCCTAGAATGCTTTCATCGGGTTTCGAGCCTCAAGATTAACTATCATAAGTCCAATATGTAGATCAAGTCAAGCTTTTGGTTACAATTACAGGTTGCAAGGCTATGGTTTCTCCTTTTCGTTATCTACCATGTAATGCATGTATGAACTATCTTATATATTCGATCAATTAAGCAATTGTACGACTAAATTGAGAAGCACAGAGTTTATTTATACTAAAAAGTAAATGCAACTTTGTAATTTTGACCATTGATAGCTACTACCAACAGATTTAGAAAGTTCTTTTGCTTTATTATATAACGCGCCAAACTTTGAGAATAATGATTGGGCTGATTTTGTAAAGTTTGCTACTTTTATATTCTTTTGTATTGTACTCCTGCTTGATAAAATGACCATCTTTGTATTGACTGAAGACATGAAACACAACTTGGATTAAAGAATGAAGACATTTATATACCATAATATACTCGAGTAGTATATCACAATTAAAACTCATAATAATTAAAGATATGGTACATATTTCTTGACTTACACGACTATGAACCTTGGTTACAATTTCAAACTTAAATAAGTACTTCTAATAATTCGTAACCAAGTTTTATTTTTTTATTTATTGTTTCATTTAGGCCATTCAGTTTGAATCAATTTTACTTTTATAACAATCAAACTAGAATAAGATCACTTTGATACTTTTTGAAAGTTAACTTGTGTCATAACTGAACATTGGCAAAACTTAATAACAGAATGAAACTTGTTTTTATCTTGTTTCGTGTACTACACGGTTTTAAACTAGTTATCTCTTATTAAAATCACACGTTCACAACACGTACCAAGTCATGTTTACACACTAGCTAGTGACTACAAACTTAGATTCTAACACAGCATACAGCTTAATATGATACTAAAATTACCCCAGTCCACAAAGATATATAGGCTGACAAATTATTGCTAAGTAATGCTTAAGTAGTTAGCTAGGGATTTTAAGCCCATTTCGCCATGACGGACATCCCGCCAGCACCTACCAACACAGCCATGTAGGATTTTATTTGAAGCTTAATGCTCCCTTGAAGTTTTGGACCCATGAAGTCAGAGGCTAGAAGATCTACCAAAGCCATGTAGATTAGAAGACCGGCTGATGAAGCGTTAAGTAAACCAACCGTGATCAATGCGCTTGGACTATTCTCTTTGTAGGCCTTTGATAACGCGATCCCTAAGGCTATCCCGAAAGGGGTTGTTATTGAGAAGAAAAACACCATCGTAGCTTTCTTCATCTTCTTGTATTCAGCCTGTTACCGATAGAAATTGGCTTAATTATTGATCGCATATATGTAATGTTAATCAAGATCATTTGAGATGGTACAAGATATTTGAAGATAGTTTTGATACGTAGATCGACCTGCTGGATGCAACCACCAAGGCCCATGCCTTCGAACATTTGGTGGAAACAAAGGGCTGCAACCAAAGGTTTGATGATGCACGTATTACTTGATGCTCCAACACCCAACCCGATTACAATCGAGTGAACCACAATTCCAAGCTCCAAAACCTATATATGCATGTACAACAGCTTATAAATTGTTATATATATATACAAAGATAGATTAAATGAATGATTATATACTAACCATGGCAACAACACGATAACGTATTAGTTGTGCGCCTATAGTAGAAGGTCCACGTTGATGGTGTCCATGAAAATGTGTCGCACCACTAGCCACTTCATGATCTCCGGAAAGCTTATCAGCAGACACAGAGTTGTTCCATTTTGTGTACACACTAGTAGCCATGGAGTCGACCATAAGTGTGAAAACAGCAGACAACATAGCCACAAATCCTGTAAATGGGAATTTGTGCCAAGGGTTATCAGGCAAGCAGCTGGACCTCAACATGTCAAAAGAATCTGGCAAGACATGCATGAATCCTGTTGCAAGAATGATGCCCGAGGCAAAGGCTTTGATGATGATAAAAAGACTGCGGTCAGGGCTGAGTGCTGGGACGGAACGGGTAACAAGAGGGAGGGACACACCAATGATACTGGTAACGAGGATTGAAGCAATGCCAATGAGTTTTAATGTCAGAGCTTTCGACTTATTGTTGCATGAGTTGGTGTTTTTTTGCTCACATTTAGCTTCTGCTGCAAGGGTGGTTTTGAGAAACAACAAGTATAGGATGAATACCATCAAAAGCTTATTAATGTTATAAGCTGCCATGGCAACTGGATAGTTGTGTGTTTGTGATCACCTTGAGCTAGCTTGATTACAATTTATAGACGCCACCGAGCGTCCTGCGCGTACCTTAGTACCGTATACCGTATACATACTTGAATATGTAGTATTTGGATTAATATTTTTTTTTTTTGGATCTTAAGTTATAAAAGGATATTTGATGATTTAACATTACCTTTTTAAGGATTAATGAAAAGTACTTTTGAACCATATGTAACAGAATTTTTTCCTTGATGAATCATGACAAAAAAGGTGTGACCCACGATAATATTTAGAGACGTTCGACACCTAAATCATTTTGCATTTTAAGTCCATACATGAGCCTAATAATGAATAATGGTGATAGAACGATCCAAAAAGTTGGGACCACGTCTTCTCTAACATCATTGGTAGACTGGTAGTATATATGCTTCTAATACCGTTTTAGCATGTACCTTAAAAGGCACATTCTATAAAGATTTGTAAGTGAGTAACAAAGAAGTTATAGACTACAGTAGTGTTCAACTCAATAGTCATTCATCATGGAATATGACTAATTCATACTCTGCAATATATTTACTACATCCATCCGTTCTAAAATTATTATTATTATTATTATTATTTTACTTTTTTTGGTTTCTGAAATTATTGTTCTGGTTTTTTAATCTTTGTTTTCTTTCAACTTTAATCGTAAATAATTTTATTTGTGTTATATAATATTATATGACAATTATAATAATGAAAACACATTTAAAAACTATTCAATGTATATAATTTTCATTAGCTATTATATAACACAAGCAAATATAATAATGGTCAAAGTTAAAAGAGAAAAATCGAAAAAATCAATAGGAGACAGTAATTTTAAAACGGAAAGAGTAAAAAACTTCTACATGTTATATTGCTGAGAAATTACTCCGTAGTAACTTAAATTAGAGTTAATGACAAATAATATTCTGATAAAAGTTTTTTTAATTTATACAAAATGTTTATTTTTCACTCACATACATGTACTCTATAAAGTACCGTAAATAATGTTGAAACTAACATGAATGCACATATAGTAAATGTTTAGTTAGAGACCAAAATGTCGCCACTTGCTATTCGATGTTAATTTTTTTTTGAACGGTTAATTTTTATTAAACTAGCAAAGAGTTAGAAACAAAATTACAAAATACAAAACAATGGATTTTGTAACAATGTCCAGTTTTTAAAACATATTTTAGACATCTTCTTCGCATGCAAAATTGCTAGAGAGATTTTTCAGAAGGTTTGTAATTGGTGGGATATTACGTTTATCAAGCTTGTTTCTTAGGCCATCTCCAATGCAAAACTTAACATACGATCAATATAGGTTCTTAGTAAGGTCAATGCATTGCAAAGTCGCCACTTCACTGGTTCGTACAATGAGCATACTTCTCTGAACAAACGTTTATTAAATGGTGAAATAGGCCATGTAGTAGTACTTTAATATTTTAATATAGTGATAGTATTGATTGAAGTTTGTCATCTACTACTTGTATATTATAACATATATTACTTTATTAAAAGTAATTTGATAATGTGTCAGTTGGTTCAGTCTCCTGTTGATCAATGCATTGTGGAAATCTAAAATAATACACGATTCGTTGACGTGGCAGCTATATTAAACTCAAAATGATCGACTGCATTGAGGATGCCCTTATGAGCATTGGCTAGTTTGGCTTTCGAATATTAGGCTTCACTCCAAGCTCAAAATGATGATTGAAGGAGTTTGTTATACTATGTGGCGGGTTATTTGGAATTTCTGCAAGAAAAACATTTTTAGTTCATCTATTCTTTTGAAGGTTTTTTTTTATTGAAAACATAGTTCTTTTTATTTGATTAAATATCGTTGTAATGCTTTTTTTAGTTAGATGAAGGTTAAAAAAAATCTAATCTTGTTTTTTTAGTTTGTAAGTTTTTAGTTTCTTGCTAATTTTTTAAAATATCCGTAGTTAAAAAAAAACAATCAAGTGAAAGTTGAATAATATAAAAGACAAATTATACTGTAATCAAATATGATCGATGCGTTCAACTTAATTTTACTAATAATTGTATGTATGTATCAATTGAAACTCTTGAGAAATAAATTAGTATAACTATGAATCATCCTTTCCGCGGAGGCAAAGATTTGCATGTTAGGTAAGAGGATAGCAAGTTACAAATTCTGTCTAGTTAGGACATGTATAACACGTTAACGAAAAACTACTCCTAATACTTTTGATTAGAGGGATACAATTTGATGGTAAAAAGAAAATAACATCACATACCACAATTTAGATCAATAATACTGAATTACCTTGTTGATGCATCAGTTCAGGAAGGTAGTGCAGAAAAGCAAAACATTCTATGTCAAGTACAAAAGCGAATATTGCCTTAGAGTAAACGGTGTCACGGCGAGGGGTCCTCGTCGGTCTGAGGTGGCATCCTCGCCGGTGCTCGCCGTGACACCGACCCCCTTTCGCCGTGAGTTATTCGCCAGAATTCAACGAGAGAAAAAGAGAGATTTTTGGGCCCTACTCATTTTTAAACCGTTTGACAACGGTTAGAGACATGTACCACTCGAGGAAAGCTAGAGTCGAAGCCGAGAAAGCTAAAGCCGATGCCGAGAAAGCTAAAGCCGATGCTGAATTGGAGTTCAAAGAGATGGAGTTTCTCTCGATCAGAACCGACAATTTGCCTGAACCGAACAAATCGATTATCGAAAGAAAACAAGCAAAAATCGCGGCGAAATATGCAGTCGATGATTAGGATGTTTTTTTTTCCGTATTGTTTTTTTTTTCCCTATTTTTTTTTTAAGTATTTGTATTTTTATTTGAACTATTTGTAATTTTTAATTTTATGAAATAAAATTTTATTTTGTGTGAAAAATAAAAAAAGAAATAAAATGGTTAGTGGTGAGACCCAAGTGAAAATGAGAGAGACTAGTTGTGAATGAAGGTTTGTTTAGTTGATTTTTTGTTTTGGTTAGTTGAAATGATGTGGCGCTGAGGTAGCACAAGTGAAGAGGTAAAATCACTTCGTGACACCTTTAACTCTTATATATATATATATATATAGAGTAAGGATCCAGTGAGAAGAAACTTAAAATAAGAAGTAGTGAGAAGAAACTAAAATCACATATTTGAGATGCAATGACTTGTATTAGATGCATTTATATTCATGTAGATGCACCATATTGAGTTTCGGAAGTTAATTTGATGTGTAGATGGTGCAAATTGATTTTCATGATTTTGGCACGTGCAGAAGAACAAAAATATAGATAAATTATAAAATGCATCTAATATACGTATATGCATCTAATTAAAAGCTATACAACACATTATAATACATTATAATGCATCTAAGATTATAAAGATGCATCTAATTTAAGTGGATGCATCTCGAATATACGGTTATAGTTTCTTCTTATCCTTCTTATTTTAAAGTTTCTTCTCATTTGATCCTAACTCTATATATATATATATATATATATATATATATATATATATATATATATATATATATATATATATATGCCTTTTCACATCGTTTAATTTTCATCTTTGGAATTAAGAAATATTGTATGCAATATTATATTATCTAATCAGATGCATAGAGATTTATATAAAAATTTTTAAAAAAATATTTTATACAATAAAAGAACATACAAAATAATAAATTGATTATTTAATTTGAGGAGTTTTGAGTTAGACATAGGGTATTATTTCCTCTTGTAGTTATGATACATTCTTGTGGATCTGATCTGTTGTGCTATCGCTTACTTAAACGCATTTTAGAAGAAAATAGGTCATCCACAAACAGCGTCGGTTCGGTTCACTCTTGAGAGATTCGTTTGGCTTAAGTGTCGTTCAAGAGCGATGCATGGGGACCTCAAACGTTTGTGTTTGCTTCACTATTATATAACATATGACACACGTTCCATGCTTGAATGTTTAAATGGAAATGACGATAAATATGTATATCGTGCACGTGGCGGGGTGTTTATACACTTGCAACCATGATGGTATTTCGTATTTCTTCGGATACATTCTCGGAGATACGAGTTGTTGTATTATTCTGACTAGTAGTTTAGTGAAAATGTTAAAAAGTACTATCAACATAACTTGATAATTATGGTGTTTTGGCCTTAAAAGGTGCCATTATTGAGGGTATTGTTGCGGCCCTTTTATAGTAATATCAAATATTTGGTACTGAATTTTCACTTCTTCTGAAACACTACCATCACCACATTTACTAGAAGATAAATATGCTGAATAACTAATCTTGGAGGATAATAATACCAACGGCAAATAAGCAAGAACCGAAGCCAAGAAGAAATGAAACAATTTTGTGGAACTTAATATGTATCTTACCTACAAACCAAGTGCTTCGGCAATCCAATACCAAGCAACATTTCTTTTTTCGGCAACGTTGTATCTAAGTTACCACAACAAGCACGGCTGACACATGAAATCCGACTTTAATATAGAAATCATCGTTTGCATTATATTTAGAGCATCAGGTGCTCCGGAGTGATCATACGACTAGTGGTATAAGAACAAGTACTGCCACAACATCAATGTTTTCCTATAACTCGGAACATATGATTCAAACAAAAAACATACTTCTCCTATCACTCGAGTTATATAGCACACACTCTTTGGCCCACGCATGATCAAATAAAACACAAATATAACACCAAAAAACGTATAACTTGGCTTGTGGAGACGCCGGACTTTGATCAAAATAAAAAAAACTTACATTATAACTGAAAATCGTACTCGTAACATCAAAACTATAGCTACATTAGCTGAAAACAAGCATGGTTGGGCTCAATTCGCTTTTACAAGTACCAAAAAGCTAATTCAAAGAATGGGAGTATATTACCTAGCAAGGTCTAGCATGGGTGCATCGAAGCATACCGGCATAACGAGTTAGTTGACCAACTGCTGAGCCATCTTTAGCTTGGACCATATTCTTTTGGAGGTTTTGATCTATATCTGAGTGGTCGCCCGATGCTACAAAGAATGCTCCGTTTAGGAACAAGTCATTCACTGATCTCCATTTCCACTTCTTCCACATGTACCGCGGATAATGGTCTCGATGGGTTACCTGATCATGCGTCATGCGTACAAGTAAGAATTCATTCAACAGCATGCCTATATATGTATAAGGTTAAGTACCTCTTTTGCATGGACGTTGTCGGGGGCCCTAAACCGGTTTCCTTGGCTAATGATGATCGGGTGCCTGCTCCCGCCGATTGCATACTTTTCCCATTTGTTGTAGTCATTGTTAACCACATGGAAGAATCCCCAACGACATGTTGGCATTCTTTGCACACATCCTTTACCAAATCGGTTGAACGCTATTGTCACTTGCATTATCTCGTCTCCCCTATGATCGTCATTTGCCCCCAACAACATAACGTCGTTGTGATGGTTGAACTTGCAGTTGGATATGGTTAAAGCGGTGCTAGCCATAATGGCATCGATCAGTCCGTCTGAACAATGGTCAAGGGACACATGATCCACCCAGACCCTGCTTGCACCAAATATAGAGATGCCATCTCCATCGCTAACCGTTCTAAATCCAAAGTGAGCTATGGAATCCCTTATCATTCCTCCACTCTTAGGGACAATGTGGTGTATTCGGATTCCATGAATGATGACGTTGTGAACAAATTGTACGGTGATGCCTGCCCCATACGCGATGTGAACTTCAACCCCTCTACCATCAATGGTCTTGTCATTGTTCATTATAAGCTCTTGTCTTAGGCTAATGATCATATCCCTCTTAAAGATAATCCAAAGGGGTTCGTCTTGGATCACCGCATGTCGAAGGGTTCCTATCTTTGGGTTCAACATGTCATCATCGGAGGCATCTGTCACCACATAGAAATGACCACCCATACCACCTGTCGTACCTTTTCCAAAACCACGTGCGCATTCGCCTAATGCTTGCCGGTTTTTTGCCCAACCACTTTTGCACCTCCAACATCTGTCTATCGGGTTTGTAGCCATGCATCTCTCAACCCCATTTAGCTTCCTTCTTGTAGAATTGTTCGTCGCCTCTAAAGACCTACGCGTAAGAACAATACATGTTAGAATCTTATTGATTTAGGAAGCTAGCTTAAATATACCCGTTCACGATCAATTACTAACTCACTCTTGGATTTCTTTGTTGAATTTGAGGATGGCTGACTCAGGATTACGATTATATGCTTCAATGGCGAACTTGGTGGCATTGTGAGCCCGCTCTTGTAAGAAACGGTCTAAATGTGCAATACCTATGTCTTGTCTATATGTCCCGGCCAAAACAGTCGGGACAACGACGACAAAAGCCAATAACCCTAAAAAGGGCATGAAGTAAGTGATTATTGTTGCTGCTTTTTGTCGTCGTCTTGGATGAAAAAGGAAATGCAAATTGAAATGAAATAATCACATCATAAGGGAACCACTGGACCACAGTGATTCACCTAGCTTCATGGCTTCAAATAATTCTTGAACAATCTTAATTAATTCACTAATCTATTTATTCAACCACTAATCCCAAAATACAATTTTATGCCAACAGAAATGTACGGCCAAACTAACTTACTAAATTTAGAAACATGCATGACAAAACAAAGACATCAGAATCTTAGTTTTGTCAAAACAAAAACTAACCTCCCATACCTCTGTGGTGTTACCATAACACGAAAACTAGCCTTGCCGTTATTAAACTATCATTCGATCCACAAATTTAATGAACAGAAGAAACAAAATGGTTCGTGTTTTGGTTGTCCTGATGTTTGTCATGTTCGCCCTCCCTGTTATCATGGGAGGAGAAGATAAACATCCAACGCAAAATCCAGACCTTGACGAATTTACAAAAGAACGTGCAGACAAAGCTGTAATAGAAGCTATGCATTCGTATCAACCACACCCAGAAGAAGTTACCCAAAATTTCACCGAGCTAATTAGCGAGTGAGTATTTCATTTTCCAATATTGAATCATCTACATTCCTATAACTTATATATCGGGATGATTATGATCTATGACATATGAAGATGATCATGCAGACTTTTGATAATGGGCAATGTATAGGATTGACAACTTTTATAGTTTCAACTATATATATTTCGATGCATATGATCATAAGATAACTTTGTAAATATTTGTAAAGGTCGCTGAAAAGTGATCACGTGCCGAGAAAGCAACTAAAAGAATCGACAAGCAGAAGATAAATGAATCAGCCAGCCGGGGATATCGAATTGAAGCATGCATGGATGATGTAGATGTTACTCGGACATGTAAACGACTATCAAATCGATGATATTTGGTTGTAATGATCGTTTTGAATATTGGTCTTCAAGAAAGACATTATTGTTTTTTTTATGAAATGGTCGAAGTTATAATGCAAAACTTATAAACAGCTTACACAAAGCAAAAGACGGACATTCACAATGGGTCATAAATAAGCTCCAATGCACAAAAGCTTTCTAAAAACTTTTCTAGCCCTTCATTAATTGTTAATCACTTATTTAAATTTGTGTCAAACACTTGATAAACACCAAACTATGTTTTAGAAAATCTTTCATCAAGCTATTGTAATAATAGTAAAAGTCTTTCACATGACTTAATGTCATAGTTAAGTCTTTTGAAAAGTAACCATTACATATGCTCTAAAAGCATCCACAATGTATCAAGTCATGAAAGACTTGATGCATTTAATACAAAAGGTTTTTAAACAAATTTTATGCTTCATAATAAATGCTTAATTCATTTAACATCAATAGTTTTACACTTTTTTTTATCAAACACTTCGTACATTACAAGTCTTTCACATAAAGTTATTTATCAAGTCTTTCCTCCAATGCATAAAACTATGCTAATATCTTTTTCAAATAGTGAAAAGCTTTTGAAAAACTATCCCATTATATATGCTAAGAGACTAATTAAAACACTCAACTAGAATCATATAAAAAAAAAGTAAACAAGGCCATAGGTCTAGACATCAACGAAGAAAACTCACTTTTGACAACAGCACAAACACCCTACCTGTAAATTCGTAAATCATGCAGATCGAGTAGATTACTAACATGATATTTCATAGTTACGTAATTATCATAGTAAAAGAATAATCACCATATATGCCAACCTGCAGGTCAGCAACTAGAGGACGAATTACAGATATTTAATTTATGCTATTGAGTTTTTTTGTTTGGTTTTATATTCGATTTTCATATTTATTTTAACATAAGTGAGTCATCCCTATTTTGATGTTGATATCTTTCTTATCCGATCAACATCAAAAGTCAATTGCTAATGAAAACGGTGTGCCTATAGTATAACCCCAAAAGACAATTGCTAATGAAAATGTTGTGCGTATAGTATAGCCAAAAGTCAAATTGTATACACAAGTCGAATTCGAACCAAGCACGAACCTGCGTTACTACCACGAACCGAGTTTATGGTTAAAAAAAGCTCGAATCGAGCCACGCCAAGCTCGAGCTCTCGCAGGCTCGGGCCCGACTCAGCTCATCCCCACTCCTGTTCAAAAGCGAGGTTTCTTCTAAAGAGAGAGCTTCAAAGTTATCCTCAGGCCAGATTCGGCTATGAGCAGTCAGGACTGCAGCCTAGGGCATCACACAAACAAGGGGATTTTTTTATGATTTATATGCATGAGATAAAATATATGTAACATGAATTTTAAGCTCGATATGAACTAAGAGCATCCACAATGCTCAAACTAGCAAAAGCTTTTCGTCATTCTAAAAAGCTTTTACAACTGATTTTATTTTAAGTAAAAGGTATAAAATACAATCTTACTTATCGATTTGTGCCGACTTTAAACACTTACTATTTTATCTCGTGACTTTACCATTGTACTAACAAATTTATTCTGACTATACCAATATAAGCGTGAAATAACTATATTACCCTTGTCTTCTTCAAATATATTTAGATCTGTACTTAAATCACCATTTTTATAGCATCATCCTTCACACAAAACAAAAACCCCAAAATATGTAACCTATCCCTAATCAAATCGAAAATCATAACAAAACTTAAATTCAAACAACAACAAATTGAGTCAATTTTATTTTAATGACGTTTCATGTATGCTTGTCAGTCATATGAATTCATTCTATGAGGGAAAAATGGATGTAATTATGGAAGGTGAATGTTGCAAATTTTGTCTGAGGTACTTTGTAATTCCTAATCTATGATCGACCATTTCCACCCACTAAATAGCCCACCATCCAAAAGACAGTCAATGTACAACCAAATTGATGTCTTACAAATTATAACAAATTAACCTTGATGGTACACAAACTCTCTAAATGATTTAATACTGAGTATCTAAAACTCAAGGTAATAACAACTAGATAGGATCCAAGTCAGACATGAGGCCACAGTCCAAATTCAGCCACCGTCCCTCAGATTCATATGGTTGAATAAAAAATAGATTATGGTCCAAGATGTAAAAATAACAGATGGAAACTTAAGGTATATTAATATAGTATTACTTATTTACTTAAATCCTCCCTATATTTTATGACTTCCATCTCGAGCGTCAGTTTTGAATATATACTAAGCTCTAAAAGGAATTGATATCAAATACTAAAGGTTGACTTTTTACAATTATCTTTCTTTATAACAATTATTTTTGTATTAATTGTCACTTTCACAAATGGAGCATATGTAGATTTGTTGTATACATGAAAGAAAAGATTAATTGGGTTTTTATTTTAAGGGAAACACTGATAGTTTTGGGATGAAAATGGAAGGGTATATTAATCATTTGAAAGGATAATATAGCTATTTTACGCTTATATTGGTATAGTCAGAACAAATTTGTAAGTAAAATGGTAAAGTCACGAGATAAAATAGTAAGTGGTTAAAGTTGGCACAAATCAATAAGTAAGATGGTATTTTATAACTTTTACCCTTTTATTTTTAGTTGCTCTAGAGGCGCTTCGGATGGAATCCTCTCTATGTGGGATTCTCGTTTTTTCTTCTTAGAACATGCGGTTGTTGACTCTAATTTTCTTTAAACTATCGGGTCATGGGTTGGGTTTTCGTATAAAGTTGATAATATGAATATTTATGGGTCGTAATGCTCTAAGTCAAAAGCAGTTACTTTGGATCTCAATCGAAGTTATCACTAACTCCACCACTAGTGCTTGTTGGATTGTGTTTGGAGACTTCAATTTTGTAAGGAGCTCTAACGAAAGGCTGGGTACTAATTTTGATGCTATAGAAACTAGAAGGGGGGTTGAATAGTTTCTCTTCGGTTTATGTCCTAATTAAAATTTCTTTCAATTAAGTTATTCCAAAACTACGTTTTACTTGAAAGCTAGTTTCATAATGATTAGGTTCAACTGTAATGTATTAACAATGACAAGTAGTAGATGTATGTCATGTAATATTGTAAGTAAGTAAAAGGGTAAGGAAAGAAGCAACCTAATAGGGAGACATCAAGATTTATAGTGGTTCGACAACGAAGATCTATCGTCGTTCCTACTCCATTCCTCGAGTACACCTTACTCGAGATTTCCACTATATCCATAAGCTCCCTTCTGGACGGAGAAAAACTTACAGCGTTGCTTACATTATTTTCTGACACTAAGCTAAATGTCGAGACCTAATCTTAGCTAGGACCAATCTACACACGTCGCATACTTCACCATTTTCTGACACAAGGCTAGATGTCGAGTTCTAATCGAAAGCTAGAACCAATTATTTTCGCCCATCTTCTTTTCTGACACAAAGCTAGATGTCGAGTTCTAATCCAAAGCTAGAACCAATCTTCACAACTCTTCACTTTGAAGCTAAGTGAGAACTCACAAGACACATACACATATCACTCTATAGTTTAGTGAGAACTAACACAAACACTTACAACTCAATAAAACATATCCAAGTATACACATGTAACTTGGATCCACACAAGACAAATCCAAGTATACACATATACAATAGATTTACACAAGACTAATCCAAGTATTCACAAATACATTGGATTAACACGACTAATCCAAGTATACACAAATACATTGGATCTACACAAGACTCAAATAAAAATGATGAACAAGACTAGATCTAAGGTAGGTTGATCTTCATCAAGGCTTCATCTTTAATTACATCACAAGTGTGGGAGTGATCTTCTCTTTGGACAAGTAAAGAAGGGGATCAAGAGGATAATCATAATAAACATACTTAACATATTAAGTGATCATTTACTAATGATTAGGATTTAGAAAAGAGAAAAAAGGCAGAAAGAATGTCCAAAAAGGTTCATCAAAAATTCAGATTTGATCCACTATTTATAAGAGACAAAAGTCAACGGCTCTCTGAGCGTGGTTCCTTAATTGTGAATGCGGTTCCATATCAATAAAGAACCGCATAACCATTTGAGGAACCGTGATTAGTAGACTCCGCTCCTTTTTGTTCTTTAGTGGGGAAGTAATATCTTAGGTAAGTTATATCTTCAAAGGATATTCCTATGGTATTTGGAATATGCCCTATTCAAATTTACATTTTCCATATTAATAAAACATTTTCTTAAAAAGAAAGTTTATTAAAATATTTTGTCACATTTGACAAAATGTTAGTTTTAAGGCTAATTACTTTTTATGATCACTAATCATGATTAAGATATGTTTATGCAATACCTAAATGATTATTACCTTGATGATAGTGTTTGTTAAACAATTCGTCTTACATTTGTCATTGACGATAAATGTCTTTTTAATTTGTCGTGATCAAACTAAGAAAGATTACTTAACCCTAATAATGTTTTAGCCAACACTTGTGTAACGCCCCATTTAGATAAATGGAATGTCACAGGATAATCATGGCGTGTCATCAAAGCATAAGGTAAATGTCCTAGATTATTACATGACCATAAGGGATAACCGGAATCAAACATCGGCCCCCAACATAAACTCATAAACATAGCATAAAGTAAAAGTAATGTAGAAAGAACAGAACATAAAATAGCTCCCATCCTATGCATAACCTTTCCATGCTCCTGACCTTGTATACCTGCCGTTTGGGGACATGAAAAGAGAAAACGGCTGAGCAAGATGCTCAGTGCGCGGATATATAATAATAACATGAAATAGCATAACATAAGTGAAGGTTTAAATGAAAGCATAATAATGAAAATGCAGCGGAATAATGTAAGTCCTGGAAACCTGGTGACATGTAATAAACTGGTTTATTCTGAAAGTATCATGTTCATGTAAATACTGAAAGTCTGTTGTTTAATCATGAAAACTGTAATTTAACTACCAAAGAGCTCATATATGTCATGAAATATATCAACGTGCATGAATACATAGAGGGGTGACCTTGTCATGTAATTAGAGGGGCTGCCTCTAATTATACTGGTCTGGGTAGGAGGGATCAGCTCCTTGTGAAGGATGTAAGGCACACACCACATTCACCATGAAATTCTTGTAAACTTGTAAACTAGGATGCACCCATTCGCCCCACATGATAAAAATAATGGCTAAACTTGTAAAAGGGACGCTGCGAGCAATCACTCTCCCGCAGAAGAGTCGCAACACCGGTGCCTCCAGTGTTATGGTCACGGTACCTCCGTAACTAGGTGACATGGCATGCTTGTACATAGCTCAGGCAATTAAAGTAAACATAAAATATTCTTAAGTGTTTAAGACACATGACTACAGGGAAAAACAGATGGCATAATAAATGGGGAAAACCTATTTAACATGAAAGAGAGAAAAGTTGTCCATACTGAATGACGGAATATCCGTACCTCACGTCCAGTAATGCAATCGAAGAATAACGTGGAAGATGAAAACGTGAAGAAGATCATACTCCATAAATGCTACATAATAAAGAGGAACGTGTATGAGTCGCTTGGTTAACTTATACTTAATAATTATTAATTACTTGACGTTAACTTAACTTGTTCTTGTATTGTCTTATATGTTCTTGACTTATTTTACGGCTTCATATTAAATCATGTATTATGCTTAGTGTATTTTATGTTCTTATGTTTTAATTAGCATAAAATATATATATAATTCATGATCGTATAATAAGGTTTAGTAAATAAATACCTTATGCTAAAATAATAATTATTAGTAAATACTAAAATGCATGGTTTTACTTGAAATCATAACTTTTATCATAACATGATAATTTAATAAACCTAACGTTAACTAGATAATTAAATAATTAAATTAAGTCACGTTTATTAATTTATATTCGTAAATAAAACACTTAGGCAAAATCTATTAATTAAATCTAACTTAAGTCGCGTGAATTATTTAACTATAACGTGCAATTAATACTGAAGTTAATCATGTTTAGTAACGTATTCTAACGTACCCAAGGCTACCGAGACACCCGCGTCTCGGTTGCACGAAACAACCAACAAAATTTATAAAAAGACCTAAAAGAACATGATGTCCAATATATATATTGTTTATGTGTTGTCCGATAAATAATATCAGTATTATCCAAGATATAAACTCACTATATTGTCCGATATCCAAATCACGTGTTACCCGATATATGGCCCCCTTGTCGTCCGATAAACCTGGGAAGAAAAGTTATGTTTTTGGCTGTTTGTTGATAGATACCCGCTGGCCTATAACCATTACCCACCGAGAGCAATACCAGCTCTCGGTTCCCGCTGATTCTAACCAAACCACCCTGTTGGGACGTTTGGTGTTGCTGCTGCTCTAACAGAAAACCATGCCGACCCATAGTGGGTTGCGGCTGGTGGAAAACAGAACCCACCGAGACAATACTTGTCTCGGTTTGTGTGTGTAATTCGAATTTAAACCACATCACCCCTGAATCTTGTTTAGCCCACGTTCATTAACATGTTTTAATCTGTTATATGGTTTCTTGATTAATTATCAATAGAAAATAAACAAAACGAGATCAAAGATGATCTTGTTCGTGTGTTAGGGTTTAGAGCAATCAAACGAATACCAACCTTTTTCCTTGCATTGAAAAGCCTCGTTTGTTGTTGTCCTTGGTGAGGGAAGTGACGGCAGAAGAAGAACCCAAAAAAAAACGATCGGTTCTTTTTAGGGTTTCTGTTTTTTTTGTTATTTTATGCCGACTAAAAACAAACAAAACACTGCCCTCGTCTTTTATTCTTGTTGCTAGTCGGTTTAAAAGGCCATATGGGCCACTGCCCAGCTCCCTTCTCCTATCTTGTCCCAACAGCCGGCCCAAAACAGTCCTTATACATTAGTTTGATTAATTTCGCGACTTGTAAAATGTTACGCGTAGTCGTGTTTTAATTGTCGTAAATCTTTATCATTCTCCTTATACATGTTATACATACCTAATTATATTCGTAATTACTTATCGTGTTTAATCACATACATAACCATATTCGTGTGTATTAACTTTTATTTAAATACGTACGCGCTTCCGTGTATTTCTAAATGTCGGTATTATAATATCTTGTCGTACTTGATGTCGTGTTTTTAATACACGTTTTACGTAGTCATATATAGTATATTAATAATAATAACAAAATACGTACTTCTTGTCGTGTTTATTTAATATACGTAAATGATCGCGTTAAATACTCGTGTCGTGTGTCGTATTATTAAATGCCCGAAAAGTTTTAATTTATACGTAATTTCGTGTACGTAATGTTCTAGGGATTTTTATGCGGGTTTTACAACTTGCACTAACAATCTCCTCCGTTTTTATTACGACAAACTATAAACTCAATTATGTAAAATACAAAATTATTCAAATTATTAACGAGTTTATCACTATCATTTCTCCACCTTTGTCGAAGCAAAAAGGTTAGCACAAGTATTTGAAGAAAAGTAGAATCGACTTTGCTAGTAGCTCCCCCTTGGTGTTTACTCCTCCTAGCTTGGGCACCAAGAGATTGAGCTAAGGTGACATGCTATATACAAAGGTTAGTAGAGAGAAAAGAAACACCAATTTTTATATTAGTCACTACCTACTAAATAACTTGAGAGGGAATAAGAAAAGAAATCTCAAATTAGAAGTAAGTATTTGCTAAGTATGTCCAAGGAGGGTGTTTTGACAAAATCAATGTACAAAAAGAAACATCCATACTAATTGTAATGATAATATGTGAAAGGGTTAGAAACTTAGAATTTTTGGAATCACCCAAAACAATTGTAAATTTTAACCATGATTAACTCTTAACAATTGTGTGAAAGAATTAGCGGAAGATGAAATAACACACATAACATTCATATTACAAAAATAAGAAAGAACACACAAGAGAAATATTTATACACACAATAAGAATATTAAAACAACAAATAAAGAAAATTAACAACATAAGCATAAACTACTCTAGTAGTGATAACCTTCCAAGATTGCTTAGGTTTTTATTTGACTTAAACAATTAAAACACAAAGTGTGCTTTAATTGGAAAAATAAGACGACGAGGCATCATTCAAAGATTTGTTCACATGAACAAATACTTTGAGAGGAGGTCGAGTGAGAAGAAATTCAAGAAAATTTAGCTTGTCATGCACATGAGCAAGTTCAATTTGTTGAAATTGACAACAAGCACACGAGCTTCCATGATGCAAAACAAAGTCGTTTAATGGATGAGGACCATCAAAGTGAGAATGTGGTGGAGGAGAAGGAGAGAGTGGATAAGAAAGGTTTTCACAATGCTAGTAAGATTGGGGAAAGAAGAGAGGTCATTGAGGTGAGGTATGTTGCAAGGTTTAGGTGGTGGTGGAAGAGCTTCTCTTTCTCCGGTAATTGGATTGATAGAGAAAGTATTATTCCAATACTCAATGGGAGAGAAAGAATAAGTCTTGCAAGGTTTGGGATAAGAGGATTCATGATGATTCTTGCTCTTCTTTATCCAAACGGGTCTAACCAATATTTTCGATTTCTTAGAAAGCTTATAAGAAGAAGCTTTAGGTTTAGAAGATTGTGACAAAGAGATGTCAAGGTTAAGATTAGAAGAATTAGACATTGTGAGGGATGAGAAGAACTCTCAAAACAAGAGGATTTAAAGAAAGTAGACAAGGTAAAGATTTGAAATGAAAACAAAAGGTTTCAAGAAATTTTTAGCCAAAATTAACAAACAAAGAATCTTAAAAAAATACTGAGGTCAGAGGAGAAAGACCAAAAACTAGCCAAAAAGTGGTTGTTGTCCGCGGTTCTTTAAATGAACCTGCGGTTCTTTAAATATAAAGAACCGTGCGACATTTAATGAGCCACCTACAGTGGACAAGAAAAATCAATTTTGAAAAGTTTTAAGAAAAAATAAGACTCTTTCAAAATTTTACAAATCTTGGATTTTTACCTCTATTAGCACTAGATTATGCTTTGGTTGCACAAAAAGCAACACACTCACAAAGAGTGTCTTGACAAAGGGTGACAAAATATTTAGATAACATTTCGATCCATTTTTAGTCAAGTTTTAGAGGTTATGATAGATTAAGGTTTAATTTTAATTAAATTGAAGTTTGTGTGAGCACATAGGTTGAAACACACAAAGACTTAATCAATTAAACATCCTCGTGAAAAAATCATGAAGGAAAGGAAATACAAGAAATAAAATAACAACTAACAATTACAAAGTTAGCTAATCTAGTTCTTGATTTGGTAGACTTCATTGGCTTGATTTTCTTTAAAAACATGTTTAGAAAATCATCATTCATCTCCTAGGAAATCTTGCAACCTCCTATAAAGTCCAAACATCTCCATTCTTAGGCTTTAAATGATGTAGTTGTTATAGAGGCAACATGGACAATTAGAGCCATGAGCTTCTAGGAAACCAAAGAAGTATGGATCACCTATGAAGCGAGAAATGGGAACACCCAAACTTGGAGTGTTAGAGGGAGGAGGAGGAGGCATGGTGTCCAATGGTGATATGGGTAAGTTTGGTGGAGTGAAAGGTGAGGTAACCAAAGGCTCAACAAAGTCATTCTCAAAAGGAATGTTTCGGAGAGGTTGAGGGTTCACATCCAAGAGAGGACTTGGAGTGAAGGGTGAAGACAACTCATTCATCCTAGATTGGAATAAGGAAGAGGTAGAACCATGCGAATGGTTAGTACCATGAGTTTAGCTAGTCTTGCATGGAGCAAGAGGTGGTGAAGGTGATGAAGAAATTAGAATATGAGATATCTCATTCTTGGGTGTAAGAAAGAATGAATAACCAAGTTTAGGCAAATTGATCTTAATCTTAAGGTTTCTTTGGGAGAAGAGTGTTTGGAGGAGTTTGAGGATCTTGTGGACACCATGGTTGTGTGTCTAGGTTTAGAGAAAGGCTTAGAGGATGAAGTAGAAGAATAACCAAGAGAGGTTTAAGAAGGAGAAGGGATGATCCAAACTAGTAATGTGTTAAAATTCATTTTGATGAATAATGAAATTAGGTAGGCTAAATTGGGAAAAAGCTGGTTTTTAGCAAAAATTTCATCAATGTTTACAAAGATTTAGAGAAAACAGTGTAAAGCAAAGATGCCTTTGTAGTCGGTACCTGTGGTTCCTTAAATGGAGGCGTGGTTCTTTATTGATAAAGAACCACCCAGAATTAAAGAACCGCGGGAAGAGGGCTTAAAAAGATGGCCTTCCAGCAATTTTCAACAACCCGGATTTTAGACAAAGGTTTAACAAGCCAAAGTAGATTACTAACTAAAATCTAGATAGATAACTAACACATAATTAAACAAAGTCATACAAATCGAGAGATAGATTGCATGAACACATTAGGATTAAAATATTAAGTAATCCAAACCCAAAGTATTAGTTAAACAACCCAAAGTCTAGTGCAAGAAAGTAAATAAGTCTAATGTAAGAAACAATTATCCAACATTACACAAACATGTTAACAAACATGTAAACCTAGCATCATTACCATAAGCTTCACTTGATCATCATTTATTCTTTTTGCCAACGTTCTTGATCATTTTCCCTAAGCTCTTGAATGCACCCCTTGACTCCACTCGATGATCATGAAACTCACCACGCGTTTGAAGATTTGAATGATAAACACCCTCAAGTCTGAATTTTCAGGAAGAGCACTAGTAGCATAGTGAGGAGGAGGAAAAATTTGGTCTAACCCGTCCATGAAAGTGTTCATGGATGGGGTGGAGTCACTCGAAGAGCCAATGGGAGCACTAGTACCTACATCATTACCATCACTTGGCGACATAGGAACGTCCTCATTGTCAGACTCTTGAGGGTCATTTCTTCTATTTCCTCGATCACTCCTAGGCTTTTGTGGTTTCACTGCTTGAATATAGAGCATCACACGGTTGATCGGTTGAAAGCGAGTGAGATTGAGTTCGGGGAAGTCTCGACAAACCTTTTTAAAAAGGAGGTTGAAAGAGCATAGTTGATCCGTCGAGCGATATAATATGCAAGATTGTACTTGGTTTCCGTAAATATGAAATATATCATATGTGCCCTACACGTCGGGATATGATCCCGGTTTCCACCAAGAAAAAGCACATTTTCCCTAAGAATGTCGGCCCAACGGACCATACAATTATTAAGGCCGCTAACTAGTATCTCATAGCGATTTAAAGTTCGCTTGGTAGAATGGATACTTCATACAACGGATCTACCACGTCCTTTGGTGATGACTTCAAGTATGAGGTCAAGGTATGGTACATCGGTGTCATATGTAGGGTTGTCGACACACCCATTTAAATCGTAAATTCTCCATGAATCCGTGAATCGACATCAACTAACATATGGCACACCAAGTGCCTCGCCAAATTCCTCGAGAGAGTATTGATGAGCTTGCCATTGATGATAAACTTAACAAATATTCCATCCATTATCATTAGAGATAAGGGAATATGTGCTAAAGAACTCCAAAAGGAAGTGAGGATAAATGACTTCATCAATTTTTAATAAACAATGAAATTCAATTTGAGCAAACATAAACTTGATGTAGTCATAATCCTCAATATCCTCATGAACAAGTCTACCCTCATGGAAACAACAATTTTGAAGTGAACGAAAGGTATGAGCAAGAGTTATCGAAGGGCAAAAGTCGGCAAGGTTAGGCATGTATCTCTTAGTATATTGGTGGTCTTGTTGATAGTCCGAAGGCATGATTAAGCGCCTATAAACAACATATAAAATATTTCCACAATCACTCTTATGCTACATAATGACTAAAAGTCAAAATCATAAGAATGTGTTTAATCAATTGCTTGATAAACAAAGGATTGATCCTTATCATTCCTATGTTCACAATGTACTAAATTCATCATTGACTATAACATATGAACTATATAAAATCAACCATGAACTTGACATTGGTTTATCAAAAATCCGTTTTTAGGTAAGCATTAACAATACAATTACCAATTTGTTTATAGGTTCATATCAATTCCATCATTTAACCAAAATCACTTAGTCAAAATTCGGATAGTTCTACAAGTGGGTTTTAGTGAAATTGCAATGAATTCAAACCAAAGGAATCATAGTAATACAACTATGTCAACCCACATTCCTAGTAAGGTTCTAATTCAATCTTAATTTTAAAATTCCTCAATTATGAAAATAAGAACCCTAGAACAAGTTGATTGAAATTGAATGAATGTACTTACAATTAATTGTGTTGGAAGAGGGATGAGTGAAACCCACGTCTTAAAATAAATTAATCTTGAGTGATTGAAGCTTTTAGAAAAACAAAAATGGTGGTTTTTGAAGGAACTCGTCGCCTATAGATAAGAAGGAGTGGGTTTTGTTTGAAAATGATTTAAAAATAAAAACCAGATTATTTTAGTCACTTAGTGGGCCGCGGTTCCTTATTGATATGGAACCGCGTATTTGTGCCGTGACAATTAAAGAAACACATACAGTGGGTGATCTTTAACCAAGAAAATCAATGAAATTTTGAAAACCAAGTTTTTTATAAAATACTTAAAATATATCTCAAGCCTTTTGGAAATCGTTGGACCATTTCAATACTAGGTTATAATGCCTTAATGAAGGATTACGAGTTAAATCGAAACCGAAAAAGACAGAATAATACCGATACGAAAAAACGACTACTCGTAAGAAAGAAACAAAGAAGAGAGAAACCAAGGGGAGTGAATCAAGACTAAGTTCAATGCTCAAGAGACAAGTGACAATCTTCAAGTAGTAGAAACGAAGAGCTTGTGTCATCTATAGTGGTTTAAGACGTGCCTTTCCAACATAAGTCTAAACAGATTTGGTAATGAACCATACCAAGCAATTTTGATAAATATAGTAATATCACTTTCAAGGATAGTCTTTACCTATTTCAAAATGCGAGCAAATAATAGATTCACTTTCTCTCTCACATGATCGGACAATTATTATTGCTAGGGATTGCAATAACAATATCCTTGGAATATTTCAATTCCAAATGTGTAATATCCTAACTACAACTTACGGAGTAGTTTGGTATCTCAAGAGATTAATCAATCATCCTTGATAGGTGTGTAAACACCCATCCTTTTTACCACTTAACTACAATAATAACCGAGCCAAAACGTGTATTTTATGTCGTAAATGTCGGAATTATGCGTGGTTTGTGTTTTTGTTGTGATTTAGGACGAAAATGTGAAAAGGGGAGAAAACACGAGCATTCACGAGCTTTTATCAAAGAAAAAGACAAAAGACGAAGTCAAGAAATCAAGAGTGCAAAAAGAACGGAAGTCCAAGACCAATTCTGAAGATTTATCGAAGAAAAAGTCAAAAGACGGAAGTTTACTAAAAGCCGAAGAACTCAAGTCTAATTTATTGAAGAAATTACAAGACAAGAGTAGAAATCCGGAGACAAAGTCGTTAAAGTCAAAGAATTAAGAAGATTAAGGACTTAATGACAATTAAAGAAAGAAGAAAGAGGGGAGGAAGCTTCCTCTAAGCACCTCCCTAATCTCCTATAAATAGGATTCATTTCATTCCATTTGTTTTTGTTGGCTAGAGTGACACTAGTTCTTCCACCATTTTAATTTTTGCACATTTAAATACATGTCAATCCTAGAGATGAGCTCAATTTCACATATTACACATGATATAGGGCCTGCTAACCGTATGGGTGCAAACCTTGGGAATCATGCTTGATACTTTAAGCTACTACTAACTCACTATACATCTCCTAAGTGAGTCAAGTATCCAAGCATTGAAGGTTTGAGAGGGTATAAGAATAGAATCACATACCACAAACAAATGTCAAGTCAAGGATGCCAAGAACAAGCATATAGTCAAGTAATGATCAAAAGAATGATCAATAGGGCGTGTGGAAGGACGAAAGTGTACCTTAGCCACAAAATGCATTCCAAGTATTCAAAGAACCAATGCAAAGCCCAAAGTTGACTAAAGTGACTACTAAGTATTCAAAGAGTAGTATCACTCTCATCCATCTTGATATCACCATCCAATGATGTTGGAAATCAAAAGAGATGAGTCTTCTACAAGTGTAAGCAACTCAATCCACAATCAATTTAATGATTAGTTTTTATGAGTACCTACACATATCAAGATACAAACTTGTAGATACATTTCAAGAGTAAATATAAAATGTATAAATACTACTAATCTAGATGAGATTCTATATTACCAATTTTTTTGGTAACCTTGATTTCCGACACATTGGCCGACTAATCCACGGGGTTTGAGCCCACCACCACACAGACTCAAACCGAGTAAAGCCCTCCCTTTTCAAGAGGTTGGCGTTGCCACTTCAATGCTATATTACCAATTAAAAGGCCTATTTTCAATGGAAAACAGTTTTGACCAAAGAGAAACTTTAGCACAACAAATCCTTCTAATTTGAGGAGACTATGGATCGATCCAAGCTTTAAAGAACAATTTACTTCAAAGATCTTGAGTGACCATAGCTATGATACAAATTGTAGAAACTAGAAGGGGGGGGGGGGGGTTGAATAGTTTCTCTTCGGTTTATGTCCTAATTAAAATTTCTTTCAATTAGGTTTGTCCCAAAACTACCTTTTACTTGAAAGTTAGTTTCATATGATTAGGTTTAATTCTAATGCATTAACAATGACAAGTAGATGTATGCAATGTAATTATGTAAGTAAGTAAAAGGGTAAGGAAAGAAGTAACCTAATAGGGAGACACCAAGATTTATAGTGGTTTGGCAACGAAGCTCTATCTTCGTTCCTACTCCACTCCCCGAGTACACCTTACTCGAGATTTCCACTATATCCACAAGCTCCCTTCTTGGTGGAGAAAACCTTACAATGTTGCTTACATTATTTTCTGACGCTAAGCTAAATGTCGAGACCTAATCTTAGTTAGGACCAATCTACACACGTCGCCTACTTCACCATTTTCCGACACAAGGCTATATGTCGAGTTCTAATCGAAAGCTAGAACCAATCTTCGTCGCCCATCTCTTTTCTAACACAAGGATAGATGTCGAGTTCTAATCCAAAGCTAGAACAAATCTTCACAACTCTTCACTTTGAAGCTAAGTGGGAACTCACAAGACGCATACACAAATTACTTTATAGTTTAGTGATAACTAACACACAACACTTACAACTCAATAAAACATATCCAAGTATACATGTAACTTGGATCCACGCAAGACAAATCAAAGTATACACATATACAATGGATTTACACAAGACTAATCCAAGTATTCATAAATACATTAGATTAACATAGCTAATCCAAGTATACACAAATACATTGGATCTACACAAGACTCAAATAAAAATGATGAACAAGACTAGATCTAAGGTAGGTTGATCTTCATTAAGGCTTCATCTTTAATAACATCACACGTGTGTGAGTGATCTTCTCTTTGGACAAGTAAAGAAGGGGATCAAGAGGATAATCATAAGTAAACATACTTAACACATTAAGTGATCATTTACTAATGATTAGGATTTAGAAAAGAGAAAGAAGGCAGAAAGAATGTCCAAAAAGGTTCATGGAAAATGCAGATTTGATCCACTATTTATAAGAGACAAAAGCCAACGGCTCTCTGAGCGCGGTTCCTTAATTGTGCATGTAGTTCCATATCAATAAAGAACCACATAGCCATTTGAGAAACCATGATTAGTAGACTCCGCTCCTTTTTGTCCTTTTGTGGGGAAATAATATCTGAGGTAAGTTTTACTTTCAAAGGATATTCCTATGGCATTTGGAATATGTCATATTCAAATTTACATTTTCCATATGAATAATATATTTTCTTAAAAAGAAAGTTTATTAAAATATTTTGTCACATTTGACAAAATGTTAGTTTTAATGCTAATCACTTTTTATGATCACTAATCATGATTAAGATATGTTTGTGCAATACCTAAATGATTATTACCTTGGTGATAGTGTTTGTTAAATAATTCGTCTTACGATTGTCTTTTGCGATAAATGTCTTTTTAGTTTGTCGTGATCAAAACTAAGAAAGATTAGTTAACACTAATAATGTTTTTAGGCATCACTTGCATTAATAGATATAATTAAGCAAACATGTTTAATGAATTCATTTCTCGGTGGGTCTTATTGATTTTCAGTTTGGGGGTCATCATTTCACCAGGATCGACATATCCGGTTATAAGTTGAGAAAGCTTGATCGTTTCCTTGCCACTCTTATTTTCTTGAAAATTTGGTATGGTGCTTCGGTTATGGTCAAATCTCGTTCGTTCCCAGACCATTCTCGTCCTTAGTGTTTGGGTCCCAAATTTTAGACCAAAGGCTTTCAAAACTTTCGACAAATGGATTAGTAACCTAAATCTTCAATCAATGGTCTCAAACTCATGGTCTAGTAGGGTCTACAGCTTGACCCCCATATTTAAACCTCAAGAACAAAATCAAGAAGTTTAGGCTTGACATTAAAAAGTGTTCTTCAGATACTTTGCATTATCCTAATAAATTTAAAGACAACCTCCTTAGTAGTCTTGCTGATTAGCATCTCAAGGCTGAAGCATGTACTCTTTTTTATTCGAACATCATCAAAAGGGAAGAGTGGATTTTAGATTTGTATTTTTTCTATCAACTAGAAAGGGATGATATTAAGCAAAAAAATTAGGGTGAAGTGGGTGGTTGAGGGGATGAAAATATCAGATAGGAATCGTTTTGCCTCATTTTCTGTAAAAGGAATTCATGTCAATGGTATTTAGTGCGACAACCCTGATCCTATTAAAGAGGCTGTTTTTGATCATTTTGTTTCACGTTTTAAAGAAAGACCCGAGGATAGAGCAAAATCTAAAAGAACTCTTTTTTGTAGGCTCTCTCTCCCGAAAGTTGTTCGTTTCTTGATTCCAGCTTTTTGGATGAAGAGGTGAAATGTTGTTTCGGTTCCAAAGCCCCGGGATCAGATGAATTTAATTTTATTTTATTAAAGCCTATTGGGATGTTATTAAAGATAATTTTATCAAATGTGTTAAGTATTTTGAATAACTTTCATTTTCGCAAATGGATGTAATCCTTCGTTTATTCGTGGGACCCTATCGGATTCATTGATTATAGACCAATAAGCCTAACTGGTTGTTTCTATAAGGTTATATCTAAATTTTTGGCGATGAGATTAGCTAAAGTTATATCTTCCATCGTTGGACCTTATCAAACGACGTTCCTTGCGTGCAGGCAAATCCTTGATGGGAACTTGATTACTAACGAGGTTATCCGCCTTGCCAAGTTAGAATCTCACAAACTCCTTCTGTTCAAATTCGACTTCGAGAAAGCCTTTGATAGCGTTAATAGGGGATTTCTTCTTGATGTTAGGATTCAACTTGGATTTGGATCAAAATGGTGGCGGTAGATTAATTCTTCTCTTTCTTCGGTGTCTATTTCGCTTTAAATAGATGGATCCCCTTCAAAAGAGTTCAAAATGGTAAGGGGTCTTCGTTAAGGAGATCATCTCTCCTCTTTTATTTTTCTCTTGGTGGCTAAAGCACTTCAAGTGGCTATTGTTGAGGCTTGCAATAAAAGGTTATATAAAAGGGCTTCTCGCGCGGATGATTATTCGAATATTTCGCTCCTTCAGTATGCAGATGATGCACTTTTTAATAAACTATAAAAACACAAGCATGATCAAAGTTACATCACATTCGATATAATAAAAATTAATTATGAAGTTGTAACATCCTAACTACAAATCATATATATTTTTTCTACAAAATATCAGTTTTCATCACGACCACCACCACCACCACCAGATCTCTCTTGTGCCACCACCGTCGAACATTTACGCCACCACACCCTACCACTCCACCGTGGAACATGGGGCCGTCCCTAGGGGTGGGCAAGCAGAGAAACCGCCCAAGACATCAAATAGTGGAGAGACATCACCAGTTTTGATTCGTTAATGTGTATATATTTGCCAAAAAAGATTGGTTTCTAGATGTGTGTTACACGTATTATCTTTGGGTGCTACAAATATTTACGGAGGTGTTTGAGGACTTTAGAAAGACTAAAATAAAAAAAATGAAACAAATACATGGAAAAGAAGATGTAAAAAACAGCGTAACAAAAGTGTAATAGTGTAGTAGATGACATATTTATTTGTAAATTCGACTTCTTGAAAGCACAATATGTATAAGAGCCCATCACATATTTAACTATCGAAATATGTTTTACATGAAAAATAAACATAAAACATACTCAAGAAAAACTCTAATGATATAAGTAGGTTGCTTGAAAAAATAAACGTTTAACATCTTATTGTGATATTTTATTAGCTTCTTCTATTACCTTTAACAATTTTAATATTTAATATACTTCTAAAAACCATATAGATAAAAAACATTCGCTCATCATAAAGTAGTTGTTGTATACTCGTCGTTACATTGCGTTGGTAACCTTCGAGTATAGTAAATGGGTTTAATGAGTCATCATACTTAATTAAGTTGGTAGATAATAAATAGTTTGATAATAATTTAAGTGACTTAATATGAAAAAAATTGAAATTATTAAGTCATAAGAAATTTTTTTATTTGTGACTTAATAAAACAAGATGTCTGAAAATATTAAGTAATAAAATTGAAACTGTATGCATTAAGTCATCTATTAGTTAAACATGACTTAATTTGAAAAATCAACCAAACAAGCCCCTACCAATATATTTGGATCAAACCACAATGGATCGAAATATTCATGGATTTTTCGTTAAAGATGACTTAAGGATAAAGAAAACGATATTCTTATTTAAGGAGAATGAAATATATATTCGTATTTTTTAAAGATTAATTTTTTATTCGAATAAATGATCTACTTTCTTTAAAATAAGTTTTCTCACTTGATAAAAATTAATTCTTTCAATACGAATAAAAGATTAATTTTTCTAACATAAGGAAATTTAATGACTTAAAAATAAAACCTTTTTTTAATATAATTTATAAGTTAAAGAAACAACAAAATATCCTTCATTCTTCTTATTTCGTTAGCCATTCAAACACAGGGATACATTCATGAGTTCAGGACATTAGGCGACATTCATTTAGTAATTTCATAAAATACCACACGTGCCATATGTAAAATCTCTTATAACTTGCTAGAAAATCTTTTCGACTCATAATAAATGAAAATCATGAGAACCTTAACATTGTATAAAATACATTTGTGTTTTGTGTTACTTGATTTTTCACATGTGATTTGTTTTAGCAGATGAAGGAGTTTAAGTGTCGGTTTTGAATAACTATCTGTCAAATCACACTATTGATATAAAATTTGTTGTTGTTCTACGTGTTCGTGTTCAAATTGATATGTACGGGGATTATAATGATATATTACCCCTTTAACAAGGGAAATTTTTACTGTTGAATAAACAATAATAAAAGAATGTGAGGAGAGCAGTAACCAGAGTGTATTCTTCCGTCCATTTGTTAGCTCCCTTCTCTCCTATATATCTCCACCCTTGATTTTAATCCTCTCCCAACCATCGATTCGGTTGCTTCCGATCTTGGCCGTGTATTGTGTGGAAAATAGAGTCAAAGGTATGGGTTGCTTTGATAAACCTTTTGTTCAGCTTATTTATCTCCCATCCATTGATTCAGTAAAAGAAAATTGTGGCTGTTGTTTTGTTGTAAAATGCATTGTCAGGTATGGGTACCCCTTTTGTAACCGTAGATTTTGTGCACCAAAGTCTTTGCTTGCCCCGTTTGTATCCATAGATCTTTTCCTTGTTTTCTGACCATTTATCTATGATACTTGGCCATACATATCTCCATTATCAGATCCATTATCAGATCTATTAGCCCACAATCCCAAATCATATTCATAAAAAACCTACCACAAGATTTTTGTCTTCTAATTCTGGGGTAATAGATCTGATAATGGATCTCGATCTAACTTATTATATAGAAAAAAATCGACAGCTACTATTTTGGTAAGTTTGTTTTTTATTTTGTTTAATTTTGTTTTTTTTAGTTCCTGCATGTAGTCTATATTTATGATTTAATTTTGTTAGTTGCCTTGATTCGATCAGTTTCCTGTAGATCGCTTATACTCTTTCTTCGATTTGATCACATATATTGGTTAGTTTGAGCTTGAAGTTGATCATCACCTATATTTATTTATTTCAGGTTTATGGTGTTTCATATGAGATGATATCTCATCTCACCTCTAATGATTTGGGTATCTAACTATCCATATCTTAATTTATAATACCGGTGTTTATTGGATGAACATGAGATGCATATGATATGCGAAATATGTTATATACCACAATTTTATTAGCTACTTGTAAATGACAATGTGTCATTTTGTTTGTCCCCAGATTGGTGGTGTAATTTGTGCCTAAAAATTCTACTTATGCGATGAGTTTGGTAGCGGTATTCATGTTGGTTGTGATAACTCTTAAGTGGGTCACCTACCACTCATTGATCGATTTTGGGTTGCTTATGCTTCCGGATTTTGCCTTGCATATGCCTTGTGCTCATGTTTTAACACAATGAAAGTGAAAACTGGGTATCGATTAGAACATGCTTTGTTGTTGCTTGCTTTATGTTTGCTAAGCCAACAGGCTCGGATGTCCCTATGTTGCCCTCGTTATTTTCGTTGTTGCTGTCGGCTCTGTGCGACGATCTTGATGGGTATGTAGCCTTGGTCATGATTCTTTGCTCATGTTGGCCTTCTTTCACTTGCTTAAGGATGCTTTTATAATCTCATGGTAATTTATGATGTTTTTGAATTATAGGCAATGAGGATATGCATATGTGCAACTGGTATTGATCATGGTGAGTGATAACGGACCGTATTTTGGCGGGGCAGCACCACGAGCATGGTGTTTGCAACCATGCCGGGTCGGATCCTCTTTTATCCGTATTAGCACTTTCGAATCTGAGCCACTCACATTTGTGTTATGTGACCGTTTATATGCTTATGAGAGGGTGGGTAAAAATCTATGAGAGAAGTGATTTTTTGTATGGTCTGATGACTCTCCTTTTTGTTTACAAGGTATAAAATTGTTGATTTACAAGTATGATGCGATATACGGAGGCAGGGCTCCGAGCCATGGTTATCGAATCATAAAATTGTTGATTGCTTACTTAACTAACCGTGAGTCTTAAGGACTATTATTTCCAGTTTTTATTTAAGGCAGAAAATTTCACAGTGGGGCATTTGGATTAACTTATTTTTTGAACCCTTGCATTGATAGATATTAATGATTACGATCGAAATGGGTATGCAAACTTTTCTAGGTTTTTTAATTTAAATCCATTTTAGTCAAAAGATGGAACTCAATCATTTTGATCTGACTTTATTATTTATCGACCGATTCTCTCACACCGTGGTAGAATATTCTTGTGTTGTTAGAGGCTGAAACACATCACAAGTGACCCATGTAACATCTCATTCACACATAACAAGTTGAAAAAAAACTAAACTTTATCGACTTTTACAAATCTTATTGAACTCAAAAGCTCATAAACTAAGCTTCTCGAAACACCTCTTTGGTATACTGTTTTCATTAAAGTTTAAGGTCATGATTGGATATTAGTATTGGCCCTTTCATTTTATCTAAAAAGATGACGCACACAGTGATCTAATATAAGATTAAATTTGTGCTTTAGTTACATATCTGAATTAAATTGTTGTAACACGTTTATATATATATATATATATATATATATATATATATATATATATATATATATATATATATATATATATATATATATATATATATATATATATATCATAAATGAATGAAATTGGATATTAGTTGTGGTTAGCTGCTATCTTCAAGAAAAGGCCCATGTTTAAATAATAGTTGATACAATTGTGTAAGGATGTTAATTTGGAGTATTAGTTTCAATGAGATGTTTTTTTAGCCCTTGGTAAATAAGGCTAACAATAAGATTACATCAAATAAATAACAAGATTATAAACCTATTTATTTATTTGTTTTCAAGCAATTATAATAGAAATACTTCGTTCGGCGTATCATCTGTTGCAGGAATCCCATCAAGTTCTTGTAATGTCAACGCAAATATCACGCGTCGGGTTTTAAATAGTCGACTAGGTACATCTGTTGTGCAAACATCCGCACGTTCCGAAGCTTTAAATGTTAATGCACCCGATTCAGCCTCCACACTAACTCGGGGTATCCATCTTTCTTTACATATACTTACTTTAAAGAAGTGTACATTTGTAAGTGATATGTGGTGAGTTGCTTTTCTGAAAATATCCCGGTTTAGATTGTTAGATAAGATTATGTAAAGTTTGTGTTGAAAAACTTACTATTGAAGTTGCGTGTAACCAGGAACCAAATACCCTTTCTGCTACAAAAATGGGTGTTTAGTTGCTGTTAAACTAGGAACCAACCACTCCTGCCGCAAAACAACTTCCTAGCAGCTATTGTAATGTCTTATGAAAGGCAATTGATTGAGTATTATGGTGGCCTGTTTGGCAGATTCTGCAGCGAATTTACTTGCTTCATTTGAATATGAGAGGCCGACAAAGGGAAATAATTAATGGTATATACAAGCGCACTTTCTCAATGATCACCTCAGTGCTCGAGACAAAGAGGAATATTTAGGAGGTACTTTTACTTTGATATTACATGATGTTATGGATTCGTGTTTATCGTATAATATGTCGCATGGGACAATAGAAGTTCCACAATTTTTACATGACAATCGCGAATACGTTGCATAGGACAATAAATATTCTGCAATTTTTACATGACAATCTCTTTGAACGAGTTGAGCCGATGTTAGAGGGCATTTTACCCTCTTGGCAATTGCAATTATGTCCTATTTTAGGGGTTGTTTGTTTTGGCTTATATAGTCAGTTTATAGCGTCTTTGAGCTTGGCCTTACGTTTCATAAGCTCACTTTTTGTGGTTGATTCTGAACTTTTTTTGTTTATATAAATTCACTATTCTCATAAAAGTTTAAAATAAGCCACAAAAAAGTGCGCTTATGAAACATGAGCCCATAAACCAACTAAGCCGTTAGTCGGTTATATAAGCCAAAAGAAACACACCCTTACCGCCAGGGGCGGATTTCTGTGGAGTCTGGGGAGGGCCTCGGCCCTCTCAAAGATCGTGACGAGTAGTATAAATATTATACATTTCGTTTAAAAGTTATTATCCATTTTTTATTTTCGTATGTAAAAAATAACTCGGCCTCCCCAAAATAAATATTCAAGATCCGCCACTGCTTACCGCATAGAACAAAAATTGTTAAGGGACTGTATGGGGGAGGTGGGATGTAATAGATCATGCCCACATCTTTTGGGAATACCCGAGGGTAGACCTCCGACACCATAACCAAAAGATCTTAAAACTAACTACATCAACAACCCAGTTATAAAATACCATACTTTTTAGGTGGAAGGGCAAAAATGCTGGTAACAAACCCCTCATATGCTATATGAGACTATACCAGAATACTCTTTTTAAACAAACCCCTCATATGCTTTATAATTTTGGTTTGTATGTTTATTTTTTTATAGGCGGGTCTTCTGTTGCAAACGGCGGTAAAGAAAGAAGTACTAGCAGTGCTAAAGGAAAAGAAAAAAAATAGGGAATGCACCCTTTTCGGATACTGACTACACAGAACAACGACAAAATTTTAGGGATTGTCAGCCTAATGTAAGTAAGAATCTTCTGACATTCTTTTTTTTACCCAAACATGAAATTTTTTTGTTTAGATTCTAC
Organism: Glebionis coronaria; assembly: GCA_025667525.1. NCBI lineage: Eukaryota > Viridiplantae > Streptophyta > Magnoliopsida > Asterales > Asteraceae > Glebionis > Glebionis coronaria. Next base: position 420,256,940 of record CM046880.1, read on the forward strand.
ACGTAAGTACCCTTTCATTATTTGTATTCTGCCATAATAGGAATTTGCCATTTTTTAGTTTTATTTTACCTAAACAAACATGAAAATGTGTTGACATTCTATAGAAGTTCGTCAACCATAAAGGTTATGAGGTACATCCATACGTTTGACTCTTTATTGGTTACCCTTGACGTATTTTAATGATGTTTATGCCATTACTTTTAGCCTTATTCTGTAATAAAAATGAAAGAGTTGAACTTGACCATGGATGTTATGTTACTAGATTCTTTTGTTTACGATTTACCATTTTTCTAATACGGGTTATTGATACCGATTTTGCTGATGTAGGTTGATGCCACGGGCTTCTTATATGTTTCTGATGTCGGGGCTGCTGGTGTGAGGTTGCGGGTTTCCTGGTGTGGATGCGGGTTCACTGGTGTAGGATTGTTTTTGTCGGGTTACTGGTGCGGGTTTGTTGATGTCGTTGGGTTAATGGTGCTGCACCAGTAAAAAAAATTGTTGTTTTATTTTGTACAAATGAAGTAAGTTGTGTCCTGCACCACTAAAAAAATGCTATGTTGGCCAACAGTTGCACCTCTAATACACTTGATTTAAGAGTCACTTCTTTTGTAGTTTCTTACTTGCCCAAGACCCAACATCAACATCATATGCCAAGGTGATGAAGAAGGTCTACTTCTGCGATTTGATCACGAGTATTCAAGCCTAACTTCTGGAATGAGTATCACCAAAGATAAAGAAAGACTACAATCACTGTTCTTTTGTTATGATAAATCTGGATAAATGCCTTTTTTTCATTTTTGGATTTGATTCGCCATTAACAAAGATAAGATGTGACCATTGTATGCTTTTTAGTTCGTATACCTTTTGTATCAAATGAGTAGATCAGTAAACCATCTAATGCACTACACATCATCTGTTTAAATAGCGAAAAATTCAGCACCTTGTAAACATCGTCCAAAAATGCCCCGCTGTGGAGCACGGGCACTAATCCTCGTATGATTAATAGAGGGAAATCTAATCTTTGTAAAAGTGATTTTAACATAATATTTTGATGTTTGCATTAATCTAAGGGCAAAAGCATACAATACCATCGTACTTATTAAAATGTACCGACTTTAAACACTTACTAATTTATCGTTTGACTTTACCAATGGACTTACTTGTTTGTAACAATATCACCATTATGACCCTTTACATTTACATGTCATTAAAATATTTATTATAAAAAATCAATAATTCTACCATGGATAGTTTACTAGACTTTTTACCCGATCTATTTGTCTGATACCCGGTCGAATAACAATACTTAATATACTTTAACCTAATGCTAATATACCCCATCCCCCTTCTACATCTTCATACCTAAATCTAACTAACAAACCTAACTGGGGCGAACTAATCATAAACCCTAATTTCTTTGCTCCAAAAACTTAAAAATGGCTAATTGGCATTACAAAAAAATGTCCCTGCTAAGTGCAAGTGCAATCTTTCCTTGATGAAACTAACTTCGTGGAAACACACATCATGCTAGAAGATTCTTAGTTTACCCCAACAGATATCTAAGTTAGATCTAATGACACTTAATTGTATTTTTGTAACATTTAATTTTCATTATTACATAAGTTAGTTTAAATGATAATCATTACACCTAATTTGTAGAAAAATGGTGTTAAAAAGTGTCATGAGTTCTATTAGTTTGATATTGAATTAGATAATGCTTGGTACAAAGGGCTATTGTATGAGATGCATTTCTAGCTCAATCCTCGTCAGATAGAAGAGGTTGATACTGAGATAAGAAGCTTAGAAAAATTGGGCGTCCTGCAAGAGGAGTTTTGTTTCTTACCAAGTGAGTTAATCAAGATTCAGATGAATGCAAGATTTTGGAAAAAGATAATGATGATCTTTGTCTCCTTTGTGTCGTTTTTCTATGTTATGAATTAGAACTAAGTAGGATTTGTATCAAACCTTTATGAAGTAGGATTTGTATCAATCATTGATGAAGTAGCTTTTGTGTTTTGCATACCTTGTAATCCTTCTAATGATCTAAGAAAGTATGTTTAATCTTATAAAAATTAGGTTTACCCTTTTGTTTAAATATTGATTGGTATTGATTGTTATATGCAACACATGGTAATGGATTTTGTGAATAACTACATAAACAATGTAAATGTTTTGTCTTGTTTTCTGCAACTATTTGTAGCTGTTATCAACTAGGATTGAACAAGTCACAATAGGTTTATAAACTAAGAGAATCTAAACATAAAGAAGTGATGCCTTTGCACATTTCATGGTAGTCAAATACACAGTTCAAGACAAAATATTACAACAAATTTGCAAGTCCCATAAAACCTGCAATACCCACATTTACTTGTCTACCATTTTGAACCATTACTAGAAGCTAAGCATTATCAAGTACCTAAGAATTCATTGCAGACATTCAAATGTTTAAAATATTAGGGAGAAACAACCAAGGATTTACTTGGAGTACTTCTAGTCCCATCCTTGTCAAATACAAATGGCTTCTTCAACTTCATATTTGCAATTCTTTCAGATCTGGGGTTCTTGTGGTAAACCCATGGTTCTAAATAGCACGCTATAGCGGGCGCTATAGCGGGCTATAGCGTGCGCTATAGCGGGCTATAGCGTGCGCTATAGCGGGCTATAGCGTGCGCTATAGCGGGCTATAGCGTGAAGCGTGGCCTCCACGTTACGAAACAGACTAAGGCGTCGTATCTAGACGTAGCATGCTAAAAAATGGCTTAAAGCGTGATATAGCGTGCTATAGCGTGTAGCATGACACTTATTTTTAAATCTTTTTGTAGATTTACCAGAATTGGGCTTGTTTACTAGCTTTGGGTTATTTACTAGACTTGGCTTAGTAATTTTAATATGTAGATAAATTCTTGAGTAATTACGAGTCGATTTTGTTTTAAATTTGAAATAAAGTTTTGCTCCATTGTGTATCATGTAACGAGTAAGTTATTAATTAAGAGATTTAATTTATTATGTATACCGTTTTTTATAAACTCGTTATATAAATATTAAGTTACAAAACTTTTGTGCCGCTATATATCACGCTTCAAAAAACGTCGTAGCTTTGCTATAGCTTTCATAGCTTGAAGCTTGGCAATGCGCTACGCTGCGCTTCAAGCTATTTACAACCTTGAGCAAATCCCGATGCCATCTACATGGGATGGTGCCTTCCCCTCTTACTTTTGGTGTAGGTTCATCTTCCAGTATCATTATAGCTTTGCCTCTATCAACTGATGCATTGTCTGTCTCAACTGCTTCATCTTCAACACTTGTTCCAACACTTATTTCCATAGTTGGTTCATCCACAATACCTACAGATGTAACTAATTGACCAAGCTGTTGGTTTCCTACACCTCCTTGAACAACTGATTGTTGAGTGGGTTGTGAATGAATGTATGGAATCAAAATCTGATTATACTGCTGATTATATGGAACATTATTTTCAATTTCACCAGTCCAATTTGTTGGATTGTAGTAATCCCTTTTTTCTTCCCACTCATGTTCTTCCTTTCTCTCTTTATCCAACCTTTCTTTATCTGCATTCACTTTTGCTTGTCTTATCTCTTCCTCATGCATATGCTCCCTAAAAACTCTTCATCTAGATCCAATTATTATTCATGTATAACATACATTTGGTTGATGTTATACCTTATTAAATTTACAAAATAAAAAAATAGTTAATCTTGTTTTCATACCTCTTTTGTAGTTAAGAATCCTTGTGAAGCAGCAGTTCTTGCTCCTTTACTTAGGGCTGAGCATGGCAGACCCAAAACCGACCCGGACCGGAAAACCGGACCGGACCAAACCGAACCGAACCGGACCGTACAATTTCGATCCAGTCCTCGGTCCGGGGTTTTGGTAAATTCGGTCCTCGGTCTGGTTAGTCCGGTTCGGTCTTACAAAAAATCTTATCGATTTTGCTTAATAGGCCGGACCTGACCGAGGACCGGACCGACCCGGACCAGGCCGGGCTATTTCAGTCCGGTCTCGTTCTGGGGTTTCGGACCATTTCGGTCCTCGGTCTGGTCCGGTCTTGGCCGGTCCGGTCCTGAACCGATTCTCAGCCCTACCTCTACTTGAACCAGCCTTTTTACATCTTCTCTTTGTCCAACCACTCTTATTACTTGTACCACCACCCTTACTTCACCCCTATTTTCAGAACCTTTTCAAACACCTCTTCTATTTGAACTAGCACCCCTTACACCACTTCCTTCACCCCTTACAACACTCCCTTCACCCCTTACATCACTTCCTTTACCTATGTCACCAAATCTAGTAGTAACCCCCCACTACCCTTTATACCGGATCCATCCCCTCTTCCATCTCCACCACCTCTACTATATGCATACTGGCCAACTAACACTTTTAGCTTTCTACCTGGTTTTTTCTTCTCTACAGCTAGTTTGGTTTGCGTTTCTTCTTTACAAGATGCCTTATTATGACCTTTTTTTCCAACAGTTTGACATGTCATTGTTCTACCCACTCTACTTATTTGTGTTTCATTGTTTTTATCAAGGGCTTTGATTCTTTCTTTTTGTGGTCTACCAGGCATCCTTCTTATAAGTGGTGGTAAGGGTGGAATCAACTTACTCCTCCTCCACATATTAGACCTAGGTACAGGTCTAATGAAGAACTAATAAACATTAAACCAAGACTCCTAATTATACCAATGGCTAACACCTAGGTCAATTTTTGTTCCTACATGCAAGCATGCAGCAACAACATGCACACATGGTAACCCACTCAGCTCCCACATTCTACAACTACATACCTTGTTTAGCAGATGCACACCATAGTTCTCATCATATTTTCTAACTTCTAGTTCTTGGAAACCACTTTGGAATACACTTTAATCTTTGCAATTCCAAAAACAATTAGATCAGTATACATGTTAAGCTTTATAAACATTCAATTCAAAATTTAAGGTTAAAGACTAAGTACCTTGTTTGTCTTTTAGAATCTATAACCTCTTTCTTATACTAGGTGTGATTCTGTCTTCTAAGTCGAAAGCTATCTTGTTCATTTCAACCAATGTTTGCATTATGTATAACATAATCTCATCCAACACAGTTATGATTGGTTTATGTCTTCGACCCAAGATTGCTGTGTTAAAACTATCCGATATACCGTTCTCAAATGCTACTGTAACACCCCATTTTGATAAATGGAATGTCACGCGTCATTATGGCGTGTCATCAAAGCATACAAGGATAAATGTCTAAACATTACATGACCATAAAGGAAATACCGGAATCAAACATCGGTAGTCCAAAAGTAGAACTCATCACACACAAACATAAGTACTGGAAATGAAAGGACTAAACAATGTCCATGGAAATGAGTATCAAAGTATAGATAAATGCATAAATTAAAGAAGGCTAGAAATCTTCCAGTCCATATGCATGTACGCTTAAAGTCTACGAGCGTCCCTGAGTACCTGCCGTTTTGGGAACATGAAAGGAAAACGGCTGAGCAATACGCTCAGTGCACGGATATACAAGTAAAGCATGAATAATATAAGCATATAAGCATGAAACTGCGGAAGAAACTAAGTCCTGGATAACCCGGTTACATCTTAGTAAAAACTGGTTTTATAGTTTGAAAAGCCTTATGTTTATCTTGTAAAAACTGTTTAACATATTTTACCGTTAGCCAATATAGGTCATGAAATATCAACGTGCATGAATACTTGCAGGTGTAACCTCGTCATGCAAATTAGAGGGGCTGCCTCTAATTTAATATACTGGTTTTGGGTAGGAGGGATCAGCTCCTTGTGAAGGATGCAAGGCACACACCACATTCACACTGAGTAATCTGCTGAAAACATGTAACTAGGATGCACCCATTCGCCCCACCTGATAATATAATAAATGGCCAAAAGCTGAAAGGGACGCCACGAGCTATCACTCTGTCGTGGTGAAGTCATAACACTAGTGCCTCCAGTGTTATGGTTATGGTACCTCCATAACTAGGTGAAACTGGTCATGCATGTATACGGCTTTAGGTATTCTAATTAAACATAAGCAATTCAAAACATATAAACAAATACTGGGGAAAACAGTTGGCTGCATACGGGGAAATCCTAATAAGGAAAGAATGCCCATACTGAAAGGACGGAAAATCCGTACCTTATGTCCAGTGAACGAAGAAGACGAACGGAAGAGAGTCCTACTTCGGTATCACTAATGCTACATAAATACATACGTGTATAAGTATCTGATTACTGAGTACTTAACTGGTTTTGTATCACGTCTTAGCTTGTTTTATATGTTCATGTCATGTTTTACTGATTTAAGCTTTATACTGTGTTTATCATATATTATGTCTATTCTGATTAAGTATTACTTGTATTTCATGTATTATTATACTTGTTGTATAATAATAAGTAACTTTCTAAAAATAGCAGGTTTCCTAAAATAGAAAGTTTCCAAAAATAGAAAGTTACCAAAAATAGAAAGTTTCCAAAAATAGAATTACTGCTTAAAATAGATAAGTTTCTAAAAATAGAAAGTTTCCATAAATAGATTAGCTGCCTTAAATAAATAAGTTTCTAAAAATAGAAAGTTTCCATAAATAGATATAAGCTGGATAATTAAGCTAATTATATAAGCTTAAGTGTTTTCTGATTAATATTCTAAGTCATGTGATTATTTAGTATAATTTATTAATTATTTCATGTAAATTAAATAAACTATAGGTTTTAAGTATTTAATTATATATATCATGGTTTAATTAAATAAAGGTAAAATAAATACTTAGGTTAAAACATGTATTATTATCTATTAATAATATAACCTAAGTCATGTAAATTAACTAATTATAAGTCATGGTTTTACTAATTAATTAATTATATACTCTAATTGAAGATAAATACTTAGGTTAACATTCATGAATTAATAATTAAATTAATAACCTAAGTCATGTAAATTAAATTAATCATGTTCATGCTTTAATTAATTTAATTTTTAATCTTGTAAAAATAATATAACTTGTAAAAATAATAAACCTTGAAAAATAACCCATGAACCGGACCGTGTTTTAATTCTAACATGTGTGAACCGGACCTGTGATTAAAACCCATGAACCGGACCCGTAACCATCACCATACCCCGACCTAAGTCGGGGTTTCCCTTGCCCTTGCTACTGCTGTGACACCATCACCACCATACCGAGACCATATGGTCTCGATGGTGCGAAATAATCCAAGACCCCCTTGGGGCTCGGTTAGGCGTCGGCTAAACAACAAACACCCCTAAACCCTTGATTTGATTTAAACCCCATGATTAGAACATGTTTATATTACTTGTTTTTAATTAGTTTATTAAAAACATGCATGATTTTATGTGATTAAATAAATCAAAACATAAAAAGAAAAGGTTAAAGGTTATACCAATTACGTGGAATCAAGAAGATGAACACACAACAATCCTTGTAATTTATCTAACACCAAAATCAACCCGAATCACCTCTTGGTGTTCTTAAACCCGGCGGCCAAGGAAGCAAAAGAAGGGAGAAAAAGATTTAGGGTTTCTCTTGTTTTCAATATTTTGTAAATATGAAATTAAATTTACCTTCTTAATTCATGTTTAGTAAATTTTTAATAGGCTAGGCCCTTTTCCTTGTTGTAGCCGCGGTATGGGGCCCACATGGGGGTAACTCGAACCTTTCTCGTGTCTAAAATAATAGTGTGTTCTCGTGTTCGTAAATTACGTGATCTAATTAGTTATCGATCGTGACTTAATATATTTATTCGTGTTCGTAATAAATATATATACATACGTAATATTAGCTCGTGATTAATTTACGTTCATGATTTCATGTTCGCATGTTCGTGATTATAATTATTATTGGAATAATTATCGTGTGTTCATACGTAATAAATACTTATCGTGTTATAACACGTACGTAATACTTGTAATTCTTGTTCATGAAGCATCAACGTGTTATAAAAGGAAAGTTCTAATCATGTACGTACGATCTTAAGGTACTATTCATGGTAAAAGCATGCGGGTTTTACAGCTACACATCTCCTGTCCATCTCAAAGAAAGCCCTTGACCAGGATTTGGGATTTCTTTGAACCAAATAATCATATGTTTCTTAGTCTAATAACCTAATATGTTCCATAATATGCTTAGAGTGTTGCTCTAGTGTACAAGATGTTGCAACCCAAAAAAGCCTCTGGCATTGCAATCCACTGTATTTCTTCTTAAAATTTTCATAAACATGCCTTGTACATTTTCTGTGTTCAGCTTGAGGTAACCAGTCATGTAACACCCCCAAATTTATACAACTCAATACAGCGGAAGACTAGTTGGTGTTACGGAATAGCACATTACTCACATCATAGACAACGCTTAAAAATCGCGTCGTTTAATAATAAAGCATTTCCATTCATAAATATCAAAGTTACATAGGTCCCAAGTCATTATATTTCATACAGGTTTTACAAAGCATTTGAATGGAAATTATTGTTTAAGTGCGGGCCATGAATTCTTGTTGTCTTCTCGAGAATTACCTTCAAGTACCTGAGATAAAACATGTTAAAAGAAAAGGTCAGCGATAACGCCGAGTGAATTCATAGAGTTTAATAAATTCCATCAATATAACTTTGGTATAAAATTATTACCAAAAATCATTTCGTACAAATCATTGTAATAGGCCATAAAATAGCCAAAGTCATTTTTATACAAATCCTTATCGAAAATCATAATATAGGCATTTGCCTTAAAAATCATTATACGAGCCAATGTCGTAAAAACATCATACAATACGTTTTATAACGTTGTATAGATTAAATAAAAACCGTTATATGAATATGGTTATATAAAACCAAAACACGAACATAATATCAATAGTATGACCCCGTATTGCTAGTCAGGCAATACATCGTAATTCGGTGCGTATAGCAGTATTTCGTTAACTGGATTATTATAAGTCGCATGACATTGTTACCTTACTACAACAAACAACGGGTAGCTAGCCCGAAACTCATTTGCCCGTCTAAATTAGCGTGTCGTCACAAAGGTCACGTTATGTAAATCTTCTCATACATAAATTCGCTTACCAATCAATGTGGCACGACGGGGATCAACCGTCAAGGCACGAACTGGGGTGATCGTCCCCAAATAGTACTATTATATGCATAAGCGTCTACCAAATCCCGGTAGTTCACAATTCATGCTAATGGGACTTTTAGTGACATAACCTAACTTTAATAATCCATTTTATTTCATCTATCGGGTCATTTAATCATTCATCGGGTCATACAATCATTCGGGTCCAAATCAACAAACAAACAATCGGGACAACTAGTGTCCTATTTTATAAGAACTAACATGTTATCTCCCTCGCGGGTTTATAAAACATTTCATAAAAACATTTAAAAGAGTGCGAGGCTATGAACTCACGTTGATGTGGGAAGGCGGGTTATCGGCAATTCGGACGTACGGTACGTGCTTCAATCACGGAAACCTAAACAAATAATACTCGTCTTAGACTCTTGTCCAATGACTTTATAAAAATAACAATTATGTATACATATGATGATTTTATATATATCATGATCAAGTGGGTTTACATATTCTCATTTACTCATTTTAGTGTTATGTGTTGATAACTTTTATATTAGTTTACTAGTTTTACCTATTTACATGTTTTAGGCCCAATAAGCCTATTATAAGTTCATTAACTTGTATTAATCCATCTCATACTTTTATTATCAGTATTTATACTTTACATGTTGGGCCCAAATGGGTTAAGCCCAATAAATAAGTTTATAAGTGTTTTAGTCCATTTTGTTGTATTATTAGTCCAATAACGTTAACTTAGCCCGTTAATGTCCGTATGTTATATAGTTTGGGTTTTATCGGTTTTTACTTGTTATATATGTTTATATATCAGTATATGAGTTTATAAAAGTTTACATTGGACGGGTCCAACCGTCTAAGTTTTATTTAACAAAAACGTTAATTTTACGGTAATAGCCGAAAAAGTCGTAAAAATCATGTTTATAGTTTTATAACTTATAAAACTTATCAAACTACCATTATTATAAAATGTCAATTTGTTTATCCTTATACATATTTATATAAATGTATTATATGAGTTAGTGGGTTTTAATTCACATTTTATACTATTTTTATTTGAGTTCTTATATAATACTATTATACTTTAATTTCCAAAATCTGATTTTTACTTTCATGTTCACCAAAACTGTCATATCTAGATTTCTATATAGAGATAGAAGCTCAAATTTTTATGACATAAACTAAATGATATGTGCTCCATTTAACTCTTCTATAGATACTGTTGAATCAGCCTCTAAGTATTTTCTAAAAATCGTCCAAAACAGTGAACTCAGATTTGTACCCTAAACTTGTTTTGATCATATCTCACTCATTTTTATGATTCCATTGCATGGCCAACTCTCACATGTGTACAAGACATATTAATTACTGTATATCCATTTGTTCATGCCATTTTATCAGTTCATCATATGAATCTTTACTGTTTTATACAGCCATCATTTTAAGCATGATTTTAACCTTTTTACATATAGTTTTTCATCTTTTTACCCATGATTATCAACACCAAATCCCCACACAATACTTTTATCATCATATATTCATCATATACATATACAATAGGAAAGAAAATACATGATTACATAATCAAAATAAAAAGAAGGATGGGAAGAATGATCCTTATACCACCATAGTGATGAAAATGTGAGGTTGATGAACAAGGCTTGGATTTTGATGGAAGAACTTGTGATAGATCAACACCAATCTTCATGGCCACCAATACTTGTAAACTTCATGTAGAAATCAGCCTTTGAAAATCACCAAATCTTCTCCTTGGATGTTAAAATCACCACCAATCAACAAAGATTCAAAGGGGCATCATCATATGTGTAAATAACATATGATTTATGGTTGAATCAAGATCAAATGGAGGTTGTTTTGGGTGAATATGGGACGAAATTTGAGAGAGAGATGAGAGAGTTGTGAGATTTGCATTGAAAAATGAAAGCAAATGGTTATGTTTAGTGGTTTTGAAGTTTAGTGGAAAACTTGTAGCTTTCAAGTTAAGCTAAGTAGGACAAGTGTGAGTAACTTGTGTAAAACTTGACACAAGGTTAGTGTGGTGTCACAATGTGGCTGTCCCATGTGTGGGGGTGGGGCAAAACTTGTTTTTGTCTCATCCCCAATTATTTACGGGTACTCCTCGATTCTAGTTTCCTCGATTTGCGTGCCCTCGGTTCGTTTTACGAAAAACGTTTTTATAAATTATGAATCAACGACACAAAACGAATCTAATAAAAATTGTCTCATCAAAAACGGAGTTCGAAAACGTAAATACGTAATCCTAAGGTTTCCGGTTTAGTCGTATAGGACGTTAAATTAAAATCGTAAGTCCTAATCTCTTCTCGTAAATTTGTGAGTTTATGAACCAACTCAAAATTAAAATCCCAAAATAATATTCACGGATAAATTAATTTTCTGAAATGTCGGACTGTCACCAAAGACGGTGTATGTAAACGTAAGCACGTAACGTAGAATCCTCCGGTTTAGACGTAGTTGATGCTACTTCAAGACGTAAATCCAAATTTCTTCCAAAAAATAAGTGAGTTTATAATATAACATTAAAATAATGTTTTTAAATAATATTTGAGAATAAAATATAAACCATAAATTGACGGATTGTCACAAGTCATGTACATCATCAAGTAATCCCTATGTCATAATATAAAAAGGTATGGATCAGAAAGACATACACATAATTAACATAACTATTTATAATGAACTAAAGGTTTCGATGTGTTACCTTATGGGAATCTGATATGATTGTTATTCAGTTTTCTTCATGCAGATTCAAATCATCAACAAGCAGATGTAAATACCAATGCTAGTTCTCATGATTCTCAACCCTAACTACAGCCCATGCAATAGGATGCATCTGGTTATTTGCATCCTTTCTCATTGCTGATAAGGGGACTCATACCTCATTCCTAAGATTAGTTCCATCTTATCCCATGGGATGTGAGGGTCAAATGCTGGATAAAATACCCTTTTCACATTAAGAGAATAATCAATAATGTTGTCATCAAGGTTTATCTCTGGTGTTTTATGTAATTCAGGCAATCTAAATTCATAACTACCTCTAAACAAAACCTTAGAACTACAAAGCTTATTGAGGAATGGGTCTTGGTATTGATATTCTTAATCACAATAGACTCATCACCCTCTGTCCAAAAATCTACATTGTCAAATTATTGTTCTTCGTCACTAGAATAATATTCATCACTAGACTCAAGAATTTTTTGATTCTCAAGTTCATCCTTAACCATTTCAATTATGTCATGATCAAAGTGTTATAGAAAGATACCTATCTCATTCCATTTTCATAACCTACAATTAACATATCAATTGTCATGGTCTGACTTAAGTTCCTTAATACCTAAGCTTAACTGAAAATTTTCATTATATTATAAGTAATCGCAACAAGAAGAAATTGAAGAAGTCTGTAATCACATTCTACTTAAGATATGATGAAATCTTTTATCCACAACCAATGTGATATGTTCAGGGTGACATGAAAGAGGTGAATGATACCAACTTCGATGAAATGTCATTTGACATTATAAAGTAGATAATTGGAAGGTTAGTTGCAATTGCTATTTATAGGAGGAGAATATATTATTGCTAAACATAATTACATTTCTGTAATTTACTAACTTAAATATATACATTTGATAAGCTTGTCTGAAAAAGGGAGGGTTGTAGGATCGTGTTTTCTAAGGATTAAGCATGTATGGATTAACTATTGAGATGGATGGAGAAATGGAAGAACTTAGAGAGAGAAATGTAGAGAGAGAAAGGAGAGAGATGAAAGAAAGATGGAATATGATAAATGAAAGTGTTCAACCCCTCATAACATGCTAGGAGGGGGTTTATATAGCCCACCCTACATGTGGGCTATATGGGTTATATTGGATCACGAGCCCAATATCATTAGAGTGACCGATCCTTTCTAAATACGTAAAAACGTATTTCTAACAATATCCCCCAAAGGGAGGTCACTCCAAGTTACAATGTCCTAAATAGTCTATAGCTCGTGATCTATGCTAACAATGATGTGACCGAGACTTTCCTTGGAAAAACGTATTTCCAACAATCTCCCCCAAAGGGAGGTCACACCATTTTACAAAATCTTAAACCTAGCATACTATGCTTGAGTCTTCGATCTTTTTCTTGTGAATATGTTGATGAGATCTTTGACTTTAGTCTTGAGCATGTTCTCTTGCCTTGACCTTGTGCATTCATCACTTGTGATATTTGCCTCCTTGTGACTTCATGTTCCACATACTTATACTTTTATAAATTCTTGAAAGCTTCAGAGTTTGATACAGCGAAAGACTTGACTTTCAGACTTTCTTGAATTTGTTGAAGTATTAAGTGTATGTAGTATAAGCACGTGGTGACGAATTCTTCTGGATAGTACACCGCAATGCCACCTTCTTGTTACGCTACATAAGACAGTTAGCAACAAAACATATACACGGATGAAATGGCCTTGAACATTTCATTCTAATTCGGTAGCATTTTACCTCCGGGCGGTGAAGACCGTTGGACGATATAAAATATCGTACTTGTGGCAGGTAGTTTCAATTAAGAACCTCCTTGACAAGATTTCGCGGGTACACCCGTTCTCTTTATTCGACCATCCAAAGCTGATTGCGAGCATAAAGAGTGAAACATTTGGATAATAATATCCGCATGATTTGAAGCCGTCAATTCATGTTCCTGGATGGGAGTGAAATTCAATTAAGAACCGCACCATCGTTGCTTTCCAGTTGTCACGAGCTTGATTCATATAGAATCTTACAAGTTACCTACCAAGTGCTATTTGAGGTTAACACTAGAAGGATTTCCACTCATCACTGTGAACACTAAGGTATCACTCTGAGTGTTCTGGCAAGATCACTAAGATATTGCGTAGAGGCCTGGAACGTGTTTAAATTCATTTAAGAATTAAACCACTGTTGCTTTCCAGTTATCACAAGTTTGATTCATAAAGAATCGCACAAGTCACCAACCATGAGCTTTTTGATGTTCGCTCAAGAAGGATTTCCATCTTCATTGTAAATACTTTCGTATTACTCGGATTTTCAGGCAAGATCATGAAGATTTTGCGTAGGACTCTTAAGATCTTTCTTACTTTTCACAGTGTGTGAAAAAGCAAGGAAATATGAAAGTGTGTCCTAATGAGATATTTGATGATCTCAAATGGCTCTAGACTCAATCGTGCATTTTGGATTTTTAGTGATCGGAGGCTGGAGAGGAGTGCCACCATTTCAATACCAATTCATTCGGAGTGAATAAATCAATAGATAATGTGTTATATCCGTGTGATTAAAACAAATATCTTTTAAGAGATATCTGAGTTAGCTGGGATGGGTTGTGCCTTGCATCACTGGGTCCATGATGTCTGTCTTCAATATCAAGAATCATTAAACAATGATCTTAATAGCATATGTATTGACCCGGTTTCTGCCTAAGGTTGTAAGGAGGGCTTCTTTCTTTACACCCTTTATCTTTACAATTCTTTTTCATTCTTCAACCCCTTCAATGCTTACCAATACGTCATAACTAGCACCTTGTTGTGATTATTCCAGTGCTAACTTAAGTACTTGGTCGGCATTCAGCTACGTTCACAATCTTTCTCCATCTTTCCTAAGGACTACTATTTCTAGCTATGGAATGTCCTTGGGAAGATTCCTCCAGTTCAAGAGGAATCATTGGACTTTAACCTATCCTACCATCCTTATGTCACCACAATCTTCACCGTCGTGAATAGAGATGTTTTGGGTAGGTGTATGTCACCATGAAATCCATTTTGAAGTGCAAATGCATTTTTCTCTCCCTTAACATATGCTACGATATCCGAAAACATTTCGCACATGTCGGGATGAGCTATCACGTTAAGTCAAACCATTTATGATTAATCATTTCCCATATTAAATCACATTTTCTCCCCCATATTAAAAATATTAACCCAATCGATATTTTTAATATCAATTGGTTTAATAGCATTTTAAGAAAAATTTGGGAAGAAAGATGCAAATCCAATTATCTTCATGAATTACACAAGCTCCCCCTCAAATTAATGAGGGTGTACTTGAAACGTAAATTAAATACCTTTTAAACACAAGTGTAAGGTATTTATCACGTGCAAAGATCATATATGATAATGTATTCACAAGATTAGCAATATACGAGGTTGGACCTGAATGATGGAGAACATCATATGATAGAATCACATGGTTCTTGTTCATGAATGTTGGTCGCCTCGTCATGTCTGAAGTTATCTCTTGACTCCATGTGTATGATTGATATCGTTGTCTTGACACCAATATGTGAACTTGGCACTCTCGACATCAAGGATTCTTAATGCTGGACAATTGCTCCCCCTCACGTGTTCTATTGAAAGAGCTGTAGTCGCTGTTTGAGTTGTCGCATCGTCGAGTATGTAGATATCAATTGTAAATTGCTACGGTTGGTGGAGATGATAACTTCATAAAAACAAGATTTCTCTTGTTTTAACAAATAAATGCACTGACACGTACATATATTCGTGTTAGATTATGTTATTACGTAAACACAATCCCTTACATGGTTATAAAGTAAACCATGCCCGAGAAAATTAATTCCCGTTGTTGAGTCAAAGCTTTCCGGTGAAAATCTTGACTTTAAAGTGAAAAGCGGGTTACTATCGGAAATAATAGCAAGCCATTTTGAGCATGTTTTAAAACTTTTGAACTTCTGCTCGAACATTATTTACAACCCCGTGTCATTATTGAATGACATTTCTAGCATCGTAAATATTATCGATTCCAGAAGACATGCTCTTTTTATCAAAACATTTTTTGAACACACAATTTTGAAAGATTTAGAAAAACCTTTTGAGAAATTCTCGAAAAAATTGTGTTCATTGTTTTGAAAACCAATTACTTGAGCTTAAGATGTTGAATATCTTACAAAACGAGCTCAAGTCCGAGAAGTTGTAAACTTCCCGTTGTTAAGGATAAGTTTATCATCGGCGATAAACTTTCCTTTTAACTAAAGAACGAGTCCTAAGTTGACATTTACTTAGAAGTCGTTTTCACGAGCTTGAAAAACTTTGAAGGTTTTAACATAAAGCTCATGACCGAGAAAGATGAATTTCCCGTTATGAGGAAAAGTTCCCTTATTTAAAAGATACAATTTCCTTTCTGAGCTTAAAACTTGGAATGTTTTAATACAAGCTCATGACCGAGAAAATTTAATTTCCCGTTATGAAGATAAGCTATCTTTAAAGATAGGCTATCCTAAATATGAAATCCGAGTTACAGTCTGATATTTAACTGTAAGTCATTGTGCATGAGCTTAAAAACTTCGAATGTTTTTAATATTAGCTCATGCCCGAGAAAAATTAATTTCTCGTTGTAAGGATAAGTTTATCATCGGTGATAAACTTTCCTTTCCTTGAGGTCCGTGGCATAATCTGAAATGTGATTATACGCCAGTTACACGAGCTTAAAACTATTGAATAGTTTTAACGGAAGCTCATGTCCGAGAAACTTTAATTTCTCGTTTTAAGGGTAAGTTATCGTTGACGAGATAAACTTCCCTGTCTCTGAAGTCTGGGTCACAGACTGTGATATGAATGTGAGCCAGTGTGCATGAGCTTAAAAACTTCGAATGTTTTTTTATATAAGCTCATGCCCGAGAAAAATTAATTTCTCGTTGTTAGGATAAGTTTACCATCGGCGATAAACTTTCCTTTCTTTGAAGATCGAGTTATAGTCTGTGATGTGACTATAAGTCCTATACACGAGCTTAAAACCTTTGAATAGTTTTAACGGAAGCTCGTGTCCGAGAAACTTTAATTTCTCGTTTTAAGGGTAAGTTATCGTTGCGAGATAAACTTCCCTTTCTTTGAAGAATGAGTTACAGACTGTGATTTACCTATAAGCCTCTGGTAAGCTTAACCATGAATCCCCTTAGACACTTGTTTCTCCGATATATGCTTCTTCAGCAACCAAACTCTAAGAGTGTCCTTAGTTGAATGGTATACAATGATTGGACCGCTTTGTTCTTTTGGAACATCAACCTTGGTACCTGCATTCTCATTAGGAATTTGCATGCTTTGCTATGGGTTAGAGATATCAATTTTAGAATCATGCGGGGATTCGCAGTTTTCTTTTCTTGTGCCAGAGGTGGCCTGAGGGGATGATTCACTTGTCTTAGTTGGCAAACGTTTCCTTTTATAGGAAACCTTAAGATCAGGATTATGTGATGTATCATCCTTTGCAATTTCCTCCCTAGTAGTCTTAGTAGAATCGTAAACAATCCTAGTTAAAGGGCACTCGTTTCCTACAAGAGTGAAAGTTCTACCAGTGGGGCGCCACATTTTACCAAAGGGTTTGATTTTAGCTACCCACTGGGATTTAAGTCTAGCACGGGAGTTCACCTCATTAAGCAGTTTTTTGATACAGGAATCATGATTGGCTCTAAAGACACATTTCCTACATGTTTTACAAGTAGCATATTTAATGTCCAAGTAATTCCTAGATGATTGATCGATGCTCCTAGGAGATGACATGTTACGGTTAGCAGTGTTGGGTAATCTAGAAGGCATCTGACTAGGTTTGACGTTGCTATCTCTTATATGTGTCTTTTGCTTAGCTTCCCTTAGACCAAATGTTTGGCGAACGTCATTTGAACTAGTTCGAGACGTGTTCTTTGGACTATGTCTAGGGAAACTAGAGGCAATCATGTGATTAGGTCTTGCAAAAGCTGTTTTAGTCACATTGGGCCGAGATGGTGGAGTGACTGTTCTAGAAAGATGAACCATATCAACTTGGGAGGCAAACCGCGGTCTCGAGGATTATGATCACTCGGATCTAAATGCAGTCGGTTGTCGAATAACCTGATTTGTAGGCGGTTTCCACAAGATTGATGGGTTTTCAAGCTTAGTGTCCACACTAGTTTCTTTAGTTTTCCTTAATTCATTTCTCAAAGAAGCTATAGCAAAAACCTTTTCCTGTACTTGAGCTTTTAAAGTCTCATTCTCTTTGAGCAAGTTATCTTGGGATGCCAATTTAGATTCAAGCAACTTAATTTGTTTCAAAAGATTATCCTTTTCAGCCTTAGAATCTAGAACAGTTTGATCCAATTTTCGTTCAAGAACAACGTTTGACTTTTCAAGTTTTTCAAAATATGTTTCAAATTTCTCCGTTTCCTTTGAAAATTCAATTTTGGCATCCTCAAGCTCTTTGAATTGCTGAGCTAAAATGGTTTCAAACTCTTCAGTCCTAACACAAAATTGGTTAAAGAAGCAGTTGTAAAACGATTAGCAGGATTGTTAATTAGCGCATTCATTTCAGACAACATATAAAGAATATTATCTGTACCTGACATGCTACTTGGTTCCTGTTTTCCTCCTGATTCTATGCGCTTGTGACTGCTTCTTGTATCGGCTTGCAATATATGCAATTTTCCCTCTTGAAAAGTCAAAGTCAACGATTCCATGGAATGTCAATGAAAGATAGTTGTGATTTATTGTCGAAAGACCAATACGATATTTGACAAGTCTTAGAAAGACCGTGAAGTCGAATGTGCGAGATTTTACACACCAACGAAAACCGTAAAACTTCGTCACAATCCTCGTTTGATGGTATAACTCTTTACTCGGCTCAAAAATTATAGTTGGCTCAAACGATGATAAAATAAATCGGAATTCAATACAACCTCAGCTCACTCATAAAGCTCGACCCCTTTAAAATTTACTCTATCTGAGCCCAATGAATTTGGCAAAGCACGTTAAGTAACTTTGTCCAAACCGTGTATAATAAAACGTTGATAGCATATTTGAACAAGACACATACAATGTTTTATTAAGAAAATCTATACACGTTTATTTAAACGGTTTATTTGTCTAGTTATAATGTGTATAACTTTTAAGTCAATACGTGTAGCATCCAATACCACCCCGTGTAGTTATAACGTGTATAACTTTAAGTCAATACGTGTATAACTTTTGTCAAAACGTGTAGTATAGTGGAACGATACGTGGCCAATTCCTATTCCCCTTTTTTCTCCGCCCAAAAAGTAATATATAACTCAGCTTTGTTTCTTCCGTCCCTCCTAGTCAAACCAACCCTTCTTCCCAAAGACTCTCTCTCTCTCCTCACTGTAACAAAGCAGATCACCAACCTTTGGAAACTTCGTCTCCTAAAATAATTTGCCTTTTTCTCAAACAATCTCAACACACTGATCAATAGACACAAAGAGAAGATCAATTAACCTTCCTACGATTCATGTAACAAGAACCCACAAAATCAATTCATACAACCCTTTACTTCGTATGGATTAGTCTTCTAGATCTCACAATGAGGTCTCGGGTAAGGTTGCTTGAGATGTTTTTCTTTGATTAAATCGAAACGAGATAAGATAATAACAGAATTGTTATTGATCTTTTCGTCTTCTTCGAAAATTAATCTAGGATTTGATCCAACAACAGATCAATGATGACAATTAATTTCGTGTATGAAAATCGAAATAAAGATTAGATTATAACATAATTGTTATAGATCTTTTCTGTTTATTCGAATATTAAGCTTGGATTAAATCCGACAATAGATCGATGATGATTATAGTTTGTGATAGATCGTAAAGATCTTGGCTTGCATGCTTAAACACAAAGAATTATCTGAGATCTTGAGTGAATCGAGAGTCTGTTTGGGTTCGAGTGGTGAGAGGGTTGTTGAGTCGAGTGACTGATGTCGAGAGGGCGAGTGGTTGAGGAGTGTGGGTTCAAGTTGTGAAATGAGTGGTTGTCTTTGGTTCAGTCAAATGGTCTGATGTTACGTCGAGTCTTGGTTTGTTTGAGTATGGTCTAGAGTTCGAGGGTGTGTTGAGTCTTATGTATACATGGAGTCGAGGGTGTTGGTCTGTTGTTGAGTCAAAACTTTGGTAAAAATGCAAAATTTAAATTATGTCATCGCAATAACCAAGATAGTCATCACAATATTGAAATTTTTTTACATCGCAATATGTAAACTACAACCCATCGCAATATGTATCATTTTCATCGCAATATCAAAACACTTTCATCGGAATGATCAAAAACTCATCATCGGAATGTCACGAAAAAAATTTCGGCAGAGTTTCGTCTCAATGTCCCTTAAGCCCGTCGGAATCCACGGTCGCAAAGTACGATCGGAATCCACGTCGGAATAAGGTATCGGAATCCTTTGATCGCAAAGTAGAACCAAAAGGTTATTGCGATCAAACCACACTCACGTTGTACTTTCCGATGGAAAACCTTGCAAGAATTTCGGAATGATGAAACAGCTTATCGGAAAATGACAGAAGATGACTCCATCTTAGTAACCATCTGAATGTGGGAAAAAACTTTCCGATACAAAACTTTGTTAATAATGACAAAACAGAAAGCTATGAAAAACTTGGATGAGAAAAAACAAAATAGAAAACTTTAAAAACTAATAAAAATGGATACAAAATTGATATGTATTGGTGTTAAAAAATGGATAAAAATAAAAAAAAATGGATAAAAGTAGAAGAAATTTTTAGTAGAAAGATTTGATAAAAAAATTTATCAAAGATTTTATAAAAGTAAATTTTAATAATGTAAGCTTAAAGAAAAAAAATAGACGAAAGAAAGAAAATGTGAAAGAAGGAAACTTTACCATAAAATCAATAGATAAACATGCTCAAATCCGAAGAATCAACCAAGCTCTGATACCAATTATAGGATCGTGTTTTCTAAGGATTAAGCATGTATGGATTAACTATTGAGATGGATGGAGAAATGGAAGAACTTAGAGAGAGAAAGGTAGAGAGAGAAAGGAGAGAGATGAAAGAAATATGGAATGTGATAAATGAAAGTGTTCAACCCCTCCTAACATGCTAGGAGGGGGTTTATATAGCCCACCCTACATGTGGGCTATATGGGCTATATTGGATCACGAGCCTAATATCATTGGAGTGACCGATCCTTTCTAAATACGTAAAAACGTATTTCCAACAATCTCCCCCAAAGGGAGGTCACTCCAAGTTACAATGTCCTAAATAGTCTATAGCTCGTGATCTATGCTAACAATGATGTGACTGAGACTTTCCTTAGAAAAACGCATTTCCAACAATGGTTTAAAATTAAGGTTTCTCGAAAAGAGGGTTTTAAAGTTGATTAGGTTGTCTAAAAATAGGGGGTTTGATTAACAGTTGAAATCAATTAGGGTTTTCACAAAACATAAAAAAAATTTAAAATTAATTAGGGTTTA
Organism: Glebionis coronaria; assembly: GCA_025667525.1. Classification (NCBI taxonomy): domain Eukaryota; kingdom Viridiplantae; phylum Streptophyta; class Magnoliopsida; order Asterales; family Asteraceae; genus Glebionis; species Glebionis coronaria. The sequence continues at coordinate 420,278,323 of CM046880.1, forward strand.
TGAAAAAGGTTTTTTTTTTGAAATTAGGATTATAATAATGATAATCTTGTCTTAAAAATAGGTGTTTTCATTAACAATTATAATCAATTAGAGTTTTCTCAGAAAAAAAAAACGAAAAACTAAAATAAATTAGGATTTGTGAAAAAAAAAGGGGGTTTTGAAATTAGGGTTATAATAATTATAATCTTTTCAAAAAATCAGTGTTATCATTAACAATCATAATTAATTAAGATTTTCTCAAAAATTAAACGAAAATTCAAATCAATTAGGGTTTCTGAAAAAAGGAGGTTTTAAAATTAGGGTTATAAACATGATAATCTTGTCTAAAACACAGTGGTTTGTTTAACAATTGTAATCAATTAGGGTTTCTAGCAATTAAAAAAAAAATTGAAACAATCAAGAGAGAATGATTATTACCTTTTGTCATTGGTGTTTCACGGTCAAATTTAATCGAGACTTATCATCAATCAATATATAAGGTTCATATGTTAATGGAAGTTCTTGATTTGAGGATAACTTTTTGATGAAAATGAAAGTGTTGAGTGTTAATTTCTTATATATTAAGTCAACGGTCGTACGTAAATAATGAAAATCATACGTGGAAATAAAAAAATGAAATAAGTTATATACGTGGATATTACCGCTCCAGCGTGTCGGTAATAAATCATCAAATTGATAAAGATGAAACAAATTTAAAAATTAATTGTTAATGTCAAACGATTAATTAGTAAGTGTTTAAAATCGATACGTTTTAATAAGTACGATTATAATGTATAACTTTCAATCATATTTAATGATAGAGATAAATTTTAAAATTAGTGTCTATTAAACGCCATTTTCATCCAAATCAAACCGGTAAAAAAAATAAGAGTTAATTTCATTTATATCCAATTAAAACATGTTAATGTCATATTTACTCGATTAAAAGTAATAATGTCATATATACCCAATTTGAACATCATATTTCCCATAATTACCCAAAATCATTATAAAGTCAATTACAAGTGAATTTGCAACATCAAATTCCTATCATACCCTTGAAATATCATAAAATCATTCATTTTCCTATTTCATATTCTTTACATATATCAATCTGAATGTCTGCCGAACAAATATAATGTTCTCATTATGTCTTAGATGAACATAGTACAGTTTGTTATTGCAATGTTCATGTGTGTCTGTTGTGACCATGTTTCACATGTGGTTATTCTAATTTTGTTTGTATTAGAATATTGTTTGGTTTTACGTTTAAATTTAACTTAACATGAGTTTTATTTGTTAGTTTTGTATTTAATGGAGGTAGATGTTATTCATTTCATTCATGACTTGTACTGCATATTGTTTTGCCTATTTATAATGCACTTAGTTGATGACTTTTTCATTCATATCGTGTTATGTTTTATACGAATAAATAGTAAGTGATTCACAAAGAAAGACACAACATGTAAAGATGAGGATGAATGGTGTATATAACTAAGGGTGTAATAGGAATTTGAAGATGTAAATTTACTTTTATTTGATTTTATAATGATTTTGGTAAATATAACAAATGAATTGTTTAAATTGGATATATATGTCATTTTAAATTTTAAGTGGGTAATAACATGTTTTAATTAGATATATATGAAACTAACCTTAAAAAACAAAACCAAATTTTGGGAATTTAGTTTTAATAATATAAAAAACCGAATTTCCGGTTTAAGGTTTAGTTATAGCTAGGGACGGCTTTAAACTAGCTAACACCGGTCACATCCTGTAAAATTATAATATGACCTCTTTATTTATAACGTTTAGTTTTTTTTTTCTTTTTTTCTTTTTTTAAAGAAAAACTTTCATTAAGTAATATCCTGATGTCGATATTCTAGAAAATTAGATATTTTAAAGGACAAAATAGACATATAAAATTGCAAGTGGTTGTTTTAAAGATAACATACAAACATTAAAAAAAGACAAACAAGGAGTGAGTCACACACATATCATAATATCTTAAACATCCACCATATATCATAGCTCCCTTCAATATCTCTTTTAACTGGTTGTCTTTTTTTGGATTTTGGTATACATGTTACTATAAGATTTTAGGTCTTATTGAACACATGCATACATGGGATTGGGATTACTAAGGGATACTGAATGGAGGGGCAATCTAGTAGTGCTAGTGGTAGTACTGGTATTGAAGAATCTATAAATAGTAGGTACTCATATTGGGTAAGAGAAGCTCTTGATGAACTGCCTTACAGTTTCACCATAACTGACCCTTGTCTTCCTGGCCACCCAATTGTTTTTGCTTCAAGAGAGTTTCTAAAAATGTGTGGATATGCTTCATGTGAAGATGTTATTGGGAAGCATCAGATGATCATGTTTCAACAAGCTGGGGTTAATAATAGGAGATCACTGTTAGATATTAGACATGCCATTACACAAGAGACTACTATTCAGCTTTCTTTGTTAAATCATCACAAAAACAGCTTTACACAACCCTTTTGGACTTTGTTTCATATGTTTCCTGTTTTTAGTAAGGATGATGGCAGGCTTATTCACTTTGTTGGTGTTCAAGTCCCTATCGTGCCTAGGCCGACACGTTCCCGGAGTGACTTTTCGAGAATGAGTTTTTGTGAGAGTAATGTTCTCGGGTTTTGTAGAAGGGAGGTTTGTTCTGATACAGCCGCAGAGTTGGGTCGCTTTTCTAGTTTCGACTCAGTTTTAGCAGATGATACAGGTTCGGACGACTTCTTGTAGCTCAAATTATATACTAATTCTTGCTAGACTTAGTACACCCTATATATGGTCTTTTATAAAGTATTTTACTTGCATTCGAGCCCTTTGATCGTCTGATCAGAAATGAATACTCATGTTTTCGTAGCATTATGCATTAAGAGATAAGTCCAGTTACATGTTATGTTAATATTGTTGTTCTGAAACGTGCAGAATTAGCTCACAGTTTATGCAAGGCGAGTGATCTGGAGAAACAACGAGCCCACGCTGCTACGAGCACCATACTTTCTATGCTGACACACTACAGCCAGTTAACCGGTAGATTGGTTTCTGATAAGAGATGTTGCGCAAGTTACATGAGCCGTGTTGGTGCATCGTTATATATATCTCTTGGTAGAATAAAACAAAGCTTTGTCTTGTGAGTTGTTTTAGTTCTGTTAAACAAATTGTTCTGCAAATACGTACTAATTAACGGCTCTAATGAGTATTTATTCTGCGCATGACCTTGTAGGACGGATCCACATAAGACTTGTGCCCCGATTGTGTATGCTAGTGATGCCTTCCTAGAATTGACAGGTACATGATTCAACAAAGAAAACATGGCCTTATGTCAAACCTAGTATATTTCAGCATTCGGATTTGGTGCTGCTTTTGTTGTCAACATGCTAAAAGGGGTGTTTGGATATGTTATGAAACTGATTATTCTGATTTTCAGTAATGTTAATTATTGTTATTTATGAAGCAAGAATACAAAGGATAATACTCGTCACATCTCTAAACATACAATCTAAGCCTAATTAGTCCACTTTATGCTGCAGCAGTTCCATGAGAACAAATGATTAATAATCGTTTCATCTTCATTTTCCTGCATATTTAACTTGACTTGCTACTTTTACTCGCCTGCTAAGACTGCTAGGTTTGCGTACTTGTGTTATTTATTTTTTCATACATAACTTTTACTAGGGTATGCTAGACATGAAGTACTGGGACAGAATAGCAGATTTTTGAGTGGACAGGAAACGGATGTCTCGGCTGAATTGCAGGTTTGAACTGTCTCCTGTCAAATTTTTATAACAAAGTTCATGGATGTATAACAATCATATGATTTTGTTAATATTTATTTGCAGATTAGAAATAGCATTGAAACTGGTAAAGGTTGCAGCATGTGCATCCTAAATTACAGGTGAGCATCTAATTTAAACGTATAACTACATGTTGGTTACCAGTGAATTGTTGTTGATTGGTTATGTCTTCAGAAAAGATGGGAGTACATTTTGGAACTCCTTGCACATGTCACCTGTGCGAAATGCTTCTGGCAAGGTAATAGTCGTCTATTATGGGTTTGCAAAACAAGTAACGTCATGTAAATTCAGCATAAGCTTCTTGACCAAATCTAAGTTCAATAACTTATATGTGACAGATAGCGTACTTTGTTGAGGTTCAGATGAATGTGAAGCACGAAAACCCGAACCTGAGGCCGGAGATAAGGCACCTTAGTGTGGTGGGTGCCGTAAAAGTAGCAGTTAGGAGCTCAGGAATGATTGCCACTTGTTCGAACTCATAACATGGAGATATTAGAAAATGTATCACACGAACTTTTTGGATGAATATAAGTATATATATGGTTCAATACAAGTTGAATCTGTCGCATTTACGTGGCTCTTCATTGGTACCTTAATAAGTCTAAATACAGTACTATGTCTAGAACATTTCTGGATTGCGCATCAAAGGAGCCTTCAAAAAGTTATATGCTCTTAGCTACGAAATTTTATTTGGATTTTGATCTTGTGTGCTATCGATGAGATGTAAGAGTATCATGTGTTTTCGCTATGTTTGGCAAAAGAGTAGGATACGAAAGAATAATCAATGAGCTTTCATATATCTGAGCTTATGTCTCAGAATGGGTACAGTTACAAGAAAACAACTTTCAAAACAGGGGAGGTTTGATACACTATCTTTTGGCTCAGATTTTTTTTTCATGTACATTCAGTTTCGAGCCTTAGAATGTGACGTCACCACACTGGCCTTAATTTTATAGTCGAAGTTATGGCTTAAAGTTAACTCCTCGACGATGTTTCTTAGTGTGTGTATCAGTATTAAGACCGCACATATGTGTGTTTCCACGGGTCACGGTTTTCAATGTTACAACTGCAGGTAAATGAATTAAGTGTTTCAGCGTTATTCTCAGTGGCGTGATAACACATTTTGATGACTCTGTAAACACATGCTATGTATAAATCAATATCAGTACTATTGACAAGAATTGTAAATAGATGTCATGTATGTATGAATCTGGAATCAGTTAGTTCCATCTATTCTCAGCTGCGACCGCGTCTTCATTTCGGTTAATGATTCAAGATTGCGCCTCTGTACTTGTAGCGATTAGCCCAAAACAAATAATGAAGGAAATTGAGTGCACTCAAAGCGCACATTAGCCAGTAAAATCTCTCCAATCTGTAATGGTTCAAGTTGGTACCGGAAAGCCATTCCTTTTCCCCCGTCGCACTGTTCACGATTGACACTATAACACTGCTTAAGTAGTACCCCATTGCCAACGATGCAAACGATAGCGATGTCGCTAAAGATCTCATACTCACGGGTGCTTCCGTAAAGAAAAACTCTAGTAATCCTGCTAATGTGAAAAGATCAGCAGAACCTAAAAACAGATACTGTAACGCAATCCACAAGAATGTTATTGATAGCGGATCATGGGTGTCTAAACCTTCTTTTGTGGCAACTCGTTTGCGCTTTATCTCCACTAGAGCGGCGATGGCCATGGCTACAATGGAGAGCAGGAGTCCTATTCCAATTCTTTGCAAGTGAGAAATCCCCATTTCAGATTTTGTCGCTTTGCGGGCAAATGGGACTATGATGTGATCGTAGATGGGCGCAAGTAAGATTATAAAGACAACCGGGAACACAGGCAGAGAGGCCGGTGGGACTTTCAGGTCTCCAATTTTGGTGTTCATGGTGGCGGCTTGTTGTACAGAGAAGGTTGATAGCTGGGCTAGGCAGCAGTTGAGCATTATGGTGCAGCCAAATATCGGGAGAACTTTGAGCACGATTTTGACGTCTTCGACTTGTGGGACGGAACATTGGAGGAATTTGCATGCGGGTTGGTTGATGGCAGCCCGGTTTAGGAACTTAAGGCTCAAAGAAGGGGTTTCCGTTGTTGGCTTGGTGGTTTCTTCTTTTTGTTGTGGTTTTATAATGGCATTACTAGGGCTCCTCACAACACAAGTGTTTAACACAGACGCTACTAAAACCTGCAGACACAACATGTATACCAGATTAATTAACAAAATGATACATAATGTTGATTGTAAATAATAAGTCCAGGCAAATTAACAAAATGAAAGACAATGTGGATTGTAAAAACGAGTCCAGGCAAAGAAACTAATCCAACCTTAAAGATAGTGGTTAGAGGGCTTCCACGAGGAAGCTTGTTGCGGTAAAAGCAAGAACCAGCCAAGAAAACCGGGATTGATAAAAAGATCGTTACCATTGATATTCCGAACCCCCATACCCATCCTTTGTTGTCTTCCATCCAAACCACAAATGTGACCGCGATTAGAGCACCAATTGCAAGGCAAAACACAAAGTAGTTAAAAAACGTTGATCTTTGTTTCCTTCCTTTAACATCATTGTCATCAAACTGTTCAGCACCGTGTACTGGTAGTGATCCTTTAGTACCTCCAACGCCTAACGCCACCAAGTAGAGTCCCAAAAACAACATCGCAGCTTGACCACCATGGACTTGTTCACATGATTCCTTCTTGCACTCAGGCGGTTGCAGCGACGATGAACGTGCTTGTATCGTTAATATCATAAGACCCTACACATCATTTTATAGTACACATTAACAAATTACTGTATTGATCGAGCAAATCATACAAAACAAAGCAATCATACTAATTTTGGTCCGATCATTTTTTTTAACTCTGGACTTTCAGATTATGATGTTACTACTAGTTTGCCCCATGAAAAGGCCCATCGATACTTCCTAGTGATCAAGAGCGTAAAAACATCGAAATCAAATCATGGATTGACCCAGAGGGTTTCAAAAAGCGTCCAAGAGGGTGGGGGTGAGTTCTCACGGTGATTGAGAAACTTACGCGTGAGTTCCCACCCCGTGCAAAAAAGTCACGCATGAGTTGCACTCACTGTGGTGAACTCCTCACCCAAGTGAGTTTACATTTGTAGGCCCATAATTATTTTTTTTAATTTTTTATTAGTTTACGAATGTATAGAGTATTTAATAAGGTATGACGTGACGGTTAGTTTCTCACCGTAAATAAAATCGTAAAGTAAGTTAAGTGAGTAGAAATTTCTTTGTCATTTATATCATTGGTCATAAAAACAAGAAGACGACCACGAATTGACCAATGACCATGTAACAAATGCATGCATCATAAGTTTGTAGCAACTTAGTTAGCGTACGATGAAGGGAATTAAATGATTGACATGTTCTCGGCCACTTGTCAAATACTCATAGTACTAATGTTGCATCTATAAGAAGTCGCCACATATCTATTTTAATGTTCCATCATAAAAATAAATCAACACATATATATTTTCTTTATAATTAATAATAAATAAAAGTCCACTTGATTGGTTGTAGTGTTGTACACCTATTTATGTTTCATGGAATCTGTTGCATGATTTTTTCGTTTTTTTTTTAATATCTTTTTGGTCAATGTAATTTATAAAACTAGCTAGTTGATCAATATAAAAAAGCTTGGTTGAATACGTGATGAATGCAGGCATGCAGATAAAACAAGATAATATAATAAGTTGACTAACTATAGTAGAGAAATTTTTTTAAAATGTTGTACCAGGAATTCAAGAGAAGCACTGAAGATGTAGATTTGATAAGAAGTAAAATAAGCATCAGATAAGAAGCCACCGAGAAGAGCAAGAAGAAAAGCAGTTCCCATGAAATCTGTGACATTATTTGCTGCTTTTGAAACTGAAAAATGCATGTGTTGTGTCAAGTACATCACTAGATTGCTTGCATTTGCCAGAAATGCCAAATTTGCCATCACCTCCACAACTATATTTCATTCATTTATCAAATCAGCAATAGTTTTTATAAAATTTCAAGATGCATGATCATTTATCAAATCCTAAAGTAGTAAGTACCTAAGACGAACAAAGCAGCACGCATGCCACCATGTTGACCCTTTTTAGCAGGTTTCTTCTTCCAGTCCACATAACCATCTTCCCATATAACAGTATCCTCCTCCCCCTGCATGCACCAAATAAAAATAATTTAGAAAGATGTATAGTAAAAAACCTACATACTATTAAAGTATTAATAGAAAGTAGAAACCTACATACATACCATTAATTTTAAGCCAAAGAGTATACTAATTCGAATGACTTAATTGTCTCTCTTCTATAGGCAGGCTTCCCCCCAATTTAATGGATGTTGAGTGAGTAAGACCAAATAAAAAAGGAAGAGGAAGGGGACATGTATAGAAATGAATTATGATTTAAAGAGGGTGGCACATGATGATCTCCTGAGGACGAGGAAGAGGTATTTTGCAACCTATTTTTGGCACCTAGTGTGTTAGTAATATTTTATAGGAGTAACTAACGGGGCACATTGTGGGTCGGTGATAAGCCCTGCTAGTAAAAGGCTATCTTATATGTCGGGCAACGGGCTCATGAGGCTCGTAGAAGCTTAAGTTTTTAATACAAACTATTTTAAGTCCTGTTGTCAATTATGTTTTCATAAGTCTAAAATAGGCTATCTTATATGTCGGGCAACGGGCCCATGAGGCTCATAGAAGCTTAAGTTTTTAATACAAACTATTTTAAGTCCTGTTGTCAATTATGTTTTCATAAGTCTAAAATAGGGATGAACGTTTTGACCCGAATATCGAAATTGAACCAAAATCGTACTGATTTTTAGTATTCGAATTCTATTCGGTACAGTATCGGGACTATGAAATAAGGTGCAAAAACATTGGGCCATTAATCCGGTACGGGACCAGTATCAAATCGAGAAATTCCCGAAAGAAAACGAGAAAAACCTGATTTCGGTACCTGTATCGATACCCGTACCGATACCGATATATGTATTTCGTTCAGTACGACACCAATACCACTAGTTTATGCTCGCGAAAAAACTCGATACCACTAATCCGGTACGAAACATAACTGTGCTATGTAGATTTGCGGCCTCTAATGAATTTAACTCCACGCCTCATGGTGAATGAGTTAGTGGTTTTCTAATCTCTTGTTTAGTGTTAATCGTGAAGCTACATGTTTACGTTGTTTGGATTTCAGTTTTAATAAATTTGTTGATGTCTAAAGAAAATATAAATGTATCGATATTGTGATACGGGTCCACAAGTTCAACTTAACAACATGGGCTCCCACAATGCTAGGCCCAGTCGAAAGCACAAGCAGCCAACTTGGATGAAAGATTTCACCACAAAATGAAGATTGCAGTTAGGGTAGTATAAAGCTTATTGTTGTTACTGAAAACAGTTTATGCAATGGATGAATACAATTTCCTTAATTTCTTTGTCTGAACCCCTTCTAAATTTCTGGAGATCTGATTCCCTCTCCTAACCGGAATCGATTGTTATTTTACCCTATCAATTTGGTGTTTCATTTCGATACCATCCTCCCTCCTATGCCACTTACCAGATCTCATTCCATGGAAGACCTGCAAAAAACCCTAGCCGACCTCACAAGTAAATTGGGGGTTTTCGCCTCCATTCAAGAACAACAAAATGAGCAAATAATTGTTATGGCTGCATTTCAGGAGAAACAAGCTGCTCAAATCAACACTACACATACACTTCAAGAACAACAATCACAAAAATTAGATCTCGTCACTTCCAAACTTCAAAACCTCAATGTAAGTAATGTTTCCTTAACCCCATAATTAAACGCTTCCGGTCCAAGTTCATTCAATCCAGCCTCACTATTATTACACCATCAAATTCCTCCCCAAAATAGTCAACCTAACTGAAAATGCCTACATTTGATGGGTCAAAGCCACTAGATTGGATTTTCTAAGTTACACAATATTTCGATTTTTATTGAATACCACCTGACCGTCGAGTGTCTATGGTTACATTTTTATGCGCGCCGATGCTCTTAATTGGTTCCAGTGGATGCATAAAAATCAACAGCTATCAACTTGGGTACAGTTTCTCATCTCTCTTTAACAACGATTCGGGCCATCGAGTTATGATAATCATGAGGCTGCACTCTTCAAACTTCGACAAACCAGCTCTGTTCAGGACTATCAAGCAGCTTTCGAGAAGTTATGCAACAGAGTAATTTCTTTATCAGTAATTCTATCTTGAATTGTTTTTTGTCTGGATTGAAACCTGAAATACACAGGAAATTAAAAATTTTGAAACCCACAACCATCTTAGAAGCAATTAGCATGGCTAAGTTGGTTGAGGATAAACTTCGAGATCCTAGATACCCTTATAATCAACCAAAACTAACTTCATATTCAATTCCAAACATCGCTTCATAGTCCACCTTTTTCGAACTCACCAATGTTTCCATCAACAAAACAACCAATATTCACCAAACCGCTCGCTCCTAATGTTTCTATCTGAAGATTGTCTCATGCTGAGCAGCAAGATCGTCGGGCACGGGGTCTTTGTTACAAGTGCAATGAGCATTATAAATCGGGTCATCGTTGCAAACCAAATGATTACTTCTTTTGGAACCTGATATGTCGGAATCACCAGATCTGAACCTCTGCAGTATGATTAATGTTGTTTATTCGAACCCAAATGTCCAACCTCATCAACCAAGTCCCCCAGCAGGCCAACCTCCTCTCCCATCGCCATTGCTTACCAACCCTACTTCTCATACCTATCCTCTCCATTTCCAACTCTCACCTGAAGCTCTATTAGGTTTACCATCTCCTCGCACCCTACGCCTAGTAGGAACGATCAATGGACATGCCATATATGTCTTAGTCGATTCAGGCAGCTCCCACAATATCATGCAACCACGAATTGCCACGTTCTTACAATTATTTGTATTAGATGCTCCGGCTTTTTCAGTTCTTGTTGGAAATGGACAGCAATTGCATTGTTTTGGTTTGTGTAACAATGTCGTTTTGAAGCTAAAAAACCACACTTTTAGTATTCCTTTCTATGTATTAGATATCCAAGGAACTGACATCGTTCTTGGAATTCAATGATTGAGTACGTTAGGATTAATGATGGCCGACTTCTATGTCCCAATTATATAAATTTGGCATGATGAGCTATGGATCACTCTCACAGGTACCTCCACTATCACACCAAAACCAGCCTCCTTTAGTCAATTATGTCGTCTAATAGATACCTGATCTATTGCTTCATACCATACACTCACCATTGCTCCAACAAATGACGTAACAACATCCACATCCACACCCGATGTTCCACCTCCTTATGACATTCAGTTAAATCAATTGTTAACTACTTATGACCATATTTTTTCTGAACCAAAAGGTCTTCCACCCAATCGAACAACATGATCATCACATTCACCAACAACCAAACACTGCACCTGTTAATATCAAACCTTATCGTTATCTGTAATGTCAAAAAGAAGACATGGCACGCATAATTTATGAGATGCTAAGAGATGGAGTCATTAAGCCAAGCACCAGTCCATTTTCATCCCCTGTTTTATTGGTTCGAAAAAGACGGGTCTTGGAGATTCTGTGTTGATTATCGTGCATTAAACGATATCACCGTACCAGATCGTTTTCCAATAACAATTGTCGACGAATTACATGATGAATTGTTTGGTGCTAGAATCATTTCTAAGATTGATCTTCGTTTGGGGTATCACCAAATTTTCCTTGCAGCAACTGACACACATAAAACTGCTTTTGTACAGTTGATGGTCATTTTGAGTTTTTAGTGATGCCTTTTGTACTAACAAACGCACCTTCGACCTTTCAAAGTGAATTGAATGATTTAATTCGGCCCTTGCTTCGTCAATATGTCTTGGTTTTCTTCGATGACATCTTAGTATAGTAAATCTTGGACATAACACGTTAAACATTTAGAACATGTTCTACAATTGCTCGACTCCCATCAATTTTTTGCCAAGTTTTATAAATGTGTTTTTGGTGTATACAAAGTTGATTACCTTATCCATATTATTTCTGCAAAAGGCGTTGAGGCGGATCCCGAGAAACTTCGTGCCATGATTGAATGGCCACAACCGACAACAGTTTCTGACCTTCGTGGTTTTCTAGGGTTGACCGGCTACTACCGGCGATTTGTTAAGAATTATGCTATGTCGGTTGGTCCCTTTACTGACCTTCTTAAAATAGATGGGTTTGTATGGACGGAAGAAGCATCCAGAGCCTTTACTCAACTGAAAAATGCAATGACAACACTACTAGTTCTGGCTCTTCCAGATTTCGCTCAAACTTTTGATGTTGAAACGGATGCTTTGGGTACAGCTATTGGTGCAGTTTTGTCTCAACACCGTCACCCTATTGCTTATTTTAGCAAGAAGTTATCTAGTAGGCTCCAACATTCATCCGCTTATGCAAGAGAAATGTTTGCTATCAGAGAAGCCATAAAGAAATGGCGTCAATACCTTTTGGGTAGGAAATTTAGAATTTTCACCCGATCAAAAGAGTCTACAAAACCTTATGACCCAAACCATACAAACCCTGAGCAAGAAAATTGGCTAATAAAGCTGCTCGGTTATGATTATTGATGAGATTGCTTTTATACATAGTCTCATCGTCCAAAACGGGCTTAAAATGGTTAAAATATCATAAAAGTGCCAAATATATGCTTGTGTTTGTTCAATGTGTATTTTAGGTACGGATATTAAGAAAATGACAAAAGATCACAAGAAACAAGCAAAAACGAACACGGGAAACGAAGCCGCACAATGAACCAGGCCCTAGAGTTGATTTTCCGAGAAAATTCCCTGAAGAATTGAGGATTGTACAAGAAGGTTCCTTCATTATTGAAGAATTGACACTTTATACCCTTGTTTATTCATAATTACAAGTTTGGTCCCTAAAGTATGTCAAATTTACAAAAAGGACCCTCAACTTTGAAGAATTGGAAGAATGGTTCCTCAAAATTGAAGACTTGTCACTTTTAGTCCTCCATGAAGACAAGAATACAAGTGAATACCTTGAAGAATGAAGATATGTCAAAATCCCTTCAAATATCATCAAATGGCAAAACAAGTCCTTGATTATACTTTAGAAAACATTTTGTGGCCAAAGTATAAATTCCAAAACTTCAAATACAAAGGAATTCGGATATTGCATGTTTAAACTTCAAAAGACAACAAGAAGAAAAGGGGAGGGTTAAAGTTGCGAGACAAAGAAACTTACCTAGACCAATACCCTTGTGACACGTGCCCTACTCACCAAACCCACCAATCACAACTCCCCATTCCACCACGTCACAATCCCACTCACCGTTTATAACTAATTATATTAATTAGTTTAAAACTGGCGCTAAACACCCCATTTAAACCCAAACAAGATCAAACACATATTCTTCACGTTCATAATCCAAATTGGGTTTTTCTTAATCCCTAACAATTAAGTGTTAATACACTCCAGAACCTTGATTAAGGGCTTAATTATCATAACCCAACACATAAACACCATGCCACCTCACTCACTTGGTCACATGAGCTTTCCCCTGCTACTTTTTGGACGAAGACAAAAATCCTGCCAGCAAATCAACGTGCCACAACCCATGCTTCATTTCTAAGCATACTTGGACGCTCAAGATCACAAAACAACAAAGATTTGTCACATGTAACAACGCCAACTACAAATGCAGTAAAAGATTATTCAAACTTCAAGGGCAAATCTGGGACTTCATACATTAGGGTTTTAGTTTATTTTCAGCTTTCTAGAACTATTGTGAGCCTATATAAAGGCCTTAGGTTTCATACATTGAACCTGTTCTTGGTTTTCTTTGGTCAAAAATCTATAAAGCCTTTGTTTCTAGTGAATGAAAAAAGTGTTTGATTTTGTGAAGAATTCCAAGTTCCAATCATTTAATCTTGTTGTTTATGTTCTAATTTTGTGATTTTAAGTTCCAAAAGATTGGTTTTAAGTTATTGCAAATTTGCTCAAAGGGTTTTCAAAAATCTGATTTTTCCAAGTTTTGTGTACAAACACTTGAACTTTTTGGGTCATAATCTGATCATATCACCCTGATAAGAAGATTATCAAGGTGAGGTGAGACTTGTGTCTTAGGAATATTCAAGGAGTGGGGTACAAGGATTGGAAGAAATCTGCTTATTTTCATTTTTTTATATAATCTGTTTGTGCTAACTCTGTTGATATTAGTAGTGTTTTGTTGGAAGCTTATGGTTGTTAAGCTACCACATAATCTCTTACAATTCGTGAGTGTGGATGTACATTCATGAGGTTTATCATAATCTCTTGAAAAATCTGTTAAAAAGTTGTACTAAGTGATATTGGTTATCTGTTGTTGTATGTTGTGTTCTTATGCATGAATCTTGCTAATTTGTTCTTTGTGATGTTGTTATGATGCTAGTTTAAGGATTACTTGGTCATATAAACAATCTGTTTTGATAAAATCTTGATTTAGTGTTTTAAAGGACTGTTTAGAACTACCGTTTTATGGTTTTTATGTTAGATTGAGTAGGTGTTTTTGGTTGTTAAGTGTTTGCATCTGCTATTGGTGTGGTTGTATGCTAATATCTGCAAGTCTTGTGCTTTCAAGCATAAAATCTGAATCTTGGTCTATCTAGCTTTTTTAGGTCATTTTGAACTACAATCTTGTGAACACCTAGATTTAATGTTAAACTAGGGTTAACAAGTGCTAAAACAAAGTTTGTATAACCTGATTGATAGATTTGAGGCTTTGAAATTGGATTTGTGGTCAAGTAGTTCAGCAAATAGGTCACTTGTGTTCATCTTTGTTCATCAGTAACTTGCATAAGCTTTAATCTAGTTCAAATCTTGAAACCAGTGCATGATATGAGTTTATTTGTGTGTCACTAAGTCTTTTATTGCTATTGTATGCTTTTGGTGTACTCGTGTTAGCTTATACTAGCTTAAACTTAGCTTAATATCATCAGACCTTAACTGTACCATGTCTGTGTCATATTTGTATACTGTTTGATTAATCTGTATTAATTGGGTGGTTGAAATTATGTTTTTCTGCTTGATTATGACTCCCTACAACTCACTGGTTGTAGCGGTGCCCTTTTTGTCCAAAGAAACCAAGTGAATCACTCTAAAAAAGCAAGTCAAAAAGTCAAAGTAGTGGGAACCCTTTCCCACTGCTGCTAGCCACTAATAGTGTTATTTTGTCAACAACATATTAATAAACTATTCTAGCTTATTCTATTGTGAAACAACTTGTTTTTGTGATAGAACTTGTTATTTTAAGCTTATAAGTCAGTTTTGAAGTTTACAGCTTTTGGTTTTAGCTTTTGACTAAAAAACGACTATTTTGTCGTTTTTTGTAGAGGGCTTTGGCTTATTTCAGGTTTATTTCTTAAGCTTATTCAAAAATTCTTTTTACAAACAGCTTTATAATCTCATAAGAAGGATGTGTGTCAAATTTCAGCTTATGGCTTAATAGGCCAAAAAGCCCATTAAGAATAAGTTGTTTTCTATTAAGCTGTGATAAGCACTGATTCAGCTTTTTGGGCCTTTAGAGTTTTTAGTTTAAAACTTGACTTTAAGCTTATCTAGAATGTTAATGCAATAATGACTAAAAACGTTACTTGCATTTTTCGGTCTCGCTTAGTTTTGATTACGACAATATGTAAAAACAAGCATTTACGAAAACAACGAAAAACGAACTCTTAAGTTCAAGTATTTTTCATTTTACCCATTTTCACTTAAGGTATGGATAAACAAGTACTAACCTTAATCAAGTGATCAAGTGATTTAATCTTTTCTTAAAACTCACTTTTTATTAAATGTGACAAGTTTTTATTAAACTTTATTTTTAAGAAAATGTTTTATTAAATTAATTATTTGAAATTTGAAAATGGCATATTCTTATTTGGCTAAGAATATCCTTTCAGGATATTTTTTATACTCAGATAAGACCTCCACCACTAAAGGACAAAAAGGAGCGGAGTCTAGTCCGGCGGTACCTTAGCACCTAGGCGGTACCTTATCGATAAGGTACCGCGGGCTATGATAAGGTACCGCGGGCACATATAGTCGTTGGCTCCTTTGTCCTTTAAATAGTGGACCATTCTCAGCTTTTCACCTCACCTCTTTTGCACATTTATTTCCAGATTCAAACCCCTTCTTTAATCACTCAAATCTTTGATCATTTGTTTGATTATTACTTGTTTAAGAAGTGAATCTTGTTCTTTCATCCCTTCCTCTCCAAGTGCAAAGAGAAGAACACTATCCTAGTGAAGTGTTGAGTCCACCACCAAAGATTCTTTGAAGATCTAATTTTATACACTTGTAGTTGTGTCATAGTTGTGAAGATCCAAGTAGTTGTGTCTATTTGGAAGTTGTGTATGTACTAAGTATAGTTGTGTAGATTGGTCCTAGCTACGATTAGGGCTCGACTTTTAGCTTAGAGTCGGAAATTGGTTAAGCGACGTGTACGGTTTTCTCCACCATAAGGAGCTTGTTGTGTAGTGAACTCTCGAGTAAGGAGTACTCGAGGAGTGGAGTAGGAACGAGGAGTGAGATTCGTTGCCGAACCATTATAAATCCTTGGTGTTCGGTTTGATCTTTCTTTACCCTTAACTCTTTACATCCTTTATTCTTTATACATATACATGTGTTAGTACTGGATTAGTTACACTATCATTCTTTATTCTTTGTGGATATATTTTTGTTAGTATTAGTTTAGCTACACTATCATTGTTCATATTATGCCTAAGAAGATTTCACATATTTCCTCAAGCCTAAGTTTTTGAAAAAGGATTTTTTGGAAACCATATTTTAACAAGTAAATATAAGAAACTATTCAACCCCCCCCCCCCCTTCTAGTTTCTACAATTGGTATCAGAGCGGGTTGCTCAAGAATTTTTAAAGAATATTGTATTTTAAAACTTGAATCGATCTATGGATTCCAACAAGTACCTAGAAGGGCAATCTATGCAAAGACCCCCACTTTTTGAAACCGATAGTTTTATTTATTGGAAAAATAGATTTGAAACTTATGTGAAATCAAAAGATTTAGATCTTTGGCATGTTATTACCAATGGTGATTTTTTACCCTTTCAACTTAATGAAGTTTCTAAAACAAAAGAATTGGTCACTTTTGACAAAGCTAATGATGATACTAAAAAGAAACTTTCAAAAAATAATGAGGCTAAAATGGTGATTTATAATGCTTTGCCTAAGAAGGAGTATGAAAGAATTTTTATGTGTGAAACCGCTAAAGATATTTGGAACACTCTTTTAGTAACCCACCAAGGTAATAGCCAAGTCGAAGAAAGTAAAATCGATCTTCTTGTCCAACAATATGAACAATTTGTCATCTTAGAAGATGAAACTATTGATAGTGCATTTGCTAGGTTTAACACCATTATTACTAGTCTAAAAGCACTTGATGAAGGTTTTTCTAGCAAGAACAATGTTAGGAAGTTTCTAAGGGCCTTACATCCAAAGTGGAGAGCAAAAGTCATGGCGATTGAAGAGTCGAAAGATCTCTCAACTTTATTACTCGATGAACTCATAGGAAACTTGAAGGTTCATGAGATGATAATTTTGAAGGACTCGGAATTAGTGAAAACCAAGAGTGAAAGGAAATCTCTTGCACTTAAAGCCAAGAAGGCACAAAGTGACCATGATAGTTCCTCGGAAAGCGATGACGAGGAGTATGCATTGGCGGTGAGAGATTTCAAGAAGTTCTTCAAGAGACGAGGTCAACATGTTAGGCAACCCAACTATGACAAGAAACCATTGTCAAAGAATCGGTTTGTCAAGAACGAAAAAGGTGATAGGAATTGATTTAGATGTGGTGATCCAAATCACTTCATTGGTGATTGTCCAAAGCCCGCTCGTGATAAGAACCACACGGCATTCGTTAGTGGCGCTTGGATCGATAGCGGTGAAGATGATGATGACAACCCCAAAGAGGAGAAATGTCTTATGGCTCACACTTCTAAAGAGGTACATTCCGAAACCGAATATTATAGCAATGATAGTTCCACTTTAGATGATATTGAATTTGAAGGCAAATATGATAGCTTACACAAACTTAGTCTTAAATTCATAGAAAATAATAAAACCTTAAAATCAACCAAAACTGAGCTTGAAAATGAGATCAATGAACTTAGGGAGAAATTGGCTAAACTTGAGAAAAACAAAGAGGTTGATTTAGGTTGCTTAAGTTGTGAGAAACTTAGATTAGAGAATGAAGATCTCAAGAGCACCTCCATTAAATTGGAAAAGTTCATGAAAGGTACTAGTGCTCTTGATGATATGTTAAACAAACAAGTTCATTCTAAGGAAAGACTTGGTCTAGGTTTTAACTCAAATGAAGCCTCAACTAGTGAACCAAAACAAGTCAGGTTTTCACAGAAAATACCCTCTGGACGCGGTTCCACATTGTATGGCGCGGTTCCTTATCACTATGGAACCGCGGCCATAGATAAGGTACCGCGGCCAGAAGTTGAATTTTGTGAAAATTCTGAACTCTCTGAAAAATCTAAGTTAAATGAAAAACTAAAGCATCTTACTGTTAATAAGGTACAATTACCCATACTTGACGACAATGCTATTGGTAAGTTCTACAAGCCTTTAAGTAAACCTCTCATGGGAAATAGAAGTTTATCTAGACTATCCTCTACTCCACCTAGAGTACGGAATGAATCTAAGCCTAGAAGTAGAACGACAACGCCTACAAGAGATAATCAAAACAACTCACGACCTAGAAGTAAAACTCCAACACCTAGAAGGAATAATAATAACTCTAAACCTAGATCAAACACACCTAGGAGAAGTAATGAACAACAAAACGGTTACATGAATTACTACCCTCCTCCATTTTGTTCTCCATGGGGAATCCCCTCCTCATTCATGCATCCCAACCAAATGCAAGGGATGTTTGGAACTAACAATTTTGGACCCATGAGATATTGGGGACCAAATGTTTGATCTTGTGTGTTGTTACCTAGATATGCTTGGGAATTGATTTGGAGCCCGATGAGTGGATTAAGGATAGTGGATGTTCTAAACACATGACGGGTAATCGAAGTTTGTTCTCGCATTACAAAGCATATGATGGAGTTAACGTCACATTCGCTAGTAGTCTACGTGGTAATATCATTGGCAAAGGTACGGTTTCTCTTGACTCCATGACCATTGAAAATGTTGAGCACGTAGATAACTTAGGTTTTAACCTTTTAATTATAGGTCAAATTTGTGATAATAAGTGTAAGGTCATCTTTTCGGAACATGACAGTGAAATCGTAAAAGATGGAAAATTCATTAGAAAAGGTGTTAGAAAGCATGGACTTTATGTCATGAAGGTTAATAAGAAGTCAAAAGACAACATATGTCTTGCGACTACAGATGATAGTTCTACTCTTTGGCATAGGAGATTAGGTCACGCTAATATGCGTTTAATTCAATCTTTAGTCTCTAAGGAGTTGGTAAGACACCTCCCCAAGATTAAGTTTGATAGTCACTTTTGTGATGCTTGCAAAGTTGGAAAGCAAGTTCACTCAAGTCACAAAGCCAAGAATTTGGTTTCGACCTCTCGGTGCTTAGAGCTCCTACATATGGATCTCTTTGGACCTTCCGCCATACGGAGTTATGGAGGTAACCTTTATACCCTAGTTATAGTTGATGATTATTCTAGATTCACTTGGACTAGATTTTTGGCATCTAAGAATGAAGCTTTCGATCACTTCGAAATCTTTAGTCGAAGAGTTCAAAATCAACTAGGATGTTCAATTGTTTCTATTAGGACGGATCATGGTAGGGAATTTGATAATGAAGTGCAATTTGGTGCCTTTTGTGAAGCTCATGGTATTACCCATAACTTCTCGGCTCCTCGCACTCCACAATCAAATGGGGTAGTCGAAAGGAAGAATAGGACTCTCCAAGAGATGAGTAGGACGATGTTAAACGAGCAATCTTTGCCTCAAAAGTTTTGGTGCAATGCCGTGGACACATCGACTTATATTCTCAACCGAATTCTTATTCGACCTTTCCTAGGAAAGACCCCCTATGAGATTCTTAAAGGTAAGAAACCCTCATTAGAATACTTTAGGGTGTTTGGAAGCAAGTGCTTTATCCTCAACACCAAACTACCTTACCAAGTTTGACCCAAAGTCTTACGAAGGTATCCTTTTAGGTTATTCCCAAACTAGTAAAGCCTACATAGTCTTAAATAGAACCTCGGGGGTTATTGAAGAATCACTCAACGTAACCTTTGATGAAACCCCTCCTTCACCCAAGACACCACCATTGGTTGATGATGACTTGGATGAATTAGAAGTAGTTAAAGCCAAAGAGGTTAGAAAAATAGGAGTTGAAGACCTTAGTGTTGAGAAGGAAGTAAACATTAAGGAGTCTAGGGATCATACTCTCAATAATGTCATTGGTGACTTAAATCAAAGGACCCTAAGATCTCAAGTCCAAAACCAAAGCAACTTCTTTTGTTTTGTCTCCTTGATTGAACCAAATAATGTTAAAGAAGCTTTGACAGATGAGAGTTGGGTCATTGCGATGCAAGAAGAATTGAATCAATTCGTTGCCAATGATGTTTGGGAACTTGTTCCTCCACCTAGAAGTTCTACCATTATAGGAACCAAATGGGTATTTAGGAATAAGCTAGATGAGAATGGCGTTGTGTCTCGTAACAAGGCTAGACTTGTAGCTCAAGGCTATAATCAACAAGAAGGGATTGATTATGACGAGACATATGCACCGGTAGCTAGATTAGAATCAATTAGAATCCTTTTAGCCTACGCTTGTGCCTTAGATATTAAGCTTCAACAAATGGATGTAAAGAGTGCATTTCTTAACGGTTTGATCAATGAGGAGGTATATGTGGCTCAACCTCCCGGCTTCATTGATTTTGAGAAACCGGACCATGTTTACAAGCTTAAGAAAGCACTTTATGGACTCAAACAAGCACCCAAAGCTTGGTATGATAGACTTAAAGCGTTTCTTGTTAAACATGAGTATACCATGGGAATGGTAGACAATACACTCTTTACAAAGAAGAAAGGTCCTCACCTCATAATCGTACAAATATATGTTGATGACGTTATATTTGGCTCAACTTGTCAAGAATTGTGTGATGACTTTGCCAAAATCATGCATGATGAGTTTGAAATGAGTATGATGGGAGAACTTAACTTCTTTTTAGGACTCCAAATTAAACAAATGGACGATGGTATTTTCTTTAGTCAATCTAAGTACGCTAAAGAAATGCTAAAGAAATTTGGATTAGAAGAATCTAGACCAATGAAGACCCCTATGGCCTCGGATACTAAACTCACCGTAGATGATGATTGTGAGTCGGTAGACAACACCAAATATAGAGGTATGATTGGTAGTTTGTTGTACCTAACGGCAAGTCGACCGGATATCATGTTTAGTGTTTGCCTTTGTGCTCGCTTCCAAGAGGCTCCTAAAACCTCTCACCTTGAAGCGGTTAAGCGTATCTTCCGATACATTAAAGGCACTATACATTTAGGATTATGGTATCCTAAAGGGACCGGCGTAGAAACCATTGTCTACGCGGACTCGGATCATGCGGGAGACTATGTGGACCGGAAAAGCACTAGTGGAGTTTGTACCTTCATGGGTTGTTGTTTAACGTCTTGGTTCTCCAAGAAACAAACCGCTCTTGCGATATCCACTACGAAAGCCGAGTATGTGAGTGCCGGAAAAGCATGCCAACAAGCTCTATGGATGAAGCAAGCGCTTGTTGATTACGGGATTTCTCTTGATGATTTTCCCATCATGTGCGATAATAAAGGCGCTATAGACCTAAGCAAGAATCCCGTGCAACATTTGCGAACCAAACACATAGAAATTAGACACCATTTCCTTAGGGATAATGTTCAAAAGGGGAACATTACTATTGAAAAGGTGCCCTCCGAGGACAACTTAGCCGATATCTTCACTAAGCCACTTAAGAGGGAACCTTTCAATTACTTGCGTCTAGGTCTAGGATTAATGGAACATCTTCCTTAAATTCTTTTCTTCTTGTGTGTTTTCTATTACCACTTTGAGTCCTTGAGTCTTTTAAACTCCTTTTGAAAAATCTTCTCCTCTCTTTTTCAAAACTCTCAAAGTCTCGTTCGAAAATGGTTGAGAAATTCGTTTGACATTGTTAATTCAATCTAAAAACGATTTTTCATAGATTCTCGCTATTAATCTAGAGCTTACATAATTCATATGTATGATTCTCTCAAACATAGCAAGAACAAGATTGAATCATGAAGGATCATTGTGTCATGACTCAAGGTCTTGTCTTACACACCTCCTACATTGATTTTTTTATCCATGTATTTTGGTCAAATCTCTATTTGGTAAGTTTGCATATGTTTTCTTTGTCTATCTTTGCTTTTAAGCATATCCCTATGATAAGTTAGACTAGAAAAATAAGATTTGCTGAAAAATCTTCCTCCAAACACCAAACCCTGCTTCTGCAGGCGGTTCCATATGTGAACCGCGGTACCTTATTGATAAGGTACCGCCACCATAGATAAGGAACCGCCTACAGTGGCCTTCCTTTTTCGGGTTTTTGTCTGAAACTTCAGATTTGCTCCAACATTTTTGAGAATCTTTGTTTCAAACCCTTTGACCACCCCAAAAATACCCTAAGCCTTCCCTATTTAAACCATAAGCATTTTGCATTACTTCACATCCAAAATGTCTTATTCTCCCAATGAAATCCTTGAATCTCCTCCATTTTCTCCAATTGCTTTCAATCCAAACCCACCCAAGAACACTCTTAATCACATTTCTCCTACCAAGAATGTTGATTGTGGAACTTCTTTTCTTCCACCACCACCCTTTAGTGTTCTTCCTCCTTCTCATGATAATGTCATGCACCATGGAACATATTGTCATTGTTGTCAATATCAACATCTTGCTATGGCACACATCTATGAGGAGTTGAGCTACATCAAGAGTATCTTAATCAAGCCTCCTCTTCACTTTGATTATGAGATCTCCAACAAGCCACCACCACCACCCTCTGCTATTACCTTGTCTTTCATATAAGCATTGATTGCTTATTCACAAGACACCAAATTCAAGCAAATCTTAGAATTCTAGAATAACTAGGATTAGATTTATGCTTTTGGCTTGTTTCTTTTTCCATACTTCTTTGTATGATGTTCTTTTATTAACCTATCTTGGATCTTTATCTTTGTGTTTTCTTCACTTTTAATTTTTTTTGTGACCTATTGCTATATATTGTTGGTTGTTTCTTTTGTTCAACTAACCCTTCTATGTAGCTTGTCACCATATCTCGATTCCTCGGTGCCCCAAGCTAGGGGGAGTAAGCACCAAGGGGGAGTCTTTTCAAAGTCCGTTTTTTCAACACCGGATTACGCAACCTTTTTGCTTCGACAAAGGGGGAGAAATGAATAAACTCGTCTTCGAAAATCTTGTTTTTGTGTGATTGAGTTTATGTATTGTCGGAATAAAAAAGGGGGAGATTGTTAATGTAATAATGACTAAAAACGTTACTTGCATTTTTCGGTCTCGCTTAGTTTTGATTACGACAATATGTAAAAACAAGCATTTACGAAAACAACGAAAAACGAATTCTTGAGTTCAAGTATTTTTCATTTTACCCATTTTCACTTAAGGTATGGATAAACAAGTACTAACCTTAATCAAGTGATCAAGTGATTTAATCTTTTCTTAAAACTCACTTTTTATTAAATGTGACAAGTTTTTATTAAACTTTATTTTTAAGAAAATGTTTTATTAAATTAATTATTTGAAATTTGAAAATGGCATATTGTTATTTGGCTAAGAATATCCTTTCAGGATATTTTTTATACCCAGATAAGACCTCCACCACTAAAGGACAAAAAGGAGCAGAGTCTAGTCCGACGGTACCTTAGCACCTAGGCGGTACCTTATCGATAAGGTACCGCGGGCTATGATAAGGTACCGCGGGCAGATATAGCCGTTGGCTCCTTTGTCCTTTAAATAGTGGACCATTCTTAGCTTTTCACCTCACCTCTTTTGCACATTTATTTCCAGATTCAAACCCCTTGTTTAATCACTCAAATCTTTGATCATTTGTTTGATTATTACTTGTTTAAGAAGTGAATCTTGTTCTTTCATCCCTTCCTCTCCAAGTGCAAATAGAAGAACACTATCCTAGTGAAGTGTTGAGTCCACCACCAAAGATTCTTTGAAGATCTAATTTTATACACTTGTAGTTGTGTCATAGTTGTGAAGATCCAAGTAGTTGTGTCTATTTGGAAGTTGTGTATGTACTAAGTATAGTTGTGTAGATTGGTCCTAGCTACGATTAGGGCTCGACTTTTAGCTTAGAGTCGGAAATTGGTTAAGCGACGTGTACGGTTTTCTCCACCATAAGGAGCTTGTTGTGTAGTGAACTCTCGAGTAAGGAGTACTCGAGGAGTGGAGTAGGAACGAGGAGTGAGCTTCGTTTCCGAACCACTATAAATCCTTTGTGTTCGGTTTGATCTTTCTTTACCCTTAACTCTTTACATTCTTTATTCTTTATACATATACATGTGTTAGTACTAGATTAGTTACACTATCATTCTTTATTCTTTGTGGATATATTTTTGTTAGTATTAGTTTAGCTACACTATATTGTTCATATTGTGCATAAGAAGATTTCACATATTTCCTCAAGCCTAAGTTTTTGAAAAAAGATTTTTTAGAAACCATATTTTAACAAGTAAATATAAGAAACTATTCAACCCCCCCCCCCCCCCCTTCTAGTTTCTACATAGAAGTTTTGGGATTATTTGGTTAACATTTTTCTTATTGGGCCCAAAAAGCCCATTTATGGGACTTTTACTGTTTTGGCCTATTTGGAGGCCCAATAGGGGTATTTAGGTCATTTTACTTTCATTTCTGGTTTTATTAAACTAAAATAAAATAGTTTGCAAGTTTTTAGAATTTTTTATAAATTTTGAATTTTTAATATTATTTTATTATTTAATTTTAATTTTTAATCATTTTAAATAGTTTTAATTAGTTTTAAGTTATTCAAAAATACTTTTTAGTTTAATTAAGTTATTTTAGAGGTTTACAAATTGAAAAATCTTATTTTGGGCTTTTTATTAATTAAATTGATTTTAGGGCTTTAATTAGCATTCAAAAAAATATTATTTAATTAAATAAAAGGTTTGAGTAAGTTTTAATTTTTGGTAAACTCTAATTGCATTTTAAGGATTTGTTGTGATTTTCTTGGAATTTTTAGGTTAATTTTTAAATTTCGTCACGTTTTACGGTTTTACGTTTATGTCTTTCGTCGTAGTTTAATTCTTAATCGTAATCGTCATTATTTTCTTTCTCATTTTCTTTCTTGATATTAATCTCAAAGTTAACCAAGTCATAACACACACACCAAAAGCCTCCTTGAGAATGATCCCACACCAAGGGTCATAAGTGTTTACGTTTTCCTAAACGTACGCTTAATACTTACCGCTTTTACGCTCTTTTTCCTAAAAGAGTGTGAATTTACAACTATCATTTTGGCACCGCTGCTGTAGAGACGTGTTGTGTTAGATTTGAGAAATTTTGTTTTAATTATTATCCATAAATATTAATTGTGTGTTTTAGAACTCTAAGCACACGTATTATCGGTTTTCGTTTTTTTGTGAAATATTATTAATATATTGTATACGTATCACAATAAATTCACAAGTACTCCAAAAGTGTGAAAACACAACCTTGATTGGGATTTCATCACTCAATCATTGTATTCGAATCTCAAACAAAGAAAAAAGGCAAAATAGATAAATACTTTCGTGAAGCTTAATTTTGGTAAATACAAACTATAAGGTGGGTATAAGGCTGTTGTATTTCACGACCTAAAGGAAAAAGGCTCTTAAGTGCTTAGCGTCGCCTCGTTTCCTCCGATTGCTTGTGCATGTTTTGATAAAAAGGGCTAATCGAGGGTTTGCCACCCAAAGTATTATCTACGTATCATATATATTTTCTTGGTTTCAAAGATTTAACCCTCTTGAACGTTTTGGTGTTCCACCAATGTTCTAAAGTCATCGAAGGCGTTCACTTCACGTGATCGTTTTCATTCCTTGAGGCTCCTTTAATCGAGAGATTTGATTTGAGGAGAGATTTGTAGATTTGTGTCTACGTAATACATCACAAAAATCCAAAAAAGTAAAAAACAATCAAAAACACAAAAAAATTGAAAAAAAAAGTAAAAGCGCTCAAAAGAATCTTCTTTGCTCATTCCCACGTTGTACGTGACATTTATGAAAACTCGTAACCAAGCAAGACGTGCACGTAAACGTCGTAATCGAAAGGAACAATCACCAAGTGAAGAATCTCCAAGTGAGGAACCTATTATAGAACAAGAAGCTCTCATGGCTAATCGTACTATGATGGAGTTGCTTCAAGCACCCACCGAGGGTTTTGGAGAAGCTTTTGTGATTCCCGCAATCTTTGCGGAGAATTTTGAGATCAAGACGGGTTTGATGTATATACTTCAAGCAAACAAGTTTCGCGGACATGAAAAAGACAACCCACATTATCACATTAGGCAATTCAATCGTCTCACCGCGACTAGCAAGTTTAAGGATGTGCCCCATGACGCCATTAAGATGATGTTGTTTCCATACTCGTTAGATGGACCCACCAAGATATGGCTCGAGAAAGAACCCCCAAATTCGATTTCGACGTGAGGTGATCTCGTTTCTAAGTTTGTGAATCAATTTTTTCCGCCATCTAAAACGACACATTTGAAAAACGAGATTTCAAGATTTACTCAAAGGTCTAATGAGAGTTTTTCTATGGCTTGGGAAAGATTTAAAGAAATGTTACCTAAATGTCCACACCATGATTTTTCCGAATTGCATCAAATTGATACTTTTTATAATGGGCTTAACGATCATGAACGAGATTATTTGAATGCCGCCGCGGGTGGTAAATTTTTTGTGCAAAACGACCGATGAGGCTTTAAAGATAATTGAGAATAGGTCTAAGGTTTATAACCCTCGTAACACACCGAGTGTTGCCACTATGGGTTCATCATCGTCGTCTCGTAACATGAGTGCCTTGCAAGATGAAGCAAATGAGGAAAATAGGTTTTTCGATAGATTTTCAACTTTTATGACTCATTGGAAAGCACAAGATGCTTTGAATTCCGCATCGGTTAAGGCGACTGAGAAGAGTTGTATATCGTGTGGTGGAGCTCCTGATTTTTCCGAGTGCATTACCGTGGATGGTAACACTTCGGGTGCTTATGTATCAACGGAAACTTACAACCAAAACGGTCAAGGTTCCCGCCCAAATCAAGCTCCATAAAATCAAAATGCTAAAAACTATCGAAACAACAACAACCAAGTTGCTTACCAAGGAAATCAAAAGAATTTTAACAAGGGTAATTACAACAATGGTGGGAACAATTGGCAACTGCAAAACAAAAATCAAAATCGTGATTTTCAAAACAATAACAAAGCTTTGCAAAATATGAAAGATCTTCCAAATGAATTTGTTGATTATGCAACGGGTAATGATGCTAGGTTTGATAATATGCAAAGGGAGATAATTAGCCTAAGATCCGAGATTAAGAATGATTTGAAAAATAAGTTGAAAAACGAGCTTGCAAATGAACTTAAGACTCATGCAAACAAAATGGAAAGTAACGTGCAAAGGTTACAACAAAATCAACAAAAGATGGAACAAGGCCAACATGAGATTAAACAAGAGATGCTTAAGGCGGATAAAAGGCAATCTAAGTTTAAGGATAGAATATCAAGCATGTTTGAGGCTATAATGTGTAAACCATATTCTTCGGGTGGTCTTCCTAGTGATACCGTTGCAAACCCGAAAGGATAATTGAAGGTTATTACTACTCGTAGTGGTAAAACTTTCAAGGAACCAATCTCTCGTCCTAGTACTTCTACGGAGAAGGAAATCGAGAAAGAGCCCGAGGTGGTGGTAGAAAATGAGCATATTACAAGCCCACGAAGTACCGCTCAAACCACACCTACGGTTGAACCAATACCAATTGTGGAACCCGAGATTCCAAGGCCTATGCCTATGCCCCTACCCACGCCACCCTTACCTTACCCATCGAGACGAAACAAAGAAAAATCGCAAGAACTTAACAATTATCAATTTGAGCTTTTTATGAAAATGTTTCGTGATTTGCATTTTAACATAAGTTTTGCCGACGCTTTAACCATGATGCCTCGATTTGCCGCCAACTTCAAAAGTATGTTGAATAACAAAGATAAATTGCAAAAATCGTCTAGTTATTCATCGATTTTTCTTAGCCGTATACCTCAAAAAGTCGGTGATCCCGGTAAAATTTTAATTCTGTGTGGTATTCAAGATATGGAAGAATGCTACGCCTTGTCCGATCTTGGTGCTAGTATAAATTTGATGCCTCTTGAAATATTTAAGTCGCTCAATCTTCTTAATCTTACTCCTTCAAGAATGTCTATCGAGATGGTCGATCATTCTACGATTCTTGCATGTGGAGTAGCCGAAGATGTTTTCGTGAAAGTTGGAAAGTTTTACTATCCCATGGACTTTATCGTTGTAGACATTCCCATGGATCCTAAAGTTCCTCTAATTTTAGGTCGTTCATTTTTTGATACGTCAAGAGCGCTTATTGATGTTCATGCTAGGAAAATCACTCTAGGCTTCAATGAGGAGGAACTCGTCATAAATGCAATTCAAAACTCCAAGCTTTCTCATGTCTATTCTATCACGACTTTGAACCAAGTTGATTCAATCGATGTCATTTGCAAAGAATTTTCACAAAGAGTTTTAGTCTTTGTCGATAAAAACGATTTTCTATCTCCTCCGCGGGTAGAGGTTATGAGTGTCCAACATACATCTTCAATCAAGGAACCACCACATCTCAAATTGAAAGATCCTTCACCTCACCTCGAACTCACATTCTTGAAAGGTGTCGATAAGTTGCCGGTTATTACGGAAGATCTTTCGGATGACGAATATGTTGACCCCGAGGGGGCGGTGTTCTTTATTGATAAACGTTTTGAGAACTTACCACCTCCTAAACGCGACTTAAATGTGAGAATTTATAGTGTGCCTAACATCGTCTTAGAAACGCCAAATATTTTTGACA
The DNA here is from genome assembly GCA_025667525.1 of Glebionis coronaria. NCBI lineage: Eukaryota > Viridiplantae > Streptophyta > Magnoliopsida > Asterales > Asteraceae > Glebionis > Glebionis coronaria. The sequence goes on from CM046880.1 coordinate 420,307,284, forward strand.
TAATCAAATCGGGTTTTCATAAAGAGTTATTGAACGATGAAAAAGGAAAAGATTGTGAATTGGATTTAAAAGATTTTTCTACAAGTCTAACTCCGTCATCACCACGTGTTTCGAGTACTACAAGCTCGTCTACTCCTTTTGACGATGCTTTGTGTGGTTTTAGTGTGGGGGAAGGCCCTTATGTTCCCTCCCATTTCTCCACCGAGGACGAGATATCCAATCCCAGAATTGCTTGTAAAGGGAAATCTCGGTCTTCCACCGATGCAATAAATGGAAAATACTTTCGTTTGCTTGGTGTGGGTCTACCTCGAGTAGCTCATGGTTTTAATACCTTACCCATTGTCTCACCCTTCTATTTCTTCTCATCTATTTTATTTGACCTCTTTGAGGTTTTGGCTTCGGTTGGAGTAGCGTTGTTTCGTCTTTCGTCCGAAAACGAGGACGCTAACTTTGACCCCGGTATACGTTTATCGGGTTTTTGATGTACTCCACGTACTTTTGGGCATTTTTTATCATGTAAGCCCCACCAAAAATTGACCATACCATGATTATCCCTAAATGATCACATTTATGGGGATTTGAGTCGAGCTTTTGACTCAGTTATCAAAAATAAGGTGCCTCGTGTGGGAGTCCCATGCTTATCCATGTACATATTATCGCTTTCTAATATAGCTTATGTAAGGGGATTTGTTCCCTTCCAACCTTTGTTCTGTGGTTGTTTGTGCATTGCGGTTTTTAGATGATCATTATCTTCACGATTGGAGCCTCTCGTGTTCGTTTTACGTGAGCACTCGATAGTTTGCTTTAAAGAATTTCTCGATATCCATATGATATATCCTTGATTGTTCTAACCTTAGGTTTATAGCACACTTCATAAACGGCTATTGATTTACTGGTTCCACCCTTTCCATGCTAGATTAAGCATTCAACTACGTCTCTAGTATGGGGGTATCCTACCCTTAGACTCGAAACATTAAGGATAATGTTTAACTTTAGTATGGGGGGTGAATAGATACTTGCCTTTCCAAACCTTCACGCTTTCTAAAGTTTATCTTTTTATTTAGCGTTTTGTTGCAAAATAAGGCTAAATATGTCCAAATTTTAAATTTTTTTCTCATGTTTCATAAGTAGACACGAATGTAGATTTTCTGATGGCGAGAATAAGAGTAATTTTTTACTCGACCGTGCGTGTTGAGCACTTAGCTTTGATTACTTAACTTATATTAGGCTAAGTCTCTTAAATGAGGACGAGAAATGATAGAGTTAATTATAAGTTACTATGCTAAACGTAAAGTGCTCGTATTCTTTCAAAAACTCATGTGTTCTAATTGTTTGCTTATTCTCCCTTCGCTTGTATATATATTTTGCTAATAAGAATTGACTTAGCGGTTTAGTCTTGATTGTTGGTTTCTATTCTTTTCTAGTATCTTCCATATAATTAAATTGGGAAGACATTAAAGTATCGCCAGCGTTACGGTTTTGAAGTATTGGCAACCCGAATAATCGAAAGCTTCACCCAATAATAAGATTTCAAGTGCTCACCTAAATTAAGGAAAAATTCGAAGCTCACAAGGCCGAAAAATCTATGCCCAAATTGAAAGTGATTAAGCCTTAATCTTTGAAGCTTTAAAGATCCAAAATTTGTTTTAGCGTGAGGATATACGTCTTGGCCATAATAAACACCTCATGGCGAGGTTAAATAAAAGGCAAGGCAAGACCGAAGTCATAATAAAAGCTCCATGGCGGAGTTGAATAAAAGATGGAGGTAAACCTATGATAATAAGGCCCATCCGTTAGGGGGCGTATAAAAGTCTTGGTAATAAGTCTCATGTTTAAAACCGTTATAAAACCGTGTTTATCGATCCTTCTTGTTAACTTAATTTTTTGACATCGTTGTCTATTAGGGGAGGTTATTAATTCGATGGTCTTGGTTACACCGTTATGACTCTATTTGTGGACCTTAACTCTATCACCGCATAAGTTAAAAATGTATCCTCGTGAACATTCAAGACAAAAATAAAATATAAGAGATACCACTTAGGATTAAGGGAGTCTAGGTACGTGATTAGGGCATATGAGTAGTGTTAGCATTACTAACTTCTAATGACAATGATCTCGTTACGCGCTTGGCATGGAATTTGGTGAAAATCTAGGACGACAAAATTATTTCTAACGAAGCATTCACGTGTTCTTGTTCTATGAACCTAAACGTCCCATATTGTGATGAAAATCATACATTATGTCTAAAACGCAAGTAGTAGCAAGTAGTAGTAGTGTAGTAAGTTTATGATTCAATAAAAGTCCATAAAAACTGAATTTTGGAGGTGCTATGATACTTTATTCTAGCATTGCATGAGGGCACGGTAATGGTTTAGTATGGGGGAGTGATGAGACTGCTTTTATACATAGTCTCATCGTCCAAAACGGGCTTAAAATGGTTAAAATATCATAAAAAGTGCCAAATATATACTTGTGTTTGTTCAATGTGTATTTTAGGTACGGATATTGAGAAAATGACAAAATATCACAAGAAACATGCAAAAATGAACACGGGAAACGAAGCGCACAATGAACTGGGCCCTAGAGTTGATTTTCCAAGAAAATTCCCTGAAGAATTGAAGATTGTACAAGAAGGGTCCTTCAATATTGAAAAATTGACACTTTATACCCTTGTTTATTCATAATTACAAGTTTGGTCCCTAAAGTATGTCAAATTTACAAAAAGGACCCTCAACTTTGAAGAACTGGCAAGCATGGTCCTCAAAATTGAAGACTTCACTTTTTGTCCTCCATGAAGACAAGAATACAAGTGAAGACCTTGAAGAATGAAGATATGTCAAAAAGAGCCCTTCAAATATCATCAAATGGCAAAACAAGTCCTTGATTATACTTTGGAAAACATTTTGTGGCCAAAGTATAAATTCCAAAACTTCAAATACAAAGGAATTCGGATATTGCATGTTTAAACTTCAAAAGACAACAAGGAAAAGGGGAGGGTTAAAGCTTTGAGACAAAGAAACTTACCTAGACCAATACCCTTGTGACACATGCCTCACTCACCAAACCCACCAATCACAACTCCTCATTCCACCACGTCACAATCCCACTCACCGTTTATAACTAATTATATTAATTAGTTTAAAACTAGCGCTAAAAACCCCATTTAAACCCAAACAAGATCAAACACATATTCTTCACGATCATAATCCAAATTAGGTTTTTCTTAATCCCTAACAATTAAGTGTTAATACACTCCAGAACCTTGATTAAAGGCTTAATTATCATAACCCAGCTCATAAACACCATGCCACCTCACTCACTTGGTCACATGAGCTTTCCCCTGCTACTTTTTAGACAAAGACAAAAAACCTGCCAGCAAATCAATGTGCCACAACCCATGCTTCATTTCTAAGCATACTTGGACGCTCAAGATCACAAACCAACAAAGATTTGTCACATGTAACAACTACAACTACAAATGCAGTCAAAGATTATTCAAACTTCAAGGGCAAATCGGGGACTTCATACATAGGGTTTTAGTTTATTTTCAGCTTTCTAGAACTATTGTGAGCCTATATAAAGGCCTTAGGTTTCATACATTGAACCTGTTCTTGGTTTTCTTTGGTCAAAAATCTATAAAGCCTTTGTTTCTAGTGAATGAAAAAAGTGTTTGATTTTGTGACGAATTCCATGTTCCAATCATTTAATCTTGTTGTTTATGTTCTAAGTTTGTGATTTTAAGTTCCAAAAGATTGGTTTTAAGTTATTGCAAATTTATTCAAAGGGTTTTCAAAAATCTAATTTTTCCAAGTTTTGTGTACAAACACTTGAACTTTTTGGGTCATAAGCTGACCATATCACCCTGATAAGAAGATTATCAAGGTGAGGTGAGACTTGTGTCTTGGGAATATTCTAGGAGTGGGGTACAAGGATTGGAAGAAATCTGCTTATTTTCATTTTTTTTATATAATCTGTTTGTGCTAACTCTGTTGATCTTAGCAGTGTTTTGTTGGAAGCTTGTGGTTGTTAAGCTACCACATAAGCTCTTACATTTCGTGAATGTGGATGTACATTCATGAGGTTTGTCATAATCTCTTGAAAAATCTGTTAAAAAGTGGTACTAAGTGATTTTGGTTATCTTCTGTTGTATGTTGTGTTCTTATGCATGAATCTTGCTGATTTGTTCATTGTGATGTTGTTATGATGCTAGTTTAAGGATTACTTGGTCATATAAACAATCTGCTTTGATAAAATCTTGATTTAGTGTTTTCAAGGACTGTTTAGGACTACTATTTTAAGGTTTTTATGTTAGATTGAGTAGGTGTTTTTGGTTGTTAAGTGTTTGCATCTGCTATTGGTGTGGTTGTATGCTAATATCTGCAAGTCTTGTTCTTTCAAACATAAAATCTGAATCTTGGTCTATCTAGCTTGTTTTAGGACATTTTGAACTGCAATCTTGTGAACACCTAGATTTAATGCTAAACCAGGGTTAACAAGTGCTAAAACAAAGTTTGTATAACTTGATTGATAGATTTGAGGCTTTGAAATTGGATTTATGGTCAAGTAGTTCAGCAATTAGGTCACTTGTGTTCATCTTTGTTCATCAGTAACTTGCATAAGCTTTAATCTAGTTCAAATCTTGAAACCAGTGCATGATATGAGTTTATTTGTGTCTCACTAAGTCTGTTATTGCTATTGTATGCTTTTGGTGTACTCTTGTTAGCTTATACTAGCTTAAACTTAGCTTAATATCATCAGACCTTAACTGTACCATGTCTGTGTCATATCTGTATGTTGTTTGATTAAACTATACGAATTGGCTGGTTGAAATTATGTTTTTCTGCTTGATTGTGACTCCCGACAACTCACTGGTTGTAGGGGTGCCCTTTTTGTCCAAAGAAACCAAGTGAATCACTCTAAAAAAGCAAGTCAAAAAGTCAAAGCAGTGGGAACCCTTTCCCACTGCTGCTAGCCACTAATAGTGTTATTTTGTCAACAGCTTATTAATAAGCTATTTTAGCTTATTCTATTGTGCAACAACTTGGTTTTTCTGATAGAACTTATTATTTTAAGCTTATAAGTCAGTTTTGAAGTTTACAGCTTTTGGTTTTAACTTTTGACTAGAAAACGACTATTTTGTGTTTTTCAAAAACAGCTTATTGCTTTTTCCAGCTTATTGAGTGTGCTTATTTGAAAACTTTTTTTATTATGCTTAGTTTTGTCATTTAAAACCTTTTGTAACTTGAATCAGCTCTTGAAGTGGTCTAGAACTCAAAAACGACTATTTTGTCGTTTTCTGTAGAGGGCTTTGGCTTATTTCAGGCTTATTTCTTGAGCGTATTCAAAAATTCTTTTTACAAACAGCTTTATAATCTCATAAGAAGGATGTGTGTCAAATTTCAGCTTATGGCATTAGCTTATGGCTTAATGGGCCAAAAAGCCCATTAAGAATAAGTTGTTTTCTATTAAGCTGTGATAAGCACTGATTCAGCTTTTGGGCCTTTAAAGTTTTTTGTTTAAAACTTGATTTTAAGCTTATCTGGAAGTTTTGGGCTTATTTGTTTAACATTTTTCTTATTGGGCCCAAAAAGCCCATTTAGGGGACTGTTTACTGTTTTGGCCCATTTGGAGGACCAATAGGGGTATTTAGGTAATTTTACTTTCATTTCTGGTTTTATTAAGTTAAAATTAATTAGTTTACAAGTTTTTAGAATTTTTTATAAATTTTGAACTTTTAATATTATTTTATTATTTAATTTTAATTTTTAATCATTTTAAATAGTTTTAATTAGTTCTAAATTTTTCAAAAATACTTTTAGATTAATGAAGTTATTTTAGAGGTTTACAAATTAAAAAATCTTATTTTGGGCTTTTTATTAATTAAATTGATATTTAGGGCTTTAATTAGCATTAAAAAATTATTATTTAATTAAATAAAAGGTTTGATTAAGTTTTGATTTTTGGTAAACTCTAATTGCATTTAGGGATTTATTGTGATTTTGTAGGAATTTTTAGGTTAATTTTTAAATTTCGTCACGTTTTACGGTTTACGTTTACGTCTTTCGTCGTAGTTTAATTCTTAATCGTAATCGTAATCATTTTATTTCTCATTTTCTTTCTTAATATTAATCTCAAAGTTAATCAAGTCTTAACACACACACCAAGCCTCCTTGAGAACGATCTCACACCAAAGGTCATAAGTGTTTACGTATTCCTAAACGTACGCTTAATACTTACCGCTTTTACGCTCTTTTTCCTAAAAGAGTGTGAATTTACAATATCAATTATGAAATTTTATATCGGCTAGGAAAGACTAATTGTGTTGCTGATGCCTTATCTCGAGGTCATCTTCAAGCTGATGCATTTTTCTCGGCAATTTCATCCACCCACTGCCAGATTTTAGACCAACTCAGGCATCAATTTGCTACTAAGCAATCTGCCACTAACTTGCTCTCGAATATCCGCAAGAATCCAGATAAGTATGTTGGGATTCGCATAACATATGGTCTTTTATACTTTCGTGACAAGTTGTTCGTTCCACAAGACACTAGCCTTCAGCAAATAATCATCCATGAGTGTCATTCCTCTCCCACAGCAGGTCATTCAGGAATGCTAGGAACAATCTCCTGGATTAACTCTACTTTTGTAGAACAATGATAATCTTATAAATAATCAAGAGGGTTGTTTTTATTCTAGAGAGAGAAACAAGAGAGAGAAACAAAGAAACTTTTAATAATGTGTAAAACAAACTAAACAACCAACACCCCTTTCCATGGTGGAAAGGGGTTTATATACCCAAGTCCTTAAGTAGACTTTGGCCTCCGGCCCATGAACATGCTCATGGGTCGGGCTAAACATAAGTATTACTTAAACAATACTACGAGCCTATAACTATATAGTTGGAGTGACCGAGACTTTCTTAATACACAAAACGTATTTCCAACAATCTCCCCCAAAGGGTGGTCACTCCAGATTTACAAAATCCTAATCTAGCATGTTAGATCTTGTTCTTGAGCTCGTACTCCACTTTTCTCTTTTCTCTTTTCTTTTTGTTGTGAATATGTTGATGTTGATCTTTTAGGCATTCGCTTTAGAGCATTGTTCTTTTGACCCTTCACGTGCGATCTTTGCCTTCTTGTGATTCTTGCCTCCTCGTGACTTCGTGTCCCACACACTTATCCTTTGTTGAATTCTTTGAAAGTTTCAGAGTCGATACAGCGGAAGACTTTTTAGGTCAGACTTTCTTGAATTTGCTGAAATATTTGAAGCAGAAGGAATAAATATGTGAGGACGACTTCAACAGGTACACCGCAACGTCACCGTCTTCAACAGGTACACCGCAACGCCACCGTCTTCGAATGCAGCAACATAATAAGACACGAATGAAATGGCTTAGAACATTTCATTCTATATCGGTAGCATTTTACCTCCGGTCGGTGAAGACCGTTGGACGATATTATATATCGTACCTGTGACGGATAGTTTCAATTAAGTAACTTCCTGACAGGATTTCGCGGGTAAACCCGTTCTCTTTATTCAAGGATCACTAAGCTTGACTGCGAACATAAAGAGTGAATCACTTGGATAAATTATCCTTGTGATTGAAGCCGTCAATTCATGAAACCTGGAACAAGTGAATTTCAATTAAGATTTTCACCATCGTTGCTTTCCAGTTGTCACGAGCTTGATTCAAATAGAATCTTGCTTGTCATCTACCAAGTGCTGCTTGATGTTAACACTAGAAGGATTTCCACTCGTCATTGTGAACACTAAAGAGTGTCACTCTGAGTGTTCTGGCAAGATCATACGATAATGCGTAGAGGCATGGAACGAGTTTAAGTTCAATTAAGAATTAAACTACTGTTTCTTTCCAGTTTTTCACAAGATTGGTTCTTAAAGAACCGCACGTGTCACCTACCATGAGCTTGTTTGATGTTGGCTCAAGCAGGATTTCCATCTTCATTGTAATACTTGCGTATCACTCGGATGTTCTGGCAATATTACAAAAATACTGCGTAGGACTCATAAAGATCTCTTACTTTTAACAGTGTGTGAAGAAGCAAGGAATAAATGAAAAGTGTCCTAATGATACTTTTGATGATCTCGTGGCTCTAGACTCGATAGTGCGTTTTGATTTAGTGAGCGATGGCTAGAGAGGATTGCCACCTATTCGATATCAGTCTATTCGGAGTGAATAAACCAATAGATAACGTGTTGAACTCTGTGTGATTAAAACAAATACCTTTTGAGAGATATTTGAGTTAGCTGGGATGGGTTGTGCATTGCATCACTGGGTCCATGATGTCTATCTTCAATATCAAGAATCATTAAAAAAATGATCTCAATAGTATATGTATTGACCCGGTTTCTGCCTAAAGTTGTAAGGAGGGCTTCTTTCTTTACACCCTTTATCTTTACAATTCTTTTTCATTCTTCAACCCCTTCAATGCTTACCAATACGTCATCACTTGCACCTTGTTGTGATTGTTCCAGTGCTAGCTTAAGTACTTGGTCGGCATTCAGCTACGTTCACAATCTTTCTCCATCTTTCCTAGGACTTATAATTCTATCTAGGGAATTGCCCTTGGGAAGATTCCATCGGTTCTGATGAATCATTGGACTAATACCTAATCCTACCACCCTTTTGTCACCACGTTCGTCGTGAATTAAGTGTGTTTTGGGTAAGTATTGTCACCATGAAAAATCCTTAAAAATCACTTAAAGCACTTGTGATATTATAATCAAAGTTTTTGTGCCTTAAGTGTTTTGTTCATCAAAAAACGCTCCCCCTTAACATGTGCATTACACATATTAATTTGATTTATCTTTTAAGCCTTTTTCATTGTTTAGCCAAGTATCATTAAGTCTCCTTAATCCTATTTTCTCCCCTTTCCAAAATGTTAACCATCAATATTTTGGATATTAATGGATTAACCGGTCTTTAGGTAATAAAATGAAATTAGATTTTGGCCAAAGAACATATTAATGCTCCCCCTCAAATTAATGAGGGTTAGTTGTAGTGCTTGAGTATGATAGATTTTGAAAGATTTAGAACTCGTGAGAAATTCTTGAAACATTATCATACTTTCACACTACAACAGACCACAAAAGCAGAATATTCACAATATTTACATATTCACAAATTTAACAATATGGAGAGGACCTGAGGTAGTACGACCCATTAGATGGATCGTTCCATGAACTTGTGGTGCGCTCCATACGGTCTTCCACTAACAAATCGTTCTAAGCTTCTTATGAGACGTCTTTCTCTCAGCTTTTCATCAATCTTCTTGATCGTGTATGCAGCACTCTGTTGATATACCTTGTCCCAATCTACAGTGACCTCTAGAAGAGTCTTATGCTTTTTGAGATGCACCAACTTGTCCCGAATATGGGTGAGAGTCCCGTCACTGAATTTGCTGATCTCAGGAATTCTCATGAACTTCATAAGACCACGACCATTCAGGTAGAAAATGCCAGGCATCGGTTCAGAAGTGCTGGTGTAAGGAGATTTGTCCGCATGCCTCTGGAAGACTTTAGTACGTGGTTTTGAAAGGTTGAGCTTCCTTTGATAACTTTCTACTCCAAGTTGCAGATCTTCAACTCTTTTCTTGATGACAACTCGACGTGTGTACATTCGAAGAGCCGAATTCAGGGCAATTAGTTCTTCCGACTTCAAGTGTCTGAGGGCGTTGTGAGTTAGCAAAAGCAGCATGTCCTCAATGTCCTCGAGACGAAGAAGTGGAAAATCGCCTTCTTGAATATTGTAGACTTTTTCATCTTCTCGAATGAGTCTGATTTCTGTCAAATGTTGATAGCTTGTTTTGGGTTCAATCCTAACGCCTTGGATGCCTTTGATTCGAATTAGGGAGAAGACTTGAGAACCAGAGTTATGCACACATGCATAGTTGTAGGCGTGTCGCACACGCTCATCCCAATGTGAAGCACCCAATTCAGCATATCGATCATATGCAGGATATTGTTGTGGAACCCATTCTTCTAACCAAGGTATCAAATCCCAAGTTGCAGCCTTTACCAATGTTAAGGAAGTTTCATACTTGTTTGCTCCCTTGACCAAGTATTCGAGATCCTCACCGACAAAGAATTCAAGTGTAATTTGATCATCATCTGCAGTTGTAGTAGGAGGAGGTTTTTCAGGCGCATGAAGACCATCCCTTTGAGTAGTTCTCAACGCTTTCAGAAGTTCATTTGCGTTGTACTCGTATTTCGTATTGATGAGCTTGGATTTAACACGAAGGTTGGGATTTTTGAGTCCTCTCACAACCATTGTTTGAGTTACATTAGAACCATAGTTGTACTCCAAGTATCTTGAAAAATCTATTGGATTGCTTAGGAATTGAGAGAAATCAGCTTCATCAGCCTTTGTCAATGGACAAAGTGCAGCAGCATTGGACACCCAAGGTTGTACGGGTGAATTTTCATCTTCCTCGAGTGTATCCACCCATGCTGGTTCACTTGACTCTAGAACATCAAGAACTGCAGTAGAGTCATGAACATCATCAACAGGTTCTGCTACTGCTTCAGTGTCTGGTATGTCTTGGACTGGATCAGGGACTGGAATGTCTGGTACATGTTGATCGGGTTCCGTGAGTTGTTGTTGTACTAAAGGTGTAGTGACAGAAGCAACTGGGGCAGATGTGGTTGCAGTGGTTGTCGCTGGAGTATGTGATGAGGCTGTATTAGCATCTACATCATGAAACTTCTTGGTGCGTTCGCCTTGACGAGGTGTAGGTTTTGGAGTTGATTTACCCTTGGTAACCTCATCTTTGGAAGATTTGTCACCTTTGGACTTGTCTTGCTTGTCTCCATCCTTTTTCCCTGTATCATCGTTCCCTTCTTCTTGATCATCACCATTTTTGCCATTACCATCACCATCACCATTATCATCACCATCGCTGTGTTTAGCACTTCCTTCTTCGTCATTGGTACCTTCTTCGTCATCAGTACCTTTGTCTTCATCACTCCCTCCTTTGTCATCACTACCTTTGTCTTCATCACCCTTGTCATCATCACCCTTGTCATCATCATCATTGTTATCATCAACATCGTCGTCATCATTGTCGGATTCATCTTCTTCTTCACTTAAGATATCGTAGGGAACTACAGAACCATGTTTCTCGAATATCTTAGTATCTTGATCTATAGCCGTCTTAAGAGCTTTGTGAAGGATCTTTTGAGCTTTGGTTTTGTTGTAGGACCCGACTTGAATCATCCGAGCATGTAAGATTTTCTTTAACTCATAATCCGTGAACTTTTGAGCCATGAGAAAATCTGACTTTTTAGCGTCAGAAGACTTGATCATGACGTTGCTTGCAGCAATTTGTTTCAACTCGTCGCGCAGATTGTCAACAGATTCCTTGACCTTTTCATCAAGTGATTGAACAATTGCTTCATTAGCTTCGGCAAGAACCTCTTTCTCAACTCGGTACCTCTTTTTGAGGTCTCGAAGACGAATGAACGTTGCTTCATGTTTGACAGCTTCCTTTGCTTTGACGTGAGCTAGTTCTTCTGCATGAAGTTTGCAAGATAATTCTAACTCTTCTTGGAATTTAGCCATGGCGTCTTCTTGAGCTTTTCTTAAGGATTCTTCACTTCGTTGTCTACGAGCTAACTCTTCTTTAATCCGAACCATCTCTTCTTGTTGAGCTGTCAAGTGTTGTTCTATCTGAATCATGAACATTGTTGATAAAGATGGAATCAACGATATCGGTGTAGCTGTGGTTTGTTGTGTAGGAGCAATGGTCATGGCAGTGCTAGACAATGAAGTGGAGAGAGTTTGACTTGGTAGAGTTAACGGGAGTTGCGTTGACGTAGGTGGAGTCTCTGTAATAACCAGTGGAGGTAGAGTTAAGACTGGTGGAGGAACTGTAGTAACTGGTGGAGGCACTGTAGTAACTGGTGGAGGCATTGTAGAAACTTGTAAAGGCACTATTGAAAGTGGTAAAGACACTGTAGAAACTGGTGAGATCACTATAGAAACTTGTAGAGGCACTGTAAAAAGTGGTAACGACACTGTAGAAACTGGTGGAGGCATTGTAGATACTGGTGGAGGCATTGTAGTAACGGGATAGACACTGTAGAACTTATGACTTTGGTAGTCTCAACAAATGATGTCGTATCAGTAGACCCGATAGCGTCCATATCCTTCAATCCGTCATGAGGTTGTTGTTCATCATCAACATCATCAGCAGTTTGGGCAGATTTGTCACGACGAGGTGTGTGCTCATCAGATTTCCTAAATTCATCAATATCAGAAGGTAGTATGGTTTCCTTTGATTTCATACCAGAACCACTACCCCCAGTGTCTTTCTTACTTTGCATGATAGCTATCTTGATATTTCGTCGTTCAGTTTTGCGAAGCAGTTCTTCTTCATTAATATTTTCTTCTTCATCCTCAAGCATTAGCTCCTTCCCACTAGTCTTGGCAACAGTTTTCTTCTTTTTGGGCTTAGGTGAAGCTGTTTCCTCCGATAGTTCACCTTGTTTGCATTTGCCTTTGCCTTTGGGTTTTGATGAAGGGAAATCTCCCAATGCAACTCTTTCCTTTTGAAGTTCCATTTCATCCAACAATTGCTTGTATGCTGCACTTGCTTTGAGTTCATCAGTCAACATATGATTAGGAATAACCGTTGGAATACCTGAGTAAACACCGGTGTGTTCGTCGTGTTTTAAATCCGCAAGAATATCATCGTCATCGGGAGTATGCTGAGGACTTCCTTCAAGCTTATTGATTGAGGCATCTAATTGCATGAAGTGACGAATAATAAGCTTAATGAAACGTGGGAAAGGAAAGTAACTTGTCTTCTTCTTGGTATTGCGGAAGAGTTGATAAGTAAAATCCTCCCATAGTAACTCTGCATAGTTCACATTCTTCCTCTCATAGATGCCCCAAAAGATACAAGCAGTTGACAAACGCAAAGAGTCATATCCAGTTGATTTAGCAGTAAAACACCGAACGAGTATTCCGAAAAATGTTTTCCAAGGTTGACCCAATTTAGCTGTAGTAAACTGAGACACCAGTCGTAAATCAGGATCACCGTATCCAAGAGAGTGATACATCTTCATAATTGCATTCTTGTCTGGGTCGGCTGTAAACTTTTGACCTACAGGTGGTATTGGTAATCCGAATATTTGACGAAAGATAGAAATTGTGAGAGTACATTCCTTTTTGTTGATGGTGAATGAGAACTTTCTGTCTGTTAGCCGTTTCTTTGAAGCCCAAAAATCATGCATATAATCGGTTGGAACCAAAGCCGTACCCCATAACGCCTTCTTAATTGGAGTTCGATCAAGAATATATGTGACCACTTTGAAAGCATAGTGAGCTGAGGCATAATATTCTTTGTCTTCTTTTAGTCGAAAGTTGTTTGGTATGAACTGTAGAGCCTTGGCGGCTTCAAGTGCCTGATTAGCTTTGATTTGCTTCTCGGTAAGTTGAGACATGTTTTCTCCTTAACACAAACAAACATACAAGATTGATATACCCAAAAATATATATCATGATGGATCTATACCTAAGCAAATCAAGCATATACCAAGGACAACAAGCAATACACCATCTACGTATATAATCACATTCTTTGGATAAATGCACTTGACATTTTCAGAATAAGTGTCATTTTCAGATAAAAAACATGTTTTTCGGATAAACAAAACTTTTTCAGAAAAAACTACTTTTTCGGAAAAACAACTTCTTCGGAAAAACAAACAACTTCTTCGGAAAAAACAACTTCTTCGGAAAAACAACTTCTTCGGAAAAACAGATATTTATGTTAAAACAACTTTTTCAGAAAAAACATCATTTTCAGAGAAATCATCTTCTTCGGAATAAATGACATTTTCACAAAATACAACTTTTTCGGAATAACAGATCTTTTCAGATAAATCCACTTTTTCGCAATAAATGACTTTTTCAGATAAATCCACTTTTTTTGCAATAAATGACTTTTTCAGAAAATCTTCTTCTTCGGAAAAAAAACATTTTCAGAGAAACAACTTTTTCGGAAAGATATACTTTTTCAGTGAAATCATGTTTTTCAGATAAACGATTTTTTCAGATAAAAGTATGTTTTCAGATAAATCTTCGGATAAAGGCCATGTTTTTAGAAAAAATCATGTGTTTCATAGAAATCTTCGGATATACTCATTTTTTCAGAAAAAAGTCTATGACATCCTCAAATACCATCTCGTTATGATTCTTGGGGCAAACAGTGATTCTAAGGCATCCTAAACAAAAACATCCATGATCTAAACCTATCCCTTTTCAAAACCCACTTAATAATCCAATTATACAACCTAATTAAATTCATAAACCCTAAAATGAAATATTTGGAGATTTGACTAATTAGACTGATACACAAGTGGATCATAAGCCAAAATAAGAGAAGAACTAGTTTACCTATGATGTTGTTTAGCAGATTAAGGCTGTGATAAGCTCAATGAAAGAAATAAATGGCGGCAAAGTTTTTGTGGTTTGAGTGAGATGGTAAACAGAGAGACAATCTAAACAAATGGAGGGGGGGCGTATTTATGAGTTTGACTTAGGTCAAAAGTAAGGTCTTTCCCTTTTTACGCACTTAGTCCTCCTATTTCTGTATATTTGCGTTTAGTAATAATCCTATTTAATCCCACTCAATCCAAACCGCACAATTGACCTCCTATGTCTTAGTTATTAATTATATTATCACGAAAAAATCCTAAGACCGAGTCCCATAAATCACGAAAAGTCACGAAGCACAACGAGTACACACGAAGAATGATACACCATAAAGTAAATAACCAATTAATTTTTCTGAAAGACTTTTGAAGACCGATTTGATAATGAAAACAATTTGACATTTTCTCCCCCTTAAATACAGACCCGTTTTCTATTTAAAGAGTTGTAGTCTTTGTATTTAAGAGAACTGATGAAAGACTTTTTTGTTTAAGATGATTTAAAAACAATTCATGGTGGCTATAAGATTTCTCTTATTTTAACAAAATAAGTGCACTGAAATGTACACGGATTTGTGTTAGACCAAGTTATGAAGTAAACTCGATCCCTTGTATGGTTTTAAAGTAAACCATACCCGAGAAAATTAATTCCCGTTGTGAGCCAACGCTTTCGTAAGAAATACGTGACTTTAATGCGAAAAGCGGGTTGTAGTCAGAAATAACTACAAGCCATAATGGGCATGTTTTAAAATATGTACAACTTTTATACGGACTCTATTTATGGCGCCGTGTCAATTTTAATCGACATTTCTAAGGCCGTAAATATTACCGTATTAAAAGACATGCCCGCTTTAAAATGAAAATATTTTTGAATTTTCTTGATTTTATATTTTTTTATGGATTTTCTATGTTTTATATTTTTTATGGTTTTTCTATGTTTTATATTTTTGTATTTTTCTTTTGGTGGTTTAAATATATACGATAATATACAAGATCACGATCAAAGGATACTCTAGAATAGTTTACCACCACTATTCTTCAGATTCTTCTGCCAACTCCTTAAGTGTCGCTGATGAGAATGATTTCATGCCTAGCTTTTCGATCAAAAACTCGATACGTCCTCGATCTAAGGCCTTTATGAATATATCTGCCAGCTGATACTCAGTGTTGACGAAGTACAGTTCGATAACTCCATTTTCCACTTGCTCTTTGATGAAGTGGTAGCGTATGTCAATGTGCTTTGCCCGGGAATGTTGAACGTAGTTGCAGCACAGAGCAATTGCACTTTTGTTATCACAGTACATCGGGATTTTGTTGAATCCAAGACCGTAGTCAGTTAATTGTGATCTCATCCAAAGAACTTGAGCACAACAACCGGACATAGCAATGTATTCAGCCTCAGTAATTGATATCGTAACGCTTTTCTGCCTTTTGGATGCCCAACTAACCAGTCAATCTCCAAGAAGTTGCACACTGCCAGAAGTGCTACGTCTAGTATCTTGACACCCAGCATAATCCGCATCTGCATATGATATTAGTGCAATAGAAGAATCCTTCGGATGCCACAGACCACATGAAGTGTTCCTTTAAGATACCGAAAGATTCTTTTCACAACATGTAAGTGCTTTTCGATAGGCCAAGCCTGATACCCGGCACACATGCATATAGAAAATTGCAAATCAGGCCTGCTAGCAGTCAAATAGAGAAGGGTGCCGATCATTCCACGGTAACGTTTAGGATCGACAACTATCCCTTCCTTATCTTCATCTAACTTGGATCTCTCCACCATAGGAGTATCCACGGGGTCACAATTTTCAAAATGATATTTCTTTAATGATTCAAGAGCAAATTTGGATTGATTAATGAAGATGCCTCTGGGATTCTGAGAAATTTGTAACCCTAAGAAAAATGAAAATTTTCCCATCATTGACATCTTAAAACGTGTGGACATAATTTTCTCAAAATGGTCAGACAGTCTTTGATTAGTAGCAGCAAATATTATATCATCAACATAAATTTGTATCAGAAAGATGTCGTTGTCCTCCTTGAGAACAAATAATGTTGGGTCCACTTTGCCTTTGGAGAAGCCTTTCGAGATGAGATACGACGATAGGAGATCGTACCACGCGCGTGGAGCTTGTTTCAACCCATAAAGAGCCTTCTTGAGCTTGTACACGTGATTAGGATACTCCGAGTTGACGAATCCATTCGGCTGGCTTACGTAGACATCTTCCCTTAATTCACCATTAAGAAATGCCGTCTTAACATCCATTTGGTAGACGATCATGTTCATGTGAGCATCATAAGCAAGGAATAGTCTAATTGCCTCCAATCGTGCAACAGGAGCAAAGGATTCTTCAAAATCAATACCCAAAGCTTGTTTGTAACCTCTAGCAACCAATCTAGCTTTGTTCTTTAGCACTCCACCTAACTCATCGAGTTTAACCTTATATACCCACAACAATGTAAGGATTTCAACGTTACTGGGTAAAGGAACTAATTCCCACACTTCAAGACGTTGAAATTCATTAAGTTCCTCTTGCATGGCTTCAATCCAAGATGATTTAGTCATAGCTTGTTGCCAGTTTTTAGGTTCAGTATCGGAAAGAAATGCATCAAAGTAGCAATATAATGCATGTTCTTAGAGTTGGTGGCGTGTTAAGACTGGTCGATTGATGTCACCAATAATATTGCGGATTGGGTGATCCTTTGTCCATTTGGTGTTGTGAGTTTCAATCCTTGGTAGGCGGGAGTGAACGATTGTAGGAGCTTCTTCTGAGGTAGACGCACCGTTAGCATTTTCAGGTATTTGTGAACCAAAGAACGGAAGCTCTTGTAAGTGAGAAAATTCCAAATTGTGATCATAGTGATCCTCTTCAACATCATTAGGAACGAGTGGGGTGAAGATTCAGGTGTGGTTTGAGAATTGGTGGGGGATGGTACATCTTTTTCGATAGTGACAGTAGACTCTGACTGATTTCCATTATCTTGGACAATAACTTCAGGAATTAGAGTTATTGCTACAGGTGCTGAAGAATCATCACTAGGTGGATCAAAGAATTCATCAAACATAGGTTGAAATAACTCATCCCACTCGGGCCTTGTAGGTGGTATAAATGATGGAGAAGTAGGATTATTAGGAGTTAATCCGGAACTAATTGTACCGGTTCCCATCTCATGTAATGCGGGTTCAGAGCTATGTTGCTCAGAAGCCATCGCTGTCAGCTCATCAAAATCGGTATCCAAAGTTTCTACTATCTTGCCAAGACGACGGTTATAAATTCGATAAGCTTTCTTTGCAGGTGAGTAACCAATGAAAATTCCAATATCAGCCTTCGGTTGAAGTTTGCCCAAATTCTCACTATTAGTATTTGGATAACACAGTGCACCAAATACATGAAGAAATGAAATGTCGGGGTTTTGTCCATGAAGTAGCTCATATGGAGTTTTACCATGGCGTTTACGAATGATGGAGCGGTTTTGGTTATAACATGTGGTTGCCACTACTTCAGCCCATAAGAATAAAGGAGCATTCGCATAAATCAACATAGTTCTAGCAGCTTCCATTAGTGTACGGTTACGTCTTTCCACGACACCGTTTTGTTGTGAAGTGCGAGCAACAGAAGTTTCATGTGAAATACCGACCTCTTCATAATAGTCTCGTAGAGTTTGATTAACGAACTCAGTACCATTATCAGTGCGAATGCGGCGAACAGTAGCATTAAGATGTACTTGGATCATCTTTAAGAAAGTAATAAATACTTTGGTGCTTGATCCTTGGATGCTAAGAATTTTACCCATTTAAACCTTGAGAAATCATCCACCATGACGAGGATGTATTTTCTACCACTCACACTAGTCGTACGCATTGGCCCACAAAGATCCATGTGCAAAAGATACAGTGGTTCTTGGTTGGTGTCTTCAGCTTTAGGTTTGTATGATTTCTTTGTGCTTTTTCCCAAAGAACACGCGGAACATAAATGATCCTTGTCGAACTTAAGTTTTGGAAGACCACGAACAAGTTCGTTTTTAGCCAAATGGTTTATAGCATCAAAATTAAGATGAGATAACCGACGACGCCACAACCATGACTTGGTCTTAGATGCTTTGGAAAGAAGGCATACAGGAGAGGCGGCCATCATGTTTTGAATGGACAGTGTGTAGAGATTATCCCCTCGAGAACCCTTTAACAAATCATTTCCTGCAAGATCGCGAATAAAGCAAGTATGTTGTCGAAAAGCCACTTCAAGGTTTGAATCGCAAAATTGTCCCACTGAAAATAAATTATGACCAAGTCCCTCCACATAATATACCCTTGAAATCGTAACATTCCCAATTTGATATTCACCGTAACATGATCTTCGCAATATGGTCATTGCCGAATTTTACCGTTCCTAGAAACTTGCTGACGAAATTTCTGAGCATCGAGCGATCTCCGGTCATATGCTTTGAGCATCCAGAGTCCAAGTACCAGAGGATGATTTGGACCACCTGAAAATATCACCAGACAAAGACGATGTATCGGAATCTAGTAGTTCCTCTGTGTTAGCAGGTACAGATATAATTATCTTAGATTTGCTAACCGAAGAATTCTTAGGCTTCCAAATTTGCTTTCTAAATGCCGTCTTAGATTCTAGTTGTCTAAGATCCTGAGGTACTTCTTCACTGGTAGGCACAATAGTGGGGGAAGACCTAGTTAAAGGGCGCTTTTTCCATTTCTTAGTGCTAGTGTTCCTATTTAAAGGACGATGAGACCAAATTTCCGTGGATGTGATCCTAGTTAAAGGGCACGTCGTTCCATTAGCAGTGAAGGTCCTACCAGTGGGTTTCCATTGCCAACCAACTTGGGTGAATTTCTTCCCCGTTGGAATCCATTCAAGATTGTTCCCAATTGCATACATTTCATTCACGTGATCAACAAGGAATAAATCATGATGCTTAGAAAACATGCATTCATTATAATTCCAACATCTCAAATTAGAATTCACATTTTGCTTAGGCTGCTGCACAAGCGCAAGGCCTTTAGTCTTAGTTACATGATTCTTTTTATTCAAATTTGAAATAACATTCCTAGGGTGAACTTCTACTTTCTTCTTCGCAGTCCTACTAGTGGAAGGCTTAATCCTATTCTTCTTGTCTTGAGATCCTTTAGCCTTAGTAGATATAATTACTCCTGTAGAAGCCAATGGAACATTAGTTACAGATTTTGATTTAGCCTTGATGGGTGTGTTTAATATAGGCTTAGATCCTGGATTCTTATTGAATGGAGTCATGGCAATGGTGGTGGTTTGTTGTTTAAGTGGTGCAGAACCCGGTTGTCCTATGTACTTCAAGTGCTCTAAGCATTGTTGTACCCTCTCATTGTAAGCATGAGCAGAGTAATAGTGACTATTCATAGGATCAATTTCATAGTAATCATCTACCACATCCCTAGCAAGCTCCGCGTGCTTAACTGCATCTTCCATATACTACTTATATGATAGTGAGTTGTTCTTATTATACGGGTTCTTAATGATCACCACCTTGTTGGTTTTTGGAGCACTAGAGGTCGGGGCAGAGATGGTGGCTGGATTATCAACAACTTCTTGTCCTTTGAGTTGAAGTGTCTCCTTTAATTCAGCCAAAACCATGTTTTTGTCTATGAGTTGAATATTTAAGTCAAAGATTTCCTCGTACTTACGGTTCAATTGGTCAACGAGTGACTTTTGCTCTGCCGCATTAAAAGCGAAGCGATCTTCTAATGAACCATAAATTTGTGAAAAACCCTGCTTTACTTTATCAAACTCCCCTAGCATAGAAGTAATTCTATCTTCTAGGGCATGATTTTTAATCTCTGCAGCCTCTAGTTCCAATTTCTCTGCTACTGATTCTCTCTTAAGTCTCATAATTTCTTCCTCTAATGCCTGAACAACCTGAATCATCTTGTCACATGTCTCAACGGAGTTTTCACAATCATTTGTTTTTGAAAGAGTTTCATTTTTAGATTGATTTTCAATTTCAAGAGATATACAATGTTGTTGAAGCTCATTAAAACGTTTTGAAAGTGTGTTATAAGAATCTTGAAGCTCTAAAAATTCAGCGTTAGATTCATGACAAGAATGATTATCTAAATTAATCACAGGCTCAACAATATTGACAGATATATCATGCACATCATCACATTTATTTACAGTAGATGAAATCTCATGAGCATATTTAAGAGTAACAACTTGCATCACTTCGAGAGACACTATATATTCTAAGAATCCGTCATATTCGGATAAAATCTTTTTTTTTTCAATTAAATGTTGTTCATAAGCATCATCCATTTCATAGAAAACTTTTTGAACTTCACCTATTTCAAAACTTAGATTTCCCGCGAAATTATAGACTCCATTTTTAATATTGTTTACAAACGGAACGATCTCTTTCTCAAACACCGTTTTCATGTGTTCGAAAGCCCATTCTCCAGCGGTTTGAGCCGTTGAAGTCGTACATTCCAAGATGACCTTGTCAAACTCGGTAAGGTATCGCTCAATCTCTTCCAAGCTTAGCTTTACCGTACTTACCGGTGGAAGATTCTTAGGAATTTCCTTCGGTTCGTCTGAGTTAACGAGTGTAGGAAGTATACTAAGGCTTTCTCTAGTAGGCATGTAAGCGAATGTCTGGATAGATTTCTTTTGCATATTAAATCGAGTTCTAAGATCTATTTTTGCATTCATTTGTGCATAGTCATACTCAGGATATGTAGGAAGTAATTTTAACTGATTCTCTTCATATGGTGACATGCTCTCAGATTCATTTAAAACACAATCGGATCTAATACCAATCCTAACTTGGTTGTATCATAAAGTCGTGGGTTGTGGTGAAATGCTTGCTTTGCATACCCCGGGTTAGGTGGTAGGTCTATTAGACGCGATAGATTGAACTCTTGAAAAGAAGAATGAAACAAGTGTACTAAATGTGAAGCAGAGTATTGTTTTAAAAGCAAAATTTCAGTCTTTTTAACTCTCTCAGACGCCTTAATTTCCGTTTCAACTCTTTTAGACTCGAAAATTTTGAAATCCGTTTGTAGTTTTTGAAAATTATTAACGACTGACTCTTTTTCTTTAAGTTATTTTGAAAGATTTGCTCTTAAACTCTCAATTTCTAGCAGATTATCCATTTGGACTTGCCTAAACCTATCAAATTCAGGATTGGTTAAGGTAGTGGACACTGGAGTTAATTCCAAGGTTTTAACCTTTTCCTTATGCAAAGCAAGCTCGACAGATAAAGTCTGATTAACATGAGGGTTTCAAGGACCGCATTATTCATTTGGCTAAGCAAAGATGTCGAGACCATAACCAAATCAGGTTGAGCAAACGAATTTGTAGTCGTAATAGCTCCCGGTTGTGGTTCACTCAAAGTCTAGGGACTTGCATTGATATTGCTATCATTGTTTGTCTCCTCGATTGAGTTACTAACCACCGGAGGCTGTTCCAGATACTCAGACACTTGCTCAACTTGCTAAGGTACAATACTAGTATTTGTAGCAGTAATTGGTACCTCATAAATTGTGTCAGCTCCATAAAGTGAAAGATTTGCCATGAGAGCTGCTTTGACGGTATTGAGATCATTACAGTCAGAGTCGTATGCATCCAAATCATCACATTGATATGCGGCATTGTTTGTGATGGTTGCTGTGAGACCATCAGTGTCCGTGACTCCTGGATCTGCGAGAAATGCCAACTCTTCTTTATCGAGCTCACGTCCTTGGGATTGAGAATTCACCAAATAGATCTTCTCCTGAAACCATGTGCTATCCTTTTTCCTCTTGGGCTGCTTACACTCTCGGGCCATGTGCCATTCCCCTTTGTAGTTGTAACATATAATCATCTTCATTTTGCCAGTGCTATTACCTCTTGTAGCAGCAGTGTTAGATGAGCGTGCACCAGCAGAAGATGAATTGGGTCTCCCCTGAAGTGGTTGCACCATGACTCTGCCATCTTGAATTGTAGCTTGTTGTCGAGAGTTAGAAGAGTTCCTTAACTGAT
This sequence comes from Glebionis coronaria, assembly GCA_025667525.1. Taxonomy (NCBI): domain Eukaryota; kingdom Viridiplantae; phylum Streptophyta; class Magnoliopsida; order Asterales; family Asteraceae; genus Glebionis; species Glebionis coronaria. Next base: position 420,329,750 of record CM046880.1, read on the forward strand.
TGTTTGTTGGAGTTGGTCTTCTGTAACCTCGTTTGTTCAATGTTTGGGTGAGATAAGCAGACATTTGAGCAAGTATATCAGTAGGACTATCCCCTTGTCTAAACTCAGGGACAGGAATTTCATCATCACAATATAACGCTGGTTCTGGTTGAGCTACAAGCGGATTTGAGGGAACACTATGTTGGAAATACGTTTTACGTATTTATGAAGGATCGGTCGCTCCAACGATAATTATGTAATGGGCTCGTGATCCACTTAGTAAATGTATAGTCCATATAGCCCACATGTAGGGTGGGCTATATATATCCCCTCCTAGCATGTTAGGAGGGGTTGATCATTTTCACAATTTATGAATTCAATCTTTTCTTTCTCTCTCTACTCTTCTCTTTTCTCTCCTTTCTCTCTCTACTCCATCATCTCCCTTCTCATCTTCCTTATATTTATCAATTAAACAACCCTCTTTATCTATGAAATCAATCATGTAGAATAGGCCAAAATTCACGTAGACCTTCAATTGGTATCAGAGCATGGTTAGATTGGTTTATTCTTGTTTTTATTTTGTTTGATTTTGATGGGTTTTGATTTAATCAAGCTTTTATCTTAAAAAGTTTGTATTTTTATGCTTTAAATCATGTCAAATCTTTAGATTTACTTACTTTTTAGATAAAAATCACAAATTTTTATACAAAAATCAAAAACTTTTATTATCAAATCTTAAAAAGTTTGTGTTTTTATAAAAAGTTTGTGTTTTTCTTTTTTTAATTTTGTATTTTTATTGATAAAACCCTTTCTATTTTGATTGCATTTTGTTTGAATTCTTTAAATTGAACTTTTAATTTTATCCTTTTTTATTTTTTTTATATAATCAGTTTCCACTTTATTTTTTTATTATTGATTTTCGTTTATCAGTTTATCAGTTTTATCAGTTTTATCCTATCTGGGTTTTTCTGTTATCAGTTTTTTATATAACCTTTTTATTTTTTTATAATCAGTTTTTATAAATTTTTTATATATAATCAGTTTCTCTATTTTTATCATTTTTCTGTTTTTTCTGTCCAAATCTTTCTGTCCAACATTCATAAAGTTCCAAATCTTTCTGTCCAAATCTTTCTGTCCAAATCTGTCCCAACAAAACTGTTCTTCCATTCTAAAAGTTCCGGATGAACAAAAGTTCCGGATGAACAAAAGTTCCGGATGAACAAAAGTTCCGGATGAACAAAAGTTCCGGATGAACAAAATCTTCCGAATGAACGAATTCTTCCGAATGAACATTCTTCCGAATGAACATTCTTCCGAATGAACATTCTTCCGAATGAACATTCTTCCGAATGAACAAAATTCAAACATAACGGGACCAGACTCGAACCCAACACTCAACCTCGACACAACCAAACTGACACCCTCGACTTCTACACTCCTCAATCCAAAACACACTCGTCTCTCATCAGGACACCAAAAAGACTCTCGACTCACACTCTCACACTCTAGACTCGATACCTAGACAACCAACACACCCAACCATCCTCGATTCACTGGACAACAGACACATCCTTTTCAGACGTCACACACATCCCTCGACATCAAAACCCCTCACAACCCTGACTCCTTCACACTTCACCTAGACTGACGCTCGACTCCAAACATCATCTAAATCGAATCAAACACCAACCAAGACTCAAACCAACCGACGACTCGATACACTCTCTTTCCCTCACCCACACCCTCGAACAACACCTCTCGCACTCACCCCAACCCAAAACCTCAAACCCTCGTAAGCCAAACTTCACTCACACTCTTTCTCTCGACCAACACAACTTTAACCAATAGACTCGACCACACCAAAGACTCAAGAAGGACTCGACAGATGAGAGAGACTATGATTAACAGATAAACAAAACCTACGCGAGATCCATTTTGATCGATCTTGAAGCCTAAAATCATTGGAGTAACATATGTTTATGGAGTGATTGAGATTGGTGGCTAAGTTTTAATCGCTTGTTTGAAGATAGATACGATTGTGGTTGCGTGGTTTTCTTGATAGAAGATTAGGTCTGTGAGATCTTGAGGATTAAAGAGACGAGAGGTTGTATCTGTTTTTTTTTTTGTCAAAGAAAAAAGTAAATAAAGAAACGGTGTTTTATTTTTGAGTGAGGAGAGAGAGAGAGTGTCTTGGTAATCGGTTTTTATCTTGTGTGGACGGAGAAAACAAGAAACAAATCTTTGCCACGTGTGTGGTGTAATTGTGATTTGTGATTTCTTTTGTTACATAGCCACGTAGGGTAACAGTTGTTAACACATTTTAATTTATCAGATTTTCATATTTGATAGAAATATCAGATGGTAACGCAATGTTGATTTTTTTTTTTAAAAAGTCAAAATATAAAAGATTTATTATTTTGCTTTTTTAGTTAAGTAAAATTTTATATTTTTACATTTTTATATTTTAAAGTTAATTTGTTACTTAAATTAATTTTGTATTTTTGTCCCTTTTAAATTTTAGTTTAGTAAATTTTTGTTTTGGCAAATCGTGTTGAGGCGGGTATTTTATAAGTTAACGTGGAAAAATATTTGTCGGGTTAAACGTTATTTTGGCCGGATTTAAAGACAAACGTGACGAGTCAAAGTAACGGGCTTCATTTATATCATCAATCGAGGAATTTTAAGTGTTATTTACGGGTCTTTCGTTTTTTCACGAATTCTAAAATCCCGAAAACAACAACATCCACGTCATTTTTAATCGATATTTAATGGATTCGTTCGATTCGACATCTCAAGAGGAAGAATCGCATTCAATGCAAAACAAAGTTAGGAAAAGTGGCATCACTTCATTTCAAATACTTCAGTCTCATCTTGTCACTCTTTCGAGGATTCAAGGAGGGAGCGAATTTGTGACCATCTTTGGACAAGATCGTCATATATTCATCGATTCAATATTCACCACTTTGACCCAACTCGCCGAGGAACTCAACAATGAAAACTTCAATCACTCTGCATCGGCACTTGCATTTAAGACTCTTGTGACCCAACTCACGCCTTTTCTCCAATTTAATATCATCAAGTCTGAAAGTTCAGTGATTTGCCAGTCATTTCTTCGAGATACACATACCGAGCTTCGAGTTTTTCGTGATACAATATTGAAACTCATGACATCGGTCTCATCTTCGATTTATGAAAGATCTCGACTTCAGCAAGGGTATGATAATGGAGTGCAAGAATCAATGACACAGATGCAAGAGGAGTATGGTCATACGGTTGACAACTTGGAGCCTAACGATGGCAAGAGCACGGAATCGGAAGGACAACATGATACCAGTGGCACGTCAGGGAATGTTTACGAGATCCTTCTTGTTGACACCTTACCCGTTTATGACGAAGAGACTACAAACATGGTACAATGTAATGTTGTTTATGATGTATATGCTGATGATATGCCGCATATTGAGCATTCTGAACCTAATTATGACAAACATGGGATGGAAACAAGTGATAGCAATACCACTTCTGATTCATCCGATGTAAGTCATAATGGGGGAGAGATTGTTCAGAATGCTATAGTACATCATGATAACTTTATTATAACTGCCTCATTGACTGCTTCTGATTCCAAGATTAAAGAGCTCGAAACGATCGTAGCTCGGCAATCAAAAGATCTTGAGGATGCCAAACTTGAATTTTCTAAGAAAACGTTGTTCTTGAAAGAAAATTGGATCAAACTGTTCTAGATTCTAAAGCTGAAAAGGATAATCTTTTGAAACAAATTCAACTGCTTGAATCTAAATTGGCATCCCAAGATAACTTGCTCAAAGAGAATGAGACTTTAAAGGCCCAAGTACAGGAAAAGGTTTTTGCTATAGCTGCGTTGAAAAACGAGTTAAGGAAAACTAGAGGACCTAGTGTGGACACTAAGCTTGAAAAACCATCAATCTTGGGGAAACCGCCTACAAATCAGTTCGTCAGACAACCGATTGTCAGACAACCTACTGCATTTAGATCCGAGCGACCACAATCCTCGAGACCGCGGTTTGCCTCCCAAGTTGATTTGGGACATATCTCTAGAACAGTCACTCCACCAACTAGGCCTAATGTGACTAAATCAGTTTTAGCAAGACCTCATCACATGATTGCCCCTAGTTTCTCTAAGAATAGTTCAATGAACACGTCTAGAACTAGTTCAACTTATGTGCGCCATGATTTTGGTCAAAGGGAAGCTATTCAAAAGACACATGTAAGAGATAGCAATGTCCAACCTAGTCAGATGCCTTCTAGATTACCCAACACTGCTAACCGTAGCATGTCACATCCTAGGAGCATCAATCAATCATCTAGGAATTCTAGATCTTACTCGGACATTAAATATGCTACTTGTAAAACATGTAGAAAATGTGTCTTTATGGCAAATCATGATTCTTGTATCAAGAAACTACTTAATGAGGTGAACTCCCGTGCTAGACTTAAATCCCAGTGGGTCGCTAAAATCAAACCCATTGGTAAAATGTGGCGCCCCACTGGTAGAACTTTCACTCTTGTAGGAAACGAGTGCCCTTTAACTAGGATAGTCTCTGATTCTACGAAGACTACTAGGGAGGAAATTGCAAAGGATGATACATCACTTAAGCCTGAACTTAAGGTTTTATATAAAAGGAAACGTTTGCCAACTAAGACAAGTGAATCATCCCCTCAGGCCACCTCTGACACAAGAAAAGAAAACCGTGAACCCCCACGTGCTTCTAAAATAGATATCTCTAACCCATGCAAAAGTATACAAACTCCTAATGAGAATGCAGGTACCAAAGTTGATGTTCCAAAAGAACGAAGCGGTCCAATCATTGTATACCGTTCAACTAGGGACACTCTTAGAGTTTGGTTGTTGAAGAAGCATATATCGGAGAAACAAATGTCTCAGGGGATTCATGGTTAAGCTGCACTCAGGACTTACAGTCACATAACAGACTGTAACTCGCTCTCAAAAGACAGGAAAGTTCATCCCGATGATGACTTATCCTCAAAACGAGAAATTAATTTTTCTCGGACACGAGCTTCCGTTAAAACTATTCAAAGGTTTTAAGCTCGTGTCAAAGGACTTATAGTCACATCACAGACTATAACTCGATCCTCAAAGAAAGGAAAGTTTATCGCCGATGGTAAACTTATCCTAACAACGAGAAATTAATTTTTCTCGGGCATGAGCTTATATCAAAAAACATTCCAAGTTTTTTAAGCTCATGCACTATGGCTCCTCGTTAAATGACAGACGATGACCCGGACTTCAGAGACAGGGAAGTTTATCTACGCAACGATATCTTACCCTCTTAACAAGAAATTAAGTTTTCTTGGACACGAGCTTATCCTAAAACCATTCAAAGGTTTTAAGCTCGTGTATAATGGCTCATCGTTAAATGTCAGACGATGACCCGTTCTTCAAAGGCAGGAAAGTTTATCGCCGATGGTAAACTTATCCTCATTAACGAGAAATTAATTTTTCTCGGACACGAGCTTACGTTAAAACCATTCAAAGGTTTTAAGCTCGTGTACATGACTTACAGTTAAATGTCAGACTGTAACTCGAACCTAAAATAAAGGAAAGATTATCTTTTATGATAACTTATCCTCTTAACGAGAAATTCACCTTTCTCGGTCATGAGCTTGTATTAAAACATTCGAAGTTTTAAGCTCAGAAAGGAAAGTGTATCTTTTAAATAAGAGAACTTTTCCTCATAACGAGAAATTAACCTTTCTCGGTCATGAGCTTTCCGTTAAAACAGTCAAAGTTTTCAAGCTCATGAAAACGACTTCTAAGTAAATGTCAGCTTAGGACTCGTTCTTCAGATAAAAGGAAAGGTTATCGCCGATGGTAACTTATCCTTACAACGAGAAGTTTACAACTTCTCGGACTTGAGCTTTCCTAAGATATTCCAAATCTTAAGCTCAAGTAATTGGTTTTCAAAACTTTAAACATAATTTTTCAAGAATTTCTCAAAAGGTTTTTCTAAATCTTTCAAAATTGTGTGTTCAAAATGTTTTGATAAAAAGAGCATGTCTTCTGGAATCGATAATATTTACGAACCTAGAAATGTAATTCAATAATGACACGGGGTTGTAAATAAAGTTCGAGCAAAAGTTTAAATGATTTAAAACATGCTCAAAATGGTTTGTTATTATTTCTGATAGTAACCGGTTTTTCACTTTGAAGTCAAGCATTTCACCGGAAAGCTTTGACTTCAGAATCCGAAGTTATCATCACCACCAACCGTAGAAACTTACAATTGATATCTATATACTCGACGATGCGACTACTCAAACGGTGACTACAGCTCTTTCAATAGAACACGGGTCAACAATTGAGGGGGAGCAATTGTCCAGCATTCAGAATCCTTGATGCCGAGAGTGCCAAGTTCACATATTGGTGTTAAGAAAACGATATCAATCATTCACATGGAGTCAAGAGATAACTTCAGAAGTTACGAGGAAGACCAACATTCGTGAACAAGAACCATGTGCTTCTTTCATATGATGTTCTCCATCATTCAGGTCCAACCTCGTAAATTGCTAATATTGTGAATTCATTATCATATATGATCTTTGCACGTGTTAAATACCTTACACTTGTGTTTAAAAGGTATTTAATTTACGTTTCAAGTACACCCTCATTAATTTGAGGGGGAGCTTGTGTAATTCATGAAGATAATTGGATTTGCATTTTTCTTCCCAAATTTTCTTAAAATGCTATTAAATCAATTGATATTAAAAACATCGATTGGGTTAATATTTTTAATATGGGGGAGAAAATGTGATTTAATATGGGATATGATCAATCATAAATGGTTTGACTTAACGTGATAGCTCATCCCGACATGTGCAAAATGTTTTCGGATATCTTGGCATATGTTAAGGGGGAGCAAAATGGATTTGCACTTCAAAATGGATTTCATGGTGACATACACTTACCCAAAACATCTCTATTCACGACGGTGAAGATTGTGGTGACATAAGGATGGCAGGATAGGTTAAAGTCCAATGATTTCTCTATAACCGGAGGAATCTTCCCAAGGACATTCCATAGCTAGAAATAGTAGTCCGTAGGAAAGATGGAGAAAGATTGTGAACGTAGCTGAATGCCGACCAAGTACTTAAGTTAGCACTGGAACAATCACAACAAGGTGCTAGTGATGACGTATTGGTAAGCATTGAAGGGGTTGAAGAATGAAAAAGAATTGTAAAGATAAAGGGTGTAAAGAAAGAAGCCCTCCTTACAACTTAGGCAGAAACCGGGTCAATTCATATGCTATAGAGATCATTTTAATGATTCTTGATATTGAAGATAGACATCATAGACCCAGTGATGCAAGGCACAACCCATCCCAGCTAACTCAGATATCTCTTAAAAGATATTTGTTTTAATCACACGGATACAACACATTATCTATTGATTTATTCACTCCGAATAAATTGGTATTGAAAAGGTGGCACTCCTCTCCAACCTCCGATCACTAAAAATCCAAAATGCACGATCGAGTCTAGAGCCATTTGAGATTATCAAATATCTCATTAGGACACACTTTCATTATTCCTTGCTTGTTCACACAATGTGAAAAGTAAGAAAGATATTAAGAGTCCTACGCAAAATCTTCATGATCTTGCCTGAACATCCGAGTAATACGAAAGTATTTACAATGAAGATGGAAATCCTTCTTGAGCGAATATCAAAAAGCTCATGGTAGGTAACTTGTGCGATTCTTTATGAATCAAACTTGTGATAACCGGAAAGCAACAGTGGTTTAATTCTTAAATGAATTTAAACACGTTCCAGGCCTCTACGCAATATCTTAGTGATCTTGCCAGAACATTCAGAGTAATACTATTAAGTATTTACAGTGACGAATGGAAATCCTTCTAGTGTTAACATCAAACAGCACTTGGTAGGTAACTTGCAAGATTCTATATGAATCAAGCTAGTGACAACTGGAAAGCAACGACGGTGCGGTTCTTAATTGAATTTCACTTGTTCCAGGAACATGAATTGACGGCTTCAAATCATGCGGATAAGATTATCCAAATGATTCACTCTTTACGTTCGCAGTCAGCTTTGAACGGTCGAGTAAAGAGAACGGGTTTACCCGCGAAATCTTGTCAAGGAGGTTCTTTATTGAAACTACCTGCCACAAGTACGATATTTAATATCGTCCAACGGTCTTCACCGACCGGAGGTAAAATGCTACCGAATTAGAATGAAATGTTCAAGGCCATTTCATCCGTGTATATTGTTTGTTGCTAACTGTCTTATGCAGCGTAACAAGAAGGTAGCATTACGGTGTACAATCCAGAAGAAGTCGTCACCACATGCTTATACTACATACAATTAGTACTTCAACAAATTCAAGAAAGCCTGAAGGTCAAGTCTTCCCCTGTATCAAACTCTGAAGCTTTCAAGAATTTAAAAGTATAAGTATGTGGAACATGAAGTCACGAAGAAGCAAATATCACAAGTGAAGAATGCACAAGGTCAAGGCAAGGAAACATGCTCAAGACTAAAGTCAAAGATCACATCAAGCATATTCACAAGAACAAGATCGAAGACTCAAGCATAGATGCTAGGTTTAAGATTTTTTAAAAAGATGTGACCTCCCTTAGGGGGAGATTGTTGGAAATACGTTTTTCCCAATAAAGTCTCGGTCACATCTTAGTTAGCATAGATCACGAGATATAGACTATTTAGAACTTTGTCTCTTGGAGCGACCTCCCTTAGGGGGAGATTGTTGGAAATACGTTTTACGTATTTATGAAGGATCGGTCGCTCCAACGATAATTATGTAATGGGCTCGTGATCCACTTAGTAAATGTATAGTCCATATAGCCCGCATGTAGGGTGGGCTATATATATCCCCTCCTAGCATGTTAGGAGGGGTTGATCATTTTCACAATTTATGAATTCAATCTTTTCTTTCTCTCTCTACTCTTCTCTTTTCTCTCCTTTCTCTCTCTACTCCATCATCTCCCTTCTCATCTTCCTTATATTTATCAATTAAACAACCCTCTTTATCTATGAAATCAATCATGTAGAATAGGCCAAAGATCACGTAGACCTTCACACTACCATGTTGTGGGTAATGTAACACCCCACCATGGCGGAAAATGGGGCGCAATGTATGGATATCATCACAACAAACGGTGTCTCTATAGAGAAAACTAAAATGCAACTATAATGTCATAAATGGCGACACAAAGGTCATGACAATATCTCAACATAGCAGGAGTCTAGGTAAGTAGGTAACAGTCCTACCTCTTATCCATGACAAACAAATAACACTAACAATCAACATATAGGTTCATAGTATCACTATTCAAAACACATAAAAATAAACTAAGAAGGAACGGGGATCTCCTTCTAAATGCAATCCTAATGCATCCAAATCTAGCCACTTCTATCCTCAAGCTTAACCACATTCTCACCTGAAAGAGACACTAAAACACGTCAACATAAAGTTGGTGAGAGTCATAGGTTTAGACTCAAACGCCAAAATCATACCATAAGCTGTGAGTACAACCAAAAGTTAAAAACGTATAGACAGTGCGATACTAACATGCATTAACAAACTTATATTCAAGATTCAACTCATCAAACCAAAACCAAGTCCAAATCCAAGGCTCCCAACCTTACTAAACACCATACTCCCATAGGTACTCAAACACCTATGAACCAATCCCAAGGCCCCGCCTTGTCAACATCCCCTTGGTACCAAGTCAAAACATAAACAATCAAGAATCAACTAGCAGTTAATCATATAAGTATGCACACATAAGTCCATTACCAACGCCAAACATTCACAGCATAAATTTATAAACAACATAACACAGTGTCTCTTCCATCCCATCTGGAAGTCAAAAACAATAGTAAACATGGGACTATGAAACTCGCCTGATTGAGCTTCCCCAAACATCCGCGCACTAGCAAAAAGCTAACAAACCAAAAACACATAATCAAAACATGAACCAAACACTAAAATGGCTCATCAACCTATGATGGACATCTAACCTCCTCCCATATATATACCTCATATATATGCTCTAAGCATCTCATTACACCCCTCTATAAAGCCCTTAACTCGTTTACTTCATAACACATCCCGTTAACATTTTATCAAAAACAGTCCCAGTTTTAGGTATCCAAACTATAAGCCAAACACCCACCTAAACACACCCATGATCTCTGTAAAGGGAATATTTATGCCCTTAAATATGTTATCTAACACCTCCCACTTGCCCCAACCTTAAAGCTACTGTTAAGGCCCTGATATATATATATATATATATATATATATACTTTCGTCATTCCAGATATATACTGATTTTAAACATACAAAAAGTTTGTTATGATTAGGGGGTCTTACCCTAAACCATAACCTTAGACCAAGTGCAGATACTTATTAAAATATGTAAACCATCTCTCATGTTCGTTAGAAGATCCCAATGCAACCCTAAGTACCCCAAACAACCCAAAACTTAAAAAGAAAACAGGCTGACTTCAATACTGTTTTGACCTCCGACTGTTGTAACCTATTTTTGACCCACTTCCAAACCTCCAATTTAGTTCTCGTTTCTTGCATTGGAAATACACTTCAATTACCTTCTCAGGGATACTTGGATCGCAAAATAAGAGTTTTTATAACTCCCAATATGATCAAAACAATTGACTTAAAATTCTGCCCAGTTTTTAAAAACGGGTTTAACTAAATTAACCCCATTAATTAACCCATAATCCCACTAATTACAAGCCCTAATTTATGTAATCATTATAACATCATTATTATAACATTAATATACTGTTTTTAAATTAAACTCTAACCTAAATCCATCATAAGATGATTAAGACGTCATTAAAATAATTAAATTGAAAAGGGATTAAAGACTTTACCTTTGATTTATGAAAACCCCAAAAAAATTTATGAAGAACCCTAACTTTGGTGAAACCCACGACTTTCTTGTCTCCAGGAGAAAATAATGAACATTTTTTTATTTAGATTAAAACAATATATAGGGTATGGGTGAATCCTAGTCCAACCCATAGCCCACTTTCCTTTTTCTCTTTTTTTCCTTTTTCCCTTTCTTTCCTTGCGTCTACCAAACCGACCCAACACCCCCTTATTTTGTTTTTTTTCTTTTTATTATTAATATATGTATTAATAATATTACCTTAATTTTCCTTAATTTATTTCAGCTCCTAAAGCCTCCAAAACCCCAAAACCATAAAACTAGTCAGTTTTTACGTGTTTTACTGTAAAAGACGTAAAATATACACTTTTATAAAAAATCTCAAATTTTGAAATAAACTTTATAAATTAGTCCTAAACGACTTAAAACCATCCCGAAAAATATCCATATGACTAATTACCTCATCCGAGACCTCCAAATGCTAAACCGTAAATCGTAAAAATACGATTTTCTATAATACATATACGTATACTTAAAACCACCAAATAACACCATCTCATTTCATAGTCACTACATTCTGAGCTCATGAACATGAAATAACCATTCCTCGATTTACTTATGAGTACTTTATACCCATATACGATGTCCACACCAACCTCGTTCACGAAAAATAAACATGTAAACACGAAATCAAATAGTCACACATAAAATAACCAAAAATAAGACCGAGTGACGAACCTCAAAACCACGGTTGTCACATCACTCCCTCCTAATATAAATCTCGTCCCGAGATTTACTCCTTAGGATCTAACACACAACCAACAAAATCACATGAATACTTGTTCTAAATGAACACTTTCCCGTTCCCACGTGAACTCTAGTCCACGTTCCAAATTCCATCTACCCATAACTACGGTATATTACCCTTTTTATACAACGTCCTAGCTTCACGACCCAAAATCTCTATCGGCTCTTCGATAAAACGAAGACTCGTATTCATACTAATATCATCTAACGGTACTTGCAAGTTAGTTCTTGCTAAGCATTTCCTCAAGTTTGATATATGAAATACGTCATGCACACTACTCAATTTCTCCGGTAATCTCAACCTATACGTCACTAGCCCAATCCTTTCAAGGATTTCAAATGGACCCACAAATCTAGGTGCTAACTTCCCTTTCCTTTCCAAACCGCATCACCCCTCTCCATGGGTGAAACCTTTAGCATAACTTTATCTCAAATCTCAACGGCTTACGCCTCTGGTCCGCATAGCTCTCTTATCGGTTCTTTGCTATTTTCAACCCCTACTTAGTCACTGCCACCACCTACATAGTTTTCCCGATCCACCTCCATAGTTTTCCATCATTCGGAAGTTCTCCCAACCTTAAACACATCCAACGGTATATGCAGGATTGCATAACCAAAAGCTTCCCATAATATTCACATGAAACACGCCATAACCACCACCTCATCCTTGATTTCCCATGTTCGGCACCAAGTAACTAACCATCCTTCATACTCACATATGTTACACCTCCTCTCTAGGTGAATGGTCCATTGTTCGCGACTACAAACCTCTTGCTCTAACGGTTTTTCTTCAATATCACCCCACTATCTTCACAATCCTCTTGCTTCCTCGAATCATTCTTCCTCCATTCTACTTTTCGCTTGTCTCTCCACAATCTTAATTTCCATTCCATCTTATGTCCCGTCTTTAGCCTATAATTTAGGTGTTTCCTCCTTTTATTCTTTACATCCTCATCAATGGGTAATATACTCCTCTCACCGGTGACTCTCTCTTTGTAGGAGAATTCTCCCTAATATAATGCGTCCTCCAACTATCTCCAAATCTCACGCCAATGCTCTAGGCGTCTTTCTCAACTACCCCTATAGTATACTCATAACAACCATTATTCTATCAACGGTATACTATGCTTACTTCCCTTCGTTTATTCCCTTGCCATAATCCTTCATAAGGCATTCCATACATATTAAGCTAACTTTTACACAAAACCTCCTATTCCATCGCATCTGTACGCAATCCTTCCAACTTCTCAACTATGTGACTTCTCCTTCCTCTTGAAATATGTGATGAATTAGTCAGTCTATCGACTATCACCTAACTTTCATCGTACTTAATCCTCAACCGCATTATGTATCCCTTCCACCAACTGCGTCCTTACATCTCCCTTTCTAAGCTACTCCTATCCATGTAGGAAGTATAGTCTACGCCCCTTTTCTACATATGATTGTCCAAGCCACGCAACATACATGTTGACGCGTTCTCTGCTTTAGACAACTCAACTCGTGCAACCTACATCCTTCATCCAAACCACCCTAATACGTCATCCATATAGTTCAAGTTCGTCTCAGCTTCACTTCATTCTTCTTATTCCATGTCTCATCAACCATGCTTGCCTTTCCCAGATGGTACTTAGCCTTGCAATTGTCTTTCATCACTTAACTCCACCCATCACCTTTTCCAAATGTTCAATCAAAATGATTGAATATGTTTTAGAGACATTCATGATCCGTATAGATCATTCTCTATGTCTAGTACCCCAAATGCCTCTAGCATTCTAGGAAGATATAACAGTCCAACTCCACTGACTAAGTCTTATCTAGTTCTTCCAAATCTTCAGTTTCTGCGTCGTATAAGCAATCGCCTTTCTTTTTCATTCTCGTACACCTCCCAATCCTTGCTCCACGTATCGTCATGCTTCGCGAATTCATCCAGTCCTTCCGATAATGATAAGATCGACTCATTATCCAATCCACCTCTTCAGCCTCCAAAGCGCTTCTTCATCCTTTCTTTACTTCGCCCCTTGCTGGTTCCACGATATGCCATCATCTCTGACTACTCGTCCTGGCCAACTTAATCCTACAACTCTCACTTGAAAATCTCACGTAAAATTCCCTTTCCTAACAACTCCAAAACCAACTCATAATTCGCCTCACTCTCCTTCTAAGATTTGAGTAGATCAAGATGTCATCGATGCTCCCGATGACAACTCGTTTATATACGTTCATTCACAATCGGTTCATTGACTCCATGAAAACCGCTAGTGCTTTGGCGAAGCCAAATGCATAACCGTAAACCCAAAGCGTTCATACAACATCCTTAGCAGTTTCAACTATGTCCTCCTTGCACCCTCTTTGATACCATTCTGTAACACCCCACCATGGCGGAATATGGGGCGCAACGTATGGATATCATCACAACAAATGGTGTCTCTATAGAGAAAACTAAAATGCAACTATAATGTCATAAATAGCGACACAAAGGTCATGACAATATCTCAACATAGCAGGAGTCTAGGTAAGTAGGTAACAGTCCTACCTCTTACCCATGACAAACAAATAACACTAACAATCAACATATAGGTTCATAGTATCACTATTCAAAACACATAAAAATAAACTAAGAAAGAACGGGGATCTCCTTCTAAATGCAATCCTAATGCATCCAAATCTAGCCACTTCTATCCTCAAGCTTAACCACATTCTCACCTGAAAGAGACACTAAAACACGTCAACATAAAGTTGGTGAGAGTCATAGGTTTAGACTCAAACTCCAAAATCATACCATAAGCTGTGAGTATAACCAAAAGTTAAAAACGTATGGACAGTGCGATACTAACATGCATTAACAAACTAATATTCAAGATTCAACTCATCAAACCAAAACCAAGTCCAAATCCAAGGCTCCCAGCCTTACCAAACACCATACTCCCATAGGTACTCAAACACCTATGAACCAATCCCAAGGCCCCGCCTTGTCAATATCCCGTTGGTACCAAGTCAAAATATAAACAATCAAGAATCAACTAGCAGTTAATCATATAAGTATGCACACATAAGTCCATTACCAACGCCAAATATTCACAACATAAATTTATAAACAACATAACACAGTGTCTCTTCCATCCCATCTGGAAGTCAAAAACAATAGTAAACATGGGACTATGAAACTCACCTGATTGATCTTCCCCAAACATCTGCGCACTAGCAAAAAGCTAACAAACCAAAAACACATAATCAAAACATGAACCAAACACTAAAATGGCTCATCAACCTATGATGGACATCTAACCTCCTCCCATATATATACCTCATTTATATGCTCTAAGCATCTCATTACACCCCTCTATAAAGCCCTTAACTCGTTTTACTTCATAACACATCCCGTTAATATTTTATCAAAAACAGTCTCAGTTTTAGGTCTCCAAACTATAAGCCAAACACCCACCTAATCACACCCATGATCTCTGTAAAGGGAATATTTATGCCCTTACATATGTTAGCTAACACCTCCCACTTGTCCTAACCTTAAAGTTACTGTTAAGGCCCTGATATATATATATATATATATATATATATATATATATATATATATATATATATATATATATATATATATATATATATATATATATATATATATATATATATATATATATATATATATATATATATATATATATATATATATATATATATATATATATATATATATATATATATATATATATATATATATATATATATATATATATATATATATATATATATATATATATATATATATATATATATATATATATATATATATATATATATATATATATATATATATATATATATATATATATATATATATACTTTCGTCATTCCAGATTTACTGATTTTAAACATACAAAAAGTTTGTTATGATTAGGGGCTCTTACCCTAAACCACAACCTTATCCCAAGTGCAGATACTTACTACAATATATAAACCATCTCTCATGTTCGTTAGAAGATCCCAATGCAACCCTAAGTACCCCAAACAACCCAAAACTTAAAAAGAAAACAGGCTGACTTCAAAATTGTTTTGACCTCCGACTGTTGTAACCTGTTTTTGACTCACTTCCCAACCTCCAATTTAGTTCTCGTTTCTTGCATTGGAAAGCCACTTCAATTACCTTTTCAGGGATACTTGGATTGGAAAATAAGAGTTTATAGAACTCCCAATATGATCAAAACAATTGACTCAAAATTCTGCCCAGTTTTTAAAAACGGGTTTAACTAAATTAACCCCATTTATTAACCCTAATCCTACTAATTACAAGCCCTAATTTATGTAATCATTATAACATCATTATTATAACATTAATATACTGTTTCTAAATTAAACCCTAACCTAAATCCATCATAAGATAATTAAGACATCATTAAAATAATTAAATTGAAAAGGGATTAAAGACTTTACCTATGATTTATGAAAACCCCAATAAAATTTATGAAGAACCCTAACTTTGGTGAAACCCACGACTTTCTTGTCTCCAGGAGAAAATAATGAACTTTTTTTGATTTATATTAAAACAATATTTAGGGTATGGGTGAATCCTAGTCCAACCCATAGTCCACTTTCCTTTTTCTCTTTTTTTTTCCTTTTTCCCTTTCTTTCCTTGTGTCTACCAAACCGACCCAACACCCCCTTATTTCGTTTTTTTCTTTTTATTATTAATATATGTATTAATAATATTACCTTAATTTTCCTTAATTTATTTCAGCTCCTAAAGCCTCCAAAATCCCAAAACCCTAAAACTAGTCAGTTTTTACGCGTTTTACCGTAAAAGACGTAAAATATACACTTTTATAAAAAATCTCAAATTTTGAAATAAACTTTATAACTAAGTCCTAAACGAATTAAAACCATCCCGAAAAATATCCATATGACTAATTACCTCATCCGAGACCTCCAAATGCTAAACCGTAAATCGTAAAAATACGATTTTCTATAATACATATACGTATACTTAAAACCACCAAATAACACCATCTCATTTCATAGTCACTACATTGTGAGCTCATGAACATGAAATAACCATTCCTCGATTTACTTATGAGTACTTTATACCCATATACGATGTCCACACCAACCTCGTTTACGCAAAATAAACATGTAAACACGAAATCAAATAGTCACACATAAAATAACCAAAAATAAGACCGAGTGACGAACCTCAAAACCACGGTTGTCACAGGTAATGGGGTTGAGAAGCCTGAAGTTGTTGATAGGTAAGAGCAGGGTTTGTTGGAGGTTGATAAGGTGAATACTGTTGTGAAGCATAAGGTAACTGATGTGAGTCTCCTTGTGATGATGTTGCTGGTTGCTTGTATTGTTGGTGATAAGATGTAGGCGGTTGTGGCAAGATCGAATATTGTGAGAAATTTGGTGTTTGATACAATGGTTGATAGGAAGATTGGTGTCCCAAAGCCAACGGAGAGTTGTGATATGACAATGTTGGATGGTTTGCCATTAATGCCAATGGTTCTTGATAAGATCCCTGAGAGATGCGTTTTTGGATCACGTGCTTCTCGTGTTGTTGCAAGAAAGCATAGAGTTGATCTAAATTTGACTTGTGCAAATCTCGAATCATCTTAACATCGGTGACATACTGACTCCATTCTTGGGGTAACGTGTTCAAGAACTTTGTGTTTAGTTGAAACTGTTCAATCCTTAGATTATACACGTTCATGACATTTATCAAAGTAGTGAAACGCCAGTAGTAATCGTGAAGAGTCTCCCCTGGAATGTATATAAACCTATCAAACAAGTCATACAATTTACACTCTCGTTCTTGCTTAGTTAGAGAGGTCCCTTGTAACAAAATAGCTAATCGATCCCAAAGATTCTTTGCCACTGTGTGTTCACTTACCATTCTATAGATATCGGGTGGAAGGGCTTGAAGTATTGTCTGAACAGCCCTTTCATCTGCATCGGCAATGATTTTGTTAGCATCAGTTAACTCATGATACAATCTTTTCCGCGTCACATTGTTGACGGTAACTTCTCCCCAATCTAATGGACCTTTTTCAATTGATTGAAGCATAAGTAGACCATTGGGTTTGCCCATGATGTACGTTTTCATACGACCTTGCCATGATTCAAATAAATCTTTGATGAGCAAAGGTGGGTGAGTGTCGGTACCCGAGATGATTGAGATATCGGTAAGTGAAGTCATTGTAGGCATGAATGAACGAGGATTCATTGTTAGAACACTTGATTGAAAAAGATTATCTTTTGATCGTTCAATGAAGTAAGGATGTGAAAAATGTTGTTGTCGATTTAGGTCGTGTGTTGATGTATCAATATTGAAATCCACTAAGAATCCTAGAAAAATATTCTAAATAAACCAATCACTAATCTTCGAAATAATCCCCTATCTTCGGAATATCCTTATCTTCGGAATAACCTTGATTTTCAGATAAAATGATGGATTTTCGGAATACTTGATATTTTCAGAGAAATCTTCGGAATAACCTTGATTTTCAAAGAAATGATGGATATTCGGAATACTTGATTTTTCAGAGAAATCTTCAGAATAACCTTGATTTTCAGAGAAATAATGGATTTTCAGAATACTTGATTTTTCAGAGAAATCTTCGAAATATCCTTGATTCTCAGATAATTGATGGATTTTCGGAATACTCGATTTTTCAGAGAAATCTTCGGAATAAGTGAACTTTTCAGAGATTTCTTCGGAATAAGTGGGTTTTCAGAAAAGAAGCAATCTTCGGAATAAGTGAACTTTTCAGAGATTTTCTTCGGAATAAGTGGATTTTCAGAGATTTCTTCGGAATAAGTTAATTTTCAGAAAAGAACCAATTTTCGGAATAATTGAACTTTTCAGAGAATTTCTTCGGAATAGGTGATCTTTCAGATAAATCTTCGGAATAAATAACCCTTTTCCGAAAAAGCTAATTTCAGACTTATAAACCCTTTTCCGAAACGAAAAATTTCAGCATAACAAACCCTTTTCCGAAATTTCTGGTACGTCTGGATGTACAGTAACTGAATAATAGCCAAAAAGTACCCAAAAACACGAAATTTTTTGTGATTTCTACCAAAATAATCAAACCGTATGTTTTGTTTACCACTTTAAACCATAAAATCACAAAAAAATTCAAGATTTGAGATGGATTATCCTAAAACACCCACTAACCCAAACAAACACTAAACAACACGAATCAACATACCTTAAATCATCCCATGCTCTTGATACCAATTGTAGAACAATGATAATCTTATAAATAATCAAGAGGGTTGTTGTTATTCTAGAGAGAGAAATAAGAGAGAGAAACAAAGAAACTTTTATTAATGTGTAAAACAAACTAAACAACCAACACCCCTTTCCATGGTGGAAAGGGGTTTATATACCCAAGTCTTTAAGTGGACTTGGGCCTCCGGCCCATGAACATGTTCATGGGTCGGGCTAAACATAAGTATTACTTAAACAATACTACGAGCCTATAACTATATAGTTAGAGTGACCGAGACTTTCTTAATACACAAAACGTATTTTCAACAACTTTTTACTGGCCCTCACTTTCAAAATATGTTAAAGAATATATTTGAAGTTGTCAAACTTGCCAAACAGCAAAATACTCCACCGAGCCGCCTTACGGGACCTTACAACCCTTACCCGTACCCTATCAAGTTTGGGATGAGTTATCAATGGATTTTATAACTCATTTACCTCCGTCAAATGGAAAAACATCAATATGGGTTATCGTTGATCGGCTCACAAAATTTGCACACTTTATTGCGCTTCCACCTGCAATTACGGCTTCGAAGTTATCTACAATCTTTGCTACAGAGGTATATCGATTACATGGGTTGCCAAAATCAATTGTTAGTGACCGAGATTCCCTTTTGTGAGTCAATTATGGCGCGAGCTATTTAAGCTACAAGGTAACTCTTTGAAATTTAGTAGTGCTTATCATCCAGAAACCGATGGCCAAACTAAAGTATTGAACCGCTTCTTAGAAACATATCTTCGGTTCTTTGTTAGTGATGAACAACAACAGTGGTGTCGATATCTCCATTGGGTTGAATACTGGTATAATTCATCCTATCATTCCTCCATCCAGATGTCCCCATTCCAGGCATTATATGGTCGTTTACCACCTACAATTCTTCCATACAACGATGGTGATACTCTAGTTGCCTCTCTTGATGAGCACTTACAACATAAACAAAAGCTTTTTGCGACGCTTAATTTTTGTTACCAATGCAAGAAACCGTATGAAACAACAAGTTGATCGTCACCGAAAGGAGAAAACTTTTGTAGAAGGCCAATGGGTTTACCTCAAGCTTCGACCATATCGTCAGAAATCTGTCCAAAATCGCTACTCTCAAAAGCTAGCTAAGCGATATTATGGACCATTTCAGACAATACGTAGGATTGGCCAGGTCGCCTATGAGCTCGCTCTACCTTCAACGGCAAAAATCCATCCCGTGTTTCATGTTTCTCTCCTTAAGAGTTTCACTGGTGACCCATCAATTCAAACAACACCCTTACCGGCTCACACTGGGTTATCGCAGCCGGGTATTCATCCATTACAAATATTAGGGCATCGAACTCTTGCGTCAGGTGTCGAAGAAGTACTTGTACAATGGGAATCTATGCCTTCTTCAGAAGCTACTTGGGAACCCAAAGACATTCTCTTGAAGTCGTTTCCCCAACTTGACCTTGAGGACAAGATCAGTGTCGAAGAGAGGGGCATTGATACGGGTTTACAAGTTCAACTTAACAACATGGGCTCCCACAATGCTAGGCCCAGTCGAAAGCACAAGCAACCCACTTGGATTAAAGATTTCACCATAAAATAAAGATTACAGTTAGGGTAGTATAAAGCTTATTGTTGTTACTGAAAACAGTTATGCAATTGATGAATACAATTTCTTTAATTTCTTTGTCTGTGCCCCTTCTAAATTTCTAGAGATCTGATTTCCTCTCCTAACCGGAATCAATTGTTATTTTACCCTATCATATTGTCACCTCTTTTATTTTTCGATCGATGTTAACTATATAGAGGCAATAAAAAAAAATACTGGAGTTAATTTCATATCATGCCATCACGCTAACTTCAAAATAAACTGTTTTGTTTTGTTAGGAAGAGAAGAGTGTTTGTTATTTTGTTGTTGGTGGACATGCATTCTGCCAAGATGTTGCTCTAAACTCATTCAACAATTAAAAAAACAAGATAAAACTAGGTTGCTACTAAAGTTTAAGCCTCCGAGTTTGACTCCAGCACCAACGTCTTTTTTTCATCATCTATATTTGATTCTATTTGTCATCTTTGTGTTCATACATCAAAGACTAAATTAAAAGAGACTGAAATATAAGTTTACTGATAAATCATTTATGTTCGAATAAAACCAAAAGTATTACAGTCATGAGTTATTGTCTCCATCTTTCCCTCTTCGTCGAATGTAATATCGTGTCACCCATGTCACTTTGTTTTTCGTTTTTATAACAACACATACAAATTCAATATTAAAAGATAGCTTACCCGAAAAGTAATCGTTTTATATGCAATATACGTATATATAGATGAAGCGTGTAAACCTAAAAACCTTAATGGATCAAAAACTCTTTCGACCTAAATTGATCTTTTTTGTGCTGAGAGTTTAAAACAATTGTATGTTATGATATTGTTTCCCCGAAGTCCCGTACTAACACTTTTAGCAAAATTATTAGCTTAAGGGTGTGTTTGTTGAAATGAGTAATACGCAGTGAGCAGTAGTTGTGAGTAGGAGCAGTGTGAGCAGTGTGAGCAGTGTGAGCAGTGTGAGCAGTAGCTGCATAGTTCACTGTTCATTTGTTCACCGCTCATTTGTCACCGCACTTTAAAGAAAATATTAAAAAACTACCATTCCTAAAAAGTAGTATCGCTCACCGCTTCTTTACCAAACGACTAAAAAAAATCACAATGATTATCGCTTATTTTGCTAAACAATCATTAAAAATCAAAATGCTCTTTTTCACCGTTCATCTTTCTAAAACACTTCAACACCGTTTCTTGTCAAACACGGCCTAAGTACTGCATCAACTTGTACCCATTCTCGGTAACATTAGACACACACTCCGATTAAACGTGTATCTCAATGAAAATATTAAACATGACAGAATCTTATAAGTCAAAACATTTCTATATAATGCGGTACACACTTCGATTAAACATGTATCTCAATGAACATTAAACACAAAACATTTTAATATAATAGATAAATAGGGTCACAAGGGTTCATGTGTATCTCGTAACGAAAAAATTGATACATAAAATTTTAAAAATATTTAAGTTTGTTATAATTCATCCTTCCCCTTCTCCTAAATATTATTGTATAATATATTTAAAAAAAAACTAGCAGGGTACTCGCACGTTGCAGTTGTAAATAATATGTAACAAAATTTTTGGTCAATAATATTTTAATTTTATGTTTTCATTACAATGACATTTTAAAAAACGACAATTGTAGATTTAAGTAACTTTATATAATTGTCTAACCGAACCAACAGTGATTCGGATTTTCGATTAAACCCGTTGGTCTGACTCTGTATTCAAAACTACACTACTACACAAATGGGTATAAAGCCCCCTTAATAAAACTCATTCTTTGAGAAAAATGGGCTCTAAAGGGATTCCCCTTCTTTTCTAAAGTAATAGAGCCATGTTTTTAATTATGGAACCGGGCTCTATTTGAGTAACCCCTATAGACCCATGTGGCCTTTGAAAACCGGGATCTATTCATAAAACAGGGCAAAGGTAATAGAGCCGCTTTCCCACACATAAAACCGGGCATTATTATAGCCTCAAACGGCCAATACCCAATCAGGACACACTAACGGGCTAAAACATCAAATTCTTCATTTCTTACCATATTTGGCCTACCTGCACATTTTTAAACACATCCTTCCTGCATATTTCTTTATACCCTCTTTATTATTCAAATTACCTTCAATAAATGAAGCTTTAAATGATCTACTGATATGTAAAGGTATGTAACATTTATTTTACTTCTTATTGTCATACATCATCATAAATGATACCAAAAACATAAGAAAAAACTCAGTAAATATAACCAAGAAGTCAGTTACATAAATTCTGCATATCTTTGATTTCTTTTAGGGCGTTTGGCAATATCAAATGGAATTTTATTGAGGTATATAATCTCATTCTACACATGTATATTATTTTTTTTTTTTTATTATTATTTTTATTATTATTATTATTATTATTATTATTATTTGTTTAATTTTTAAAAAAATGTTAAAACTTTTTTAGTGTAACCAACAATCTCATTACTGGGAGTGTGGATACTACGTAATGAAGTGGATGCACCAATTTGTAACCCATCAGCAATATGCATTCCCCAAGACAGTAAGTAACTTTTAAAATCATTATTTTTTGCGAATATATTGTTTTTTTGTGGCTATTTTGTTTGCCATATAGTTTGGTTTGATGCATTTACGTAAAATAGATTAATCAAGAATAGGATTCTAGAATTTGAACATTTAAGGTGTGTTTGATATTAGATGATATAGGCTGACTATTATTTCATGTTGGGTTGAGAACTGTCACATGTAGCCTTGTCTGTTTGGAAGCTTTTGAATTTGCTCTTTGTAAAAGTTGTAGGTACTTAGCTTAATAATGTGTAGAATCAAATAAAGTATCAAATTTCACCATCTAGATCAAGTATTGAAAGATTTAGTGTTTTTGGATAAGCTGTAACTATAAGTTGTGTTCAAGCTTATGAAGAATAAGCTTTTGTAGTTGAATTTTGGTTCAGAAGGCTATAAGCCTGGCTAAAAGAGAAATGAGATTCAACATCTCAAGCTATTGTGATCAGGATGTGCAAATCATTATCTCCCCCATTCTTCCGATTTAAAAGCAATCACCCTTTTAGTAATCGTAGACCAGTAGGATTATTTTTCTAGGCCTCTGTTTGGTAATTAGTCGATAACAATACAATGTTTCCCCTTTGGTTTAAATATGACATCCGAGACTTGTAGCTTTGTATCTCATTATGTTTTGTTTAATCTTACATAAACTGATGGATTTTTTTTATAGATGCCGTGGAATGATAAGAAGCCCTTTACTACTAAAGAGGTGGACGACATTGTGAGCTCCTGCATTTCCGTGTGCGGCATTTAACCATCAATCATGTTCGTGTTTAGAAAAGGTTGGAATGTGACCATGTCTTTTAGCATAACTTCTTTCCCGCTCAGAACAACACTTAATTGTGAAACAGTTTTCTTGTTTAGTTAGTGGTATCACTTTGTTTTTAGTCTATAAAACTCGGGTTAAGTTGTTGTGAAACTGACCATGGATCTTCAATCCAGGTTTTGGTATAACATTTTCTATTGTATCTGGAAATGCTTGTTTTGGAAATTTGTATTGATGTTTTGGTTTATTATTGGAAATGCTTGTTTTGGAAATTTGTATTGAAGTTTTGGATTATTATCTGGAAGTGAAAATCTGGAAATGCAGGTCTGGTAGTAAAAATCTGGAAATGCAGGTCTGGTAGTAAAAAGCAAAAAAAAAAAATACCATAAAGCCATGTTTTTTAAAAATGAAACGGGCTCTAAGCTGCTGAGAAAAGCTCCTTTTTAAATACAAAAAAGCCAGGTTATCATTAAAGAACCGGGATCTATTATACATCAAAAGAGCCCGTTCTTCAAACCGGACCTATAAGGATTTTTAATAGAGCCCCTCCCCCTTTAAGCCCTCAGGCAAAATCGGGACCTATGAGGCTTTTCCACCGGGCTCTATCCCATTTTTTGTAGTAGTGCTATATACACCATGATTTTAATTAAACAACATATATATATGCTTTTGTAAATATATGTTTTAAATTGTTGTATAATGTGAATATAAAATTTTATATTTAAGTAATAGCTATATTAGTTATATATTAATTGATATTGATTAATTTTAAAAATAATAGGTTGAAGTGATATTTGTATAAGAGAGATGATTTGCACACTTTATAAATTGATTGACACACTCAAAATGTTGTTTGTTGACAATTATACCCTTGGTATGTGTGTTGAAATTGCTACTTAATGTAAGGGTATAAATGTTAAGACACAAATATTTCGAGTGTCTCAATCAATTTATGGAGTGCGCAAGTCACCTCCCTTTGTATAATGTATCGTTTTATTTGCAAATTGTGGCAAAATGATGTTTTAATTATAATATTAGTTATATTATTAAATGTAATGTGTTGTTGTAAATTTTTTTATGTTTGTTATGGTTTTACATATGCATTAATATATTGTATTACTTATATCAGATTTTATTATGTGCATTAAGAAAATGCACGATAAGTTATTTTAGTTGTATTATTTAATTTTTTTTGCATTTATAAGAAAAAAAAATACATAAAATACTTAAGATATAGTTAAGATATGACATGAAATTAAAATTTAAAAGGGGGAGCTACACAATCTTTTTATGAATATTATTAAGTGCCAACTTTTTACAACCTATTTATACCATCACATGTTATCTTTCAACATCAAACAAAAACACAAAATAACACACACAAGCACACCAAAGAGAACTCAATATCTTAGGTGGTGGTATTTAACAAGAAAATGGGAAGAGAAGGGGAGGAAGAAATAAAGGCACCTTTAGTTATTAGTAGTACAACACGTGAAGAAGATGGATATGATAAGATAATTGAGGAAATAAAGAAACAATTATGGCTTGCAGGACCTCTGATATGTGTTTCTCTTCTTCAATATTCTTTGAACCTCATTTCAATTATGTTTGTTGGTCATCTTGGAGAATTATCTCTTTCTGGTGCTTCCATGGCTACCTCCTTTGCTACTGTCACTGGTTTCAGTTTATTCGTAAGCACTTTCTACTATACTAAACTACTCTTTATATTCTATATCCAAGCTAAGCTAACATGAACTGTTTGATTTGAACTGTAATATAATCATACATACACAGAGGATATTAGAAAAATCCTTATTTGATACAGTAAATGATAAGAAATGTGAGGATAGAATTACAATAATTAAAAGCATGGAGAGTGTAGTGCAAAAGGATGTGCCAAATGGTTTGGCACGAGAAAGTTTTTGGCTTACCACTCCAACGTACGTTGGTGCGAAAGCTTCTAGCCCAAAAATGACCGGCTCACAAAAGTAAAGCTAAATTATTTTTTATGTAAAAAATGAGTTATATGTGACTTTCAAGTAAAAACAAATGCTTTTTTTAAATTTAGTCTTGTGCGAATGTTATATCGTACAATTTCAAAGATTTCTCGACGAAGGTCCAAAAGTTTGTTGAGTGTTTTTTCGTGCGACGACCATCAAATTTTTCTTTACAGTCGTGACATTTTTTTCTAATAAGAGAAAAATTCATGATCGTACAAAAATCACTTCGGTCTAGCAAAAAACAACGTAACCCACCAACTTTTGTTCACTTGTCGAGAAATTTATGAAGTCGCACGTTATAGCAGTTGCGCAAGACTAAATTTGGAAAATATTGCATTTTTACTAAAGTGAACCCGAAAGTAAAAAGGGGAAATCATCCTTGCAGCAAACAGCAGTATAAATGGGGAGCCAAGAGTGGTATATATGAGTACTTTATAAAAAATTTATGTTGTGGTTTGAACAGATGGGTATGGCAAGTGCTTTAGATACCCTATGTGGTCAATCTTATGGAGCAAAGCAATACCATATGCTAGGCATATATATGCAGAGAGCAATGCTCATCCTTATGGTGGTTAGCATTCCACTAGCAGTCATCTGGCTTAATACCGGTCCGATTTTAAAAGCCGTGGGTCAATCCCATGACATAGCTGACGAGGCCGGGATGTATGCTCAGTTCATGCTCCCTAGCCTTTTTGCTTATGGGCTCCTCCAATGCCTTGTTAGATTCTTACAAACACAGAACATAGTGTTCCCGATGATGGTTAGTTCTGGGATCGCCACTTTGATTCATGTACTTGTTTGTTGGATTTTGGTGTTCAAATCTGGGCTTGGTAGCAAAGGTGCGGCTTTGGCTAACTCGATATCGTATTGGAATAATGTCATTTTGTTGGCACTCTATGTCAAGTTTTCATCCTCTTGTGCTAAAACATGGACCGGGTTCACTAGAGAAGCTTTTCATGACATCTTTGCCTTTATTAAGCTTGCAATACCGTCCGCTGTTATGGTATGGTAAGATTTTGCTTCTCAGCTTCAATTTCTCTTCGGATCCTAGAAGTTTTATATTTTTCCATGGTTAAACACGCAAGTTACTAAGAATCTAAAACACGTTGCCCATGAACCTAAGAGAAATTAAAACGCGGTTTACATGGATAAAATTTCAGCTAAAGAGCTAATAGGGAATAAATCACAAATTAGCTTGATACGGAAAATTTGAAATGACTAAAACTTTATTGTGCAGTTTGGAGATGTGGTCATTTGAATTGATTGTTCTACTCTCTGGGCTTCTTCCAAACCCGACGTTGGAGACATCCGTGCTTTCCATATGGTAATTGAATGTCTCGTTATTATTTGATGATTTGACCTATTAATCGATCATTAGATTTCTTATAAATAAGTTATTTGATGATCTACCATGTTTTCTACAGCCTTAATACTGCAGCAGTTATGTGGATGATACCCTTTGGATTAAGCGGTGCTGTCAGGTATCTTCCAGCGTTTACTACTCGTAAATATTTGTCTATGGATCTTTTTTTAGCCGAAGAATAGCATGCTTTAGAGTTCTTTTTAGTTTAAAATAATTAATACTCTGATATTTTTTAGCCGAAGAAAACACATTAATTTGTTATGTTTGCCTTGTCACTTGTGTACAGTACTCGGGTCTCAAATGAGTTAGGAGCAGGACATCCACGCACTGCACGTTTGTCAGTCATCGTAGTGTTAGTCGTGGCCGTTATTGTGGGAATATTGGTGGGGTCGATTTTAATATTGATTCGTAATATTTGGGGATACGCTTATAGCAACGAGGTAGAAGTTGTGCAATATGTAGCAACCATGATGCCAATTCTTGCTGCATCAAACTTCATGGATGGTCTCCAATGTGTTCTTTCAGGTTACTTTTACCTTTTAAATACTATAAATGCAAGATTTCATCCCATTACATATTAATATAAGATAACACACTAAGAACAAACATAGATATATGGAATATGGTTATGCACTTATGCTCCCACCCTTGTTATGTTATCAACTAAAAATGTATAGTTGTGCTAGCTTGTGTGAAAATGTATACATTTTAGTTAACTATGTGAGTCTCCATTCAAAATAAGATCACCCCGTGTAGAACAAACTGGAGTATCGTTACTCATAACAGTAGAGGACTTACAGAAAATTACTCTGTTACTATAAGAAAAATCATAATAATTAAACTTGTGTGTTCCACTCAATATCTCTGTTTATCTAAACCGTCAGTTCTGGTCAGGATCTTGTGAGCAGAATGATTGATAGGAAGACAACGTAGGAAGAACTATCATTTGATTCATTTCATTTCTCATATGCATATACATGTGCATATACATTATGAAATAACTTACTAGCTAGTTGTATATGCAGGTTCTGTACGAGGATGTGGCTGGCAGGAAATTGGCGCTTACATTAACCTTGGATCATACTACCTTGTGGGCATTCCGTTGGCGGTTGTACTAGCATTTATTTTACGCGTTGGAGGGAAGGTACTAATCGGCATTCCTTTTGTAGTTTCAAATTTAACTTTCAATGTCAAAATTATTAATTGAGCGAAATAATCTATGAAATTTTGTATACATGATACTAAAAATTTGTTATACTTATCATGCAGGGACTGTGGTTTGGGATTATCAGTGCGTTGATCGTTCAAGTGGCCTCGTTGTTGTTCATTACCATACGTACAAACTGGGACGCAGAAGTAAATTTTTTTACTATTTTCTCTCAGTATATAGTGTTTACACTGCCATTTAATTTCAGAAATCTTATATCTGTATATGAAGAGATTTTTGATACTATATCGATACGAATTGTGCTCTTTCAAAACCTTATAAATATTTTCTTTATGAATCTCATTTCAAAACAAAACATTCCAAGAAACCATAGTTTCTTTAGTTAAGACATTAAGGATAGACGAGTCACACAAGTCGTGAACTAAAACGTGTACGGTGATCGAAACACATTACACACAGCTTTTGATCAGTTTTACCTGATTGGCGCGGTTGCCTTTTTTTTGCAAAATTTTATGATTTGTCAAGTTAAATGTGCTCTTTACGATATATGTTGGAAATATCGGCTATCTTGATATTTGACCTTACAATATGACTATCTTCTAATCTTATATGGTATATATAGGCTAAGAAAGCCCGGGAAAGAGTCTACGATACCGCATTGCCTGTAGACGTCGTGTCTTAATGTTGAAGGCGCAAAGGCTTGAAATTGCAAGGTGCTTATTACATGAAAGAATCGAGTTGCATTGGATGAAGATGAATTAAAACACATGATTGCAAAGCAGATGATGAGCTTATTTCCATTCAGATCCCCCACAAAGTGTTTTTGTTAGTATTATATATGTAAAAGAGTATGTATCAATTATTTGTTACATCATGAGTTCGATAAGCAAAAAAGTAATCAATCGTAAGTTAAACTGAAATACAATATTGTTCCGTAATTCCTTTTTTCATTATTCGCTTCTCATTTAATGCACTCAAATCAATCCAAACTTTAGTAGATATTATAAAGACGACTGGTTCAGGTTTGGGTCTTAAACTTAATATCAAGAAAATAGAGATTTTTTGGCCCTCTTGTAATGGTACGAAGCTTCGGGAGGGTTTATTTCCAGTTGATATTCGTAGGCCGTCTTTGGGTGTGAAGCTTCTTGGGGGAGCTATTAGTAGAGATGCAGATTTTATTAGTGGGTTGGCTATGAAGAGAGCCGTAAATGATGTTGACTTGATGGGTCTTCTTCCACAACTTCATGACCCGCAAAGTGAGCTCCTTTTGCTTCGTTCATGTATGGGTATTGCTAAACTTTATTTTGGTTTAAGGACATGTCAACCTATACACATGGAGGAGGCGGTTTTGTTTTTTGACAAAGGGTTGCGTGGTTCAATCGAAAATATAGTGGTTTGTGGAGGACCTTTTTTTGGTGACTTGTAGTGGAGACTTGCTTCTTTACCCATTCGTCTTGGTGGGTTAGGCTTGTACTCAGCAAAAGTGGTCTCCTCCTATGCTTTTGTGGCCTCGAGGGCCCAATCTTGGGTGCTACAAGACCACATCTTACGTGGCAGTGGTATATGCGGTATGGACGATGATTACGTTTCTGCTTTGGCTTGTCTTCGTGATACGATTCCAAGCTTTGATTTTAGCGTTTTCGCTAATAAGGACACCGCCCCATCTAAAGCCCAAGAAACATTGGCGAGTGCCATTTTTAGTGAGATGGTCAAAGATATGGAAGCCCACTTTGACATGACGGTTAGACAGAAAGCAGTTTTCGAGTGTCGGCGCGCACTACATGCTCAAGATTTCCTACAAGCTATCCCCATAGACGGGCTCGGTCAACATATGTCGCCGGTAGAATACCGCACTATCCTTAAGTATCGCCTTATGATTCCACTATTTCCGGTTGATGCTATATGCCCTGTTTGTCGCAAGGCATGTTTGGATTCTTTTGGGGAACATGCGGTTCATTGTAAAGAACTTTCGGGCTTCAAGTATCGACATGATTTCGTTAGAGACGTTCTTTACGACATATGTAGGCGTGCCGGGATCTCCGCCAAGAAAGAGGCACCTGTGAATTTCTTGACCGACCCATCAGATGGAAGATCCACATTGAGACCCGCTGATGTTTTAGTTTTTGGATGGGTTGGAGGTAAACATGCGTGCGTTGATTTGACAAGGGTTTCTCCTCTCGTGGGGCTAGGCAGTCGAGATTTTACAGCGGGTCAGGCTGCTATAAAAGCCGCCTCGTGCAAAGTGACTAAACACGAGAAAGCATGTGTTGAAAATCAACACATGTTTATTCCTTTCGCGTTTGATACATTTGTTTTCCTTGCACCTGAGGCGGTGGAGCTACTTACGAGAATACAACGTGTTATGAATAGTAATGTTTTGACTCCTAAATCTACAAACGTTGTATTTAATAGACTTGGTTTTGCTATACAAAAGGGCTAGCGGCGCAGCTTGTTGCCCGTTTGCCTTCTCTTAATATGTAAATTATAATTATTAATAAAAATTAGCACGCTGGTTTAACTTTAAAATAATAGTCCGACTTTCATAGTAATTAAAAGCAGTACTTTGAAACCCGGTTTTTATCGAACGCGGTTGAGTCATCGGGTTCGAATCAACTCTGGTTGAACCGGGTCAACCGGGTTAACCCGATTTTCTAAAAAAAATAAAAAAAATTTATATTTATAATAATTAGCAAGAATTATATATATAAACCATTAAAACTTCCGTATATTAAATATATAAAATTTTTACCAACCAGTATAGTATATAAAAATAAAATTTCATCGCAAATACGTAAAATTTACATTTTGGGAACTTGAAAAAATCGAAACCCGACCGGGTCTTGAGAACCGGGTTGACCCGAGTCACCCCAAACCCGGCGAGTCTAGCGGGGTTTCGAAAATATGAAACCTGGGTTAAAATAACCCGTTTTTTTTACCGGAACCGAGTCGACTCAGGTTTGAAAACATTGATTAAAAGACCGGTGGTACTATTGGTACTCCTTCGGAACTGTCAGAAAGTATTAAAGAATTGCTCATCCATTTGTCACTATCTCTCGTTTACAATGTTTTTTTATTAATTTATGTTATGTATTTTTAATTAAATTTTATAATTTCCATTTTATACTCTAGATTTCTCACTTTTAATGATATATACAAAATTAAAATAAAATAAATTAAAATAAAAAAACAAAAACTTAGGAGGGTATGAATGGTTTTTAAAAAGACTTACGTTAAAATGTAAAAAGACTACAATAATACAAAGTGCATGTTAAATAAGAATATGTTTTATATATAAAATTTTAAGAAAACATTCTTTTTTAAGTGGGGTTGTATTTAAACGCATGGTTTTTGGGTACGTGGGCGTGGAGTATGTTCTTAGACACATACTTTAAGACGGGGTCTTTTTATCAAAGTAATTTGTCAAAAAATCGTTCATATAAATTTACTCTTTAAAGTTTTTATATGAAACAATACAGTATAATATTTCATATTTAGTTAGTAAATGAGTCAATATATGTAATGTCTTGGTGACAATTTCGATCATTGATAACCTTTTATTAACTTTAGTCTTAAAATACTTCTTTCTCCTGAACTAATTGTTGTTGAACTTGCTAGCATTATTCTATATACCATATAAGTATTATGAAAAGAGTTAATAATTATAATTCGATTAAGTTACAATCGATGTAACATTTTTCACATGTATAATTTCTCTAAAAACTTAAGTTTCAAAAATAAATCTATACCATTATTACCCAAACACACGGGCGGACTTAGGAGGTTTATGGGGGTTCATGGGATTCCGATGAATGTTTGTGGTATAATTTAGTTTTGGGTTATTTTCATATACACCCTACCTAAACATGTTAATGTTATTATATGAACTCGAATGGGAGGTTGAATAGTTTCTTTAATTAAAATTATGTTGGTCAATTTCCAATGTTTCAAGACATTTGTTAAATCAAGTGATTATGATAATAAGTTGCTAAATGTAAAGACATATATAAGTAAAGAGTAAGGAAAAAAACAACCTAAGGGAAAACACTAAAGACTTATAGTGGTTTGACAACGAAGCTCTCTTTTTGTTCCTACTCCGCTCCTCGAGTACACCTTACTCGATATTTCCACCATATCCACAAGCTACCTTCTTAGCGAAGAAAACCTTACATCGTTGCTTACAACAATTACCGACAATAAGCTAAATGTCGAGTTCTAATCCTAGCTATAACCAATCTATTCTCGTTGCTCATCTTCTTTACCGACACAAGGCTAGGTGTTGAGTTCTAATCTTAGCTACAACCAATCTACACTCGTCGCCCATCTTTTTTACTGACATAAGGCTAGATGTCGAGTTCTAATCTTAGCTAGAACCAATCTACACTCACATCACATTCAAGTTAAGTGAGAACTAACACACTCATACTCACACTTACATCACTTTAGAGTTTAATTAGAACTTACACACTAACAACTACATCACTTAGAGTAAGTGAGAACTAACACACAGACTCATCCAAGTATGCACATATACCTTGGATTTACACAAGACTCGGATGAAAAAATATGATGAACATGACTAGATCTATAGAAAGAATGATCTTCGTCAAGGCTTCATCTTTTAACACATCGCAAGTGTGTAAGTGATCTTCTCTTTGGACATATGAAGAAGGGGATTAAGGAGATAATCATAAATAAACATACTTAAAAAATTAAGTGATCATCTACTAATGATTGAAAGATAGAAAAGAGATTTAGGATCAGAAAGTTGTCCAAAAAGGTTCATGGAAAATGGAGAAATGATCCACTATTTATAAGGGAAAAGGTCCAATGGCTAGTCTGCCTGCGGTTCCTTAAATGCCCATGAGGTTCCTTATCAATGAGGAATCGTTGGCACCTTTGCGTGCTCTAGACTACACTCCCTTTTGTTCTTTAGTGGGGAAAGTCCATCTAGTGAAGTTTTTCTTCAAAAGGAATATCCTTTATTCATCTGGAATATCCAAAATTCAAATTTCAATTTTCTATTTTAATAAAATATTTTCTTAAAAAGAAAGTTTATTAAAAATGTTTTGTCACATTTGAATAAATGTGAGTTTTAAGGTTAATCACTTTTAATGATCACTAAACATGTACAAGATATGTTTGTGTAAGACTTAAATGATTATTACCTAAATGATAATGTTTATTAAATAATTCGTCTTACAGATATCTTTGACGATAAATGTCTTTACACTTTGTCATGATCAAAACTAAGAGAGATCAGTTATTACAAATAATGTTTTTAGGCGTCGGTTGCATTAATAATCCCCTTTTTTATTACGACAAACTATAACTCATTTATGTAAAAACAAAAGTTTTCGAATTATTAATGAGTTTATCACTACCATTTCTCCTCCTTTTGTTGAAGCAAAAAGGTAGCACAAGTCTTTGAAGAGGAAAAGAATAGACTTTACTAAAAGCTCCAAATGGAGCTTACTCCCCTTTGCTTGGGGCACCAAGTGATGAGCTATGGTTACAAGCTACATACAAGGGTTAGTAGAAAGAAAAGAAACACTCAAGTGAAGGCAATAGTCACAAATATTTACTAGATAATTTGAGAGAGATAAAGAAAAGAAAACTCAAACTAGGAAGTAAATAACTGTTAAGTATGTCCAAGGAGAGTGTTTTTACATGATAAATTCAAATGTGTTGGATTGGAGGTAGAAAAGAAGTATCCAACTAATTTGAAGATAAAATGTCAAATGATCCAAAAGGATTCATTTTTTAACCATAATCAACTCTCAACAATGTGTGTGATAATAGAAGGAACAAAAAAAGCAACAATCACACATAACAATCATATTAAGATAACTATGATAGAGCATACATAAAAAAATCATATATAGAAATATGAATACTACAACACAAAGAAAATAAACCTAAGCATAACAATTATTCTATTAGAATTAGTCCTCCAAGATTTGGTTAATTTTTATTAAGAAGCAAACGATTAGAACACAAAGTGTGTTTTAACCCGTAAAATAAGAAGAAGGAACGTCTTGATATTTGACCTTACAATATGACTATTGTTAGCCTCAAAATATTGAGTCAAACAAGAATGTTCGGTCATAGGTTTTTATTGTAATATTTATTAGAACGTTGTAATATTTAGTTAAAATAGTCGTGACATTACGGGTTTGATGGCTAGCTTAAAAGACCTCTTTTAAGGTACTAAGCATTTATTCAAGCCTGACCCAAAACAAATACAGTCTCATAGAAAGCCCGCATGTGGGTGGACTATTGATACAAGGCTTTTACCTAGTAAGAAAATTATCGTTCTCGTGTTCTAATCGAATTGATCTAGGCTCTCTATGTGTGACGTTATTGTTTTTGGTGGAAAAAAAGATGTGTCGTTGTAGTGTTTAAAATTAAAATGTGCAAAACAATTAAAGTAACGGTGCTCTTAAAGTAAATCTAAGTCTAATTAAAATAAAGGTGCAAGTATTTAAAAATGTGACTGAAATTAAAGGGCACTAAAGTAAATGACATAAACTTAAATCTATCTAAGGCAAACTTAAAGTGCGACTAGAACTTAAACTAAGGCAAAACTAAAATAAAGCTAAGGCAATTAATCTTAAAGTGCAATTAAGTAAAAGGCAGGAAAAATAAAGCTTGAAAATAAAAATCAAAGACAAAAGCTAATAAGAACCTGAACACAGCTCATTCGGAATTATCCTTCGTTTGGAATAATCACTCGTCCTAAGTGTCACCTTCGGTTGAAATGATTCTTCTTCACTTGGAATATTACCAAAATCCTTGATCCGGAACAAATTGATCTGAATATGTCACTTATCCAAAACAATCCTTCGTTCGGAACTTTACTGATTCGGAACTTGTAAAATTTGCCTTGATTCGGAAGTATTTGGTCACCCTTGATTCGGAAGTTTCCGAATGAAACCCCTTGATTCGGAAGTTTAGAACTTCCGAATGAACACCTCTTGAGTCGGAAGTTGCCCCTTGATTCGGAACTTTTAAGAAGTTCCGAATGAAGCTTGATCCGGAAGTTTAAGACTTCCGAATGAAAAGCCTTGATTCGGAACTTGCTCCTTGATTCGGAACTTTGAGTTGATTCGGAACTTTTGAGAAGTTCCGGATGAAACCCTTGATTCGGAACTTTGGAGTTCCGAACGAATTCTCTTGACTCGGAAGTTTTCACTTCGTCTGGAACTTTGAAAGTTCCGGATGAACAAGTTTGGCTCGGAAGTTTCGTTGATCCCAAATCTTCCGGATGAACACTTGATTCGGAACCTTGGAAGTTCCGAATGAACAAACTCCCTTTCTTGGTTCGGAAGTTTTCACCCTGAAAGATCAGAAACACAAACAACTCCCCCGAAGAACAAGGGATTACAGATACAGCAGATATAACCAAGAATTAACCAAAATTAAGTCAAACGATTCAATAAAAATAGTAACGAATCAACAGTAACATCAACAAAGAATTAAAAACACGAAATCAAACAACTTTATCCACAATAATCAAAAACCACTTGGGATCAAAATAAAAGCATGAGCATAAACATAAACACAACAAATCAAAGATTATGAAAGGTAGATAAGAGATTGACAAGATAAAGTAAAGATTGACAATAATTAAATGAAAACTTACTTGAAATTAAATGAATTTAAGGTGCAAGACAAGGTAATTAAATTGACAAGAAATTAAATGACAAGGTATTTAAATGTGGAAGACTAATTGTCACACTTAGCCAACAAAATGAAATGTTTACATCTAATGACTATTTATAGGGGAGGATTAGGAAGCTTCCTCCCCTCCTTCATTTCTTGTTAATTGCAAGATTAAGCCCCTTTCTTCTTAATTCTTCATTAATTACACCATTAGTCCTTTTCTTCTATTCTTCTTTAAACTTGGACTTAAGGGATTTTTGGCCTCGGGATTTCTTTGAACTCGTCTTTAATTTCTTCAATAAAATAGACTTGAATTCTTCGGCTTTTGATAAACTTCCGTCTTTTGACTTTTTCTTCGATAAATCTTCAGAATTGGTCGTGGACTTCCGTTCTTTTTTGCACTCTTGACTTCTTGACTTCGTCTTTCATCCTTTTCTTCAATAAAAGTCTGTAAATGCCCGTGAATGTCCGTGTTTTCTCCACTTTTCACCTTTTCATCCTAAATCACAACAAAAACACAAACCACGCATAATTCCGACATAAAAGACATAAAATACACGTTTTGGTCCGGTTATTATTGTAATTAAGTGGTGGAAAAGATGGGTGTTTACACACCTATCAAATCCCCTACACTTGACCATTGCAATGTCCTCATGCAATGCATTAGTTACAAAGCAAGATTATACTTTTCATCATAATTAATCCACGTTGGCCTTTATTAAAGAGATAGAAAATTAAAAACATACAAAATAAAGAAATCAAAAGCATACCTTGGGTTTTGAAAATGTTATGAATAATCATCATCCTCAAGTTTTCACTTTCTCCAAACCAAGATTAAAAACGAGATCATTGTTATTATAAGTTAGTAAACTAACACGAACTCATGTGGGCCAATTATTCACTTAGACTCCCTTATTCCTAGGTGTATCTCTTATATTTTATTGTTGTCTTGAATGATCACGAGGATGCATTGTTTGACTTATTTCGATAGTTATTTAGTCTGAAAATAAAGTGCACGATCTAATCAATAGTTAGCTAAAGGACCAAATCTTTTAAAACTGCTTCTCGGGACCTCATAAAGTTCATATCTTGGCATAACTCGCTTCGCGATTTGAGACCTTTCTTGGACCGATATTTGGCAGCGACTTCATACTTCAAATCTTGAGAGACGTTCATGAAATAATGGTCTTCTCTTCATATAGTAATTTCTTCACTTGAAGTTTTGAGAGATTCATACTTGGACCACGACTTCTTCATTTTTCTCCAATCTTTATTTTGGACTTTGATATACAACGATCCGCCTCCTTTTATGACTTGGATCTATTTATCCTCATACCTTGTTAGGGTCTTTTCGGATACACTTCTCCATGACTTTTGGGGAGTTTTTGCTTTTCGTCGTGTGTCTCGATCCTTCATATTGATTTTCGATAAATGATTCTTCACATCACTTTGGATCTTTAGCAACAAAATATAGCCCTCATGCCTTGTTAGGGCCTTTTCGGACTCGCCAATCTTCGCGTCCCGCTTCAATAAGTTATGCCTTGGCTATGAACTCTAATCCATACCGAGCAACTTTTAAACGATCTGGGGCTAGAAGCTAAGTAACTTTTCAAATCGTACAACCTTATTTATTAGCAGATAAATTTATTAGCAAGCGATGGGAGAATAGGCTTATAATTAACTCACATAAATTCACGAAAGAATACCGGACTTATAATTAGCTCTATCATCTCTCGTTCTCCACAGTTTAAAATCTCAAGTAATGAGACTCGTGGATGCTTAGCCTATTAAATCAAAGTTTTGGGTTTTCGAGTCGCCTATAAAATCATGCAAATTCTTAGACTTTTTCAAGTTTAGAAATCGCATTTTAAAGTTCCCTTGATAAACGACTCTCTAGGATCAATTATAGGAACTTGCGAAAAGTTCTTGTTCTTAACCCGTGAGAGTTAAGACTTTCGCGTTTTATAGCTCCCTATATAAAAGCCTAGCAAAACTTGACTTAAACACGTTAAGGATACTAGCTAGAGTAAACTCGGATTGAGTCAACAAATTCACAACGTTTGAAAACTAAAACCACTTATTCAAAGATTTATTCTAGCAAAGGAAGAAAATAACTATACAAAGGAAAAACTAATAGGCCAAAATAGATCAAAAATTTTGAAAAATGTCGAAAAATTGATTTTCCAGTTAAAATGAGGACAAATACAAGGAAAAGACCACTTAACTTCGATAGAAGTCCCCCCTACACTTAAGATAAACATTGGCCTCAATGTTTAAGCATATGGGAGTAAACTCCCCTACACTTAGGACATTGTGCACGTTGTTTAAATCTCGCGAAGGAAAAGAACACTAAAGAGATTCCTATTTTAATATGGAGAAAATATAAAATAGTGAATCGAAAAGAGTTTAGGATAGAACCGGGAAGAAGTAGAACACGGAATCACGGGTTATCAAGAATCATCAAGAGTGGATCATTGAAGCTCGAATCCCTGATTAAGAAGTGAGGAGAGGAAATAGCAAACCAAAGGGTCCCCCCTACACTTATGATAAAGAAAGCAAAAAGATAGATGCATGGGTTGCCTCCCAAGAAGCGCTTGGTTTTTGTTAACCGAGTCGTGAGCCTGACTCGACCTTGATCATCAACGGAAGAAGCATGAAACATATCCACCTGGATCAAAGACATAGTTTTCGTCCATCAAATAGCACAAGCTTAAGGCGAACAAGGCAAGCCAAAGAAGAGTAGGCAAGGTTCCCTTAAGCAGTGATGGAGCACGGTGGGAGCAAGGGTGAAGTGGTGTAAGCATGTCTTCAATGGGTCCAAAGATTTTTCCTTTTATTTCATCAGGTGGATACTGAGATGGCTTAAAGACTTCAATACCGGGGTCGAACACCTTTTCCTTTAAGGGAAAATAGCACTCAGGCTCAGCCGAGTGTGAAGAAGATCCGCAAAGAAGCACAACCTCGTCCTCAGAAGGGGGACAAAGAGGTGTCAAATCATATGTGCAACGGACTTCGGTGTCGACCGGTTTCTTCTCCTTTGACAAAACGCTCTTCAAATCCAAAGTAGGATCAAGGCGATAATCTTCAAAGTCCAAGGGAGGAGCATCACTCTCATGAGGGAAGTATGTGTTGAGAAATTCAGAGAAATCTTCCTCAAATGAATAATCGTCCAAAGTAGGATCGAGTGATGGCGGAGGATCTTCATTATGTGAAGAATCGCTCGAGAGAGTATCAGCCTCATCAAAATCATCGAAAGTGGGCAGCTCGGGATACTCAGAAGTACAATCAAAATCATCCGAATCTGAGCTAGAATCAGTGTCATCATAAGCATCGAAGATCGGTGGAGAATCAAAAATGGGAGAAGCGTCCAAGGTAGGGAGACGGTCATCCACATTATCTTCAAAGAGTGGATTATCAGTGGAAGAATCGAATAGAGGATTGTCATAGACGGTAAAGTCATCGAGCACATTTATTATATTCACTGATTCTCGGCCTCCAAAGGATTTGCCTGTAAGCTTCCCCATTTTAAAAACTTTTGAATCATCCCCGACTCGTAAGATTAACTCACCTTCGGCCACATCTACTAAAGCTCGTCCGGTTCTCAAAAATGGCTGACCAAGTATTAGAGGAATACGAGGGTCCATTTCATAATCAACTACGACAAAATCGACCGGGAAAGTAAATGTGCCAACTTTGATAAACACGTCTTCGGCTATACCAATGGGGTAAGCGAGAGTGCGGTTTGTAAGTTCGAGAGTCATCTTTGTTGGAATGAGATCGGGTAATGATAGTGTTTTCCAAACACTCAGTGGCATCAAATTAATACTAGCCCCGAGATCAGCAAGGGCAGTAAATTCTTCAGTTTTGTTGAACACGCAAGGCAACACAAAACGACCGGGATCTCCAAGCTTTTCCGGAAGTTCTCTAAGAAGAACTGCAGAGCAGTTTTCATTTAAGCGTGTGTTGGCGAGTTCAATCAGCTTCTCCTTCTTGCTAAGCAATTCCTTGAATGCTTTGACAAATTTCGGCATGTGGCAAAGTGCTTCAACAAGGCTAATGTTGATGGTCATTTTAGATAGCATATCCACATATTTCGATACTTGACAGTCATTCTTGGTTAGCTCGTTGGTCTTGCCTATGCGAGAAGGGTATGGGATTCTAGGTTGATAAGGGTTAGGTGAAGGTGTAGTTGGTGAAGGTTGTGATGTTGAAGGGTCCTTCCGAGATACATCGTCATGACGAGGCGGAGACGGTAATGGTGCACTACTACTAGGTGTAGGAGGAGTAGGGATACCTGGTGGTGGAGGAGGTGTAGATGATGGTGGTGGGATAGGTGGATCGACAATGGTAATTCCACTACGCGTAGTTATAGCACTCACATTAGCTCGCGGATTAGTGACGGTGTTTGAAGGTAGAGAACCCGAAGAAGAAGAAGGTTGAGCTTCGGGCAAGAAACTAGCCAACAGATTCTTTAATTCAGTTGTTTGAGTGATGAAGGAGGATTGAAGATTATCACGAACCTCGGTTCTGATGTCATTACCTTGCTTCAAGATATCTCCTTTCAAATTGATTATTTGGCTCTGTAGATTCTTGATTTGCTCACCTTGAGTTCTCATGATGGTGTCAACATCGGGATTAATGGGTGGGTGTTGTTGGTTGGGTGGTTGATAAGGGTTAGAAGCACGAGGTGGGATTTGGTTGCTTCTATTGTAGTTGTTGGCGGGATTTTGGTTTTGAGGAGAAAAACCGGGTGAAAGGTAATTGTTTGAACGGTAACTCAGCAGATTTCTATCCCCTTGTTGTCTAGCTTGGTAATTTTCCGGTGAACAATTACCATAAGCTGCATACACATTTTCCGGATTTCCTTGTGTCGAAGGACAATCGGTGTATGAGTGAGGACTGCCACATGTTTCACAAGGATTAGCAACCGCTTTAACTTGTTGTTGTTGTTGGTTTGAAGCGAGAAGCGTAATACTTTTGCTCATTTCAGCCATCATGCGGGTGAGTTCGGTCATCTCAGGGTTTGCTGAGGTTGAGGAAACATTGACTCTCGGGTTGTTCCTTGAAGATGCAGAGGAATCCCAGTTCTTGTGGTGAGTAGTCATGTTCTCAATTAACTCTCTACACTCCTCGGGTCTCCTTTTCATGAATGTGCCACCGGCGGCTGCATTGATCGTATCACGATCTCAAAAAGTCAATCCGTTGTAGAAAGTATCGATTAAGGTTACAGGGAGCATGTTGTGGTTTGGACATCTATCGATCAAGACATTATATCTCTCCCAAGCGTCAAAAAGAGATTCATCGGGATCTTGCATGAAACCGCTGATCTGATTGCGAAGGCTCGTGACCATGGATGGTGGAAAGTAGCGCGAAAGAAAGCGTTGAGTCATATCATCCCAAGTGTGAATAGAATTCTTCGGGAGACGATCAAACCATTTCTCGGCATGATGCGATAAAGTATGTGGAAAGAGTTGTAGGCGAAGTACATCCATTGTGGCCCCAGGCAACTTCATGCTTTGGGTGATTGTAATGAACTTGTGGAGGTGTTTGTTGGCATCATCATCAGGCAATCCTCTAAATGGGTTTGTTTGTACTTGCTGAATCATGTGGTGCTTCAACGAAAACTCAGGAGCGTTGATTTGCATCGGCGCAATCGGTCCTCCTCGTCCAAACATGGTTGGTTGACAAAGTTCCTCCATGGTCCGAAGATCGGGCTGTGGAAGAGCATTGTTGTTATTATTATTATTGAGGTTCGGTGGAATGTTGTTGTTGACAACACCTGCCATATCTAAATCTTCTTGAGGCTCGGGCTCTTGATAATTAGAAGATCTAGTACGCATACACCTGAAAATGCACAAGAAAACAAAACCAAACACAAAGACAATATATATACACAATAAAAATAAAATCTTTTTGGATTTTTGAAATTTTTTATTTTTATGGTTTTTTATCAAGTTTTAATTATGATTTTTTGAATTTTTTATATGCAAGAAAAATAACGCTCACAAGTGAACGGATCCCAAAAGCAACGTGTCTCTCACAGAAAACTATTGATCTTAACGAAAAGAGCCGGCAGGGGCGCCATTTGATACAAGGCTTTTACCTAGTAAGAAAATTATCGTTCTCGTGTTCTAATCGAATTGATCTAGGCTCTCTATGTGTGACGTTATTGTTTTTGGTGGAAAAAAAGATGTGTCGTTGTAGTGTTTAAAATTAAAATGTGCAAAACAATTAAAGTAACGGTGCTCTTAAAGTAAATCTAAGTCTAATTAAAATAAAGGTGCAAGTATTTAAAAACGTGACTGAAATTAAAGGGCACTAAAGTAAATGACATAAACTTAAATCTATCTAAGGCAAACTTAAAGTGCGACTAGAACTTAAACTAAGGCAAAACTAAAATAAAGCTAAGGCAATTAATCTTAAAGTGCAATTAAGTAAAAGGCAGGAAAAATAAAGCTTGAAAATAAAAATCAAAGACAAAAGCTAATAAGAACCTGAACACAGCTCATTCGGAATTATCCTTCGTTTGGAATAATCACTCGTCCTAAATGTCACCTTCGGTTGAAATGATTCTTCTTCACTTG
The DNA here is from genome assembly GCA_025667525.1 of Glebionis coronaria. NCBI lineage: Eukaryota > Viridiplantae > Streptophyta > Magnoliopsida > Asterales > Asteraceae > Glebionis > Glebionis coronaria. Next base: position 420,372,451 of record CM046880.1, read on the forward strand.
GAATATTACCAAAATCCTTGATCCGGAACAAATTGATCTGAATATGTCACTTATCCAAAACAATCCTTCGTTCGGAACTTTACTGATTCGGAACTTGTAAAATTTGCCTTGATTCGGAAGTATTTGGTCACCCTTGATTCGGAAGTTTCCGAATGAAACCCCTTGATTCGGAAGTTTAGAACTTCCGAATGAACACCTCTTGAGTCGGAAGTTGCCCCTTGATTCGGAACTTTTAAGAAGTTCCGAATGAAGCTTGATCCGGAAGTTTAAGACTTCCGAATGAAAAGCCTTGATTCGGAACTTGCTCCTTGATTCGGAACTTTGAGTTGATTCGGAAATTTTGAGAAGTTCCGGATGAAACCCTTGATTCGGAACTTTGGAGTTCCGAACGAATTCTCTTGACTCGGAAGTTTTCACTTCGTCTGGAACTTTGAAAGTTCCGGATGAACAAGTTTGGCTCGGAAGTTTCGTTGATCCCAAATCTTCCGGATGAACACTTGATTCGGAACCTTGGAAGTTCCGAATGAACAAACTCCCTTTCTTGGTTCGGAAGTTTTCACCCTGAAAGATCAGAAACACAAACAACTCCCCCGAAGAACAAGGGATTACAGATACAGCAGATATAACCAAGAATTAACCAAAATTAACTCAAACGACTCAATAAAAATAGTAACGAATCAACAGTAACATCAACAAAGAATTAAAAACACGAAATCAAACAACTTTATCCACAATAATCAAAAACCACTTGGGATCAAAATAAAAGCATGAGCATAAACATAAACACAACAAATCAAAGATTATGAAAGGTAGATAAGAGATTGACAAGATAAAGTAAAGATTGACAATAATTAAATGAAAACTTACTTGAAATTAAATGAATTTAAGGTGCAAGACAAGGTAATTAAATTGACAAGAAATTAAATGACAAGGTATTTAAATGTGGAAGACTAATTGTTGAAATGTTTACATCTAATGACTATTTATAGGGGAGGATTAGGAAGCTTCCTCCCCTCCTTCATTTCTTGTTAATTGCAAGATTAAGCCCCTTTCTTCTTAATTCTTCATTAATTACACCATTAGTCCTTTTCTTCTATTCTTCTTTAAACTTGGACTTAAGGGATTTTTGGCTTCGGGATTTCTTTGAACTCGTCTTTAATTTCTTCAATAAAATAGACTTGAATTCTTCGGCTTTAGATAAACTTCCGTCTTTTGACTTTTTCTTCGATAAATCTTCAGAATTGGTCGTGGACTTCCGTTCTTTTTTGCACTCTTGACTTCTTGACTTCGTCTTTCATCCTTTTCTTCAATAAAAGTCCGTAAATGCCCGTGAATGTCCGTGTTTTCTCCACTTTTCACCTTTTCATCCTAAATCACAACAAAAACACAAACCACGCATAATTCCGACATAAAAGACATAAAATACACGTTTTGGTCCGGTTATTATTGTAATTAAGTGGTAGAAAAGATGGGTGTTTACACACCTATCAACTATATAAGCACCCTCCTAGCATGTTAGGAGGGTGGCAAGTTCTCATTTTCTTTAATCTAATTTCACATAGTTTCTCCATTCTCTCTCTACTTTCTCTCTCTAGAAATCATCTATCTTTCTTCTTTATTTCGTATAATCAATCATGGTGAAGTGAATAATTATGGGAACAACATTTGGTATCAATCGTCACGGGGTAGATTTGTGATTGGTTGTTTGGTTTATTGTTTGGTCTGGTTGATTATCATCAAAATCATCTCGAATTAAATTATTTTTTAGCGTTTTTGGGGCTCTAAATCTTGATATAAATCACTTAAATATATGTGGTAAGGATTTAGTTAAGTTTTTTGTGGTTAAAATCGCAAGTTTTTGGGGTGTTTGGATTGTTTTTGGGGTTCGATTCGAAGAACAGTAAGTTAGGTGGCCAACAAAAACTTCTAATTAACTTCTGCACGAAGCACATGACGGGGAATCTCAAGCTTCTAATTAACTTCGTGGAGAAGTTCCTGGGTACGGTCCGATTCGGAAATGATCAATTTGCACCGATCCTAGGATATGGAGATTTGGTTCTGGGGAATATCACGATCAAAAGGGTATACTCCGTCGAAGGGCTCAATCACAATCTTTTCTCGGTTGGCCAATTCTGTGATGCAGATTTGTAAGTTGCTTTCAGAAAGAAGACATGTTTTGTTCGTGATTATGATGGAAATGATTTACTCACCGGTTCACGGGGTACCAATCTTTACACAACTTCACTTCAAGACACAACTTCTTCAACTCCAATTTGCTTCATGGCTAAAGCTTCAACGACTCAGGCATGGTTATGGCATCGACGTTTATCTCATCTCAATTTTTATACCATCAACTTGCTTTCCAAGAAAGATATTTTGAGAGGCCTTCCAAGCTTGAAATTCATCATAGATCATCTTTGTTCTTCTTGTGAGCTTTGTAAAGCTAAACGAAGTAGTTTCAAGACAAAGACTGCACCAAGCTTTAAAGGACGGTTAGATCTTCTTCATATAGATTTGTGTGGTCCCATGCGTGTTCAAAGTATCAATGGGAACAAAATACATTATGGTAATTGTCAATGATTACTCAAGGTACACATGGACTCACTTCTTGAGGTCCAAGGATGAAACACCCGAAGTTCTCATCAACTTCCTTAAAGTGATACAACGTGGTCTTCAAGCTCAAATAGAAGTGGTTCGTACTGACAGAGGCACATAATTTTTGAATTCAACTCTGAGGAACTATTTTGAAGCCGAAGGAATTGAACATGAAACATCTATTGCTCGAACACCCGAACAAAACGGCGTTGTTGAAAGACGAAACCGTACTTTAGTTGAGGCTGCTCGAACATTATTATCCGCTTCAAAACTTCCACTATTCTTTTGGGCCAAAGCCGTGTCAACCGCATGCTACACACAAAACCGATCCTTCATTATCCCAAGACACGAAAAGACACCATATCACATAATTCATGATCGAAAACCTTCACTCAAACACCTTCACGTTTTTTGATGTACTCGTTACATTATACGAGATGGTGAAAATTTGGATAAGATGAAAGAGAAAGGTGATGCATGTATTCTAGTGGGATATGCAACTCAGTCTAAGGGATATAGAATTTACAACAAGAGAACAAAATTGATAGTCGAGACTATTCATATCATATTTGATGAATTACAAGAAATGGCACTTGAACAAAACAGTTTAAATCCCGATCCACAACGACAAACGACTTTCGTTCACAACCGCACGGAACTCGGAACTCAAGACCACATCAACGAACCGTCAAGTTCAAAGCTGGTTCCAGGAAATGTTCCTAGAGCAGATATGACAGTCAACATGACAATTGAAGAGTTGGAAATGTTATATGGACCAATGTATGATGAATATTTTACGGGGGAGAAACATGTTGTATCGAAGTCTTCCGCTGTCACTCATGATCAGAATGATGATACCGATCATCGTCAACAAAAGGTACAACTTTATCTACTTCAACACGGGTTGTTGCATACTTACCTCCTCAGAATATCACATCAACAACCGCTCCTACAACATCCACAACTACTGTCATTGCTCTAGAGAACACAAATCAAGCAGACTATGCATTAAATGACGAAGACGACTTTATCAACCCATTCGGTACACCGGTACACGAAACTGGAGAGTCTTCTACTCGCCATGTTGATCCGTCAAATATGCATACATTCTATCAGCGACATCCGTCAACACATCATTGGACCCGAGATCATCCTTTGGTTCAAGTCACTGGAAACCCTTCACAACCCGTTCTTATAAGACGACAACTTGAAACCGATGGTGATGTTTGTATGTTCGCACTCGCTGTGAGTACAGCTGAACCAACAAATATCAAAGAAGCCTTGGCTGATCATGCTTGGATTGAATCGATGCAAGATGAACTTCTTTAATTAGAAAGACTTAAAGTCTGGGAACTTGTTGATAGACCATATGATGTAATTCCATTAAATCTTCGATGGGTCTGGAAAAACAGATGGATGAAGAAAACGCGATTATCAAGAACAAAGCTAGGCTAGTGGCTAAAGGGTATGGACAAAAAGAGGGTATTGATTTTGAAGAATCATTTGCACCAGTAGCTCGATTGGAAGCGGTCAGGAATTTCCTTGCTTATGCTGCACATAAGGGATTCATTGTCTATCAAATGGACGTAAAGACGGCATTTCTTAACGGTCCTTTGCAGGAAGAAGTCTATGTCACGCAGCCGGAAGGATTCGTCAATCCTCATTATCCTGACAAGTTGTATCGTCTCCACAAATCACTTTATGGACTCAAGCAAGCTCCAAGGGCGTGGTACGATGAGCTCTCGAAATTTCTGGTATCCAAAGGTTTCTCAAAAGGTTCCATTGATCTAACTTTGTTCACTTATAAATATGGGGATGACTTTGCTTGTGCAGATTTATGTTGATGACATTATTTTCGGGTCTACAAACCCAAAACTTTCAAAATGGTTTGAAAAAGTAATGCACAACAAATTTGAAATGTCAATGATGGGCGAACTAAAATTCTTTCTAGGAATTCAAGTTCACCAATCCCCAAGTGGTATCTTTATTAACCATGCTAAGTGTTGTCAAGAGATAATCAAAAAGCATGGTATGACCTCATGTGACCCCGTTGGGACACCATTATCAACCATATCCCTAGATGCTGATTTGGAGGGAGATGCCATAGATCAAACAAAATATCGTTCCATGATCGGCTCCCTCGTGTACTCAACAGCAAGCCGACCAGATATATCACATGTTACGTGTTATTGTGCACGATATCAAGCACGACCCACTGAAAAGCACCTCAAGGAGGTTAAACGGATCTTTTGATGCCTTAAGAATACCATTCACATGGGACTCTAGTATCCGAGGGAAACTGGTTTCTTTCTAACGGCCTATTCAGATTCTGATCATGCAAGGTGTCTTGATACACGAAAAAGTACTTCTGGTGGTGCACAATTTCTAGGTCAAGATAAGCTTGTGGGATGGTCTTCCAAGAAGCAGGATTGCACGTCACTGTCATCAGCCGAAGCGGAGTATGTGTCTCTATTTGCGTGTTGTGCTCAAGTTCTTTGGATGAGAACACAACTCAAGGATTATGGCTTCCACTTTGATAAAGTACCTATGTACTGTGACTCAAAGTCCGCCATAGGAATCTCCTGTAATCCGGTACAGCATTCCCACATGAAGCACATTGACATCAGATATCACTTCATTAAGGAACAATTTGAAAGGGGTATCGTTGAACTATACTTTGTTGGAACCGATTACCAATTAGCTGACTTGTTTACAAAAGCTCTTTCGAAAGAGAGGTTTGCGTATCTAGTTAGGCAAATTGGTATGAGATATTTGACACCAGTAGAACTGGAGATTATGGCAAAGAAGCCTGCTTGATTCATCTATCAAACATCTACGTAAATATTAATGAAAAAGAAAAATACAAAATGAAAAATATTTCAAAATACCAAAAAGATTATTCTCGACATGTCTTTCAGTATCGATAATATGGACGTCCCTAGAAATGTCACTCAATAACGACACGGGTGTGTACATAAAGCTCGAATGAAAGTTGTAAATATTTTTCAAAACATGTCATTTCTATTTTTTAACAGAAAATGTCTATTTTGGACAATTCTTCCAACAACGGGTAGAGCAATATATCTTGGGTTGAGCTTGTCACAAAACATTTAAAGTTTTGGGCTCAACACAATGGCTTGTAATCACTTTCAGATTGCAACCCGCATCTATATTCACGGGGGAGTCTACGCTATAAGTGCCCTTACCCTCAGCAAAAGAAGTTAAATCTTCTTACACTTTAGTGGATTTGTCAAGACATTTAAAGTCTATGAACTCAAGTTTATGCTTTAGAAAAACATCTTAGTGTGGAAACCTTGGTTTCCAGATCTTTTAAGCTACTAGGAATGATCATTGTTCATATGATTATACAATCAAAGCGGAATTAGAACAACAACCATTAACAAGGTGTTTAGGCACAATAACATGAATTAAAAACAAATGGATTGCTAATTATATTAATAATCAACAATCACTAGACGTGTATACATTGAATCCCACGTCTAGTCGACACACACTTTAGGTTTACATTGTGAATGAATTGAATGAATAAAACCTATGACCCTTGGTTCCTTTTATAGTGTAAGGATTAGGGTTTACAAGAGATAATGATGAATAAACAAGTAAATCTTCTATTTAAATAAACTTATGCAAAATATCTTTTGCATGTTTATCTAAATAGAAGCTTCCATAAGCTTCTTGTCTACATTCTTGTCAACTCTTAAATTGCATGTAACAACTCTTGAATTGCATACGACAACTCTTGAACCAACAACGCTGGAATTGTTCTTGTCAACGCCTAAATTGGCTTTGACAACGCTTAGACAATAACTTCACGTTTTCTTCATTTTTGAGTTTCTGCCACATCAACTTTTTGACCCAACAATCTTCCCCTAGTTGATAGTGGCAAAACTCTATGTGTATCTCTTGTAAGTTGTACATGATCTTCAAATTGCTTCCCCTCAAGTGTAGCACGTATTTCTTCCCCTTTTTGTCACATCAACAAGGAAGTAAACAATGTATGCAATCTTTGAAGATTCTCCAAATGTAGCTCTATGTAATGATCTTGAAGAACAATTAATATAATATTTTTGATGTAGAAGTAGAATAACCCAATCTTGTGTTCCATGTCTTGTACTATCCATGTGACTAAGAACTTATACTCATGTCACAAAGTATAAGTAGACCTCGATCCCTTGTCAATATTCTCATCCTTTGTGAGACACTGAGCACGATAATGTAACTCCTTCAAGTGTTATGACAAGTCTTCATCACCAATCATGTAAAGCACGAACAAGTTACCTTTAAAGTCAATGTATGGGACCCACGACTTTAAGATATGATAGAACACAAACTCGCGAAAATCTTCTTTAATCATCAAACTTACCATAAGAATTATTCCCCTTAAACTAACACCTCTTCATGACGATTTTAATGGAATCACATCTTCATACCATATGTAAAAGTCTTGTGATGGATAACTCTTTCTCAAGGCTATCCCAATTACATAGTTTAAAATATCCATCAAATCCTCACGAATAGTTGCTAACTCGCTTTAAGATCATTAATTCCTTTTTAAAATATCCGAGCCATAAATATCATCATGATATTCTAAATTATAACGGAGATTCCATGTACCTTTGTGTGTATAATCCTCCTTTTTGTGTGCTTAAAACGTCCAATTTTCTCAAACAGCAGCAAACCTTGTGTTGTCCAATATCCTCTTCTGTCCAATATCTTGGTCAGATGTATTGTCCAATATCAGACAATGCCTATCAGCGTTGAAGTTCATATATCGGACGACACTGTCAACTCCATCAGCGTTGACTTATTCTGTCAGCGTCAAAATCCTTCTTGTCAGCGTCTATATTAAACCTTGTCAGCGTCCACGTCTTTTTCACTTGTCAACGTTAAATTAAATATCAACGTTATCTTTTCAACGTTTAAATAAGTGAATAAAGTATCCATAACGTGATGTCCACCAATAAGAATTGAATGGACCACGTCCTTGTCTTCTTCGTTGCTGAATATATCAAGATCACTGACTTCTTTTTTGGCATCATACAAATCTTCACACGTGACCAATTACTTTTAACAGCATGTATTCGTATCACAAAAACCATGTTGTACTTTACATTGTAGAAACTACCGTGCATCTTTTTCTTCACTGGCCCATGATCATAATGAGGCCAATATAATAATCAGCAAAACAGTCTTCTACATAGGGCCACTATTCTCTCTTGATCGTATAAACACAACCTTTCCACCAATTAGAATTGAGCCCGTGTGAACGTAGGTCTCTCAACCAATCACAAAGAGATCATCGTGTGAACACAAAATTACAATATATATTCTTCTTCTTATGGCCGTGTGAATGCAACTTGTCTTCCAATAAGAAAAATTTATTCGTTTGTTTCAATAATCACATAATCACGTTCCAATAAGACAAAACTCACCCACGTTCATATCTGCTATAGTACGGGACACAGATAGACATCCTTGGACAAAGAATGCACAATCTGCTCTATGTGTTCATGATAATTATGTGACCTTCTTGAATCTTAATTCATATAACAATGTTACAAAAATCCAATCACGGTCACGATCACGAACACAACACGTTCTCTTCAGATTTCAAGATCGATCTAGGGTTTAGACTTTGAGCACCGAAACCCTAATTAGGGTTTGTAAATAAACCTTAGATCAAGTGTTACCTTGAATCATAACAGCCACAAACTGCAATTCTTCCTGCTTTTAAGTAGATCTAGGGTTTGAGGAACCCTAGTTCATGATTTTATGTAAAAGCAGAAAACTGAAAATCAACCATCAGCCAACTTCGACGCTTAATAACTTTTGCCTGGGGATAAAACTCGACAATCCCTCCGGTGGATGTTTAGATCTATGTATGTAGAACACACATATAAAATTTCGTGACGATCCAACGGTTCAATCAAAAGTTATGACCTTCTGAATACTGCTGCGCACACAAAAACGTCCAGAAAAACTCTATACGAATTTTTCTTCTTCTTCACAATATACGAACACCTTGTTGGTCCTAGCATCACGAGCCACGAGGCTCTGATACCAATTGTGGAAACCTTGGTTTCCGGATCTTTTAAGCTACTAGGAATGATCATTGTTCATATGATTATACAATCAAAGCGGAATTAGAACAACAACCATTAACAAGGTGTTTAGGCACAATAACATGAATTAAAAACAAATGGATTGCTAATTATATTAATAATCAACAATCACTAGGCGTGTATACATTGAATCCCACGTCTAGTCGACACACACTTTAGGTTTACATTGTGAATGAATTGAATGAATAAAACCTATGACCCTTGGTTCCTTTTATAGTGTAAGGATTAGGGTTTACAAGAGATAATGATGAATAAACAAGTAAATCTTCTATTTAAATAAACTTATGCAGAATATCTTTTGCATGTTTATCTAAATAGAAGCTTCCATAAGCTTCTTGTCTACATTCTTGTCAACTCTTGAATTGCATGTAACAACTCTTGAATTGCATACGACAACTCTTGAACCAACAACGCTGGAATTGTTCTTGTCAACGCCTAAATTGGCTTTGACAACGATTAGACAATAACTTCACGTTTTCTTCATTTTTGAGTTTCTTCCACATCAACTTTTTGACCCAACACTTAGCCAAATAGAAATAGAGTTTTTCGAAAAGCGTTGAACGCAATTTTTTCAAGAGTTTTTCAATGATTATTCAAAATCTTTCAAAAATTGTGTGTTCAACAACTCCCATTCTCAAAAAGCGAAATGTAGATCACATCCTCACAATGATAATTCAGTTGGATCAATTTTTGAGGGGGAGCGTTCCAAATTCATGCCAAGTTTGACACATTTTTCTCCTGAAAGATTTTCAAGACTATTTTTTCAAATTATACTTTAATCAAATTTTCTTTAATATCAAACGATTTTATATATTAGAGATAGGGGAGAAAATGTGATTAAAATGTGATCTAAAGACTCAAGCACTCATAGTTACGATCAAATACCCACAACATCTTTAATTCATGACGTTATTGGTGTCAAAAGGGTGGTTAGGTTTAAGTCCTATGATCCAACCAGAACCGGAGGGATCTTCCCAGGGACATGTGAGACCCCCAAAATCAGGCAAGGGAACAACTAGGCAGCAAGGGGGTAACACGTCATGGTATAAGTAACAATAAATTATAAAATGACCTGAAAATGACGTAATAAAAGACATTTACATTACATCATAAAAGATCAGAGTTTTAAACAAAGGGTCCCAGAGTTTTATAAACGGAAAAATATATTATTTAATTATCGTTTTGTAACATATAGTTACCAAGAATATATGATAAACTTCTGACAGTTTTTACCAAAACCGAAGTTTAAATATACACAGAAATCTCCAAGCTGCGATAATATCTTGCGGGCTCCCATCCAAGCAAAGCTAAGTATTAATACCTGAGATTAAACATGTAAAATCGTCAACACGAAGTTGAGTGATATTCATAGGTTTAGCAGTAAAGATGTGGAACACAAGCATTCATTTGTAAAATAAGAAATAGAGAAAATGGTTACGTACGATAACCATAGTCCGAAACCATTATTATTGCTATTTAGTTCATGAACCGAAGCTTAACTCAATGTAAGTTCCTCTAGTGAGTATTCAGCCTAAATACTCAAGTAACAAAACAAATGTAATGCGTCAATGGTTAAACAACCGCAACATGGGACGGGGATTGCCAGTCCCGATGGATCCACCCACAACATTCGCGCTTAGCAACACAAGTAAATTAACGGTTCATGATCAAGAGAGGAAACTTAAGGGCTATAGACTAAAAGCAATAATAATAATGAGAAACTGTTGGAAATCATCAAGTGTTAGAAAGCATACAAGATCTGGATAGCATACAAGTTCTGGATAGCATACAGTTTTAAATGAATGTGTTCCACCGTGTAAAATCTCACCCCGCGTTTAGAAACAATGTATAAGTAGTAAAAAGGGGCTATGAACTCACTTGATATGACGATCACAAGATAATTGAGTACGATAATCAAGTACGGGATATCCAACGGTCGACACATGACTAAACAAGACCTAAAATAAAGTAGCACGACTTAGGCCCGAAACGAAAACTAGAGTATGCGATGAATTTATAAAAGTTTCATATAAATATAACTCAATATCACCAATATGCACTGCGATTAAGTTTTATTTGCCAAAATATATTTTATATAAAAGTTACATAATTAAAATCAAGTTTTTCTTAAGTTTCAAGATGACTAGAAAGTCCACTTTGGCAACCCAAAACGTTTTATTTTAAAGTTACAAGCACATGTTGGTGATATATTTATAAACGTAAAAATGATATACATGCTTATTATATGATATATAAATTAATGCTTACAAAGATTCGGAGACGAGGCGAGTAAAAATTAGCCACTAAAATGACATAAAATCCTTATAAAACCAAAGCTAACTTATACCCAAATCAATCCTCCTTATGCACTCTGAATAATATTAGAAATATGGGTTTCTAAAATGTTGTTGCTGCCGTATATAGTTGTGGAGGAAAAGTATCCGTGTCCCATTTTTTTTTTTGATGTTGTCTAAAATGAGCTATCAAAATATAAGATGATTATATTTACTTGTAATGTTGAATTAACTTTTAGGACACGTGGGATTGCAAGGGAAAATATAAGCAATTGAGTCACAAGAGACGTGTACATCAAATGAGGATTTATATTGTTTAATTTTTTCCAACAATAAGATAAAAGCGAGTATTATCGAGACCCGATATTTTAAATGTTACGTGATATAAAAGTTACATGTAATACACGAAAAATAAACGCCCAATATAATATTAAGACCTCGACATTCGAAGAACATTTATATTTCGATATATAAATGAGGGCTTATAATTTAATAAATGTTAACATGGCTTAAACGAATGGCGCTTAAAGGTTTAACTTAATTTACGAAAAATGCTCGTAAAACAAAAAAATTTAAAATGACGACAATAGAAAAAAATTTATGTCATGACGATAATGTTTACGGTTGATAACGAACATAGACTTTTTCAATAAATAATAATTGACACGAATTCGATACGTTAAATTAGTCAAGAATTCAATATTAATCGTAGAACGAACATGACATATAAAAGTTGGCTAATAAATATTGGCCCGAATAATAGGAATAAATTAGAGCTCGGTCTAAATGTTAATTTTAAATTTCGGGTTACTATAGTAAATAAATATGGAAAAATAAAAATAAATTTTTTTATAATTCCGAATAAATTATTATCAATGATCATAAAAATATTTTAAAATAATTTAATTAAGATTCTCGAGATCTCAGGATTTACGTATGAAAAAAATAAAGAGGAACAAGTAAAACATTGTAAAATCGAGAAGTACGAATAAAAGAATATTTTAATTACCAGGAAAACTACGAGTTATCACAATCGGCCCCCCATAAAGGAACTCTGGTCTCTTAGAGTTCAACTGGAGACGAAAGAAGATGCGAACAAATGGAAATACCTATTTTAGAACTGATTCATTGCTTCCCAGGTAATTTCTGCACCGCGGCATACCTTAACAATTAGAATTCACTATGCTTCAGTTTTTTAACTACTTTTCGAATAAATTTTCAAACTTAGATTAAAATAATGACCTTTCAGTACGGAGAAATATCAAGGGATAGAATGAACACAAGAATTTCTTAAACGGACAAGGTGCGATAAAATGAATCAATGTTGTTAATCAACAAGGAATCGCAAATCACGCAACTGTAAAACATGACAATTTTAAAACGTAACAATCTGATTACAAGAGAAAATGAATTAGATATGAACATTTAAAATGCAAGTTGTCACAATTATCTTTCTAGGATTTGGTATTACTTTCAAACTCAGCTTAAGTATTTTCTTGATAAGGGTTTCAAAGTAAAAGTAACTCAGTCCAGTTAATTATTTCGATCAGCTTAAGAGATTTTGGATAACTGTATGAAATTATTATTAAAGACTCGGGTTTATCGTTATCATTAGAGAAAATCAAATTTTCAAATTATTTAGAATCATTGATAGAAACTATAAATTAAATCGATAATTTCATTATATTGAAAGTAAAGTATGATAGAATCAAATACTTTAAAAGATAAAACTTGACATCTTTTAAACACTAGTTATAAATCTACCAAAGAGGATGTATAGATCGGACATTAAACTTAAAACAGATATTTTGGTAATTTAACCACTTGGTAAAATGTGTAAAACATTCTTAAAAATTTATAATAATTTTTAGAAATCCAAGAAGGTGTTTAATGCATCAAATGATAAACAAAGGACATACTCGGTTTTCAATAGATGACAAGATAGCAAATGAATATGAAGCAAATAATAGTCAACAATTAGTATGTAAGCAAATGGTACAAGGGAATAAAACGAAAGTCGTAAAGATTCTTAACGAACAGGATAGAATAGAGGCATCAGCAACAAGACAATAAGAAACAAAGAATTTAGCAAATAATCACTTCTTGAGTACAGTTGGTGTCACCAACATCGGCTTATTAATTTCTCGGTAATCGATACACGATTGAAAGGAAAAAGCCACACAACAATTTTTGAATCAAAGAAAAATTCTATTCAAGTAAACATTGGCAATTAGAGAGCGAAATCAACATATGGTTTACACGAGCGAATTTCGAGGCAATAGAGTCTGACACACATCATGACGAATATACGATAACACTATTCATGTACAGTCATTAATCGTTATTCTCGTCCGGAGACATTTCAAAGGTATACCAAATTTTACTCAAAGAAAGTTGGGCGAGGAGAAAGTATAAAAACACTATAACTTCCCAGTATGATATCAATAGTCAGTAACTAGATGAGCGGTAAATAGAATTGTATCATGAGAGAAAATGAGGTAACAAGTAGAGCAAAGCTCGTTAAGTAAAGAAAAAGAGTTTGTACTCGCAGACACGTAATTCGTTCAAGAAAAGATAAGGAAGCATATACATTTGTCATGAACTTGTACTACTTACATAGCGCATAAAAGTTTTCATAATTTTATTTTAACAAGATTTTAAAGTGACTACTATTCAGCCTCACATGGCTCCTTCTAAATTACGCATAGGTGATCAGGCCATGCATAATTTAGGACTAGCAATGTGATGCTCAACTTCGTTAAACCAGTATTACATGTCATATGATTTAAAATATGTTTATAATGCAATTTGTAAAACAGGATTTAAAATGATTTATGAAACTTTGCACAAGTAAGTAATTGGCTAAATATTTAAATCAACAATTAATGTTATAAGAATTCTTTATAAGCCCAACGTTAAATAATTTGTGAAAATACCTCGTAAAACAATGACCATTAACCTTATATGGTATTATTCAAGTATTTTATAAATCCCAGTAATACAAGTTGGTAAAGTTATTCGTAAAAACAATAACAATTTAAAATATATGGTGACATTATGATAGTTTACAAAATAGCGAGTGGGTTACACGAGAGTAGTAAAGAGTAGTTCATTAGATAATCGATGAAATGGTTACAAGGTGATAAGGTTTCAAAAGGTTTAGTCGGAATCGTCGTGAGACACGTGTCAATATGATAACGAACGATGTGAAAATAGTTCAAATTTCGACCCAAATCAGTGGTACATTAGAAGTAGAAGAAGGATAAAATGAAATGACAAATGAGTCATGTATAAAATAACAGATAAAGGAAATCCATATGCACTCACATTATAATTTATTTGACATAAATACGCTTTTAAGAAAATAGAGCATCAGTTCCCAAATTGTACAACTATTCCGAAAAGTTTATATTTTAGGAAAGTTTAGGAATTTAACACGTAAATAATGACGCATAAAAATATACACATTTTGCGAAACATATAGTTCATTATCGGTTTATCAAATCACTTGGTTCCAAAAGTTCGATATATATGTATGTATGACCGAACTCAAAGTTACTATTTTTAAACGTTTTCAAATGCAATCAATATTTGGTAGTTGTAAAATCTCATTTGTTATATTTCTACAAGCTCAAACGAACTAAAAAACGCCTAAAAACCACATTTCAAAATTTCTATCAGCTTTGACTTTTTAGTCAACTTTAACTTTTAGGTCTGACCCGATCAATCAACACGGTAAAAGACATTTTCGACACTCGGAGTCTAAAGCAATTTGGTGTAAAACGACGTTTCAGACAACTTTCTAGTTTTACTCGAGACTTGAAACAGATCAAAAATGGATGAAAATGCCCCCACATCAAATCTGTCAACAAAATGATATTTTAAGATTATGCTGAAAATAAGTTCTTAAATTTTACAATTTCAAATGAGCATAACTTGCTCGTTTTTAAGATTTACAGGTCGAATTTTATGTCCTAAACGACCCTCTCAACAAATAGAAACATATTTTTAAGTCTAAAGCTTATAAAAATATTTTCTCGGCATCGTTAAATTACCTGTAAATTTTCTGCAGAAAGTATATTTTTCGACACACCTCGAAATTTAATCAAACTTCATAACAACTCGGAATTTATGTACACACATGACTTGTGGATTCCATATAGACGAAAAAGAATAGATTGTATATTTTAGCATATAAAGAAAAACATAGTATAAAATCGGTTTATGAATACCAACGATAATCTAAGAAATAAAAAATGGCGCATGACATTCGTGTCTTTGATTTCAAGATGCAATGCAAGAAGGTCTCTTGGCGGCGTGATTTTCCAAAATCACAAGACATACCGAGAAAGAAATGAAACATTATTCGCACTCCTAGAGCGAGGAGGTTTAATGAAAGGGGAGGGTATAGGTTTATAGAAGTAGAATTGTATTCCTAACAAGCGCCATATTATATTATAGGATATGAATTACAAGATGACGGTGGTGTTTCCAAAGTACAAACGAACGTTGTAATCCGAAGTCGAGATGTAGAATGGTCAATGAATTAATATTTAATCGATATTCGAGTGTCACGTAAAACGATAACATAAGGGTCAATCAAGATTACGAAAACTCACGATATTATTCAACACGGGTTCAAGGAATGCTTCGAGATGTGTGACTCACATGATGTCCTTTACTCTTTTTCGGAGACTCATTGGGCTACACAATGGTCTATAGACTATTTTTCAAGACATCTAGTCACAAATGGTCGGAAAGTAATCTGTATATCTAAATAGATATTTTAAAGAGGTTTAACAATAAAAGTAACATGCACGGTAGTAAAATGAAAATCAAAATTTTCATTGAAAACAACAACACTTATTTAATCCCGAACAATGGTATCACGAGAATACGACAAAATGTAACAATGAGTCGAATAAAACAAGCGGTCCAAAACGAACGAGTATGTGAGGTCAATCATATCACGCATAAACGAAATAGCAATAGTACTAAGAAAAGTGAGTATGAAAAGTCGGCAACATATGCGCTCCGAATACAAGTATGTAATGCCATAATAATTTAAAATTATTGTAACAAGATCAAGTTACAAGAACAAGAATTCAAGAAATACAGTAAGGGCAGATGTAATCACAGTAATATCTAATGATAATTCATGAAACACAAAGGACATGGAAAGAGATAGTAATTATCGTCATTAGGGTAATGTAATATTTCAAAATGTAATCAAGAGATGAAATACTACAACGATAATTAAAAGTAAATAATAAAGAATAGAGAGTTACCCACGCAGATATCAAACAACAATGGCAGATTATGTGTTTGACACCTAGAAACATGAAATATTTGAACTTTCGATTATAGACTAAGTTTTAAAAAATGACTTAGTTCCCTATAACCATCGCTCTGATACCAATCTGTGAGACCCCCAAAATCAGGCAAGGGAACAACTAGGCAGCAAGGGGTTAACACGTCATGGTATAAGTAACAATAAATTTTAAAATGACCTGAAAATGACGTAATAAAAGACATTTACATTACATCATAGAAGATCAGAGTTTTAAACAAGGGGTCCCAGAGTTTTATAAGCGGAAAAATATATTATTTAATTATCGTTTTGTAACATATAGTTACCAAGAATATATGATAAACTTCTGACAGTTTTTACCAAAACCGAAGTTTAAATATACACAGAAATCTCCAAACTGTGATAATATCTTGTGGGCTCCCATCCAAGCAAAGCTAAGTATTAATACCTGAGATTAAACATGTAAAATTGTCAACACGAAGTTGAGTGATATTCAAGTTATAGCAGTAAAGGTGTGGAACACAAGCATTCATTTGTAAAATAAGAAATAGAGAAAATGGTTACGTACAATAGCCATAGTCCGAAACCATTATTATTGCTATTTAGTTCATGAACCGAAGCTTAACTCAATGTAAGTTCCTCTAGTGAGTATTCAGCCTAAATACTCAAATAACAAAACAAATGTAATGCGCCAATGGTTAAACAACCGCAACATGGGACGGGGATTGTCAGTCCCGATGGATCCACCCACAAAATTTGCGCTTAGCAACACAAGTAAATTAACGGTTCATGATCAGGAGAGGAAACTTAAGGGCTATAGACTAAAAGCAATAATAATAATGAGAAACTGTTGGAAATCATCAAGTGTTAGAAATCATACAAGATCTGGATAGCATACAAGTTCTGGATAGCATACAGTTTTAAATGAATGTGTTCCACCATGTAAAATCTCACCCCGCGTTTAGAAACAATGTATAAGTAGTAAAAAGGGGCTATGAACTCACTTGATATGACGATCACAAGATAATTGAGTACGATAATCAAGTACGGGATATCCAACAGTCGACACATGACTAAAAAAGACCTAAAATAAAGTAGCACGACTTAGGCCCGAAACGAAAACTAGAGTATGCGATGAATTTATAAAAGTTTCATATAAATATAACTCAATATCACCAATATGCACTGCGTTTAAGTTTTATTTGCCAAAATATATTTTATATAAAAGTTACATAATTAAAATCAAGTTTTTCTTAAGTTTCAAGATGACTAGAAAGTCCACTTTGGCAACCCAAAACGTTTTGTTTTAAAGTTACAAGCACATGTTGGTGATATATTTATAAATGTAAAAATGATATACATGCTTATTATATGATATATAAATTAATGCTTACAAAGATTCGGAGATGAGGTGAGTAAAAATTAGCTACTAAAATGACATAAAATCCTTATAAAACCAAAGCTAACTTATACCCAAATCAATCCTCCTTATGCACTCGGAATAATATTGGAAATGTGGGTTTCTAAAATTTTGTTGCTGCCGTATATAGTTGTGGAGGAAAAGTATATCCGTGTCCCATTTTTTATTTTTTTTGATGTTGTCTAAAATGAGCTATCAAAAGATAAGATGATTATATTTACTTGTAATGTTGAATTAATTTTTAGGACACGTGGGATTGCAAGGGAAAATATAAGCAATTGAGTCACGAGAGACATGTACATCAAATGAGGATTTATATTGTTTAATTTTGTCCAACAATAAGATAAAAGCGAGTATTATCGAGACCCGATATTTTAAATGTTACGCGATATAAAAGTTACATGTAATACACGAAAAATAAGCGCCCAATATAATATTAAAACTTCGACATTTGAAGAACATTTATATTTTGATATATAAATGAGGGCTTATAACTTAATAAATGATAATGTGGCTTAAAGGAATGGCGCTTAAAGGTTTAACTTAATTTACGAAAAATGCTCGTAAGACAAAAAAATTTAAAATGACGACAATAGAAAAATTTCTATGTCATGACGATAATGTTTACGGTTGATAACGAACATAGACTTCTTCAATAAATAATAATTGACACGTATTCGATACGTTAAATTAGTCAAGAATTCAATATTAATCGTAGAACGAACATGACATATAAAAGTTGGCTAATAAATATTGGCCCGAATAATAGGAATAAGTTAGAGCTCGGTCTAAATGTTAATTTTAAATTTCGGAGTTACTATAGTAAATAAATATGGAAAAATAAAAATAAATTTTTTTATAATTCCGAATAAAATATTATCAATGATCATAAAAATATTTAAAATATAATTTAATTAAGATTCTCGAGATCTCAGGATTTACGTATGAAAAAAAATAAAGAGGAACAAGTAAAACATTGTAAAATCGAGAAGTACGAATAAAAGAATATTTTAATTACCAGGAAAACTACGAGTTATCACAGGACAATCCATCAGATTATTAGAAGTCCTTAGGAAAGTTGGAGTAGAATGTGAACGAAGCTGAATGCCGACTAAGTACTGATGCTAGCACTGGAATAATCACAACACGGTGCTAGTAATGATGTCTTGGTAAGCATTGAAGGGGTTGAAGAATGAAAAAGAAATGTAAGGAAAAAGGGTGTAAAGAAAGAAGCCCTCCATACAACTTAGGCAGAAACCGGGTCAACACATCATGAAAACAACGCATCATGGACCCAGTGATGTAATGCACAACCCTTCCCCAGCTGACTCAGGCTTCTCTCAAAAGAAGTTTGTTTTATTGTCACGGAGATCAACATGACCTCTATTGACTTTCTCACTCCGAGATAGTTGATGTTGAATAGGTGGCTTCTGCTCCAGCCTCCGACCACTAAAAGTGCACAAATCGAGTCTAGAGCCAAGAGATCAATCAAATCTCGTTAGGACACATGGATGAAGATCAAGAGAGTCCTACGACATATCCTTGCGATATTGCTAGAACACTCAGAGTGATACTACCTGGTATTCACAATGATGAGTGGAAATCCTTCCAGTGTTAACATCAAACAGCACTGTGGTAGGTCATGTGTAAGATTCTTTATGAATTGAACATATGTAAAACTGAAAAGCAACAGTGGTTTTGTTTCTTTTTCGATTCAAACTCGTTTCAGGTTTCTACGCAATATCTTTATGGTCTTGCCAGAATATTCAGAATGATATTCATTATTATTAACAATGATGAATGGAAATCCTTCTAGGGTCAACATCAAACAGCGCTACGGTAGGTAACTTGCGAGATTCTTATAAATCAAGCTTGTGTCAACTGGAAAGCAACAATGGTAAGATTCTATAAGAATCAAACTTGTTCCAGTAATTTGAATTGACGACTTTAATCAAGCGGATATTTCAATTGATTCACTCTTTATGTTCGCAGTCTTGCTTTAAGACAGTCGAGTAAAGAGAACGAATAGTACAATCGCGAAACCCTGTCAAGGAGATTCTTAATTAAATTTACCTATCACATGTACGATATTTAATATCGTGTAACGCTCTTCACCGACCGGAGGAAAAACGCTACCAATTTAGGACAAATGTCAAAGCCATTCAGTCTGTGTCTATGTTTTGTCTCGAGAAGGTGGCGTTATGGTGTACTCAGCAAAGTCAAAAATTCAAAACCACATACTCATGCCTAAAGACATATTCAACAATCAAGAAAGCTAAATACTTCCGCAACTCTGATGATCAAAATCTTCCTTATCACTTAATGTAGAGGAATGACCTCTCTTCAAAGGAAATGTTAGCAAGCTTTCAAGATTTTGCAAAGTATGAGCATGTGGATAAAGACACAAGATCGCAAGATGGAAAAGACAAGTCAAGGATAATTGAAGATCTCAAGATAAAAGACAAAGCCGAAAGACAATGACAAAGGCTCAAAGATCACAACATGAAGGAACAAGACTACTACTACACGTTCAAGATTCATTTATGACGAAATTCGTAATCTCCATTGAACTCCAAACATCGAAGAGGAATGACCTCACATTGGGGGAGATTGTTAGCCTCAAAATATTGAGTTAAACAAGAATGTTCGATCATAGGTTTTTATTGTAATATTTATTAGAACGTTGTAATAGTTAGTTAAAATAGTCGTGACATTACGGGCTTGATGGCTAGCTTAAAAGGCCTCTTTTAAGGTACTAAGCAGTTATTCAAGCCCGGCCCAAAACAAATATAGTCTAATAGAAAGCCCGCATGTGGGTGGACTATATAAGCACCCTCCTAGCATGTTAGGATGGTGGAAAGTTCTCATTTTCTCTAATCTAATTTCACATAGTTTCTCCATTCTCTCTCTACTTTCCCTCTCTACTTTCTCTCTCTATAAATCATCTATCTTTCTTCTTTATTTCTTATAATCAATCATGGTGAAGTGAATAATTATGGGAAAAACATTTGGTATCAATCGCCACGGGGTAGATTTGTGATTGGTTGTTTGGTTAATTGTTTGGTTCGGTTGATTTATCATCAAAATCATCTTGAATTAAATTAATTTTTTAGTGTTTTCGGGCTCTAAATCTTGATATAAATCACTTAAATATATGTGGTAAGGATTTGGTTAAGTTTTTCGGGGTTAAAATCGCAAGTTTTTGGGGTGTTTGGATTGTTTTTGGGGTTCAATTCGAAGAACAGTAAGTTAGGTGGCCAACAAAAACTTCTAATTAACTTTTGCACGAAACACATGACGGGGAATCTCAAGCATCTAATTAACTTCGTGGAGAAGTTCCTAGGTACGGTCCGATTCGGAAATGATCAATTTGCACCGATCCTAGGATATGGAGATTTGGTTCAGGGGAATATCACGATCAAAAGGGTATACTACGTCGAAGGGTTCAATCACAATCTTTTCTCGGTTGCTCAATTCTGTGATGCAGATTTGGAAGTTGCTTTCAGAAAGAAGACATGTTTTGTTAGTGATTATGATGGAAATGATTTACTCACCGGTTCACGGGGTACCGATCTTTACACAACTTCACTTCAAGACACAAATTCTTCAACTCCAATTTGCTTCATGGCTAAAGCTTCAACGAATCAGGCATGGTTATGGCATCGTGTGAGACCCCTAAAATCAAGTATGGAACAACTAGGCAGCAAGGGGGCGCCACGTCATGGTACAAGAAATTATGAATTATTATTTACATAAAGTTGACGTAATAAAAATTTATACATTAAATCATAAAGAATCAGAGTTGCGATAATATCCTGCGGAAATATGTAATTTTTATAAGCGGAAATCTGTGGAAATCTGTAATTTAATTATGTTTTTGTAACTTATAGTTACAAAGAATACATGATAAACTTCTGACAGTTTTTAGATAAACCAAAATTTAAGTACACACAGAAATCTCCAAGTTGCGATAATATCCTGCGGGCTCCCATCCAAGCAAAGCTAAGTATTTATACCTGAGATTAAACATGTAAAATTGTTAACATAAAGTTGAGTGATATTCATAGGTTTAGCAGTAAAGGTGTGGAACACAAGCATTCATTTGTAAAACAAGTAAATAGAGAAAATGGTTATGATCATTAACCATAGTCCGAAACCAATATTATTGTTGTTTAGTTCATGAACCGAAACTTAACTCAAAGTAAGTTCCTCTAGGGAGTATTCAGCCTAAATACTCAAGTATAAAAAAATGTAAGTGTGTCAAGGTAATCAGGACGGGGATTGTCAATCCCGGTGGATCCACCCACAACATTCGCGCTTAGCGCAAAGCATACGGGACAATTAACGGTTCATGATCAAGAGAGGAAACTTAAGGCTATTAACTATAAGCAATAATATCAATGAAAACTGTTGGAAAGCATACAAGTCTGAATAGCATACAAGTTCTGGATAGCATACAGTTTTTTAAATGGATGTGTTCCACCATGTAAAATCTCACCCCGCGTTTAGAAACAATGTACAAGTAGTAAAAGGGGCTATGAACTCACCTTAGCTACGAGGTGAATCAATATGTAACTTGAGGGCTGAGTAGTAACAACAAGAAATCAAGAAACTTTAAGTCATCCAAGACCTACGATAATGAGGCGCAAAAACTTATAAGATACAAAAATAACGTTTAGAAAATGTTTTTGTTACTATTAGTACATAAACCATCTTATAACTCGCAAGGCATTGCAACCTATTGACTCGAACCAATTTTGACTTAAAAACACTACTTACCCACTGTATGATCATGTTTATAAACATTAACAATGCTAATCAAACCCATAAGTAGCAAACACTTGTACACTTTGAGTCGAAAATTAACGTTAACAAATTGGCTGCACTAAATTTTCAGAAACATGCTGTAAAGATTGTATCATATCTAGAGTTCTATAATAGCTATAAAATCAAATTTTATGCCCCTGGAAAGATAAAATTATTAACTTTTCAAATCTTTAAGAAAAACTATCAAAGATATTACCAATCAACGGGAAATGCAGTTTTAGTGCAGACTACTCAGATTTGACTTTTTCGACAAAAAACTGCATAAAACCATTTTGACCATCATTTACATTCTGTAAAAGATTTTAACTTGAAACCAATTGGAAATGTTCGAATTTGACCTATTTTACTGTAATAAGTCATAAAAATACCCACTTTGGCCTTTTATGCTTTGACCTCAAACATAAATTTGGCGCACATGTCGGTATTGACTAGTTTTTATAAAAAGATTATATTTTACTCATCCGGACACTTCTAAAAACCACCCAACTCACCAATTGTACTACACAACCAAGGCTATCCAAAAATAAAGAAAGTTTCAGGTATTATTTGAAGAAAAAATTCATGAATGGCTGTAGCAATATGCTATCATTCTTAACCTCATTTTTGACACTAAAATTTACTTCTAACATCACCTAAACACTTGCACACCCTAAGCAATGCCTCTACAAGTACACAAGACCTATCATGATCATAATACCAACTTGACAGCAGTAGCATATGGTCTAAATACAAAAACCTTAATTTCATAATCAAAGTATTTAATCAAATAGAAATCAAAGCAATACAATGGTGCCAAGAGTACCTTAGTACAAGTGTGACGGATATGAGAACCGGGTTGTAGATGGAAATGGGAAATACTCCAAGGGCTACCCGCGACCTACAAGAATGATCACAACCCTTAAGTATGCGTTTTATAAAAATATAAAACAATTGTATCAAAATATTTTGTAAAAATGTAATATCTATATATAACTTGCACAACCAACCGAGTTTAAGTGTGATCATGACCTTCATGACACACAACCTGTATAAAAATGCATAACCTAATAGCCCAAGGTCTCAAATAAAGTAACCCAAGTGATTTTCAACTAAAAACGCCAACAATTTATTTAACCGTAGGCGTAAAGTCACATTTTCTGGTATAGCTGTTTGGTAAAGGGTGTAGCTCCCAATCCATAAGTCCAACAACTATGGGATTTTCACCACTAGAACGGGTCTCTCATGAGGTTTCCAGAATGTCTAACCATTCGATTTAAGAGTTTATGGAACTTTTTAAAAGTCTAAAACACTAACAGCCTTACCGTAAGCACCTAATAGTCAAACTGCACTAGTCAAACTTGGGGCAAAATAACCCGTTAACCTATAAGGTTTAAGGGTCTGAGATTTCCACCATTGGAAAGCCTCAATACTCTACTTTCGGCCCATACCAACCACAAGTAAATAGCTAATACCAATTGTCGGGAAAATTGCATTCTTTGAAGGTTACGAAATCAGAATTTAGGTTTTCGAACTCGGGTTTACCGTTTAATCAAACTTCATAACGACCCGGAGTTTATGTACACACATGACTTGTGGATTCCATAAAGACGAAAGAGAATAGATTATATAATTAAGCATATAAAGAAAAACATAGTATAAAATTTGTTTATGAATACCAACGATAATCTAAGAAATCAAAACGGCGCATGACATCCGTGTCTTCGATTTCAAGATGCAAGGTAGGAAGGTCTCTTGGCGGCGCGATTTTCCAAAAACACAAAGCATACCAAGAAAGAAATGGAACATTAAGGAGTCGCACTCCCGGGCAAGGAGGTTAAATAAAAGGGAAGGATACAATTTATAGAAGTAAAATCGTATTCCAAACAAGCACCACGTTATATCATATGATATGAATTACAAGATGACGATGGTGTTTCCAAGGTACAAACGAACGTTGTAATTCGAAGTCGAAACGTAGAATGGTCAACGAAATAATATTTAATCGATATACGAGTGCCGTGTAAGATGATGACGTAAAAGTCACTCAAGGTTACGAAAACTCACGATATTATTCAGCATGGATTTAAAGGAATGCTTTGAGATGTGTGACTCACACGATGTCCTTTAGTATTTTTTGGAGACACGTTGAGCTTCATAATGGTCTACAGACTAATTTTCAAGGGATCCAGTCACAGATGGTCGGAAAACAATTTGGATATCTAAATAGATATCTTAAAGAGGTTTAACAGTGGAACTAACGCACAGGGTAGTAAAATGAAAATCGGAAGTTTCATTGAAAGCAACACTTCTTAATCCCAAACAATGGTATTACAAGAATACGCACAACATGTAACAATGAGTCGAGAAAAACAGACGGTTCAAAAGGAACGAGTATGTGAGGTCAGTCGTATCACGCATAGACGAAATAACAATAGTACTCAGAAAAGTGAGTATGAAAAGTTGGCAGCATACGCGCTCCTAATACAAGTATGTAACGTCATAACAATATAAAATTATTGTAACAAGATGAAGTTTACATGACCAAGAAATCAAGAAATACGGTATGGGCAGATGTAATCACAGAATATCTAATGATAATTCATTGAGCACAAAGGCTTTGAAAGGAGATAGTAATTATCTTCATGAGGGTAATGTAATATTTCAAATTGTAATCAAGAGGTGAAATACTACAACGATAATTAAAAATAAATAATAAGGATTAGAGAGTTACCCGCGCAGGATTCGAACAGCAATGAAAGATTCTGTGTTTGACACTTCGAAACATGAAATATTTGAACTTTTCGGTTATAGACTAAGTTTTGAAAAAAAGACACAGTTCCCTATAACCATCGCTCCGATACCAATCTGTGAGACCCCCAAAATCAGGTATGGAACAACTAGGCAGCAAGGGGGCGCCACGTCATGGTACAAGAAATAAATAAATATTATTGACATAAAGTTGACGTAATAAAAATTTATACATTAAATCATAAAGAATCAGAGTTTTTAAACAAAGGTCCCAGATTTTTATAAGCGAAAATCTGTAATTTAATTATGTTTTTGTAACTTATAGTTACAAAGAATACATGATAAACTTCTGACAGTTTTTAGATAAACCAAAATTTAAGTACTCACAGAAATCTCCAAGCTGCGATAATATCCTGCGGGCTCCCATCCAAGCAAAGCTAAGTATTAATACCTGAGATTAAACATGTAAAATTGTCAACATAAAGTTGAGTGATATTCATAGGTTTAGCAGTAAAGGTGTGGAACACAAGCATTCATTTATAAAACAAGTAAATAGAGAAAATGGTTATGATCATTAACCATAGTCCGAAACCAATATTATTGCTGTTTAGTTCATGAACCGAAGCTTAACTCAAAGTAAGTTCCTCTAGGGAGTATTCAGCCTAAATACTCAAGTATAAAAAAATGTAAGTGCGTCAAGATAATCGGGACGGGGATTGTCAATCCCGATGGATCCACCCACAACATTCGCGCTTAGCGCAAAGCATACGGGACAATTAACGGTTCATGATCAAGAGAGGAAACTTAAGGCTATTAACTATAAGCAATAATATCAATGAAAACTGTTGGAAAGCATACAAGTCTGAATAGCATACAAGTTCTGGATAGCATACAGTTTTTAAAATGGATGTGTTCCACCATGTAAAATCTCACCCCGCGTTTAGAAACAATGTACAAGTAGTAAAAGGGGCTATGAACTCACCTTAGCTACGAGGTGAATCAATATGGAACTTGAGGGCTGAGTAGTAACAACAAGAAATCAAGAAAATTTAATTCATCCAAGACCTACGATAACGGGGCGCGAAAACTTATAAGATACAAAAATAACGTTTAGAAAATGTTTTGGTTACTATTAGTACATAAACCATCTTATAACTCGCAAGGCATTGCAACCTATTGACTCGAACCAATTTTGACTTAAAAACACTACTTACCCACTGTATGATCATGTTTATAAACATTAACAATGCTCATCAAACCCATAAGTAGCAAACTCTTGTACACTTTGAGTCGAAAATTAACGTTAACAAATTGGCTGCACTAAATTTTCAGAAACATGCTGTAAAGATTGTATCATATCTAGAGTTCTATAAAAGCTATAAACTCAAACTTTATGACACTGGAAAGATAAAATTATTACCTTTTCAAATCTTTAGAAAAAAAAATATCAAAGCTATTACCAATCAATAGGAAATGAAGTTTTAGTGCAGACTACTCAGATTTGACTTTTTCGACAAAAAACTGCATAAAACCATTTTGACCATCATTTACATTCCGTAAAAGATTTTAACTTGAAACCAATTGGAAGTGTTCACATTTGACCTATTTTACTGTAATAAGTCATAAAAATACTCACTTTGGCCTTTTATGCTTTGACCTCAAACACAAATTTGGCGCACATGTCGGTATTGACTAGTTTTGATAAAAAGATCATATCTTACTCATCCGGACACTTCCAAAAACCACCCAACTCACCAAATGTACTACACAACCAAGGCTATCCAAAAATTAAGAAAGTTGTAGGTCTTATTTGAGGAAAAAATTCATGAATGGCTGTAGCAATCTGCTATCATTCTTAACCTCATTTTTTACACTAAAATTTACTTCTAACATCACCTAAACACTTGCACACCCTAAGCAATACCTCTACAAGTACACAAGACCTATCATGATCATAATACCACCTTGACATCAGTAGCATATGGTCTAAATACAAAAACCCCAATTTCATAATCAAAGTATTTAATCAAATAGAGATCAAAGCAATACAATGGTGCCAAGAGTACCTTAGTACAAGTGTGACGGATATGAGAACCGGGCTGTAGATGGCAATGGGAAATACTCCAAGGGCTACCCGCGACCTACAAGAGTGATCACGACCCTTAAGTATATGTTTTA
The DNA here is from genome assembly GCA_025667525.1 of Glebionis coronaria. Taxonomy (NCBI): domain Eukaryota; kingdom Viridiplantae; phylum Streptophyta; class Magnoliopsida; order Asterales; family Asteraceae; genus Glebionis; species Glebionis coronaria. The sequence goes on from CM046880.1 coordinate 420,399,946, forward strand.
TAAAAATATAAAACAATTGTATCAATATATTTTTTAAAAATGTAATATGTATATATAACTTGCACAACCAACCGAGTTTAAGTGTGATCATGACCTTCATGACACACAACCTGTATAAACATGCATAACCTAATAGCCCAAGGTCTCATATCAAGTAACCCAAGTGATTTGCACCTAAAAACGCCAACAATTTATTTAACCGTAGGCGTAAAGTCACATTTTCTGGTATAGCTGTTTGGTAAAGAGTGTAGATCCCAATCCATAAGTCCAACAACTATGGGATTTTCACCACTGGAACGGGTATCTCATGAGGTTTCCAGAATGTCTAACCATTCGATCTAAGAGTTTACGAAACTTTTTAAAATTTCAAAACACTAACAGCCTTACCGTAAGCACCTAATAGTCAAATTGCACTAGTCAAACTTGGGGCAAAATAACCCGTTAACCTATAAGGTTTAAGGGTCTGAATTTTCCACCATTGGAAAGCCTCAAGACTCTACTTTCGTCCCATACCAACCACAAGTAAATAGTTAATACCAATTGTCAGGAAAATTGCATTCTTTGAAGGTTACGAAATCAGAATTTAGGTTTTCGAACTCGGGTTTACCGTTTTGGTCATAAATTACAAACCGTGATAGCAATCGATGCGAGGTCAGCGGTGTTTGTTAGGTTATAATGTATACTAACTCAAATTGTCTTAAAAGATCAATTATATGGTCCATGAAGTGTAGCAAATATCTATACAAGTTTGTTGGGTCAGATTAGGTTCACAACCGTAAATCGGTCATAACTCACTCATCCGGAGGTGTTGATCGCCCATTCAACTCGCTACTAACATGTAAAAAGGTCAAAGAATCTATCTAAGCTATAAAAATAGCAGCTACAGTGGGAAAATATCTGTGTTTTGGGCTCACAAACCTGTTGTCCGAATTTTGGTTATCAAACTATCATACTAAACAACCTCTAACCCTTTCCAAACAATCAAAATCGCATCCTACACTAACTAACATCAATAAAAGCATCTTAATTCTATAATATTCATGGTGAAATCAAGACTTATCCAAAAACAAAAATTATAACAAGGGTTTTAACAAAAATTATCAATGCCTAAACCCTAATTAACACAATGCATGATCATCCTATTGATCAAACATACAAGAACTCAAATTCTAGAATTTCATGATTTCTAAAAATCAATTGCATGAGCAAACAACCAAGGAGGAGTGATAAGGGTTTACCACTAATGGTTTTGGTATAGTTTAATTGTAGGATTGAGCAAAAAATGATCTATGGGGCTGTTTTGGTTGATGTTCGTCGCCCAAAGAGAAGAAACAGGGAGTGTTTGATTAATTTTGGTAAGAAAAAATATGACAGTTGTGTTTTTTGTATGTGCGTTGGTCGACGGTGCAAAAGAGAGGGGAAGGAAAATGGGCTTTGGCCCATAACTTAGATACTTATTACTAATCAACTAAAGCCCAAAGTAAAATGCACTAGTTTTAGCCCGACTCAATTTCCTAAAACGCTAATCGTTCCGACTCGGTGCAAGTTATAATACGTAAATAAAATATTTATAGAAACATAGTATTTTGACTTCATAAAGTCGAATATATAGCCATCGGTTCTCGTTCCATCGAATCAGGTAAATTTTTTGTATAACGCGTACGGGTGCTTTTAAATCAAAAATTTTGACTTAAATAAATATGGAAAAATAAAATAAAAAATTTATAATTCCAAATAAAATACTTTCGATGATCAGAAAAATAATTAAAATATAATTTAATTAAAATTCTCGAGATCTCAGTATTTAAATATGAAGAATACAAAAAAATGTAACATGTTGGAAAATTCAAAAAGCATGAATAAAATAATACCGGAGAAATACGAGTTCTCACACATCGACGTTTATCTCATCTCAATTTTGATACCATCAACTTGATTTCCAAGAAAGATATTGTGAGAGGCCTTCCAAGCTTGAAATTCATCAAACATCATCTTTGTTCTTCTTGTGAGCTTTGTAAAGCTAAACGAAGTAGTTTTAAGACAAAGACTACACCAAGCTCTAAAAGACGGTTAGATCTTCTTCATATAGATTTGTGTGGTCCCATGCGTGTTCAAAGTATCAACGGGAAGAAATACATTATGGTAATTGTCAATGATTACTCAAGGTACACACGGACTCACTTCTTGAGGTCCAAGGATGAAACACCCGAAGTTCTCATCAACTTCCTTAAACTGATACAACATGGTCTTCAAGCTCAAATAAAAGTGGTTCGTACTCATAATTTTTTGAATTCAACTCCGAGGAACTATTTTGAAGCCGAAGGAATTGAACATGAAACATCTATTGCTCGAACACCCGAACAAAATGACGTTGTTGAAAGACGAAACCATACTTTAGTTGAGGCTGCTCGAACATTATTATCCGCTTCAAAACTTCCACTATTCTTTTGGGCCGAAGCCGTGTCAACCGCATGCTACACACAAAACTGATCCTTCATTATCCCAAGACACGAAAAGACACCATATCACATAATTCATGATCGAAAACCTTCACTCAAACACCTTTACGTTTTTGGATGTATTTGTTACATTATACGAGATGGTGAAAATTTGGATAAGATGAAAGAGAAAGGTGATGCATGTATTCTAGTGGGATATGCAACTCAGTCTAAGGGATATATAGTTTACAACAAGAGAACAAAATTGATAGTCGAGACTATTCATATCATATTTGATGAATTACAAGAAATGGCACTTGAACAAAACAGTTTAAGTCCCGATCCACAACGACAAACGACTTCCGTCCACAACCGCACGGAACTCGGAACTTAAGACCACAACAACAAACCGTTAAGTTCAAAGTTGGTTCCAGGAAATGTTCCTAGAGCAGATATAACAGTCAACACGACAACTGAAGAGTTGGAAATGTTATATGGACCAATGTATGATGAATGTTTCACGGGGGAGAAACATGTTGTATCAAAGTCTTCCGCTGTCACTCATGTAACACCCCACTTTGATATGTGGACCGTTACGCGTAATTATGGCGTGTCATCAAAGCATGCAAGGTAATATGTAGTAAAACATACATGACCATAGGGTAAACCGAAATCAAACATCGGTTCCCAAACATAAGCCTAAAACATAATAAGGTAAATGAAATGAATGAAAGACTTAAACAAGCATAAATATATGAAGGCAAAAGGAGAAGAAGTCTATGGCAGCTTCCATCCTATGCATGTCCTCCAAAATACTCGAGTCTGTCCGTGGGTACCTGTCGTTTTGGACATGGAAAGGAAAGTAACGGCTGAGCATAACGCTCAGTGCACGGATATAAAAGCATGAAATGAAAAATATAAGCATGAATAACATATAGCAGCGGAAATGTATATGTCCTGCATAACCTGGTGTAACTTAGTAAAACTGGTTTTATAGTTTGAAAAGCCTTATGTTTATCTTGTAAAAACTGTTTAACATATTTACCATTAGCCTATATAGGTCATGAAATATCAACGTGCATGAATACTTGGAGGGGTGACCTCGTCATGCAAATTAGAGGGGTTGCCTCTAATTTAGTATATTGGTTTTGGGTAGGAGGGATCAGCTCCTTGTGAAGGATGCAAGGCACACACCACATTGACACTGAATAATCTGCTGAAAACATGTAAACCAGGATGCACCCATATGCCCCACCTGATAATAATAATATAGCCAAAAGCTGAAGGGACGCCACGAGCTATCACTCCGCCGTGTTGAAGTCATAACACTGGTGCCTCCAGTGTTATGGTTATGGTACCTCCATAACTAGGTGAAACTGGTCATGCATGTATATGGCTTTAGGTATTCTAATTAAACATAAGCAATTCATAAACATATAAAACAAATACTGGGGAAACAGTTGGCTGCATACGGGGGATCCTAATCAGGAAGAATGTCCATACTAAAAGGACGGAAAATCTGTACCTTAAGTCCAGTGAACGAAGAAGACGAACGGAAAAGAGTCCTACTTCGATCTCACTAATGCTACATACATAGGATACATGTATAAGTATTCTGATTACTGAGTACGTAACTGGTTTTATATCATGTTTTATCTCGTTTTTATGTTCATGTCTTGTTTTACTGATTTTAATATTATACTGTGTTTATCGTGTATTCTGTATATTCTGATTAATTATTACTTGTATTTCTTGTATTATTATACTTGTTGTGTAATAATAAGTAACTTTCTAAAAATAGCAGGTTTCCTAAAATAGAAAGTTTCCAAAAATAGAAAGTTTCCAAAGATATATTTACTGCTTAAAATAGATAAGTTTCTAAAAATAGAAAGTTTCCATAAATAGATTAGCTGCCTTAATTAAATAAGTTTCTAAAAATAGAAAGTTTCCATAATTAGAGAATAGCTGGATTATTAAGCTAATTATAAAAGCTTAAGTGTTTACTGATTAATATTCTAAGTCATGAAATTAAATAGTATAGTTTATTAATTATAACATGTTAATTAAATAAACAATAGGTTATATCCTTTAATTAAATATAGACATGATATAATCAAATTAACTGTATAAAGATACTTAGGTAAAAACATGTATTAATATTAATATTAATATAACCTAAGTCATGATAATTAATTAATTCCATGTTATGTTTTAATAATTAATTATTTATTTATAGTCTAAATTTAAATAATTAAATACTTAGTCTAAACTTGTAATTATTAATTAATAACAATATTGCATGATATTGTAAGTATTTATTAATTAATAATAATCCATGATTTACTGATTAAACTTTATAATTCAATTAACTAAGTTTAATTTATCACATGTACATGAATAATTATGTAGATAATTATCTAATCATAAGCTTTATTTAAATCACATGTACAACATAAGTCATGGTTTTAATCAAATAAAACTACATTTAAGTTAAGCATGTAATTAATTTAATTAAAATGTATTAATTAAACTAATTAGGTTAAATAAAATACATGTTTACTAATTTAGCCAAACACCCCCTAAAGTCTGCCTTAAACTGTGAACCAAACGCACCCTTAACTGGTTAAACAATTCCTGCTGATAGTTCTTAATACCTACTGTTTTTAATGATTTTTACATGCTGACTGTTTAAAATTACCCACTGACCCATGACTTGTTCCTGCTAATAGAACAAATACACCACTGGCCGCAGCCAGTGGTTCCCCCTGATTGGTCGCCGTTGCCACTGTTAAGCCAACGCACCTTGCTGACAGCAGGGGCTTGCGGGTTTATTGAGAAAAAGGGCCACCGAGAGTCTCTTGACTCTCGGTTTGTGCGCCATATGAACGCAACAATCAAACCACGACCACCCCTTTGTATTATCGTGTAATTAACATGTTTTAAGATCGAATACTTGGATTCATGATCAATTTAAACGCATGAAACAATTAATCAAAAAGGATATTAATTACTTATGTTTTTTAGGGTTAGGAGCATAAACACGACATCATCCTTGATCTTCTGGATTCAAAAGCCACGTTTGATCCTTTTTTTGTAATGGGAGTTACCCGGTAAATATATTAACCAAAAAACCATATAAATTTCACATGGAATGCGGCTGAAGTACTGCATTAACCTCAAGCCAAAAGCTTGATAAATTAGTGTTCATGACAGACCATAAACACCTCAACACCTAGTTACAAACAAATCTATAACTAGAATAGAAAACAACATTCAGATAAAACACCTATCCCGCACCACTCATGGAAGAAGATCCTCCACCAGTAATAAGAAGATTAACTGTTTCATCATAAATATTTTCAACATCCTCATCATCCGCGTCACCATCATTAGCTAAAGCTGCAAATGGATTAGGCATAGCCACATTACCGTCTAATGAAGAAGAAACCACTTCCTTCCCTTTAGGAGAAGGAGCTTTACCTGTAGATTTACCACCATTCGTGGGAACACTAGGGGTTGCTTTAGGCTGAAACTTCACAGTCGGGAGAACCGTAGGACCAGTATACTTATTAGACTTGGGCTTCTTGTTCCTTCTCTTCTTGCCAACTGTTTGAAAACCATCCTTAGATGTTTCAACAGGCGCCGTAGCAGGAGTAGAACTAGAAGCAGCCACAACCTTTTTTGGGCACACATCACTATCATGACCAAAAATTTTACAAGCATCACACCGAGGAGGTTTCCATTCATATTCAACCCTGATTGTTTCTTTAGTGTACTCATCACTACAAAGTGATGGGACACCAATAGTAACAACCTCAACTAAATCAACATCAGATTGAACTTCAATAAGACATCTAGCAAAGCTACTCCTCCCCCATGAGTCTTTACACATAGAGTTTGTAAAAGAGTCAAACATAAAAGGCCTACCCAGAAAAGAAGCAATCAAATTAATTCATTCCTCTTCAAACACCTGTAAGGGGACATCATGCAGCTTTACCCAAATTAGAATTCGAGTCAACTCTTCTTTACAAATACGAGTACCCAAAGACCATGTCTTCAAAATAATAGGGTTTTTACGAATCAACCAAGGGCCGCCTTCTAAGACAGCATCTAAACCAGTTTGCGTCTCAAATTTAAAGAAGAAAAAACCTTTATTGTTCATCATATTAAACCATGCTTACCCCAATTGCTCCTAACAAAGTACTCACCAACTGGGTACGCCAATCTCGGACCAAGGAAATAACCATAAAGAGTAAACTCAAAACGAGAACCAACCTTTTGGACAACTCTTCTAGGAACAGACACATTAACTCCCTCAAAGACAGGATCAGCAACACTAGAAGCCTCAGGGTGAACATCAACAGACTCAACAACAGGCTCCACAATAGCCTGTTGCTCAAGGAACCGCACATGTTGCTCAATGATCTTTATGATCCCACTACGAGTATCTTGATTCAAACTGAGCCACTTCAGATGAGAACCAGCCTTGACCTCCTTAAAAAAATGTCAATCTCCTCTAGAGAGTCAAGTGAAGTACGTAGGAACTTAGCCACATCACCAATATCTTTAATACAAACCTTATTCTTAGGAGAAGAGTTCGTAAATTCAGCATGTTTTTTTACAAATAATATCAACAAGAAACCGAACTTGTTCCTGAGGCAATGACTCAGAGAATCGAAACTTACCCTCTTTCATTCCACGGATAAAAACATTAAGTTCTGGTAAAGAGGCAAGAGGAACATCAAACAATTTTGCAATACCATCAATATTATGGATGTGAGTAATATCAATAGCACCATCATGACTAGGAGTTTATGAGCCCGTCACACATGCAACCGCCATGGCTGCCGTGTTATTCCCATCAAGTGAATCGCTCCTAGTCCCAGACTTATTCAAGCTAGGGAATTCCGATTCGTATGAAGCATCCAAGCCAATTCCACTCTCACCATTACCACCTTGGTTATGCATAGCACCCTTAGATGGCCTACGAACAGCAGGAGCATCAATACCGCCACCACTCCTAGTAGAAACCATCGAACCCTAATCGCAACACTAGATCGCACCACCAATTTAACCCTAAAACACAAATAACGAACCACAGAAAACCCTAACTCTCAAAACCCTAATACAACACAATCGCTGCAAACCCTAAACGACACAAGTTCCACGTCTAACAAACACGAGATACGAATGAACGAACGAACATAACAAAAAAACAAAGATCCCTTAACCGACTATCATAATGAAAGTCGATTAGGAATAAGATAACAATCTGCGAAAAAACATCCTAAAAAAAACGAATTAAGACAGTCCAATTAATCTAGCAACCTGATAAAGAGCATGTTAAATTGTAATAATCAAAGATTAAACAATAGAACACAAACGTTATTAGGTATTCGGATCAAGAAGAAAGCAAAAAACGAGTCAGATTGGGAAGGACAAATTTTTGGCAGCCATTAGAGAGTTTTTAGGGTTGTCTGGTTACCTTGATATGATGGTCCACGTTTGATCCTTGTTTTCTTTTGGTGTAGGTCGACGGCAGCAAAGAGGAACAAGAAAAAGGGGACGGCTGTTTAATATGTTTAGGGTTTTGAAATGTTTGTGTGTGTTGTCCGAAATAAATCTTACACCCCCATCTTTTTCTTTTGTCCCACGGTTTGGAGCCCAAGTGGGCCTTGAGCCCACTTCCTTTCTATTTGGACGTCGGCCCAACACCAAACCCCTTTTTAATCTTTTAGTTATTCCCGCGACATGTTAAATATTCGCGTATTCGTGGTTTAAATGTCATGCATTTACATATTTATCCTTATACGTGTTAAACGTAACCATTATGTATGTAATTACTTGTCGTTTTAATTAATATACGCAATAATAATAATAATCGTGTTAATTATTCGGGTATACGTGTTACGTAATTATTAATTATTCCTGTTATTATGATTACTTTTACGTAACGACATTCATCGTATTAATAATTACGTAAGTACATAATTATCTGTTCGTGATTTCGTGTTCATGATTTTATGTTCGTGATTATAATTATTATTGTTAATAATTATTGTGTACTAATACATATTTCATACTTATCGTGTAATAACACGTACGTAATTTTCGTAATTAATATTCGTGACACGTGTTCGTGTTATAAAAGGAAAGTTTTAATCATGTACGTACGATTATTAATGTACTGTTTATGGTAAGAGCATGCGGGTTTTACAACTCTTCCCCCCTAAAAATAATAATTCGTCCCCGAATTATAGATAAAGTAAACTGAAAGAAAAAGATACCCGAATCAAATTGAGAGGGTATGTAAGATAAAATGACATGTAGGTGACATGGTAGAAGAGAACGTGGGACGTGACATGTCTTGAAAGGACATGGAACGTGACGTGACTGAAAGGACATATCTAATCGATAAGAGAAAAACGGATAAGAAGTTCAGATGAACCTTTCCGTTTCCAAGTGGCTTCCGTCTTGGACGGTTCCTTCACAAGATCTTGATACAAATGATAAATCTTAGTCCTCCTGACCCTGACTTGAAAACACAAAAAATTCATGGTTATCAACTCAAGATAGATCCCCTGAATTTGATCAAGGAAATAAGAATTAACGTGCAAGGGTTACGGAAACGTTATGGTGCAAAAGTATCTAACTTAACTGATAATAAGCAGCGATGCGCGAGACATATTGAAACGTAGTACGTGAAAAATTTTGAACGTGATACGTGGAGATATGGTGAGTGTAGTATGAGCAAACATATCGTGATCCCTGATACGTGTAACATATCGTGAATGTGATATGAGGAACGTGTAATGAACATGACATGTGAAACATATCGTGAACATGGAATACAACTACGGTAACGCCAAACGTTATAAGGCGAAACGTGGAAATGTGACGCGAAACGTCTATTAGAGGATAGGGAGTTATCCTAAACTTGAGTCTGTTCTCTCCAGTTCTTGCAAAACTTCCCAGAATGAAGGTGAACGTAAAATCGTAAGCCAAGATACGATCATGAACGTAATAGTGTCATGAATGCGAGCGTGAAAGCAAATCGTGAAATTAGAACAAGGACGTGGACGTAAATAAGGAGCACAAATGCGAACCTTTGTCTAACCCGATATCTGACGGATTACCAAGTGATCAGATGAGCCTTGGCTGGAACATGTCCGATCAATCTGTTGGTTCTGAAATCCTTGCGGATGTAAGGATTCCAAAGACTTGATCAACTGTTGGCAATAACCCATATAGCATCATGCTTCTTCTGAGTTTGCGTTAATCTGGTAATCAAAATCCATGGAGATCTTGTCCCAGTTCTGTTCACAATTTCTGATGATGGAAAAACATCCAAGTCTGTTGGTGTTCTATCTTAGCCTGTTGGTATGACAGGTATGTAGATATGAACGTAAATGTATCTTGCCTCATAGAACTTGATACATAGGGGTTTGCGAAACTCCGAGTCTATAAATCTAGACTTCTCTTAGCGTAGGATTTCCTAGAACACCTAATGTAGTGTAGGGTTCTCTCCTTTATGCATAAGCTGATTCATGGTAAGTTTAACCGTGAGAATACACGTGATTCAGCGTGTCACTCTAATCAACCGGAATTTATATTGAAAAATTTCAGGGTGAAATTTCTCCTGTCGTAGAATTTGCAACATAGAGCAAATATGGTCTTCTGCTATTCTCCAGACTTTAGAGAAAGTTAGGTTTTCATAGATGAAAACACTGATGAATTTGTTATGAGTTCATGGAAACTCAATTTACTAAGTTCATAATGTTACTGGAGCACTTATGAGACTAATACAAAATCATGAATCTAGTACGATCGAGTCGTGTACGAATAGCAGTCATGGACATGTCCTGCTCTTTCACTCGTCACTATTGGCAGCATGATCATGAGTCCGATCTTGGAAAAGGGTTTGACACCCTAAATTTGATTAGACATGTTGTCAATACGTGGAGGAGAATAACAGCTATGGATGGTGATTTGTTTTAAATCGACGGTAGTCGACACAAAATCTCATGGTACCGTCCTTCTCCTTGTAGGTTCTTCTGGAATGTATGGGAATATTTTGGAATAATCAACTGGCGATGCGTAAAAGGACCTCAGTAGTCGTGTCTTACTGACAGCTAGAAAATTTTAGCAACCATGGCTAACAAGGCACATGCTTGTAAGCATAGATAATTTGTACAGATTTTCCTGATGGAAAATCAAGCTTAATGTATTCAAGAGCCTGAACATTACTGTACATAATCATGAATCGTAGCATGGTGTGTTGTTCATAGTCCATAATTAGGATAAAATTAACCTTGCATCTGTCTGAGGTAATGCGTTAGCAGCTTGGATCTTATCATTAGGCTGAAGGAAAAACCTTCGTATACATGGGGAATACGAATGGCGCCCTTAATGGTCATGTATATATGAAATATGGTGAAAGAAATGAAAGTGTCATCTAGAAAACGTGACTGGCCTTACTGATACGCCGGTGATGGTACTAAAATTCTTGTGGCCTGATTAATACATGGCATAACAAAATGGATATACCCTTTGGAGGGTACCCTGAATTTCTTAGAGATGTTGCATAATTGGACGTAAGTCATGTGTCTTGACTCGTGTCTTGGGAAATGTAAGCATGACATGTGTCCCGACTGGTGTCTTGACATGTGTCTTCAAAAAGCATACGTGAGACATGTGTCTTGACTGATGTCTTGACATGTGTCTCGAGATGTGAAACAAATAGAACTACAAATATTAGGTTATTATGCCAAAATTGACGAATCGGTTGGACCACTGATCCTTTGTATTTCTGATCACGTCCGCGGCCGGAGCTTCGGTTGCAATTGCTTGGATAGTTGCTGTCATAGTAGTGGTTACTATCGTCTTGTCTGTCAGTTTCATGACGGTCATTCTCATGACTGTGATTCATGTAACTATTCAGCTGAGTGGCCGGCTGGTACCGGTTTGCACTCATATGACTGAAATGACAACTGAATGACGTGTGACATGTAACTAAGAATTATGGACAATGATTGATGAAAATCGTCTGATGGTGAAGCATCTTCTCGTCCAATTGCTTTGCTTTGATGCCTTTGTCTTCGTCTTGTAGGATCTCCAAGTTCTGAACAGCATCCGCATCTCGTAGCGTCTCCAAACATCAGCAGCATCAACCTTTAGTAACATCTCCACGTTATGAGCGGCATCAGCAATCTTGTAGAATATCATCAAATTGAAAGTATGCACATGGGATACGGTACATGGAGTACACATGGAATGTACATTAAATGATGGGAAAATACCTTGAAAATACATTAAACTTACCCACTTTTATGGTGTTATGTACTCATCTTTTTTTTTCTCATTGTATCATCGAACTTTTGAATTTCGACCTTTGTGTGTAGCAGGTGACCTGCTCAATCCTTAACCGGTTTTTTATCCATAAACCTTTGCATCGTTAGCCCTCTAAACTAACAATCATTTAAAAATAACATAAAAAGTTATAACTTTCTGTTAATCATTTATAATCAACATCATCTTATCATTTGATTTCCCACTCAGCACTACAACTGTCATACTCTTGTTATTCTGTCACTGACTCCATCAAAACACACCTTCCCTGCCGTTATACTCCCATCGTCACCACCATTAGAGAACACCAAAACCACAAGAATATTCAAAAATATTGCACCACACACAAATCAATAACAAAACCACAAGCACAACCACTTTCAAAATTTCAGATTCATTAAAGATTATTAAAAAATACAACGAATCTAGCAAGGCTCCTTGAGATCTCATCCTCAGATCTAATCACCATGAATTTACCAAGGCTCCCTCACATCTAATATGTAATCTCGTCAGTCGTCACATCATTCACAACATTTTATTCATTTCACCATAAAGATGAATAGAATGGTCTGACCAACATCAATGGCAGTCAAATTCATTGTAAGTGCAGCTCCAAAATAACATCAACACATGGTTACCATCTTTTTTAAAGTCTTAATCACGCCACATAAAGAAACATTTATTTCAACACAGGGCACATCCAACCAAGTCGAAAATATAGTTACCACGGCATGTGAGTTATTCGGATCCGGATCAGGCTCACCAGTTGTTTATCAAGAATAAAGAAAAACCAATCACCCATCAAATCGAAAATATCAAATCCAGACGAAGCTTAGATCCAGCAATTTGGGTGGCTGAGAAACAAAAAGAAAGCAAACTCAAAACCACTCACATAAACAAAAAAAACCAAGATCTAAATCGATCTAAACCCAGATCCAAATTGATCTAAGCCCAGATCCAAATCGATTTAAACCCATATACAAATCGATCTAAAGTTATTATAATGCTGTTATTTTAGTGTGTCGTGTTTTGATTGTGTGGTTTGGATCTTGGTTTTGAGATGAGGTTTGTGAGGGGAGATGCAGGTTGTGAATGATACCTCAAAAGTCTTTGTAAAAATCATTAATATTTAGATTAAAAAATGTGTCGAATTTTAAGAACAGGAATAAGAAAAATATGTGTATTTAGATTAATAATAATACGAATTAATAATATTAATAATAAAAGATTTTTTAAGAAAATCATATACTGATAAACGATCGTTAGTATAAAGGATTAACATTGAAAAAAATAAACGGACGTTAAAATTACCGGTGCCACGTAGGCAGTAAGGGGAGAGCAGGTCACCTGCTACACATAAAGGTCGAAATTCAAAAGTTCGATGATACAATGAGAAAAAAAAAAGATGAGTACACAACACCATAAAAGTGGGTAAGTTTAATGTATTTTCAAGGTATTTTCCCTTAAATGATCGGTATGGGGTCGATCATTTGACATGATTTCAAAGGTAAATAACTGATTAAACGGTTAGGAAGACCATAATGATAACCTGGCAATGCCAGTATATACCTCATTCTGGTTGCATAGAGAAACGCTAACGTGTGGTTAAACGAATTTCAACGATGATTTTCTGAAAGCATGATTAGTGAAAACCAACCATGACTATCATGAAAGCAGAATTTACATGAATTCCCATAATGTCTTGCATGAAAGCCAAAAACAACAAAGGAGACATAAGACATAATCACATGAAGACGGAATTATCATGGACAAACATGAAACAACTTAACATGAAGGATGAAACTGAAGTTGTATAACATAATAAGCATGAAACTAAAGTTAACCATGACAGTATGAAAACATACTTGACATAAAAACATATTAACTTATGAGGGGACATGAAAAAAATTTATGCCACTAAATCATGAGAAAAATTTTATGCATGGAAACAGTGCATGAATACATGATGTAGTTTATAAAAACCTTTATATGCGCGAGGGGACGCCTATGGGTCGGTCCCAAAGTTAAAAGTTTCGATAAAAGCACATGCGACTAAATAGGGTCAGTCCTGTACCAACCATTACTTAGTCACAATTCCTGCAACAATGATACATGAACATAAATAAGTAAAATCATCTGTCAAAACTTATCAGAAAAAAATATGTGACTAATTATGAACTACTGGGGTTCAATCCACATAGCCACAGTTCACGAGGAACATCATGCCTGAAAGAATGATACATAACTAAATATGAATGACGGTTGTCCATCCATGTTAGTAAAACAATATCAATGAAAACATCAAGGTTAAAACATCAAGGTGCTGAAAACATCATGGTTAAAACAGCAATGCGCTGAACACATCAATACGTGGAATAACAAGCATTGGCTTAGGAAGCTCCTGGTGACTACCCACTAGTGACAGGTCAAGTTTTAGAGCCTACAGGTCGAAGCCTTGGCTCTGATACCATAATTGTAACACCCCACTTTGATAAGTGGACCGTTACACGTAATTATGGCGTGTCATCAAAGCATGCAAGGTAATCTTACTCCCTTATAAAGCAAATTGCACCTTCTCTCCTATTAAATGCAAAAAAAATTAAGAGGTACAACTTTACAAGCCAAATATACAAGCCAAATGTAGAATCTATATCTATACTACATATAATGTATTTTAGACTCTATCTCCTATTAATGCAAAAAAAAATTAAGTAGTACAACTAAATTAACATTATGTACCTCCTTTTAATGCACAAACTAAAATATTATTTAAATAATACAATTTAATAAGCCAAGTGTACAAGTGTTTCACCACACAATAATTACAAACTTTTTAATGTGTAATTAATACTCTTAATAAAATACCCCATTACAAAAATATACAATATTATATGCACATTGTACAAACATTAAAAAACATCTATACTATATTAGTGCAAACTATAATATACATATATTTCTCAAAGAAATTATAACATTACAAAAACTTTAATGCATGGATCAAATGAAAAATCTAATTGAAAAATGGTTTATTAATACATTATACTTTAGTTTTTGCATTATATGTTCTGAATCGATAATAGCATTATATGTAATATATAGATGAAAGTTCAAGAAAAGTTATGTAAATGATTAAAAGGAAAAAAAACTAAATGCAATAAACCATTTTTCAATTAGATTTTTTATTTGATCCATGCATTAAAAAATATGAATTATAACATCGAAAAATTTAGTCACAGGATACCCGCCGCCGCATCGCGCGGGTACCCTGCTAGTATGTAGTAAAACATACATGACCATAGGGTAAACCGGAATCAAACATCGGTTCCCAAACATAAGCCCAAAATATAATAAGGTAAATGAAATGAATGAAAGACTTAAACAAGCATAAATATATGAAGGCAAAAGGAGAAGAAGTCTATGGCAGCTTCCATCCTATGCATGTCCTCCAAAATGCTCGAGTCTGTCCTTGGGTACCTGCCGTTTTGGGACACGGAAATGAAAGTAACGGCTGAGCATAACGCTCAGTGCACGGATGTACAAGCATGAAATGAAAAATATAAGCATGAATAACATATAGCAGCGGAAATGTATATGTCCTGGATAACCTGGTGTAACTTAGTAAAACTGGTTTTATAATTTGAAAAGCCTTATGTTTATCTTGTAAAAACTGTTTAACATATTTACCATTAGCCTATATAGGTCATGAAATATCAACGTGCATGAATACTTGGAGGGGTGACCTCGTCATGAAAATTAGAGGGGCTGCCTCTAATTTAATATACTTGTTTTGGGTAGGAGGGATCAGCTCCTTGTGAAGGATGCAAGGCACACACCACTTCACACTGAATAATCTGCTGAAAACATGTAAACTAGGATACACCCATACGCCCCACCTGATAATAATAATATGGCCAAAAGCTGAAGGGACGCCACGAGCTATCACTCCGCCGTGGTGAAGTCATAACACTGGTGCCTCTAGTGTTATGATTATGGTACCTCCATAACTAGATGAAACTGGTCATGCATGTATATGGCTTTAGGTATTCTAATTAAACATAAGCAATTCATAAACATATAAAACATATACTGGGGAAACAGTTGGCTGCATACGGGGAATCCTAATAAGGAAGAATGTCCATACTAAAAGGACGGAGAATCCGTACCTTAAGTCCAGTGAACGAAGAAGATGAACGGAAAAGAGTCCTACTTCGATCTCACTAATGCTACATACATAGGATACATGTATAAGTATTCTGATTACTGAGTACGTAACTGGTTTTATATCATGTTTTATCTCGTTTTATATGTTCATGTTGTGTTTTGCTGATTTTAACGTTATACTATGTTTATCGTGTATTCTGTATATTCTGATTAATTATTACTTGTATTTCTTGTATTATTATACTTGTTGTGAAATAATAAGTAACTTTCTAAAAATAGCAGGTTTCCTAAAATAGAAAGTTTCCAAAAATAGAAAGTTTCCAAAAATATATTTACTGCTTAAAATAGATAAGTTTCTAAAAATAGAAAGTTTCCATAATTAGATTAGCTGCCTTAATTAAATAAGTTTCTAAAAATTGAAAGTTTCCATAATTAGAGAATAGCTGGATTATTAAGCTAATTATAAAAGCTTAAGTGTTTACTGATTAATATTCTAAGTCATGAAATTAAATAGTATAGTTTATTAATTATAACATGTTAATTAAATAAACTATAGGTTATATCCTTTAATTAAATATAGACATGATATAATTAAATTAACTGTATAAAGATACTTAGGTAAAAACATGTATTAATATTAATATTAATATAACCTAAGTCATGATAATTAATTAATTCCATGTCATGTTTTAATAATTAATTAATTAATTATATTCTAAATTTAATTAATTAAATACTTAGTCTGAACTTGTAATTATTAATTAATAACAATATTGCATGATATTGTAAGTATTTATTAATTAATAATAATCCATGATTTACTGATTAAACTTTATAATTCAATTAACGAAGTTTAATTTTTCACATGTACATGAATAATTATGTAGATAATTATCTAATCATAAGCTTTATTTAAATCACAGGTACAACATAAGCCATGCTTTTAATCAAATAAAACTACATTTAAGTTAAGCATGTAATTAATTTAATTAAAATGTATTAATTAAAGTAATTAGGTTAAATAAAGTACATGTTTATTAATTTAGCCAAACACCCCCCTTAAGTATGCCTTAAATTGTGAACCAAACGCACCCTTAACTGGTTAAACAATTCCTGCTGATAGTTCTTAATACCTACTGTTTTTAATGACTTTACATGCTGACTGTTTAAAATTACCCACTGACCCATGACTTGTTCCTGCTGACAGAACAAATACACCACTGGCCGCAGCCAGTGGTTCCCCCTGATTGGTCGTCGTTGCCACTGTTAAGCCAACGCACCCCTGCTGACAGCAGGGGCTTGCGGGGTGATGGAGAAAAAGGGCCACCGAGAGTCTCTTGACTCTCGGTTTGTGTGCCATATGAACACAACAATCAAACCACGACCACCCCTTTGTATTATCGTGTAATTAACATGTTTTAAGATCGAATACTTGGATTCATGATCAGTTTAAACGCATGAAACAATTAATCAAAAAGGAATTTAATTACTTACGGTTTTTAGGGTTAGGAGCATAAACACGACATCATCCTTGATCTTCTGGATTCAAATGCCACGTTTGATCCTTGTTTTCTTTTGGTGTAGGTCGACGGCAGCAAAGAGCAACAAGAAAAAGGGGACGGCTGTTTAATATGTTTAGGGTTTTGGAATGTTTGTGTGTGTTGTCCAAAATAAATCTTACTCCCCCATCTTTTTCTTTTGTCCCACGGTTTGGAGCCCAAGTGGGCCTTGAGCCTACTTCCTTTCTATTTGGACGCCGGCCCAACACCAAACCCCTTTTTAATCTTTTAGTTATTCTCGCGACATGTTACATATTCGCGTATTCGTGGTTTAAATGTCATGCATTTACATAGTTATCCTTATACGTGTTAAACGTAACCATTATGTACGTAATTACTTGTCGTTTTAATTAATATACGTAATAATAATAATCGTGTTAATTATTTGTGTATACGTGTTACGTAATTATTAATTATTCATGTTATTATGATTACTTGTACGTAACGACATTCATCGTATTAATAATTACGTAAGTACATAATTATCTGTTCGTGATTTCGTGTTCATGATTTTATGTTCGTGATTTTAATTATTATTGTTAATAATTATTGTGTACTAATACGTATTTCATACTTATCGTGTAATAACACGTACGTAATTTTCGTAATTAATATTCGTGACACGTGTTCGTGTTATAAAAGGAAAGTTTTAATCCTGTACGTACGATTATTAATGTATTGTTCATGGTAATAAGAGCATGCGGGTTTTACAACTCATGATCAGAATGATGATACTGATCATCGTCAACAAAAGGATACAACTTTATCTACTTCAACACGGGTTGCTGTAGACTTACCTCCTCAGAATATCACATCAACAACAGCTCCTACAACATCCACAACTACTGTCATTGCTCCAGAGAACACAAATCAAGCAGACTATGCATTAAATGACGAAAACGACTTTATCAACCCATTCGGTACACTGGTACACGAAACTGGAGAGTCTTCTACTCGCCATGTTGATCCGTCAAATATGCATACGTTCTATCAACGCCATCCGTCAACACATCATTGGACCCGAGATCATCATTTGGTTCAAGTCATTGGAAACCCTTCACAACCCATTCGTACAAGACGACAACTTGAAACCGATGGTGATGTTTGTATGTTCGCACTCGTTGTGAGTACAGCTGAACCAACAAATATCAAAGAAGCTTTGGTTGATCATGCTTGGTTTGAATCGATACAAGATGAACTTCTTCAATTTGAAGGACTTAAAGTCTGGGAACTTGTTGATAGACCATATGATGTAATTCCATTAAATCTTCGATGGGTCTGGAAAAACAAAACGCGATTATCAAGAACAAAGCTAGGCTAGTGGCTAAAAGGTATGTCAGAAAGAGGGTATTGATTTTGAAGAATCATTTGCACCAGTAGCTCGAATGGAAGCGGTCATGAATTTTCTTGCTTATGCTGCACATAAGGGATTCATTGTCTATCAAATGGACGTAAAGGCGACATTTCTTAACGGTCCTTTGCAGGAAGAAGTCTATGTCACGCAGCCGGAAGGATTCGTCAATCCTCATTATCCTAATAAGGTGTATCGTCTCCACAAAGCACTTTATGGACTCAAGCAAGCTCCAAGGGCGTAGTACGATGAGCTCTCGAAATTTCTAGTATCCAAAGGTTTCTCAAAAGGTTCCATTGATCTAACTTTGTTCATTATAAATATGGGGATGACATTTTGCTTGTGCAGATTTATGTTGATGACATTATTTTCGGGTCTACAAACCCAAAACTTTCAAAATGGTTTGAAAAAGTAATGCACAACAAATTTGAAATGTCAATGATGGGCGAACTAACATCAGAACTTGACCATTTTTACAACTCATTTTATAGTCAATTCTTTCTAGGAATTCAAGTTCACCAATCCCCAAGTGGTATCTTTATTAACCAAGCTAAGTATTGTCAAGAGATAATCAAAAAGCATGGTATGTCCTCATGTGACCCCGTTGGGACACCATTATCAACCATATCCCTGATTGCTAATTTGGAAGGACATGCCATAGATCAAACGAAATATTGTTCCATGATCGTGTCCCTTATGTACTTAACAGCAAGTCGACCAGATATATCACATGTTACGTGTTATTGTACACGATATCAAGCACGACCCACTGAAAAGCACCTCAAGGAGGTTAAACGGATCTTTCGATACCTTAAGAATACCATTCACATGGGACTCTAGTATCCGAGGGAAACCGGTTTCTTTCTAACGGCCTATTCAGATTTTGATCATGCAGGGTGTCTTGATACACGAAAAAGTACTTCTGGTGGTGCACAATTTCTAGGTCAAGATAATTGTGGGATGGTTTTCCAAGAAGCAGGATTGCATGTCACTGTCATGAGCCGAAGCGGAGTATGTGTCTCTATCTGCGTATTGTGCTCAAGTTCTTTGGATGAGAACACAACTCAAGGATTATGGCTTCCACTTTGATAAAGTACCTATTTAATGTAACTCAAAGTTCGCCATAGCCATCTCCTGCAATCCGGTACAGCATTCTCGCATGAAGCACATTGACATCAGATATCACTTCATTAAGGGTGTAAAGAAAGAAGCCCTCCATACAACTTAGGCAGAAACCGGGTCAACACATCATGAAGACAACGCATCATGGACCCAGTGATGTAATGCACAACCCTTCCCCAGCTGACTCAGGCTTCTCTCAAAAGAAGTTTGTTTTATTGTCACGGAGATCAACACGACTTCTATTGACTTTCTCACTACGAGATAGTTGATATTGAATAAGTGGCATCTGCTCCAGCCTCCGACCACTAAAAGTGCACAAATCGAGTCTAGAGCCAAGAGATCAATCAAATCTCGTTAGGACACATGGATGAAGATCACGAGAGTCCTACGCTATATCCTTACGATATTGCTAGAACACACAGAGTGATACTACCTAATATTCACAA
The DNA here is from genome assembly GCA_025667525.1 of Glebionis coronaria. Classification (NCBI taxonomy): domain Eukaryota; kingdom Viridiplantae; phylum Streptophyta; class Magnoliopsida; order Asterales; family Asteraceae; genus Glebionis; species Glebionis coronaria. The sequence continues at coordinate 420,420,374 of CM046880.1, forward strand.
TGATGAGTGGAAATCCTTCCAGTGTTAACATCAAACAGCACTGCGGTAGGTCATGTGTAAGATTCTTTATGAATTGAACATATGTAAAACTGAAAAGCAACAGTGGTTTGTTTCTTTATCGATTCAAACTCGTTTCAAGTTTCTACGCAATATCTTTATGGTCTTGCCAGAATATTCAGAGTGATATTCATTAATATTCACAGTGATGAATGGAAATCCTTCTAGCGTCAACATCAAACAGCGCTACGGTAGGTAACTTGCGAGATTCTTATGGATCAAGCTTGTGTCAACTGGAAAGCAACAATGGTAAGATTCTCTAAGAATCAAACTTGTTCCAGGAATTTGAATTGACGACTTTAATCATGCGGATATTTATCCAACTGATTCACTCTTTGTGTTCGCAGTCTTGCTTTAAGACAGTCGAGTAAAGAGAACGGCTAGTACAGACGCGAAACCCTGTCAAGGAGATTCTTAATTGAATTTACCTATCACATGTACGATATTTAATATCGTGTAACGGTCTTCACCGATCGGAGGAAAAACGCTACCAATTTAGGACAAATGTCAAAGCCATTCAGTCCGTGTCTATGTTTTGTCTCGAGAAGGTGTTGTTAAACATGGATTCACAATGAACACGGGTAAAAGATCCGGAGGTCGGGGAGGGTGATAGAGGTGTTTAGCCATTTTAGAGAGAGAAACAAGTAAGAATAAAAGTGTGTTTATTCTAGTGAGAGAAAGACAAGAAAGAAATGATAATCCTCACCCCTCCATGGAAGTATGGAGGGGTTTATATAGCCTGGGACTTGGACTTTACATATGACAATATTAGTCCCTGCAAGTCCCGGCTGTGAAACTAATATAATTCCGTTAGTCGCACACATTTTAAGGCTAACAATCTTCCCCCAATGTGGAGACATACGGAATTACTTACAATGTTCCTTACAAATGCAAATACAACAAAAATATGACAATATTAAGTTTGCTTCCAATGCTGAGGATGACATCGTTGTTTTCAAGTCTTCTAGAAAAACTTATACCCCAGTTTGAATCCTCTTTGTCTTTGCTTGTTGAGGAACCATTGTATCATGTATGAACTGGATTAACTTCCCCCCAATTCATACCACATGTCTTGAAAAGCTTTCTTCATAGACTTCTTTTTGACGAAGCTTTTGAATCGGCTTCCCCCCAAACCAATATCCCTGTCTTGAGCAGAACCTGTAGCTTGAGCAATCTTCTATCTTTGACATTTAAAGTGCACAACGGAATTTTGTAGAAGAAGGAGTAAACCCCACCAAGTAACTGCTACCTTGACATTTTTGGTCTTCATGATTATGAGTTTGGGGGAACATGTAAGAAATCAGCAACAAATCTTCTCACGCTTGTAGAATGCTTCCCCTGGAAGTTGAACTAAGTACTCCAGAGTGGGAACTAAGTCTCCAAAGTACACGTTCTTCCCCCATGATGGTGACGAACTCTTGGAAGCATCATCTGACGTGTATGGTCAAAATCGCGAGATGTTCTTGTCAAAAGTATGATGGTGACAAACACTCAGAAGCATCATCTGACGTGTACGCTTAGAATTGCGAGATGTTCTTATCAAGAGTAAGAAGGTTAATAACACTCTGAAGCATCATCTGTCGTGTACGCTCAGAATCGTGAGATGTTTTTGTCAAGAGTATGGTGGTTAAGAACACTCGGGAGCATCATCTGACAAATACAATCATAATCGTAAGATGTTCGTGTCTAAAATAGAAATCTTTGTTGACATTTTGTAGCTCAAGTTGCTCGTGAGAATTGTTTGCTGGTCACATCTCTACTCTTGTACTCTCTGGCTAAACTTATCAACCTCGTATTCATTCGGCTATCTGTAGTGACCACTGGTGAAGTAAACCCGATATTCCAAACTTGAAAAAGAAGTACAACTCTCCCAAATTTGTTACTTACGCTTAAAATTGTTGTTGATTGACGAACGGTGCAGAGAAACGTCTCTTAGTAACTTATACATAAAAGAAGAGAGAAGTATAAGATGTAAAACACCTCTTGAAGTATCCACAACTACAGGTGAGTGTGACACTGAGCACTACAACGTAACTCCTTAAGTGATAGTTGTCCATGTCGTCGACCATCCACCCCTTGACATTGGAAACTAGATAAATCAAGTCTTAATCATAAATGCTGAAGCGAATCATCAATCGATAGAGGGGGTGAAAAGGCTCGATGATGAATTGAGTAGACGCCTTCGTGATATTCCACTTCATCTTCAAATAATAAATACCAAATTCACTTCGTAATCACTTGACATTACTTTGCCCGAATACTAGCCGTTTTTTGACAATTTTAGTGAATCTTAAAGGATCGTTTTAGTGTTTGTTTGTTTTTGTCGTGTGTGTTTGTTGTGTTTGTTGAGTATGAGTGAGTGTTGTTAACTAGGGAACCAACGATGACTAGAGAAAGAGAGGTCGTCAACGTCGTTTAGCAAACTTGATTTTTGAAGCCCAAATCAATCATATACCCAACTGATGCGCGTCGTCGAAAATTTTCCGAGAAATAAGGTTACAAAACGAGCATTTTCTTTAGTCGAAATGAACCCGTAATCACCATATCCCCATAATCCGCACATCCATCATACCCGGCCAAATTTGGAAATAATGTGAAGCACACCATAATACTATATCCGGTTTCACTTAGTGGTTAAACCGAATCTCACTTCAAATGACACTCGGCCCACTAAATCCATCAACTCATTTCTAAATAACACTTGGCCCAAGAACAATTGACACAACCTATCACATAATTTTTTATACCCGGTCCATGTGATCCCAAGTTTGGGATAAGTAACCACAGCCACCAGATTTCTCATAGATAAGTCAACATATACATAATCTCCTTAACCTAATCACATTTTTCAACAGCCGACACTTTCTTAGATAACTCCGCCCCTAACTTTTCATCAAAAACTGGATTTGCCATATTAATCTAAAACCATGGCTCTATCATAGCTTATACAATCATCGCATATACCATACTCTAGCTCAACCATCAGACTCCTAATCCATCATCTCACATCAAAACCAATACTCCTAATCCATTATTCCAAATTAAATTAACCAATACCCAGTTATGGTAAAAACTTGTACGAGTACCACAAAGATGAAGGTGCTACAAGGTCTCCAACTTGGGGGTCTCGGGTAGGTGTTGTTGTTAATTGCATGTGACTGGATTTGATTTAAATTACGAAATAAAGAAAGATTATTAACATACTTGTTTATGATCTTTCTTGTATATTTCGAAAATCGAAATAAGCATAGCTTGGACATTTGATCAATGATGAGTTAAAATTCGTGGTTTGAAATCTTTAAATATCTTGACAATAATGTCAAATCACGAATTGAATCTGAGATAGAGGAATATTTTAGAGCATTTTTTTTTCATTTTAGATCGAATGTGGATGATGTAGCAGATGGGTTTGAGGTTGTGTTAGATTAGGATTAGATCTGGTTTTGTTGTCAGTTGACTTGTGTCATCGCAATGTTTTCAGATAACTGTATCTCAATGTTTGAAACTAAACCCATCTCAATGTTTTCAATAAAGCCATCGCAATGTATTGGTTATCAGTCCATCACAATAATGCTTTATCCATCGCAATAAACTAAAATCCATCGCAATGTTGGAAAAATTTGGCAGCATGTCGACATGAATGCCATTGCGATGGATCAAGCCACCCATCGCAATGAGACCCATCAGAATGAGTCCCATCGCAATGGATACAGCCCTACCCATCGGAATGTGTAAAAATACCCCATCGGAATAAATCCGAAAAAAAAACCGTCAGAAAATCCATCTGGAAAAGCATCAGGATATCCATCCGAAAAGGGTTTTGACCACCTTTTTGTAGATACCCAAAAAATTGGATCTGCCACCTTTTTTATTTCTGTCATTTTCCAATAAAAAATGATCAGATGAAGTTTGTTGGGACAAAGAAACAGGTTTACAAAGATGTATTACAAGACAAAACATGACACAGATTTCGACAAATCTTGATATATTGGGATAACACTGATAAGAAATAGTTAGAAAATGAAACAGAAAGTCGATATTTCAAGATAGGAATTGATAAAAAAAAATACCAACCGTGAACGAGAATTGTACGAAATCTGTTCACACGACACAAACATGAACCACACGGATCAAAAACATGAAACCATGAGACAAAAAACACGAAACACCCCCGGTTAGCTCTGATGCCAATTGTTAAACATGGATTCACAATGAACACGGGTAAAAGATCCGGAGGTCGGGGAGGGTGATAGAGGTGTTTAGCCATTTTAGAGAGAGAAACAAGTAAGAATAAAAGTGTGTTTATTCTAGTTAGAGAAAGACAAGAAAGAAATGATAAGCCTCACCCCTCCATGGAAGTATGGAGGGGTTTATATAGCCCGGGACTTGGACTTTACATATGACAATATTAGTCCCTGCAAGTCCCGGCTATGAAACTAATATAACTCTGTTAGTCGCACACATTTTAAGGCTAACAGGTGTCGTTACGGTGTACTCAGCAAAGTCAAAGATTCAAAACCACATACTCATGCCTAAAGACATATTCAACAATCAAGAAAGCTAAATACTTCCGCAACTCTGATGATCAAAATCTTCCTTATCAATTAATGTAGAGGAATGACCTCTCTTCAAAGGAGATTGTTAGCAAGCTTTCAAGATTTTGCAAAGTATGAGCATGTGGGTAAAGACACAAGATCGCAAGATAGCAAAGACAAGTCAACGATAATTTGAAGATCTCAAGATAAAAGACAAAGCCGAAAGACAACAACAAAGGCTCAAAGATCACAGCATGAAGGAACAAGACTACTACTACACGTTCAAGATTCATTTATGACGAAATTGGTAATCTCCATTGAACTCCAAACATCGAAGAGGAATGACCTCATATCGGGGGAGATTGTTAGCCTCAAAATAATGAGTAGAACAAGAATGTTCGGTCATAGTTTTTATTGTAATATTTATTAGAACGTTGTAATAGTTAGTTAAAATAGTCGTGACATTACGGGCTTGATGGCTATCTTAAAAGGCCTCTTTTAAGGTAATAAGCATTTATTAAAGCCCGTCCCAAAACAAATATAATCCAATAGAAATCCCGCATGTAGGTGGACTATATAAGCACCCTCTTAGCATGTTAGGAGGGTGGCAAGTTCTCATTTTCTCTAATCTAATTTCACATAGTTTCTCCATTCTCTCTCTACTTTCTCTTTCTACTTTCTCTCTCTAGAAATCATCTATCTTTTTTATTTATTTCTTATAATCGAGCATGGTGAAGTGAATAATTATGGGAACAACAACTATCTTCTAATCTTCTATGGTAAATATAGGCTAAGAAAGCGCAAAAAAGAGTGTACGAGTTCGCATTGCCTGTAGACGTCGTGTCTTAATGTTGAAGGCGCAAAGGCTTGAAATTACAAGGTGCTTATTACATGAAACTGAAAGAATCGAGTTGCATTGGGTGAAGATGAATTGAAACACGTGATTGCAAAGCAGATGATGAGCTTTTTCCATTTAGATCCTCCACAAAGTGTTTTTGTTAGTACTATATATGTAAAAGAGTATGTATAAATTTTTTTGTTACATCATGAGTTCGATAAGCAAAAAAGTAAGCTATTTTACTACTACTTACTTGAACCATGTATGATCAATCGTAAGTTAAACTGAATTAGAATATTTTTCTATAATCTTTTTTTTTAATATTCAGACTTAATCAAGAAATAACAACATGAACAACAACTTATGACACGAGATAAAGTAAATCATCTACAACATAAGAAACAATATTTCCTAGAGCCCACTTAGTAATATTAGGAGCAACCTCATTGCCTCCATGCTTAACAAACGTCCAATGACAACCTTCAAAAGTAGAAGCGAGGTCCATGATATCGTGCCACAAACTTGAAATCCGATGAAGAGGTTTTTCGACGAAGAACAAATGATAAAGAACAAACGAGTCTGTCTCTACTTCAATTCTGGGAAGATGCTTTTCATGGGAATTCTTGATGGCCCACCAAATGGCAGTCTTTTGCCAAAAGAACTGACCATGAGTGCTCGACGTGTTCTGCCCCGAAAGGATAGTCTCACATTCAGAATTTCTTGCAACAAATCCAAGGCCAACTTGCATACTAGTAGATAACCATGCAGTATCAGAATTAACCTTGAAAACCCCGTAGGGTGGAGGTTTCCAAGTAGATGCCAACGGATCAACATTTGTCCCAAATCTCGCATTACCGTAGACATATTCGTTTCTCATTTAATGCAGTCAAATCAATCCAAACTTCAAAATAGTAGTCTGACTTTAGTAGTAATTAAAAGACGGGTGGTACTATTGGTACTCCTTTTGGCCTGTCAGAAAATGTTAAAGAATTACTCATCCACTTGCCATTGTCTCCCGTTTACATTACAACGTAATTTTTTGTCAGTTTCTGTTTTCTAACTTTAACAGTTTAACACTTTTAACATGTTAAATTTTATAATTTTTGTTTTATACTCTTGATTTCTCAGTTTTATGATATATATAAAATTATAAAAAAATGGAATAAAAACAAAAACTTAAGGGGGTATGAATAGCTTTTTAAAGGGGTCTTAATAACGTTCCCTTAAAAGACATATGATGAAAGGTAAAAAGACTACAAAAGTACAAAGTGCACGTTAAATAAGAATATGTTTTTATATAAAAATTATAACATTCTTTTTTAAGTGGGGCTGCATTTAAACGTATAGTTTTTGGGTACGTAGTCGTGGAGTGTGTTTTTAAAGACATACTCTTCTTCTAAGTGTCGGCATGACAAGAGTTCTAATTTTGTGCAGGGGCGTTTCAATCTTCTTGGTGGCTTAAGGTGATGCTTTAAGACCTAGTCTTTTTATCAAATGGTTTATTGAAAAATCGTTCATATAAATTTGTTTTTTCAAGTTTTTATATGAAACAATACATTATAATATTTCATTTTTAGTTAGTAAATGAGCCAATATATGTAATGTCTTGGTGACACTTTCGATCATTGATAACCTTTTTATAACTTTGGTCATAAAATACTTCTTTTTGTTGAAGTAACTTTTGCCGAACTTGCTAACATTATTCTATATACCATATAAGTATTATGAAAAGAGTTGATAAATGTAATTCAATTAAGTATTTCAATCGATCTAACATTTTACACATGTACAATTTCTCTAAAAACTTTAGTTTCAAAAATACCATTATTACCCTAACAATCAGGCGGACCTAGGAGGTTTACGGGGGTTCACGAGATTCCGATGGGTTCACGAGTTCGGAATTAGTGTGAGATAGAAATTTCTATAAGTTACATTTGAATGACTTAATGCACTTTTATTTGGGCTATACTTAATAAGACCTGCTTATATTTGGTTATACATAACAAGGTGATGAAAATAATAATAGTAATAGGGTGATGAAAATAATAGTAATAATTTGGTAATAGCTTATTCATTTTCTTAAAAAAGATAACTTATATTGTATACACATGCATGCATAAATGAGCACTACTTGGTTTCGTTATGAAACTATAGATGTCACCTTACTCTTTTGAAAACGAATATCGTCGACATTCATCGTCGTATAAAATTAACTTCACCAACTGAATATATTAATAACTAACAATATGACTAAACAAGTTATTTATTTCTACTTCGATTAATTATATCTGTTCCAAACTAAAAATATGCCCATCATTTATTATTTATACATTTTCATATGCATAATTTCATATGTTTCTTCAAATAAAATTCAGGGCCTTAAAAATTTGGGGGCCTAAAACCCTAGCTTTACTTGCCTTACCCTTGAGCCACCACTGCGAAAGCGGAAGTGGTGATGGTCAGCCCTCAGATAAGAAGATTTATCAGGATCCTACACCTGTATTAGGTGAAAATAGTCAAAACAATGACATGTTGAATATTGTAACACTGTGTACTTACTTTAAATCTACCTGAGAAATCGAGAATTTGTGTAGACAGATTAAATCTCTATCAGTTCCTAGTTATTACCTGAATTTAGATCAGCTTCTTATCATCAGAAGTTCAGAACTAGTGTGGGATATAAATTTTTGTAAAGTTACCTTCGAATAGCTTAGTCCGCTATATGGGCATATTTTATACGTTCAGTACAACCAGCTTTTAAAGATGTAAATAATATAAAGTGAAGGGTATTTTGGGCCTTTTAAGTGATAGTCAAATATTGGTAGGTATCTAAAAATGACGGGTGTCGATCATCTAATATGATAAAGCATTAAAGCGAGTAGAGCATCATCATCTTAAAAACCTAGTTGAATAGTGACAATTTCACGACAAACTCACTGAGAACATGACTAAAACATAAATTAGCTCATGTAAAAAAGTGATTTATGGAAGTTAAAAGTTACTCGTGAAAGCATTTTTGTATAACAAAAAGATTCCAACACTTTCGGCTAGTGGTCATGACTTTTAATTGGTAACACTGACTTTGATTAACATGCGATATCTTAGCTACATGCATACCTGCATAACTTTGTATTAGCCTGGATTGTTGAGTTTATAAGTTTTTCTGTTATTTCTTAGGGAATCCGAACACAGCTAGAATGCAATATGAGCACCCAAATTTTTTTGGAAGGCAATATGAGCATACAAAAATGAATTAGGAGTAAGTTTATAAGTATACTTTTGTGTATTACTTGATTATTTTACGGCCAGTTTATTAAAGGAAATGCATTCGAAGATTTGGTATATACACCCGAAGTTAGACACAAGAGCACCAGGATTCTACACGAATACATGATGTAATATCTTTTAGAACACATGAAACTTCTTAAAAGTGTAACGCATAACTCAATAAAGTATGTAACTCTACCTTACTGTATACGTCACTTTAAATATCAAATGTTATACTAGTTGCGATGTATCCTATTTGCAAATAATACATGACTAAGCCCCAAAATGGGTCATAGAACAGTGGACTAAGCCCAATACAAATTTAAATACGAGCATGTTGATCATAATGCTAAAGTGAATTTTTTTGGAATATAATTTAGTAGCCGGTGGTTTGGGGTTATAGAAATGGAAATGAATGATCTTCTTGAAATGGGTAAACATAAGACCGAGCATCAAATTTTCAATACCATTCTTGAATTTTCTAATAACTTTGACGAAATTGGGAAACACTCTTTATGATTGCCCCTTCTCTTAATATTGATAAAATGAATTTTTTTGCACATATGCTTTAAAATATAGCCTTGGTTTGGGTTTATTCCTAAAAATTTATCTTCTTGAAATGGGTAGCATTTGGTTATATAGTATTCACCATCAATTTTTTAGTATCCATCTTGAATTTTCCAATTAAGTTGATCAAAATAGCAAAACTTTTTATGATTTTATTCATGTATAGTACCTTCATGATTTATGCAAGTCAGCCAATCTCGTCGCCTTCTCGAACCTTTGTTTTGCCACGACTGACATTTGAAGAGCAAATCATTACTTCTCCACCATTGAACATTCTAGGGCAAATTATACCATCAACACCTTTTGTCACAATCATCCCCCCTCCCCCTCATCAGACTTCACTATCGGATGATAAAAACACGAGGGATCCAAAAATAAGATGTCACCCACAACCATAATTATCATGATATTAGTAGGATCAGCTGGAATGATAGGCATCACCATAACAGTAAGATGGATTTTTACCAAAAGAGACAAGAACCAATCGCCTAATGAATCACTCATCCACCTAAACAATGAAGTCAGTTGTGAGCTTATTGTGTGTAGAGATGAAGGCTATGGTTAAATCAAGCTAGTATGTATTTATAGATAATGTAGAGAGTCGAATAAAGCTTGAAAAAAATAAATAAGTTTAGCTTTGAATGAGCGATGGCGATGAAGTAGTGTAATAAACCAAACTCTAAAATAAACATTTAAAACCAAGTTCTAATACTATTTCTAATATTCGGACCAATATTTATTAATCGACTTTTATTTGTCATGATCGTCTTTGCGGATCATATTGAATTCTCGGCTAACCGGAAAGGTTGAGGCTTTAACGTATCGGATACGTGTCATTTATTATTTATCGATAAGGTTATCTTCGTCATCGAACGTAAATATCATCCATATGACAAATAAATATTTTATATTGTTGTCGTTTTAATTTCTCATTTTACGAGCATTCTTTGTAATTTACGTTAAGCTTTTAAGCGTCATTCGTTTATACGACGTGTTAATGTTTATTAAATTATAATCCTCATTTATTTATCAAAATATCAATGTTCTCTGAATGTCTAAGTTTTTATTTTATATTGAACGTTTATTTTTCGTGTCTAACGCGTAACTTTGAAATCACGTAACTATTAAAATATCCGTTTTCGACAATACCCGCTTTTACAAACGACGAGACAAATTTAATATATAAAACCCACTTACTCACACAATCAACATGTAAACAACAATATCTTGTCGTGGTATCATGATCCTACATACGTGCCACTTACATCTCATATTATGAACACGTGTTGATAACAATTTCATGTAATCAACTAATACCTCATTCATATTTGCAACATAATAAACTCCATATCCCACTTTCATATTTTTTTGGTGTCGTAAATCACAACACCTCAAAGTACCATCATCATCAAAAGTTTATCAGTTCTTAAATTAATCTTAAAGGTCTTATGTTGTAGTGATCTCTTTGGGCTTATATCTCATCATCGGTATTATTTGAATGATCAAAGGGCTGTATTTTAATGAGTTTTTATAAGGGATTATAAGAGTATTTGAAATCTCATTGGTTGTTGAAACCTTGATTTGGAAGCTAAAGCTTTTGGGTTGTTTGTTCTCGTTGTAATGCTCATCACTTTCCTTTGTAAGAATCATTATTTTATTTTATTTTCATATGTATTATTTTCATATATGGTATGTATTTTTATGATGTATAATATTTTATAATAGTTTGTGACATTCTACAAAGTGATTGAGCATTTTTAACACTTGAAACAATATTATCATCATTAATTTTTTTCCGAGCTAAATATGATCAGTGAGGAAATCATATTAGTGTGCCTATATCAGTAGTATTTGGGACTTAGATAAATATATAGGGAGATAGCCTTGTGAATTGTGGTCATTTTGCCGGGTGGCTCGTCTCGTGACGATACCCAATGAATTAGATATGGCCGAAATGATAAAAAGTGCCGAATTTGAATATATTGTATAAACTGACTAAAAACTAATATAAGAACACATAACCAAGTAAATATGGATCACTGGAAAGGGTAGGGAAATATATGAAAAACCTCCACAAGTCGGATAGTTTTCTACGGACATACGGTTTGTAAATGGCGGCCAAACCGTGAAACCGAACCTTGCTGTCCAAAAACAGCCTTGACTCGGGTTGATGTTTTGATCACTTTGACCCTTTTAGCATAAAAACATAAGTAATGGGAGTTTATAATCTATATAGTAGACTTAATTACATTAATGGGAGTATGAAAACCGAGTCGGGACTCATTACGATTTATAAATAATGACTTAAATACCGGGACATGTTGTAAAATCGGCGTAATTGAACCGTAACAAGAAAATATGTAACTTTGCCATTTTTATAAAACTGGAGGTAGTAGGATCTACTTATCGGGAAGTCGAGACCCGTTGATATACTGATTGTTGGAAAACCCGAGACTTGGCCAACATAAAATATTAAGTGAACATCTTTTGGAGGCGTTTTAGAACCTGAAAACTATATAAAGTGGGCTTGGACCACAAAAACCCAACTTACGATTATAATGGCTATTAGGCCATTATTGGATCTGAGATTAATAATGTATTTAGAGATCAATACTGAGTTTGAAATGGACTTAGGTTATATAAATGTGTAATGGGTCACTAATGGGCTAGAATTGGCTTAACATGAAAAAATATACAATAAATTATTATCAAAAGTTTTATAAAAACTTTTATAAAGCTTATACAATATCCAAACTTACTAAAGTGAACTATTTACATTTGTATTTGACTTATGTATAGTCTCGAGCCTAAGACGCGTCTCGTCATTATAGGTCTCGTTCGGTCATATGTCGACCGTTGGGCTTCTTGTTCTCGAGCAACGAGTGATTGTTATTTTATGGAGTCGTGTGTCGACTATCGGATGTTTGTTCCTCGATATACGTGTAATAGCTATATTAGGTGAGTTCATAGCCTCGCTTTTACTGCTTTATATGTTTTTATAAACCTGCGAGGGGGAATACATGCTCTTGGTAAAAATATGTTGTTTATAAATATGGTTTTGAGAGAATACATGTTTATAAATAAACAAGCGAGCTTTGATTATATGATTTGAACAGATACAAGTTGTTGTAAATGAATGTAAGATGTTTGATTAAATGCTTTTGAAAGATGAACACAAGCGTTGATTGTATTGATTGCGAACCGCTATTTGATGTGCTAAGTGTTGCATTGCCAAAATTTGAAAGTCCCTAAAACCCATGAACCGTTAACTACCTATAATGGGTAGGCACTGGTACAAACGAATGGATCCTTTGGGGATGGCCCCCACCTGGACATGTCGAACCTGTGAGTTGGAGGCTCAGCCAGGTGTGTTGTATGAGAAGTAAGGGGGTATTAAGCAAGATACCTGACTAGGGCATTATTTATAGTTAAGGCTTCGGTGTCATGGCTTAGCAGAATAGCGTGGACTGTTGGGAATAAAATATGGGTCAGTTCACTAGACGCTGATAAGAAGAATGTCAACGCTGATAAGAAGACATTGGACGCTGACAGCCAAGCGTTGACAAAGAAGAAGTCAACGCTGACAGCCTTGAAGATTGACACTGATGGAATATCTTCATACGAATCTTTTTGTTTATTTGTTTCTTTATATGTGTATGGTAAAGATAAGCTCGACATTGTATTTTCTATTATTATCTTTACCTAGAATAGTTGATTCGTAGCTTATTGTACAAGACTTCTTGATCTATAAAAGAAGGTCTTTTAGGTTAAAGTTAACATATAAGTTTTCATAAGTATTCGCAAGTTAAACCTCTTTCATTGTAATCAAGTACGATCATTCTAATACAAGTGAAAGTTTGTTTAACATCTTTGTGTTTTAGATCAAGTGTTAATTCCGCATAACACTTTGTTACTTTATTCATAAGCAAAGGTTTCTCTACGTGTAGTACTTGATCTAATCTCGTATACACAAAGCTTAATCGATCTAAGTTTGGGATCAACAAGTGGTATCAGAGCTTGTTGAGAAACTTTTGATCTTTAAGTAACGCAAGAACCCTAAAACACCAAAAACCCTAAAAACCCTAAAATTCTCAAAACCCTAAAAACATCATGTCTGGCACAGATCAACCTGCTGCTTTGCTACAAAACAACTCCTCAAATCCTAGTATCAAAATTCCCATGTTTGATGCCAGGAACTTTGAGCTTTGGAAGTCCAATTTTGAGCAATATATAGCTATTCATGACTACACTCTTTGGGAGATTGTCGAATATGGGAACACATTCGACAAAGCACAAAAGATTGCTGCTGCTATTGCCACAAGGACAGCTGTTCCTAATTGTCCTGAAGCTGATAAGAAGGAAAAGCCTGGAGATGGAAGAGCTGTAGCTGTTGAAGATATAGCCAAGAAGAGGGTGGACATGAAAATCTTGAACATCATGAAACACGCCCTAGGTCATGAGAATCAGCACAAGTACAAACGCTTTGAGTCTGCAAAAGAGCTTTGGGAAGCTCTTGAAGTAGCACATTGTGGCAATGCTGACACAAAAGAAGAAAAGAAGAAGCAACTCTTGCATGAGTATGCTGTCTTTAAAGCGCAACCCAATGAGAATCTCAGCAGTGTGAGAAGTAGACTTCTTGACATCACAAGTCAACTTTCCTTCATGGGAACACAGATTGATGACCCTGAATTGAATGCTACTTTTCTCAAAAGCCTTGGTGATGTATGGAAGATTGAGACAAGATCCATTCTTGTCAATAACACCCACAAGACCTCCAGGTTTGATGACATCTTCAACAAACTAAGACTGTTGGAGAATGAATGGCAATTGGATAGTGATAATAAATCTTCCAGTAGTAACATGGCCTTCTTCTCACAAAGTGAAGGCCAATTTGATTCCATGAACTTCTATGGACATCCAGCCACTGGATCTCAAGGTGTCAGCGCTGGATGTCAGTCTGTCAGCGCTGGATCATATCCTGTCAACGCTTTATACTCAAGCGCTGACACACACAACTTTGGCGCTGATAGAATTAAACCTGCTGGTTTAGATCTAGATACTGTGTGTGCATTCATTGCTTCTTTGCCCAGTGATTCAAGGATTACATATGAAGATCTTGAGCAGATAAGTGATGAACAATTGGAAGAGATGGACATCAAGTGGACTATGGCTCTTGTAAGTTTAAGAGCAAACAGGTTTAATAAAAGGTTCAAGAAGAAGATGACCTTTAATGCTAAGGATGTTGCTGGTTTTGACAAGTCAAAAGTTGAGTGCTACAACTGTCATAGGATGGGGCACTTTATGAGGGAATGTAGATCTCCAAGAAGATCTGATGCTGGTAAGCCTTCAAGCCAAATGGTTAAAAGCCAAGATCCCAAGGCCATGGTTGCTGTTCAACAAATTGATGGTGTTGGGGGATGGGACTGGAGCTGGATGGCTAAGGATGAGGAAGAGGACAGAGCTTTGGTTGCTGAAGTTAAAGAAGAGCATGTTGAATATGCTCTCATGACACACTCCTCCTCTTCATCAGATAATGAGGTATATGATGATGCTTTCTGTTCTAAGGGTTGTCGTTTGAATACTGAAAAACTAAATCAAGAGATAGTAAAATTATTAGATGAGGCAAGTACTGAAAGATGCAAAGTATCTAATTATCAACTTGCTCTTACTCAAACAGAAAAGACAGTAGCTGAGTATAAGAAAATGGAGTTTGATTTAAAGGATCAAATAAATATCTTAAAACATGAGTTACATCAAAGTAAAGATGTTCAAGATATAGTAAACAGGGTTAATCTTGATTTGATAGCTCAGTTAGAGGAGGCTAACAAAAATAAAGATAATGTGAGTCTTAAAATCCAGAGATTTGATAAGGCCACACAATCCCTAGGAGAGTGTGTTAGTAAACAAAGAGACTCTAAGGATATGAGAGGGATTGGGATGAAAGATTATACTGGTGTTCCACCACCAGCTGGGGATTTCTATGGTGTCCAATCAAAGGACTTATCTTGGACTGGCTTGCCAGAACTTCAAGAGAAGGAATTTATTCCTCCACCTAGAGTGACTTCCCCAGTTGAGGAATACAAGCAAAAACTGACTGACCTAGATGAGTGGAAGAAAGCTAACCACACCTTGTTTGTTAAGGGAGGGTTGTTGTGTGAAAGTCTAAATGAGCCCACACCAATCATGATACCAATTGTGGAGTCCAATGATCCTAAACCTATTAAAATCACACACCCTACCACTGGCAAAGCTGTTGACCTTGGCCCACAAACTGTTAGAAAACCTAGTGTTAAGTATGCAGAGATGTATAGGAATACTAGGTCACCAAAAAGCCAAGTTAGTAACCAAGGAACAGGCTTCTTTGCTTCTAGACCTAAGACTATGTCTAGAAAAGCTTGTTACACATGTGGTAGCTTCTCACATTTGGCATACAAATGTGTCAACGCTTCCAATGTCAACGCTGATAGGAACTAGTTCAGCGCTGACAAAAGTCAACATAGGTCAAACACTGTCAGACCCAATACCTTTGTGAACAAAAGTTCACAAGTTGTTAGACCAGCCCCATTCTTTTCTAGAGGGTCTAACACACAAGGCCTAAGACCTTTTCAGAAGTCAAACACTTGGTCCAATAGGCTATGGGTTCCTGTAGCAAACCCTAGGTTCAACGCTGATAAAGGCAATCGGGGCGCTGACAAGAGTAATTTCAGCGCTGACAGACACACTGCCAAACCTAGGTATTTGCAACCACAGGGAAATAGGTCTAAAGCTTCTACTAGCTTAACATGGAGACCAAAACAAGACCAAAACTCTAATTCTACTGGTGTTTCTATGACATGCAACAGGTTTCATTATATTTCAAAAGCAATGTCAACACCACTTGGGGTTAACTGGGAATTTCATTCAAAAAGGGATGAAAATGGGGTTGTTATGAGAACCAAGTCTGTTCTTGTTGAACAACCAGATGAATCCAAGTCTTCCAAGGCTTGGGTTCCCAAAGAAAACTAATGTGTTTTCTTTATGTGCAGGGCATTCAGAAGAAGATCAATGATTATGGATACTGGGATAGTGGATGCTCAAGGCACATGACAGGAAAGGAAGACTATCTGACAAACTTCACTCCTATTCAAGATGGTGATAAGGTATACTTTGGAGGGGGCTACGGCACCATCACTGGAAAAGGAACCCTTGTCACCAACAATCTACGGTTTGAGAATGTCTTCTTGGTAAAAGAACTGGATTATAATTTGTTTAGTGTATCACAGGTGTGTGATAACAAAAATAAGGTTCTTTTCACAGATACTGAGTGCTTGGTGTTAAGTAAAGATTACAAGCTCCCTGAAGAAAAATACATAGATTTTAGAACACCAAGGCATAAAGACATATATAATGTGAATCTTAATGGAATTAAGGTAAATAATAAAATGATGTCATGTCTTTATGCTAAGGCCTCAGTAGATGAAAGTAATCTTTGGCACAGGAGATTAGGGCACATAAACTTTAAGAATATCAATAGACTTGTGAGGCTTGGTTTAGTTGATGGTTTGCCTGAAAAGGCTTTCCACAATGACCACTCTTGTGTTGCATGTCTTAAGGGCAAGCAGCACAAGGTCTCATTCAGGTCTAAACAGGTGCACTCTAGTTCTAAACCACTTCACTTATTGCATATGGACCTCTTTGGTCCAACTAATATAGAAAGTTTGAAGGGTAAATCATATTGTTTTGTTATCACTGATGATTTTTCCAGGTTTACATGGACTTTCTTTTTAGCCAAGAAAAGTGAAACTGCCCAAAGTCTGATTAATTTCATTACCCAAATTGAGAAGAAGAATGGTAATGAGGTCAAAATTATTAGAAGTGACAATGGGGGTGAGTTTAGAAATCAGTTGTTAGATGATTTTTGTGCCAAGAAAGGGATTACTAGGCAGTTTAGCATAGCTAGAACCCCACAGCAAAATGGGGTTGCTGAAAGGAAGAATAGAACCCTTATTGAAGCAGCCAGAACCATGTTGGCTGATGCCCACTTTCCTATAGCCTTTTGGGCTGAAGCCGTTAACACAGCTTGTTATGTTCAAAATAGGGCATTGGTCAACAAAATACATAATAAGACACCTTATGAATTACTTTGGGGAAGGAAGCCAAATATTGGCTTTCTCAAGCCTTTTGGATGTCATGTAGTTGTTTTGGAAACTAGTGAGGCCCTAGGTAAATTTGACTCAAAAGGTGATGAAGGCTACTTCATGGGTTATTCAGTGCAGAGCAAAGGATATAGGGTTTACATTAAAAAGGAAAAACGTATACTTGAAAAAGTACATGTTAGGTTTTTAGAAAGTAAACCTAGTGATCCTGAAAGTGGTCCAAATTGGTTGTTTGACTTAGAACCTTTATCTAGAGCTTTAAATTATATGCCTGTTACTGATCCAGACATTGTGAAGGTAACTTCAAGTGTTTTGGAAAAGAGAATTTGTAATGTTTCAGGTATACAGGTTGCTAAGGAGGATGGACCACCAGCAGTTAAATCATCTCCCACACAAGAATATGTTACACTTCCTATATGGACAGATGAGTATTATGCTGCTGCTGCTGCTAGAAAAGATAATGGTGGTTTTCAAATACCACCAAATACAAACATGCATACTTCTTCAGGCGCTGACAAAGGGAAATCAAGCGCTGACAAGACCAATTCAGACGCTGATGGCTTAGACGCTGACAACAACAGTTCACGCGTTGTTAGCCCAAGCGCTGACAAACAAGGATCAGACTTTGGTGACACCTTTACACAGCTTTTCTCTTCCCATTTTGAACAAGGTGGACCTTCCAATGTCCATGAAGAGATTCATGTTGATCAAAGAGAGTCTGATGAAGAAGATATTGGCAACATGGAGCGTGAAGTTGAGGACACCAGACTTTTTGAAGGAGGAGTTCTCACTTCCACAGCAAAGGATCACCCCACATCTCAGATCATTGGTGATGTTATGGCTCCAGTTCAGACAAGAAGATCCCATCAAAGTCTTGGTGGATTTATTGCCAATATACACAAGAAGGTTGATACCCCTCTTGTTCAAGCATGTTTGTTTGCCTGTTTTCTGTCACAGGAAGAACCCAAGAAAATTTTTGATGCTCTCAAAGAACCCAGTTGGGTGGAAGCAATGCGGGATGAGCTTCACCAATTTGCTATACAGGATGTTTGGGAGCTGGTTGATTGTCCTAGATATGTGAGACCAATTGGGACAAGATGGGTTCTAAGAAACAAGAAAGATGAAAGAGGCATTGTGGTCAGAAACAAGGCACGTTTGGTAGCTCAGGGATATACACAAGAGGAAGGCATAGATTATGAAGAAGTTTTTGCTCCTGTTGCAAGAATTGAGGCTATCAGAATTTTCTTAGCTTATGCCTCTTGCATGAACTTCACTGTTTATCAAATGGATGTGAAGAGTGCTTTCCTCTATGGGACAATTGTTGAGGAAGTATATGTCATGCAACCTCCCGGTTTTGAAGATCCTGAGAATCCAGACAAGGTTTATAGAGTGAAGAAAGCTATGTATGGACTTCATCAAGCCCCTAGAGCATGGTATGGTACCTTGTCTACATATTTGGTGGACAATGGATTCAAGAGGGGCACCATAGATCAGACATTGTTCATAAAGAAGAAAGGAAAACATGTATTACTTGTGCAGGTCTATGTTGATGACATCATTTTTGGGTCTACTGATCCAAAAATGAGTGAGGACTTTTCCAAGCTCATGACAGATAAATTCAAGATGAGTGCAATGGGTGAGATGAACTTCTTTCTAGGATTGCAAGTTCAGCAGAAAGAAGATGGTATCTTCATCTCCCAAGACAAGTATGTAGCTGAAATCTTGAAGAAATATGGTTTTTCTCCACATGAAAAGGATGCTTCCACTCCTATGGATAGGGAACACCCTTGGGGAAAGATTGGAGCTGGAAAGGATGTGGATGTTAGGCACTATAGATCAATGATTGGTTCATTGATGTATCTTACAACTTCAAGACCTGACATCATGTTTGCTGTGTGTGCATGTGCACGCCATCAAGTGACTCCCAAAGAATGTCACCTTTTTGCTGTAAAAAGAATTTTTAGGTACCTAAGATGTTATCCAGATCTTGGCTTGTGGTACCCAAAAGATTCTCCATTGGATCTTATTGCATATTCAGACAGTGACTATGGTGGTGACAAGTTTGATAGGAAATCCACAACTGGTGGATGTCAATTTCTTGGGAGCAGATTGATATCTTGGCAATGCAAGAAACAAACAGTGGTGGCAAACTCTACAACTGAAGCAGAATATGTTGCAGCAGCTGCTTGTTGTGGACAAGTCTTATGGATTCAGAACCAGCTGTTGGATTATGGGTATAATTTTATGCATACCAAGATTTTTGTAGACAATAACAGTACTTTATGCATTATTAAAAATCCTGTACATCATTCTAAAACCAAACACATAGAAATTAGACATCATTTTATAAGAGATTGCTTTGAGAAAGGTTTAATACAACCAGATAGGGTAGCCACAGAAGATAATGTGGCTGATTTATTAACTAAACCTTTTGATGCTGGAAGATTTCAATATTTGGTAACAAATATTGGAATGGTTAATCTCACTTAATATGTGTTTTGGAACCTTTTTGTAAAAGTATGTACAGGATAATGCATTGTTATTGGTCTTTGTGATGATTTAGATTTTCCACTTTATTTTTCTAACACTGACAAAGGTAAATGTAACGCTGTTAAGTGTTATTTTGCCGTTGTTAGAGATATTATTGTCTAACGCTGACAAAAGTTCCTTCAACGCTGATGAGTGTTGTCGGGGCACTGTCAGCAATAAATGTTAGTTTTGTGGTTTTCATCTAAATGTGTAGGTAGGTGGTAGCTTTATGCCATTGGATACAGAGTTGCTTATGGATCTTTGAAGAGCTATTTGGACATGTTTTGTTTATGGATGATGGTTGGAATATTTATATTCCTATCTTGACATAAATTTTTAATGTTCATATATATTTTGAGAACTCATGTATCATAGTTTGAGGGGAGGTTTAAGGAACCTTTAGGACTCTTGGGTATTCTTACAATACTCTCATCACAATTCTAGATTGTGTCCACAGGTGAGTATGGGTTAGTTTTACTAAACCATGAGGCACTGTAGCATGCAAAGTTGATAAACTATGCATGCTGCCAAGACATTTTTGGCCTAGAATTGGTTGTGGTCTGATGGGGGACTTGGGAATACTTTTGTTATGGGTTTACCTAGGAGTTACAAAGAATTTTGTGAAATAACTTTGTTGGTAAGTATTTTGGTTAGCAAGGGACTCTAGAGGACATTTGTGTCTATCTTGCTTAAGCAAGTGTGCATAAATGGACAGTGCTTGCCGCCCAGTAATTATTATCAACTTGTAAGATATTTCCCTTAGGATAAATTACTTTGTTAAGGTCTTTTTCTTTTTAAATATTTTTATTTTTAGACGCTGACAAGTTTTTCTCCAAACGCTGTTACGTCCAATCGTGACGCTGACAAGGCTTTAGGCAAACGCTGACAAGAAAATATAGCCGTTGGGCGCTGATGGGCTATTTTTGACCGTTGACACCTAGTGGGCCCTACCCAGTTGTTATTTTTTACTAATCTTTGGCCGTAATTTTGGGGAGTTGTTACTTTTAATTAATGCATGAGATAAGTTATATTTGATTCAATATTTTCATCATTGCTCTTTGAATATAACCGCCTCATTTTTGACCAATCAAAATCATGCATCTCTCCTATAAATTTGGTTAAACTTTTTATTCTGGGTATTCATATTTTCTTGTCTAATACTTTTCTTCTAGATTTTTCCCATATCACATAACCTAAACAGCTTTCAAACATGGCACCCAAGTTCAACTCAAAGAATTTAACATTGGAGTTCAAGAGCCAACATAATATGGTAGCTTACTTGACTGCTGATAATGATTTGTTCCCTCAGTATTCACAGATGGTGGCATTTTTAACTGCATCCTCATTAAGGTATGCACTTTCTCATACACCATTAGTCCCTGTCGCACACATTAGACAGTTTTGGAACACTGCTAGTTCCACAACAGCTAATGGAGTGACCACATTAACATCTACTGTTCATGGAAGAACATGGGTGGTCACTGAAGCCTTGGTTCGCCAAGCTTTGCGTCTTGATGACGCTGATGGTGTGACTACCCTTGCCATTGCAACAATAGAACAAGGTCTTAGGGAATTGGGTTATCCTATTCCTGCTGATGTCACTTTAAATAAATATCATAAGCAGGAATTTCCCTCTGACTGGAAATATTTGATACATGTCCTTTTACAATGCTTAAGTCCAAAATGTACTTCTTTTAATGAAATAAACAGGTCAATTGCAAGTGCTTTGGTTTGTATAACACGTGGGATTAAGTATAATTTTTCAAAAATGATTTTTGAAGGGATGTGTAAAAATAAGGGAAGTAAAATGACTTTGGCTTACCCTAGATTTTTGCAAATGGTCTTTGATTTACAAGAATATTGTTCTAGGGATCATGACACTTTTTATGAGATCCCTAAACAACAGAAAACCATTTTTGCTAAAATGAGCTCCACAAACAGATCCATACCTCTTACCCAACCCATGCTTGAAGTAATTCAGGCTGCTCAACCACAACCACAACCAGACCCTAAACCCCAACTTGAGCCTATTCATGAACCATTACCTTCCCCTGATCACATGGACATTGACCAACCCAACGCTGACACTCAAGATGTTGGCGCTGACACAGCCAATCCCAACGCTGATACCATCCCTGAACAATCCCAAACACTCCTTAACCAACCAACACCCACACAATCTACTTCATCTTCCACCCCATTACAATCTAGGTTGAATAAACGCCAAAGGACTACTGGAGTGTTCTCCTCTAGTGGTCCTAGCCTTGTAGCAGAGAGAACCACCTCCACAAGTGTGGCTGGTGACATGGGTGAGGCTGGGGCTATTGATACAGGCTTAGATGCTGGTCAAGACAGTCCCAACATCATTAAGACCTCATTCATGCCCCATGATTCTAGTTTGGGAGGTCAAATCCCCATTCTAGCTGAGGGCAGATTGGACACTATGACATTGACTGAATTGACGGCTGCTGTCATTAGCTTGCAAAAGCAAAATGTCAGCCTTGTACAAACTGTCAACAACCAGGGCCGTGAACTCCAAGCATTGAGGGAGCGGGTAACTGTTTTGGAGAATCCAAGTAGCAGGAGTCTAATGGAGGAATCTTCCAAAGGGGAGGATGAAGAGGATGAAGAGGATGAGCTGATTCATACAGCTAGTGAGAAGAGTTCAGAGAAGAGTTCACAATTTAGTGAATCTTTACAGGTTGCTGAAGCACTCACCAACTTGAAGAAGCACCCAGTTATTGATACATCCAAGGTGACACCATTAAACTTGGAAGGATCTTTCAAAGAAACAATGGGCGCTGATACAGGTTTGAACGCTGACACATCCAGCGCTGATACAGGTAATCGTGGCGCTGATAGAGGTAACTTGAACGCTGATAAAGTTGCAGGTGGTGTTGATGTATTCCAGCCATCAACAATCATCAAAGATGTGTCCACACAGGTTTCTTCTTCTACTTTACCTATTATTGATCCAAAAGACAAAGGTAAAGGAAAATTGGTTGAAGAAGATGTTCCAAAGTAAGATGCAGCACAAATTGCATTTGATGAACAGTTGGCTGCACAACTTTTGGAAAGAGATTTGAAGAGGAGTGGTAGATCACCATTTGTTGTTTCTGAGAGTGAGGAAGAAAGTGGTGATGGAAAAGAAGATGATAGCTCAGATTCAAGTGTTCAAATTATTGAAGATCCAGAAAGGCTTGAATATGGAGATGAGTTAGCAAAGGAAAGGTTGAGTGATTTGAAGAATCAGATTGATTGGGACCTTCCTGAAATCACCAGAATGTACCATGCTTGGGAAGACAAGGTTATGGACAACCCAGGGATGAGTTTGTCAGATCAAATTTGGGGGTTGGAAGTTCTGCTCAGGGTACAAGATGATATAAAGGTGATTTTGAAGTATAATGCACAGGAGGTCAAGACTTGGCTCAAAAGAGATAGAAGGCAGTTGTACTATAAGTTGCTTAGATGCCATCAGCCTAACTGGACATCCAAGAAGTTGCTGGCTTTATCTTTTGAGGAGCTAGAGTATAGGGCACATCCTATTTGGAGGAGTGTGCAAGAAAATAATGTCTATCAGTTTCTTTCAGAAGAAAGGAAACAAGAGCTTGCTGAGGAAATGCAGATTCAAAAGGAAATGAGGATTGCTCAAAGACCAGTGAAGAAAGGAGATCCTTTTCAATTTCCCAAAGATATGGATGTGTATTTTCCAACTGAAGGTGTCATAAGGAAGCATCTCAAGCTTTCTCCATTGGAAGCTTCAGATTTGGTTAATGTAGTACCTCTAGATGACAGAAATCCAATCATCAGTTTTGATGAAGATGAGTGTGGATTTTGGAAGATTGGCAGGTTTGGAAAGGAGGTACATACTTTCACTTCAGTTATTTCTATATTTGCAAGTATAGACAGAGAAGACTTGGTGCATCTATGGAGATTGATAGAGGCCAAGTATACAGCTGAAGCACCTACTTCAGCAAATGGAATAAGACTTTGGAACACATTTTTGACTTTGTGTGGTCCAAGAGAAGCAGATCCTGCCATATGGAAGGATCTTGAAGATGATCTCAGTAATCTTCATTGGAGGCTTTATTCTACTTGTGGTGTATTTCATTTGAGCTCTACAAAGTTTTCAGAGTATCTACTTGTGGATGCTGACTATTTCTTGTCCAAAGAAGTGTTGGAGAAGATGCTAGAGACACCCTTGGAGATTGATTATACTAGTGACGTGGCCAAAGACTTGATTAGATATGTTTATCACCAACATAAGAAGTTTTTGCAAGATTCCTCCTAAGCCTTAAGTTTTTATTCAGAAACTTGATCATTGGAATAGATATCAAGTTTAGGGGAGGATTGTTGGGAATAAAATATGGGTCAGTTCACTAGACGCTGATAAGAAGAATGTCAACGCTGATAAGAAGACATTGGACGCTGACAGCCAAGCGTTGACAAAGAAGAAGTCAACGCTGACAGCCTTGAAGATTGACACTGATGGAATATCTTCATACGAATCTTTTTGTTTATTTGTTTCTTTATATGTGTATGGTAAAGATAAGCTCGACATTGTATTTTCTATTATTATCTTTACCTAGAATAGTTGATTCGTAGCTTATTGTACAAGACTTCTTGATCTATAAAAGAAGGTCTTTTAGGTTAAAGTTAATATATAAGTTTTCATAAGTATTCGCAAGTTAAACCTCTTTCATTGTAATCAAGTACGATCATTCTAATACAAGTGAAAGTTTGTTTAACATCTTTGTGTTTTAGATCAAGTGTTAATTCCGCATAACACTTTGTTACTTTATTCATAAGCAAAGGTTTCTCTACGTGTAGTACTTGATCTAATCTCGTATACACAAAGCTTAATCGATCTAAGTTTGGGATCAACATGGACTTTGAATATTGTATGCGTTACATTATCGACGGTGGATGAGATTCTTGTGTTCAAAAGCTTTATTGGTTATTTAAAAATTAAAAACCTATGAATTCACTCAACCGTTGTGTTGGCATTTAAGCATGTATTCTCAGGTGTGTAGGTTTAAGAGAAGTTGGAGCATGGAGCCGCACGGGATAAAGAGAACGCAAAACAAACAATTACTATTCGATAACTTTGATAAACATTTATATTTTTATTAACGTTTGTACAAATTATTGGGACCTCTTTTTATTGAAACTCTAATTTAATAAAATTTCTGAATGGTTTATTTTTATTAAACGTCTCTTTTGAGGTCGTTTTCTATTACTGTGTTCGATGTGCTATGAAGTAACACCCAAAGTTGAGTATCCGCTATGTTATGAATTTGGGGGTGTTACAAATTGGTATCAGAGAACTTGTTATAGAGAACTAGGTTGTTTTGAAACCTGGACTATGACAGCTCTTTTGAAAAATTGCTTTGTTGCCTTACAAAGTACATGCGCGCTCATGCCTCATAGAAGCCACTGCTTGGTTGTGATAATATGATCCTATGTGTATGTAGGAATGATTGTATGTATATGTGAGTACATACTATGGTATTTAAAGGCATTGCACGTGAAGTAATGATCCTTGCATGATTATCGTACATTTTATGATATGGTTTTATACAGAGTTTGGCCTCGCTGCCAATCACCGATTTCGATAATTAATTTATTATTCGAATACGAGTATGGAACTCGTTTGATACTTTGGGGACGTGTATATTGTTTCGTAATCGATCGCATATCGACTAATCTGAACTCTGTTGTTGTCATCGCATCGTGATGTGCCATTTTAGGACATCTCCTTTCGAAACGTAATTGATTATTCTGTTATTTTCGTTAGCCCTTATGATCTTGAAAAATCATTTCTCCAAAGATACATCTTATACGTAATGTAACGTTTAATTTGATTGTATATGATTAAGTTTTATTCGCGAAAAGGAGGATGCATGTGTTTGACCTAATATATATATATATATATATATATATATATATATATATATATATATATATATATATATATATATATATATATATATATATATATATATATATATATATATATATATATATATATATATATATATATATATATATATATATATATATATATATATATATATACCTAAATCAACTATATATAATTTGGGTACAACAAAGATATGTTCATAGTAGTCATTAGTTGAGCAACTTAATACCTTATATTTAAATGGAATGAGACATTTAAATAAGAGATTTTAAATCGCTCAACTATGTGTCGTTTAAGGTTATCTTATTGAAATAGATTGGGACATTTGAATAAAAAAGTTTTAAACCACTAGACCTTAGATTGTTTGTGGTTTCCTTATTCAGATAGAATAGGACGTTTGAATACGGAAATCATGGAGTAAGTTCGTTGACACCCTGTACTCGTCATGGCATGTAATTTGGCTATGATATCGTGTTTTGTGATGGTATTACCTGAGTAGGATGATTTATAATCGTCTTGTTGAAATATTGGGACGCCTTTTTATTTGAACAAGAAAGTTATAAGTTCCGGAACCATAAACTTATAGTTCTTATTTACATATATTGGGACGCCTTTGTATGTAAATAATGAATTATAAATGAGTGGGCTCAAGTGTGCCTATCTTGGTTTTTGATTATTTTGTATACGGACGTATTTTCTTTAACGTGTGTTTCGTTGTTACGAAGCGTTCATTGCCGTAGTCATTATGGTTATTATTGATTATTGTCTATGTACGAGTAACCCGTTAGAATCCTCTCGAGTTATGATTTGTATTTATGGACCATTTCTAATGTGTCTTGATTCGTGAGCTTGATAAGCTAACCATTAGCAACCGTCAACCATTTCGAGAGTAGACGACTTATTTAATCGACACTAGTGTTTAACTGTGTACTTGTGGTTTGACGACGGATTAAGTCCACTTGATGATAGCACCTTGTAATATCTTTTGGGTATGAATCCATTTGTGAGCACCCTGTAATATCTTTTGGGTATGAATCCGTTTGTGAGCACCATGTAATATCTTTTGGGTATGAATCCGTTTGTGAGCACCCTTTAATATCATTTGGGTATAGATCCGTGTGTGAGCACCCTCCGATAACAAAATTGTTTTTGGATATGCATCCATGGCTATCAGGCCCGTGAACATCCTTTAACTTACAAACTTTCCTTTGACAGGACTTATCCAAAAATCCTGTCAAATATTCTTATTTATCATGGCTTAGATATATAGCAAGCATGAGTTAACTTGATTGAACTTATTGATTTGGCATGGCTTGGTTATTTTGCAAGCATAACGTAATGTGATTATATGTGCTTAGTGATGACTTTTGTGTTTCATTGGGAACGTAGTTCTTTCAATAAAGTAATGCACACTCCGAACGATTTTCGTGTCGATAAATTCGCTTTTGACGAAATAGGTTTGCATGTTCGAGATCATGAAATTAGGTAATTTTGTACTACTACCAATAATTGCCTCGTCTTGATTATTAGTTTTCGGTGTAGTTATGTGCTACCCATGTAATTTTATTTTATGGCGTATTTTTTTAACGAGACCCATTGGATGATATGTGTTTCGGTTTGATCGATGTAATCATCGATATTTTGAATTGATTGTTGCATTGAAAATAGTTTAAATGCACCCACTCTTTTCGACTAATCACTTGTCGTGTGTACTTTTTCGAACTTATATCGACCATCGCAAGTTTCATAATCTAGTAGTAATGTGCCTTGAAGCACTTCCAAAAACGAACGACTTCTTAATTTTTCGCTTCCAATGGCTTTTCCTTTAGGTTATGTATTCATCTTCCTTATAAGGATTTAAGCTATATTCAAGTCGTTCACTTGTGCCCGCTACGTATACTCGTTGCTTTGACTTTTCATTTATCCAACCTTCATTAAAAACCTCAATGATAACTTGTCTATTCATCGACAATTAAGCGCTGAGACTATTGAGACGAATTAAGCGTCGGGACGTCGCTTCCTAAAGGGGTAGACATTTTAGTAAATCAAACTTTAAGATAAACATTTAGATCGAGTTCTAATACTATTTATAATATTCGGACCAATATCTATTAATCGACTTTTATTTGTCATGATCGTCTTTGCGGATCATAATGAATTCTCGGCTAACAGGCAAGGTTAAGGCTTTAACGTATCGGGTACGAGTCATTTATTATTTATCGATAAGGTCTATCTTCGTCATCGAACATAAATATCATCCTTATGACATATAAATATTTTATATTTTTGTCGTTTTAATTTCTCATTTTACTTATTGAGAAGTCGAAACCCGTTCATATACTGATGGTTGGAAAACCCGAGACTCGACCATCGTGAAATATTAAGTGAACATCTTTTGGAGGCGTTTTAGAACCTGAAAACTATATAAAGTAGACTTGGGCCACAAAAGCCCAGCTTACGATTATAGTGGCTATTGGGTCATTATTGGACCTGAGATTAATAACGTAGTTGGAGATCAATACTGAGTTTGAAATGAACTTAGGTTATATAAATGAGTAATGGGCCACTAATGGGTTAGAATTGTCTTAATTGTCACAATGAGAAAATTTATGGTAAATTGTTATCAAAAGTTTTATAAAACTTATACAATTTTCAGACTTACTAAAGTGAACTATTTACATTTGTGTTTGACTAATGTATAGCCTCGAGCCTAAGACGCGTCTCATCATTATAGGTCTCGTTCGGTCATATGTCGACCGCTAGGCATCTCTTTCTTGATCAACGAGTGATTGTTATTTTGTGCAGTCGTGTGTCGGCTATCGAATGTTTGTTCCTTGATTTACGTGTAATAGATATATCAAGTGAGTTCATAGCCTCTCTTTTACTGCTTTATATGTTTTTATAAACTCGTGAGGGGGAATACATGCTCTTGGTATAAATATGTTGTTTATATATACGGTTTTGAGAGAATACATGTTTATGAATAAACATGCGAGCTTTGACTATATGATTTGAACGGTTATAAGTTGTTGTAAATGAATGTAAGATGTTTGATTAAATGCTTTTGAAAGATGAACACAAGCGTTGATTGTATTGATTGTGAACCGCTATTTGATGTGCTAAGTGCTGCATTGCCAACATTTAAAAGTCCCTAAAACCCATGCACCGTTAACGACCTATAAAAGGTAGGCGCTTGTATATACGAATGGATCCATTGGGGATGCCCCCACTTGGGCAGGTCGCACCTATGGGTTGGAGGCTCGTCCAAGTATGTTATATGAGAAGTAATGGGGTATTAGGCAAGATACCTGACTAGGGCATTATTTATACTTAAGGCTTCGGTGTCATGTTT
This sequence comes from Glebionis coronaria, assembly GCA_025667525.1. NCBI lineage: Eukaryota > Viridiplantae > Streptophyta > Magnoliopsida > Asterales > Asteraceae > Glebionis > Glebionis coronaria. The sequence continues at coordinate 420,449,577 of CM046880.1, forward strand.
TAGCATAATAGCGTGGACTTTGGATATTGTATGTGTTACATTATCGACAATGGATGAGACTTTTTGTTTAAAAGCTTTATTAGTTATTTAAAAATCCCATTATTGTTTATTTAAAAACCTATGAATTCACTCAACCGTTGTGTTGACATTTTAGCATGTATTCTCAGGTGTGTAGGTGTAAGAGCAGCTGGAGCATGGAGTCGCGCGGGATAAAGCGAATGCAAAACAAACAAATTACCATTCGACAACTTTGATAAACATTTATATTTTTATTAAAGTTTGTACAAATTGTTGGGACCTCTTTTTATTGGAACTCTGATTTAATAAAATTGTCGAATGGTCTATTTTTATAAAACGTCTCTTGTGAGGTCTTTTTATAATGACTATGTGCGATGTGCTATGAAGTAACATCCAAAGTTGAGTATCCGTTGCGTTGTGAATTTGGGGGTGTTACAAGTATGTTAAGGATTTGATGTGGGTTTTTTCTCTTCGGAATATATACATGATGGAGAGTATCTCTGTAGCACCCCAAATTCTCAATGCATCGGAATATCAACTTTGGGTGTTACTTCATAGCACATCACACACAGTCATAGAAAACGACCTCAAAAGATACGTTTTATAAAACAAACAATTTCCATTCGATACGTTTGACAAATCCTTTTTTCTATTAAAGTTTGAAATATTTATTGGGACCTCTTTTTATTGAACTCTGATATTTATAAAATTGTCGAATGGTTTATTTTATAAAACGTCTCTTTTGAGGTCGTTTTCTTTGACTGTGTGTGACGTGCTATGAAGTAACACCCAAAATGATATTCCACTGTATTGAGAATTTGGGGGTGCTAGAATCTTTCATTTGACGAAAGCAGAAGTGGTCATGGTCAACCCTCAGTTAAGAAGGCTGATCAAGATTCTTCTCCCGTGTTGGGTGAAAATGGTCAAAACAATGACATGCTAAATATTGTATCACCATGTATTTGCTTTAAATCTACTTGAGAAATCAAGAATTTGTGAAGATAGATTAAATCTCTATTAGTTCCTGGTTTTTATGTAGATCTGTATCAACTTCTTATCATAAGTTCAGGACTAGTATGGGATATAAATTTTTGTAAGTTACCTTCGAACGGCTTGGCGCAATTTTATTTGGGTCTATTTTATACTTTCAATACAACCACCTTTTAAAGATGTAAATGATATAAACGTGAAGGGTATTTTGGGCCTTTTATGTGATAGTCAAATTATTGGTATCTAATACATGACAGGTTTCGATCATCTAATATGATAAAATATTAAAGCGAGTATAACATGATCATCTTAAAACCTCAGTTGAACAGTGACAATTTCACGACAAACTAACTGAGAACATGAAAAAAAATCGGAATTAACTCATGTATAAAAGTGATTGGGGGTAGTTAAAAGTTACTTGTGAAATCATTTTTCTAAAAAAAAAAGATTCCAACACTTTCGGCTAGTGGATGTGACTTTTAGCTGCTAACATTGAATTTGATTCTAAAACATGCGATACTTTAGCTACATGCATGCCTACATAACTTTGTATTAGCCTGGATTGTTGAGTTTATAAGTTTTTTTTTGTTATTTCTTCGGGAATTCGGACATATCTAGAATGCAATATGAGCACCCAATTTTTTTGAAAGGCAATATGAGCATCCAAAAATGAATTAGGAGTAAGTTTATAAGCATACTTTTGTGTATTACTTAATTATTTTATGGCCAAGTTATAAAAGAAAAGGCATTCGAAGATTTGGTATATATATTAGAAGTTTAGACACAAGAGCACTCAAGATTTTACATTAATACATGATGTAACATCTAGAACACATAAAACTTCTTAAAGTGTAATGTATAACTCAATAAAGTATGCAACTCCTTTTAATACCTTAATGTATACGCCACTTGTATATCAAATGTTATACTAGTTGCGATGTATCCTATTTGCAAATAATACAGACTAAGCCCACATATAGGTCAATGAACAGTGGACTAAGCCCAATATAAATTTAAATATGAGCTTGTTTATCATAATGCTAAAGTAAATTTTTTTGGAATATAATTTAGCAGCCGATGGTTTGGGGTTATAGAAATGGAAATGAATAATTTTCTTGAAATGGGTAAACATAAGACCAAACATTAAAATTTCAGTATCCATCTTGAATCTTTCAATAACTTTGATGAAAATGACAACCACTCTTTGTGATTGCCCCTTCTCTAAATATTGATAAAGTGATTTTTTTGCACATATGCTTTAGAATATAGCTTTGTTTTAGGGTTATCCCTCAAGGATTTATATTCTTGAAATGGGTATTTGGTTATATAAGATCCGCAATCATTTTTTTCAGTATCCATCTTGAATTTTCCAATTAAGTTGATCAAAGTGAAAAATCTCTTTATGATTTTCTTCATATGCAGTACCCTCATTGTTTATGCAAGTCGGTCAATCCCCTCTCCTTCTCATTCCTTTATTTTGCCACGGTTGGCATTTTAAGAGAAGTTCATTACTTCTTCACCGTTGAGCATTCCGAGGAAAACTCAACCATCAACACCTTTCGTCACAATCATTCCCCCACCTCAAACTCCACTATTAGATTATAAAAACACGAGGGGTCCTAAAAATAAGATGTCACCCACAATAATAATTATCATGATACTGGTGGGATCATCTGGAATGGTAGGCATCACCATAATAGTAAGGTGGATGTTTACCAAAAGAGACAAGAACCAGTCGCCTAATGAATCACCCATCCATCATAACAATGAAGTCAGTTGTGAGCTGATTGTGTGTAGAGATGAAAGTCGTATTAAATCAGCCTATTAAGTATTCATTATAGATAATGTAGATAGTGAAATAAAGCTAAAAAATAAGTTTAGGTTTGAATGAGCGATGGTGATGAAGTCGGTTAAGGAGTTGATGTGGGTTTTTTTCTCTATGGAATATATACATGATGGAGAGTATCTTCCATTTGGCGTTGTGGCACTTGCTTGTGGTGACGATGTTGTTAGGTTTGTGTTTAACGATTCACAAACTATGATTTCTTTCTCTTTATATTCAACTTGATCACGTTGAGGATTTGGTGCTAGATAAACTTTGCATCTCCTTGATAGTTCGCTTTTTACAGAGTTGCGTACTGTTAAACCCATCCTTTCTAAGTGTTGATTGGGATTTTACGGGTCTTGAAATGAGCTCTTGATAATGTGATTTACACGCATGATGACATTTCTTGTTCAGTTAGTTTGTTAGTTTTGTCTCTTTGTCTTCTTAAACCTTTTTCATATGAGTAATTTTAGTGGTACTTTGCAACTTGTATGGGAGGATTTAGATGAACCCTCTCTTTCATGATTGAATATTGATGAGGAAAACATTAACTTGAGTAGCGAAATATAAAGCAATATAAAAGGAATATGGGCATTAACTATGGAATTCAAAGTTCTTACCTTTTTCTAGCATTGTTTATTATAATGATGCTACTATTGAGGACTTAAAGAATAAGCATCCTTTTCAAACTTGCTCCCTCCCTATCACGTTTACATGTTGAATAATCACCTCATTGCATCTCCTGTTGTGGTTCTAGACATGATTAAGAGCTTTCTTCATGGCAAGTCTTGTAAAACGGGATGGGTTGTTTGCTCGACACCTCACGGATTGTTTAATTGATGTTGTTGTGGCTATTTTTTGATGATTTATTTGCTTCTATCACATAGGTAGTCAATATATTTCTTGATGGGAAATGCCCCAAGATGATGGATGAATGTATTGCTAGTGCACCTCTCACGCTGATGGTCAAGCTGGGTGGTGGTATATGTCCTATAAATGTGAGTACTGTTTGGAGACGTTTAGTTTTCAAGGTTAGTGCTGCTATGAATAGCCATTCTTTAGATGGTTATTAAAATGATTTACAAATTGGTGTTGGGGTATTGAGAGGGGGGATGTCATACTTCATGTCGTGAATCGGTTGATTGAGGACCAGGGAGATGACATGGGTCTCGACGTTGTTGGTGGATTTAAAAAATGTCTTCAATTTAGTAGATCAATAGGTTGTGTTACAAAAAGTACGCCTTCATGTCTTACTATTTCACGTTTGGTGAAATATTGTCACTCTAACCTAGCTAGATTGAATTATGGGGAACACACCTTATGGTCGTACCATTGTGTGAAACATGATGATCCCCTTGGACCTCTTCTTTTTGCCTTAGTGTTACATCCTTTGATTTGTAAGATTAGATATTCTTTTAGCCTTTCCATTCATGCTTGGTATATGGATGATGACACTATTATTGGAGATACTTTGTTTGTGGGGAATGTTCTAGAGTTATGATGAGGGATGGACCTCGTTATGGATTTCATCTCAATCTTGGTAGCACATAGATCTTTTTGCCAAATGAAGACCCCAAAAGTAGCTTTACGAGGTGTTTCCCGCTCAATATTGATTGGCACTTGCATAGTGTTAAATTACTTGGTGGTCTTACTGGTGTAGATTCTAATTTTAGTGGTGTGCTTGTGACGAGGAGAGTAGACAAAACCATTTAGCTTATTGATGTAGTTGTTAAGATTGATGACCCTTAATGTGAGTTGCTTCTTGTTCGTGCCTTTGTTGATATATCAAAACTATATTTTGCTATGCGCATATGCTATCCTGGGTTTTTGAGAAGACCTAATGTTCTTTTAATGTTGCTATTCAGTCTGTACGAGAGCATATTGTCACTGGGTCTAGACATGGGTTTGATGATTGACAATGGAGGGTTTTCACCTTACCATTTGCATACGAAGGTCATGGTGTCTATTGCCTTTCTTGTGTCTAGATTGCACTCTATTGGCTTGCTGACTAAGTTGCTTCAACATTCTGATTGTAGCTTACGGATCTGCGTTTGAAAATGCCTTGTGTGAATTTAATACGAAAACGAAGATTGACATCTTGAGTAACTCAAGAGGCTGTTGCCCGTAGACTCATGAATGAACTGGCTAATATATATTTCATGCGTGTTACTCGAAATGTTGACTCCATTTTTTCTTTATCTCCCCGACAAATAACTTTGTGGAAATCTCAAATGGAGGATCACACTTCTTACTGAATTAGGGTGTTTCTGATTTCTTGTTTGGTACAAACTATGAGTGGTAAGACTTAGGGTTGTGAGTTATGTTATCAGTTAGGTGTTTCCCTTTTTCTTTCTTCTAAAGCCATGCTCGACTTGCTCCGTGGTCTGAGCACGACAAACCCAAAACCGACCGAGATCGGAAAATCAGACCAGATCGACCCGAACCGGACCTGACAATTTTTGTGCGGTCCTCGGTTCGGGGTTTTGGATTCGGTCCTTGGTCTGGTCAGTCCGGTTCGGTCTTACCAAAAATCTCATTCATTATGCCTAATAGGTACGAATCGGGCCGGACCAAACCAGACCGGATCATTTCGGTCTGGGGTTTCGGACCATTTCGGTCCTCGGTTTGAGGTTTCGGACCATTTCGGTCCTCAGTCCGATCCGGTCCATACCCAATGCTCAACCATGTTGTGCTGGTATCATTGGTATCAAACATCGACATAACGTTGTACGCGATACCCTTATCGAGATCTATTTTTGGTATACAATAGTTGATACCGTGCTTAGTGGTGGGCATGACAAATGCCTAGGTCTAACTAATATGTTGCCTAGGGGTGTAAACGAGCCGAGTTGAACCAAGTACTGTCAAGCTCGAGCTCGACTCGAATACAAAAACTCTAGCTTGAAACTCGGCTCGAGCTCGACCGAGTTTTATATTTTGAGCTCGAGCTCGGCTCGTCATATAAAACTCGAGCTCGAAACTCGACTCGAGCTCGATTATTTTCACATGTCATGCTCGAACTCAATAAATAGTCGGTATATCAAGCTCGACTCGACTCGATTTATCTATATAAAAGGGTTACAAAATAAGCTCGATAAGGCTCGCGAGCTTCTCGAGCCGAGTATATTGGAGTTCGAACTCGACTCGAATATATACTCGAGTAGATCGAACTCGAGCTCGACTCGTTTATATCGAGTCGATTTCGAGTAGTTTACGAGTCGATCTCGAGTAACTCACGAGCTGTCTCGGCTCGTTTACACCCCTAATTGTTGCCCCATTTGTGGGATGGAGGGCTTGATGTATGCATGGATTTGACAGGATCATCGCCTTTAACGTAAAATGAGATGATTGATTTTGTGTCATATTGTGTTGTGATTGATGCAACACAACATAAATATTTCGAGTACGAGGATAAGTGCGCAAAGATTTGATATGATTTTCTAGGAGGGCTGAGCACCTGTCCAAAACCGAACCGAATCAAAAATCGATTTTGAAATAAAACACGAACCAAAAATCGAATCGAATTAAACCGAGCAGAATTGAAACCGAACGGAATATATAGTTTAGGCATATTTCTTATAACCCGAAGCCAAATCGAACTAAGCAAAACCTATATAAATATACAAAACTAAACACCAAACCGAAAATTATCAGCTCGATTCGACTCGATTTATCAGTTCGGTTTGGTTTTCGATTACTTTTCCTCTTTGCACAGGATGTGGGGGTATTCTAGTAATTTGAAAATAGTTTTAACCGGTACTTGGTGATTCCACGGAGGCTGGCTAATCTAAAACCCTCCAAAACACAAGTTCGTCTTCTTCATCTGTTAATCATATAAAAACCATGAAAAATCAATAAACCCTAATTAAATTTGAAAGAATCCAAGATGCCAATATTGTTCCATAATTATCTGAAACTATCCTTAAACAAAACCTCATTTCATCATCTCTTCCGCCGTCAATTCCATGTAACCCGACCCAGATTCATTCTAATCCGCCCATTAGCTGCTGCTTCTTCTAATACTAATAGGCTTATCAAGAGAATTGGTCCAAGAAATGATTCGTATTCGTTGCCCTATTTTTACCAACAGAATTTGCCTTATGGACGTTACGCCTATGACGAGTACGCTTCCGAAGAGGACTCTGACCGCGAAACACAGAGTTCGCAGAATTCGCAGAACTTGGTTTGTATTTAGTTCAAGTGACATCATTTTTTTTTCTTACTGAAATTATTTTTCGAATCACATTAGTAACCTTATTTGTGCGCTAACCTTATTTAATTCCGCTTATATTTCTTAAGTTTTAATTTTCCGGCTTACTTTGAAACTTATGTATGTTTATTAGTGATATACTGTAATAAACTTATATAAGCCTGTAAGTTTCAAAATAAGCCGGAAAATTAGGACTTTCGAAATATAAGTGGAACTGAAATAAGCTCATAAGTTCACAAATAAGCTTAAACAAACACCCCCTTGTATTAAGGACTTGTGTGGTTTTCGGCTTATGTCTCATAATTTACTTTTTGTGGCTTATTTGGAAAGTTTCGGCTTATGTAAGCTGAAAACTTTCCAAATAAGCCACAAAAAGTGAGCTTTCGAAACATAAGCTGTAAACAACATAAGCCTGTTCTATAAGCCAAAACATACACCCCTAAGCAGATTCTCAAAGTTTTAAGTTTGCAAAAGGTTGAGTACTTCTTTATGTAATTGGTTCCGAAAAAGAAGATAAATGTTATTTTATGTTTGCAAGTTTGATGAAATAGTTTTAGCGTATATGGAAGATTGTAGCGGCAATTCCAAGAACTTTAATTTAACTAATAAGGAACTCGGAAAATAGAGAAATTACATTGGGAGTTGTAATTTTGTATACTAGAAGAAAACATGTTTCTAGGGAAATGATCGTTTTATGTTTTTGAATTTGCAATGTTTATACTGAGCAGGGGGCTTCAACTCTTGATAACATTGAAGAATGGCAATGGAAGCTAACTACACTAATCCGTAATAAAGATGAGCAAGAGCTAGTTTCACGAGAGAGAAAAGACAGAAGAGACTTTGACCAACTCACAGCGTTAGCTACTCGCATGGGTTTACATTGGTATATGATTGTGTTCTATTCATGCATTATTGGTTATTCATATATTTTTTATCTACTTATGTTAATATATTATTTGCAGTCGCCAATATTCCAAGATAATCGTCTTTAGTAAAGTTCCCTTGCCAAATTACAGATCAGATCTAGATGATAAACGCCCACAAAGAGAGGTATGTCATTTACATTTCTATAAGCTTTTTTCCTCCCGTAATGCTCTGGCCTACATAACAACTGTTCATCATACAAATGATGTCATAATGCATCCATGGCTCCATGCATACTTGACTACATGCATATACAAATTCACGAAAAAGTCAAACGAGTTTTTATGCATTTGTGGCATGGTCTAATTAGTGGAATTACACTTGCTTACATACAAGCCGATTTGGTATACGTGTATGCAGTGTTGTCCGCAAGTACTCTATGTAATATGATATGAACAACCTCTCGTATTTCTTTTTTGAAAGAAATGGTTCATTATGAGCTATAGACTAGTTACGGTAGCTGGTAGCAACTCTTACTTGAAAAGTTTTGCACGTGATTCACTTAGTGATTCTCTTGTCTGTACTTATACCTTATCGTTGGCACTACAAATATAGTTCAGTCCAGTTCAGTCCAGTTCAGTCCATACTCCCTGTACTTGACACTAGATCCCAACATTCATATCAGTAATATGTAGTCACGTCTTTCTTTATCCATGTGCTTATGTGTATGCTTAAAAATCTGTAGGTGGTCCTTTCTTCGGAATTACATAGTCGGGTTGATTATCATCTCAAAGCACACCTTTCACGAAAGTCTGTTACTAGAGATGGTTATCCCAATAACGTCTTACCAACGTCAAGGACGATAGGGAGTCATGATACAGAGGAAGCATTTTATGAGCAAGATGAACCTATGAGACGAAGTCCTGTTGCAGAGGGAATTCTGCGCCGTAAGAGTTTGCAGCTGCGCAATGTCCAACAAGATTGGCAGGTTTGTCTCTGTCAAATTTGAAAAAATATTATTGTACTGGGAGACTAGTTAGTTTTGGAGGTGTTTAAATGCGTGTTCTCCAAGGAATTATACGGTATTGAATGATCCAAATCATATAATCAATTTTAGATTAGCAGACAATAGAAAACAGTGTTTCAACGTGCATCTGTTATTTGAAGTTGTAGTAATTAGATAATGAGATGTTTGCTTGTTTGGAAAATTTTAATATTCAAGAAAATAATAAATGCAAACACTTTTTTGCAAATAGTAGAGATATGACCTGAAATGAAACAAGTCTTCTTAATATAGGTTTAAAGAGAGAAAATAAGTAATATTAGGTTACCATTGGATTATCTTATTTTCTAAGACATAATGAAACTGATAATCTAGACCTGATTGATTCAACCCACAAGTAATCCCTTAGAAGTAAATATATTCTCTCAAAAACTAAAAAATGGCTATTGTGCGAGTAGCAATAATCTGATAATCAGCTCCAAAAAACGAAGTCTAACGACCTCTGATCCCCTGCTAAACTTTAGCGCTTTAAAATTGTTTAGGGTGGTGTCAGACTGTCAGAATTATGACTTAATGCGGAATTTTTGTGAAAAGTGTGGTATGCTTAATTTTTTTTTTTCTAAAAGATGGCTAGAAGTGAGAAGTTATGGAGATGTTTACTGCTGTTGCACTTCCACGCAATCTTTAGCATGACTTAAATGAAAAAAGAAATCAAACAAGCCCTAAGTTGATATCTGTATCTGCCTTCCTGAGCTCACTGTTGTTTCACTTCCACGCAATCTTTAACATCTCTAATTGTTTTTCTGTAGGAATCTATTGAAGGCCAAAAAATGCAAGAACTACGGAGAAGTTTACCTGCCTATAAAGAGAAAGAAGCATTGTTAAATGCTATTTCTAGCAATCAGGTGTGTTTTGCTTGCATGTTTCACGTTTTGTTGTTTTTTAGATTTAAAGTGCAAAACTGTGGAATAAAAATTTATTACTTGTACTACTTTGTCGAATACTGACATAGTTATGGCATATAAGTGACGTGTTCCCGTAATTTTGGCGCATGTACTCATCGTGAGTCAATTGGGGTTGTGATTTATCTCTAACGGGTCAAATGTATAAAATAAAAGAAGCTGGCTTACAAAGGAAAGGGTTCAATTTTGTTGGAAGTGAATTTTTAATGTATAAAGTCATAGATTTATTTTTAATACATCTATTCAGTTACCCAAATGACTAATATTTTACATTTAAAGATAATTTTAGCAGCCCTAAACTTGAGGTGCACATACCGTTTGACTGCCCCACGCAAATAAAACTACAATCATCTTGTGGGGATATATAAACAATTTTAACTCACTTTTTCTTTCAGGAATGATCCATTGAAATATATTGGTACTAGCTACATGTGAACCAAGTCTAATAATAAGCTTGATGATGTGATCTAGTCTTATACTGTCTAGACTAGCTTAGTCCCGGTGGTACCAAAAAAATGTTGAACCTTTATGCTAGCTGTGACAGTTTCGCCCTATTTACATATGAACATGTGTCAATGCTGGTTATGTTTACACTCAAACAGGTCAATAAAATTAGGCAAGAAAGAAAACTGATGAAATGGGTTGAACGAGTCAAAAGTTGCTCCAAAGTGTATTTAAGTGCACGAAACCTCATAAATAGTTTTAGAGTTATATGTGACTATCTAGTTGTTCATAATATATATTTGAATTTAGGCAAGAGGTGTTTTGAGGTTAATCGAACCTGATCTGGTTCAACTGTTAACAAAATTGACCTGTTTTGACAAGAGCTAATTTTGAACACGTACACATCCCGACCATTTAGCCACCTCTACGTTATGCATTGATAAGTATTGAACCAAAATGAATGAAAATTTTTTGGCAGGTAATTGTGGTGTCTGGTGAAACGGGTTGTGGTAAAACCACACAACTACCTCAGTACATATTAGAGTCAGAAATCGAAGCTGCTCGTGGAGCCCTTTGTAGTATTATCTGTACCCAGCCCAGACGGATATCTGCTATGTCAGTTGCTGAGAGGGTTGCTGCTGAACGAGGGGAGAAGCTTGGAGACTCGGTATGTTTCTTTTATAAATATCTAGGTTTATAGTGTCTTAATAGACCCTTGCATGTTATTATATATCTTATCATCCCCTTCAAAAGGTTGGGTATAAAGTTCGGCTTGAGGGAGTGAAAGGAAGGGATACTCGTCTCCTGTTTTGCACTACTGGTATTTTGCTCAGGAGGTTACTACTGGACAGGAGCTTGCGAGGTGTAACACATGTTATTGTTGATGAGATTCATGAACGGGGGATGAATGAAGGTAACTCAAAGAAACGTTTAAGATTGTAGTATTATCTATCATAAAACTATTTCTTTAACAAGTATTTGGTTTGTGGCAGATTTTCTACTCATTGTTCTAAAGGAGCTCCTTCCTCGTCGACCAGAACTGAAGTTAATTCTGATGAGTGCAACCCTAAACGCTGATCTTTTTTCCTCTTACTTCGGTGGGGCCCCAACGCTCCATATTCCTGTAAGTTTCTTTGATGTTTAGACATTGGGGATGTTTTGGAATTTGTGTTTGGATAAACTGGTATTGTATTGCCTCTGAATTAGGGGCCGGGTAATAAGTTTTAAGTAATCTAAAAGTAAACTACAATTACTTGCTCCTTTTAATCAAATTGTAGGTACCTTTTAGTTTTACCACACAATTCTTGTCTCCGTTTTACTCAAAATGCTCTTTTTAGTCCATGTGTCAGTTTATGAAAATAACTAGATTCAGTGAAGCACCTGCACAACTGATTATCTGATCATTAACTTCAAATAGCAAACCAAACGCCGTCTCCTAAACCCCTAAGTTATTAGATTATTAATCTGATTTTGATTATTCAAAATCACATTTCATAGAAAAAGACATCCCTTATTAGTTACTCAGGATAATTTTTGAGTGTTAACTACTGATTTTAGATCTTTATCTTTTCATTTCTCACCCGTCCCTATAGTGACTGTTATTCACACTTTTTTTGGGCAATTTCTTGGCAGGGTTTCACCTATCCAGTCCGGAGCTATTTTCTCGAGAATATTTTAGAAATGACTGGATATAGGCTGTCAACATATAATCAAATTGATAATTATGGTCAAGAAAAAAGTTGGAAAATGCAGAAACAAACTCTCCGTAAAAGAAAGAGCCAAATTGCTTCAGCTGCGGAGGTATATTCTTTTTGAAGAATTTACTTCTTTGTCCTAAATTTCTTTACATATTTCGACTAATTTGAAACTTTTTTGCATTGTATTAGGATGCACTTGAAACTGCTGATTTAAGAGAATTTAATCCGCGGACGAGGGACTCCTTATCTTGTTGGAACCCCGATTCAATTGGGTTTAATCTTATTGAGAATGTTCTTTGCCATATATGTAGAAAAGAAAGGCCAGGCGCTGTCTTGGTATTTATGACTGGTTGGGATGATATAAATTCTCTGAAGGATCAACTCCAATCTCATCCGCTGCTGGGAGATCCAACCAAAGTTTTGCTGCTTGCATGCCATGGTTCTATGGACAGCTCAGAACAGGTAATAACGAGGATATATATATTATTAATGTTGCATTTGATGCGTATAGTTTCTTAGGTATATATGTGTTGTTTTCTTGTAAGAACAAGTATTAGCTCGCGTAAATTCTTAATTAAGATATATAATGGTGGATGTTTTCTGATGTTTCTATAATTTTCTTCATTTGCTGTGGCTGCTTTGAACAGAAATTAATATTCAATAAACCCGAAGATGGTATCAGGAAAATAGTTTTAGCCACCAACATGGCTGAGACAAGCATAACAATCAACGATGTAGTTTTCGTAGTCGACTGTGGAAAAGCTAAAGAGACATCCTATGATGCACTCAACAACACTCCGTGTTTGCTACCTGCCTGGATCTCAAAGGCATCTGCTCACCAAGTAAGACTATTATCATTAACATGTATGGGTGGGTTCTGTTGGTCAGATAATGGGTCATAACGGGCTCCATTCCAATGGGTTTATGTGGTGTTGGGCTGACTTGCTAACACATTATGGTCAAGAGAGTAAAATGATTTAAAAGATAAAAAGAATTCAAAGTCAAGGTAGTCAAAAGCGATAAAAAAGTGATTAACTAGGCGCTAAGGCGAGGCGTTTTCCAATAAATTGCCTTGGATCGCAAATAGGCCATGCGTTTTGCTGGGGCGACCAAAAGCGTTGCTTAGTCACTAAGCCAGTCCGTACACTAGCAGACGTTCAATGCTCTTGTGATTTGACCAGTTCTTCTAATTAGCTATATAAGTTGAGAAAACATAACCCAGATTCTTAGCAAGTGAATGGCTCGAAATTGCCACCTTTAGTTTTATTATTGCATGTGAGCTCATTTAATATATATTACATTCATGTAGAGGAGAGGAAGAGCAGGTCGTGTGCAACCAGGAGAATGCTACCACCTATACCCCAAATTTGTCTACGATTCTTTTGCTGAATATCAACTGCCGGAACTGTTGAGGACACCCTTACAATCTTTATGCCTCCAAATTAAAAGTTTGCAACTTGGTAGTATTTCAGAGTTTTTATCAAGAGCCTTGCAGCCACCGGAACCTTTATCAGTAAGTTCACATTAAATTCATCTCAGTAATAAAAATATCTAATTGAGACGAGCTCAAGCTTATTCTAAGGTGTTTGGTTGACTCGACTTTTTCGCCGCAATATGTCCTGCCAACATGTGTTTGTGCTTGAATCTTGTCTCTTAACGCGTACACAAATTTTGCTAAATTACAGGTTCAGAATGCAATTGAATACTTGAAGATTATTGGGGCTCTAGATGACAACGAAAATCTTACCGTGTTAGGTAATGAAGTCCTTGAATTCATTTTGTCTACTTTTGGTTTTTAGTATTTGGAACATTTGCATACAATAAGGTGACTATTTTGACCCATTTATTTTCTAATGGGTTGATTTTCATTGTATCAAAGTAAAACTTCAGCTGATAGGGGTAAGTCTCAAATGGATTAGAAGTCATGTAAAGTCCATATTTAGTAGATAAAGTAATAAAACCTTCTAATTCATTTTTATTTAAGTATTTGGATTAGTATTGTAATAGTATTATCTTTTAAATAAAAGCGTTAGAGAATGCTAAGTTTTTTTTACTCTATATGAAAAGGTAAAAAACTGTGTTCGCTTGACAACCGAACTCGAGCAGCCCGTTTTGGCTCTTATTAACTAAAAAAATGTTTCAACCCGGACCTGTTTTTTATCCGTTACCCAATGCTGGAACCTCCCATCTTGCCATTATTATTATATCAAGAAAAGCTGTGTTCTATAACTAGCTTTGTTTACTTTCTGAATAGAAATATTTGACTAAAGTTATACTGTATATAGAAAAGCTGTGTACTATAACTAGCTTTTTTTACTTTCTGAAGAGAAATATTTGTCTAAACTAACCTCATCATGTCGGCATTTTTCAGGACGTAAATTGTCAGTGCTTCCAGTTGAACCTAAACTGGGTAAGATGTTGATCTTAGGGGCTATTTTCAACTGCCTTGATCCAATAATGACCGTTGTTGCTGGTTTGAGCGTCAGAGATCCTTTTATGATGCCCTTTGACAAGAAGGATGTAAGTGCCATACACTTATTTTCAAACGAAATTTACCTGTCATAATGGTCTTCAGTTTAGACTTCAGATGAATCTATATAATTTAGAAACAACCTGCAGGATTATGATTTTTATGTGTTTTGTTTCGTAATGTATATGTCTAGTTCTGTATTAACTATTAAACTTATTGACTGAACCAAAACCCCACTTGACCTTCCAACATTTGTAAATTAGGGTTCCCTCTCGAAAGAAATAGGTGTACGCACACTTTAATGATAAACTGGATTAGCTTAGAACAATCACAACCCCTTTTAATATGAATTAAGTTCATTAACCTTACCCTTAAACTTTCCGTATTTGTGTTATGTGCTCAAGTCATTTATATGGAATTTTCTTTTGGAGGTTCATTAGACTTCAAAAGTCGAAGTGTTCTACTATCTTTCTTCATAAAAAATTTCTAACGGGTCAAAATGGGGTTCCATCAACTCTTTTATCTTTTAGTATGGGTCGAAATGTGTCGATTGACCCTCAAACACTTCTTTATCCATCTTTTTTAACCAAAAGATACTCTAGTAATGATTATTAACATATCTATCGCGAGATTAATCTAAATCTTTGAACAAAATGATTTACGAACTTGTATTCACTAAATATGAACGTTGGGCATTTAACACATCTGAGTCATTCACGTTTTATCTTAACTTCTTAATTTTATCCTATTTTGCTTGTTTGAGAGAAACCAAAAAGACCAATTTTGATAAGTTAATGGGTCGATTATGGCACCTCTTCTAGTTTCCAGTTGTCATTTTCTATTGTATGTTCAATTAATTAAGTAATTCTGATGATCTAAGTGTAAGTTTCACCCAATTTGTCTGTCCCTTGAATTTGTTAGCTTGCTGAGGCGGCAAAAGCCCAGTTCTCCGGACGTGATAACAGCGACCACCTTGCTTTACTTCGTGCATACGATGGATGGAAAGCTGCTGAAAGACAGCAATCGGGTCACGAGTATTGCTGGAGAAATTTTCTTTCTACACAAACTCTTAGATCTATTGATTCTCTAAAGAAGCAATTTTCTTATTTACTTAGAGACAGTGGTTTGGTTGAAAATTTGGAGAAATGCAACACATGGAGCCATGATCAACATCTAATCCGAGCCATCATCTGCTCAGGGCTATTTCCGGGAATTTGCTCTGTTGTGGTGAGTATGATATATTGACTCATGAGTTCCTGTTCTGTTGTCATTCTTTTTTCACCTAAAAAGTAGTGTCAGAAGTTTCAAGTAAACCATCTTAGATTGATTCTCATTTGGTGTTACTGATGGGTGACAGGGTGGGGTGGGTAACAAATAATTTTTTCTGTATAGGTTGGTTGGGTAATGCAATTTTTAGGTATGAAAATTTCCTGTGATTACATTGATGCATGGAAGTGAACTCCTTGTATACGTGGACACTTGATTGAAACAGTTTTTTCTGTGTTATTCTATAAGATATTTATGATATTTATGTTAGGTATATTGGTATCCTACTTGAAAAGGATTTCACAAAGTTTTTCACAATAATTCGTTAAATTTCTGTTAACCCTTATGAGAACATGCACATTCTTTTTTGGCAGAACAAAGAAAAGTCAGTATCATTAAAAACAATGGAAGATGGTCCGGTATTGCTGTATTCAGTAAGTCTATTTTGCCTCTTCGATATATAAAAAGCATTTTTCTTAACAAGATTTGAACTTATATTTAAATTCCAGTCAGTTATTAACTAATTGCATTTCCCCTTTCTTTCAAATAGAATTCAGTTAATTCTCAAGAACCAACAATCCCATATCCATGGTTGGTATTCAATGAAAAAGTGAAAGTAAATTCTGTCTTCTTACGGGATTCCACAGCTGTGTCCGATTCAGTAGTTCTCATATTTGGAGGAAGTGTTTCCCGAGGCGTTCTGGTAATTGAGTTTTTTGTTCATTTTCTATTCTCTCGTCATTCACAAAAGAATAAAGAACCTAAAATGCAAGTTGTTTTTGGATAGGATGGGCACTTAAAAATGTTGGGCGGTTACTTAGAATTCTTCATGAAGCCTGGCTTGGCAGGCACATATCTTGCTTTAAAGAGAGAGCTAGATGAACTCATCCAGATGAAGGTAAATAACATGGTGGACATAAATTCTTTGGTTTGTTTACGACATTGCTGCATTATATATCGTAAATCCTTTAACCAGAGGTTGGAATTTTTACCCGTTTATCTTGAAAGTCCAAAGGTTTGAACGGGCCAAATCATAAATAAGTATTACCTAAAATGAAATGGGCAGGTCAAATTGGTTGAAAGTGGCCCCAGGTGTTAATTCAAATGTTTACAACCTCTTATCGACTTATTCAAACTCAAACTACATAGAAATCGATCAAAGAGGGGTTTGCATGGATAAAAACACACTTTAGGCGATCTCCAACTCATTTATCCGTTCATATCTTTTAAAATTATTATATTTGACCCTTTTGAAATTAAACATAACCCAAATCAACCCATATTGTTGAAATTGTCATGTGTGAATAACAGCACTGGTGCATGTGATTATTGAAATTTAGCAACTTACATGTTCTTTTCCATCATTATGTGTATTGCAGCTTCTGAACCCAAAAATAGATATAGGGAATGACAATGAACTCCTGGAGTCTCTAAAACTATTGGTATCAGGGGACCGATGTGAGGGCAGATTCGTCTTTGGCCGTAAGGTGTCACCAGTTTCAAAGAATTCTGGAAAAGAATCGGTTAAAAAAGGCACACCTTCAACAAATGGCGCCATAGCAGAAAATGATAATTCCAAGAATCACTTGCAAACGTTACTTCTAAGAGCGGGTCACCAACCTCCTACCTACAAAACATCACAGTTAAAAAATAATAAATTCCGATCCACTGTGGTCTTTAACGGTTTAGATTTTGTTGGTCAGCCATCTGGTAGTAAAAAACTTGCAGAAAAAAGTGCTGCGTCTGAGGCTCTTCAGTGGTTAACGGGAGAGACCCAATCATCACAAAAGGCGATGGACCATATCTCAAGCATACTAAAACCCAGCAAAACCAGCAAAAAGAAGAATAGAGTTCCCAGCTCAAAATGGGGGTAAGCCCGAGTCATAAATGATTTTCCATCACCCATCTGTTACAATTTTGAAAAAAGCCCAAAATTACAAGATAAACATGCGCCTGGACCAATTGAAGGAATTCAAAGTGCGGTGCTAGGTAATACCAGCATATATATGCTTCTCTCTTTGTGACAAAAGAGGTTAGGAGATTAGTGTCTTAACTTGATAGTGAAGAAGTAATAGCTTATTAAAAGAAAGTGCTGGTTCATACCGAGTCCAGCAGGTCTAGATCTGCATGTAAAGTGGATAGCAGGTGCTGGGCTGTCGATTTATTGTTCTTGATTAGCTTTTGTATTCAGAGAAAATGTAGTATGAATGCATAATGTTTAGACGGTGTCATTGGTACCCGTTATACGAAGTTATTTATTCCTTCACAATAGTTGCAAATATATAGTAGTTTATATGATTATTCTTTGGAGATATCATCACTGCCGTTGGCTGTATAAAGCTTCGGTGCTGCAATGAACCAATGCAATTTTCGCTTATTCTTTTGTCGTTTGCTGATTTAAACACCATATAAGGAGATGGCTTTTGTGATGAAAAGTAACCGAGTGAGACAATGTAATTTGAAATCGAGTTTTAAGCAATACCATTATTTTGGAAATGTAACTGATTAAGAAACATAAACTGTGTTTGTTTTTCTAAAAATTATATTGGATGGCCATTGAAAAGTTTTATCTGTTAAGGATTTGGTTTCTGGGTTTTTTTTGCCTTATCTCTTCTTCTATACTTTTCTTTCACTCTTCATTTGCACTTAACTTTTAGGTCTCCCAATCTTTTTCCTAACTTTTAATGCTAGAAATACCAAATGTATTTTACCTCTGCACTTTTTGATACCCGGATTTACGACAATTTTACCCATTCAACTTCATACCCATATTGATTATATGTCGTTTTTCAAGCACACGTCGTATGAACATGTTACTGCCA
Organism: Glebionis coronaria; assembly: GCA_025667525.1. Lineage (NCBI taxonomy): Eukaryota > Viridiplantae > Streptophyta > Magnoliopsida > Asterales > Asteraceae > Glebionis > Glebionis coronaria. Next base: position 420,468,148 of record CM046880.1, read on the forward strand.
TTGCACTTCTCACGCTGTATACATGTACTCGATTTTTTCAAGAAATAAACTAATACTGGGAAAATCAACGGGATCTTCATTACGGGTGGGTTTGAAGGCAACACATACATGAGCACAATCATGGTTCCACTAAACAATGTCTAAGAAAGACTTGGTGTTCTAGCATGTCAATAACCCTAAACCCTAATGACTAATAAAAATACGTGAACACCCTATGACAAAAAAAAGTAATGTTTGTACTCGAGTTTAATTTTGTGGGGAAAAAAGGTTGTAAAAGTCATGTTATAAAACCGATTTTAGTCAAACAAATAATATCAGGTACATATGAAGTTATGTGTTTTGAATCCATTCACTTTTTTGTGCAATTCCTCTACGAAAAGAGGAGCAATTTCCAACAAAAGGAAAAAAAAAAGAGCAATCGAGTGAGTAGCATAATAAAGCGAAGACGTTATCAGGTTTCAATAGTCAATTTTGTTAAGCTAGAGTACTCCGTTAAGCAGAAAAGAGTTGCCAGACTTCACAAAAGATCTAGTTTACCATAGGGCACCCAACCATCAAGTAGAGTGTACCAAACGTGCTTACAATAATACTTGCTAGAGCAACTAAGTAGGAAAGTCAAGTCTAGAACAAAGTGATTGCACAATCACTTGGCAAGCATCATCCTCACAAACTCCTCGTAATTCACTTGACCATCACCATCCATATCAGCTTCACGGATCATTTCATCCACTTCTTCATCAGTTAACTTCTCCCCAAGGTTTGTCATCACATGGCGAAGCTGCACACATATCAAATGTCAGAAAACTAACAAGTCATCCAAAATCATATAAATACATAACCATCAACTTCACAAACCAATACGGAGTAACGTTAATAGCTTTATTAAACATAATCAAAAAGTGCACCGGGTCAACACCAGATATGCCAGCTTTGCCACATTTATAACTACAGAGATAAGCAAGAATAGTTGGGTTACATACTTCAGCAGCAGAAATGTATCCATTCTGATCCTTATCAAAGACCTTAAAAGCTTCCTTGAGTTCCTCCTCCGAATCAGTGTCCTTCAAAAAAATATCACAGCATTTTGATCAACTTTTCGAACATGATTTTATGCCTATAGCCTATCTTTTTTACTAGTTTTTATAAGCTACTTGCGTGTTGCATCAACTTCTAGGACGCATGGGACCTCTACTTAGCCCAATAACAAACTAGCGGGTCGAACATATTTATGCTTCATCTTTAACTAGTCAAATGCATAAAGGGAAAAAAGTTATAAAGAAACCGTTCACATGTTGACCAAAGGTTATGATGTAATATGACATCTTTTTTGCGATCATATACTGCAGAATTTTATCTATATTTTTACATAAACAGGATGAAAAATGTTTTGTTTTAATTGGCCCAGTTCTTCTGTCCTGTTTGACATGGGTCGATTTTTACTTGTTACCCACCTCACAAGTTTCCACCTACACAGACTTCATATCTGTGTACGAGATCATGATAAGTCCTGAACTCTAAATATAGTAATAACATAGCACATTTCAATAAAAATATTAGAGCAACAGAAGTTATTAATATCCACCTTCATTTTCCTGGCCATCAGGTTCAGAAACTCAGGGAAATCGATTGTTCCATTCTGATCAGCATCGACTTCATTGATCATATCTTGCAGTTCAGCTTCAGTAGGATTCTGACCCAATGATCTCATAACCGTCCCCAACTCTTTGGTGGTGATACAGCCTACAAAAATGAATTTTCATTGAGCTCAAAGATAAAAACAAAGAAATAAGCTAAATATTGTAACGAAGTAATTAAGTGCCTATTTGAAATTAAAGAACCAGGGCAACTGATGTAAATAGCAGGCACTCCTTGTAAAGAAAAAAAAAACATATTGCATAGAATAGGAGTTTTATATGTGCAAAATGGAGGTTAAGATGCTGGAGTTTATATGAATCCATGATAGGTCTAGTCTGATAAAACTATGAAGAACAAAATTCGAGTTACCAACAAAACAAACTCACATCTCAAATTAGCCCACTCATCCTCCTAACTGTCACTATTAACTAGATAGACACGATCTGCTTTACACGTCTACATCCTGATTAACCCACTCAATCACTCATTTACCAACGATACCATCATGGAAATGCCTAGTGTTTCTAGTCCTAGCAGTGTATTTTTTAGATTGCATCATGTTCTGACGTACAACTACTAAAGCATTTGATTAAATCTTCAGCTTCAAAACTTAACAGAGAAGATATTATCACAAAGTCTCGAACCTTCACTTTTCTTTTGATAATCTATATCCATGATGCACAAGAGATGGCTCAAAGAAAAAAAATGCCAACTTTTGAATATTCAAACAGATTATGTCTCATAATGAGTTACGCTAAACAGATACTAGGAAAATAAGCAAAGGCACTTCATTATGAATGTAGCAAATTTGTTTAACCTGCCCCTAAAAACACACAATATAACATGTTTTTGTTGAACTTTTTTTCAAATACTCGAGATTAATTTTTTTTTTTAATAAAAAATATTTCAACTGTAAATTTTGCGTATTTTACAAAATTACCCTGAAACTAACATACATGATCCCATTGGATCAATGCACTTACCCAGGGGACCAATAGTGTACACATAGAAGCCACCGATGGCAAAATTAACAACGGAAATCTGCATACAAGTCTCATTTTCTATTTCGGTTAGTAAACCTTTCAGGGCACATATAGTTAGCCATCATTTATGATGCCGAAACATGCTTACAAAACCAGAAACAACACATATAAGTCAAGGTTGTAAGACTTGACATGGCGTTACTTGTCACTTCCTTTGAGTTGTATGTACATAGACTATTTGGCTAACTTTCTGAATTTTGATTATTCTTTGTATCAATTCCCAAATATGCTTCATTTGTTACCCAAAATAATCGGAATCCAAAAAATTAGTTATTAAATAGTCCAACTGAAACGGCGCTACAAACAAGTAAAAAGAAGTGAACATTTTCAGACAGTTATCCAAAATATATGTATATAACTTGATCAAACCGTCGGTCAAAAGAAATTCAAAACCAATCACATAATAGATTTATAATACAATATCAAACACATACAAGTTATCATCAAGATCAATTCAAACTTACCATATATATTTTCTAAGGGGGTGTTTGTTTCGGCTTATGAAACATGAAGTCCAATTCGATATATATTTCATAAGCCTCACTTGTGACTTATTTTGGGACTTATGGGGTTATATAAGTTTATTATGATATGATAAACTTACATAAGCCGATAAATTTCAATATAAGCCAAAAAATTGGGGATTATGAAATATAAGCAGAAATCTGGCTTATTTTCGGCTTATATTTCATAAGCCCCAAATTTGTGGCTTGTTTCTAGACTAATGGGTATATAAGTTTATCGATATCTTAATAATCTTTTATAAGTCAATAAGTCTCCAAATAATCCAAAACAAAATTGGGGCTTATAAAATATAAGCCGAAATCATAAGCAGAAACCTATACGCCCCAAGAGTAAAATAAAAGACAAATATCAAACATTGTCGACTTCGGTGAACCGGGTTGACTCAGGTCAAATGGTCAAACTGGGTTACCAAGCAAAAAAATCAGTTCATTTTAGCTCATTTTTTGGACGAAAAATGGGTCAACCGGTTCAACCAAGCGGATCGACCCCGGTTGACAAAACGAATATTGAAATGCTTGTTTATATATACTACAAGAAATTAGTACACTAAACTAAAAGTAAGTAGCAAAACTAAAAAAATAAGCTAAACGAAGAGATCCATAAAAAAAAAGATTTGAGATGGAATAGGATAATCCATACCATCACCGTCTTTGTCAAATAAGCTGAAAGCTTCCTTAAACTCAGCGATCTGTTCTTCAGTTAGTTGTTCCGCCATTTTTTTCTTTTCTTTTTCTAGGGTTTCTTTTCTTTTCTTTTTGGGGTTAACAAAACGCGTGTGTTGTCAGCAATGAATCAAGGAACCAAGATATTATATAGTGGGTGTACTATGTTAGAACATTATTTTTAGGTCCAAATTTTGCACACATGTCCCTTTAGATACTAAAACTTTCATACATGTCCGGTTTAATATTATAAGTGCGTCTTTCGAAAATTAAGATATATCTTTCAAGATCGTGATCTCATTGTTATAAAATATAAATATGGATGATTCATCATTATTTACTTACTTCTTATAATTACCCTTATAAATACTGACATATGTAACAAATGATATTTACTTCTGAATAAGAATGTAAGTCTCTCAATGACATTATATGCATCTCATGTTGCAAATTTATCTTTTTAAAATGATAAACGAGTACAATGTCACAATATTCAGTATTACATCTAAATGATAAAAAGAAAATATGCGGTGAGATGATTAATGCCTCTATATACTTATATATCGAGAACCGCGCTTTGTTTAAAGTTTTAACAAAGCTAGTGTTTAAACAAACTGTTGGTCCCTTATAATTAGTGTTATACTTAAGAATACTAAGTATACACCTAACTCATGGTAAAGTAATATAAAAAACACAAGACAATGTAAAGTAAATAACACAAAAGGTTTTCAACGTTTAACTCTTATTATATAAAGAATTATACCCTATTGTATGCGAAGCTACAATAGGGATTGAATAGACAATGTGTGTGTTCGTGATCTCCTCACTAACAAACTAAACCAATCCTAACGATTGGTAAGGTTGACGATTAAGTCAACAGGAGTTAGAACTCAAGTGCTTTTGATCGTATTTGGAATAGAGAACTTGTTTGTGAATGTCTAAAGCATTAAGTGCACAAACTTTAGTTATCTCTTTTACAACCATCCTATTGATAGAAACAAAGAGTAGATACGTGACAAAGAATTGCAATCTAGAGCATATCATAATCAGTCAATAAGGCCAGCTCTCTCAACTTTTCTCTTGCTGCCTCCTCCTCACCATACTCTAACCTTTTTGGTTCTTCTTCATAATCCACATCAACATTGGAACTATGAGAACTACCATCCTCATCATCATTACCAGCTTTCAAACTCCTAGACTCAGAACTAAGAATTTGAGCTTCAGTATCACCCTTTTGTTGCCCTATTCTTTCTTTTTCTTGCAATTGTTGTGCCACTAAATGATCAAATTTAATTTGTGCACATGCCTTGGGAACCTGTTCTTCTACCAAAACTGCCTTACGCTTATCTGTTGGATCAATAGTTGGTAAAGTAGTTGGTACTTGTGTAGACACCTCCCTAATTGCCAATGGTGGTTGAGATACACCAGAAACAAATGGAGGTTTGTCAGCGACTGTCATTGAAATTTCAGTGGCTAGAAATGTCTTGTTAGTGAAGGAGAGTCTAATGGGTGTCATCATGGAAGGATCAAACTCCTTGTTCTCCTTCATACCTGTAAGAGTATCAGTTATCTCCATTGTACCTATTGAACCCTCCTTGGAGCTCTTATAACTCAAATTCAATCTCTCATCCCTTTTAGAAGAAGCCTCTCTAGCATCATCACCTGAGGAATAGACAACAAATGTTCTCCTCACTTTACCATCCCTTTCCAAAACTTCAATCCTCCCCCTCAACAAAGTGAGTTCAAGGCCCCAAGCTGTGATAGCTTGTACAAGCTCTGCATTTTGCTTATGCAAGCGAGTGCAGGGATTCATCAATTCCATAGGGATTAAAGGTTGCATACTGCCTTCACCCTCATTCGGGAAATTAATCCTCAATGAGGCTTCATTGGGCATGAAATGGGCTTACTTACAGTGGGCGTGTCTTGCCCTGCATTTAAGCTAGAGACAATAGGCCTAGCCATTTCTACATCACTAACCACCCTTGTGGTAGTGGTCTCCTATGCTACATGGCTAGGGCTACCAGGGGAAGACACCATAGTGGTCCTTTGGCATTTTGCAAACCTAAATTGAGAAGTTGGGGTGGATTTAGGGTTGTTTAGGTCTACAACAGAGGTGTCGGGGGCTACAACATGAGTGTCAGGGGCTAAAGTTTGTGTGTCAGGGGCTAGGATATGAGGTTCAGGGTCATCAATTTCCATGTTTATCTCATGTTGAGGGGAAGGTTGTTGTTGTTGTTGTTGTTGTTGTTGTTGGGCCATAGCAGCAGCTTAAATTACATCAAGCATGGGTTGGGGTAAGGGTAAGTCTTTGTATGGTGGGGTGTTAAGGATGGTAAACAGTTTCTTTCGTTGAATATGGATCTCATAAAAGTTTGAATGATCTCTATTACATTCACCTTGAAGTTCCAAAACCATTTGTAAAAATCTAGGGTAAGCAAGAGTCATCTTGCTACCCTTATTATTAAGCATTCCTTCAAAAATCATGTGTGAAAAATTGAATTTTCGCCCAGTTACAAAACAAATGAGAGCACAAGCAATCGAAAGATTTATTTCATTAAAAGACGAACACTTAGGGCTTAAATATTGAAAAAGGACATGAAACAAGAATTTACAGGCTAGGGGAAATTGATTTTTGTTAAATTTTGAGATACGCCCCTGTGGAGGAAGCACATATTGTCACAAACGTGAATTTAGGATCTTTTTAATTTATGTGAAACGCGTTAGTTCGGGTTAGACTTATGTGTCTATTGATGTTCCCGATTGTTTACGCGTAATTGTGTACGAATTTAAATTTTTTATAAATGACAATCATGAATTTTTACGTGAATGACTATTATTCATTTCGTTTCTTACTAGGATTTTTATTTTAAGAAAACGACATTAAGTTTCATCAAATCTTATTTAAGAGTTCGCGACACAAAACAAATATTTGTTTTACTGCGTTTATATTAACGACACACTTAAATATATCACACTTACTAAATTTACTAAACTACTACTCGAAAATTCCCTCAAACGCAATATTACATATAACGTAATATACACTTAAATCTATACTACACAATATACATTTTGCTATCCCAAAATGAAAAGAAAACTTATTATTCCTTTACCACAAGACCACAAAAACCGGACCCCCAACATAGTAGAGAAAACCCCACGTTTTTCTTATTTCTCACTTGGATTGAATTCAAAATGAGTACTTCCATCCTCCATTTAAATTTTGTACCACTTTGTTTCCTTTCCTCCCTCACAGACTGTTGGACACACCCTTCTTCTTACATATACTCTCTTTACAAACTAAAGCTACAACTAACCATTTAATGGTAGTCAAACACAAGTACTCTTTGCTCTTTCCCTTGCTGCCATCGTCAAGCCCCAAGCACACCCTCTTCCTTTTTCCTTCTGACCAAGACGCACCCAAGGACAATCCCTCTACCCCAAGATTTTAAAACTCTCTATACTTAGTTCCATTACCCAAAATCCTAGTTACTATCTAACTAAACCTTAACTAGGTCCTAACTAGTTACTTAACCCTAATACTCCCACTCATTGCCTATAAATACAAGCCACTTCCTTACTTAAGCTCACACACTCAAAACTCTAACTCTTTAAGAAAACTCTCAACCTCTTTGAGAGTTGCTCACGACAGTAATAAATAATCAGGGCCACGAAATCATTTTTAGTAAGCAATCTAGGAGCATTAAGGTTTGGTTTGGACGCGAGTATTGGTTCGGGTTAAGATCACTAGTTCTTAGTCACCATCTTCATCAAATACTTAGGACCTTTTGTAAGTCCATCCTAACCACCTCTAAAACTTATACTTTGGTTGATGATTATGCTTGCTAAAACATTTTGTAAAAACCAATAACAATAGTCACGGGTAGGGTTTTGTTTTGGTGAGCATTTACTTGATGATCTTAACAAATGAATAAAACCACTCGATCTAAATTGCCACAGGAGTTGGTCACGGGTTAAGAACTTTTACATAATAACCTAAACCACATGAACATAAAATGATAACAAGGGGTCACGACTTGGCTTTAAAATGATGACTATTCGGTGACTTAAATCATAAACAAACCATGTGTGAGTAAGCGTTTAGCTAGACCTAAAAGAAAGTCGAACATGGACTCAAAAAGTGCGATCTTATGTGTGATGTTTGTATGCCTCGATGTTATGAAACACGTATGAGTATGTGATGAACTAATATGAATCCTTGTATGATTTTATGTAAGGTAGGGTTTGATGTTGCAAGCATAAAGTGTTGTGTGATTTTATGTAAACCAACAACCAATATGTATGCATGATAAACTCCTATCAACTTGTGACTAACATAAACTATAAAGGCTTGGGTATTTCCGTAGACATAGTTCCCATGCATAGGGTCGACCTCAGAACTATTACGTGAGATTTGCCTTAACATAAATAGATGTCGTGTGATTTGTTGGGTACCATAACAGGAGAAAGACGAAACACCATTGCCTCCTTAAATTTACTAATGTGCATGCTGCGTGTAAAATAGGAAGTATGAGTCCCAACAGAGGGCAAGCTAAAAATATTATGAACATGTATATCTGCGAGTTTTTGTGAGAGGTTGTGTGTATTGCTGCCTGAAATATAAGGTTTGTTGCATGTAATGTGTTTGTGTGAATGTGGATCTCATGTACGTTGTTTAAGAACAGTAGGTTCCTGTATAAAAATAGTAGCAGAAAACAAATCATACATATTTCATTTACAAATATTAAAAAACTTTGGTCCATGTGATGGGGCGTACTCTCGTTCATAAGGCTAAGATAGTCAAGTAACAAATAGATTAAACCTTGCCAAATGTGTCTGTATAGTAAATAACAAAAGCAAACGGAGGTCCCCCTTTGTCCTTGTAGCTTTCGTGTAAGGTTGTACAAAACAGGGACCATAAAGTAAAATATTACTATCCTCAAATAGTCTAGTAACGTTGCATGTGTGTATGGTTATAGCGTGATTTCGTGTATGAAGAAACTTGGAATCAAACCACCTGACTTCGTGTAATATATGTGAACATTGTATGACATGGTTGTCTGTTGATGAGTATGCGGGTATGTTAGCCGAGAGAATGTACACAAAGCCTTAAGCTGAGCTATGCGTTGTATGTGTAGCAACCAGAAATTATAAATATACATATGCAAATGTTAAACAAATAGGGCTAGGACTATTACTAGCCACTGTGTGCGTGTGTTGCAAAGGCATGTAAACACATGATTATGAATTGGGATGTGTATACAATATGTTTGAAAAATTTCCATGTTGTGTATGATTATAAGGCAGTAAGACCCTATCTTTTGACACAAGCTGCGAACAACAGGTACACCAACAAGTGGTTTTGTCATTTTTGCCAATTATAGTGTGTAAATGAGTTGTGTGTATTTATGTATGTGAGTATATATATGCTGCAAGTGTAGAAACCCATTTGAGGACCACTTTCCCCTTTTTGGGGTGCCCTGCCAACGAACAAGAGAAATCAACAGTGGGCATCCTCCTTTTCCTTTCTTTCTTTAAGCTTACTGTAGGAATAGATGTATGCTATGTTGATGTATTTGCGATACTATGTGTGTACAACTGGAACCCCTTTTCTTGTCATGACCTACGAAAGTGAACAAAAGATGCATATAAGTGTGTATTGTAAAAGTAATAGCAAGTGGGAATAAAAGAATATTACTAGACACAATATTAGAAAGGATATTATACAAGAAGGCTCATGATGGGGTGTAGGACTGAAAACATTGGAACCATTTTGCCATTTAACAAATTTTAAAGTTTGATACAAGCTATTATAACAAGTATAAAAATGTGGCTGATCACCGTACTTTGCGCCTATTTTTAACCGTCCAAATGGCCATGCCCCGAAAATGTAAAAGAACCATGATAAAGATGACGCGACCTAGTTTTTGAAACAATTTTTGGTTTGTCTTAAAGTCAAGTAACGAGCCCACAACAAATTTCCAAAGATGATCGATTTCCACTTGTATATGATTGAACTCTATTTGTTATGTTGTATGGGTGAGTGCTTAAATTTACATAATTATTTGTTAGACATAAGGACTTCATAAAAATGTGATATTTATCAAATATCAACGACCTCACGGCCTAGTTTTTATAATGGGAGTCCATTTATTTTTCTGACTATTATTTAATAAATTAGCAAGACCCGAACTTGACCCCGTGACTAAATTTGTTGAACGAGAAAAATGTATGAAAACATTTTTATTAACAAGAGTAAGTATAAATTATCAACCAAGTTCTTCGTACGTTATTATTACTTGTATTTAGCCTAAGTATGGATATTTTGCTTAGGATACGAGTAGATTGTTTGCGCATTGTTTTGCGTGTCTTGATTTACCGAGCTATCTTTCTTGATCACATTTACTACTTCATCAAGGTGAGTTTCATAGCCTAATAACGACCTAATTATACATATTCTACCTATCATTATAATGCCACTTTGTAGTATAAATAAGAGCTTCCGATACTTAATATGTTGTGTTTTATATGCAGATATAAAGTTTGAAAGAGCAAAGTGAAGATATACAAAGATGGGGCCTCAATATGCAATAAAGCCAAAGTTATTAAAAGAACATTCCGAATCGCCCAGAAGTGTGGCGCACAAACTTAGAAGTGCGGCGCACATTCTCATCTCCAAAGTGCGGCGCACTTGAGGAGAAGTGCGGCGCACATTTGACCCCATACAACACTATAAATAGAGGCCATTTCCACTCATTTTACACACACCTCTCTCTCTCAATACTCCATAGCTCGACTATTTTAGTCCTTTTAGTAAATTTTTAGTATTATCCACTTTTGGGAGATACTTGTAACGAGAGTATTCCACTCTTCGATTCTTGGAGGAACGATACAATCGTGACACTTGTGTACTCATTTATTCAATCCAATCTAAGTATGATGTTCTCTTACTCTTTTCCAATTGTTACTTTGATTACTATGTTAGGCTAAGCTATTTGTGACTATATGGGTATGTGACTATAATTAGTGATGATGCTATGATATGATCTTTTATAAATGATTTCAAGCTAATGTTGTAGAACCATTTTACCTCCTAGTTCTACAAACCATATTTTATCCAAGTTGATTTGTTACGATAGTTTGGCGTTGAGAAACGCAAATTGTTATAATAAGTTTTCTAGAACTTGTCTATGGTCATGAATCTTTGGTTGGAGAAATCCGCTTAGAAACTTGATAAAATATTGAACTTGTTGGAAACTTTTTTTGAGCTTAATCGCTTAAATAAACATAAGTCTTGAATCAACCCAAGTAAATTGTGTAAACGCCGTTTTGACGAAAAAGGATTATCATGCTTTACCTACATAAACATATCTCGATCATTATTATCATCATCACAAACTTATACGAACTATCCCATATTAGTCATACTTGTTATTATTGATATTACTTCAGCTATTTATTTCTTTAATTATTATCTTGATTACCAAAACGAAACTAAGTCTCAGCGAACGATCCTGGCTTACCACTACAAAGCTATATTACAAACGAAAGGGTATACTTGCCCGTGTTTGTCTTCTAGTCCCTTGTTTTGTCTAAACCTTGTAATATAAATTTAAGACTTGCAAACGAACATCATAGCCCCACTTTTAACTGTTTTAACTATTTTGGGGTGAGAACATTGCTTGTTTTAATGGATGAACATAAGTGCTAAAACTTGATACGTTTGCCTACATGATGTCTAAGTCCCGCCATCCCATTTGCCTTTTAGCCCACTATCATGAACCGTTAATTACTTTGTGTAAGCGCAAATGTTATGGATAGATCTATCGGGATTAAACTCCCTATCTAGTTTGGTTGTATGGACAAAGTTAGATACACGTACATTTGAGGTGTTACAAAAGCTTAGGGATGGGCATTTGCTCGGGCTCTTGTTATATCTTGTCGGTTTAGGTTAACGCTTCGGTGTCATGAGCTTAGGCGTAGGTTATTAAACGTATACTTTTGATTATAATCCTGTATTTATTATAAGATTATATGTCGGTTGCCTTGAAAATCTTATGGTTCATCACACTATTTAAACTTAAACCTATGAACTCATCGACCTTTGTGTTGACGTTATAGCAATGTTTTTCTCAGGTATCAAGACGGAGGAGTGACGTGGTTATGCTTGGGAGATTTTAATAAAATGGTCGTGACTAGTATTTTGGATGTTTGAAAACAGTGTTGAAGTCTTTGAAACAATGCTTTAATTAACCTTGTGTTATTCGCTTCCGAACAATTTTATGTTTTTAATTAAATAAAAACGACTTTTAAACAGTCGTTCTTTGTATCTACATCTTGTGATAGTCATGACCGTCGCACCCCATTGCATTACCTTACTCTGATAAATTGGGGGTGTGACAGATTGGTATCAGAGCTGTAGTTATAGAGAACTAGGTTATTTTTACAAAATGATTTTTATAAACTTGAGTAAAAAATTTAATTTTGGAAAAAATAATTCTAGACTATAACTAACTCAAAAATCTCCAAGAACCACTTCACTCCGCGTCTTTGATACAAGTAAGTTGCAAGTTAGTGTAATCTATTTGCCATGCTATTTGATACAAATTATTTGTGATCTATTTAATTTTGCACATCGATATACTAAAATTTGATATCCCTTAGGGATATGCGCTAGAACAACAATTAATACAATGTATGTACATAACATCTAAAATTGGAGTGCTAATAACTTATTGCCATGCAGAACTTAATATTGAAACACGACATGATTATTTGAAATTTTTATATGAGAGAGTTTTGGGATATTTTTTTACGAGTATTTTCGAATTTAAAAACTATTATTTTCGATCTAATACTAATAAATGCCTTATTTTGGCAGTGCTGACAATTAGTGACGAGACGATTTACATGGTGGATTCGCCCAATGGATTAAGACCTATGAGGATTGGAGAATCGCCGAAAAGTTCACCCGCAAGAAAGCCACTCCCACTCCCACTTCCAAAGCCGATCATTTGCTACCAAAGACGTGGGAAAGCTAAGAAGACTACTTCTCCTTGATCATCATCTCTTGCACCCAAGGGGCATCCTATGCGTCTCACAACACGGATGTCAGTGAGGCCAACATATGCGGGGAAAAAGCTTGCTTCTAGGGCCAAGGACTCGACACCAGTTTGCTCCACCTATCTCTCTCTAGGACCTACTTCACCAGTGGATGATGTCTCGGCCTTGCCCAAGATGGCTACTATCTCTCCACTCCATCGAGAGGATATCCCCGAGAGCTCTACAGCTCCTAGGTACCGTAGGACCTCTCTGCACTCCTTTGCTCGACTTTACTCTCTACGAGAGGATATGACCTATATCCTTCGTAATTTGGGAAGGGTCCCTCCCTTCTTGATGAGTAGACTTGAGGAGGGCAATAGGGACATCATCACTGCTTTAGGGATTGTTGACCCACCAGAGCCGGACCGTATTGCCATCATTTCCCGCAGGTTGGATGACCAACACTTTAGGATTGGAGATTTGCATAGCCATGTCATCAGGGAGATGACCAAGTTGGCTAAGAGGGTGGATCGTATCGAGGGCTTCTTCGACTAGATGTTTACTAGTCTTGTTATGTTGTATTTCCATTTTCTTACTTTTATGTAATCTTTTGTAGACAATTCCCAAAACACTATGCTCTCTCTTTTGTAAAACTTTAAATCACGATGATGAATGGAATGTTTGGGTTATGTTTATATCACTTGTGAAACTTATGATACTTGTTATATCATGAAATATATATGCCATGTGAAACCGTAATATTATGAATTTTTATTTGTAACGCTCGATGTGATCTTTATCAACTTAGATCAATGGCACCCGTTAGACGTAGAGCAAGAGCAAATGCAAACGCAACCCCCGCCGCTCCTATTGCTATCGACCCGACCGTTCTTAACCAAATGATAGCGGACGGTGTGGCCGCCGCTCTCGCCGCCGCCGAGAGTACCCAAGAAGAGAACAACACCACTAACACCACGACAACAACTACTCGTACATGCACGTACAAGGAGTTTAAGTCATGTTTCACCGGTTCTTTCAATGCAACGAAGGAGCCGTAGGTCTTGCTAGGTGGATCGAACGATTGGAAGCTCAATTTAGTGTGAGCAATGTAGCGGAAGGCGACAAAGTGAAGTACGGATCTAGTACTTTGATTGATGGCGCGTTAACATGGTGGAATATCCATGTTCGTGCCGTTAGCTTGGAAGCCGCTATGCCACACCATGGGCTCATTTCAAGAACATGCTCTACAAAAAGTATTGTCCAAGGAATGAGATGCAAAGGTTGGAAACGGAATTGTGGAACCTTCGTGTGAATGGTACGAACTTGATGCCATATACTCAAAGGTTCCAAGAGCTTAGGTTGATGTGTCCCGAGATGCTTCCCACGGAGACTCGTGCCGTGGAAAGATATATGGTGGGATTGCCTTCGTCAATACGTGGTGATGTCATCTCTTCAAAGCCAACCGATCTCAATGAAGCCATTGAAATGGCGAATGGCTTAATGGAAGCTATTATCTTGGACTCGAGTGATCACAAGAGAAAGTGGGAAGGAAACCATGGCCCTAATCATGGTAACTACCCCAAAAAGCGCCAAGATAATGTGGCCAAGGCTTTCAATCTCAATGGTGGCTCAAATTACCAAGGGAAGCAACCTTATTGTGCTAAGTGTGGTAAACACCATCCGGGAGCTTGTGGTAAGACTTGCCACAATTATGGTAAAACCCGCCATTTTGCCAAAGATTGCCGTAGTGCCCCAAGACCGTTGAACCAAAGAGCCCAAACGGCTCCGAATGAGTGATATGCGGATGTCACTTGTTTTGGTTGTGGAGAAAAGGGCCACAATTGTGCTAAGTGTCCTAAAGCTATCATCGTGGGTCGCAGAAATCAAATCTGTGGCAACAACAACAACAACCAAGATCGTAAGAATCCAAAACAAAACCAAAGAGCTTCAGGTAGTGGAACAAGGGGAAATGGTAATCAAGCGGGAGCGATTGGTCGCGTATATGCTTTGGGTGCCGAGGCGGCTATCCAAGACAACAACGTCATCACTGGTACGTTCCTCCTCAATAATATTTATGCTTCCGTATTATTTGATTCCGGTGCGGATAGGAGCTTTGTATCTACTACCTTTAGCGAACTACTTAATGTGAATCCCGTAGCCTTAGAAGTAAGATATGATGTGGAGTTAGCTGATGGCAAGTCCATCTCCACTAATACCGTCCTTAAGGATTGCATTTTGAATTTGCAAACTATCCCGTTTCTTATCGACCTCTTGCCGATTGAACTTGGAAGCTTCGACGTTATTGTTGGTATGGATTGGTTGTCTAAATACCATGCGGAGTTGCTTTGTCACGAAAAACAAGTTCGCGTTCCATATGGAAGACAAATTCTAACTATCTTCGGAGAATGAAATGGCGCGAAAAGCCAAACTCAATTAGATGTCATCTCATGTACTAAAACCAAAAAGTACATCGAGGAAGGTCTTCCGATTTTTCTCATTCAAGTTACCAACAAGAAAGAAGCCGAGCCGAAAGAGAAGAAGATTGAAGATGTTCCGATTTTCAAAGACTTTCCCGATGTTTTTCCTGAAGATTTACCCGGATTGCCACCACTCCGTCAAGTAGAATTCCATATCGAGTTAACACCCGGAGCCGCACCCGTTGCAAGAGCACCTTATCGTTTAGCACCCGCCGAGATGAAGGAATTAGCCGACCAACTAAAAGAGCTTACCGACAAAGGATTTATTAGGCCGAGTTCCTCGCCTTGGGGAGCTTCGGTTCTATTTGTAAAGAAGAAAGACGGATCTTTTCGAATGTGCATCCATTACCGCGAATTGAACAAACTTACCATAAAAAATTGTTATCCTCTCCCAAGGATCGACGATTTGTTTGATCAACTTCAAGGTTCGAGCATTTATTTAAAAATTGACTTAAGATCGGGTTATCATCAACTTAGAGTTCGAGAAGAAGATATTTCCAAGACGGCGTTCCGAACCCGATACGGTCATTTTGAATTCCAAGTCATGCCTTTTGGTTTAACTAATGCACCCGCAGTTTTCATGGACCTCATGAACCGTGTGTGTAAACCTTACTTGAACAAGTTTGTTATCGTGTTCATTGACGACATCCTTATTTACTCTCGTAGTAAGGAAGAACACGAGGAGCACTTGAAAAAGATTTTGGAATTATTGAGACAAGAGCATTTGTATGCTAAATTTTCAAAATGTAAATTTTGGATTCACACGGTTCAATTTCTCGGTCATGTGATTGATAGTAGTGGAATTCACGTTAATCCCGCTAAAATTGAAGCGGTCAAGGATTGGGCGACTCTTACTACTCCCACGGAGATTCGACAATTCCTTGGACTCGCCGGTTATTATAGAAGATTTATCGAAGGATTTTCGAAGATCGCAAAATCTATGAAAACTTTGACTCAAAAGAACAAAAAGTTTGAATGGGGAGACGGTCAAGAATTGTCTTTCTAAACCCTCAAACAAAAGCTTTGTGATGCACCTATTCTCGCACTACCCGAGGGTAGTGAAGACTTTGAAGTCTATTGTGACGCGTCAATTAAAGGCTTAGACGCGGTTCTTATGTAAAGAAAGAAAGTTATCGCTTATGCCTCTCGACAATTGAAGTCGAACGAAGAAAACTATACCACTCACGATTTGGAATTAGGCGCGGTCATTTTTGCTCTCAAGATTTGGAGACATTACCTTTACGGTACCAAATGTGTTGTATTTACCGATCATAAAAGTTTACAACACATCTTGAATCAAAAAGAGCTTAACATGCGACAACGGCGATGGTTGGAATTGCTTGGTGATTACGATTGTGAAATTCGTCATACACCGGGAAACAACAATGTTGTAGCCGACGCTCTAAGTAGGAAACCTCGCGACAAACCTCTTAGAGTTCGAGCTTTAGTGATGACTATTGGCTTGAACATACCCAAAAAGATCTTAGAAGCTCAACGCGAAGCTATTAAGGTAGAAAACATTTATAAAGAAGATGCCGGAGGTATGATTACAAACAAACTCATTGCACGTGCCGATGGAACGTTATGTCTCGAAAATAGGAGTTGGCTACCACGTTATGGAAACACGAGAAACATAATTATGCATGAGTCACATAAATATAAATATTCGATTCACCCCGGATCGGATAAAATGTACCATGACATGAAGATGTTTTATTGGTGGCCGAACATGAAAGCCGATATAGCTACTTATGTCGGAAAATGCTTAACTTGCGCGAAAGTTTAGGTCGAGCATCAAAAGCCATCCGGATTACTAGTCCAACCTAGAATCCCAGAGTGGAAATGGGAAAGAATTACTATGGACTTTATCACTAAATTACCAAAGACATCCGCGGGATATGACACGATTTGGGTCATTGTGGATCGTCTTACAAAGTCCGCAGATTTTCTTCCTATAAAAGAAAAAGACCAAATGGATCATTTAGCGCGATTATATGTGAAAGAAATCGTTGCTAAGCATGGAGTGCCGATATCCATAATTTTGGATCGAGACGGTCGATATTGCTCAAGATTTTGGCAATCACTTCAAGAAGCTTTAGGAACACAATTAGATATGAGCACGGCTTACCATCCTCAAACGGATAGCCAAAGCGAAAGAACCATCCAAACTTTAGAAGACATGCTTCGAGCGTGTGTGATAGATTTTGGAAAGGGATGGGACTGTCATTTACCGCTCGTGGAATTTTTGTACAACAATAGTTACCATACGAGCATTAAAGCGACATCTTTTGAAGCACTTTATGGTCGAAAGTGTCGTTCACCCGTTTGTTGGGCGGAAGTTGGTGATGCACAACTTACCGACCCGGAATTAATTCATGAAACGACAGAGAAAATTGTTCAAATCAAGAGCCGTATGCAAGCGGCCCGTGATCGTCAAAAGTGTTACACCGACAAGAGATGTAAGCCATTGGAATTTCAAATTGGAGACCTCGTCATGCTAAAAGTCGCACCGTGGAAAGGTGTCATTCGTTTTGGTAAACGAGGGAAGTTAAACCATCGATACATTGGACCATTCAAGATTACTCAATGAATTGGTGAAGTCGCTTACCGTTTAGGTCTACCTCAAGAACTTAGTCGCGTGCATAATGTGTTCCACATTTGCAATTTGAAGAAATGTCTATCCGATGAGACGCTTGTTATACCGTTAGAATAAATTCAACTTGACGAAAAGCTCGTGTTTGTTGAAGAACCCGTTGAGATTGTAGACCGTGAAATTAAACGACTTAGACAAAGCCGTATACTGATTGTAAAAGTGCGTTGGAATGCACAACGAGGACCCGAGTTTACTTGGGAACGTGAAGATCAATTTAAGCTTAAGTATCCTCATCTACTTAATTAGATATGCTTCATCGAAATATGAGCTTCGGGTCAAAGCTCAAACTTAAGGGTTGTCGGATGTCACAAACGTGAATTTAGGATCTTTTTAATTTATGTGAAACGCGTTAGTTCGGGTTAGACTTGTATGTCTATTGATGTTCCCGATTGTTTACGCGTAATTGTGTACGAATTTAATTTTTTTATAAATGACAATCATGAATTTTTACGTGAATGACTATAATTCATTTCGTTTCTTACAAGGATTTTTATTTTAAGAAAACGACATTAAGTTTCATCAAATCTTATTTAAGAGTTTGCGACACAAAATAAATATTTGTTTTACTACGTTTATATTAACGACACACTTAAATATATCACACTTACTAAATTTACTAGACTACTACTAGAAAATCCCCTCAAACGCAATTTTACATATAACGTAATATACACTTAAATTTATACTACACAATATACATTTTGCTATCCCAAAATGAAAAGAAAACACATTATTCCTTTACCACAAGACCACAAAAACCGGACCCCCAACATAGTAGAGAAAACCCCAGGTTTTTCTTATTTCCCACTTGGATTGAATTCAAAATGAGTACTTCCATCCTCTATTTAATTTTTGTACCACTTTGTTTCCTTTCCTCTATCACAGACTGTTGGACACACCCTTCTTCTTCCATATACTCTCTATACAAACTAAAGCTACAACTAACCATTTAATGGTAGTCAAACACAAGTACTCCTTGATCTTTCCCTTGCTGCCATCGTCAAGCCCCAAGCACACCCTCTTCCTTTTTCCTTTTGCCCAAGACGCACCCAAGGACAATCCCTCCACCCCAAGATTTTACAACTCCCTATACTTAGTTCCATTACCCAAAATCCTAGTTACTATCTAACTAAACCTTAACTAGGTCCTAACTAGTTAATTAACCCTAATACTCCCACTCCTTGCCTATAAATACAAGCCACTTCCTTACTTAAGCTCACACACTCAAAACTCAAACTCTTTAAGAAAACTCTCAACCTCTTTGAGAGTTGCTCACGGCAGTAATAAATAATCAGGGCCACGAAATCATTTTTAGTAAGCAATCTAGGAGCATTAAGGCTTGGTTTGGACGCGAGTATTGGTTCGGTTTAAGATCACTAGTTCTTAGTCACCATCTTCATCAAATACTTAGGACCTTTTGTAAGTCCATCCTAACCACCTCTAAAACTTATACTTTGGTTGATGATTATGCTTGCTAGAACATTTTGTAAAAACCAATAACAATAGTCACGGGTAGGGTTTAGTTTTGGTGAGCATTTACTTGATGATCTTAACAAATGAATAAAACCACTCGATCTAAATTGCCACAGGAGTTGGTCACGGGTTAAGAACTTTTACATAATAACCTAAACCACATGAACATAAAATGATAACAAGGGGTCACGACTAGGGTTTAAAATGATGACTATTCGGTGACTTAAATCATAAACAAACCATGTGTGAGTAAGCGTTTAGCTAGACCTAAAAGAAAGCCGAGCATGGACTCAAAAAGTGTGATCTTATGTGTGATGTTTGTATGCCTTGATATTATGAAACACGTATGAGTATGTGATGAACTAATATGAATCCTTGTATGATTTTATGTAAGGTAGGGTTTGATGTTGCAAGCATAAAGTGTTGTATGATTTTATGTAAACCAACAACCAATATGTATGCATGATAAACTCCTATCAACTTGTGACTAACATAAACTATAAAGGCTTGGGTATTTCCGTACACATAGTTGCCATGCATAGGATTGACCTCAGAACTATTACGTGAGATTTGCCTTAACATAAATAGATGTCGTGTGATTTGTTGGGTACCATAACAGGAGAAAGACGAAACACCCTTGCCTCCTTCAATTTACTAATGTGCATGCTGCGTGTAAAATAGGAAGTATGAGTCCCAACAGAGGGCAAGCTAAAAATATTATGAACATGTATATCTGTGAGTTTGTGTGAGAGGTTGTGTGTATTGTTTCCTGAATATAAGGTTTGTTGCATGTAATGTGTTTGTGTGAATGTGGATCTCATGTACGTTGTTTAAGAACACTAGGTTCCTATATAAAAATAGTAGCAGAAAACAAAGCATACATATTTCATTTACAAATATTAAACAACTTTGGTCTATGTGATGGGGCGTACTCTCGTCCATAAGGCTGAGATAGTCAAGTAACAAATAGATTAAACCTTGCCAAATGTGTTTGTATAGTAAATAACAAAAGCAAACGGTGGTCCCCCTTTGTCCTTGTAGCTTTCGTGTAAGGTTGTACAAAACAAGGACCATAAAGTAAAATATTACTATCCTCAAATAGACTAGTAACGGCGCATGTGTGTATGGTTATAGCGTGATTTAGTGTATGAAGAAACTTGGAATCAAACCACTTGACTTCGTGTAATATATGTGAACATTGTATGACATGGTTGTCTGTTGATGAGTATGCGGGTATGTTAGCCGAGAGAATGTACACAAAGCCTTAAGCTGAGCTATGCGTTGTATGTGTAGCAACCAGAAACAAGAAGCTATAAATATACATATGCAAATGTTAAACAAATAGGGGTAGGACTATTACTAGCCACTGTGTGCGTGTGTTGCAAAGGCATGTAACACATTATTATGAATTGGGATGTGTATACAATATGTTTGAAAAATTGCCATGTTGTGTATGATTATAAGGCAGTAAGACCCTATCTTTTGACACAAGCTGCGAACAACAGGTACACCAACAAGTGGTTTTGTCATTTTTGCCAATTATAGTGTGTAAATGAGTTGTGTGTATTTATGTATGTGAGTATATATATGCTACAAGTGTAGAAACCCATTTAAGGATAACTTTCCCCTTTTTGGGGTGCCTTGCCAACGAACAAGAGCAATCAACAGTGGGCATCCTCCTTTTCCTTTCTTTCTTTAAGCTTACTGTAGGAATAGATGTATGCTATGTTGATGTATTTGCGATACTATGTGTGTACAACTAGAACCCCTTTTCTTGTCATGACCTACGAAAGTGAACAAAAGATGCATATATGTGTGTATTGTAAAAGTAATAACAAGTGGGAATAAAAGAATATTACTAGACACAATATTAGAATGGATATTATACAAGAAGGCTCATGATGGGTGTAGGACTGAAAACATTGGAACCATTTTGCCATTTAACAAATTTCAAAGTTTGATACAAGCTATTATAACAAGTATAAAAATGTGGCTGATCACCGTACTTTCTGCGTATTTTTAACCGGCCAAATGGCCATGCCCCAAAAATGTAAAAGAACCATGATGAAGATGATGCGGCCTAGTTTTTGAAACATTTTTCGATTTGTCTTAAAGTCAAGTAATGAGCCCACAATAAATTTCCAAAGATGATCGATTTCCACTTGTATATGATTGAACTCTATTTGTTATGTTGTATGGGTGAGTGCTCTATACTTTACATAATTATTTGCTAGACATAAGGACTTCATAAAAATGTGATATTTATCAAATATCAATGACCTCGCGGCCCAGTTTTTATAATGGGAGTCCGTTTATTTTTCGGACTATCATTTAATAAATTAGCGAGACCCGAACTTGACCCCGTGACTAAATTTGTTGAACGAGAAAAATGTATGAAGTTTTTTTATTAATCAAGAGCAAGTATAAATTATCACCAAGTGCTTCGTACGTTATTATTACTTGTATTTAGCCTAAGTATGGATAATTTTCTTAGGTTACGAGTAGATTGTTTGCGCATTGTTTTGTGTGTCTTGATTTACCGAGCTATCTTTCTTGATCACATTTACTACTTCATCAAGGTGAGTTTCATAGCCCCACTTTTAATTGTTTTAACTATTTTAGGGTGAGAACATTGCTTTTTTTTAACGGATGAACATAAGTGCTAAAACTTGATACGTTTGCCTAGCAACGATTTCTTGAAAGTTTGTTTTATTGATGTATTTTTTTGGAATAGTCAAGGATTACATAATAAAATATGATAATTATACCATGAATGAGTTAACATAATTACATAAGATTATGATTTTCTTCATAATTCCGCGTGGATTGAATGACGACGTGTTCTAGAATAGAAAAAATTTATAGGAGACGTAAGTAAGAATTTCTTCATATAAAAGCGAAAAAGTAGATACAATTTTTGAGAAACGAATATCACTTGAATAGAAGTTGGTATTTTATTCATACAACAGGTATATAAAATACGGATAATTCTACCAAACATATGACTTACAAGGATACTTGCCCTTATAAGTCATAGTCCAATAACCTACTATATTAAAAAAAATCTAACACATGATGGTGCAAGGTCTTGTGTGATGCAGTGTGCATTTATTACACAAAAGAAGATGTCTAGCATATTCACCGTAGGTTGGATTAGTAACATAAGATGTGGTAGTTTCTTGTTGACAAAAATATGGGGAATTTTTTGTTGTTGTTGAGCTTGTTGAAAATTTTGAAGTTGTTGAGATTAGGGTTTTGAAAATTAAGATAGAGGTTGTAATTTTGGTGTTTGGATTTGGGTTTGGTGAAGGTTCTTTCATTACCGAATTTAAGCTTGATATTTTTCGATTTTTGCACAGGTTTGTGCTTAAATAGATGATCTATCAACTTTTTGGGTTATGTTAATGGCTTCTTCCAAGGTTTGAGATTTGGAAGTGGTAATTTCCTTCTAAATCTTCAAGGAAATCCCCTGATGAAGGATTTCATCATTCTCTGGGAATTAGTGACATGATACAGATCTGCTAACTCTTTAAATCTCCTCGTGTATGTCTTGAGGTTATTTTCTTTTATCACCAGATAACATAGTTCTTCTTTCACCTTCTGAATTTTGATTGGAGAATAATATTGTCTTATTAAGAGAAATTTGAAATTTGTCCAAGCGATCTATGAGCTTCTTCCATCCCAACTGAGTATATGGAATCCATTAAGATAGCGCTTCGTCAGTTAAAGTACTGGTAGCAAGCTTTACTTTGTAGTTCTTAGTACAATATGAGAGAAGACTGATTCAACTCTTTCAATCCAATGGGCGATACTAGTATCATCTTTTGTTCCGTGGAAATTAAAAGCTGACTAGTTATAGAATCTTCTTTTTTAATAGTACTTCTTGTCATATTGATAGTTTGTATTTGCAGGGCTGCAACAACACCATTGTCAATCATTTGTCAAAGACCTTTAGAAATTATAGTAATAGAAGTCTATGTTCTTAGGTGAGTCATTTTATAAACAAAAGATAGATAATTTAGAATCAAGGTATACTAGTATTAGAAAGAATATGTCACATATGTATATGGATACATATAAGTGCTTATTGAACACAAGTTTTTAAGTTTGGAAAGGTATATCTTTTAGGATTGTTTTGTGGGGTATATAGGAAATTGAAAAATTTGATCAACGAAGATAAGGGTTGCAGGAGGCTTAATATGCTGATTATCATCCGTATCTGAGGATAATAAATTCGTTGCCTTAGACAAGTTGTTTTCTAGCTTCTCAAAATCTTGTTTTATGCTTTTTCGGCCATTCCTAAGACCTTCAACTTTAACTTCAAGTTCTTCAATATGCTCGGGAGGAAGTACTTTCAAATAGGGTAGAAAGTCTTTAAATTGTTGTTCGTAGTTGTTTTTAGGTGAAACTTGAAAAATACGTGGTGGAGAATGAGGTTGATGTTGAGGTATAACATGTATTTCTTTATTATATGCTCGCATAACTTGCATATAGGGGTGTTATAAAAAGGCGAAACAACTATTGAGATTTTTTGACTCTTAGATGAGTAGGCAAAGGTATCATAAGGATTATTTGTTGGTAGCTTTAAAATATACTTTGGGAAGTCGTTAGGAAGATTTGCAGAACGAGCATCTTCAGAACCCGATAAGACATAATAGGATGAGATCGGGCTCGAGCTCGATAAAATCTCGGCTCGATCGAGTCGAGCTTGAGCTTGAGCTCGAATAACTTGATCAAAGCTCGACTTGTTTGCACCCCTAGCCTTTAGTAGGTAGTCTGCCAAACTAACCTGAGTTATTCCTAATAAAGTGTGCCCGTTTGACCAATATGTTCGGCTCTAGCAAGCGCGACTTGCCCAGACAAGGTTGTTAACCCCAAATAGTACTATTCATAATATTATCGTTTACTTTACTGATTCGCCAGAAGTAACTAGCGGTCCACGATAAAGGGACTTAAGGCAGCAAGCAAACTGAGTGTCAATAAACATATCAGGAAAACATACAGTTTTAAAACACTTCTATTCCGGTTTTAGCATATATCCCCTCACGGGTTTTCAAAGAATTTAGAGAGTAGTAAAAGTGAGGCTACGAACTCACCTTATATCCAAAAAGTCTGAGTTACACCAGGTATGTTTCAGTTGAAAATAAATGGCTTGGTCTAAAAACCTGATGTTAATGCAAAGCAATGCCTAAAAACATTGTAAGTGCTAATTAATCTTTCTTAGTTTTGATCACGACAAATTACAAAGACATTTATTGTCAAACACAATCATTAAATGAATTGTTTAACAAACACTATCATCAAGGTAATAATCATTACACTAACATATCTTAATCATGCTTAATGATCATAAAAGTGATTAGCCTTAAAACTCACTTTTGTCAAATGTGACAAAAGATTTTTAATAAACTTTATTTTTAAGAAAATGTTTTATTAAAATGAAAATGTAAATTTGAATATGGCATATTCTAAATGCCATAAGAATATCCTTTGAAGGTTTAAACAGCCTCAAATAGTTCAAATTCACTAAAAGACAAAAAGGAGCGGAGTCTACACTCCGCGGTTCCTTAAGTGCCTATGCGGTTCGCTATCGATAAGGAACCGCCTAGGTAGCTAAGGAACCGCCCCCAGCTAGGCGTTGGGATTTGTATTCTATAAATAGTGGATCAAATCTGCAATTTCATTAACCCTTTTTGGACATCTCTTTCAACCTTCTTTCTCCTTTCTAATCCTAATCATTTGTAAATGATCACTTAATGTGTTAAGTATGGTTACTTATGATTATCCTCTTGATCTCCTTCTTTACCTTGTCCAAAGAGAAGATCACTCACACACTTGTGATGTGATTAAAGATGAAGCCTTGATAAAGATCATTCTCTCCTAAAGATCTAGTCATGTTCATCATTTGTTTATTTGTGTCTTGTGTAGATCCAATGTATTTGTGAATACTTGGACTAGTTGTGTTCATCCAAGCTATTTGTGAATACTTGGATTAGAGTTGTGTAAATCCTTTGCATATGTGTGTGCTTGGATTTGTGTTGTGTAGATCCAAGTTACATGTGTGTACTTGGATATGTTTAGTTGAGTTGTAATAAGTTGTGTTAGTTCTCACTAAACTATAAAGTGACGTGGTTGTGTCTTGTGAGTTCTCACTAAACTATAAAGTGATGTGTAGTTGTGTTGTGTGAAGTTCTCACTTAGCTTCAAAGTGAAGAGTCGTGAAGATTGGTTCTAGCTTTGGATTAGAACTCGACTTCTAGCCTTGTGTCGGAAAATGATGAAGTAGGCAACATTGTGAAGATTGGTTTTAGCTTTAGATTAGAACTCGACATCTAGCCTTGTGTCGTAAAATGGTGAAGTGGGCGACGTTGTGTAGATTGGTCCTAGCTAAGATTAGGTCTCGACATTTAGCTTAGTGTCAGAAAATAATGTAAGCGACGTTGTAAGGTTTTCTCCGCCAAGTAGGGAGCTTGTGGATATAGTGGAAATGTCGAGTAAGGTGTACTCGAGGAGTGGCGTAGGAACGAAGATAGAGCCTCGTTGTCGAACCACTATAAATCTTGGTGTCTTCCTACTAGGTTGTTTCTTTCCTTACTCATTACTTACCTTCATCATCATTACACTTACTACTTATTGTTAATGTATTAGAATTGAACCTAATCATTATGCAACTAGCTTTCAAGTAAAAGATGGTTTTGACACTCACCTAATTGAAAGAAATTTTAATTAGGAGATAAACCAAAAAGAAACTAATCAACCCCCCTTCTAGTTTCTATAATTGGTATTAGAGCGATGGTGACACAAGATTTTTGAAGTATATTGTACTTTAGAACTTGGATCGATTCCTTGTCTCCTCAAATTAGAAGGTTAAGTTGTACTAAAGTTTTTCTTTGGTCAAAACTATCTTTTATTGAAAACAAGCCTTTTAATTGGTATTATTGCATCTAATTTAGGTTAGTAGTATTTATGCATTTTATATTTACTCTTGAAATGTATCTACTAGTTTTCATCTTGTTATGTGTAGGTACTCATGAAGATCAATCATTCTATTGATTGTGGATTGAGGTACTTACACTTGTAGAAGACTCATCTTCTTTGATTTCCAACATCACTGAATGATGATATCAAGATGGATGGTAGTGATACTAGTCCTTGAAGACTTAGTAGTCACTTTAGTCATGGTTGGGCTTTGTATTGGTTCCTTGAAAGCTTGGAATGCAATTTGTGGCCAAGGTACGTTTTCGTTCTTCCACACGCCCTATTGATCATTCTTTTGATCATTAATTGACTATATGTTTGTTCTTGGCATCCTTGCCTTGACATTTGTTTGTGGTTTGTGATTCTTACATTTTCCCTCTCAAACCTTCATTGCTTGGATACTTGACTCACTATGGAGATGTAGAGTGAGTTAGTAGAAGCTTAAAGTATCAAGCATGATCTCCATGGTTTGCACCCTTACGGTTAGTAGGCCCAATATCATGTGTAACTTGTGCAATTAAGCTCATCTCTAGGATGACTGATAAATCCCTTGAGATACAAAACTACTTCACTAAGTTGCATTTGGATTTTACACATTTGGAATTGAAATATTCCAAGGATATTATTATGGTAAACCCTAGCAATAATTATCCGATCATGTGGGAGAGAAATTGAATCTATACTTTGCTCACATTTTGAAATAGAGTAAGACTACTATTGAAATTGATCTTATTCTATGTATCAAAATAGCTTGGTATAGTTCATTACCAAAGCTGTTTAGACTTTCGCCGGAAAGGCACGTCTTAAACCACTATATATGACACAAGCTCTTCGTCTCTCGATTAGAAGAATGTCATTTGTCTCTTGAGCAATGTTCTTGGTATTGATTCATTTCTCTTGAATTCCCTTCTCTTTGCTTCTTTGATACGAGTAGTCGTTTGTTCGTTTCGGTCTTCTCCTATCTCGATTCAACTCGTAATCCTTCATCAAGGCATTATTACCTAGTGTTGTGGTGTTCCAATGATTTACTAAAGGCTTAAGACATATTTTAAAGATTTTAGAAAAATTTGGTTTTGAAAAATTCTTTGATTTTCCTTGATTAAATCACACCACTATAGGCGGTTCCTTATTGTCGTGGCTCAAACAGGCGGTTCCTTATCGATAAGGAACCGCGACCAGTGCTTGCGACTATAGTGCCAGTTTTTATTAAAAATCATTTTTTCAAACACTCCTTCTCTCTCTTCTCCAACATAGCGACAGGTATACCCAGTTTTCCACCATTATTGATTTTCCAAAACCTTCAAATTACTCAAGATTAATTGATTTCGATTTGTGGGTTTCACTCATCCTCCATCCAAGATCAATTATCTATAAGTCATTTCTTTCAATTTCATCTAATTTATTCTAGGGTTCATACATTCATAATTGGGGATTTTTAAAATTGACATTGAATTAGAACCTTACTAGGAATGAGAGTTGACATAGTAATCTTGCTATGATTCCTTAGGTTCATATTCATTGAGATTTCATTCAAACCCACTTGTAGAACAATCCGAATTTTGACTAAATAATTTTAGTTGATTGATGGAATTGATATGAACCCATGAACAAGTTGGTAATGGTATTGTTAAAGGCTTACCCAAAAACCTTGTTAAATAACCAATGTTCAAGTTCATTGTTGATCTTACATGGTCAATGTGTTATTGTCAATAATGAACTAGGTACATTGTGAGCATGGGAATGATAAGGATTAATTCCTTCTTTGTCAAGAAATTGATGAAACACATTCTCATCTTTTTTATTTTTTATTTATATGTAACATATGAGTAATTGGGGAAATCTGTTTGTATGTTATTTTTAGGTACTGTCATGACTTCGGGATATCAAAATAACCACCAACGTACTAGAGAATACATGCCTAATCTTTCTTTGTTGAGTCAAACTCGTTCTACTCAAAACATTTATCGTAGTCTTGAATCTCGTTGTTTTCATTAAGGACGCATTGTTCCTTCTAACTTTCTTGGACTTGACTTCATTCGATTCATGTTCAATACCATTGGCATTGATTTCTTGCTTGATATAAATGAGCTAATCTTCCCTTCCTTCCTCGTGGAATTCTTTAACTCATACACATTAATGTGCATCAATAATGGTTTATCTATAAGATTTTCCATTAAGGGGAAAACCTTTGTATATACTCTTGAAGAATTTGGTAAGATTCTCAAAGTTCCATACGAAGGTCAATGTAGGTTCATCGATGCTTGGGGCTTAAAATACTTAGAATTAGCCCCTACTGATATGCATTATGTGACCGAGATACCCTCGGCTTCGGCCTGTTGATCCCAAACTTAGATCGATTAAGCTTTGTGTATACGAGATTAGATCAAGTAATACACGTAGAGAAACCTTTGCTTATGAATAAAGTAACTAAGTGTTATGCGGAATTAAAACTTAATCTAAAACACAAAGATGTTAAACAAACTTTCACTTGTATTAGAATGATCGAACTTGATTACAATGAAAGAGGTTTAACTTGTGAAAACTTATGAAAACTGATGATTAACATTAACCTAAAAGATCTTCTTTTATAGATCAAGAAGTCTTGTACAATAAGCTACGAATCAACTATTCTAGGTAAAGATAATAATGGAAAATACAATGTCGAGCTTATCTTTACCATACACAAATAAAGAAACAAATAAACAAAAAGATTCGTATGAAGATATATTCCATCAGTGCTAATCTTCAAGGCTATCAGCGTTGACTTCTTCAATGTCAACGCTTGGCTGTCAGCGTCCAATGTCATCTTATCAGCGTTGACATTCTTCTTATCAGCGTCTAGTGAATTGACCCATAATTTATTCCCAACAATCCTCCCCTAAACTTGATATCTATTCCAATGATCAAGTTTCTGAATAAAAACTTAAGGCTTAGGAGGAATCTTGCAAAAACTTCTTATGTTGGTGATAAACATATCTAATCAAGTCCTTGGCCACGTCACTAGTATAATCAATCTCCAATGGTGTCTCCATCATCTTCTCCAACACTTCTTTGGACAAGAAATAGTCAGCATCCACAAGTAGATACTCTGAAAACTTTGTAGAGCTCAAATGAAACACACCACAAGTAGAATAAAGCCTCCAATGAAGATTACTGAGATCATCTTCAAGATCCTTCCATATGGCAGGATCTGCTTCCTTTGGACCACACAAAGTCAAAAATGTGTTCCATAGTCTTATTCCATTTGCTGAAGTAGGTGCTTCAGCTGTATACTTGGCCTCTATTAATCTCCATAGATGCACCAAGTCTTCTCTGTCTATGCTTGCAAAGATAGAAATAACTGAAGTGAAAGTATGTACCTCCTTTCCAAATCTGCCAATCTTCCAAAATCCACACTCATCTTCATCAAAACTGATGATTGGATTTCTGTCATCTAGAGGTACTACATTAACCAAATCTGAAGCTTCCAATGGAGAAAGCTTGAGATGCTTCCTTATGACACCTTCAGTTGGATAATACACATCCATATTTTTAGGAAATTGGAGAGGATCTCCTTTCTTCACTGGTCTTTGAGCAATCCTTATCTCCTTTTGAATCTGCATTTCCTCAGCAAGCTCTTGTTTCCTTTCTTCTGAAAGAAACTGGTAGACATTATTTTCTTGCACATTCCTCCAAATAGGATGTGCCCTATACTCTAGCTCCTCAAAAGATAAAGCCAGCAACTTCTTGTATGTCCATCTAGGTTGATGGCATCTAAGCAACTTGTAATACAACTGCCTTCTATCTCTTTTAAGCCAAGTCTTGACCTCTTGTGCATTAAACCTCAAAATCACCTTTATATCATCTTGTACCCTGAGAAGAACTTCCAACCCCCAAATTTGATCTGACAAACTCATCCCTGGGTTGTCCATTACCTTGTCTTCCCAAGCATGGTACATTCTGGTGATTTCTGGAAGGTCCCAATCAATCTGATTCTTCAAATCACTCAATCTTTCCTTTGCTAACTCATCCCCATATTCAAGTCTTTCTGGATCTTCAATAATTTGAACACTTGAATCTGAGCTATCTCCTTTTCCATCATCACTTTCTTCCTCACTCTCAGAAGTGGCAACAAATGGTGATCTACCACTCCTCTTCAAATCTCTTTCCAAAAGTTGTGCAGCCAACTGTTCATCAAATGCAATTTGTGCTGCATCTTTCTTTGGAACATCTTCTTCAACCAGAATACCCTTACCCTTGTCTGTTGGATCAATAATAGGTAAAGTAGAAGAAGAAACCTGTGTGGACACATCTTTGATGATTGTTGATGACTGGAATACATCAACACCACCTGCAACTTTGTCAGCGTTCAAGTTACCTTTATCAGCGCCCCGATTACCTTTGTCAGCGCTGGATGTGTCAGCGTTCAAACCTGTATCAGCGCCCATTGTTTCTGTGAAAGATCCTTCCAAGTTTAATGGTGTCACCTTGGATGTATCAATAACAGGATGCTGCTTCAGACTTGTAAGAGCTTCAGCAATACCTAAAGATTCACTAAATTGTGAACTCTTCTCACTGGCTGTATGAATCAGCTCATCCTCTTCATCCTCCCCTTTGGAAGATTCCTCCATCCTACTCCTGCTACTTGGATTCTCCAAAACAGTTACCCGCTCCCTCAATACTTGGAGTTCACGGCCCTGTTTGTTGACAATTTGTACAAGGCTGACATTTTGCTTTTGCAAGCTAATGACAGCAGCCGTCAATTCAGTCAATGTCATAGGTTCCAATCTGACCTCCCAAAATAGAATCATAGGGCATGGATGAGGTCTTAATGATGTTGGGACTGTCTTGACCAGCGTCTAAGCCTGTGTCAATAGCCTCAGCCTCATCCATGTCACCAGCCACACTTGTGGAGGTGGTTCTCTCTGCAACAAGGCTAGGACCACTAGAGGAGAACACTCCAGTAGTCCTTTGGCGTTTATTCAACCTAGATTGTAATGGGGTGGAAGATGAAGTAGATTGTGTGGGTGTTGGTTGGTGAAGGGGTGTTTGGGATTGTTCAGGGATGGTATCAGCGTTAGGATTGGCTGTGTCAGCGCCAACATTTTGAGTGTCAGCGTTGGGTTGGTCAATGTCCATGTGGTCTGGTGAAGGTAATGGTTCATGGATAGGCTCAAGTTGAGGTGCAGGGTCTGGTTGTGGTTGAGCAGCCTGAATTACTTCAAGCATAGCTTGGGTGAGAGGTATGGATCTGTTTGTGGAGCTCATTTTGGTAAAAATGGTTTTCTGTTGTTTAGGGATCTCATAAAAAGTGTCATGATCCCTAGTACAATATTCTTGTAAATCAAAGACCATTTGCAAAAATCTTGGGTAAGCCAAAGTCATTTTACTTCCCTTATTTTTACACATCCCTTCAAAAATCATTTTTGAAAAATTATACTTAAGCCCACATGTGATACAAACCAAAGCACTTGCAATTGACCTGTTTATTTCATTAAAAGAAGTACATTTTGGACTTAAGCATTGGAGAAGGACATGTATCAAATATTTCCAGTCAGAGGGAAATTCCTGCTTATGATATTTATTTAAAGTGACATCAGCAGGAATAGGATAACCCAATTCCCTAAGACCTTGTTCTATTGTTGCAATGGCAAGGGTAGTCACACCATCAGCGTCATCAAGACGCAAAGCTTGGCGAACCAAGGCTTCAGTGACCACCCATGTTCTTCCATGAACAGTAGATTTTAATGTGGTCACTCCATTAGCTGTTGTGGAACTAACATTGTTCCAAAACTGTCTAATGTGTGCGACAGGGACTAATGGTGTATGAGAAAGTGCATACCTTAATGAGGATGCATTTAAAAATGCCACCATTTGTGAATACTGAGGGAACAAATCATTATCAGCAGTCAAGTAAGCTACCATATTATGTTGGCTCTTGAACTCCAATGTTAATTTCTTTGAGTTGAACTTGGGTGCCATGATGAAAGCTGTTTAGGTTATGTGATATGGGAAAAATCTAGGAGAAAAATGTTAGACAAGAAAATATGAATACCCAGAATAAAAAGTTTAGCCAAATTTATAGGAGAGATGCATGAGTGTGATTGGTCAAAAATGAGGCAGTTATATTCAAAGAGTAATGATGAAAATATTGAATCAAATATAACTTATCTCATGCATTAATTAAAAGTAACAACTCCCCAAAATTACGGCCAAAGATCAGTCAAAAATAACAACTGGGTAGGGCCCACTAGGTGTCAACGGTCAAAAATAGCCCATCAGCGCCCAACGGCTATATTTTCTTGTCAGCGTTTGCCTAAAGCATTGTCAGCGTCACGATTGGACGTAACAGCGTTTGGAGAAAAACTTGTCAGCGTCTAAAAATAAAAATAAAAATATTTAAAAAGAAAAAGACCTTAACAAAGTAATTTATCCTAAGGGAAATATCTTACAAGTTGATAATAATTACTGGGCGGCAAGCACTGTCCATTTATGCACACTTGCTTAAGCAAGATAGACACAAATGTCCTCTAGTGTCCCTTGCTAACCAAAATACTTACCAACAAAGTTATTTCATAAAATTCTTTGTAACTCCCAGGTAAACCCATAACAAAACTATTCCCAAGTCTCCCATCAGACCATAACCAAGTCTAGGCCAAAAATGTCTTGGCAGCATGCATAGTTTATCAACTTTGCATGCTACAGTGCCTCATGGTTTAGTAAAACTAACCCATACTCACCTGTGGACACAATCTAGAATTGTGATGAGAGTATTGTAAGAATACCCAAGAGTCCTAAAGGTTCCTTAAACCTCCCCTCAAACTATGATACATGAGTTTCTCAAAATATATATGAACATTAAAAATTTATGTCAAGATAGGAATATAAATATTCCAACCATCATCCATAAACAAAAACATGTCCAAATAGCTCTTCAAAGATCCATAAGCAACTCTGTATCCAATGGCATAAAGCTACCACCACCTACACATTTAGATTGAAAACCACAAAACTAACATTTGTTGCTGACAGCGTCCCGACAACACTTATCAGCGTTGAAGGAACTCTTGTCAGCGTTAGACAATAATATCTCTAACAACGGCAAAATAACACTTATCAGCGTTACATTTACCTTTGTCAGTGTTAGAAAAATAAAGTGGAAAAATCTAAATCATCACAAAGACCAATAACAATGCATTATCCTGTACATACTTTTACAAAAAGGTTCCAAAACACATATTAAGTGAGATTAACCATTCCAATATTTGTTACCAAATATTGAAATCTTCCAGCATCAAAAGGTTTAGTTAATAAATCAGCCACATTATCTTCTGTGGCTACCCTATCTGGTTGTATTAAACCTTTCTCAAAGCAATCTCTTATAAAATGATGTCTAATTTCTATGTGTTTGGTTTTAGAATGATGTACAGGATTTTTAATAATGCATAAAGTACTGTTATTGTCTACAAAAATCTTGGTATGCATAAAATTATACCCATAATCCAACAGCTGGTTCTGAATCCATAAGACTTGTCCACAACAAGCAGCTGCAGCAACATATTCTGCTTCAGTTGTAGAGTTGGCCACCACTGTTTGTTTCTTGCATTGCCAAGATATCAATCTACTCCCAAGAAATTGGCATCCACCAGTTGTGGATTTCCTATCAAACTTGTCACCACCATAGTCACTGTCTGAATATGCAATAAGCTCCAATGGAGAATCTTTTGGGTACCATAAGCCAAGATCTGGATAGCATCTTAGGTACCTAAAAATTCTTTTCACAGCAAAAAGGTGACATTCTTTGGGAGTCACTTGATGGCGTGCACAAGCACACACATCAAACATGATGTCAGGTCTTGAGGCTGTAAGATACATCAATGAACCAATCATTGATCTATAGTGCCTAACATCCACATCCTTTCCAGCTCCAATTTTTCCCCAAGGGTGTTCCCTATCCATAGGAGTGGAAGCATCCTTTTCATGTGGAGAAAAACCATATTTCTTCAAGATTTCAGCTACATATTTGTCTTGGGAGATGAAGATACCATCTTCTTTCTGCTGAACTTGTAAACCTAGAAAGAAGTTCATCTCACCCATTGCACTCATCTTGAATTTATCTGTCATGAGCTTGGAAAAGTCCTCACTCATTTTTGGATCAGTAGACCCAAAAATGATATCATCAACATAGACCTGCACAAGCAACACATGTTTTCCTTTCTTTTTTGTAAATAGTGTCTGATCTATGGTGCCCCTCTTGAATCCATTGTCCACCAAATATGTAGACAAGGTACCATACCATGCTCTAGGGGCTTGATGAAGTCCATACATAGCTTTCTTCACTCTATAAACCTTGTCTGGATTCTCAGGATCTTCAAAACCAGGAGGTTGCATTACATATACCTCCTCAACAATTGTTCCATAGAGGAAAGCACTCTTCACATCCATTTGATAAACAGTGAAGTTCATGCAAGAGGCATAAGCTAGGAAAATTCTGATAGCTTCAATTCTTGCAACTGGAGCAAAAACTTCTTCATAATCTATACCTTCCTCTTGTGTATATCCCTGAGCTACCAAACGTGCCTTGTTTCTGACCACAATACCTCTTTCATCTTTCTTGTTCCTTAGAACCCATCTTGTCCCAATTGGTCTCACATATCTAGGACAATCAACCAGCTCCCAAACATCCTGTATAGCAAATTGGTGAAGCTCATCTTGCATTGCTTCCACCCAACTAGGTTCTTTGAGAGCATCAAAAATCTTCTTGGGTTCTTCTTGTGACAGAAAACAAGCAAACAAACATGCTTGTACAAGAGGGGTATCAACCTTCTTGTGTATATTGGCAATAAATCCACCAAGATTTTGATGGGATCTTCTTGTCTGAACTGGAGCCATAACATCACCAATGATCTGAGATGTGGGGTGATCCTTAGCTGTGGAAGTGAGAACTCCTCCTTCAAAAAGTCTGGTGTCC
This sequence comes from Glebionis coronaria, assembly GCA_025667525.1. Classification (NCBI taxonomy): domain Eukaryota; kingdom Viridiplantae; phylum Streptophyta; class Magnoliopsida; order Asterales; family Asteraceae; genus Glebionis; species Glebionis coronaria. Next base: position 420,503,586 of record CM046880.1, read on the forward strand.
TCAACTTCTCGCTCCATGTTGCCAATATCTTCTTCATCAGACTCTCCTTGATCAACAGAAATCTCTTCATGGACATTGGAAGGTCCACCTTGTTCAAAATAGGAAGAGAAAAGATGTGCAAAGGTGTTGTCAAAGCCCGAACCTTGTTTGTCAGCGCTTGGGCTAACAGCGCTTGAACTGTTGTTGTCAGCGTCTGAGCCATCAGCGTCTGAATTGCTCTTGTCAGCGCTTGATTTCCCTTTGTCAGCGCCTGAAGAACCATGCATGTTTGTATTTGGTGGTATTTGGAAACCACCATTATCTTTTCTAGCAGCAGCAGCAGCATCATAATACTCATCTGTCCATATAGGAAGTGTAACATATTCTTGTGTGGGAGATGACTCAACTGCTGGTGGTCCATCCTCCTTAGCAACCTGTATACCTGAAACATTGCCAATTCTCTTTTCCAAAACACTTGAAGTTACCTTCACAATGTCTGGATCAGTAACAGGCATATAATTTAAAGCTCTAGATAAAGGTTCCAAGTCAAACAACCAATTTGGACCACTTTCAGGATCACTAGGTTTACTCTCTAAAAACCTAACATGTACCTTTTCAAGTATACGTTTTTCCTTTTTAATGTAAACCCTATATCCTTTGCTCTGCACTGAATAACCCATGAAGTAGCCTTCATCACCTTTTGAATCAAATTTACCTAGGGCTTCACTAGTTTCTAAAACAACTACATGACAACCAAAAGGCTTGAGAAAGCCAATATTTGGCTTCCTTCCCCAAAGTAACTCATAAGGTGTCTTATTATGTATTTTGTTGACCAATGCCCTATTTTGAACATAACAAGCTGTGTTAACAGCTTCAGCCCAAAAGGCTATAGGAAAGTGGGCATCAGCCAACATGGTTCTGGCTGCTTCAATTAGGGTTCTATTCTTCCTTTCAGCAACCCCATTTTGCTGTGGGGTTCTAGCTATGCTAAACTGCCTAGTAATCCCTTTCTTGGCACAAAAATCATCTAACAACTGATTTCTAAACTCACCCCCATTGTCACTTCTAATAATTTTGACCTCATTACTATTCTTCTTCTCAATCTGGGTAATGAAATTAATCAGACTTTGGGCAGTTTCACTTTTCTTGGCTAAAAAGAAAGTCCATGTAAACCTGGAAAAATCATCAGTGATGACAAAACAATATGATTTACCCTTTAAACTTTCTATATTAGTTGGACCAAAGAGGTCCATATGCAATAAGTGAAGTGGTCTAGAACTAGAGTGCACCTGTTTAGATTTGAATGAGACCTTGTGCTGCTTGCCCTTAAGACATGCAACACAAGAGTGGTCATTGTGGAAAGCCTTTTCAGGCAAACCATTAACTAAACCAAGCCTCACAAGTCTATTGATATTTTTAAAGTTTATGTGCCCTAATCTCCTGTGCCAAAGATTACTTTCATCTACTGAGGCTTTAGCATAAAAACATGACATCATTTTATTATTCATCTTAATTCCATTAAGATTCACATTATATATGTCTTTATGCCTTGGTGTTCTAAATTCTATGTATTTCTCCTCAGGGAGCTTGTAATCTTTGCTTAACACCAAGCACTCAGTATCAGTGAAAAGAACCTTATTTTTGTTATCACACACTTGTGATACACTAAACAAATTATAATCCAGTTCTTTTACCAGGAAGACATTCTCAAACCGTAGATTGTTGGTAATAAGGGTTCCTTTTCCTGTGATGGTGCCATAGCCCCCTCCAAAGAATACCTTATCACCATCTTGAATAGGAGTGAAATTTGTCAGATAGTCTTCCTTTCCTGTCATGTGCCTTGAGCATCCACTATCCCAGTATCCATAATCATTGATCTTCTTCTGAATGCCCTGCACATAAAGAAAACACATTAGTTTTCTTTGGGAACCCAAGCCTTGGAAGACTTGGATTCATCTGGTTGTTCAACAAGAACAGACTTGGTTCTCATAACAACCCCATTTTCATCCCTTTTTGAATGAAATTCCCAGTTAACCCTAATTGGTGTTGACATGGCCTTTGAAATATAATGAAACCTGTTGCATGTCATAGTAAGACCAGTAGAATTAGGGTTTTGGACTTGTTTTGGTCTCCATGTTAAGCTAGTAGAAGCTTTAGACCTATTTCCCTGTGGTTGTAAATACCTAGGTTTGGCAGTGTGTCTGTCAGCGCTGAAATTGTTCTTGTCAGCGCCCCGATTGCCTTTATCAGCGTTGAACCTAGGGTTTGCTACAGGAACCCATTGCCTATTGGACCAAGTGTTTGACTTTTGAAAAGGTCTTAGGCCTTGTGTGTTAGACCCTCTAGAAAAGAATGGGGCTGGTCTAACAACTTGTGAATTTTTGTTCACAAAGGTATTGGGTCTGACAGTGTTTGACCTATGTTGACTTTTGTCAGCGCTGAAATGGTTCCTATCAGCGTTGACATTGGAAGTGTTGACACATTTGTATGCCAAATATGAGAAGCTACCACATGTGTAACAAGCTTTTCTAGACATAGTCTTAGGTCTAGAAGCAAAGAAGCCTGTTCCATGGTTACTAACTTGGCTTTTTGGTGACCTAGTATTCCTATACATCTCTGCATACTTAACACTAGGTTTTCTAACAATTTGTGGGCCAAGGTCAGCAGCTTTGCCAGTGGTAGGGTGTGTGATTTTGATAGGTGTAGGATCATTGGACTCCACAATATTATGGCTCGTGTTTGGTGTGGGCTCATTTGGACTTTCACACAACAACCCTCCCTTAACAAACAAAGTGTGGTTAGCTTTCTTCCACTCATCTAGGTCAGTCAGTTTTTGTTTGTATTCTTCAACTGGAGAAGTCACTCTAGGTGGAGGAATGAATTCCTTCTCTTGAAGTTCTGGCAAGCCAGTCCAAGATAAGTCCTTTGATTGGACACCATAGAAATCCCCAGCTGGTGGTGGAACACCAGTATAATCTTTCATCCCAATCCCACTCATGTCCTTAGAGTCTCTTTGTTTACTAACACACTCTCCTAGGGATTGTGTGGCCTTATCAAATCTCTGGATTTTAAGACTCACATTATCTTTATTTTTGTTAGCCTCCTCTAACTGAGCTATCAAATCAAGATTAACCCTGTTTACTATATCTTGAATATCTTTACTTTGATGTAACTCATGTTTTAAGATATTTATTTGATCCTTTAAATCAAACTCCATTTTCTTATACTCAGCTACTGTCTTTTCTGTTTGGGTAAGAGCAATTTGATAATTAGATACTTTGCATCTTTCAGTACTTGCCTCATCTAATAATTTTACTATCTCTTGATTTAGCTTTTCAGTATTTAAACGACAACCCTTAGAACAGAAAGCATCATCATATACCTCATTATCTGATGAAGAGGAGGAGTGTGCCATGAGAGCATATTCAACATGCTCTTCTTTAACTTCAGCAACCAAAGCTCTGTCCTCTTCCTCATCCTTAGCCATAAAGTTCCAGCTCCAGTCCCATCCTCCAACACCATCAATTTGTTGAACAGCAACCATGGCCTTGGGATCTTGGCTCTTAACCATTTTGCTTGAGGGCTTACCAGCATCAGATCTTCTTGGAGATCTACATTCCCTCATAAAGTGCCCCATCCGATGACAATTGTAGCACTCAACCTTTGATTTGTCAAATCCAGCAACATCCTTAGCATTAAAGGTCATCATCTTCTTGAACCTTTTATTAAACCTGTTTGCTCTTAAACTTACAAGAGCCATAGTCCACTTGATGTCCATCTCTTCCAATTGCTCATCACTTATCTGCTCAAGGTCTTCATATGTAATCCTTGAATCACTGGGCAAAGAAGCAATGAATGCACACACAGTATCTAGATCTAAACCAGCAGGTTTAATTCTATCAGCGCCAAAGTTGTGAGTGTCAGCGCTTGAGTATAAAGCGTTGACAGGATATGATCCAGCGCTGACAGGCTGTGATCCAGCGTTGACACATTGAGATCCAGTGACTGGATGTCCATAGGAGTTCATGGAATCAAATTGGCCTTCACTTTGTGAGAAGAAGGCCATGTTGCTGCTGGAAGATTTGTTATCACTCTCCAAAAGCCATTCATTCTCCAACAGTCTTAGTTTGTTGAAGATGTCATCAAACCTGGAAGTCTTGTGGGTGTTATTGACAAGAATGGATCTTGTCTCAATCTTCCATACATCACCAAGGCTTTTGAGAAAAGTAGCATTCAAGTCAGGGTCATCAATCTGTGTTCCCATGAAGGAAAGTTGACTTGTGATGTCAAGCAGTCTACTTCTCACACTGCTGAGATTCTCATTGGGTTGAGCCTTAAATACAACATACTCATGCATGAGTTGCTTCTTCTTTTCTTCTTTTGTGTCAGCATTGCCACTGTGTGCTACTTCAAGAGCTTCCCAAAGCTCTTTTGCAGACTCAAAGCGTTTGTACTTGTGCTGATTCTCATGACCTAGGGCGTGTTTCATGATGTTCAAGATTTTCATGTCCACCCTTTTCTTGGCTACATCTTCAGCAGATACAGCTCTTCCATCTTCAGGCTTTTCCTTCTTATCAGCTTCAGGACAATTAGGAAGAGCTATCCTTGCGGCAATAGCAGCAGCAATCTTTTGAGCTTTGTTGAATGTGTTCCCATATTCAACAATCTCCCAAAGAGTGTAGTCATGGATGGCTATATATTGCTCAAAATTAGACTTCCAAAGCTCGAAGTTCCTGGCATCAAACATGGGAATTTTGATACTAGGGTTTGTGGAGTTGTTTTGTAGCAAAGCAGAAGGCTGATTTGTGCCAGACATGATGTTTTTAGGGTTTTGAGAGATTTAGGGTTTTTAGGGTTTGGTGTTTTAGGGTTCTTGCGTTACTTAAAGATCAAAAGTTTCTCAACAAGCTCTGATACCACTTGTTGATCCCAAACTTAGATCGATTAAGCTTTGTGTATACGAGATTAGATCAAGTAATACAAGTAGAGAAACCTTTGCTTATGAATAAAGTAACTAAGTGTTATGCGGAATTAACACTTAATCTAAAACACAAAGATGTTAAACAAACTTTCACTTGTATTAGAATGATCGAACTTGATTACAATGAAAGAGGTTTAACTTGTGAAAACTTATGAAAACTGATGATTAACATTAACCTAAAAGATCTTCTTTTATAGATCAAGAAGTCTTGTACAATAAGCTACGAATCAACTATTCTAGGTAAAGATAATAATGGAAAATACAATGTCGAGCTTGTTGGAAATACGTTTTACGTATTTGTGAAGGATCGGTCGCTCCAACGACAATTATGTAATAGGCTCGTGATCCACTTTATAATGTATAGTCCATATAGCCCACATGTAGGGTGGGCTATATATATACCCCTCCTAGCATGTTAGGAGGGGGTTGGTCATTCATTCATTAACATTCTCATTAATCTAATCTTACTTTCTCTCTCTACTTTTCTTCCCTCTCCTTTCTCTCTCTACACCTAATCTCCTTCTTCCCCATCTCTTCCACCAAATCCATAGATCTAATCCATCCTTTACCAAATCCTTAGAATTAGTAGGCCTTCAATTGGTATCAAGAGCCATGGTTGAATCTTAGGATTTGCATTTTTATCTTTTGATTTGGTGGTAAAAATCCTTTCTTTTCTAATTTTTTATCCATCTTTTCATAATTCGATAAATTTTTTTTTTATCAATTTTTATAAATCTTATCATTTTTTTAATAAAGTTATCCATTTTTTCTATCAATTTTTATCAATTTTTATTTTTTTTATTTTTTATCAGTTTTTATTTTTACGTGTATCAGTTTTTTTTTTATTATTATCAGTTCTATCAATTTTTTTATATAATCATCTAGTTTTATCAAATTGTTTAAAATAATCAATCCAAATCCGTTTTTAATCAATTTTATCCTTTTTTTAATCAATTTTATCTTTTTTAATCATTTTATCATTTTATCAATTTTATCAGTTTTTATCCTTTGTTTAATCAGTCTTTTTTTTTTTCTTTCTTAATTGTCCACAATAGTCCAAAAATTGTCAAACAGTCCATGAGTCCATCAGTTCTATCAGTTTTTGAGTTCTATCAGTTTTTGAGTTTCTGTTCCTGCAATTCAACTTTCCGAATTGGCTAACTTTCCGAATAGACAAACAAAGTTCCGAATAGACCAAAAATTCCGAATAGCCAAAAAGTTCCGAATAGCCAAAAATTCCGAATAGCCAAAAATTCCGAATAGCCAAAAAGTTCCGAATAGCCAAAAAGTTCCGAATAGCCAAAAACTTCCGAATAGAAAATCTTCCGAATAGGAAAAACTTTCGAATTGAAAAACATTCCGAATAGATTTTTTTAAAAATAGACACTTCTATTCGGAATAAACTCGACTCGACTGAAGACTCATCACACCCTCGAACACCATTCCACACACCCTTCTCACACAGAAAACTCAATTCAACTGACCAAAACAAAACTCGACAACTCTCTCAGACTCACTCAGACACAACTCTCGACATCAACAAACTCCCTCAAACCAGTCTCAACCTAGACTCTAGACAAACCGACAACTCTCACCCTCTCGTTACTTCTCTCGACATCAACATCAACAACTCACCAGACCCAACACCCTCCCACGACTCCTCACTCCCTCAAACTCACGAAACCTCGACACAACCACTCGTACACCCTCACAAACTCATCAATCGACTCAAACCCACACCCCACTCACCCACAGACACAACGAACCAACAACCCAAAGCTCCACACAAACTCTTGACCACACCAAAGACCTTAGACTCGAACCTCTCACTATTGTTCACCTCTCATTCGACTCGAACTCTACTTGGATAACACATCACATTTACTGTTACTGTTACGACATCCACCTCACACCCAAACCATTACTGTTACGACTCACTCGAATCTTGACACACTCACACCCTCAATCTCTCACCCACGTCTGATAAAAAACCCCACAAGACAAACCCACCATCGACACCCTCACACCATCCTTACCCTCACCCTGGTCCGACTCGACTCTTTAACAAATCAAAACTCACGTTTACCCACCCTCGACACCTACCCCCACCTCTCATTCTCCCTCAACAACTCAGACTCCCCCTTACAACTCAACAACTGAGACTCCCTCAAACCATTTATTATCAAACCCTCTATCTCACCCTCCAACAGACCTACTCTCACAGACTCGACACCTACCCCCACCTCTCATTCTCCCCCTCGACTCATTCACCCACCCACACACAACATCCTCCCTCACTGTTTGCGACTCAACAACACAAAAAGACACAACTCAAAACTTGACCAGAAAGACACTACAGTAGAAAAGAGAGGGACTCAATTAAACCAACATGCAATCAAAATAAGAGATACCTACCCGAGATCTCATACATCAAGATCTTGAAGCATACCCATAAGTAACAGATTTTTTCTTGTTTAGACGATCTTTGAGTGATTAAATCAAGGGTGTTTGGTTCGATCCTATTAAGGATCTAACATAAAAGATAAGAAGACGCAGTTTATCTTTAAGGAATATAGGACCAGTGTAACATGAAGATGATGGATGATTTTGGTTTAGTTGAGGTGTTGGAGAAAGAAAGACGGAGGAAACAATGCTGATATGTGAGTTTGATTGGTTTTTTGTATAAAGAAAAAGAAGAGGCGGATTTTTTTGAGTGATTAGGGTTGCGTTGTTGTTTTGAAGTATATAAGGGATTGATAACACGTGGTTGGATTGTAACGCCTTGTCACGTTCTTCTTTGTCTCTTCCAAACAATTTCCAAAAACAACATTTCACGTTTATTAGATTTTATTTAGGTGTCTAATTTTTATTATCTGAGAATGCAATTCTTTTTAGTTTTATTTTTTAGTTGTTTCATTTTATTAGATTTTATTTCATTTTCTAGTTAAATTAATTTTTGTATTTTTGTCACTTTTATATTTTTAGCATTTTGTTTATTAATTTTTGGCAAATCGTGTCGAGGCGGGTATTTTTCAAAGTTAACGTGAAAAATAATTGTCATTTTTTGACAACATTTTTTTTGAGCCAAGTCGAATTGTAAAAACCCGACAACAACAACATCAACATCATTTTTTTATTTTTCATCATAATTACATGAAGTCTTTGAATTCAACGTTTCAAGAGGGAGAATCGCATCAAGTGCAAGCCAACGCTAGGGAAAGTGGTATAAATTCATTTCAAATGCTTCAGTATCATCTAGTTACTCTTTCGCGGATTCAAGGAGGGAGCGAATTTGTGACAATCTTTGGACAAGATCGTCATGTATTCATCGACTCAATGTTCACCACTTTGACCGAACTCGCCGAGCAACTCAACCGTGACAACTTTACTCAATCTGCATCGTCACTTGCTTATAAGGCTCTTGTGACACAACTCACGCCTTTCCTCCAATTCAATATCATCAAGCCTGAAAGCTCAGTGATTTGCCAATCATTTCTTCGAGATACACATACTGAACTTCGAGTCTTCCGTGATACAATTCTGAAACTCATGACATCAGTCTCGTCTTCGATTTATCAACAATCACAACTTCAGCAAACATATGATAATGGAGTGCAAGAATCAATGCCGCAGATGCAAGAGGAGAATGGTCATACGGTTGACAACTTGGAGCCTAACGATGGCAAGAGCACGGATTCAGAAGGACAACATGATATCAGTGGCACGTCGGGGAATGTTCACGAGATTTCTCTTGATGACACCTTACCCATTTATGACGAAGAGCCTGCAAACATGGTACAATGTGATGTTGGTTATGATGTATATGCTGATGACATGCCGCATATTGAGCAGTCTGAACCTAATTATGACAAACATGGGATGGAAAAGAGTGATAGAAATACCACTTCTGATTCATCCGATGTACGTCATAATGGGGGAGAGACTGTTCAGAATGCTATAGTACATCATGAAAATTGTATTATAACTGCTTCATTGTCTGCTTCTGATTCCAAGATTAAAGAGCTCGAAACGATCGTAGCTCGGCAATCAAAAGATCTTGAGGATGCCAAACTTGAATTTTCTAAGAAAACGGATAAATTTGAAACATACTTTGAAAAACTTGAAAAATTAAACGTTGTTCTTGAAAGAAAATTGGATCAAACTGTTTTAGATTCTAAAGCTGAAAAGGATAATTTTTTGAAACAAATTCAACTGCTTGAATCTAAGTTGGCATCCCAAGATAACTTGCTCAAAGAGAATGAGAATTTAAAAGCCCAAGTACAGGAAAAGGTTTTTGCTATAGCTGCGTTGAAAAACGAGTTAAGGAAAAGTAAAGGACCTAGTGTGGACACTAAGCTTGAAAAACCATCAATCTTGGGGAAACCGCCTACAAATCAGTTCGTCAGACAACCGACTGTCAGACAACCTACTACATTTGGATCCGAGCGATCACAATCCTCGAGACCGCGGTTTGCCTCCCAAGTTGATTTGGGTCATATTTCTAGAACTGTCACTCCAGCAACTAGGCCCAATGTGATCACTCCAGCTTTAGCAAGACCAAATCATATGATTGCCTCTAGTTTCCCTAAAAATACCAAGACCACGTCTAGAACTAGTTCAAATGATGTTTGCCATAAATCTGGTCAAAGGGAAGCTATTCAACAGACACATGTAAGAGATAGCAATGTCCAACCTAGTCAGATGCCTTCTAGATTACCCAACACTGCTAACCGTAGCATGCCATCTTCTAGGAGCATCGATCAATCATCTAGGAATTATTCAGACATGAAATATGCTACTTGTAAAACATGTAGAAAATGTGTCTTTACGGCAAATCATGATGCTTGTGTCAAGAAATTACTTGATGAGGTGAACTCCCGTGCTAGAATTAAGTCCCAGTGGATAGCTAAAATCAAACCCTTTGGTAAAGTTTGGCGCCCCACTGGTAGAACTTTCACTATTGTAGGAAACGAGTGCCCTTTAACTAGGATAGTCTCTGATTCTACGAAGACTACTAGGGAGGAAATTGCAAAGGATGATACATCACTTAAGCCCGAACTTAAGATTTTCTATAAAAGGAAACGTTTGCCAACTAAGACAAGTGAATCATCCCCTCAGGCCACCTCTGACACGAGTAAAGCCAACTGTGAACCCCCACGTGCTTCAAAAATAGATATCTCTAACCCATGCAAAAGTATACAAACTCCTAATGAGAATGCAGGTACCAAAGTTGATGTTCCAAAAGAACGAAGCGGTCCAATCGTTGTATACCGTTCAACTAAGGACACTCTTAGAGTTTGGTTGCTGAAGAAGCAGATATCAGAGAAACAAATGTCTAAGGGGATTCATGGTTAAGCTGCACAAAGGACTTATAGTCACATCACAGACTATAACTCGCTCTTCAAAGAAAGGAAAGTTTATCGCCGATGGTAAACTTATCCTAAAAACGAGAAATTCATTTTTCTCGGGCATGAGCTTATATCAAAAACATTCCAAGTTTTTAAGCTCATGCATTATGGTTTATCATTAAATATCAGATGGTAACCCGTTCCTCAAATAAAGGAAAGTTTATCGCCGATGATAAACTTATCCTTACAACGAGAAATTAAATTTTCTCGGACACGAGATTACATTAAAACCATTCAAAGGTTTTAAGCTCGTGTAAATGACTTACAGTTAAATGTCAGACTGTAACTCGAACTTAAAATAAAGGAAAGTTTATCGTTTATGATAACTTATCCTCTTAACGAGAAATTCACCTTTCTCGGTCATGAGCTTGTATTAAAACATTCGAAGTTTTAAGCTCAGAAAGGAAAGTGTATCTTTTAAATAAGAGAACTTTTCCTCGTAACGAGAAATTAACCTTTCTCGGTCATGAGCTTTCCGTTAAAACAGTCAAAGTTTTCAAGCTCATGAAAACGACTTCTAAGTAAATGTCAGCTTAGGACTCGTTCTTCAGATAAAAGGAAAGTTTATCGCCGATGATAAACTTATCCTTAACAACGAGAAGTTTACAACTTCTCGGACTTGAGCTCGTTCCTAAGATATTCCAAATCTTAAGCTCAAGGAATTGGTTTTCAAAACTTTGAACACAATTTTTCGAGAATTTCTCAAAAGGTTTTTCTAAATCTTTCAAAATTGTGTGTTCAAAAACGTTTTGATAAAACGAGCATGTCTTCTGGAATCGATAATATTTACGAACCTAGAAATGTCATTCAATAATGACACGGGGTTGTAAATAAAGTTCGAGCAGAAGTTCAAACTTTTAAAACATGCTCAAAATGGTTTGCTATTATTTCAGATAGCAACCCGCTTTTCATAATCGAGTCAAGCATTTCACCGGAAAGCTTTGACTCTACAACGAGAATTAATTTTCTCGGGGACGTGACGAGGTGACCAACATTCGTGAACAAGAACCATGTGCTTCTTTCATATGCTGTTCTCCATTATTCAGGTCCAACCTCGTACATTGCTAATCTTGTGAATTCATTATTATATCTGATCTTTGCACGTAATAAATACCTTACACTTGTGTTTAAAAGGTATTTAATTTACGTTTCAAGTACACCCTCATTAATTTGAGGGGGAGCTTGTTAAAATCATGAAGATAATTGGATTTGCATTTTTCTTCCCAAATTTTCTTAAAATACTATTAAATCAATTGATATTAAAAACATCGATTGGGTTAATATTTTTAATATGGGGGAGAAAATGTGATTTAATATGGGATATGATCAATCACAAATGGTTTGACTTAACGTGTTAGCTCATCCCGACATGTGCGAAATGTTTTCGAATATCGTAGCATATGTTAAGGGGGAGCAAAATGGATTTGCACTTCAAAATGGATTTCATGGTGACACACACTTACCCAAAACATCTCTTTTCACGACGATGAAGATTGTGGTGACATAAGGATGGTAGGATAGGTTAAAGTCCAATGATTTCTCTAGAACCGGAGGAATCTTCCCAAGGACATTCCATAGCTAGAAATAGTAGTCCTTAGGAAAGATGGAGAAAGATTGTGAATGTAGCTGAATGCCGACCAAGTACTTAAGTTAGCACTGGAACAATCACAACAAGGTGCTAGTGATGACGTATTGGTAAGCATTGAAGGGGTTGAAGAATGAAAAAGAATTGTAAAGATAAAGGGTGTAAAGAAAGAAGCCCTCCTTACAACCTTAGGCAGAAACCGGGTCAATTCATATGCTATTGAGATCATTTTTGCTAATGATTCTCGGTATTGAAGAAAGACATCATGGACCCAGTGATGCAATGCACAACCCATCCCAGCTAACTCAGATATCTCTCAAAAGATATTTGTTTTAATCACACGGAGACAACACATTATCTATTGATTTATTCACTCCGAATAAATTGGTATTGAAAAGGTGGCACTCCTCTCCAGCCTCCGATCACTAAAAATCCAAAATGCACGATCGAGTCTAGAGCCATTTGAGATCATCAAATATCTCATTAGGACACACTTTCATTATTCCTTGCTTCTTCACACACTGTGAAAAGTAAGAAAGTTCTTAAGAGTCCTACGCAAAATCTTCATGATCTTGCCTGAACATCTGAGTAATACGAAAGTATTTACAATGAAGATGGAAATCCTTCTTGAGCGAATATCAAAAAGCTCATGGTAGGTGACTTGTGCGATTCTTTATGAATCAAACTTGTGATAACTGGAAAGCAACAGTGGTTTAATTCTTAAATGCATTTAAACACGTTCCAGGCCTCTACGCATTATCATATGATCTTGCCAGAACACTCAGAGTGACTCTTTATTGATCACAGTGACGAGTGGAAATCCTTCTAGTGTTAACATCAAACAGCACTTGGTAGGTAACTTGCAAGATTCTTTATGAATCAAGCTAGTGACAACTCGAAAGCAACGATGGTGCGGTTCTTAATTGAACTTCACTTGTTCCAGGAACATGAATTGACGGCTTCAAATCATGCGGATAGTATTATCCAAATGATTCACTCTTTACGTTCGCAGTCAGCTTTGGACGGTCGAGTAAAGAGAACGGGTTTACCCGCGAAATCTTGTCAAGGAGGTTCTTAATTGAAACTACCTGCCACAAGTACGATATTTAATATCGTCCAACGGTCTTCACCGACCGGAGGTAAAATGCTACCGAATTAGAATGAAATGTTCAAGGCCATTTCATCCGTGTATATTGTTTGTTGCTAACTGTCTTATGCAGCGTAACAAAAAGGTGGCATTGCGGTGTATAATCCAGAAGAAGTCGTCACCACATGCTTGTACTACATACACTTAGTACTTCAACAAATTCAAGAAAGTCTGAAGGTCAAGTCTTCTGCTGTATCAAACTCTGAAGCTTTCAAGAATTTAAAGGTATAAGTATGTGGAACATGAAGTCACGAAGAGGCAAATTTCACAAGTGATGAATGCACAAGGTCAAGGCAAGGAAACATGCTCAAGACTAAAGTCAAAGATCACATCAAGCATATTCACAAGAACAAGATCGAAGACTCAAGCATAGTATGCTAGGTTTAAGATTTTGTAAAATGGTGTGACCTCCCTTAGGGGGAGATTGTTGGAAATGTGTTTTCCCAACGAAAGTCTCGGTCACATCATTATTAGCATAGATCACGAGCTATAGAATATTTAGAACTTTGTAACTTGGAGCGACCTCCCTTAGGGGGAGATTGTTGGAAATACGTTTTACGTATTTGTGAAGGATCGGTCGCTCCAACGACAATTATGTAATAGGCTCGTGATCCACTTTATAATGTATAGTCCATATAGCCCACATGTAGGGTGGGCTATATATATACCCCTCCTAGCATGTTAGGAGGGGGTTGGTCATTCATTCATTAACATTCTCATTAATCTAATCTTACTTTCTCTCTCTACTTTTCTTCCCTCTCCTTTCTCTCTCTACACCTAATCTCCTTCTTCCCCATCTCTTCCACCAAATCCATAGATCTAATCCATCCTTTACCAAATCCTTAGAATTAGTAGGCCTTCAGAGCTTATCTTTACCATACACAAATAAAGAAACAAATAAACAAAAAGATTCGTATGAAGATATATTCCATCAGTGCTAATCTTCAAGGCTATCAGCGTTGACTTCTTCAATGTCAACGCTTGGCTGTCAGCGTCCAATGTCATCTTATCAGCGTTGACATTCTTCTTATCAGCGTCTAGTGAACTGACCCATAATTTATTCCCAACACGGCCATCTCTTGTGCCATTGCTAAACCCCGTGAACACCCTATTCTTGGTAATTTTGAGGGAGAATTTCGTGCTCTCACTCCTTAGGAATTACTAACTAACTAACGATCTTAGTGATTTTATGATCCCTTGGGCCGAAATCATTAGGGAAAAAGCAATGTGCTTGGATGGTAATCGCAACTATGTGCCCGCTTGTCTTGCACATATGTTTTATTGTGTTGCTACCACCACTCCATACAATCTTGCATTTTTCGTAGCTAGAATAATAAGATTTGTTCTCAGTGGGTCTCGTTCTAGTCTTCCATATGCCATGATTCTCTCACGGCTTCTTATGAAACTTCTCCTTGACTTTCCACCTTTAAATGCTTCATCATTTCACTCTGTGGATCGAGTCATGCTTCCTATTGAAGGAAATGTCTCTTCTGTACCCACGCATGATTCAAATGAAGATGGAAATGTCTCTCAAGACAACTCTCTCAATCCTTGTTATGACTTGTCATCCTCTATCTCTCAATTGTCTTCTCTAGACATTGATTCAGACTATCAATATTGTCTAAATCTTCATCTTCAAGAACGCATAAGAAGTGAATCAAGGCGAGGAGGAAATGCTCATTGATGAATGATTTATCCCACTCTTGAATGATTAACATTTGTGTAAACATGTTTGGATTGTTGTACATCATCTCATTTATCTTTATTTTTAGGATGTTGTGTTTATTAACTAATACTTTGTGTTTGGATTATCTAAGTATTTTAATCCTAATTTTCTATGCAATCGATCTTTCGATTTGCATGGCTTTGTGCATCTTATGTGTTAGTTAGCTTCCTAGACCTTGATTAATAGTCCCTTTTGGCTTGATAAACCTTTATATTAAATCTGGGCTAGCAATAGTTTCTGGAAGTGCCTTTTATCAAACCCACTAGGGGCGGCTCCTTATCTAGGCCGCGGTTCCTTAGCGATAAAGAACCGCGCCTCTCTATAAGTAACTGCCTCTGTATATTCCGAGAAGAATCTTTGCTTTACACTATTTTCGCTTGATCTGTGTAAACATTGATAAAACTTTTGCAAAAACCTGTACTTTCCTAAACTAGGCTACCTAATTTCATTGTTCACATAAAACACTTTTAACCCATTACTAGTTTGGATCATCCCTTCATCTTCTTAAACACTATCTTGTTGATTGTGTTCTTCATTCCTTAAACTTCTCTCTAAACTTAAACACACAACCATGGTGTCTACTAGAACATCCAATTCTTCCAAAACTTCCTCATCCAAAAGAAACCTTAAGATGAAATTCAAGTTTCCTAAACTTGGTTCCCATCTTCTCACAAACCCAAGAGTGAAACTTCTCCTATTTTCATCTCTTCATCACTTTCACCACCACTTGCTTCATGGAAGACCAACTCAACTCATGGTACTAACCATTCATATGGTCCTACCTCCTCTTCATCCCAATAGAATGCTCCACTTTTGTAGCCTACCTGCCACATCTGGTCTAGAGATGACTTGTTTTATTGGTTGATCAGTAATGACTACAATTGGGTGCGCCTGAAAGTATCGGCGCAACCGTTTTGTAGCAAACACTAATGCCAAAACCAATTATTCCATAGAGGAGTAATTCAACTCCGACCCTTGTAGTGTTCTACTTATGAAGTAGACCGGAGTTTGGACTATGTCCCTATCCGTCATAAGTACCGCACTTATTGCTCCATGTGTGGCTGATAGGTACATAATGAGCTCCTCTTTTGGCCGGGGAGCTACTAGCATGGGGAGAGATGCGAGGTGTTGCTTGAGTTGACCAAAGGCTTCCTCAGCTTCCTTTTTCCACCGGAAGTCTCCCTTCTTAATGCACTTCTTGAGTGTTTTGAATAGGGGGAGTGACTTCTCTGCGGACTTTGATAAGAACCTGTTTAGCCCGGCCAACTTCCCATTTAAGGACTGCACCTCTTTCCGTGTCTGAGGGGATGGTAGCTGTATTACTGCGTACGTCTTTTCTGGGCAAGGCTTGATGCCATTTGGATCAATCATATATCCAAGGAACATTCCTTCCGTTACCCCAAACGTGCATTTCTTTGGATTTAGCTTCATATTAATCCTCCTCAATGTGTCAAACGTCTCTTGGACATCTCGGAGGAGTGCATCCTCCTTATGACTTTTGATGACTAAATCATCAACATAGACCTCCAGGTTGCGGCCTATCTGTGAGTCGAAGGCTTTGTCAACAAGCCGCTGATATGTTGCCCCGGCGTTCTTCAGTCCGAACGGCATTTTTGTACGCCTTGACTAGTATGGAACGCCGTCTTCTCTGCGTCCTCCTCCGCCATCTGGATCTGGTGGTATCCTTTATATACGTCTAAGAAGCACCTAAAGGGATATCCACATAGGGATTCCACCTTCCATTCAATCTCTAGTAACAGGTAACAATCCTGTGGACAGGCTTTGTTCAGATCCGTGAAATCCACGCACATGCGCCAGCTTCCGTCATGCTTTTTGACCATGACTGAGTTGGATAACCACTCATGGTAGTATACCTCGCGCATGATACCTGCATCCACCAGTTTCCGTACCTCATCCAATATCACTTGGTTGCGTTCAGGTGCCCGACCACGCTTCTTTTGCTTAACGGGAGGGTATCCCTGGCGGATCTGGAGCTTATGTTCTGCTATCGCGCGCGGTATGCCCGTCATATGCTTGGGCTCCCATGCGAATACATCTAAGTTTGCCTTCAGGAGAGAGCCCATGGCCCTCTTGTCGCTATCCGGGAGTGTTCCCCCTATGGACACCTCTTGTTCCGGGTAATCAGGATGGATTGCCAGCTTTCAATTGGGAGGTGGTGATCCGTCTTTAGGGGGAACGGGTGGAATCGGTGTTGTCACGGCATGACACTCGGATGCTGGTATGACTGTGTTATAGATAGTGACGATTCCTCCTTCCACAGGGAATTTAATCATCCCGTGTGCCGTGGAGGGTACCGCTCGTATGGCCAGGATGCCTGGTCTGCCTATGATCCCATTGTATGGAGAGTGTGAGCGTATCACCATAAAGTTCATCCACGCCGTGGTGGAGTGCTCTTCACTCCCGATGGTTACAAGCAGACGCAGCGGTCCTATTGGCCAGATGGTGTCTCCACTAAAACCGTTGAGCGGCGCCGTGGCCGGTACTAATTGGTTCCTTATTTCTGGTCGTAACTGTACGAAACAGTGTTCGTATAGTACTTCTGCTGATGACCCTCCATCCACATACATACAACGGACATTGTGTGTTCCAATGCTTATCTTAATAGTGAGAGGCGCATCAATCACATCACTTGCCGTAATGAGAGGGAATGAGATTTCTCTGCCGCGTGAAAATTTTTGACTAATTTTCTGCCTTGTGCAGCGCTGCCTGGATTGGATCATGTATATAGTTGAAGGTTTGTCCTTTTGGGGATCCTTCTTGTCATACTTCTTGTTGTCTTTTCCATCCTTCCAATCTTTGACCAAATGCTTGAGTTTGCCTAACTTGATCAGTGACTCAATATGCTTCTTGAGCTGGATACATTCCTCCGTGCCATGGCCCTTGTCATTGTGGAATTCGCAGAAGCGATTTCCTTGACGACGATCCAGCGGAGTCGTCATTGGGGGAGGTCTCGGGAAATTGGCCCCTTCCGTCAACAAGATCTCCTAGTAGGACATCTTTAGAGGGGTAAATTTATTGTCCGGCCGTCCTCCTTTGTTTTGGCTCTTGTAATCTGAGCCCCTTCCATTGTTTTGGTTGTTTTGACCGTACGACTGTCTCCTGGACTGGTCGTTCGATCGGTAGCTGTTTCCTTTTGAAGGATAGGCCGCGGCTACCGCGGTTTCTCCCTCTATGAAGTTTCTGACCCTTTCCATAAGGTCGTCATACCTCTCCGGACGTTTGTCATTGAGACGTCTGATTAATTTCCTGTCTGTTATGGCATGCATATAGTCGGAAACTTTCAGGAGTTCCGGCATTGTCTTTGTGCGTGTGCACTCATCATTGAAGCGTTCAGTGAAGGCCTCCGTAGACTCCCCCGGCCGTTGCTTGACGGTTGCCAATGAGACCGGGTCCCTATTATACTTCTTCCGCTGAGTATAATTATTCTTGAACGTAGTACGTAGTTCAGTGAAACTATCAATGCTTCGCCGGAGGAAGTCCCTCAAACCAGTCACGAGCATTGCCTATCAAGGTTGAATTGAACATTTGGCACCATATAGGCATGGGCCATCGCTCAATTTTCGCCTGCGTATCAAATATCTTGAGGTGATCATCCTGATCACCAGTCCCATCATAAGTCTTGACACACGCCGGCATGCGACGCTTTGTGTCCTCAGAGTAATTCCGTATGCGGAGAGTAAAAGGACCTTCCCTGGGATCTGCCCATGTACGGGTGAGACTAGGGTCACATCACGGGCGGGAAAGATCTTCTGCTTCCGTATCTTGATAATAGGGGCCGCCATAGTACTCCTCATTGTCTGGTGGCGGTGGAGGAGTACGCCTAGGTCGGCGACGCTTTGGCGGATGGTCATCCGAGTCCTCTCCTGATGGACCGGGAGAAGGAGGTGGTGCCCCATCCTTTGGGTAAGGACCGCTCTTGTGGGAAGAGCCAGGAGCCTTCTTCCCGGTATTCATCCTATCCCACACGCTTGTGCGGCGATTAGTTCTGGTTAAATCCAGATCTGGTCGTTCGGGTGAACCGTCGGACTTCTCTCCCTCTTCTCTGGACTGTGCTAGTTCCTGCATGAGACGATCCCCTATGCGGGTTCGAACACATTCCTGGGTTGGGGAGTTTCCTCAAAGAGGTTCCGCTCCTGAGGTCGTGTTCTTCTCTTCCTTTGAGTTTGAGAAGAGGTACCTGGTCTAGCGTTGCCAAAGTTGAGCCTAGATTGGAGGTCCCTCCCTAGATTCAACCTTGATGCAATCCCTAGGACGATCCTCTCAAAGTTCTGCGTGAGAACTCGAGTGAGATCTTCCTCGCTGAGTGGTTCGACCTCTACTTCTTCCTCGGTCGATGGTCTGCGCGGCTCCTTGTTAGGGGGATTGGGCGCACTCCCTGGATCAGGATTGTCCAAGGTCGAAGTAGGTGGTGGAGTCATGGAGAACGTGCTTGTCACACCCATGGACTGAAGACCACTCCGGTTGTTTGGTCCGCCAGCTTGATGGCTAGGGGATCGATTGGGAATGAGAATCCCTTCCCCTTGGGACTTCCGATTTCCAGGATTTGTGTTCCTGGGGTTTCCCTGCGGATGCCCCTTCGTCATTGAGAATTCAAGATGAGATTTTTCTCTAGCTTAGTGTAATGGTCCCACGGATGGCGCCAACTTGTTGATACAAAAGTTGGGTGATCCTTGCTAGTCCCGAATTAGGCTTAATTCGGGTTGGCTGGAGTCCGACTCCTGCACCAAGTGAATTATCTGGTTGGGATCCTGCACACTAAACAACACGCGTTAGGCTTACCGTGGGAATGTTTCCCACGATTAGACTCTGGCGTGAGAGTAAGTAATCGGTTAGGGTTATAAGAATCGGATGAGAGTTGAAAGTGTATAGAACGTAATACCTTTGTGGAACCCTTGGGGGTTCCTTATATAGGCAGTGAAACCCTAATGGGCTGTCACTGATACTTCGGCCCCAAGGAAAGGATAATCACCAGATTTAGATTGATTGTTATCTTCTAATTATGGTGAGTGAATATCCTCCCCTTTGGGATAAATCCTAACCATAATAGGAGTATGATTATGTCTAACCCTGCATCGGGCATGCCGGGTTGTGGGCCACACACGTATGTGCGGTTACTGTTCATCCAAGCCCATAAGCTCAAATAACATTATTCCCACCCATTCGTGATGGGCCGGACACGGGTAGTACCCGTGGGCCGGGTTTATGACCCGACTGGGGACTATACGTCATCAGTCCTACCTCCTCTTCATTCCAATCAAGAATGAATGAGTTTTCCTCACCATTCACTTCTATTCCTCCTTTAAATGTGAATGCTCAACCTCAACCTCATCAAATAATTCCCTTTGTTTTTAAGCCTCTTCCTTTCACTCCACCTAATTTACCTATCTCACCCATATCACCCTTGGATACCATGCCTTCTCCACCTTCTCCTCCCTCTAACACTCCACTCTTGGGTGTTCCCATTTCCCTGTTCTTGGGTGATCCACACTTGTTTGATATCTTCATGCACAATGGAACCAATTGTCCTTGTTGCTTGAACAACTTCTACCTCATTAACATCCTTAGGTTGGAAATGATTGGGGCTCACATCAAGTTACAAAGCTTCTTGTTGAACATATTTGCTAATCCTCCTCCTCCTAGGAGATGCATGATGGTTTTTAAAAATCAAGTGCTTTTAAGGAAGGTCAAGCCAAAGAAGACTATGCTATTAAGACCTAGTTTAAGCTAACTTTGTATTAGTTAGTTGTTATTTCCTTTCTTGTATTTCATTTCCTTCATGAGTTTTTCATGAATATGATCTATAGATTTAGTTTTTATGTGTTTTAACCTATGTGGTCACATTATCCAACTTCAATTTATTTAAAATTGAACCTAAATCTATCACAACCTCTAAAAACTTGACTTAAAATTGGATCAAAATGGTATCTAAATATTTTTTTCACCCTTTGTCAAGACATTCTTTGTGAATGTGTTGCATTTATGCAACCCTAGCATACTCTAGTGCTAAAAGAGGTAAAAATCCAAGATTTGCAAAATTTTAAAAAAGTCTTATTTTTATCCAAAACTTTTGAAAATCATGGTTTGTCGTCCACTGGACGCGACTCCTTAGCCATTAGGCGGCTCCATATCGATATGGAACCGCGGGCTCCCTTAAGGAACCACGTACGGGATTCTTCGTTTACCCAATTTGGCTAAACATTCCCTAAAACCTTTTGTTTTCATTTCAAATATTTGACTTGTCTATTTTCTTTAAATTCTTCTCCTTTGGGAGTTCTTCTCTTCATCCCTCATAATGCCTAACTCTTCCATTCCTAACCTTGATATATCTTTGTCGCAATCTTCTCAACCTAAAGCTTCTTTTTCTAAGCTTTCAAAGAAACCGAAAATCTCGGTTCGACCCATTTGGATCAAGAAGAACAAGAATCCTCATGATTCCTCTTCTCCCAAATCCTCCAAGAATTCCTCTTTCTCTCCGAATAAATATTGGAATGAGATTTTTTAACACCCCAAAATTTACACGCAGCGGAATACATCTTTGGGTGCTAAACAATGATACAACAACACATAATTTATAAAGAACGACTCGAAAAGAGACGTTTTAGATTTATCGTTCCTAAAACATTTATCAGAGTAGCGTAGTCCCAAGTAATCGTTACCAAAAGATAAGTTAAAACAACATATTAGTTTGTTTTAAAAATGGAACGATAAATAAATCAAAGAGTTTGAACAACAAAAGCAGTGCACAACTTCATTCCCGTGACCTCCAAGATTCCACTTCATGATTACCTGAAATACATGTGAGTAAAGCAATCAGCAAAAATGCCGAGTGAATCTATAGGTTTATGTAATCAATTTGAACACAAGCAAAGATTATAAGTTTGTGGCATGCTTATAAGCATCAAATAATAATTTGCATCAACAATGATAATTGTATATAGCATAAATTGCAATAAGCTCATGGAACCGAGCCCTTAGACACTCCCTTTAGAGGTCTGATAAGACAGGAGATTTATTAATTGTCGGTTACCTCCAGATTATTGGTACATTGCCGTATACCTGACTTCTCAATACAATATGCTCAAACAGTGTGGAGGTCGGGCCTAAGCTTCTATGACAAGTCCACAAAAACTGAATCGGGGCGGCTTCCCCCATAGATCTATTAATTGTACTAGCGGTTAACCCATCACAGGTTAATTAACGGTCCATAATTGAGGCTTTAACAAAGGCAATCACTTAATGCAATTTAAAGGCAACCACGGGTCCATTCATAGAGGGACAAAGCATACCATAAAAATCTTGTGTTCTAAGTTTATAAAACATGTATTTCCCTCGCGGGTTTAAAATCATTTAATAACTAGTATAAAGCGAGGCTATAGACTCACCTTAGCCAATAGTGGTAATGAGACGATCGCCGACGATAGATGATGCCTTTCAAACACGAGAACCGCAACCTATCAAATGAGGTGCGTTCATTAATAATAGACTCGAGAAATAAACCATACATAAGAATATAAAACTCGACTCATAAAATCACGACAAACTCGAGAGAAAATGATACAAGTGATACTATTACACTCTCCTATATATTCATTTTATTGTTCTATGCCTGTAACAAAAATCTGCCGGAACATACCAAATGTCCAAGCAGTTTTTCCATACTTAGACACATCAAATTTTTATGATACTACTCAGATAACTTACTTACTATATGTATAAAGTCCTCTCAAGAGCCCATCAAAAGATTTTACTTCTAAAGTTCCCTGCCCGACTCATCTTTGAATCACAAAATCCGGACAGTTTAGCGATCTTGACTTACGAAACCATTTTGACCATTCTAAACAACTCCATTTATAAAACCGACACTTGATTATAAAAATAGACTCAAAATGCTAAACTTTGAGCCTGAGAACAGCCCTTGAATCCTTTTGAAACTCATTTTATAGTCCCCGAGATTCGATCCAAATATTGACAACAATTTTCGGGTTGTGTCGACACTCGTCTCCCGGTACACGAAAATCAAACTAGTGTATCTTCCACCTCGTTTGGAGTTGGAAGGCCTACTTTATATCAAATCGAAGCTAACGAAATTCTCTACGACATAATCCCATAATATCATCCTATATCCAGACTTAAGACCCTCGAAATTGGCCTCAAACCTACTGCCTAAAATTGACTATAAAAATCTCTTACAAAATCATGTTTTTGATCAAAACCAATCATTTTTATCATCATTCTAACATCCTAATATCATCATAAACCAATCCTAACACTTGTATCATCCTAAAACTCACTTGGTAAAAAAAAATCACATGCATGCACTCAAAATTCCAATAATAATAATAATAACACAATCTTATACCCATAAAAATAGATCAAACAATCTTGATCATCATGAAAATAATTTGAGAAAATGAAAGTTGTTGCATGTTTGTAAAAATGGTATCAAAATGATCACCATCAAATAATAGGAATGGGTCTTACCTTGGATTTACAAGATTCAAACTAAAAATTAAATCAAAGGGTGTTTTTGTTTGATGTTGTTTCATGGCAAGAAAGGGGAGGATGGTGATGATATACATTTTTTTTTGTTTATTATGTTAGTGGAAGAATTTGGTAAGAATCTTTTATTTATAGTATAAAAGTTTAGGGTAAATCTTGTAAATTGTGTATAGTTTTGGGCTAAAATGTAAATATTAGTTAAAAAGCGGGAAATGACTAAAAGTCAATTTTAAAAATATTTACGGGACTCGAGTTTCGTAAAAATACTTTTTTTTTAAAGTTTAAACGCACACGAAAAATAATAATATAACGACTCGATACGTAATTAAAACGATATCGTCGAAAGTATTAAATATCGAAACGATCGATAATAAAATATAAAATTTTAAGTATCCGTCGGTGTCGCGATCACTAGTAGTCCTCGTTACTCGTCAAAATATTAAAATATAATATTTAATATCGGTTTCAACTTAAACCGTTAAGCATAATAGTATTTAACGTTATAAAATACTTCAAAATAATTGAAAATAGAATTAAATTATGACCTTATTTTTACGGGTTTTACATCCTCACCACCTTAAGGGAGCGACGTCCCGGCGCTCAACTCGCCTCATACACGAGTTGTTCACTACCCGGAAGGATGAGGGCATTCCTTATAAAGAAGTCTTCACGTTCCCATGTGAATCTCGATCCACGATCTCCACTGTTTCTTTTACAAAACGCAACTTGTCATCAAGTTGTATCTCACCAAAAAGGAATAAATAAATCCTTATCCACCAGTCACCCGTCAAGCTCGACACATGAAAATTTTATGAATCACACGAAGCTCATTCGATAACAAGAATAGATGACAGGATTTTCGGATAAGTCCAGTTAAAAAGAATGTTGCAAATTAAAGGATATCCATCGGCCGGATAGCCATGGACACACATCAAAAGAACTAACAAGAAAAATATTTTCGTCATCGGAGGGTGCTCACACGCGGGTCCCTACTCAAAAGATAATACAAAGACACCATCTCACTTTCGCCAACGTGCATTAAAGTCTCAATAAATATCGTCGTTGAAAGTCAAAAAGATATTACATAATATGTGTTCTATATGATCGGACGTCATCGGATGATGCCGTCTCAAGTTCTCACAACTTACGATCATTTGACTAGATCACACACCATGTACGTACATAAAAGAAAAGGTCGAACATAAACATCGAGTATAGATCTCCACCGTTAATCATCGAGAAAACCTTGAAAGAACCCTTGATAATAACTACTTGATCTCAAGAGTCTTTCCACTTGCGGTGTCAGCTTCAACTTACTCCTCGAGGTTGTAACGAATTTATTAACTCCATTCATTAAGAGATTCGGTCCTCAATCATTCCACTAGTACACGCATAAATCCTGGTGACACTTATCGTTTCTTCTTATACACTGCTTCCCGAGATTCATTTTAAACTCAGAATAAAATAGTGATCTTCAGTACGAGGAACAGAACGAGATAAAAATAAATTCAATAAACGCATAAACGGACAAGATGTGGTAAAATGATTTAAGGTTGACGATCGACGAGGGATCTCGACTCACGTAACCATAAAACATAATAATTCGCAATACTAGAAAAATGAGAGCGAAGAATGAATTAAATATTAACAATAAAGTAACATTCGTCACAATTATCCGTCCTGGCTTTGGTATTACCTTAAAACTCAGTTGAGGTACTTTCTTGATAAAGATGATATATTAAAGATAGAAGTTAAATAGCTTCATAATTTATTTTGGTTGTCTTAAGAAACTTTAAAAGAATGATATGAATTTATTAATTAAACTCGTATTGATGGTTGCAATTAGAAAATATAATTTCCAAATTAAATCATCATTAGGAATATAAATTAAACCGGTAATTTCATTACATTAAAAGTAAAGTATGATAAATCAATTAGTTCAAAAGATAGAGCATAATTTTATTTTAAACATTAGTTTTAGTTATACAAAATATGATATATAAATTTGACCTTTTTTTTTCTTATGATAGTTATTTCGATAATTGAACATCATTGGAAAAATGTATAAAAGTTCCATGAAAATTTTATAATACGTTGTAGAAATTCATAAAGGTGTTTATTACTTCAAAATAAACATGGGATATATTCGGGTTTCAAAATGTGACAAGATAACAAACGAATACGAATGGAAATAATGGTCAACAACTAGTACGAAATCAGCGGTACAAAAGAGAACGAAGCAAATGTCATATGAATTCTTAAAGAGAATAATAAAATAAAGGCGTTGATGGTAAGACGACAAGAAATAATAGATTAAACAAGTTGTCAATTTTGTTAGTGCGGTCGTTGGTTCACCAATATCAGTTTGTTAACTTAGCGGTGGTCGATACATGATCGGAAATAAGATCCATACAAAACTTTAATAAAAGAAAATTCCTAATAATCACTTGTAATTAAAACAAATCAAATGAACGATATTAAGAGATAAGTCAAAGCACGGTTCACAAGAGTGGATTTCGAGACAAACGAGAGTGACGGACGTCATCCCGGATATACGAAAATCGCTCTAGTGATACGTCATTATTCACGTGCGGAGACATTCCAAAGATCTACCCGGTCGCATAAAGAAGATTGGACGAGAAGGAAGGATAAAACATCGAGACTTTCAAGTCTTTTATCAACAGTCAGTAATTAGACGAACGGTAAAAAAGAAATCAGTTATAAGACAAAATGAAGTAACAAGTAGAAAAACGATCGTCGAGTAAAAACGTACCCGTAAGCGCGTAATTCGTTCAAGAGAAGGTAAGAAAACATATGCGGATGCATAGAAATTGTGCTACTTGCATAAAATATAAAGGTTTTCAAAACTTATTTTCACTTTATTTCATTTTATTTATCTTTATCATAAACACAAGTAAAAAGTTCTTTATTATCAAGATTTTTTTTTTAGGTGATTACTATTCAGCCTAGCATGGCTCCTTCTAAATTAGACATAGGTGATCAGGCCATGTATAATTTAGGGCTAGCAATGCAGTGCTCAGTTTCGTCGAAAAGTATTACGCTTCTTATGTTTATATATAAACCATGCCATTTGTAGAATGGAATTTAAAAATAGTTTATAAATTTATAGGATACAAGTAATTTGTGAGATACTCAATAAGCAAATATATATATATATATATATATATATATATATTTTTTACGAAAAGTATTTTATAAGACCAAAGTAAAAACAATTAGTGAAAATAATCGTAAAACAATATCAGATTTATTTATAAGGTGACATTATGAAAACGTATAAAGTAGCCAAAGGTTTGCAAAAAGTAGCAAATAGTAGCTCATAAAACAATCAATGAAATGGTTACAAGTTGTTAATGTTTCAAAAGGTTATAAGATTTAGACGGAAACGCCATGAGACACGCGATAAGAATGTCGAAGAAGAATGTGAAGGCAAAACTTCAAAACTCAACCCAAATCAGTGGAAGGTTAGAAGAAAATAAAAATAAAATAACATCGAATGATAAACGAGTCATATATATAAAAAAATAAATCAATCCATATGTGTATTTTATGTAAGGTACTCTAGACAAAACATGCTTTTAAGAAAGTAATTATTCATTTTCAAATTACACCATTAATCCGGTAATTGCTAATCCTGTAATGTTTCTATTTTTGAACATTTTCACATGCAACTAGTATTAGTTAGTTGTAAAATAATATTCGTTAAAATTTTACGATCTCAAATGAACTTAAAACTGCTTAGAAACGTTTAAAACCCATGTTCCAAAATTTTTATCAGATTTGACTTTTAAATATGAGCCGATTAATTGACCCGATAAACGACATCTCCAAGACTCGGAGTCTAAAGCATTTAGATGCAAAACGACGTTTCAGACGACTTTCTAGTTTTACCCGAGACATGAAACCCAATATAAAATGACTAAAATACCCCTGCAAGTTCTGTGCAAGTTTACTATTTTATTTTTAAAAACACAGGTTTTACTTTTAAGTTTTGACCTGTTTATACACCCCCTGCAGTTTCTCCATTAAATATATTTTTCGACACTTTTTAACGGCTCAAAATATATATATACACACATGTCTTGTGGATTTTACAATAATGAAAAGTAAATCTCATAATGAGCATCAAATAAAATATAGCATAATGAATGGCATAATATGCTTCAAGGTATTCAACACGAAATTTAGGAAGCAAAACGGTGAAAGACGTTCGTAATGTAGATTTCAAAATGCAATGTAGGCAAATCTCCTTGGTGCCACGATTGTTCAAAAACACAACACATAACAAGAAAATAATGGAACATTCATAGGTTGCGTTCCGAGAGCAAGAAGGTTAATGAAAGGGGATAGTACAAGTTTATAGATGTAAAATCGTATTCCAATCTAGCGCCATAATCTAGACGATGATTTATAAAATGACGATGACGTTACCGAGATATAAGCGAACAATACACTTCAGAGTCGATACATATAACTGTCAACGAATTAAATCTTCGCATGTCGTGTAAAACGATAATAAAAATCAACAAAATATTATGAAAAACCATGATATTATTCAACACGATTATAAGAAGTATTTCAAAATGTGTGACTCACACGATAGCGGTTAGTCTATTCCAAGGACACATTGAGCTACACAATGGTCTAGAGATTACGCTTCAAGACGTCCAAGCACAAACAGCCGGAAAACAATTTGGATATTTATAGATATCTCAAAGTGTTAAAAAAAATGAAAGTAACGCGCGCAGATGAAGGTATGTAAGGTCATAATATAAAAATTTTGCAATAAAAGCAATTTAAATACTTCAAAAATAAATACAGAAAGATCTTGAAATTCATTGTATTTATTTAAGTTAATCATTAATAAATGATAAACTTTTATCAAAAAGTTTAACGACATAAATCTATATCGATTAAGGGATCCTAGATATAAATATATATCCATAAATGGATCATAGTATTTATTTATAAATACTTGCCAATAAGGTATACGTAATAACGTATACTAAAATTGTAATCTCAGAAGTAGCTTGAACCTGAAGTCACGCGAAGTCCTGTGCACCGACTCTTTGAAAAATAAAAACTGACAGTTATAGTTTAGGTTTTTAGAAAAAGACCTAGTTCTCTATAACTCATGGCTCTGATACCAATCTTTAACACCCCCAAATTTACACGCAACGGAATACATCTTTGGGTGCTAAACAATGATACAACAACACATAATTTATAAAGAACGACTCGAAAAGAGACGTTTTAGATTTATCGTTCCTAAAACATTTACCAGAGTAGCGTAGTCCCAAGTAATCGTTACCAAAAGATAAGTTAAAACAACATATTAGTTTGTTTTAAAAATGGAACGATAAATAAATCAAAGAGTTTGAACAACAAAAGCAGTGCACAAATTCATTCCCGTGACCTCCAAGCTTCCACTTCATGATTACCTGAAATACATGTGAGTAAAACAATCAGCAAAAATACCGAGTGAATCTATAGGTTTATGTAATCAATTTGAACACAAGCAAAGATTATAAGTTTGTGGCATGCTTATAAGCATCAAATAATAATTTGCATCAACAATGATAATTGTATATAGCATAAATTGCAATAAGCTCATGGAACCGAGCCCTTAGACACTCCCTTTAGAGGTCTGATAAGACAGGAGATTTATTAATTGTCGGTTACCTCTAGATTATTGGTACATTACCGTATACCTGACTTCTCAATACAATATGCTCAAACAGTGTGGAGGTCGGGCCTAAGCTTCTATGACAAGTCCACAAAAACTGAACCGGGGCGTCTTCCCCCATAGATTTATTAATTGTACTAGCGGTTAACCCATCATAGGTTAATTAACGGTCCATAATTGAGGCTTTAACAAAGGTAATCACTTAATGCAATTTAAAGGCAACCACGGGTCCATTCATAGAGGGACAAAGCATACCATAAAATCTTGTGTTCTAAGTTTATAAAACATGTATTCCCCCTCGCGGGTTTAAAATCATTTAATGACTAGTATAAAGCGAGGCTATAGACCCACCTTAGCCAATAGTGGTAATGAGACGATCGCCGACGATAGATGATGCCTTTTAAACACGAGAACCGCAACCTATCAAATGAGGTGCGTTCATTAATAATAGACTCGAGAAATAAACCATACATAAGAATATAAAACTCGACTCATAAAATCACGACAAACTCGAGAGAAAACGATACAAGTGATACTATTACACTCTCCTATATATTCATTTTATTGTTCTATGCCTTTAACAAAAATCTGCCGGAACATACCAAATGTCCAAGCAGTTTTCCTATACTTAGACACATCAAATTTTTATGATACTACTCAGATAACTTACTTACTATATGTATAAAGTCCTCTCAAGAGCCCATCAAAAGATTTTACTTCTAAAGTTCCCTGCCCGACTCATCTTTGAATCACAAAATCCGGACAGTTTAGCGACCTTGACTTACGAAACCATTTTGACCATTCTAAACAACTCCATTTATAAAACCGACACTTGATTATAAAAATAGACTCAAAATGTTAAACTTTGAGCCTGAGAACAGCCCTTGAATCCTTTTGAAACTCATTTTATAGTCCCCGAGATTCGATATCAAATATCGACAACAATTTTCGGATTGTGTCGACACTCGTCTCCCGGTACACGAAAATCAAACTAGTGTATCTTCCACCTCGTTTGGAGTTGGAAGGCCTACTTTATATCAAATCGAAGCTAACGAAATTCTCTATGACATAATCCCATAATATCATCCTATATCCAGACTTAAGACCCTCGAAATTGGCCTCAAACCTACTGCCTGAAATTGACTATAAAAATCTCTTACAAAATCATGTTTTTGATCAAAACCAATCATTTTTATCATCATTCTAACATCCTAGTATCATCATAAACCAATCCTAACACTTGTATCATCCTAAAACTCACTTGGTAAAAAAAATCACATGCATGCACTCAAAATTCCAATAATAATAATAATAACACAATCTTATACCCATAAAAATAGATCAAACAATCTTGATCATCATGAAAATAATTTGAGAAAATGAAAGTTGTTGCATGATTGTGAAAATGGTATCAAAATGATCACCATCAAATAATAGGAATGGGTCTTACTTTGGATTTGCAAGATTCAATCTAAAAATTAAATCAAAGGGTGTTTTTGTTTGATGTTGTTTCATGGCAAGAAAGGGGAGGATGGTGATGATATACATTTTTTTTTGTTTATTATGTTAGTGGAAGAATTTGGTAAGAATCTTCTATTTATAGTATAAAAGTTTAGGGTAAATCTTGTAAATTGTGTATAGTTTTGGGCTAAAATGTAAATATTAGTTAAAAAGCAGGAAATGACTAAAAGTCAATTTTACAAATATTTACGGGACTCGGGTTTCGTAAAAATACTTTTTTTTTAAAAGTTTAAACGCACACGAAAAATAATAATATAACGACTCGATACGTAATTAAAACGATATCGTCGAAAGTATTAAATATCGAAACGATCGATAATAAAATATAAAATTTTAGGCATCCGTCGGTGTCGCGATCACTAGTAGTCCTCGTTACTCGTCAAAATATTAAAATATAATATTTAATATCGGTTTCAACTTAAACCGTTAAGCATAATAGTATTTAACGTTATAAAATACTTCAAAATAATTGAAAATAGAATTAAATTATGACCTTATTTTTACGGGTTTTACAGATTTACTCTATATATCCAATTACCAGAGAAATTGAAATTCTTCCACCACCACCTAAACCTTTCAACTCTCCACAACTAAATGACCTATCTTCTTTCCCTAATCTCACTAGGCATTGTGAAAACATCTCTTATCCATTATCTCCCTCTCCACCAAACTCTCGTTTTGATGGACCTCCCCCATCTAACGACTTTGTTTTGCATCATGGTTCCTCGTGTGCTTGTTGTCGGGTTTCAACAAATTGAACTTGCTCATATCTATGACAAGCTAAATTTCCTTGAATTACTCCTCACTCTACCTCCTCTCAAAGTTTTCGTTCCCGTGAACAAAACTTCGAATGATGCTTCGTCGTCTTTATTTTCCAACTAAGGCACATTTTGTAGTTTAGTTGTTTGAGTCAATAAAACTTAAGCAATCTTGGAAGATTATCACTATTAGAGTAGTTTATGCTTTGTGGTTTATTTTCCATATTTTTTGCTTTTAATATTCATATTATGTGTACGAATATTTCTCTTGTATGTTCTTTCATATTTGTGTAATATGAATGTTATGTGTGTTATCCATTTCTCGCTAATTCTTTTTCACACATTTGTTAAAGAGTTGATCAGGGTTAAAACTTACAATGAATTATGGGTGACTCTATAAATTCTAAATTTTAACCCCTTGACATTTTAATCATTTTTTATTGGTTTGGACGTTCCTTTTCTTCCTTTATACCACCAATTGAAGTTTGATGTTGTCAACACACACTCTTTGGACATACTTAGCAAATACTTACTTCTAATTTGAGATTTCTTTTCCTTCTCCCTCTTATGTTAGTTAGTAGGTAGTGCACATATATACATTGGTGTTTCTTCTCTTTCTTCTGACCTTTGTGTAACATGTCACCTTAGCTCATTCACTTGGTGCCCCAAGCAAGGGGGAGTAAGCACCAAGGGGGAGCTACTAGCAAAGTCTGGTTCTTTTCTTCCACAAATACTTGTGCTAACCTTTTTGCTTCGACAAAGGGGGAGAAATGATAGTGATAAACTTGTTAATAATTTGAATAATCTTGTATTTTACGTAAATGAGTTTAGAGTTTGTCGTAATAAAAAAGGGGGAGATTGTTAATGCAAAAAAAACATTGTTAGTGCTAATTAATCTTTCTTAGTTTTGATCACGACAAATTACAAATACATTTATTGTCAAACACAATCATTAAATGAATTGTCTAACAAACATTATCATCAAGGTAATAATCATTACACTAACATATCTTAATCATGCTTAGTGATCATAAAAGTGATTAGCCTTAAAACTCACTTTTATCAAATGTGACAAAAGATTTTTAATAAAATTTATTTTTAAGAAAATGTTTTATTAAAATGAAAATGTAAATTTGAAAATGGCATATTCCAAATGCCATAAGAATATCCTTTGAAAGTTTAAAAAGCCTTAGATATTTCAAATTCACTAAAAGACAAAAAGGAGCGGAGTCTACACTCCGCGGTTCCTTAAGTGCGTATGCCGTTCGCTATCGATAAGGAACCGCCTAGGTAGCTAAGGAACCGCCCCCAGATAGCCGTTGGGATTTGTCTTCTAAAAATAGTGGATCAAATCTGCATTTTCATTAACCTTTTTTGGACATCTCATTCAACCTTCTTTCTCATTTCTAATCCTAATCATTTGTAAATGATCACTTAATGTGTTAAGTATGTTTATGTTTACTTATGATTATCCTCTTGATCTCCTTCTTTACCTTGTCCAAAGAGAAGATCACTCACACACTTGTGATGTGATTAAAGATGAAGCCTTGATGAAGATCATTCTCTCCTAAAGATCTAGTCATGTTCATCATTTGTTTAATT
The DNA here is from genome assembly GCA_025667525.1 of Glebionis coronaria. Taxonomy (NCBI): domain Eukaryota; kingdom Viridiplantae; phylum Streptophyta; class Magnoliopsida; order Asterales; family Asteraceae; genus Glebionis; species Glebionis coronaria. The sequence goes on from CM046880.1 coordinate 420,536,520, forward strand.
GTGTCTTGTGTAGATCCAATGTATTTGTGAATACTTGGACTAGTTGTGTTCATCCAAGCTATTTGTGAATACTCGGATTAGAGTTGTGTAGATCCTTTGCATATGTGTGTGTGCTTGGATTTGTGTTGTGTAGATTCAAGTTACATGTGTGTACTTGGATATGTTTAGTTGAGTTGTAATAAGTTGTGTTAGTTCTCACTAAACTATAAAGTGTGGTGGTTGTGTCTTGTGAGTTCTCACTAAACTATAAAGTGATGTGTAGTTGTGTTGTATGAAGTTCTCACTTAGCTTCAAAGTGAAGAGTCGTGAAGATTGGTTCTAGCTTTGGATTAGAACTAGACATCTAGCCTTGTGTCGGAAAATGGTGAAGTAGGCAACGTTGTAAAGATTGGTTCTAGCATTGGATTAGAACTCGACATCTAGCCTTGTGTCGTAAAATGGTGAAGTGGGTGACGTTGTGTAGATTGGTCCTAGCTAAGATTAGGTCTCGACATTTAGCTTAGTGTCGAAAAATAAAAGATTTTCTCCGCAATGGAGGGAGCTTGTGGATATAGTGGAAATCTCAAGTAAGGTGTAGTTGAGGAGTGGAGTAGGAACGAGGATAGAGCCTCGTTGCCGAACCACTATAAATCTTTGTGTCTTCCTACTAGGTTGTTTCTTTCCTTACTCATTACTTACCTTGATCATCATTACACTTACTACTTATTGTTAATGCATTAGGATTGAACCTAATCATTATGCAACTAGCTTTCAAGTAAAAGATGGTTTTGACACTCACCTAATTGAAAGGAATTTTAATTAGGAGATAAACAAAAAAGAAACTATTCAACCCTCCCTTCTAGTTTCTACAATTGGTATTAGAGCGATGGTGACACAAGATCTTTGAAGTATATTGTACTTTAAAACTTGGATCGATCCATTGTATCCTCAAAATAGAAGGTTAAGTTGTACTAAAGTTTTTCTTTGGTCAAAACTATCTTTTATTGAAAATAAGCCTTTTAATTGGTAATATTGCATCTAATTTAGATTAGTAGTATTTATGCATTTTAGATTTACTCTTGAAATGTATCTACCAGTTTTCATCTTGTTATGTGTAGGTACTCATGAAGATCAATCATTCTATTGATTGTGGATTGAGGTACTTACACTTGTAGAAGACTCATCTTCTTTGATTTCCAACATCACTGAATGATGATATCAAGATGGATGGGAGTGATACTAGTCCTTGAAGACTTAGTAGTCACTTTAGTCATGGTTGGGCTTTGTATTGGTTCCTTGAAAGCTTGGAATGCAATTTGTGGCCAAGGTACGTTTTCGTTCTTCACACGCCCTATTGATCATTCTTTTGATCATTAATTGACTATATGTTTGTTCTTGGCATCCTTGCCTTGACATTTGTTTGTGATTTGTGATTTTTACCTTTTCCCTCTCAAACCTTTATTGCTTGGATACTTGACTCACTATGGAGATGTAGAGTGAGTTAGTAGAAGCTTAAAGTATCAAGCATGATCTCCATGGTTTGCACCCTTACGGTTAGTGGGCCCAATATCATGTGTAACTTGTGCAATTAAGCTCATCTCTAGGATGATTGATGAATCCCTTGAGATACAAGACTACTTCACTAAGTTGTAGTTGGATTTTACACATTTGGAATTGAGATATTCCAAGGATATTGTTATGGTAAACCCTAGCAATAATTATCCGATCATGTGGGAGAGAAATTTAATCAATACTTTGCTCAAATTTTGAAATAGAGTAAGACTACTCTTGAAATTGATTTTATTATATGTATCAAAATTGCTTGGTATAGTTCATTACCAAAGCCGTTTAGACTTTCGCCAGAAAGGCACGTCTTAAACCACTATATATGACACAAGCTCTTCGTCTCCTCGATTAGTAGAATGTCATTTGTCTCTTGAGCAATGTTCTTGGTCTTGACTCACTTCTCTTGACTTCCATTCTCTTTGCTTCTTTGATACGAGTAGTCGTTTGTTCGTTTCGGTCTTCTCCTATCTCGATTCAACTCGTAATCCTTCATCAAGGCATTATTACCTAGTGTTTTGGTGGTCCAATGATTTACTAAAGGCTTAATACATATTTTAAAGATTTTAGAAAATTTTGGTTTTGAAAAATTCTTTGATTTTCCTTGATTAAATCACGCCACTATAGGCGGTTCCTTATTGTCGCGGCTCAAACAAACGATTCCTTATCGATAAGGAACCGCGGCCAATGCTTGTGACTATAGTGCCAGTTTTTATTAAAAATCATTTTTTCAAACACTCCTTCTCTCTTTTCTCCAACATAGCGACATGTATACCCAGTTTTCCACCATTATTGATTTTCCAAAACCTTCAAATTACTCAAGATTAATTGATTTCGATTTGAGGGTTTCACTCATCCTCCATCCAAGATCAATTATCTGTAAGTCATTTCTTTCAATTTCATCTAATTTGTTCTAGGGTTCATACATTCATAATTGGGGATTTTTAAAATTGACATTGAATTAGAACCTTACTAGGAATGAGAGTTGACATAGTAATCTTGCTATGATTCCTGAGGTTCATATTCATTGAGATTTCACTAAAACCCACTTGTAGAACAATCCGAATTTTGACTAAATAATTTTAGTTTATTGATGGAATTGATATGAACCCATGAACAAGTTGTTAATGGCATTATTAAAGGCTTACCTAAAAACCTTGTTTTAAAAAACCAATGTTCAAGTTCATTGTTGATCTTACATGGTCAATGTGTTATTGTCAATAACAAACTAGGTACATTGTGAGCATGGAATGATAAGGATCAATCCTTTCTTTGTCAAGAAATTGATGAAACACATTCTCATCTTTTTGATTTTTGATTTATATGTAACATATGAGTAATTGGGGAAATCTGTTTGTATGTTATTTTTAGGTACTGTTATGACTTCGGGATATCAAAATGACCACCAACGTACTAGAGAATACATGCCTAATCTTTCTTTGTTGAGTCAAACTCGTTCTACTCAAAACATTTATCGTAGTCTTGAATCTCGTTGTTTTCATTAAGGACACATTGTTACTTCTAACTTTCTTGGACTTGACTTCATTCTATTCATGTTCAATACCATTGGCATTGATTTCTTGCTTGATATAAATGAGCTAATCTTCCCTTCCTTCCTCGTGGAATTCTTTAACTCATACACATTAATGTGCATCAATAATGGTTTATCTATAAGATTTTCCATTAAGGGGAAAACCTTTGTATATACTCTTGAAGAATTTGGTAAGATTCTCAAAGTTCCATACGAAGGTCAATGTAGGTTCACCGATGCTTGGGGTTTAAAATACTTAGAATCAGCCCCTACTGATGTGCATTATGTGACCGAGATACCCTCGGCTTCGACCATCTCTTGTGTCATTGATAAACCCCGTGAACACCCTATTCTTGGTAATTTGAGGGAGAATTTCGTGCTCTCACTCCTTGGGGAATTACTAACTAGCGATCTTAGTGATTTTATGATCCCTTGGGCCGAAATCATTAGGGAAAATGCAATGTGCTTGGATGGTAATCGCAACTATGTGCCCGCTTGTCTTGCACATATGTTGTATTGTGTTGCTACCACCACTCCATACAATCTTGCATTTTTCATAGCTAGAAGAATAAGATTTGTTCTCAGTGGGTCTCGTTCTAGTCTTCCATATGCCATGATTCTCTCATGGCTTCTTATGAAACTTCTCCTTGACTTTCCACCTTTAAATGCTTCATCATTTCACTCTGTGGATCGAGTCATGCTTCCTATTGAAGGAAATGTGTCTTCTGTACCCACGCATGATTCAAATGAAGATGGAAATGTCTCTCAAGACAACTCTCTCAATCCTTGTTATGACTTGTCATCCTCTATCTCTCAATTGTCTTCTCTAGACATTGATTCAGACTATCAATATTGTCTAAATCTTCATCCTCAAGAACGCATAAGAAGTGAATCAAGGCGAGGAGGAAATGCTCATTGATGAATGATTTATCCCACTATTGAATGATTAACATGTGTGTAAACATGTTTGGATTGTTGTACTTCATCTCATTTATCTTTATTTATAGGATGTTGTGTTTATTAACTAATACTTTGTGTTTAGAATATCTAAGTATTTTAATCCTAATTGTCTATGCGATCGATCTTTCGATTTGCATGGCTTTGTGCATCTTATGTGTTAGTTAGCTTCCTAGACCTTGATTAATAGTCCCTTTTGGCTTGATAAACCTTTATATTAAATATGGGCTAGCAATAGTTTCTGGAAGTGCCTTTTATCAAACCCACTAGGGGCGGCTCCTTATCTAGGCCGCGGTTCCTTAGTGATAAAGAACCGCGCCTCTCTATAAGGAAGTGCCTCTGTATATTCCGAGAAGAATCTTTGTTTTACACTATTTCCCCTTGATCTATGTAAACATTGATAAAACTTTTGCAAAAACCTGTACTTTCCTAAACTAGGCTACCTAATTTCATTATTCACATAAAACACCTTTAACCCATTACTAGTTTGGATCATCCCTTCCTCTTCTTAAACACTCTCTTGTTGATTGTGTTCTTCATTCCTTAAACTTCTCTCTAAACCTAAACACACAACCATGGTGTCCACTAGAACATCCAATTATTCCAAAACTTCCTCATCCAAAAGAAACCTTAAGATGAAATTCAAGTTTCCTAAACTTGGTTCTCCATCTTCTCACAAACCCAAGAGTGAAACTTCTCCTATTTTCATCTCTTCATCACTTTCACCACCATTTGCTTCATGGAAGACCAACTCAACTCATGGTACTAACCATTCACATGGTCCTACCTCCTCTTCATTCCAATCAAGAATGAATGAGTTTTCCTCACCATTCACTTCTAGTCCTCCTTTAAATGTGAATGCTCAACCTCAACCTCATCAAAGAATTCCCTTTATTTTTAAGCCTCTTCCTTTCACTCCACCTAATTCACCTATCTCACCCATATCACCCTTGGATACCATGCCTTCTCCACCTCCTCCTCCCTCTAACACTCCACTTTTGGGTGTTCTCATTTCCTGGTTCTTGGGTGATCCACACTTGGTTGATATCTTCATGCACAATGGAACCAATTGTCCTTGTTGCTTGAACAACTTCCACCTCATTAACATCCTTAGGTTGGAAATGATTGGGTCTCACATCAAGTTACAAAGCTTCTTGTTGAACATATTTGCTAATCCTCCTCCTCCTAGGAGATTAATGATGGTTTTTAAAAATCAAGTGCTTTTAAAGAAGGTCAAGCCAAAGAAGACTATGCTATTAAGACCTAGTTTAAGCTAACTTTGTATTAGTTAGTTGTTATTTCCTTTCTTGTATTTCATTTCCTTCATGAGTTTTTCATGAAGATGATCTATGGATTTAGTTTTTATGTGTTTTAACCTATGTGGTCACATTAATCAACTTCAATTTATTTAAAACTGAACCTAAATCTATCACAACCTCTAAAAACTTGACTTAAAATTGGATCAAAATGTTATCTAAATATTTTGTCACCCTTTGTCAAGACATTCTTTGTGAATGTGTTGCTTTTATGCAACCCTAGCATACTCTAGTGCTAAAAGAGGTAAAAATCCAAGATTTGCAAAATTTTGAAAAAGTCTTATTTTTCTCCAAAACTTTTGAAAATCATGGTTTGTCGTCCACTGGACGTGGCTCCTTAGCCATTAGGCGGCTTCATATCGATATTGAACCGCGGGCTCCCTTAAGGAACCGCGTACGGGATAGCCAGTTTTGGCTTACTTTTGGTCTTTCTTCTTTGTCCACTGTCTTGGTTAAGATTCTTTGTTTACCCAATTTGGCTAAACATTCCCTAAAACCTTTTGTTTTCATTCCAAATCTTTGCCTTGTCTATTTTCTTTAAATTCTTCTCCTTTGTAAGTTCTTCTCTTTATCCCTCATAATGCCTAACTCTTCCATTCCTAACCTTGACATATCTTTGTCACAATCTTCTCAACCTAAAGCTTCTTCTTCTAAGCTTTCAAAGAAACCGAAAATCTCGGTTCGACCTATTTGGATCAAGAAGAACAAGAATCCTCATGATTCCTCTTCTCCCAAATCCTCCAAGAATTCCTCTTTTTCTCCGATTAAATATTGGAATGAGACTTACTCTATAAATCCAATTATCGGAGAAAATGAAATTCTTCCACCACCACCTAAACCTTTCAACTCTCCACAACTAAATGACCTATCTTCTTTCCCTAATCTCACTAGAAATTGTGAAAACATCTCTTATCCATTATCTCCCTCACCACCAAACTCTCATTTTGATGGACCTCCCCAATCTAACGACTTTGTTTTGCATCATGGTTTCTCGTGTGCTTGTTGTCGGTTTCAACAAATTGAACTTGCTCATATCTATGACAAGCTAAATTTCCTTGAATTCCTCCTCACTCTACATCCTCTTAAAGTTTTTGTTCCCGTGAACAAAACTTCGAATGATGCTTCGTCGTCTTTATTTTCCAACTAACGCACATTTTGTAGTTCAGTTGTTTGAGTCAATAAAACTTAAGCAATCTTGGAAGATTATCACTATTAGAGTAGTTTATGCTTTGTGGTTTATTTTCCATATTTTTTGCTTTAAATATTCATATTATGTGTATTAATATTTCTCTTGTATGTTCTTTCATATTTGTGTAATATGAATGTTATGTGTGTTATCCATTTCTCACTAATTCTTTTTCACACATTTGTTAAAGAGTTGATCATGGTTAAAACTTACAATGAATTGTGGGTGATTCCATAAATTCTAAATTTTAACCCCTTGACATTTTAATCATTTTTTATTGGTTTGGATGTTCCTTTTCTTCCTTTATTCCACCAATTAAACTTTGATGTTGTCAACACACACTCTTTGGACATACTTAGCAAATACTTACTTCTAATTTGAGATTTCTTTTCCTTCTCCCTCTTATGTTAGTTAGTAGGTAGTGCACATATATACATTGGTGTTTCTTCTCTTTCTTCTAACCTTTGTGTAACATGTCACCTTAGCTCATTCACTTGGTGCCCCAAGCAAGGGGGAGTAAGCACCAAGGGGGAGCTACTAGCAAAGTCCGGTTCTTTTCTTCCTCAAATACTTGTGCTAACCTTTTTGCTTCGACAAAGAGGGAGAAATGATAGTGATAAACTCGTTAATAATTTGAATAATCTTGTATTTTACGTAAATGAGTTTATAGTTTGTCGTAATAAAAAAGAGGGAGATTGTTAATGCAAAGCAATGCCTAAAAACATTGTTAGTGCTAATTAATCTTTCTTAGTTTTGATCACGACAAATTACAAAGACATTTATTGTCAAACACAATCATTAAACGAATTTTCTAACAAACATTATCATCAAGGTAATAATCATTACACTAACATATCTTAATTATGCTTAGTGATCATAAAAGTGATTAGCCTTAAAACTCACTTTTATCAAATCTGACAAAAGATTTTTAATAAAATTTATTTTTAAGAAAATGTTTTATTAAAATGAAAATGTAAATTTGAATATGGCGTATTCCAAATGCCATAAAAATATCTTTTGAAGGTTAAAAAGCCTCAGATATTTCAAATTCACTAATATACAAAAAGGAGCGGAGTCTACACTCCGCGGTTCCTTAAGTGCCTATGCGGTTCGCTATTGATAAGGAACCGCCTAGGTAGCTAAGGAACCACCCCCAGATAGCCGTTGGGATTTGTCTTCTATAAATAGTGGATCAAATCTGCATTTTCATTAACCTTTTTTGGACATCTCTTTCAGCCTTCTTTCTCATTTCTAATCCTAATCATTTGTAAATGATCACTTAATGTGTTAAGTATGTTTACTTATGATTATCCTCTTGATCTCCTTCTTTACCTTGTCCAAAGAGAAGATCACTCACACACTTGTGATGTGATTAAAGATGAAAGCCTTGATGAATATCATTCTCTCCTAAAGATCTAGTCATGTTCATCATTTGTTTATTTGTGTCTTATGTAGATCCAATGTATTTGCGAATACTTGGACTAGTTGTGTTCATCCAAGCTATTTGTGAATACTTGGATTAGAGTTATGTAAATCCTTTGCATATGTGTGTGTGCTTGGATTTGTGTTGTGTAGATCCAAGTTACATGTGTGTACTTGGATATGTTTAGTTGAGTTTTAATAAGTTGTGTTAGTTCTCACTAAACTATAAAGTGATGTGGTTGTGTCTTGTGAGTTCTCACTAAACTATAAAGTGATGTGTAGTTGTGTTGTATGAAGTTCTCACTTAGCTTCAAAGTGAAGAGTCGTGAAGATTGGTTCTAGCTTTGGATTAGAACTAGACATCTAGCCTTGTGTCAGAAAATGGTGAAGTAGGCAACGTTGTGAAGATTGATTCTAGCTCTGGATTAGTACTCGACATCTAGCCTTGTGTCGTAAAATGGTGAAGTGGGCGACGTTGTGTAGATTGGTCCTAGCTAAGATTAGGTCTCAACATTTAGCTTAGTGTCAGAAAATAATGTAAGCGACATTGTAATATTTTCTCCGCCATGAAGGGAGCTTGTGGATATAGTGGAAATCTCGAGTAAGGTGTAGTTGCGGAGTGGAGTAGGAACGAGGATAGAGCCTCGTTGCCGAACCACTATAAATCTTTGTGTCTTCCTACTAGGTTGTTTCTTTCCTTACTCATTACTTACCTTCATCATCACTACACTTACTACTTATTGTTAATGCATTGGAATTGAACCTAATCATTATGCAACTAGCTTTCAAGTAAAAGATAGTTTTGACACTCACCTAATTGAAAGGAATTTTAATTAGGAGATAAACCGAAGAGAAACTATTCAACCCCCCTTCTAGTTTCTACACCTGAGTGAACACATACGTATACATATCAAGTCTTAGTATTTAAGTTCCAAGTTTTAAGTAGTGTTTTATGTTATTGCCGAAGGTTCTTAGATTATGAAAATGTTGTATCATTGTTCGGGTCATCATAATTCAGAATCAATTCTATAAACGTTTGAGGAGTGAGGGCACTTTAAATCGTAAACCCAACCACCTAGTCATAACGTAATATCGAGATGAAACATCTTAGTATGAAGCTACCTACTAACATGATATGTTTAGAAGTTTCTTTAAATGATATGTATAATATCTATACTTTACATAATATGTACTTTGTACCCGTAAGTTTCAAAGTTAGCAAAATTTATCCTTTAAGTTTATATAACTTTAGAAAACATACTTCATTATTAATTTTAGATCCATTTAGTTTTATAAATGATAAGATGACTCTTAGAGTTTATAAGTTTGGAATATTTACCTTTTCAACCCTAAATTTATAATTTTAGGTTATTTACACTTTTAACCCTTATAATATAATTTAAGTATTTATATTTTCAACCTTCTAATATTAATCTTAGGGTTTCAAAATTTACAATTTAAATCCTTATAGTTTTAACTTTAAGAAAAATTACATTTTGGCACAAAATGTTTATAGTTTTAGAATTGACAGTTTTGACCCCTTAACTTGCATATAATTACATAACAAGGTCAAATTTGTACAAAAAAATCTAGGAACTTAGAAAAAAGTTTGAAAACATATTTATAATCATAATAAAATTACTTTCTAAAAATATAGCTTTTGAAATGGATTATAACTCATTATTTCATGTGAATTACAAATCTAGGGTTTTATGATATCTTTGTTTTAGAAAAACCATATTAGATGATTTTATGAACTAAGGCTTATTGAAAGTGATTATTTTGATTATAACTAAGCCTATTAAATGTTTAGAACATAAAAATAACTTATAGAACAAGGTGATGATTTACAAACAAGAAAACCGAGAATCTAGGGCTTGTAATGGGGCATATGATCTATATCTTCCTCAAAACAATTCAAGGACTTATGGAAATTCTTTTTCAGATTGATACTGATTTTAGAGACTTATTAGGACTTAAATGTCGGTGTGAAAACAGAATTAATAGGCATTAAGGTAAGAAAATAGAGGATGAAGAAAGAATGAAGCATAAACCTCCTATTCATACTCTTTTAAACACTTAGCCTCCAAGGTAAGCTTAGCAACGTGGATGAGCAGTAGTCAGGTGACTAAGGACGTCTAGGAACGACTAAGGGTGTCTAGGGATGATTCATGGAAGCTAGAATGGAAAATATCTAAGGTAAAGGGGTGTTATGATGCCTCGACTAAGAAATAGGAAACAAGACCATGTGTTGTTCACAAGTAGGTGATGCACCTCCTTTTAAGATTGTCTAAATATCTCAAATTATATGTTCTTAAGTTTGGAATTGAGAAGGAAGGAAATTTGAATGAGAAAAGAGGGAAAAAAATAGTCGGGTCTTCATTTAGGGCTTGTAACTTTGTAATTTTTGGGATTAAGGGTTTAGAAATGTGATTAGTGATGTATTAGGGTATAATTAGGGTTTAAATAATGTAATTAAGAATTTTGAATCACTGGTTTGATGCTTAACATGAGTTTGAAGTAAAATTGGGAAGAAAACCTAACCGAATTAGGGTTTCTAGTGATCTAAATCCTTGTTACATCCATTATTCTTATATTTTCTACGGACCTAAACTCATTTATATGATATGCATTGTACCTAATGTGCCTAAGGAGTTTATACACTTATTTTAATAACATATACTAAGTAAACATGTCTTAGGAGGGAAAATACCTATTTTGATATCTATGTATTAAGGAGTTGTACCTTGAGCATTAGGGGTGTTGTATATTATTTATGATGATAATATAACCTAAATGTAATGCTAAGAGTGTTGGTAAACTTTCTTTAAAAGATTGTGCATTGATTCTAAGTGAAATGGGAGTAAAGTGATAACCTTGCCTATTATGCCTAAGTGACTTGTACCTTATGTTTTAAGATTTTTACTTCAAGTTTTAGAATGAAATTTTACTTATAATTGATGTATTATAACTTGTATATAAGCCTTGATATCTTATTCATAAGGTTGTGAAATTATACTACCTAAAATAGAGTTTATAAGTAATTTCTAGGATTTCTTAAGGATTTAGGGCATTTTAGTTATATTTGAGGTATTCTTAAGAATAATGTACTTATAATAATAGTTTTAGAACCCAGAATTAATATATACATAGTGTTTATAATATATATACATTTGTTTGAGTGGTAGTTGTGGTTGTGAGAGTCTATCTTACTTGGTTATGTAGGTCATAATGGCAAAAAATTCCCAATGAATTTTCATACTGGTATAATCAGTGCACATGATACATATGTGAAATTTGTGGCTTGTTACATGTCCCCTCTACGTTGCAGATCCTTTATACGCCAGATGGAAAATGCAATTAATGAAGGTCTACGACGTAAGTGTTTGTCCCCTCGACGCTGTAGGTAGTACGTTTCAAGAAAGGAAAGAAGATTATATGTCTTTACGACGTAGACCTAAATATTGTCTACGTTGTAGATGTATCGCAACCTAAAAATAGAGGACTCATTCTCTCAAATCTGACATACAACTTTTCTCACAACACCACAACACGTTTAGGGTCGATTTTGGAGGGTTCTAAGGGCCTGGTTTTGATCAAGGTTTCACCATTATCTTTATGTTATATTGTTGTGTAAGATTCTCAAAACCTTTTCAAATTAGAGACAAATACTCTAGCTCTTGGGACGACATCGAATTTACCAACTGTACCATAAACGAACATGTTCTCTGCTCATTAATGCGTGATAGGTAAATCGAGTTTTATAAATTTAAATCCTGACGTGTTTTTGATTAAAACAGAATACGCATCAATACTAAGGTGTTGTTTGTTTGCTAGGAGGCTCTGAATCTGAATCTGATTCGCACATCTGAATCTGAATCTGATCCACCTGAATCTGAATCTGAATTTGAGGCGGAAATGTCTGAATCTGAATAAATTTATATTGTTTATTTAAAAAAAAACGTTTATTACTTTATTATTTCAACTAGAGACATCCAGATGTGCCTTCCCTGTCTGGTCCATCCAGATATTTTTACCTCTACTTGCCTCTGAACCATAATAAAAAAATAAACACACTTACCACTTAAAAGCTCTAACTGATTAAGAGCTTTGATTTGTTAAGAAGCTGTTGAGACCTTTTTATTAAAAACAAACAACACCTAAATCTTGAAATCATACCTTCATATTGATTGTAAACTGGAAATTTCATTTGAAACGTAGATACTCATTCTTATCTGGGGTATATTTGGTGAAATATTGCAGTAGTAGTTAGCAAATGACAGCAAGAAGTACTAGTTAGCAAAAGAAATTTGTAATTATTAATTCCTAAATAACGTAGGGGGACTTTATTTACAGAACCCATCTTAGTGACAGAACTTGCAAAACTCTTTTTTTTGAAGGCAAACATGTATGTCTGAAGGATTACATGTATGTTTTGAAAGCATACATGTATGTTTTTGGATCGGTGCAAATACATGCATGCGCGCTTTCAAAAATGTATGTTTTTGAATGGGTGCACATACATTCATGCACACCCTTAAACATGTATATTTTTGGATATCTTTTTTTTATTTTATTTAATTTTTACAAAAAGAACTTCAAATATACTTCGCGAATACAAATATTTTCTAAAAACATACATGTACACATGTTTGCCTTTAAAAATAAGAGTTTTACAAGTTCTGTCATTAAGATGAGTACTGTAAATAAAATTACACAATATCGTAGATAGACATATGAACAATACTTACTAATTATTTTTTATGTCTCATATTAAGTGTTCATAATGATATTTTTTTTGAAACATAAATTTCATTCAAACACAAGCGCCACAGGCGGTCCTCAAATCAAGGACTCCGAGACAAACGACATTACATCAAGTCTAAAGGATATTTACACCATTTATTCCAATCAATACCTTTTAATCTTGATCTATGACGAATCCAAAAAAGCGACGATAACTTAATGTTTTCCATCACTTCAATTGCTCTTCGGGACTTGTTGTTGAAGACTCTAGCATTCCTTTCATTCCATATAGACCACATAGCTGTATAAATGATACCTCGAAGGATTTGGACCTTTTTTAGACTTTGTCTGATTATCGGCCAACATCAAAAGATCGCTAATGTTAAACGCGAACACCGGACTTAGTCTACACCATGCTCCCACTCTAGACCAGATTTCGAAAGTAAACAGGCATCCTGTGAACAGATGCGTAGAAGTTTCCTGATGAGCATCACAAAAGGGACACAAATCGTTGTCAAGCTGAATCCCGCGTTTAACCAACTCCACTCTTGTAGGTAACTTGTTTAGATCTGCCCACCAAACCATAATTTTGCACTTGAGAGGCGTCCATCCTCCCCATCTCATCTTTGAATCATTGGCTGGCATTTGTTTATCGGCTAACACCTTCTTTGCTTTATTCACCGTGTATATACCGTCTTTGTCGCCTTCCCATTTCCAGCAATCGTCTCCATTCTCCCACTGATGATCATAAATGTCCGACAGCAATGCAAAAAGTTCACTAACTTCCTCATTAGTAGAAGGGTTCCTGCGCCACTCCCAAGCTAAACTTTTTACACCATCAACATGCTGAACTCGGCTAGCTACCGTGGCCCATTAATGTTTTTCCGATCTGAATAAATTAGGATATTGATTACGCAACGGTCCGTTTCCGATCCAATTATCTCCCCAAAAATTAATTGTAGTCCGGTCCGTTTCATAATGATATTTTTAATGTCTCATTAAGTATTTAGTATAATAAATGAAAAAACTTTAACAACTAAATTTCTAGTTTTGCTTTATGAATATATAGTTCATATTAAAGTTGTTTTTTCTTGTTTTTGAGTTTTTGCATTAAATAAGAGTATAATGTCATTTATTTGTAGAATATACCTTTTATATAACTTTGTGTTTTAACCTAATAAACACAACCCGTCTTTAACAAATTTATATCCATTCTATTCCGTGTTATAAACCAAACGCCTAGTAAAAAGATTTATTGATACGAGAACCTGGATTGAATAAATTAGAGAATCCATATACATTGCCCTTAAACGGAAGCGAATGTCTTGTAATTACAAGTAATAATGAATGTGCATGTAATGATAATATATGGTTACAACTTACAAGTGAATATGAGGAACACCGACGAAACAATAGTAAAAACCTGTACGTATAGTTTGTAAATACAAGGGATAAATCTAGTTAATAGCATTACGAAAAAGATACTTATAGCTTTGACTAATGAAGAAGTTCAAGGGCTTTGGAGAATATCTCTCTAAACCTAATAATATCAAGCTTTACATTTTGCTTATCCATATACACTGATTTATAAGCTTCCCAACCTTTCTCTTGTATTGAAGATGGATCTTTAAACACTTGATGGTTAAGGGGATATTGCTCTATCAATGTGCTCTCTTCTTCTCTTATCTTGTACTCCAAGTACTTCAGTCTCATCGGCTTCGAAGGCTCTTCGTAAAAGGTTTTTGCCATCCAATCCATATTCCCCAATGGAACCACTTGTATGAGCACAGCGTTTTCCGGAAGAAAAACCATGTTGGTTAGCCCTGCCCCATGAACACCCATCATCACATCACATGAGTTCACTAGCCTTGAAGCCCGTGTCATATTGGGACTCATCTCAGTCACAATCACCTTGAATCCCAACTGCTTTGCTGCTCGAACCACATCATGCACATTTGTAAAAGCACGTGTCTCTTTTCTCGAAATTATTAGGAGTCGAGGCCTTCTGGTCGAGCTTCTAGTTATTTTTATGGCAGTGGATCGCTTCAAAGAATATGAACTTCTCAAAAATTTTGTGAAATCTCTCATTGGATCCATGTATAGCTCTTTTCGATCATCTTTTCTTAGACCCACTGTCATGCTTGGAAAACAATGTATTTCATTATCATGATCAATGTTAATCACTTCAAACCTTGATAATTTGTCTAATACTTTTTTAAATTTAATATTCCAGTTTGAAATTTTGTTCACTGTCAGAAACTGCACTTCTCGATTGAACTGTCTAGCCGTTGCGTAAAGAGGAAGTATAATATCTGAGAAGGAATGAAAGATGTTCCCACTGTACCCAGCAACCGAAAAAACTACAGCTGGTACGTTGTGAAATTTGGTGCATTTAGGCATTGTTGTCGTTTGTTTTTGAACCGATTTAATTGTAAAATTTGTAACAGTCTCCATTGCACCATTATCGCCTTTACGTGCATAAGGCTTTATAATCCATGACGCATTTTTGGCGTTTGGTGTGAACACGTATATAGTTGCAGAATTCCCTTGAATCCTTACATCGCCCTTCATCTCGCATGTATCTGATCTTCTCGCCGATGTGTTGCATATTAGCTGAGTTTCCATCCTTTGAACATCTGGTGTGAAATCATGAGAAAAGCTCAGAGTTAATTCGTTGCGTGTCTCATATAAACTTTGCATTATAGCTTGTAACAAGATACTCTATAAACACCAAATTTCAAATATCTAATCATTGATCGATGTATCCTATTTTTCCATACATGAAGATGTTATGTGTATTTTAGGCATAAGAAACTTGCTCGCAAACTTTTATTCAACAAGATCATCTAATAAGTACTTACATGATCGCTTGGGTTCGGTGTGTATACCGTTAACGATTACCAATTTGAGTTCGTCGACCATCATCAACCTTAGATTCACTGCAAAATCCAGAAAACTGGCATTAAACGAATTAGATAGAATAGCATGCATGTGTGCATTGTATTAACTAATTCAAAACTTTTAACTTTATTATATTATATATATATTAGACACAAAATATATAAATGGATTAGATTTTAAATTTATTTTCATTAGTAAAATTTTCATCAACTACTATATAACACAAAAAAAAAATATTTAAAATTAAAATTACAAAATTAAAAGTAAAAAAATCAACACTAGATTATAATTATGAGACGAAAATAGTAACTTACAAACATATAGCTGACCGATGTAAGGTTTCAATACGGTACATAGACACCATGTAACTATGAAGCAACCAACTATCGCACCGTATCCAAATCTTTTCTGGTCACGATGATTGAAGCTTCGAGCAAAGATATCATGGTTTTTCATTCTTTGCTCCTTCTACATAAACATGTCGAATGCTGGTAATGAGAGTTATATATAAGTAATGTGTGGTTTTATGTTATATATGTACTTTTAGCGGATTGCAGGCCCGAAAGAAATTAAAGAATTAGGCCGGATTCGTATTGCTGCCCACGATCAGTTGACTTATTTTATCAAGCAAACTTATGGTTTAGTTTTACTTTTATATATTTTGTGAAAAAATAAATTATTTGCTATTCTATCTCAATTTATGTACCTAATATATATTCATCGCACGCGGATACTGCTTTTGAATTTTAATGAGATACCTACAACTTCAACTCATGCATTCCACCTCTTTCATACCCACTGACCCATTTTATTATGAGTGTGGTTAAACTTTGCCAACTTAAGTGATCAAATTAAATCAAAAGTTGAGGGATTTAATTATATATATCTTGCACTTTAAGTTATCGTGCGTTTCTTATTTAGTTTTGTAGGACAAGAAGATAATGATTAGGTGTTGTATTTCGAATTGTGTCATGCTCTAGCTAGGCGTATGAAATGGGTATTATAAGTCTATAACGTGACCCTAGAACACCATTTTGTGATCCCTTACATGTTAGTATTTCACAAAAGGTGAAGATTGGCGGGAACACTTTAACTCCGGATGCTCTTTAGCACCAACCATTATCCACCCCACAAGGAATAACTCCGACAACTTTCCTGGCCCAGAGGAGCAACAAGTGAGACGAGCGAGACTCGACCCAATGAAAGACAAGAAAAAGCCTATACATTGAATCTCTTAAGCGCGATTCTTCGATTTCAATAGGCTTATTAGTTATCCTCCTCCTTAACCGTATGCTTCCCCGTACGTTTATCAGCAACATGACACGAACTGAAGAACTATCATCATGAACAGCTAGCATAAATTAAGGTTAAGCAAGCTCTTCCCCTCAACACTGTTCTTCTCCGTTTACTCGATCCTTTCTTACACTTAAAAAAGTGTAGGCATAAGTGTAATAAGTAAAAGCCTACTGGATTGGATTCCTACGACTTGATTACTTGATGCAAAATATCGATTTAGAAGATGAATACATCACAACTGATTGACAGAAAATAATACGTAAGATAATTATTTCTAATTCAACGATTAGTTTATTAACAAATGATGTGACCCTCGTCTCTTTATATAGAGATGAGAGGAGACCAAACCGATTTATACAAAAATTAGAATTCGGTTGTGATAATACTAAGAATAGGAAACAAACACGAGTTCGGTTTGAGAGACAAACAAACATCAACCGACCCTTTTAGCTAAGCTGTAAACTCGATACTTCCCTTAGACTCAAACGTACGCTAATACAAAAACTAAAACATCGCAATTTCTACCTTCGATTTTATGTTAGCATATCCAGCACTCACCAACTCCAAACAGTGTTGTAACTTGAGTTCAGGTACCACCTTCATCAAGGCATCCGTAACATTGTGTTCAGTACCCACTTTCAAAACTTCAACCGTCTTTGCTTACAAGAAATCTGCACATTAATGTGCTTAGTCTTTTCATGAAAAACATGATTCCGCGATAAGTGAATTGCGTCCTGATTATCACAATTAACTGCCATAGTTTCAAGCTCCACGCCTAACTCTTCAAAGAGTCCTCTTAGCCAAATAGTTTCCTTCACAGTCTCCGTAAGGGCCATATACTCTGTCTCTATAGTTGAAAGAGCCATCACATGTTGTAGCGTTTCCTTCCAACTCACAACACATCCCTGTACTAAAAATGTGTAACCAGTGATCGATCTACCTTTATCTGGATCCCTAGCGTTGCCTGATCAACAAAACCATTTACCTCCACATGGTTGTCACAAGCTTTCCCATACACCAAAACCACATTTATAGTACCCTAAAAAATTTATAATCCACTTCACTGCTTCCAAATGAATTTTTTCGGGATTCGCCAAATATCTACTAACTACACTCATGACATACGCTATATCGGGTCTCGTACACTCCATCGAGTACATTAAACTCCCAACCGTATGGAATCCTAACCGGGAAATTCTTCAACATCACAATCCTAACCGGGCAATTCTTCAACAACATCTTGAAGTGCCAATTTAATGACATGTGAACCGATTTCCCATTGTCTATTCTAAACGTGTTTAAAACAATAGAAAAGAACCGGGTTGCGACACCCTCAAAATCTTGCGACTCCGATCCCTAGTGATCTCAATACCAAGAATCTTTTTTGCTTCCCCGAGTCCTTCATGTCAAACTCATTTTTAAGAAAAGACTTGGTAGACTCAATCTGAGCCTTGCTCTTATAAGCAATCGACATAACGTCTACGTATAACAATATATAAATATAATCCCTTGGTACATAACTCCTATAATATAAGAATATGTCATAATTGCTACGCTTGAACCCGCCCTCAGCATGTACTCATCAAACCTCTAATACCATTGCCTAGGTGACTGCTTCAAACCAATTTTTTTTAACAAACAAACCTTGTTACTTTGCTCAAATCCCGGTGGCTGCCTCATGTAGATCACTTCTTCAAGATTACCATATAAAAATGTCGTCTTTACATCAAGCTTCTCTAGCTCATAATATTTACACACAGTCAATGGAAGTATAACCCGAATAGATGTATGTCAAACTACAAAAAAAATACATTATAATAAATACCTGCCATTTGTGTGAATCCATGAGCCACCAATCTTGCCTTGTGACTAGGCCTTTGAATACCTTCAATCTCTTCTTTTATTTTGAAAATCCATTTGCAGCTCACCAACTTTTGCCCAACTGAATGATCTACTAACACCTAGGTTTTGTTTTTCCTTAGAGAATTCATCTCTTCTTCCATAACAGCTTTCCACTTATAACTGTCGTCACAAGCAACTGCTTGTTTGTATGTCAATGGTTCATGAGTATCTTCTTCCTTTATAGCAAACATGTAAGCAACCATATTACTCTCATCATGAAACCTCTTCGGTTTCATTCTTTTCCTTGGCTCTCTATCTCGAACCAACTGATGATCTGTGAGATACAGTGGCTTATCATTCTATTGATCCTTGCATCTTCATCATAGCCATCTCCCTGATCCATATGATCTTCCTGATCTGTCTGATCTTCTTTATCTGTCTGATCTTCCTCGAGCATACGATTATTTAACCTCGGTAGTTCCACCTCAACATGTAATTCGTCAACAGACTTGTGAGTACTGCACCAGAATCCTTCAACATCTCTTTATACATGACACTTTCATCAAAGACCATGTTCCCGCTTGTGACTATTTAAGATGATTCATTACCAAGCCTATATATTCTGTACGCGTCACACCCTCAGGATACCCTAAAAGAACTCATTTTACCGCCCTCAACTCGAGCTTACCTTATTTAACGTGTGAATATGTGACGCAACAAAAAACCCTCAACATCCTATAATCACTTGGATATCCCGGCCGCATTTTCATAAGTGTCTTATTCTCAATCGTTGTTGATGGTACCTATTGATAAGATATGCAGCCATAGATGTTGCTTCCAGCCAAAAGATCTTGGGTCATCCAAACTGAATTAATAAACAGTGTACCTTATTCATGAGAGTTATATCCATTCGTTTGCTAACCTATTCTGCTGCGAAGTCCCGACCATTGTCAAATGTCTAGCCATCCCATCTTAGTGAATAGGTGTTCAAATTCCCGATTAAAAAACTCAAGACCACTATCGGTCCTAAGCTTATTAACCGTCCTCCCAATCTGATTCTCTATTAACTGCTTCCACTATTTGAACTTCCAAAATGCTTCGTGTTTGAACATGAGAACATAAAACCATTATCTCTTGGAATAATCTTCAACAATAGATAATAAATACTTTTTACCTCCCAATGATTTCACATGAGACGAACGCTATAAGTTTAAATGAACATAGTCTATCACTTCCTGAGTAGTGTGCCTTCTTACATCGAAACTCACTCGCCGTGACTTACCTAGAACACAATTCACACAAAAATCGTGCTTACCTAGATCTCCTATTGCCAAACAACCCTAGCTTTTCCAGCACTTGTAGTCCCGCCTCACTGATATGTCTCAGTATTTTGTGCCAAACCTGCACAAGATCGTCTTTTTCTTCAACACTAGCATTAAGCTCACGTGCCACTGCATGGCCATCCAAAGAGTATACATAGTTTTCCTTTCGGGTTCCAGATAAAATAACCCTAGAACCATTAATCACCTTGACTTTTCTCGGCTGTAACTTTACGGTATATCCCTATTTTTCAAGAGTTCTTAACGATCAAGTTTTTTTTCAATTCAGGAATATACGTGACATTGTGTAACACAAAACTTAACCCATCTTTCAGTTATACCCTTACCTTGCCAATACCTCAGATTTTTCACTCCCTATTGTCTCCCAATAGTACCATGCCCCCACCGCATTTAGAAAAATCAGAAAATATATCTAACTTGGGTGACATGTGATATATGAATCTCTTGAATCCATGATCCAATCTAGCAAAGCCTATGCACTCATCACCATCATCACCTTAGAACCGTCATAAATCGAGCCACTAGAGCGTTGTTGATCATTTTTCTTGATGTAAACTATTGATTCCTTACGATTATTCTTCAGACACTTTCTCTTCAAGTGCTCCTCAAATTGGAAAATATAACACTTGAGTCTTCCACCTCGAGACTGACTGATGCGAATCCTTGCGATCAGTTCTTCCCCTCACATATAACCCTCTACCCTTATCCCCATTCGCCTTGGAACTTTCTTTGATTTCCTTGGAATTTATTATTGTCATCACGTCCTCTAAATTAAAAAATTCTCGTCTATAAAGTAAGGTATCTTCAAAGTGTTCGTATGATTCTGGTAAAGAAGTGAGTAACAGTAAAGCAAGATATTCATCCTCGAATTTTACCTCAATTTTTGCTAAATCAAAAACGATTTTGTTGAACTCATCTACACGCTCGGAAATCTTTCATGTAGTCGACATGTAGAATGTATACAACTTCTTTTTTAGGTACAACTTGTTGTCCAATGACTTTGTCATTTACAAAGTCACGATCTTTGACCAAATCTCTCATCTCCTCAGTAACCTCTCTCAGAATCTTATTACCTAAACACAAAATCAAGGCACTGTGAGCTTTCTTGTCAAGCTCAGTTTTCGTTGCAGCTTCCATATTCACGGGCAAAACCTCTAGAGCTGATTCACATCTATTTTGTATTAATAAAGCACGTAACTTTATTCTCTATAACCAAGAAACACTAGTTTAATTGAATTTCTTGATATCAAACTTGGCTCTCGTCATTTTTATTCCTTTATTAGTTTGTTAAAGCTTATGAAAGACCTCATAATTATTAACAAATAAAGTCCTCTTGTGTAAACACTAAAAAAATAAATCTTTTTTTTTAAAACAAAAACCAAAAAAAACTTAGCCTAATATTATTTAAGTCCAAACTTGATAAACCTTAGGCCCAATATACTAGCCCAATATAAAAACCCTTTGTAGACTTTTATAAAAGGTTACACCAACCACCAAAACAAAACTAGAACCACCGTAGATACCTTGTTGATAAAAATCAACAAACCCGAATTCTTCTATGCCTTTGTCGATAACATTGACAAATGAAGAACTCAAACCTAAATCGTCGATAACCGGCTGCTTCTCCTTCTCCTTGATGTTCACAAACCAGAAACACCACATTGTTGTCAATGGCCTTGTGGCCCAAGCAGAATATACCTTCTGCTCCTACCAGAAAGTCTAACAACAATAAACCCTTCTTGATCGATATCCTAGTAACCAGAAAACTCGCAAACCCGAGCTCTTAATGTCACTTGTAGGGATTCGATCTCTACAACCTGATTACTAGATGCAGAATATCGATTTAAAAGATGAACACACTGCAGCTAATCGACATAAAAGAACAAACAAGGTGAGTATCCCTAATCCAACGATTAGTTTATTGAAAGAATGATGTGACTATATCTCTCCCCCTTTTATATAGTTGAGGGTGAGAACAAACCGACTTGTAAAGAGATTAGAAGTCAGTTGTGATAATACTAAGAATATGAAACACACACGCGTTGGTTATATTTATGTCCCAAGCCCAACCTGTACTTGTTTTCTTTTTCCTTGTATTGTCACAACCAACTACGCATTCTTTGTAGGAGTCAATTACTTCCTCCTCATCCTTATAAAAAGAGGTGATGTGGGAGAGGTTAAAATACGTCATTCTTTCAACTTTAATCGATCAATCAGTTAGAAACAATTTTTACTATCAATTGTTAATACTTCATGATTATTGATATTTCACATCTAACTAGCATGGACCCGCGCAATGCGGCGGCGAGTACTCATAATCATATTTTAGGCTAACAAATATTAATCTCTTATCCATTGAGTTTGTTAAATTTGTAAAAAATCGAAAAAAACCTCTAAATTTTTAAAAAATTAATAGTTAATAAAAATATAGCAAAATGGATATTGAATAAAAGAGGATAAAATTTTAGAAAATATGATGAAATTAGATTATAAAAATAACAAATTAATAAAAAGATTTTACAATTTAAAAGAAAAAAATGTTATTTAAGCAGGTTGTTAAAAAGTTTGTTAAAAAAGGTTGTTAGAAAAGGTTATAATATATAATGTTGATAAAGATATTAACAACTTGCTTTATTTAGTAGGAAAAAAAGTCTAAATTTTCAACCTTGCTATTTTAAAAAGGTTCCAAATGCTTTATATAGTAGTATAGATAATCAGGGTGTAAAGGTCAAATCCCTTCATTACTAGAATGACAAAGAGAATGTAAAGATAACTTTTTGTCTTTCTATTACACATATTTTCAAAAACAGTGTTTAAATTTTAAAATTGTAATATTTTATTCAAATTTTTTAAAATATGTCAACTACCAGATTTGATGACACTTTTTTGTCTCATTGGGACGAAGAGTCACTAAAGGTCAAATTTCTTTTAGTGTAAGGTTAACATGATGTGTTGGTTGAGAAGATGCGGATCCGTTCGGTCTAAGATATTCTTTTTGTTCAAAGTAATACAACTCTTATCATAAAGTCATCCTCTTAGATATGTATGTGCTAACT
This sequence comes from Glebionis coronaria, assembly GCA_025667525.1. Classification (NCBI taxonomy): domain Eukaryota; kingdom Viridiplantae; phylum Streptophyta; class Magnoliopsida; order Asterales; family Asteraceae; genus Glebionis; species Glebionis coronaria. The sequence continues at coordinate 420,559,655 of CM046880.1, forward strand.
ACTAATAAGTTGAACTTGGAAAATGAGTTCTTTAATACACCCAAAGCTTATGAGTTTTTTTTTGAGCAAAAAAGCTTATGAGTTATGAACGACATGTAGTTATGATTTTACAAAACCAGGGTAGCTAACGGTTTCGTGAAGATATATATGTTTAGTTAGGTTAGGCACATCAATCAAATGGGTCGACTTCCGCCACATAAATTTCCGACGATTTACAAATGACTTTTTCCAGACCTAAATCAACCTACTCTAAAACTAGTACGTCACAAAAATACATTTTTATTAACTAGCATAGACCCGCGCAATGCGGCGGCGAGTACTTATAATTATTTTTTAGACTAAAAAATATTAATCTCTTATCATTAAGTTTGTATTGTTGAAATTGTAAAAAATCTGGAAAAAAACTCTAAATTTTAAAAAAATTAATAGTTAATAAATATATAGCAAAATGGATATTGAATTAAAGAGCATAAAATTTTAGAAAATATGGTGAAATTAGATTATAAAGATAACAAATAAATAAAAAGATTTTTCAATTTAAAAGAAAAAATTGTTATTTAAGTAGGTTGTTACAAAAGTTTGTTGCAAAAGGTTGTTAAAAAGGTTATAGTATATAATGTTGATGAAAATATCACAACTTGCTTTATTTAGTAGAAAAAAAAAGTCTGAATTTTCAGCCTTCCTATTTTAAGAAAGTCCCAAATGCTTTATATAGTAGTATAGATATAGATATAGATTATATACACAAAGTAAGAAAATAACTTGGTCGTCTGCTCGATCTATTTAGTCTTTAAGCGACGGACGACTCGATTCCTGCATCAGAGCGACCAAATGTGATCGAATGGGGACCGAGTGAAAAATCCTCCCACTGTGACTAGCCTTACATCATAAAGTGCTCTAGAAAGAATACTCATATACATATAAGAGTATTTATGTTACCCTTCTCCTTGAAATGTAATATTGTTCATAAACATGATGATACAAGGATATTAGCTAAAGAAGAAATTTACAATTTAAGAAGTTCAAGCGCTTTTGACAATGTCTTTTTGAGCCTAGTGACATTTACGTTTATATTTTGATTATCCAAATATATTGATTTGTAAGCATTCCAACCTTTCTTCTGAACTGAAAATGGATCCAGGAACACTTGATGATTAAGTGGATACTGCTCTATCAAAGAACTTTCCTCTACGTTTATCTTATACTCTAAGTACTTTAATCCCATTGCCCTTGAAGGCTCTCCAAAGTATGTGTTTGCTAACCATTCCATCTTACCCCATGGAACCACTTGTATCAACACACCGTTTTCCGGAAGAAAAACCATATTCGTTAGCCCTGCCCCATGAACTCCCATCATCACATCACATGAGTTTACGAGCCTTGATACTTGTGTAAGATTTGCATTCATCTCTGTCACGATCACCTCAAACCCTAAGCCTTGTGCGGTACGAACCACATCTTTCTCATTAGTAAAAGTCCGTGTCTTTTGTCTTGAAACGATTAGCAGTCGAGGTTTTTTAGCCGTACTATCTGTTAAGTTTGTGGCAGTTAATCGCTTCAACGAGTATGTACTTCCCAAGAAGTCGGTAAAATCCTTGATTCTTTCCATGTGTAGCTCTTTTTTATCTTCTTTTCTAAGACCAATTATCATACTTGGGAAGCAATGAACTTCTTGTTCCTGATCAATGTCAATGATTTGGTACCTTGATAATTTGTCCAATGCTTCTTGGAATTTGCTAGTCCACCTAGATCGTTTGTTAGCTATAAGGAATTTCACTTCTCGATTAAAAACTCGAGAAGTGTCATAGAGAGGAATGATCACATCCGTGAAGGCATGAAAGTTGTTCCCAGCGTATCCGCCAACTGAAAAAACTATTGCTGTTACGTTGTGAGTTTTGGTGCACTTAGGCATGTCTTGGGCTGCTTCTTGGATCGATTTTATCGTGAAATTTGTTATACCTTCCATTGCACTTATGTCCCCTTTACGAGCATATGGCTTTATGGTCCATGAACCATTTCTGATGTGGGACGAAAACAAGAAAATGGTGGAGGAATTTCCCAAAATCCTTACGTCTCCTGTTATCTGGCAAGTATCGGATCTGTGTTTCGATGTATTGCACACTATTGGTGTTGCAATTTCATTTACCTCTGCATCTAGTAAAATAAAGAATAAAGTAATGTATATCGAAATGCTATAATAACCTTGAAACACATATATGATACATATGCTCTCATAACTTATAATGAGCTAAGATCAATCGACTTACTCGGTCGTTGTGGTTCGCTTGTTTTATCAGTAGCAATTATCAATCTGAGCCCATCAGCCATCGTCAGCCTCAAATTCACTGCAAACAATCAGAAAATTTTATTCAAAAGGGAAAGGTAATCAAGTGTCTAGTTTGCCTAAATATAAGCTGCTAGATAAAATCATGCATGCACTCAGAGTATATATAAGGTTACATGTACTACAAATAATCCATATAAGCCTAGCACATTTCTCAAAAGCTAGTAAAGCTTTCATGACATAGTAACACTTGCTAGTAAACATTTGAGAAACCGAGTTAACGTAGGAAATAACTTACAAAGAGGTAAAGGACTGAGATAGGGTTTGAAGACGGTGCACAAACACCATGTAACTACAAAACAAGCAACCAATGCACCATACCCAAACCTTTTTTGGTCGTGTCGACTGAAGCTTCGAGAAAAAATCTCGTCGTATTTCATGTTATTTTCTATTACACAAACATGACAAAATGCATGTATATTATATATACACATGCAACTTCAATATATTTGTCAATGATTAGTGTCCCCGATTTCAATATATTTGGTAGTTGACATGTTAATGCCACCGCCAGTTAAGGAGGATTGATGTTTCGGACAACCATTTTTGTTTACTACATTTGGCCTAAACGTCCATATAAATTAATATATAATTCTTTCTTATCATATTTTCACCCGACATAGTTTGTTTATTATATATGGTCATACACTGTTGAGTCTTATTTTCTAGAGATAACTAAACAATGTCATAAAAACTTAGCTGGTACCCGCGTAATGCAGCGGCGGGTATCATGTAATCAAACTTTTGTCGAGCGATATTTTTCGATTACATGTTTTTCTTAATAACAACAAATTTAGTAAATAAATGTATTGCGGGTCATTTAATATTAATCTTTTGAACATTAATTATTTTTGGAACGTGTTTTTATTAAATTAAAATAAAGATAATCATAATGACGTTATTTAATTCAAATTTGTAACCGATGTGTTATATTAGCTTGTATAATGTACATACATATTTGTTTTACTTGAATATTAATAGTACTTAAATTTTTAGTATATATAGTTTGTACAATGTGCATATAAATATGTACTATCTAAATAATTAATATGAGAGATATTAATTTCTTTTATATGTAATATAGATATAGATTTTTGAATAACAAGAAATTTAGTAAATAAATGTATTGCGAGTTATTTAATATTAATTTTTTAACTTTTAATTATTTTTGAACATGTTTTTATTTAAATTAATAATAAAGATAATCATAATGACGTCCTTTAATTCAAGTTTTATTCCTGCGATTCTGCTAGTTTAGAAACTAAGGAGAAGGACAGGGGGCGCTAGGTCAGAAAAGCGAGAACTCTAAATTCTCCCCAAACAATGTGTATATATATTTGTGTTACTTTAATAGCATTTAAATTTCTAGTATAAATAGCTTGTACAATATGCATATAAATATGTACTACATATTTAATATGAGAGAAATACAAAGCTCTTTTATATGTAATATAGATAAAATAGAAAACTAATTATAAGTAGGTAAAACAAAATTAAAGATGTGACTCTTCAACTAAAATATAGAATCATTTAACCCGAAAATTGTATTAGATGTATCTATACTTTCTAAAAGAGTATAGTTAATATTATTACATGTATCTATGGTCTAAAAGAGTATAAATAATATAAGACATTAATTTTTATGTTTATGGTGGTGGTGTGATTTGATATGAGTTATATATAAAGATTTTTAAATGTATAATAAGTCTACTATTTTAGGTTTTATACTTAGGGTGTGTTTAATAGTTTCTATTATAAAGAATTATGTTAAAGCAAAGATACAAGCTATAATTATTCATTGTGTGAATTTTTACTATAAGTATAAATTCTTTTAATAAAACTTCACACAATAAATATTTATGATGATGATACTAATTGCACATAAAACCTTTGATTCACCGGTAGTGCCTTTACATGCCATGGAGCTTCTACAAAGTGTAGCATTTCTGAATACAATATCCAAAGTCGACTCCCCTCCCAAATCCCTAAAACACAATTTTGGAAATTTGACTTTATCAAAACTTAGGGTATGTTCGATAGAAGGAATTGAAAGAATGGAAATAGAAATGATTTTAGTTTTTTTGTTTGGTTGATAGAGAAATAAAAAAGGTAGAAAGTTGAATTTTTATGAAGTTTCATCTTTTGTAATTTATATGGAAATCATTTTCACTTTTTTGGTATGGAAACTATTTTCTAGTTGTGCGAATTCATTTGAGCCAAAAATCTTTTTTATGATGTTTTACTTCTTTATTATTTATGTTATTATAAGTATTAAAAATAACAAAATTAATAACAATTAGGGCAAATGACATTTCAAGAACCAGTGGAAAGGAAAGACTTATTCCCTGCATTCCTTTCTTTCCAAAGAGAAAAAAAATACTTAACTTTGGTCTATTTTCAATCAAGATATCCTATTTTTTTTCTTGCATAAAACGGTATTCAACTTATATATTTGACCACCTTCCATTAAAAACTAACGACTATTTTGTTATTTGTCTAAATAAATCTTTTATAAAATTTAAAGGGTGTATTTTTTACCTTTACTCATAAAAACATGAAAGACATCAATTTTTGAATCGAGTCTCTTAACAAAACGATCACCGATTAGGTTGTAGCTGTAGCTGCTCCTCCAACACCATCACTACCATCTCGACGACAAGCCAATGTTGGTGCTAACACCTTTTCATCTAATACTGGCGTTACGGCAATCAAATGTGGCAAATCCATATGTTCTGTGAAAGTAATTTTATTTTCGTTGGATGCAAACTCTTATACTTCTTTTTCCCATTCGTCTTTTAATATGTTTGTTTTATTAAGTAACATACGTGCCTTTGAATACTATTTCAAATTAAATATTTTTTCCCATGCCATTTCTCGGTTGTATGCCTAAAGAAAGAAATCAACTGGCATAATTTTAGAAAATGAGATAAAAATATCGTGAAATCTCTCGCACTTGCATTCACCCATTTAACTCTAGCTAATGTGTACCGATACAACCAACTTCTGCCGCCTCCGGCGGAACCTATATTTACTGGTAAAACTCCGGCGAACCGCGAATGTGTACGTACCGGGAATCCATCGTGTTAGGTATTGGATTGGTATATAGACTAAACGTGAGCTTAAAGAGCTGAAGAAGCGATTATAATCGATCTTGAGCAGGTACATTTCTTAAATCACTGGATCAGTCAGTCATCAATGCTAGAAATATGTTACCGGCCTCCGGAAGCGGTTAGAATCGAACTATTACTAAAGCTACGAAAGTATCGAAGCCGGTCGATGCGAAATTTACAAAAATATCGAAGCTGATTTCGAGTGTTCGACATGCGAAAATGGCGAAAGAAAGTGGAGGGACGAAGAGAGGTAAGCAAAAGAGTCGTAAAGCGATGGTGATGAAAGAATGTTGTAGAATATTAAGTAATTTAATGAAGCATAAAAATGGTTGGATGTTTATTACACAAGTTGATGTTAATCGTTTGAAATATTATGACATAATGTGATTAAGAGTCTCATGGATTTAAGTACGGTTAAGTCGAAAATCACAAAAAACGGCTACAGTTCGTCACTGGATTTTGCTTATGATATGCGGTTGTGTTTCATTATTGCTATGAAGTATGGAGTATAGTGGCAAGGGTTCGGGTGTTTACACTATGGCGGAAGGGCTCTGGTAATCTTTGAAGATATATGTCTAAGTTGATGAATCCAAAATCGAAAAGGCAGAATCATGGTGTGAATGTGAGACCCTTGTAAGGAATTTTTATTTTTTAAAACAAACCCTAAGGCACGTTTGATACAGATAATTTCAGAGATTAAAAATAAAATAAAGAATTGAATTCTTAGAAATAAAATCTAAGGAAATAGTTTATTAAATTCCTTTGTTTCTTAACGTCGAAGATTTGAACTTTAAAAATATATCCTCTCCATCAACTGTGGGCGATTATCCTCTCCATCAAGAAACCATCTTCATCAAGAAACCATCTTCATCTCCATCGTTTAACATCTGTATCATCTTCATCCCATCGCATCACCATCTCCATCTCCATCGCAACTGTATCCTCTCCATCTCCATCGCTACTGCGGGTGATTCACGCATCACCATCCCTCCATCACCTTCTTCACCAATCCTCCATTACCATCACCATCTTCTTCATCGCATCACCATCCCTCCATTACCATAACCTTCTTCACCAATCCTCCATTTTGCTGCGTAACAGAAACTTTCATCATCTCCATTGCTGCGTAAATAGATACATTCAGTTTTGTTATAGGTGGGTTTCTCAACAGCCGGCGCCGCTATCATCATCAGCCACCACTTTCAGACAACTTTCCGACAACGAGGGTAAATAAAATAAATCCGTTACTGTATCCGACAAAGTTTTGTTACAGGTGGGTTTGTATTGGGTGTCGTTACAGGTGGGTTTGTTGTAGTGGGTTTCGTTGTAGGTTTGGATTCGGTTCGTTGTGGTTCGGTTGTAGTTCGTTGGATTTGGTGTGGGTTGTGGTTCGGTAGTGGTTCGTTGTGGTTCGTTAGTGGTTCGTTGTGGTTCGCTGTAGTGGGCTGTGCCGGTTACTGTTTGTGTGAGGCTTCGGGGGTGAGTGGTTTGGTGTATGGTTCGGTAGGGGTTTGGTTATTGTTCGGTTAGTGTTCTTTTGTTCACAGCTGTATTGTTTTGGTTCGCTGTTGTGGAGGTTGGTTTTGGTCGCTGTTGTAGGTCTGTTTTATTGGTTGGTTTGGGGTTGTGTTGTGGGCTTTGCGTGTGCTACTGGTTGTTTTGTGTTGGGTTTTATTGTGTTGATTATGGGAGATTCGCTTAGAATTTCTTGCCCTTTGCAAGGGGGTGAAGGGTGTGGAGCTGGTAGAGGTGGGCGGGGGCATTCTAAAAAGTATTTTATCGACCACTTGGGTACTCGCCATTTTAAGACGGATGTGTTGAAGGGAGTTTACAAAGCGCGTATCGCGAATGATTTTTCCTTGTTTTCGGCCCTTGATCTTGCTTTGCATCAAGCGGGGATTTGGCTTTGTGGTGAGTGTCTTTGTACGCATACTTTTGGTAGGAATTGTAGACACATGGATGGTGTTGTGGTTGAGTCTCCAGATTTTGAGGATTGTGCGATTCGGGGGATTGTTTTACCGGTTTGTTCGCCTAGTGTGGATGTTGATGTTGATGTTGATCAAGGTCAGGTTTCGTTGTCAGGTTCTGGGCCTCCTACAGATTGTGACGAGGGTTCTGTTAGAACTGGCTTAGGGATGGGTTCACTTTGTTTAGATGTTGACCTCCTTGACCGTTTCTTTTTGACGCGCATACGCACGGTCAAGTGCATCCCGCCTAAGTTGAGGCTTGGTTTTGCTAGGATTTTTCTTAGTGCTCTTGACAAAGTTTTATCTAGCCCAAGTGATATTGCAGCGTGGGTGGAACTTCTCATCTTACCGGGTTGTATTTTGGCGGTGTTCGTACCGTCTTGCAGGGCTCAGCGGCGATCTGGTGAGAGGGAGCGTGGTCAGTTTGTTAGTATTTCTAGTGCCATTGCTCGGTGGAGGGATCCTGGGGAGAGGATTGGTTTGATTAGAGATCGTTTATGTGGTCTTTCCTTTTCTTCGCGTAGGTACTTGAGGTCGCAAGATGCTATGGCGGCTAATATTTCTCAGTGCAAGCGTAAGTTGAGTGATGGCCACTTTTCAGCGGCTATTAAGGTCCTCACTTCTTCGGGTGTTGCCCCTGATTCTCCTGACACCCTGGGGGATTTGGAGGCTAAGCATCCCTTTGCTTCTCCTCCTGTTGTGCCTTCTTCTTCCTGTGGGGTGGACACGCTTTTTGTTCGCAAGGATCTGGTATTGAATCGGATTCGAAGTTTTCCCAAAGGTACTTCTTGTGGTCGAGATGGGCTTAGAGCTCAACATTTTTTAGATGTTTTGGGAGGAGCAGCTTCTGCTGTGGCTGATGATCTTTTGGTTTCTATCACTGGTGTGGTTAATCTGTTTCTTTCTGGTAAGTGTCCTAGTCTTCTTGGTGAGTTTATTGCCAGTGCCCCTTTGACTCCGCTTGTTAAGCCTGGAGGGGGCATTCGGCCTATTGCTATTGGTACTGTATGGAGGAGGCTTGTCTCTAAGGTTGCATCTTCTTCTGTTGGGGAATCGATGACCTCTTATCTGCATGATTTTCAGTTTGGTGTGGGGGTGCCAGGTGGGTGTGAGGCGGTTCTTCATTCTGTCAGCAGGTTTGTGGAGGAGAGAGGGGATGAGGCCGGACTTTCTATGCTTTTGGTGGATTTTCAGAATGCCTTTAATCTTGTTGATAGGAGCACCATTATTCATGAAGTTCGGCTGAGGTGTCCGGCTATCTCGCCTTGGGTGGAGTTTTGCTATTCTCGGCCAGCTCGACTTTATTATGGGGATTCTATTCTTTGGTCTTCTCAGGGGGTTCAGCAGGGTGATCCATTGGGTCCCTTATTATTCTCTCTTGCTCTGCATCCACTTGTTCATGCTATTCATCAGGCGTGTGAGCTCTCCCTTCATGCATGGTACCTTGATGACGGCACTATTATTGGCGATACTCTTATGGTTGCCAAGGCTTTGGATATTATTAGTGTGGAGGGACCGGCTCGTGGGCTTCATCTAAACGTTGATAAATCTGAGCTTTTCTGGCCGGTGGAGGATCCTCGGGGGTTGGTAGATGGCCTCTTCCCTGCTTCTATTTCTCGTCCGAGGTCTGGTGTTAAGCTTCTTGGTGGCTCTATTAGTCGTGATTTAGTTTTTGCTGGTAATTTTGTTACGCGTCGGGTCTCTAAGGCTATTTCTTTGTTAGAGGCTATTAGGGGGCTTGATGACCCGCAATGTGAACTTCTTCTCATTCGTTACTGTGCTGGTGTTTCAAAGTTGGTGTATGCTTTGAGGACTTGCCCCCCTGGGTTTCTTGAGGGTGTTCTGTCACAGTTTGATCAGGCCTTACGCGCGTCTTTGGAGTTGATTGTTACGGGTCCAGGGCCTGGGTTTGGTGATTTGCAGTGGCGTCTTGCTACTCTTCCTATTAGTATTGGTGGCCTTGGGGTCTTATGTGCTGAGGATGTCAGGTGCTTTGCCTTTATTGCTTCTCGTTTACAGTCTGGTGATTTGCAGGATCGGATTTTGACGAGGTCTGGGATTGTTTCGCCTGGCCCTATTTTTCAGTCTGCTCTTGATGCTTTCTCGACCTGTTGTGGTGTCGACCCTCTCTCTGTCACCACTAGCTCTCCTGTCCCCCAGTTTATGAATTCTTTGGCAAAGAGTTACTTTGGTTTCATTGATGGTTGTTTGACGTCGCGTTTCGGGTTGAGTCGTCGTCAGGAAGCACTTCTCAGCTGTGTGCGTGCTCCTCATGCGCAAGATTACCTCTTCGCTATTTCGATTGATGGGCTGGGACAGCGGATGAACCCGAGACAGTTTCGTGCGGTATTGTGTTATCGTTTGTCGATTCCTTTATTTCCTGATGGTTCTTTGTGCTCGGGTTGCCATGTACATCGGATGGATCTGTGGGGTGATCATGTTGTTCATTGCGCTAGTGATTTTGGGGTTAAGTTTCGGCACAATCTTGTTCGTGATGTGTTGTTTGATATTTGTTCTAAGGTTGGTGTGTCGGTGAGGAAAGAAGCTGATATTAGATTTGTTTCTGATGGTGGGCGTGATCTTCGGCCAGCAGATTTATTGCTTCACAATTGGTCCCAGGGCAAAGATGCGTGTTTAGATGTTACAGGGGTTTCTCCGTTTGCAGGGACGGGGTTGGATTCGTGGGTTCCCGGGAGTGCTTTGCAGTCGGCTGTTCAGAAGAAGAAGAGGAAGTATTCTTCTATTTGTGCTGAGCATGGTTACTCGTTTATTCCATTCGCCTTCTTGACTTTCGGGGAGTTTGAGGTGGAGGCGATGGGTACTCTCTCGCGTCTTAAGCGGTTAGCTAGTTGTCATTCTAATGACGCGAGGAGTGGTGGTTTTTTGATGTCTAGACTTAGTTTTTGTATTCAAAAAGGGGTGGGCGCGCAGCTTGTTTCGCGGCTCCTTCCAATTTTGTGTGATTAATAAAATTGGAATAATAATAAATAATAATAATAATAATAATAATAATAATAATTAATACTATTAATATTATTAATATTATTATTAATATTATTATTTAATAATAATAATATTAAAATTAGAATTTCGATAAAAAAAAATAAAATAATAATAATAATAATAATAATAATAATAATAATAATAATAATAATAATAATAATGTTATAATAAATAATTATTATTATAATGTGGGGTGATCATGCTGTTCATTGCGCTAGTGATTTGGGGGTTAAGTTCCGGCACAATCTTGTTCGTGATGTGTTGTTTGATATTTGTTCTAAGGTTGGTGTGTCGGTGAGGAAAGAAGCTGATATGGGATTTGTTTCTGATGGTGGGCGTGATCTTCGGCCAACAGATTTATTGTTACACAATTGGTCCCAGGGCAAAGATGCGTGTTTAGATGTTACAGGGGTTTCTCCGTTTGCAGGGGCGGGGTTGGATTCGTGGGTTCCTGGGAGTGCTTTGCAGTCGGCTGTTCAGAAGAAGAAGAGGAAGTATTCTTCTATTTGTGCTGAGCATGGTTACTCGTTTATTCCATTCGCCTTCTCGACTTTCGGGGAGTTTGAGGAGGAGGCGATGGGCACTCTCTCGCGTCTTAAGCGGTTAGTTGGTTGTCATTCTAATGACGCGAAGAGTGGTGGTTTTTTGATGTCTAGACTTAGTTTTTGTATTCAAAAAGGGGTGGGCGCGCAGCTTGTTTCGCGGCTCCTTCCAATTTTGTGTGATTAATAAAATTGGATTTTTAATAAAAAAAAATAAAAAAAAATAAAAAAAAAATTAATAATAATAATAATAATAATAATAAGCATCCGTTTCAACCTGCTCCCTCCTAACAAAATATACCAATTGATCATCGTCCTCTCATCGCATCTTCGACTGTGGTTTTAGACCGAATTAAGAGTTCTCCTCGTGGCACTTCTTGTGGGCGGGATGGGTTGCGTGCCCAACACCTCATTGATTGCTTAAGTGGAGCCGCTGTTGCTGTGTCTGATGATTTGGTATCCTCTATCACCCAAGTGGTGAATCTCTTTCTTGCTGGGAATTGTCCTCAGTTGTTAGGCGAATATATTACGAGTGCTCCTCTCACACCACTCGTTAAGCCAGGTGGCGGTATTCGTCCTATAGCTGTCGGTACTGTTTGGAGACATGTGGTGTCCAAGGTTAGTGCTATAATGATTGGTCATTCTTTGGATGGTTATTTAGATACTTTATAGTTTGGTGTTGGGGTGTCAGGAGGAAGTGAGGCTATACTTCATGTTGTGGATCGGCTAATTGAGGGATGTGGCGATGATGTTGGTCTTTCGATGTTGTTGGTCGATTTTAAGAACGCGTTCAACTTGGTAGATCGAGAGGTTATGTTACGAGAAGTTCGTCTTCGTTGTCCTGTTGTTCACGTTGGGTAGAATTCTGTTACTCTAACCCAGCTAGATTGTATTATGGAGAACACACGTTATGGTCGTGCCAAGGGGTGCAACAGGGTGACCCCCTTGGACCTTTGCTTTTTTCTCTAGTGTTACATCCCTTGATATGTAAGATTTGAGATTCTTTTAGCCTTTCCTTGCATGCTTGGTATTCGGATGACGGTACCATTGTTGGTGATACTTTGGTTGTGGGGGAAGTTTTAAAGTTAATTATGGAGGATGGACCTGGTTTTGGCTTGCACCTTAATGTTGATAAAACTGAAGTTTTTTGGCCAAAAGAAGACCCTCGAAGCAGGATTGCAGATGTTTTTCCGCCTAATATTGCTCGACCCCTACATGGTGTTAAATTACTTGGTGGGCCTGCTAGCGTGGATGTTGATTTTTGTAATGAACTTGTAATGAAAAGAGTGGCCAAAACTATTGATCTTATGGATGCTGTTACTAAGATCAATGATCCTCAGTGTGAGTTGTTGCTTCTTCGTTCTTGTACGGGTATTTCCAGGCTATACTTTACTATGCGTACATGCCCTCCTCGTGTCTTTGAGTCGGCCCAACGTTCTTTTGATGTAGCTCTTCGTTCTTCTTTAGAGCGTATTGTCACGACTTTTGGGCCAGGTTTCGGTGACTAGCAATGGAGGCTTGCTACCATACCCTTTGCATTCGGGGGTCTTGGTGTTTATTGTGCAAGTGATGTTTTAAATTATGCCTTTCTAGCATCGTGATTGCAATCTGCTGATTTAAAGACTAAGCTTCTTCGACATACTGATATTGTAGATTCTGGGCCTACTTTTGATGATGCCTTGTGTGTGTTTAACATGTCTATGGAGATTGACCTTTTGAGTAATCCAAGTGAGATTGTTGCCCCAAAACTCATGAAGAAACTGGCAGATATATATTTCATGCGGGTTACTATTACTGTAGAATCCACCTTTTCTTTATCTCCTCGACAGATGGCTTTATGGAAATCTCAAACGGAGGACCACACTTCTGACTGGCTTAGGGCAGTTCCGATTTCTGGCTTGGGACAGACTATGAACGGTAAGACTTACCGTTTTGTGTTATGCTATCGGTTAGGGGTCCCTTTATTTTCTGTTTCGAGGCCTTGTTCAGCTTGTTCTAGAGTTTTCGCTGGGGATATTTATGGAGATCATGCTATATCATGTGCTGGTATTATTGGTATCAAGCATCGACATAACGTTGTGCGTGATACCCTTGTTGACATATGTGATCGGTCAGAGATTCAGCTGGTAAGGAGGTTGACAATGGCTTGGAGAGGGGGCGTGACAAACCCTTACGTCCACCAGATATATTGCTTTATTCATGGGATAGAGGGCTTGATGTGTGTGTGGACTTGACTGGATCTTCACCCTTGACGCAAACTGGGTTGGCTACTTTTGTGCCTGGTCGTGCGGTGAGTGATGCGGCACATCGTAAACGTGTGAAGTATGAGACTAATTGCGCGGATATTGGATATGGTTTTCTCCCTTTTTCATTCTCTTCTTGGGGGAATTAGAGGAGGATGCAGCTACTTTGCTCAGGCGGATCCGGACGTTCTCTTTGACTCTAGACATTGGAGCACTTGCCGTTGTACATATTTTTAATAGGATTGGTTTTGTTATAGCTAAAGGAGTGGGAGCCCAGTTAGTATCTCGGCTTCTCACTAACTTTATGTAAATCTTTTTATTCTAATATTATATTTATTATTAAAAAAAATAAAAAAAAATTAATAATAATAATAATAATAAGTATTAATATATAACTAGGAAATGGTTTCCTTACCAAATATAATGGAAATGATTTCCATAAAATTTACAAAGGGTGAACTCCTTAAGAATTCAACTCCCTATTCATTTTATTTCTCTACCAACAAATCAATGAAAATGAAATCATTTCCATTTCTCTCTCTCCAATTCTTTCAACCAAACACACCTTAAGGTTTCATAAAGACTCGTTTAGGGAAATAACAAAATGGTCGTTAGTGTTTTAGCGAGAGGTGACAAAATAACCTAAATTGGCCAAATAAATAAGTTTAGTACCTTTTTGTGCAAGAAGAAAAGTAGAGTACCTTGATTGTGAATGAATCTTAAGTTAAGTATCTTTTTATGCCATTTACCCTAATTATTATTATTATTATTATCATTTATTAATTATATTATTATTATTTATTGTTATCCAAACCATCTCATTGGGGAATTTCCTAAGCCACTTCGCGACAAGAATCACACGGCATTTGTTGGAGGTTCCTGGAGTGATAGTGGCGAAGAATGCGAAAAAGATACAAAGACGAAAATGTATCATGGCCCATTCTTCAATATAAATATGCTTGAGAATTGATTTGGAGCCAGACGAGTGGATTGAGGATAGTGGTTGTTCTAAACACATGACGAGAAATCAAAAGCTTTTCTACTTACAAAGCATATAATAGAGGTAACGTCACATTTGCTAGTAAACTACGTGGTAACATCAGTGGAAAATGTACGGTTTCTCTAGACTCCATGACCATCGAAAATGTTGAACATGTAGATAACCTAGGTTTAAATTTACTTAGTGTGGGTCAAATTTGTGACAATAAGTGTAAGTTTATCTTTTCCAAACATGATAGTGAAATCGTAAAGGATGGAAAGATCATTGGAAAAGGTGTTAGAAAGCATGGCTTTTATGTCATGATGGTTAGTAGGAAGTCAAAAGACAACATATGTCTTGCGACTATAGATGAGAATTCTATTCTTTGTCATAGGAGATTAGGTCACGCTAATATGCGTTTAATTCAATCTTTGACTTCAAAGAAATTAGTTAGACATCCTCTTAAGCTTAGGTTTGATAGTCACTTTTTTATGCTTGCAAAGTTGGTAAGCAAGCTCATGCAAGTCATAAAGCCAAGAACCTTGTGTCAACATCTAGGTGCCTAGAGCTCCTACATATGGATCTATTTAGTCCCTCCATCATACAAAGTCATGGAGGTAACCTTTATACCCTAGTGATAGTTGATGACTATGTTAGATACACTTGGACTAAATTTTTGGCTAATAAAAACGATGCTTTCGAGCAATTTGAAGTTTTTAGTAGGAAAATTCAAAATTAACTAGGATGTCCTATTATATCTATTAGAACGGATCATGTTCGGGAATTTGATAATGAAGTGCAATTTGGTACCTTTTGTGTGAGACCCCCAGAATCTGACATGGAACCACTAGGCAACGAGGGGGTAACACGTCATGGTACAAGAAACAATGATTTACAGTCGACACAAAGCTGACGTAATAAAAACATGTACATTACATCATAAAATAATCAGAGTTTTAAACATAGGTCCCAGAGTTTTACAAGCGGAAAAATATATTATTTCATCACGATTTATATCATAAAGTTGCCCAAAAGATAGAATAAACTTCTGACAGTTTTACAAAAACCAATCTTTTAAAAGCATCACAGAAATCTCCAAGCTGTGGTAATATCCTGCGGGCTCCCATCCAAGCAAAGCTAAGTAATAATACCTGAGATTAAACATGTAAAATCGTCAACATAAAGTTGAGTGATATTTATAGGTTTAACAGTAAAGGTGTGGAACACAAGCATTCATTTGTAAACAAGAAATAGGGGAAAATGGTTACATCCGATAACCATAGTCCGAAACGTTATGATTATTATTGCAGTTCAGTTCATGAATCGAAGCTTAACTCAATGTAAGTTCCTCTAGGGAGTATTCAGCCCAAATTCTCAAGTATAAACAAATATTAGTGCGTCAAGGTAATCAGGACGGGGATAGTCAATTCCGATGGATCTACCCACAACATTCGCGCTTGGTAGCATGATTAATTAACGGTTCATGATCAGGAGAGGAAATTCAAGGCTAGACTAAAAAGCAATAATAATACCGAAAGTCTGGAAATCATACATGTTCTAGATAGCATACAAGTTCTGGATAGCATACAGTTTTTTAAATGGTTGTGTTCCACCATGTAAAATCTCACCCCGTGTTTAGAAACCATGTATAAGTAATAAGGGGCTATGAACTCACCTTAGCCACAAGGTAAGTCAATCACGGTACTCAACAACTGAGTAGAAACAATGGTAGTGAGACGATCACCGACGATATAGATGCCCGGGAAACACGAAAACCGCAACCTATCAAAATAAGGCGCGCGTTAAGACTCGAACTCAAATATCGTTGCATACCAAGTATAATAAGACTTTAAACATTTTCAAAGTATTTATATTCCAAAACCATTGACACGAACCAAATGAATCCATATTAACCCATTTATCCAATGATACCCGTTTAAACACTTGTACACTTGAAATTTACCCGTCATACGACGCCAAGTCAACGCAAGTCAAACTATCCCTTTACCTTACTTGGACCAGTAGCTAAGTCATTTATATAATGACTAAGAACTTGAGTAAGTCACCATGTCCAATAGTGAATACTCAAACTCACGTCATACGTGCATTGAACTATGTGTCCAAAACACAAATCAGCAAGTACACTCCGAATGTACACACCGATCTATCCTATCTAGACTTGTTCGATTTAGATGAAAGTCACATATAACCTGTATAAGACCTCACCAAAATTTGAGTCAAAGTTCACACTTTAAAACCCATCAGCTCGACACTATACTCGACCCTAAAATTCGGGACAAAATTGTATACCTGTTTTATAAAACCGTTTAGACCACTTTAAAAGTACTATTTTGACAATCCGCCTTTTAAACCCACTAATAGACTCATCATATTAGGTTTATAAACTTTGAAAACCAGTAGTAACTTTTATCTAACCAAGCCTAAAGTCCCCGGGAGTCGACCCAAAATCAGCCACAATTTCGGATTGTGCCGACTTGCGTGTCCCGATACACGAATACTAAAACTAGCATAACTTTTGACTCCTAATGAGTTAGAAGCTCTATCTTATACCAAAACGAGCGTCTCGGAAAACTCTACAAAAAAACCAAATAATCTCATCCTATCTCAAATCATAAACCCACGAAAAATCTGTTCTAGACCTGCTGTCCCAAAGTACACTTTTAGAAATCATAACAAATCAATTTTCAAACCAAAACTACTCATTCCCATACCTATATGTTGGAAATACGTTTTAAGTATTAGAAAGGATCGGTCACTCCAACAATAGTCTAAGTAGTAGCTCGTAGTTTAGTTAACTTAATATTAAGCAAACAAGGCCAAGCCAAGCCTACAACATGTGTAAGCCGGCGGCCCATTGTAAGCTCAAGCCCATCTCATGGGCTTGGGTATATAAACCCCATCCTTAGTTGGAGAGGGTGTGGTTTCATTCATTTTCACATAGTTTCTTTCTTTCTCTTTCTAGAAGTGTGTGTGAAATCTACCATCTTTTTATCTCTTTCTCTCTCTAAACATAAGCAAGATTTACAATATCATACAAATGGTATCAAGAGCCATGGGATGATTGTATTGTTTATGTGTTTGTTTTCTTGATTTTTTGTGCCTATTTTGATCCATTTCATACGAACCAATTTTTTTTTGATTTTTATTGTTTTTTCTTAATACAAATTTTCTACATAATTGTGGTAGAGATTTGGTATATTTACTTTGGCTAAAAACACAAAAATTTTGGGTGTTTTGATCATTTTTTGGCTTAAAATCTCGAATTGGTTGAGTTTTGTCCGAGAAAAGTGGGTACTATTCCGACAGAATCCATCAGAAAAAGGGTTTAGATATTCCGACAGCTTCCATCGGAAAAGGGTTTACACATTCCAATCATTAGTCCGACGGGTATTCCGATAGTGGTATTCCGGCACACGTTATTCCGACGGGTATTCCGATAGTGGTATTCCAACAGGTCATTCCGACGGGTATTTCGATAGTGGTATTCCGAAAGGTCGTTCCGACAGGTTTTCCGATTGGTTATTCCGATAGATTATTCCGACAGAGTATTCAGACTGTTTATTCTGACAGGGGTATTCCGATAGATTATTCCGATAGGGTATTCCGATCAATATTCCGACGATCAATATTCGTGAGTTTTTGTTCGTCTTGGAAGTTTTTGGTCATCGAGAACATATTTTAGGGGATTTCAACATTATTTCTCGACTTCTACACACAACAACAAACACATTTAATTTCTCTCATTGTTCGTTCAACTTTTGTAAATCTTAACTTATCGAAATGGAGTACACATCTCTTACGAATAAGTCCATCCTATCGGGTACCGATAATCGTCCACCAATGTTGGAGAAGACTATGTACGAGGATTGGACTTCCCGAATGGAACTTTACATGTTGAACAAAGAGAATGGACATCTCATTTGGGCATCGGTGCTTAATGGACCATTAGATTATGGTACCGTGACGGAAGGTACAGTTACTTGTCCTCGCGCAACAGGTGAATTGACCGGAGATATGAAGATTCAAGACAAATGTGATAAGTATGCTACAAACATCATTCTCCAAGCCCTTCCTCCAGATGTCTACAAACTTGTGAGTAAACATAAAGTTGCAAAAGAGTGATGGGATAGAATTCGTGTTCTAATGCAAGGCAGCTCGTTAACTAAACAAGAACGAGAGTGTAAGCTTTATGATACATTTGATAAGTTTGCCTATGTCCCAGGGGAAACTCTCAATGATTACTATTTGAGATTTACTCTCTTGTTGAATGAGCTCAATATCTATGGCATGGCCATTCCTACGTTTTAATTAAACACCAAGTATTTGAACACCCTTCCTTCATAATGGCGTAAGTACGTGACGGCTGCTAAATTGGCTAAGGACTTGCATAACACCAATGTGGATCAACTTCAAGCTTTTCTTCAAGAACACGGATGCCATGTGATCGAGGATCGGTTGTCTACACCACAAGTTCATGATCCACTTGCCATGTATGCTTCTCAACAAATGACCCCCCCCCCCCAACAAAACATGGCTTACACTTATCAACAACAATCATACTTGCAGCATCCACCACAACACACATATCAGCAACCACAACAACCATCTTATCAACCACTAATGATGCCACAACAAGCATATCAACAAAGTGTTCTTAAACAGCCTTATCCACAACTACCAGCACATTAGGCATCACCCTCAAAAGCTAACACTTCTCCTATGAGCTATACTCCTCAACAAGGATATTTTCCAATTGAAGCACCACAAGCACAAGCCTTCTACTCCAATGAACTTCCACCAATTCAACCACCGGTCTTTACTCCGAATGATATGCCTACTGATGTCTTAAACCATCTCATTGCCTACTTGTCAAAACTTGTTGCTACTAGAGGTTTTCCACCAACGAACAATCAGCTTCGCACCTCTTCAAATCCTCGACAACAAGCCACTGTTCAAGATGGTCAAGTGACGGTGCAACCTATTCAAGGAAGGAAAAATTCATATGGACCTCCTACACGGACCGTGAATGCTCAAGCTGTGAATTCTCAAGCTAACGGAAATGGAAGCACTGTTGGTCCACAAAAGGTTGTGACTTGCTACAATTGTAGAGGACAAGGTCATATGGCTAGGGAATGCACTCAGTCAAAAAGGAGAAGGGATGCAACGTGGTTTCGTGAGAAGATGTATTTGGTCGATGCTCAGTCTAAGGGAAAGATTTTGGATTCAAAAGAGTTAGCATTTCTTGCAGACCCAGGGGCAGCAGACAATGAAGGCATTGCAGTCGTTTCCACTTCTAATGCAGCTTATCAAGCAGATGATCTTGACGCATATGATTCGGATTGTGATGACATTCACTCTGCCCAAGCTACTCTCGTTGCTAATCTCTCTCACTACGGTTCTGATGTCGTCAGTGAGGTACCAACCACATCTAATAATATTCATGATAATCCACATCATGTTGAGCATGCCAATAACAACCTTGAATAGCATTCGGGAACTAGTAACTCAAATGATGTGGTATCCAATCCAACACATTTGAGTGAACCTCAACCAAATGCTACGACGGGTATGGAATCTTATGATCAACGTGATCTAGTAATGGTGCCTAAATATATTATTGATAATATGAATGTGGCTGTTTGATAAACCATAGATATGAATGCCAATATAACCGCTGAGCTTGCGCTGTATAAGAAAAAGGTCAAAACTTTTGAAATGGTCCCTCAAGCAAAGAAAATAAAGTGTTCTCAATTTGACCAATTTCGTTTTGAAAAGATTGAACACTTAAAAGAAATAGAATCATTAAAAGCTAATCTTTCCAATGAATTAAAAGAAAAAGAGTCGGTTGTCAATAATTTTCAGAAACATAAAACAGATTTTGAAACTCTCGAGTCGAAAAAGTTTGAATCGGAAATTAATGCTACCAAAATTCTTAAATTCAAAGAACAACAGCTTTTAAAACAATACGCTTCCACAGAAAAGGTTCATCTTTTAACTAAATTGTTTGAAGAACTCGAACTTAAGCGTCTTCAAGATTTACCACCTAATCCAGGTTATGCAAAACAAGCTCAGTAATATATTCCTTGTCTTTATGATGTGACCCTAATTGGCAAATCAAAAGAAGCACCTTATGTTCGTAGTATTGAGGAGACACAGTTACTTGCGGAAGAAACTCATTCTGAAATGCTTTCAAAATTCCATAAGATTGATTATGATAAGCATAATAAAGATCAATTTTCTAAAAAGACCCGTATTCGTTTACAAAAGGAATTAGCTCAATTATCAGCTTTTGTGCCCCAAAGTTTGTCAACGGAAAACCTTCCTAGTACGTCTCCTACACTTGTCAAAATGGATTTAACTAAGTTAATTCCACCGGTAAATAAGGCGTCCGATAGCTTAAATGCGGTGCACCAACACTTAGGCGACTTTGACCTACACTTGTGGAACGTACGACGGCTTCGGCCATAACGGAAGGTGAATGGAATTTTGAGCACACTAGAACTGCATTTCGAGATGAAATTGTTCCACTTGTAAACAATATTAACAATTGTCTTCGCAATGTTGATCAAGAATTGCTTTTGGAAATAGAATAAGTTAGACGCGTTTTCAATGAAATGGATGATGCTTATGAAAATGGCTTAATTGAAATTGAACGGATTTCACGCCAAAATGATCAGCTTCTGAAGCAAGTGATGTCTCATGATATTGTTTCCGTCTGTGTGAATAAAAATGTTGATAATGATTCTATTGTGCATAATGTTGAATCTGTGGATAATGTGGTAGATAGTACTTGTCACGAATCTGACGCTGAATTTTTAAAGCTTCAAGATTCATATTCTTTGCTTTTAAAATGTTTTAATGAGATTCATACACATTGTATTTCACTTGAATGCAAGCAACAATTTATTTAAGAAATCTATGAAACGTCATTCGAAGGTGTTAATATCGATGATGCAAATTTTCAAAAGAATTTTCAATTGAATTTACAATCAAAACAGCGTCAGCCAAGTGACAAGGTTGCTAAATCATTGTCGATAGACATAGAGAAATCTAGGGAGATTAACTGTGTGAACGTACTTGAGGCCGCTGAGAATTTTAAACTTGATCTAGATAATCGACTTTCCAAGATTTTGTCCAAAGTTGATAACTTAAAACAGAAAAATACACAATTCTTCGATTCAGTAAATCCCGCATGTGCTACTACCACTGCACAGAGTCAATCATTGATTGAACAATTGAATCGAAATTCGGTGGAAATATCTGATTTGAGGGAACAAATTTGTGATAAAAATCTGGCTTTGGCTGAGTTAAAGGAAACACTTCGTACCCTAAAAGGTAAGAATGTTGTGGATAACGCAGCCATTGTCTCAACACCGTCCTCTAGTGCAATCAAAAGGAACCTTATCACCGTCACACCATTTAATAAGGGCCCTAGGACTAGACCATCTCAAACATTGGTCACTAAAGATAAGGCAAACTCAAAACCAACTTCTAATATTCCCGTGTTACCTTCTACAGGAGTAAGCACCACTACTAAGGCTCAAAGATCTAAGCTTAAAATAAACAAGAAGAATGATAAGATCTTGCCCTCATCTAGTAGTCAAGTGAAGAAGAAAGTAGAAGCCCACCCTAGGAATGTCATTTCTGTTTTGAATAAAAAGAATTATGTAGCTAAACCCAAAGGCTCAACGGTTGTGCAACATTCTAAGCCTACTATGAATTCTAATTTGAAATGTTGGAATTGTAATGAATGTATGTTTTATAGTCGTCATGATTCTTGCCTTATTGACCATGTGAATGAGATGAATGCCCAGAAAAATGGTTTAGAATGGAAACCGACTGGGAAAGTGTTAACCCAAGTTGGTTGGATGTGGCGCCCCACTGGTAGAACTTTCACTATAGTAGGAAATGCGTGCCCTTTAACTAGGATCACTCCCACTAAAGCAAAGAAAGAGTGCCCTTTAACTAGGAGTACCAAGGCTACCAAAACACAAGTGTGTCCTTTAACTAGGAACACCAACACTACTGTAGGAAACAAGTGCCCTTTAAATAGGTCTACTCCTAATGTAGTGCCCGCTAATAATCCAAAACCCCAGAAAATTGGAACAATAAAACCCGTTAGTGGAAAAACTCACATTAGAAAACGCAGGAAATCTAAGGGCCACACAAATGTTAGCAATTCTGATAATATCATATATGTATCGGCTAACACTCCGAAACCAATAGTTTCCAATGCATTGTCTACTGTTGTTGTTGAAAACAGGTGGTCCAAATTGTTCTTTGGTATTTGGACTCTGGTTGCTCTAAACATATGACCGGAGATCGCTCTCAGCTCAGAAATTTCGTCGGTAAGTTTCTTGGTACGGTTCGATTTGGAAATGATCATATTGCAAAGATAATGGGTTATAGCGAATATCATATTGGGAATGTTATAATTTCAAGAGTGTATTATGTGGAGGGTCTTGGTCACAACTTATTTTATGTGGGACAATTTTGTGATTCAAAACAAGAAGTTGCTTTTCGAGAGCATACCTGTTTCATTCGTAATTTGGAAGAGGTTGGTTTATTGAAAGGTACTCAAGGGAATAATTTGTACACTTTGTGAAGGTCTATGAAATTAATGGCCTATTCTATGTTATGGATTTGGTGGATTAGGTTGGTTGATTGATTGATAATTAAAGAAGAAATGAAGGAATTAGATGAAGGATTAGAGAGAGAAAGGAGAGAAGGGAGAGAATTGTAGAGAGAGAAAGTAAGATGAATAAAATGATTAAGTGAAAATGTGAACCAACAACCCCCTCCTAACATGCTAGGAGGGGTTATATATAGCCCACCCTACATGTGGGCTATATGGACTATACAATAAGTAAATAGATCACGAGCCCGTTACATAATTATAGTTGGAGCGACCGATCCTTCATAAATACGTAAAACGTATTTCCAACAATCTCCCCCTAAGGGAGGTCGCTCCAAGTTACAAAGTTCTAAATAGTCTATAACTCGTGATCTATGCTAACTAAGATGTGACCGAGACTTTATTGGGAAAAACGTATTTCCAACAATCTCCCCCTAAGGGAGGTCACATCTTTTTACAAAATCTTAAACCTAGCATCTATGCTTGAGTCTTCGATCTTGTTCTTGTGAATATGCTTGATGTGATCTTTGACTTTAGTCTTGAGCATGTTTCCTTGCCTTGACCTTGTGCATTCTTCACTTGTGATATTTGCCTCTTTGTGACTTCATGTTTCACATACTTATACTTTTAAATTCTTGAAAGCTTCAGAGTTTGATACAGCGGAAGACTTGACCTTCAGGCTTTCTTGAATTTGTTGAAGTACTAATTGTATGTAGTATAAGCATGTGGTGACGACTTCTTCTGGATTGTACACCGCAATGCCACCTTTTTGTTACGCTGCATAAGACAGTTAGCAACAAACAATATACACGGATGAAATGGCCTTGAACATTTCATTCTAATTCGGTAGCATTTTACCTCCGGTCGGTGAAGACCGTTGGACGATATTAAATATCGTACTTGTGACACGTAGTTTCAATAAAGAACCTCCTTGACAAGATTTCGCGGGTAAACCCGTTCTCTTTACTCGACCGTCCAAAGCTGACTGCGAACGTAAAGAGTGAATCATTTGGATAATATTATCCGCATGATTTGAAGCCGTCAATTCATGTTCCTGGAACAAGTGAAGTTCAATTAAGAACCGCACCATCGTTGCTTTCCAGTTGTCACTAGCTTGATTCATATAGAATCTTGCAAGTTACCTACCAAGTGCTGTTTGATGTTAACACTAGAAGGATTTCCACTCGTCACTGTGATCAATAAAGAGTCACTCTGAGTGTTCTGGCAAGATCATATGATAATGCGAAGAGGCCTGGAACGAGTTTAAGTTCATTTAAGAATTAAACCACTGTTGCTTTCCAGTTATCACAAGTTTGATTCATAAAGAATCGCACAAGTCACCTACCATGAGCTTTTTGATATTCGCTCAAGAAGGATTTCCATCTTCATTGTAAATACTTTCGTATTACTCGGATGTTCAGGCAAGATCATGAAGATTTTGCGTAGGACTCTTAAGATCTTTCTTACTTTTCACAGTGTGTGAAGAAGCAAGGAATAATGAAAGTGTGTCCTAATGAGATATTTGATGATCTCAAATGGCTCTAGACTCGATCGTGCATTTTGGATTTTTAGTGATCGGAGGCTGGAGAGGAGTGCCACCTTTTCAATACCAATTTATTCGGAGTGAATAAATCAATAGATAATGTGTTGATCTCCGTGTGATTAAAACAAATACCTTTTGAGAGATATTTGAGTTAGCTGGGAAGGGTTGTGCATTGCATCACTGGGTCCATGATGTCTTTCTTCAATACCGAGAATCATTAACAAAAATGATCTCAATAGCATATGTATTGACCCGGTTTCTGCCTAAAGTTGTAAGGAGGGCTTCTTTCTTTACACCCTTTATCTTTACATTTCTTTTTCATTCTTCAACCCCTTTAATGCTTACCAATACGTCATCACTAGCACCTTGTTGTGATTGTTCCAGTGCTAGCTTAAGTACTTGGTCGGCATTCAGCTACGTTCACATTCTTTCTCCATCTTTCCTAGGACTTCTAATTCTATCTAGGAATGTCCTTGGGAAGATTCCTCCGGTTCTAGAGAAATCATTGGACTTTAACCTATCCTACCATCCTTATGTCACCACAATCGTCACCGTCGTGAATAGAGATGTTTTTGGGTAAGTGTATGTCACCATGAAATCCACTTTGAAGTGCAAATCCATTTTGCTCCCCCTTAACATATGCTACGATATTCGAAAACATTTCGCACATGTCGGGATGAGCTATCACGTTAAGTCAAACCATTTATGATTGATCATATCCCATATTAAATCACATTTTCTCCCCCATATTAAAAATATTAACCCAATCGATGTTTTTAATATCAATTGATTTAATAGCATTTTAAGAAAATTTGGGAAGAAAAATGCAAATCCAATTATCTTCATGAATTTAACAAGCTCCCCCTCAAATTAATGAGGGTGTACTTGAAACGTAAATTAAATACCTTTTAAACACAAGTGTAAGGTATTTATTACGTGCAAAGATCAGATATAATAATGAATTCACAAGATTAGCAATGTACGAGGTTTGACCTGAATAATGGAGAACATCATATGAAAGACGCACATGGTTCTTGTTCACGAATGTTGGTCACCTCGTCACGTCCCCGAGAAAATGAATTCCCGTTGTTGAGTCAAAGCTTTCCGGTGAAATGCTTGACTTGATTATGAAAAGCGGGTTGCTATCTGAAATAATAACAAACCATTTTGAGCATGTTTTAAAAGTTTGAACTTCTGCTCGAACTTTATTTACAACCCCGTGTCATTATTGAATGACATTTCTAGGTTCGTAAATATTATCGATTCCAGAAGACATGCTCTTTTTATCAAAACATTTTTGAACACACAATTTTGAAAGATTTAGAAAAACCTTTTGAGAAATTCTCGAAAAATTGTGTTCAAAGTTTTGAAAACCAATTACTTGAGCTTAAGATGTTGAATATCTTATAAAACGAGCTCAAGTCCGAGAAGTTGTAAACTTCCCGTTGTTAAGGATAAATTTATCATCGGCGATAAACTTTCCTTTTATCTGAAGAACGAGTCCTAAGCTGACATTTACTTAGAAGTCGTGTTCATGAGCTTGAAAACTTTGACTGTTTTAACGGAAAGCTCATGACCGAGAAAGGTGAATTTCTCGTTACGAGGAAAAGTTCTCTTATTTAAAAGATACACTTTCCTTTCTGAGCTTAAAACTTCGAATGTTTTAATACAAGCTCATGACCGAGAAAGGTGAATTTCTCGTTAAGAGGATAAGTTATCATAAAAGATAATCTTTCCTTTATCTTAAGTTCGAGTTACAGTCTGACATTTAACTGTAAGTCATGTACACGAGCTTAAAACCTTTGAATGGTTTTAACGTAAGCTCGTGTCCGAGAAAATTTAATTTCTCGTTGTAAGGATAAGTTTATCATCGGCGATAAACTTTCCTTTATTTGAAGCACGGGTTACCATCTGATATTTAATGATAAACCATAATACACGAGCTTAAAACCTTTGAATGGTTTTTAGGGTAAGCTCGTGTCCAAGAAAACTTAATTTCTTGTTAAGAGGGTAAGTTATCGTTGTGTAGATAAACTTCCCTGTCTCTGAAGTTCGGGTCGTCGTCTGTCATTTAACGAAGAGCCATAATGCATGAGCTTAAAAACTTGGAATGTTTTTGATATAAGCTCATGCCCGAGAAAAATGAATTTCTCGTTTTTAGGATAAGTCATCATCGGGATGAACTTTCCTTTCTTTGAGGATCGAGTTACAGTCTGTTATGTGACTGTAAGTCCTTGTTTGCAGCTTAACCATGAATCCCCTTAGACATTTGTTTCTCTGATATCTGCTTCTTCAGCAACCAAACTCTAAGAGTGTCCTTAGTTGAACGGTATACAACGATTGGACCGCTTCGTTCTTTTGGAACATCAACGTTGGTACCTGCATTCTCATTAGGAGTTTGTATACTTTTGCATGGGTTAGAGATATCTATTTTTGAAGCACGTGGGGGTTCACAGTGGACTTTACTTGTGTCAGAGGTGGCCTGAGGGGATGATTCACTTGTCTTAGTTGGCAAGCGTTTCCTTTTATAGAAAATCTTAAGTTCAGGCTTAAGTGATGTATCATCCTTTGCAATTTCCTCCCTAGTAGTCTTTGTAGAATCGGAGACTATCCTAGTTAAAGGGCACTCGTTTCCTACAAGAGTGAAAGATCTACCAGTGGGCCGCCAATCTTTACCAACGGGTTTGATTTTAGCTATCCACTGGGACTTAATTCTAGCACGGGAGTTCACCTCATTAAGCAATTTTTTGATACAGGAATCATGATTTGTCGTAAAGACACATTTTCTACATGTTTTACAAGTAGCATATTTAATGTTCGAGTAAGATCTAGAATCCCTAGACGATTGATTGATGCTCCTAGGATTCGACATGCTACGGTTAGCAGTGTTGGGTAAACTAGAAGGCATCTGACTAGGTTTGGAATTCCTATCTCTTACATGTGTCTTTTGCTTAGCTTCCCTAAGATCAAAATCATGGCGTACATCAGTTGAACTAGTTCTAGACGTGTTCATTGAACTATTCTTAGAGAAACTAGGGGCAATCATGTGATGAGGTCTTGCTAAAACTGATTTAGTCACATTAGGCCTAGTTGGTGGAGTGACAGTTCTAGAAATATGACCCAAATCAACTTGGGAGGCAAACCGCGGTCTCGAGGATTGTGGTCGCTCGGATCTAAATGCAGTAGGTTGTCTGACAATCGGTTGTCTGACGAACTGATTTGTAGGCGGTTTCCCCAAGATTGATGGTTTTTCAAGCTTAGTGTCCACACTAGGTTCTCTAGTTTTCCTTAACTCGTTTTTCAATGCAGCTATAGCAAAAACCTTTTCCTGTAATTGGGCCTTTAATCTTTCATTTTCTTTGAGCACGTTATCTTGGGATGCCAATTTAGATTCAAGCAGTTGAATTTGTTTCAAAAGATTATCCTTTTCAGCTTTAGAATCTAGAACAGTTTGATCCAATTTTCTTTCAAGAACAACGTTTGACTTTTCAAGTTTTTCAAAGTATGTTTCAAATTTGTCCGTTTTCTTAGAAAATTCAAGTTTGGCATCCTCAAGGTCTTTTGATTGCCGAGCTACGATCGTTTCGAGCTCTTTAATCTTGGAATCAGAATCAGTTAACGAGGCCGTTATAAAGCATTTATCATGATGAACTATAGCATTTTGAACACTTTCTCCCCCATTATGACTCACATCGGATGAATCAGAAGTGGTATTGCTATCACTCTTTTCCATCCCATGTTTGTCATAATTAGGTGTCGAATGCTCAATATGCGGTATGTCATCAGCATATACATCATAATTAATATCACATTGTACCATGTTTACAGGCTCTTCGTCATAAACGGGTAAGGTGTCATCAAGAGTGATCTCGTGAACAATCCCTGACGTACCACTGGTATCATGTTGTGCTCCTGATTCCGTGCTCTTGCCATCTTTAGGCTCCAAGTTGTCAACCGTATGACCAGGTTCCTCTTGCATCGAAGAGTCTTGCACTCCATTAGCATACCCTTGCTGCATTCGAGATCTTTCATAAATCGAAGACGAGACCGAGGTCATGAGTTTCAATATTGTATCACGGAATACTCGAAGCTCGGTATGTGTATCTCGAAGAAAAGATTGGCAAAGCATCGAACTTTCAGACTTGATGATATTAAATTGGAGAAAAGGCGTGAGTTGTGTCACAAGAGCCTTATAAGCAAGTGCCGATGCAGAGTGATTAAAGTTTTCATTGTTGAGTTGCTCTGCCAGTTGGGTCAAGATGGTGAACATTGATTCCATGAATATATGACGATCTTGACCAAAGATTATCACAAATTCGCTCCCTCCTTGAATCCCCGAAAGAGTAACAAGATGATACTGGAGCATTTGAAAGGAAGCGATGCCGCTTTTCCTAACATTGTTTTGCATTAAATGCGATTCTCCCTTTTGACATGTCGAATCGAACGAATCCATTAAATATCGATTAAAAATGACTTGGATGATGTTGTTTTCGGGATTTTACAATATGACTCGGCTCAAAAATTGGTGTCGGCTCAAACTATTATGAATTAAACCCGATCAAAAATCCGTATTTGCTAAAAATATATCCCGTCACGTTCACTCGTCACTTTGTCTTCAAATTCGGCCACAAAAAAACTTTGAACCCGTCAATTATTTTTCCACGTTTTGCCAAAAATTAACTTAATTTAAAAAAAATTTCTAAAAAATATTTTTGTAAGATAATAAAAGATAATAGAAAAATTGTCTAGTAAAAATATTTTTGGAAGATAATATTTTCGAATAAAAGATAATAATAAAAAAGAAAAAAAACGTCTTACGTTAACAAACTACAAAAACAAAATAAAATGTGATATTGTTAAAATAAAATGTGATATTTTAAAATAAAAAGGATTAATTTAACTAAAAAATGTTAAAAATGACAAAAAGAAAAAAAAATGTAACTAAAAATAAAAATTTAGATTTAATCTTAAAAGAAAATGTAACCAAAAGTAAAAAAATGTAACGAAAATATAGAGTTTACGTTTTCTGAAAAAAGTAAATATTATAGCTATTTCCCAAACTCCACGCTCCACTTCCTAGTTATGTCCGCCGTATACACCACGTGGCCCTATCAAAAAACAAGTCACCGCCCCACTTTGTTTACTCCGTCACAAAAATATCTAAACAAATTATTTATCTTGTTATATCCGTCAAAATAAAATATAAGAACGAAATCCACTCTTTTGCTTGATCTATCTCTCTCCTCACTTTGTATTCTCCCAACAAAACTCATCTGCTCATTATATTCATGGAAACCTCCGCCCTCATTCACACCATTCTAATCTTTGAAACTTTCAAAAGAAGATACCAAAACCAGATTCCAAAAGGTCAAAACTCCCAATCTATCTCATAAAACATAACCTAATTTCACTTTTATCACAAATCCTCCGCCCCCTCTTTTCTGGTAAACTCAAACGCAGCAACCAAAAAAATACCCTTCTTTTCGAATCTAACACAATTTTATGGCTTCAAGATCCTAAAATGGGTCTCGGGTAGGTTTTCTTTTAACTTTTTGTTGAGTCTCTCTCTCCTACTGTTGAGTCGTTCTGTCTTGTGGGTCGAGAAAAATATGGTTTTGAGTAATGAAGTTCTTGAGTCGAGTTGTGTTTGTGGAAGGGTTGTGAGTATTTTCGAGGGTGGGTGAGGTTTTGTTTGATGGTGGGTAGTCGAGAAGGTGGGTGAGGGTACTTGGGTTTTGATGGGTGACGAAGGTGAGGGGTAGGTTACGTGAGGGTGAGGGTTGGGATAGGTTAGGGGTGGGAATGGTTTGTGAACGAGGGTGAATTGGGTGGGGGTTACGTGAGGGTGATTGTGAGTATGATGTCGAGAGTTGTGAGCGAGGGTGTTTGTTTTGTGTTTGTGTTTGTTTGGTGCGAGGGGTGTCGGGGTTAGAGTCGAGAGAGGGAGTCGAGGGTTGGTTGGGTGGGTATTACGAGAGACGAGAGGTCGAGTCGGGTTGGTGTGGTGTCGTTCTAAAAATAGAGGTGATGTTGTTTGAGTCTGGGGTGAGTGAAGGTCTAGGGTGTCGAGAGGGTGTGAGGGAGTAAGGGTCTGGTCAAGTGTGTCCGAGAGAGTTGAGTCGAAAGGGTGGGTCTGTCTGTTAATCGAGTCGAGGGTGAGTTTTGTGAGTCGAGAGGGAATGAGTCTTTTTGAAAAGACGATGATTTGCCCGTTTAATTTGAATGGGCTTCATTCGGAAGAGTTCCGAAACGGAACTTTGTTTCGTTCGGAACTTTGTTTCGTTCGGAACTTTGTTTCGTTCGGAACTTTGTTTCGTTCGGAACAGTTCCGAATCGGAAGATTTTGATTCGGAAGATTTTGATTCGGAAGACTTCCGAATCGGAAGTGTTTGGTTCGGAAGATTTTCAAAAAAATTGATTCGGAAGTTTTGTCTTAAAAAATTGATTCGGAAGTTATGAATTGGATACGGAACTTGTGAATTTGAAACGGAACAGGACAAAAAAACTGCGTAACTGACTGAATGACTGAAGGACTGGTATTGGACAACTCAAATAAAAAATAAAAACAATTGGACAACTGGACAGACTCGAATCAAACGGGTATATAAAAACTTGTATATATAAAAAGTTTAACTTGATTATATAAAAATATATAAAAAAAACTGATTATAAAAAAAACTTAAAGAAAACTAATAATGGAAAAAAAAAAAATTATAACTGAGAACTGATGAAAACTGATAAAAAAATAAAATAAAAAATAAAAAAAATAAAAAAAAATAAAAATTGATAAAAATTTATATAAATTGATAAAATTTAGAAAACATACCAACTTTTTATATAAATTGATTAGTAAACTTGTGATAAAAAACAATAAAAAAATACAACCTTTTTATAAAAACACAAAATTAAAAAGAGAAAAACAAAAACTTTTATAAAAAAACACCAATTTTTTATAAAAAGTAAATAAATTTGAAGATTTGATATGATTTAACACATAAAAACACAAACTTTTTATAAAAAATACAAACTTTTTAAAATTTAAGCATGATTAAATCAAAACCCACCAAAATCAAAAAAAATAAAACAAGAATAAACCAAACTAACCATGGCTCTTGATACCAATTGAAGGTCTACGAAATTAATGGCCTATTCTATGTTATGGATTTGGTGGATTAGGTTGGTTGATTGATTGATAATTAAAGAAGAAATGAAGGAATTAGATGAAGGATTAGAGAGAGAAAGGAGAGAAGGGAGAGAATTGTAGAGAGAGAAAGTAAGATGAATAAAATGATTAAGTGAAAATGTGAACTAACAACCCCCTCCTAACATGCTAGGAGGGGTTATATATAGCCCACCCTACATGTGGGCTATATGGACTATACAATAAGTAAATAGATCACGAGCCCGTTACATAATTATAGTTGGAGCGACCGATCCTTCATAAATACGTAAAACGTATTTCCAACACTTTGTCTCTACAAGATATGATGGCCGCTTCTCCCTTATGTCTTCTCTCCAAAACATCGAAGACTAAGTCATGGTTATGGCATCGACGGTTATCTCATCTTAACTTTGAAGCTATCAATCATTTGGCGAAAACGAACTTGTTTGTGGTCTTCCTAAACTTACATTTCATAAGGATCATTTGTGTTCCGCGTGTACAATGGGGAAAAGCACTAAGAAACCATACAAACCCAAGACTGAAGACACCAACCAAGAGAAACTTTAGTTTTTGCATATGGATCTTTGTGGGCCAATGCGTGTTGAAAGTATTGGTGGTAAAAAGTACATCCTCGTCATAGTGGATGATTACTCTCGGTTTACATAGGTGAAATTTTTTTCAACAAAATACGAGGCACCTAAAGTCATTATCGATTTTCTCAAGATGATTCAAGTGCGTCTCAACACTACTGTCCGACGCATTCATACAAATAATGGAAACGAATTTGTGAATCAAACTTTGCGTAAGTATTATGAAGAAGTTGGCATATCTCATGAAACATCTGTTGCTCGCACTCCACAACAAAACAGTGTCGTTGAAAGGCGAAATCGCACCCTTATGGAAGCAGCTCGAACGATGTTAATTTACGCAAAGGCTCCATTAATTTTATGGGCAGAAGTAGTAACTACAGCAGTGTACACCCAAAACCGGTCACTAATTCGTAAACGCAGTGGTAAAACACCTTATGAGCTTCTACATGGAAAAGTACCAGATTTATCATATCTTCAAGTATTTGGCTCTCTCTGCTATCCAAATAATGATGGTGACAATTTGGGAAAACTTCAACCCAAAGCTGATATTGGTATTTTCATTGGTTACGCACCCGCAAAGAAAGCATACCGAATCTAAAACCGTAACTCTCGCAAGATCCTCGAAACTATGAATGTTGATTTTGATGAGCTAACAGCAATGGCTTCTGAGCAAAGAAGCTCTGAACCCACACTTCATGAAATGGGACCCAGTAACATCAGTTCTGGTCTTGTCCCAAACAACCCTATTTCATCATCATTTACACCACCTTCTAGGAATGAATGGGATACGTTGTTTCAATCGTTCTTTGATGAATTCTTTACTCCGCTAAGTATTGTTGCTCCAGAACCTGAGGTAATAGCTTCGGTTACCGAAGTTTTCCCTCCAGTAACCGAAGCACAATCGGATACGTCTGCACCTACAATTGGTCAAGATATACCTTCAACGAGTAATTCTCAACCAACACATGTTTCAACTACCCATGTCATGCCTTCTGATGATGAAGAGGATGATGATGATCATGATTTGGAATTCGCTCAAATGCGTGAACTTCCATTATTTGGTGTACCAATTCCCGACCCTAATCAAGCCGGGCCGTCCACATCAGAGGAAGCTCCGACTACGGTTTACTCCAATCCACAGATTCGTGAACATGACAACAAGTGGACAAAGGATCATCCTATAGATTCTATGATTGGTGACCCTAATCGTCCGATATCCACAAGAAGTCAGTTACAAGAAAGTGCAATGTTTTGTCATTTTGATGCCTTTCTCTGTGAAGTTGAACCCAGACGTGGCAACAAGCATTTACCCAATCTTGTTGGATAGAAGCTATGCAAGAAGAACTTAATTAATTTATACGTCTTGATGTATGGGAACTTGTCCCATGCCCGGATCAAGTGCAGTTACTCACTTTGAAATGGGTTTATAAGGTGAAACTCGACGAGTTAGGCGGAATATTGAAGAACAAAGCTCGACTAGTAGCTCATGGATACAAGCAATTATTAGGCATCAACTTTATGGAATCCTTTGCACCTGTTACCCGTTTGGAAGCTATTAGACTATTCCTGGCTTATGCAGCCCACATGAATATGATCATCTATCAAATGGATGTGAAGGTGGCATTTCTTAATGGTGAAATCAAGGAAGAGATCTATGTTCAACAGCCAGATGGTTTTGTGAATTCTAAATATCCTAATCATGTGTACAAGCTTAAGAAGGCTCTTTATGGGTTGAAGCAAGCTCCACGCGCGTGGTATGATCTATTATCACAATTCCTCATTACTCAAGGCTTCCTTAAAGGCAAGGTGGATCCCACGCTATTCATTCAGAAACGAGGCAAATATATGATTATGGTACAAATATATGTTGATGATATTATATTTGCTGCCTCGACCCAAACCTTATCCGATGAATTTGGTAGACTCATGTCTTCCAAGTTTAAGATGTCAATGATGGGCAAGGTATAATTCTTCTTAGGACTTCAGATATCTTAGAGTCCCAGAGGCATCTTTATCAATCAATGCAAGTATGCCCTTGAATCTCTTAAGAGATATAAGATGGAATCGTGTGACCCCGTGGATACTCCAATGGTGGAACGAACTAAGCTTGATGCAGATCCACATAGAATTGCCGTTGATCCGACACTTTATCGTGGAATGATCGGTACCCTTCTGCATATCACAGCCAGTCGACCCGACCTTCAGTTTGTTATATGTATGTGTGCTCGGTATCAAACTAGGCCTATAGAGTTACACTTAGCTACTGTTAAACGGATCTTTCGGTATCTTAAAGGAACCATTAATCGGGGACTTTGGTATTCAAAGGACTCTTTGATTGCATTAATGGCATATGTAGATGCGGATCACGCGGGTTGTCAAGATACAAGGCGTAGCACGAGTGGAACTTTATAACTACTAGGAGATCGACTAATCAGCTAGGCATCTAAAAGGCAGAAAAGCGCGGTAATTTCAAGTACAGAAGCAGAATACATAGCTATGTCCGGTTGCTGTGCTCAAATTCTTTGGATGATATCGCAATTAACCGACTATGGTCTAGGTTTCAACAAAATTCCGATGTAGTGTGACAATAAAAGTGCAATTGCCTTATGCTGCAACAATGTTCAATTCTTCCGGTCGAAGCATATTGACATTCACTACCACTTTATCAAGGAGCAAGTAGAAAATGGAGTGATCGAGCTTTACTTTGTCCGATCTGAGTATCAATTGGCGGATATTTTCACGAAGGCTTTAGATCGCGCTCGAATGGAATTTTTGGCCGACAAGCTAGGTTTGAGAACATTCTCGCCCGTGACTCTAAAGGAATTGGCAGATGAAGCGAAAGAATAGTGGTGGTAAACTACTCTCCGTATCCTTGGTGATCATCTGTATATATTGTTTATATTTTTATCCACAAAAGCAAAATACAAAAATATAAAACCATATAAAAACCATAAAAATTGAAAAATTCAGAAAAATACAAAAATATTTTTACTTTATTTTTCAAAGGCGTGTATTTTGGTACGATAATATTTACGGCCTTAAAAATGTCGATTAATATTGACATGGCGCCATAAGTAGAGTTCGTACAAAAGTTGTAAATATTTCATAAAACATGCCCATATGGCTTGTAGTTATTTCAGACTGCAACCCTTTTTTTATATTAAAGTCAAGTATTTCTTATGAAAGCTTTGGCTCTCAACGGGAATTAATTTTCTCGGGCATGGTTTATCTTATAACCATGTAAGGGATTGTGTTTACGTTATAACACAATCTAACACGGATATATGTACGCATCAGCGCATTTATTTGTTAAAACAAGAGAAATCTTGTTTTTATGAAGCTATCATCTCTACAACCATAGCACTCTACAATTGGTATCTAGAATCTCGACGATGCGACTACTCAAACGACGAATACAACTCTTTCAATAGAACACGGGTCCACAATTGAGGGGGAGCAATTGTCGATCATTCAGAATCTTCGATACCAAAAGTGCCAAGTTCGCTAATTGGTGTTAAGACAACAATACCAATCGTACATGTGGTGTCTAGAGATGACTTCAGACGTGACGAGGCGACCAATCAGTCAAACAAGAACCATTTTATCTTATCATATGATGTTCTCATCAATCAGGTCTAACCTTATCAATTTATTCTAATATGGTGAATATGTGATCATGTTACAAATCGGTATCATATCTTACAAATTGGTCTCATGAAGATAACACGGACTTGCATTTTTCTTCCCAAAAACCGTTTAAACTTTATTAAATCAACTGATATCAAAAATATCGATTGGGTTAATATTTTTAATATGGGGGATAAAATGTGATTTAATATGGTAAGTTATCACAAATGGTTTGACTTAACGTGATAGCTCATCCCGACATGTGCGAAATGTTTTCGAATATCATGGCATATGTTAAAGGGGAGCAAAATGGATTTTCATGGTGACATATACTTACCCTCAACCCAATTATTTCACGACGATGAAGATTGTGGTGACATAAGGATGGTAGGATAAGTTAAGTCCAATGATTCTTCCATAACCGGAGGAATCTTCCCAAGGACATTCCATAGCTAGAAATAGTAGTCCTTAGGAAAGATGGAGAAAGATTGTGAACGTAGTTGAATGCTGACCAAGTACTTAAGTTTGCAATAGAACAATCACAACAAGGTGCTAGTTATGACGTATTGGTAAGCATTGAAGGGGTTGAAGAATGAAAAAGAATTGTAAAAATAAAGGGTGTAAAGAAAGAAGCCCTCCTTACAACCTTAGGCAGAAACCGGGTCAACACATATGCTATTGAGATCATTTTAATGATGCTCGATATTGAAGATAGACATCATGGACCCAGTGAGGCATTGCACAACCCATCCCAGCTAACTTAGATATCTCTTAAAAGGTATTTGTTTTATTTACACTGAACAACGCATTATCTATCGATTTATTCATTCCGAGTAAATTGGTATTGAAATGGTGGCACTCCTCTCTAGCCTCCGATCACTAAAAATCCAAAATACACGATCGATTATAGAGCCATTTGAGATCATAAAATATCTCATTAGGACACATTTCCATATTTCCTTGCTTCTTCACACACTGTGAAAAGGAATAAAGATCTTAAGAGTCCTACGCAAAATCTTCATGATCTTGCCTGAACATCCGAGTAATACGAAAGTATTTACAATGAAGATGGAAATCCTTCTTGAGCGAACATTCAAAAGCTCATGGTAGGTGACTTGTGCGATTATTTATGAATCAAACTTGTGATAACTGGAAAGCAACAGTTGTTTAATTCTTAATTGAATTTAAAAACGTCCAGGCCTCTACGTAATATCTCAGTGATCTTGCCAGAACACTCAGAGTGATACCTTAGTGTTCATAGTAATGAGTGGAAATCCTTCTAGTGTTAACCTCAAACAGCACTTGGTAGGTAACTTGCAAGATTCAATATGAATCAAGCTCGTGATAACTGGAAAGCAATAGTTTTTTAATTCTTAATTGAATTTAAACACATTCTAGTCCTCTACGCAATATCTCAGTGATCTTGCCAGAACACTCAGAGTGATACCTTAGTGTTCACAGTGATGAGTGGAAATCCTTCTAGTGTTAACCTCAAACAACACTTGGTAGGTAATTTGCAAGATTCAATATGAATCAAGCTCGTGACAACTGGAAAGAAACGATGGTGCGTTTCTTTAATGAATCAAACTATTTCCAGGAATCGGAATTGACGGCTTCAATCATACGGATAACTTTATCCAAATGATTCACTCTTTACGTTCACAGTCAGCTTTGGACGGTCGAGTAAAGAGAACGGGTTTACTCGCGAAATCTTGTCAAGGAGATTTTTTATTAAATCTACCTGCCACAAGTATGATATTTTATATCGTCCAACGGTCCTCACCGACCGGAGGTAAAATGCTACCGAATTAGAATGAAATGTTCAAAGCCATTTCTTTCGTGTGTACTTATGTTACTACATTTGAAGACGGTGGCGTTGCGGAATCCGAGAAGAAGTCGTCCCCGCATGCTTATACTTGATGCACTTAATACTTAATATAATTCAAGAAAGCCTAAAAGTCAAGTCTTCCGCTGTATCGAACTCTGAAGCTTTCAAGAATTACGAAGGTATAAGTATGTGGGACATGAAGTGACGAAGAGGAGGATATCACAAGTGATGATACACAAGATCAAGGCAAGAGATTAATGCTAAATATTGATATCAAAGATCACATCAGCATGTTCACCAGAAAAGAAAAAAAGAAAAGAAAGACAAAGACTACGAGCTCAAGACAAGCATATTATGCTAGGTTTATTTTATTATTGTAACTTGGGTAACGCCCTCTTTTGGAGTGACCTCCCTTAAGGGGGGATTGTTGGAAATACGTTTTACGTATTAGAAAGGACCGGTCACTCCAACAATAGTCTAAGTAGTAGCTCGTAGTTTAGTTAACTTAATATTAAGCAAACAAGGCCAAGCCAAGCCTACAACATGTGTAGGCCGACGACCCATTGTAAGCCCAAGCCCATCTCATGGGCTTGGGTATATAAACCCTCTCCTTAGTTGGAGAGGGTGTGGTTTCATTCATTTTTCACATAGTTTCTTTCTTTCTCTCTCTAGAAGTGTGTGTGAAATCTACCATCTTTTTATCTCTTTCTCTCTCTAAACATAAGCAAGATTTACAATATCATACACTAAAGAATCACCCAACTATTATACCCATCAAACAAACACTCCTAAAAACACTTGTATTTAAATTTTAACAAAAATCAAAGATAAAAAATAAACCTTTTTATGATCAAAACAAGATAATCTTTCCAAGATCATCACATGCATGATGATCAAAACACTTTCAAACCACAAAATCATAGAATCATGAAAACTTGATACATGTGTTTGAATTTTTTATCAAAAGAAGCACAAGAACATTTTAGAGACGGGTCTAATTTTTGTTTAGCTTGAATCATGATGGATGATGGTGATTTAGGGGTGTTTTTTGGTGGAGGTGTAGCGGCATAAAATGGAGGAGGAGAAGGAGTGGTGAATTTTTTTGTTAAATTGAGTGTTGTATGTGTTTTGATAAAAAAAAATGTATTTATATGGTAGGTGGGTAGAGGGACCAATCTTGCCAATTTTGAAACTTTTGGACTTAAAAGCAATTAACAGTTTAAAGGGTAGAAAATGACTATTAGTTAATTTTGAAAATATTTACGGGGCTCGGGTTTCGTAAAAATACTTTTTCAAAAGTTACAATGCGAAATATGATTTTTGATTTTTCGACACGACTTAATACGTAATTAAACGAAATCGTCGAAAATACTAATTATCAAAACAATCGATAATAAAATGTAAAATTTTGGGCATCCGTCGGTATCGTGATCACTAGGAATTCTTGTTATTACTTGATTTTGAGTAAACTCGTTGTAAAACGCACGCGGGTGATTTTAAATCAAAAACTTTGATTTAAATAAATATGGGAAAAATAAAATAAGAAATTTTATAATTCCGGATATTTTATTATCAATGATCAGTAAATACTTAAAAAGTATACTTTATTAAAATATCAAGATCTCAGGATTTACATATAAGAATACAAGAAAAGGTAATACGTTGGAACATTCAAGAAACACGAATAAAATAATAAAATAATGCTGGGAAAGTACGGGTTCTTACAGTCTTCCCCCTAAAGGAACTCTGGTCCCTTAGAGTTCTCCTAGAAACAGTAGAAGATGTAACAAGAGGAGGTACAAAGTGTAGAACAAATTCATTGCTTCCCAGGTAACTTCCGTACCACGACGAATCTTAACGGTTAGAATTCACTATGCTTCAGTTTTCTTAACTCCTTTTCGAATAAGATTCAAACTCGGATTAGAATAATGACCTTTCATTACGGAGGAATCTCAAGAGATAGCATGAACACAAAAATTACTTAATTAGACAAAGTGCGCTAAAATGAACCAAGATTGTTAATCAACAAGGAGTCGCAAATCGTGCAACTGTAAACATGACAATCGTAAAAGTAAGAATCTATTTACAAGAGAAATAGAATGGAAAAACGAATTACATATGATCATTTAAAATACAAGCTGTCACAATCAGTTGTCTAGTATTTTGGTATTACTTTAAAACTTAGTTTAAGTATTTTCTTGATTAAAAGAAAATTTTACAAGGTGTAGTGATTTAAAATCAAACTGTCTATGTTTAGTGAGTTAGCTGTTGCTATATCTTTTTCTTGATCTGGATTTTTAAAGCACAAGTAGGACAGTTCAAAATAGTTATCCTGATCAGCTTAAGAACTTTTGGATGACTACATGAAATTATCGTTAGAAATCAGGTTTATCGTTACCATTAAAGAAAATTCAGATTTTCCAAATTATTTAGAATCATCGTTAGAAATTATAAATTTATTTAATAATTTCATTATATTGAAAGTAAAATATGATTAAATCAATTACTTTAAAAGATACAGCTTGACATATTCTGGTTTTCAAAAGGTGACAAGACAGCAACGAATATGAGACATATAAAGGTCAACAATTTGTATGCGAGCAATAACACAAGGGAATAAAACGAAAGTCGTATCAATTCTTAACAAACGTGATAGAATAGACGCGTCGATGATAAAAATAAAAAACAAAGGATTATAGCAAGTCATCACTTCATGAGGACAGTTGGTGTTACCAACAACAGCTTATTTAATTCTTGATGGTCGATACATGATCGAAAGAGAAAAGCCACACAGCAAATTTTCGAATCACGGAAAATTCTTAAGAAGTCACTTGCAAGTAAATTCAGTAAGATGAAAAACATTAGCAATGATAGGAGAAATCAAAACATAGTTCACACGAATGAATTTCAATACGATTAAGTCTAACACATATCATGACAAATACACGTAATCATTGTTCACGTCCAATAAAAAATCATTATCCGTGTCCAGAGACGTTTCGAAGGTCTACCAAAATAGATAGAGAATGTCGATCGACGTAGAAGCATAACAACGTTGAAACTTTTAAGTCGGGTATCAATGGTAAGAAATTAGACAAGCAGTAACAAGATTGTATCACGAAGAAAGACGAGGTAACAAGTGAAACAAAGGTTGTTGAGTAAAGAAATATGTGCTTGAGGCATGTACTTTGTTCAACAAAAGATAAGGGTTCATAAGTGTATCTCGCGAACTGTTGATACTCGCATAAGAAGTAAAAGTTTTCTAAACTTTATTTTATCAAACTTTTTAAGGAACATAGTTAAAAAGTTGATTCTTGGTTAAGTATTAAAGGTGGCTACTATTCGGCCTTGCATGGCTCCTTCTAACTTAAGCATAGGTGATCAGGCCATGCATAATTTAGGACTAGCAATGCGATGCTCATCTTCGTCAAATCAATATTACATATCATATGATTTAAGATATGTATACAATGTCGTTTGTAAAAACAGGGATCAAATAACTTATGAAACTTTTACCAGTAACTAAATGGGCTAGATGTTTAAATCAATAATTTTATTGTTACAAGAATTCTTTACAAGACCAAAATAGAACAATTTGTGAAAATACATTGTAAAATTAATATAAATTAATTTTATAAGATAACCTTCAAGTATTTAATAATGCCCAAGTGGAACATTTTTATAAAATATTTCGCAAATAATACCAGTTAAATTCATGTGGTGACATGATGATAGCTTACAAAATAGCGAGTGGGTTACATGAGAGTAATAATGAATAGTTCATTGGACAATCGATGAAATGGTTACAAGGTGATATTGTTTCAAGAGGTTTAGCAGGAAGCGTTAGGAGACACGTGTCAAGATGATAACGAACGATATGAAAGCAAGATCTTCAAATCCCAGCCCGAATCAGTGGTATGATAGAAATAAAGGACGACAATATGGAATGACAAATAAGTCATATATAAATGAAAAAGATAAAGGAATCCGTAGGTGTGCACATCGTAATTTATTTGACAAAATACACTTTTAAGAAAGTAGAGCAATAGCTTATCAAATTACTTGGTTTCTAAAATCTCAAGATTTATATAAGACCTAACTCAAGTTACTATTTGTAAACGTTTTCAAACGCAATCAATGTTTCATGGTTGTAAAATACCATTAGTTAAAATTTTACGAGTTCAAACAAACTCAAAAATACTTCAATCCATATTTTTTTTTTGAATTCTTATCAGTTTTGACCTTTTTAGTCAACTTCGATTTTTTGGGTTTGACTTTTGGGTTTGATTAGACCAATTGATTCACTAAATGACATTTTAAGACTCGAAGTCTAGAGTAATTTGGTGTAAAAAGATGTTTCAGACAACTTTCTAGTTCTACTCGAGACTTGAAACGGATAAAAAATGGATGAAAATGCCCTTGCATTAAATCTATCAATAAAATGATATATTTATTTTTATGTCTAAAGTTATAAAAATATTTTCTCGACACGGTTAAACTTCTTGTAAAGTTTCTGTACAAAGTATATTTTTCGACATACCTTGAAATTTAATTCAACTTTATAATGACCGAAAATTTTATGTACACACATTACTTGTGGATTCCATAAAGACGAAAGAGAATAAATTGTAAATTTATCATGTAAAGAAAACATAGTATAGAAATGGTTCAAGAATGCCAATGATAAACTAAGAAATCAAAAATGGCGCATGACATCCGTGTCTTTGATTTCAAGATGCAATGTAGGAAGGTCTCTTGGCAGTGTGATTTTTCCGAAATCACAAGACATATCGAGAAAGAAACGGGACATTAACAAATCGCACTTCTGGGCGAGGAAGTTTAATGAAAAAGGGAGAGTTGAATTTCAAGAGAGGTTGAATTTCAAGATAACGATGATACTTCCAAGGTAAAAACGAACGTTGTAATTCGAAATCGAAACGTAGTATGGTCAATGAAGTAATAATTAATCGATATACAAGTGTCGTGTAGAACGATGACGTAATTGGTCAATCAAGGTTACGAAAACTCACGATATTCTTCAACACGGATTCAATGAATCTTCGAGATGTGTGACTCACACGATGTCCTTTAGTATTTCTGAGAGACACATTGAGCTACACAATGGTCGATAGACTATTTTCCAAGACATTCAATCACAAATGGTCGACAAGCAAACTAGATACCTAAATAGATATCTTAAAAGATTTTAAACAATGAAGGTAGCGCACAGGGCAGTAAAATGAAAATCGGGAGTTTCAGTGAAAGCAACACTTCTTAATCCCAAACAATGGTATCACGAGAATACGACAACATGTAACAGTAAGGCGAGAAAAATAGACGGTTCAAAACGAACGAGTATATGAGGTCAATCGTATCACGCATAAACAAGATAACAATAGTACTCGGATAAGTGAGTATGGAAAGTCGGAAGCATACGCGCTCTGAATACAAGTATGTAACGTCATAACAATATAAAATTATTGCAACAAAACAAGAATTCAAGATATGCAGTAAAAGCATATGTAATCAAGTATTATTCAATGATAATTCATGAAGCACAAAGGCTTTAAAAGACATAGTAATTATCATCATTAGGGTAATGTAATATTTCAACATGTAATCAGGAGAAGAAATACTACAATGATAATTAAAAGTAAATAATAAGGATTAGAGAGTTACCCGCGCAGATATCGAACAACAAATGGCAGATTCCGTGTTTGACACTTAGAAACATGAAATATTTGAACTTTCGGTTATAGACTAAGTTTTGAAAACGACTCAGTTCCCTATAACCATCGCTCTGATACCAATCTATGAGACACCCAGAATCTGACATGGAACAACT
Source organism: Glebionis coronaria (assembly GCA_025667525.1). Lineage (NCBI taxonomy): Eukaryota > Viridiplantae > Streptophyta > Magnoliopsida > Asterales > Asteraceae > Glebionis > Glebionis coronaria. Next base: position 420,603,094 of record CM046880.1, read on the forward strand.
AGGCAACGAGGGGGTAACACGTGATGGTACAAGAAACAATGAATTACAGTTGACACAAAGCTGACGTAATAAAACATGTACATTACATCATAAAATAATCAGAGTTTTAAGCATAGGTCCTAGAGTTTTATAAGCGGAAAAATATATTATTTCATCACGATTTATAACATAAAGTTGCCCAAAAGATAGAATAAACTTCCGACAATTTTTACAAAAACCAATCTTTTAAAAGCATCACAGAAATCTCCAAGTTGTGGTAATATCCTGCGGGCTCCCATCCAAGCAAAGCTAAGTAATAATACCTGAGATTAAACATGTAAAATCGTCAACATAAAGTTGAGTGATATTCATAGGTTTAGCAGTAAAGGTGTGGAACACAAGCATTCATTTGTAAACAAGAAACAGGGGAAAATAGTTACGTACGATAACCATAGTCCGAAAAGTTACGATTATTATTGCAGTTCGGTTCATGAACCGAAGCTTAACTCAATGTAAGTTCCTCTAGGGAGTATTTAGCCTAAATACTCAAGTATAACCAAATATTAGTGCGTCAAGGTAATCGGGACGGGGATAGTCAATCCCGATGGATCCACCCACAACATTCGCGCTTGGTAGCATGATTAATTAACGGTTCATGATCAGGAGAGGAAACTCAAGGCTAGACTAAAAATCAATAATAATATCGAAAGTCTGGAGAGCATACATGTTTTGGATAGCATACAAGTTCTGGATAGCATACAGTTTTTTAAATGGTTGTGTTCCACCATGTAAAATCTCACCCCGTGTTTAGAAACCATGAATATGTAAAAAGGGGCTATGAACTCACCTTAGCCACAAGGTAATTCAATCACGGTACTTAGCAACTGAGTAGAAACAATGGTAGTGAGACGATCACCGACGATATGGATGCCCGGGAAACACGAAAACCGCAACCTATCAAAATAAGGCGCGCGTTAAGACTCGAATTCAAATATCGTTGCATACAAAGTATAATAAGACTTTAAACATTTTCAAAGTATTAATATTTCAAAACCATTGACACGAACCAAATGAATCCATATTAACCCATTTATCCAACAATACCCGTTTAAACACTTGTACACTTGAAATTTACCCGTCATACGACGCCAAGTCAACGCAAGTCAAACTATCCCTTTACCTTACTCGGAACAGTAGCTAAGTCATTTATATAATGACTAAGCACTTGAGTAAGTCACCATGTCCAATAGTGAATACTCAAACCCACGTCATACGTGCATTGAACTATGTGTCCAAAACACAAATCAACAAGTACACTCCGAATGTACACACCGATCTACCCTATCTAGACTTGTCCGATTTAGATGAAAATTGGTGTCAAATTCACTTATAACCTTTATAAGACCTCACCAAAATTTGAGCCAAAGTTCACACTTTAAAACCCATCAGCTCGACACTATACTTGACCCTAAAATTTGGGACAAAATTGTATACTTGTTTTATAAAACCGTTTAGACCACTTTAAAAGTACTATTTTGACAATCCGCCTTTTAAACCCACTAATAGACTCATCATATTAGGTTTATAAACTTTGAAAACCAGTATTAGCATTTATCTAACGAAGCCTAAAGTCCCTGAGAGTCGACCCAAAATCAGCCACAATTTCGGATTGTGCCGACTTTCATCTCCCGGTACACGAATACTAAAACTAGCATAACTTTTGACTCGTAATGAGTTAGGAGCTCTATCTTATACCAAAATGAGCGTCTCGGAAAACTCTACAACAAAACCAAATAATCTCAGCCTATCCCAAATCATAAACCCACGAAAAATCTGTTCTAGACCTGCTGTCCTAAAATACACTTTTAGAAATCATAACAAATCAATTTTCCAACCAAAACTACACATTCTCATACCTATAGAATCACCCAACTATTGTACTCATCAACCAAACACTCGTAAGAACACTTGTATTTAAATTTTAACAAAAATCAAAGATAAAAAATAAACCTTTTTATGATCAAAACAAGATAATCTTTCCAAGATCATCACATGCATGATGATCAAAATACTTTCAAACCACAAAATCATAGAATCATGAAAACTTGATACATGTGTTTGAATTTGGTATCAAAATAAGCACAAGAACATTTTAGAGATGGGTCTAATTATTGTTTAGCTTAAATCATGATGGATGATGGTGATTTAGGGGTGTTTTGTGGTGGAGGTGTGGCAGCATAAAATGGAGGAGGAGAAGGAGTGGTGATTTTTTTTGTTAAATTGAGTGTTGTATGTGTTTTGATAAAAAAATGTATTTATATGGTAGGTGGGTAGAGGGACCAATCTTGCCAATTTTGAAACTTTGGACTTAAAAGCAATTAATAGTTTAAAGGGTAAAAAATGACTATTAGTCACTTTTGAAAATATTTACGGGGCTCGGGTTTCGTAAAAATACCTTTTCAAAAGTTACAATGCATCATAAATATGATTTTTGATTTCCCGACACGACTTAATACGTAATTAAACGAAATCGTCGAAAATATTAATTATCGAAACAATCGATAATAAAATGTAAAATTTTGGGCATCCGCCGGTATCGCGATCACTAGGAATTCTCGTTATTCATTGATTTTGATAAACTCGTTGTAAAACACACACGGGTGATTTTAAATCAAAATCTTTGATTTAAATAAATAAGAGAAAAATAAAATAAGAAATTTTATAATTCCAGATAATTTATTATCAATGATCAGTAAATATTTAAAAAGTATAATTTATTAAAATATCAAGATCTCAGGACTTACATATAAGAATACAAGAAAACGTAATACGTTGGAACATTCAAGAAACACGAATAAAATAATAAAATAATAAAATAATGCTGGGAAAGTAGGGGTTGTTAAATTTTGTGAAGTTCATGGTATTACCCATAGCTTCTCGGCTGCCCACACTTCACATTCAAATGGGGTAGTTGAAAGGAAAAATAGTGCTCTCCAAGAGATGAGTAGGATAATGTTAAAGGAGAAATCATTACCTCAAAAGTTCTAGTGCAATGCCCCTTGACATATCGACCCATATTCTCAACTTAATTCTTATTCGACTTTCCTTAGGTAAAACCCCTTATGAGATTCTTAAAGGTAAGAAACCCTCTCTAGAATACTTTAAGGTTTTTAGAAGCAAGTGCTTCCTTCTTAACACTAAAGACTACCTTACCAAGTTTGACCCAAAATCGTACGAAGGTATCTTTCTAGGTTACTCTCAAAATAGAAAGCCTATATAGTTTTAAATAGAACCTCAGGAGTAATCTAAGAATCCACTCAACGTGACATTCCATGAAAGTCCTCCTCCTTCTAAGACATCACCTTTGGTAGATGATGACTTAGATGAAAATAAAATAGTTAAAGCCAAAGAGGTTAGAAAACTATGTAATTGAGATGAATATCTTAATGTTGAAAAGATAGTAAACATTAAGGAATCTAAGGATCATACCCTATACACCATAGGCGATCTCAACCAAAGTACCCTAAGGTTTCAAGCCCAAAATCAAAGTAACTTCTTTTGTTTTGTCTCTTTGATAGAACCTAAGAATGTTAAAGAAGCTTTGTTAGATGAGATTTGGATCGTCGCCATGCAAGAAGAACTGAATCAATTCATTTCTAATGACGTTTTAGAACTTGTCCCTTTACCTAGCTAGAAACACCACCATCATAGGAAATAAATGGGTCTTTAGAAACAAACATAGTGAGAATGGTGTAGTACCTCGTAACAAGTCTGGACTTGTAACACAATGTTATAATGAACAAGAAGGAGTTGATTATGACGAGACATGTGCACCGATTGCTAGGTTAGAGTCTATTTGGATCCATTTAGCATACGCTTGTTTGTTAGACTTTAAGCTTCAACAAATGGATGTAAAGAGTGCATTTTTTAACGGTTTGATCAATGAGGAGGTTGATTGGTGTATTTTGCATACACCTAATAGCATGTTAATTTAGCATAATTATATATTTATTTTTCGTTATACATGTACTTTTAATGTGTTTTGTGATTATGTAGGTTACAAGCGAAATGGAATAAAATGGCCGCTTAATTATTTTTTTGGAGAAAAGACATTGTGAGCGCCGATAAATAAAGAAGAAATATTGAATAAAAAGATTTGAGCGCGTCGCAATATTTTCGGTCATCTTTTATTTGTCTGGGCTTCGTTTGATCAATTATTGGCGTTGGGTTATTTTTTAGTGGGTCAAAGTTATTATATGGTAAAAGAATAAAAAAAAGAAAAAAAATAATTTTTGGCCCATTGGACCCAAAAGCCCAATGACCACCGACTTGCAAGAGTATATATTGAAAAAAAACACAAGAAAAAAAACACATATAGTGACTTTAGAGGTGGGGACAAGTTGTATTTGGCCGCAATACAAAAAAAAAGAAGAAAAACAGTCGATTAGAAAAAAAGTGGGGCTGAATATTGGATTGAAGGTATTGTCAGGTGGGGTCCGAACAATACATAGAAAAAAAAGATTCACACAAGGTAAAAAAGGTGGGGCCCGATTAAAAAAATTGGAAGCAAAACATTGAGATTTGCATTTGGTCGACACAAGAAAAGAAGAAAAGTATTCTCCTTTGTTTTATTATGATAAACAGTAGATCGCAAGTCGGGTACACCGTGATTTCCGGCTAATTTTGTTGTAATTCCTTCCGGTAACTTTATTTAAGGTTTGATCATTACTTTTGGATTATCATATTTTTATTACATTAATTTAGGATTTATTTATAAATTATTTTTATTGATTTAATATTATGTTTAATTACTTGTGCAAGATAATTTATTATTAGTTAACGGTTCATTCTTATTCTATCTAGTTAAAGAAAAAGATGGTCGTATAATCGATATAAATTGTACCTAAATAAATTGTTAAAACATAATTATTGGTTGGATTAATATAAGATTTATTATCGCGAGTCATTGATAAACATAATAAATACCAACATTAATTCATTCATATTAAGTCAAAATAATCTTTGTAATTGGTTCTAAAAAGTTTCGATAATCCATAAGTGTGATCAACCATAAATATTAGGAGCTGGAAGGGATTGCATTTTTCTTTTAATTGTTTACATCTTTATTTTATTTTTCTAGCTTTATTATTAGCTTAATAATTATTTAACTTTTAATCAGCATTTTTATTATCAAAAGTATTTTAGTTGTTAGATTTCTAAACCAAAACTTTTATTGATCAGTGATCACTCCAAAACTTAAACTAAAACCACATATTCCTCGTGGATCGATACCCGCTTACCCTATCTAGTATAAGGTAATTAGGTTATTTTTGACCGGCACTTCGACGTCGATCAAAAATTTGGCGCCGCTGCCGGGGATTCAGTGAGCTTTTCGTTTAAGTTTTTTTTAATATTTTTCTTAAATAAATAAAAAATACAAAAAGATTTTATTTTCTTGTTTGTTTGTATGTTTGTTTGTTTGTTTGTTTTTTTGTTTTGTTTTGTTTCTTGTGAGTGTGCAGGTTAGTGTATGCGCACACGTAGATCGGGACGTACATCACCGTTAGCTTACGATCCTGAGGTTGAGAAAAGTGCAAGGTTAAGAAGGAAGATGTTTCGACAGTTTTCTACTAATCTTGATTTTTCAGGTTTAGCAGAACTTTTCGCTGAAATGCCAGGTGACGAAGATGTTGGCGGAAGTGCTAGCGGCAGTAGTAGCGGAGAAGAATCTCCACCACGGGGTGTTGATTCTTATTACAGGCCGGGGATCTTCTAGGATCCCTCGCCTATCGTTTATCCGGATCCGGTTAAAGGGGTTACAAGTAACTTCAAGATCCAGCCGAACCTCATAGCAATCTTACCAGTGTTTAGAGGTCGTGAGGAGCCATACGCACATCTACGAGAATTCTTCTCAATTGCTGACTCACATCAGGTTAATAACATTACCAAGGATGAGGTAAGACTTCGCCTTTTTCCTTTTTCTCTTAAAGATCAAGCTAAGGACTGGTTCTCATCTCTTGAGCCAGGTAGTATTAACTCATGGTGTGAAATTCAATCTGCTTTTCTTGAGGAATTTATTCTATAAGTAAAACTGCTGCCATTAGAAATAAGATTAAATCCTTTCGTCAAATCCCGGGCGAGCAGTTTCATAAAGCATTTAGTAGACTTAAGGAGTTATTAAGAACATGCCCTCATCACGATGTTCCAAAATGGGAGCTTGTCAAAGTCTTCTATGATGGGTTGGATTATAACAACCAACAATTTGTGATGGTCACTAGTGGGGGTATGTTTTTCTCGCGACCTATGGAGGAAGAATGGGAGTTTTTTGAAAAACTAAGCAAAGGTTCCAAGACCCAAGCTTCAGTGGATCGAAACAACCACCCATCTTCCGCCAATTTTGTGTCTAACCAACGTGGCACAAATTCTGAAATTAGCGAGTTAAGTAAGAAAGTTGATCTTTTATTGAAAAATCTAGGAAAAGGTGTGCCAAATGTGTCTAATGTGTCGCATAGTGGGTGTTCAATGTGTGGTGATCCAAGTCACTCTGTCGATAATTGTCAAAGGTAGGGGGCACCACCAAATGAGGAGGTAAATGGAGTCTATGGTGGTCGTCCACGAAATGACCCATTCTCTGAAAGTTACAATCCTGGATGGCGCAATCACCCCAATCTCCGTTGGAAAAATGAAGAAAGTCGCCCTAATAATACCCAATAACAACACTATGGTTACAAACCAAGGTACGAGGGTGGCGATTCATCTAACTTCCAACAAAATTCTTACAATCATTGGCCACAACAACAATATCCAAATCAGGGCCAAGGGCAAGATGACAACCGTCTCTTGAACCTTGACCGAAAGTTTGATAGGCTTATGGATTCATTGTCTACCAACAATCAAGAGATCAACAGAAAATTCGAGGTCACTAATCAAAGACACGAGACCACTACTAAATCTGTTGCAGCTCTTGAGAGACAAGTTGGTCAATTGGCGGATCAATTAAGCAAAAGAGATGAGGGAAGGCTACCGAGCTACCCCACCATGAATCCTAATCGGTGTATTTTGCATTCACCTCATAGCATGTTAATATAGCATAATTGTATATTTATTTGTCGTTATATATGTACTTTGAGTGTGTTTTGTGATTATATAGGTTACGAGCGAAGTGGAATAAAAATGGACGCTTAATTAATTTTTTGGAGAAAAGACATTGTGAGCGCCGATAAATGAAGAAAAAATATTGAAGAAAAAGATTTGAGCGCGTCGCAATATTTTCGGTCATCTTTTATTTGTCCGGGTTCGTTCGAGCAATTATTAATGTTGGGTTATTTTTTATTGGGCCAAAATTATTATATGCCAAAGGAATAAAAGAAAAAATAAATAAATAAATATATAATAATAATTTTTGGGCCCAATACCCAATAACCCACTGGTGGATACTATAAAAAGAAAAAAGGAAGACACAAAAGAGGAGAGTAGGAGTCGTCGATAGAAAGAAAAAAAAAAAAAAATCTCAATAGTCGACCTTAGACTAAAAAAAATTGACCGAGCACTTGATTTAAAGAAGAATCTCAAAAGTGGTCTTAGAAGCGGGGGCCGCCATTCACTATGAAAAGAAAGAAAGATTGTTTTTTTTATCAACAACCAAAAAAGACGATTCAAGGGAAAAAAGAAAGACGATCAAAGAATTTGGAAAAAAGGGATTTTGCTTTGGTGAAAGAAAAAGCGGCTGTGAAGAAGAATAAAAAAAGAATCTTTTCATGGAGAAGATGATGAGTATAAAGTTGGTCGGGTACACCGCGATGTCCGGCTAATTTTGTTGTAATTCCTTCCGGTAACTTTATTTATGGTTTGATCATTACTTTTGGTTATCATATTTTCATTACATTGATTTATAATTTATTTATAAATTATTTTTATCGATTTAATATTATGTTTAATTATTTATGTGAGACAATTTATTGTTAGTTAACGATTCATACTTATTTTATTTAGTTAAAAAAAGATGGTCGTATAATCAACATAAGTTGTACCTAAATAAATTGTTACAACATAATTACTGGTTGGATTAATATAAGATTTATTATTTCGAGTCGTTTATAAACATAATAAATGCCGACATTAATTCATTCATATTAAGTCAAAATAATCTTTGTAATTGGTTCTGAAAAGTTTCGATAATCCATAAGTGTGATCAACCATAAATATTAGGAGCTGGAAGAGATTACATTTTTCTTTTAATTGTTTACATCTTTATTTTATTTTTCTAGTTTTATTATTAGCTTAATAATTATTTTAATTTTTAATCTGTATTTTCATTATCAAAAGTATTTTAGTTTTCAGATTTCAAAACCAAAACCTTTATTGATCAGTGATCACCCCAAAACTTAAACTAAAACCACATAGTCCTCGTGGATCGATACCCGCTTACCCTATCTAGTATAAGTTAATTAGGTTATTTTTGACCGGCACTTCGACGTCGATCAAAAATTTGGGTTGAGGGGGTGGCACATGTGTTACATGTTTTTGTGTGAAATTTTGGTCAAAATGGGTTAAAATGTGATTTTTGAGAAAATTGAAAATTTTTAAAAATTTTAAATCACAATATAAGAGTCTTGTGCTAATTAGACGTGGAAGTTTCTCCTACATATATGTTTGTTGAGTATTTACGGATTCTGAAGATTAGCTTGTGGATGATTTATTGGAGCAAGCTAGAGGATTTGGCCATAATTATCAGGTGCACCCGATTCCATTGTATAATTTGGTTATTAAATTGATTTGATTGTTTGCATGTAGTTAGGTATATGTGTAATTAGATGATCAAACCACGCCGGTTGAATTCTCTCTACTTACCTTTGCTTAGATCAGGTAAAAAGTTTGAATAAATAATATGAAATATAGTAATGTAATAGTTGGGTTAGGACATTTAAAATTGATCTTATTCGGCTCGTCACCCGCGCACGGTGGCCTTAGAAAAGAGTTGGAGAACTGTCATAATTATTGGTGGTAGTCATATGTTGGGCTTGCCTATCTGATTCGTCACCCGCGCAAGGTGATACTTTAGTTGTTAGCATGGGTCAGACGCCAATTTTTATGATGGATAGCATTGCACTTAGCTGAGATAATTTTATGTGAGATAACCCAATCCTTGTATTGTTGTAATGAAATTAGAAAGATTAGTTTAATTTAGTGCATTGTATAATTATACTATGTGGTAGATAATTCCATCATGTAATGTACCAGTAGACACGAAGTATATCTGTTCCCATTTAATTAAAGAGACTTAATTAACCGGTTCTCATGTGCCAGTGTGTCTTAGTATGCACCTATAGGATAGATATTCATTTTTCTGAATAATTGGTCTTTATATCAACCTTGAAAGGAGTGTATAAAGCGTTCGGGATGACTTGTATAAGAAACGGTCCCGGATGGCTAAAAAAAGAGCTTATGTGTGATGTGAAAAAAAATATAAAAAAATGAAAGAAGAATGAAAAAAAAAATTGTGAAAGAAAAAAAAGAAAAGAAAAGAAAGGAAGTAGAAGTATATAAGCTAAAATATGATGGCTTATGATGTGCTCTTATGCTATAAAAACTCTAATGTTATAAAAGGTGTACGATATTCTAACTTCTTGTTTTACATTAATGTTTATATTGATTATAGGTGTGTAATAGGTACGTTGGACACATGGTTATTTATATGAAACATAAAGTAAATGGAGTCAATGGAAATGGTTATGCTAAGTGTTTAAGAAGGGCAAAAATATTGGTAATCCTTTTGGATTATTTGTCATGTAGGATGGTTATTAGTGTATTAGGTTGAATGTGATCTTTTTTGATGAAATTTCAATAGTATGATTAAATATTATGAAATTAACATGCTTGTATATTTTTATTTTATTTTTACTCGAGACGGTAAAAGTTAAGTTGAGAGGAGTTAATCGGTGTATTTTGCATTCACCTCATAGCATGTTAATTTAGCATAATTGTATATTTATTTGTCGTTATATATGTACTTTGAGTGTGTTTTGTGATTATATAGGTTACGAGCGAAGTGGAATAAAAATGGACGCTTAATTAATTTTTTGGAGAAAAGACATTGTGAGCGCCGATAAATGAAGAAAAAATATTGAAGAAAAAGATTTGAGCGCGTCGCAATATTTTCGGTCATCTTTTATTTGTCCGGGTTCGTTCGAGCAATTATTAATGTTGGGTTATTTTTTATTGGGCCAAAATTATTATATGCCAAAAGAATAAAAGAAAAAAAATAAAAAAATAAATAAATAATAATAATTTTTGGGCCCAATACCCAATAACCCACTGGTGGATTCTATAAAAAGAAAAAATGAAGACACAAAAGAGGAGAGTAGGAGTCGTCGATAGAAAGAAAAAAAAAGAAAAATCTCAATAGTCGACCTTAGACTAAAAAAAAAATTGACCGAGCACTTGATTTAAAGAAGAATCTCAAAAGTGGTCTTAGAAGCGGGGGCCGCCATTCACTATAAAAAGAAAGAAAGATTGTTTTTTTTTATCAACAACCAAAAAAGACGATTCAAAGGAAAAAAGAAAGACGATCAAAGAATTTGGAAAAAAGGGATTTTGCTTTGGTGAAAGAAAAAGCGGCTGTGAAGGAGAATAAAAAAAGAATCTTTTCATTGAGAAGATGATGAGTATAAAGTGGGTCGGGTACACCGCGATGTCCGGCTAATTTTATTGTAATTCCTCCCGGTAACTTTATTTATGGTTTGATCATTACTTTTGGATTATCATATTTTCATTACATTGATTTATAATTTATTTATAAATTATTTTTATCGATTTAATATTATGTTTAATTATTTGTGTGAGACAATTTATTGTTAGTTAACGACTCATACTTTTTATTTAGTTAAAAAAAGATGGTCGTATAATCAACATAAGTTGTACCTAAATAAATTGTTACAACATAATTATTGGTTGGATTAATATAAGATTTATTATTGCGAGTCGTTTATAAACATAATAAATGCCGACATTAATTCATTCATATTAAGTCAAAATAATCTTTATAATTGGTTCTAAAAAGTTTCGATAATCTATAAGTGTGATCAACCATTAATATTAGGAGCTGGAAGGGATTACATTTTTCTTTTAATTGTTTACATCTTTATTTTATTTTTCTAGTTTTATTATTAGCTTAATAATTATTTTAATTTTTAATCCGCATTTTCATTATTAAAAGTATTTTAGTTGTCAGATTTCAAAACCAAAACCTTTATTGATCAGTGATCACCCCAAAACCTAAACTATAACCACATAGTCCTCGTGGATCGACACCGGCTTACCCTATCTAGTATAAGGTAATTAGGTTATTTTTGACCGGCACTTCGTTGTCGATCAAATCCCGCACACAAGAAAAATGGAAATGAGCACGTGAATATGGTGACGTCTCTTCGAAACGGTAAAATCTACAACAGTGACAAGGGAATTCCAAATTCTCCTAATGTCGAGGATTTCGTTACTGATGACGAAATTATTGTTGAAGGTAAAAATTATGATAATGTTAAGTCCGGTTCTGAGTTGGTGAATGATTTGTTAAATGATTTTTCTAAACCAACAACACCGAATCCTAAAGCTACTGAATCTCCTGAAGTTGGGGAGGGTGGTGTGTCCAGCACACCTTATCCTACGGCGTTGGAGAAATCGACATCTACAAAGTTAGCTAAAAAGGGTCCTCATGCTGAGGATATGCGGGAGACATTCAAGCAAGTTAAAATCAATCTCCCCCTTATTGATTCTATCAAGCAAATTCCTGCTTATGCCATGTTTTTAAAGGACTTGTGTACCCAGAAGAGGAAGCTGAAGGCGTCTTTGCCTAAAAAGATTGACCTAACTGAGCATGTTAGTGCAATCTTATCTATCTCCCTTCCTCCTAAATTAAAAGATCCTGGAGCACCGTTGATTTCAGTTGTGGTCGGAAATATTGCCATTAAGAAGGCGCTCCTAGATCTTGGTGCCAGTATCAACATCCTTCCTGCTAGTTTGGTCGATAAGTATGACTTAGGAACTCTTCGTAAGACAGACACAATTATTTCCTTAGCCGATCGATCTACCAAAATTCCTAGAGGTATCTTAGAGGATGTTATTGTGAAAGTTGATGACTTCTATTACCCAGTTGACTTCTTTGTTATGGACACCGAGTCACAATACAAAGATGTTCAACCAACTATTATCCTTGGGCGCCCATTCTTAGCCACAATAGATGTTAGGAATAATTGTCGGACTGGCGCCATGGATATTGCATTCGGTAATAAAAAGATAATATTGAATGTGTTTAATTCTATGAATTCTCCTACGATGAATGAATGTTACAAAGTAGATGTGATCGATGAGGAAGTCCAAAAGCATGCATCCCGTATGCTTAAGGATGATCCTTTGGAATTATATTTAACTGGTGAGAATAAGGAGATTCTTGATGTTGCTGAAGTTTAAGAGATTCAAGAGTGTTTGGTCAGTTCTTTGGACCATCAAAAACCACCTTGGTCTTATAAAGTGGAGCCCTTGCCTTCTACTTTTGACACGACCACGAGGCCGTCTCTAGAGGTGCCTCCAACTCTTGAACTAAAACCTTTGCCATCTAATCTCAAATATGCTTTTTTAGGTCCTAACAATACATTACCCGTTATTGTTGCTTCTGTCTTTTTGAATCACAAGAGGAAGCACTTCTAAAAGTTCTTTCCAAGTACAAAGCAGCAGTAGGATGGACGATTGCAGATTTAAAAGGGATAAGCCCTTCATTATGTATGCATCGAATTGTTACGGACCCAGATATTAAGCCAGCAAGAGATGCGCAAAGGCGTCTGAATCCTAATATGAAAGAGGTAGTCAAGAAGGAAGTTCTTAAATGGTTCGATGCTGGTATCATCTATCCCATCTCGGATAGTAAATGGGTAAGTCCTACTCAAACGGTGCCTAAAAAGGTCGGAAGCACCGTTGTAGAAACTGACAATGGGGAAAAGCTCACAACTCGACCAGTTACTGGGTGGAGAGTGTGTATAGATTACCGTAAGCTGAATAATGCCACATCTAAAGATCACTTCCCACTACCCTTCATTGATCAAATAGTTGAGAAGCTTTCGGGTAAAAAGTTCTATTGCTTCTTGGATGGGTACTCCAGTTATAATCAAATACCCATCCATCCTGATGACCAGGCCAAAACTATGTTTACATGTCCTTATGGAACATATGCATTTCGAAGAATGCCTTTTGGATTGTGTAATGCACCCGCTACCTTTCAATGGTGTATGATGAGTATCTTTTCTGGCATGGTTGGAGAATCTATAGAGATATTTATGGATGATTTCTCCATCTTTGGTCAATCCTTTGAAAGCTGCCTTGATCAGCTTGAAAGTGTGTTAAAAAGATGCACCGAAACTAATTTGGTGCTTAGTTGGGAGAAGAGCCATTTCATGGTTCGAGAGGGAATTGTATTAGGGCATGTTGTGTCTGAAAAAGGATTTGAGGTTGACCGTGCCAAAGTTCAAGTAATTTCAACCCTTCTTCCTCCCACTACCATCAAAGGTGTGCGTTCTTTTCTTGGTCATGCCGGGTTCTATAGGCGATTTATTAAAGATTTTAGTGCTATATCAAAGCCTCTTTGTAATCTACTCTTAAAAGATGCACGCTTTGACTTTAATGAATCATGTCTTAAAGCATTCAACATGCTTAAGCAAAAGCTTGTAGAAGCCCCTATTCTGCAATCACCTGATTGGTCAAAGCCTTTTGAGATCATGTGTGATGCGAGTGATTATGCCGCTAGGGCGGTTCAAGGACATCGAGTCGATAAGAAACCCGTTGTGATCTTTTATGCTAGTAAGACTTTTTCAGAAGCTCAAATGAATTACACCACTACTGAAAAAGAGTTGTTAGTTGTGATTTTTGCTCTTGATAAGTTTAGGTCATATATTTGGGGGAATTCTAAGGTGATAGTATTTTCAGATCATAGTGCCTTAAGACATTTGTTGACTAATAAAGAGACAAAACCGAGGTTGCTTAGGTGGATTTTGCTTTTACAGGAATTTAATCTAGAAATCCGGGATAAAAAGGGGTCAGAAAATGTAGTTGCCGACCATTTGTCTAGAATTATTCCTCCGCCGTTCAACCCTTCTGATGTGATTAAGGAAAGCTTTCCGGATGAAAGTTTTTTTGAGGTTTCTAAGGTTCCTTGGTACGCAAATATAGTTAATTACTTAGCTGTTAAAAATCTTCCGGAGTTTTGGTCGAAGCAACAAAGAAAATACTTCTTCTCCCAGTTGAAGCATTATTTTTTGGAGGATCCCGAGCTCTATAAGGTGTGTGCTGACCAAGTTATTAGGAGATGTGTTCCTGACCATGAGCATATGAACATATTGGCTCATTTCCATTCTTATGCATGTGGTGGACACTTTGGTGCTATGAAAACTGGGCATAAAGTCCTACAAAGCGGTTTCTTTTGGCCGACTATATTCAAGGATGCCCAGTGTCTTGTGAAAGCATGTATTCGTTGCCAGCAAGTTGGAGGGATTTCAAGGCGTGATTAAATGCCTATGAATCCCATACTTGTTGTTGAGACTTTTAACGTGTGGGGTATTGATTTTATGAGACCATTCCCCACTTCACATGGCAATGTGTACATTTTAATAGCAGTTGATTATGTGTCTAAGTGGGTAGAGGCTGAGGCTACTAGAACCAATGACCATAGTGTAGTTCTTAAGTTTGTTAAGAAGAATATCTTTGCTAGGCATGGAATTCCTAAGGCTATCATTAGTGATGGGGGTTCTCACTTTAAGAACTTTAGATTTGGAAAATTACTAAAACACTACGGAGTTAATCATAGGATAGCTACCCCTTATCACCCACAGACTAGTGGATAGGTTGAAGTATCTAATAGGGAGATTAGGCGAATTTTGGAAAAGACCATTCGTAGTGATAGGAAAGATTGGTCCTTGAGGTTAGATGATGCATTGTGGGCATATAGGACGGCTTTTAAGACTCCTATTGGTATGTCACCGTATAAGTTGGTATATGGCAAGGCGTGTCATTTACCGGCTGAGATAGAGCATAGGGCTGAATGGGCGATTAAGACCGTTAATCTAGAT
Organism: Glebionis coronaria; assembly: GCA_025667525.1. Taxonomy (NCBI): domain Eukaryota; kingdom Viridiplantae; phylum Streptophyta; class Magnoliopsida; order Asterales; family Asteraceae; genus Glebionis; species Glebionis coronaria. The sequence goes on from CM046880.1 coordinate 420,618,183, forward strand.
TTAGAGAAAGCAGGTAGTTCTAGGAAACTTTAATTATCTGAACTTGATGAGATTAGACGTGATGCCTATGAAAGTTCTAGGATTTATAAGGAGAAAACCAAAGCTTTTCATGACCGACACATCACCAAGAAGTCCTTCTTGGTTGGTCAAAAAGTTTGGTTATTCAATGCTAGACTTAAGCTTTTTCCTGGAAAGTTGAGAAGTAAATGGACGGGTCCATACATAGTGACTCAAGTCTCTCCACACGGAGCCACTAAAATAAAAAATATGGTGGGTGGAGAGCCTTTTAAAGTTAATGGACACTGTTTGAATCCGTATGTTGAGTTGGAGAGTGATCAAATGGAAACGGTTGATGTGGTTTACTTGGAACCACTCCAACCGTCTCAATAGCTCATTTGAGTTATGTCTGGCTGAAGACGGTAAACTTAGCGCTTCGCGGGAGGCAACCCGTGGTTTGTGGAACTTTGTGGGTGTGTTCACTACAAACTCTCACGAGACAAAACTCGTCTAGTCGGGCTACCGAGTGGTTTAAAGGCTTGTTGCATACGCTAAATGCAGCCGTGATTCCTACAAAAGTGAGTTAGGTTTTTGTTTTTTGTGTGAGTTTGTCAAATTGATTTTTATCCAAAATTTCAATTTAAAGTTTTTGTATTAGGGACAATGCAATTCTTTAAGTTGAGGGGGGGGGTGGCACATGTGTTACATGTTTTGTGTGAAATTTTGGTCAAAATGGGTCAAAATGTGATTTTTAGGAAAAATTGAAAAAATTTTAAAAATTTTTAATCACATTATAAGAGTCTTGTGCTAATTAGATGTGGAAGTTTCTTCTACATATATGTTTGTTGAGTGTTTGCAGATTCTGAAGATTAGCTTGTGGATGATTTATTGGAGCAAGCTAGAGGATTTGGCCATAATTATCAGGTGCACCCGATTCCATTGTATAATTTGGTTATTAAATTAATTTGATTGTTTGCATGTAGTTAGGCATATGTGTAATTTAGATGATCAAACCACGCCGGTTGAATTCCCTCTACTTACCTTTGCTTAGATCGAGTAAAAAGTTTAAATAAATAATATGAAATATAGTAATGTAATAGTTGGGTTAGGACACTTGAAATTGATCTTATTCGGCTCGCCACCCGCGCACGGTGGCCTTAGAAAAGAGTTGGAGAACTGTCAAAATTATTGGTGGTAGTCATATGCTGGGTTTGCCTATCTGATTCGTCACCCGCGCAAGGTGATACTTTAGTTGTTAGCATGGGTCAGAAGCCAATTTTTATGATGGATAGCATTGCACTTAGCTGAGACAATTTTATGTGAAATAACCCAATCCTTGTATTATTGTAATGAAAATAGAAAGATTAGTTTAATTTAGTGCATTGTATAATTATACTATGTGGTAGATAATTCCATCATGTGATGTACCAGTAGGCACGAAGTATAATTGTTCCCATTTAATTAAAACATACTAAATTAACTGGTTCCCATGTGCCAATGTGTCTTAGTATGCACCTATAGGATAGATATTCATTTTCTGAATAATTAGTCTTTATATCAACCTTGAAAGGAGTGTATAAAGCGTTCGGGGTGACTTGTATAAGAAACGGTCCCGAATGGCTAAAAAAAAGAGAGCTTATGTGTGATGTGAAAAAAATAAGAAAAAAAATGAAAAAAAAAATTTGTGAAAAAAAAGAAAGCAAGTAGAAGTATGTAAGCTAAAGTATGATGGCTTATGATGTGCTCTTATGGTATAAAAACTCCAATGTTATAAAAGGTGTACGATATTCTCACCTCTTGTTTTAGATTAATGTTTATATTGATTATAGGTGTGCATTAGGTACGTTGGACACATGGTTAATTATATGAAACATAAAGTAAATGGAATCAATGGGAATGGTTATGCTAAGTGTTTAAGAAGGACAAAAATATTGGTAATCATTTTGGATTATTTGTCATGTAGGATGGTTATTAGTGTATTAGGTTGAATGTGATCTTTTTGATGAAATTTCAATAGTATGATTAAAAATTATGAAATTAACATGCTTGTATATTTTTATTTTATTTTTACTTGGGACAAGTAAAGGTTAAGTGCGAGGGGATCTGATTGGTGTATTTTACATACACCTAATAGCATGTTAATTTAGCATAATTATATATTTATATTTCGTTATACATGTACTTTTAATGTGTTTTGTGATTATGTAGTTACGAGCGAAATGGAATAAAATGACCGCTTAATTAATTTTTTGGAGAAAAGACATTGTGAGCGCCGATAAATAAAGAAGAAATATTGAAGAAAAAGATTTGAGCGCGTCGCAATATTTTCGGTCATCTTTTATTTGTCCGGGCTTCGTTTGATCAATTATTGGCATTGGTTATTTTTAGTGGGTCAAAGTTATTATATGGTAAAAAAATAAAAAAAATAAAAAAAAATAATTTTTGGCCCAGACCCAAAAGCCCACTGACCACCGACTTGCAAGAGTATATATTAAATACCTTATAATAGAGGGGAATCACGTTCCCCTAGGAACAGTGATCCCCTCTCATAGCCATTTGTTTATTACTCCTCACATACACACACTCCTCACACACAACACACACAATAACCCCCCCCCCCCCCTTTCTACTCTCACACACACCAAATATTTTATTCGGTTCTCTCTAGATCATAACGATCTACGATCATAACGATCTGCGATCATTAGATACGATCACCTCACGCCTCTTCATCATTGTTGTGTGTGTTGTGTGTTAAGTTGACCTTTAGATCGGCTGCCATTGTTTTTCCCTATATATTTGATCGGCTGCCTTTTGATCGGATCTGGGTTGGTTTGATTTACACGATTATCCGGTGACACGATTATCATACTAGGTATCGCTATTTGTTTTTGTCATTGTCACTTACTTTGATTATGTGATTTGTGGTTAAATATTTTTGTTAATTTGTTGTTATCAAGCATGGATTTATGTTGATTTGGGTTTTACATTTTGTAGTTGGTTATATATGTCGTTGTGTTGGACCCACCTATGATGCGTTACCCCTACCTCTTCGTTGCCGCAATTTGTGCTGTGCGGCGTTGTTGGTAGGTTGGTGACATGGTTTTTCCGTTTGATATAACTGATAAGCAGGTCATTTATACAAATATGGGGGTTTTAGGATTCTTGATATGTCATATAAACTGGAATGTGAGTATGCACATTTGGAATATGAGGTTAGGACAGCACCGAAAAAGGATTTTGATGAATTTACACTTGATAATGAATTTCAGCTTCATTGGTTTATGGTCTTTGGTATACACACATATTGATTGTCCTGAATTTTAGCTTGGTTATGAATTTCAAATGCACTTGCACTTTACATTTGGCTGATTGACTACTGGATTATCTTTGTGACATGCTTAGACGAGTAATTGTAAGTTTTCCAAATTTTGTAGCCCTGTGTTCAGTTTAAGCAGACCCGGGTAAAGATAAAATGGCCCGGACCTTGGTGAGGCGACTTTTGAAGGTTGCAGCCATGCCGGGTTATGCTCTTTCTCCCGAATAAAGCTTTATCTGAGGCAACGCTATAAACCCCAATCTTGGTTTGGCGACCTTCGAAGGTTTCGTCCATTTCTTGATCCATCAAACTGGGATTTGATTGATTTATTAGAAACAGGAAGATGCCGGCTGATAGTTTCCTTGGCGTCTTCTGTGTCCTGAAAGAATGCACCTGCAATTTTATATTTACGAAGGCAGAGGCTGATACTTGCCTTGGCGTCTTCGGTGTGCTGAAAGAGTGCACTTGCAGTTTACATTTTGTTGGTTTACTGTCCGCGTTTATCTTTGTGAAACGATGTCATGAGTAATGGTACACTTCTATAATTATGTCGGGCTGTCATGAGTTTAAATGGCCGTGGGTAAAGATAATATAGCCTGGATGTTGGCTGGGATCTAATAACTTGGGCGATGATGAGTTTTAACGGCGCGGTTAAACTTGAGATGGCGCACATCTTGGCGTGGCAACCGGTCAAGGTTGCAGCCATGCGTATCTATCCGGTTTTCCCTAAACAGCGCCATATCTGAGCCTATTATTTGTTCGAATAAAAGTTGTACCCATACGGAATTTTGGTTGCCAGAACCCGCATCTTCCCGGGGTGATCGTTCGGTCGCAACCATGAAGGGTTCTTGGTAGGACCATCGATGCTATACCTCACAAACTGACAAAAAAAATATTGACGCAGGAAAGACGCCGGCTCACATTTGCCTTGGTGTCTTCCATTTGCGTTAACCTCTTTTCTTTTATGACCGAATGCAATTGGACCTGGATTTTGAGGTACGTTGGTTTGAATGGCTAAAACAGATGTTCAGATTGTTGCTTTTTAGTGTGTAGATTGTATTGGAATTGCATTCCTTTATGAGTTGTTTTGATTTTGGACATAACTTTCGTTATGATCTAGAGAGAACCGAATAAAATATTTGGTGTGTGTGAGAGCAGAAAAGGGGGGGGGGGGGGGTTGTTGCGTGTGTTGTGTGTGAGGAGTGTGTGTGTGTGAGGAGTAATAAACAAATGGCTATGAGAGGGGCTCACTGTTCCTTGGGGAATGCGTCTTCGGTGTGCTGAAAGAGTGCACTTGCAGTTTACATTTTGTTGGTTTACTGTCCGCGTTTATCTTTGTGAAACGATGTCATGAGTAATGGTACGCTTCTATAATTATGTCGGGCTGTCACGAGTTTAAATGGCTGTGGTTAAAGATAATATAGCCTGGATGTTGGCTGGGATCTAATAACTTGGGCGATGATGAGTTTTAACGGCGCGGTTAAACTTGAGATGACGCGCATCTTGGCGTGGCAACCGGTCAAGGTTGCAGCCATGCGTATCTATCCGGTTTTCCCTAAACAGCGCCATATCTGAGCCTATTATTTGTTCGAATAAAAGTTGTACCCATACGGAATTTTGGTTGCCAGAAGCCGCATCTTCCCCGGGTGATCGTTCGGTCGCAGCCATGATGGGTTCTTGGTAGGACCATCGATGCTATACCTCACAAACTGACAAAAAAAATATTGACGCAGGAAAAACGTCGGCTCACATTTGCCTTGGTGTCTTCCATTTACGTTAGCCTCTTTTGTTTTATGACCGAATGCAATTGGACCTGAATTTTGAGGTACGTTGGTTTGAATGGCTAAAACAGATGTTCAGATTGTTGCTTTATAGTGTGTAGATTGTATTGGAATTGCATTCCTTTATGAGTTGTTTTAATTTTGGACATAACTTTCGTTATGATCTAGAGAGAACCGAATAAAATATTTGGTGTGTGTGAGAGTAGAAAGAGGGGGGTTATTGCGTGTGTTGTGTGTGAGGAGTGTGTGTGTGTGAGGAGTAATAAACAAATGGCTATGAGAGGGGATCACTGTTCCTAGGGGAATGCGTCTTCGGTGTGCTGAAAGAGTGCACTTGCAGTTTACATTTTGTTGGTTTACTGTCCGCGTTTATCTTTGTGAAACGATGTCATGAGTAATGGTACGCTTCTATAATTATGTCAGGCTGTCATGAGTTTAAATGTCCGTGGGTAAAGATAATATAGCCTGGATGTTGGCTGGGATCTAATAACTTGGGCGATGATGAGTTTTAACGGCGCGGTTAAACTTGAGATGGCGCGCATCTTGGCGTGGCAACCGGTCAAGGTTGCAGCCATGCGTATCTATCCGGTTTTCCCTAAACAGCGCCATATCTTAGCCTATTATGTGTTCGAATAATAGTTGTACCCATACGGAATTTTGGTTGCCAGAACCCGCAGCTTCCCGGGGTGATCGTTCAGTCGCAGCCATGATGGGTTCTTGGTAGGACCATCGATGCTATACCTCACAAACTGACAAAAAAAATATTGACGCAGGAAAGACGCCGGCTCACATGGGTGGGTTTGGGGTGATGAAATAGGTGCATATTTTCTTATATAAACTTTGTTTTTAGCATTCTCAGTCAAATGATTGATTAACTCTTAACTAATATTTGCGGGGAAGAGAAGTGACAAGGAAAAAGACGGCGATTCAGGAAGCAAACGTGTTAAAGCCATTAGAGTTTTGAGGTTAAAGGTATTTTTCATTGTTTTTTCTTATTAGACTTTAGGACATTAGCATCAAACGTCAATTAGGACACTAGCATACCTACCATCAACTATCAATTATGAGAGCAAAACAAAAGAGCACATAGTTGATACAGCATGAGTTTTACAAATTAAAAATTTTTAATGGCCTTATTTTGTGTGCTTTGCATACTTGCAGTGGTCATGGCCCTTGGATGACTGATTCCTCTCATCGAATGTTCCAATAAATCAGCCAGTTCAAGGTTTTGGTTTTCCCGGTGAACTAAAAGGTACGTCACATGTACCTGTGAATCTATTACTACAATGGTTATGATCCAGATATCTTGGCTACGACGAATCCGATGATTTTCTGAAGGTACTAAGCATTTGCTTTAGGATTTCAATTTTTATAGGGAGATTGGGTTGTTCTAAGGGGCGTTTGGATTTGTTTAAAAACTATTGTTAAATGGTTCTTTTAAGTCATTCGCTGGGCTAAAAAACTTACAGACTAAGATCACTCTATAGGAACTTATAGATTAACAACAACGGTGTAGGCCTATGTTCCAATGCAATTTTTTTAAATGCAATTGACTGATCATATAGGAACAAGCTTAAATATCAGTTCAAGGGAACTTGATTTTCTATGTCAATAGTACAAATCATCGAACATGTTTATGCAAAAATGCTATAAAGTTGAAGCTCTATCTCAAATATTACATATTTTTTTTGTAGATGCGTACTAAGCTGTTGGAGCTCCATGTGGTGTCATGGATCAGGTTGTCTTCTCCGTGTGGTGTAGCTAACAGGCGTAGCAATGGTTTGCCAGGTTTGTTTCTACATTTTGTTGGTCTTAAATCGCCCCCTCACAAGGTTCTATCCAAACAGTCCCTAAATCATATTTAATAATGTTTTTTTCCTTCACTTATTTTCTGTCCAAACATTTCCTCAAATAGGCTCTTCCAAATAGCCCCTTTTGGTCGCATCCGGTCCAATCATAGTGACGTTCTACACATTTTTTTATACGTTGATTTTTCTAACGAAACTTATAACCTCTTTGTTTTCAGTTGTTTTATTGTGTTCTATTGTGTAACTTTATAGGCTACTCAAAATAGTTTTTACATAGCTTTTTTCCTGCAATATTGGTGCAGAAATGGACCGCTAACACTTCCTAACCGAGTGATGCAGAAATGGACCTCCAACACTTCCTCAACATGTTCCTTAAAACCCACTTCTATAATCGACTGCTATACACATAGGTCATACATATACTATGCGTCAAGTTTCATTATTTCTGGCCTCTTGAGCCTGATATATCAATCTTTTTTATTGCCATATGTGTTGTAGATACGGAAAAGATCCACAAATATTGGAAATTATGAAGTTTACTGTGAACAATTTCATATTGTGCACCAGCTTTGATATACTCGATGTCAGTGGGTTGTCGGAAGATGCAACGAAGAAATTGCAGCAGTGTATGGACTGCAAAAGGGAGCGAAAAGAGGTCCTTGCTAATGCAGCAGTATACAAAAAAACGAGCACAAATTCTGCTGGAGCTGATGAAGATACCCAAGTAAAGGATAAAGGTGACATCTCCAAGATCAGTGAAGGCTACGATCCTACATTTTCAGGTTTATACAAGTACGTTATGTTTGGCCGTTCATTTTTCTTTACGACATGTTATGTTCATGAAACATGGTTGAATTAACGCTTAATAAGTGTTAATGTGATTGTGTGTCTACCAACTGTGCGTTTTATCATGTTATGTCTAATGCGTTGATAACATGGGATCCAAAAACCCGCGACACTTGATAAGATGAGGCTTCGTTGCGAACTTACATACCTCGGATAGATTAGCAAAACGTCCGCCCTTCGCGCCGCAGCGAAGCGCGGGCAAAAACCCTAGTTGAAAAAAAACACAAGAAAAAAAACCACATATAGTGACTTTAGAGGTGGGGACAAGTTGTGTTTTGTCCGTAATACAACAAAAATAAAAACAGTTGATTAGCAAAAATAGTGGGGCTGAATATTGGATTGAAGGTATTGTCAGGTGGGGTCCGAACAATACATAGAAAAAAAAAGATTCACACAAGGTAAAAAAGGTGGGGCCCGATTAAAAAAAAATTGGAAGCAAAACATTGAGATTTGCATGTGGTCGACACAAGAAAAGAAGAAAAGTATTCTCCTTTGTTTTATTATGATAAACAGTAGATCGCAGGTCGGGTACACCGCGATGTCCGGCTAATTTTTTTGTAATTCCTTCGGTAACTTTATTTATGGTTTGATCATTACTTTTGGATTATCATATTTTTATTACATTAATTTATGATTTATTTATAAGTTAACTTTATTAATTTAATATTATGTTTAATTATTTGTGCAAGACAATTTATTATTAGTTAACGGTTCATTCTTATTCTATCTAGTTAAAGAAAAAGATGGTCGTATAATCGATATAAATTGTACCTAAATAAATTGTTAAAACATAATTATTGGTTGGATTAATATAAGATTTATTATCGCGAGTCATTGATAAACATAATAAATACCAACATTAATTCATTCATATTAAGTCAAAATAATCTTTGTAATTGGTTCTAAAAAGTTTCGATAATCCATAAGTGTGATCAACCATAAATATTAGGAGCTGGAAGGGATTGCATTTTTCTTTTAATTGTTTACATCTTTATTTTATTTTCCTAGCTTTATTATTAGCTTAATAATTATTTTAATTTTTAATCAGCATTTTTATTATCAAAAGTATTTTAGTTGTTAGATTTCAAAACCAAAACTTTTATTGATCAATGATCACTCCAAAACTTAAACTAAAACCACATATTCGTCGTGGATCGATACCCGCTTACCCTATCTAGTATAAGGTAATTAGGTTATTTTTGACCAGCACTTCGACGTCGATCAGAGGTATATGTAGCTTATCCTCGGGCTTCATTGATTTTGAGAAACCGGATCATGTTTAAAAGCTTAAGAAAGCTCTTTATGATCCTAAGCAAGCACCCAAATCTTGGTATGATAGATTTAAAGTGTTTCTTGTAAAACATGAGTATACCATGGGAATGTTAGACAATACACTTTGTAAAAAGAAGAAATGTTCTCGCCTTATCATTGTTCAAATATATGTTTGACGACATTATATTTGGTTCAACTTGTCAAGAAATATGTGATGACTTTGGCAAAATCATGCATGACGAGTTTGAAATGAGCATGATGGGTGAACTTAACTTCTTTTTAGGACTCCAAATTAAACAAATAGACGATGGTATTTTCTTTAATCAGTCTAAGTATGTTAAAGAAATGCAAAAGAAATTTGGATTAGAGGACTCTAAGCCTATGAAGAATCCAATGGCCTTAGATACTAAACTCGCGATTTATGAAGCTAGTAAGTCGGTCGACAACACCAAATATAGGGGTATGATTGGTAGGTTTTTGTAACATACAACGAGTACACCCGATATAATGTTTAGTGTTTGTCTTTGTGCTCGCTTCCAGTAGGATCCCAAAACCTCTCACCTTGAAGTGGTTAAGTGTATATTCCGATACATTAAAAGTACTATATATTTGGGATTATGGTATCCCAAAGAGACCGACATAGAAACTAGAGTATACGGCAACTCAGATCATGCGGGAGACTACGTAGATCAGATTAGCACTAGTGGTGTTTGTACCTTCATGGGTTGTTGTCTAACTTCTTGTTTCTCTAAAAAACAAACCAATCATGCTATTCCACCACGGAAGCCGAGTATGTGAGTGTCGAAAAAGCATGTCAACAAGCTCTATGGATGAAGCAAGCTCTGGTTGACTACGGGATCACACTTAATGATGTTTCCATCATGTGTGATAATAAGGGTGCAATAGACCGTAGTACAAATCCCGTACAACATTCGCAAACCAAACACTTAGAGATTCATCACCATTTCCTTACGGACAATGTTCAAAAGGGGAACATTACTACATAAAAGGTACCATCAGTCAACAATTTAGCCGATATCCTTACTAAGCCTCTTAAGAGATAACCCTTTAATTATTTGCACTTAGGTATAGGATTAATGAAACATATTCCTTGAGTGTGCATGCTTGGCCGAGTCTTTCTTTTTTAGTCAAAAATGCTTTCAGTTAAGAATTTTTTCCGCACTCCTTCTTTTCTAAAATAAATACATTGTCTGCGGTTCTTTATCTTTAAATAACCGTGGGACATTTTAAAGAACCCTGGACCCTTCTCTAGAACCATGGTAATTCTCTCCTACAATTCTTCTTTAAATATGAGTCTTTAATTTCTTGTAGGAAATTTTCAAATCTGGGTTGATTTGTTCTATTTACTAAAAACTCTTTGCCATGATTTCAAAACTCCCTAAAGTTTTTTCTCAAAAGGTCTACAATTTTTTTTGCATTGTTAATTTAATCTGAAAATTTTCTTCAAAAGTTTTTGCGATTGCTAACGAACATACGTACGTAATATGTATGGGTCACACAATCTTAGCGGGATCAACATTGAATCAAGGAGGGTCAATGGATTATCGAAATATGTCATGACTGTGTGTCTAGATAATCGCACCTCTAACATATTTTTTTCACACTAAAATATTTTGGTCAAATTTTTTGTTTGAATCATATGTTTGTTCTAGTTTTGTTGCACTTTAGTTTAACTTTATGATAAGTTAGACTAGAAGATTAGGATTTACTGAATTGGAAAAATTCCAAAACTTCATGCAACAGACACTGTTCACGGATCTTTAAAGCCACCATCACTTCTTTATCTTTAAAGAACCATGGTCAGAGACGAATCTTTATTCTTTGTCTTCTCTATCCTATTTTTCTAAACCACCCTAATTATTCCAACATTTTATGGAATATTAGTTTCTTCCCTTTGACCATTCTTAAACTATCTTGAGCCTTCTACAAAACCCTTTACATTTTTAAATTCTTCCCAAATCAAAGAAAAAATGTCTTACTCTACAAATGAAATCCTTGACACCCCTTTCTCTCAAGATTCACCACCATTTTCTCCAATCCCTCTCTTACCAAACTCATCTAAGAACACTCCAAATCTAATCATTTCTCCTACTAAGGAATTAATTATGGAAACTCATATTTCCCTCTTCATCCATTTTGTGTTCTTCCTCCATCACATGATAATGTCTTGCATCATGGACAATATTGTCATTATTGTCAATATCAACATCTTGTAATGACTCACATCTACGCTGAGTTGAATTTCATCAAACAACTTCTAGTTAAGCCCATACTTAACTATGATTACAAGTACACCACCAAGCCATCACCACCAAATTTCGCTACTACGTCGTCTTCCATCAATTAAGCAAGAATCTTGTTATAATAAGACATCTAATTTAAGCAGATCCTAGGGTTCTAGTGTAACTAGGAATAGAAGTATGCTAAAGTTTTAGGCTTGTTGTTCATACATCCTTGTATGAATTTTATTTCCTTGTAATCCTACATGTTTCTTGTTCTAACATGACTTATTTATGGATTATGGATCTTGATATTCTTGAGTCTTATTTCTTGTGACTATTGCTATATCTGGGTATTTTTTTTCTTTTCTCTAACTCTTTTATGCAGCTCGTCACCATAGATCGATCTCTTGGTGCCCCAACCAAGAGGAGTAACCACCAAGGGAGAGCGTTAGCAATGTCAATTCTTCTCTATCTCAAGACATTGGCTACCCTTTTGCATAGAAAAGGGAGAGAAATGGAAATAAACTCGTCAAAATTTCGAAGATCTTGTTTTTTTATATAATTGAGTTTATAAGTTGTCGTAATAAAAAAGGGGGAGATCGTCGATGTCTAAAAATGTTACATGCATCTAAGGTTGCAAAAAACGCTCAGCGCTAGCTAGGCGATTGGGTACCGCCAAGGGATTAATCGGTTTGGCGGGGATTAATCGAGGATTTATCGGATTGGATTTTATATGTATAAAATTATAAAATTTTGGAAGTATATGCCCGATTAGGCCGATTTATCCGATTTTTATCCGATTTATCCGATATTTTCCGATAAACCATGTTGACAAATTTATCCTTTATTTGACCGATTTATCCCTGATATATACCTGATTTATCCGATTTTTGACCGATTTTGACCAAGCCGATTAATAATGCCGAATAATGAAAATCGTGGCGGTTAATCCCCACCAAGCGATTTATCCCCGGTTAATCGGCCGCCAAGTCCGATTTTTGCAACACTACTTGCATTTATCGGTCTTGCCTTTTTTTAATTACGGCAATATATAAAAACAAGCATTTGGCAAAACAATGAATATCGAATTCTTGAGTGTAAACCATTTCTATTACAATCACTTAAGGTATTATTAAACAAAGCTTTAACCTAATTAAATGATCAAGGATTAATAATTTTCTTAAAACTCACTTTTATTTAAAGTGACAAAATAATTTTAAAATAATTTTACTTTTAAGAAAATCTTTTATTAAAATAGAAAAGCTTGAATTTGGATATTCCAAGTTTCAAATTGGGTATTCCAACAGGTTCAGCGTGTCCAAATAAGCTTTTACCACTAAAGGACAAAAATGGAACATAGTCTACGACAAGGTTCCTTATAGGGTCCAACGATTCTTTATATATAAAGAACTGTGGAGTACAATAACGATTCGTGACCAGCTAGCTATTTCTCCCTATGTGCCTAAAAATAGTGGTCCATTTCTAGCTTTTCAAAACACCTCTTTTGCACATACTTTCTCAGATTTAACACTTCTCAAATCATGCAAATCCATGATCATTTGTTTGATTAATCTTGTTTAAGAAGTGATTCTTTCTTCCATCATCTTTTCTTTTAAAGTGCAAAGAGAAGAACACTATCATTCGTGAAGTGTTGTGTCAAGTTTGAGATCTAGTCAAGATCCAAACTATTCTTTCAATCTTGTGTGTATTACTTGTGTAGATCCAAATCGGTGTATAATTTGGAAGTTGTGTATCTATCATGGTTAATACTTGGGCCTTAAAGTATATTGGTGTAGATTGGTCCTAGCTAAGATTAGGGATCGAATTTTAACTTAGAGTCGGAAATTGGTGTAAGCGAAGTGTAAGGTTTCTCTACCTTGGAAGGATCTTGTTGACTAAGTGAACTCTTAAGTAGGGTACTTGAGGAGTGGAGTCGGGACGAAGATAGAGCTTCGTGGCCGAACCACTATAAATCACTGGCGTTTGGTTTGATCTTTCCTTTCCTTATTCTCTTTATATTCTTTATTTATACTTGCATATAGTTTGTAATTATTTGTCTAGCTACACTATTAATTGTTCATATTTAGCATAAAAAGGTTTCACATAATCTCTTAAATCTAACTATTTTCAAAAGGATTTTTGTAAATCAATTTTTAAGTTGTAAAACTATTCAACCCCCCCCCCCCCCCCTTCTAGTTCTACACAATAGTTTGAAAGTTGTTGCTCGTTTGACCAACACTAGCGATACCGTCGTTAAGGACACTATGAAGCAGACGTCGAGTTCTACTTAGGATCTTAAGGTTTGTAAGTTATTTTTCTAATCTGTTTACTGACGAATCAAATAGGCAAGGTCTTAACTTTCGTACTTTGGTAACACCTGCGGTTAATGGGGATGAGGTGACGGTCCTGTTGGATTCTATTCGCATAAACAGTGAAAGGTTTGTTAATTTGGTATATGGATTTTTCTTGGGAATACGGGTAGCATACCTTGTTGTAGCAAATTATGTTAAGAATACTTGGAAGTAAATTGGATTAGTTAACTCAAAGCTTAACTCGTCGACCGAATTATTTTTCTTCCAATTTAACTCTATGGATGGTATGGAAGCTATGCTTGAAAGTTGTCCCTAGTTTATTCGTAATAACCTAATTATACTTAATAAATAGGGCCTGATATAAATATGTTGAAAGAATATGTAGGAAAGATTGTGGTTTGGGTGAAACTTCATGGTGTTCCTATGACGGCATTTAGTGAAGATGGTCTTAGTGAAATTGTTACAAAACTTGGTACTCATGTTATGCTTGATTCATATAGGGATTAAATGTATCTAAAATCATGGGGTTGATCAAGTTATGTTAGAGCAATAATTGAGCTACGTGCGAATGTTGAGTTCAAAGATACTATTGTGGTGGTTATGCATAAACTAAAAGGCAAGGGTTATTATTTAAGAACTGTCTGGGTTAAATTGTAAGCATTTTATAAGTGTAAACATTAACACCAAAACATACATGATGAACACTTAAACTATTATGCCACAAGATCTTAGAATACGATAATAAACACATAGATATGATGAAAGAGAATGACATACCGGATGTTGACATGATGTAGGCAACCCTTTGAACCTATCTAGTTTCTCTCCCTTGACCCAACCTAAGTGTAGAGAGCTTGATGGATAGCTATGTTTTCTACTTGTGTGTGTATATTTTGGGTAGAGAGAGGACTAGATATATATAGCCTTAGTAGCTAGTATATCCATCAATACTAGTCAAATAAAAACGGTTAAGACTTTATGTACCATTAGGAGCATTCACACATAATATTGAATTGTTTGACTACACTTATGTGCATGTAACCTACAATTAAAATATTGGATGATAATGACATACTAATAGCATGTCATAATCTTACATTCTCACACTTGACATGATATTCCTACATGATACAACATAAGGCTAGCAATTAAATCTTATTAACCGTCATCATAAGTATCTCAACATAACAAACCACATGATGGGGATTATGGCAATCATATAAGTATTTATTGTATACTCTCTTCCATATATCACAACATTATGAGTTCATCATGCTAGATTCATAAGTTATATATAAATAACATACAGTCCACATTAGTTTTATGAAAACACATAAACTTTCTTATTCCAATCATAAATGCATGCTTAACATAATGAATAAGAAATAAAATCAGAAACATTTTGTTGAGCTCAAGAGTGTTTAGAACATCATCATTAATTATCAATACAACCAAGACCCAGCCTAAGAACATATTACCTAAAAGTCTTTTGGTGGTAAACCCTTGGTTGGAGATACATACTAATATGTTCGAGATACACTTTGTTTCTGAATTTCCTCTTTCACGATAAAGAACGTTGAACTCACATGTTTTGCAACTTTAGAGTATTTATCGTTATTATAGAAGAATATTGTTGCGGTGTTATCACCATACATTTTTAGCGGTTTGCTTACAGTGTCGACAACCCCAAGCCCTAAAATAAAGCTCCGTAACCATAATGCATCAATAGCAACCTCATAACAAGCTACAAATTATGTTTTCATATTATTCATAAATCTCTCAAGAATTTTGTCGATATATGCCTTTTGAGATAGTTCTAATAGACCTTTAGATATGTTACGGAATATTAAATTCCCAATCACATAAGATGTCTCATCCATATCTTTGAAATTCTTAGAGAGATATCCTTTAGTCTTGGCAATAAACCAAAGTCATTCTCGGAAGCAAGATATCCTTAACAAGTAGAACCAAAAATACAAACTTGCTCCCACTAATCTTGCCATATATACATCGATCAACGATGATTTCTTCAAAATATATATTATCGATTTCCTTTGGGTAAACACAATAATATATCATCATCATTATTAGAATGCAATGGAAACTTACAATAAAAAATGAAGTTGACTTAGTCAAATGTATAAGCATCTTTGGATAACTATACATATATGACAAAAGTTTACTATTTTTCATCTTTAAGATTATTAGTCATAGAAGAATAATTTTCCTTTGGGAAAAATTCAGAATATCTATCAACTAATAAAAAAAATTCATAATAGCATTCTTAACACGACATAAATTATATGATTACAAATATTGA
Source organism: Glebionis coronaria (assembly GCA_025667525.1). Lineage (NCBI taxonomy): Eukaryota > Viridiplantae > Streptophyta > Magnoliopsida > Asterales > Asteraceae > Glebionis > Glebionis coronaria. The sequence goes on from CM046880.1 coordinate 420,634,081, forward strand.
AATTAACTTGTCCACTTTGATGACTAACAAAATTAATCTCTCTTAATGTAATGTAATAAGCAAATAACTAATAAAAATCATAAGTTACATGACTATATATTTGAAATTAACTTGGCCACTTTAGTGACTAACAAAATTAAGCTCTCTTAATGTCATGTAATAGATAAATAGCTATTAGAAAAAACGTAAATTATATGACTATATTTTTTAAAAGTTAACTTGGCCACTTTGGTGACTAACAAATTAACCTCGTTTAATGTCATATAAAGATAAATAGCTTTAAGACAACATAATCTATATGACTATACAATTGAAATTAATTTGGTCACTTTGGTGACTAACAAATTAATATCACTTAATGTCATATAATAAATAACAAACTTTAATATAAAATTAATTGAATTTAAAAAAAACATATGAATGTTATAAGTAACATAGTTTTGAAATAATGTAACTTCAAATTAATAAACGGTTAACTTTAAAGTCATTAATTAAAATTTAAACATAAAGATGTTACAAAATAATAATAATTAAAAAATAACATTTAATGTAATTACACATTTATTCCCAATTAATTGAATAATAATAAACTATAAGAAAAAATGTTACAAGAAGACACTCAAACATCAAACAATTCATTGATTACAATCAATCATAAAATCATTTATTCATATCATAAAAATACGTCAACAAATAATCATTCATGTTGATCAACTATCTTTATCCAAAGAAAAAAATACACCATGCAACCATTATCATTTTTAATAAATGTGACTTTAAAAAATCACGTGTCATATGCATGTTGAAAACTTTAAGAGAAAAAAATCTCTCTTTTAATATGTGATTGTAGTAAATTTAGTCAACTTGCTTTAGGAAAAACAAGCAACTAAAAATAGCGGTAAGTATCGAGTGATGATTTTAGGAAAAATCAACACTAATGACCCAATCAAGTAAAGAGAGAGTTCGTTTCCCAAGGAGGTATATGTGTGTGATTTAACTTGTAATTATTTGAGATTAATATTGAGAAGAATGGGGATGAAAAGATGAAAAGACGGTTACGTTAAAATTACACTACGACGTAAACGTAAAGCCGTGAAAAACTACCCAAATTAAAAATTTAACTAAAACCAAAAAACAAAATAAATAAAAGATTAAAAAGAAGTCAATAATAATATAAATAAAGACAAAAATCCAACAAAGATATTTTAAAACCTTTTTTTAATTAAATATTTAATTTTAAATGCTAATTAAAGCCCTAAAATTAAATACAACTAATAAAAATGTCTAAAATATGATTTTATTGAATAATTACTTAACTTATATTATTAGAAGACTAAAAAGTAATTTTCTAAAAATTAAAAGCTATTAAAACTATTTTTAAAACTCTAAAACTGATCTAAAATGATTAAAAACTAATTAAACTTAAAATAATTATAAAAATAAATCTAAAAGCTATAAAAATATTCTAAAAATGGAAAAGGTCCTAATTAATGCTAAAGAACTTAAGAAAAATGAAAAAGAAATAAAAATAAAACTTTGAATTTTTAATAATAAAATAATATTAAAATAATACTAAAAATAAAAAGTTTATAAAATTAATTCTAAAAAATTTCTAAAATCTTAAAATAATCTAACTAAGAGAAAAACACAAATTAAAGTTCCTAAACCCTTTTTAATAATTTTATAAAATTAATTAAAGTTTATAAAAAACCTTAAAATAATATAAAATTAAAAATTAAAGTTTATAAAACCAAAACTAGATGTAAACCTCAAAATATTATTTTAAAAGCTAAAAATAATTTTTCCTAAAAATTAAAACTCTTTTTTCTATTTTTTATTGATTTTTTAAAATACGGATAAAGAAAAATGCATAGAAAATAATTAAATAAAGTGAAAAATATAAAACCAAGCTGGAAAAATCTTAAACCCTATATAGGTCCTAGGAAAAATCAAATAAACCAAAAACACAAATCAAATAAGCTGGAAACGGGGGAAATAAGCCACGGCTTTATTTGTATAAGCTAAAAGAGAAAGGTGTTAAATAGCTATTGAAATGAAACTAAAACGTAAAAAGGCATCTAGATCAATGGTAGGCACGTTACTCCTCCTTCGAGAGGTCGCGTGTTCGAGTCCGTTGCGGGTGACCTTTTTGCCAAAATTTTCTTTTTTTATTTTTTTACTTTCCAAACCAAACTGACACCTAATAACCTTAATAACTCAACTCAATTACACTTTTTTATGAAGGTTGAACCAAGATTGAACTCAAAATGTATCCAGTTCACTTGTTTGAAGAACACAAGTGAAATTTTTACTTTGTGCAATTTTGGATGCCAAGAGGAGCTTGGCTGGGCTTACTTGGTGTTGATTTGTGGAACAAGAGGGCACCCTTGTGCTCTTTGAAGCACAAGGAGTCAAGAACTAGTAGCAAACAAGCACTAAGCACACAAGGTAATCAACAAACCAAGCACACAAGGCACATATGAGTTGCTGATGCAATATGAGAGGTCAGGGGCTGTTTAAGCTTATTACTTGCACACTAGTGAGTTTCAAACTCCTATGTTTTGCACACACAATCACCAAATGGCACACAATTAACTTCAACAAACCAAATAACCTAACACTTAACAGTTTTGAAAAATCAAGCACCAAAATCTCATGAAATAAGCAGAAAGTGACTTAGAAGATTTCTAGCTATGTTTTCATTTTTTAACTCTAAAACTTGTTACAAAACTTCACCAAATTGATACACAACTGAGACAATACCTATCTTAACCCTTTCCAATAACTCTAACACGTTTTTTAAATCACAAATTAAGATCTCTACCCTGCTAAAACATGAATCCAAACACCCTTTAAAATCTTTTTATGCAACTTTTTCAAATCAACACACTCTAAAACCTATTCAAACTGATCAAAATAGCATCTAACATGCATAAAAACTCAAAAGAACACAATTCAAACCAGAATTAACAACAATTATCAAATAATCATGCAAATCACATAAACCACAACTTTTCTGAAATTTCAAAAAGGGACAAGGACTTTTACCTCAGAACCCTACATCCAGGGCCCTAGTAGATGTAAATCCACCTCCCACAAGGCTGGAGGCCTGTGCAGATCAATAATCAACAGAATATCACCACCTGCTAAGAGAAATCAAACAAGAACACAAGTACAATATTCAATATACTCTTTCTGTTTTACTTTTTCTTTCTTAAAAACTTTTCCAAAACTTTGAAACCTCAAATACTTTTCAAACAAGAACAGGAACACAAAATCCAAGGATTTGTTCCACTTTCACTTCACAAATCTTGGATTTTCTGGAAATAAGAAGAACTTTTCAAAACCTTTTTATGACAAACCTTTTTGAAAATCTTTCACACAAATGATACTTGGAACTCAGAATCAGCAATCAAACATCCCAACTTTTTAATAAACATAAAAGGAATTACAATTTCTTTTAGAAAATACCAAACTTTATATTAAATTTAAAAAACGGAATTACAAGGATGATTGCCAAAAACTGGAACAAGGAAGGATGAACAGGCTCATCTCCTTTTATACTACTCTAAAGACTATTCTAGAATGCTTAAAATCACAAACCCTAATCTAGAAATTCTCCAAAATGCCCCTTTACGTTTTTGAGTGATGAGCTGTCAAATTGGATCCTGGACGTTTATTTGTGCGTTGGAAGGAAGCAATACATCATGGTTGTTGATTTGGGACACGTCACTAAACTTGGAGCCCAAGTTGTATTGTGATTGGTTGAAAGGGAATTTGGGGGTAGGGTCCACAGTGGTGGGAGTGAGGGTTTTATGTGTGGGATTTGTTCCTGCGTGTGTGAATCAAGCATGTGCAAGGTTAATTGATTTTTAACCAAGGTTTAAGTAAGGTAAAATCTGGGGGTGAAGAGGGTAAACAGTAAAAGGGTTTGATCCGATTTTGGGGGAAAAGGTGTGTTTAGCGCGTGTTTGTGTTTGAATGTTTCAAATAGCACACATTCAGCCCTTGTTCTTCCTTTCTTTTGTCTTTTATGTTTTAAAACCCATCAGCGCCCATTTCCTTCTTATCAACGTTTCACCATTTGGCAATTTTGGCACATAACTTTTAAAAAGGGTTTTCAAGGGTTCTTTTTGGCATTTTTGAATAATTCAAGGGCTGATCTTGGACAATCTTGATCTTCAAAGGTCTTCATTGTGTCTTTCTTCATGAGGGACCATAATTGACAAATTGATTTTGTTGAGGGACCAATCTTGTCATTTCTTCAAAGTTGAAGGACCTTTTTGCAATTTTGACAAACTTAAGGGACCAAACTTGTAATTATTAATATACAAGGGTTTTAAGTGTCATTTCTTCATTCTTTGAGGATCAATCTTGTTTGTCTTCAAATCTTCAAGGGTATTTGTTGAAAATTCCATGATTAGGGCCCGGTTCTTTGTACGGCTTCGTTTCTCGTGTCCGTTTTTCCTTGTAACTTGTGATCTTTTGTCTTTTTCATGATATCCATACCTAAAATACACAAGTAAACAAACACAAGCATATATATGGTATTTTATGACATTTTAATGCATTTAAAGCCCGAAAAGAACGATGTGATCATGTATAAATGCCATCTCATCACTCCCCCATACTAAGCCATTGCCGTGCCCTCACGCAATGCTAGAATAAAGTATCTAAGCATCACCAAAGTTCAATTTTATTAACCTTTATTGAAAAGTAAAAGACTTGCAACAAACTACGATGATGTGTAAAGACATAATGTATGATTTTCATCACTAAAAAGTGACTTTTAGGGTCAAAGAATAGAAACAAGTTAATGTCCCTTAGAGTAAACTTCGTCATCCTTGATTGTCATATTCCATGCTAAGTGTAAAAACAAGATCATTGTTGGTACAAGTCACAATGCTAACACTACTCATACGTCCAAATTGTGTAATACTTTTTCTCCCCGCAATCCTAGTTATTATAAAAGGAAATGGGTTACTAGCATTTTTTATCTATTTGTCATGGATCACAAGTGATACATATTGACTTATTTGAGTAGTTATTAGTCCGAAAGCAAAGTAGCACGATTTGATCGATAGTTAGCCGAAGGACAAAATCTTTTAAAACGGCTTCTCGTGTATCTCCTTAAGTTCATATCTTGGCATAACTCGTTTCACGATTTGAGACCTTTCTCGGACCGATATTTGGCATGTACTTCATACTTCAAATCTTGGGAAGACGTTCTTGAAATTATGGTCTTCTCTTCATATTTTGGAATTTCTTCACTTGACGTTTTTGAGAGATTCTTCATATTGGACCACGACTTCATCATTTTTCTTCAATCTTTACTTTGGATTTTGATATACAACGATCCGCCTCCTTTTCGGACTTGGATATATTTATCCTCATACCTAGTTAGGGTCTTTTTGGATAGACTTTCTCCATTCTTTAGGGGAGTAATTGCTTCTCGTCGTGTGTCTCGATCCTTCATATTGATTTTGGAATAATGATACTTCACATCATCTTTGGATCTTTAGCAAAAATAGAGCTCCTCATGCCTTGTTAGGGCCTTTTTGGATAATCACCAATCTTCGCGTCCCGCTTCAATAAGTTATGCCTTGGCTATGAACTCTATTCAACCCCGAGCAACTTTTAAACGATCTTGCGCTAGAGGCTAAGTAACCTTTCAAATCGTACGACCTTACTTATTGCAATTATGATTTATTCCTAATGCATTGATCTTATGGGAAGAAAAAGCCACAATTAAAAACATATGAGTTTTTGAAAGAACACTTTCATGTTCTACGTTTAGCATGATCACTTGTCTAACTCTATCATTTCTCGTTCTTCACCATATAAAGACCTCTAATTAAAGAGACTCGTGAATACTTAGCCATGCAAGTCAAAATTAAGCCAAATTTGGATTAGCTTTCATTAAGACTATATCAAATCAAAGTTTTGGGTTTTCAAGCCACCTATAGGATCTTGCACTTTCTTGGACTTTTTCAAGTTTAGAGAATGCGTTTTATAGTTCCCTTGATAACTGACTTTCTAGAATCAATTATAGGAACTTGCGAAAAGTTCTTGTTCTTAACTCGAATGAATTAAGACTTTCGCGTTTTAAAGCTCCCTATATAAAAGTCTAGCAAAACTTGAATTGAGCGAGTTAAGGAATGTAAATGGCTCCAAATGCCCATCAAGTCAAAAATTAACTCTTATTCTACCCATCGGAAAATATACATTCGTGTCTTAAAAACACTTATGAAAACTTAAGAAAAATTTTAAAATTTGGCCATTTTTAGCCTTATTAGCAAAACAAAACATTTAAAGTTGGAAAACGTGAGGGCGTAGCAAAGCAAGTACCTATTCACCCCCCCCATACTAAAAGTAAACATTGTCCTCAATGTTTCGAGTCTAAAGGTGGAGCACCCCCATACTAGAGACGAAGAGTCGAATGCTTAGGATCTAGCATGGAAAGGGTGATCAACAATATATCTAAAGCCGTTTATTATGCTAAAAGATAATTGTTAGAACAATAAAGGATATGTCATGGAATCATGAAAAACTTCTTCAAATGAACGATGGAGGCTCACGTAAACGAACACGAGAGTCTTCAATCGTAGATGATGATGATGATCTAGATAACACAATCACGAACAACCACGAGACAACGAGTTGGAAGGATACAAGTCCCCTTATTAGTAAATAGTGAGCATAAAGATAAGCATGGGATTTCCCCCACGAGGCACCTCGTTTTTGATTACCGAGTCATGAGCTCGACTCGATCCCCTCAAAATGTAAATATTTAGGGATATCATGGTATGGTCAATGGGGCTTACATGATAAACAAGGCCCAAAAAGCAACCGGTATAAAGGACTAAGTCCTTAAATGATGCAAAATACCGGGGTCGAAAATGGCGTTCTCGTTTTCATTGGAAAAACAAATTAACACCACTTCAACATGTGCCATAAACTCAAAGAGTTTGAAGAAAATAGATGAGAAGTAGAAGGGTGAGACAATTGGTAAGACAAACTTTTGAGCTACTCGAGGTAGACTCGCACCAAGCAAATAGAAAGATTTTCCATTTATTGCATCGGTGGAAGACCGAGATTTCCCTTTACATGAAATTCCGGGATCGAATATCTCGTCCTCGGTGGACAAGGATGAGGGAACATAAGGGGCTTCCCCCATACTAGAACCACACAAAACATCGTCAAAAGGAGTAGACGAGCTTGTAGTACTCAAAACACGTGGTGATGACGGAGTTAGATTTGTAGAAAAATCAATTAAATCACATTTAAGATCTTTTCCTTTGTTATCTTTTGAACTCTCCTTATGAAAACCCTTTTTGATTATGTCGAAAATATTCGGTGTTTCTAAGACGATGTTAGTTACACTAAAAATTCTCACATTTTGAAATCGTTTTGGTTTTGGTGGTGGCAAGTTCTCAAAACGTTTATCGACGAAGAAAACCTCCCCGTCGGGGTCAACATATTCATCATCCGAAAGATCTTTCGTAGAAACCGGCAACTTATCAACACTTTTCAAGAATGAATGTTCGAGGTGAGGCGAAGGATTTTTCGATTCAAGTATTGACGGTTTCTTCTTTGTAGGCTTTACACTCATAACCTCCACCGGCGGAGGAAATGGTAAATTGTTTTTGGTGACATTTCCTAAAACTCTTGGTGAAAATTCTTTGCAAACGACATTGGTTGAGTCACCATGGTTTAAAGTTGCAATAGAATAGACATGAGAAAGATTGGAGTTTTGTGTTGCATTGATGACAAGTTATTCTTCATTGAAACGAAGGGTGATTTTTCGAGCATGAACATCGATAAGTGCTCTTGATGTATCCAAAAATGAACGACCCAAAATGAGAGGAACTTTTCGATCGATAGGAATGTCTACAACGATAAAGTCAACGGGATAGTAAAACTTTCCGACTTTAACGAAAACGTCCTCGGCTACTCCACATGCTAAGATCGTAGAATGATCGGCCATCTCGATAGACATGTTCGAAGGAGTAAGAGCCGGAAGCGAAAGCGATTTGAAAATCTCGAGAGGCATTAAATTAATACTAGCGCCAAGATCGGCCAAGGCGTAGCATTCCTCCATATCTTGAATTGCACACGGAATCAAAAATTTACCGGGATCACCGACTTTTTGTGGTATGCGGCTAAGAAAAACCGATGAACAACTAGACGATTGTTGTAACTTCTCTTTGTTGTTTAGCATACTTTTGAAGTTTGCGGCGAATCGAGGCATCATGATAAGAGCGTCAGCAAAACTTATGTTAAAATGTAGATCACGAAACATTTTCATAAATAGCTCAAATTGATAAGTGTTCCGTTCTTGTGCCTTCTCTTTGTTACGTCTCGAAGGGTAGGGTAAAGGTGGTGTGGGTTGGTCATTAGGCAACGGCCTTGGAAACTCGGGTTCCACAATTGGTTTTGGTTCAACCGTAGGTGTGGTTTGAGCGGTACTTCGTGGGCTTGTAATGTGCTCCTTTTCGACCATCACCTCGGGTTCTTTCTCGATTTCCTTCTCCCTAGAAGTACTTGTACGAGAGATTGGTTCCTTGAAAGTTTTACCACTTCGTGTAGCAACAACCTTCAATTCTCCCCTCGGGTTGTTAATGGTATCTCTAGGAAGACCACCCGAAGAAGAGGGCTTACACATGATTGCTTCAAACATCTTAGCCATTCGGTCCTTAAATTTTGATTGCCTAGCATCCGCTTTCAATAACTCTTGCTTAATCTCATGTTGTCCTAATTCCATCTTTTGTTGGTTTTGTTGAAGACGTTGGACATTTCCTTCCATTTTGTTTGCATGAGTTTTAAGTTCATTAGCAAGTTCATTTTTAAGCTCGTTTTTCAACTCGGATCTTAAGCTAATCATCTCACGTTGCATATTATCAAATTTAGCATCATTTGCTTTTGCATAATCCAAAAATTCTCCTTGCAAATTTTTAGTGTGAGCATTTTGAAAACCTTGTGTAGTGTTTTGGAAATCACGGTTTTGATTTTGATTAGAGATTTGTCCATTCCCACTTTGATAATTCCCTTTGTTGTAGTTGCGTGTGTTGCCTTGGTAATTACCTTGGTTGTTGTTTCGATAATTATTAACATTTTGGTTTGGTGGAGCTTGATTTTGGCGGGAACCTTGGCCATTTTGGTTGTAAGTTCCCGTTGCTACATAAGCACTCGAAGTGTTACCATCCGCGGTAATGCACTCGGAAAGATCATGAGCTACCCCACAAGATAAACAACTCTTAGCAACCGCTTTAACCGAAGCGGAATTGGAAGCTTCTTGAGCCTTCCAATGGGACATAAGATTAGCAAATCTATCAAAAAACCGATTTTCCTCATTAGCTTCATCATGTAAGGCATTAATGCTACGAGACGATTGTGAAGATGACGAACCCATATTGGCAACACTCGGTATGTTACGAGGGCTATAACCTTAGATCTATTTTCAATGATTTGTAAAGCCTCATTTGTCGTCTTGCACAAAAAATTACCACCCGCGGCGGCATTCAAATAATCTCGTTCATGATCATTAAGCCCATTATAAAAAGTATCCACTTGATGCAGTTCCGTAAAATCATGGTGTGGACATTCATGTAACATCTCTTTAAATCGTTCCCATGCCATTGAAAAACTTTCATTATTACGTTGCACAAATCGTGAAATCTCATTTTTTAAGTGTGTTGTTTTAGATGGTGGAAAAAACTTGTTCACAAACTTAGAAACGAGATCGGCCCATGTCAAAATCGAATTTGGCGGTTCTTTCTCGAGCCAAATTTTTGCGGGTCCATCCAACGAGTATGGAAACAACATCATCTTAATGGCGTCATGTGGAACATCCTTAAATTTGCTAGTGGCGGTGAGACGGTTGAAATTCCTAATGTGATAATGCGGGTTGTCTTTCTCGTGACCTCTAAACTTATTTGCTTGCAACATCGACATTAAACCCGTCTTAATTTCGAAATTCTCCGCAAGGATGGCGGGAATCACAATAGCCTCTCCAAAACCCTCGGTGGGTGCTTGTAGCAACTCCATCATAGTACGATTAGCCATGACGACTTCTTGTTCTACAATAGGTTCAACAATTGGAGGTTCTTCAACAATCAACGATCCTTGATTTGCTTGCTTTTGAAGTCGTTTACGAGCTCGTTTTGCTTGATTACGAGTGATCATAAACTTCACGAAGAATGGGAGGTGAGCAAAGAAGATTCTTTTTGGTTGTTTTGTGGATTTTAATTTTTTTTGTGTTTTTGATGATATTTAATTTTTTTGGATTTTGGTGTATCTTCGTAGACAACAATCTACAAAATCTCTCCTCGAATCAAACTCTTGATTAAAGAAGCCTCAAAGGAATGAAAACGATCACGTGGAGTGAACGTCTTCTAATGACTTTAGAACTTTGGTGAAAACCAAATTGTTCAAGAGGGTTTAATCATAAAGAAACCAAGCAAATATAGTATACGTAATAATACTTTGGGCGGCAAAACCCTCGATTAGCCTTCAATCTCAAAATACTCACAAGCAAGCGGGGAAACGAGGCGGCGCGAAGCACTTAAGAGCCTTTTTCCTTAGGGTATATTTTATAATACCCGCCTTATACCCACCTTATAGTTTGTATTTTTCAAAATCGAGCTTCACGAAAGTATTTATCTATTTTTGCCTTTTCTTTTTGTTTGAGATTCGAATACAATAATTAGGAGATCAAATCCCAATTAAGGTTGTGTTTTCACACTTTTGGAGATATTGTATATTTATTGTGATACTTAATACAATATAGTACTATTTATACAAGAAAAACCAAGAAAACCGATAATACGTGTTAAGGGAGTTCCACTTAACACAAATACTTATTATGGATAATATCAAAAACAAAAGCTTCCAAATTAAAACACAACACACCTCCCCGGCAGCGGCGCCAAAATGATTGTAGTAAATTTAGTCAACTTGCTTTAGGAAAAACAAGCAACTAAAAATAGCGGTAAGTATCGAGTGATGATTTTAGGAAAAATCAACACTAATGACCCAATCAAGTAAAGAGAGAGAGTTCGTTTCCCAAGGAGGTATATGTGTGTGATTTAACTTGTAATTATTTGAGATTAATATTGAGAAGAATGGGGATGAAAAGATGAAAAGACGGTTACGTTAAAATTACACTACGACGTAAACGTAAAGCCGTGAAAAACTACCCAAATTAAAAATTTAACTAAAACCAAAAAACAAAATAAATAAAAGATTAAAAAGAAGTCAATAATAATATAAATAAAGACAAAAATCCAACAAAGATATTTTAAAACCTTTTTTTAATTAAATATTTAATTTTAAATGCTAATTAAAGCCCTAAAATTAAATACAACTAATAAAAATGTCTAAAATATGATTTTATTGAATAATTACTTAACTTATATTATTAGAAGACTAAAAAGTAATTTTCTAAAAATTAAAAGCTATTAAAACTATTTTTAAAACTCTAAAAATGATCTAAAATGATTAAAAACTAATTAAACTTAAAATAATTATAAAAATAAATCTAAAAGCTATAAAAATATTCTAAAAATGGAAAAGGTCCTAATTAATGCTTAAGAACTTAAGAAAAATGAAAAAGAAATAAAAATAAAACTTTGAATTTTTAATAATAAAATAATATTAAAATAATACTAAAAATAAAAAGTTTATAAAATTAATTCTAAAAAATTTCTAAAATCTTAAAATAATCTAACTAAGAGAAAAACACAAATTAAAGTTCCTAAACCATTTTTAATAATTTTATAAAATTAATTAAAGTTTATAAAAAACCTTAAAATAATATAAAATTAAAAATTAAAGTTTATAAAACCAAAACTAGATGTAAACCTCAAAATATTATTTTAAAAGCTAAAAATAATTTTTCCTAAAAATTAAAACTCTTTTTTCTATTTTTTATTGATTTTTTAAAATACGGATAAAGAAAAATGCATAGAAAATAATTAAATAAAGTGAAAAATATAAAACCAAGCTGGAAAAATCTTAAACCCTATATAGGTCCTAGGAAAAATCAAATAAGCCAAAAATACAAATCAAATAAGCTGGAAACGGGGGAAATAAGCCACGGCTTTATTTGTATAAGCTAAAAGAGAAAGGTGTTAAATAGCTATTGAAATGAAACTAAAACGTAAAAAGGCATCTAGATCAATGGTAGGCACGTTACTCCTCCTTCGAGAGGTCGCGTGTTCGAGTCTGTTGCGGGTGACCTTTTTGCCAAAATTTTCTTTTTTTTATTTTTTTACTTTCCAAACCAAACTGACACCTAATAACCTTAATAACTCAACTCAATTACACTTTTTTATGAAGATTGAACCAAGATTGAACTCAAAATGTATCCAGTTCACTTGTTTGAAGAACACAAGTGAAATTTTTACTTTGTGCAATTTTGGATGCCAAGAGGAGCTTGGCTGGGCTTACTTGGTGTTGATTTGTGGAACAAGAGGGCACCCTTGTGCTCTTTGAAGCACAAGGAGTCAAGAACTAGTAGCAAACAAGCACTAAGCACACAAGGTAATCAACAAACCAAGCACACAAGGCACATATGAGTTGCTGATGCAATATGAGAGGTCTGGGGCTGTTTAAGCTTATTACTTGCACACTAGTGAGTTTCAAACTCCTATGTTTTGCACACACAATCACCAAATGGCACACAATTAACTTCAACAAACCAAATAACCTAACACTTAACAGTTTTGAAAAATCAAGCACCAAAATCTCATGAAATAAGCAGAAAGTGACTTAGAAGATTTCTAGCTATGTTTTCATTTTTTAACTCTAAAACTTGTTACAAAACTTCACCAAATTGATACACAACTGAGACAATACCTATCTTAACCCTTTCCAATAACTCTAACATGTTTTTTAAATCACAAATTAAGATCTCTACCCTGCTAAAACATGAATCCAAACACCCTTTAAAATCTTTTTATGCAACTTTTTCAAATCAACACACTCTAAAACCTATTCAAACTGATCAAAATAGCATCTAACATGCATAAAAACTCAAAAGAACACAATTCAAACCAGAATTAACAACAATTATCAAATAATCATGCAAATCACATAAACCACAACTTTTCTGAAATTTCAAAAAGGGACAAGGACTTTTACCTCAGAACCCTACATTCAGGGCCCTAGTGGATGTAAATCCACCTCCCACAAGGCTGGAGGCCTGTGCAGATCAATAATCAACAGAATATCACCACCTGCTAAGAGAAATCAAACAAGAACACAAGTACAATATTCAATATACTCTTTCTGTTTTACTTTTTCTTTCTTAAAAACTTTTCCAAAACTTTGAAACCTCAAATACTTTTCAAACAAGAACAGGAACACAAAATCCAAGGATTTGTTCCACTTTCACTTCACAAATCTTGGATTTTCTGGAAATAAGAAGAACTTTTCAAAACCTTTTTATGACAAACCTTTTTGAAAATCTTTCACACAAATGATACTTGGAACTCAGAATCAGCAATCAAACATCCCAACTTTTTAATAAACATAAAAGGAATTACAATTTCTTTTAGAAAATACCAAACTTTATATTAAATTTAAAAAACGGAATTACAAGGATGATTGCCAAAAACTGGAACAAGGAAGGATGAACAGGCTCATCTCCTTTTATACTACTCTAAAGACTATTCTAGAATGCTTAAAATCACAAACCCTAATCTAGAAATTCTCCAAAATGCCCCTTTACGTTTTTGAGTGATGAGCTGTCAAATTGGATCCTGGACGTTTATTTGTGCGTTGGAAGGAAGCAATACATCATGGTTGTTGATTTGGGACACGTCACTAAACTTGGAGCCCAAGTTTGTATTGTGATTGGTTGAAAGGGAATTTGGGGGTAGGGTCCACAGTGGTGGGAGTGAGGGTTTTATGTGTGGGATTTGTTCCTGCGTGTGTGAATCAAGCATGTGCAAGGTTAATTGATTTTTAACCAAGGTTTAAGTAAGGTAAAATCTGGGGGTGAAGAGGGTAAACAGTAAAAGGGTTTGATCCGATTTTGGGGGAAAAGGTGTGTTTAGCGCGTGTTTGTGTTTGAATGTTTCAAATAGCACACATTCAGCCCTTGTTCTTCCTTTCTTTTGTCTTTTATGTTTTAAAACCCATCAGCGCCCATTTCCTTCTTATCAACGTTTCACCATTTGGCAATTTTGGCACATAACTTTTAAAAAGGGTTTTCAAGGGTTCTTTTTGGCATTTTTGAATAATTCAAGGGATGATCTTGGACAATCTTGATCTTCAAAGGTCTTCATTGTGTCTTTCTTCATGAGGGACCATAATTGACAAATTGATTTTGTTGAGGGACCAATCTTGTCATTTCTTCAAAGTTGAAGGACCTTTTTGCAATTTTGACAAACTTAAGGGACCAAACTTGTAATTATTAATATACAAGGGTTTTAAGTGTCATTTCTTCATTCTTTGAGGATCAATCTTGTTTGTCTTCAAATCTTCAAGGGTATTTGTTGAAAATTCCATGATTAGGGCCCGGTTCTTTGTACGGCTTCGTTTCTCGTGTCCGTTTTTCCTTGTAACTTGTGATCTTTTGTCTTTTTCACGATATCCATACCTAAAATACACAAGTAAACAAACACAAGCATATATATGGTATTTTATGACATTTTAATGCATTTAAAGCCCGAAAAGAACGATGAGATCATGTATAAATGCCATCTCATCAATATGTAATCAACTTTTATCGAGCGGAAGCGGTACTAACATTTATATTTTCATGCATACAAACGTAATCAAAAACGTTATATTTTATTTATGAATAAATGATTAGTCAAAGGTAACTTAAAACTTATGAGAAAATTTATTTGTTAAAAGACTAAATAAGTGTATTTGAATTTTCTCAATATAAACAAATGCATGTTTTTTTAGTCTATTAGTCATCCAAGAAACTCATATAATTATAATATATATGTTGACTGTTAAAGAGATTAACAAATAAATAAAAAAACTTCCATGTATATGTTTTAATCTCATCATATCCTACAACTTCTAGGCGTATCAAGTTAAACCAATTTGTAACCTTAAGCAAAATAATCAGTTTACAACACATATATTCTTTATGATCAATAAGATGAGAATTATTACCTTACTCAAAACCTTGGCTCTAGATACCACATGTAAGCATTTTATAAGTGTAAACATTAACATCAAAACATACATGATGAACACTTAAACTATTATGCCACAAGATCTTAGAATACGATAATAATCACATAGATATGATGAAAGAGAATGACATACCGGATGTTGACATGATGTAGGCAACCCTTTGAACCTATCTAGTTTCTCTCCCTTGACCCAACCTAAGTGTAGAGAGCTTGATGGATAGCTATGTTATTCTACTTGTGTGTGTGTATTTTGGGTAGAGAGAGGACTAGATATATATAGCCTTAGTAGCTAGTATATCCATCAATACTAGTCAAATAAAAACGGTTAAGACTTTATGTACCATTAGGAGCATTCACACATAATATTGAATTGTCTGACTACACTTATGTGCATGTAACCTACAATTCAAATATTGGATGATAATGACATACTAATAGCATGTCATAATCTTACATAAATATGAATGGAAACCCCCTAGATGCTCGAGCTATAAGAATTTTGGTCATGTACTTGACGAATTTCCTAAGGCTATGAGATCCATTGGTGCAATGAATGTGAGCAATCCTAAGAAAGTAACTAAGTGTGTACCGGTTGGTCTTAGGGAGAACTTAAACCGGATGGTTAGAAAGTTACTTAAGAATATTACGTAGTTGGCAAGAACATTACTACTTTAAGTGGTAGGAAGAAAAAAGTTTCATAGGGATATAGTACTGATATGAGTGAAATCTCATATCAATTATATCATAAATAACCCTAAAACACAAAGCAAAATACCTAATTTTGATTTATAAAAGCAGTATTATGGGTATATTTGTTATTTTTGCTTGTGTCGGTAAAAAGATACAAATATGAAGCAAACAAGTAAATCAAGCCTTCATTGATGAAGAAAAGACAAAAGGAGGATGAAAAGTGACAAGTCAATGAAAGTCAAAGGACCTTTCTTGACAAACTTCAAAGCAGGGGGACTTAAAGTGCAAATATGAAAAAGTTAAGAACAGAGTCAAACATGGTCAAAGTACAAGTCAACAAGTTCAAGGATCATTTATGCTCAAGATTGAAATCAAAGGGCCAGAAATGACAAGCTAATGAAGATTCTAGCTCAAGTTATAAATCTGTTAACTAAAGGGACTAATTTTGCCAAATTTGGAAGTACAATTTTACTAGTGATCCGTGTGAATGGATTTCAACCAATGGGAAGGCATAAAAGTTAAGAGGTGGATTGCCAGCTCAAGGAGAGAGAAGACGGCTCAATTAATGAGCCAATCACAACAGTGGCCTCCACTACCTTTATTCTCAACCATCATAAATCAGTAAATGGATAACAATCCGTGTGCTCTTCTTTCCTCCAATACAAACACGACACGTGGCTTCTCAAACAAAGAACGCGCCCAGATTCAAGATAAAGAAGGAGTCTATTTCAGAGAAAGTGTTATACATCTAAAGTACTTAAAAGCAAGGGACGAATCCATTCCAAGTGATCAATTAAACTAAAATTCACTAAACAAGAAAAGCCCAATTGTGTTCTTATTCTACAAATCACGATTTCCAGATTGAAGCCACGTAGAAGCTGGGAATTGGCCAAGACATGTCACTAGACCTCACTTCAACTCAAATTCATTCTATAAATATCCCAAATGTAGTTAATTTCTTGTGTTGTACTTGAAGTGTGAAAAAACACACACTTCTTAATCTCTCTCATTTTCAATTAGAAATTCAGTTAGAACTCCTCTCAAGTGTCTGACAAACACTTGAGAGAGTTAGTTAGCACTTGTAACCATTTTATAACAAGAATTCTCCATTAATGCAAGCTTATTTTCCCAAAATTTTACTCTCACTCTCTTTACTTACCTCAACTGTTACTATACTATTCTTGTGATTAAATTCATTGTTCTCATTGAAAAATGATGATGATTTGAAGTCCATTTGATAGTTGGTTCATGATCAGACTTGTACTTAGCTCACAGCCATTGCTAGAACCTTGATCAGACTTGTTGTAGGGGTGATCAGTTGATGATGATGGTGATTGATGATAAGTAGCTGTTGTAGATTGGTTAATAAGGTGGTGGTTAGAGGTTAAGTGAGCTCAGCGCTCCACTTCATCCCCAAAGAAGCCTACAATCAATCTCATAAGTTTCTCCTTTGTTAATTTCCTCTAAAAGACCTACTGCATGCTATTTCTTGCTTTCTAGAGTACAAACTTTGCTGATGCCTGCTTCTTGTTCATCTTTAACTTCTTGATTTGCTTTGATAACTAGTTTTCATAATCTGTTAGTCTTTCATAGATTCATAGCTTAACATTTTGTGCCTAATATGTTAAGTGGTGTTTGGATTAGGACTAATTTGTTGATTCAGTTGTTAGGAGTTGTTGTTTAGAGCTTGTACTCATTAACCAGGCTTGTGTAAGTAATTTTGTAAGCACTTGTAGTCATTAAAATAGTCAAACAGGCTAATTGCCATAAAACATTTTGGGTCATTTTCATCAGTAAATACTAGCCAATTTCAATCACTTTCCATTTCTTGGTTATTGAGATTTAGAAGCTAAATTTTGTTTCTAAGTGAAGCTGAATATATGAACTTTCCATAGAACTAGGGTAGAACATACAGTTTGCAGAAATAAGCTTGAAATTAGTTTATGAATAAGCTGCTTGGCCAAGTCAAGTTTATGTAATGAAGTCTTGACTGTTTAGCAATTCCCATTAATCCCTTTCATAAAACTCGTCATTTTCTTGCATATTCTAGTTGCCAAAGTGTTTGTAAAGAGATTTGGAAATTTTCAGCTTTTTGTAAAAATTGGTCAACGGAAGTCGGATAAGCTCATTTTTGCTTAAATCAATATTCCAGCTTATCCACTGGATGGTTTTTGATTATTTTTGATATTCCAATCTTCTTATGGCCAGCTTCATCATTTTCAATAGAAAAATCAACTTGTGCCTGATTAGATAAGTTGAATGCTTATTTTGAGCTTATTCAAATAAGCTAAATTTTGATTCATGTTGTTTTAGCTTATTTCCTTGGAGCTGTCTAGGTATTATTTTTAAGACTTTTGCAAAAGATTATAGCTTAAAAGATTGAGAAATAAGCTCATACGAGCTTATTGAACTTGTTTTGCCTGTTTTCACTAATCAACTTAGTTTTATTGCTATTAGGTCCCTAATCCTTAGGATTTAGTTTAATCAGCTTTTAGTAGTTACATTTTCTAGGGTTTGCACTAGTTAGTCCCTAGATTTTAGATTTGTTACAAGTTGGTTAGGCAGTTTTGCAAGTTTCTTACATAGCTGTTATAGTTTGTGTAAATTTACATTTTCAGTCCCTTTACTTTCAGAATTTACATTTTTGGTCCTTGCACTTTACATACTTTACATTTTGATAAATTTTACACTTTGTGCATTAAATACTTATACACTTTGCTTTTAATGTGGTAAATGCACTTTGTTTTAGAATAGTATGGATAAATAGCTATAATATTTTTACCTTTTTACGTGTTTTGTTGTAATAGACCTAGATTACCAAAACTTTTATAAAATCTAAAACCAAAAACAATTAGTAAACTTTAAATCATTTGGGCAATCAATTTGTTGTGAGTTGGGAATTACAATATAAAAAGACAAATATTAAATGGTTTCGCTGTTGGTTCATGACGTTACGATTAACGATTGATTGACGGTTACGATTGGATTTTAGGATCTGTTCACTTTGTGAACGTTCCTTTTACCTATCATAAATAAAAAAGACAAAAAAATCAAATATAAAAATATAAAAAATAAAAAAACCATAAAATTCAATTCTTTCCTAAAAATTGAACCAAAAAAATAGAAAATTCAAAAAGTAATCTTTTTTCTAAAATATTACACCAAAAATATATTGTATATATTGGTTTCACTCGTTTTTACGTACATACTATATTTTCTTAAAAATTCAATAAATACAAAAATATTTTTGATATATTATTATATGTAAATACATATGCGTAGATACGAACAACCAATAAACATACTTTCATAAGTATTGCTTTTTCAATACACCGTGCTTGGGGGCGTTCCGGTCCTAAGTACGTGTATCGATTAAAGTTAATTAAGGCATAATAGATATAAACCATAATCTACTTGATCTGGAGAAAGAGGCTAATGTGGGGGGGGTATAAGGCGAGTGTATTACACATTCTAAAGAAGCAGACTCTTAAGTGCTACGTGTCGCCTCGTTTCTCCGCTTCCTCGTGGGTCTTTCAAGAGTGATAGTGGTGAGTGGTGTGCCACCCAAGTATTACTTGCATATATTATACTTTCTTGTGGATATTACTTATTGAACCTCGGAAAGGATAATCCCTTCTTTTCCAAAGTCGATCGAGAGCTCCTCTCCCACTCTTCGAGTTGAGTTGCATGCGCACTCGAGTGTGTGCACATATACCTTTTGGTGTACAACCCCTTCCCCCCAAAAGGAAGAAAAAGAACAAGAACAACACGGTCCATCAAGACGATCCCGAGCATCGTGCTTTGAACAACTTCCAAGAAGTCATGGACGCCATTGATAATAGACCATTGATTGAGATCCTTCAAGAAAATGTGGAGGGAAATGTGGATGCTATTGTTATACACGAGATACTCGCGAACACTTTTGAGCTTAAAACAAACATGATCAATATGGTTTCTTCTATTCTATTCTTAGGGAGAGCCATGGATGACCCCCATGAGCATATTAAGAGATTCATGTCACTTTGCAATACACTTAAGTATAATAGGGTCCCTCATGAGGCTATTAAGTTGATCCTATTCCCTTTCTCCTTAGAGGGTAATGCTAGGAGTTGGTTAGACAAGCAACCATCTAGGAGCATTTTCACTTGGGAGGACTTAAAGAAGAAATTTGTGAATAAGTTCTTTCCTCCTTCACGAACCACCGCCTTGAGAAACCAAATCATAGGATTTAAGTAAAAGCAAGAACAAAACTTTAGTGAGGCTTGAGAAGAGTTTAAAGAGTTGTTGAGAAAGTACCCAAACCATGGTTTTAACCAAGTTCATCAAATCAACACCTTCTACAATGCTTTAAGATCTCACAATCAAGATTCCCTTAACTCGACCGCGGGTGGGAACATTCTTTCAAAGTCCACACAAGATGCATGGGATATCATTGAGACAAAATCCATGGTTCAAACAAATAACCAAAGAGATGAGGTAGTCCATGTTGTTCAAGAGAGTGCTCATACATCCATTGATAATCAATCCGCAAGAGTCACAATGATATACTTCAAGTAATTGAAAAGAACCAAAAAGAGATGATTCAAGCCCTTAGAAATGTTTCCTTGAACAATTCTTCTTTCAATGATGTGAATGTCATTACCTTAAGTTGTGAGACATGTGGAGGACCTCACTCAATTTACAATGTGGTAAAGTTCAAAACTTTCAAGGTGAATGCTATGCTTATCAAGATGAACAAAGAGAGCACTTTAAACCTAACATCAACCCTAAGCATCTCTCTTACAAGTCAAACAATTACCTTTCTCCACCCGGCTTCCCACCCCATCCACCCACCCAAAACCAAACAAACCCTCCTCAATTGCTTCAAAGAAATCAAGGGCCAAGGGAAAATTACCAAGGACACAACAACTATAGAGCACCCAATAACTTTCAAAATCAAGGAAACAACTTTCATGCAAATAACCAAGGATTTCACCAACCACCTCCACCCTTTCACAATCAAGGATATAATCAAGGGTATGGGCAAAATGAAACCATTGAGCTTCTTCAAAAGATGAATCTAGATAATGAAAGGAGGTTTCAAGAAAACGAAAAGAGAATGAGGGAAATGCAAGAGGAAACCAAAAAGAGGTTTATGATGCTCTTAAATCAAATACCACAAGGTGCTTTACCTTCTAACACAAAAAACAATCCAAGGGCAAATGTAAATGCAATTACTACAAGGAGTGGAAAAACAACTATTGATCCTTCAATGCCTCCTACACCATCCTTTGGTTACTCCTACTATGGTTCCTCCTTGTGATAAGCCTACACCTTCAAAACCAACACCTTCAAGCTCTACAACTTCAAAACCTACACATCCTAATCCTACACCTACTACTCCTTCACCTTTCACACCTATCAATGAAGAAAATAACAAAGAGAATCCTTCAACAACTACCACTCAACCTACACCAAAACCAAGTCTTCCATATCCTTCAAGATTAAGAAAGGAAAAGCTTAAGAACAAGGATGACATTCAAGTATCTAACTTTTTGAGGATGTTTAAGCAATTGAATATCAACGTATCCTTTACGGAAGCTCTAGCGTATATGCCCAAGTTTGCCAAAATGTTCAAAGACCTCCTCTCAAACAAAGAAAAGTTGGTTGATATGCCTAACACGTCATTGAATGAAAATTATTCCGCGGTGTTGTTGAAGACTTTACCAACAAAACTTGGAGATCCGAGACGGTTTTTGATTCCTTGTAATTTCCTAGGGGTGGAAAATTGCATGGCACTTGCGGATCTTGGGGCAAGCATAAATATAATGCCTTTGTCGGTTTGGAAACAACTCTCTCTTCCAGAGCTCACTCCTACTAGGATGACCCTTGAGTTAGTAAACCGTTCAATAGCTTATCCGATAGGTATTGCAGAGGATGTGTTTGTAGGGGTTGATAAATTCACATTCCCGCGGATTTTGTAGCTGTTGACTATGACATGGACCCGAGAGTTCCTCTTATTGTAGGTAGACCTTTCTTGAGGACGGGTCGTACTCTTATTGATGTGGCGGAAGGAGAAGTAATTATGAGAGTTGAGGATAAGAAAGCAGTGTTTAAGTTGGGAAAGTCACTAAGAAATATCAAAGTTGTGAAATGATTAACATTGTAGATGTTCTTGATGAGGTGTGTGATGAACACTTTCATGAAGCTTGTAGGAATAATGATGAGGACATTCCACGTGTTGAGACCGTAGCTTCCATTGCCCATTCCTTGACTCCTTTTGGAGTAAGTGATGTTCTTTTGCAAGAATTTGAGGCAAGTTTAGGAGATTTGGAGTTACCATATGATGATTCTCCCACCGATTGGGAAGAAGATATTCGTACTATTGAGAAAATTCTTAATGAAGACCATACTTCTCCACATACTCCTAAGGAAGTTACCAATGATGATCCATCATTAGTGAAACCTTCCATTGAGAGTCCACCTTCCCTAGAACTTAAGGATCTTCCATCACACCTTGAATATGACTTCTTAGAGGGAGAGGACCAATTACCCGTTATCATAACCAAAGACTTGAAAGATGATGAGAAGAAAAGGCTTATAGAGGTTCTTAAGAAGCATAAGAAAGCTATAGCTTGGAAAATATCCGACATAAGGGGGATTGATCCTAATTTTTGTATACACAAAATCCTTATGGAGGATGATTGGTTGTAGTGTTTTACCACACCTTTAGGAAAAGGAGGGTAAATAGGGTAAAAGTATTAAATACGACGGTTTAGGAAAACCGTGTACAAATGACCCAATGAAGTTCGTTTCCCAAGGAGGTATATGTGTGTGAGTAATTCGTAATTGATTTGAGATTAATATTGGATAGAAGGGGAAGAGAAAAGAGGATGACGAAGACGTGAAATTAATTACTACGACGACAAAACGTAAAACCGTAAAATAAGCTAAAATAAAAATTAAATCTAAAAATTACCAAAAATTCACCAAAAATCAAAATAAATAAACTAAGAGTTTACCAATGATCAAAAAATTTTCAAACCTTTTTAATAATTAAATATTCAATTTTTAAATGCTAATTAAAGCCCTAAAAATCAAATTAATTATCAAAAAGCCCAAATAAAGATTTTTCAATTGGTAAACCTCTAAAATGACCTAAAAAGATTAAAAACTATTTATAGAAATTTTTAAACTAAGAAAAACTATTTAAAATGATTTAAAAACTATTAAAACTTAAAATAATTATAAAAATTAATCTAAAAGTGATAAAATTAATCTAAGAGTTGCAAAAATCCTATTTTAATGTATTTAAGCTAAGAAAAATGTAAAAAGTTGAAAATTGTGAAATTTGAAAAATAATAATAAAATAATATTAAAATAATATTAAAAATCCAAAAATTATAAAAAATTCTAAAAACTTGCAAACTAGTTTATTTTAACCTAAATAAACAGAAAATGAAAGTGAAATGACCAGAATACCCCTATTGGGCCCTCAAATGGGCCAAAACCAAAAACAGTCAACACTAATGGGTTTTTTAGCCCAAAAAGTTAAACTTGGCCCAATTGACTTGGAAAAGCCCAATCTAACTCAAAATTTAATTCTAAACACAAAACTCTGAAGGCCCAAAAGCTGAAAGTGAGCTTATCATAACTTATTAAGCAAACAGCTTATCCTTATTGGGCTTTTTAGCCCATTAAGCAATAAGCTAATGCCATAAGCTCTAATTTGACACACAACCTTCTCTTGGGATGCTTAAGAGATATGTAAAAAGAAATTTTGAAAAAGCACACTCAATAAGCCAGAAATAAGCAAAGTACAATTTCACTAAAAGACAAAATAGTCAGGTTTGAGATTTAGGGCACCTCAGAACTTGATTCAACTTGCAGAATGTCACAATTGAACTCAATAAGCTAAATCAATCAAAAAAATTCCAATAAGCAACACCAATAAGCCAGAATGAACCAATAAGCACTTATGAAAAAGTCAATTAAGTTGGTTTTCTATTCAAACCCTAAAGTCAACCCACCAAATGCTCCAGTATGAACAAATGGTCAAATGATGAGCACCTATTACAAAATCCAAGTTGTTGCTGGTTAAAATAAGCTATTATAGCTTATTGATAAGCTGAAACCCAAAATACACTAGCAGTGGCTAGTAGCAGGGGAAAGGAGTTCCCACTGCTTTGACTATTTGACCAAGCTTTTTAGAGAGATTTAGTTGGATTCAATTGGAAACAAGGGAACCCTTGTGATCAGTGAATCACAAGGAGTCAATATCAACAAGAAAATCACAATTTGGTTCACACAATAAGCCCAGATTAAGCAAACAGTCACCAGATATAGCACATATATGGAAAATAAGCAGTTATGCACAAATAAGCAGATATAGCATGAATAAGCCAGCCAAATTAACCAGGATGCATACACAAGCTATATAAACTATGAATAAGCACAAACAAACTTAAATCAACCACTGAATCAAAGTGAATAAGTAGAATCAAGCACCAACAGTTACTGATAAGAACAAGTATAATATGCAGAAGCCTTTTGCTGATCTAATTGACCATAGATCCAATTTTAATGCTTCAAATCTCTTTCCCTGGTGTTATTAGCCTAGTTTAATCACTTGTTAACCCTAGTCTATGATTAGATATAGGTGTCCCTTAAACCACAGCAAAGAATATCAAGTAACAAAGATTTTATAGCCCTATTATGGATCTAGGTGTTTCAAACCACAAAACCTGCATACAAATGACCAAGTATATCAGATAAACAAGTACCAACAACCACAAGCACAATATACCCAATCAACAAGCCTTAAAACCTGCTTATGCAGTTAACCCAAAAACCCTTTAATAATCTGCTCACACAAATTTTCAAAGGATTATCCAGATTTAACCCACAAATCAAGCTAATAACACTTCAATAACATCAAACAATACCAGATGAACAATAATCAACCATGAAAACAAAGATTCAAGAACAATCATGCAATATCACCAAAATTCATAAAATAAAGGAGAAAATTGAAAAGGGAGAAGGATGCAAACCTCCAAGACCTACATCCAGGCCTTGGATTGTTTGAGTTGAGGTACTAGCAGAACAAGTACCAGCTTCCAAGCTGCTAAGATGAACAAACAACCAAGTGAGATCAAATAACAAAGACTTTCTGATTTTCTGAAACACAAGTTTTATTGATTAAAACCTTGCCTCAAAAACCTTCAAACATGTAAGTGGAACTCAGAATTAGGCTATTCTAACACCAACTTTTAATAAACAAGAACAAGATTTCACAAATTTCTGAAAATCAAATTTTATTAACTTAAAAAGGGATTACAAAGATTGATAGCCTAAAACTGGAACAAAGGGACTCTCAGAGGTTGAGGTCTCCTTTTATAGACATATGTTAAGCCTACACTGTTCACAAACCCTAGAAGTGAATTTCCCCATTTGTCCTTGCAGAATCTTCTATGCGTGTTGCCAGCTGGTTTAGGTGAATCAGGGACGTTTGTTTAGTGCTTGGTGACAAAGGAAAAGTTTTGGTTCGTTGATCTTGCCATGTCATGATCAAATGCCAGGTGTCGTCATGTGAGTGGGAGTGGGGATATCATTCTGGTAGTGGGGATTGAGGTTTTTGGTGTGGGATGTGATTGACATGATGTGAATTACACGTGGGAACAACCAATTTCACTTTCCCCTTTGTTTTCTTCTTTTTAATCCTGGGTAAAAAGGGGTGTTCTTCATGGTAAAATCCAAACAGTAAGTGTTACCCGCGTTTATAGGAATTCAAACTTTCAGCTTGGCACTTTTGGTCCTTTGTTTTTGGGAAAAGTTGTATAGCAAGTATTTCAGCCCAATTAAACGCATTCCTTTGTTATAGAAGTTATGGTTTTCACACTTTTGCCCCAAAACTTTGGCAAAAGTGTTTCAAGGGTTGTTTTTGCCATTTTTCCATATTTCAAGGGCTGGTTTTGGACTTTGTTGATCTTCAGAGGTCTTCAATGTATCTTTGGCTTCATGAGGGACCATTAATGACAATGTTGAATAGTTGAGGGACTAATCTTGCCATTTCTTCAAAGTTGAAGGACCTTTTGTGTATTTTTTGACAAACTTAAGGGACCAAACTTGTAATTATGAATTCACAAGGGTTTTAAGTGTCATTTCTTCATTGTTTGAGGATCAATCTTGCATATCTTTAAATCTTCAAGGGTAAATGTTGGATAAATCATGAACTAGGGCCCGGTTCTTTGTACGGCTTCGTTTCTCGTGTCCGTTTTTCCTTGTTTCTTGTGATCTTTTGTCTTTTTCACGATATCCATACCTAAAATACACAAGTAAACAAACACAAGCATATATATGGTATTTTATGACATTTTTATGCATTTAAAGCCCGAAAAGACCGATGAGATCATGTATAAATGCCATCTCATCACTCCCCCATACTAAGCCATTGTCGTGCCCTCACGCAATGCTAGAATAAAGTATCTAAGCATCACCAAAGTTCAATTTTATTAACCTTTATTGAAGAGTAAAAGACTTGCAATAATACTACGAAGATGTGTAAAGACATAATGTATGATTTTCATCACAAATGTGACTTTTAGTGTCAAAGAATAGAAACAAGTAAATGTCCCATAGAGTAAACTTCGTCATCCTTGATTGTCATACATTCTATGCTAAGTGCAAAAACGAGATCATTGTTGGTACAAGTCACAATGCTAACACTACTCATACGTCCAAATTGTGTAATACTTTTTCTCCCCGCAATCCTAGTTATTATAAAAGGAAATGGGTTACTAGCATTTTTTAACTATCTGTCATGCATCACAAGTGATTCATATTGACTTATTTGAGTAGTTATTAGTCCGAAAGCAAAGTAGCGTGATTTAATCGATAGTTAGCCGAAGGACAAAATCTTTTAAAACGGCTTCTCGTGTATCTCCTTAAGTTCATATCTTGGCATAACTCGCTTCACGATTTGAGACCTTTCTCGAACCGATATTTGGCATGTAATTCATACTTCAAATCTTGGGAAGACGTTCTTGAAATTATGGTCTTCTCTTCATATATTTGGAATTTCTTCACTTGACGTTTTTAAGAGATTCTTCATATTTGGACCACGACTTCATCATTTTTCTTCAATCTTTATTTCGGACTTTGATATACAACGATCCGCCTCCTTTTCGGACTTGGATATATTTATCCTCATACCTTGTAAGGGTCTTTTTGGATAGACTTTCTCCATGATCTTTAGGGGAGTAATTGCTTTTCGTCATGTGTCTCGATCCTTCATATTGATTTAGGAATAATGATACTTCACATCATCTTGGATCTTTAGCAACAAAATAGGGCTCCTCATGCCTTGTTAGGGCCTTTTTGGATGATCACCAATCTTCGCGTCCCGCTTCAATAAGTTATGCCTTGGCTATGAACTCTATTCAACCCCGAGCAACTTTTAAACGATCTTGCGCTAGAGGCTAAGTAACCTTTCAAATCGTACGACCTTACTTATTGCAATTATTTTTATTCCTAATGCATTGATCTTATGGGAAGAAAAAGCCACAATTAAAAACATGTGAGTTTTTGAAAGAACATTTTCATGTTCTACGTTTAGCATGATCACTTGTCTAACTCTATCACTTCTTGTTCTTCACTATATAAAGACCTCTAATTAAAGAGACTCGTGAATACTTAGCCATGCAAGTCAAAATTAAGCCAAATTTGGATTAGCTTTCATTAAGACTATATCAAATCAAAGTTTTGGGTTTTCAAGCCACCTATAGGATCTTGCACTTTCTTGGACTTTTTCAAGTTTAGAGAATGCATTTTATAGTTCCCTTGATAAGTGACTTTCTAGGATCAATTATAGGAACTTGCGAAAAGTTCTTGTTCTTAACCCGTATGAGCTAAGACTTTCGCGTTTTAAAGTTCCCTATATAAAAGTCTAGCAAAACTTGAATTGAGCGGGTTAAGGAATGTAAAGGGCTCCAAATGCCCATCAAGTCAAAAATTAGCTCTTATTCTACCCATCAGAAAATATACATTCGTGTCTTAAAAATACTTATGAAAAATAAGAAAAAATTTAAAATTTGGCCATTTTTAGCCTTATTAGCAACAAAAACAAAACCTTGAAAGTTGGAAAGCGTGAGGGCGTAGCAAAGCAAGTATCTATTCACCCCCCCCCATACTAAAAGTAAACATTGTCCTCAATGTTTCGAGTCTAAAGGTGGAGCACCCCCATACTAGAGACGACGAATCGAATGCTTAGGATCTAGCATGGAAAGGGTGATCAACAATATATCTAAAACCGTTTATGAATTATGCTAAAAGATAATTGTTAGAACAATAAAGGATATGTCAATGGATTCGTGAAAAACTTCTTCAAGCAAACGATGGAGGCTCACGTAAACGAACACGAGAGTCTTCAATCGTAGATGATGAAGATGATCTAGATAACACAATCACAAACAACCACGAGACAACGAGTTTGAAGGGTACAACTCCCCTTATTAGTGATTACTAAGCATAAAAGGATAAGCATGGGATCTCCCCCACGAGGCACCTCGTTTTTTATTACCGAGTCATGAGCTCGACTCGATCCCCTCAATGCTAATTATCATTGGGGAAGGTGACTTGGTCGAGGGCAACCATTGAAGGAATTTCCCCACCAAAGTAGTGCTTAAGCCTATGTCCATTCACCTTGAAGTTAGGACCATTATCTTGAGCTAGCTTGATGGTCCCATAAGGAAACACTTGTGTAATGGTGAAAGGACCCGACCAACGAGATTTCAATTTCCCGGAAAATATCTTAAGTCGAGAGTTAAAAAGTAACACTTGATCACCAACGTTAAAAACCCGGTTTTTAATCTTTGCATCATGAAACTTTTTAGTCTTTTCTTTGAAAATCAATGAATTTTCATAAGCATTGTCTCTTAATTCATCCAATTCATTCAATTGTATTTTCCGGTGATCTCCCGCGGTCTTCAAGTTAAAGTTTGCATGCTTAAGGGCCCAATATGCCTTGTGCTCCAATTCAATGGGCAAATGACAATTCTTTCCATAGACTAACTTATAAGGGGTGCAACCGATATGTGTCTTATAAGCGGTCCTAAAGTCCCATAAAGCGTCATCGAGTTTGTCGGACCATGAAGCACGGTTCTCTCCAATCGACCTCTCTAAAATCCTCTTCAAAGCTCGGTTCGAAACCTCGACTTGTCCACTCGTTTGCGGGTGATAAGCCGTAGAAAGACGATGAGTAACTCCATATTTCTTTAAAACCTTTTCGAATTGGTCATTACAAAAATGGGTTCCATGATCGCTTATAATAGCACGAGGGGTTCCGAACCGAGAGAATAGTTGCTTCAAAAACTTTACTACCACACGAGCATCATTAGTAGGTAAAGCCTTCGCTTCCACCCACTTAGAAAGGTAGTCCACCGCGACGAGGATATACTTGTTACCATGAGACGATGGGAACGGCCCCATAAAGTCTATACCCCATATGTCGAAAATCTCACACACTTGAATTATGTTTTGCGGCATTGCATCACGTTGAGACGATTTTCCTTGACGTTGGCACGAATCACACGTCTTCACAAGTGCGTGTGCATCACAATAGATAGAAGGCCAAAAGAAGTCGGCATCGAACACTTTCTTATCCGTGAGATTAGCACCATGGTGACCACCCGTGGGTCCATCGTGACAAGCTCTAAGGATATTAGAAGCTTCGGCACCAAAAACACAACGTCGAACGAGTTGATCCGCACAAACCTGAAAGAGATAAGGGTCGTCCCAAAAATAGAATTTGACGTCACGAAAGAATTTTCGCTTTTGTTGTGTCGTCATACCCTTGATTATGAAATTGCCCGCATGGTAATTTGCAATGTCGGCAAACCATGGGCTGGTGTCTTTAGAATTCACTACACCGAGAGTCTCGAGAGGAAATGTTTCGGTGATTTCCTTGTTCTCGAATACATCTTTGTGAGGATCTTCTAGACGAGAGAGATGATCGGCCGCTAGATTCTCGGCTCCTTTTTTGTCAAGCACGGTGACATCAAATTCTTGGAGGAGGAGCATCCAACGAAGCAATCTCGGCTTAGCATCTTGCTTAGCTAAGAGATACTTGATAGCCGAATGGTCGGTATACACGATGCTTTTAGTCAAGACGAGATAAGGTCGGAATTTCTCAAAAGCATACACCACGGCAAGGAATTCCTTTTCCGTTGTGGTGTACTTTAATTGAGCCTCGGTCATCGTCTTACTAGCATAATGGATAGGACGGAAATGCTTTTCATAACGTTGACCTAAGACGGCCCCTATAGCATAATTACTTGCATCGCACATGATTTCAAAGGGTAATTCCCAATTAGGAGCAACAACAATGGGAGCTTCGGTAAGTTTCCTTTTAAGAGTTTCGAAAGCTCTAACACAATCCTCATTGAAATTAAAAGGAGCATCCTTCTCGAGAAGGTGTGTCATAGGTCGAGAGATTTTCGAAAAGTCCTTGATGAAACGACGATAAAAGCCCGCGTGGCCTAGGAAACTCCTAACTCCCTTAACGGTTTTGAGATGAGGTAACTTGGCGATGACGTCTACCTTAGCTTTATCGACCTCAATCCCCGCTTTCGAGACCTTATGTCCTAAGACGATTCCTTGTTTACACATGAAATGACATTTTTCCCAATTAAGCACAAGATTGGTTTCTTCACAACATTTTAACATTTGCTCGAGATTAGATAAACACGACATGAACGAATTTCCAAACACCGAAAAGTCATCCATAAACACTTCCATCGACTTCTCGATCATATCGTGAAAAATCGCCATCATACACCGTTGAAACGTACCCGGTGCATTACAAAGTCCGAAAGGCATCCTACGATAAGCAAACGTTCCATAAGGACGCGTAAACGTAGTCTTCTCTTGATCACGAGGGTCGATAGGGATTTGAAAGTAACCGAAAAAACCATCTAAAAAGCAATAGAATTCATTTCCCGCGAGTCGCTCCAACATTTGATCCATGAAGGGCAAAGGAAAGTGGTCTTTACGTGTGGCGTCATTTAACTTTCTGTAGTCAATACACACCCTCCAACCGGTCACAACACGAGTGAGAATTAACTCGTTGTTTTCATTAGGCACAACGGTCATTCCTCCCTTTTTAGGGACACAATGGATTGGGCTCACCCATGGGCTATCAGAGATAGGATAAATCATTCCCGCGTCAAGGAGTTTAAGAACCTCCTTTTTAATGACATCGTGAATTTTAGGATTCACCCTTCTTTGACTTTGAATTGCGGGTTTGTAGTCCTCCTCCATTAAAATCTTGTGAGTACAAAATTTTGGGTCAATACCCTTAATGTCGGAAATTTTCCACGCAATTACCCCTTTATGAGCTTTAAGAACTTTTAAGAGCTTGATTTTTTCATCATTAGCAAGACCTCTTGCAATAATAACCGGCAACTTGTCATCACCTTCCAAGAATGCGTATTCCAGGTGAGAAGGAAGATCTTTCAATTCAAGGATAGGTGGTTCCTCGATTGAAGATTTTGGTTCAACACTCATAACTTCCATCGGTGGAAGAAATGGTGGAATAGAAGTATCATCACCAATCAACACCTCATCTTCATTGTCGATTTCATTTGAACTGAAATCGCCTCCTTGGAATGGAGTGAGATTTGGTGTAGAATTAGCAAGAATCGGATCCAAAATAGTGGGATTGCCACTAGACGAGCTATCGGAAAAACCTAACACTTCTTGTGAAAACTCATCGCAAACCACATCAACTATGTCAATGTGATTGATGGTAGCGATTGCATAAACATGAGAAGGTTTCGAGTTTTGAGTAGCGTTTATAACAAGTTCCTCTTCGTTGAATCTCAAAGTGATAGTTCTTGCATGAACGTCGATAAGCGATCTCGAGGTGTCTAAAAATGAACGACCTAAAATTAGAGGAACTTGAGGATCCGCGGGGATGTCAACTACTATAAAATCAACGGGATAGTAGAACTTCCCCACTTTCACGAAAACATCTTCGGCTACTCCACATGCTAAAATCGTAGAATGATCGGCCATCTCGATAGACATGTTCGAAGGAATAAGAGCCGGAAGCGAAAGCTATTTCCAAATGGAAAATGGCATCAAATTAATGCTCGCACCAAGATCGGCCAAGGCGAGGCATTCTTTCATATCTTGTATGTCACAAGGAATGAGAAACTTTCCGGGGTCACCAAATTTTTCCGGTATGCGGTTAAGATAAACCGAAGAACAATTAGCAAGCTTTGAAAGCTTTTCCTTATCGCTCATCATACTTTTAAAATTTGAAGCGAAACGAGGCATATATAACAACGCGTCGGCTAAACTCACATCAAAATTCACTTGTTGAAAAATTCTTATAAAAAGCTCGATTTGTTGTTTGTTACGTTCTTG
This sequence comes from Glebionis coronaria, assembly GCA_025667525.1. Lineage (NCBI taxonomy): Eukaryota > Viridiplantae > Streptophyta > Magnoliopsida > Asterales > Asteraceae > Glebionis > Glebionis coronaria. Next base: position 420,666,336 of record CM046880.1, read on the forward strand.
TAATTTCTCTTTGTTTCGTCTCGAAGGGTAAGGTAAGGGTGGTGTGGGTTGGACATTAGGCAACGGCCTTGGAATCTCGGGTTCCATGATTGGTATTGGTTCAACCGTAGGTGTGGTTTGAGCGGTACTTCGTGGGATTGTAATGTGCTCCTTTTCGACCACCACCTCGGGTTCTTTCTCGATTTCCTTCTCCGTAGAAGTACTTGGACGAGAGATTGGTTCCTTGAAAGTTTTACCACTTCGTGTAGTAATAACCTTCATTTCTCCCTTCGGGTTTGCAATGGTATCACTAGGAAGACCACCCGAGGAAGAGGGTTTACACATGATTTCTTCAAACATTTTAGCCATTCGGTCCTCAAATTTTGATTGCCTAGCATCCACTTTTAACAATTCTTGCTTAATCTCATGTTGTCCTTGTTCCATCTTTTGTTGATTTTGTTGAAGACGTTGGACATTTCCTTCCATTTTGTTTGCATGAGTTTTAAGTTCATTATCAAGTTCGTTTTTAAGCTCGTTTTTCAACTCGGATCTTAAGCTAATCATCTCACGTTGCATGTTATCAAATTTAGCATCATTTGCTTTAGCATAATCCAAAAACTCTCCTTGAAGATTTTTAGTGTGAGCATTTTGAAAACCTTGTATAGTGTTTTGAAAATCACGGTTTTGGTTTTGATTAGTGACTTGTACATTCCCACTTTGATAATTCCCCTTGTTGTAGTTACGTGAATTGCCTTGATAATTACCACCTTGGTTGTTGTTTCGATAGTTATTAGCATTTTGATTTGGTGGAGCTTGATTTGGGCGGGAACCTTGGCCGTTTTGGTTGTAAGTTCCCGTTGCTACATAAGCACTCGAAGTGTTACCATCCGCGGTGATGCACTCGGAAAGATCATGAGCTCCACCACAAGACAAACAACTCTTAGCAACCGCTTTAACCGAAGCGGAATTTGAAGCTTCTTGAGCTTTCCAATGAGACATAAGATTAGCAAATCTATCGAAAAACCAATTTTCCTCATTAGCTTCATCATGTAAGGCATTAATTCTACGAGACGATGACGACGATTACGAACCCAAATTGGCAACACTCGGTGTGTTACGAGGGCTATAAACCTTAGATCTATTCTCGATAATCTTTAAAGCCTCATCGGTCGTTTTGCACAAAAAAATTACCACCCGCGGCGACATTCAAGTAATCTCGTTCATGATCATTAAGCCCATTATAAAAAGTATCAATTTGATGCAATTCCGAAAAATCATGGTGTGGACATTCATGTAACATTTCTTTAAAGCGTTCCCATGCCATTGAAAAACTTTCATTATTTCTTTGAACAAATCTTGAAATCTCATTTTTCAAATGTGTTGTTTTAGATGGTGGAAAAAATTTGTTTACAAACTTAGAAACGAGATCACCCCATGTCAAAATCGAATTTGGCGGTTCTTTCTCAAGCCAAATTTTAGCGGGTCCATCTAACGAGTATGGAAACAACATCATCTTAATGGCGTCATGTGGAACATCCTTAAACTTGCTAGTAGCGGTGAGACGATTAAAATTCCTAATGTGGTAATGCGGGTTGTCTTTCTCATGACCTCTAAACTTATTAACTTGCAACATCGACATTAAACCCGTTTTAATCTCGAAATTCTCCGCAAGGATAGCGGGAATCACAATGGCCTCTCCAAAACCCTCGGTGGGTGCTTGTAGCAACTCCATCATAGTACGATTAGCCATGACGACTTCTTGTTCTACAATAGTTTCAACAATTGGAGGTTGTTCTTCAATCAACGTCTCTTGATTGGCTTGCTTTTGAAGACGTTTATGAGCTCGTTTTGCTTGATTACGAGTGATCATAAACTTCACGAAGAATGGGAGGTGAGCAAAGAAGATTCTTTTTGGGTGTTTTGTGAATTTTCAGTTTTTTGTGTTTTTGATTGTTTTTAATTTTTTTGGATTTTGGTGTATCTTCGTAGACAACAATCTACCAAATCTCTCCTCGAATCAAACTCTTGATTAAAGAAGCCTCAAAGGAATGAAAACGATCACGTGGAGTGAACGCCTTCGAATGACTTTAGAACTTTGGTGAAAACCAAATTGTTCAAGAGGGTTTAATCACAAAGAAACCAAGCAAATATATTATACGTAATAATACTTTGGGCGGCAAAACCCTCGATTAGCCTTCAATCTCAAAATACTCACAAGCAAGCGGGGAAACGAGGCGGCGCGAAGCACTTAAGAGCCTTTTTCCGTAGGGTATATTTTATAATACCCGCCTTATACCCACCTTATAGTTTGTATTTTTCAAAATCGAGTTTCACGAAAGTATTTATCTATTTTTGCCTTTTTCTTTTTGTTTGAGATTCGAATACAATAATTAGGAGATCAAATCCCAATTAAGGTTGTGTTTTCACACTTTTGGAGATACTTTGTATTTATTGTGATACTTAATACAATATAGTAATAATAATTTCACAAGAAAAACCAATAAAACCGATAATACGTATTAGTAGATTTCTACTAATACAAATACTATTTATGGTTAATATTAAAAACAACAAGACAAATTAATCACGACACACCTCCCCGGAAGCGGCGCCAAAATGGTTGTAGTGTTTTACCACACCTTTAGGAAAAGGAGGGTAAATAGGATAAAAGTATTAAATACGACGGTTTAGGAAAACCGTGTACAAATGACCCAATGAAGTTCGTTTCCCAAGGAGGTATATGTGTGTGAGTAATTCGTAATTGATTTGAGATTAATATTAGATAGAAGGGGATGAGAAAAGAGGATGACGAAGACGTGAAATTAATTACTACGACGACAAAACGTAAAACCGTAAAATAAGCTAAAATAAAAATTAATTCTAAAAATTACCAAAAATTCACCAAAAATCAAAATAAATAAACTTAGAGTTTACCAATGATCAAAACTTTTTCAAACCTTTTAAATAATTAAATATTCAATTTTTAAATGCTAATTAAAGCCCTAAAAATCAAATTAATTATCAAAAAGCCCAAATAAAGATTTTTCAATTGGTAAACCTTTAAAATGACCTAAAAAGATTAAAAAGTATTTTTAGAAATTTTTAAACTAAGAAAAACTATTTAAAATGATTTAAAAACTATTAAAACTTAAAATAATTATAAAAATTAATCTAAAAGTGATAAAATTAATATAAGAGTTGCAAAAATCCTATTTTAATGTATTTAAGCTAAGAAAAATGTAAAAAGTTGAAAAATGTGAAATTTGAAAAATGATAATAAAATAATATTAAAAATTCAAAAATTATAAAAATTCTAAAAACTTGCAAACTAGTTTATTTTAACCTAAATAAACAGAAAATGAAAGTGAAATGACCAGAATACCCCTATTGGTCCCTCAAATGGGCCAAAACCCAAAACAGTCAACACTAATTGGCTTTTTAGACCAAAAAGTCAAACTTGGCCCAATTGACTTGGAAAAGCCCAATCTGACTCAAAATTTTATTCTAAACACAAAACTCTGAAGGCCCAAAAGCTGAAAGTGAGCTTATCATAGCTTATTAAGCAAACAGCTTATCCTTATTGGGCTTTTTAGCCCATTAAGCAATAAGCTAATGCCATAAGCTCTAATTTGACACACAACCTTCTCTTGGGATGCTTAAGAGATATGTAAAAAGAAATTTTGAAAAAGCACACTAAATAAGCCAGAAATAAGCAAAGTATAATTTCACTAAAGACAAAATAGTCGGGTTTGAGATTTAGGGCACCTCAGAACTTGATTCAACTTTCAAAATGTCACAATTGAACTCAATAAGATAAATCAATCAACAAAATTCCAATAAGCAACACCAATAAGCCAGAATGAACCAATAAGCACTTATGAAAAAGTCAATTAAGTTGGTTTTCTAGTCAAACCCTAAAGTCAACCCACCAAATGCTCCAGTATGAACAAATGGGTCAAATGATGAGCACCTATTACAAAATCTAAGTTGTTGCTGGTTAAAATAAGCTATTATAGCTTATTGATAAGCTGAAACCCAAAATACACTAGCAGTGGCTAGTAGCAGGGGAAAGGAGTTCCCACTGCTTTGACTATTTGACCAAGCTTTTAAGAGAGATTTAGTTGGATTCAATTGGAAACAAGGGCACCCTTGTGATCAGTGAATCACAAAGAGTCAATATCAACAAGAAAATCACAATTTGGTTCACACAATAAGCCCAGATTAAGCAAACTGTCACCAGATATAGCACAGATATGGAAAATAAGCAGTTATGCACAAATAAACAGATATAGCATGAATAAGCCAGCCAAATTCAACAGGACGGATACACAAGCTATATAAACTATGAATAAGCACAAACAAACTTAAATCAACCACTAAATCAAAGTGAATAAGCAGAATCAAGCACCAACAGTTACTGATAAGAACAAGTATAATATGCAGAAGCCTTTTGCTGATCTAATTGACCATAGATCCAATTTTAATGCTTCATATCTCTTTCCCTGGTGTTATTAGCCTAGTTTAATCACTTGTTAACCCTGGTCTATGATTAGATCTAGGTGTCCCTTAAACTACAGCCAAAAATATCAAGTAACAAAGATTTTATAGCCCCTATTATGGATCTAGGTGTTTCAAACCACAAAACCTGCATACAAATGACCAAGTATATCAGATAAACAAGTACCAACAACCACAAGCACAATATACCCAATCAACAAGCCTTAAAACCTGCTTATGCAGTTAACCCAAACACCCCTTAATAATCTGCTCACAATAATTTTCAAAGGATTATCAAGATTTAACCCACAAATCAAGCTAATAACACTTCAATAACATCAAACAATACCAGATGAACAATAATCAACCATACAAACACAGATTCAAGAACAATCATGCAATATCACCAAAATTCATAAAATAAAGGAGAAAATTGAAAATGAAGAAGGATGCAAACCTCCAAGACCTACATCCAGGCCTTGGATTGTTTGAGCTGAGGTACTAGCAGAACAAGTACCAGCTTCCAAGCTGCTAAGATGAACAAACAACCAAGTGAGATCAAATAACAAAGACTTTCTGATTTTCTGAAACACAAGTTTTATTGATTAAAACCTTGCCTAAAAAACCTTCAAACATGTAAGTGGAACTCAGAATTAGGCTATTCTAACATCAACTTTTAATAAACAAGAACAAGATTTCACAAATTTCTGAAAATTAAATTTTATTAACTTAAAAAGGGATTACAAAGATTGATAGCCTAAAACTGGAACAAAGGGACTCTCACAAGTTGAGGTCTCCTTTTATAGACATATGCTAAGCCTACACTGTTCACAAACCCTAGAAGTGAATTTCCCCATTTGTCCTTGCAGAATCTTCTAGGCATGTTGCCAGCTGGTTTAGTGAATCAGGGACGTTTGTTTAGTGCTTGGTGACAAACGAAAAGTTTTGGTTCGTTGATCTTGCCATGTCATGATCAAATGCCAGGTGTCGTCATGTGAGTGGGAGTGGGGGTATCATTCTGGTAGTGGGGATTGAGGTTTTTGGTGTGGGATGTGATTGACATGATGTGAATTACACGTGGGAACAACCAATTTCACTTTTTGTTTTCTTCTTTTTAATCCTGGGTAAAAAGGGGTGTTCTTCATGGTAAAATCCAAACAGTAAGTGTTACCCGCGTTTATAGGAATTCAAACTTTCAGCTTGGCACTTTTGGTCCTTTTTTTTGGGAAAAGTTGTATAGCAAGTATTTCAGCCCAATTAAACGCATTCCTTTGTTATAGAAGTTATGGTTTTCACACTTTTGCCCCAAAACTTTGGCAAAAGTGTTTCAAGGGTTGTTTTTGCCATTTTTCCATATTTCAAGGGCTGGTTTTGGACTTTGTTGATCTTCAAAGGTCTTCAATGTATCTTTGTCTTCATGAGGGACCATTAATGACAATGTTGAATAGTTGAGGGACTAATCTTGCCATTTCTTCAAAGTTGAAGGACCTTTTGTGTAATTTTTGACAAACTTAAGGGACCAAACTTGTAATTATGAATTCACAAGGGTTTTAAGTGTCATTTATTCATTGTTTGAGGATCAATCTTGCATATCTTTAAATCTTCAAGGATAAATGTTGGATAAATCATGAACTAGGGCCTGGTTCTTTGTACGGTTTCGTTTCTCGTGTCCGTTTTTCCTTGTTTCTTGTGATCTTTTGTCTTTTTCACGATATCCATACCTAAAATACACAAGTAAACAAACACAAGCATATATATGGTATTTTATGACATTTTTATGCATTTAAAGCCCGAAAAGACCGATGAGATCATGTATAAATGCCATCTCATCACTGATTACAATGCCGTCATTCGAAACCAAAGAAGGGTTAACCCAAAAATCCATGAAGTCATAAAAAAGGAAGTTATCAGACTCCTTGATGCGTGTATGATTTACCAATCTCCGACTCACCATGGGTTAGCCCGATGCATTGTGTGCCTAATAAGGGTGGAATCATCATTGTGCCTAATGAGAACAATGAGCTAATCCCCACTAGACTTGCTACGGGTTGGAGAGTTTGTATTTATTATAGGAAGCTTAATGATGCTACTAGGAAAGATCATTTCCCATTACCTTTCATGGACCAAATGCTTGAGTGCTTAGCGGGAAATGAGTATTATTGCTTTCTAGATGGATTCTCGGGTTATTTACAAATACCCATTGATCCAAAGTATCAAGAAAAGACCACATTCACTTGTCCCTATGGCACATTTGCTTATAAAAGAATGCCTTTAAATGCCCCGGGGACATTCCAAAGGTGTATGATGGCAATCTTTCATGACATGATTGAGAAAACAATGGAAGTATTCATGGATGATTTCTCGGTTTTTGGAGACTCATTCACTTCTTGTCTCTCCCATTTAGAACGTATGCTAAAGAGGTGTGAAGAAACACATCTTGTTCTAAATTGGGAAAAGTGCCATTTCATGGTCAAAGAAGGGATAGTTTTGGGACATAAGATATCCAACAAAGGTTTAGAAGTGGATCGAGCTAAAATAGATGTTATTGCCAAACTTCCCCCACCTACCACGGTGAAAGGAGTTAGGAGCTTTTTGGGTCATGCGGGTTTCTATAGGCGTTTTATACAAGACTTATCTAAGATAGCAAGACCCATGACCCATCTCTTAGAAAAAGAGACTCCTCTCATATTCACACAAAAGTGTTTAGAGTCTTTTGAGATTCTTAAGGAAAAGTTGACTAAGGCTCCCGTTTTGGTCTCACCAAATTGGGATTTGCCTTTTGAACTCATGTGTGATGCTAGTGATTATGTCGTGGGGGCCGTTTTGGGACAAAGATTTAATAAGCATTTCCAACCTATACACTATGCGATTAAGACAATGACGGGTGCTCAACTTCATTATACCACTACGGAAAAAGAGTTGCTTGCTATTGTTTATGCCTTTGAGAAATTTAGACCCTATCTTGTGCTTTCTAAGACCATAGTGTATACGGATCATTCCACTCTCAAGTACCTTATGGCAAAGCAAGATGCTAAGCTTAGGCTTTTGAGATGGGTTTTGTTGCTACAAGAGTTTTCTATATAGGTCCGCGATAAGAAAGGAGCTGTGAATTTAGCGGCGGATCATTTGAGTAGACTTGAGCATCCTTTCCAAGGAGAATAACCTCATAAGGAAATTAATGAATCCTTTCCACTTGAGGAACTCATGTCTATCTCTTCACAAGAGAATGCCACCCCTTGGTTTGTGGATATTGCAAACTATCTTGTGGGGGATGTGCTTATTGAGGGTCTCACTTTGTAAAACCTGCATGCTTTTACCATGAATAGTACCCTTAGTAACGTACGTACATTTTAAAAACTTTCCTTTTATAGCTTGAACACGTGTCACGATTAGGAATTTCAGAAGTTATGTACGTATAATTTTACGACAAGTATTAAGTACATGTAAATACACGATAATTATTATCAATAATAATTATAATCACGAACATGAAATCATGAACATAAAAATCACGAGCATATAATTATGTATTTACGTATATTATTAATACGATAAATATCGTTACGTACAAGTAATTATAAATAACACGAATAATTAAACGTAACACGTAAACACGAACACACGAACACGTAATAATTAGACACGGGAAAAAGGCTTCGGTTTTCCCTTGGTGGGCCCTATTAGCCGCGACACAAGGAAAGAGAGGGGCCCAGTCCACAACTTATTTTTACTAAATAACAATTATAGTAAACATTCATTCACAGAAGATTTTCAAGAAAACTAAAAACCCTAATCTCTCTCTCTCTCTCTCTCTTGGTGGCCGGCGGCATAACGCACCACAAGGGGTGTTTGGTTGATTTTGATTAAACAAATCATAGGAGTGTGTTCATGTGATCAAGATCTATTCATTCCAAGTGTTTTGGTAATCCGTAACCCTTTTGTTTTTTTCTTTTATTTAATTAATCATAAATATGAATAAGTAATTAAATAAAACATGATAAACACATGTCATGGGATCATGGGTAAATAAATAAGGGTGTTTTCGGGTTTGTTTGTCTCGGCCGCAACACAAACCGAGAGCCTCAAGGCTCTCGGCGTCGTTTGGTTCGCACACCAACCGAGACACATGTCTCGGTGTGGTTGTGGTTTAGTCGGCAGCAAGGACAAGGCACCCCGACATGCGTCGGAGGTGTCCTTGTGGGTTTCGGTTGGTCTCGGCAGAAACAGCCCCACCACCGGCTTAAGCCGGTGGCTATTTTAGGCAAGCAGGGGGAACCGCAGGCAGCAGGGGCCACCTACACACAGCTGGTGGGAACCCTTGTGTTGTCAGCGGCTAGCCGAGAAGCAAGACCACGGGCACACAGCCGGTGGCAGCATACCGTAAGCAGGGGCAACCAGTTCAAGCCGGTTTGCCACTGTTTTTGGAGGTTTGGTTCGGACCGGTTCACGAGTTCACGGGTCCGGTTCACGACATGTTTAATTAGTTAATTATACGGGTTCGGTTCATGAATATTTTTACAAGTCTAATTAATTTAACAAGTGTATTATTTTTACAAGATAATTAAATTAATTAATCTATGACTTATATAATTAATTCAATTAAACATGAAACTTAGGTTATTATTATTATTAAATAATACATGTTTTTAACCTAAGTATTTAGTTATTTATTTTACACTATAGTATTAATTAATCATTGAATTAGGTTATATTAATATAGTATTAATACATGATTTAACCTAAGTATTTTATGCACTTTAATTTAATTAAAATCATGCTTATATTTAATTAAATTATATAACCTATAGTTTATTTAATGAACAAAATATTATTAATAAACTATACTATAACTACATGACTTATGATATTAATCCAACTTGATTCTAAATATGGAAACTTTCTAATTCAGGAAACTTACTATTTTTGAAAACTTTCTATTTCTAGAAACTAATCTATTTTAAGCAGTTAATCTATTTTTGGAAACTTTTTATTTTTGGAAACTTTCTATTTTTGGAAACTTTCTATTTTAAGAAACCTGCTATTCTTTTTGAAAGTTACTTATTATTACACAACAAGTATAATAATACAAGAAATACAAGTAATACTTAATCATAATATACATAATACATGATAAATACAACATAACGTTCAAATCAGTAAAACAAGACATGAACATATAAAATAAGCTAAGACATGATATAAAATCAGTTACGTACTTAGTAATCAGAATACTTATACACGTATACTATTTATGTAGCATTAGTGAGATCGAAGTAGGACTCTCTTCCGTTCGTCTTCTTCGTTCACTGGACTTAAGGTACGGATTTCCCGTCCTTTCAGTATGGACATCCTTTCCTTATTAGGATTTCCCCGTCTGCAGCCAACTATTTTTCCAGTATTTGTTTTATATACTTGATACTTATGTTAGAATAAGAGACTAAGCCATATACATGCATGACCAGTGTCACCTAGTTATGGAGGTACCATAACCATAACACTGGAGGCACCAGTGTTATGACTTCCCCACGGTGAAGTAATTGCTCGTGGCGTTCCTTTTCAGTTTTGGCCATTATATATTATTATCATGTGGGGAGTATGGGTGCATCCTTGTTACATGTTTAGCAGTATTATCAGAGTGAATGCGATGTGTGCCTTGCATCCTTCACTAGGAGTTGATCCCTTCTACCCAGACTAATTAATTAGAGGCAACCCCTCTAATTGCATGACAAGGTCACCCCTCCAAGTATTCATGCACGGTGGAACCTCATGACCTATATGGGCTATTTGGCTAATTAAACAGTTTTTCATAGAAACATAAGTCTTTTCAAACTATAAAACCAGTTTTATGAACATGAATCCAGACTACCTAGAACTAATGATATTCCGCTGCTATTAGTCTTATATGCTTACGTTATTCCATGTCATACTTGTATATCCGTGCACTAAGCGTTATGCTCAGCCGTTTTTCTTTCATGTTCCCAAACGACAGGTACTCAAGGGCGCTCGTAGACTCTAAGCGTACGTGCATATGGATTGGAAGCTTCCTAGCCTTCATTACTTTATGCATTTCATCATACATTTTGCTACTTATTTCTATGGACATTGTTTAGTCCTTTTCCTTTACAGTACTTATGTTTGTGTGTGATGAGCTTATACTTTGGGGTACCGATGTTTGTTTTCGATATTTCCTTTATGGTCAAGTAATGTTTAGGACATTTTCCTTGTATGCTTTGATGACACGCCATAATCACGCGTGACATTCTATTTACCAAAATAGGGTGTTACACACTTCCCAACAAAAGAAAAAGTTTCTCAATGAAGCAAAATATTACTTTTGGGATGACCCTTACCTCTTTAGGAAATGTGCGGACCAAATCATAAGATGTTATGTAGATGGGCCCGAAGAATTTATGATTTTAGAAGCTTGCCATATAGGACCCACGGGGGGACATTTTGGGCCTAACTACACGGCTAAGAAAGTTTTTGATTTAGGTTACTATTGGCCTTCCATTTACAAAGATGCCCAGGAAATGGTGAAAATTTGTGATGTTTGTCAAAGACAATGCAAAATTAATCAAAGAGATGAGATGCCACAAAATTTCATACAAGAATGTGAGATTTTTGATGTATGGGGTATAGATTTCATGGGACCTTTTCCATCATCAAAGGGCAATAAGTACATACTCGTAGCTGTGGACTATGTTTCTAAGTAGGTTGGGGCTAAATCATTTCCTACCAATGATGCTAGAGTTGTAATCAAGTTCTTAAAGCAATTGTTTTCTAGATTTGGTGTACCTCGGGCTATCATAAGTGATCGTGGGACTCATTTTTATAATGATCAATTTACAAGAGTCATGAAGAATTATGGTGTTAACCATAGACTTTCTACCGCGTATCAACCTCAAACCAATGGGCAAACCGAGGTCACAAATCGTGGTTTAAAAAGAATTTTAGAAAGAACGGTGGGAGAGCATCGAGCTTCTTGGTCGGATAAGCTTGATGATGTTTTGTGGGCTTTTAGGACCGCTTTTAAGACACCAATTGGTTTTACTCCTTATAGGCTTGTCTATGGAAAAGCATGCTACCTCCCATTCGAGTTAGAACATAAAGCTTCATGGGATCTTAAATGGCTAACTTTGATTTAAACCAAGCCGGTTCACATAGAAAAGACCAACTTAATGAGATGAATGAACTAAGAACCAACGCCTATTAAATCTCATTGCTTTATAAGTAAAAGACTAAGAAATTGCATGATGCTAAGATCAAGAACCGTGAGTTCAAAGTTGGAGAGCCGGTTCTCCTCTTTAACTCAAGGTTTAAACTCTTTGCGGGCAAGCTTAAGTCACGATGGTCCGGTCCATTCACCATTGCTCAAGTATTTCCATATGGGACTATTGAGTTGTCACAACCAAATGGCCCAAATTTCAAAGTGAATGGTCACCGTGTTAAGCATTACTTTGGGGAGGACATTTCTGTTAAAATGGTCCAAGAAATCCCCCTTTTTTCCATGAATTAATTCATTTTAGGAAGAGTCTATCTAGAGACTCCATAAATCAAGCTTGAATAACTAGGCTTATATCTTTTAGACTAGAGTGTGTTAGGATAGGAATAAGGGTATATAGATGAGCATAAGCATAGGGGGGATACCTCTCTTTTGTCTTCTTGATGTTTGTAAGGTTGCTCTCTCTCATTGCATGCATTGGATCTTATGGAGGAGGCCCTTGTATCGAGTTCACTTCGTTACTATTTTGATTTTCAAACCATTTGTGCTTAAAATGAATTCACTATAGTAGACCTTTCCTTAGCCTGGGTTAAGCAAAGTTATCAATGTCATAAGTGTAGGGGAGTTTACTCCAATACTCTTAAACATTGAGGACAATGTTTATCTCAAGTGTAGGGGATCTTCTATCGAAGTGGCCTTACCTAGAACTTTGCTATTGACTTCATGATAAATTGGAAATTAATTTTTCAAATATTTTTTCGAATTTTTGATCTACTTTGGCCACCAAAAATATGCATTTATAATTTTTGCATTAATCATTTTTCATTTGCATAACACATTTGCATTGTATATATTTCTTCTTTTATTTTTCATCAAAATATATAAAAGGAAAAATATATAATAAAGGATATGGTGTAACAAATTTAGAATTCTTTGACATATTAGGCCCGCCATGGATACTTTGACTCAACCCGATTTTGCTTATCTAAGCTTACTCTAGCTAGTAGCCTTAACCATGTAGACCTTTATTGGTTTATTAGGCTAAGCATCCACTAGTCTCATTATTTGAGATTTTAAACTGTGGAGAACAAGAGATGATAGAGTTTGAAGTAAGTGTTAAGGGCTAGATAAACCTCATATTAATGATTGTGGATTTTATATCCCCTTTCGTAACATTTACTTTCTTGTCAACGCATGTATATATTCTTAATAAATAATCAAGAACGGTTTTAATTAGTTTGTAGTCTCTTATGCATTTTTGACTAATCATTCGTGGTTGGTATAAGTACGTCTTAAGATTCTAAGTTAGAACGTTTTATGTGTACTAGACTTATGTCATGCTTAATACTTAGCGGGTGTTTTTCCTTTTATTCTTTTCAACTTTTTTGTGAGGAATAAAGAAAAATAAGAGCGGCTTATAAAAATGAGTGGCTAGAAAAAAAAGAGAAAAAATATACAAGAGTCCCAAGAGGGGCAGTGAAGTGTTAATTATAGTAGCTATTGAATTCCAATATTACTCTCACAAGGGTTGCGGGGATTTAATAGTTGTTCCACTCCAATATTACCTTGACGGGTGCGGGATTGAAGATCCAAGGTCTCAAAAAGGCGACGGATATAAATTATTGCGTGAGTTTTATTTTTCTTTTATTAACGAGTGTGTAGCTACTTATTAATGCATGACATAAGGATCTTACACATAAAATGAATGACTTATTATTTTGGGTCGAACTTATATCAAATGTGGGCGGTTTTTTAAGTAATGGATAAGAAGGTTACTTAGGATTAAAACTGTGCTTCCTTATTTTGAGATTTTACACTTCTTATATTTTACGCTTTGAATAATGACAAATTTGCCCAAAAGCAATTTGTTCAAATAATAACCGGTCTTAGAGGTATAATAAATAGGGGTATAATAGTAACACAATTAAGCTATATGAATGAGTTGATGCACTTTCACTTATGGATAACAATGATCTTATTTTTAAGCTTGGTATGGGAAAGTGAAACTTGAGGATGATAAGTGTTTATGATACCAAAGCCCTAATTAAAGTCCATGATTTCTTTATGAGTTATTTCCATCAAAATCATTTTAAGAAAAATTTAAAAATATATAAATAGACTTGTTTTCCTTTACATTACATTGTATAAATCAAAATCATGCATCATATAGTGTACTGTAGTGTAAATGCATTCCATATTGGCCAAGGTAGATTAATGATGAGAAAAGTGTAAATTGGTTCTTTAAAATGTGGCATTGCATGAGGTCGTGGCAATGATCAAGTGCAGGGGATTTGATATGAGTGAAATCTCATATCAATTATATCATAAATACCCCTAATACACAAAGCAAAATACCTGATTTTGATGTATAAAAGCAGTATTATGGGTATATTTTGTTGTTTGTGCTTGTATAGGTAAAAAGATACAAATATGAAGCAAACAAGTAAATCAAGCCTTAATTGATGAAGAAAAGACAAAAGGAGGATGAAAAGTGACAAGTCAATCAAAGTCAAAGGACCTTTGTTGACAATCTTCAAAGTAGAGGGACTTAAAGTGCAAATATGAAAAAAAGTCAAGAACAAAGTCAAACATAGTCAAAGTACAAGTCAACAAGTCAAGGATCATTTATGCTCAAGATTGAAATCAAAGGGCCAGAAATGACAAGCTAATGAAGATTCTAGCTCAAGTTATAAATCTGTTAACTAAAGGGATTGCTTTTGCCAAATTTGGAAGTACAATTTTGCCAGTGATCCGTGTGAATGGATTTCAACCAATGGGAAGGCTCAAAATTTAAGAGGTGGATTGCCAGCTCAAGGAGAGAGAAGACGGCTCAATTAATGAGCCAATCACAACAGTGGCCTCCACTACCTTTATTCTCCACCAATCTTAAATCAGTAAATGGATAACAATCCGTGTGCTCTTCTTTCCTCCAATACAAACACGACACGTGGCTTCTCAAACAAAGAAGGCGCCCAGATTCAAGATAAAGAAGGGGTTGATTTCAAAGAAAGTGTTAAACATCAAAAGTGATTAAAATCAAGGGACGAATCCATTCCAAGTGATCAATTAAACTGAAATTTACTAAACAAGAAAAGCCCAATTGTGTTCTTATTCTACAAATCGTAATTTCCAGATTGAAGCCACGTGGAAGCTACGGGTTGGCCAAGACACGTCACTAGACCTCACTTCAACTCAAATTCATTATATAAATACCCCAGATGTAGTTCATTTCTTGTGTTGTACTTGAAATGTGAAAACACACACACTTCTTAATCTCTCTCATTTTTAGTTAGCAATTCAGTTAGAACTCCTCTCAAGTGTCTGACAAACACTTGAGAGAGTTAGTTAGCACTTGTAACCGTTTTGTAACAAGAATTCTCCATTAATGCAAGCTTATTTTCCCTAAATTTCACTCTCACTCTATTTATTTACCTCATACGGCTAGTATACTGTTCTTGTGATTGAATTCATTATTCTCATTAAACAATGATGATGATTTGAAGTCCATTTGATAGCTGGTTCATGATCAGACTTGTACTTAGCTCACAGCCATTGCTAGAACTTTGTTGATGCTTGCTTCTTGTTCATCTTTAACTTGTTGATTTGCTTTGATAACTAGTTTTCATAATCTGTTAGTCTTTCATAGATTCATAGCTTAACATTTTGTGCCTTTTATGTTAAGTGGTGTTTGGAATAGGACTAATTTGTTGATTCGGTTGTTAGGAGTTGTTGTTTAGAGCTTGTACTCATTAACTAGGCTTGTGTAAGTAATTTTGTAAGCATTTGTAGTCATTAAAATAGTCAAACAGGCTAATTGCCATAAAACTTTTTGGGTCATTTTCATCAGTAAATACTAGCCAGTTTCAATCACTTGCCATTTCTTGGTTATTGAGATTTAGAAGCTGAATTTTATTTCTAAGTGAAGCTGAATATATGAACTTTCCATAGAACTAGGGTAGAACATACAGTTTGCAGAAATAAGCTTGAAATCAGCTTATGAATAAGCTGCTTGGCCAAGTCAAGTTTCTGTCATGAAGTCTTGACTGTTTAGTAATTCCCATTAATCCCTTTCATAAAACTTGTCATTTTCTTGCATATTCTAGTTGCCAAAGTGTTTATAAAGAGATTTGGAAATTTTCAGCTTTTTGGAAAAATTGGTCAATTAAAGTCAAATAAGCTCGTTTTTGCTTAAATCAATATTCCAGCTTATCCACTGGATGGTTTTTGATAATTTTGATATTCCAATCTTCTTATAGCCAGCTTCATCATTTTCAATAGAAAATCAACTTGTGCCTGATTAGATAAGCTGAATGCTTATTTTGAGCTTATTCAAATAAGCTAACTTTTGATTCAGGTTGTTTTAGCTTATTTCCTTAGAGCTGTCTAGGTATTATCCATTTTTAAGACTTTTGCAAAAGATTAGAGCTTAAAAGATTGAGAAATAAGCTCATACGAGCTTATTGAACTTTTTTTGCCCGTTTTCACTAATCAACTTAGTTTTATTGCTATTAGGTCCCTAATCTTTAGGATTTAGTTTAATCAGCTTTTAACAGTTACATTTTCTAGGGTTTGCGCTAGTTAGTCCCTGGATTTTGGATTTGTTACAAATTGGTTAGGCAGTTTTGCAAGTTTGTTACATAGTTGTTATAGTTTGTTTAAATTTACATTTTTAGTACCTTTACTTTCAGAATTTACATTTTTAGTCCTTTCACTTTACATACTTTACATTTTGATAAATTTTACACTTTGTGCATTAAATACTTGTACACTTTGCTTTAAATGTGATAAATGCACTTTGTTTTAGAATAGTATGGATAAATAGCTATAATATTTTTACCTTTTTACGTGTTTTGTTGAAATAGACCTAGATTACCAAAACTTTTATAAAATCTAAAACAAAAAACAACTAGTAAACTTTAAATCATTTGGACAATCAATTTGTTGTGAGTTGGGAAGTACGATATAAAAAGACAAATATTAAGTACTAAGGTTACTCCAAGTAAAAAGGTTAGTAACTCAAATTCTTTTTCTGCTCTAATTTTATTGATGACATAGGTACGAATGGAGGGACCGCTAGTTCTTCGAGGGGGATTTATGTTTGAGGAAGGTACTCCTCATCCAGATGTCAGTAACACACCGATTATTGAGAAAATTGACAAGATTGAAAAGAAGACTACTAAATAGAAACTTACCCATGTGGATGATCAAGGAAACCTGGTTCCTAGAAAAATAGTGATATTTTGGGTGAGCTAAATGAAGATGATGTAGTTGACCCTGTGAATAATGATGTGACAAATTTTCTTACTTTTAAAACATCAGATATAGGATATGGGACAAATAGTTTGTGGGGACAATGGAATGAGTCTTACAAGAATGCTAACAATTACTCTGTCCCATATCATGATGATATGTATGATGATCATGATATTTCGAGCGGCGTCCAGACTATTATTGATAATCTTGAAATTAGAGTCCATGGAAGCAAGACATATGAGTTTCTTTATTTTCTATGTGCTTTTTTAGTAATTTTATATGTTTTTTTTCCAGGTAGGAAGTTGTTTTCTGATGTAACGGTCAGGGATGTAGGATTCACCTACATCTTATGTACTTAACTGGTCTTTAGAGTAATAAATTTTATCGGGAAACCCTTTACCCCAAAAAAGTGCAGGACTTCTTAGTGAAAAACCCTCCAACATGAAAATGGATCCTCTCATCAAATTAACTTCTGAAGTAGGTGAATTACTCCTTGATTCATCAACTTATAGAGCTCTAATTGGGAAGTTTCTTTACCTTACAATCACCAAGCGTGATCTAACCTTTGTTGCACAAAGTCTCAGCCAGTTCTCTCAAGCAACAATAGAACCTCATCGAAAAGACCTTGT
The DNA here is from genome assembly GCA_025667525.1 of Glebionis coronaria. Taxonomy (NCBI): domain Eukaryota; kingdom Viridiplantae; phylum Streptophyta; class Magnoliopsida; order Asterales; family Asteraceae; genus Glebionis; species Glebionis coronaria. Next base: position 420,683,916 of record CM046880.1, read on the forward strand.
TAAAATTCTAAGGTATATCAAAGGGAGATCAGGTCAAGGCATCTTCTTTGCAGCTAATGTCACTACTCATTTAAAGACTTTTCTGTAATACTAACTGGTCAAGTTGTCCTTTCACTAGAAGACCAGTCACATGTTACTAAATATTTCATGGTCCTTGTTTACTATCATGGTAGTCGAAGAAGCTACAAGTTTTCAAGATCTGGACATTATAGTTTCATCTCTAATTCCCATCTTTTGTGATAATTCATCATCAACTGCATTAACCTCTAATTTGATGCAACATGCTAGAACCAAGCACACAGAAATAGATTATCACTTTGTGAGAGATAAGATCAAAGATGGAAATGTCATTCCTACATATGTTCCAACGAAAGATCAAGTCGCTGACATAATGACAAAGGGTATCTCCAAAGCTTCACGTTACTACTGCTTATCCGAGTATGGTACATGTGAACCTTACACATTGTGAACTTGTGAGGAAGGTAAAGGAGCGGTGAAATAAAAGGTTTCTTGTGCATTTAGCATTTTCAAGCAACAATGTAACAAAGGACAAATTCTTACGACTTATTGCGTACTTTAAATTCAAAAGTTCTGTTAATACTATCTAGGTTAAAGTAGAAAGTTGACATTTTAAAGTTTAAATACTTTGTGTTTTCCTTCCATGTAACTTAGGGGATGTTTGGTACGACAAAATCATAAAGAATAGAATGAGAGCAGGGAATGGAAACGAGAGAAAGAAAATGGTTCTCAAGAAAACAAATTTATTAAAATGTTTGGTACAAAGATAGAATCAGTCGGGGGAGCTTAACCAATTAACCATTACTTTGTTTGGCTTTTGTAATGGAATGCAAATTAAACTAACCATATAATTTTTTCTATACATGAGTAATAAGAATACGAGTAACAATTTCTGATTATATAAATTGATATTAATCTAAACTGCAAATCTCTAAACTACAAATAGATTTGTAATTGTTAATCAACAAAAAATATAACAAGTAAACATAGCATAGAAACGTATGAAGTGAATTGGTTCAATACTAATGATAAGTTTGAATAGTAATACGATTATATGAATATAAAATTTAACTCAAGATAATGTTGGTAATTATATATGAAACTTAGATGGATGAATTGATTGACTTAACTTTAAAAATTATTATTTAATAGAGTTAACTACATTTTTGATCCTGAAGGTTTATCAGGTATAACGATTTTAGTCTAAACATTTAAAAAATAACAGATTCAGTCCTATTTCAATCGACCTGTAACATTTTTAGTCTCAAATATTAGTTTACTAACATTTAACTGTCAAATATGAGGCTATATGGGGGTCTTTCCACCATTTCTTTTTAATATTCTGAGTTTACTACCTAACTCACAAACACAACTACATTTCTTCCAAATTCCCACTTGATAAAAAATATTCCTCTTTATTCACTTTTCTAGAAACACAAAAAAATATGAACCTCGCCAACCTTTGATCACCACCCCCGTCAGTTACCGCCACCTTCTCCATCAATACAACCTTAGATTAACCATAACAAATTCATTCAATTCAAACAAAACCACAAAACCCCCAAAACTTACAAAAGTTAAAAACCCTAACCAATAAATCTTAACCCAAATCAGAAATATAACTTTGTAAATAAGTAAATCAACATCTAATTTAATTGAGATCCCCAAAAGCCCTCATTTTTGAAGATTTTAAAAACAACCAAAATCAACAGTGAAGGGTACCCAGTTTTTTAATTACATGATGATGATTTTTTTGAGGGTTTTAATCTGTTTATCAATCTTGAACTAGCTTGAAGAAAAGATGGTAAAACCATATCTTACACGGGTATAAAAAGGTTAGAGATCTTGCATCGGTGGTTGTTGGTTTACGGTAGTTGGGGATTTGATTGCATAAGAAAAAGGATTTTGATTTTGGTATAAAAAATAGAGATCAAGAATGATTTTTAAGTTACGTGATGGTTTTTACAAAAAATGGAGTTTTATTTTTATGTATATGTTCATGTATGAGATTTGTATGTGTTAATGAAAGATATGTGTGGAATTAGTGATAATAAGTTTTGACAATAATAGTAAAATTAATTTTATATAAAAATTTAATAGAGGGCATTTTAGTAATTGCGTAGTATTAAGACAGGGTATTTCAGTCAATTCACACTAGATAACTGGTCAAACAAACGGTCAACAAGAAATTGGACCAAAAGTGTTACGGAGTATTGGGATTCAGACTAAATCCGTCACTTTTTAAACCTTTGGACCAAAACGTTTATACCCGGTAAATTGTAAGGAACAAAAATGTAGTTAACTCTATTTAATAACTTTTTCAGTCAAATTGGAGATGCATGAACGGTAGCTATAAAAAAAAGTTTAATAAACACAAATTTAACTGATGAACAAAGTGATGAAACACTGTATATATGTAGTATATATACAAATACAAAGAAACAATATAAAGAAATCATAAATGCAATATGCGTTTTTCCAGATGTCAGATCCGAGTTATCAAGACTATCCAGTAGCAGCCATGACCAAATTTTGATAGGGTTTTGACATTCAAAGACGAAAAATTAATGGAGAGAAGAAAGTGAAAGTTGGGTTTCAATGACTTTTTTAAAGTAGGATGAAAATGTGGAAGGCACGTGATATATTGTACTAACTAATGATTCTAATAAAGAATGAAGCCACAAATTTTCCGCCTGTTTTTTTCCTTTCCCACCATTCTTTACTTTTTGAGGAGAATGAATTTGATGGAAAGAGAATCAGTTTTTGCTTCTCCGTTTATATTCCTACTGCAAACAAACATGAGAATTGGTGTCAATTCTCTTTCTCCCTTTCCCTTTCACCCCTACCAAACATCCCCTTAATTCATTCACAATGAAATTCCACATTTCATGAATTTTGACCTACTAAAGCTTTTAAGATATCAAGGCTTTTCAATATGATCATCTTAGTGAGTTTAACAATACCAACCTACTCGACCTGTTTGCGACTCGTGGAATCCAAATGTGTATTCATGCCCTAGAACATCTTATGAGATTGGTAAATTTGAATGCATAATTAACACACTTTATAATATAGAAGTGATTTGCACACTTCTTAAATTGATTGGCACACTATAGAATATAGTGTCTTGATATATATATCTTTAGATCACTTTCATTCATATACATCCTTACAAGGGTATAACTGTCAAACCATCATATTTTGAAGTGTGTTAATCAATATAAGGAGTATGCAAATCACATTCTTTTATAATAACATGATTCACACTCTGCCAAGCACACCTTCCACTTACACTATTGGTCAAAGCCCTTCACATGGTTGTATACATCCTTATCCTTTTACCACCCACTGTTATCCAAAACAAAATCCTCTTTCAAAAGTTATTCTAAAAAGAACATGGTTATTACCGATTCTACATATTTGGATGTCTATGTTACCCTCATCTTCATACACCACATAAACTAGCCGATGGTGCTACGTCATGTACATTTATGGGATATCTCACATGTCACTTAGGTTATCGTTGCTTTGACCTCTATACTCATAAAGTAATTATTTCTCGACATGTCACCTTTAACGAACAATCTTCATAGCTCCAAGTCACCATCAGCACCTCGCCCTATGACTTGCTAGACCCCAACTCGTCCCCACTTCCTCACCACATCATCACTACAACTTGCTTGACCCCAACTTGCCCTACATTAAGTGTGAGGATAAGTCTGTCAGCATATATTTTTACCGTCTAAACTTCTGTTGACACTTATTATTTGTGAAGGAGAATCTAACTTATTGTTTTTGACAATTTTTTGTACTTTTCCTGACATTTGTTGTCCGTCAAGAAATGTAGTTTTTCTTGTATTGCATTTTCAACACCCAAACACTGCTACTCGTCTACTCCTATTTCGACTGTACGAAATATTGAAATTACAGCCCAATACCACCGACCCAACTAAACAGGCCCAAAGTCCCAAACACTCGCAACCCAATAATATCATACGACTTCAGCTCCACCGACAGTTCTATACTTCTATAGTCCTTCTCTATCCACTACAAGAAAGTTGAGAACAGATGACGGGGGTTTCCCTGGCGACACAATGTCGCCAGGGATAACCCCTTTTCCCTGGCGACAACGCTGACGTGGCGGAAAAGTAGGTTTACTTTTTGGTCAAAGTTTGACTAGAGTTTCCCTGGCGACATGTCGCCAGGGATAATCGGTCCAAAAAGAGATACCAAGTGAAAGAGCGCGAAATTTTCCCTCCAAGGTTTCCCTGGCGACATGTCGCCAGGGAAAACCTAGTCAAACTTTGACCAACTTATCCCTGGCGACATGTCGCCAGGGAAAAGTCGTCCATCGTATTTAACAAAATGAATATTTGCTAATTACATGTCAAGATTATCCCTGGCGACATGTCGCCAGGGAAACCTTCTCCATTTGGGATTAGTTTCAAAATTAAACACAAATGTTTAATTACATGTCAAGAATGTGTGGCGGGCTTTTACCCGCCAAATCCAAAATGTTTCCCTGGCGACATGTCGCCAGGGAAACTCCCTGACATATATTTATTTTGTTTTTGCTTGTTAATTATTATTTTAAATATCGATCCGATGTTATTTAATTTTTGCGACGTTTATATAATAAAAATGAGACATTTATAAAACAAATATTTATTTATTCCAAATAATTATTTATTCCAAATAATTATTATATTAACTATCGATCCGATGTTATTTAATTTTTGCGACGTTTATATAATAAAAATGAGACATTTATAAAACAAATATTTATTTATTCATAATATTATACATAGCCCTTGTGGAATCAAATGGAAAACTTAAAAACAGACATTACTAATCAACTTAAAGTTCGTGAAGTAGTGCAACCGATTACTACTCAACGCTAAGATTTTCCATTTCATTTAAAAGCTCATGAAGTATTGCAGCCGATTGACATGCGTGGTCTTCAGGATGCCTTTCCATTTCTAGTCTTGCCTCTAGCATCTTTATCTTTAGATCTTTGATATTGCAATTTGAGCACTCAGTGGGTGCAGATTGAGAAGGACCTGTAGAAGAACTTGGATGTGAACCTTGAGGTGTTTTTATTTTATTTTGAAACTTCTTTTTCTTAACAATAGCGACTTATTCTAATACCATGAACGTTTTTCAGATTATATCCTGACAAAGACGAGAAAAAAGAATTCTCCGCGTGGTTTGGGAAAATGGTAAACTTAGACTTATCTTGTGTACTTACCTGTAAAAAAATAATATTATTATAAATAGTTTTCTGTACCTAATCCTTTATTCCTCATAGATCCGTCAACGTCACGTAGACAATGACAAAGACCCAGAGGTTATCCAGACCAACGAGTTATTCGCTTTGGCTTGTGGACCATCACCGCATCCAATCTCAATAAACTCTTGCATAGTCGACGGTGTGAGGTATGTCGTGCACAGTCGCGATGAACGTCGTACAACTCAAAACAGCGGCATTTGTGCGCCTGGCCTTGAGAACACAATGGCTTATGGTCAGCTTCAACAGATCCTCGTGTTTCGTTATTTGTCGTTCAGTGTTGTGTTGTTCAAAGTTAAGTGGTTCGACACTCGCCCCATGTTACGTAAAAAACGTCTTATCTATAGAAACAACATGACTCAACTCACCGACACAAGAGCTGAGTATTGGAAAGATGAACAATACATTCTCGCAACACAAGTCAAACAAGTCTTCTACATTGAAGATCAGAACAAACCCAACTGGAAGGTCGTTGAACATGTTAATCATAAAAAGTTTTCCAACGGGGGTGTCATAGTGTCAGATGCCGTTCCTGATATTATACATTTCGACAACTCATCTGATCTACCACTTTCCACTGATTTGAATGACTTGGGTGATGTGACCTTGAATATAGATGGCCATGAAACGGAGGTTGATGCACCGCCAAATATCATTGATGTTGATGATGAAGACGATGGTATTACTGATGATGAAGACGTCCCTCATGATTTAAGTGATGAAGAACGTGTGAATGATGATGATGGTGAAGACAGAGTTTATTCTAGTGAAGAAGAAGATTGACCTTTAGTTGTAACTTGCAAAAGACACTTATTTGTTTGAATTAATGAATCTAATTGTTGTGGATTTTTTAAATGTGTATATTTATTTGGATGTGTTGTATTTGAATTTGTGCATGCTTATATTATTTTGTTCATGAATTTGTCTATGTTATGCTAATTGTACTTGTACAGATGTCAGCAGATGTTGCAGGATCACACGGTGGTGACGGTGGTGGTGAGGATGAACCTCCTACGCCAAACATCCGCAGCGGTTGTTTCGCCGCATTTAGAAATAAAGGTAAGAATATTTGGATTATTGTAACACAATCAAAAATTTGGTGCATATATATGTTGCTTGCCTTGAATTTTTATTACTTTGTCACTCACTTGATTTTTGCAGGCAAAGGCAAAAGAAAAGAAAATTTGGGCGGCAGAGCGGCCGGTAGAAAGACTCGAGGCATTAGCCGATGTATCGATTTGTTGGAGGAAGTTGGTCAGCATGGCCCTGTCCCGATAGATTTTGAAGAAAAATCTCACCGGCCTCGCGGCACGCATGCTCAGCATTTATCTAATTACATCAGGGATTGTATCAGGAGGCTCGTGCCACTGTACTACCCAAGTTGGGCTGATGTCCCTGATGAGATCGAAACATTGGTTTGGGCGAACATAGAGGTCAGTTATCATTTTTATGTTCATAACATTATTGTGTTTATTTATTTAATGATGTATATATTTAAATAAATTTGTTTATTTATTTATATCATATAAATAAATAACAAATTTAAATAAATATACAAATTGTATCTTATTTATTTATATCATATAAATTTTTTTTAAATATATATAAAAAATTAGAATAAATATAAAAAAATTTAAATAAATATATATTTGATGAGAATAATGTAATAAGCTTTTCAGATAAGCTGTTTTCAAACAGCTTATCCTGATATGCTTATCAGAACAGGCTGTTTGAATACAACTTATCTTGATAAGCTTATCAGAACAAGCTGTGTGAAAACAGCTTGTTCTGATATGCTTATCAGGATAAGCTGTTTTCAAACAGCTTGTCCTGATAAGCTTATCAGGATAAGCTGATTTCAAACAGCTTGTCCTGATAAGCTTATCAGAACAAGTTGTTTTCAAAAAGCTTATGCTTATTAGGATAAGTTGTTTTTATTATAAAAAATTAAATAAATGACTAAGCCATTAAATAAATAAACAAAATAATGTATAAATTATATCTCTAACTCTAACTCTGTTTTTGTTTTATTTGTTGTATATGAATGCAGAATCAGTTTAATTTGACGCCACACAAGAGTAATCCTGGTAGATGGAAGGAAATACGTGGCGGCATCAATCAAATGCTTACAAAGAGTTATAATTCTCGAAAAAATACCCTCAAGACAAAGCATTGGGTCCGAGACATCGATACCGGCAGGGTATATATCGGCAGAGTCCGCAGCGAGCGTCCAGAGGAAATTACTTCAGAGGACTGGGAGAAACATATCGCACTTTGGAGTAATCCGGATTACGAGAAAAGATGCCAGACGAACTCCCAGAACCGGTCTAAGCAGAAGACGCCGAGTCGGCAGGGATCCCGATCGTTGGCACGCCTTCGAGACCAAGTGGTGAGAAATTCTATAATTAATTTACATACATATATGTCTTTGATTATATATTTTGGTGTGTTGTGATTTTTTGTTTTGAATTTGCTTCATTCTATATATGCGTGTCTATGTATGTACAGACGCAAGCTGCAATTGAAGCTGATGTGCCACCCCCGACTGTCATTGATCACTTCTTCATTGCGCACACCGACCAGGATGGGAATTTTCCTTGCGATGCGGACCGCGTTATGTATGTAAGTGTTTTTTTTTAAATTAATTAATTAATTAATTTTTTTTTGGATATGCCTTGTTTTTTACTATTCCTTGCCGATAAATAATGTACCAACCCGACTAATATATAATATACTAACTGTCGTTTGTTTTTGTCACTTCATTAGGAGGAGATGCTTGCGATGAAGGCTGAAGGAAAATATACGGACGACGAGATCAACCGTATCGTCCGAGGTGGAAAGCAGCGAGGCCACATGCCCGGTGTCGGCCAGATAGTGCCGAGAAGGAGTACTCACTATATTCCTCCTCCTCCTCCCGTCGACCCACGGTTGGAACAAGCGTCTCAAGTGTTTAACTTTTTGAGAAGTGACGATAGGTTTGCCGATGCGTTCGGAGCATTTCTATCGGGTGGTGCTAGCGGGAGTGGCACGGGAGGCAGCGGTAGTGGCGCCGGTGGGAGTGGTAATGGTTAGTATGCTTGTCTTGTTTTTCCTACCTTAGCATGCAAGTTTAATAATTGTAAACCCCGAATTGCAAGTTTAATAAGTGTAACTAGGAACTTTGTACTCAAGTTGTGACATGTATTTGTATTGATCGAGAGGTTACATGTTATTGTGTTTTGGTACTAGATTCGTGGTAGATTTTTGGTATTTTTATCTTCAGGTTTTGTATTTGTATTCCCAGGTTTTGGTAGATTTTTTCCGGAAAAATTCCGGAAAAAATCTGGAAACAGCCTGCTGTGCAGGCAGCTAAAAAAAAATGTCAAAGTTTCCCTGGCGACATGTCGCCAGGGAAACTTTGGATTATTTGACTTTCTAAAAAGTCAGCCAAGTTTCCCTGGCGACATGTCGCCAGGGAAACTCAAGAAAAACATTGACTTGTCAACGCCAGGCGTTGACAAGTCAACGCCTGGCGTTGACAAGTCAATGTTCTTCTAGAGTTTCCCTGGCGACATGTCGCCAGGGAAAAGTGAGGTTTAAAAAACCTGTTTAACTTAAGTTCCTTAATCAGCCATATTTTCCCTGGCGACATATGTCGCCAGGGATACTATCCCGCACCAAGTCCGACGTGGCACCAATTTTTGAACCAAAGAGTTTGCGGGGCTCACTTGTCGCCAGGGAAATCAAAATTTGTCGCCAGGGAAACAATCCCGCACCAGCCTTTCTTGGCGTACTTTCCCTGGCGACATGTCGCCAGGGATTCATCTTCCCTGGCGACATGTCGCCAGGGAAACGTCGCGAATTTGGCCAGGGAAGTGTTCGAATATTGTAGTGATCACCACTAAAAGAAGAAAAAATTGTGATGTACCTCTTGAATTATTTAAAATGACATCTATGGTTGTTGTTATTTTTAGTATGACACTTGATCGATGACTTAATATTTCAACCACCTTAACAAAAAATCACCCCTTTATAAAATAGAAGCAAATAACAAACGTCGATATAATAAGATATTGTACCATGCAAATTCATATGTAACTAGAGTATTGAAACGCACAATCAAACCACGATCTATCCAATAATAAGTACGTCAAAACAAGTCTCAAATACCATGCGCAACGACTATATTAATATTATTATACATATTCGACAAAACATATTATTTTCGCACGAACATCCAGTCATTTCTTGACAGTTTAAGAGTCGATCTACTGCCACCAAATGTATCTTCCTGCTCAATATAAGTGTTTACCTTTTATTTCGGTTATGTTAACGAGTCAATAAGCCAGTTTTATGCGACCAAGGTGACCTTTACCTTGACATTTATAAGTAGTAGTTACATACTTACATGTTAGTCAAGGTAGTCTAAATGTTTGTATGTGATTTCATCATAGTTCGCATTTCAAAGTATAATTTAGTGGTTACTAAAATGATGGTGTTGCCTGTTTATATATGAGATGAGTTATACATTCTAAAGTATCAATCTTGAATTCTTGATAATTGATTATTTAAGACCAGATCATATAAAAAACACAAGAAACCTACAATTGTCAAAAAGTATAGAAGTTATAAAAATAAAAATAAACGGAAGAAAAAAAATTGTAAATAACAATCAATTATTTGTAACATACTTAACAAACAACCTTTATAAATCTCAACACAAGCTTTAACATTGTAGAACATGGATTTGGTACAAGGAACATGCAACCAAGTTGACAATAATGTAATTCAAACTAAATCTTGTTTGGATATCTAGTTAATTAGATCCAGCTGACGACCACACCAACATGATGGCGTGTCTTTTCTTTTTCTTATGTAATATTTTCCTATATTCATTGATTAGTTCAAGGGATGTCAGAAACAATGTCGGAATCTTGATTTTTGGTGTTACTGTCAAGAAGATGCTTAGTCAAAGGATCTTCGTTCTCTAATTGCTGCTTTGCCACTATTCTTTGTTCTTCTGTTTTGCCCCATAATACTGAGTATAAACCAATCATTATCAGCATAGCCCCTAACAACCTGCATTGCAAATTATAAATATCGTAAGTATAATCGCTAACACGTAGAACATATAATTAATGGCTTAGAGGATCCCGGGGTCAGGGTGTTCTCCCCAATTCACCCCTTTTTTTATATAATTAACGGTTTAGTTTTTTGTATAATATGTTTTGTTTTTTATATTTTCGGTTTCTTGATTTGCAAAAAGGAACATATTACACATGTATTATTGTAATAAAATGGAGGATCTTGTTGAATGATTATTTGAGTGTTATGCAGATGCTGTAATAAAAACTACTCCTATGTTCCTGCTAAAGATTCTCTTACCCTCCAAGGTAGAACTGGTCATGGAGAATGGCAAAAGCCATGATAGCGACTAAAACAGTCTGCACAGGCTGGAATACGGCAACAAAAACAGGACCTCCTTTCTGAATACACCAGGTTTGAAGTGATAGCACGATCCCAGATGAAATTATGCCCTGTTATTACCCATAAGCTTTTGTTATGGTTGGAATTATTTAAAAGCGCTCAAATACTCCGAAAAAATATAGTTTTACAGGTGACAAATTGCACTCCGTAAAATGCTATGATTTACACACAATTAAAGTGTACATGTTTGTAACAGATAGAGAGATTAAACCAGTTGAATATATGTAGTACTTACAGCGTATAAGATGGTAAAAAGCTCTTCCCCTGACTTTATTATCCATTTCTCAGGGTTCGTCTCACAAAATGCTGCAATGACCATGAACTGGAGCAATCCGAAAAAGAATGTGAAAGAGGTGAGTGAAAGTTTAGCCGGGTACTTCTTCACAATGGGAGCCTGTAATTTAGTTTCAAAAATGTTCCGTCATAAGTTACATTGACTTGCAATCTTACAAGATAGCTTAGATGGTGTAGAAAGAAAGAAAAAGTAACCTGAAAGACCATCCAACCAGCCCACGATAAGCAGTGACCAAGTAGATATATACAACCCCAAGTCCAATCCAGCATCTTCGTAGAGCCAGAAAGCATATCTTCTTCCTGGTGAACGACATCTCCATCATGGCGCAAAAGGGGAGGTCCTTTGTATAAAGTTATAACCATTGCACCACCTACACTTGCAAGGGTACCAATAACTTTTGCAAACCCATCTCTCCTTGCTATGTTCACTTTCTCAAGCCTAGAATTCATGATAACATAAAGTATATTATCACGACTACACGCATAGGTTTATTTGATTCATTATGCACAAGTTGCATGTAAGATCGCATACCGTAAAGCAGATGCCATTAGAAAAGTGATGGCAGGAACTGAGTTTTGCATTGCAGAAGCAAAAGATGGAGTTGCATAGTACAACCCTAGTATATAAAACCCTTGGTTGGCTGTAATTCTGGTGACACAAAACCAAATTAGTTAGCATGTAAATACTAGTAATAGAATAACATATACGGAGTAAGTATATAAAGTCCAGTTTATTTACCCCACTAAAGCCAGAAAGAAAAACTGAACTAGTAACGAAAATGTAAGGGGTGGCCTTTCTTTCCTGCATGTACCAAAATGAAAAAGTTCTTAATATATAAATCATGCATGTACCAAGTGTATATTTATGGAGTAGGTGTAAATTTAGGCTTACTTCTCATAAAAGTATGCAAAAGGAGCCAAGAGTACTAATGCAAGAAGGTTTCTATAAACAGGATAAACAACTTTGCTAACACCAATATTAAGGGCAACTCTAGACACTATATGAAATCCTGCAAAGCAAAGCTGCAAAATAAGAACAGCGATAAGAAGCTTCATTTTTACAGAGATGTGAACCCTAGATCTCACTGGCTCCATTTTACGTACTACTTTTGGTGGTGATGTTGTGAGTGATTTTGAAGTACTTTGTGCTTCAATATCTATGTGTTTTGGATTATGGCATGCACCTTTTATAGGTGAAGGGACATAAAAGTTCATTATTATTTTTAAGTGTATTATTTTGTTAGATGCATGCATGAGGGAAGCAAGAACTATGTCTCAAGCATATGGAGAGTAATCATGATTCATGAACAAAGCATAGGTTCGTTATTTGCAATTATTTGTTTGATTATCATGTTAGTTAGCCTATCAAATAATTTTGAAAGGTTGGCAATTTTTTATTCTCCTTTTGCGAATAATTTATGCAGATAGTGTGGACCGAAAATAAGAATCTTTAAGTAAGTAGTATGAGAAGCTAGTTCAGTTTATTTTTGCAAAACAAGTTTGTTGTCAAGTAAATAGAAAAGCATAACCAATCACAAAAAAGCTTTGAAAAAGTTTAACACATAAAGGGAGAATTGGTTGAAAGAGAAGGCTTTGGAAACGTGTTGCTCCATTTTAAGGTCCGTTTAGTATGTAGATGGTTATAAAACAGAGAGAAAAATCAGTTTTCAAAACAGAATCGGTCAAAAACAAGTAACTGGAGGTCAAAACGAATTTTGACCCTAACCGCCGGTTAAGGACCGGTTTGAAAAGTCTTATACCGGTTTTGGAACCGGTTAAGGTATTGATTTCGGAACAAGTTAAGGTACCGATTAACCGGGACCGGTTATGAAAATCGGTTACAAACCGGTTAGGAGCGGGGTAGTGAGATTCAAACTTTAAATTTTGATCGAGACTATTTGGTGTTAATGGAGGAGTATTTTTTTGAATTTTTGGGACCCATTTGGCTATTGTTTTTACTATGAATAACCCATTTGTGTATAGGTTTTAAACACACAACTCAACAATCTTCTTTCAATTTTTCAAGAAAAAATACTCAAAAAGTCAAAACCGGATTTCTTCACTAATGGCAAATAAAGCTAGTTCATCTACTACCGGTGTCGGTTCAACAACCCAAAAAGAACCTGAACCCACGATTGTTGAACATGTCAAACACAACTGCACCACCGCGGTTTGGCAAGAGTTCAGCCACGTTTTGTTATCAAACGGTTTGATTAAGGCTCAATCTAAGCATTGCTTTGGTGTTTTGGCCCCCGGTTCCAACTCGTCGTTGAGGTCTCATCTCATGTATTATGGGACGCTCAAGAAAACTTCGGCATCGGGTCAAAGTTCTATGAGTAGAGACGGGAGTATATTTGTCTATAATCCGGATTTAGTTCGACAACAATTTTCCGGGATGGTGATTCAATAGGGGATGTAGTTCAACCATTTTGACAACCCGCGTATCACTAGGGTGTTTCAAACGAATCTTCAACCGGAGTATAACCATGTAAGTCGCACTACTCGTAAACGTGATGCTATGAAATTATGGAAAGTGACTAAACAATAATTGAAAGATGGCTTTTTGAAATTGGATGCTTGTATTAATTTAACTACGGATATTTGGTTCATTCCTCATGGTTTGCCCGACTCATACATGTGTGTCACCGCACATTGAATTGAGCCCCAAACGTGGCAAATGATGAAACAGGTCATTGCATTCGAAGACTTTCCGAGTCCTCGCAAGGGATACATTTTAGCGAATATATTAGTTAAAGTGTTAAAAAGGTTTCATTTGGAAAATAAAGTTTTTTCAATTGTTTTGGATAATGCAAGTAATAATACAAACTTCATGGGTAAATTAAAGATGAAATATGAACCACCTCTTAACGGCTTATTCTTTCATAGTCGTTGTGTTGCACACATCATTAACTTGGTTGTGCAAGACGGACTAGATGGGCTCCCGATAAATCACATGAGAGAAGCTTTTAAACAATTGTTGAAAGATATTTATAAATTGGGGAATGCAAGATATGTTGATTATATTAAGGTTTGTAAAGAAGCGCAAAAATCATTTTAGCACATAATTGAGACGTTCCTACTACATGGAATGTCACTTATCATATGTTCTAATGTGTGAAACAAAAGACAACTTTACAATATTTTCATGACGACTTGCACGAAAATAGTTTGATCCCTTTTGGATTTTCGATCCGAAAATAGGATCATATTGAAAAATAACCTGATTACTTGAAGGAACAATGCCACAAAACTAATATCAGAAGTTTATTATCCAGTGGCTCATTTGGTGTTGCAACAAATATTTATAATGTGCAAAACACTAAGTGAATTTGAGTTCAATGATGATGCTTATGCAGTTATGGTTATTCCAATGAAAGAAAAGCTAAAGAAATATTTTGAAAAATTCCCACCTTTTCTTACTTGTGCGGCCGCATTGAATCCATGTTTTAACATAAGCGTGGTAGAGGTGTTTGTCGACTCGATTACGAATGACTTGGAGCTTTTTGAGACATGCAAAAGTTGCTTTCAATGAAAAATTAAAAAACTAGTGGTATTTTTATATGGAAAAGTATGGTAACCAACCCCCTTCAACCTATTATGGTTCTTCGTCATCGTCGTCGCGTTCAAGGAACATGATTACGAACTTGTTTCATACTTTACAAGATACCGCAAACAAACGGCCAAGAAATGATCAAGCATTGAACAGCGAGTATTACATGTATACCACCCACAGTTGGATCTCGAATAGGGATCCAAGTTAGTTTAAAACTTTTGATGTGTTAGGGTTTTGGAAAGAACAAGAATCCATGTTTCCCATTCTATCTCGAATAGCCCGAGATATACCTTTGGTACAAGCTAGTTCGATAGCTTCCGAATTCGCTTTTTCTACAAATAGAAGGGTGCAATCATACCGATGAACAAGACTAACGTCGGTGTCCTTGGATATGTGCATGTATTTGAATGATGATTTTGACGCCGCCGAGCGTATACGACACAAAACAAGTCTTGAAGTCCCCGTTGACTTTGAAGAATCGGTTTACGAAGAAGAGGTAGAAACGGGTCAAATACCCACATTTTCCGATGAAGAACTCTCACAAGATGAAGCTGCTGTTGCGGAAGCTATGTCTAACGGATCCGACGATGAAACCAATCTTTTCGATTATCTTTCTGATGGATTGCATTTGATGTATCTCCTTTCGAATTATTTGTATTTGTAGAAACTAGAAGGGGGGTTGAATAGTTTCTCATCGGTTTATCTCCTAATTAAAATTCTTTTCAATTAGGTGAGTGCACAAAACTATCTTTTACTTGAAAGCTAGTTGCATAATGATTAGGTTCAATTCTAATGCATTAACAATGTGTAATAAGTATAATGATAATGAATGTAAGTAATGAGTAAGGAAAGAAACAACCTAGTAGGAAGACACCAAGATTTATAGTGTTTTGGAAACGAGGCTCTATCCTCGTTCCTACTCCACTCCTCGAGTACACATTACTCGATATTTCCACTATATCCACAAGCTCCCTTCTTGGCGGAGAAAACCTTACAATGTCGTTTACATTATTTTCTGACACTACGCTAAATATCGAGACCTAATCTTAGCTAGGACCAATCTACACAACGTTGCCCACTTCACCATTTTACGACACAAGCTAGATGTCGAGTTCTAATCAAAAGCTAGAACCAATCTTCACAACATTACCTACTTCACCATTTTCCGACACAAGGCTAGATGTCGAGTTCTAATCCAAAGCTAGAACCAATCTTCACGACTCTTCACTTTGAAGCTAAGTGAGAACTCCACACAACACAACTACATATCACTTTGTAGTTTAGTGAGAACTCACAAGACACAACCACATCACTTTATAGTTTAGTGAGAACTAACACAACTAATTACAACTCAACTAAACATATCCAAGTACGCACATATAGCTTGGATCTACACAACACAAATCCAAGCACACACATGTGCAATGGATTTACACAACTCTAATCCAAGTATTCACATATAGCTTGAATGAATACAACTAGTCCAAGTATTCACAAATACATTGGATCTACACAAGACACAAATAAACAAATGATGAACATGACTAGATCTTTAGGAGAAGGTGATCTTCATCAATGCTATATCTTTAATCGCATCACAAGTGTGTGAGTGATTTTCTCTCTGGAAAAGGTAAAGAAAAAGATCAAGAGGATAATCATGAGTAAACATAATTAACACATTAAGTGATCATTTACAAATGACTAGGATTAGATAGGAGAAAGAAGGCTGAAAGAGATGTCCAAAAAGGGTTAATGAGAATGCAGATTTGATCCACTATATATAAGACAAACATCCAACGACTATATCTGCCCGTGGTTCCTTTTTGGAGCCCGCGGTTCCTTATCGATAAGGAACCGCCGTAGGTGATAAGGTACCGCCGGCGTAGAGTCCGCTCCCTTTTGTCTTTTAGTGAATTTGAAATATTAGAGGTTGTTTAAACTTTCAAACGATATTCTTATGGCATTTGGAATATGCCATATTCAAATTTACATTTTCATTTTAATAAAACATTTTTTTAAAATAAAGTTTATTAAAAATCTTTTGTTACGTTTGACAAAAGTGAGTTTTAAGGCTAATCACTTTTATGATCACTAAGCATGATTAAGATATGTTAGTGTAATGATTATTATCTTGATGATAGTGTTTGTTAGATAATTCGTTTTATGATTGTGGTTGACAATAAATGTCTTTGTAATTTATCGTGATCAAAACTAAGAAAGATAAATTAATACTAACAAAGTTTTTAGGCATTGCCTTGCATTAACAATCTCCCCCTTTTTTATTACGAAAAACTATAAACTCATTTACGTAAAATACAAGTTTATTCGAATTATTAACGAGTTTATCACTATCATTTCTCCCCCTTTGTCGAAGCAAAAAGGTTAGCACAAGCCTTTGAAGAAGAAAAGAACCAGACTTTTGCTAGTAGCTCCCCTTGGTGCTTACTCCCCCTTGCTTGGGGCACCAAGTAAATGAGCTAAGGTGACATGCTACACAAAGGTTAGAAGAAAGAAAAGAAACACCAATGTATGTATGTGCACTACTTACTAACTAACTTGAGAGGGAGAAGGAAAAGAAATCTGAAATTAGAAGCAAGCATTTGCTAAGTATGTCCAAAGAGTGTGTATTGACAACACCATAGTTCAATTGGTGGAATAAAGGAAGAAAAGAAACATCCAAACCAATCAAAGATGATTTAAAATGTCAATGAGTTAAAATTTAGAATTTATGAATCACCCATAATTAATTTTAAGTTTTAACCATGATCAGCTCTTTAACCAATGTGTGAAATAGAATTAGAGGGAAAGATAACACACATAACATTCATATTAGATAAATATGAAATAACATACAAGAGAAATATTCATACACACAATATGAATATTTAAAGTGTCACACCCCCAATTTATCAGAGTATGGTAATGCAATGGGGTGCGACGGTCCTAACTATCACAAGACATAGATACAAAGAACGACTATTTAAAAGCCGTTTTAATCTAATTAAAAGCATAAAACTTGTTTCGGAGGCGAATTACACAAGATCATAATAAAACATTGTTTCAAAAGACTTTAACATTTATCCAAATATCCATACACTAGTCACGGCCATTTTTTATTAAAAATCTCCCATGCATAACCACGTCACTCCTCCGTCTTGATACCTGAGAAAAATATTGCTAAAGCGTCAACACAAAGGTTGGTGAGTTCATAGGTTTAAGTTTAAATAGTATGATGAACCGTAAGATCCTCAAGGCAACCGGCATATAATCTTGTAAAAAATACAAAATTATAATCAAAAGTATATGTTTTAATAACCTACGTCTAAGCTCATGACACCGAAGCGTTAACTAACCAACAAGTTATAATGAGAGCCCGAGCAAATGCCTATCCCAAAGAATTCATAACGACTCAAATGTAAGTGTATCTAATTTGGTCACACAACCAACATTAGATAGGGAGGTCAATCCCAATAGATCTATTCATAACATTCGCGCTTACGCAAAGTAATTAACGGTTCACGATAGTGGGCTAAAGCATCTAGGGATATCGCTACTTAGACATCCTATAGGCTAACGTATCAAGTTTTAGCACTTATGTTCATTCGTTTAAAACAAGCAATGTTCTCACCTCAAAATTATACAAAACAAGTAAAAAGTGGGGCTATGAAACTCACCTCGATGAAGTAGTGAATATGATCAATAAGGATAGCACGAAAAATCAAAGCACGCAAAAACGATGCGCAAACGATCTACTCGTAACCTAAGTAAAATATCCATACTTAGGCTAAATACATGAAATAATAGTAAATAAGGCACTTGGTTGATAATATGTACTTGCATTTAATTTATAAAAGCGTTTTACACATTTTTCCAAGTTCATAATATATTGTTACGGGGTCAACTTGGAGGCTCGATGACTCGCTTATTAATAGTCCGAAAAATAAACGAGTGATCAATATGAAAATTTGGCCGCGAGGTCATTAAAAATGGGTAAATATCATTATTAGACGAAGTCATTAAGAGTCTCGAAAAATATCTCAAAGTAGGTTACTCGGACAAGTAGTATCATCGAGTTGAATTTGTTTATCTAAGGAAATATCTATCATTTTTGAACGTACGCGCCGTTTTTATCAATGGTCGATAAGTCGAACAAAGATATCGTTACAAACTAGGCCGCGTGGGGATTTATATAGTATTTTGGGTTCTATATAAGAGGCTCGTTTTACATATCAAATAATGGTGTGACGTAGGGGCAATGGGTCGAAAGGACATAACAAAATAACTAGCATGCATACTTAATATTTACGTTAGGTGTTTTTCCCATTTCTCACAAGTTCACTTAGTTGGTATACTTATGTACCCACTTGGTTTTCATTTATTTTTGGCTTGTGTCCAACACATGCAGGCACACTCCCACACATTCCCATTGTTTATAGTAAGTAGTCCTAGTCTCTGCTCCTATTCTTACACAAGCAGAGGGTACCCCCATTTTACTTATTTACTTTCTATCATCACGTAAAGAAACTCATACTAGCAGCTTATTTTTATGAAATAAGGAGGATAACTTTTGTTTTCTTCCTACTCTTACCCATGCACGTATGCATACTCCCATGACCAGCCCATTTACTTTGTTTGTTCGGTTTCTGTGGTACTCTACTACTTATGCACCCATTCATCAATAATGTATCAAGCCCTACATCTATTTCCGACAACGGGTATTTAGAAACTTACAAGCATGTATACTTTATTTCTAGCGGAATACGTGTAATTAGTTTCTTGGCATACCACACAGACGCACACTGTGTACATTGTTTAACTCTAGTTGGTTGTTTTACTTGGTTTCTTTAACACACACTCGATACATATTCATCATACACCAAAGGGTTTATGTTCCTGCTTGTTTTTACTATACTCCTCAACATACACATGATAATGAAACCCTCCCTGGTTGTATACATGTACGAACACACGCGCATATTCCCTTGTTCTTAACTTGTATTACTTTATGCATTGTATTAACTAGTAGTCTGCAAAGTCTTTCATGTTACTATTTTTAGTCCAAGTCTTGTCATCTCATGTTTTAGTCATCACTAAGTGTGCTTAAGTGATTAACACTATGCCGTCTATACAACAACCCAATAACCAACGTATCATTAGCTCCATGTGAGCAGGGGCTATCAAAGAAGATCCCCACTTAACCCATCTCTTTGGATACGCTTGGTTAAACTCCTATGGGACAAGTATTTACACGTGATGCATTATACCGCATTACTTTGTTGTTTTTCCTTAGTGGGATGTTTAGACTCTTACTTACTATAAGCATGCATGAAGATAAATGGGTTTAATTTATGTATTACCATTACACATTCATTCCTTTTGGAGCAGTAGTGCTATCTATGCCCATGAAGTATTCGCATGCAAAACACACCCATAAAAACTAGTACACGCACACGTGATTACACCCTTTTTAACAAGATAAGCTTTATAGTTTATAGGATAGGACACACGCACACATACACATGCTCAAGCATACTAGATGAGTAAGAACGACTTTGGTTCATTTATTCACGTGGTGTTTTTTTTTCAAAAATTATACAAACACATACAATGATGTTTATTTTTCTTTGCTTGATATTTATTAATTCACATGACTTAACTAGGAGTATACTAATGCCTAGCTCTAGATTACACATTTCGGTTTCACATGTTCCTATTGTTTTTATATCGTATGGGTTCTTAGTTGACGTGTTTGTTAAAGACCTAGACCCTTTATACCCGACGTCATGAATGACCCATGGAGTAGTATGGCATGCATACGTGAGACATGGTTCACGACACACGAATTCTTGCATACTTTAACTCGTTCTACGTTCGAGAGATAGTTAAGATTAGATTATCTTTGAAATCATGAAAGTTTAGCACGTACATATGTGTATATATCAACCAAGGTAGAGATTTAGACAAGAGTAAAATGACGCTTACAAGGGTCCTTAGCAATGGTGGATTGTATAAGGCACAAGAACTGATGTTATATATTCTAGACTGGAAGCAACCTCCTCAACCCTTAACTAATAATACTCCTCAAACAAACCGAGCCCTTATTTCTTTCCTTCTCGGTAGCGTGCAGAATACCACAGGGAAAGAGTTTTGTTTTGCTTGGTGAGGGTTTGTAAATGGGGTATGTGTACAAAACTAGTGAGATGGTTGATCTATTTATAGGAGTGTAGCTTGGTTAAGAGAATTAGTTGATCTAGTTAGGGTTTCCAAAGTTCTTGGTTAGCTTGTAACTAGAAGACCTAACTAGTGAAGTACCATAGACTTTTGTGACATGTTAGGGAAATGAAAAAGGGGGTGGAGCACGTGAAGTGGAAGGGGAGGGGGAAAAGAGTTTGTGTTTTCAATGCTTTCTCAATAATGTGTAAGAGATGTACAACTTTTTGGATTCAAAATAATGTAACAAAGGGGTGGGGTATTGAAAACGTGTATTTTGTATGCTTCAAAGGGGGAGCCGGTTATGGGTGTTGTAGATAAGAGTTTGTTTTGTGATTTTTTTATTCTAAAAATCATTTTGTAAGGTTTAATCTAGTAGAATCGTAGTAGGAACGTTTAAATGAGGAGATTTCAAGTAGTAGTTTAACAAATTTAGTGTTGAGGAGAAAACAAGTAACTTCTAAGGGTGTCGTAAACATAGCACATTAATAAATTAAATTATGTTGATTTAAATAAGAGTCGGTTTCTAAAATAATTCGTCCTTATCACATAACGTAAGTAAACTAACATTTATCCGATAGATATTCTTATGAACGTCAATCATAAAATTTTAAATTCGTACACAATTACGCGTAATCAATCGGGAATATCAATTGACACACAAGTCTAACCCGAACTATTGCGTTTCACATAAATTAAATAGATTCAAAATTCACGTGTGTGACATTCGTAATCCCTTAAATTGAGTTTTTTCTTAAAACTAGCACATCGATATCGTTGTCAAAACAAGAGGTCAATTAAACTTTATGTTCCTTTCATGGTGTTCAAAGCGTTCGTTTTTCTTTCTTTAGTTTATTGCTAAGATTAAAATTACTATAATCTTGTTAGGATTAAAACGAACGAAAATTTCTTCCAACTTATACATGGTTCTATAGTGTTCCCCAAGTCTTTTCTTGTATGTCAAATTTTCTCGGCGACGTCAGTTTTGTTTAGTGAATTTTCTCATTATCAACTTTCGCGTCGTCCCGCGTATTACTTTCACTTTAAAGTGTCGTGTATTGTCATTTTTCGCCTAGATGACTATATATCACATATTTGAAAATCTTTCCACATAATTTTATTAATGCCGTTCATATTAACCGTCTACTTAGTAGTGATAAGTAGCGTATGCGTCAAGGTTTCTTGAATCAGTTTCCCAAAAAGGTAGAACAATTAATCGTCCTAACACATGGTGGTTAAGACGTTTCTCCCTTTTATGTGACATTCAATATTAGATAATTTCGTTCATTAATCAATTTAGTTTGCGTTCCTCCTCGTTTATCTCTTTTTTCATGGAGAAGAAAACGGGTGCACAATTTATAATATATTTAAATCATAGTTCGTTCAGATTCCTTCTATGAAGGAAGTATATAATATTTCTTAAGCCTATAAGTATGGTTTGATGCTCAAACATCGTTAAATAGATTTTTGTCTGGATGGTTTCGGATACAAAAGCATGCTTATCTTGACCCAATTGTTCCCTAACATGGGTTAAGTCACGGTGATTCCTCAATATCCGTTTAAATTTTGAGTTTTTCGTATCTGGGCGTCTCATCGCTTTCACAACCAATTTGTTTTATTGCTCTTCAATTATTATACGGTAATGGTACGATATCCGTTAAATTTGAGTTTTACTCAAATAGTGTCTCGCTTCTTTACATTAGTATTTACAATTTGCTCTAGATTTTTTTGACTCCAGTCTATTTGAGTTTAATTTTCGTAAAAATGGTGCTCTTAGTATTTTCGTGTCATATACGCTTTTGTATGTAATAGTGGCGTTGAAAATAAATGTACTAGGTTTACTCGTATCGCGTACTTGACAATTTTACTTAAGACGGAATAAAAATGTTCGACGTTCATAGCACATAATCAATTTTTCTATGACGAATAGGGCAACTTGAATATATTTTACTAGTACTAATATATTTCATTATTAAGATGACTACTATGAGCATACTTGCGTTCGACCACGATCATGCGTAGTTGATCAGGCTACGTACGTCTCGGGACCAACGGTTGCATCCTCCTTTTCATCATAATTTGAATCTTTGAGGTTGTAATTATATATTTGTAGTCCATAGTGCATTTCGTTCTTTACCGTTATTCACTTACATAACCAACAAATTAGTCCATAGTGCATTTTATTTCTTACCAATGCTCACTTTTCACAATCGACAAAATAATTCCCATAATTTACTCGTACTAGTTCTTGTCAAGTTTATCGATAGTTTTTGTTCTCCACATTGAGTTGATCGTCAAACCAAGTTCCAAAACTTTACATGATAGTTCTTACCAAAAATATCTCGCTATTAGTTGTGACATTTGATTAATAATACCTTAACTAATCTTTCAATTTACCTTATCACGATCGTTATTATTCCTACTTATAAGTGTTTTCGGTGGTGATTTCTTATATAAAAAATATTATAATAGTATATTTTAGTGAAAATTTACTTTATTTATTTCTCTTCGATAGGTAAATAAAATATTGTAGAAGAAAACTCTTTCTTAAGTAAAATTTTTGGTGGATGAATTTTTTGTTCTCCGAAAAACTCGTTGGTTAAGCAAAAGAGGGTTTAAAGATAAAACAACACAATTTAATTGAATACTTGGAGTACGGTTACATAATTAAGTTTTGTTGGTGGTAACATCAACGGACGTCGAGTCACTTGATTTGCATAAAAGTAAAAGAGTTCATAATACATAAATTTCCACGCTCTATCCATGACGAAGGTAGAAACCCTTGGGTTGATACTTGAAGATTGTCGGCGCATCTTTCTTAAAAGACAACCGGTGTAAAACGTTGGTGGGGTATTGGACACTCTTTTCCCCTGAGCTTCCTTCTTGGTCAATTTCTTTTCCTTTTTGAAGTATTTCTTCTCTTAAACGGCATTCCTCCATGTAGCATTCCTTCATATTCTTCTCATGGGACTTTACCACTTAACAATCACCCTCCAAGTGCCTAAATTCATTGCAAAGCATGCAATGGTTCGCGCAACTACCTTTGTGGTGGTAGTCACACTTGCGGCAATATGGAAGGTTGCCGAGATACTTCTTGTTCAAGATCGGAGTTGGTTTAGGCACATCCTCCTGGAAATTTGTCCTTGCACAACAAGTAGAGGGTGGTAAAGTTTTTCCTTAGTGAACATGTGGCGCTTTCCACGAGTGATTCTTTGGTTTAGTCATAGAGTGAAGTTTAAGTCTTTCGGCTCTTTGCTTTATGGTGTTCAACCTTGGGTGGTTTTTCATCATAGAGCACCTCCTCTCATAAGGCCCTTTTCTTCCACTAACGGAGTGGTTCACTTTAGTTTTTAAAGGGTCTTTTGAGGTCCAAACGTGTTAACCGGAGTAACACTTGCTTCCTTAGCTTTTCATAAACACTAGGATCCATGGTTCAGTCGACCATGCGGATACTAGCATCAAACGCATCAACGACCCTAATGGCATTTTGGTATTGACGTGTGATGACCTCTTTGAGGTCCTTGCAACCTTGTTTCGTCATTTCAATTTTTTTGTGTACCATTAACGAACAAACGATGTATATTTTTGTTAGTTCTTTCATTGTTATCAATCCTTACGATTGTTCAATTTGATCGAGATTTTCTCACAATTATTGTAACACAATTATCAAGGGATCATATCTTAAAAATCATACATTTCATTCTTGAATTATGTTCCATACATGGTTTTGGAGCTTAGAGAACAAAATTCCTATTCCGCTAATGAATGATTTCTTTTAGTCTTGACAAAACGTCATACATTTATTACAAAACATCATACTTTTATTAGAAAGGCGAGAAAATCCTAAAGGCCTAGGTGGCGTAGGATATCTTGGATTTGGGCATGATCCGCGGCTTCCCTAGCCTCGGTATCATCGTTCCTCATATGTAAAATTGCAATCTCGGACTCAGCAGCCTCAAGAGACTCTCGTAACTCGGCTATCACTAAGTCCTTGTCTTCATCCTTCTCGATAAGGTGATCCACATCACCCTCTACATCCTCTAGACGGCCTATCAGGTGTTCTGCATCGAATCCGAGTGCTTCTGATGTAGGCTTGTCTTCTGGGGAATGAGCAACAATATGTGGTGGTGAAGATGTACGGTTTCTTTTTCTGGAAGTTTCAGGTAATGGTGAAGGCATAGGAGTAGAGATTGGCATAGTAGTAGTAGTAGTAGAAACATTTGGGACGGTAGAGGGAAGTCCCATAGTGAAATTTGGCATCATGACAAGCGAATCTTGCTCATCATCCGAATTTATTGTCATTACGCTCCTGATAGGGGTAATTTCCTTGTCGGATTCGGATTGCAAAATGACAAACGGAATGAGAGGCATTTTTCCTTTTTCGCCTGTCGCCAAATGTAGAACGACGGTTATTAGATAGGTAGAAACGAAGTATTTTTCTAATGTTCAAAAAATAGAAATGAGTTGTATGATATCTTGTAAATTTTCTTTTATTTGGAGTAAGTTCTCGTACATCGATCCATAAGTCTACTTAAATGTCCAAGTAGTCCTTACACGGAAAATAATAAGTGAATCGTGGAATGTTAAATTCCTCTAACATACTCTTCCACATACTTATTATTTGTACTTTCTCTTAGTAGTGATTATGCACGGATGAATAAATACAATTATCCTTAATCAATTCTTTCATCAATTTAGGTCTATTACGACGTTTATTTTTGTGCAATTTCTTCTTGTTAAACGTCTATTACTTGCAACTCGGATGAGTAAGTATGTTTTTGAGGTTTAGTCGGCTTACGGCTATTACGTAGCCCATACTAGTTCTTGTTCATTCATAAGTCTTTCCTTAACTTAGTATTGCTAGTTCGTACACTTTTGACAATTTTTACACCTTGAAAAATTTCTAATTTGATTTAAACGAGTCGAGTACTAAAATTTTATCACAAAAATTTCATCACAAGAATTGTTCCATATGTTTTTAATCAGTAATCGTTCAAAATGTTCAATTCGAGCAATTACTAAATTTTATTACAAGAATTTCTTTGATTTTGGAATATGTTCCGTTATACCTTATATGTTTCGTTTATCTTGCTCTCGTTTAGCGTTTTGCTCGCAATCTTAGATAAACTTTACAGTCATTGTTGTATATTTATACCTTGTATTTAAGATCTCAATATGCGCCCATATTTCGCATCTGGGGTTCTCAAATATCGCGCAACACGATAATCCATTTGATGTAGAAATTGGCATAATTGTTTAACCAAGGGTAAACCTTTAATTTATCTCTATCGTAACTTCAAAATTTATAATAAAGTCATGATAACTTAGTTGCAACCAATGGACTAATAAAAACTTTGATTCGTCTTTGCGTAATTTATTTCCAATAAAAAATTTATTCGATAACCATTTGACTTATCCGTCAGCGTATTTATGGATAGTTCATATATCGCGAAATTTATTCGCTCTTTGAATTTTAGTATTCTTTGGAGCATTACAAGAGTAATACTTGTAATAAGTGTTTTATCGTCATATGTCATCTTAAATAGTGACGTCGTCGTCGTTCCTCGGTCGTGCACAAAATAATAATTTGATATGATAACTTACGCATTCAATTTTAATTTCGAAATCGTTAATTAATGTAGGTCACTTCTCCTCAACCGAGTCTATTATAAATGTTTAGTGGAGTAACAATTTACTGAACCCAATAAATAGTTGCTCCTCTCGACATTTATAATAGTATCGCTTGATTCAAGTATTACTATAAATTAACATACTACCAAACACATGGTAGATAAATATATTCATATAGTATTCATTCTAGGAATCATGGCGATATTTTTAATTCGGTGTATAGGGATATGAAACACACAAACGTTTCGATAGTCGATAATAGTCCCGCGGACTATCTAAAATATGTTGAGCATAAGTATGCGTACGTTTAATCTCAAAAGAATATATATATATATATATATATATATATATATATATATATATATATATATATATATATATATATATATATATATATATATATATATATATATATATATATATATATATATATATATATATATATATATATATATATATATATATATATATATATATATATATACATATATATATATATATATATATATATATATATGTATACATATATATATATATACATATATATATATATATATATATATATATATATATATATATATATATATATATATATATATATATATATATATATATATATATATATATATATATATATATATATATATATATATATATATATATATATATATATATATATATATATATATATATATATATATATATATATATATATATATATGGCACAAACTATTGAAATAAATATGGCACAAATCATTCAAATAAATATGGCACAAACCATTCAAATAAAGATGGCACAAACCATTCAAATGAATATGGCAAAAACCATTTGAGTATCGTAACAACCCATTCAAGGATAGGCACTTTATTTCAACTTAAAAATCGTTTTATTACGTATCCCTATGGGTATCATTCAAACACGGGAAGGGGAATACCTAATGCTAATAGCACGAAGAAATCAAACTCAAAACTTAGCATTGCATAAATCATACACTATCTCAAGTCACAACTTACTTGTATCGAAGACGTGGAGTGAAGTGGTTTTTGGAGATTTTTGAGAGTTAGTTATAATCTAGAATTATTTTTCCAACAATTAAATTTTTGACTCACATTTATAAAAAATCGTTTTATAAAATAACCTAGTTCCCTATAGCTAAAGCTCTGATACCGATCTGTCACACCCCCAATTTATCAGAGTATCGTAACGCAATGGGGTGCGACGGTCATGACTATCACAAGACATAGATACAAAGAACGACTATTTAAAAGCCGTTTTAATCTAATTAAAAGCTTAAAACTTGTTTCGGAAGCGAATTACACAAGATCATAATAAAACATTGTTTCAAAAGACTTTAACATTGATCCAAATATCCATACACTAGTCACGGCTATTTTTACTAAAAATCTCTCATGCATAACCACGTCACTCCTCCGTCTTGATACCTGAGAAAAAATTGCTAAAGCGTCAACACAAAGGTTGGTGAGTTCATAGGTTTAAGTTTAAATAGTATGATGAACCATAAGATTTGCAAGGCAACCGGCATATAATCTTGTAACAAACACAAAGTTATAATCAAAAGTATACGTTTTAATAACCTACGTCTAAGCTCATGACACCGAAGCGTTAACCAACCAACAAGATATAATGAGAGCCCGAGCAAATGCCTATCCCAAAGCATTCATAACGACTCAAATGTAAGTGTATCTAATTCTGTCACACAACCAACATTAGATAAGGAGGTCAATCCCAATAGATCTATCCATAACATTCGCGCTTACGCAAAGTAATTAACGATTCACGATAGTGGGCTAAAGCGTCTAGGGATATCGCTACTTAGACATGTAGGCAAACGTATCAAGTTTTAGCACTTATGTTCATCCGTTTAAAACAAGCAATGTTCTCACCCCAAAAGTATACAAAACAAGTAAAAAGTGGGACTATGAAACTCACCTCGATGAAGTAGTGAATATGATCAATAAGGATAGCACGAAAAATCAAAGCACGCAAAAACGATGCGCAAACGATCTACTCGTAACCTAAGTAAAGTATCCATACTTATGCTAAATACATGAAATAATAATAAATAAGGCACTTGGTTGATAATATGTACTTGCATTTAATTTATAAAAGTGTTTTACATATTTTTCCACGTTCATAATATATGGTTACGCGGTCAACTTGGAGGCTCGATGACTCGCTTATTAATAGTCTGAAAAATAAACGAGTGATCAATATGAAAACTAGGCCGCGAGGTCATT
Source organism: Glebionis coronaria (assembly GCA_025667525.1). Classification (NCBI taxonomy): domain Eukaryota; kingdom Viridiplantae; phylum Streptophyta; class Magnoliopsida; order Asterales; family Asteraceae; genus Glebionis; species Glebionis coronaria. Next base: position 420,712,634 of record CM046880.1, read on the forward strand.
AAAAATGGGTAAATATCATTATTAGACCAAGTCATTAAGAGTCTCGAAAAATATCTCAAAGTAGGCTACTCGGACAAGTACTATCATCGAATTGAATTTATTTATCTAAGGAAATATCTATCATTTTTGAACATACGCCCCGTTTTTATCAATGGTCCATAAGTCGAACAAAGATATCGTCACAAACTAGGCCGCGTGGGGATTTATATAGTATTTTGGGTTCTATATAAGAGGCTCGTTTTACATATCAAATAATGGTGTGACGTAGGGGCAATGGGTCGAAAGGACATAACAAAATAACTAGCATTGATACTTAATATTTACCTTAGGTGTTTTTCCCATTTCTCACAAGTTCACTTAGCTGGTATACATATGTACCCACTTGGTTTTCATTTATTTTTTGCTTGTGTCCAACACATTCAGGCACACTCCCACACATTCCTATTGTTTATAGTAAGTAGTCCTAGTCTCTACTTCTATTCTTACACAAGCAGAGGGTACACCCATTTTACTTATTTACTTTCTATCATCACGTAAAGCAACTCATACTAGCAGCTTGTTTTTATGAAATAAGGAGGATAACTTTTGTTTTCTTCCTACTCTTACCCATGCACGTATGCATACTCCCATGACTAGCCCATTTACTTTGTTTGTTCGGTTTCTATGGTACTCTACTACTTATGCACCCATTCATCAATAATGTATCAAGCCCTACATCTATTTTCAACAACGGGTATTTAGAAACTTACAAGCATGTATACTTTATTTCTAGTAGAATACATGTTATTAGTTTCTTGGCATACCACACAGACACACACCATGTACATAGTTTTACTCTAGTTGGTTGTTTTATTTGGTTTCTTTAACACACACTCGATACATATTCATCATACACCAAAGGGTTTATGTTCCTGCTTGTTTTTACTATACTCCTCAACATACACATGATAATGAAACCCTCCCTGGTTGTATACATGCACGAACACACACGTATATTCCTTTGTTCTTAACTTGTATTACTTTATGCATTGTATTAACTAGTAGTCTGAAAAGTCTTTCATGTTACTATTTTTAGTCCAAGTCTTGTCATCACATGTTTTAGTCATCACTAAATGTGCTTAAGTGATTACCACTGCGTCGTCTATACAACAACCCAATAACCAGCGTATCATTAGCTCCATGCGAGCAGGGGCTATCAAAGAAGATCCCCACCTAACCCATCTCTTTGGATACGCTTGGTTAAAATCCTATGCGACAAGTATTTACACGTGATGCATTATACCGCATTACTTTGTTGTTTTTCCTTAGTGGGATGTTTAGACTCTTACTTACTATAAGCATGCATGAAAATAAATGGGTTTAAGTTATGTATTACCATTACACATTCATTCCATTTGGAGCAGTAGTGCTATCTATGCCCATGAAGTTTTCGCATGCAAAACACCCATAAAAACTAGTACACGCACACGTGATTATACCCTTTTTAACAAGATAAGCTTTATTGTTTATAAGATGGGACACACGCACACATACACATGCTCACGCATACTAGATGATTAAGAACGACTTTGGTTCATTTATTCACCTGGTGGTTTTTTTTCAAAATTTATACAAACACATACAATCATGTTTATTTTTCTTTGCTTGATATTTATTAATTCACATGACTTAACTAGGAGTATACTAATGCCTAGCTCTAGATTACACATTTCGATTTCACATGTTCCTCTTGTTTTTGCATCGTATGGGTTCCTAGGTGACGTGTTGGTTAAAGAACTAGACCCTTTTTACCCGACGTCAGGAATGACCCACGGAGTAGTATGGCATGCATACGCGAGGCATGGTTCACGACACATGAACTCTTGCATAGTTCAAATAATTCTATGTTCGAGAGATAGTTAAGTTTAGATTATCTTTGAAATCATGAAAGTTTAGCAAGTACATATATGTATATATCAACCAAGTTAGAGATTTAGACAAGAGTAAAATGACGCTTACAAGGGTCCTTAGCAATGGTGGATTGTATAAGGCATAAGAACTGATGTTATATATTCTAAACTGGAAGCAACCTCCTCAACCCATAACCAATAATACTCCTTAAACAAACTGAGCCCTTATTTCTTTCCTTCTTGGTAGCGTCTAGAATACCACAAGGAAAGAGTTTTGTTTTGCTTGGTGAGGGTTTGTAAATGGGGTATGTGTACAAAACTAGTGAGATGGTTGATCTATTTATAGGAGTGTAGCTTGGTTAAGAGCATTAGTTGATCTAGTTAGGGTTTCCAAAGTTTTTGGTTAGCTTGTAACTAGAAGACCTAACTAGTGAAGTACCATATACTTTTGTGACATGTTGGGGAAATGAAAAAGGGGGTGGAGCACGTGAAGTAGCAGGGGGAGGGGGAAAAGAGTTTGTGTTTTCAATGCTTGCTCATTAATGTGTAAGAGATGTACAACTTTTTGGATTCAAAATAATGTGACAAAGGGGTGGGGTACTGAAAACGTGTATTTTGTATGCTTCAAAGTCGGGGCCGGTTATGGGTGTTGTAGACAAGAGTTTGTTTTGTGATTTTTTCCTAAAAATCATTTTGTAAGGTTTAATCTAATAGAATTGTAGTAGGAACGTTTAAATGAGGAGATTTCAAGTAGTAGTTTAACAAATTTAGTGTTGAAGAGAAAACGAGTAACTTCTAAGGGTGTCGTAAACATAGCACATTAAGAAATTAAATTATGATGATTTAAATAAGAGTCGGTTTCTATAACAATTCATCCTTATCACGTAACGTAAGTAAACTAACATTTATCCGAATAGAAATTCTTATGAACGCCAATCATAAAATTTTAAATTCGTACACAATTACGCGTAATCAATTGGGAATATCAATAGACACACAAGTCTAACCCGAACTATTGCGTTTCACATAAATTAAATAGATTTAAAATTCACGTGTGTGACATTAGTAATCCCTTAAATTGAGTTTTGTCCTCAAAACTAGCACATCGATGTTGTTGTCAAAAGAAGAGGTCAATTAAAATTTATGTTCCTTTCATGATGTTCAAAACGGTCGTTTTTTTTCTTTAGTTTATTGCTAAGATTAAAATTACTATAATCTTGTTAGGATTAAAACGAACGAAAATTTCTTCCGACTTATACATGGTTCGATAGTGTTCCCCAAGTCTTTCTTTTATGTGACAATCCGTCAATTTATGGTCGATATTTTATTCTCAAATATTATTTGAAAATATTATTCTAATGTTACAATATGAACTCACTTATTTTTGGGAAGAAATTTGGATTTACGTCTTGAAGTAGCATCGACTACGTCTAAACCGGAGGATTCAACGTTACGTGCTTACGTTTACATACACCGTCTTTGGTGACAGTCCGACATTTCAGAAAATAAATTTATCCGTGAATATTATTTTGGAGTTTTAAATTTGTGTTGGTTCATAAACTAACAAATTTACGAGAAGAGATTAGGACTTACAATTTTATTTTAACGTCCTTTACGACTAAACCGGAAACCTTAGGATTACGTATTTACGTTTTCGAACTCCGTTTTTGATGAAACAATTTTTATTAGATTCGTTTTGTGCCGTTGATTCATAATTTATAAAAACGTTTTTCGTAAAACGCCCCGAGGGCACGCAAATCGAGGAAACTAGAATCGAGGAGTACCCGTAAATAATGGGGATGAGACAAGTGGGACACTTGTCCCACCCCACTCCAAAACTGGCCTAACTTAGCCACTACACCATATTTGGTGTCAAGTGTAAGCTAAGTAGCTACACTTGTCACATTAAGCTTAAACATTAAGCTTCCACTTGACAAAACTACTCATCCCATACCATTTGCTTCATTCACACATGCAAAACCATCCTCAAAATTCTCTCACCCTCTATTTTTGGCCGTCCATATCCACCACAAAAACACCACTTTTGATCAATTTCATCCATGAAATCTCATGTTATTCATACACACGTTGATGTCCTCTTGAAGCTCTCTTGAATGGTGGTCCTTATAACATCCAAGGAGGAGTTTTTATGGAGTAGTAGGGCTGATTTTCCACAAGGTATACATGAAGAATGGTGGTCTTGAAGATGGTCTTGGTGCATCACAAGTTTCTCCATCAAAATCCATGTTTTGATCACAACCTACATCATCATGGTGGTATAAAGATTGTCCTCCTCATCTTCTTGTTATTTTTGGTTATGTAATCATGTATTTATTTCCTATTGTATATATTTATGATGATTATATGATGATAAAAATGTTATGTGGGGATTTGTTGTTGATAAACATGATTAAAAAGGTGAAAAACCATAAGAAACAAGGTTAAAATCTTGTTTAAATTACATGGCTGTATAAAACAGTAAAGAAACATGTTATAAACTGATAAAGTGATGAAGTAGAATCCATTTACAGTAAGTTATATGTCTTGTACACATGTGAGAGTTGGCCATGCAATGGAATCATTGTAATGAGTGAGATATGATCAAAACAAGTTTAAGGTATAAATCTGAGGTTACTGTTTTGGACGATTTTTAGAAAATATTTAGAAGATGATTCAACAGTAGCTATAGAAGAGTTAAATGTAGCACATATCATGTAGTTTATGTGATAAAAATTTGAGCTTCTATCTCCATATAGAACTCAAGATATGGCAGGTTTGGTGAAGATGAAGATAAAAATCAGATTTTTGGAAATTAAAGAATAATAATATTATATAAGCACTCAAGATTATAATGTATAAAATGTAAAACTAAAACCCACTAACTTATGGATTTTATTTATATAAGTATGTAAAAGGTTAAATAAGTGGAAATTTTATAAAAATGGTAACTTATTAAGTTTTATAAGTTATAAAACTATAAACATGATTTTTAAGACTTTTTCGGCTATTGCCGTAAAATTAACGTTTTTGTTAAATAAAACTTAGATGGTTGGACCCGTCTAATGAAAACTTTATAAAACTTATATACTGATATATATACATGTATAACAAGTAAAAACCGATAAAAACCCGAACTATAGGACAAACGGACATTAACGAGCTAAGTAAACACATTGGGCTAATAATTGGACTAAATAAGTTAAATACTTGTAAAAAGAACTTATTGGGCTTAACCCATTTGGGCCCAACATGGAAAGTTTAAATAATGATAATATAAGTACAAAATGGATTAAAACAAGTTAAATAACTTATAATAAGTTTATTGGACTTAAAACGTGTAAATAGGTAAAACTAGTAAACTAGTATAAAAGTTATCGACATATAACTCTAAAATGAGTAAATGAGGATATGTAAACCCACTTGATCATCATATATATATAATCATCATATGTATACATAATTGTTATTTTTATAAAGTCATTGGACATGAGTCTAAGACGAATATTATTTGTCTAGGTTTCCGTGATTGAAGCGCGTACCGTACGTCCGAACTGCCGATAACCCGCCTTCCCACATCAACGTGAGTTCATAGCCTCGCACTCTTTTAAATGTCTTTATAAATGTTTTATAAACCCGCGAGGGAGATAACATGTTAGTTTTTATTAAATAGGACACCATTTGTCCCGATTGTTTGTTTATTGATTTTGGACCCGAATGATTGAATGACCCGATTGTATGACCCGATAAATGATCAAAGGACCCGATAGATGAAATTAAATGGATTATTAAAGTTAGGTTATGTCACTAAAAGTCCCATTAGCATGAATTGTGAACTACCGGGATTTGGTAGACGCTTATGCATTTAATAGTACTATTTGGGGACGATCACCCCAGTTCGCACCTTGACGGTTGATCCCCGTCATGCCACATTGATTGGTAAGCGAATTTATGTATGAGAAGATTTCCATAGCGTGACCTTTGTGACGACACGCTACTTTAGATGGGCAAAATTGGTATCGGGTTAGATACCCGTTGTTGGTTTAGTAAGGTAACAATGTCATGCGGCTTGTAATAATCCAAAACTAACGAAATACTATTAGACGCATCAAATTACGAAGTATTGCCTGACTAGCAATACGGGGTCATACTATTGATATTATGTTTGTGTTTTGGTTTTCATAACCATACTCATATAATGGTTTTATTTTCATACAACGTCGTAAGACGTATTGTATGACGTTTTTACGACATTGGCTCGTATAATGATTTTTAAGGCTTTTTATAACCATATTAATATAATGGTTTTATTTAATCTATACAACATTGCAAAAACGTATTGTATGGTGTTTTTAACGATAATGATTCGTATAACGATTTTTAAGGCAAATGCCTATATTATGATTTTCGATAAAGATTTGTATAAAATGACTTTGGCTATTTTATTGCCTATTAAAATGATTTGCTCAAAATGATTTTTAGTAATAATTTTATACTGATATTATATTGATGGATTTTATTAAACTCTATGAATTCACTCGGCGTTATCGCTGACCTTTTCTTTTAACATGTTTTATCTCAGGTACTTGAAGGTAATTCTCGGGAAGACGACAAGAATTCATGGCCCGCACTTAAACAATATTTTCCATTCAAATACTTTGTAAAACTTTGTATGAAATAATATGACTTGGGACCGATGTAACTTTGATATTTATGAATGGAAATGATTTATTATTAAACGACGCGATTTTTATGCGTTGTCTATGATGTGAGTAATGTACTATCCCGTAACACCAACGAGTCTTCCGCTGTATTGAGTTGTATAAATTTTTTGGGTGTTACAGTTTGGTACCAGAGCTCTCGTTATAGAGAACGAAAGATTTTTAAAACCAAGGTTTTGAATAAAACATTTCAAAATCTTTTAACTCTAAACATTTTTCTAAAAATGTCTAAAAATCTTTTGACTATAACGGTGCTGAAGAATTCCCGAGTTACTGACAAGGCCAGACTGAGAAGTGTTATTTTAATATATATATAACCTGGATTATATATATATGATGTAATTTTATTACATGATTGTTTGATGATTATTTTGATTTTTATACGAGGTATTTATACGACGTAGATTGTCACAAGGAACCCTAAATCCCCTAGTAAATTAATCTAAGCTATTCTCGTAGGAATTCTAACTATCCTAGATCTAAACCATGTTGCGGATATTTATGATACCAACAAATGGTTGATATTCGTAGAAATGTAGATATTTAGTTGATTGTGATATTGAGAAAGAATTGGCGAGATTAAAACTGATATCGATGTCATGACGATCTTTCCTTATAGAGTGGAGTTTGACAAAACGTTATCACCAGGAAAGATGTCATCTGATTCGTTGTCATCCAATTCTTAAATTTGAATTCGAAAGGGTGAATGTTGCACTTGAGGCTGTTATTGGAACCATTACCCAAAAGCCTCATGCCACTAATACCTTTCCGAGAAGTCTAGTTGAATGATCAAGTCATTTCATACTAGTGACTCATTTGATAATTGTTGTTGTAAGAGCTATAGGATTGGAAATTAAGTGTTGATTCATATCGAGCTTTTATTGCCCTTTTAAGGATTAAAAATAAAGTTGAAGTATTGGGAAATGAGGTAGAATATCTAATTGAGTATAAAATTGGTTGAAACTTGAACAAAGTAAAATTTAACCCGTATGAAATATGAGATTGTAAAGAGGAAATCGTTAAGTTCTTTGATGGAATTATAAGGTTTTAATTGATTGTTAGTTTGTGTTAAGGGCTGTTCCTAGGCCATTGTCCACTGACGAGGATGCCCAGTGTCCAAGAAATAAATTGAAGAAATCTTCTTCTGAATTGAGACCGATGGATCTTCAGGGACATGTGGAACACCTAATGACTCTTGTAGATTAGTATTCATTATGGTATCTTTTAAAAATAATCCCTAACTTAACTGTGACATCAGTTGGTAGGATGAGTTCTGAGAATTGTATGACATAGTGACACGTAATGTGTTACGGTACAATTTTGACTTGTTTGTGATTAATGAAAAAGACTACCTTTGGTTGCTAAATTCTACATGTATCGATGTTATCTATCTTTTATTGCTTCATCCTAATGCTCGCATTAGTGATGCAACCATTGAACAAGTACTCATCTTGATTTGAGTTACGTTGTGAATCATTCTTCGTGAGTGCAATCGAGGTCATGAACCTCATGATTATTTGGCTAAAGCTCATTTCCTATTATATCGTAGTTAATTCTTGGTGAACAAGCCTTCATCACTTTTCTGCAGATCACACATTGTTTTTATAAAGTTAAAACGGTATCCTTTGAGAAAATTGAATTTTCATCACTAAAAGGATTATTCAAAGTGAGATTTATAAGTGATTGTTATCAAAAGAAGTTGTTTATAAAGTACCTTGGAAAACTTAACTGTTTTCATAACAAAGAAAATCTTTGTAAATATATTCTTGATTCTTATTTGAGAATTAAGCATGAAAATGATTTTATTATAAACATGGTGATAAAATTTTGACGAACTGAGTATTGCATCGTTAATTTTGAAATTGTATATATTTGCGCGCCTACATATAATTTGGAATGGACCATGCAAGGCTGATTAGTAGTCGCCATAAAACTGATTAATAAACACTGAATTTTCTTTGAAGATTGTGAAAGATTAAATTTTATGAGATCTGCAATAAGTGAAAAATAGGGACATAGTGTTAGGGACACCTACATATGTGCCTGTAGAATCTATTCTTCTGAGTTGAATTTACTCATCTGTGGAATTTGTCTTATTTGACAATTCTTTCTTGTCCAATTATCCCGTAGTGAGATTCTTAGGAAAAATATCTGATTACTGAGTGTTGATACCCGACTGGATGTATTGACGTTCTTATCATTTCTTTTTAGTTGATTTCATTTGAATAACCTGGGTAACGATCCGAGGAGCTTTCGAATGCGTACTCAAATTATGAAAACATGGGATATATTCATATTCGTTAAATGTTTTCGTCTGTATCTGATTTGAAATTCTCTCGCATAGATATGCGTTGACCTTACTCTTTAGATGGTAGTTGTGTCTCCATATATCCTTGAACTTATGAAGGATTATGAGTTATTATTAGTCTTTTGAGAAGTTCACATCTTATCGACGACAATGAAACTGGAAAGTTGATAGTGCCAGTAGAATGGATTGATTGATTATGACATGACGACATTGTCTTAATTGATGGGAACTCGAATAGAATTCCCCTAAATGATAAGATGTTGATTATCAAAAGTGATCTAAATGATTCTTGATGGAGGACCATATCCTGCATTTAGACTTGAAATTATACCGTGAATGGTTATGAATTAGTCATAGATATTATAATCTAGAAGGAACCTAATATGTATTTATTAAAAGATGTTTATCTTATCCGAAACTTTAGGAGGTATTTGTTGATGATTTACCTAGACTTTCGCCATTTAAGGCAAGTTGAAATTGGTATTGATTATATTTCCGGTGCTGCACTTGTGGCTTGTGCACTGTACGTAAGCACCATCTGAATTTAAGGAATTACCGTACAACTGAGAGAGTTGTCGGAGAAAGATTTTATTATACCAAGCCTGTCATCCTGAAGAGCTATGGTGTTATCATTCCTTATATTTATAGATTACTGTGAACTGAGTAAATTGACAATCGAAAACGATATCCATAACTCAAAATGGAAGATTTGTTCGATCATTTACAAGGTTTTTGATCCTCATCATGGTTATTATCAACTTCGCGTCCGCGAAAAAGAGTATCTATTCCAATCATTACATCCAGAACTTGTGATGAACATTATGAGCTTCACGTGATGTCGTTTGGATTGACCAATGCACATACAACATTCATAAAATTTGGTGAATCACGTGTGTAGGCTGTAATTTGATAAATTCATGCTTGTGATCATTAAGGATCATTTGTTTGTTTATAAGAATAAGAATGAGTTAATAATTATTTATAGACTGCCCTGAATTGGCCGAACAATGAAAACATGTACCTTAAATATTTAACATAAGACTTAAGACTTAATTCTTTGCATGATTTAACCGTGTGATTAATAGATAATGGAAGCTATATTGACTTTTCAAAAATTAGAACCATTAACGCTTAGGGATTAAAAACTTAATCCTTTACATAAAATGACCGTTGGATTAATAATGGTAAGATGTATGCATATAGACTCTTCAAAAATTAAGAGCCCTTTTAAGACTTTGGATTTTACCAAAAAGAAATGGAAATATGTTTTGACAAATGTTTTAACAAAGGATTTTTAAAGGAATTATTCCCTTATACACAAACCATTTAACTAAACTTCTGTTTAGGGGTAAATGTTTGTGTATACCTCAAGATAACTTAAGAAGGATTGAGTAAAACCATTTATACCATGACTTGAAATTTTAAACGACGCTTTTTGCTTTTCAACTAAGAAAACTTTGACCAAAGTATAAATAAAGGTTTTTCGAACATTTACGAATCCTATTAATTATTTTCGATAAATCAACAAAAATCGTGTTAATTAAATTCAAATTTTATTTTGAACATTTTATATAATTGGTCGAACTAAGAAATTTAAAACTTTTACGTTTACGCTTCATAAAAATTAACTAATAATTATTTAATTAATCATAATAATTATCGACGCTTTAGACGACGGATTGAGTAAAACGGATAAAAATGATAGATGAGACGAAACTGAAACTTAGAAAATATGAAGAAAAGTGAACATAATTACTGACACATAATATAGAAAGAATATCTGGGTGAATTGTGGACATGATAATTATATCATCATGAGAGGTGAATATAGATACCGACACGTTATGTATAAAAGATAAAGAACCAATCGGGACATGTTCCCTAATAATGAAGGTGCAAAATAAATTGCCAAACAATTTAAAATATAGCCGATGATTGTAAAATGGATAATATAGATAATAAAAAGTGGTTCGCGGCTAATGTGAACCATTAGAATTGAGAAGACGATAGCATTAAATATTTTAAAGGCCACTTGTGGTTATATAAATATGGAGGATTGTGAGATATAGTTATGTTGGAATTTGAAAGTATAAGTATTATATGTATGTCATTTTTGACTAAAAGTATTTTTGTCTGAAGAAGTTGTACTGATGGCCATTATGAAGGCAGACATCGCCTCATACATTAGTAAACGTCTAGCTATTGCAAAGGTCATCATCTGAATTTGATTCGATTTGGGTCATCGTCGACAGACTGACCAAATCTGCTAATATCATTCCCGTTAATGATAAATGCAAAAGAGTTATGTAAACATAGTGTGCCCGTATCGATCATCTATATATCAAGATCCTCGCTTCGCATCGAATTTCTAGAGACTTGCTCAGAAATCGTTAAGAACGAACCTTGATGAGAGTACTATGTACCACCCCAATCGAAGGGACGAGGTAAAGTAACGATACAAAATACTATAAGCGTTGTTCTATGTTTGAATGATTGACCTTTTGTAATAGACCGTATAATCATTTTCCTTTGGAAAGATTATCATTGATAATTATCGTATTAGGATTGAGATCGAATCTTGTTAAAATCTAAATATTAGAGCATTTGTAAGCAAGAGTTGAGATGAAGACATCCGACATACACCCATTGTGAGTTGGACATGTCTGTTAGGTTTAAGGTTTCCTATGATGGCGAACCTAACCTTACAAAATATTCGACCCGCGAAATCTGAAATGATTGTTGAAATTAGGATTTGATTATTGACAGCCGGTAGTGGGCAAGAGGTTATGTGAATGTGAAATGTAGATCCTGAAGTTCCAAATGGGTAGCGAAGTTATGCCACAATTTTTAACCTTGGAAAGATGAATTCATGATCTGACAAATCATGGGATATAAGTCCCCGTTGTATGGGACCATTGAGATAATGTAAAAGTTGGATTGAAAGGCATACAAGCTGGATCTACCCTAGGACTTCAAGAACTGCGTGAATTATGTTTCGTAAATCGAACTTGATGGAATATCTATCAAGTGAAAATCTGATTGTTCTTAGTAAAGCTTAGATCGGCGAAAAGTTGCATTCATCAGAAACCCGTGAACATCATGGATAGAGAAAGTAAGTCAACATTTAGCCTGATCTTATCCCCGTAGTTATGTTTGATGAAACTCGCGTATTGTAACGAATTGCACTTGTGAGAAAAGACCGAATGTGGAGGAAATACCCACATGGCTTTAACTCTATAAGAAGCAAGTAGTAAGATGATCTTTGAGGACAAAGATCCTGTTTAGGGGTAAATGCTGTGACAATCCGTCAATTTATGGTCGATATTTTATTCTCAAATATTATTTGAAAATATTATTCTAATGTTACAATATGAACTCACTTATTTTTGGGAAGAAATTTGGATTTACGTCTTGAAGTAGCATCGACTACGTCTAAACCGGAGGATTCAACGTTACGTGCTTACGTTTACATACACCATCTTTGGTGACAGTCCGACATTTCAGAAAATAAATTTATCCGTGAATATTATTTTGGAGTTTTAAATTTGTGTTGGTTCATAAACTAACAAATTTACGAGAAGAGATTAGGACTTACAATTTTATTTTAACGTCCTTTACGACTAAACCGGAAACCTTAGGATTACGTATTTACGTTTTCGAACTCCGTTTTTTATGAAACAATTTTTATTAGATTCGTTTTGTGCCGTTGATTCATAATTTATAAAAACGTTTTTCGTAAAACGACCCGAGGGCACGCAAATCGAGGAAACTAGAATCGAGGAGTACCCGTAAATAATGGGGATGAGACAAGTGGTACACTTGTCCCACCCCACTCCAAAACCGGCCTAACTTAGCCACTACACCATATTTGGTGTCAAGTGTAAGCTAAGTAGCTACACTTGTCACATTAAGCTTAAACATTAAGCTTCCACTTGACAAAACTACTCATCCCATACCATTTGCTTCATTCACACATGCAAAACAATCCTCAAAATTCTCTCACCCTCCATTTTTGGCCGTCCATATCCACCACAAAAACACCACTTTTGATCAATTTCATCCATGAAATCTCATGTTATTCATACACATGTTGATGTCCTCTTGAAGCTCTCTTGAATGGTGGTCCTTATAACATCCAAGGAGGAGTTTTTATGGAGTAGCAGGGCTGATTTTCCACAAGGTATACATGAATAATGGTGGTCTTGAAGATGGTCTTGGTGCATCACAAGTTTCTCCATCAAAATCCATGTTTTGATCACAACCTACATCATCATGGTGGTATAAAGATTGTCCTCCTCATCTTCTTGTTATTTTTGGTTATGTAATCATGTATTTATTTCCTATTGTATATATTTATGATGATTATATGATGATAAAAATGTTATGTGGGGATTTGTTGTTGATAAACATGATTAAAAAGGTGAAAAACCATAAGAAACAAGGTTAAAATCTTGTTTAAATTACATGGCTGTATAAAACAGTAAAGAAACATGTTATAAACTGATAAAGTGATGAAGTAGAATCCATTTACAGTAAGTTATATGTCTTGTACACATGTGAGAGTTGGCCATGCAATGGAATCATTGTAATGAGTGAGATATGATCAAAACAAGTTTAAGGTATAAATCTGAGGTTACTGTTTTGGACGATTTTTAGAAAATATTTAGAAGATGATTCAACAGTAGCTATAGAAGAGTTAAATGTAGCACATATCATGTAGTTTATGTGATAACAATTTGAGCTTCTATCTCCATATAGAACTCAAGATATGGCAGTTTTGGTGAAGATGAAGATAAAAATCAGATTTTTGGAAATTAAAGAATAATAATATTATATAAGCACTCAAGATTATAATGTATAAAATGTAAAACTAAAACCCACTAACTTATGGATTTTATTTATATAAGTATGTAAAAGGTTAAATAAGTGGACATTTTATAAAAATGGTAACTTATTAAGTTTTATAAGTTATAAAACTATAAACATGATTTTTAAGACTTTTTCGGCTATTGCCGTAAAATTAACGTTTTTGTTAAATAAAACTTAGATGGTTGGACCCGTCTAATGAAAACTTTATAAAACTTATATACTGATATATAGACATGTATAACAAATAAAAACCGATAAAAACCCGAACTATAGGACAAACGGACATTAACGAGCTAAGTAAACACATTGGGCTAATAATTGGACTAAATAAGTTAAATACTTGTAAAAAGAACTTATTGGGCTTAACCTATTTGGGCCCAACATGGAAAGTTTAAATACTGATAATATAAGTACAAAATGGATTAAAACAAGTTAAATAACTTATAATAAGTTTATTGGACTTAAAACGTGTAAATAGGTAAAACTAGTAAACTAGTATAAAAGTTATCGACATATAACTCTAAAATGAGTAAATGAGGATATGTAAACCCACTTGATCATCATATATATATAATCATCATATGTATACATAATTGTTATTTTTATAAAGTCATTGGACATGAGTCTAAGACGAATATTATTTGTCTAGGTTTCCGTGATTGAAGCGCGTACCGTACGTCCGAACTGCCGATAACCCGCCTTCCCACATCAACGTGAGTTCATAGCCTCGCACTCTTTTAAATGTCTTTATAAATGTTTTATAAACCCGCGAGGGAGATAACATGTTAGTTTTTATTAAATAGGACACCATTTGTCCCGATTGTTTGTTTATTGATTTTGGACCCGAATGATTGAATGACCCGATTGTATGACCCGATAAATGATCAAAGGACCCGATAGATGAAATTAAATGGATTATTAAAGTTAGGTTATGTCACTAAAAGTCCCATTAGCATGAATTGTGAACTACCGGGATTTGGTAGACGCTTATGCATTTAATAGTACTATTTGGGGACGATCACCCCAGTTCGCGCCTTGACGGTTGATCCCCGTCGTGCCACATTGATTGGTAAGCGAATTTATGTATGAGAAGATTTCCATAGCGTGACCTTTGTGACGACACGCTACTTTAGATGGGCAAAATTGGTATCGGGTTAGCTACCCGTTGTTGGTTTAGTAAGGTAACAATGTCATGCGGCTTGTAATAATCCAAAACTAACGAAATACTATTAGACGCATCGAATTACGAAGTATTGCCTGACTAGCAATACGGGGTCATACTATTGATATTATGTTTGTGTTTTGGTTTTCATAATCATACTCATATAACGGTTTTATTTTCATACAACGTCGTAAGACGTATTGTATGACGTTTTTACGACATTGGCTCGTATAATGATTTTTAAGGATTTTTATAACCATATTAATATAATGGTTTTATTTAATCTATACAACATTGCAAAAACGTATTGTATGGTGTTTTTAACGATAATGATTCGTATAACGATTTTTAAGGCAAATGCCTATATTATGATTTTCGATAAAGATTTGTATAAAATGACTTTGGCTATTTTATGGCCTATTAAAATGATTTGCACAAAATGATTTTTAGTAATAATTTTATACTGATATTATATTGATGGATTTTATTAAACTCTATGAATTCACTCGGCGTTATCGCTGACCTTTTCTTTTAACATGTTTTATCTCAGGTACTTGAAGGTAATTCTCGGGAAGACGACAAGAATTCATGGCCCGCACTTAAACAATATTTTCCATTCAAATACTTTGTAAAACTTTGTATGAAATAATATGACTTGGGACCGATGTAACTTTGATATTTATGAATGGAAATGATTTATTATTAAACGGCGCGATTTTTATGCGTTGTCTATGATGTGAGTAATGTACTATCCCGTAACACCAACGAGTCTTCCGCTGTATTGAGTTGTATAAATTTGGGGGTGTTACATTTTATGTCATTTTTTCTCAGCGACGTCAATTTTGTTTAGTGAGTTTTCTCATTATTTACTTTCGCGTCGTCCCGCGTATTACTTCCACTGTAAAGTGTCGTGTATTGTCATTTTTCGCCTAGATGACTATATATCGCATATTTGAAAATCGTTCCACATAGTTTGATTAGTCCCGTTCACATTAACCGTCTACTTGGTAGTGATAAGTAGCGTATGCGTCAAGGTTTCTTGAATCAGTTTCCCAAAAAGGTAGAACAATTGATCGTCCTAACACATGGTGGTTAAGACGTTTCTCCCGTTTATGTGACATTCAATATTAGATAATTTCGTTAATTAATCAATTTAGTTTGCGTTCCTCCTCGTTTATCTCCTTTTTCATGGAGAGTAAAACGGGTGCACAATTTATAATATATTCAAATCATAGTTCCTTCGGATTCCTTCTATGAATGAAGTATATAATATTCTTAAGCCTATAAGTATGGTTTGAAGCTCAAACATCGTTAAATAGATTTTTGTCCGGATGGTTTCGGTATTCCAATTATATACAAAAGTGTGATTATCTTGACCCAATTGTTCCTTAACATGGGTTAAGTCGCGGCGATTCCTCAATATCCGTTTAAAGTTTGAGTTTTTCGTATTTGGGCGTCTCATCGCTTTCACAACCAATTTGTTTTATTGATCTTCAATTATTATATGTTAATGGTACGATATCCGTTAAATTTGATTTTTACTCAAATGGCGTCTTGCTTCTTTACATTAGTATTTACAATTTGCTCTAGATTTTTCTTACTCCAATCTATTTGAGTTTAATTGTCGTAAAAATGGTGCTCTTAGTATTTTCATGTCATATACGCTTTTGTATGTAATAGTGGCGCTGAAAATAATTGTACTAG
Organism: Glebionis coronaria; assembly: GCA_025667525.1. Taxonomy (NCBI): domain Eukaryota; kingdom Viridiplantae; phylum Streptophyta; class Magnoliopsida; order Asterales; family Asteraceae; genus Glebionis; species Glebionis coronaria. Next base: position 420,729,284 of record CM046880.1, read on the forward strand.
GTTTATTCGTATCGCGTACTTGACGATTTTACTTAAGACGGTATAAAAATGTTCGACGTTCATAGCACATAATTAATTTTTCTTTGACGAATAAGGCAACTTGAATATATTTTACTAGTACTAATATATTTCATTTTTAAGATGACTACTATGAGCATACTTGCGTTCGACAACAATCATACGTAGTTGATCAGGCTACGTACGTCTCGGGACCAACGGTTGCATCCTCCTTTTCATCATAATTTGACTCTTTGAGGTTGTAATTATATATTGGTAGTCCATACTGCATTTCGTTCTTTACCGTTATTCACTTCCATAACCAACAAATTAGTCCATAGTGCATTTCATTTCTTACCAATGCTCACTTTTCACAATCGACAAAATAATTCCCATAATTTATTCGTACTAGTTCTTGTCAAGTTTATCGATAGTTTTTGTTCTCCACATTCGTCAAACCAAGTTCCAAAACTTTACATGGTAGTTCTTACCAAAATATTTCGCTATTAGTTTTGGCATTTGATTAATAATACCTTTACTAATCAATTTACCTTATCACGATCGTTATTATTCCCACTTATAAGTGTTTCTGGTGGTGATTTCTTATATAAAAAATTATAATAGTTTCTAAAGAATATTTTTCAAAAATATTTTAGTGAAAATTTACTTTATTTATTTCTCTTCAATATGTAAAAAAAATATTGTAGAAGAAAACTCTTTCTTAAGTAAAAATTTTGGTGGATGAATTTTTTTCCGAAAAATAAAATATTCTCGTTGTTTAAGAAAAAAAGGCTAAAAAGATAAAACAACACAGTTTAATTGAAGACTTAGAGTACGGTTACATAATTAATTTTTGTTGGTGGTAACATCGACGGACGTCAAGTCACTTGATATTCATAAAAGTAAAATAGTTCATAATACATAGATTTCCACGCTCTATCCATGACGAAGGTAGAAACCCTTGGGTTGATACTTAAAGATTGTCGGCGCATCTTTCTTGAAAGACAACCAGTGTAAAACGTTGGTGGGGTATTGGACGCTCTTTTCCCCTGAGCTTCCTTCTTGGGCAATTTCTTTCCCTTTTCGAAGTATTTCTTCTCTTAAACGGCATACCTCCATGTTGCATTCCTTCATATTCTTCTCATGGGGCTTTACCACTCGATAATCACCCTCCAAGTGCCCAAATTCATCACAAAGCATGCAATGGTTCGCGCAACTACCTTTGTGGTGGTAGTCACACTTGCGGCAATATGGAAGGTTGTGGAGATACTTCTTGTTCAAGATCGGAGTTGGTTTAGGCACATCCTCCGGGAAATTTGTCATTGCACAACAAATAGAGTGTGGTAAAGTTTTTCCTTGGTAAACATGTGGCGCTTTCCACGAGTGATTCTTTGGTTTAGTCATAGAGTGAAGTTTAAGTCTTTCGGCTCTTTGCTTTATGATGTTCAACCTTGGGTGGTTTTTCATCATAAGGCACCTCCTCTCATAAGGCCCTTTTCTTCCACTAACGGAGTTGTTCACTTTAGTTTTCGAAAGGGTCTTTCGAGGTCCAAACGTGTTAACCGGAGTAACACTTGCTTCCTTAGCTTTTCGTAAACACTAGGATCCATGGTTCGGTCGATCATATGGATACTAGCATCAAACGCATCAACGGCCCTAATGGCATTTTGGTACTGACGTGTGATGACCTCTTTGAGGTCCTTGCAACCTTGTTCCGTCATTTCAATTTTTCTGTGTACCATTAACAAACAAACGATGTATATTTTTGTTAGCTCTGTCATTGTTATCAATCCTTTCGATTGTTGAATTTGATCGAGATTTTCTCACAATTATTGTAACACAATTATCAAGGGATCATATCATAAAAATTCATACATTTCATTCTTGAATTATGTTCCACACATGGTTTTGGAGCTTAGAGAACTAAATTCCCATTCAACTAATGAATGATTTCTTTTAGTCTTGACAAAACGTCATACATTTATTACAAAACATCATACTTTTATTAGAAAGGCGAGAAAATCCTAAAGGCCTAGGAGGCATAGGATATCTTGGATTTGGGAATGATCCGCGGCTTCCCTAGCCTCGGTATCATTGTTCCTCATTTGTAAAATAGCAATCTGGGACTCAGCAGCCTCAAGAGACTCTCGTAAGTCGTCTATCACTAAGTCCTTGTCTTCATCCTTCTCGATAAGGTGATCCACATCACCCTCTACATCCTCCAGACGGCCTATCAGGTGTTCTGTATCGAATCCGAGTGCTTCTGAAGTAGGTTTGTCTTTTGGGGAATGAGCAACAATATGTGGTGGTGAAGATGTACGGTTTCTTTTTCTAGAAGTTTCAGGTAATGGTGAAGGCATAGAAGTAGGGATTGGCATAGTAGTAATAGTAGAAACATTTGGGACGGTGGAGGGAAGTCCCATAGTGAAATTTGGCATCATAACAGGCGAATCTTGCTCATCATCCAAATTTATTGTGATTACGCTCCTGATAGGGTAATTTCCTTGTCGGATTCGGATTGCAAAATGAAAAACGGAATGAGAGGCATTTTTCCTTTTTCGCATGTCGCCAAATGTAGAACGAAGGTTATTAGATAGGTAGAAACGAAGTATTTTTCTAAATTTCTAAAAATAGAAATGAGTTGTATGATGTCTTATAAATTTTCTTTTATTTGGAGTAAGTTCTCGTACATCGATCCATAAGTCTACTTAAATGTCCAAGTAGTCCTTACACGGAAAACAATAAGTGAATCGTGGAAGGTTAAAGTCCTCTAACATGCTCATCCACATACTTATTATTTGAACTTTCTCCTAGTAGTGATTATGCACGGATGGATAAATACAATTTTCCTTAATCAATTCTTTCATCAATTTAGGTCTATTACGACTTTTATTTTTGCGCAATTTCTTCTTGTTAAACGTCTATTACTTGCAACTCGGATGAGTAAGTATGTTTTTGAGGTTTAGTCGGCTTACGGCTATTACGTAATCCGTACTAGTTCTTGTTCATTCATAAGTCTTTCCTTAACTTAGTATTGCTAGTTCGTACACTTTCGACAATTTTTACACCTTGAGAAATTTTTAATTTGATTTAAACGAGTCGAGTACCAAAATTTTATCACAAAAATTTCATCACAAGAATTGTTCCATGTGTTTTTAATCCTTAATCGTTCAAAATGTTCAATTCGAGCAATTACTAAATTTTATTACAAGAATTTCTATGATTTTGGAATATGTTCCGTTATACCTTATATGTTTCGTTTATCTTGTTCTCGTTTAGCGTTTTGCTCGCAATCTTAGAAAAACTTTACAGTCATTGTTGTATATTTATTCCTTGTATTTAAGATCTCAATATACGCCCACATTTCGCATCTGGGGTTCTCAAATATCGCGCAACGCGATAATCCATTTGATGTAGAAATTGGCATAATTGTTTAACCAAGGGTAAACCCTTTAATTTATATCTCTATCGTAACTTCGAAATTTATAATAAAGTCATGATAACTTAGTCCCAACCAATGGACTAATAAAAACTTTGATTCGTCTTTGCGTAATTTATTTCCAATAAAAAATTTGTTCGATAACCATTTGACGTAGCGTCAGCGAATTTACGGATAGTTCATATATCGCGAGATTTATTCGTTCTTTGAATTTTAGTATTCTTTGGAGCATTACAAGAGTAATACTTGTAATAAGTTTTTTATCGTCATATGTCATCTTAAATAGTGACGTCGTCGTCGTTCCTCGGTCGTGCTCAAAATAATAATTTGATATGATAACTTACGCATTCAATTTCAATTTTGAAACCGTTAATTAATGTAGGTCAGTTTTCCTCAAACGAGTCTATTATAAATGTTTAGTGGAGTAACAATTTACCGAACCCAATAAATAGTTGCTCCTCTCGACATTTATAATAGTATCGCTTGATTCAAGTGTTACTACAAATTAACATACTACCAAACACATGGTAGATAAATATATTCATATAGTTTTCATTCTAGGAATCATGGCGATATTTTTAATTTGGTGTATAGGGATATGAAACACACAAACGTTTCGATAGTTGATAATAATCCCGCTGACTATCTAAAATATGTTGAGCATAAGTATGCGTATGTTTAATCTCAAAAGAAAATATATATATGTGGCACAAACCATTCAAATAAAAATGGCACAAACCATTTAAATAAATATGGCACAAACCATTCAAATAAAGATGGCACAAATCATTCAAATGAATATGGCACAAACCATTTGAGTATCGTAACAATCCATTCAAGGATGTTAGGCACTTTATTTCAACTTAAAAATCGTTTTATTACATATCCCTATGGGAATCATTCAAACACGGGAAGGGGAATACCTAATGCAAATAGCACGAAGAAATCAAACTCAGAACTTAGCATTGCATAAATCATAAACTATCTCAAGTCACAACTTACTTGTATCGAAGACGTGGAGTGAAGTGGTTTTTGGAAATTTTTGAGAGTTAGTTAGAATCTAGAATTATTTTTCCAACATTTAAATTTTTGACTCACATTTATAAAAAATCGTTTTATAAAATAACCTAGTTCTCTATAACTACAGCTCTGATACCAATCTGTCACACCCCTAATTTATCATAGTATGGTAACGCAATGGGGTGCGACGATCATGACTATCACAAGACATAGATACAAAGAATGACTATTTAAAAGTCGTTTTAAACTAATTAAAAGCATAAAACTTGCTTCGGAAGCGAATTACATAAGATCATAATAAAACATTGTTTCAAAATACTTTAATATTGATCCAAATATCCATACACTAGTTACGACCATTTTTATTAAAAATCTCCCATGCATAAGCATGTCACTCCTCCGTCTTGATACCTGAGAAAAACATTGCTAAAGCGTCAACACAAAGGTTGGTGAGTTCATAGTTTTAAGTTTAAATAGTATGATGAACCATAAGATTTGCAAGGTAACCACTCAAGGGTGGCCTAGTGGCAAAAAGGTTTGTGGCTATCACTCAAAAGTGTGTGAGGTCTCAAGTTCAATTCCTGCTAGGTGCAAACAACCTTGAAGTGGCCACGCCAACCTCCTGAAAATGGAGGGCTTTACCTGGTTTAAGTCTGTGTGACGGTGGGCTCAAACCCCGTGGATTAGTCGGCCAATGAGTCGGAAATCATGGTTACCAAAAAAAAAAAAAAAAGATTTGCAAGGCAACCGACATATAATCTTGTAACAAATACAAAATTATAATCAAAATTATACGTTTTAATAACCTACGTCTAAGCTCATGACACCGAAGCGTTAACCAACCAACAAGATATATTGAGAGACCGAGCAAATGCCTATCCCAAAGCATTCATAACGACTCAAATGTAAGTGTATCTAATTTGGTCACACAACCAACATTAGATAGGGAGGTCAATCCCAATAGATCTATCCATAACATTCGCGCTTACGCAAAGTAATTAACGGTTCACGATAGTGGGCTAAAGCATCTAGGGATATCGCTATTTAGTCATCATGTAGGCAAACGTATCAAGTTTTAGCACTTACATCCGTTTAAAACAAGCAATGTTCTCACCCCAAAAGTATACAAAACAAGTAAAAAGTGGGGCTATGAAACTCACCTCGATGAAGTAGTGAATATGATCAATAAGGATAGCACGAAAAATCAAAGCACGCAAAAACGATGCGCAAACGGTCTACTCGTAACCTAAGTTAAATATCCATACTTAGGCTAAATACATGAAATAATAATAAATAAGGCACTTGGTTGATAATATGTACTTGCATTTAATTTATAAAAGCGTTTTACACATCTTTCCACGTTCATAATATATGGTTATGGGGTCAACTTGGAGGCTCGATGACTCGCCTATTAATAGTCCAAAAAATAAACGAGTGATCAATATGAAAACTAGGCCGCGAGGCCATTAAAAATGGGTAAATATCATTATTAGACCAAGTCATTAAGAGTCTTGAAAAATATCTCAAATTAGGCTACTCGGACAAGTACTATCATCGAGTTGAATTTATTTATCTAAGGAAATATCTATCATTTTTGAACGTACGCCCCGTTGTTATCAATGGTCCATAAGTCGAACAAAGATATTGTCTCAAACTAGGCCGTGTGGGGATTTATATAGTATTTTGGGTTCTATATAAGAGGCTCGTTTTACATATCAAATAATGGTGTGACATAGGGGAAATGGGTCGAAAGGACATAACAAAATAACTAGCATGCATACTTAATATCTACCTTTGGTGTTTTTCTCATTTCTCACAAGTTTACTTAGCTGGTATACTTATGTACCCACTTGGTATTCATTTATTTTTGGCTTGTGTCCAACACATGCAGGTACACTCCCACACATTCCCATTGTTTATAGTAAGTAGTCCTAGTCTCTGCTCCTATTCTTACACAAGTAGAGGGTACATCCATTTTACTTATTTACTTTCTATCATCACGTAAAGCAACTCATACTAGCAGCTTGTTTTTATGAAATAAGGAGGATAACTTTTGTTTTCTTCCTACTCTTACCCATGCACGTATGCATACTCCCATGACCAGCCTATTTACTTTTTTTGTTCGGTTTCTGTGGTACTCTACTACTTATGCACCCATTCATCAATAATGTATCAAGCCCTACATCTATTTCCGACAACGGGTATTAAACTTACAAGCATGTATACTTTATTTCTAGCAGAATACATGTAATTAGTTTCTTGGCATACCACATAGACACACACCATGTACATAGTTTTACTCTAGTTGGTTTTTTTACTTGGTTTCTTTAAAACACACTTGATACATATTCATCATACACCAAAGGGTTTATGTTCCTGCTTGTTTTTACTATACTCCTCAACATACACATGATAATGAAACCCTCCCTGGTTGTATACATGCACGAACACACACGCATATTCCTTTGTTCTTAACTTGTATTACTTTAAGCATTGTATTAACTAGTAGTCTGCAAAGTCTTTCATATTACTATTTTATTCCAAGTCTTGTCATCACATGTTTTAGTCATCACTAAATGTGCTTAAGTGATTACCACTACGTCGTCTATGCAACAACCCAATAACCAGCGTATCATTAGCTCCATGCGAGCAGGGGCTATCAAAGAAGATCCCCACTTAACCCAAATGCTTTGGATATGCTTGGTTAAACACCTATGCGACAAGTATTTACACGTGATGCATTATACCGCATTACTTTGTTGTTTTACCTTAGTGGGATGTTTAGACTCTTACTTACTATAAGCATGCATGAAAATAAATGGGTTTAAGTTATGTATTACCATTACACATTCATTCCATTTGGAGCAGTAGTGCTATCTATTCCCATAAAGTTTTCGTATGCAAAACACCCATAAAAACTAGTACACGCACACATGATTACACCCTTTTTAACAAGATAAGCTTTATAGTTTATAGGATGGGACACACCCACACATACACATGCTCACGCATACTAGACGAGTAAGAACGACTTTGGTTCATTTATTCATCTGGTGGTTTTTTTTCAAAAATTATACAAACACATACAATCATGTTTATTTTTCTTTGCTTGATATTTATTAATTCACATGACTTAACTAGGAGTATACTAATGCCTAGCTCTAGACTACACATTTTGGTTTCACATGTTCCTCTTGTTTTTACATCGTATGGGTTCTTAGGTGACGTGTTGGTTAAAGCCCTAGACTCTTTTTACCCGACGTCAGGAATGACCCACGGAGTAGTATGGCATGCATACGCGAGGCATGGTTCACGACACATGAACTCTTGCATACTTCAACTCGTTCTATGTTCGAGAGATAGTTAAGTTTAGATTATCTTTGAAATCATGAAAGCTTAGCAAGTACATATGTGTATATATCAACCAAGGTAGAGATTTAGACGAGTAAAATGACGCTTACAAGGGTCCTTAGCAATGGTGGATTGTATAAGGTACAAGAACTGATGTTAAATATTCTAGACTGGAAGCAACCTCCTCAACCCTTAACCAATAATACTCCTCAAACAAACTGGGCCCTTATTTCTTTCCTTCTTGGTAGCGTTCAAAATACCACAAGGAATGAGTTTTGTTTTGCTTGGTGAGGGTTTGTAAATGGGGTATGTGTATAAAACTAGTGAGATGGTTGTTTATAGGAGTATAGCTTGGTTAAGAGCATTAGTTGATCTAGTTAGGGTTTCTAAAGTTCTTGGTTAGCTTGTAACTAGAAGACCTAACTAGTGATGTACCATAAACTTTTGTGACATGTTGGGGAAATGAAAAAGGGGGTGTAGCACGTGAAGTAGAAGGGGGGAAAAGAGTTTATGTTTTCAATGCTTGCTCATTAATGTGTAAGAGATGTACAACTTTTTGGATTCAAAATAATGTAACAAAGGGGTGGGGTACTGAAAACTTGTATTTTTGTATGCTTCAAAGGGGGGGGGGGGCGGTTATGGGTGTTGTAGACAAGAGTTTGTTTTGTGATTTTTTTTCTAAAAATCATTTTGTAAGGTTTAATCTAGTAGAATCGTAGTAGGAACGTTTAAATGAGGAGATTTCAAGTAATAGTTTAACAAATTTAGTGTTGAGGAGAAAACGAGTAACTTCTAAGGGTGTCGTAAACATAGCACATTAATAAATTAAATTATGTTGATTTAAATAAGAGTCAGTTTCTATAATAATTCGTCGTTATCACGTAACGTAAGTAAACTAACATTTATCCGAATAGAAATTCTTATGAACGCCAATCATAAAACTTTAAATTCGTACACAATTACGCGTAATCAATCGGAAATATCAATAGACACACAAGTCTAACCCGAACTATTGCTTTTCATATAAATTAAATAGACTCAAAATTCACGTGTGTGACATAAAGCAAAAAAATATGGAAAATATACCACAAAGCATAAACTACTCTAATTGTGATAATCTTCCAATATTGCTTAAGTTTTATTGACTCAAACAACTATAGTACAAAATGTGCCTTAGTTTGAAAAGAAAGACGACGAAGCATCATTCGAAGTTTTGTTCACGGGTACGAAAACTTTGAGAGGAGGTCGAGTGAGGAGGATTTCAAGGAAATTTAGCTTGTCATAGATATGAGCAAGTTCAATTTGTTGAAAACGACAAGAAGCACACGAGGAACCATGATGCCAAACAAAATCCTTAGATGTGGGAGGTCCATCAAAATTAGAGGTTGGTGGGGAGGGAGATAATAGATAAGAGATGTTTTCACAATGCCTAGTGAGGTTATGAAAAGAAGATAGGTCATTGAGTTGAGGAGAGTTGAAAGGTTTTGGTGGTGGTGGAAGAATTTCTTTTTCTCTGATAATTGGATTTATAGAGTAAGTCTCATTCAAATATTGAATCGGAGAGTAAGAGGAATTCTTGGAGGATTTTGGAGAAGAAGAATCATGAGAATTCTTGTTCTTTTTTATCCAAATGGGTTTAACCGAGATTTTTGGTTTCTTTGAAAGCTTAGAAGAAGAAGCTTTAGGTTGAGAAGTTTGTGACAAAGAAATGTCAAGCTTAGTAAAGGAAGAATTAGGCATTATGAGGGATAAAGAAAAGAACTCCCAAAAGAGAAGAATTTAAAGAAAATAGACAAGGCAAAGATTTGAAATGAAAAAAAAAATGTTTTAGGAAATGTTTAGCCAAATTGGGTAAACAAAGAATCTTAACCAAGACAGTGGTCAAAGAGGAAAGACCAAAAATAATCCAAGAACGGCTTTACCAAGCGCGGTCCTTAAAATAGCCCGCGGTTCCATATCGATATGGATCCGCCTGGGGGCTAAGGAGCCGCGTCCAATGGACAGCAAATCTTGATTTTCAAAAGTTTTGGAGAAAAATAAGACTTTTTCAAAAAAAATGCAAATATTGGATTTTTACCTCTTTTAGCACTAGAGTATGCTAAGGTTGCATAAAAGTAACACATTCACAAAGAATGTCTTGACAAAGGGTGACAAAATATTTAGATACATTTTGGTCCAATTTTAAGTCAAGTTTTTAGAGGTTGTAATAGATTTAGGTTCAATTATAAGTAAATTGAAGTTAATTAATGTGATCACATAGATAGAAACACATAAAACTAAATCTATAAATTATCCACATGAGAAAATCATGAGGAAAGGGAAAGGATATATAAGAAATAAAAAGACAATTAACTACTACAAAGATAGCTAAAAACTAGGTCTTGAATTCATAGATCTCTTTGGCTTGACCTTCTTTAAAAAGCATGTTATTTTGAAAATCATCATTCATCTTCTAGGAGGAGGCATGGAGAACAAGGCAAGCAAGAAATCATGCAACCTTCTATGAAGACCAAGCATCTCCAACCTTAGGTTTTGAATGATGTAGTTATTATAGAGATAACATGGGCAATTTGCACCATGAGCTTCTAGGAACCCAAAGAAGTAAGGATCACCCATGAAGTGGGGAATATGAATGCCCAAAATAGGAGCATTAGTGTTAGAAGGTGGAGGAAGTGGTGGAGGCATAGTTTCCAAGGATGAGATGGGAGAATTTGGTGGAGTGAAAGGAGAGGTAACCAAAGGCTCAAGTACAAAGGGGATACTTTGTAGAGGTTTTGGTTGAGAAATTCCATCTAAAGGAGTACTAGGGGTGAAAGGTGAAGAAAGCTCATTCATTCTTGATTGGAATGAATAGGAGGTAGAACCATGTGAATGGTTAGTACCATGGGTTGAGTTTGTCATGCAAGGAGAAAGGGGTGGTGAAGGTGAAGATGAAATGAGAACGGGAGAGATCTCATTTTTTGAAGTGTGAAAAGATGAAGAACCAATGTTAGGTATCTTAATCTTAATTTTGAGGCTTCTTTTGGAGGAGGAAGTTTTTGAGGAAGTGGATGTTCTAGTGGACACCATGGTTGTGTTAAGGTTTAGAGAAGAGTTGAAGGGCTGAAGAACATAATCAACAAGAGAGGATTTAAGAAGAGAAGGGAATGATCTAAACTAATAATGGGTTAAAATCATTTTAGGTGAATAATGAAATTAGGTACCCTAGTTTAGGAAAGTGCAGGTTTTTCAAAAAAAAATTATCAAAGTTTTACACATATTAAGGAAAACAGTGTAAAGCAAAGATTCTGTCGAAACAGGGACATGCGGTTCCTTATGTAGGTCCGCGGTTCTTTATCGCCAAGGAACCGCAGGTTTGATATGGAACCGCGTCCAGCGTTGTTCAAATGTAGCACTTCCTCAAACTTTGGTCAGCCCAGATTTCACACAGGTAAATAGCAAGCCAAAGTTAACTATAAATCAAAATCTAGGAAGCTAACAAACACATAATGAGCACAAAGCTATGTAAATCGAAAGATCGACTACATAGTTAATTAAGGATTAAAATAGTTAGTAATCCAAACAAGTAGTATTAGTTATTATACACACATAGAAGAAAAGAAAACAAATGTTCAACACATAGCATGTTTAACAACATGTTCTCCTTGAATTAAATCAAAGTCTTTATCTTCTCTTCTTGCCAAATCCCTTGATCAAATTCCCCAAGTATTTGAATCCCTTTCTTGACTCCACTCGATGATCAAATAACTCACCTCAAGTCCTAAGATTTTTACGGTAGAGACACTCCATGTTGAGGTCTTTCGGTACTTCACTAGTGGAATGGTGAGGAGGAGGAGCTAAGTCTTCAAGTCCATCCACGAATGAGTTTGCGGATTGACGGGAGTTACTTGAAGAGCCGACATTAGCACTAGTACATATGCCATCACCATCACTTGTTGGCATGTAGGTGTACTCATCATTGGACTCTTGTTGATCATATTTTCTCGAACCTTTATTACTTCTAGGCTTTCTTTCATATACCTCTTGAATAGGTAACATCACCCGTTGAACCGGTTGAAAGTGAGAGAAGTCAAAGAAGGGAAAATCATGAACAACCCTCTTAAAGAGGCGAGTAACAAGCATAGCATAGGGAAGACTTGTGGTTGGCTTAGAGATAGCGTAATTAATTCATCGAGTGATATAGTATGCCAAGTTGTACTTGGTTTCGGTAAAGATGCAAAATAGCATATGCACCATACACGTCGGAATGTGATCTCGGTTCCCACCAAAACAAAATACATTCTACCTAAGGATCTCGGCCCAACGAACCATATAATCCTTAAGGTCGCTTGAGAGAACCTCATAACGATTTACAAGTCGTTTATTAGAATGAAGGATTCTCACAACATTTCCATTACGCTCTTTGGAAATGATTTCAAGGATAAAATCAAGATCAACTTCATTGTGGTCATTCGGAGGTTTATCGTTGGATTCATCAAGAGCATCAAGTGTCCATTTGTCCGTGAAACGGCAAATACCTTCAAATTGCACACCAAGAATTTGACCAAAGGTTTCGAAAGAGTATTGAATGACTTGATCATTCAATAAGAATCTAAAGAATATTCTACCATTGAAATCAAAGATAGAATAGGTGCTAAAGAAATCCAAAAGAAATACGGGATATATCTCTTCATCCATGTAAAGCAAACAATCAAACCCCGTAGGCTCAAACATAGATTTGATATAGTCATAACCCGTAATTTCTTCATCGACAGTTCTACCCTCATGGAAACAACGTTTTGAAAGAGATGGATAGGAGTTTTGGAGATGGGTAGATGCAAAAATTTGAGAAAGTTTTGGCATATATCGTCTAGTGTTTTGATGATCTCTTTGGTATCTTGAAGGCATGATTTGTACCTAAATACAATAAACAAAAAAATTTCTCCAATCACTAATATGAAAAATAAAAATCAAAATTTCAAAAGATGAGAATGTGTTTCATCAATAGCTTAACAAACAAAGGATTAATCCTTGTCATTCTCATGTTCACAATATATCCATTTCATCATTGATCAAAACATATGAATTATGTAAAATCAATAATTAACTAGAGCATTGGTTTTTCAAAACAAGGTTTTTAGGTAAGCATTTAACAATGTCATTACCAACTTGTTCATGGGTTCATATCAATTCGATCAATCAACCAAATTATTTAGTCAAAATTCAGATTTGTTCAATAAATGGGTTTTAGTGAAATCTCAATGATTATGAACCTAAGGAATCATAGTAACAATACTATGTCAACTCGTATTCGTAGAAAGGTTCCAATTCAATGTCAATTTTAAAAATCCCCAATTATGAATGTATGAACCCTAGAACAAATTAGATGAAATTAAAAGAAATAACTTACAGATCTTGTATGATGGATGAGTGAAACCCACGAACTTGAATCAATTAATTTGAGTGATTGAAGGTTTTTGAAGCTTAGACAATGGTGGAAAAACAAAAAACCGTCGGTTGTGTGTGTGAAGGATAGAGAAGGTTTTGTTTAAAAAGGGTATTTTATAAAAACTGGCGCTCTAACAAAGTTTCTACCCGCGGTTCCTTATCGATAAGGAACCGCGCTATTGAACCGCCAGAGATAAAGAACCGCCTACAGAGGCAGGTTTTTATCAAAGAAAAACAATGAATTTTTGAAAACCAAAATTTTTAAAATACTTAAAAATATATCTTAAACCTTTTAGGATATCATTGGACCACCACAACACTAGCTAATAATGCCTTGTTGAAGGATTACGAGTTGAATCGAGATAGGAAAAGACCGAAACGAACAAACGACTACTCGTAGAAAAAATGACATTCTTCAAATTGAGGAGGAGAAGAGCTTGTGTCATATATAGTGGTTTAAGACGTGCCTTTCCGTCGAAAGTCTAAACGGCTTTGGTAATGAATTATACCAAGCAATTTTGATGCATAGATAAAATCATTTTCAAGAGTAGTCTTATTCTATTTCAAAACATGAGCAAAGTATAGATTCACTTTCTCTCCTACATGATCAGATAATTATTTCTAGAATTAACAATAACAATATCCTTGGAATATTTCAATTCCAAATGTGTAAAATCCACCTACAACTTAATGAAGTGGTTTGGTATCTCAAGGGATTCACTAATCATCCTAGAGATGAGCTTAATTGCACAAGTTACACATGATATATGGCCTACTAACCATAAGGTGCAAACCATAGAAATCATGCTTGATACTTTAAGCCTCTACTAACTCGCCCTACATCTCCATAGTGAGTCAAGTATCCAAGCAATGAAGGTTTGAGAGGGAAAAAGGAAAGAATCACAAACCACAAGTAAATGTCAAGGCAAGGATGCCAAGAACAAGCACATAGTCAATTAATGATCAAAAGAATGATCAATAGGGCTTGTGGAAGAACGAAAACGTACCTTGGCCACAAATTGCATTCCGAGCTTTCAAGGAACCGATGCAAAGCCTAACTATGACTAATAGTGACTAATAAGTCTTCAAAGACTAGTATCACTCCTACCCATCTTGATATCATCATTCAATGATGTTGGAAATCAAAGAAGATGAGTCTTCTACAAGTGTAAGTAACTCAATCCATAATCAATAGAATGATTTTTCTTCATGAGTACCTACACATAACAAGATGCAAACTAGTAGATACACTTCAAGAGTAAATTTAAAATGCATTAATACTACTATTAAGTAATATGTAATATTAACAATTTAAAAGGCTTATTTTCAAAAAATAGTTTTGACCAAAGAAAAATTTTATTACAAGTTAACCTTCTAATTTGAGGAGACAATAGATCGATCCAAGTTTTAAAGTACAATATACTTCAAAGCTCTTGTGTCACCATCGCTCTGATACCAATTGTAGAAACTAGAAGGGGGGTTGAATAGTTTCTCATCGGTTTATCTCCTAATTAAAATTCCTTTCAATTAGGTGAGTGCACAAAACTATCTTTTACTTGAAAGCTAGTTGCATAATGATTAGGTTCAATTCTAATGCATTAACAATGTGTAATAAGTATAATGATAATGAATGTAAGTGATGAGTAAGGAAAGAAACAACCTAGTAGGAAGACACCAAGATTTATAGTGGTTCGGAAACGAGGCTCTATCCTCGTTCCTACTCCACTCCTCGAGTACACCTTACTCGAGATTTCCACTATATCCACAAGCTCCCTTCTTGGCGGAGAAAACCTTACAACGTCGCTTACATTATTTTCCGACACTAAGCTAAATGTCGAGACCTAATCTTAGCTAGGACCAATCTACACAACGTCGCCCACGTCACCATTTTACGACACAAGGCTAGATGTCGAGTTCTAATCCAAAGCTAGAACCAATCTTTACAACATTTCCTACTTCACCATTTTCTGACACAAGGCTAGATGTCGAGTTCTAATCAAAAGCTAGAACCAATCTATACGACTCTTCACTTTGAAGCTAAGTGAGAACTTCACACAACACAACTACATATTACTTTGTAGTTTAGTAAGAACTCACAAGACACAACCACATCACTTTATACTTTAGTGAGAACTAACACAACTAATTACAACTCAACTAAACATATCCAAGTACACACATGTAGCTTGGATCTACACAACACAAATCCAAGCACACACATGTGAAATGGATTTACACAACTCTAATCCAAGTATTCGTATATAGCTTGGATGAACACAACTATTCCAAGTATTCACAAATATATTGGATCTACACAAGACACAAATAAACAAATGATGAACATGACTAGATCTTTAGGAGAAGGTGACCTTCATCAATGCTACATCTTTAATCACATCACAAGTGTGTGAGTGATCTTCTCTTTGGACAAGGTAAAGAAGGAGATCAAGAGGATAATCATGAGTAAACATACTTAACACATTAAGTGATCATTTACGAATGACTAGGATTAGATAGGAGAAAGAAGGCTGAAAGAGATGTCCAAAAAGGGTTAATGAGAATGCAGATTTGATCCACTATTTATAAGACAAACATCCAACGGCTATATCTGCCCGTGGTTCCTTATTGGAGCCCGCGGTTCCTTATCGATGAGGAACCGCCGTAGGTGCTAAGGTACCGCCGGTGTAGAGTCCGCTCCCTTTTGTCTTTTAGTGAATTTGAAATATTTGAGGTTGTTTAAACCTTCAAAGGATATTCTTATGGAATTTGGAATATGTCATATTCAAATTTACATTTTCATTTTAATAAAACATTTTCTTAAAAATAAAGTTTATTAAAAATCTTTTGTTACATTTGACAAAAGTGAGTTTTAAGGCTAATCACTTTTATGATCACTGAGCATGATTAAGATATGTTAGTGTAAGGATTATTATCTTGATGATAGTGTTTGTTAAATAACTCGTTTTATGATTGTGTTTGACAATAAATGTCTTTGTAATTTGTCGTAATCAAAACTAAGAAAGATTAATTAATACTAACAATGTTTTTAGGCATTGCTTTGCATTAACAGTATTGTTGTTTTTCCTTTCCTATATATTGTAACAATGTATCGTGATGTTGTGTTTAATAAAAGTGATGTATTTCTTTCAATACGGTCTACGTCTATAGCAACTCGCAAATTCATAAAAAAACAAAAAACAAAACCGGATAGGGTTTCCGGTCCCATCGACCGGACCGGTTAGTAACCAGTTTTCTTCCCTTTCACAAAAAACCAGATCGGTTCAAATTAGGGTCAAAAACTGATCCGGTTAACCGGTATGCACACCTCTAGTTTAAGATTTGGATTTTACTTTTGATTATGATTAGGATATAGGTTTTGGTTTATATTTTATATAGGAGTGAGAAACTATATTATCTCACTATTTTATAAATAAAATTATGTTAACGTGAATTAAAAATATAATAAAAATACAAAAACTAATAGTGGAATCAAAATTTATATCAAAACAACAAATATTGTGTGGTTAAAAGAGTGATACACACTTTCTAAAAAATCTAATGTCTTTATTTTCAAAATCTAGCACTTCTAACTAGAATTATATGAAGCCCGAATTTAAAGGTTTTAGTTGGCCCAGATTGAGCCATCTTTAAAACCAAAAATGTTACTTGAATGTAACCCCACATCTTAAGGTTGAGTACCCCATACCAACCGCACCTAAGTCTTATTATATTGTTAGTTTATGAGATTTTTTTTCTTCATAAAGATAGAAATTTCACTTTACATCATCATGTTGTACAAATGTGTAGAAACTAGAAGGGGGGTTGAATAGTTTCTTATATTTACTTGTTAAAATATGGTTTCCAAAAATCCTTTTTCAAAAACTTAGGCTTGAGGAAATATGTGAAATCTTCTTATGCACAATATGAACAATGATAGTGTAACTAAACTAATACTAACAAAAATATATCCACAAAGAATAAAGAATGATAGTGTAACTAATCTAATACTAACACATGTATATGCATAAAGAATAAAGAATGTAAAGAGTTAAGTGTTAGAAATACGTTTTACGTATATTAGAAGTATCGGTCACTCCACAATAATATTTATGTTGTAATAGCTCGTAGTTAGAAAATAGTCATTAGTTACTTATTAAGTTAAGTAAGAACCGGTCCATGGGCTTGTCATGGACCGGCCCAAGCCCATGTTTGCTTGGAACTATAAATACCCCTTTCCACCATGGAAAGGGGTTGGTTGTTGTCATTTTCTAGTTTCCATTTTATTGAAATAACACATAGTTTCTCTCACTTTCTCTCTCTAACTTTCTCTCTCTAGAAATCAACAAACCCCTTCATAGATTCATAGGTTATCAATATTCTACATTTGGTATCAGAGCTATGGGGTGATTTAAGGTAGTGATTTGTGTGGTTTTTTAGTTTTTGATTATATTAGTGTTCTTTAAGAAAAACCATCTTGATTCTTGGTGTTTTTGGTGTTTTTGGTGTTTTTGTGATTGGGATTAGTGGATAAGTATTAGTTTTTACTTATTATTGTTGAAATCACAAAACTTTTTGGGTTATTTGGTCAAAATCTGGGCTTAATCTTCATTTTTAGTGTTCGACTGTTCATCGGAACAAGTTTCTGATTATTCAGCAAAAGTTCCGGATCAAGAAGTTCCGGATCAAGAAGTTCCGGATCAAGAAGTTCCGGATCAAGAAGTTCCGGATCAAGAAGTTCCGGATCAAGAAGTTCCGGGTCAAGAAGTTCCGGATCAAGAAAGTTCCGAACCAAGAACTTCCGGGTCAAGAAGTTTCGGATCAAGAAAGTTCCGAACCAAGAACTTCCGAATCAAGAAGTTCCGGATCAAGCCAAAGTTCCGAACCAAGAACTTCCGAACCAAGAAGTTCCGGATCAAGCCAAAGTTCCGAACCAAGAACTTCCGAATCAAGAAGTTCCGGATCAAGCCAAAGTTCCGAACCAAGAACTTCCGAATCAAGAAGTTCCGGATCAAGCCAAAAGTTCCGAATCAAGGTAATTCCAAGCCTAATCTTCCGAATCAACAAAAAGTTCCGAATCAAGGGTTATTTTGCTTGTTTTTTCGACGATTTTTTAGAGGATTTAATCTTGGTTTCTTACAACAAAAACACAACACAATTCACAAGCTTTACTTCACTGCTCGATCAACCGATAATCTTTGTCTCTTTGAAGTTGACAAAATGAATCCGAATTCAGTAATGCCTCAGATGACATCACTTACGGATATTTCGGTGATTACGGGAACGGATAATCGCCCGCCAATGCTCATCAAAGAAGTTTTTGAAGCTTGGCAAGGCCGGATGATGTCTTATCTTAAAGGAAAACCGGTCTATGGGAGGCTTATGGTTAAGTCAATCTTAAATGGTCCACTTGACTATGGTACCATAGTGGTCAACAATGTGACTCGACCAAGAGAATTTGAAGAACTTACACCAGCCCAACAACTAGTTGTCGATGCAGACGAGAAAGCTCTTCAAACAATTCTCCAAGCTCTTCCCCATGACATCTATAGGATGGTAAGTCAGTATACAGTGGCAAAAGATTTATGGGAACGTCTTAAGGTGTTGCTACAAGGTACGTCTCTCACCAAGCAGGAAAGGGAATGTCAGTTGTATGACCTGTTTGACAGATTCACTTACAACCCAGGGGAAACGCTTCACGATTATTACTTCAGATTCACCACACTCATGAATGATCTGAATGTATACAATCTGGTGATTGCTCCATTCCAGGTTAACACCAAATTCTTGAATACTTTACCTCAAGCTGAATGGGGTGAGTATATTACCGACGTTAAGTTAACCAGGGATCTGCATAAGTGCAATTTGGATCAACTATATGCTTTTCTTCAGCAACATGAGAAACATGTGATCATGCACCGTTCTCCACGAGGTATGTACCCTGATTCATTAGCTTTGATGGTGAATCAACCTAGCTTGTCTCACAACAACACTCCTTATATTTTAGGACATCAAGCCTATCATCCATCACCTTACATGACACCAGCCTTTCCCCAATACTCGATTTTACCACAACCACCCACCTCACATCAGCAACAATATCGGTTCAGTGCACCTTCATCACAATATGCTACACAACCTCACCCAGCTAGTATTGCACCTTATGCTCAATCTTCATATTCATCTTATCAAGAGAATGCAGCATATCCAACAAGCTACCCTGATCAAATGAGTATTCCTTCTAGTGATTATGCAGCTCAAGATCAAGCAATGTACTGTGATGATGAGGAAGTCCCCGTTCCTGTATTTAAACAAGGTGCTGATCCAGTTGAAGTGTTAACCACTATGTCTGCTTATCTCACAAGAACTTTAAGCAAACGAGGATTTAGGGGATCAGCTCCTACCAACAATCAGTTGAGGAATTCATCCAATTCTCGCCAACAAGCTACAATTGAGAATGGCAGGGTAATGGTTCAGCCTATTCAACCATATCAGGGGAGACCTTCCACATCAACCAATGCTCGCACGGTCAATCCTGCTCCTGCTCCAATGGTCAACAATCCTCCACGGGCTAATACAGGCAAGTTGAGAATGATTACATGCTACAACTGCAAGGAAGAGGGTCATATGTCCAGGGATTGTAAGAAACCCAAGAGGAGAAGGGATGGACAATGGTTTGCAGAAAAGATCTATCTAGTGAATGCTCAAGCACAAGGAAGGGAACTTGATGAAGAGGAGCTTGCATTTCTTGCTGATCCAGGGATTGCTGAACAAGACATGGTCACCACACAGAATGCAGCATACCAAGCAGATGATCTCGATGCGTATGATTCAGACTGTGATGACTTTCAATCTGCAAAGGCTGCTCTCATGGCAACTATCTCCAGCTTAGGGCCAGAAAAGAGATCTGAGGTACTTATTAATACCACCGATAATACCACTGATGCTAGTATTCAACCACATCAAGTTGTGCAAGAGAGTGTTGATTCGAATGAATCTTCGGTGGTGAGTCTTTCAAATGAGGAGACAAACAATGATAACAATATCAATGTAAGTCCCCAGGCTTTGAGTGAATCACAACAGGGACCCATTTCGCATACGCCTACTCCTGCTCAACAATATTTGGTCATGGTTCCTGCTACATTACTTAGCCAAATGAATGTTGCACTCTTAGAAACCTTAGCTAAGAATAAGAATTTGTCTGATGAGCTTGCCTTAAGCAATGAGAAAGTTCAAACCTTTGAACTAGTGCCTTCGTCTAGTGTTCTAACTAATCCCGAATATGATCACTTTAGAAACAAACAAATGGGTCACTTGCAAGAAATAGAAAATTTAAGAGCAAATCTGTCTAATGAACTTCAAGAAAAGGAGTTAGTGGTCACTAATTTTCAAAAACTTCAAACGGATTTTGAATCACTAGAGTCTAAGAAGAATGAAATGGAGATTAATGCCACTAATAAGATTAGAAGTCTAGATTACTTGCTGTTAAGACAATATGTTGCTTCTCAACTAGTTCACTTATTTGATGCTTCGTTTAGAGAATTTAACTTATCTCGTCTAAAAGGCCTTCCCCCTAATCCACGATATGCAAAACAAGCTTTAAGACATAGTCCTAGACTCTATAATGCAACTCAATTAGGATTGGCTTTAGACCCGATTGTTTTTCCCGATGATCGAACAAGTAAGGATCTAGTTGATGAGGATCGGTCATACAATTCTGCAAAATATCCCGAGTGTGATTATTTTGAATTGAATAAGGAGCTTGCAAAAACGGATTTTAGAATTCGCTTCCATATGGACAAAGATCTCATAACAGCACCAACCTACATATTAGATGAAGAAAACCCTAGTACTTTTCCTACACTTGTCAATATGGAAGGTCCTAAGGAAATTCCAAAGGATCTTCCACCTGTTAGCACTGTATGGTTAAACTTGCAAGAGATTAATCAATACTTTACTAATTTTGACAAGGTCATTTTGGAACGTACGACTTCAAATGGCCTAAACGCCGGAGAATGGGCTTTCGAACATATGAACGAGGTGTTTAAAAATGAGATCAATCCGTTTGTCGAAAGTCTAAAAGGAATTTTTGCATCTCTTAAGGAAAATCTTGTGTTTGAAATTGGTGAAGTTCAAAAAGTGTTTTATGAAATGGACACCGCTTACGAACTACAACTAGTTGAAAAAGAAAAGATTTTAACCGAATATGACCGATTCTTGTCTGCAGTAATCTCGTGTGATGTGCTTACTACTGTAAATGTTAATTATTCGAATGAGCTTACATCCGCTATGATTAATTGTGATGCTGTGAATATTTGTAATGATATTTGTGATGATGTTTGTGATCTTTCTGTAAATGTTGCTGATACTGTAAATGAGGTAGATAATCAGTCTTGTCACGAATCTAACGCTGAGTTTTTAAAGCTACAAGATTCTTACAATTTACTTTCAAAACGCTTTAATCAACTAGAACAACATTGTATATCTTTAGAATTAAAACAACAAACTCAAAATGAGGATCTTTTGATATCAAATGGTTGTGAAAACGGTGTTGAGACTAGTGACAAGATGATTGCAATTGTTAAGACATTAGAGGAAGAAATCATGAGATTGAAGAGAGAGGTATCATCAAAGGAAACATTAAAATTGGAACTAGAGGCTGCAGAGTCTAAAAACCAAGTCTTAGAAATTAGACTTTCGTCTGTTCTAGGGGAGATGGATCGGACAAGACAGGGATTATCCGCTCTTTATGGTTCACTAGAAGAACGCTTCGCTTTTAATGCGGCACAGCAACAATCTTTTGTTGAACAACTGAACCAAAAGTGCGAGGAAATCTCTGATTTGAACATCCTGCTCATAGACAAAAATATGGTTTTGGTTGAGTTAAAGGAGACACTTCTTCTCACCCGACAAGAAGTTGTTGATAACTTAGCTACCGACTCTGCACCGTCCACTAGTGCTCCAACAACCAAGTCAGTAGTGCTTTATAAGAATCCACTTCATAAGAGAAACCCGGTTACCTACGATGATTATATGAGGAATGCCATTAAGCATGTCGATCTTCTTAGGGATATTTTAGACGATCTTTATGCCTTAGATCCCTCAAGTAGCGACTATTATTCTGCTCATGAATATGTTAAGCGAGTTCAATATTGCCTAGCATATTTGCAATACATAGGTACACCAGGTTCTGCACTACCTAATAATAGGCCCATTGCTGTCACTCCATTTAATAAGACTCCAGGAGCGAAACCGTCATTGGCACAATCAAGTAAGGCACATTTAAAATCTGTTGCTAATATTCCCACTTTGCCTTCTACAGGATTAAAAGAGACTACTAATGCTAAAGGATCGCCACTCAAGAAAGATAAGATCAAGCCCTCCACTAGTAGTGCCACAAAGAAGAAAGTAGAAGTTCACAATAGGAATGCTAGTTCAGTTTTAAATAAAAAGAATCATGTTAAGACTAAAAGCTCTGCGCCTGTGCAGCAGCCTAAACCATTCGTGAATTCTGATTTAAATTGTTGGAATTGTAATGAATGTATGTTTTCCCAACGTCATGATTTGTGTCTGATTGATCACGTTAATGAAATGAATGCTATTAAGAATGGTCTTGAATGGAAGCCAACGGGTAGAACTCGTGCCCAAGTTGGCTGGCAATGGCGTCCCACTGGTAGGACCTTTACATTAGATGGAAAAATGTGCCCTTTAACTAGGAATGCATCCATTGAGGTTAGGTCTGAGCGTCCTTTAGTTAGGAACACTCGCACTAAAGTATGGAAACAGCGCCCTTCAATTAGGTCAGCCCCCACTATAGTGCCTATCAGTGAAGAAATACTTCAGGATTTAAGCCAACTAGAATCTACACCACCTATTAAGAAAAGGAAGGCTAGGAAATCTAAGAAACCTAGAGTTAGCAAATCTAAGATTATTAAATCTGTACCTGCTAATAACAAGGAACACTCAGATTCCGATACCTCTACATTGTCTTCGTGTGGTGATATTTTCAGGTGGTCCAAATCATCCTGTGGTATTTGGACTCCGGTTGTTCAAAACATATGACCGGAAATCGCTCGATGCTCCGAAATTTCGTCAGCAAGTTTCTTGGTACGGTTAAATTCGGGAATGATCATATAGCAAAGATAATGGGGTATGGTGAATATCAGATTGGAAACGTGACGATTTCAAGGGTATACTATGTAGAAGGTCTTGGTCATAACTTATTCTCAGTAGGACAGTTTTGTGATTCCAACCTTGAGGTTGCTTTTCGACAACACACTTGTTTCATCCGCAACTTGGAAGGAAAAGATTTGTTGAAGGGATCTCGTGGTGCAAATCCATATACCTTGTCCTTACAAGACATGATGGCCGCCTCTCCAGTATGTCTTCTCTCTAAAGCATCTAAGACCAAGTCATGGTTATGGCATCGCAGATTATCTCATCTTAACTTTGATGCTATTAATCATCTGGCTAAAAACGATTTAGTTCGTGGTCTTCCAAAGCTTAAATTTCACAAGGATCATTTATGTTCCGCGTGTTCAAGGGGGAAAAGTACCAAGAAATCTTACAAGCCCAAAGCTGAAGACACCAATCAAGAAAAACTTCATCTTTTGCATATGGATCTTTGTGGGCCGATGAGAACTGAAAGTGTGAGCGGTAAGAAATTCATTCTGGTAATTGTGGATGATTTCTCCAGGTTTACATGGGTTAGATTTCTACGTACAAAGGATGAAGCACCGAAGGCTATCATCACTTTTCTGAAATTCATTCAGGTACGTTTGAATACCACTGTCCGCCGTATTCGTACAGACAATGGTACAGAGTTCGTCAACCAGACTCTTCGTGATTATTATGAAGGAGTTGGTATATCGCATGAAACATCCGCTGCACGCACTCCACAACAAAACGGTGTCGTTGAAAGACGGAATCGTACACTTATGGAAGCTACTAGGACCATGCTTATTTATGCGAACGCTCCATTGTTCTTGTGGGCAGAGGCTATTTCTACTGCATGTTTCACCCAAAACCGTTCTATCCTTCGGAAACGCTATGGAAAAACACCTTATGAGCTTCTACATGACCGTAAACCCGATGTCTCATTTTTTCATGTGTTTGGTGCTCTTTGTTATCCAAACATTAATAGTGAGAACTTGGGTAAGCTTCAACCGAAAGCCGACATAGGTATTTTCATTGGTTACTCACCGTCCAAGAAAGCATACCGAATCTATAACCGTCGTCTTGGCAAGATTGTAGAAACTATGGACACAGATTTCGACGAGCTGACAGCGATGGCTTCTGAGCAACACAGCTCTGAACCCGCGCTTCATGAGATGGGAACCGGTGCTATTAGTTCCGGATTAGTTCCCAATAATCCTACTTCTACATCATTTTTACCACCATCAAGGCCCGAGTGGGATAAACTGTTTCAACCATTGTTTGATGAATTCTTCGATCCCCCGACTGATGAAGTTCCAACACCTGCAGTAATCGTTCCAATCCCTGCAGTGATTGCTCAAGCTAATGAACCTTTATCTAATGCATCTACAATTCACATTGAACCGGATGCACCTTCACCAAGTGATTCTCAAACTACACCTGAATCATCACCCCTACTTGTGCCTAATGATGTGGAAGAGGATTCTACTGATCACGACTTGGAATATGCTCACTTGCAAGAGCTTCCTTTCTTTGGTGTAGCGATACCTGAAAACCCTTCAGCCGCGTCTACCTCAGAAGAAGCTCCTTCTATTGTTCACTCCAGACCACCTAGGATTGAAAACCATAGCACTAAATGGACAAAAGATCACCCAATTAGGAATGTTATTGGAGATCTAGATCGACCCGTCTCTACACGCCATCAATTACAAGAGAGTGCACTTTATTGCTACTTTGATGCATTTCTCTCTGAAGTTGAACCTAAAAATTGGCAGCAGGCTATGACCCAATCTTCTTGGATTGAAGCTATGCAGGAGGAACTAAATGAATTCCAACGACTTGAAGTATGGGAATTGGTTCCTCTCCCTGACAAGGTCAACATCCTTACTTTGTTATGGGTTTATAAGGTTAAACTTGATGAGATGGGTGCGGTATTGAAGAATAAGGCTAGATTGGTCGCTAGAGGATATAAACAAGCCTTGGGTATAGACTTTGAAGAATCTTTTGCTCCGGTGGCTAGATTGGAGGCTATTAGACTATTCCTTGCGTATGCTGCTCATATGAACATGATCGTCTATCAAATGGATGTGAAGACGGCATTTTTGAACGGTGAACTAAGGAAAGAAGTCTATGTTAGTCAGCCGGATGGGTTCGTCAGTACGGAGTTTCCTAATCATGTGTACAAGCTTAAGAAGGCTCTCTACGGGTTGAAACAAGCTCCACGAGCGTGGTATGATCTCCTGTCAACATATCTCATTTCGGAAGGCTTCTCCAAAGGCAAGGTGGACCCCACTCTATTCACTCTCAAGGAAGGCAACGACATGATTCTGGTACAAATTTATGTTGATGATATAATATTTGCTGCCACTAACATAGAATTGTCAAATCGATTTGAGAAGATAATGTCCACACGCTTTCAGATGTCGATGATGGGAAAAATTTCATTTTTCTTAGGATTACAGATTTCTCAGAATCCCAGAGGCATCTTTATTAATCAATCCAAATATGCTCTAGAATCTCTTAAGAAATATAACTTTGAAAATTGTGACCCCGTAGACACTCCAATGGTGGAGAAATCCAAGTTAGATGAAGATAGGAATGGGACTATTGTCGATCCAAAACTTTACCGTGGGATGATCGGCACCCTTCTATATCTGACTGCTAGCAGGCCTGATTTGCAATTTGCTGTATGCATGTGTGCCCGGTATCAGGCTCGGCCTACCGAAAAGCACCTACATGTTGTGAAAAGGATCTTTCGATATCTAAAAGGAACACTTCACCGTGGTCTATGGTATCCGAAAGATTCCTCGATTGCTTTAATATCATACGCAGATGCCGATCATGCTGGATGTCAAGACACGAGGCGTAGCACGTCTGGATCTGTGCAACTCCTTGGCGATAGATTGATCAGTTGGTCTTCAAAAAGGCAGAAAAGCGCTGCTATATCAAGCACGGAGGCTGAATACATCGCCATGTCCGGTTGTTGTGCTCAAGTCCTTTGGATGAGATCACAATTAACTGACTACGGTTTGGGATTCAACAAAATCCCGATGTATTGTGACAACAAGAGCGCCATTGCCCTTTGCTGCAACTATGTTCAACACTCCCGGGCCAAGCACATAGACATTCGCTACCATTTCATTAAGGAGCAGGTGGAGAACGGAGTGATCGAGCTGTATTTTGTCACTACTGAGTACCAGCTGGCGGATATGTTCACCAAAGCACTAGATCGAGGACGAATCGAGTTTTTGATCGACAAGCTTGGTATGAAATCATTCACTCCAGCGACTCTCAAAGAGTTGGCAGAAGAATCAGCTGAATAGTCGTGGTAAACTATTCAGAGTATCCTTTGTTCGTGATCATGTATATTATCGTAAATATATAAACCACAAAAAGAAAATACAAAAATATAAAACCAAGAAAAACCATAAAAAATATAAAATCTAGAAAAACCATAAAAATTATAAAATCAAGAAAAACCAAAAATATTTTTCGTTTTAAAACGGGCATGTCTTTTAGTACGGTAATATTTACGGCCTTAGAAATGTCGATTAATATTGACACGGTGCCATAAATAGAGTCCGTATAAAAGTTGTACATTTTTAAAACATGCCCATTATGGCTTGTAGTTATTTCTAACTGCAACCCGGTTTTCATATTAAAGTCACGTATTTCCTTGGAAAACGTTGGCTCAGAACGGGAATTAATTTTCTCGGGCGTGATTTACAAGCCAAATCATGCAAAGGGATCAAGTTTACTTTATAACTTGGTCTAACACGAATTTATGTACGTCTCAGTGCATTAATTTGTTAAAATAAGAGAAATCTTATTGACACCACGAATCAAACTTTTTCAAGATATAAATTGGAAATGCTTTCATCAATATTTGACTCTTTAAACAATGACTACAGCTCTTTAAATAGAAAACGGGTCATCGTTTAAGGGGGAGAAAATATTAAAATCATCTTCGTCATTAATTTGATTTTCAAAAGTGATTGTGAAAATTAAGGGCTACATGGTAATTGAGTGGTTTTGCTTTAGAATACGACGTGTGATAGGAATGGCTTTAAGATCTTGGAGTTTTGCTAATAGATTGCGTTTGCTAAGTTGTGTGTAAGTTAGACAAGGGTTAAGTGAAATGAAAAAATTAGAAACAAAAAGGAAAAGGAAAGATAAATAGAGGGCCTTAAAGTGATATTTGTTAAAACTTGTCAAATTTTTGACCTAGTCAAATAAAACACCCCCGCCCCCCTCTTTCCCCTTCACTGTTTATCTTCCACTTGCCGCCATTGTTGAATCTCACACAAACTCTTAAAAACATCTCGTCTATTCATTTTGATCCTGTTCATTCGCTTAATAAGGTAAATTCATCAATATTTAAATTTATAACTCGTCTAAATTCTTCACTATCTCCTGGTATACGATTAGTTTTATTTAGATTAAGTCCAAATTAGGATTATGTGTCTAATTAAACTGTAATTGATTAGGATTATTGGTGGGTTTTGTGCGGATTAGCATGATATGATGTTTAAATGCCTTAGATTGCCTTAGAAATTCACACACGCGAATAGATTAATCATCATAAGCTGTGTTTGAAAAGTTCCGGATGAACTAGGATAAGAACTTACGAATGAAGGATTTTTTCTGAAAAACTTCCGAATGAGGAAGTTCCGAATGAAGGACTTCCGAATGAAGGAAGTTCCGAATGAAGAACTTCCGGATGAAGGAAGTTCCGAATGAAGAACTTCCGAATGAAGGAAGTTCCGAATGAAGAACTTCCGAATGAAGAAGTTCCGAATGAAGAACTTCCGAATGAAGGAAGTTCCGAATGAAGAACTTCCGAATGAAGAAGTTCCGAATGAAGAACTTCCGGATGAAGGAAGTTCCGAATGAAGAACTTCCTAATGAAGGAAGTTCCGAATGAAGAACTTCCGAATGAAGAAGTTCCGAATGAAGAACTTCCGAATGAAGGAAGTTCCGAATGAAGAACTTCCGAATGAAGAAGTTTCGAATGAAGAACTTCCGGATGAAGGAAGTTCCGAATGAAGAACTTCCGAATGAAGGAAGTTCCGAATGAAGAACTTCCGAATGAAGAAGTTCCGAATGAAGAACTTCCGAATGAAGGAAGTTCCGAATGAAGAACTTCCGAATGAAGAAGTTCCGAATGAAGAACTTCTGGATGAAGGAAGTTCCGAATGAAGAACTTCCGAATGAAGGAAGTTCCGAATGAAGAACTTCCGGATGAAGGAAGTTCCGAATGAAGGAATGTTCAGAATGAAGGAAGTTCCGAATGAAGAACTTCCGGATAAAGGAAGTTCCGAATGAAGGAATGTTCCGGATGAAGGAAGTTCCGAATGAAGAACTTCCGGATGAAGGATGTTCCGAATGAAGAACTTCCGGATGAAGGAAGTTCCGAATGAAGGAATGTTCCGGATGAAGAAGTTCCGAATGAGGAAAAGTTCCGGATGAAGAGTTGTTTGATTATTATTGTTTGCATGTTATATGTACTTGTTGTTTTATGTTATGAAATGTGTTATGCTTAGAAGTAAGAATGATATATATCTATATGTTTTTGTGCATCAACCTTTCATGTCTTATCTTAAGCAGATACAATGACCAACCCAACAGTACAAGCAATCCAAGAATCTAGAGAAGCCGATATTGCTAAAGCACGAACCCTTAAGTTTATACCCAACAACTACAGGCTGAAGCAAGTCTCAAAATCCACTCACCATGGTTTTAAGGTCGCCATAGCCATCCTTGATAACTCTCATTTCAAGAACGCCCTTAGGAGTAGTGCCTCAGTGCCTTATGAGTATATGTATGAATTTTGGGCTACCAAGGAAATCACTTCAAACAAGATCACCTTCACCATCGACAACAAGCAGCAGACACTCACAGTTTCAGACTTCCGTAAGATTCTTGGTATACGGGATACACCCAAAGGTATGTCATTCTCGAGGGATCCTACTAAAGATGAACTCGTGGAGTTATTTGACGCACTTGGATGTCCGGAAATACGAGTTGCGTCTGAGTTTACCACTGCTAAGGTAGGACAACCTTGGAGAGCATTGATGGGTATTCTCAGTAAATGTCTTACACCAAAAACGAGTGGCCATGATGCTCTGCGCAGTCCTATAATATACCTGTTCTATGGCATGTACAAAGCTGCAAATGCAGATTATGCATTGTTGATATGGGAAGAATTCACCTTTCAACTCTTCTATAACAAGAAGCTGAAGACAAACTTCTTTCCTTATCCTCGGTTTATCAAGCTTATCATTAATTATTTTATGAAGAATGATGCTACTATTGATAGGCGTGCAGCAAGTCGCTATCACACTGAAGAAGCTGATGATACTGTGGATCTGAGGCATGAAGGACCGTCTATTGGTGTAATTCCGGGTCCTATTCCCGATTATCTTCTGACAGAGAAAATCAAAGGTTCTGCTGATTACAAGCTACTGCAGATAGAAATCAAGAAGCTGAAAGCAAACCTTCAGAC
This sequence comes from Glebionis coronaria, assembly GCA_025667525.1. NCBI lineage: Eukaryota > Viridiplantae > Streptophyta > Magnoliopsida > Asterales > Asteraceae > Glebionis > Glebionis coronaria. The sequence continues at coordinate 420,759,175 of CM046880.1, forward strand.
CGGAGAAGACTCATCTACAACGGTCAAGAGTAAAGGTAAACGCAAACAACCAGCTGCGTTACCTGAACCCGAAACCAAGAAGAAGAAGACAGAGGGTAAGAAGGGAAAGGGTAAGGCTGATGAGATGCGTCTACGTGACGAAGAAGACATTGTTGATCCTACTCTTGATAAAACTGAGAAACAAATGATGAAGATTGCTATTCAAAGGAGTAGGAAAGATACTGGCGGTAGTGGTTCAGGTGCAAGGGTAGATGTTGAGGATGAGTACGTGGAACCAGATGATGTTGATGAGTTTGGGTCACCTGAACATTATTCCACTTCGAAGGAGCCATCAATCCCTATTTCAGCAAGTGTGGAAACGGAGTCTGTTGCTCCTACGATCATGGTGTCAACTCAACCCTTAGCAACTCAACCTCCACCCATACAACCCTTACCAACCAGACCGGCTTCTACACCATTTCTTCCACCACCTACAATTCCCATACTTAGTACCGCAGTAACAGCCGAGGCTCTCCAATCAACCCAAAGCAGCTCTACAACATCTACAATGGCTGCATTGGTGATGGCCGAACTATTGGATAAACATGTGGATACTCACAAACGAGAAATGGATGAACTTCGCCAAGAGTTACAAAGACGAGCTCAAAGTGAATAAGCATCTAGGAAAGCTCAAGAGGAGATGATTGCTAGGTTCGCTGCAGATATGGAGTTGACTCGAAAAGCACATGCAGAAGAACTAGCTCGGGTTAAGCAGGCTGAGGCTGATAAGCATGCTACACGTATCACCAGACTTCAAGTGATGAGGGATAAATACAAAGAGCAAAAAGAAGCACTTGAAGCCTCTGTGAAAGAAAGAGTGCAAGAATCCGTTGAATCCCTAATGCCTAAACTGCATGATGAGTTGAAGACACTTGCTGCTGACAACTTGATGATCAAATCATCCAATCCTTCAGAAGACGCCTACAAGATTGCTTATGACTTGACGGACTTTGAATTGAAGAAGATCCTTAAGGATCGTATGGTGGAAATTGGATCGTTTGATAAGTCTAGGATTCAACGGGCTCTATATAAATCCCTGAATGATGCTATCATGGAGGATGATAGGTTATTCAAAACGTTTGGAAGTGTGGTACCTTATCACATTCTACCTGAAGAAGAAAGGGAAGAAAGTGAGGAGGAAGAGGGTACTGGTGAAGAGGAAGAGGAAGAAGAAGGAGAAGAAGAGGAAAAGGATGACGATGATGGTGATGATGAGGATAAGGATGAGGATGATGATGACGATGATGAGGATGATGATGATGGCGATGATGGTGGTGATGGGAATGAGGAGAGTGCTAGGGGTAGTAACGGGGATGACAATCAGGATGATGATGGGGGTGAACAGCCGAAAGAGGGAGACAAGGTTACCAGCTCCAAGAAAACTGCTAAGACTGGAACCAAGTCCAAGAAAGATGCAGCACAGAAGGACCAATCAACATCGTCGGAATCAAGACGAACTAAGTGGCGCCACGATGTGAATGCCACTACAGCGTCATCGGTTCCCGGTACCTCTATCGCTGTATCTTTACCTATTACCACTAACCCCATTAGTTCTGTTGTTGTTGCTCCTGTGATTGCAGAATCAGTAACAGAACCCGAAGCTGCACAACACTCACCTGTTCACGACACTGCCGAAATGCCTGAAACTGAACCAACAGATGTTCGCACTTCTACTCCTCAACAACAAGCACAACAATCTACGGTTCCTGAACCAAGCATACGAGACTGGGCAGACACGTTGGAGATAGACGAGACTGCACCACCACAGGCTTGGATCACGGCAGCAGCACAATATGATCCGATCACAGACGCTGACAAAGATGTGTTGTATCTCCGTATCCGAAGTCCGATTGACTTATGTGCATTTTTTGCTCATGAGTATAAGACTTCGGTTACTCCATCCTTGGTGAAGAAAGCGCTGAAAGATAAGAGACTTCGTGCCAAAACCCGGTTAACCCGAATGGAGTTCGAGTATTATGCCGATGAGATCCTGAAGGCTCTGAATACCGTTCAACGGCCAGGACTTCATGAATCAGAAAGAGCTCCACCTCCAATGGATTCTTCTCAAGATAATCAGATTGCTCTTGACTTCTTCATCACCAATGATCTTGTGTATCTACTGAAGGGGTCATCAAAGTACGCAACCTCCCTGACCTTGCTGAAAGCTGCCAACTGGGGGACAATACCCTTTATCGAGGAAAAGGTAAACAGACTCTGGGTCCCTAAGATAAATCGTAATTATGATATGTATGCTGTCATAGGTGCATCTCATTGGGACGAACGAGTCCGAAGGGCGTACAGGGGTTGCTGTCTGGTCAATTCTGGAAGCAATGTTAGATCCGACATCCGCATCTCCAGCATCTTAGGAATGAAAACTGAAGCCAAGAATGGCTATTATCATGTGACGGAGATTCGTTTGAAAAGGGAGGATGACAGGGAATACAAAATCCAGCAGGGAGATTTTTCCATCATTCGCCTTGAGGATATCGAAGATATGCTGCTTCTGATGACCCGAGATCAACTCACACATATTCCTCGTGAAGACCTGATTGCTTTGAATACAGCACTTCGTATGTTCACACGAAGCGTTGTCATCAAGTCACGAGTTGAAGATCTTCAGTTGGGAGTCGAAAGCTATCAAAGGAAGCTCAACTTAACCCGTCCTGTGAATCAAGTGCTACCTCAACATGTAGAAAGATGTCCCTATACCGGCATTTCTGTCCCGAATTACGGCATTTTCTACTTGAACAGTCGAGGTTTGATGAAGTTTATGAGGGTGGGTGAGCTCCACAAGTACAGTGATGGAACTCTTCTACAAGTCAGAGGAAAGTTGGAGCATCTGAACTCGGGTGGGACTTTGCCAGAGATGACGGAGGATTGGCATCCGGGTTACCGGCAGATGGCGAAGTATGTGATCAAGAAGATCGATCAAAAGCTCCGTGAACGTAGATTGATGAGGAGCTTGGAAAGATTCGTGGGTGGAAGACCATATTTAGTGCACCACAAGCTACTGCAACGATCCATCTAATGGGTCGTACATTTCAGGTCCACTTTATATTGGTTTTCAATTGTGAATATGTATATTTGTGAATATTGTGCTTGTATGGCTTGCTGTAGTGTTAAGGTATGATAATTTTTCAAGAATTTCTCACAAGATTCTAAATCTTTCAAAATATATCATACTAAAGCACTACAACTATCCCTTATTAACTTAAGGGGGAGCAATAACTTGTTCTATGGCCAAACATCGATTTCATTTTTACCCAAAGACCGGTTAATCCATTTAATATCCCAAATATTAATGGTTAACATTTTGGATAAGGGGAGAAAATGGGATTAAGGATACGTAAGTGATACTTGGCTAAAAGATGAAAAAGATTTAACGATTATCCAACTTAATATGTGTAAAGCACGTGTTAAGGGGGAGCGTTTTTGATGAACAAAACACCTAAGGTACAAAACTTTTGATTTCAATATCACAAGTACTTTAGGTGATTTTCAATGATTTTTCATGGTGGCAATTCCTTCCCAAAACACGCTTAATTCACGACGGATGTGGTGACAAAAGGGTGGTAGGAATAGGTTTAGTCCAATGATTCATCAGAGCCGATGGAATCTTCCCAAGGACAATTCCCTAGATAGAATTAGAAGTCCTAGGAAAGATGGAGAAAGAATGTGAACGTAGCTGAATGCCGACCAAGTACTTAAGCTAGCACTGGAACAATCACAACAAGGTGCTAGTGATGACGTATTGGTAAGCATTGAAGGGGTTGAAGAATGAAAAAGAAATGTAAAGATAAAGGGTGTAAAGAAAGAAGCCCTCCTTACAACTTTAGGCAGAAACCGGGTCAATACATATGCTATTGAGGTCATTTTTGCTAATGATTCTCGGTATTGAAGAAAGACATCATGGACCCAGTGATGCAATGCACAACCCTTCCCAGCTAACTCAAATATCTCTCAAAAGGTATTTGTTTTAATCACACGGAGTTCAACACGTTATCTATTGGTTTATTCACTCCGAATAGACTGGTATTGAAAAGGTGGCACTCCTCTCCAGCCATCGCTCACTAAATCAAAACGCACAATCGAGTCTAGAGCCAAGAGATCATCAAAAGTCTCATTAGGACACTTTCCATTTATTCCTTGCTTTCTCACACACTGTGAAAAGTAAGAGATTTTCATGAGTCCTACGCAATATTCCTGTAATATTGCCAGAACATCTGAGTAATACGTAAGTATTACAATGAAGATGGAAATCCTGCTTGAGCCAACATCAAACAAGCTCATGGTAGGTTACACGTGCGGTTCTTTTAGAACCAATCTTGTGAAAAAACTGGAAGGTAACAGTGGTTTAATTCTTAATTGAACTTAAACTCGTTCCAGGCCTCTTCGCATTATCATATGATCTTGCCAGAACACTCAGAGTGACTCTTTATTGATCACAGTGACGAGTGGAAATCCTTCTAGTGTCAACATCAAACAGCACTTGGTAGGTGACGTGCAAGATTCTTTATGAATTAAGCTCGTGACAACTGGAAAGCAACGATGGTGAGAATCTTAATTGAAATTCACTTGTTCCAGGTTTCATGAATTGACGGCTTCTAATCACAAGGATAATTTGTCCAAGTGATTCACTCTTTATGTTCGCAGTCAGCTTTGGACGGTCGAATAAAGAGAACGGGTTTACCCGCGAAATCCTGTCAGGAAGTTACTTAATTGAAACTATCCGTCACGGGTACGATATCTAATATCGTCCAACGGTCTTCACCGACCGGAGGTAAAATGCTACCGAATTAGAATAAAATGTTCAAAGCCATTTTATTCGTGTCGTTGCTGTGTACCTGTTAAAGACGGTGGCGTTGCTGTGTACCTGTTGAAGACGGTGACGTTGCTGAGTACCAGTGAAGACGGTGGTGTTGCGGTGTACCTGTAGAAGTCGTTCCTACATGCTTATGTCTTTCTGCATCAAAGTTTAACAAAAATTCAAGAAAGTACAAGATAAAGTCTTCCGTTGTACCAAACTCTGAAACTTTCGAGAATTCAACAAAAAGACATAAGTGTGTGGAACATGGAGTCACGAGAAGGCAAATTCACAAGAGAGGCAAAGACCGCACGTGAAAGGCCAGAGAACAATGCTCTCAAGTCAAAGCCAAAAAGATCAAACCAACATATTCACAACAAAAGAAAGAAAAGAAGAAAAGACTACGAGCTAAAGAACGAAGACTTAGTATAGTATGCTAGGTTTAGAATTTTGTAACGTGGAGTGACCTCCCTTAGGGGGAGATTGTTAGAAATACGTTTTACGTATATTAGAAGTATCGGTCACTCCACAATAATATTTATGTTGTAATAGCTCGTAGTTAGAAAATAGTCATTAGTTACTTATTAAGTTAAGTAAGAACCGGTCCATGGGCTTGTCATGGACCGGCCCAAGCCCATGTTTGCTTGGAACTATAAATACCCCTTTCCACCATGGAAAGGGGTTGGTTGTCGTCATTTTCTAGTTTCCATTTTATTGAAATAACACATAGTTTCTCTCACTTTCTCTCTCTAACTTTCTCTCTCTAGAAATCAACAAACCCCTTCATAGATTCATAGGTTATCAATATTCTACATTAAGGGTAAAGAAAGATCAAACCGAACACCAAGGATTTATAGTGGTTCGGCAACGAAGCTCACTCCTCGTTCCTACTCCACTCCTCGAGTACTCCTTACTCGAGAGTTCACTACACAACAAGCTCCTTATAGTAGAGAAAACCGTACACGTCGCTTAACCAATTTCCGACTCTAAGCTAAAAGTCGAGCCCTAATCGTAGCTAGGACCAATCTACACAACTATACTTAGTACATACACAACTTCCAAATAGACACAACTACTTGGATCTTCACAACTATGACACAACTACAAATGTATAAAATTAGATCTTCAATGGATCTTTGGTGGTGGACTCAACACTTCACAAGGATAGTGTTCTTCTCTTTGCACTTGGAGAGGAAGGGGTGGAAGAACAAGATTCACTTCTTAAACAAGTAATAATCAAACAAATGATCAAAGATTTGAGTGATTAAAGAAGGGGTTTGAATCTGGAAATAAATGTGCAAAAGAGGTGAGGTGAAAAGCTGAGAATGGTCCACTATTTATAGGACAAAGGAGCCAACGGCTAGTTCTGCCCGCGGTACCTTATCTTAGCCCGCGGTACCTTATCGATAAGGTACCGCCTAGGTGCTAAGGTACCGTCGGACTAGACTCCGCTCCTTTTTGTCCTTTAGTGGTGGAGGTCTTATCTGGGTATAAAAAATATCCTGAAAGGATATTCTTAACCAAATAAGAATATGCCAGTTTCAAATTTCAAATAATTAATTTAATAAAACATTTTCTTAAAAAAAAGTTTAATAAAAACTTGTCACACTTAATAAAAAGTGAGTTTTAAGAAAAGATTAAATCACTTGATCACTTGATTAAGGTTAGTACTTGTTTATCCATACCTTAAGTGAAAATGGGTAAAATGAAAAATACTTGAACTCAAGAATTCGTTTTTCGTTGTTTTTGTAAATGATTGTTTTTACATATTGTCGTAATCAAAACTGAGCGAGACCGAAAAATGCAAGTAATGTTTTTAGTCATTATTGCATTAACAATCTCCCCTTTTTTGATTCCGAAAATACATAAACTCAATCACACAAAAACAAGATTTTCGAAGACGAGTTTATTCATTTCTCCCGCTTTGTCGAAGCAAAAAGGTTGCGTAAGCCGGTGTTGAAGAAACGGACTTTGCAAAGACTCCCCTTGGTGCTTACTCCCCCTAGCTTGGGGCACCGAGGAATCGAGATATGGTGATAAGCTACATAGAAGGGTTAGTTGAACAAAAGAAACAACCAACAATATATAGCAATAGGTCACATAAAAAAATAAAAGAGAAGAAAACACAAAGACAAAGATCCAAGATAGGTTACTAAAAGAACATCATACAAAGAAGTATGGAAAAAGAAACAAGCCAAAAGCATAAATCTAATCCTAGTTATTCTAGAATTCTAAGATTTGCTTGAATTTGGTGTCTTGTGGATAAGCAACCAATGCTTATATGAAAGACAAGGTAATGGCGGAGGGTGGTGGTGGTGGCTTGTTGGAGATCTCATAATCAAAGTGAAGAGGAGGCTTGATTAAGAGACTCTTGATGTAGCTCAACTCCTCATAGATGTGTGCCATAGCAAGGTGTTGATATTGACAATATGTTCCATGATGCATGACATTATCATGAGAAGGAGGAAGAACACTAAAGGGTGGTGGTGGAAGAAAAGATGTTCCACAATCAACATTCTTTGTAGGAGACATGTGATTAAGAGTGTTCTTGGGTGGGTTTGGATTGTAATGGTTTTTGGGTGAGTTGTGATTGAAAGCAATTGGAGAAAATGGAGGAGATTCAAGGCTTTCATTGGGAGAATAAGACATTTTGAATGTGAATTAATGCAAAATGCTTATGGTTTAAATAGGGAAGGCTTAGGGTATTTTTGGGGTGGTCAAAGGGTTTGAAACAAAGATTCTCAAAAATGTTGGAGGAAATTTGGAGTTTCAGACAAAAACCCGAAAAAGGAAGGCACTGTAGGCGGTTCCTTATCTAGGGTGGCGGTACCTTATCAATAAGGTACCGCGGTTCACATATGGAACCGCCTGCAGAAGCAGGGTTTGGTGTTTGGAGGAAGATTTTTCAGCAAATCTTATTTTTCTAGTCTAACTTATCATAGGGATATGCTTAAAAGCAAAGATAGACAAAGAAAACATATGCAAACTTACCAGATAGAGATTTGACCAAAATACATGGATTAAAAAATCGATGTAGGAGGTGTGTAAGACAAGACCTTAAGTCATGACACAATGATCCTCCATGATTCTATCTTGTTCTTGCTATGTTTGAGAGAATCATACATATGAATTATGTAAGCTCTAGATTAATAGCGAGAATCTATGAAAAATCGTTTTTAGATTGAACTAACAATGTCAATCGAATTTCTCAACCATTTTCGAAAGAGACTTTGAGAATTTTGAAAAGGAGAGGAGAAGATTTTTCAAAATGAGTTTAAAAGACTCAAAGACTCAAAGTGGTAAAAGAAAACACACAATAAGAAAAGAATTTAAGGAAGATGTTCCACTAATCCTAGACCTAGACGCAAGTAATTAAAAGGTTCCATCTTAAGTGGCTTAGTGAAGATATCAGCTAAGTTGTCCTCGGAGGGCACCTTTTCAATAGAAATGTTCCCCTTTTAAACATTATCCCTAAGGAAATGGTGTCTAATTTCTATGTGTTTGGTTCGCGAATGTTGCACGGGATTCTTGCTTAGGTCTATAGCGCCTTTATTATCGCACATGATGGGAACATCATCAAGAGAAATCCCGTAATCAACAAGCGCTTGCTTCATCCATAGAGCTTGTTGGCATGCTTTTCCGGCACTCACATACTCGGCTTCCGTGGTGGATATTGCAAGAGCGGTTTGTTTCTTGGAGAACCAAGAAGTTAAACAACAACCCATGAAGGTACAAACTCCACTAGTGCTTTTCCGGTCCACATATGCTTCCGCATGATCCGAGTCCGCATAGACAATGGTTTCTACGCCGGTCCCTTTAGGATACCATAATCCTAAATGTATAGTGCCTTTAATGTATCGGAAGATACGCTTAACCGCTTCAAGGTGAGAGGTTTTGGGAGCCTCTTGGAAGCGAGCACAAAGGCAAACACTAAACATGATATCCGGTCGACTTGCCGTTAGGTACAACAAACTACCAATCATACCTCTATATTTGGTGTTGTCTACCGACTCACAATCATCATCTACGGTGAGTTTAGTATCCGAGGCCATAGGGGTCTTCATTGGTCTAGATTCTTCTAATCCAAATTTCTTTAGCATTTCTTTAGCGTACTTAGATTGACTATAGAAAATACCATCGTCCATTTGTTTAATTTGGAGTCCTAAAAAGAAGTTAAGTTCTCCCATCATACTCATTTCAAACTCATCATGCATGATTTTGGCAAAGTCATCACACAATTCTTGACAAGTTGAGCCAAATAAAATGTCATCAACATATATTTGTACGATTATGAGGTGAGGACCTTTCTTCTTTGTAAAGAGTGTATTGTCTACCATTCCCATGGTATACTCATGTTTAACAAGAAACGCTTTAAGTCTGTCATACCAAGCTTTGGGTGCTTGTTTGAGTCCATAAAGTGCTTTCTTAAGCTTGTAAACATGGTCCGGTTTCTCAAAATCAATGAAGTCGGGAGGTTGAGCCACATATACCTCCTCATTGATCAAACCGTTAAGAAATGCTCTCTTTACATCCATTTGTTGAAGCTTAAAATCTAAGGCACAAGCGTAGGCTAAAAGGATTCTAATTGATTCTAATCTAGCTACCGGTGCATATTTCTCGTCATAATCAATCCCTTCTTGTTGATTATAGCCTTGAGCTACAAGTCTAGCCTTGTTACGAGACACAACACCATTCTCATCTAGCTTATTCCTAAATACCCATTTGGTTCCTATAATGGTAGAACTTCTAGGTGGAGGAACAAGTTCCCAAACATCATTGGCAACGAATTGATTCAATTCTTCTTACATCGCAATGACCCAACTCTCATCCGTCAAAGCTTCTTTAACATTCTTTGGTTCAATCAAGGAGACGAAACAAAAGAAGTTGCTTTGGTTTTGGACTTGAGATCTTAGGGTCCTTTGATTTAAGTCACCAATGACATTATTGAGAGTATGATCCCTAGATTCCTTAATGTTTACTTCCTTTTCAACACTAAGGTCTTCAATTCCTATTTTTCTAACCTCTTTGGCTTTAACTACTTCTAATTCATCCAAGTCATCATCAACCAATGGTGGTGTCTTGGGTGAAGGATGGGTTTCATCAAAGGTTATGTTGAGTGATTCTTCAATAACCCCCGAGGTTCTATTTAGGACTATGTAGGCTTTACTAGTTTGGGAATAACCTAAAAGGATACCTTCGTAAGACTTTGGGTCAAACTTGGTAAGGTAGTCTTTGGTATTGAGGATAAAGCACTTGCTTCCAAACACTCTAAAGTATTCTAATGCGGGTTTCTTACCTTTAAGAATCTCATAGGGGGTCTTTCCTAGGAAAGGTCGAATAAGAATTCGGTTGAGAATATAAGTCGATGTGTCCACGGCATTGCACCAAAACTTTTGAGGCAAAGATTGCTCGTTTAACATCGTCCTACTCATCTCTTGGAGAGTCCTATTCTTCCTTTCAACTACCCCATTTGATTGTGGAGTGCGAGGAGCCGAGAAGTTATGGGTAATACCATGAGCTTCACAAAAGGCACCAAATTGCACTTCATTATCAAATTCCCTACCATGATCCGTCCTAATAGAAACAATTGAACATCCTAGTTGATTTTGAATTCTTCGACTAAAGATTTCAAAGTGATCGAAAGCTTCATTCTTAGATGCCAAAAATCTAGTCCAAGTGAATCCAGAATAGTCATCAACTATAACTAGGGTATAAAGGTTACCTCCATAACTCCGTATGGCGGAAGGTCCAAAAAGATCCATATGTAGGAGCTCTAAGCACCGAGAGGTCGAAACCAAATTCTTGGCTTTGTGACTTAAGTGAACTTGCTTTCCAACTTTGCAAGCATCACAAAAGTGACTATCAAACTTAATCTTGGGGAGGTGTCTTACCAACTCCTTAGAGACTAAAGATTGAATTAAACGCATATTAGCGTGACCTAATCTCCTATGCCAAAGAGTAGAACTATCATCTATAGTCGCAAGACATATGTTGTCTTTTGACTTCTTATTAACCTTCATAACATAAAGCCCATGCTTTCTAACACCTTTTCCAATGACTTTTCCATCTTTTACGATTTCACTGTCATGTTCCGAAAAGATGACCTTACACTTATTGTCACAAATTTGACATATACTTAAAAGGTTAAATCCTAAGTTATCTGCTCAACATTTTCAATGGTCATGGAGTCAAGAGAAACCGTACCTTTGCCAATGATATTACCAAGTAGACTACTAGCGAATGTGACGCTACCTCCATCATATGCTTTGTAATGCGAGAACAAACTTTGATTACCCGTCATGTGTTTAGAACATCCACTATCCTTAATCCACTCATCGGGCTCCAAATCAATTCTCAAGCATATCTAGGTAATAACACACAAGATCAAACATTTGGTCCCCAATATCTCATGGGTCCAAAATTGTTAGTTCCAAACATCCCTTGCATTTGGTTGGGATGCATGAATGAAGAAGGGGTTCCCCATGGAGAACAAAATGGAGGAGGGTAGTAATTCATGTAACCATTTTGTTGTTCATTATTTCTCCTAGGTGTATTTGATCGAGGTTTAGAGTTATGATTATTCCTTCTAGGTATTGGAGTTTTATTTCTAGATCGTGAATTGTTTTGATTATCTTTTCTAGGAGATGTTGTTCTACTTCTAGGCTTAGACGCATTTCGTACTCTAGGTGGAGTAGAAGATGGTCTTGATAAACTTCTATTTCCCATGAGAGGTTTACTTAATGGCTTGTAGAACTTACCAATAGCATTGTCGTCAAGTATGGGTAATTTTACCTTATTAACAGTAAGATGCTTTAGTTTTTCATCTAACTTAGATTTATCAGAAAGTTCAGGATTTTCACCAAAATCAACCTATGGCCGCGGTACCTTATCTATGGCGGCGGTTCCATAGTGATAAGGAACCGCGCCATACAATTTGGAACCGCGTACAGTGGGCGTTTTTTGTGAAAACCTGGCTTGTTTTGGTTCACTAGTTGAGGCTTCATTTGAGTTAAAACCTAGACCAAGTCTTTCCTTAGAATGAACTTGTTTGTTTAACATATCATCAAGAGCACTAGTACCTTTCATGAACTTTTCCAATTTAATGGAGGTGCTCTTGAGATCTTCATTCTCTAATCTAAGTTTCTCACAACTTAAGCAACTTAAATCAACCTCTTTATTTTTCTCAAGATTAGCCAATTTCTACCTAAGTTCATTGATCTCATTTTCAAGCTTAGTTTTGGTTGATTTTAAGGTTTTATTCTTTTCTATGAATTTAAGACTAAGTTTGTGTAAACTATCATCTTTGCCTTCAAATTCAATATCATCTAAGGTGGAGCTATCATTACTATAATATTCGGTTTCAGAATGTACCTCTTTAGAAGTGTGAGCCATAAGACATTTCTCCTCTTTGGGGTTGTCATCATCATCTTCACCGCTATCGCTCCAAGCGCCACTAACCAACGCCGTGTGGTTCTTATCACGAGCGGGCTTTGGACAATCACCAATGAAGTGATTTGGATCACCACATCTAAAGCAATTCCTATCACCTTTTTCGTTCTTGACAAACCGATTCTTTGACAATGGTTTCTTGTCATAGTTGGGTTGCCTAACGTGTTGACCTCGTCTCTTGAAGAACTTCTTGAAATCTCTTACCGCCAATGCATACTCCTCGTCATCGCTTTCCGAGGAACTATCATGGTCACTTTGTGCCTTCTTGGCTTTAAGTGCAAGAGATTTCCTTTCACTCTTGGTTTTCACTAATTTCGAGTCCTTCAAAATTATCATCTCATGAACCTTCAAGTTTCCTATGAGTTCATCGAGTGATAAAGTTGAGAGATCTTTCGACTCTTCAATCGCCGTGACTTTTGCTCTCCACTTTGGATGTAAGGCCCTTAGAAACTTCCTAACATTGTTCTTGCTAGAAAAACCTTCATCGAGTGCTTTTAGACTAGTAATAATGGTGTTAAACCTAGCAAATGCACTATCAATAGTTTCATCTTCTAAGATGACAAATTGTTCATATTGTTGGACAAGAAGATCGATTTTGCTTTCTTTGACTTGGCTATTACCTTGGTGGGTTACTAAAAGAGTGTTCCAAATATCTTTAGCGGTTTCACACATAAAAATTCTTTCATACTCTTTCTTAGGCAAAGCATTATAAATCACCATTTTAGCCTCATTATTTTTTGAAAGTTTCCTTTTAGTATCGTCATTAGCTTTGTCAAAAGTGACCAATTCTTTTGCTTTAGAAACTTCATTAAATTGAAAGGGTAAAAAATCACCATTGGTAATAACATGCCAAATATCTAAATCTTTTGATTTCACATAAGTTTCAAATCTATTTTTCCAATAAATAAAACTATCGGTTTCAAAAAGTGGTGGTCTTTGCATAGATTGCCCTTCTAGGTATTTGTTGGAATCCATAGATCGATTCAAGTTTTAAAATACAATATACTTTAAAAATTCTTGAGCAACCCGCTCTGATACCAATTGTAGAAACTAGAAGGGGGGGTTGAATAGTTTCTTATATTTACTTGTTAAAATATGGTTTCCAAAAATCCTTTTTCAAAAACTTAGGCTTGAGGAAATATGTGAAATCTTCTTATGCACAATATGAACAATGATAGTGTAACTAAACTAATACTAACAAAAATATATCCACAAAGAATAAAGAATGATAGTGTAACTAATCTAATACTAACACATGTATATGCATAAAGAATAAAGCATGTAAAGAGTTAAGGGTAAAGAAAGATCAAACCGAACACCAAGGATTTATAGTGGTTCGGCAATGAAGCTCACTCCTCGTTCCTACTCCACTCCTCGAGTACTCCTTACTTGAGAGTTCACTACACAACAAGCTCCTTATGGTGGAGAAAACCGTACACGTCGCTTAACCAATTTCCGACTCTAAGCTAAAAGTCGAGCCCTAATCGTAGCTAGGACCAATCTACACAACTATACTTAGTACATACACAACTTCCAAATAGACACAACTACTTGGATCTTCACAACTATGACACAACTACAAATGTATAAAATTAGATCTTCAATGGATCTTTGGTGGTGGACTCAACACTTCACAAGGATAGTGTTCTTCTCTTTGCACTTGGAGAGGAAGGGATGGAAGAACAAGATTCACTTCTTAAACAAGTAATAATCAAACAAATGATCAAAGATTTGAGTGATTAAAGAAGGGGTTTGAATCTGGAAATAAATGTGCAAAAGAGGTGAGGTGAAAAGCTGAGAATGGTCCACTATTTATAGGACAAAGGAGCCAACGGCTAGTTCTGCCCGCGGTACCTTATCTTAGCCCGCGGTACCTTATCGATAAGGTACCGCCTAGGTGCTAAGGTACCGCCGGACTAGACTCCGCTCCTTTTTGTCCTTTAGTGGTGGAGGTCTTATCTGGGTATAAAAAATATCCTGAAAGGATATTCTTAACCAAATAAGAATATGCCATTTTCAAATTTCAAATAATTAATTTAATAAAACATTTTCTTAAAAAGAAAGTTTAATAAAAACTTGTCACACTTAATAAAAAGTGAGTTTTAAGAAAAGATTAAATCACTTGATCACTTGATTAAGGTTAGTACTTGTTTATCCATACCTTAAGTGAAAATGGGTAAAATGAAAAATACTTGAACTCAAGAATTCGTTTTTCGTTGTTTTCGTAAATGCTTGTTTTTACATATTGTCGTAATCAAAACTGAGCGAGACTGAAAAATGCAAGTAACGTTTTTAGTCATTATTGCATTAACAAAATGTTTTAACATGACATACATCCACTATACAAATCATCTACGTCATTAGCTAGTGCTATTCTATCCAACTCGTGAACAAATTTGTTTCTTTCACAAAAGACAAAAACACCAATGAAATAAGTAGAATAGACGTTGAATGTGAAAACATAAAGCTCTCATGTGATAAAACACTTTGTTGTGTTTGATAGCGTCAACAAGTATACTCAAATCTGTTTCCAAAACAGCCTTTGCAAGGCCCTTAACTTGACTTACTTGAATAACCCACAAAATCATTTTTGCCTCAACTTCAACAACCAACGTCTCAAATTCCCCCTGTCTACTTCCTGCTAGAAATACTAATCTGTTGTGTCATCTCATGCACCATCCTTTCCTAGTACACCAGCATCATAGTTGATTTTTGTCACTCCGGTAGTTGGTTCAGATCAAGCTCGTGAGGGTGCATGAGAGGGAGTTGTAAGTGCTTCGGTAAGGTGGTTGACTTAGGGAAATTCTTGCAACATCCCATAAGCAAATTCTTTCACTATATTCTTTTCAATATCTCCTTGTCTGTGAGCCTTGGAGTTTCTTGCATACCATATTCACCACATTACCATCATCAACTCAAACTTTTCAAAAAAACTCTCTTTGTAGCACCTAGCATTTCTTTAATTGATGTATCTGCTACCGAGTTACTAACTTCACTTAACTCCAAGGCAGCCCATATATCTCGAACCCAATCATAAAAGAATAATGCATGTTTGATATCTTTCATATGGGCCAAATAATGAACACGGTTAAGGGAATTTGATATTAGACCTCTCGTAACAAGATTGCTTATGATGGGGACCAGATTCATACAAGCTCTCCATAATAAAATATTTACCTTACCAGGAACATTTACCAACTAGACGACCTTCTTATATTTTCGTTCATGATGTGATTTTAAGAGGCCATCTATACTTCGAGTTGTGATCCAATATGCAGCTTTACAAGTGAACACTCCATTAGGAGAATCATCCCAATATAGAAAGTCACATTCATCAGGATTAATATGTACAAATAAAACCCTCGTTTCAATTTGGCGGGGAAATAATTGTAATAGAAGAGTGTGGTTACATATGATGTCTAGCGCTGAACATAAACTCCGCCATATAAAACTCGATTTATCGTTTATCCTTACATCTAAGAAATAACCCTTTTGGAAGATACCTAGCTTGCGGGTTATCGCTGAAAGTGACCCTTCCATTGTGATAAGTCAGCCCTGCTTTGTGAGGAAAACCTTATTAAAACAATGCATATGACGAAAACCTAGGATGCCATGATATTTATAGATGCACATTGACTCCTATGAAGCATAACGTATATGGTTTTATATATTTCCATTTCCCCACCAAATGAGTCTGAAATCACGATGGATATCATCTTTTAGAACATTCGGTAAGAGAAATATATTCATAAAATACATCAGCAATGATTGAGCGACGTATTTAAATATAACTTATTCCCCTTATTGACAAATTTCTCTCTTTCAAGCCAACAATCATCTTTCATAGGTTATCAAGAACATATTGAAACACGTCTTTTTATTTCTTATAATAATATAAGGGAGTCCTAAATATTTTTTTGATTTGATGCTTCACGGACCTGTAGTTTAGTTGTAATATCATTCCATAAGGTCGCTTCAACACTTAGGTTAAAGAAGATCCTTAAAATTTTTTATATTTATGATTTAACCACAATATCCAGAATACTTCCCCAAAATACTCCTAAATCATGTGCTTTCATCCACGGTCTCCCTCATAAAGAAAATACTATCATCGACAAAAAATAAATGGTTAACTTTAGGCGCATCATGACCGACTTTAACTTCGTGAATTTGACATGTATAAATCTCTTTTCTAATAATCGTTGAAAAATACTTTTGTGCACATGATAAATAACTAGGGTGAAATAAGGTCCCCTTAACGAAGTCAACGCGTAAGAACAACATGTCTTGAAATATACCCATTAATATTAAATGAAAATGAGACACGCGTCACACATGCGACTATAAGATCAATGAAGTTTTGTCGGAAGCGAAATCGTTGAAGAACTGATCATATAAATGACCATTTTCATACGATCATAAGCTTTACTAATATCAACTTTGAGAGACATTGTGCCTTTATGGTCGCTTATTTTGTTTATAAAGCAACTATAGCATTAGTCGTGATCATACGTCATGTAAAGAAGGCAAACCAAGATTCATCAGTCAACCTTGGGATATCTTTTTTAATCATGTTAACACGGACTTTGGAAATAATCTTGTAAACCACATTACATAGACTGATGGGGTGTATCTCGTTTAAAAAGGTTGGAGATAGGATTTTTCGTTGATATTTGGCGGCATAACTCCACTAAAAAACCTGAGCCACTACATTTACAATAGTAGGGCCGACAATCTTCCAAAATTTCTAATAAAATACGACAGTCATGCCATCGGGTCCAAGGTCCTCTGAAGAATGCATCTGCATAACCACATCATAAACTTCATCTTTAGAAATAACTTTTCCAATTTACAATAGCATCATCACAAACAAATCTATCAAGGCATGATATCTCCTCTTTACATTATGGTGGATCAGCGTTGATGTAGTATTTCATACGATTTTCTAGGTCCATTTAACCCTCATATTTGCCTAAATGTGCCTTAAAACGCACTAAATCTTTTCTTTCTAATTTTAGAAAATTGAAAGAACTTGTATGATTTAGATACTTTTTGATGATTTAAAAGCAATTCGGCAAAAGTACACGAAATTCCATGATCAAGCAGAAGACCAATAATTACATATTGTGGAGACGTCGTTCAAAGAATACAAGATATCATTTGAGATTCGATTGCGCCAACGTCAGAAGATGTGCGACTTCATTAGAAATATGGTGGTGGAAAAAATCCTAATCAATTATGATGGCTAGACGTTAAATTAGATTACCCCTCTGATTCGTCACTTGCTGAGATAACGTCGAGATGTAAGTGTTAGAAAGAGCAAGTTAAGTAAAGAAAGATGTTAGTCAATAAATCAGGGGACGTTGTCTAAGCCATAACCCGATGTCTTCTTGGTTACTTTCTATATATGTAAACCTATTATTTTCACCAAATCGTGTAGAAACTTATAGAAACTCTTAGAGCATATGGTAATCAATTTTTAGGGTTTCTTAGCCATAAATTCTTTATTGTAATTCCATGTTCAGTTGAAGTAAAAGGTTAATTCACTAAATTATTCAGTATCTCTATGTGTTGTTGATTATGTCTTCTTTTCTTCCATTAACATGATTGGTCAGATTTATACTTGTTTTCTATGATTGCATAAAACTTATGTTGCGATTCATAAATGCGTATTGCTTCTTGATTGATCGTGTGCACGTTATGATCTAGAAACAATACATCTATGAAAACTTGATTGTGTAGAAATAATACCTCTGTTGTAGTCTTCATACTACCTAGCCAAAATGGAGTTGATATCCCCGTAAGTGTTTTTATTGCATGTGATTAATATCGGGAGAAGCCCTATCATAGTTTTCATACTACATGGCTTGTATGTTGACTCTTCGTTAGTCACATAGATAGCTTTTTCGTGTAATTAGCTAATACATAAGAAAAATACTTACATATTGTATCACAAGGGTGATGGGCAATAACATTAGAAAGAGCAACTAAGAAGCAGTTCATGATTAAGTAAACACGTCTGTTTAACCATAAGAGTTCCTACACATTAGTTTAGAATAATAGATAATATTGGTAATTAGATAAAAATCCCCCTTAAACCAGGTGATTTTTACTTGCTTTCTAAAAAATATATAAAAATAAAAAATATTATGTAGCTTTCTTTCAACCCTTATACCTTAGTGACATTTGATAAGAACCCCCTACACCATTCCCCTAGAGAACGATAATAACCTTGAGTCTTGTCGAGAATATAATGAAACAATTAGGTACACTACCTAAGGGTTGTAAAGCTTTTTGTGAAGGCCTTACAACATTGCACATCAAATTTTTGGTACCGCTGTCAAGGAATAGTTAGGTTATGTGCCCGATTTAGCTTAGATATACTCACTAGATTCCTATCTGGTGAGCATCTACCCATAGTGTAATTTATACTTCTTGTGATTTATCTCTTCTTTGTGCCATTTGTTGTGTAACTCTTTTCGTTTATGATCATGTTGAACGAAAATTCTTCACCACGTACTCTAGGTAGTTATTCCAAACCTAGCCATGATGTCTTTTAAAACATAATTTAGATTCCCTCTAGGGAGCCAATGTGGCATCTACGACCCGACATCATTCAGTTGGTGTAACACATATGTTCTTTTCCATGGAATTTGGTCCGAGGATCCAAATCAACATCTTAAGTATTGCTTAAAGATGGTGCATTTATTTACCCTTAATGTTAATGGAATGAAAAATTTGTGCTTGCGCTTATTCCAATTCTCCCTTTACCATCAAGTTAGCAACTCACTCGAATATCTACCTGCGGGATTCATAACCTATTAGAGGAATCTCACTTATTTTTCCTTGCTAAATTCTTCCCACCAAGGAGAACTATCAGTATCTGCTACGACATCTTAATGTTTCAACAACATCATGTTGAATCGCTTTACGAAGCTTGGACTCGATACATGGACTTCCCTCGTTATGACACAAATCTTTGGCTCCATGTCCAAATCTTCTATGACCATGTCTCTTACCACACAAAATGCGAAATCAATCATGTAGCCGGTGGTAGGTCTGTAAACGAACTAAATGTTCAGCGAACCGTCCGCCGATCGTTTGGCAAAAAACTCGTTTATGTGTATTTAATAAATGAACAAACACGAACAAGATTTTTGGTCCGTTTAGTTAAATGAACGAACATGAACAAATGGTCCGTTAGTTTATTTGTGTTCGATTAAGTTCAATTAGTGTGTTCGTTTATGCTCGATTATTTTTGTTCGGTTATTTCAAAAATAAAAAATAAAAGTTAATAAACAATATACCGAGTATTTCAAAGATCTCTAACAATAATATAAACTATATACTAAGTATTTCAAAGACTATATGAATCGGTTAAAGTACAAACCTTAGTTCCATGCTCGTTTATGTCCGTCTACGTCAATATATGATCGTTTATGTTCGTTTACATTCGTTTAACTTATTAATAAACGAACATGAACAAGTTCAAATCTAAATAAACGAACATGAATAAAAAAATTTGTCTGATCACACGTTCGCATTCGTTTATTTGTTCGGCTAAAATTAAATAAACGAACATGAACATACCTCCGTTCGCGTTCGTCCGGTTCGTTTACAACCCTAGCCGGTGTGGTAAGCTATGTGACAAGAGTGTCGGATATCTTGGAAACTCATTAAGGAACTCACCCTCTATGAGAAAAGAAGTTGGTATGATCCATGACACTCCGCCAAATCGTCTCAGGCAATATCTTTTCCAACTAATATCTCTTGTACGCCCGACCGACGACTCATTGAGTTGGAAGGTCAAGTGAACTACTTGCTTAAAACGATGAACGAATCTCAACTGCCAACAATAAATCCAATATCACTCTTTCTATCTTATGATCATGTAGTGGCTTCAAAACCACGAGCATCTAACTCGTATAAACGAACCGAGAAAAGCCCGTCCAATCTACGAAACTATATTATTATGATTACTAAACCCCAAACATTTGGGCTTTCATTCGAAGCACGATCGCATGGGTGTATGGATGCACTAGGGCTAAGCTTCGGGTCGAAACCGACCCGACCCGTCCCGAAATTAACCGAAACCGAGACAAGCCTAAAACCTTGACCGAAACCAAAACAACTCGATTTGGTTCGGTCAGGTCGGGTTCAACCGGGTTACAGTCGGGTTCAACCCGAAACCGACACTAGAAAAGGTATTACCTGAAGAACCACCTGAATGTACTTCTCAGTTTTTTGCATAAAATCAGAAGGAAAGCCACACTATATATAAATGGATTTAAACTCCATGAATATATAAAACTCCATGATACGTTGGTTCAGTTAACCATGTTGGATATATAAAACTCCATGGATATATAAAACTCAAGAACATATGAAATATCATTTTGTTTACTACCTAATCACAACGTATCATGGATTTATCTGGTATACATGGATTTATCTGGTATACATGGATTTATATATACCTCGGATGCTAGAGTGGTAAGGATGTGAAGAGAGGTTGACATATGTTAGTGGTAGAAGAGTATCAAATAAAAAGCGGCTGAAAATTAATGTACCCTAAAATTTAGTCGGGCCATGTCGGGCTTAATTCGGTTTTTGTACCGAACAGGCCCGAAACCGAAAATGTGCAATTTTGCAATCCGAAAACCGAACCCAATATCTCGGTTTTGGTTTCGGTTCAGTCGGTTAGTCGGGTTCGGTCGGGCCTGCTCAGCCCTAGGATGCACACACTAAATCAATGGATGGGGACATTCGAAGAAACCATCTACAAACAAAAAGGTGAGATCAATGAATAGACGTCGAAGATGTTTATCCTTTTAAAATAATATACTAAGGGAAAATCTTCAGAAAATGTGTTAGCTAGGGAAAAAAGTAGTAAACACCTCATCAAATACGTTAATGTCTTACCCACTGTGTTGGAATAAGAAGTGGATAAAAAGGTGATGATGTTGATGATATTGAAGTTGTTGAGCAATTCGAAGTTTTGGAAGAGGTTGCTAATAATGGTAACGAATGAAATGAAGAATCAGATGTAAGTGATAAGGTCGTCCGCTCGGGATTGGATGACCACCATGGGGAAAACAGACTTTGAGAAATATGATAAAATACCTAAGGAAATGCTATATGAATCGATCTTTAAGAAGAGGGTGGCAAAGAAAGTTGAATTGAGTGGTAGTTTCGTTTTGTCATGTAGTATAGGTGACCTAAGGTTTACAAATGCCTGACCAATCAAGGATTTGACGTGAACATCGTGCCTTTCTCCATCTACAACAAGTTAACTAGTGGAAAGCTCATGGTTATGAATCATAAGGTTTCACTAGCAACGCACTCATATGTGTACCCATTAGGAATCAGAGGATGTATTAGTAAAAGTATCTAACTTTGTATACCTAATAGATTTCATCATATTTGACATGGAGGTGGATTAATGGATACTTCTCGTACTAGGGATACCAATTCGAACCGCAAATAGGGCAGATATTAAGAATAATGAGGGGTAATGACACTTAAAGCCGGAAATGACATGCACATATTCTTTAAGACCCCAAGGTTTCCCAAAAAGCTTAGTAAAATTAAGTAGATGAATTAGAACTTAAGATTCCTACCAACCACGTGTACAAAATGATTTACGAACGAGAAGAAAGGTTTGAAAATTTAAGGAAAAAGAGAAAAGTTTTTAGATTGGAAAAAGACAATTTATAATTATAGAGGTTATGATGTATATAACTTCTTTATCTTCGATGACAAGATCGAAAAGGACGATGTAGGTTATGTGTTGTAAGAAGAAGACACCTAGGTATTAGACTTTGAGTCTAGTTACAAGACTCGTAAAATAAACAAAACGCTCGTTTGGAGGAATCCTATCTTCCTTTCGCCCTTAAGATAGTGTCATTTTTGTGTGTGATCATGTTTTACTTTGTTTTTAACTTCTTGTTAAATGCATTCAACGGTATTTCATAAAGAAATAAGTGTTGGAAAACTTGTAATCTTGATTTAGTTCATATTTTGGATTAGTTTGTTTTGAGTCATATGTTTGAAATAATTGTTTTCATGGCTTATGGAATAAAAAAAACTATTATGAAAATGCTAATATGTTGTTTGCATAAATTTTCCTCAAATGCGAAAATTGGATATTTTACAGTCTCTAGAGATGGCTTCGACGGGTTTCCTGATGCCGTCTCACCTCCACAAAAGTAAAATTCATTTTTTTAATTTGAATATTTAATTTTGTATACTTTCTAGAGTTTGTTATTTTTCCAGTATTTTAAGGCTAATTTTACATTATCCAGTACATCTATATTTATTTGCTTTTTAGGATAACAAATTTAGTGATTTACAAAGCTGTATTATAGTTTATATCATAAATTTTACGTCGAGAATGTGTGGTTTTTCTTTCATTTCAGGTTATATTAGATAAGAGGAAGTCGCAAATTTTTAGGATTCTTTTGAACATGATTCTTGGAGGAGGACTTATCTGGATTATCTGGTTTTAATTCTCGTTTATTGCCTATAAATCAGGTGATTATTAGTTCTTTTACTTTTACTTGTCTCTTTTTTTAGTACTTTAAAACCATTGAGGACAATGTTTGGTGTTAGTTTACGGAGAGTAAAAATAGCCTTAGAATCTATTCTTTCATTTGAATTTTTCTTATCCTTAAAATGATGATTAATAAACCGAAACATAAAGTAAACGGTAATTTTGACCCAAATTTTTAAAAAATCATGGCACATATGAGAGAAATTGAAGTTTTTAGACCGCCTCTCGGATATGAATTATATTACTAGCACAAATACCCTACCACTTGGAAAAATCCACCCCAAAATATGAGGTTCACCTATAGATGTTTTGGAATTAATTTTAATATTTAGTACAATGGTTGGCGTTTTCATGTGACTTTGTGGCTCCACACTCGAAAATGCATGCTACGGCTCCACACTTGAAAAAATCCACACCAAAATATGAGGTTCGCGACTACGGCTCCAGACGCATGCTTCAGTACAATGGTTGGCATTTTCATGTGACACTGCGGTAAAAATGCACCACACGGCGCACTCTACCGTCTACCCTCTTAGTGTGTGGTTGCTAATTGAGTGAGCTATTAAAACCATTGTAATAGACTTTGGGATGGGTTTTTTGGCTGGCATTTGGGCAGAGAGATTAAGTATACGAGTTTCGGAGCATTTGGGTTGAGAGAAGTTTTAGAGTATTTGCTTAACCTACGATAGTGCACAACTGCACACAGCACACTCATCATCCTTGTTCTTCATTCGAGATGGTTATGTTGGATATAGTTGAGGATATACTTTTAAGATTGGACGTAAAAGATATACTCAGATGCAAAAGCGTATGTAAGTCATGGTATAATTTGATCTCTAGTAATCTTTTTGTCAAATCTCATTTGACCCATACTTACAACAAGAATTGTGGACATCTTGGACATACTAGAATTGTTATGCCAAGGTTAATAAATATAACTGACCCTAGTGTAGGTCCATAGTTTCTTAGGATTGTGCAGTGTATGAATTATCTATTGAATGGAAGGGAAGGAGGAAGAACTAGAGAGAGAAAGGTAGAGAGAGAAATGAGAGAAATATAGAAAGATGGATGGATTGAATGAGAAAGTGTAATGAACAAATGAGCAACCCCTCCTAACATGCTAGGAGGGGGTATATATAGCTCACCCTACATGTGGGCTATATGGGCTATACTGTTTACATATTGGATCACGAGCCTAATACTTTAATATATTATTGGAGTGACTGATCCTTTCTAAATACGTAAAAACGTATTTCTAACAATCTCCCCCTAAGGGAGGTCACTCCAAGTTACAATGTCCTAAATAGTCTATAGCTCGTGATCAATGCTAATAATGATGTGACCGAGACTTTCCTTGGAAAAACGTATTTCCAACAATCTCCCCCTATGGGAGGTCACACCATTTTACAAAATCTTAAACCTAGCATACTATGCTTGAGTATTCGATCTTGTTCTTGTGAATATGCTTGATATGATCTTTGACTTTAGTCTTGAGCATGTTTCCTTGCCTTGACCTTGTGCATTCATCACTTGTGATATTTGCCTCTTCGTGACTTCATGTTCCACATACTTATACCTTTATAAATTCTTGAAAGCTTCAGAGTTTGATACAGCGGAAGACTTGACTTTCAGACTTTCTTGAATTTGTTGAAATATTAAGTGTATGCAGTATAAGCATGTGGTGACGACTTCTTCTGGATTGTACACCGCAATGCCACCTTCTTGTTACGCTGCATAAGACAGTTAGCAACAAAACATATACACAGATGAAATGGCCTTGAACATTTCATTCTAATTCGGTATCATTTTACCTCTGGTCGGTGAAGATCGTTGGACGATATTAAATATCGTACTTGTGGCAGGTAGTTTCAATTAAGAACCTCCTTGACAAGATTTCGCGGGTAAACCCGTTCTCTTTACTCAACCGTCCAAAGCTGACTGCGAACGTAAAGAGTGAATCATTTGGATAAAGTTATCCTCCTGATTGAAGCCGTCAATTCATGTTCCTAGAAGGTGTTTAAGTTCAATTAAGAATTAAACAACTGTTGCTTTCCAGTTATCACAAGTTCGATTCATATAGAATCTTGCAAGTTACCTACCAAGTGCTGTTTGAGGTTAACACTAGAAGGATTTCCACGCATCACTGTGAACACTAAGGTATCACTCTGAGTGTTCTGGCAAGATCACTAAGATATTGCGTAGAGGCCTGGAACGAGTTTAAATTCATTTAAGAATTAAACCATTGTTGCTTTCCAGTTATCACAAGTTTGATTCATAACGAATCGCACAAATCACCTACCATGAGTTTTTTTATATTCGCTCAAGAAGGATTTCCATCTTCATTGTAAATACTTTCGTATTACTCAGATGTTCAGGCAAGATCATGAAGATTTTGCGTAGGACTCTTAAGATCTTTCTTACTTTTCACAGTGTGTGAAGAAGCAAGGAAATATGAAAGTGTGTCCTAATGAGATATTTGATGATCTCAAATGGCTCTAGACTCAATCGTGCATTTTGGATTTTAGTGATCGGAGGCTAGAGAGGAGTACCACCATTTCAATACCAATTTATTCGGAGTGAATAAATCAATAGATAATGTGTTGTCTCCGTGTGATTAAAACAAATATCTTTTAAGAGATATCTGAGTTAGATGGGATGGGTTGTGCATTGCATTACTGGGTCCATGATGTCTATCTTCAATATCGAGAATCATTGAAAAAATTATCTCAATAGCATATGTATTGACCCGGTTTCTGCCTAAGGTTGTAAGGAGGGCTTCTTTCTTTTCACCCTTTATCTTTACAATTCTTTTTCATTCTTCAATCCCTCAATGCTTACCAATACGTCATAACTAGCACCTTGTTGTTATTGTTCCAGTGCCAACTTAAGTACTTTGTCGGCATTCAGCTACGTTCACAATCTTTCTCCGTCTTTCCTAAGGACTACTATTTCTAGCTATGGAAAGTCCTTGGGAAGATTCCTCCGGTTCTAGAGGAATCATTGGACTTTAACCTATCCTACCATCCTTATGTCACCACAATCTTCACCGTCGTGAATAGAGATGTTTTGGGTAAGTGTATGTCACCATGAAATCCATTTTGAAGTGTAAATCCATTTTTCTCCCCCTTAACATATGCCACGATATCCGAAAACATTTCGCACATGTCGGGATGAGCTATCACGTTAAGTCAAACCATTATTGATCTCAATATTAAATCATATTTTCTCCCCCATTATGACTCACGTCGGATGAATCAGAAGTGGTATTTCTATCTCTCTTTTCCATATCATGTTTGTCATAATTAGGTTCAGAATTCTCAATATGCGGTATTTCATCAGCATATACATCATAAACAACATTACATTGTACCATGTTTGCAGGCCCTTCGTCATAAACGGGTAAGGTGTCATCAAAAGAGATCTCGTGAACATTCTCTGACGTGCCACTGGTATCAAGTTGTCCTCCTGATTTTGTGTTCTTGCCATCGTTAGGCTCCGGGTTGTCAACCGTATGACCATTCTCCTCTTGCATCTGCATCATAGATTCTTGCACTCCATTATCATACGCTTGCTGAAGTCTGGATCTTTCATAAATCGAAGACGAAACCGATGTCATAAATTTCAACAGTGTATCACGGAAGTCTTTAACCTCATTATGTGTGTATTGAATAAATGACCGGCATATCCCTAAATTGTCAGACTTGATGATATTGAATTGGAGGAAAGGCGTAAGTTGTGTCACACTAGCCTTATAAGCAAGTGTCGATGCAGAGTGATTAAAGTCTTCTTTTTGAATTTGATCAGCAAGTCGGTGCAAGTTGAGAAATAGTGAATCGATGAATGTATAATGATTTTGACCAAAGAGTGTCACAAATTCGCTTTCTCCTTGAACCCATGCAATGGTCATAAGATGTGACTGAAGTAGTCGACATGAAATTATACCACTTTCTCTAGCTGTGTCTTGCATGTGATGCAAGTCTCCCTCTTGAAATTTCGAATTCAACGAATCCATTGAGAGTTCGATGACAAATTCTTGTGATTGTAGTTGTATTCGGAATTTTACAATTCGTGAGGAAATCGTGAAGTCGAATTTACGAGATTTTACACCCCAACCAATTAATAAACCGTAAAACTTCGTCACAATCCTCGTTTGATGATATAACTCTTTACTCGGCTCAAAAATTGTTGTCAGCTCAAACGATGAGAAATTAAACCGGAGTCCAATTTAACCGCGGCTTACTCCAAACAGAAAGCACGTAAACTAATTAATACAAAACATACCATGAAGCTAGACCCCTTAAAATTCACTCCATCCGAGCCCAATGAATTTGCCAAAAACACGTTAATTAAGTTAGCCAAAAAGTATATAATTAGAACGTGTATAGTTAACGTGTATACTTAAAACGTTTAGAACTTTTATTTGTGAGATATTTTAAAAAAACGTGTATAGATAACACCTTTAAACTTGGGGATTGTTTAACTCAAACTGTCAATTGTTTAATAAACACCTTTAAAAAACACCCGAGTATAACACGTGATTTTAACCGAAAAACGTGTATACTTGATACCTTTAATTGTTTAACAATTGAAACCTTTAATTGTTTAGATGTGTATACTTGGGGATTGTTTAACTCAAAGGTGTATAGTCAACAAACAATCGTGGCCCATGAAGATTAAAAATAACCGATCCATTGGTTTTCTATACCTAAAAATTAGGTATAAAACACATCACCCCTAATCACTCACTTCACTACTAACCCTAATCACATCTCATTCTCTTCGTCCCCATCATAATGTAATCTCACAACCACCATCTCCAATACACTTCGATCTATATTCTTACTAAACCTAAAAAAATGAATCTCATATCTCATAAGCCTCATCTTCTCTAATACATGAAACACAGATGCATCTTGATGAACTTCAAATCACTAATAACCAATACCTAAGCACTTCCATTGATTTCATATCAACGAATCATATGATAACAATCTCATGAATCAACAACCATGAAAAGCACGATATTTCATTGGCTTCAAGATCTATAAAATGGTCTCGGGTAGGTTAATTTAATTCGAATCAAGGTGAGATGTGAACAATCTTGCTCATAATCTTGCTTTAATTTCGAAGATTAAAAAAGGTACTCTCCTTGAAATAGAGATCAGTGAAGATAGAGTATTTCGTGGACAAGATTTAAATAGATCTGGACATGCATGTTAACCACGAGTATAAATCTGAGATCTTACTTAATTATGTTTTCTTGTTCAAGTCTAGATGTGGAATGGAGATAGGAGACGTTGGGTTAGATTAGTTATGGTGGATTTGATTTGGAGTGAAAGGTTGATGTTGAGTCTGTTCGAGAGGTGTTGGGTGTGGAGGCAGATCTGGTTGAGTCGAGTGCTAAGGTGAGACGAGGGTGAGGTTTTTCGAGTGTCTGTGTTGAGAGATTTTGGTTTGTGTCAGTTGTGAGTCTTGACGTTTGTGTCGGGTGTGGTTGAGGCTTGGTGGAGTCAATTAATAGTTTGGTTTTGGTGTGGAAATTGAGTTGTCGAGGGTCTGAGTTAGGTTAAGAGGGTCTGAGTCGAGGGTCTGAGGTCAAGAGTGTGTTGTGTTGGAGTGAGAGTCTTTATTAGTCAAGTCTTGGGTCTGTTGCTTTTTCGAATCTTTGTTTGAATCTGGGTGCTATTAAGTTTGAATTGAGTGGCCTTATCCGGAATAACTCAAAGTCTTATCCAAAATCCAATTTGCGAAGTCTTATCCGGAATAAATATTTCGGGGGATTATATGGAATAAATATTTCGGGTGCTTATCCGGAATCCAGATTTCTGGTGCTTATCCGGAATCCATATTTCTAGTGCTTATCCGGAATCTAGATTTCTGGTGCTTATCCGGAATCCAGATTTCTGGTGCTTATCCGGAATCCAGATTTCTGGTGCTTATCCGGAATCCACAAAATCAGATCGAGACAGAAATTGAGAAAGTTGATAAAGTGACACTTTGGTGAAGACAAAATTGGATAAGAAAATGTTATACCAGTTTGAGACTTGAGAAGACCAAAAACAATATCAACAAAGACAAAAATTTGATACAGATGTGAAAAAATGGATTAAAAAACTCGTAACACCAAAATATGATTGGATACAGACAAAAAATTATAAAAAACTGATGATAGAAAAAAAAATTGACCAAGTAAATCAATAGATAAAAAAACACACTTAATCCTAAGATTCAACCAAAGCTCTGATACCAATTGTAGGTCCTTAGTTTCTTAGGATTAAGCAAGTTATGATTTATCTATTGAATGGAAGGGAGAAGGAAGAACTAGAGAGAGAAAGGAGAGAAAGAGAGAAAGATGGATGGATTGAATGAGAAAGTGTAATGAACAAATGAGCAACCCCTCCTAACATGCTAGGAGGGGGTATATATAGCCCACCCTACATTTGGGCTATATGAACTATATGTTTACATAATGGATCACGAGCCCAATACTTGAATATATCATTGGAGTGACTGATCCTTTCTAAATACGTAAAAACGTATTTCCAACAATCTCCCCCTAGGGAGGTCACTCCAAGTTACAATGTCCTAAATAGTCTATAGCTCGTGATCTATGCTAATAATGATGTGATCGAGACTTTCTTTGGAAAAACATATTTCCAATAATCTCCCCCAAAGGGAGGTCACACCATTTTACAAAATCTTAAACCTAGCATACTATGCTTGAGTCTTCGATCTTGTTCTTGTGAATATGCTGATGAGATCTTTGACTTTAGTCTTGAGCATGTTCTCTTTCCTTGACCTTGTGCATTCATTACTTGTGATATTTGCCTCTTCGTGACTTCATGATCCACATACTTATAGTTTTATAAATTCTTGAAAGCTTCGGAGTTTGATACAGCGAAAGACTTGACTTTTAGACTTTCTTGAATTTGTTGAAGTATTAAGTGCAGAATGCATAAGCATGTGTTGACAACTTCTTCTGGATTGAACACCGCAATGCCACCTTCTTGTTACGCTGCATAAGACAGTTAGCAACAAAACATATACACGGATGAAATGGCCTTGAACAATTCATTCTAATTCGGTAGCATTTTACCGCCGGTCGGTGAAGACCGTTGGACGATATTAAATATCATACTTGTGGCAGGTAGTTTCAATTAAGAACCTCCTTGACAAGATTTCGCGGGTAAACCCGTTCTCTTTATTCGACCGTCCAAAGCTGACTGCGAAGATAAAGATTGAATCATATGGATAATAATATCCGCATGATTTGAAGCCGTCAATTCATGTTCCTAGAACAAGTGAAATTCAATTAAGAACCGCACCATCGTTGCTTTCCAGTTGTCACGAGCTTGATTCGTATATAATCTTACAAGTTACCTACCATGTGTTGTTTGAGGTTAACACTAGAAGGATTTCCACTCATCACTGTGAACACTAAGGTATCACTCTTAGTGTTCTGGCAAGATCACTAAGATATTGCTTAGAGGCCTGGAACGTGTTTAAATTCATTTAAGAATTAAACCATTGTTGCTTTCCAGTTATCACAAGTTTGATTCATAAAGAATCGCACAAGTCACCTACCATGAGCTTTTTGATATTCGCTCAAGAAGGATTTCCATCTTCATTGTAAATACTTTTGTATTACTCGGATGTTCAGGTAAGATCATGAAGATTTTACGTAGGACTCTTAAGATCTTTCTTACTTTTCACAGTGTGTGAAGAAGCAAGGAATTATGAAAGTGTGTCCTAATGAGATATTTGATGATCTCAAATGGATCTAGACTCGATTGTGCACATTGTATTTTAGTGATCGGAGGCTGGAGAGGAGTGCCACCTTTTCAATACCAATTTATTCGGAGTGAATAAATCAATAGATAATGTCGTTGTCTTCGTGTGATTAAAACAATTATCTTTTAAGAGATATCTGAGTTAGCTGGGATGGGTTGTGCATTGCATCACTCGGTCCATGATGTCTATCTTCAATATCAAGCATCATTAAAAATGATCTCAATAGCATATGTATTGACCCGGTTTCTGCCTAAGGTTGTAAGGAGGGCTTTTTTCTTTACACCCTTTATCTTTATAATTCTTTTTCATTCTTCAACCCCTTCAATGCTTACCAAGACGTCATAACTAGCACCTTGTTGTGATTGTTCCAGTGCTAACTTAAGTACTTGGTCAGCATTCAGCTACGTTCACAATCTTTCTCCATCTTTCCTAAGGACTACTATTTCTAGCTATGGAATGTCCTTGGGAAGATTCCTCCGGTTCTAGAGGAATCATTGGACTTAACCTATCCTACCATCTTTATGACACCACAATCTTCATCGTCGTGAAATAAATGGGTTTTGGGTAAGTATATGTCACCATGAAATCCAGTTTGATATCCAAATCCATTTTGCTCCCCCTTAACATATGCCACGATATTCAAAAACCTTTCGCACATGTCGGGATGAGCCAGCACATTAAGTCAAACCATTAAATTGATTAATCATTTCCCTTATTAAATCACATTTTCTCCCCTATATTAAAAATATTAACTCAATCGATATTTTTAATATCAACTGATTTAATAGCATTTTAAGAAAATTTGGGAAGAAAGATACAAATCCAATTATCTTCATGAATTACACAAGCTCCCCCTCAAATTAATGAGGGTTTGCTTGAAACGTAAATTAAATATCTTTTAAACACAAGTGTAAGGTATTTATCACGTGCAAAGATCATATATGATAATGTATTCACAAGATTAGCGATTTATGAGGTTGGACCTGAATGATGGAGAACATCATATGAAAGAAGCACATGGTTCTTGTTCACGAATGTTGGTCGCCTCATCACGTCTGAAGTTATCTCTTGACTCCATGTGTATGATTGATATCGTTGTCTTGACACCAATATGTGAACTTGGCACTCTCGGCATCAAGGATTCTGAATGCTGGACAATTGCTTCCCCTCAATTGTTGACCCGTGTTCTATTGAAAGAACTGTAGTCTCCGTTTGAGTAGTCGCATCGTCGAGTATGTAGATATCAATTGTAAATTGCTACGGTTGGTGGAGATGATAACTTCATAAAAACAAGATTTCTCTTGTTTTAACAAATAAATGCACTGACACGTACATATATTCATGTTAGATTGTGTTATTACGTAAAAACAATCCCTTACATGGTTATAAAGTAAACCATGCCCGAGAAAATTAATTCCCGTTGTTGAGTCAAAGCTTTCCGGTGAAATGCTTGACTTGAATAAGAAAAGCGGGTTACTATCTGAAATAATAGCAAGCCATTTTGAGCATGTTTTAAAAGATTTGAACTTCTGCTCGAACTTTATTTACAACCCCGTGTCATTATTGAATGACATTTCTAGTATCGTAAATATTATCGATTCCAGAAGACATGCTCTTTTTATCAAAAACATTTTTTGAACACACAATTTTGAAAGATTTAGAAAACCTTTTTTAGAAATTCTCGAAAAATTGTGTTCAACGTTTTGAAAACCAATTACTTGGGCTTAAGATGTTGAATATCTAACAAAACGAGCTCAAGTCCGAGAAGTTGTAAACTTCCCGTTGTGAGGATAAGTTTATCATCGGCGATAAACTGTCCTTTTAACTGAAGTACGAGTCCCAAGTTGACATTTACTTAGAAGTCGTTTTCATAAGCTTGACAAACTTTTGAATGTTTTAACGTAAAGCTCATGACCGAGAAAGGTGAATTTCTTGTTATAAAGAAAAGTTTTCTTATTTAAAAGATACATTTTCCTTTATGAGCTTAAAACTTGGAATGTTTTAATACAAGCTCATGACCGAGAAAATTTAATTTCCCGTTACGAGGATAAGTTATCTTTAAAGATAAGCTTTCCTAAAATTGAAGTCCGAGTTACAGTCTGATATTTAACTATAAGTCATTGTGCATGAGCTTAAAAACTTTGAATGTTTTTAATATTAGCTCATGCCCGAGAAAAATTAATTTCTCGTTGTAAGGATAAGTTTATCATCGGTGATAAACTTTCCTTTCTTTGAAGTCCAGGGCATAATCTGAAATATAATTATACGCCAGTTACACGAGCTTAAAACTTTTGAATAGTTTTAATGTAAGCTCGCGTCCAAGAAAATTTAATTTCTCGTTAAGGAGGATAAGTCTATCATCGGCGATAAACTTTCCTTTATTTGAAGATAGGGTCATCATCTGATATTTAATGATGAGCCTTATACACGAGCTTAAAACCTTTGAATGCTTTTAGGATAAGCTCGTGTCCGAGAAAACTTAATTTCTCGTTTTGAGGGTAAGTTATCGTTGCGTAGATAAACTTCCATTTCTCTGAAGTCCGGGTTGTCGTCTGTCATTTAACGAGGAGCCATATACACGAGCTAGAAACCTTTGAATGGTTTTAATGTAAGCTCGTGTCCGAGAAAAATTAATTTCTCGTTTTGAGGGTAAGTTATCGTTGCGTAGATAAACTTCCCTGTCTCTGAAGTCTGGGTCATCGTCTGTCATTTAACAAGGAGCCATTTACACGAGCTTAAAACCTTTGAATAGTTTTAAATTTAGCTCGTGTCCGAGAAAAGTTAATTTCTCGTTTTGAGGGTAAGTTATCGTTGACGAGATAAACTTCCCTTTCTTTGAAGTTCGGGTCACAGACTGTTATTTGACTATGAGCCATTGTGCATGAGCTTAAAAACTTGGAATGTTTTTTATATAAGCTCATGCCCGAGAAAAATTAATTTCTCGTTGTAAGGATAAGTTTATCATCGGCGATAAAATTTCCTTTCTTTGAAGAACGAGTTACAGTCTGTAATGTGACTATAAGTCCTTTACACGAGTTTAAAACCTTTGAATAGTTTTCAAATAAACTCGTGTCCGAGAAAATTTAATTTCTCGTTGTGAGGGTAAGTTATCGTTGATGAGATAAACTTCCCTTTCTTTGAAGTTCGGGTCACAGATTGTGATTTGTCTATAAGCCTTTGTGCATGAGCTTAAAAACTTAGAATGTTTTTTATATAAGCTAATGCCCGAGAAAAATTAATTTCTCGTTGTGAGGATAAGTTTATCATCGGCGATAAACTTTTCTTTCTTTGATGAACGAGTTACAGTCTGTAATGTGACTATAAGTCCTTTACACGAGCTTAAAACCCTTGAATAGTTTTAAATGTAAGCTCGTGTCCGAGAAAATTTAATTTCTCGTTGTAAGGATAAGTATATCATCGGCGATAAACTTTCCTTTATTTGAAGATCGAGTTACAGACTGTAATGTGACTGTAAGTCCTTTTGGTAAGCTTAACCATGAATCCCCTGAGACACTTGTTTCTCCGATATTTGCTTCTTCAGCAACCAAACTCTAAGGGTGTCCTTAGTTGAACGGTATACGATGATTGGACCGCTTCGTTCTTTTGGAACATCAACTTTGGTACCTGCATTCTCATTAGGAATTTGCATGCTTTGATATGGGTTAGCGATATCAATTTTAGAAGCACGTGGGGGTTCACAGTTGGCTTTACTTGTGTCAGAGGCGACCTGAGTAGATGATTCACTTGTCTTAGCTGGCAAACGTTTCCTTTTATAGAAAACCTTAAGTTTAGGCTTAAGTGATGTATCATCTTTATCAATTTCCTCCCTATTAGTCTTAGTAGAATCGGAGACTATCCTAGTTAAAGGGCACTTGTTTCCTACAATAGTGAAAGTTCTACCAGTGGGGCGCCAAACTTTACCAATGGGTTTGATTTTAGCTATCCACTGGGATTTAAGTCTAGCACGGGAGTTCACCTCATTAAGTAATTTCTTGATACAAGAATCATGATTGGCTTTAAAGACACATTTCCTACATGTTTTACAAGTAGCATATTTAATGTCCGAGTAAGATCTAGAATTCCTAGGTGATTGATTGATGCTCCTAGGATGTGACATGCTACGGTTAGCAGTGTTGGGTAAACTAGAGGGCATCTGACTAGGTTTGAAATTCCTATCTCTTACTTGTGTCTTTTGCTTAGCTTGCCTTAGACCAAATGTATGGCGAACGTCATTTGAACTAGTTCGAGACGTATTCTTTGGACTATGTCTAGGGAGACTAGATGAAATCATGTGATTAGGTCTTGCAAAAGCTGTTTTAGTCACATTGGCCCTAGTTGGTGGAGTGACTGTTCTAGAAATATGAGCCATATCAACTTGGGAGGCAAACCGCGGTCTTGAGGATTGTGATCGCTCGGATCTAAATGCAGTCAGTTGTCGAATGAACTGATTTGTAGGCGGTTTCCCCAAGATTGATGGTTTTTCAAGCTTATTGTCCACACTAGTTCCTTTAGTTTTCCTCAATTCGTTTTTCAACGCAGCTATAGCAAAAACCTTTTCCTGAACTTGAGCTTTTAAAGTCACATTCTCTTTGAGAAATCTATCTTGGGATGCCAACTTAGATTCTAGCAGTTGAATTTGTTTCACAAGATTATCCTTTTCAGCTTTAGAATCTAAAACTTTTTGATCCAATTTTCTTTCAAGAACAACGTTTGACTTTTCAATTTTTTCAAAATATGTTTCAAATTTCTCCGTTTTCTTTGAAAATTCAATTTTGGCATCCTCAAGCTCTTTGGATTGCTGAGCTAAAATCGTTTCAAGCTCTTTAATCCTAGAATCAGAATTATTTAAAGAAGAAGTCATAAGACACGTATCATGATGTTTAGCATTTTGAACACTTTCTCCCCCATTATGACTCACATCGGATGAATCAGAAGTGGTGTCGCTATCACTCTTTTCCATCCCATGTTTGGCATAATTAGGTTCAGAATGCTCAACATGTTGTATATTGTTGAATCTTGGCACCTGAACAGTTGGTGCTTGTGACTTGCTGCTCGTTTCATGCGTTCCTCCTGATTCCTTGCCATTGCTTACCTTGACGACCAAACTGGCACCTATTTCTTGCACGGGGCAGATGTAATCATCTTTTGACGACAACGTGAAGCATGTCTCTCTCTCTCTCATGTTCATGAGGTATTGTTGCATTCAATGACTTAGACGACTCCTTGATTCTTTGAATCTGACCCTTTTTCAACCGTATCTCGTTGTAATTAACTAACCTGACCTTAATACACTTCTCAAGTATATTGATGTGATTGAGTAAACCACTTCTAAAGGTTTCAGTCTGGAAACCCGTATGCAAGTTAAAAATCTGGTGAAGGATTGGAGTCGAATAATCAAAAGGAGGTTCCATTGTTGAGGCAAAGAAATCCTTAAATTGTGTGCGAAGGATTTCTAGACATATCTTCGCTTTAACCTCATGAAGATTCTCCCTTTCAAATTGCAACTGTAATGCATCCAAATTACTGAAAATATTCTCTTTGAAATTATCCACTTTTCCAAAGAACATTTGAACTATGGCTGGAAGTTCGCTCATGTTGTTCGGATAGAGAATTACAAGATGTGTCTTGAGCTCGTGAAAGATTTCCAATGTTTTTTGGCGCAATTTGATCTCTTTGAGTTGCATGTGTTGCAGTTCTCCCTCGTGAACTGTCGAATTCAACGATTCCATTTCTAGTTGAATGAAAAATCAGGTAAGGATTACGCCTTCGAAAAATCCGTCTTCAATTGCAAAGAGTAATACCCGATCAAAAATCCGTAGGCAAAATAAACCTTGTCACTTTATCACGTCACCTTGACACGTTGTCACGTCGTGTTTGCCACATCAATTTATCCCGACTATAACATAATATCACAAAAAATTATTCAAAATAAAATTTTGAAATAAAAAATTTGGATATAAAGTGTATGAGTCACACGGCCCAATCAAGATCAACTATAAAATTGATTCCAAATCCAAATATATGTTGGTCCACACAGTCGGCTGGCCCAAGAAAAAATTAACTCTAAAATTGTTGGTCCATACAGTCGGCTGGCCCAAATATATGTTGGTCCACATCAATCCACAAAAAATTAACTCTATATATATATCCCTATCCTGTTAATCCTAATCTCATTTTACCCTCAAACCTAAAAATACGGATTTTATTTCTCTCTCTCTCAGCCGACACTTTTATTTCTCTCAAACCTAATCGCTCATCAACAATATCTCTTTCTTCAGCCACCAAAACAAAACCAGCTTCAAGATCCGTTGATTATAACACATCTAATCAATCCACAAAACACATCTAATCTTTAATCCTTGAAAGGATACTTAAGATGACGAAAGTAGAAGACAAAGACTTCCAGATTCGTTGATTGGGTCTCGGGTAAGGTGTTGCATGCTGTAGGATGGTCTTCAAATCGAAAAGAATGAACTGATTATAACAAAATTGTTATACATCATTCATGATTTCGTAAATTTAAGGATGGTTGAAAAAAATCGAAAAGAATAAAGAGTATAACAGATTTGTTATAAAACTTTATTTAATTTCGAATATAAAAAATTGGAATAATACCAAACACGGATCAGTGATAATTTAAATTCGTGTAAATGATCTAAATAGATCTCGGAATGGCATGCATGTCTAAACACACGATGAATCTGAGATCTATATTATTTTCGGTTTTGGTTCAAGTCTGGTTGATGTTTAGATGGGTTAGGAGACGATGGGTTAGGTTTAGATTGGTGTTGTGGAGATAAAAGGTTGGTGTTTGAGTCCGAGTTCGAGTCTGTTGTTTTATTGTGTTTGAGAAAGATTTTGGTTTTGCGATTTCTGTCGAGGTTGTGTTGAAAAAAATTGTTTAGATTTGGGCCTTGAAACGAGTCTGTGGGTGTAATACGAGAGGGTGTGTTTTCGGTTGTAGTGTGAGTCTGATGAGTCTTGAGTCAGTTTGGTGTTTCGAGACATTTTCTTGGTTTGTTTGAGGTTGTGTTTGATGAGTGGTCGAGAGGTGAGGTCAGTTGGAGTCGAGTCTGATTGTCTTGAGTTGGTTAGTTTGACCGAGAGTTCGAGAATGAATCGAGTCTTGTTTTTGTTGAGGGTCTGAGTCTTTGTGTGAGTGTCGAAAAGAGTTTTTGAGAGTCTTGATCTTGTCAGGGTGCCTTTATGTTTGAATCTTGTGAGGGGCAGGTTTTGTGGAGTCTTATCCGGAATACGTGTTCGACCCCTTATCCGGAAAACAACTTCGACCCCTTATCCGGAAAACAACTTCGACCCCTTATCCGGAATATACACTAATACTGCTTATCCGGAATACACTTGTGTGTTATCCGGAATAATGCGACGTTGTCTTATCCGGAATACTATGTATCTTATCCGGAATAACGAACTGCTTCTTATCCGGAATCGCAAAATATTATCAGATCTGAACAAAACGTGACTGTTTGACACTCAAAATTAACAATAGTTGAAAAGGAAAAGTTGACCAAAGTTTTAAAACAGGCTGATAAAGACTCGTATCATACCAAAGTTGATGTTGAAAAAAAAATTATAAGATTGATAGAAAAAAAATTGATAAAAAAACATTCAACACCAAAAGTTTGTATGGATTCGAGACAAAAATTGTGAAAGAAAGTTTTAAACCATCACTTTTATAAAATCAAAAGATGACTAATATGTAAAATTTTATTATATGAAAATTTTGATATTAGACAAGAGTTGATATTAAAGTTAAAAAAAATAGTGAAAAATAAAATAAAATAAAATAAAATTTACCACCAAATCAATAGATAAAAACACGTCAATCCGAAGAATCAACCAAAGCTCTTTATACCAATTGTAGGTCTACGATTTCTTAAGATTGTGCAATCTATGAATTATCTATTGAATAGAAGGGAAGGAGGAAGAACTAGAGATAGAAAGGTAGAGAGAGAAAGATGGATGGATTGAATGAGATAGTGTAATGAACAAATGAGCAACCCCTCCTAACATGCTAGGAGGGGTATATATAGCTCACCCTACATGTGGGCTATATGGGCTATATTGTTTACATACTGGATCACGAGCCTAATACTTGAATATATTATTGGAGTGACCGAAGCTCGTTGTCGGTATCATAACAGATGATCAACGTCTAAAGTTTCAAGTGTTGACATTGAAAACAAATATTTGGAAAACTATTGGAGAAGTCGAGTATACTTTTAATACTAATTTTTACGACGGTATTGGTATTTTATGCAACGGGGCACTTCACTGGTTTATGGATGACTATAACAAGAAGAGAGTGGTTCTATCTTTCGATTTATGTAGCGAGAATTTAAGGAAATCCCTCAACCTGATGATATCTTGTATATAAAGAAGGGCAAAAAAGTCTATTTGCAATTTGGGTTATGTGTATGTATCGAATCCTCATGTGTACATATCAATTCCCTAGGTAAAAACATACGGAGTAATCTCCATAACCGGTAACTCAAACTTCGGTAACCTATCTGTTATGTTTAAAACTATAGTAACCAAATCGAATTTTTGGTCAAACTTTAGTAACTTTTGTATATATTAACCCTTTATTAAACATAGCAACGATACATTGTTACAATACATAAAACAACAATACAAATACATCGAAAGGAGATACATCACAAAAGATGATGAATTATCACATATGTAATAAACCAAAACATAATGTAAACGGTAATTTTGACCCAATTTTTTAAAAATCATGGCACATATGAGAGAAATTGAGGTTTTTAGACCGCCTCTCGGATATGAATTATATTACTCGCACAAATACCCTACCAATTGGAAAAATCCACCCCAAAATATGAGGTTCTCCTCTAGATGTTTTGGAATTAATTTTAATCTTTAGTACAAGGGGCCTTAGTACAATGGTGGCGTTTTCGTGTGACGCTGTGGCTCCACACCCGAAAACGCATGCTACGGCTCCACACTTGAAACAATCCACACCAAAATATGAGGTTCGCGACTACGACTCCACACGCATGCTTCAGTACAATGGTTGGCGTTTTCACGTGACACTGCGGTAAAAATGCACCACACGGCGCACTCTACCCCAGCTCTTAGTGTGTGGTTATTAATTGAGTGAGCTATTAAAACTACCCTCTCACTGTAAAAAGCTAATTAAATGGTTTTTAATTTGATAAACATCCTTCCAGTTATTGAACTACTGGGCTTTGGGATGGGTTTTTGGGCTGGCATTTGGGCTGAGAGATTAAGTATACGAGTTTCAGAGTATTTGCTTAACCTACGATAGTGCACAGAGCACACTCATCATCCCTGTTCTTCATTCGAGATGGTTATGTTGGATATAGTTGAGGATATTTTTAAGACTGGATGTGAAAGATATACTCAGATGCAAAAGCGTATGTAAGTCATGGTATAATTTGATCTCTAGTAATCTTTTTGTCAAATCTCATTTGATCTCTAGAATTGTTATGCCAAGGTTAATAAATATAACCGACCCTAGGTTGCGCGTTTGTTATATTATTGGTTCCTCCAATGGCCTTGTTTGCATCTCTCCTTATGCTGCTGAATTTTTACTAACCAATCCTTCCACCAGAGAGGTTAAAAGACTCCAAACCATTATTGGTATTCCGCACCAGGATAGGTGGAAGTTATGTTGGGGTTTCGGCTATGATTCATCCACAGATGATTACAAGCTCGTTGTCGGTATCATAACGGATGAGCAACGTTTAAAGTTTCAAGTGTTGACAGTGAAAACAAATATTTGGAGAACTATTGGAGAAGTCGGGTATACTTTCAATACTAATTTTTACGACGTATTGGTATTTTATGCAATGGGGCACTTCACTGGTTTATGGATGACTATAACAAGAAGAGAGTGGTTCTATCTTTCGATTTATGTAGCGAGGAATTTAAGGAAATCCCTCAACCTGATGATACAAGATATGTATGTGATTGTCATAACAGACTAGGGATCTTCAAAGAATGTCTATGCATATTTCGTTATGACCATATCCCCTGGGACAAATGGGTAAAGAGAAACTACATTGAACAACAGTCTTGGCAATTACTCCCATATAATCATGAGATGAAGTATGATGTTGCACGCTCACTCAATTACCTTCCAGACAACAACAGTTCATCTCTGTTTGATGATCAAGATATATGTGTGTCTCGGATTGGTCTCAATATAAGTGCCCCTATGTTTTTGAACAGCCTTGTATCTCCACATCTCAATGGGAAACTGAACAAAACGAGAAGCCTGTCTTCACAGCTCAATGGGAAACTGAAGAAAATGAGATGCCTGAAGAATAGCAAGCGAATTACAAAAGTGGTTTCTGTTTATGACCTTATTTCAAGGTCTTTCCGTTTTTCACGTAGTATGCTAAGTAAGAAGAGAAAGAGGCAAGGCAAGAGTAACAAGAGGAACGGTAAGGTGGGTTCTAATTATTAGTTTATTACTCCGTACATTGTTATTTCAGGTCATTTAATTTTATACAGTACATTGTTTAGACCATATAATTACTTCTACCTTCTGATATATTTTCTTGATGATTTCCTTCTTATCTTTAGTGAATGTGCATCATATCTATTTAGGTATCTGTTTCCTTAGTTTGGTAAAAGAAAAAAGAAAAGACATGCTCTGCATTAGTTTCTGCATACCCGTATCAGTAGTACAACGGTCAATGTGTTTTCAACAAAGATTATAAAGTGTCAACAATGTACCCGTCTCTTCTTAGCAAGAAACGCAAAACTCTTTAGTTGTTATACGTACTCGCTTCCCGTTTAAGTTCGAACATTGTTTATAATACAGCCACTTAACTTTTATTCATGCCCCAAACATAAATTGTAAAAGAGAGAAAAGAAAACGGAAATGACTGAACTGAGAATTTTAATCACAATCTTTAGTTGTGTTAAGTTTTCATTGGCTCTTGGTGTGTGGATGGGGACGGGTGAGGAGGTTTGTTAACTCTCTTGTGTGTCGTAAACATTCGTATACTCGGTACTCCGTATGTAACATATCTTGAAATTGTTTAGCTATGGTTTAATGAGTTCGGTCTGACATAAACTTATTTTTGTTTCTAGGGATTAAGTCGTACAATAGCAACGTACTTTCACAAATGTATCATCTTGGTACGTGAACTAGTTTTTGTTTAACTCAATGTAACGTACTTGCAGATTTTGTGACGATTTGCACACTGAAACTTATTTTACCAAGAACATTACAATTTTTTTTTCTTTTTCCTTTTTTTCTTTTTATCTTTTTACAAAATTAGTTTTTTCATTAAAGGTTTTTCATTGAATTTTTTTGAAAACGTTAAAAATAAATAAACGTTTTCCTTCTTCAAAAAAAAGTTATATTTAAAATTTAACACTTTATTTTTATCTCTTCTTTAGATAAAACTAAAACTTTTTTTTTTTTTTTTTAAATTTTAACTTTCACTTAACATAAAATGTATTTAAAAAAATTCTAAATTTTTTTAACTTTTTTGGAAATCTTTTTTCTTAACTTTCTAATAGTTATAAATTTTTTAGGAATATTTTTTTTGATAAAATTTTAATTATTAAAATTCTTTGATTTTTTCTTAAAATTTCTTATAGGTCTTTTTCTAAAAATTCATTGCTTATGTATTTAAAGATTTTATAAAAAATTCAGTTGTTTTAACTTGTTTTTAATCTTTCAATTCTTTGTTAAAAGCTTTCAAGTTTTTATAATTTTTTGGTAAACATTATTTTAAGTATAAAAACTTTCTAAAGAGAATTTGTAATTCTATAATTTTTGTTTATATTTTAACAATAAGTTTTTAAAAAGAATTGTAGTTTTAATCAAGAATTTTTTTACCCTTTCTCGTAATTAAAAAATGCTTATAAATTTTTTGTGTAAGTTTAAATTTTTTTAAAGTTTTTTTTTGTGATTTCTCGTAATTTAAAAAAAGTTCACGTATCAAATCGGTACATTCGAAAAAGTTCGTTGCTATTATAGGACCTAATCCCTTTAAAATATATGTCCTATGGAATCTTTTCCCGGTTTTCAAACTTTTTAACAGGTA
The DNA here is from genome assembly GCA_025667525.1 of Glebionis coronaria. Classification (NCBI taxonomy): domain Eukaryota; kingdom Viridiplantae; phylum Streptophyta; class Magnoliopsida; order Asterales; family Asteraceae; genus Glebionis; species Glebionis coronaria. The sequence goes on from CM046880.1 coordinate 420,801,881, forward strand.
GCCGGTAAACCTTGGTGCAAATCGATACAAAATCTGAAAGTACGTTACATTGAATGGAACAAAAAATAGTTCACGTAACAAGATGATACATTTGTGAAAGTACGTTGCTATTATACGACTTAATCTCTTGTTTCTACCATGAAACATTGTGGGTTATTATTTTCTTAGTAGTTGTTCACATTTCATCTATTCAGTCACGATGTCCTTACTCCCAAGTCCTACCAACATATAAGACCTTCTTAGCCTATCTGACTGCATAAATGAAAACGGCTTTACCGGTCTTATGGTGACATAGAAATGAAACCTCATAACGTTACAAGCCTAGGTGTGACATGCTAGGAAGTGATGTTTTTTTTGAGTATTTTGATCTGGAACAAACGTGCCTGGAAGTTTGTAACTATAATCTTCTTGAAGAAAGCTGGAAGGTATTCAGCCACTGCACCGTGCTCGTCAAGGAGACTATACCCCAATCATCGATGGCCTGTTCAGGATGGTAGTGGTTTTTCATAGAAGAACTATTGTTGCCAGCTAATGATTCTGTAACTGTTAGTTTTGAGGCTACAACTTATTCTCATGCTGTTAATTGTTTCATTATCATTTACTTAGAAGAATGATTATATGTAGATCATAAGCTTTTACTTTGTAAAGCTGTGGAAGAGTGCAACCTCAGCTACGACCAGAGGCTTGCTCAATGGAGCATATAGGGATTCTACAGATTACCTATAAGCCATTCAAGCTTAAATCTCTCACAGACTTCGTCCACCTATTGAATTAATCTGAATCTAACCTAACATGTTGAGTCAAGATCAAGTTGAGGTGGCCTCGTTTGGAGCTTGCTAGTGATCTTTCCATGATTACATTGACAACATTGTAAAAACTGCATAGTATATTAAAAATGGTGTACGTATCCTCTAAATGATGACAATTACATAACATTGGAGCATCAAATAAAATAAAAGCTACCTTGTTTCGAGTGTCATTTCATTTGTTTGGTCATGATCTCCCCATCAGCAAGGATGGCCGGACGCAAGTGCATGGAGGAAGAGATCAGAGACCATCTTTCAGAAGTTCCCGGTGAAATCAGTTAGCAAAAATTGACGGTGAACTGGCTATCATGACACAAGATACCAAAAAGTTTAAACCACAAATGATTTACTCCGTATTTATCAATTTTAACCAACTCCATGTCAAGGTTCACATGCATAATTTAACCATCTATCGACTCATTGGCCGACTAATCCACGGGGTTTGAGCCCACCACCACACAGACTGAAACCAGGTAAAGCCCTCACTTTTCATGAGGTTGGCGTAGCCACTTCAAGGTTGTTATAGCTACAATCCAATTCAATTCAAAAGTATAAAGCGTAATATCCCCTGTTCAGGAAGACTAGTTAGATCTCTAAACAATACTACCATGTTATCAGAATTGAAAATCATCCATACACCAAAAGTTAATACAGTAGGTTGGTCATTAACCAACCTTCATTCAAGAAAAGCTGGATTGGGGTTAGGTACTTTAGTTAGGTTCTGGTTTCGCAGATGAACTTTGCAACCTGCATTAGGTTGATTGATTCTGGTACCAAAATAACTTATAACAATGGAAACCGCAAGAATAAAACCAATAACACTTTCTTCTGCCCATTCTCGAGTTCTGTTATCAATGGTCTAGTACATGGAACCTACTTACATAAACCATTTAGAAGGTTATGTTCTTCTGGGTTATATTTCTAGACCCAAAGTTCCAATCTTACCACAAAACCAGTCAGCATTCAAACCAGCCCAAAAATTTCCAAAAGAAGTGGACTAGATGCCATGGAAGGAGAAACAAAAAAGGCAAAACAGGAAAGTGTTGGTTCTTTTAGGTTTAGTTGTTGACAGTTGAGAGCATCCCGCCGGTAGCTGTGGGTATCACCACTTCCCAGCCAGGACCTTTAAGGGGAAGTGTACTTGCCAAGTAATCTGGCTTCCCATCTGTTTTGGCAGGTCCAGCAGCAATCAGATCGCTTCGATCTAACACCCTCTCGAGATCTTCGTCACTGATATCTGTTTGTATCATTTTGTCTTCTTCATCTTCATCGCCTCGTAAAAGAGCCAGCATATCATCTTCCTAAAAATATAAAATCCAACAATAAGCGAAACAGGCGGAAAATATCCTTTATACAATTTTATGTGGTGAGCATGATTAGAGAAAAGATTATTGCAAACTTATGTAACTTTTTCTAATAATTGAGTTAGTTTTGATGCATTAGTATACATTCCAGATGCCAACCCGTTTGACCAGTTTCTTTTATTGTTAAAAATATCCACTGGACCCATTATTAATCAAACATAACAGAAGTTTTTTAATGTAATGGGTCAAACATGTAACCTCTACATACTTGACAAAATGATGCTGGATAGAAAACTAATATAATACCTCTAACACTTCGTGGTCTGTCTTTGATCTTTCTTGTTGAAATTGACCTTTGCCAATCACCACATGCTCAAGCCTCAGCTTACTGAATGCTCGTTTCAGAATTCGGCCCTAAAAAATTTTATTTAATACCAAATGTTAACCTTGCAAAAACAAATATAAAATGCAGATCAAATGTACAAAATACCTCAACAGATTGTGCAGTTGCAAGCCTGTACACATGAACTGGTTTTGTCTGCCCGATTCTGTGACATCTATCCATTGCTTGTAAATCCATTTGAGGGTTCTGTAGTCCAAATGCATTTAAGTTGTTAAAAACCAAAACGATTATCAAATGACAACAATTATTTTCAAATCAGAAAGATATTATTTACCCAGTCACTATCGTACAAAATGCAGGTATCAGCAGCAGTGAGATTGATTCCAAGTCCACCAGCCCTTGTGCTCAGTATGAATATTTTATACTCACTGTTTGGATCATTAAAATCCTGAATCTGTTGTCATTGTAAGGTTGCAGAATGTTAGCATTCAGATCATTTTATAAAAGCCTGCATTTGTGACACAAAAAATCCAGTAAAAGAATATACTTGTTTTCGTCTATCTTCCAATTTCACACTCCCATCAATTCTGCATATTTCAAAGCCTGTCTCACTGAAGTAGTAATGCATTATATCCAGAATCTTAGTCCATTGGGAGAAAATCAGTACCTGTTTGCCAAAATCAAGCAAGAGTACAAAGATTAAAAGTTTAAAACAAAAAAAAAATATCAGGGTACAATACATCAGCTGGATAATTGGCATACTTTGTGATTGCGAGCATCCAACTTTTTCAGCAATCTTTCCAAAAGCTGAAACTTTCCACACTGTCCAACTATCTCTTCCACTGGTGGATAAAAACCTGTCCATAATAGCAAGCATATATATATTGCTTTATGATTCCTCAAATATAAGTAGTATGAATTAAAAATGATACATACCAGAACCCTCAAAAGCTGCCGCTAGCAGATCAGGATGGTTGCAATTTTTCCGCAGCTGAACCATTAGGTTATTAAGCTGGCCTTTCACACCACGCCCTGCATATTTCCACAGAAACAAATTTAAGCATTAAATAATAAGAAACTGAATTTCATCTTTGTTTCCCAGTTCCCACACAGACACAATCCAAATTGTTTTTGGATAAGTTGAGCAAAATTTATTAATATTTTACCCACATAATCTAGTTTTACGAATATAACTGAACCAAAATATAGATTCCCACAGTTACGGTATGTATAATCGAGAATACAAGTTGACAATTTATTTTCTAACTCTATGTGTTATAGTAGAATCTATCAAATACAAAGTATGTAATTATGAATTACCAGTGTCTAGTTTCTCTCGGAGAAATGTTTCCAGTGACCTGTTGACTAAATGATCCTGATAGTTTTTTTGATGCTCGGTGAGAGTAGCATACAGAATTATTTCTTTCTTGCGAGGAAGCATATGCTCAACATCTTCTTTCATTCTTCTGAGCAGAAAAGGGCGCAATATAGCATGCAACTTTGCTACAACCTGTCATTGTATCTCCCAATTGTTATTTTAGAAGTAAAAAAGAAAGGAAGAATCGAGGGTGGAGGATGCAGTATGTAGGTGTGTATGTACTTGTTTTTTACGCCCTTCTTCTGCTTCCTGACTGGTGGACTTTCCAGAAAAGTCAAACCTAAATTAAGATACAAACGAAAAGATAGTAAGAAACACGTTTTTTAGTATCAGAAGCACAAATATGTAAGAAAATAGTCAGAAATACAAGTTAATATAATACAGAATTTCATCAGACAAACGATTTTTTTAGGACCAAAAGCATAGAGTTCAGAGATTTACATAAAGAATGCAGAGTTCAGAGATTTACATAAAGAATACTTAATCTAGTAGAATTACCCCAGCAAACGATGCAGCTTGAAAAACATGCCAAACGGCATATCACATAAACAAGAAAAACTAATACAAGAAGCTAAACCTATGCTAAAGAGTAATTACCATGACTCAAACTCTTCATGAGATGAAAATATATCAGGCAAGATGAAGTTCAGCAATGACCACAGTTCTGCTAGATTGTTTTGCAGAGGTGTACCCGTCAACAAAATTTTATTTTCAACACGCAGCCATTTTAATTCTCTCAATAATTTGCATTCAGAATTTTTCAATCTGTGGCCCTGCAACCAATTAAACAATTAATGTTTCAGATACCAGCACGAGAGTGGATGCTTTCCAATATGAACAAAAGAGGTTAAATATAAGCACCTCATCAACCACAAGATATTTCCAATTGTAATGCCTCAAGTGCTTTCTAGCATCATTCATTGCAACTTCGTACGAGGTAATTACAATTGGAAATTTTGGGCCTACTGACTTCGGCATATGTTTTCTCCTTATTTCATCCCTTTCATTCCTATTCCCATGGTAAATAATTGCATTCACAGACGGCACAAACCTTCACAAACCAGAAAAAAATAGTTAATGATTTTGTTTTACAAATATATAACAAACATACCAAGTGGGTAAACCATGAGAGGGATAATACCTGGATATCTCATTTAACCAGTTGGCCAGAGTAGACAATGGAGCGATAACCAAATACGGCCCATCCATACCTTTCCCTTTTAGGTGTGCAAGAAAACCAATAGTTTGGATTGTCTTGCCAAGCCCCATTTGGTCAGCCAGGATACCATTAAGACCGTTTTGCCAGAGTGAAATCAGCCATTTGACCCCTTTAACTTGATAAGGTTTCAATTGTCCACCAGTCAGCAAGGGACAAATCTCACTCTGCTCTTTCGCAGCTTTCTCTTCCTTACTGAGATTCATATCTGAGGGGGTGCTTTCTTCAGCCCGTGTAAGCATAGCTGCCACAGCCGTCTTGGCCCTCCTCTGAGAAATTAATGCAATAATGGCATGAGTTCAATAGAAAAATATGGTCGTAATGGATAGAATAAGGACTAACAATTTCGATATCTAAATGTGCAGAAGGAGCAAAGAAGCAGCTCAGCTATAACAGCTAGTAACCATCGTGTAAGCCAGTGTTATATCTCAAATACTACACGCCTACACTAGCATTTGAAAAAGATGACATCTCGCTTCAATTCCCTTTCTAAATGAATAACAAACGAATAGCCCATTAAAAATCATCTTACTCCATCAGCCAGTTTTACAAGTTAACATTCTACATGCAGAAACATGTGCATAAATATAATACGAAAGAATATGATCTCACACAAACAACTCATTCAATTCAATATACCTAATCCAATATACTATAAGCAAAAAAAGAAAAACAGATGCTTAACTCCATTAAAAAACAACTTGAGAAACATCTTAAAACATAGGTTCACAATATGAAGCGATATTCCATTTGTTAAAGCAAAAAATTAGTTAGCTTTGAAAATTAAATGCAATTAGGCGAAACCCTTACTGTATTAGCACTACTGCTTGCAGCTTTTCGTTTTGACCCACGGCCTTTCTTTTTCACCACCTTTACTTCATCAACATCTTCTTCAGCCACAACTTTCTACAATAACAAATGAAAACCATCATCAACTGAAAAGTTAGGAACTGAAATTACAATACAAAAGCAAACACAGAAAGTTACATTAGTGATCTCATCCATCTTCTCGAGTAAAAACTCAGAGTAAAGCTGAGTTTGAGATAGAAGCTCATCCAGTTTGCTAAACTGAGTATCATTCAGAGTAGGTGCTTCTTTTTCCTCATTTGCTTCTTCCTTACACCTTTGTTGTTCTAGCTTAGCTTCCTCCTCCGCCATTGCATCCATAATCGGGTCCTCGTCCACCTTCATACCAACTTTCTCGTTGCAAATGTCCTTCAGAATAAACTCATATCAGTAACAAGTAAAAATACTAATCTTACAGCCTATGAGCTTATTTCCCAGTTTTAAGTCATAACAAGCTCAAAATCAGAACAAAAACCGCAATGCATAAACTTACAAAAAATAAGCCAAACAAATAATATATTATCTCTTTCTATATAAAGATTTAAAGTTATAAGTACAATAACTAACTACTCGTTAGTATTAAAGCTAAAGTTTTTAAAAGTGATCTAAGTGTCCTTTTCTATTCGTACAATAACCAAGCAAAGAAATATTATTATAGTTAAATTGTAACTTAATTGAACATAATTGCAAATAATAGTAACCCGTATGTGCATAAAACCTTATATAAACTACTAAAGTATCATAAAAACACGCTTAAGGTTGTATTTCGAACATATATATTTCAAAGATAGTGTTTAGCAAACAATTTGTAAAAAACTGCGATTTTAATTCTATTTTGAAACCGAAACCCAAACACCCCTAAAGTATAAGGGCATAGGGCTTGTGTGTTTTCTTTTAAGTAATGTTTATGGTTTGTTTATTTATTTCTGGGCTTATGTTTAACAACTTATTTCTTGTGGCTTGATTTAAAACTTTTCGGCTTACATAAGCTTTTTGTGATAAAAAAAAAACTTATATAAGCCAAAAAGTTTGAAAATAAGCGACAAAAAAGTAAGCTTATGAAACATAAGCTTAAAACCAGATAAGTTTTAAGCCGGCTATATAAGCCGAAACAAACACCGACCAAGTCACTTTCTTTTAGTTAAGCTGAAAACAAACAACTTTTTCCATGACTTTTTTATGAATAAAATTTTACGGTTATTGGGTGTTTGGATTAGCTTATTTAGCCTGTTTATGGGCTTAATTGATTGTGGAAATAGTCAATAATCTCACTTTTTAGAGCTTATCAACTTAAACTTATTGGCGTAAGCCAATAAGCTCAACTTGAGACAGCTCATAAGCTTTAGAAAGTGAGGTAATTAGCTTTTCCAGAATCAAATAAGCTCATAAGCAGGCTAAAAATAAGCTATTCCAAACACCCCCAAAGTCAATTTGAAACAAAACAAAAAGTTGATTTTAAGCATAAACAAAACAATGTAAACCCGTTTCGGCTTATATTAAAAAAGCCCCCATTGTGTGGCTTATTTAGAGACTTATAGACTTATATAAGTTTTTATGATATAATAAACTTATATAATCCTAGAAGTCTCAAAATAAGCTTTAAAAATTGGGATTTATAAAATATAAGCCAAAATATGGCTTATTTTCGGCTTATATAACATAAGCCCCAATTTGGTGGCTTATTTTGAGACTCAGGGGCTTAAATAAGTTTATGATGATATAATAAACTTATATAAGCCGATAAGTCTTCAAATAAACCAACAAAATTAAGGCTTATGTTATATACAAGCCGAAATGGGCTAGCGTTATATAAACCAAACCAAACACCCCCAAAGTCAATTTCAAACAAAACAAAACAATGTAAAGAAAAGAAAAAATAATAAAAAGAAAAGAAAAGAAAACCTCTTCTTCGAGCACAGAAGTGGGTGAATCAACGAGTGATTCCTCGATGACGTCATTTTTCGGCGCCATCTCTCAAAACCCTAAAAAAAACATATAAAAATTAAACCTTTAAATAAAAAGATATATAATCTAAACAGATCCATAACCTAAACCCTAAAATGAGTCTACTTCATTTCACAAAATATAAAAAGAAATGTAGTAAAAATGAAAACGTACTGTGATTGTTTGGTGAGGAAAATAATGGTGGTGGGTGGTTATTAGGGATGATGAAAGGGTTTGATAGAAATGAAATGAAGAGTGTGGTGGGTTAATAAGTTAAATAAATAAATAAGGGGGAAACCCTAGGTAGTGTGGGCGGGATTATTTTTCTAGTTCCAGATACATTGCCAAGTGAGCGGGAAAATAATAAAACAATACGCTATTAGTTCGAGTTGCGTAAAAGACATTAGTTCAAAAAAAAAGTGGAAGTGAGTGGGTCTCATCCCACGAGCGAGAGTTTGATGAACTCACGCGTGACTACTTTCCCTTCAATAGTCACTTACGCGCGACTAAGAGGCTGGGATTAAAATTAAGAGGCAAACTCACCGGCGTGAATTTATTTTTTGTGAGTCCGGCGTGTTTTATTTTTTGGGTTAGGTTTACTTTTGGGTGTTTCTTGTGAGTGGAGTGTTTAAATAATAAAAAATAGGTATTAAAGATGAATGTGAGTGAGTTTGAGCGAGTGTCATTACCCGCGTGAGTAAGTTGTAGTGAGCTTGTTAAAAGATGATGTGACGCTGACGTGAAAGTGAGTAAGTTTGCCCCACTCCCTTTAGCCTAATACCTTAATCTACTAATTGTACACTAACATAATATACTTTTTAGTAAATTGAGATATAATAGATATGTAGTTACTCTGCTTACAGATAAATAAAAGTTAATGTAATTAATGCCTAGTTATATGTACCGTTAGCAAATTCTATGTGTATATTTATAGGGGGTGTTTGGTTAAGCTTATCAGTGGGACTTAGGCTTATCTACTTCTACTACCTATATAAAAGAGAGTTTTGTAACAGCCCATCTTAACCTTAAATTCTAAAAAAATGCCAAGTGTAAAATCAAAAATAATCAACGGTGGAGGTTAAAAGATGGACCAAAAATACATTCAACCTAAAAAAACAAACACCCCCATCTGAGCCGTCTTCTTCAAACAAAACACACAACTCACACAAATCGAAGATCTACAATATGAACCTAAATCCCACAATATTAAAACTCGTTTATTCTGATTAGTTTCTGCAAAATTGTGTTTTTCACGAATAGAAGACATCCCGGATTATAAAATCACAACTCCACGATTTGAAGAATTTATTCAAAATTAACAGGTTTGTTTTAATTAAAAATCCAGATGACTGTTATAATCTTACAAGTTTGTTTAATTTAAATCGTCATGAATGTTCCATTTGGTTTTAATTGTTGTTTTCTTGATTAGGGACTTGTGAATGTGAGATATTTTATCCCACCACCAGATATGGTATCTTTGATCAAAGTACCGTCACCTCTAATTGCTAGCTGCCTTGGAGTTATACGTTTCACTTTAAGATCTTGCATACTTGCTTGCGTTCCCAGATGAATGATATGATTAATTCTTTTGAGGTTTGTTTTTTAACCAGCTTATATTTGTACGATATTTATTTTTATCACATTTTTACTTGATTATTACATATGGAATGAGATATTTAAGTTTTTTTCATCAATAGTACAAATAATAATTCGTTTACACAATATTTAGGAAACTTTGAAAAACTTAATTATATTTAAACAACATAAAAAAAATTCAATAACGTAACTCATTTCCTGATTTTCTGGTCAATCACTGTAAATGTGTAAAATGCTGATACTATTTCCTTACTTATCCAATTTAATTTTTGAGATTCAAATTTTTTTTATCTTATTCTATCATTATAAATAAAAGGTCAGATACACACATAACAACCCACCCCTTCCAATACTTCTTTTTTCTGCAAACGATTACACAAACAAGTAATGACATTGCCTAAGAATTTTTTTATTTGATGTTTTATTTTTTATTATATACGAGAAATTCAGTTTTGTTTCTGGTTTTATTTGTAGAAAAAAACATGGATGCCAGCATGACTAAGGTATGTCATATTGATCCAATGTTGGATGATATGAAGGTTTTGGTCAGATGCATTAGCCTCTGGAACTCCCACCCCGCTGGCAAGCCAAATGAGGTTTGGAGTTTAGATGCTGTTTTGCAAGATCCAGAGGTAATTGTTGTATTTAATGTTTTATATCATACTGTTAATCAATATTACAGAAATATTTACCATCCTATATCTTTTTTACTTATCTTAAAGGGTCATCGTATCCAAGCCAAAATCAAAAAAGAAGATATGAACAAGTTTCAAGCTTTGCTTGAGGAAGGAAAGTGTTATATTATTGGAAACTTTGGTGTAACCAATAACAATGCAACTTACCCATTACTCAACCACCGTTTCAAAATGAATTTCTATAAAAGCACATCTGTGACGAGGGTTGCAGAATTTGACAGGAACACCCGTGGCTATAAGTTTACACCTTTTACTTCCAGAACATACCATGAAACAGAACTTGTCGGTGAGTTTTTATACAATAATTTTTTAGGTATTCTTTTTCATTTATTTTAAAAAATGTTTGTATAAATATACGCAGATGTCATTGGAACACTGATTTCAATCTCAGACTCTATCCCTTTCAAAAAATTTGGAGATAACAAAACAAGGAGGTCACTCATACTGGAAGATGCTGAGTAAGATTATATATTTCACTTTAACTCAAAATTAAACATTGTATAGATAGTAAATATAAAGTGCTAAAGTTTCATATTTTCAATAGTGGTGTAACCCTGGAATTCTGTTTCTTTGACGAATGGGCCGAGAAATTTGCTACATTGTACGAATCTAGGAACTCGATGGGTCATGTGGTTATCATTTTACAGTTATGCAAAGTGACGTATTTTAATAGTAAGTATGCAAACAAATATGATTTTTAGTATTTGTTACATTTGTTTTACACTCTGTATAACCACTAATTTAATGAAAATGTATACAGAAAAACCTTCTTTGATGAATGCTATGTATTCAACAAAGCTTTACATAAATGATGATATTGCAGAGATCGCTGCTTTTAAACAGAGGTACAACAATGTTTCTATAATTTTAATTTAAGTCATATATTAATCACATGTATTAGTCAAAAGAACATATTCATTTTTCGATATCAATTGTTTCAGGTATATTCAGAAAGATGGCTATGATCCAAAAACACATACAATTGCCCAGATTACACCTGTCAAAAGAATTGTGACATCTGATGATTTTTTTAATGGTGCCATTAAAAAACGGTGGCCGGAATACGGGATTCAACAACAGTATGTTCATTTACCTAACTATTTCAATTCATTATTTTCCATATATATATGTATTATACTGTATTGTTTCCTATTACTATTAATTGTTGTTTGATAAACTTTTTAGGAATACCAATGCATTCTGTATGCTAAGATTCACAAGATACACAAGGAATGCGGCTGGACATATCTTGCGTGCAAAAAATGTGGAAGAGTTGCCAAGGAAGTAGATGTCGATGAGTCGTCTTCTAGCGGTTATAAGGGTAAAAAACAGAAGATTTGGAACTGCATAAAACATCCAAATCTCACTGCTGGTGCAGTTGGAATGAGGTATTCATATTATTTCTGATTATTACTGAAAATAATGTGTTTAATATCAAACTGCAATATACAAGTTATAATCGCCAATATCTTTAATATATGTATTAGGTTTAAACTGATAAAACTAATATTATGTTATACGGTTAATATGATTAATATCAGTTAGTATAAATGGTTGTGTTTAAGTTAGACTATAAGTTCGACTCATACTACAAGATGAATACACCAATATATTTAATATAGGCAGTAGGTTTAAAATTATTAAACCAAACATCTTGGCGTCAAACAAAGGTGCAGACCTAATGTTAGTTTTGAACTGCTAATAATTTTACTGTAGATATATGTTTTGCCTTTAAGCTTGTCTATATCAGTTACTGCCTTCAACTTTCACTATAGTGAGTTTCTCAATATTATGTTATGCCGTTCAATTTGACTATATCAGTTAATGTACTTGACTGTGGTCAAGTATGCCTATAACTTTTGAACTGCAAATAAAATATGTACATATTATGGTTGCCAAAAATGAATATATTAAATACTATAAATGGATTAGCAAATGTCACTCATAGAATTTATAGGTTATCTTCTGATTACTAATTGTTGTTTTTAAAATTTCAGATATAAAGTAACCATTCGCGTTACTGATGATACTGGATCAGCAGCTTTACTTTTGTTTGATGATAACGTTTTTAAGCTGTGTGGGGAACAATGTTATGATGTTCTAAAAAAAATGGTCAAGAACATGATGATTACTTCCCAACTGAGCTTGATAAATTGAAAGGGAAACAGCTTTTGTTCCGTTTTAAATATAGTGATGATCATATCAAAAATAAAAAGGACGTGTATCAGATAATGTGGATTTCAGAAGATCAAGATATGATATCCCTTTTCAAAACGGACTTCATCAAGCAGGTATAAACATTACGTTTTTTATTATCAGAAACATTAAATATATTAAATATAAATTACATCTTCTATACAAAATTATCAACTGAGTTAGAACTTACATTCATTATTTAGGTTGATGATACGGAATATGAAGTTGAAACACCTTTGCTTAACAATTCCAGAAAAGCAAACTCGCTCGACAGTGTTCCGTTTAACATAGAAGATACCCCCAAATCTGCAAATGGTTCATCAAAAACAAATGGAACCAGTGGACCTGATGAAAACATTTCTAATGCAATTGTTAGTGGTGGAGATGATGGAACCAATGAAGATACGGAGAACAGTTCTGGCAGCGGAAAAAGGCCCATAATCATCGAGTTAGATGATTACAATGAAGACGAAGCAGCTGCAAAAAGGATGAAGCAGGTTGTTCGGGTCAAGATTGAACCAAAGGATTGAGCAACCCCTACATTTGTTTGATGTCACCCTACAACTTTTAAATTGTTTTCAAAAGTATTTTTATTTCTACTGTTTGAACAATGTTTGGTTTGTTTTTTATTATTTTGGATGGTTTTGTTGAACACTTTGGTATTTTCCGCTTTCTGGATATTTATCCAGGCAATTTTAGTTTCTTATGAATAAAATGGGTGATATATTAGTTTTATTTTATTTTGCAATCCATTTTTTAATTTTTGTATTTTTTTTTTTAGTTTCAAGACAAACTTATTTCATTTTGAAGCCATTAAGTTTGTTATTCTTATTTTGTTTTTAGTCTTTTACTACTAATTGTTCTAAATGACTTTTTTTGCTATTGTGTACTGTAATTGAATTTTAATGCGATACAGTATACTAAAAAGGACCCGCTAACCTTTGTTTGAACCCCAAAGACAAAATCAGCAAATAATACGGGTGTAATGGGTAAAAATAAAACCAATAACTCAATTTTGACTATTGTTGTCATCTAAAACAGATTAGCAATATATTGAAATGAAAAAACCAATGCCTATATTATCTTACATAATAAATGGACTATGAGTACAAAACATCATATAATTTACTGAACCATAATTATGTAAAAATGATTTAGCATGAACTAAATTTTTATATAGAAAGAACAAGATAATCCAACCTTAAAATTTTATTAATAATAATATTATTGGAATATCCATAAGGATTTTGCAACATAAAAAAACAAGAAAACTCTAAAAATCTGCATCATCAATATGCATCATCTTCATTCACAGATTGAATGGGGAAGCTGGATGGTAAGAGAACACGTTCCCCAATGATTTGAAGAACATTCTTTGTTTCAGCAACTTCATTTGGAACATCATCAATCACAATGACGTTGGCAAAATCAAATGTCTTCAGGTTCTCTTCACGTTTGCGGTTTTTTATGGAGATTGCCTCTTTGTTATGAACGTCTTTTGGATGATTGAATATGATGGGATTGTTAGCCATGAAACTATTATAACAGCTTTTTATTCTTTGGTGTATGAGATAACAAGTGAAAATGGCTTTCTTGAATATGATCCCACGTTTATATAGCCACAAACTTGTCAAATTGCACCAGAATTAGAAAAGTGTGAAAAAATCCCTTAATTTCAGGAATTTTGTTGGGATTGTAAAAGGATATATTTACATTCTTAATTTAAATTTGCAATATCATGATTGGTTTTGTAGCTGAAAACACGTAATAACAAAATTTGACAAAATCAAAATAATAAACATATCTTAACAAATTTTATCTTTCTACAAATTTTAAAACAGTTAGTTCAATCTTCATTTCAAAAGCAATATTATCCATAATTAAAAATATTTTTTCTTCAAATTTTATTCGATAAATTCACAAATATCATGGACAGTGATTCACACAAAACAAAAGCACCAACATGGATAACTCTAAACCATTGAAGGTATAATTTGTTACTACGTTAATTATTTCACATCATATAACAGTATTGTTTTAATTTTGATTCATATGTACGTAGTATCTTATACTCTTCTTTTACTCTAATTTTTTTCCCAAGGAAATCAATCATGACACAACAACTCATGACGATAATAACATAATTGATCTGTCGAGTGATGAATTGGTATACACATTCACAATGGGTATATATGATTTACGTTAGTTTTTTTGGATGTTTTAAACTAATATCAACTATATTGCAAACAGGAAGTTTCATCAAGAAAACGTCCTAGGATGTCACAAACAACTTCGCCCGTCCAACACAAAGACATTCACGTACTGTCATCCGATGATGAAAAAATAATACAGGTGTCGGATAGCAACATAAATGAAGAAGGCTATAATTCTGATGATAAAAAGGTATACACATTTGCAATATTATTATTTATGTATATTTAGATTTTTTTTTGTAAAGGTGAAATATACTCTTTGCTTTTTTTACTCATCAAATAACTGGATTGTATACATCATTCAGGCATCCGAGGAAGAATTACCAATTCGCTTTAAGTCTTCAACCTCCCGTAAAGTTTCAAGAAAGCATAAAATAGATTCTATGCATCTCATGGACGAGTCCACAGATGACGAAGTACAAAATCCTGCTGTAACCAAAACAACTTATGAAAAAAAGGCTGTATTACAAAATTACGACGCTGATGATGATAGCCAAGAGGGTATTGGAATTGAAGTTGAAACTACCGATGATGTAGCACTGTCAGACGACTTGGATGAGAAAAATAATGAATACGACCTTAGTGACAGCTTCATTGACGATGGGCCATTAGATAATGAAGATGACGAAACCGATTTTGATAGCGACAATTGATATGTGCTATTTAAATTTGCTAGACGTGTCGTTAATAAATTTGCAGCATAGTGAATATGACAGAACATTGTTTTGTTTTAATTTATAATGATTAAACTTTCAAGTTGTTCGTAACTTGCATCCATTTGTTCGTAACTCTCAAGTTGTTCGTAACTTACAAAATATTGGCCAACTACTAACTTTTTGTACAAATTTATCAAATTAGAATTTTAAGACTATCACCACCATTAAAAGAAACAACCCTTTAAATACATAACATTATAGTTAATAACTTATTATATAGTTTAATATTGTGGGCTTACAAAATATTAATTGGGCCTATAAATAAAAAAATACGTTTCATATAAAACCTCCACATTGATTGACCAAGTTTAATTTTTCTCATTCTTTAAAAAACAAATAACCTGATTCCAAACTTTCTTTTTGGCCGACTAAAAAAAAGATGATTAAAAAAAAAAGTACGATTCAACTGATCTACAGGAAGCAAAAAATAACAAAGCTGGCAAGAACGTTACTCCTTCAAATGACTGTTTCGATTTATACTCGAGCTCTTCAACAAAACTGAGACAATTGCCAAACGAAAGTCACATCTTACTTCAAGGTAATGTTTTTTTTTAACTTTTCTTATAAACGTTATGTATTGGCCAACTACTAATTTTAATTGCTTAAATTAGATGATCATGACAGTGTGAAAAGGCTAAAATCTGCCATGCCACATGAAAGTATAATTGGTAGTACATTATCTTTTGATGATTTGCCATATGTGCATGATAACAACATAGGAAGATTTAAACAATCATCATTCAGATATTCTCAAACCTTCAATTCGTTTAAAAAATCAGGTTTGTTATTCTAATTTGTTTGAGAATAAAGTTTTTTACATTTACTGTTTAACAAGTGTTTCTTTCAGCTGATATTTTAGGTGATAATTCATCCACACAGAACACCAACGTTCTAAACTATGTCCCATTATACATGTCGACAACGAATACCACGATATGTAAGTATATATATTTTTTTTGGACTACCATACCATTTTACACTTTAGTATTCTTTTTTGTATCGCAAACTTATTAACAACTACATATTTTCTTTCAGCTTCAAACAAATTTAACAGTAAAACACCAATACCGTTTAATACCCCACACCCCTGCCATGTTAAATCTCTTCAGCGATATCCCCTATCGGACATCACACCAAGTAATTATACACATTTATATTTGTGTCTTTTATTTTTTTTAACACTATTGGTTTACTATATATTTGCGTATGTTTACTTTGTCTATTCGTGTATCTTTCAACAAAAGATAAAACAAGTGGATCAACTGTTTTAAACCAAAATATACAACTCGCTAAAAGGGGACGTGGACGGCCACGCAAGAATGCTGATGATGGGAATAAGCTTACTAATATCCAACCTTTTAATATTCCTATACAGACTTCTTCGCCATCAGTCAATACAACAAGTAAACTTTTGCCATTTTTTTCAAAATTTATAATAGTTAACTGTTGTCATATAATCATGATCATTTTTATGTCATTCATTTTTCTTCAGAACCTATGATAGACAAGTCAGTACAGGAAAACCAAGTGTTGTTAAAAAAACAACAACTATCGCTTCCAACATTATCAAAACATATTCAAGTAACTAAAAGGGGTCGTGGACGTCCCCGTAAGGACACCACAGCAAGTAATATTTTCACTTACTTTTGTTAGCATTTTATTTTTTTACACAAACTGTTAAACCAACATTATAAACAATGATGGTTTCATGAATAAAATTTACCACAGGTCAAACAATCGACTCAGAAGTACATGAGAAGCAACCTTTACAAGAGAACCAACAACAAAATGTTCCAATAGTATCTCAAAATCTGGAAGTATCTAAAAGAGGTCGTGGACGTCCCCGTAAGGAAAATCTTGAAGACTCTTTTGTTAATAAAAAAACAAACATGTGTCAACACAAGTTACAAGTTATCCGTTATCCGACATCACATCAAGTAACATCTTCACTTATACCTTATTTTTAACCAAATGTAATGTCAGAAGCTTGACAAAATTTTGTCTATCTTTATTAATTTTAGGTACATTCTCAGCACTTAACCAAACAATAGGTGAATCACGTTACGGGAAAAATATTTTAACCCAAGAAGGTAATGACAATATTCAGGGTTTATTCCAAACACTTGGAATACAAAAACAAAAATGTGGACGTCCCATTAACAGTTCTGTAACTTTTGATAATGAAACAACTGTTAGAGATGTCGGATCATCACATTCTATATCAAACGTACCACGTAATAAACGTGGAAGGCCTCGCATGATACGCCTAACAAAAGGTAACACTTTTAACATCAGCATATATGCTACTGAGTTTACAATTTTGTACTTTCTTAGAATAACCTAACATGCATACGTGTTTTATAGTTGATGATTCTCATAACGAGTATGTAAGTAGTGGTATTGGATCTTCATCTCTTAAGTTTGGAACCCCTTGTGTAACCGAAACCGTTGTTGATAACTTATATACAGGTACGTTTATAAAATCATAAACATCATTAATTCATAATGTATTTATATTTTGTTAAAACTAATCAAAACATAATTCAGGCGAAACAACAAAGAATAATCCAAGGGAAAAGTTCAAGAACATTACTCCGGTCCAGTTTGATATTGGTTAGATGCTATAATGATGTTTTTTTTAATTTATAATAACAAATTATATTTTTATATTCTTTTCATACTTTACACAAGTTCAACACTTCGTGACAAAGGCAAATCAAGTTTGAATACTCCGATCCAGTTTGACATTGGTTAGATTATATAATGATGTTTGTATGTATATTATTTAATACTCACAAACTTATACTCTGTACTTATTATCATATTATACTCAGGATCAACACCTATTGATAAAGGCACATCAGGGTTGATTATTCCCGACTTTGAACCTTCTGATGACGATACTGAAGACGTGCATGGATATATGAATCCAGATTCATTTGCAAATGCACATGAATTTGAACCGGCATATGATGATTATGAAGATGATAACAGATATGAAGATTGTATACAAGGCATATCTAAAGGTATTTACTATCAAACATATATAACGTTATTTTGTCATGTTTTTTTGGTTTTTCAGTTAAATAATATTCAATCAAAATATGACATTTGATCAAAATATTATGACCATGGGGATCCTACAGAGGAATGTAGCAAGTGTGGTGCATTATTGTGGCTCGCCGAAAGTAGAGTAGGATCTAATAATGTCAATAGACGTGAAGGATTTTCTCTTTGTTGTGGAAGAGGATTAGTAAAACTACCTGTTTCATTGAAGAACCCACCGCCTTTGTTAACAAGACTTTTAAAAGGGGAACATCCAAAAAGCAAATCATTTATGGAAAACATACGTCGATATAATTCTATGTTTGCTTTTACATGGATGACTGGAAAGCAAGATAATAGCGTTAATAAAGGACGTGGTCCATTCTGTTTTAGGATTCAAGGGAAAAATAACCATGTGATTGGAGATTTATTACCAAAAAAAGGCGAATCACCTAAGTTTGGACAATTATACATCTATGATCCTGCAAATGAGGTTCAAAAACGGATAGACGTTGTCAGGTAATATATTTGTTGAACCATTTCATAATATGAGCAGTTGTTTATGTTTATGAATTAAAAATATGCCACTTATTTTTTTTCAGTGGTTCAAAAAATAATGCATCTTCGTCTACAAACCAAGACATAGACCGTGATCTAACAAAAAGCATAAAAGCTATGCTTGATGAAGATAACCCTTTGGTAAAGAAATATAGGATGGCAGCTCAACAAATTGCTGAGGGTACTTCAGATGTAAATATCAGGCTCATAGGTAGACGTGGTAGCGATGGTCGTCAACACAATCTCCCTACTGCAGATGAAGTTGCTGCTCTTATAGTTGGTGATTTTGAATCAATGGATAAACAAAGAGACATACTTGTGCAAAAAAGTAATGGAAACTTGAAAAAGATAAGTGAGCTTCATGTTTCATACCTTCCATTACAGTACCCTTTGTTATTCCCATATGCTGAAGATAGATATAGGACCGACATCTACCTTGATGGTATAACCGACGATACACCTGAGAAACAAAAAAAATATGTTACCATGCGACAATGGTTTGCGTATCGTATTCAGGAACGTCCGAATGTATTTTCCACTATTGTAAATGGGAAAAGATTATTTCAGCAGTTTTTGGTTGACGGTTATACAATGGTTGAAGCTGAAAGATTGTTATATATAAGGAATAAACAAAGTGATCTACGATGCGAAACATATTCCCGTCTTAAACAAGCAGCTGAATCTTCCAACACATCAAATATTAAGCGTGGAACCCCGATTGTCTTACCTGCAACGTATACTGGTGGCCCACGTTATATGTTACAAAACTATTTGGATGCAATGGCAATGTGCAAGTGGTATGGTTATCCTGATTTATTTATAACCTTTACATGTAATCCAAAGTGGCCAGAAATTACACGTTTTTTGCGTGCAAGAGGATTGAAATCAGAAGACAGACCTGATGTTACTACTCGAGTTTTCAAAATGAAGCTTGATCAGTTGATTAAAGACATAAAGGATAAACGTATTTTTGGACGTGTTCGAGCAGGTACACTACATTACATATTTTAATTTTTTCATATGACAAAGTTAAACTATATAACGTTTACTCTATCTTTACTATTACGAAAAATAAGTTTATGTTTACATGTTTTCAACAGAAGTATATACCATAGAGTTTCAAAAACGTGGATTACCTCATTGTCATTTATGCATATGGTTGGAATCAAATGACAAGTTAAGAACTACGGCTGACATAGACAAATGTATTTCTGCCGAAATACCCGATAAAGACGTTGACCCAGAGTTACATCAACTGGTCAAAGAACTTATGATGCACGGCCCATGTGGTCCGGACCACAGAAGTTGCCCTTGCATGGTGGATAACAAGTGTTCTAAAAAGTTTCCAAAAGCATTCAAAGAGGAAACTTCGTTTGATGAAAAAGGGTATGCTATTTATAAAAGGAGTGACAACGGCAGAACTGTTAGAAAACAAGGTGCAGACCTACATGCTGGT
Source organism: Glebionis coronaria (assembly GCA_025667525.1). Classification (NCBI taxonomy): domain Eukaryota; kingdom Viridiplantae; phylum Streptophyta; class Magnoliopsida; order Asterales; family Asteraceae; genus Glebionis; species Glebionis coronaria. The sequence goes on from CM046880.1 coordinate 420,822,193, forward strand.
TATGTTGTTCCATATAATCCAGCCTTATTGATAAGGTAAAAATACTAAAAAAATTTAAATTTAGTTATATTTTTATCAATATTACATCATTACTTATTAATTTTGGCATTTTAGGTACCAAGCTCATATAAATGTTGAATTTTGCAACCAATTTGGGTCTATAAAATACCTTTTTAAGTATATCAATAAAGGTCCAGATAGAGTTACTGCTGCTGTCGAAGATGAAGAGAAGGATGAGATCAAAGATTTCTTAGACTGTCGTTATTTATCGTCCTGTGAAGCTGCTTGGAGGATTTTCAAGTTCGATATACATCACAGATTCCCGGCTGTAGAACGTTTGCCATTTCATCTTCCTAACGAGCAATCTGTTGTATCTGATCCTGTCGAAAGCATTGATTTCCAACTTGACAAGGTGTCAGCTAATACGTCTAAGTTTTTAGAATGGATGGAAGTTAATAAAACGGATGTAGACACCAGAAAGTTGTTGTATGTAGAATTTCCAAAACATTATGTTTGGAATTCAACAGACAGAAAATGGACCCCCAGAAAACAAGGTAACAATCTAATATCATCATATAACTACCATTTTGTTATAAAAATTTATATCAATGTAACAAACAACATCCCTCACAACAATGTACATAAATTTATTGATACAGGTAAAAGCATTGGACGAATACATCATGTACCAGCTTCTTGGGGCGAACTTTTTTATCTACGCAGGTTATTGAACCATGTACGAGGAGCCAGAGAGTGGGAAGACTTAAGGAAATATGATGGTGTAGTATATCCTACATGTAAAGAGGCTTGCTTTGCTCGCGGTTTGTTAGAAGAGGATAAGGAGTACATAGACGGAATTATTGAGGCAAGCGAGTGGGGAATGGGAGATTACTTACGTAATTATTTCGTGATGTTAATACTATCTGATACTATGGCTAGGCCCGAGTTTGTGTGGGAAAAAACGTGGAAGCTCTTAGCTGAAGATGTTTTAGAATTAGAACGAAAAAAAAGAAATCATCCAGGTAACAAACATCCGTAAGTTAAATATGTATCAATATATTCATTAATTATTTAAGAAAAAACATACATTTCTGTTGGCAGATCTTCAGCTTACTGATATGCAACGATACAATATATGTTTAACGTATATTGAGGAAAAGCTGCTAACCAATTCAAGGAGTCTAAAGCTCATTGTAAACATGCCTTACCCAAATTCAGAATTCACAATGGAAGATTTCAACCGATTGATTTATGATGAATTGGATTATAATATTCCCGACCTTATAATCCAACACCAGCAACTATATGCAAGTTTAACTGATGAGCAGACAATTATATACAAGAAGATTGTTGGTGCATGCGATAAAAATAAAGGAGGAATGTTTTTTGTGTATGGATATGGAGGGACTGGTAAGACGTTTTTATACAAGACACTAACAGCTGCTATAAGGTCGAGGGGTGAGATTGTTTTAAATGTTGCATCGAGTGGAATAGCTTCACTATTACTTGACGGAGGAAGAACAGCCCATTCCCGTTTTGCTATTCCGATTAATATTGTTGAAGATTCTTTGTGTACTATTCCTGCTAACAGTGACCTGGCAGAGTTGATACGAGAAGCAAAGTTAATAATATGGGATGAAGCTCCGATGATCAATAGACTTGCCTTTGAAGCTTTTGATAGAACGTTAAGAGACATATGTACATGTACAAAAGCAGCAAAGTCTGATTTGGTTTTTGGTGGTAAAGTTGTTGTTTTTGGTGGCGATTTTAGACAAATATTACCAGTTATCCCAAACGGTACTAGCCAAGATATTGTACACGCCTCGCTCAACATGTCTTCCTTGTGGCAGCATTGCACCGTTCTAAAGCTCACTAAAAACATGAGGCTTCGTGTAGGGTGCAATCCAGCAGATGCAGCTGAGATAAATGATTTTGCAGATTGGATTCTGAATATTGGAGAAGGAAAAATTGGTGGAAAAAATGATGGACACGCTGAGGTTGAATTCGAAGAAGAAATGTTAATACCTGATTCCGACGATCACATTGAATCTCTCATAAAAGAAACATACAACAATTGGGAGCATAATCTTTGGGATCCAACATATTTTCAGAATAGAGCTATTCTTGCACCCACACACGAGCAGGTTGACAAAGTTAATGAACGAATGTTGGCATTGCTTCCAGGCAGAGAGAAAGTTTCATTTAGCTCTGATTCTGTTTCCGATGTAGATATTGATTTCAACTTCAACGAGTCTCTTTACACCACTGAATTTTTGAATACAATCAAGATGTCTGGTATTCCGCACCACAAGTTAGTCCTAAAGGTTGGTGCTCCAGTTATGTGCTTGCGTAATATCGATCAGAGAGGAGGACTTTGTAATGGTACCAGGTTACAGGTATTGAGAATCAGCAAAATCAACGTAGAGGCTAAAATTATATTTGGTGGCAAAGTAGGTACAGTGGTGGCTATACCCCGAATGAGTATTAGCCCATCAGATAAGAAAATGCCTTTTCAGCTAAATAGGAGACAATTTCCGTTAGCGCTTTGTTTTGCCATGACAATTAATAAAAGCCAAGTACAAACGTTGGCTAAGGTTGGTCTATATTTGGAGCGGCCTGTATTTTCTCACGGGCAACTTTATGTTGCTGTATCAAGAGTAAAAAGCAAGAAAGGACTAAAGGTATTATGTTGCGATAAGGATGGGCAGTATTGCAACTACACAAACAATGTCGTTTTTAAAGAAGTTTTGCATCGACTATGATTCGTATATGTCATTTCAGGTATGTTGTATTTTTTTACTTTCATATTAATTTTATTTTTAGTTCAACTACTAAAGCTAATAATACGATCGTTAATATAGAATACCAAATGTAATCTTATAAAACAGAATGATTATATGATCGACATATATTTTGGGCTGACTGTAATTTATTTTTAATTCTTCAAGCACGAGGTCAGAAAAAAGCATATTCTGATGGTTTTGAGACGAACGAATCATCTGTGGGGGATCCATCACAAATAAATTATACTGTGACAAAGATTACAAAATTTCCTACAAACAATTATGTACTTGAAAAACAACTTTTATGGATTTTTTTTATTACATCTTTAAGTATTGACATACTTCATTAGGTGTTGATGTAATATTTTTCGTGTTTGGATCATTTATAGGTCATGTTGCTATGAAAATCCATTTTTGCTTATTCTTTTGTTCCATTATATTGAAGAATAAAAAATGTGTCACTTTATGTTTCGTATGTATGCTACAGTTTTTATGACTGTAAATGTTTTTTTTAAGGATTGTTTGGTTAAGGCCATTTTATATTTTTCTTATGCCTACTTTATTTCTTCCAATACCATTTTTCCTTTATTTATTTCTTATGTGTATGTATTTCCAACATGCAGTCATCGAATAAGACCACTAGCTTCAGCAACTGATATCACTATACCTTTGATGACTAACTGTGGACTACATGCCAATACGTACATTCTATGTCCTAACCATGTTATTTATTTACCGTGACAACAGATATATTCAGGTAATTACTACATCATTGCTGCTTGCAATTGTTAGGGCATTTTATTTCTAACACGAGCTTTGTGTTATTGGTTATGAATCTGAATTCTGCTTTTTATAGTTGACGTAGTTTAGGCAATCTATAACAGCTAAAAACAATCAATGTCTGCAAATTATGAAATATTGCATACGTTTCCCTGTAAATATGTGATTTTATTGCAATATAAGATTAGATACCACATTTGTTTTAAACTACCAATGGAATCTGTTAACTCAAATATCTCAGAAATAACAAAACTAAGAACCCTTAATAATTGTTATTGAGGAAGTAAGTCAACCTAAGTATCCAACTATCTTCAACATATATTTGGAATACCTCAAATTACTGGTAAACTACATAGCTCTCACACATAAATGTCAAATGGCGTTACTTATCCAGACTTTCTTTCTCCTTATGTTCATCTAAACAGGAAAAAACAGCAATGACAGATGCAACGTGAAAAAGTATGAGATGATTTAATATTTCTGTATGAGCATTATCAGGGTTGACATTCATTATCAACTTATATAAATTCATATCAGATGCTCTGCAAGGTAAAGAAGGAAAAAGTTCTCGATGCTCCAAAACGACATGCATATGTTTCTTCATATTCATGTAAGATCTTTAACTATTTGACATATTTTATTCACATTTTTTCCTACTTACTGCAATCATTTTATGTGTTTTATATCAATCAGTTTTACTACATATATAAGTTTATAAAAAAAATATGTTTAAAGCTAGCCGCCCAGAGGGCGTGCCTTGAAGCTAGTATTATATAAGCCATTTATGACTTATATATTATAAGCATATAAGCTTATGTTAAGTGTTTGGTTAGGCTTATTAAAATTATTAAAGTAAAATGACAAAAAAAACAATGTTAAATTATATAGTTATTAAATGGGGGTATAAAAGTCTTTTTATATGTAATAGTTATATAAGTCTACCTTTTGTTATAAAAGCCTCAAATGTTTGGCTTACCAAAAACCCCTTATATAAGCTTATAAGCCTACTTATATAAGCTTAACCAAACACCTGGTTTCGGCTTATAAGCTTATATAAGCTAATAAGCTTATAAGCCCACTATATAAGCTAAAACAAACACCCCCATAATCATTTTATATATGTAGTTACTCTGCTTATAGATAAAAACTAGTATAATTAATACCTACAATTATATGTACTGTTAGTAAATTCTATGTGTATACTTCGAATCACTAAAAAAAGTTGTGTAAAATATATGATCGTGTGGAGAGTGAGTGCCTTAAAGTAAAGTTAGTTAGGTTGAAATCGAGTCACCTCAACTTGAGATGTCAAGCCTTGAGTTTGGTTTGATAATAATTATTTGGGTTTGAATTTGATATGATACTGTTTAATTATTGTTAGATACAAGTTTTCTTCAAAAACTACAAATTAAAGCTTAAAGTCATAAAATACTAAAATATTTTACTTTTTTTCTTGACATAACCAAAATGGAATACATACGCTTGTTATGGCCATTGAAACTTGTTAGTGACTACTAACACACGTAACGTAATTATTTTAATTTTCACATCGTTTTTAATTTCCATTCGCATTTTTTTTACTTTATCTTTCATTTAATATTTAACTTTAATACAAAAACCTTTTTTTTATCGAACACAAAAACCCAGTTGTTAAATGAACCCATGTCTTCAACCACAAACATAAAAACAGTCATATCCATATCAACGCTGTTAAATCTGAATTAGATCAGACTTATTAGGATCGTTAGAACTCAGGTTGTTTAGACATTTGATCTAGGGACATAGTAATATTATTGTATACGCATCAGAATAATAATAAGAACACCAATATTACTATTCTAACAAGGTTTTCTTTATACCAAATAAACAATACCTATATTATTACAACGCGTTTCTATGACTCTTAGACTCTCATGGGAATTCTAAGCTTTGTTCGATGAATAAAACAATAGCCATGCCCCTCTTTATATAATATAGGTTCTAGGGTTTACAAGGAGATAAACATTATAAAGCAAACATATCTTCTAAGAATATAGAATATCTCTAGAATATCATCACGATATCTCTAGAATATTCTTCCTTCTTATCTTCATGAAAGGTACTTGGACTTCTAAAAGGTGCATCGAGTAAGCCTAGCGGTACCTCGTAGGCCTAGCGGTACTTGTATTGTACTAGCGGTACTTGCAATTACCTTTGGTTTTGTCTCATCATATCTAAATTCCCAACAATCTTCCCCTATTTTATGAAGACAAAACTTCCCCTGAAGTTCGTATCTCCTTCTATCATGCCACCACAATAAAAAGCTGTAAATAATTAATCATGTAAGTTCCTTACCCTTTTTGGAATCAATCAAACAGTGGTCTTCTAATGATAAGCAAACAAATAATCACTTCCTATTTAGTGGTGCATATAGATGATTAAATAAGCTTCCCCTGAAACTTAGATCCATCATCTCTTGAATCACGAACTATGTAGACTCCAACTGATGATCACTAATGAAGAAAAGCGAATATAACCAATTTGTTAAAGAAGTTGAATCTCTCAAACTTGTATCTTATGTCTTGTACTATCCATGTGACGTCGAACTTATATAAGGAAGAAGACAAATATAAGTAGAACCAATCTCTTACAAAAATCCTCATTTACCTTCAAAACGAGACACTTAGCATGATAATGTAACTCCTTCAAGTGATAGGAAAATCACACATTCATAGATCTTGCAAGTCTTCGTCAACACCTTGTAAGCACGAACAAGTTATCTACAAATGTTTGAAGCCATTTGAGATATAATATGACACAATCCTGTGAAAATCAACTCCAACATCAAATAATTAATAACCAATCGTGTTTATCGAAACCTACAATAACGAGCCATAAAAATTTAAGAACCCTTAGTTTTGTCTAAGATCCGCAGCTATACCAAAAAAAACACATGTCATCCGATATCGATCAACACAAGCGGTCCATAACCATATGTCGGATAACACTATCGGTACTTATCCAGCGATCCAACGGTACTTCGAAAAATAAACCAAACAGCGACCCTTTTTCTGTCACTGTTCTGTAGCAAACAACTTTCTCCTTCCTCCCATAGGTATTAACGACACCTTTTTCTTTCGCAGAACTGTTGCTAAATCGAAGATAACTTTCCTCCAATATAGTAAGTGACACTCTTTCTGTCATGATTCTCTTGTAACTATGCCCGGTACATAATAATATGGGCGGTACTTGAACAAAATATAAACGATACATTAAGCAAAGATAGAAATTTGCGCTTATGTATGTTTTAGACCCGATGTGCACTACCAGCCCAACTTCAAAATAATTATATACAGATCATTAAAAACTAAGCATGTCTTTATCATAGATATGTAACAATCGTATAATATATATAAGGACGAGACAATGTACCTCCCTAAAAATCAGGAGCTAAAAAAGTTGTATACGCTGTCAATGACAACCAACTTTCCTAATATTCAGGAATTTCCATGTCAAGTCCATTTTTGTATATCCTTTGTCACCGTCCTTTTCCTGCTGGCTTCTTTGTCATTATTCTTCTTTAGAACCAGAGACGAATATGATATTCATCACGTGACACAAATTCAAATCAATTGTTGCATAAATAAACAAAATATTCACTTTTGTCTTGAGCACCAATCGACGAAAACGACTGTTGTTTTGACGGCTTCAATACTCTCTACTGCCATTGTTGCCACGTTTTTGTCTTATGTGATAGCCAACAGAGAGCAATCATATACATATCAATCATGCACGTCCTTGTCTGCTTTGTACTTCTTTGACCAGTGAGTAACATATTGGACCACTGTAACTTTGTTATATCACTTCTCGACAAACAACAACATCTTTCCTTTTGCACATGTGATCGCATCATATAAAATAACATGTCTTTATCCTCCGGCTTGTTTATGATAAACATAACATAGTGTATAAACTATAAGGGGGGTTGAATAGTTTCTTAAAATTTACTTGTTAAAAGATGGTTTTTAAAAATCCTTTTTAAAAACATAGGCTTGAGTATTTATGTGAAACCTTCTTATACACAATATGAACAAGGTATAGTGAAACTAAACTAATAATCACAAGTATAAAGAATAATGAATGTAAAGAGAAAAAGGAAGGAAATATCAAACCAAACACCAAGGATTTATAGTGGTTCGGCAACGAAGCTCACTCCTCGTTCCTACTTCACTCCTCGAGTACTCCTTACTTGAGAGTTCACTAATCAACAAGCTCCTTAAGGTGGAGACGCCGTACACAATGTCGCTTATCCAATTTCTGACTCTAAGCTAAAAGTCGAGCCCTAATCTTAGCTAGGACCAATCTACACCAATATACTTTAAGGACCAAGTATTAACCTTCATACATACACAACTTCCAAATAGACACAACTACTTGGATCTTCACAACAATGACACAACAATGAATAAATAAGTTTGGATCTTCAATGGGTCTTTGAGGTAGACACAACACTTTAAGGATGAAAGTGTTCTTCTTTTTGCACTTTGAGAGGAAGAGATGGGAGGAGAAAGATTCACTTCTAAACAAGTAGTAATCAACCAAATGACCAGAGATTTGAGTGATTTAAGAAGTATGAAAGAATCTGGAAATGTATGTGCAAAAGAGGTGAAGAGAAAATCTGAGAATGGTCCACTATTTATAAGACAAACTTCCAATGGCTATATCTGCCCGCGGTTCCTTATTGCAGCCCGCGGTTCCTTATCGATAAGGAACCGTCATAGCCACTTAAGGAACCGTCGGAGTAGACTCCGCTCCTTTTTGTCTTTTAGTGGTATGGTTCGAATCTGTAAATTAAAATATCCTGAAAGGATATTCCAAACCTAGATAGAATATGCTATTTTCAAATTTTTAAATAATTAATTTAATAAAATATTTTCTTAAAACAAAAGTTTAATAAAAACTTGTCACACTTAATAAAAAGTGAGTTTTAAAAAAAGATTAAATCCTTGATCACTTAATTAGGATGAGTACTTGTTTGTACATACCTTAAGTGATAATGCTTGAAATGAGAAATACTTGAACTCAATAATTCGTTTTTCGTTGTTTTCGTTAATGCTTGTTTTTACATATTGTTGTAATCAAAACAAAGCGAGACCGAAAAATGCAAGTAACGTTTTTAGGCTTCATTGCATTAACACATAGTACCAACAAGATCCTGACATGCTTGATGAACCATAGCAACACATCTTCTGTTCCAACAGGCATATAACCAATACGATTCATAGAACATCAATAATTCACCTGCTGTTATTAATTAAGGTTTTGTGAAACCCTGATTATGTTCTTGTTGTGACACTGAATTCGATCACGATAACCTCATCACATAACAAATTACTTCATTACTTACACCAGCCATGATTGATTAACACAAACATGCTCTTGTTGTTTCGAGCAACGAAGGGTTTGGAGGAAAACCCTAGTTCTTCATGAATTAAAAACAAGAAAAATATAATACCTTATTCTGCAGCTAGATTCGACTGGCCATATCTTTTTTCTTGAAACTTTAGATTGACAATCGCTCCAGTGAGATTATAGTCATATGTATGAAGAACTTTCAACACGAATTTCGTGACGATCCAACGGTTAACGATTGAGTTGTCTTCGTTTGAATATGGTTGTGCAGAGACATACGAATCTAGAAACCCTAAACGGTTTTTTAGATTTGTTATTCGTTTTTCGTCCCATGAAACCTTGTTAGATCCCCGATCCAGAGCCACACAGGCTCTGATACCAATTGTTAAATCTGAATTAGATTAGACTTATTAGGGTCGTTAGAACTCAGGTTGTTTAGACCTTTGATCCAGGGACATAGTAATATTGTATACGCAACAGAATAATAATAAAAACACCAATATTATGTGATAAACGCGAATGTTATAAATAGATCTATTTGGGACTGACCATCCCCATATGGGTGAGTAGCGCTCACTGTGCCTAGGCCAGGACAACAGATGTATATCATGTGAGCCTAATCGGGCGTGGACTATGACTCTTAAAACGCCGAGCTTTAGTTACATGCAATAGGAACTACTTTATAGTATTTGGCTTTGTGCAAGATTATGTTTCTGATGTTTGTGATCCTAAACTATTGTTTACTAAACCTATGAATTCACCAACTTTGTGTTGAGCCATTTAAAACATGTTGTTCTCAGGTAACTAAGCAGGTACTTATGTGCACATGGACTTCCAGCATCATGTAGGGAGAATAATACCACTCATCGGGGCAGGGTTTTATTTATTTGGAACAATAATAATTTAATCTTTTGTCAACACAATTTACCAATATTTCACATTTGGTTCATGTAAATATGTAATAATTTCAATGACATTTTTATAATCACTGGTCTGTATACTATTTGTTGTTGATCCACCAAATGACACCAATTACTATTCCTTTGCATTTGACATTTTTGGGGGTGTCACAACAAGCCAAGTACTCTTTCTCCTTTTTTTTGTTCAATCGACGTGCAACAACAAGGACCAAGAAACATGCAACTTTTCTCTTTTTCACTTGTAAACATTAAAAATAGGCAATAACCATGTGTTAGATACATTGAGCCATACCACCTTGTCCTTCCAACTTTTTTCTAAAATTTTCTCTTCAAGCTATTGTATCTAAGACATTTTGAAGACGAGCTATGTAAAACCCACATTAAAATACTATGAACAGTACAAACATAAAAATACGGTAAAATTAAAACTTTCCATTTATAATATAATTCACGTGTCACGGTATTTAACAACATGTAGTTACGTAAATATTATAAATGTGTTAAGTACACGACGTATAAAAATCACGACATTTAAAACATAAACGATCACGTAATTATTTGAACACGGAAAAGCTACGGGTTTCTTCGTGGGCTTCCTTTAGGCCGCGGCTACACAAGAGACAAAGGAGAAGATGGGCTTTGACCCATAACCCATATTAAACCCATGTAAATAAGAAAACACAAGAAACCTAAAACATAAGGTTACAGGAAAAAGTTTGTCCCTTGCCTCCTTCTTGCTCTTGCTGCCGGCCACCATAGACCACAAGGACAAACCGAACGAATTTTCTTGTTGATTATTTGCGTGTACGTGATCGTGTTCATAACCTTTTCCTTTCCACGTGTTCGGTAAATTAAATACTCCCTTTTCTTTTTAATTCTTTATGAATTCATGTTAGTTATTTAATTAATCATTAAAACAAGTAAACAACACACACGGGATTATTAAATCATGTTAAAAGGGCTGTTTTGTGTTGTTTTGGGCTAGCCGAGACACAACCGAGAGTCGGGGGACTCTCGGCTTGTTTGATCCAACGCCGCCGAGACCCACAAGGGGCTTGGTTTGGTTTGTTGTTCGGGCGCAGCGAAGGGAAAAACCCCGACGGCATGTCGGGGTGGGTTTTGGTTTGGACCGAGAGCCAACCGAGACCTTAGGGTCTCGGTGGGGTTCTTTTGGGCTGACAGTGGGAACCGAACAAAAGCAGGAGGAGCCGGTGGGAACCGCGGCTTGGGCAGCGGGTAACCACTCAGACAGTGGCAACCGGCTAGGCCGGGTTAGCCACTGTCAAGGGTGTATGTTTTGGCTTATATGTGGGACCGGGTTTTGGGCTCGGGTTAATTTTTAAAACACGGGTTTGGGTCTCGGGTTAAATATTAAAATCAGAAAAACATGTTAATTAAATTAATTACTAGACTTTTTAATTTAATTAATTTCATGACTTAGGTTAAATATTAAAATTAATTTTACATGTATAACCAAAGTATTTAACTTAGCTTAATTTAATTAAAACATGTACTTTTAATTAAATTCTATATAACATATAGTTTAATTAATTAACCAGTTATTTAATCAATAAGCTATAACCATGACTTGTATTATACTATTTAAACTTTAATTATCATTTATAATCCAACTTATTTCTAATTATGAAAACTTACTATTTCTGGAAACTTTCTATTTTTAGAAACTAACTATTTATTAAAACTTGCTATTTTTAGAAAGTTACTTAGTATTACAATACAAGTATTATAATACACTAATACAAGAATAATACACAACATAACATCGGAATAAGTACAATTAACACAGTAAACAGTAAACATGACATAATATGTATAACAAGCTAATAACACACGGAACCAGTAAAACACATGTATTTCAGACAACTCATACACGTCCATATTTCTTATGTAGTTTTATCCGTCGAGGCGGATTAGTCTTCATAATTTTCATTAGCTTCTACTGGACATAAGTTACGGATTTCCCGTCCTTCAGTAAGGACAATCTCTTCCTTCATTAGGATTTCCCATATGCATCCAACTGTTTTCCCCAGTAGTTACTGGTTAAATGCTTATGTTTTATTAGTTACCTTATCCATATACATGTATGACCAAATTCAACTAGTTATGGAGGTACCATGACCATAACACTAGAGGCACTAGTGTTATGACTTCACCACGACGGAGTGATAGCTCGTGGCGTCCCTTTTCAGTTATTTGACCATTATATTTATTATGTTATCATGTGGCGTATGGGTGCATCCTTGTTACATGTTTCAGTCAGGATTTCATGGTGAATGTGGTGTGTGCCTTGCATCCTTCACAAGGAGCTGATCCCTCCTACCCACTTACCAATTAAGTAGAGGCATCCCCTCTAATTTGCATGACGAGGTCACCTCTCTAAGTATTCATGCACGTTGTTGACCTCGTGACCTATATTGGCTCTTGGTATATTAACTAATACAGATTTTCATAAGTAACATAAGCTATGTTTTCAGAACTAAAACCAGTGAACATGACAGACAACTAGGTTTTCCAGGACTTATTCATTTTCGCTGCTATTCATGCTTTATGCTCTTTATATGCTTACATATTCTATGTTTCCATGCTTTATTGTATATCCGTGCACTGAGCGTTATGCTCAGTCGTCTACTTTTCCATGTTCCCAAACGAAAGGTACTCAAGGTCGCAAGTAGGAACTCCAGAGTATGTGCATTCGGATTGGAAGCTATCCAGCCTCTTTTACCTTATGCATTTATCCCTACTCTATCATACTTTACTTCATTTGGACATTGTTTAGTCCTTCCATTTACAGTACTTAATATTGCTTGTGTGTGAGTTACTAGACTACCAATGTTTGATTCCGGTAATTCTAATTATGGTCATTAATGTTTAGACATTTACCTTGCATGCTTTGATGACACGCCATAATTTACTGTAGCATTCCATCTTAACAAATAGGGTGTTACAAGCTACCATCTACTCATCTATGCGTAAGCATAAGATATCATCATCCATTCAATAAATTTAAGATTTTTTACTAAATATTGTAAACCCGTATTTAAATCCTCGAATATTAAATACGCATAGTCTCAGCGATAACTTTAAATAAAACGTAAACAATAAATACGCAGTCTCCCTGCATTTAAATACTACAATAAAAGTAATTATGCAGCCTCAGTGTTATTTAAAGTGTCACGTATTTATTCAGATAAATAATTAATTATTTAAACTATTCGGGTATTACGTAAGTGTTATATTTCAGAATATAAATATAATACACGTCACGAGTAAACACAAAAAGTTAATCACGATCATTAAAATGAATAATTAAAACACGAAACAACACATAAGTATATGTGTGGGCCGCACCATTTTTACAAGAGAAGAAATCAATGGGCTTAAGGTCCAACCCATTTTGGGAAAATACCACATGAACCAAACATGTCCCTCTTTTCACCAAATAACAAAAAAGACAAAAAACAGGGTTCCTGGGTGGATGCTAGAGAACCGGCGACAGAAGGAAAAAAAGACAAAGGGGATCAGATTTGTGCTAATCATAGAAGTCGAACGTTGTTTGATTGTCCGTAATCACGTATAAACAGTAAACCATCTTTCCCTTTCTCTTTTTTGAGTGTCCGTAATCACGTATAAACAGTAAACCATGCTTTATTGTATATCCGTGCACTGAGCGTTATGCTCAGCCGTCTACTTTTCCATGTTCCTAAATGGCAGGTACTCAAGGTCGCAAGTAGGAACTCCAAAGTATGTGCATTCGGATTGGAAGCTATCCAGCCTCTTTTACCTTATGCATTTATCCCTACTTTATCATACTTTACTTCATTTGGACATTGTTTAGTCCTTCTATTTATAGTACTTAATATTGCTTGTGTTTGAGTTACTAGACTACCGATGTTTGATTCCGGTATTTCTATTTATGGTCATGAATGTTTAGACATTTACCTTGCATGCTTTGATGACACACCATAATTTATTGTAGCATTTCATCTTAACAAATGGGGTGTTACAATTATGGTATCAGAGACAAGGTTTCGACCTATAGCTCTGTAAAACATGACATGTGACTTACGGGTAGTCACCAGTGTCTTCCTAGAACTGAAAGTTGGTTTTCATGCATTCATCCATTTTCATTTTATTTCATGCATTCATATCTTTGTAGCAGGTTTATGACTAAGTAATGGTTGGTACAGGACTGGCCATATTTAGTCACATGTGCTTTTATCGAAACTTTTAACTTTGGGGCCGACCCATAGGCATCTTATCGCCATGTCTTTTGTTTTGAGTGAACTGATCATAGGCGTTCACTCTCGCGCATATAAAAGTTTTTATACACTGCATCATGTATTTTTAAACTATTTCATGCATTATAAACTGCTTCATTGATTTATACATTGTTCATGCATTTTATGTTATCTTATTTTAGATTTATGATTTATGTTGCATTTTGTTTTAAACTGTCAGATGGTGAACTCACGTAATACTCCAGATTTGACAGCAGCTGTCAATGCAGCTCTACAAGCCGTCCTTCCCCAACTTCGCAATGAATCAGAGACAAAGTTCATGCGGAATTCCAGGCTCATGGCAATCAGAACAACAACAACAACAACAATCCTCCACCTCCTCCTCCACCTGTTACTCTTATGACTTGGTTAGAGAGATTCAACAAACAACGACCCCGTTCGTTTGAGAAGACTGACAGCCCCAACGAGGCTGAAGCTTGGATTTCTCACATCGAGAAGATTTTTGATGCAATGGGTTGTGACGGTGTTTTCAAGGCAAGGCTGGCTTGCTATAAGTTTGAAGGTGATGTGCTGTAGTGGTGGAAATCGGTCAAGTAGTTCAATGGTGGTGATAAGTGGGTTGCACAGCTGACATGGGACCGGTTTAAGGAACTCTTCCTTAATCAGTACTTTCCACATGTTGAGCAATAGAATCTCAAGAGGGAACACAACATTCGACAGGTTGCTAGTGAAAACAACAACGAGTTCATGCAAAGGTTTCTACGTTTGGTAGGATTTCCGGGTCCAGTCGCAGGAACTGCTGCGAAGCAGGCTGAGAAGTTTCGCTGGGCACTTCGCACTTCAGTCGCCAACAACTTGGTATGTGCTACTTTCACTATAGTGGCACAGGTGGCCGATGCAGCCCGTAAGCTCGAGATGCTTCAGGAACAAGAGGAGTTTGGTGATGACAGAGTAGTGAAGATGTATCTTCAATCACCAATTATAAACAATTCATTTCCATCAGTATTTTTCATTTCATATAATCCTCTGTTCAACGTTATATTCCAGGCAGAAGACTGACGACCGTAAGCCTACGACCGCTCAGCATCAAACATATAAGGGAAACGGTCAGACCAACGACCGTTATAGTTCTGAGAGGCGTGACGGTAATGATAGTTACCGTAACAACGCTAACAACTTGAACAACAGCATGCCCCTACATTAACCTTCTTTCATGTTAAACTATCTTATTTTATGGTATTCTGACACTCCAACCATTGTTAATTCAGGAACAATGGTAAAGGCAGGGATCAGGACCGTAGGGGTTCACAGCCTAATCGTTCTACCTAATCTGGTAAAAATTTACACCTTCTATGTAATCATGTTTATGTTCCACGATCATGTCTCATGCATGTAATCCTTAAACAGGCTCTCAGCTAACTAGGACGCCTGTTAGAGGATTCACGCATCCTGTCTGTCCTACTTGTTCGCGCAGACACTCTATTATTTGTCGTCGAGGTACTGGTGGTTGTTTCAAGTATGGCCAACAACGCCATCAGTAGAAGGACTGTCGCCAGGGTGAGACAGAAGGCACCTCTGGACACGTCGACACCAAGCCACCTCCTACTTCTGGTCGCGTGTTCACTACTACTAGAGATCAGGCGAAAAAGACTTCAAGTACCATCACCGGAAATCTCTTTATGAATGGTTTGGCAGCATGGGTTTTGTTTGATACTGGAGCAAAACATTCAGTCGTATCCATTACTTTTGCGATACGTGTTAGGATTTCCCCGATGCCATTAGATAATGCCTTATGTATTTCCACGCCACTTAGGGACTCTGTACGAATCACTCAGGTGTACAGAGATCTTCCCCTAGAATTTGATGATAAGATCCGCAGAGTTGACGCACTTCCTTTAGACATGTGCGATTTTGACTTGATTTTGGGCATGGACTGGTTATCCAAACACCAGGCTACGATTGATTGCCACACTTATCGGGTTATCTTCGGTGATGTTAAATCTCTAGAGTACATACACCATGGTTTTCTGCCAGGGAGGTCAGTAAAAATAATTTCATCCATGGAGGCGCGTGCATTGCTATCACACGGCTGTCAGGGCTTCATAACCAATATTCATGACATTACGACCGAGTCTCCATTGATCCAAGATCAGCCTATTGTGTCAGAGTTCGCTGACGTATTTCCAGATGAACTTCCGGGCATACCACCTGTTCGTGAAGTCGAGTTTGGAATCGAGCTCATACCAGGTGTAGAGCCGATTTCCAAAGCTCCTTACCGTATGGCTCCTATAGAGCTTAAGGAACTAACAGATCAGTTGTAGGAACTTCTGGAACGAGGTTTCATCCGTCCCAGTGCATCGCCATGGGGTGCACTGGTACTGTTCGTGAAGAAGAAAGACGACAACATGCGTTTGTGTATAGACTATCGTGAGCTGAACAAGATCACGATTAGGAATCGTTATCCTTTGTCGCGTATTGATGACCTGTTCGATCAACTTCAGGGCGCCAAGTATTTCTCTAAGATCGATCTAAGGTCCGGCTACCATCAGTTACGGGTTAAAGAGTAGGACATCTCCAAGAATGCTTTCCGTACACGTTATGGGCACTACGAGTTCGTAGTCATGGCATTCGGACTCACTAATACTCCAGTTGTCTTCATGAATTTGATGAACCGTGTCTTCCATGAGTTTCTAGACAAGTTCGTTATCATGTTCATTGATGACATCCTGATATTCTCCAAATCCAAGGAGGAACATGAGGAACACCTTCGTATAGTCTTACAGATTCTTCGTCAGAAGCAGTTGTATGCCAAGTTCTCTAAGTGTGAGTTCTGGTTAAGCAAGGTGGCATTTCTGGGCCATATTGTATCCGCAGAGGGGATCACCATGGACCCTACAAAGGTTGAAGCTATCACTAAATGTCCGAGACCTACATCTACAACTAAATTTAGAAGTTTTATGGGTTTAGCTGGCTACTACCGTAGGTTTGTAGAGAACTTTTCACGGTTTGCCTTACCTTTGACTAAGCTGATGAGGAAAGGATAGAAACTCGTCTGGACCGAAGAGCGAGAGAAGAGCTTTGAAGATCTGAAGCAGAAGTTAGTGACGGTACCTATTCTTACTCTCCCATCTGGCTCAGGTGGATTTCAAATATATAGTGACGCTTCAGGAAAGGGTTTAGGCTGCGTTCTCATGCAACATGGGAAGGTTATTGCATACGCATCATGATAGCTAAAACCTTATGAAGAAAACTATCCTACTCACGATTTAGAGCTTTCAGCAGTAGTTTTCGCGTTGAAGATCTGGAGACATTATTTGTATGGTGAATCATGTGACATATTCACCGACCACAAGAGTCTCAAGTACATCTTCACCTAGAAGGAACTAAACATGAGACAGAGGAGATGGTTAGAGATATTGAAGGACTAAGACACCAACATTCAGTACCATCCTGGTAAGGCGAATGTGGTGGCAGATGCTCTAAGCAGAAGGTCGGGTATGATTGTTGGCATCTGGATTGCAAAGGAGATCATCCGTGACCTATAGATGACTGATATTGAGTTTTGTGTACGAGGACAGCACGGTTACTGGGCTAATCTTAGAGTGGAACCATACTTATATTCTAGGATCAAGGAAGCTCAGAAGGACGATGGTGAGATTTGGGCTATCATTTAGAACCTTGATCAGCAGACAGAGTTTCGTGTTGACGACGATGGTATCTTATGGCAGGGCACTAGACTAGTGGTTCCTGATGACTTTACACTCAGGGAAGCTGTGTTGACTGAAAGTCACAGTTCTTCATTTACCATACATCCTGGGTCTACCAAGATGTACCACGACATCAAGCAACACTTTTGGTGGAGTGGTATGAAGCAGGATGTTGCCAACTTCGTTTCTAAATGTATGATCTGCCAACAGGTGAAGATCGAACACCAGCGAGCTAGTGGTTTACTACAATCATTAGATATTCCAGCATGGAAGTAGGACAAAATCTCCATGGATTTTGTTATTGGTCTTCCGGTTACTCAGAAGAAGAACGACGCTATTTGGGTTAGTGTGGATAGGTTGACTAAATCTGCTCATTTTATGCCGATTCACAAGGAGCATCCAGTCAGCAAATTAGCAGACATTTTCCAGAAGGAGATCATGAGACTACATGGTACTCCATCAGAAATCATCTGTGTCAGAGATCCGCTTTTCACATCACGTTTCTGGCAGAGTCTATAGAAAGCTTGGGGCACCAGACTTAAGCTCAACACTGCCTTACATCCGCAGACCGACAAACAGTCGGAGCGTACCATTCAGACATTGGAGGACATGCTACGTTCATGTGCTCTAAAGTGGTCAGGAAGCTAGGATGATTATATATTCCTAGTAGAATTTGCATACAACAACAGCTGGCACACTAGCATCAAGTGTGCTCCTTTTAAGATGTTGTATGGTAGAAATTTTCGCGCCCCAATCTTCTGGGATCAGGTGGGCGAACGACTGCTCGAGGGTCCAGAGATGATTGAAGTGACCAATGAGAAGGTCGTTGTCGCCAAGGCGAAGATTCAGGAAGCTCGTGCTCGTCAGAAGAGCTATGCTGATAAACGTCGTAGAAATGTATCTTTCAATATAGGTGATCACGTTTTCCTCAAGGCATCACCTGCACGAGGAGTTAAACGTTTTAAAATCAGAGCGAAGCTCAGTCCTCGCTTCATCGAACCGTTTGACATCATAGAACGCGTTGGTGAAGTGTCATACTATTTAGCGTTACCGCCTCAGCTATCACACGTTCGCAACGTGTTCCATGTGTCCTTACTCAGAGGATACAACTATCATCCAGTTCATGTTGTCCAGTATCCACTTGATCAGATTCGAGAGGATCTTTCATATGTCGAAGAACCCGAGAGAGTTCTTGAGCGACAAGATCGTGTCATGCAGATGAAGACGGTCCCTTTCGTCAAAATCCTCTAGAGGGATCATCCTGAGCGGGAAGCCACTTGGGAGACGGAGGAGTCTATACGGACTTCTTACCCTCATTTCCAGTTCTGATTGGGGTATGTTTTCTTTCAGTTTATGTTTCTCTAATTCGAGGACGAATTGTTCTTTTAGATGGGAAGAGTTGTAAAATCTGCATTAAAATACCATGAACAGTACACATGAACAATACACACATGAAAATACGGTAAAATTAAAACTTTCCATTTATAATATAATTCACGTGTCACGGTGTTTAGCAACATGTAGTTACGTAAATATTATAAATGTGTTAAGTACACGACGTATAAAAATCACGACATTTAAAACATAAACGATCACGTAATTATTTGAACACGGAAAAGCTACGGGTTTCTCCGTGGGCTTCCTTTAGACCGCGGCTACACAAGAGACAAAGTAGAAGATGGGCTTTAGCCCATAACCCATATTAAACACATGTAAATAACAAAACACATGAAACCTAAAACATAATTTAGGTTACAGGAAAAAGTTTGTCTCTTGCCTCCTTCTTGCTCTTGCCGCCGGCCACCATAGACCACAAGGACAAATCAGACGAATTTTCTTGTTGATTATTTGCGTGTACGTGATCGTGTTCATAACCTTTTCCTTTCCACGTGTTCGGTAAATTAAACACTCCCTTTTATTTTTAATTCTTTATGAATTCATGTTAGTTATTTAATTAATCATTAAAACAAGTAATCAAAACACATGGGATTATTTAAATCATGTTAAAAGGGGTGTTTGGTGTTGTTTTAGGCTAGCCGAGACACAACCGAGAGTCGGGGGACTCTCGGCTTGTTTGATCCGATGCCACTGAGACCCACAAGGGGCTCGGTTTGGTTTGTTGTTCGGGCGCAGCGAAGGGAAAAACCCCGACCGCATGTCGGGGTAGGTTTTGGTTTGGACCGAAAGCCAACCGAGACCTTAGGGTCTCGGTGGGGTTCTTTTGGGCTGATAGTGGGAACCGAACAAAATTAGGGGGAACCGGCCCACTACCGGTATGAACCGGTGTGAACCGGTTTCCGCTGGTGGGAACCGCGTCTTGGGCAGCGGGTAACCACTCGGACAGTGGCAACCGGCTTGACCGGGTTAGCCACTGTCAAGGGTGTATGTTTCGGCTTATATGTGAGACCGGGTTTCGGGCTCGGGTTATTATTTAAAACACGGGTTCAGGTTAAATATTAAAATCAGAATAACATGTTAATTAAATTAAGTACTAGACTTTTTAATTTAATTAATTTCATGACTTAAGTTAAATATTAAAATTAATATTACATGTATAACTTAAGGTATTTAACTTAGCTTAATTTAATTAAAACATGTATTTTTATTTAAATTCTATATAACATATAGTTTAATTAATTAACCAGTTATTTAATTAATAAGCTATAACCATGACTTGTATTATACTATTTAAACTTTAATTATTATTTATAATCCAGCTTATTTCTAATTATGGAAACTTACTATTTTTGGAAACTTTCTATTTTTAGAAACTTACTATTTATAGAAACCTGCTATTTTTAGAAAGTTACTTAGTATTACAATACAAGTATTATAATATACTAATACATGAATAATACACAACATAACATCAGAATAACTACAGTTAACACAATAAACAGTAAAACATGACAGAATATGTATAACAAGCTAATAACACACGGAACTAGTAAAACACACGTATTTCAGACAACTCATACACGTCCATATTTCTTATGTAGTTTTATCCGTCGAGGCGGATTCGTCTTCATCGTTTTCATTAGCTTCTACTGGACATAAGGTACGGATTTCCCGTCCTTCAGTAAGGACAATCTCTTCCTTCATTAGGATTTCCCGTATGCAGCCAACTGTTTTCCCCAGTAGTTACAGATTAAATGCTTATGTTTTATTAGTTACCTTAGCCATATACATGCATGACCAGATTCACCTAGTTATGGATGTACCATAACCATAACACTAGAGGCACTAGTGTTATGACTTCACCACGACGGAGTGTTAGCTCGTAGCGTCCTTTTTCAGTTATTTAGCCATTATATTTATTATGTTATCATGTGGGGCGTATGGGTGCATCCTAGTTACATGTTTCAGTCAGTATTTCATGGTGAATGTGGTGTGTGCCTTGCATCCTTCACAAGGAGCTTATCCCTCCTACCCACTTACCAATTAATTAGAGACATCCCCTCTAATTTGCATGACGAGGTCACCCCTCCAAGTATTCATGCACGTTGTTGACCTCATGACCTATATTGGCTCTTGGTATATTAACTAATACAGATTTTCATAAGTAACATAAGTTATGTTTTCAGAACTAAAATCAGTGAACATGACAGACAACTAGATTTTTCAGGACTTATTTATTTTCGTTGCTATTCATGCTTTATGCTCTTTATATGCTTCCATATTTTATGTTTCCATGCTTTATTTTATATCCGTGCACTGAGCATTATGCTCAGCCGTCTACTTTTCCATGTTCCCAAACAGCAGGTACTCAAGGACGCAAGTAGGAACTCCAAAGTATGTGCATTCAGATTGGAAGCTATCCGGCCTCTTTTATCTTATGCATTTATTCCTACTTTATCATACTTTACTTCATTTGGACATTGTTTAGTCCTTCCATTTACAGTACTTAATATTGCTTGTGTGTGAGTTACTAAACTACCGATGTTTGATTCTGGTATTTCTATTTATGGTCATGAATGTTTAAACATTTACCTTGCATGCTTTGATGACACGCCATAATTTACTGTACCATTCCATCTTAACAAATGAGGTGTTACAAGCTACCATCTACTCATCTATGCGTAAGCATAAGATATCATCATCCATGCAATAAATTTTAGATTTTTTTACTAAATATTGTAAAACCCGTATTTAAATCCTCGAATATTAAATACGCGCAGTCTCATCGATAACTTTAAATAAAACATAAACAGTAAATACGCAGCCTCCGTGTATTTAAATACTACAATAAAAGTAATTATGCAGCCTCAATGTTATTTAAAGTGTCACGTAAATTATTTTTATTCAGAGAGATAATTTATTTTGAACTATTCGAGTATTACGTAAGTGTTATATTTCAGAAAATATATATAATACACGTCATGAGTAAACATGAAAAGTTAAACACGATCATTAAAATGAATAATTAAAACACGAAACAACACATAAGTATATGTGTGGGCCGCGACATTTTTACAAGAGAAGAAATCAATGGGCTTAAGGTCCAGCCCATTTTGGGAAAATACCACATGAACCAAACATGTCCCTCTTTTCATCTAATAACAAAACAAACAAAAAATAGGGTTCGTTGGTGGATACTAGAGAACCGGCGACAGAAGGAAAAAACAAAAGACAAAGGGGATCGGATTTATGCTAATCATAGAATTCGAACGTTGTTTGATTGTCCGTAATCACGTATAAACAGTAACAATCGTTCCCTTTCTTTTTTTATAGTCATGAATCAATCTAGAACAAATGATCTTGGTTTAATTAATCATGATCATCACGAATTAAAAGAGAAACGAGATTAGGGGTTATTTTTGGTTCGACTGGACACACAAATCGAGACCAGCGGGTCTCGGTGGTTCACTTTCTAACCAACCGCAGCATTTGAGCAACAGGGGAAGTGTTTGGGGTTAACTCGCAATAAGGGAGTGTTTGGGTTTGTATTTAGTGGGAAACAGTTAGCTAACGGGGGGTGTTTGGCATTAACAGTTGGAAAATAAAACAAACAGTGGGAACTTAAACCAAAGCAATGGGTACGTTCGGCACATCAATGGCTGCTGTGGGCTTTGCTAGTAGGACCACAGCCCCGACACAAGGGTCGGTGGCTGCTGTGGGTTTTTGGATCACCGTTGACCCGAGACAATGTGTCTCGGGGAGCCTTTGACTCGGGATTTGTCGGGTTTATTTTACAACAAGAATTTTAGAAGAACATTTTATAAATATTAAATCATTTAATTGATTAAGTTTTTATACCTTAAATTATACGCGTTACAAATGTTATTTAATTTAACTAAATAAATAATGTTTAACTAGTTTTACAAATGAAAAGGTATGACATTTATTAAATGATTTATTTTTGTTTTGAAACAAATTAAGGAGACCTTTCTATTTTAAGAAACTTTTAGTTTTAGAAACTTTCTATTTCGAGAAAACTTCCTATTTTAGCAGGTTACTTATTACAGTATTAAAATACTAGAATACAATGAAATACACTAATCAGGATACTATACAATATACAGTAATCAGAAATACAGGATATACACTATTTAGTAAATATTTAAAGAACAGTCAAATTTATCAGAAACACACCAGACATTCAGATTAATCAGTTTATAGTCAACCAATAGAATAATACGAGAACACGCAAGGTAAATTAAGAACTAAATAAACAGTAATAAAAGACAGTAATCATACAACTCATTCGTATCCCTTATTTATGTAGTATCCGTGAAGTCGGAGTAGATCCTTCAGCTTTCATTCTCATCTCATTACTGGACACGAGGTACAGATTTTCCGTCCTTTAGTAAGGACTTCCTTCTATGCATGATTAGGATTCCCCGTATGCAGCCAAATGTTTTCTCCAGTATATGTTTTAAGCTTATCAGTACCCATTTTAATAACTAAATAAATTGCCTGAGCTTTATATACAAGCATGGACAGTTTATGTACTAGTTACGGAGGTACCGTAACCATGACACTAGAGGCACCGGTGTCATGACTCATCCGCGAGTGAGTGATTTCTCGCAGCGTCCCATTTATTCAGCTTGGCCATTTTATCAGTATTATTAGCAGGGCGTATGGATGCATCCTAGGCTTATCAGTTTACAGTTATCAGGTGAATGTGGTGTATGCTCTACATCCTTCACATTGAAGTTGATCCCTCCACCTAACACATTATTTAAAGGTCACCCTTCTACAGCATGACGAGGTCACCCCTCCAGTTATTCATGCAACAGTTGTTACAACACATGACATATATAAGCTCTTGGCAATTAAAATACAGTAAATGCATGTTTTCAGATTTAACAGATAACAGTTCAACTTTATTATTTATAAATCATACTTTTTAGATTATACACAGATTTCCGCTACAACTTTACGTATCAGTCTTAAAGCTTCAATATTTTATCATCTGCTTTATTTCTATATATTCCTTATCATGCTTTATATCCGTTCACTGGGCGTTATGCTCGGCCGTAGTTCATTTCATATTCTAACGGCAGGTGCACTAGGACGCTCTTAGGATTTTGAGAGCATGTGAATTTGGATGGAAGCTATCCAGACTTCTTACTTTATGCACTTCTTACATTATTCAGCTTATTTGGACATTGTTTAGTCATTTCCTTCAGTATTTACTGAAAGTCCCTAAAACTAGCTTGAAACGATTAAGAAGGATAATTAACACAAGTAAATACTTTTCAAACGTAGTACTTTATTATTGTATAACAAGTATTACATGTGTTATGGATAACATAGTTTGATGACAATGTGTTGTGTACACTTTGGACAAAATAAAGCAAGCTCAAGAACACAGACACAACTGTTCTTTCTATGAGTTGTAAAGAGTTAATGTGTGAAATCTAACAAAGAGAACAACCTTAAATCTAGCCTACATATCCTATTTATAGTGGTACGAGGTTGACTATTAGTACTGGTAATGGTGACTACACAAAACAGACAATGTCAGACATCTGTCAAAAGATGCTTTCTATTCTTGGTAGTCTGCCACAACGCTTTAGGGAAACATAGCTGACATAGTTTCCCTTTTCTTCATTCCTTATACTTTAGGCTGTGAAACTTCCCACCTAAACACTTAGGTATGTCCAACGTGTATTGAGTATTAACAGGGTATTGTCACCCCTGTTAACACTCAACCACTCAGAGTCCCTGATACATCTTGGCTGTTATCCAACACAACCAATGAGTATGTCTTCAAGTAATCTTCGACTTCCTTGACAATGTCTCTGACATGGACTCCTATGTGGTTGCTCACAGAGACTTAGAACTCTGTGAGTCTTGGGTTACTTGCCTGTCTCCTAGGCACAGACAAGTTAATATCAAATAGATTATTTAAGTTTAAATCTTCGACTAAGAGAATTCTAACAGACTTAGATTCCCAACAATCTCCCCCTATTTAAACATAAATACAACTAGATCTATATGAGTTTTAGTAAGTGAGATAACAGCTTCTTCTTACACATAGCAGATCTAACAAACAACATCATACTTCATTAATACTAAAAAGATTACAGGTACAATACATGAGTAAACAAAATATGATAGTAAAAGTTCAGCTGTGAAAATTAATAATCATCATTCTTGATTTTCTCTTCAGCCTCAGCTATGTCTGTCCTAGTATCTAATTTAACCTTCAATGCTTGGGCAAATTCCTTGGAGTACTATGTGTTCAGTTTAAGCACCTTTTGAAACAAAATAAGCTGAATAGTTGATGCAAGCCCCAACTCATCTTCCCTTTGTAACACATACTGACATCCCCTGTTCATGTAAGCCATTCCTTTTTCAGGCTCAGTATAAGTCTGACCATCAACAGGCCCTACAATCCCATTTGGGAGAATCAAGTTCCTGTGCATTCCATCTACTTGGATATCATCATTTACAAAGGTTTCTTGAAGGAATTGAGACATACTTTTTCTTTTCTTCTCAGCCTTTGTTAGTTTTGGTTCACACAACTGTGGGGGTGGATCAATTTTGAGTTTGACTACTGTTTCTTTCAGCTAGTTGAACTTAGCTCTCAGGGTCTTAAGAAGTAAGAAATTTGCCTGTCCAGTTTTCTTAGCAGCTAAAGCTTCAACTTCTAACCATTCAGACAGACCAAGTGTCTTAAGCTTGAAATCATCAAATACATCCATGTTGCCCTGTTGGTTATCTCTCCAAATAACCATTTGTGGTGTATGAGTTGATTTCTTAACTGTATATTTGAACTTGGTGATTGTGCTTGGAGCATATCTTTTGTTAACGCAGGCATCATAGTCAGCCTTTACCTTTTTCAGAGCCTCTACGTGTTTCATCTCCATTTCTCTGAGCATTTGTCTTTGCTCCTCTTTGATTTGAGGAGACATGGCTTTCAACTTAGCTTCATCTAGCTCTTTAACTTTCTTGATTTCATTCAATCGTTTAAACTCAAGTGCCTGTTTCTCAATCTCTTCAACTATTAAGGGTTTTTCATCAGCTACTTTGAAAGTTGAGAATTGAGAGATTTTGGTAGTGGATCCTCCTGTCTCTAGCATGGTAGCTATTTTATTTAGTTTGGCGTCTGTGTCTACCACAACTATTTATTTCCCTTTCTTCGAGACAGAGGATTCTTCACTTGCTTTCTTCATTTCATTAGCATTTTCAAAAATGCTATCTATGCTTGTTCTTGGACAGCTTTTGGTAGGGAGCCAACAGTAAATTTGAGTTTCTTAGCTTTTGGTTCACCATCATCCACATCCTTATTGGTGTTATCTAAGGACAGGGTATTTGATGAATCAGTTGCTTTGTTTTCTTGTTGCTCCCCCTTACTTTCAACATCATCATCAGGTATAGTGATTGGTGTGATGAATTGGAGAGGAATGGGGTTTTCAGCTGTATTTGTGGTAGTGTTGACAGGTTCTAGTTTAAGTATGTCAGCTTTCTCCCCCTCACGTTTAGCCTGCCTCTTAAGATGTTTGGCTGAACGTGACTGAATATAGTGAGCAACCTGTTCAACAGATGTGGCCAACTTTTTTTGCCTATTTCTTGATCCTCTAGAAATTTTGAGAAGCCTGTTGCAGTTGCGATTCACAGATCGATCAACATGGCTAGCCAAATAGGTAGTGTGGCATTTTTGCCTGTTGCACACAGCCTCAAATTCTTTGTGCATCACTAACTTATGGGCTGTAAACATATCAGGGACTTCTTTGATGATGGTATCTTTGATGCGAGTAGATAGGTGACTAAGTCCCTGGGAAACTCATTTTCTTGTGCCATCTTGGATGGGTTCAGTGATGGCTTCTCTAATAGCTTGGGAAATGATCTTAGGAAAATTGACAGTGAAGGAATGCATTTCAGAACCAATTTTGTCTAACTTTCTTAATAGGTGTTCAATGTCTGAAGCATGATGATAGGGCCTCAAACCATGAATTTTCAGGCTTTGCTGCTTATAGTCATCTTCCCTGGGAAAAAGATCAAAATTTGTTTGTTGTGGATGATCAAACAACAGAAACTCTATTGTAGGATCATATATAGCGTTGTTAAGCTCCTTTGTGACAGAGGTAGCTAAGGTAGAAGTCATAACAGCTTCTTTTGGAGGAGGAGTTGGTTCTCTAGCTGGTGTGGACACAACTTTAGGTGGTGACATGTGAGGCTGTTCATCTTCTTCATCATCCTTCTCCTCAATCATCCCCTTAGGGAGAATTTCATCATCTGGCATTGATTCAGGTTTAGATACGCTTTCAATGAAGGCAAGCACATCCTCTTCAACATCAGGCATGGGCTCATCTTCTTTTGGCTGATTCTAAATCAAGTTATCAGCTTCGTCAGGCGTAGCCAGAGAGTCTACATTTGGTTGTACAACATCAGCCTGCAATTTGTTTAAGTTAGTTACAGGGAAATAGATAAAGGGAATGGTCGCCAGTTCACTGTCCCAGAGAGGCTGAGGATGATTATTCAGCCACTCCAAAGTATAAATCCTTGGGATTGTTTTAAGTGTGAAAGTAATGAGGTTAATAGTCGCCATTCGCTGCCCCTAGGAAAGCTGAGTGTGATTATTCAGCCCCCCTAAAAGGATAAATCATTTGGGACTCTTTTATCTGTAAATTGTATATGGGTTAAGATGCCTGTTACACTGCCCCTAGGAAAGCTAAGGGTGATGATTCAGCTCCCCCTGAAAGGATAAATCCTTTGGGACTCTTTTAGTTGTGAAAAAAGATGTAGTTAATGATCGTCATATTATGCTGTCCCTAGGAAAGCTGAGGGTGATGATTCAGCTCCCCCTAAAAGTTAAACTTTTGGGATTCTTTTTCTGAGGGAACCTAGAGGCTGTGTGAAGTACAACTACTCTAGGTCAAGACATATATGTATTGAGGTTGTTGTTTGCCTGAATACTGTCTAGAGGGTGCAGGGTCATCGGGGTGCTTTATAAACACAAATGAATCACTCCCTGGTGCAAAGACAGGGTGTACAAAAGTCTTAAAAGATTTCTAAGTGCACACATAGACTCCTATGGGTCGATGATAACCCTAACTTCACCACTCTCACCTACAGACATTTGAGAGTGGCTGCTTGTGTACCTCTAAAAAATATAAATTGATTACCTGTGAGATATCAGCGAAATTACGCGGGTTCCCTCTTGTCTCTGCTGATGTAGAGACGCTAGACTCCTGTTGTTTATCAGTTGTAGTCTCTGTGTCCATAGAAGTCTCTGGACCAGAGGAATGAGTGGCTGTCTTCTTAACCCTGGCCTTAGCAATAGTTTAGGTGTTGGAAGAAGATGGGTTTTTCTTCTTCTTTGGCTGTTGGCCAGTTGTTGCCTTGGACAGTGTGGTGTGTTGCCTAGAGGTCAAAGACGCCGACTTACCAGACACACCAATTGTAATCACCTTCTCAGAGGAAGGGAGCAAGGGCTTCACAACAGATGGTTGTTTATTAGCAACATTCTTCATATGGGCTATCGCTGACACGTCATTGGGTCCCATCACCTTGTAGATAACTCCAGTTATGTGATAAGGCTTCATGGCTGTCAGTGTAGAGTTGTGGTAGTTATCACCCAGCAGACTTTCGAAGATAAGAGAGAGAAAACGAACATAGCAGATGTTTTTCCCTCTGACTTGGTTGATGCCCTTCAGCTGTTCGACGAGGTTAGAAAATAAAATGCTTCTAATATCGATGTTTGTTCCCTATATTAGTCCATAGGCAATGGTTTGATGGTTGAAGGCTAATTGGTCTTGAGATCCCTGTATACCACCCATGGATTTGACTATGTGAGTAAAGAGGACTCTTCACATAGCGGGGAAAAACTTAATCTTCAAGGGAGACTTCAGGACCACTTTAGTTGGTGTGAGGGCTGAGTTAACATCAGAGACAGGGAAGAGTGTGGCAAGGGCATCCTTTACAGCCTTCTTATCAACAAACTTTAGGAATTCTTCGCCATGTCTTAGCCCAGCCATAGAAGAAAAATCATCAACAGAAAATGCGAAGGGATGTTCATTACATGAAAGGTTAAAGGAGATGGTGTTGTCATCAAGGATCTCAGCAGAATACCAGAATTCCCTAAGGTATTCTTGGTAGAAAATAGATGGGGTTCTTGTGAACGCTTCTCCTACATCACAATTCTTCATGAAGTTCACCAGATCTGAGTATGTGTCATTTGGAGCTTTGAGCCATCCAATAGAGTTGTTCGTGGCGAGGATACAATCATTCATTTTGAAGTTAATGTTAGAAGCTTTTGGTACTGGAAACGCCATTGTGTCGAGAATGAAGAAGATGAAGATGTTGAGAGGATTTAGAGAGATATTTTAGTGAGAGAGATACAAATGATGAATAATGATAAAAGTGTTTGGTGAAAAAACTTGGAACAATATATATATATTCAAAATTTGAAACAGTTATTCAACCGCATTTAATGCGTAGTGGGAAAACGACTGCACACAAGTGGGTCCCTTGACCTTTCAAGACTGTTTGTCTCCTCGTTTATCGAAAAAATGTAAATAAAATATTCGGAATGTTTTTAGCATTTACTTGGAAAGTAACTACCTAGTTTCATGTGAAAAAACATTTAATATTTATTCAGACATTAATGACACACATTAAATATCAGCCACAACTTTGAGATATTAAGCATACCCAGCTCAGCAACTAGCCTGTTGAACGAAGGTTCAGCCAAAGGCTTTGTAAATAAGTCAGTTAGTTGCAGCTCAGTGGGAACAAAATGCAGCTCAATATCTCCTTTAATAATATGATCTCTGATAAAGTGATACCTAATATCTATATGTTTGTTCCTGGAGTGAAGCATAGGGTTGTTTGAGATAGCAATGGCACTTTATATTGTCACAGAAGATGGGTACTTTGTCATATAGAATCTCATAGTCAGCTAGTTGACTCTTTATCTAAAGTACTTGAACACAACAACTAGCAGCTGTAACATATTTAGCTTCGACTGATGACATAGCCACAAAGTTTTGCTTCTTTGCACTCCATCCAACCAACTTGCCTCCTAGGATCTGACAGCTCCCTGAGGTACTTTTCATGTCAATGCAGCACCCAGCGTAGTCTGAATCTGAATAAGCCTTGAGATCAAAGCCTGATTCTTTGGGATACCATAGACCTAGAGATGTTGTTTATTTGAGGTACCTGAAAAATTCTTTTAACAGCCACTAGATGGGATTCCTTAGGGTTAGCTTGGACCTTGCACAGAGGCATGTGTAGAACTGGATATTAGGGCGACTTGCTGTGAGATACATGAGTGACCCAATCATGCCTCTATACATAGTCTCATTAATAGAGACCCCTGACACATCAGGGGCCAAATTGTTGGGTGGAAGCATGGGGCATTTCACTGATGCACAATCAGCCAAGTCATATTTTTTCAGCAAATCTTTAACATACTTTTCTTGACAAATTGAAATTCTTTTAGGACATTGTTTAATTTGAAAACCCAAAAGTAAGTTAATTCACCCATCATACCCATCTCATATTTCTTGGTCATTAATTTAGCTAAACGCTTACTAAGATTAACATTTTTAGACCCAAAGATGATCATCCACATAAATCTGTATAATGATGAAATCACTTTTATCCTTGAAGGTAAAAAGTGTTTTATCAATGGAATCACTGACAAATTTATTTTCAGTTAAGAAAGTAGACAACGTTTCATACCATGCCCTTGGATCCTGTTTCAGCCCATACATTGCTTTGTGAATCCTGTACACATGGTTGGGAAACTCGCTGTTCTCGAATCCTTCTGGCTGTTCAACATACACTTCTTCAGCCAAATCTCCATTGAGGAAGGCACTTTTAACATCCATTTGATACACAGTGAAGTTCATATATGCATCGTAAGCAAGGAGGATTCTGATGGCTTCAAGTCTTGCTATAGGTGCAAATGTTTCATCATAATCAATCCCTTCAGTATGTGTATACCCCTGTGCAACCAACCTTGCCTTGTTCCTTATGATATTACCAATTTCATCCATCTTGTTCCTATATATCCATCTAGTGTCTGTGATGTTTTACTAGGTGGAGCAGGCACTAGAGTCAATACCTTATTTCTTTTAAACTGATTGATTTCTTCCTGCATTGCAGCAACCCAGCCATCTTCAAGAAGTGCATCAACTACACGCTTGGGTTCAATTTGGGAAAGAAATTCAGCAAACAAACATTCCTTGGCTGAGGCTGATTCTGAGTCATGAATTCTATGTCTAGTAGTAACCCCAGCATTTGGTTCACCAATGATGTTGACAAGAAGAATGTGCTGATCTCTTGACCATTTGCTTTGAGGAGCTGGGGAGTCATAGACAGGTGTAGGTATGGAGGATGAAATTACAACTTGAGTTTCATTCTGCTGAGTAGGAGGACTCTCTTCAAAAACGATCTCTGTGTATATGTCTTCATCAGCTATTTCAGGAAGTGATGATTCACATACCACAAAAGAGTCTTCTTGATTACTAGTAATATGAGAGTCATCTTTAGATGCGGTGGAACATGGGCTTGTGGAAGGCTGACTTTCACTTTCAGCTGTCACTTGAGTAGAGGGAATTTCAATGTTGTGTGTTAACAGCAGATCATGTGCAGGAACATATGGGATAAGAGTATCTGTGTGTGTATGATGATGAAAGACAGGCCTTGGCTAAGAGAACTCATCTGATGGGAAAGACCTATTTTCATTGAAATCAATTTCATCACCTTCTGTTCCTGTTCTTTGTAGCACGTCATCATATTCATTGAATGTGACGTGAATGGTTTCTTCTAGTTCCTGTCTTCTTGTGTTGAATACTCTAAAGGCTTTAGCTGTTGGAGAGTATCCTAAAAAGAAACCATCATTAGCTTTTTCGTCAAACTTTCCAAGTTGATCCCTGTAGTTATAAATAAACACAGGGCATCCAAAGACATGGAAATAACTGACGTCTGGTGCTCTTTTCCGAAAAACTTCATAAGAGGTTTTTCCATGTCTTTTAACAATG
The DNA here is from genome assembly GCA_025667525.1 of Glebionis coronaria. Classification (NCBI taxonomy): domain Eukaryota; kingdom Viridiplantae; phylum Streptophyta; class Magnoliopsida; order Asterales; family Asteraceae; genus Glebionis; species Glebionis coronaria. Next base: position 420,854,474 of record CM046880.1, read on the forward strand.
ATTGATCTATTCTGGGTATAGCAGGTAGTGTGGACAGCTTCTCCCAAAATTGCTTTGGTAAGGCTGCACCATTCAGCATGGTTCTAGTTGCTTCAGTCAATGTTATGTTTCTTCTTTCAGCTACTCCATTTTGTTCAGGAGTACCAGGAGAAAAGAAGTTTTATGATATTTCCTTTTCATCACAAAAAGATTCAAGCTGTTGATTCTCGAATTAAGTCCCATTATCACTTCTTAGAGATTTTACTCTAACTTCATTCATGTTTTCAACCTGCCTAATGAAGGACATGATGGCATCAGCTGCGTCACTTTTCCTTTTGAGGAAGAAAACCCATGTGTACCTTGAAAATTCATCAACTATGACCAAGGTGTATTTGTTGTGATTAATGGTCTGAGGTTTGACAGGCCCAAACAAATCCATGTGAAGGAGATGTAAGCACTTGTCAATAGAAAATGATTGCCTGGTCTTAAATGATGATATGTGATGCTTTCCTATAACACACGCTGAACATGTCTTGTCCTTTGTGAAAGTCACAGGTGGTAGACCAGTAACCAAGTTTTGTGTGGCTAGCTTGTTGATGTTCTTGAAGTTGAAATGAGAGAGTCGTTTGTGCCACAGCCAATTGACACTTTCAGAGGCTTTTTCCATAAAACAATTTGAGATTTCCTCTGAGCAAGAAGCCATGTTGACGACATACACATCTCTTCTTCTTGGTGCAATTAACACCACATCATTGTTCTTGTTGAATATGGTTCCTTGAGTCTTTGTAAACAAAACCTTATAGTCAGTATCACACAACTGGCTGATGCTGATGAGATTGTGCTTAAGACCATTCAGATATGCAACCCTTGTAAACGTTATTCCATTGCAGTTAACTGAGCCATATCCCTCTGTCTCACCTGAAGAGTTATCCCCAAACACCACTTTAGGACCAGGCTCTTTTGAATATCTGTGCAGGTATTGTTTGATTCCTGTCATGTGTCTAGAGCAGCCACTATCTAAATACCAGGCCGATTCCCTGAGATGTTTATGGACAGATATATAGAAACATATTAGTTCCTATGGTGAATCCACTTTCCAGTGGGTTCTTTGACTTGCTGATTAGCAACTCTTGAGTTCTTGTAGAACTTGTGACGATGTGAAGGACAATTGGTTGTGTCATGGGTGTACCTTCCACAGATATCACGCCCAGGAAAGTCCCTGCACTCGTCTGAGTGGTGGTTTGTGAGACCACAATTTTTATAGGGAGGGTAAGGTCTGTAGTTGCCTGATGGTCTCCTAGTAGCTTGTTGTCTGTCCCTAAAATGTGTCTGAGCTCTCTTAACAGCCATATGTATATCATGATCTATGGTCATATGAAGAGAATTCTTACACACATTACAACAAAGTTTGATAACCTTTTCACCTTTGGGTTCTCCTAAGATAGACTTAGGTTCAGAGGAAGTAGAGCATTCAGCAGAAGGCTTAATATGTTCTTTTAAGAGTTCTACTTCTTTCATCAAAGACAACAGGAGTTCTTCAGTTGAGGGTTCAACTTTGTTCACAGGTTTTGTTGAGACATCCTTATAAACATTTTGCTTAACAAATGGTTTTGCAGGTACAACAAAAACCTTAGCTGGAGGTGTCACAACATTTGGTTTGAATTCAACCTTAGCTCCTCTAGAAGAGCTGCTGGGTTCAACACCAGATAGTTTAGGCAAAGATGGCAAAGGTTCAATGTTATCTATAACCACTTCAGAGTCAGGTACATCAGTCCTAAGAGGGTCAGACACATGTATAGTCTCTGTGGACTTGAAAACAATCTTTTTGGGTTTCTTAAGGGCCTTCATTTTTTTTCTCTTAGCAGTTACAGCCCTAGATATGTCAGCTAGAACTTCATCATCAAGTAATTCATTTATAGTGAACCTACTGCACATCCATTTTTCTATAACCTTGTTTAGTTCAGTTACTTGATCATTTAAGGCACTGTTTCTTAAAGTTAACTTATTAACTTCATTTTGAAGAGATGGCATTTCAGAGTTAACCTGTTTTATAGTTTCACATTCAGCCTTAACAGTCAACAATTCATGTTTAACAGAGTGAAATTTATCAAGCAGATTCTTTCTTTGTTCCCCAACAAAGTGTAAATCAACTATGGTATAATCAAGGACATGTTTACGTTCATCACTTTCAGACATAGAGATAAGCCTGTGTACCTTTTTCATAGTGATGTCAACCCATTGTCCTGATCCAGCATCTCCTTTACCAACAGCAGGTTCATCCTCAGCTATAGCCATATATGCCCTAACCCTGATGGCATCTTCTTCATCAGATGTCAGTGGCTCATCATTCCAATCATAGGGTTCAGCTACCAACCCTTTCTTTGTCCTTTTATCACCCCCTTTCTTCTTTGACAAAGATTCTAACTTCAAATTCATCTGTTCCAACTCAGCCTTTAGTGCCTTGTATTTGTTTTTGTAATCCTTTTTCTCATTATTAGAGGAATTGGATTGGTGAGATGAGTTGTTTTGTTATGATTTGAATTTGTAAGGTTTGAATGATGAAGGATAGGATGGTGAAAATGTTTTTGTGGATGGACAGTCTTTTTGAAAATGTCCAAGTTTTCCACAAGCAAAGCAAGTCTCTTTGGATTTGTTAGTCTGTTTACTAGCTGATCCTACTCTCCCTGACCTTTTGTAGAATCTTTTTTGATTAGCTAGTAAAGCTCTTTCATGAAACTCAGCATTAAGGTCTGTCATGAACTCCTGGCTGCTACGAGTGTCTTCTTCAACATCTGAATCGCTGTCATGAGTGTGTGAGGTGGAAATCAATGCTTTGGATGTTGCTCCCTAAACTACAAATCTTTCAGACTCAGATTTGTAAATGGTATCTATCAGCCCTTCTTCATAGTTGTATTTTCCATACAGCTGAGCCAGCATATCATTCTTGATGGAGTTATTGGCTCTCTGGGTCTGATTCATGCTCAGCCATTTTCTGGGAAGGCCGTTGACAAAAGTGGCGTTTAATTCAGCTTGTCCAATGGTGACTTCATTCATGGTAAGATCGTTGAGAAGAATCTTCAGCCTTGTGTACGTCTGTTGTACCTTTTCACCTTCAAGTGCTTTAAACGCATTAACTGAAGCCCGAGTGCCTGAATCTTTGTTTCTCTGGTTTCAGAGGGTTCTTCGTGGCCTAGGATGAGGTCTGTCCACATTTGTTTGGCTGTTGGACATTGGATTACTGATTTCATGATGTGTTTTGGGAGACATGAGATGATAATTCTTTTGAGATGTTTATCTTGGTTTGCCAATTTCCTATCAGTTGGAGTCCACTACTTGAGAGGCTTGGGAAGAGGATTATCATCAGTAAAGGTAAGCGCCATGGGAACATATGGTCCATTTTCTAGAATTTATAGAAGAAAAGGTTAAAGTCCATCTAGGTAGACAAGAAATTGACTTTTCCAACTTGCAAAGTCATCTTCATCAAATACTGGTACGTTGGTAACATGGGAACCACCTATTGAATCAAGAAGTTGAGGAAGATCGTATTCATTTTAACTAGGGGGTTACTCTTCGTGAGTTTGGAAGTGGTGGCATGTTGTTACCAGAAACTAAGTTAGGTGATGGTGGTGTGGTGTTGCTCGTTTCAGGCATGGTGGATCTTGATTATAAAACTTAGAACGATGTTTATGAAGGTTTTAATATCAAACACCGCTCTGATACCAATTGAAAGTCTCTAAAACTAGCTTGAAACGATTAAGAAGGATAATTAACACAAGTACATACTTTTCAAACGTAATACTTTATTATTGTATAACAAGTATTACATGTGTTATGGATAACACAGTTTGATGACAGTGTGTTGTGTACACTTTGGACAAAATAAAGCAAACTCAAGAATACAGGCACAACTGTTCTTTATATGAGTTATAAAGAGTTAATGTGTGAAATCTAACAAAGTGAACAACCTTAACTCTAGCCTACATATCCTATTTATAGTGGTACGAGGTTGACTATTAGTACTGGTTGATGGTGAATACACAAAATAGACAATGTCAGACATCTGTCAAAAGATGCTTTTCTATTCTTGGTAGTCTGCCACAACGCTTTAAGGAAACAAAACTGACATAGTTTCCCCTTTTCTTCATTCCTTGTACTTTAGGCTGTGAAACTTCCCGCCTAAACACTTAGGTATGTCCAAAGTGTATTGAGTGTTAACAGGGTATTGCCACCCCTGTTAACACTTAAGCACTCGGAGTCCCTAATAGATCTTGGTTGTTATCCAACACAGCCAATGAGTATGTCTTCAAGTAATCTTCGTCTTCCTTGACAATGTCTCTGGACTCCTCTATGGTTGCTCACAGAGACTTAGAACTTTGTGAATCTTGGGTTACTTGCCTGTCTCCTAGGCACAGGTAAGTTAATATCAAACAACTTATTTAAGTTTAAATCTATGACTAAGGGAATTCTAACAGACTTAGATTCCCAACATTTGTTTTTGGTAACCGTGATTTCCGACTCATTGGCCGACTAATCCACGGGGTTTGAGCCCACTGCCACACAGACTCAAACCAGGTAAAGCCCTCCCTTTTCAGGAGGTTGGCGTGGCCACTTCAAGGTTGTTTGCACCTAGTAAGAATTGAACTTGAGAACTCACACACTTTGGAGTGACAGCCACAAATCATTTTGCCACTAAGCCACCCTTGAGTGGTTGATTCCCAACATTTACTTTTCATGTTTTGAGCTTATGTTTGGATTACCAATGTTTGATTCCGGTATTTTCTTTATGGTCAGTTAATGTTTTAGGACATTTAATTTATGCTTTGATGACACGCCATAAATACATGTAACGGTCCACTTATCCAAGTGGGGTGTTACAATTATGGTATTAGAGCTATAGGTTCGACCTGTAGGCTCTAAAACTTGACCTATGACTAGTCGGTAGTCACCAGGAACTTCCTAGATTTTGGCGTTGTTAGCTTTCATGTTTCTCATGCATTTATCAGCCAGTTTTCTTCATTTATCACTCAGTTTTCTTAAAGTTTTTGACTAAGTAAAAGGTTGGTACAGGATTGGCCATATTTAGTCGCATGTGCTTTTCTGTGAATTTTGTTTTGGTGAACCGACCCATAGGCGTTCACCCATGCGCGTTCAGATTTTGTATTGGTAAACCGACCCATAGGCGTTTACCCTTACTCATGACAGATTCATGTTTTCAGTCAAATATTACTTAGTGAACCAGCCATAAACGTTCACCATTATTCAGGTCAATTTTCATGCTTTCAGTCGAATATTGTTCTGTCAAAACTGAACCATAGACGTTCACCTTTGCTCATATCATGACATTTTATAAGTTTTGACAAGTATGGATTGGACTACAGCCATCCATATTTAGTCTCAGATTGTAAATTATATACATGACAGTTCTCATGAAGTTTTTACAAGTATGGATCGAACCAGAATCGCGCATACTTAGTCACATGTTTTCTTCTTTGAATTTTGGGGATTGAACCATAGCCATCCACATCAGTTGATGTTAAACTTCAGTTGATTATACTTTTATGTTCTTTGTAACAATCAAGTTTCATACCCTCAAGTGGATGTCGTTTTCATGCTGATTAAGTTCATGTCTCCTTATGAGGATTTCGTTTTCAGCAAGGTGATGATGTTTTCATGCTAAGATATAGAAGGGTTAAAGTAACATCCTGTTTTCATAATAAATCATGTTTGATCTTCATCAGGCATTTCTTAATGCTGACCATCATTGAAATTCCTTTTAATCATATTCTTGAACCTCTATACAACCAGCATTAGGTCTACGCAAGAATTACCAGCCTATCATGTTACCATTTCAGTTCAGTTTACTGCCGTTTAAATCAATTTAATTCTTTGATCATGTCAGACAAGTGACACTATTATCGATCATCCCATAAAATTTCCACCAGTGCCATTTACAGTATTCCATATGTACCCCTTATATAGTGTCTCAGTTGTACTCCATGTACAGTATTTTATGTGTGCTCTACGTACAGTGTCTCAGATATGCTCCACATGCAGTATTCATTTTGTACTTCATGTACATTAGTCCAGGTGTACTCCAGGTACCCTACTCCATGGATATTGCTAATCGATCCTCAATCATCTCAAGCGTTTCCACTTGTCGATATTCTACCAGATGTTGATGTTGCTCGTGAGTTGAAGATTTTACCAAATACTGATGCTGCTAACACTTTGAAGACCTCACAAATGCTTATGCTGCTGATACTTTGGAGATTCCTCAAGATGTTGAGGCCGTTTATACTATAAAGACTCTGTAAAATAAGGACGAAAACTATAAATTTGAAATTTTTGTCAAGAATAAACTTCAACCATCAGACACTACCATTTTAATTTCATACCTTACTTTCTCAGCTAGATGTCACACTTCACTCAACTAACCTTCATTCAAAAGTGTGACAACCGGGAATTTTCTAGACTTTAAATAATAATAAATTATATTATTTATTAATCTAAATTCGTTTTCGAGAGATATCAAAGTTATTTGATTCAAAAACGGAAGTTTATTTTTCATATTGTAAAAGACTGCGCGAAATCTGAGAACTGACGCGATACAAATTAAATTTATATTTAATTATTCTGAAATATTGATAAAAAGGTTTATTAAATTTTCTGATACCTTTATTTAAGTTTTAATACCTTACATTGAAAACGAGAGCATTCTAGTTGAAGTTTAATTTTCTTCGAACGCCACTATTCGAGTTAACCGCTAAATAATAACTATTTTTAAATAAAAATGTATACGAGTACGAAAATTGTTCGAGTAAATACTCTATTATATTGTAAAAATCATTTTCAGATCAACAACGCAAATTTTGTAAAACGAATCAAATTTCGTAAAACACGAACGAACCCCGAACCATGTATTAACTAAAACTTTAAGAAAATTACATTTTAGTACCTGCACATTCGGGAACATTTCACTTTGTTTTTATAAAATGTGACTAGCACATATAAAAGCCCAAATTAGGGTATTCTTCTCATTATCTCCTCAAACCCTAACCCTAGAAAAAAAACACACACACACTCTCTATATAATTCTGGCGCCTACATGTTTTCCGGCCACCGGAAAAATATTTTCCGGCCACCAAGAGATATCACCAGCCACTAGGGTGCGACTCCTACTGCTAGTACCACATTGTTTGCCACCCTATAACACCACCTATTAGTTACGTCATCATATCCACCATCACCACTTCCACCATACATAACCATAATCACAACCGCCACGTCCTGCCACCACAATCATGACCACAGCCGTGGTGCTTACCCACGAAAAACCACCATATCCATCATCTATGTATGTACCACCATTGTCTAATCTCGATCTACACCATCCTCATCGAAGTCCTAGTCAGATCTGTTTCACCATGACCCGCGGTCAGGGTCATCACCAAATCACCACTTTCGTCCCACCATCATCACCACTGAGGCGCCACAACCACAACCCTCGTCAGACCCTCATCGACCGCCTACAAGGGGTGATTGACTTCGAGTAGTCATCAGCCACGAAGGGAGCTTGGATCTAGGTATACAGTCCCAATGGGGTGTTTGTTCTATTTGTTTCCAGCCCGTAAAGATATAAGTTCGAAACACCAACATGGAGTGTTTTAGTTCGGCTACCCGGGAGTGTTTATTGCTTATTTCAGCAAAAAGGGTGCGTTGGGTTATGTAGAAAAAACGGCAGAGGGGTGTTTGGGTCTGTACACGGGTGTTTAGACCTGCTGATAATAAGTAGAAAGTTGGTGTTTGGATATGCTGATTTGCAGCAGTAAGGTGCGTTCGATTTGCTGTATAAACAGCCATATGGGTGCGTTCGGTTTGCTACGTACGAGCAGCAGGGAGCGTTTGGGTTAAGCAGGCAGCGACAAGGGTGCGTTTGGGTTTGCAGAAACGTGTTACGGGTGCGTTTGGTTTGCTACGTACGAGCAACAGGGAGCGTTTGGGTTAGGCAGGCAGCGACAAGGGTGCGTTTGGGTTGCAGAAACGTGTTACGGGTGCGTTTGGTTTGCTGTTTAGCAGCTTTGGTATGCGTTTGGACGCGAGACTTCAAGGGTATAAAAGTGTCGGGCGTGATTTTAACTCATGGTTCGTTGTGGTTTAGAAATCGGCTAATAACGTATATAATTTTATAATTAATTATAATGGATTAAACAGTGGTATACATATACAAATATATATAAATGGTTAAATAGATATGTCGAATATTATCGTTATCACGAAAACTATAAAAATGACTATACGCTTAAATATGTGTTTTAATAGCTCACATCGGGCACTTGACTTTTAATTTATAACACATAGGTTGTTTTTGGTTCTATTTAATTATGGTAATTAAATAGTCTAGTTGGGTATATGTTTGCTACAAACTACTATTATATATGTAAACCGATAAAACAAATAAATATCATTATATTTATAAACCAACAAAACAAATAAGTACTAGCAGATTTGTAAACCGATAAATTCATTATATTTATAAACCAACAAAATAAATAAGTACTAGTAGATTTGTAAACCGATAAATTTATTATATTTATAAACCGATAAAATAAGTGGATTTCTTTTGTATTGATAAACCGAACAAAGTTATACTTTTACTTAAAAGTGAGAATTATTAATTAAGTGATGATTTCCTTATAAGGTGTCGAACTATGTTGTCTAATTATTCTTATCACGATCTTTATATAATAACTGTAAAATAAATATATACATTAGTTTATTTTGTAAGATTGTTGTCTATATTATATAGTTCAACATAAGAATGTTTTAATCTTCGGTTTATGTAATGTGTATGGAATACACTACGTATTTGGTGTGTGTGTGCCTAATTTATTCACTTTATTTAACCAACCACCGAACTGTTATAACTTGGAACTTAAATATTTTATCAACGGGTCACGTTGATGTACATATCTATCGAGAACTCAAGTACACATTTCTAAGTTATTGTATTTAGCCGATTAGTTAAACCACAACACCATGACCAGGCCATATCGATTTTCGTTTGTGCGAAGCGTATTATTAGCATCACTAGCGTTTGCTCTACATCGTCGAGGTGAGTTCATACCCCACATTTTTCTTGCTTTAAATTGAATTATAAATGTTTTATAATTGCTCTTTGGGGGAGGTACATGCTTTGGTCAGAAACCACTTATAAACTTGTTTGATTGTCAGAAACTGATATTAAACTTGTTGTCTATAACTGTTTATAAACTACTTGATTTTCATAAGCTAATGTTAAGCTTACTTTGTTGGTCATAAACTATATTTAAACTGGTTTAATTATTACGTGCTGAGTAGTCAACTCCTTTAATTGTTATACTTGCGAATGCTGATACTATAATTTCTTTTGTGAGTTCCATAGCCCAAAACTTTAACTGCTTTTCACTGGTTCTCGGGTAGAGAAAATGGTTGCAAGAATGAACACAAGTGCATATACTCGTTTATGTATTGGTCTAAGTCCCGCTTTAACCTAATTACTTTGGCCCATTATCATGAACCGTTAATTTCGGACCGGATGACCGGTCGAAAGCGCGAATGTTATGGATAGATCTATCGGGGTTGACGCCCCTGTCCGGCTTGGTCCAACAGAGGACAAGCGGGCACAGTTTCATTTGAGTCTTTGGACGGATGTCGTGGGTTAGGCATCTGTAGGGGCTGCATTATGTGATTATACTACCGGTGTTGTTAACGCTTCGGTGTCATGAGCTTTGACAATAATAAATGCCTTATTTTATTTAGTGACTTTGTATTTGTTATATTGTCACTAAGTGGTTGGAAAATCTTGTGGTTCATTAAACAATTCTATTCTATTGGAAAACTCTATTATTTATCAGTGAGCTTTGTTTTATCAGAAAACGCTAACTATTATCTGTGAACTCTGTTTTATCAGAAAACTTTATTTATTTCCAGAAAACTCTGTTGTTATCAGTAAGCTATATTTACTATCAGTAAACTCTGCTTTTATCAGTAAACTCTATTTTTATTAGTAAACTTTGTTTTTATCAGTAGACTCTATTTTTATCAATAAACTTTGTTAATATTAATAAACTTTGAAATTGTCAAAGAAAGTCTATTTAACCGAAACTGTGATTCTTAAACTCTTATATTTTACTGCAAGGTGCAGGTCGGTAAAACTCTAATTTGTCATAAACGTTTTAAAACAAACTTATGAACTCACCAACTTTATGTTGACATTTTTAAGCATGTATTTCAGGTACTTGACTATGTGGATTATTTGGAGTCTTCTTTGTGGTTTTTGGCATGTAGAGGTCGTTCTCGGATCAAACTCTCGAATACTCATGAAGTCACAAGTCCCCAAAGCAAGTCTTCCGCTGCAGTGAATTTGGGGGTGTGACAAAAAGAGTGGGAACCGGTACCCAGCCGACCACTCAGCAAAATAGTTACAGGAATCCCGGTCGTAATAATGACCGTCGTGAAATTGACAGACAAACGGTAATGACAACCACCGTGCTTATATTTACCAGCCAGTAGCCATCGGAACTCCGGCACGAACGTGACCAGAAATACAAAGGTCAGCAGTCTAACCGGTCTGCCAACCCTAGCAGTTACCAGAAATTCTTAACATTATTCGGACTCACCCATTAAATACATGTTCAGACAACACACATGCCTCTGGTATCATTTCGAAAGACACTTATGAGGACACCAGTCATGATACATGTCATACGAATATCTTCTCAAAGCACGAATCAAGACTCATAATTTCAGTGTTGTCTTCTAAATCAGGCCCTCATAAACTCAGGGTACCCTCCAAGGGGGTATACCTGTTGTGTCATGCCACACATAAATCATACCATTAAAATTCAGTCACCACCAATGGTGTATCATTCAGGTTGGACACCCAGTATTCACCATGTGAGGTTACAAACGAACACATTTAGTGAAAATTCGCCACGTTTGCTTCAATTATTCATATGTCAGCTTTATCTAAATCATGTATTACCTACCTCCCAGCTAGAAAAGACTCCACAGTATCACCTATATTTATTAAGGTTTTCCTTTCAGTTAATGACGAGGTCCGTCTTACTAAATTCCAAATATATTAATTATATTTTCTGCCAGAAAAATCAGTACAAATTGTTTCTGCCTTACAAGCGCGTGACTTATCAGTCCATAGCTACGAAGATTGTCTAGCCACCAGTTATAATCCACTTCTGAAGTCCCTTAAATTCATGATCAGTAGATTATTCTAGAGTTTCCAGATGTCATTCCAAATTTTTTTCCAAAAATTCCTTCCTAACCACGAGACAGAATTTAACATCGAGCTTGTCTCAAGAACAGAACCTGTTTTCCTAACTCTTTATTGCAGGGCTTCAGCTGAGTTAAAAGAGTTGCAACATTTGCTGCAAGAGTTACCGGAACGAGGCTTTATTCGCCCTAGCGCACCATCGAAAAATTTATCAAATCACCATTCTTAATCGATATTCATTCCACGAATAGAAAGTCTAATTGACCTACTACGAGGTGTTTTAAACATTCTTCCAGAAAAATTCACGATCATGCCACCATCAGTGGTGAGGGAAAGAACATGATGTTCTTCATACTGTTGTTGCACATATTATAGTCACTCTTAAAAAATTAAATTTTACTTCTAAGCTCCTAATGCTCCAGCTATAGTATGAAATTTATGAATAAATTTTTCAGGACTTCTCAGACAAAATCGTCAGTATAATCATCGATAACATCCTGATTTGCTAAAATTATAGAGAAGAACAAGAGAATCACCTTCTCACATTTGTACATAATCTCCAATAGGAGAAAATTATATACGCAGCTTCCCAGATGTAAATTCCTGTTGAACAAGGTGGCATTATGGGCCACCTTATTTTAGTAGAAAAGTCGTGCGAAGGAAGGCCGTCACCAGATGGTCAATACCGACATCTGTGACTAAACTACCAAAATTTTCTAGAACTCAGTTGACTGCTACCGCATAAATTGTTTACAGTTCTCACTATTAGCTTTACCATATCTAAACATACACCTAAAGGAGAGGACCTACACTAAAATTTTGTTTTATATAAGATCTTACGCTAGGAGAGATCTATTTTACCCAGAATCAAAATTGTTTCATGACTATTCACCCAGATTCCACCAGAATGTACCATAATCCCAGGAATAATTTTGATAGAAGCAGTATAACATAATCGATGCAGCTATGTTCATATCTGGATGCCTGATGATGGTTGAGTTTTTGTATACCCTTTAGGAAAAGAGTACCAAAATTGGGTAAGCACGACGATTTAGGAAAACTGTGTGTAAATGACCCTAAGTGAGTTCGTTCTCAAGGAGGCTAGTGCGTTGTGTTAAGAGATGATTAACTTTTGTGATTATATGATTATGAGAAAAGAGAATAGAAATGGGGTAAGAAGAGAATGACGGTTACGATGACGGATTACACTAAGACGAAAAGGTCGTTCACGTAAAACCGTAAAAAGCACCAAATTAAAAAGTATTAAACCTAAAAATTAATTAGAAGTTAAAACTAAGTCTAAAATAATATAAATAAGAATAAAAATCCAACAAAAATATTTTAAAACCTTTTATTAATTAAATATTTAATTTTAAATGCTAATTAAAGCCCTAAAATCAAATATAATTAACAAAATGTCCAAAATATTATTTTATTGAACTAATAAGTTACTTATATTATTTAAAGACTAAAAAGTATTTTTCCTAAATTTTCAAAGCTATTTTTCTATTTTTAAAACACTAAAAACTATTTTTAAACTAAAATAATTATAAAAAATAATAAAATAATGCCAAAAATAATTTGACAACTTTAAAAATCCTAAATTATACTAATGAACAGTAGAAAAATCAAAAAGTTTGAAAAATCAAATATTTTTCACTAAAAGACAAAACAGTATGAAATTAAACCTTAATTAAACTAAATTTAATTCTAAAAAAAATAATTAAAAAGTGAATAGTGAAATAATTTTAACTAAAAATCTTAAACTATTTTTCTAAATATAAGAAAAATTTTAAAACTGAAAATTATAACTTTTTACCACTAAAAGACAAAAACAGAAAGTTAAAAAGTTAATTAAAATAGCAATTTAATGTAAAAAATATAAAATGAACAGTAACTGAAAAATCAAAAATTAAATAAGATAAATATTGAAACTAATTTCAATTCCTAATTCCTATTTTAACCCACAAAAGACAAAAAATCTAATTTTCTGATAGTGACATGTGAAGGACTTTTGTCCTTTTGCTTGGCAGTGGTAACAAATGTGCTAGCAGGGGAACTTAGTTCCCACTGTTAGTGCAATTTTTAGGTCTGATAGAAAATAAGCTTAGGAAAGCTTATTGTGGGCTTTTCTTTGGACAATAAGGCACCCCACAACCAGTTGGGTTGTGGGGAGTCAATAATACAAGAAAAAGAGCAAGTTCCAACACAAAATCACACACCAATAACACAAACAAGTGACTGTTTTAGCTTGAATGTTGACTGTGAACAGTGGACTGATCTATTGTGCACGAAAACGAATTTCAAAGCTAAATAACCTACTCAGCTTACCAAATTATTCACAAATGATTACACACCCTAGGTGATGCTAAATCCTAACAGATTGCAAGATGATGGCACAAATCTCACAAAAACCAAGCAGAAAAAGGACTTGCTGTTTTTTATGCTACTTACCAATTTTTATCATGCAACTTTGCTCTAAAGCTATCCCAACTACACACCAATGACTGATACAACCTACTACAACCTATTTGAGCATGTTTAGACAGATTATACCTGAATCTTGTGTCTCTCAAGCCAAGTAAACCTCACAACCAAACACCCTCTTAAAACTGAAAACCAATTTTTAACACACCAAATGCTTTCACAAATCAACCAAACTGATTACAATTATCCTAAACATGCATTCAATCATCAATTGGTCAAAATCAAGCCATAAAATCACCACAAGAACAAATTCATACCATTTTCAAAACAGTCACAGTTCTAAGCTTAAGAGAGTTCAAGGTTTATACCTTGTGGGACCCACATCTAGGCCCCACTATGGCTGCAATGCCATCTCCTTACAAGCTGGGGCTTGTGCAGTGAGCTTGTGCAATGATGTAGCTAAATGTAGAGAATGGTGGTGTGACTTTCCTAGTCACACCCAATATAACTTGAAAATGAAAGGCCTTGGATTGAACCTGCTAAGAGAAAGCAAACCAAGGTGAAATGATCAAGAGCTATGAAGCTGAAAGCTAGGCTTATTGGTTAAGCCAGCTTAAAAGCTTATAGCTTATATAATAACCAACTGATTTTTCTCTTTTTTTTTTACTTTCTGAAAATATTTTTCTTAACCACTTCTTGAAACGAACCTTTTACAACATAAACAGAAACAAACCTTTTCAAGCATAAACAATATTTGGAATTTTGGAATAAAGCTTTTGCAAATTACCAACTTTTCAGAAAATATGAAAAAGGAATTAATATTTAAAAAACTAGAACCAAAGTATGATAAAGGGTGGAACTCAGAATAACTTCAAGACAAATTACCAACTTTTACAAGCTGAAAAGGAATTACAATTTACTGAAAAAAATACCAACTTTCATTTATATAAAAAGGGATTACAAAACTTGAAGAAAATCTAGAACAACTAATACATTCACAAGTCGAATGTATTTATACTGAAAGGAGAAGCTTCTAGTACATGAAACAAATGCAAAACCCTAGCTATATAGAATTCCATAAAAGCCCCTTGGTCAACAGTTTTGAATTTTGGTCTTCAAGGCCACATGTGATCGTCCTTTGTTGACAACTTGGAATCTTCAATCTCTAGCGTTAAAAACTCCTTAGGGAGCAAGTTTAAGCTGCCAGCCGTTCATCTTGTCCCAATTTTGGATGTTGTGTGAAAAAGACGTAGCAGGGGAGTCTTGGGGGGCCCATTGGGAGTCACGGGTGAGTGATGTAAGAGGTGGGTTTTGTTTAGGCAATGGTTAATTGCTAATCTGGATAAAATGGGGGAAAATTATCAAGAATTAAGGAAAAACCCAAATTAGGGTTTATGTGTTCTTGGGGGGGTTTAATCCGTTTTTTTGGTTACTTAGATTTTAAAAAGTTGTTTTAGAGGGAAATTAAGAGAGGGGTTTGACTCGTTTTGACCCAGTTTATTTAATAAACTAGGTGTGTGGGGTGTTGGGCCGGGTAAAAGGGTTTTGGTGGGCTGGTGTGGGCTTATTCCGGGTATGGAGTGGGTATGGGTTTGGTTTTGACAGCTTTCCCCCTAATGTCTCAAAAAGTATGCATCTCATATCTTAACAGCAATTCAACTCATTTCCTTTGTAAAATATTATGGGCATTTGACATTTTTAGTCCTTCCAAGTTATAGTTATGGAAACAAGGACTAAACTTGTGAACTTTGATATCTTCAAGGGCCAAACATGTACAATCTTGAAACTTGAGGACCATACTTATAATTTTTGAGTTTTACAAGGGTCAAAAGTCACAAGTCTTCAAAAGTTGAGGGACCAATTTTGCCAATCTTCAAAACTTCAAGGTCATTTTTGGAAATTCATGATTCGGGTCCGGTTCATTGTGCGGCTTCGTTTCCCGTGTTCGTTTTTTATTGATTCTTGTGATCTTTTGTCATTTCCTCAATTCCGTACCTAAAATACACAAGCAACAAACACGAACATATATTTGGCATTTTTAATGATATTTAATGCATTTTAAGCCTAATTTGGACGATGAGACTATGTATAAAAGCAGTCTCATCACCTGACATACCTCAGGATCAAGATAGGACACCGACATGCTAATGAGTTATTACAACCATTAGAAATTTCTGATCAGAAATGAGATAAAATTCCATGGATATTATTGTTAGTTACCGCAGACTCAAACGAAGCATGATGTTATCTAAGTCGTTGTTAACCAGTTAACCCAGCCTACACGTCTTCTTTATCCGAAATGATTACGCAGTAACAAAATCTACAGGAAATTCAGCAATAGATTGTATGATTCTAAGATATTCCAACAATAATCTTGTCAGATAGAAATTTGCGTTCGCGAATCGTGCTCACGTTCATGTTCACGATCACGTGTATGTTCGCATTCACGTTTACGTCTCATTCGCCGTATGATGCTGTTTCAGTTCATGTTTTGTGTTATCTCATGATTTAAGCTCACGTTACCGTTCATAACATTGTTCACGTTCAAAGTCGTGTGCCATTTCGCGATACACGTTTCACAGTTTACTACCAAATACGTTACAGAAGCTTGAGAAACCAGACTCAAATTTAGCATAGCTTTTCCATACCCAGGCAGACGTTTCACATCTCAGGCCGTATCGTTTGGCATTCCTTCCTCAGTCAACATACGTTCATGATATGTTCTAATATCACGTCCACAGTATGTTTCACGTATCACATTCATGATATATTTCATGCACAACTTTACTTTTATGATCGCGAACCACGTTCACAATTGCTCACGTAGCACGTTCACAATTGTTCACGTAGTTCCTCCCTATATATTTTCAGTAGCCTGCCCAGAGATATAATTGTTATCTCCTTAGGATAATTGTACGTACCTTTTCATGTTTTGGCTTGTTCATTCTATCAGATTCATAAAATCCATCTTAAGTATGGAACCAGAAGACCATTTCAGCATCATCAGGACAGGGTCATCAGGACCAAGATTTTCATCGTGTTTAGACCTTTGAAGTAATCGTCTCGAGTGGGAAGCCACTCGGAACGGAGGAGTCTATCCAGACCTCTCATCCTTTTTCCTTCAATAATTCGGTTAAGTTCTTCCATACATATTACGTTCCATGTTCACTTCAGTCATGTCACGTTATACCCTTTCAACAACAATATGTTCTAAATCAAGAACGAATCGTGTTTCAGTTTATATGTCTTTCAACTTTCATGTCCTTTCAGACCTTGTGTCTTTCAGCTTATATAAATTTCACCAGCTTATTACCTTTAATTCGAGGACGAATTTCTCCTTTTTTAGAGGGGAAGAATTGTAAAACCAAAACATTATCACATCCTTAATTCGAGGACGAATTATTTTTTTTAGAGGGGAAGAATTGTAAACACGTATTTAAATCCTCGAATATTAAATACGCGTAGTCTCAACAATAACTTTAAATGAAACGTAAACAGTAAATACGCAGTCTCCGTGTATCTAAATTCTACAATAAAAGTAATTATGCAGCCTCAGTGTTATTTAAAGTGTCAAGTAAATTATTTATTCAGAGAAATAATTTATTTAAACTATTCGGGTATTACATAAGTGTTATATTTCAGAATATAGATATAATACACGTCATGAGTAAACACGAAAAGTTAATCACGATCATTAAAATGAATAATTAAAACACGAAACAACACATAAGTATATGTGTGGGCCGCGACATTTTTACAAGAGAATAAATCAATGGGCTTAAGGTCCAGCCCAATTTGGAAAAATACCACATGAACCAAACATGTCCCTCTTTTCACCAAATAACAAAACAGACAAAACAATAGGGTTCGTTGGTGGATGCTAGAAAACCGGCGACAAACGGAAAAAAAAAGACAAAGGGGATCGGATTTGTGCTAATCATAGAAGTCGAACGTTGTTTGAATGTCCTTAATCACGTATAAACAGTAAACCATTTTTCCCTTTCTTTTCTTATAGTCATGAATCAATCTTGAACAAATGATCTTGGTTTAGTTAATCACGCTCATTACGAATTAAAAGAGAAACGAGATTAGGGGTTGTTTTTGGTTAGACTGGACACACAAACCGAGACCAGCGGGTCTCGGTGGTTCACTTTCTAACCGGCCACAGCCTTTGAGCAACAGGGGGAGTGTTTGGGGTTAAATCGCAATAAGGGAGTGTCTGGGTTTGTATTTAGTGGGAAACAGTTAGCTAACGGGGGGTGTTTGGCATTAACAGTAGGAAAATAGAACAAGCAGTGGGAACTTAGACCAAAGCAGTGGGTACGTGATAACGCCTAAATCCAACATGTTTTTAGGAGCGTTATCCGTACTTTTGTACATGTATATTGGTTAATTATATGATACTTTTGTGCATATTTGTGCCCAATTGTGTTTGCAAGTCTTTGTGTAGCCAATTGCAGGAATGGAGTATAAAACAACATAAAAGTAAAGAATTGTACGAGTACGAAGAATCCTATTCAATTTCAAGACCCGTGTACAAGTTACAAGCCTTTGAAGATTAATTTCGGGTGCAAGAACAAGTATTTCCAAGGAGCAAATAAAGATATTCAGCATGAAAGTTGCCACCATCAACACACATCCAACTTGCCACTAGCAAGAGTGAAGTTGCCACCATCACATGGGAGTTGATTTGCCTCCACCATCACATGAGAGTTGATTTGCCTCCATCATGAGTGAAGTTGCCTTCAACATTTGTCTAGGCAGAAATGTGTCCACATTCATGCAAGCTCAAGGAATTCCATGCAAGAGCATTCTAGACTTTCTTTCTCTCCAAGCCAAGCATTAAAGTCTAGGGCCTTAACTAGCTTATAAACAAGACCCTTGGGGTCATGTAACATATATGCCTTTCACATATCTTTTCACTCTTCATATCATCTCATAAATAACTCTCTCATCCTTGTCCAAACTCCCATTCCCGGATTTGAACAAGGTGGTGCTAGAAAAGTCAGTTTTTGAGTTCGATAAGCAAAGTTATCATCACGAAACTCTTAGGGATCATTACACTAATCATTACTAACATTTTTCCACTTTGTAAGACTCTTGATTATGAATTATAATACTTTTATTTCTAAGTTTATTTCATCATTTGTTATGAGTAGCTAAGTTTCATTCTACACTTGGTAGGATGATGTTTGTAGTATGAAGTGGTGGTTGTGATTGTGATTTATGTTTAATTCAATGTCAAGCTTTCCTATGATCCATTGATATTTATGTTTCATGTGACAATTGCTATCAAAACTTAATTTGTTGGTAAAGATTTCATAGGTCGAAAGGGTTATTTTCTATCAACAAGTCGTAGCCGGTTTGTCTATGATTGGCTATCTTTTGTATTTATCATTTATTTAGAAGTTTTGATTATCAAGAAACATAATTATAAGTGTTATCAAATTCGTGAAACGACCGTGGATCGAATGTGTTGAAATTGGATTAAGTCTTGAATTGAGTGATTGAGTCTAATGTTTGTTTTCTTTAACCAAGGTCTTGACGAAGATTAAAGCTTTTGAAAACAATGGATTGGATTATCCATCTAATTATCATAATCATATATGTTAACGTGTCATCACAATCATACCACTACGAATGCTCAAACTAGTCTTTACCAAGTGTACCTTTAATCATATTATTTATCTCATCACTTTTACTTGTTATTTGTTTGTCAACAATTGCTACAATCAACGATTATAGTTTCATTTTAGAAAAATCATAGGTTTTCCAAATCCCCGTGAACGATCTTGGTATTACCACATAAAAGCTATACACTAACGAAAGGGTTATACTTGCCCGTGTTTTTTTAGTCAATCCGGTGATTCGTGTTTATAAATTTAAAACTTGTTACTCACACCACGCATCAAGTTTTTGGCGCCGCTGCCGGGGATTTGATTGTGTTCTTAGTTCCAAAATCATCCTATAATCAAACCCATTGTAGTGTTCTCATTGCAAACAAACCCAAAAATTAAAAAAAGTAAATAAAAAAAAAATCTGATAGGAGAGCATTGCCGCCGGCAACACCCTCCTGCCGCCGGCAAGCTTCAAACAGAACCACCTTTGCCGCCCGGCAAGGTAGTCCTGCCGCCAGCAAGTGTCAAACAGTAGGTATTTTGCCGTCCAGCAACCCCCGTTTACCGCCGGCAAGCTTCCAGACCCTAAAAAAAATTGTTCTTATTTTGTTTGGTTTATTTAATTTCCTATTTACTTATTTTCTTATCAGTTATATTTTGTTTGTTTTTATTTTTGTTACTTGTAATTCTTTTCAAAAGTCGTTCAAGACTTGAATGAACACACGTTCTTCCGGTCAAGAATTGCTTAGTCCATACACCGATCCCGAACGTTATATTCACCAATCTCGAAAGAAAAACCACAAGAAACACCCATTTGTTTCTTTTGAAAACCGAATCTCAAAAACCAAAAACCCACCATTTGATAATCTCTTAGACACCTTTATCGTCTACAACCCATTTAACGATCTACCGTTTCCAATGGCTGACGATCAATCAATGTGGGCAGCCAACCGAGTAGTAGCACCTACCCCCGAGGCTGCTATTGTTCAAGTTGAGCTTGGAGAAAACTTTACCGTGAAAGGTCATCACCTTTCAATGATCAAAGACCGCCAATTTGACGGCCGTACGCGAGCCGATCCGCATAGGCACATATCCGAATTCATAGAAATATGTGGCATGTTCCGTTATGGAGCCGACGTCAATGTAGACGCCATAAAACTCAAACTCTTCCCATCATCTCTATCTGGAGATGCAAGAGTTTGGTACAACGGGTTGACGCCCGGTACCATTGAAACATGGGAACAAATGAGAACCGCTTTTGTTAGCCGTTTCTTTCCACCCGCCATGTACGAAAGACTCATGGGAGAAATCTGAGGTTTCACCCAACTTCCACAAGAAACACTCATTGATGCGTGTAATCGAATGAAAGACCTACTTCGTAGTTGTCATGGACATGGTTTACTAAAAGTAACCATCATCCAAATATTTTATCATGGTCTCAATGAACCGACGCAAGCAATCTTTGACGCCGGTGGACTCTTTCTCTATAAGACTCCCAACGAAGCATATCAATTGCTCGGGGACCGAGTTCTCTTAAAAATCGATTGGTCCAAAGATAACCGAACCAAACCTTTCAAGAAAACCGTTGCTTTTGTTGAAGGTGACGAAAATTCCAAACTCGTGGAGAAGATGGATGCTCTCACATCTAAATTCGACTCGCAATTCAAAACCATCAAAGACGAAATGAAGGAGATGCGAGGCGAATGTACTCTTTGCAGAGGACCACACCCATCCACGGCGTGTGATGATACACAAATAAGAGAACCGCCACAAGAAGCAAACTACGCCCAAGGAGGATACCGAGGAAGTGGTTATCGAGGTAACTACTACGGTAGAAATCCCGGCATATGGCGTGCGTACCCCAAAAACGAAAATCGTAACTCACAACCCCGTGAGAACGATAATTCCGGTCCATCAAACGAAAAGAAACCCGAAGAGTCGACCCTAGAGAAAACGTTGTTAGCTTTCATAGAATCTCAAAAATTGACAAATACGTTCATTAAGAACTAATTCTTCGATCTCAAAGCCAACGTTGAAAGAGGACAAAGACACCACACCGCAACCATTAATGATCTCGAAACCAAACTCGGATAAACCATATCGCCCACCCTCCGCCCGTAATGAACATGTGAATGCCGTATTCACAAGAAGTGGGCTGAGTTATGATCCGCCACAAAACCCGAACACCAATGCTCCCACTTTCGCCGATGAAAGTGAAGACTAGGCCAATGAGCTCGAGAAGGACGAAACTGTTCCTCCTTCCAAACCCAAACCAAAACAAACAACACCTATCCCAATACCAACACCGAAGGCGTATGAACCAAAAATTCCGTATCCTCAACGCCTACGAAAAGAAAAAATGGAGGCTCGTAATGCCAAATTCCTTAAGATGATCAAGGAAGTTAAGATCAACGTTCCACTTGTTGATATCTTAACCGGCATGCCCAACTATAGGAAATTCCTCAAAGATCTTGTGAGCAACCATAGTAAGATGGAGCAAATCTCTGCTGCGTTTCTAAATGAAGAATGTTCTGCAGCCTTGCAAAGCAAACTTCCACCAAAGCTCGGAGATCTGGGAAGCTTTCTCATGCCATGCACCTTAAACAATAATGTCGAATGTCACGCCTTGGCCGATCTAGGCGCAAGTATCAACTTATGCCATACTCATTATACAAGAATCTTTCAAACAATACTTTGAAACCTACGAGTGTGAGTATACGTTTGGCTAACCACACCTACCAATATCCCATTGGGATATACGAGAACATGCTTGTTCAAGTTGGCAAATTCATATTTCCCGCCGACTTTGTAATCCTTGAGATGGAGGAAGACCATCAAGTCCCTCTCATTTTAGGACGACCATTCTTGCACACCGCCGATGCTATCATTCATGTGAAGAATAAAGAACTCAACCTTGGAGTTGGTGACGATCGAGTCACATTCTTAGTCGATAAAGCTATACAACACTCCCATTCCAATGATGACACATGCTTCCGCGTGGATGTTATCGATGAAGTAACGGAAGAAGAGTTGGACGCATTGCTTGATGACAACGCACCATTCCAAACAACTTCAAAAAAGATTAGCGATATCGATCGTGATCGTGAATTCGAAGAATTCATGGCCCTTGATTCCGAAGTAACTCTCGAAGAAGAGGAAAACAAGCCGTTTGAAGTTTTGCCTTCGAAATCGAACTTTATAGTTCACAAATCTATTCATGATCCACCGACGGATCTTGAGTTGAAACCTCTTTCCGAACATCTCGAGTACGCTTATCTAGAGAATGACTCACTCCTTCCGGTGATTATCTCAGCCAAGCTCGAGGAAGATGAGAAGACACGTCTCGTTTCTATGCTCAAAAGCACAAAGAAGCGTTTGCTTGGAAAACATCCGATATACCGGGTATTAGCCCAAATTTTTGCAAACACAAGATCAATCTCGAAGACGATGCCAAAGCCGTTATTGAGAGGCAACGTCGACTTAACCTAAACAAGAAGGAGATAGTAAAAGCTGAAATCATCAAACTCCTTGAGGCAGGAATCATCTATGCCATAGAGGATAGTCCTTGGGTTAGTCCTATTCATTGTGTTCCTAAAAAAGGAGGAATGACTGTTGTGACCAACGAAAATAACGAACTTGTTCCTACAAGAACCGTTACCGGTTGGCGTGTGTGTATTGATTACCACAAATTGAACGATGTCACACGAAAAGATCATTTTCCTCTACCATTCATGGACCAAATATTGGAAAGACTAGCGGGGAACAAATTCTTTTCTTTTCTCGATGGCTTTTCTGGATATTTTCAAATACCTATCGAACCATCCGATCAAGACAAGACCACTTTTACGTGTCCTCATGGAACGTTCGCTTATAAGCGTATGCCTTTTGGTCTTTGCAATGCACCTGCGACTTTTCAAAGGTGTATGATCGCAATCTTTCAAGACATGATCGAAGTATCCATGAAAGTTTTCATGGATGATTTCTCAGTCTTCGGAAACTCATTCGAGTCTTGCCTTTTTAACCTAGAGCGCATGCTCATCCGATGCAAACAAGCCCATCTCGTGCTCAATTGGGAGAAATGTCACTTTATGGTGACTGAAGGAGTTGTTCTTGGACACAAAGTCTCCGGAGCCGGATTGGAAGTAGACAAGGCCAAGATCAAAGTGATATCTAAATTACCACCACCCACTAACGTTAAAGCCGTTAGAAGTTTTCCAGGTCATGCAGGATTCTACCGCCGATTCATAAAAGATTTTTCCAAAATCGCTAGACCGATGACCAAACTCCTTGAAAAAGACATAGTCTTTGATTTCAACGAAGAATGCATAAAGGCATTTGAAAAGCTTAAAGACAAGTTAATGAATGCACCGATCATGGTTTCACCGGATTGGTCGCGACCGTTTGAACTTATGTGTGATGCAAGCGATTTCGCTGTAGGAGTCGTATTAGGACAACGTGAAGGAAAACATTTCCGTCCTATACACTTTGCGAGCAAAACTCTAAATAGCGCGCAACTCAACTACACAATCACCGAGAAAGAACTACTTACCGTAGTCTTTGCTTTCGACAAATTCCGATCCTATCTCGTGTTGTCGAAACGATTGTATTCACCAATAATTCCGCGTTGAAATATCTATTCTCAAAACAAGATGCTAAGCCACGTCTTATTAGGTGGATTTTACTACTCCAAGAATTTGACATCGAAATCCAAAACAAGAAAGGAGTTGAAAACGTCGCAGCCGATCATTTGTCGCGACTTGAAAATCCAAACATAGAAGAGTTAAGGGATGAAGATCTCGACGATTATTTTCCCGATGAAACTCTTATTAAAATCTCTACGGATGAATCTCCGTGGTTTGCAGATTTTTCAAATTACCTCATTGGAAGAATTCTAAGAAAAGGTTTAACCTATCACCAACGATGTAAATTATTTTTCGACCTAAAACACTATTTCTGGAAAGATCCCTATCTTTTCAAAGTATGCCCCGATGGCATGATTAGGAGATGTGTTTACGACACGGAAACAAGAAAGATCATTGATGAATGTCATCATGGCCCTACTAGGGGACATTATGGTCCTTCAACCACCGCGAAAAAAGTCTTCGATGCTGGTTTTTATTGGCCAACAATTTTTAAATAGGCTTATACTCAAGTCTAAAATTGTGATGCTTGCCAACGTACTGGTAGCCTCTCACGAAGAGACGAAATGCCTCAAACAGCATCCAAGTTAGCGAAATATTTGACGTATGGGGAATTGATTTCATGGGACCCTTTCCCAAATCCCATAAGTTCGAATATATCTTAGTCGCTATTGATTACATGTCCAAATGGGCAGAAGCCGCGGCTTTACCCACGAACGATTCACGAGCCGTAATCAACTTTCTGAAAAAGCTTTTCTCTCGCTATAGAATGCCGAAAACTTTAATTAGTGATTGAGGTTCCCATTTTTGTAACAAACAAATGGAGAAAATCTTAAAGCGTTATCGAGTCACCCATCGCTTTACAACCGCGTATCATCCACAAACGAGTGGACAAGTTGAAAATACCAATAGAGCTTTAAAACGAACACTCGAAAAAACGGTTAAGGACAATCCTTCCGTTTGGTCAAGGAAACTTGATAAGACACCAATTGGCACAACACCTTATCGTTTATTGTACGGTAAAACGTGCCATTTTCCCTTCGAAATCGAGCACCGTGCTTATTGGGCATTGAGAAGCTTTAATTTCGATCTCAAAATCGTTGGAGAAAACCGATTCTTGCAACTCCATGAACTCTATGAATTAAGACTCCAAGCTTTTGAGAATTTGAAATTGTACAAAGCACGTACCAAAGCTTATCACGACAAGAAACATCGAATCCGAAAAGAATTCAAGAAAGGAGATAAAGTTCTCTTGTTTAATATGCGCTATAAATTCAAAGCCCCAAGCTTAAAGAAAAGTGGTACGGTCCTTTTATAGTAAAACATGGATACCCGTCCGGTTATGTTGAATTGTATGACAAGAATGGAGGAAGCTTCATTGTTAATGGACACCGTGTTAAACTATACCATGAAGAGTGGAGTGAACATTTTCCGCTCAAAGAAAATAAGGAAAAATAAAAAGAAGTACGAGTCAGGCTGATGACTCTATAAAAAAATAAGCGCTTCTCGGGAGCCAACCCGTGTGTTTTTAAGTTTTAAAAGTGTGATTTTCCTTTTTAAAATAAATTCATGCTTACACCTCACAATTTTTAACCAATGTTTTGCTTAAGTGTGAGGGGGTGTAGCATGTGCCGCTTATATAAAAACCTATAAAAACCAAAAATAGAGTGTTTTTCCGTATTTTTGTGTGTTTTATCTTTTTTCTGTAGGTACCGCAAGTTGAAGGCGAAAACAAAACTATTGTATGATGCATGATATGCCCGTGATTCTGGTTTTTCTCTTATTCCCTTGCCTTTGTTCAGTTTTATCACATTGAGGACAATCCTAAACTTAAGTGTGAGGGGGTTGTAGGGAAATCGGAAAAAAAAAATGCTTAATTGCCATATTTTTGGGCTATTTTTAAACTTTTGTTCTTGTTTTTCCCTCGTAAATAAAAAAAGTTTCAAGCAATGTATATAAATAATTAAGAAGTTATCTAATCGGTAATTTTTGAAAATTTGAGATGTATTTTGTGTCAAAATTACCCAAGTCAAAGTCTCATATAATAGTAGAAGAAAAATCCAAAAAAAAGGAGAAAGTTGCAAGTTCCATGTTTGTCAATACAACATGAACTTTGTAAGTATGTTGATCCATGGCTAAGAGTTTTAGCCAAGAAAAAAAAGAAAGAAAAAAGTCAAAAATACAAATAAATAGCCAATGAGCTATAATGTTATGAAGTTGAAGGAGGAAGAAGAAATAAAAGGTATCGATTAGCCAATGTGCTAAGTCGTGATACATGTTGCTTCAATTCATATGTTATTAGTGTAGTATAGTTAGAAATAAAAGACTTTCTAGATTTTTATGGGTATTAACTTTATATCTCAATTTTTCAACCTTAAAAAAACTTAACTCGATGAGTTTTATCATGTACTTGTACTTGGTAGACTTGCATCGAATTTTTGTAAAGATACATGTACCTTTGGATTTAATTTTCTTTTCTTCTTGCTTGAGGGTAAGCAAAACTTAAGTGTGAGGGGATTTGATAACGCCTAAATCTAACATGTTTATAGGAGCATTATCCGTACTTTTGTACATGTATATTGGTTAATTATATGATACTTTTGTGCATATTTGTGCCCAATTGTGTTTGCATGTCTTTGTGTAGCCAATTGCAGGAATGGAGTATAAAACAACATAAAAGTAAAGAATTGTGCGAGTACAAAGAATCCTAGTCAAGTTCAAGACCCGTGTACAAGTTACAAGCCTTTGAAGATTATTTTCGGGTGGAATAACAAGTATTTCCAAGGAGCAAATAAAGATATTCAACATGAAAGTTGCCACCATCAACACACATCCAACTTGCCACTAGCAAGAGTGAAGTTGCACCATCACATGGGAGTTGATTTGCCTCCACCATCACATGAGAGTTGATTTTCCTCCATCATGAGTGAAGTTTCCTCCAACATTTGTCTAGGCAGAAATGTGTCCACATTCATGCAAGCTCAAGGAATTCCATGCAAGAGCATTCTAGACTTTCTTTCTCTCCAAGCCAAACATTGAAGTCTAGGGCCTTAACTAGCTTATAAATAAGACCCTTGGGGTCATGTAACATATATGCCTTTCACATATCTTTTCACTCTTCATATCATCTCATAAATAACTCTCTCATCCTTGTCCAAACTCACATTCCTGGATTTGAACAAGGTGGTGCTAGAAAAGTCAGCTTTTGAGTCCGATAAGCAAAGTTATCATCACGAAACTCTTAGGGATCATTACCCTAATCATTAGTAACATTTTCCACTTTGTAAGACTCTTGATTATGACTTATAATACTTTTATTTTTGAGTTTATTTCATCATTTGTTATGAGTAGCTAAGTTTCATTCTACACTTGGTAGGATGATGTTTGTAGTATGAAGTGGTGGTTGTGATTGTGATTTATGTTTAATTCAATGTCAAGCTTTCCTATGATCCATTGATATTTATGTTTCATGTGACAGTTGTTATCAAAACTTAATTTGTTGGTAAAGATTTCATAGGTCTAAAGGGTTATTTTCTATCAACAAGTCGTAGCCGGTTTGTCTATGATTGGCTATCTTTTGTATTGATCATTTCTTAAGAAGTTTATATTATCAAGAAACATAATTATAAGTCTTAGCAAATTCCTGAAACGATCGTGGATCGAATGTGTTGAAATTGGATTAAGTCTTGAATTGAGTGATTGAGTCTAATGCTTGTTTTCTTTAACCAAGGTCTTGACGAAGATTAAAACTTTTGAAAACAATAGATTGGATTATCCATCTAATTATCATAATCATATTGTTAGTGTGTCATCACAATCATATCACTACAAATGCTCAAACTAGTATTTACCAAGTGTATCTTTAATCATATTATTTATCTCATCATTTTTACTTGTTATTTGTTTGTCAACAATTGCTACAATCAACGATTATAGTTTCATTTCAGAATAATCATAGGTTTTTCCAAATCCCCGTGCACGATCTCGGTATTACCACATAAAAGCTATACATAAACGAAAGGGTTATACTTGCCCGTGCGTTTTTAGTCAACCCGGTAATTCGTGTTTATAAATTTAAAACTTGTTACTCACACCACACATCAGTACGTGTTGGAAATACGTTTTTACGTATTTAGAAAGGATCGGTCACTCCAAAGATATATTTTAGTATTAGGCTCGTGATCCAGTTTATAGTAAATATAGTCAATATAGCCCACATGTAGGGTGGGCTATATATACCCCTCCTAGCATGTTAGGAGGGGTGGTTCTTCTCATTTCATACTTTTTCATTTATCTAATTTCATTTTCTCTCTCTACTTTTTCTTTTCTCTCCTTTCTCTCTCTACCCCTCATCTCCTTCTTCCCCATTTCAACCATCAAATCCTTAGATCAATCCATAGTTTACCAAATCCTAAGATATCGTAGACCTTCAATTGGCATCAAGAGCCATGGTTAAATCTTAGGATTTGCATATTTTTTATCTTTCAATTCGATGGTAAAAATCTTTTCTTTTTATAAATTTTTTCAATTTTATAAAGTTATCTATTTTTTTCTATCAATTTTATAAAATTTTCAATTTTCTTTCTATCCATTTCAGTTTTATCAATTTTTATTTTTTTTATTATTAGTTTTATTCTTCCGTGTTTTATAATCAGTGTTTTTTTATATTATTTTTTTTATTAGTTTTATAATCAGTTTTACATCATCTGTTTTTTTTTACATCATCAATTTTTTTAAGTTTTGTTTGTTGTCCATCAATTTTTGTCCAAAACAGTCCAAATCTGTCAAAAGTGTCATCAGTCCTTTTTGATCCATCCCGTTATCACTTTTCCGTTCTTTCCGAATAGATCTTTTTCCGAATAGACTTTCCGAGTAAATTTTTCCGAATAGCCCATCTTTCCGAATAGCCCATTTTTCCGAATAGAAATCTTTCCGAATAGCCAACATTCCGAATAGACTTTCCGAATAGACCTTTTTTCCGAATAGACTTTCCGCATAGACACGGTTTATTCCGCATAGACACGATTTATTCCGTGTAGACAAGGCTTATTCCGTATAGACGGTTTATTCCGTATAAAAAAAAAGAAGATTCAAACATAACCAAACCAGACTCACAAACACTCTCAACTCAATACTCTCACCCACACCCCCTCACAAACCCTCGACACTTTAAACACCATCAAGACTAAAACCAACCCCGACACAATCACCAATCTGAACTCATCGACCCAAGAACTCGACCCTTACCCACGACTCAAGAAATCAAAGAAACTGAAACACTCAACCAAGACTCTCGAAAACACTAGACTCAACAATCACAACCATCACAACCGAGACACCCACACTCACACCCTCACAATACTCTCGACACTCACCCTCGTCTCATCTCAACACCACTCTCGACCAACTCACCCTCGACACATCTCAACAAAACAAGACCCTCTTTCCCCCCACCCCAACCCAGTTCACTCGACTCGACACAAGACCCAGATCAGACTAAAACAACCTCTCGACACTTCATCTCAGATTCGCTCTTCGTCAAATAATCATTGAACAACAAATCATCATTGATATGTGTTGGGTATATCCCACACTTAATATACGAATTATATGAATGATTTATAACATCTCTTGCTATAATCAACTCACTATATTTCGTTTACCAACACATGCATAATCAATTATACCTACCTGAGATCATTCAAGTGACCTTGAAGCCAAAATCTTCGATTGTTCTTCATTTCGTGGGTTTGCCTTTACCATTGAGGATAGAAAGGTTGTTGTATGTGAGATTTGGGTGACTGAAATTGGTTTTGGGAGTGAGACGGAAGATTTGTGAGGATAAGAGAGAGGATTGTTTTGTTAAATTGAGAGAGTTTTTGGGAGTGAGACGTTTGTGTTTGTGAGTTTATGAGGAGAGAGAGAGAGAACTAGGATTAAAGGGACGGAGGAATTGAGGAGAGAAGCCACGTGTGATAGGCTCCGTTACATATTTTGAGAGACTGTTATTAGGCCACGTTTTTTGTTCTAATTATGATACACGAGTATCACGACGGAGAAATCTATGCCACAATTTTTATTTTTTTTTCATAGTTGCCTTTATTTCAAGATTTTTTTTAATTAAACTTTTAATATAAAAGATTGTCCTTAAATAGTTTCGTATATTACATCAGATTTTTATTTTGATTTTACTGTTTATTTTTTATTTTTATTTTATTTTATTTTATTTTATTTATTTATTTTATTTTTTTTGAGTTTTAGTTAAGTAAATTTTTTTTTTTTAAAAAAAAAAAAAGTTAAGTTTACTTTTTATATTTTTATATTTTATAGTTAATTTTTTAGCTAAATTAATTTTGTATATTTTGTCAACTAGTTGGATTTGGTACATCGTATTAAGGCGGGTATTTTGAAAGAATCAAAGTTTTTCGTGGCCGGATTTAAAGTCAAAAGTGACGAGTCAACGTAACGGGATTTATTTTTAGTGGCTACGGATTTTTGATCGGGTTTGCTTTATCAACATTTGAGCCAATTAAAATTGTTGAGCCGAGAAAAGAGTTACATCATCAATCGAGGATTTTTTTTTTTTTAGATTTACTACGGATCTTTTGTTGGTGTTGTCATATCCACAATCATTTGTCATCGACCTTTCAATGGATTCTTTGAATTCGACTTTTCAAGAGGGAAAATTGCATATATTGCAAGACGATACAAGAAGCAGCCACAAGAGAATAGAATCAGGAGGAAAACGGGAACCAAGTAGCATGTCAGGTACAGATAATATTCTTCATATGTTGTCTGAAATGAATGCGCTAATTAACAATCCTGCTAATAGTTTTACGACTGCTTCATTAACCAATTCTGTGTCTAGGACTGAAGAGCTTGAAACCATTTTAGCTCAGCAATCCAAAGAGCTTGAGGATGCCAAAATTGAATTTTCAAAGAAAACGAAGAAATATGAAACATATTTTGAAAAACTTGAAAAGTCAAACGTTGTTCTTGAACGAAAATTG
Organism: Glebionis coronaria; assembly: GCA_025667525.1. Lineage (NCBI taxonomy): Eukaryota > Viridiplantae > Streptophyta > Magnoliopsida > Asterales > Asteraceae > Glebionis > Glebionis coronaria. The sequence continues at coordinate 420,885,417 of CM046880.1, forward strand.
GATCAAATAGTTCTAGATTCCAAAGCTGAAAAGGATAATCTTTTGAAACAAATTAAGTTGCTTGAATCTAAGTTGGCATCCCAAGATGAATTGCTCAAAGAAAATGAGACGTTAAAGGCCCAAGTTCAAGAAAAGGTGTTTGCTATAGCTGCGTTGAAAAACGAGTTAAGGAGAAATAGAGGACCTAGTGTGGACACTAAGCTTGAAAAACCATCAATCTTGGGGAAACCGCCTACAAATCAGTTCGTCAGACAACCGATTGTCAGACAACCTACTGCATTTAGATCCGAGCGACCACAATCCTCGAGACCGCGGTTTGCCTCCCAAGTTGATTTGGGACATATTTCTAGAACAGTCACTCCACCAACTAGGCCTAATGTGACTAAATCAGTTTTAGCAAGACCTCATCACATGATTGCCCCTAGTTTCTCTAAGAATAGTTCAATGAACACATCTAGAACTAGTTCAACTAACGTGCGCCATGATTTTGGTCAAAGGGAAGCTATTCAAAAGACACATGTAAGAGATAGTAATGTCCAACCTAGTCAGATGCCTTCTAGATTACCCAACACTGCTAACCATAGCATGTCATCTCCTAGGAGCATCGATCAATCATCTAGGAATTACTCGGACATTAAATATGCTACTTGTAAAACATGTAGAAAATGTGTCTTTACGGCAAATCATGATTCTTGTATCAAGAAACTACTTAATGAGGTGAACTCCCGTGCTAGACTTAAATCTCAGTGGGTCGCTAAAATCAAACCCTTTGGTAAAGTTTGGCGCCCCACTGGTAGAACTTTCACTCTTGTAGGAAACGAGTGCCCTTTAATTAGGATAGTCTCCGATTCTACTAAGACTACTAGGGAGGAAATTGATAAAGATGATACTTCACTTAAGCCTAAACTCAAGGTTTTCTATAAAAGGAAACGTTTGCCAGCTAAGATAAGTGAATCATCTACTCAGGTCGCCTCTGACACAAGTAAAGCCAACTGTGAACCCCCACGTGCTTCAAAAATAGATATCTCTAACCTATGCAAAAGTATACAAGCTCCTAATGAGAATGCAGGTACCAAAGTTGATGTTCCAAAAGAACGAAGCGGTCCAATCGTTGTATACCGTTCAACTAAGGACACTCTTAGAGTTTGGTTGCTGAAGAAGCAGATATCAAAGAAACAAATGTCTTAGGGGATTCATGGTTAAGCTGCAAACAAGGACTTATAGTCACATCACAGACTATAACTCGCTCTTCAAAGAAAGGAAAGTTTATCGCCGATGGTAAACTTATCCTAACAACGAGAAATTAATTTTTCTCGGGCATGAGCTTATATCAAAAACATTCCAAGTTTTTAAGCTCATGCACAAAGGCTTATAGATAAATGACAATCTATAACCCGCTCTTCAAAGGCAGGAAAGTTTATCGCCGATGATAAACTTATCCTAACAACGAGAAATTAAGTTTTCTCGGGCATGAGCTAATATTAAAAACATTCGAAGTTTTTAAGCTCATGCACTATGACTTACAGTTAAATGTCAGACTGTAACTCGAACTTCATATAAAGGAAAGTTTATCATTAATGATAAACTTATCCTCATAACGAGAAATTCAACTTTCTCGGTCATGAGCTTGTCTTAAAACATTCGAAGTTTTAAGCTCAGAAAGGAAAGTGTATCTTTTAAATAAGAGAACTTTTCCTCATAACGAGAAATTAACCTTTCTCGGTCATGATCTTTCCGTTAAAACAGTCAAAGTTTTCAAGCTCATGAAAACGACTTCTAAGTAAATGTCAGCTTAGGACTCGTTCTTCAGATAAAAGGAAAGTTTATCGCCGATGATAAACTTATCCTTAACAACGGGAAGTTTACAACTTCTCGGACTTGAGCTCGTTTTATAAGATATTCAACATCTTAAGCTCAAGTAATTGGTTTTCAAAACTTTGAACACAATTTTTCGAGAATTTCTCAAAAGGTTTTTCTAAATCTTTCAAAATTGTGTGTTCAAAAATGTTTTGATAAAAAGAGCATGTCTTCTGGAATCGATAATTGATAGGTGTGTAAACACCCATCTTTTCTACCACTTAATTACTACAATAACCGGACCAAAACGTGTATTTTATGTCTTTTATGTCGGAATTATGCGTGGTTTGTGTTTTTGTTGTAATTTAGGACGAAATTGTGAAAAGTGGAGAAAACACGGGAATTCACGGCTTTTATTGAAGAAAAAGATGAAAGACGGAGTCGAGAAGTCAAGAGTGGAAAAAGAACGGAAGTCCAAGACCAATTCTGAAGATTTATCGAAGAAAAAGTCAAAAGACGGAAGTTTATCAAGAGCCGAGAAACTCAAGTCTATTTTATTGAAGAAATTAAAGACGAGTTCAAAAGATATCCCGAGCCACAAGTCCTTAAAGTCCAAACTTAAAAGAAAGATTAGAAGAAAAGGGCTAATGACGCAATTAATGAAGATTAAATGAAGGAAGGACTTGACCTTGCAATTAACAAGAAATGAAGGAGGGGAGGAAGCTTCCTAATCCTCCCCTATATATAGATTAGGAGTGTTAATTTTCCATGTTGTTGGCTAACTTGACAAATTAGCTCTTCCATTTTTAATTACCTTGCACCTTTTATTACTTGTCCAATTTAATTACCTTGTCTTGCACTTAATTACCATTTAATTCAAGTAAGTTTTTCTTTTTTAATTCTTGTCAAGCTTTATCTTTATCTTGTTAATCTCATTCTTCCTTTCTTAATCTTTGTGTTGATTTGTTTATGTTTATGTTCTTGATTTTGGTTGATTACTTTTAGTGGGTTTTGATTATTGTGATATTAATTATTTGATTTATTGATTTGGATTGATTGTTTATGCTTTATATTTGTTTTATCTATTTGTTTGGTTTAATCTCTTTATTGATTTAGTTAAGTTTTGTTTAGATCCGTATATATCCTTTACCCCTTGTTCTTCGGATCTTGCTACTGTTCTCTCTCTGGACGCAGCCCCAAGTATTCCGCATAAGGGTTTAGCAGTGAGCACTATTCGGAATATTCGATATTCCGAATAGGGAAGGTTTTCCGTGTAAGGACATTATTCCGTTTAGGGCAATATTCCGAATAGGGTGACAATATTCCGAATAGAGCACTTTCCGAATAGGCCTGGATATTCCGAATAGGAAGTTTATTCCGAATAGAGCACTTATTCCGAATAGGGACAGATATTCCGAATAAGGATAATATTCCGAATAGGGGCTTGATTCCGCATAGAGGCAACTTTCCGAATAGGTTTAGGATTCCGCATAGGGAACTATTCCGAATAAGAACCTTTTCCGCATAGTGACAGTATTCCGAATAGGGTTTATTCCGAATAGGGACTTATCGTTTTCAGTTTTTAATTTCAAGCGTTATTTTTCCCGCCTTTTTCCTTAATCGCACTTTAAGTTTATTTGCCTTAGTTTAAGATTTAGTTTTAGTCGCGTTTTAAGTTTGCCTTAGTTAGATTTAAGTTTGCGTTATTTACTTTATTGCCCTTTAATTTTAGTCTTGCTTTTTAATACTTGCACTTTATTTTTATTAGACTTAGGTTTATTTTAATTGCATCTTTACTTTAATTGTTTTGCACCTTTATTTTCAAAACTACAACGACACATCTTTATTTCACCAAAGTTCAACTGAGTCACACAATAAACATAAAGTTTTTCAATTCGAAGAGATTGGTACAACGAATCTTTTTAACCTGAGTAAAATCGAGTTATTAAATGGCGCCGCTGCCGGCTCTTTTCGTAAAGATCAACAGTTTTTTTGTGAGAGACACGTTGCTTTTTGGGACCCGTTCACTTGTGAACGTTATTTTTCTTGCATAAAATTTCAAAAATCCAAAAAGATTTTATCTTTATTGTGTATATATATTGTCTTTGTGTTTGGTTTTGTTTTCTCTTGCATTTTCAGGTGTATGCGTACTAGATCTTCTAATTATCAAGAGCCCGAGCCTCAAGAAGATTTAGATATGGCAGGTGTTAACAACAATAATCAACTACCGCACCTCAATAATAATAATAACAACAACAATGCTCTTCCACAGCCCGATCTTCGGACCATGGAGGAACTTTGTCAACCAACAATGTTTGGACGAGGAGGACCGATTGCGCCGATGCAAATCAACGCTCCTGAGTTTTCGTTGAAGCACCACATGATTCAGCAAGTACAAACAAACCCATTTAGAGGATTGCCTGATGATGATGCCAACAAACACCTCGACAAGTTCATTACAATCACCCAAAGCATGAAGTTGCCTGGGGCCACAATGGATGTACTCCGCCTACAACTCTTCTCGCATACTTTATCGCATCATGCCGAGAAGTGGTTTGATCGTCTCCCGAAGAATTCTATTCACACTTGGGATGACATGACTCAACGCTTTCTTTCGCGCTACTTTCCACCATCCATGGTCACAAGCCTTCGCAATCAGATTAGCGGTTTCATGCAAGATCCCGATGAATCTCTTTTTGATGCATGGGAGAGATATAATGTCTTGATCGACCGTTGTCTAAACCACAACATGCTTCCGGTCACCTTGATCGATACTTTCTACAACGGATTGACTTTTCGAGATCGTGATACGATCAATGCAGCCGCCGATGGCACATTCATGAAAAGGAGACCCGAGGAGTGTAGAGAGTTAATTGAAAACATGACTACTCATCATAAGAACTGGGATTCCTCTGCTTCTTCTAGAAACAACACGAGAGTCAATGTTTCTTCTACCTCAGCAACCCCTGAGATGACCGAACTCACCCGCATGATGGCCGAAATGAGCAAAAGTATTACGCTTCTCGCTTCAAACCAACAACAACAACAAGTTAAAGCGGTTGCTAATCCTTGTGAAACATGTGGCGGTCCTCACTCATACACCGATTGTCCTTCTAATCCGGAAAATGTGTATGCAGCTTACGGTAATTATTCACCGGAAAATTACCAAGCTAGACAACAAGGGGATAGAAATCTGCTGAGTTACCGTTCCAACAACTACCTTTCACCCGGTTTTTCTCCTCAAAACCAACATCCCGCCAACAACTACAATAGAAGCAACCAAATCCCACCTCGTGCTTCTAACCCTTATCAACCACCCACCCAACATCACCCACCCATTAATCCCGATGTTGACACAATCATGAGAACTCAAGGTGAGCAAATCAAGAATCTACAGAGCCAAATAATTAATTTGAAAGGAGATATCTTAAAGCAAGGTAATGACATCCGAACCGAGGTTCGTGATAATCTTCAATCCTCTTTCATCACTCAAACAACTGAATTGAAGAATCTGTTGGCTAGTTTCTTGCCTGAAGCTCAACCTTCTTCTTCTTCGGGTTCTCTACCTTCAAACACCATCACCAATCCGCGAGCTAATGTGAGTGCTATAACTACGCGTAGTGGAATTACCATTGTCAATCCACCTGATTCACCACCATCATCTACACCTCCTCCACCACCATGTATCCCTACTCCTCCTACACCTAGTAATAGTGCACCATTCCCGTCTCCGCCTCGTCATGACGATGTATCTCGGAAGGACCCTTCAACATCTTCACCAACTACACCTCCACCCAGTCCTTATCAACCCAGAATCCCATACCCTTCTCGCATAGGCAAGACCAACGAGCTAACCAAGAATGACTGTAATGTAATGAAATATGTGGATATGCTATCTAAAATGACCATCAACATTAGCCTTGTTGAAGCACTTTGCCACATGCCGAAATTCGTCAAAGCATTCAAGGAATTGCTTAGCAAGAAGGAGAAGCTTATTGAACTCGCCAACACACGCTTAAATGAAAACTGCTCTGCAGTTCTTCTTAGAGAACTTCCAGAAAAGCTTGGAGATCCCGGTCGTTTTGTGTTGCCTTGCGTGTTCAACAAAACTGAAGAATTTACTGCCCTTGCCGATCTCGGGGCCAGTATTAATTTAATGCCACTAAGTGTTTGGAAAACACTATCATTGCCCGACCTCATTCCAACAAAGATGACTCTCGAACTTGCTAATCGCACTCTCGCTTACCCCGTTGGTATAGCTGAAGATGTGTTTCTTAAAGTTGGCACATTTACTTTTCCGGTTGACTTTGTCGTAGTCGATTATGAAATGGACCCTCGTATTCCTTTAATACTTGGTCGGCCATTCTTGAGAACCGGACGTGCTTTAATAGATGTGGCCGAAGGTGAGTTAATCTTACGAGTCGGGGATGATTCTAAAGTTTTTAAAATGGGGAAGCTTACAGGCAAATCCTTTGGAGGCCGAGAATCAGTGAATATGATAAATGTGCTCCATGACTTTACCGTCTATGACAATCCTCTATTCGATTCTTCCATCGATAACCCACTCTTTGACAATGATGAAGATGATTCTCGATCCACTTTGGAACCTTTTCCCATTTATGATTCACCACCGGTCTTTGACGCTTATGATGATGATGATTCTAGCTCAGATTCGGATGATTTTGATTGTACTTCTGAGTATCCCGAGCTACCCACTTTCGATGATTTTGATGAGGCTGATACTCTCTCGAGCGATTCTTCCCATGATGAAGATCCTCCGCCATCACTCGATCCTACTTTGGACGATTACTCATTCGAGGAAGATTTCTCTGAATTTCTCAACACATACTTCCCTCATGAGAGTGATGCACCTCCTTTGGACTTTGAAGATCATCGTCTTGATCCTACTTTGGATTTGAAGAGCATTTTGTCCAAGGAGAAGAAACCGGTTGACACCGAAATCCGTTGCACTTATGATTTGACACCTCTTTGTCCCACTTCTGAGGACGAGGTTGTGCTTCTTTGCGGATCTTCTTCACACTCGGCTGAGCCGGAGTGCTATTTTCCCCTGAAGGAAAAGGTGTTCGATCCCGGTATTGAAGTTTTTAAGCCATCTCAGTATCCACCTGATGAAATAAAAGGAAAAATCCTTGGAAATTTTGAAGACATGCTTACACCGCTTCCTACTTGCTTCCACCGTGCTCCATCGCTGCTTAAGGGAACCCTGCCACTTCTCTTTTGGCTTGCCTTGTTCGCCTTAAGCTCTTGCTTATTGATAGATGAAAACTATGTCTTTGATCCTGGTGGATTTGTTTCATGCTACTTCCGTTGATGATCAAGGTCGAGTCAGGCTCACGACTCGGTAAACAAAAACCAAGCGCTTCTTGGGAGGCAACCCATGCATCTATCTTTTCGCTTTCTTTACCATAAGTGTAGGGGGGGACCCCTTTGGATTGCTATTTCCTCTCCTCACTTCTTAATCAGGGATTCGAGCTTCAATGATCCAATCTTGATGATTCTTGACGACCCGTGATTCCGTGTTCTACTTCTTCCCGGTTCTATCCTAAACTCTTTTCGATTCACTATTTTATATTTTCTCAATATTAAAATAGGAATCTCTTTAGTTGTCTTTTCCTTAGCGAGATTTAAACAACGTGCACAATGTCCTAAGTGTAGGGGAGTTTACTCCCACATGCTTAAACATTGAGGACAATGTTTATCTTAAGTGTAGGGGGGACTTCTATCGAAGTTAAGTGGTCTTTTCCTTGTATTTGTCCTCATTTTAACCGGAAAATCAATTTTTCGACATTTTTCAAAATTTTTGATCTATTTTGGCCTATTAGTTTTTACCATTGTATAGTTATTTTCTTTCCTTATTAGAATAAATGTTTAATAAGTGGTTTTAATTTTCAAAGCGTTGTGAATCTTTTGACTCAATCCGAGTTTACTCTAGCTAGTATCCTTAACGTGTTTAAGTCAAGTTTTGCTAGGCTTTTATATAGGGAGCTATAAAACGCGAAAGTCTTAACTCTCACGGGTTAAGAACAAGAACTTTTCGCAAGTTCCTATAATTGATCCTAGAGAGTCGTTTATCAAGGGAACTTTAAAATGCGATTTCTAAACTTGAAAAAGTCTAAGAATTTGTAAGATCCTATAGGCGACTCGAAAACCCAAAACTTCGATTTAATAGGCTAAGTATCCACGAGTCTCATTACTTGAGATTTTAAACTGTGGAGAACGAGAGATGATAGAGCCAATTATAAGTTCGGTATTCTTTCGTGAATTTATGTGAGTTAATTATAAGCCTATTCTCCCATCGCTTGCTAATAAATCTATTTGCTAATAAATAAGGTTGTACGATTTGAAAAGTTACTTAGCTTCTAGCCCCAGATCGTTTAAAAGTTGCTCGGTAATGACGAGAGTTCATAGCCAAGGCATAACTTATGAAGCGGGGCGCGAAGATTGGCGAGTCCAAAAAGGCCCTAACAAGGCATGAGGGCTATGTTTTGTTGCTAAAGATCCAAAGTGATGTGAAGAATCATTTATCGAAAATCAATATGAAGGATCGAGACACACGACGTAAAGCAAAACTCCCCAAAAGTCATGGAGAAGTGTATCCGAAAAGACCCTAACAAGGTATGAGGATAAATAGATCCAAGTCATAAAAGGAGGCGGATCGTTGTATATCAAAGTCCAAAATAAAGATTGGAGAAAAATGAAGAAGTCGTGGTCCAAGTATGAATCTCTCAAAACTTCAAGTGAAGAAACTCCAATTATGAAGAGAAGACCATTATTTCATGAACGTCTCTCAAGATTTGAAGTATGAAGTCGCTGCCAAATATCGGCCCGAGAAAGGTCTCAAATCGCGAACCAAGTTATGCCAAGATATGAACTTTCTGATATCCCGAGAAGCAGTTTTAAAAGATTTGGTCCTTTAGCTAACTATTGATTAAATCGTGCACTTTATTTTCAGACTAAATAATTATCGAAATAAGTCAAATAATGCATCTTCGTGATCATTCAAGACAAATAATAAAATATAAGAGATACCCATAGGAATAAGGGAGTCTAAGTGAATAATTGGCCCACATGAGTTCGTGTTAGTTTACTAACTTATAATAACAATGATCTCGTTTTTAAGCTTGGTTTGGAGAAAGTGAAAACTTGAGGATGATGATTATTCATAACATTTTCAAAACCCAAGGTATGCTTTTAATTTCTTTGCTTTTTATAATTTTCTATCTCTTTAATAAAGGCCAATATGGATTGATTATGATGAAAAGTGTAAACATGCTTTGTAACTAATGCATTGCATGAGGACATTGCAATGGTCAAGTGTAGGGGATTTGATAGGTGTGTAAACACCCATCTTTTCTACCACTTAATTACTACAATAACCGGACCAAAACGTGTATTTTATGTCTTTTATGTCGGAATTATGCGTGGTTTGTGTTTTTGTTGTAATTTAGGACGAAATTGTGAAAAGTGGAGAAAACACGGGAATTCACGGGCATTCACGGCTTTTATTGAAGAAAAAGATGAAAGACGGAGTCGAGAAGTCAAGAGTGGAAAAAGAACGGAAGTCCAAGACCAATTCTGAAGATTTATCGAAGAAAAAGTCAAAAGACGGAAGTTTATCAAGAGCCGAGAAACTCAAGTCTATTTTATTGAAGAAATTAAAGACGAGTTCAAAAGATATCCCGAGCCACAAGTTCTTAAAGTCCAAACTTAAAAGAAAGATTAGAAGAAAAGGGCTAATGACGCAATTAATGAAGATTAAATGAAGGAAGGACTTGACCTTGCAATTAACAAGAAATGAAGGAGGGGAGGAAGCTTCCTAATCCTCCCCTATATATAGATTAGGAGTGTTAATTTTCCATGTTGTTGGCTAACTTGACAAATTAGCTCTTCCATTTTTAATTACCTTGCACCTTTTATTACTTGTCCAATTTAATTACCTTGTCTTGCACTTAATTACCATTTAATTCAAGTAAGTTTTTCTTTTTTAATTCTTGTCAAGCTTTATCTTTATCTTGTTAATCGCATTCTTCCTTTCTTAATCTTTGTGTTGATTTGTTTATGTTTATGTTCTTGATTTTGGTTGATTACTTTTAGTGGGTTTTGATTATTGTGATATTAATTATTTGATTTATTGATTTGGATTGATTGTTTATGCTTTATATTTGTTTTATCTATTTGTTTGGTTTAATCTCTTTATTGATTTAGTTAAGTTTTGTTTAGATCCGTATATATCCTTTACCCCTTGTTCTTCGGATCTTGCTACTGTTCTCTCTCTGGACGCAGCCCCAAGTATTCCGCATAAGGGTTTAGCAGTGAGCACTATTCGGAATATTCGATATTCCGAATAGGGAAGGTTTTCCGTGTAAGGACATTATTCCGTTTAGGGCAATATTCCGAATAGGGTGACAATATTCCGAATAGAGCACTTTCCGAATAGGCCTGGATATTCCGAATAGGAAGTTTATTCCGAATAGAGCACTTATTCCGAATAGGGACAGATATTCCGAATAAGGATAATATTCCGAATAGGGGCTTGATTCCGCATAGAGGCAACTTTCCGAATAGGTTTAGGATTCCGCATAGGGAACTATTCCGAATAAGAACCTTTTCCGCATAGTGACAGTATTCCGAATAGGGTTTATTCCGAATAGGGACTTATCGTTTTCAGTTTTTAATTTCAAGCGTTATTTTTCCCGCCTTTTTCCTTAATCGCACTTTAAGTTTATTTGCCTTAGTTTAAGATTTAGTTTTAGTCGCGTTTTAAGTTTGCCTTAGTTAGATTTAAGTTTGCGTTATTTACTTTATTGCCCTTTAATTTTAGTCTTGCTTTTTAATACTTGCACTTTATTTTTATTAGACTTAGGTTTATTTTAATTGCATCTTTACTTTAATTGTTTTGCACCTTTATTTTCAAAACTACAACGACACATCTTTATTTCACCAAAGTTCAACTGAGTCACACAATAAACATAAAGTTTTTCAATTCGAAGAGATTGGTACAACGAATCTTTTTAACCTGAGTAAAATCGAGTTATTAAATGGCGCCGCTGCCGGTTCTTTTCGTAAAGATCAACAGTTTTTTTGTGAGAGACACGTTGCTTTTTGGGACCCGTTCACTTGTGAACGTTATTTTTCTTGCATAAAATTTCAAAAATCCAAAAAGATTTTATCTTTATTGTGTATATATATTGTCTTTGTGTTTGGTTTTGTTTTCTCTTGCATTTTCAGGTGTATGCGTACTAGATCTTCTAATTATCAAGAGCCCGAGCCTCAAGAAGATTTAGATATGGCAGGTGTTAACAACAATAATCAACTACCGCACCTCAATAATAATAATAACAACAACAATGCTCTTCCACAGCCCGATCTTCGGACCATGGAGGAACTTTGTCAACCAACAATGTTTGGACGAGGAGGACCGATTGCGCCGATGCAAATCAACGCTCCTGAGTTTTCGTTGAAGCACCACATGATTCAGCAAGTACAAACAAACCCATTTAGAGGATTGCCTGATGATGATGCCAACAAACACCTCGACAAGTTCATTACAATCACCCAAAGCATGAAGTTGCCTGGGGCCACAATGGATGTACTCCGCCTACAACTCTTCCCGCATACTTTATCGCATCATGCCGAGAAGTGGTTTGATCGTCTCCCGAAGAATTCTATTCACACTTGGGATGACATGACTCAACGCTTTCTTTCGCGCTACTTTCCACCATCCATGGTCACAAGCCTTCGCAATCAGATTAGCGGTTTCATGCAAGATCCCGATGAATCTCTTTTTGATGCATGGGAGAGATATAATGTCTTGATCGACCGTTGTCTAAACCACAACATGCTTCCGGTCACCTTGATCGATACTTTCTACAACGGATTGACTTTTCGAGATCGTGATACGATCAATGCAGCCGCCGGTGGCACATTCATGAAAAGGAGACCCGAGGAGTGTAGAGAGTTAATTGAAAACATGACTACTCATCATAAGAACTGGGATTCCTCTGCTTCTTCTAGAAACAACACAAGAGTCAATGTTTCTTCTACCTCAGCAACCCCTGAGATGACCGAACTCACCCGCATGATGGCCGAAATGAGCAAAAGTATTACGCTTCTCGCTTCAAACCAACAACAACAACAAGTTAAAGCGGTTGCTAATCCTTGTGAAACATGTGGCGGTCCTCACTCATACACCGATTGTCCTTCTAATCCGGAAAATGTGTATGCAGCTTACGGTAATTATTCACCGGAAAATTACCAAGCTAGACAACAAGGGGATAGAAATCTGCTGAGTTACCGTTCCAACAACTACCTTTCACCCGGTTTTTCTCCTCAAAACCAACATCCCGCCAACAACTACAATAGAAGCAACCAAATCCCACCTCGTGCTTCTAACCCTTATCAACCACCCACCCAACATCACCCACCCATTAATCCCGATGTTGACACAATCATGAGAACTCAAGGTGAGCAAATCAAGAATCTACAGAGCCAAATAATTAATTTGAAAGGAGATATCTTAAAGCAAGGTAATGACATCCGAACCGAGGTTCGTGATAATCTTCAATCCTCTTTCATCACTCAAACAACTGAATTGAAGAATCTGTTGGCTAGTTTCTTGCCTGAAGCTCAACCTTCTTCTTCTTCGGGTTCTCTACCTTCAAACACCATCACCAATCCGCGAGCTAATGTGAGTGCTATAACTACGCGTAGTGGAATTACCATTGTCAATCCACCTGATTCACCACCATCATCTACACCTCCTCCACCACCATGTATCCCTACTCCTCCTACACCTAGTAATAGTGCACCATTCCCGTCTCCGCCTCGTCATGACGATGTATCTCGGAAGGACCCTTCAACATCTTCACCAACTACACCTCCACCCAGTCCTTATCAACCCAGAATCCCATACCCTTCTCGCATAGGCAAGACCAACGAGCTAACCAAGAATGACTGTAATGTAATGAAATATGTGGATATGCTATCTAAAATGACCATCAACATTAGCCTTGTTGAAGCACTTTGCCACATGCCGAAATTCGTCAAAGCATTCAAGGAATTGCTTAGCAAGAAGGAGAAGCTTATTGAACTCGCCAACACACGCTTAAATGAAAACTGCTCTGCAGTTCTTCTTAGAGAACTTCCGGAAAAGCTTGGAGATCCCGGTCGTTTTGTGTTGCCTTGCGTGTTCAACAAAACTGAAGAATTTACTGCCCTTGCCGATCTCGGGGCCAGTATTAATTTAATGCCACTAAGTGTTTGGAAAACACTATCATTGCCCGACCTCATTCCAACAAAGATGACTCTCGAACTTGCTAATCGCACTCTCGCTTACCCCGTTGGTATAGCTGAAGATGTGTTTCTTAAAGTTGGCACATTTACTTTTCCGGTTGACTTTGTCGTAGTCGATTATGAAATGGACCCTCGTATTCCTTTAATACTTGGTCGGCCATTCTTGAGAACCGGACGTGCTTTAATAGATGTGGCCGAAGGTGAGTTAATCTTACGAGTCGGGGATGATTCTAAAGTTTTTAAAATGGGGAAGCTTACAGGCAAATCCTTTGGAGGCCGAGAATCAGTGAATATGATAAATGTGCTCCATGACTTTACCGTCTATGACAATCCTCTATTCGATTCTTCCATCGATAACCCACTCTTTGACAATGATGAAGATGATTCTCGATCCACTTTGGAACCTTTTCCCATTTATGATTCACCACCGGTCTTTGACGCTTATGATGATGATGATTCTAGCTCAGATTCGGATGATTTTGATTGTACTTCTGAGTATCCCGAGCTACCCACTTTCGATGATTTTGATGAGGCTGATACTCTCTCGAGCGATTCTTCCCATGATGAAGATCCTCCGCCATCACTCGATCCTACTTTGGACGATTACTCATTCGAGGAAGATTTCTCTGAATTTCTCAACACATATTTCGCAACCCGCTTTTCATAATCAAGTCAAGCATTTCACCGGAAAGCTTTGACTCAACAACGGGAATTAATTTTCTCGGGGACGTGACGAGGTGACCAACATTCGTGAACAAGAACCATGTGCTTCTTTCATATGATGTTCTCCATTATTCAGGTCCAACCTCGTAAATTGCTAATCTTGTGAATACATTATCATATATGATCCTTGCACGTGATAAATACCTTACACTTGTGTTTAAAAGGTATTTAATTTACGTTTCAAGTACACCCTCATTAATTTGAGGGGGAGCTTGTTAAAATCATGAAGATAACTAGATTTGCATTTTTCTTCCCAAATTTTCTTAAAATGCTATTAAATCAATTGATATTAAAAACATCGATTGCGTTAATATTTTTAATATGGGGGAGAAAATGTGATTTAATATGGGAAATAATTAATCACAAATGGTTTGACTTAACGTGTTAGCTCATCCCGACATGTGCGAAATGTTTTTGAATATCGTGGCATATGTTAAGGGGGAGCAAAATGGATTTGCACTTCAAAATGGATTTCATGGTGACATACACTTACCCAAAACATCTCTATTCACGACGGTGAAAATTGTGGTGACATAAGGATGGTAGGATAGGTTAAAGTCCAATGATTTCTCTAGAACTGGAGGAATCTTCCCAAGGACATTCCATAGCTAGAAATAGTAGTCCTTAGGAAAGATGGAGAAAGATTGTGAACGTAGCTGAATGCCGACCAAGTACTTAAGTTAGCACTGGAACAATCACAACAAGGTGCTAGTTATGACGTATTGGTAAGCATTGAAGGGGTTGAAGAATGAAAAAGAATTGTAAAGATAAAGGGTGTAAAGAAAGTAGCCCTCCTTACAACTTAGGCAGAAACCGGGTCAATTCATATGCTATTGAGATCATTTATGATTCTCGATATTGAAGATAGACATCATGGACCCAGTGATGCAAGGCACAACCCATCCCAGCTAACTCAGATATCTCTCAAAAGATATTTGTTTTAATCACACGGAGACAACACATTATCTATTGATTTATTCACTCCGAATAAATTGGTATTGAAAAGGTGGCACTCCTCTCCAGCCTCCGATCACTAAAATCCAAAATGCACGATCGAGTCTAGAGCCATTTGAGATCATCAAATATCTCATTAGGACACACTTTCATATTTCCTTGCTTCCTCACACACTGTAAAAAGTAAGAAAGATCTTAAGAGTCCTACGTAAAATCTTCATGATCTTGCCTGAACATCCGAGTAATACGAAAGTATTTACAATGAAGATGGAAATCCTTCTTGAGCGAATATCAAAAAGCTCATGGTAGGTGACTTGTGCGATTCTTTATGAATCAAACTTGTGATAACTAGAAAGCAACAGCTGTTTAATTCTTAAATGAATTTAAACACGTTCCAGGCCTCTACGCAATATCTTAGTGATCTTGCCAGAACATTCAGAGTAATACTATTAAGTATTTACAGTGACGAATGGAAATCCTTCTAGTGTTAACATCAAACAGCACTTGGTAGGTAACTTGCAAGATTCTATATGAATCAAGCTCGTGACAACTGAAAAGCAACGATGGTGCGGTTCTTAATTGAACTTCACTTGTTCCAGGAACATGAATTGACGACTTCAAATCATGCGGATAATATTATCCAAATGATTCACTCTTTACGTTCGCAGTCAGCTTTGGACGGTCGAGTAAAGAGAACGGGTTTACCCGCGAAATCTTGTCAAGGAGGTTCTTTATTGAAACTACCTGGTCACAAGTACGATATTTAATATCGTCCAACGGTCTTCACCGACCGGAGGTAAAATGCTACCGAATTAGAATGAAATGTTCAAGGCCATTTCATCCGTGTATATGGTTTGTTGCTAACTGTCTTATGCAGCGTAACAAGAAGGTGGCATTGCGGTGTATAATCCAAAAGAAGTCATCACCACATGCTTATACTACATACACTTAGTACTTCAACAAATTCAAGAAAATCTGAAGGTCAAGTCTTCCGCTGTATCAAACTATGAAGCTTTCAAGAATTTAAAGGTATAAGTATGTGGAACATGAAGTCACGAAGAGGCAAATTTCACAAGTGATGAATGCACAAGGTCAAGGCAAGGAAACATGCTCAAGACTAAAGTCAAAGATCACATCAAGCATATTCACAAGAACAAGATCGAAGACTCAAGCATAGATGCTAGGTTTAAGATTTTGTAAAATGGTGTGACCTCCCTTAGGGGGAGATTGTTGGAAATACGTTTTCCCAAAGAAAGTCTCGGTCACATCATTATTAGCATAGATCACGAGCTATAGACTATTTAGGACATTGTAACTTGGAGTGACCTCCCTTAGGGGGAGATTGTTGGAAATACGTTTTTACGTATTTAGAAAGGATCGATCACTCCAAAGATATATTTTAGTATTAGGCTCGTGATCCAGTTTGTAGTAAATATAGTCCATATAGCCCACATGTAGGGTGGGCTATATATACCCCTCCTAGCATGTTAGGAGGGGTGGTTCTTCTCATTTCATACTTTTTCATTTATCTAATTTCATTTTCTCTCTCTACTTTTTCTTTTCTCTCCTTTCTCTCTTTACCCCTCATCTCCTTCTTCCCCATTTCAACCATCAAATCCTTAGATCAATCCATAGTTTACCAAATCCTAAGATATCGTAGACCTTCAGTACGTTTGGCACAGCAGTGGCTGCTGTGGGCTTTGGCAGCAGGACCACAGCCCCGACACAAGGGTCAGTGGCTACTGTGGGTTTTTGGTTCACGGTTGACCCGAGACAATGTGTCTCGGGGAGCCTTTGACTCGGGATTTGTCGGGTTTATTTTACAACAAGAATTTTAGAAGAACTTATAAATATTAAATCATTTAATTGATTAAGTTTTTATACCTTAAATTATACGCGTTACAAATGTTATTTAAATTAAATAAATAATGTTTCACTAGTTTTATAAATGAAAAGGTTTGACATTTATTAAATAATTTATTTCTGTTTTGAAACAAATTAAGAAGACCTTTCTATTTTAAGAAACTTTTAGTTTTAGAAACTTTCTATTTCGGGAAAACTTCCTATTTTAGGATGTTACTTATTACATTATTAAAATACTAGAATACAGTGAAATACACTAATCAGGATACAATACAATATACAGTAATAAAAAAATACATGATATACACTATTCAATGAATATTTAAAGAACAGTTAGATTTATCAAAAATACACCAGACATTCAGATTAATCAGTTTATACTCAACCAATAGAAAAATACGAGAACACGCAAGGTGAATTAAGAACATAAATAAACAGTAATAAAAGACAGTAATCAGACAACTCATTCATATCCTTTATTTATGTAGTATCCGTAAAGTCGAAGTAGATCCTTCAGCTTTCATTCTTATCTCATTATTGGACACGAGATACGGATTTTCCGTCCTTCAGTATGGACTTCCTTCTATGCATGATTAGGATTCCCCGTCTGCAGCCAAATGTTTTCCCCGATATATGTTTTAAGCTTATCAGTAACCATTTTAATAACTAAATAGATTGCCTGAGCTTTATATACAAGCATGACCAGTTTATATACTAGTTACAAAGGTACCGTAACCATGACACTAGAGGTACCGGTGTCATGACTCCTCTGCGAGGGAGTGATTTCTCGCAGCGTCCCATTTATTCAGCTTGGCAATTTTATCAGTATTATCAGCGGGGCGTATGGATGCATCCTAGGCTTATCAGTTACAGTTATCAGGTGAATGTGGTGTGTGCTCTACATCCTTCACATTAGAGTTGATTCCTCCACCCATCACATTATTTAGAGGTCACCCCTCTATAGCATGATGAGGTCACCCCTCCAGTTATTCATGCAACAGTTGTTACAGCACATGACCTATATAAGCTATTGGCAAATAAAATACAGTAAATGCATGTTTTCAGATTTAACAGATAATAGTTCAACTTTATTATTTATAAATCAGACTTTTCAGTTTATACACAGATTTCCGCTGCAACTTTACTTATTAGTCTTACAGCTTCAATATTTTATCATCTGCTTCATTTCTATATATTCCTTATCATGCTTTATATCCGTTCACTGGGCGTTATTCTCAGCCGTAGTTCCTTTCATGTTCTAACGGCAGGTACACCAGGACGCTCTTAGGATTTTGAGAGCATGTGCATTTGGATGGAAGCTATTCAGACTTCTTACTCTATGCACTTCTTACATTATTCTGCTTATTTGGACATTGTTTAGTCATTTCCTTCAGTATTTACTTTTCATGTTTTGAGCTTATGGTTGGATTACCGATGTTTGATTCCGGTATTTCCTTTATGGTCAGTTAATGTTTTAGGACATTTACCTTATGCTTTGATGACACGCCATAAATACACGTAACGGTCTACTTATCCAAGCGAGGTGTTACAAATATTGTATAGATTTTGATTATGTTATTATTTGATTTTTTTTCCCCTGATAATATTAAGCTTTCGCATTTAAGTGTGAATTTCATGTGTTAGACATTGAGCCATATTTACACCTTGTCCTTCTAAGTAAGTTTTTCGAATTTTCTCTTCATGACTAGTGTATTTAAAACAATTTGATGACGAATCATATGATCGATAGATGTCAACTTAAAAAGTTGTATTCAAAAGAAAAGCTATTGAATGAAAGATTTGAATTTTTGTATCTATCTTGCACTAGAAGTTAATTGTTTCGAATTTTGTCTAAGTGTTTCAATTTTCTTAAAAAGTTATATTAAATGAAAAAGTTTTGAATGAAAGATTTGAAATTTATTCAAATGTTTTTAAAAGATTTCATATTTTTTTATAAAAACTTTTGATCGAATTCATAAGTTGACTAAAATTGTAATTTAAGATAAACACTTTTTGTTATTTGTAAACATTAAATAGGCGATGACCACATGTTAGAAAAATTGAGTCATATCATCTTGTCCTTTTAAGTATTTTGGTTGATTTTTTTCTTTAACTTCTAAAACAATTTTGTGACAAACCATATGATTGATAGATGTCATCATAAATTTTTTTATTGAAAAAGAGTTTTGAATGAAAGATTTGAAATTTTGTATCCATCTTATGCTAAAGGTTATTTATTTCAAATTTTACCAAGTGTTTCAATTTTCATCATAAAAAGTTATATTAAAAAAAGGTTTTTGAATGAAAGATTTGATATTTTTTTCAAATACTTCTGTTTATATGTTTAGAAAAGATGTCATATTTTTTATAAAAACTTTTGGTTACGATAGTGATAACGAGAAGGAAAATGAAAAGCGTATATCAAAAGATACGAAAGTATGCATCATATGCTTTGAAACCAGAAAACAAACGGTCTAGTGATATCTCTGTTTTTTGTCAATCTAAAGGTTGTGAGTATAAATCTTGCTTGAGACATTTGTAGATATATACTGTGAGAAATATGATACATAGCGTGGAAAAATTATCGTTTTTAAAAGTATGCTAAAAAGGCTAGGTATAGTTGAGACGTGCACAAAAATAATATCACATTACCACTTTTTTTTATAACATCAAAAAAGAAAAACATATAAAGAAAGGGAAAAACAGTTAAAAGTGACTTTCTATGAGTTAAGACCTTTCATCCAATACATGTCAAGGGATTTTTCTCCCATTAGAATGTTATTTTATGTAGGTCAAAACCATGTTAAGGATTCGTCTTTATATCGTATTATAAGTGTAGGCTTAAAGCATGAGGGTGGACCTTTATTTTGGCTTGCCTATAGCAGGTATTAGAGAAGGATGACTCACATGTGGGTGAAAAGCCTCTCTAATAGCGGAGAGTAATAATACGATGGATAGGTCTCATTTGAGAATCTGGCTGGTATTGCTGCTATAAGTTCATTCGGGGAGACCGTGGCATAAAAAAGAAGGATTTGAGTCTCAGAATGTCTGTTTCCCCATTTACTATAACATAAAAAAGTGGCTCATTAGTTAATACGATACTTTTTGGTGTTATAATGACCCATTTTTTTTTAAATTCAAATAAAACAATAAATTTCATTAATAAAATACATCGCAAATTTATTCAAAAAAGATACATGAAATTGCAATAATTAAAAAAAAGTTAAAAAACTCAATGATTAAGGTTTCACAGATGCTTCACAAGATCGTGTCTAAAGTCGTCGTGAATTCTCTTATCTCAAAGTTTCTTGTTTCTTCTCTAGCGTGTCTTACATCATTTGAGTGCGGGCATACATATCTTTATAATCGTGTTAACTTGATATTGCAATGTGAACTTTCAGTTCCTCCTCATCCAACATTTTTATTGTTGCCAATATCCAAGATATCGTGCATAATCTTTGATATCATCTTGGCCGTAAGATTCGGAAATCTCAGACAAATCATTAAAATCGACATTTATATCGTAGTATTTTTGTGTTGCAAAAAGTGTGAGAAAGACGTATGTTTGAAAGAGGTTTCGTAGAAAAATTTAGGTTAAAGTTTTAAAAATGGTTTTGAAAATTGGAAAAAATACGATTGTTTTTTCCAAAAATTCGAACGCCATATTTTTTATTAAAGGGAAAATAAAATTAATTTATAGAAAAACGCGATTCGATAATCCCAATCACGATACGACTTATCGTGTTTTCAAGTCGCGTTTTGGCCCACCATTTGGGCTACCTAGAACGACGTGAGAGGTGAAAACGCCACACACAGTAAGTTAACTCACGTTTTCGTGTAACGCTATGGATAAGAGAAAATGCCTCTCACGCAGCATCATACTGAAAACTCTAAAAACGCAAAAAACATACAAATCGTTTGCGTATTTTATCGTTTCTAATCGTATACCATTTCTCATTTTAAAGATGAGATTGTGTGCGGATGTTAAAATTAGATGATTCCTTGATGCTAAACGCACCCTTAAGCTTTATAATTTCTCATTTTAAAGGTGGGATTGTGTGCGAGTGTTAAAATTAGATGATGCCTTGATGTTAAACGCACTATTAAGCTTTATAATTTTAGGCTTAATGAAATGGTTAACAAATTCATCACCGTCATTTTAACGCCAGCTCATATTTCTCTCTTCACACACTTAATTTACGAGAGATGATTTGCACACTATTAAAATTGATTGAGACACTAAAAACTATGTTGTCTTGACATTTATACCCTTGTAATAGTGATATAAGTAGAAGTTATTTAAGTATATATATGTCAAGACAACATATTTTTAAGTGGCCACATCAATTTTAAGAATATACAAATCATCTCCCTTAACTTACTTTTCAACTTTACTAATAGTAAAAAACTCACCATCACATCATATTCCACTAAAACAATAAGAGTAAAAGGTGTCACGGCGGAGGGGGCTCGTCGCTCCGACGTGGCACCCTCGCCGGTCCTCGCCGTGACACCGCCCCCCCCCCCCTCGCCGCTCCCCATTCGCCAGGTTTCAACGAGAGGAAATATAGGAAAAATGGGGCCCACCTGCAAAAACAACCGTTGCCAAACGGTAATAAAAAAATAATTTATTTTTTTTATAACTTTTTTTATAAATGCCACTTATTTTTATCTTACAACACACACACACACAACAAACACTTTCAATCAAATCTTTTCACAAAAACTTTCAATCAAACTTTCAAAAAAATGAGTAGCTCGTCTGATTATTCCAATCCGTCCGATCTCGAAGATATGGAAGAATACGAAATGGTAATGCAGATTAACGAAGATGAAGAAGATGAAGTTTAGCAGCATCGTAGATACATTTGGCGTGAACGTGAAGTCGCCGAACAACGTTTAATGGAGGATTATTTTGGTCCAAATCCGAAATATACGTCGGAAACGTTCAGAAAACGATATCGCATGAGACAGGAACTATTTTTGGAAATAGTTGAAGGTATTGAAACTTATTGTGCAACAAATAATCCTTTACCCAAGCATTTTCACTTTTTTACTATTCGATATGATGCTACGGGTATGAAAAGTATGAGTGTCATCATGAAATGCACATCCGCCCTTCGCCAATTGGCAAACGCCACAGTGGCGGATGGGTTAGATGAGTACTTGCAAATGGGGGAACATTGTGGGCGCGATTGTCTGGACTTTTTTTGTATGTGTGTTATAGATTTGTATCAGCCCGAGTTTTTAAGAAAGCCTAACCCAACTGACGTTCAAAGGTTGTACAACGCACATAATACGATTCATGGGTTTCCGGGGATGCTAGGTAGCCTTGATTGTATGCATTAGGAATGGGTGAATTGTCCCAAAGGGTGGCACGGGCAATTTGGGAGAGGTGATAAAAAACACCCAACCATCATTTTAGAAGCTGTTGCATCATACGATTTGTGGATTTGGCATGTATTTTTCGGGGTTGCAGGTGCAAATAATGATATTACCGTGCTGCATCATTCACCATTGTTCGACGACCTTTTGGCTGACAACGAACCAGTGGCACCGTATATTGTAAACGGGCAACAATTCGAAAGAGGGTACTACCTTATAGATGGTATTTACCCTCAATGGTCATGTTTCGTTAAGTCATTCAGCCAAGCACGCGATGACAAAATCGCTCTATTTAAACGGCGCCAGGAAACTGTCCGAAAAGATATTGAAAGGGCATTTGGTGTCCTACAAGGACGATGGCGTATAATTGCTCAACCAGCGTGTGCTTGGACTATGAACAAGCTACGCAGAATCATGTACACGTGCATCATTTTGCATAACATGATTTTGAAGAATCAAAGGTTTGCGAGATCTGAAGCAGCTGAAATGTACATCCCTCCTGGGAACCATTTGTTACGGTCATGGGTCGAGCGATGTGCAATCCGTCGCAGGAAACAAAGAGAACTCCGAGATAGAGAAGTACATTCAAGCCTTCAACGGAACCTCATTGAGCATCTCTGGGCACAAGAGCAACCATGAATAATCGACCGTATTTTATATCGTATTTTTTTCATATTGTGCTTTTTTTTTCGTATTTGTATTTTTTTTAAGTATTTGTATTTTTATTTGAAGTATTTGTAATTTTTATTTTTATGAAATGAATTTTTAGTTTGTGTGAAAAATGAAAAAAGGAAATAAAATGGTGAGTGTTGGGACCCAAGTGAAGAGGAGAGAGACTAGTTGTGAGTGAGGGGGCGTTTAGTTGGTTTTTTGTTTTTTTTGTTGAGATGATGTGGCGCTGAGGTGGTACAAGTGAAGAGGGATAAGCTAGTCGTGACACTTTTGCTCTAAGAGTAAAAGGTGTCACGGCTAGGTTTTACCTCTTCACTTGTGCCACCTCAGCGCCACATCATCTTAACTAACAAAAAAAAAACCCAACTAAACACCCCCTCACTCACAACTAGTCTCTCTCCTCTTCACTTGGGTCCCACCACTCACCATTTTATTTCTTTTTTCATTTTAACACAAAATAAAAATTCATTTCATAAACTTAAAAATTAAAAATACTTCACATAAAAATACAAATACTTAAAAAAAATATACGAAAAAAAAACAATACGGAAAAAAAAATCCTAATCATCGAGTGCATATTTCGCCGCGATTTTTGCCTGTTTTCTTTTGATAATCGACTTGTTCGGTTCAAGCAAATCGTCGGTTCTGATCGAGAGAAACTCCGTCTCTTTGAACTCCAATTCAACATCGGCTTTAGCTTTCTCGACATCGGCTTTAGCTTTCTCGGCTTCGGCTCTAGCTTTCCTCGAGTGGTACATGTCTCTACCGGCATGCATTTTGAGGAGTAAAGCCTCGTTTATTTCTCCCTTCGAAGTGGTCGAACCACTACCCGTGCTGCTGCCAGTTGTTTCTGATCGGGTCTTCTTGGCGGGTCTCTGTTTGCCGGCTGGTCGAGCTCGAGGATCTGGACCGAATACGGAGGTATGATCATTTTCGTCAAGACCCTCGGGTGCGTCCCATTTTGAGTAGTTTTTAAGCACCCTCCACACATGGTCAATCGTTTTACAAGCCGCAAATTCAAGTTTTGCAGCACGAATCACGTCATCTTCGTTTTGACCGCTTTTCTTGTTAAGACCTTTGAAGATAGCGTGAAAATTTTGAACATCGGGGTGCATCCTTGACCATTTCCCGGTCAACATATTCTTGGTACGAGGATTTGCGTTACGACCATTGAAATCGTCATAAATCATGTTCTAAAAATACTCTTCAGTTTGATCAGTCCCGCGATCTTTGTCTTCTGAAACGTCGACCCAACACTCGGCCAGTATGACATCCTCAGCAGGTGTCCACCGTTGGGGTGTCGTCTCCACCACAACATCGGCTTCGTCATCGATGTCGTCTTCGTCTGCGGACAAATCAACCGCGATAGATTTTTTTGACCCCCGTTTTCCTTTACGAACTACTACTTTTTTTTGTGGTGGAGGTTGCAGTGCTGGTATTTTGAATTGTGTTTCAGGGACTTGTTGACTTTGAGATGGATTAGGATTATACTGTGATTGATTAAAGTGAGATAAATTAAATTGAGATTGTTGCAAAGCTAATAGTTGATTATAGTAGATTTGTTGGGGTGACAAGTTTGGAAAGTATTGATGCGAAAATGATGGGAGGGCTGCGAATTGACCGGAGCCTTGGCCGGACTGCGTCGCCGGAGAAGAGGACGACGATTGATTCGGATCCGTGCTTTGGTTAAGAAGTTGCGAGTAGGAGAGGTTAGAATAATCATTTGGGAAGTCTGACATTTTTTTTGTGATTGTAGGTGTAAATTTGTGAATGTAGTGTGTGTATATTGTGAATTTAGTGTGTGTATATATAGGAAAATAAATAAATTTTTTTTTAAAAAAAATATATATATTTTAAAATATTACCGTTGCCAAACGGTTTAAAATTAAGTAGGGCCCAAAAATTTCTCTTTCCTCCCGTTGAAGATCGACGAATGGGGAAAGGCGAAGGAGTGGGTGTCACGGCGAGCACCGGCGAAGGTGTCACGTCGAACAGACGAGGGCCCGTCGCCGTGACACCGTTTACACTAACAAACTAAAAAAAAAAATAAAAAAATCCACAAATATATAACTCACCTATAATGAAAAATCCAGCAGCGATTGAAACACACAACTGACGCATGAGTTTTGCAAACAAAATGACAACCGGGTAAATTGACCGACCACTGACGATTAAACCCACCCCACTCTCTCCAGCCGTGGGGTTAAAAACCCTCCCTCTGAATTATATATAGTTTGAATTAAAAAATAGACGATCATTTGGTGAGGGGTGACATGGAACCGGTTCATCACAATCCACAGCTTAATGTCTACGCAGGTACTTCATTATTTACTTCATTTTTATATTTTATTTTACTGATCTTCATCTGCACTTATCCTTCCATCCCTTAGGTTTTCATTCAAGCTTTAATTACTTGATTCTTTTAGTGTTCCTGTTAGAATTTAATTGATGATTAATGACAAACATATCTGTTTGTTTTAGCTTATATAACGTAAGCCTATTTCGGCTTATGTCTCAATTTGGTGCCTTATTTGGAGTCTTATGGGCTTATCTAAGCATGTTATGATATAATAAACTTATATAAGCCCATATGTCACCAATAAGCTTAAAAAATTGAGGTTTGTGAAATATAAGCCGAAATATGGCTTATTTTCGGCTTATATAACGTATTTTGTGGCTTATTTTGAGACTTGGGGGCTTATATAAGTTTATCATGATATAATAAACTTATTTTATATAAGCCGAAACGAGCTTACATTTTATAAGCCAAACCAAACACCCCCTAAGAGTTACGATTGGATTGTTTTAGTTTTTTATATTTTTTATTTAACTTTATTTTCATCCAGCGTTTTCTTTTTTACGATTTCGTTTCTAGTCATTGAAGGCTTCATAACACTTATTTTCATGTAATAACCGTTAGGGTTGGATTGGTAGTTGACGTCTTACGTGTTTCTGCTAGGTTTGTTGTAAATATGTAACTGCTCGTATAGTTATGAGTTTGATTTTGGAATAATATATGATTGATGTTGAGAGGTATTTTTGAGTTTTACTTTGAAGTTTGGCTGAGAAGATGTTTTATAACCGTGTTATGGACTCCTCCTAGGAGTTTTAGTTTGTGACATTGAGGAAAACATCCTGAAATTAATTATGCATTAGGAATAAACCATAGCTTGTCTCAGCATTAACGGATTTTCAGAAGTGTACATATTATGAAATGACGCTTTTTTGGTACTAGTTTGTGCTACTTAAAAGTGAAAAAATTCAGTATTGAGGGATTACTTGAGTTGAAACATTTTACGGGTGCTTTGCGGAACAATCTATATCTATATTACATTATAAAGGGTGTATCCCTTTGGTTGAAAGTTGAAAATTTTCAATGGTTGAAAAATGTGGGTCCCACTAATCTATACTACATTTATAATTCAAACATCTTAATGCATATATAAATTATATTATGTGAACACACTAAAGTCATTTGGAGATGAATTATTGACGTGCAACGAAAATAAATAAACATATGAAGTTATGAACGATGCCATTTTTCAATGTTTTGAAACCCGGTTTTTAAATCGACCTGGTCGAGTCATCGGGTAAACTCGGATCAACCCGGTTTTCTAAATTGTTTATCAACTAATAATATGTAGGGTTTACGTAAAGAGTAACGTGTATTATTAGTTAGCTCATAAACTGTGATGTAATGTTTTACTTTCAGCTTTACTAAAAGTTTTTATAGGCTTTTTGATACATGTTTATTTAATATTTTATCTAGCATTGTATTGTCATATGTTAAAACATTCTATAATTTCAATTTGATCTTTTCATGCTTTATTTTGAACGTACACGAAACACTTACCACAATATCGCATACTGTAAATTATTTGCCACTAACCAAATTCCGCCGCTATGCGCGGGTACTCGTCTAGTATGGAAATATGTTGCCACGTCGCGTGAAGGTCTACAAATTATGTATGCTGTATAAATCGCAAGAATTATAGTTTTTGCTTATGCATCTGGTATTAGGTTTTTGCTAGATTTACGGTCAACTTGCACCTGTTTGTGTTATTTTGAGTTTGATTTGGGGATAGATAAGCTCCAGGTAGAGGAATGATAACATATAATTGATTTGATGTTGAAAGCTAGAACTTGCTTTGAATTTTGGCTGGGAAGATGTAGAGCTATATGGTTTATAATTGCATTTGACAAAATTTTAGAATTCAAATTAAACAAGGGATACTGTCATGTAATTTGCGTGTACTTTCCAAAGTTTATGATTTATGCCACCCAATTTTCTCTTTCTGTACTGGTTTATGCATTGTAAATGTTGTCCTTTAAAAATGCGGCAGCATAGGTGGCTAAGGATGACCACATTTTACAAGTTCAGTTGCCATGGTGGAAAACTTTCATCAGTACTTTGCCAAAACGGGACAATTGTGGAAGTACCTTGTGTTAAGGTGTTAAAATAATGGTTAATCAACAACAAAAACGATAGTACACTCGCTTAAGAAGACTAAGTTGTTTAGTATTATGTTTCTGTATTATGAATAACTACTCGTATAATTTTGAGCTTCAAGCGAGAGCATTCACAGAAACGTTAATACATTGGAATTTAACATTAGATGTTTAAAGTTTATGAGCCTTATTCTACCTGTGTTAATTACAATATGCTCTACTGAAATAGATAAGCCAAAAGTGGCGGGATTGGCAAAGGGTAAAACGCGAATTTCAGGGAGGAAAACACTTGGTGACATCAGCAACATTCCTGAGCGATCTATAGCTTCAAGCCAAGTGAACAGGTCACAGCCAAATTTTGATGCTACAAGAGTGGTTAATGAGCAGCTCCAGAAGGTACAAATATATTTGCTGGTGACATTAAACATTTAACCAGACCATGATAACCATTCTGTTATCATTTTTCAGAATTCTGCCCTTTTTATTAAGTTGTATGTTCATTCAGTGATTGAAGTTGCTTTTTTATGTGATGTAGGAAAATGCAGCACTTATCAAGCTCTTAGCAGAAAAAAAGTATCCGATAAATGTTATGTTTTCATATCATGTCGCTGAAAAATTTCCTAAACCCAACATTGCGCCTTTTTCCTTAATATTGCTACAGTACAGTAATTGAAATCAGTGCCGCTGAGGTGCAGAAACTGAGGGTTACTTTGCAGATGATGAGGCAACAGAATTTGCAACTTGCTCAGTCAAACACTCAGTTGCAAGCGGTCAGTTTGCTCTGACATAGTTTTTTTATTTTCTTATACTTTTGCTTCTAAGATGAATGTATATGTTGTGATACATTGCTTTATTTTGTAGGAGCTAAATTTAATCAAGGAATCGGTAAGTGATCCAGGAAACTGCTAGGTAATCTATCCGTCAATATGACTTCTAACTGTGGTTATAACTTTACCCCTTTGTTTTGTTGTGTGAAATAGCATAAAGCTCTAAATCATGAGCTTGGATGCAAAAATGGCTTGCTTGTCGCAAAAAAACTGGAGTTGGAGGTATGCCAATTGCTACCTTTTATCATTTTTGAAGCACATTGTTTTTTTTTGTATTACGTCTAAGTGTGCGTTTTACTTCAGGGAATGCTGAAAGCCACAATTTGTCAAGCAAATAATAGCGATGTAAGTACATGGTCACCAATCATTCTTTGTATAAACTTGCTCAGTTTTGTTTCACATACCATCAAAATAAACTGACCATCTGTGAAAGAATAAGGTAACTGAACAAGAGGAGACAAAAGCATGCACAGTAGCAGAAAGTGGCGATGACAAACATCTTAACACCAACAGCAGCCATATATCTGAAAGTTAGTGTTATTTATATTTTTGGTGTTTATTTTGTTAAGATATACCAAGTAAATTCCGAAATTGGGTATTTTCATAACATATTTAATTTTAGGTTTAGTGCCTTCTGATAAGAAGATTGACGATATTGGTATGGGTAAAGCCAGAAGGTATGATCATACTCATCTTTCAGAAATGTTTATTCATACAAAGTTCAGTTATTAATGTTTTTTTTGCAGGCTCCAAACTCGAAGACGCCAATCTTCAATGTTCAAGGTTGATGATCAAAAGATAGAGAATGATGATGTTCTTCCACCAAGCCAATTACCTGATGATGATAAGATGAAGCTGAATGATTCTGAAAAGGAAGATAAAGAAGTTGATCATCTTCAAGACTGCAAACCTCAAGAACGAAAAACATCTCTTTTGAGGCCTGCACGTGACGCAGCCAAGAAAGTCCAGTCTTATAAAGAGATCAATCTCAAGGCGAAGATGCGAAGAGAGTGAGTATCTTTAGAACTTTGTTGCTACATGATAATTCTGTGTAAATGCTTATAGAATACAGTTCGGAACCCCTTTTACAACTGAGTGGTGATAGGATGATGTGTATGTTTTTGCATCTTTATGGTAATAAGTAATCACTATACCCCTTAGATATTATGCTCTTTCTCTACTGCTTGTTGTGCAAGAATGAGCCGAAACGTCGTATATGAGAAAACCTAATGTTGTGTGTTAAATATTTTTATGAATTTGTACAACTTCTAGGCCTATCAATATACCAACTGAGTTTTGAACCATGATTCCTTTTAGCATTTTGTATATCAAAATGAATACTTTCTAAGTTTCTATAATTTGTTTAGAGGGTTTTATTTATGAGGTAATTTCGCATCTGCAGATTTGCTTTTAAACTTATCTTTGGTATGGGTCTAAACTGGCGGGCTGTGCAACATTATAGACCTTAGAAATTAGCATGATAAGTAAAAAATGATGAGCAAAAGTCTTTTTTTGGGTAAAGGGTTAGAAGTGCCGTGGTGGTTTGGTCATGTTAACCTCTTTTAGATGAGGCTGTAACCATAGCCATAGGCATTGGTGAAGAAGAAGACGGAGATAGAATAAGCAACTTTCTTTATTCGCCACATTCTTGCTTTCATTGACATGAAATATGCAGGTCTGTTTTCTGAGTTTAAGAGGCACTGTGCAAGCATTTATATTTTGGCCCCTGAAAAGTGATTTTTTTTCGATGCATATTACAAAAATAATTCATAAATATTGTGAAAATGGCTATAAGTATGAAAAACTTTCAAAGAATTGTATCAAATTTTTATAATTTCACATAATAAAATTCAACATAGTTTATTTCTTACACGCTATTATTCTTTATAAAGTTGTTTTTGATATACATATACAGTAATTAACTTGTAATTGCTTTAAGTTGGTTTTTGATGATTGAATATAGAATACCAATTCCGAAATTCTAGGAATGTTATGCAATAACTCAATGTTAAATTATTAAATCAGATCCTAACAATTAAATTTGAAAATGAACTTAAAATTTAGATAAGTAAAGACTTGATAAATCCAAATAGATGAACAAATAAGAGATTTAACACAGAAGCACGATAGGTAATAAAAAACCTTAGGTTGAGTTTAGTTACAGAAAAGTTTTCTTAGTTTTTTTTCTTTAGTTTTTGTTTTTTTTCTTTAGTTTTTTTTAAAATGAAGTAACTCTATTTTCTCTAGAATACTTTTTGAAAGCTGAAGAACTCTAAATCCAACGTCTCTAAATATTAGTTATAAAATGAAAAAATATGTTTTTTGTTTTCAGTGGAGAATTTCAAAAAATACTTATTTTAAACAGGTTTTTTTATTTTATTAGAAAACTTCTTATTTTTTAGACTTTTACAAATATTATGTAATACACAAGTCTTTCAGAATATTATGTAATACACCAGTCTTATTATGTAATACACTTTTTCAGACTTTTGCAATTATTATTATGATTTTGCAAATATTAAGACCTGTTTGGTTGCCACATTTTAGCTTTGGATCTAACAATGCATTCATGAAGTGTTATTTGGTTTGGAGGGTTAAGATTTGTTTTAGGATAAAACCCCTTAAATATAGGGTTGTAGAAATCCTCACTTAGACCACGTTTATTCAAGACCTGATTCAACCGGTCGTCAGGTACAGAGCACAAAAAACTAAATATTATAATAAGATAATACAAAAGAAAGGAGGAGAAAGGCACGACCCGGTCGTTATATGACTTCCGAATCTCCACACCAACCTTGCCACGTGTCACTCTAGTAATTCATCACCCATGATCTGCTATTGGGTTTCATAGAAATAACCAGATAATTTCATAGAAAGAACCCTTAATAAAGTTAATGATATAGACGAGTGGGAAATGGGAACCTCAGAAAAAATACTAAGCCATGAGTCAGTGAGTCATTTCTTGAATCATTGTGGTTGGGGATCGATTGTCGATGATTTATGTCTGGTCATCCTCTGATAAATAATCACAGGTGTGAAGTGTAATGATATAGACGAAGGTTTACTATGAGTAAAATAATGACGACATATTTTTCTAGTGAAATTAGGGTATACATGTCCTCTTTGGGCTAAGATAGTTTTGGTTGGTAAACGTGTTTATCCAATTAGTGTTTATGTGTATGGGCTTAATTATTGTAAGATGGTTGATGTTTGTAAAGTTTATTTAGTTGTAGTTTATTTATTTGTTAATGCTTACATTAGATGAAATCACTGAATTAAATAAAAAATATAGTATATGTTAGGTTGAGTTGTTGATAAATGATAATAAAAGTTAAAATTGTTTGTATGTATAGGTTGGGTATGTGAAGGAGTAAGAAAATAATATTTTAAGATGGTTGATGTTTGTAAAGTTTATTTAGTTGTAGTTTATTTATATGTTAATGCTTACATTAGATGAAATCACTGAATTAAATAAAAAAATATAGTATATGTTAGGTTGAGTTGTTGATAAATGATAATAAAAGTTAAAATTGTTTGTATGTATAGGTTGGGTATGTGAAGGAGTAAGAAAATAATATTTTAATAATAGATTAGGTTGGATAAGGTTGTGAGTAAACATAGTCTTATAAGGTGGCTTTTGAAATTGGTTTACTCATTCTACGTTAAAAATTACGCTTGTTTTATGAAACTCTCTTCCCTTTTCTTTTTATAGTCATAAATAAATCTTATAATAAAAATTGTTTGCTTAATGACAACTCTTAAGGCTGTTGTTAGCATTTCCCATAAATCTTTATTAAGGAAATAGGACTGCCTCATATTTTTTCAAAAAGACCAAACATCATATTTTAATGAAAAAATTTCACGTTTGGTCCCTATCGTTTACCCCAAATATCAAGTTCAGTCCCTATCTCAAACTAAGTGCACAGATAGTCCCTATCGTTTACACTTTGGATCAGAATTGGTCCCTATCTCAAACGGGAGTTAATTTTGCTCGTTAAGTCTTGTAAGTGGAAGGGTATTTTGGGGCATTCACTTTTTTCCCATGCATTAAATACAAACACTTGCTCCATTACTTCACATTCGATCACGACTGATAATCAAAACACTCCATCCCTCCATTAAACCTGGAAACAAAAACCCCCAATTCAATCACTGTTTTTTCTTATATCCCCCAAAATGGATGGTTCTGGTTGGAAGATTAAAGAGGGGTTTGGACCTTATAAGATGCCTATTGAATACGGTAATACCAATTAATCTATTTGCCCTATTTTTTTCATTAATTAATTAAGAATGTAATTGATGTAATTAAGCATATTTAAAGGTTTTTTAATTGCATTTTGCAGAAAAGGACACTGCTCTTTTTTCCCTAAAAATCCATCATGCTGGTAAGATCATTTGTGTTAAGAATAGAAGGAGATATGTAAATGGGTTAGTTAGTTATGTCGAATGGGTTGATATAGATAGGTTTTCAGTTCATGAGTTGAATGCTGTAATGTGGGAATTAGGATATGTTAAACAGGAACCTATATACTATCATTATATGATTCCTGGGACTGACCTTGATGTGAGATTGAGAGCTTTAGGTAATGATCAAGATGTGATTGGGTTAGCTAAGTATATCCCCAACAACAAACTAATTATGGTCTACTGTGAACACTTAGAGTCTGTGGTAGACACCTATGCTTGCCCCCTCCTTCTAGTAGTGTTGTCATTGAGGAGATAAACCCTTGTTTGACCCTAGGAATGTGTTGTATTTAACATACCTCAACCAACACTCTTCTACTTCAACACATACACCCTCCACCAAACAGCCTTCTAGTTCAATTCCTACACCCTCACCTCATCAGCCTTCTAGCTCAACTCCTACACCATCACCTCAACAGCATGTTACCTCAACTCCCACACTCTCCAACAATGAGTCTTTGCCTACACACCATGAGACTGTGGAAACCATATATGAAGAGTTGTTGAACATGGAGTATGAGTTTGATCCATTTGAGGATATAGCTGTGAATGAACCAGAAAGTGATAGGGTGGTGAATGAACCACAGATTGATAGGGTGGTGAATGAAGCAGAAAGTGATATGGTGGTGAATGAACCACAGATTGATAGGGTGGTGAATGAAGCAGAAAGTGATAGGATGGTGAATGAACCAGAAAGTGATATGGTTGTCAACAATGAACCAACAGAAACATTGTTTGAGGGGCAAACAATGGTTGGAGATGAGGAGGGCAGTAGTACAGAGAATGATTATAGTGATTCAGAGGATGATGAGGATTACTTTGTAGATGAAGACACAATTTTAGAAGAGGTAAATGTAGACATGGATGATTATCACTTTAACATAGATGCAGATGTAGAGTGGGTTAGGCATGATAATGAGGTACAAGTTGTTACTGAATTAGATCCCAGTGAGGTAAATGTAATTGATAATGACCAGTTTGATAGTGGAACAGATTCAGAGGGTGAAGGGATTGAGCATATTAGGAGAAAGAAGCTTAGAGAGGTCAAAAAAGCAAATGAGAGTGAAAATGACACTGTCTTCAAACATTTTTTGTATGTTGGCCAATGTTTCTCAAGTGAAAATGTTGTAAAAGAAAGGGTTAAACTTCACTCTATTGAAACTAGAAGGAATTTGTGGTTGGCAAAGAATGATAAACAGAGAATTAGAGCAAAGTGTGTTGGAAAAAATCCTGTCTTTTTACTAGAGGGTGAAGGGGCTAATAAGTGCTTGTACTTCCAAGTTATTGAGCAAAGGCATCATTGACCAAGTTAAAAAAAACCCAAACATACCCTTAAGAGCTCTTCAAGATGAACTGCAAAAGAAGTATGAGTTAGGTGTGTCTATTCAAAAAGCAGGTAGAGCTAAAACAACAGTTGTAAATCAAGTCAAAGGTGATTATAAGCACCAGTATACCATGTTGAGGGATTACTGTCTAGAATTAAGAAGGGCTAATCCAGATACAACAATAAGGATTGAAGTTGAAAGAGATGCAACTACTGATGATAACACAAGAATTTTCAAGAGGATCTATGTTTGTCTAGGCCCTTTAAAGAAAGGTTTCAGATCTTGTGGTAGAGAGTTGTTGGGACTAGATGGTGCATTTATGAAGGGACCATAGCCAGGCCAACTACTCACTGCTATTGGGATAGATGCAAATAATGGCATTTATCCACTTGCATATGCCATTGTTGAGAAAGAAACAACATGTTCTTGGACATGGTTTTTAGAATGCCTAGGTGATGATCTTGGGTTGATAAAGGAATCAAATTTCACCTTTATCAGTGATAGACAAAAGGTATTTTGTCATTTTACTACATTTGACTTTTCTATTCAATCTTGTGGTCCCTAAGATTTTAACTCACAAATACTTTATCTTTTTTCTACAAGGTTTATCCATTGATATTGCAAATGTTTTTCCTTGTGCTGAGCATAGATATTGCCTTAGGCATATCCATGAAAACATGAAAAAGCAGTGGAGTGGACTGGCTTACAAAGAGCATTTGTGGAGATGTGCTTCTGCAACAACTGTTCCATACTTTGATACTGCAATGGAAGCATTGAAAGAGTTTGACAAAGGAGCTTTTAAATGGTTGGCTAAAGTACCAGCTCACAGTTGGGCTAGATCACATTTCTCAGGTTAAAAGCCATGTTGTTTAATATTCTTTCAGCTTAATTTGTAGTTAAACAGACACTAATTACTCCCCATTATAATGATAACAGGTAGAGCAAAATCAGACATCTTGTTGAACAGTTTATGTGAGTGCTTCAATGGTAAGATTTTAGATGCTAGGGATGCACCAATAATCACAGCCTTAGAATACATTAGGGAGTAATTAATGAGAAGAATGGTTAATGTTATTGCTGTGATTAAGAAGTCTGATGGGCCACTTACCCCTGCTGCTACTAAGTTATTGAGTGTAGCCATTGAAAGGGCAAATAGGTACACAGTTGGGTATAATGGTGGTGAGGAGTATGAGGTTAAGAGCATGTATGGTACTCAGTGTGTTGTTAATGTAGTTAAAAAGGTATGTAGTTGTAGGAAGTGGGAGTTAACAGGAATCCCTTGTGCACATGCTATAGCAGCCAGCTTCAACATGTCACTTAATGGACATCATGTTAATATCCAAAAAGAATGGGTGGATAAGTGTTATTGGTTAGCTACTTGAGAAAAAACATACAGTTACACTCTAGGTTGTTTGAATGGTAAGGTCATGTGGCAGAAAAGTCAAATAACTACAACACTCACCCCACCAAAGCATAATACTCCAGTTGGTAGGCCAAGGAAAAATAGGAGAAAAACAAGGGATGAGAAGGCTCAAATGGTAAAGGATGGAAGGTTGTCAGGGGCCTATAAGACAGTGACATGTGTATCTTGTGGAAATAAAGGGCACAACAAAAGGTCTTGCAAAGGGCAACAGGACCCAAATACTGCTAGAGGATCAAGTGCAGCAGGATCAAGTGCACCTGCAACAGGCTCAAGATCAAATGCATCTGCTGCAACAGGATCAAGTGCACCTACAAGAGCAAAGAAGAAAACACCATCTGATGCAGCAGGATCAAGTGCAGGTGCAACAGCAAAGAAGAAAAGAAAATCTGATGCAGCAGGGTCAAGCGCATCTGCAAAGAAGAAACAGGCTCCAAACTCCAAGAAGAACTAATGCCATGTTTTTTAAGCAATGTTTGTAATCTGAACAAGTATCATGTATGTAATCTGAACAAGTATCATCTGATCTATGTTTGTAATCTGAACAAGTTTCATTAATGCTTCAATGATTTAGTGCTTTTGTTAACTTCTTGTGTTTCATGTATGCTTCATCTGAACAATGTAAAAAAATAACATACTAAACTTGAACTCCATTCCATTAGCCAAAATTAATTGACCACACCATCATCTGTGGTCAATTTGATGTTCAAGGATTACATAACTAGAAAGCAGATGAAAATAACACAATACATGAAAAAGCTAACAACCATGAAGACAACAACCAACCATCAACACCACAAGCTTCAAACAACAGCCTTCCCCTTCCCTTGGTTACCAGCAGCCCCTCTCTTTCCCATCTTAGTGACAATCTGCTCCCAAGTGGCCTTGTTGGGAAGTCCTAGCACAACATTGTAGATAGGAGTTGGGCTTTTGATGATTTTGGTGGCAACATAGGTGACATCAGGGCCTTGCTTTTTCTGGATGACTTCTTTGCCTTTCAAAGTGTCCTCATAAAACTCTAGTGACTCAGAGCTTTCATCATCATCAGAATCAACAAAAGGGCTACCAAAATCCTCATCCCATGTATCCCAGTAATCCTTATCAGCATGATACTCAGCCTCATCCACATAGCCATAGAATTTTAGGCCTTTAAGTGTCATTGTCCCATTCTTGAACCTTTCTGCAACAGCCTTGGTAACATAAGTCCTAGGCCTTGCACTGGATCCAATGGGAGGAAGAGGAAGTGCTCTAGATGATCCTTCACAGCCCTTATCATCATCTTTCCACTCAGCATCACCACTTGGACAATAGACAGCCTCACTGCTAGTGTCACTCAACACAATGACTTTTTTTTTTTTGACATTTTTTGAATTTCAGATAGGATTAGAAAGATAGAAATGGTGATGGAGAAGTGATGTGTGTGGCGTTGGGTTTTATAAGCAAGTAGATGAAGGGGGGGTGGGGGGGGGGGGGGGGGGGTGGGGTATTTACTCTTAACCATTCAACGCCCTCAACCCCTCAACTCCTCAACTACTTATCTGCAAAAACAGAGTTAGTAAATGCTGAGTGGAAAATGAGTCTGCAAAACAGAGTTAGTAACAGAACTTAGTAAATGAACAAGACAAAAGAAGAACTTCTAGAAGAGATGGAAAAGATTTTTCATTGATAACCCCAAAATCTGGAAAAGATTTTACATGTTCATCAGATTAGCCTTTACATTTTTCTTAGGCAAATCTGGAAAAAAATAAAACTAAACCAAACCCTAGCCAACTAATCAACAAGTATTTTTTTAGAAAACAAACTTCATTACTAAGTTTTTTGATGGAATCTTCATGTCTATTTCTAGCCCTAAGCAACCCAGGTATGATTTGAACAGCTCGAGGACACATTGGTGGATCAAACCAATCAATCCACCTACATGCTGGTCCTTGGAATTCGCAAGCATAGAAACGACGACCTGGATGACGATCTGACCAAGAAGTCTTTACTGTAGCAACGCGACCACATGAGCAGAAAACTATTTCTTCTTTTTGATTTTAGGGTTTTGATACTGGATTGATGAAAAGGTAGGTGTGATTGTGTGTGTGTTCGTGTATTGTGTGTGTGTGTAAAGATTGGGTGTGATGATAATTAATGCATGGGAAAAAAGTGAATGCCCCAAAATACCCTTCCACTTACAAGACTTAACGAGCAAAATTAACTCCCGTTTGAGATAAGGACCAATTCTGATCCAAAGTGTAAACGATAGGGACTATCTGTGCACTTAGTTTAAGATAGGGACTGAACTTGATATTTGGGGTAAACGATAGGGACCAAACGTAAAATTTTTTCTATTTTAATTCATAGATTTTAATCTTAAAGTACTCATTTATTAATTTATGCCAAGTGCCAACAGTAAATTTTGACTTTATACCAAATAGAATTGGAGTGTTTATAATGGGCCACTTACCACAACATCATATTGGACAAATTTTTTAGGCCCCTAATAAAACTATGAGCTCTATGTAGTTGCATAGCCTGCAGAGGTTCTTATAGTACATTGTAGATGCACTAAACGCAACAACGAAACCGAAGTTTCCGGAGTTGAGCTCACATTCACTGGACCAACCACTCAACTTTTTGTTAAATAGACTGTTATATCACGAGCCAATTTTTAAAGAACGGATTCTTGAAAGACGTAAATGAATGCAAAGGTTTCTGGTTTATTCTTGAAAGTACGTGTCAGAGTAAAGACTCGATATGACACTACGAGTTCAAGTCGCTCCCCTAATGAATTAAAAGCAGGACGAAATCAATGAACCTCTAATCCTTTATTATACGCGAGATAGATGACTGATCCTTATCGATGTAAAAACATTACGCGAAATCTAAAGGATGACTCCGTGCCAGTAAGCTATGCAAGATGACATCAAAACGTACGTTATTTCTGATATGTCATGATACTCCATGCTTTAGTCACTCATATTTTCACATAACGACATATCATCAAAGCACAGTACATTTAAAAGGATTATGGTGCTGGATTGTTCTCTCAAGCATTTAACAAATTTAACACATTTTGTCCATGTCATGCAACACATTATTTCTCACAATCTAGACCCATGACGTGACCCATGACGTGTTCATGAAACATCATGTCATGCTTTATTATTAAACAAAGAACTAGTCGATATAAACAAACAGAATAGATATCATAAGCCTTTTTATAAAGTTTAAATACTAATAACGACATATTGTCCGGTTTTTGTCGATGAGTGAGACGGCCGAGTTACGACGAACTTGCGTGACGTAGCGAGGGCTTTAGTGTCGAAAGAGACGCAACCCATTACCCACTTGCTGCCAGCCAGCCAGCCAAAGATGAAAAAGACCCCTTAACAACAGCTCAAACTTTTTTATATAACACCCAAAATTGTTTATTTTTATGTCTATTTGTACCTTTTAGGA
Source organism: Glebionis coronaria (assembly GCA_025667525.1). NCBI lineage: Eukaryota > Viridiplantae > Streptophyta > Magnoliopsida > Asterales > Asteraceae > Glebionis > Glebionis coronaria. Next base: position 420,924,053 of record CM046880.1, read on the forward strand.
AACCGTTGTAGTAACAGCCCCCTTGGAGTTTATTAAAAATGCACAATGGTTTTGATGAAATTATGTTTCGTTTTGTTGAAATTCTCATAAGCTTAGATATCTTATAACTTCTCTTGGACAATATAACTTGAGGAAACTTATTTTTACCCGAAAAAGATCGATTATTAATCACATGTAATAGGAGATAAGTTATTTTGAATTTATATTTTAAGATATTAATTTTGACCAAGGTTGTAAATAACGTGAAGCGTAGCATAATAGTATTGTCAAACTTCAAGCTACACAAGCCGTAGCGAAGCTATAATATTTTCTAAAGCGTGATATATAACGACACAAAATATTTATAAATTAATATTTATATAACGAGTTTACAAAACGGAGCAATACTTTAATTCAAATTCAAAACAAAATCGGCTAGTAGTTACTCAAGAATTTTTTTCTCATAGTAAAATTACTAAGCCCAAATCTACAAAATAACTCAAAACTAGTAAACAACCCCAATTCTTGTAAATTTGCAAAGAGATTAAAAAAAAGTGTCACGCTACGCGCTATATCGCCCTATATCGCGCTTTATGCTGTTTTTTAGCACGCTACGCCTAGAGATGACGAGTTAGTCTGTTTCGTAACGCGAAAATCACGCTTCACGCTATAACACGCTATAAGACGCGCTATAGTGCGCTATTTAGAACCATGATTTTGACCATTGATTATCTAACATCAGATCATATGAAAAAAGCCTATTGTTGCAAAAATGTTAAAAAGTTCTAAAAAATGAAGGGGGACTAAATTTATAAATACGATGAAATACTGGTAATCATCAGTGATGTTTCATTACTTTTATCACTAGTAATAATCAACATTTCGTCATATTTATAGCTTTAATCTCACTGTTATTTTTTTAAAACTTTTGAACATTTTGACAAGAATGGTTCTTCCATGTTTTTTTAATTTTAAGTTAATCTCCAACATTAAATAAAAAACAGATGAAAAGTAAAAATTATTTCCTTTATATGTAATCATAAATAAGAAAAAATTTCACGTTTGGTCCCTATCGTTTACACCAAACATCAAGTTTGGTCCCTATCTCAAATTAAGTCCGCCGGTCGTCCCTATCGTTTACACTTTGGATAAAAAATGGTCCCTATCTCAAACGAGAGTTAGTTTTGCTCGTTATGTCTTAGAAAAAATTTCACGTTTGGTCCCTATCGTTTACACCAAACATCAAGTTTGGTCCCTATCTCAAACTAAGTCCGCCGATCGTCCCTATCGTTTGCATTTTGGATCAAAATTCGTCCCTATCTCAAACGGGAGTTAGTTTAGCTCGTTAAGTCTTATAAGTGGAGGGGTATAGGGACCAAACGTGAAATTTTTCTAAGAGACAAAAATTTCACGTTTGGTCCCTATCGTTTACACCAAACATCAAGTTTGGTCCCTATCTCAAACTAAGTCCGCCGATCGTCCATATCGTTTGCATTTTGGATCAAAATTCGTCCCTATCTCAAACGGGAGTTAATTTAGCTCGTTAAGTCTTATAAGTGGAGGGGTATTTTGGGGTTTTCACTTTTTCCCATACATTATATATCACCAGACCCAATCTTTACTCACACACAATACACGATCACACAACACACAATCACACCTACCTTTTGCAACAATCCAATATCAAAACCCTAAAATCAAAAATAAGATATGGTTTTCTACTCATGTGGTCGCGTTGCTACAATCAAGACTTCTTGGACATATCGCCATCCAGGTCGTCGTTTCTATGCTTGCGAATTCCAAGGACCAACATGTAGGTGGATTGATTGGTTTGATCCACCAATGTGTCCTCGAGCTGTTCAAATTATACCTGGGTTGCTTAGGGCTAGAAATAGGCATGAAAATTCCATCAAAAAACTTAGTAATGAAGTTTGTTTGCTAAAAAAATACTTGTTGATTAGTTGGCTAGGGTTTGGTTTAGTTTTATTTATTTCCAGATTTGCCTAAGAAAAATATAAAGGCTAATCTGATGATAATGTAAGATGGATTTTGGGGTTATGAATGAAAAATCTTTTCCATCTCTTCTAGAAGTTCTTGTTTTGTCTTGTTCATTTACTAAGGTCTGTTTACATTTGCAGACTCATTTACTAACTCTCTTTTGCAGATAAGTAGTTGAGGAGTTGAGGGGTTGAGGGCATTGAATGGTTATGAGTAAATACCCAACTCCCCCTCATCTACTTGCTTATAAAACCCAACGCCACACACATCACTTCTCCATCACCATTTATATCTTTCTAACCCTATTTGATATTCAAAAAATGTCAAAAAGTGGTCACTGAGTTGAGTGACACTAGTAGTGAGGTTGTCTATTTTCCAAGTGGTGACGCTGAGTGAACAAATGATGATAAGGGTTGTGAAGGATCATCAAGGCACATAGCACTTCCTCTTCCTCCAATTGGATCCACCTCAAGGCCTAGGACTTATGTTACGAAGGCTGTTGCAGAAAAGTTCAGGAATGGGTCTATCCCATATGAAGCCCTAAAATGGTATGGCTATGTGGATGAGGCTGAGTATCATGCTGATAAAGATTACTGGAATACATGGGATGAGGATTTTGGTAGTCCTTTTGCTGATTCTGAGGATACTGATGATGATGAAAGCTCTGAGTCACTAGAGTTTTATGAGTACACTTTGAAAGGCAAAGAAGTCATCCAGAAAAAGAAAGGCCCTGATGTCACCTATGTTGCCAGAAACATCATCAAAAGCCCAATTCCTATCTACAATGTTGTGCTTGGACTTGCCAACACCACCACTTGGGAGCAGATTGTCACTAAGATGGGAAAGAGGGGGGCTGCTGGTAACCAAGGGAAGGGGAAGGGGAAGGGGAAGGCTGTGGTCTTGATGGTTGGTTGTTGTCTTCATAGTTCTTAGTTTTTTCATGTATTGTGTTATTTTCATCTACTTTCTTGTTATGTAATCCTTGAACATCAAATTGACCACAGATGATGTTGTGGTCAATTAATTTTGGCTAATGGAATAGAGTTCAAGTTTAGTATGTTATTTTTTTACATGGTTCAAATGAAGCATACATGAAACACAACAAGTTAACAAAAGCACTAAATCATTAAAGCATTAATGAAACTTGTTTAGATTACAAATATAGATCAGATGATACTTGATCAAATTACAAACATTGCTTAAAAAACATGGCATTAGTTCTTCTTGGACTTTATAGCATGTTTCTTCTTTACAGGTGCACTTGATCCTGCTGCATTAGATGGTCTTTTCTTCTTTGCTGTTGCAGGTGCACTTGATCCTGCTGCATCAGATGGTCTTTTTTTCTTTGCTGTTGTAGGTGCACTTGATCCTGTTGCAGCAGGTGCACTTGATCTTGAGCCTGTTGCAGGTGCACTTGATCCTGCTGCATTTGGGTCCTTTTGCCCTTTGCATGACCTTTTGTTGTGCCCTTGATTTCCACAATTTACACATGTCACTGTGTTATAGGCCCCTGACAACCTTCCATCCTTCACCATTTGAGCCTTCTCATCCCTTGTTTTTCTCCTATTTTTCCTTGGCCTACCAACTGGATTATTATGCTTTGGTGGGGTGAGTGTTGTAGTTATTTGACTTTTCTGCCACATGACCTTACCATTCAAACAAACTAGAGTGTAACTGTAGGTTTTTTTTCCCAAGTAGCTAACCAATAACATTTATCCACCCATTCTTTTTTGATATTAACATGATGTCCATTAAGTGACATGTTAAATTGAAGCTGGCTGCTATAACATGTACACAAGGGATTCCTGTTAACTCCTACTTCCTACAACTACATACCTTTTTAACTACATTAACCACACACTGAGTACCATAAGTCATCTTAACCTCATACTCCTCACCAGCATTATACCCAACTATTTACCTATTAGCCTTTTCAATGGCTACACTCAATAACTTAGTAGCAGCAGGGGTAAGTGGCCCATCTGACTTCTTAATCACAACAATAACATTAACCATTCTTCTCATTAAGTACTCCCTAATGTATTCTAAGGCCGTGATTATTGGTGCATCCCTAGCATCTATAATCTTACCATTGAAGCACTCACATAAATTGGTCAACAAGATGTCTGATCTTGCTCTACCTGTTATCATTATAATAGGGAGTAATTAGTGTCTGTTTAACTACAAATTAAGATGATAGAATATTAAACAACATGGCTTTTTACCTAAGAAATGTGATCTAGCCTAACTGTGAGCTGGTATTTTAGCCAACCATTCAAAAGCTTATTTGTCAAACTCTTTCAATGCTTCCATTGCCTTATCAAAGTATGGAACATTTGTTGCAGAAGCACATCTCCACAAATGCTCTTTATAAGCTAGTCCACTCCAATGTTTTTTCATGTTTTCATGGATATGCCTAAGGCAATATCTATGCTCTGCACAAGGAAACACATTTGCAATAGCAATGGATAAACCCTATAGAAAAAAGATAAAGTATTGGTGAGTTAAAATCTTAGGAACCACAAGATTGAATAAAAAAGTCAAATGTAGTAAAATGACAAAATACCTTTTGTCTATCACTGATAAAGGTGAAATTTGATTCCTTTATCAACCCAAGATCATCACCTAGGCATTCTAAAAACCATGTCCAAGAACATGTTGTTTCTTTCTCAACAATGGCATATGCAAGTGAATAAATGCCACTGTTTGCATCTAACCCAATAGCAGTGAAGTTGGCCTGAATATGGTCCCTTTATAAATGCACCATCTAGTCCCAACAACTCTCGACCACAAGATCTGAAACCTTTCTTTAAGGGGCCTAGACAAACATAGATCCTCTTGAAAATTCTTGTGTTATCATCAGTAGTTGCATCTCTTTCAACTTCAATCCTTATTGTTGTATCTGGATTAGCCCTTCTTAATTCTAGACAGTAATCTCTCAACATGGTATACTGGTGCTTATAATCTCATTTGACTTGATTTACAACTGCTGTTTTAGCTCTACCTGCTTTTTGAAGAGACACACCTAACTCATACTTCTTTTGGAGTTCATCTTCAAGAGCTCTTAAGGGTATATGTGGGTTTTTTTCAACTTGGTCAATGATGCCTTTGCTCAAGAACTTGGAAGTACAAGCACTTACTTTCCTTGTCTGCAAGCAGTTATGGACATTATTATATGTCCTGACCTCCCATGACTCTGTGTTTTTAACCTTAGTAACCTGCAAAGCCCATGGACATTCATCTGGTTCAAGCTGTTTGGGCCTTCCTCTACCACCTACATTGGCCCCTTTCTTATCACTTGCAACCATATCTGTTTTACCTTTACCCACTTTCTTATTAGGCCCAAAAATGGATGGTTCTGGTTGGAAGATTAAAGAGGCGTTTGGACCTTATAAGATGCCTATTGAATATGGTAAGACTAATTGATCTATTTGCCCTAATTTTTTTAAATTTTACAGCTTTGTTATGGTTTATGTTCAAATTAATTTAATTCAGAATGTAAGTGATGTAATTAAGCATATTTAAAGGGTTTTTTTAATTGCATTTTGTAGAAAAGGACCCTACTCTTTTTTCCCTAAAAATCCATCATGCTGGTAAGATCATTTGTGTTAAGAACATGAGATATGTAAATGGGTTAGTTAGTTATGTCGAATGGGTTGATATAGATAGGTTTTCAGTTCATGAGTTGAATGTTGTAATGTGGGAATTAGGATATGTGAAACAAGAACCTATATACTATCATTATATGATTCCTGGGACTGACCTTGATGTGGGATTGAGAGCTTTAGGTAATGATCAAGATGTTATTGGGTTAGCTAAGTATATCCCCAACAACAAACTAATTATGGTATACTGTGAACACTTAGAGTCTGTGGTAGACACCTATGCTTTCCCCCTCCTTCTGGTAGTGTTATTATTAAGGAGATAAACCCTAGTTTGATCCCTAAGAATGTTTTGTATTTAACATACCCCAACCAACACCCTTCTACTTCAACACATACACCCTCCACCAAACAGCCTTCTAGGTCAACTCCTACACCCTCACCTCAACAGCCTTCTAGCTCAACTCCTACACCCTCACCTCAACATCATGTTACCTCAACTCCCACACCCTCCAGCAATGAGCCTTTGCCTACATACCATGAGACTGTGGAAACCATATATGAAGAGTTGTTGAACATGGACTATGAATTTGATCCATTTGAGGACATAGTGGTGAATGAACCAGAAAGTAATAGGGTGGTGAATGAACCACAAACTGATAGAGTGTTGAATAAACAAGAAAGGGATATGGTTGTCAACAATGAACCAACAGAAACATTGTTTGAGGGGCAAACAATGTTTGGTGATGAGGAGGGCAGTAGTACAGACAATGATTATACTGATTCAGAGGATGATGAGGATTACTTTGTAGATGAAGAAACATTTTTAGAAGAGGTAAATGTAGACGTGGATGATTATCACATTAACATAGATTCAGATGTAGAGTGGGTTAGGCATGATAAGGAGGTACAAGTTGTTACTGAATTAGATCCCAGTGAGGTAAATGTAATTGATAATGACAAATTTGATAGTGGAACAGATTCAGAGGGTGAATGGATTGAGCATATTAAGAGAAAGAAGCTTAGAGAGGTCAAAAAACAAATGAGAGTGAAAATAACACTGTCTTTAAGCATTTTTTCTATGTTGGCCAATCTTTCTCAAGTGAAGATGTTGTAAAAGAAAGGGTTAAACTTCACTCTATTGAAACTAGAACGAATTTGTGGTTGGCAAAGAATGATAAACAAATAATTAGAGCAAAGTGTATTGGAAAAAATCCTGTCTTTTTACTAGAGGGTGAAGGGGCTAGTAACACTGAAGATGTTGGGCCTAATAAGAAAGTGGGTAAAGGTAAAATAGATATGGGTGCAAGTGATAAGAAAGGGGCCAATGTAGGTGGTAGAGGAAGGCCCAAACAACTTGCACCAGATGAATGTCCATGGGCTTTGTAGGTTACTAAGGTTAAAAACACAGAGTCATGGGAGGTCAGGACATACAATAATGTCCAAAACTGCTTGCAGACAAGGAAAGTAAGTGCTTGCACTTCCAAGTTCTTGAGCAAAGGCATCATTGACCAAGTTGAAAAAAACCCACATATACCCTTAAGAGCTCTTGAAGATGAAATGCAAAAGAAGTATGAGTTAGGTGTGTCTCTTCAAAAAGCAGGTAGAGCTAAAACAACAGCTATAAATCAAGTCAAAGGAGATTATAAGCACCAGTATACCATATTGAGAGATTACTATCTAGAATTAAGAAGGGCTAATCTAGATACAACAATAAGGATTGAAGTTGAAAGAGATGCAACTATTGATGATAACACAAGAATTTTCAAGAGGATCTATGTTTGTCTAGGCCCCTTACTTAAAGAAATGTTTCAGATCTTGTGGTAGAGAGTTGTTGGGACTAGATGGTGCATTTATGAAGGGACCATATCCAGGCCAACTACTCACTGCTATTGGGTTAGATGCAAACAATGGCATTTATCCACTGGCATATGCCATTGTTGAGAAAGAAACAACATGTTCTTGGACATGGTTTTTAGAATGCCTAGGTGATGATCTTGGGTTGATAAAGGAATCAAATTTCACCTTTATCAGTGATAGACAAAAGGTATTTTGTCATTTTACTACATTTGACTTTTTTATTCAATCTTATGGTCCCTAATATTTTAACTCACCAATACTTTATCTTTTTTCTACAGGGTTTATCCATTGCTATTGCAAATGTTTTTCCTTGTGCAGAGCATAGATATTGCCTTAGGCATATCCATGAAAACATGAAAAAACAGTGGAGTGGACTAGCTTATAAAGAGCATTTGTAGAGATGTGCTTCTGCAACAACTGTTCCATACTTTGATAAGGCAATGGAAGCATTGAAAGAGTTTGACAAAGAAGCTTTTGAATGGTTCACAGTTGGGATAGATCACATTTTCTCAGGTAAAAAACGATGTTGTTTAATATTCTATCAGCTTAATTTGTAGTTAAACAAACACTAATTACTCCCCATTATAATGATAACAGGTAGAGCAAGATCAGACATATTGTTGAACAATTTATGTGAGTGCTTCAATGGTAAGATTTTAGATGCTAGGGATGCACCAATAATCACAGCCTTAGAATACATTAGGGAGTACTTAATGAGAAGAATGGTTAATGTTATTTCTATGATTAAGAAGTCAGATAGGCCACTTACCCCTGCTGCTACTAAGTTATTGAGTGTAGCTATTGAAAGGGCTAATAGGTACACAGTTGGGTATAATGGTGGTGAGGAGTATGAGGTTAAGAGCACTTATGGTAATCAGTGTTTGGTTAATGTAGTTAAAAAGGTATGTAGTTGTCAGAAGTAGGAGTTAACAGGAATACCTTGTGCACATGCTATAGCAGCCAGCTTCAACATGTCACTTAATGAACATAATGTTAATATCCAAAAAGAATGGGTGGATAAATATTATTGGTTAGCTACTTGGGAAAAAACATACAGTTACACTCTAGGTTGTTTGAATGGTAAGGTCATGTGGCAGAAAAGTCAAATAACTACAACACTCACCCCACCAAAGCATAATACTCTAGTTGGTAGGCCAAGAAAAAATAAGAGAAAAACAAGGGATGAGAAGGCTCAAATGGTGTAGGATGGAAGGTTGTGAGGGGACTATAAGACAGTGACATGTGTAAATTGTGGAAATCAAGTGCACAAAAAAGGTATTGCAAAGGGCAAAAGGACCAAAATGCAACAGGATCAAGTGAACCTGCAACAGGCTCAAGATCAAGTGCACCTGCTGCAACAGGCTTAAGATCAAGTGCACCTGCTACAACATGATCAAGTGCACCTACAACAGCCAAGAAGAAAAGACCATCTAATGCAGCAGGATCAGGTGCACCTTCAACAACAAAGAAGAAAAGATCATCTAATGCAACAGGATCAAGTGAACCTGCAAAGAAGAAACATGCTACAAAGTCCAAGAAGAACTAATGCCATGTTTTTTAAGCAATGTTTGTAATCTGATCAAGTATCATCTGATCTATGTTTGTAATCTGAACAAGTTTCATTAATGCTTCAATGATTTAGTACTTTTGTTAACTTGTTGTGTTTCATGTATGCTTCATTTGAACCATGTAAACAAATAACATACTAAACTTGAAATCCGTTCCATTAGCCAAAATTAATTGACCACAACATCATATGTGGTCAATTTGATGTTCAAGGATTACATAACAAGAAAGTAGATGAAAATAACACAATACATGAAAAAACTAAGAACCATGAAGATAACAACCAACCATCAAGACCACAAGCTTCAAACCACAGCCTTCCCCTTCCCCTTCCCTTGGTTACCAGCAGCCCCCCTCTTTCCCATCTTAGTGACAATCTGCTCCCAAGTGGTGTTGTTGGCAAGTCCAAGCATAACATTGTAGATAGGAGTTGGGCTTTTGATGATGTTTCTGGCAACATAGTTAACATCAGGGCCTTGCTTTTTCTGGATGACTTCTTTGCCTTTCAAAGTGTCCTCATAAAACTCTAGTGACTTAGAGCTTTCATCATCATCAGTATCCTTAGAATCAACAAAAGGACTACCAAAATCCTCATCCCATGTATCCAGGTAATCTTTATCAGCATGATACTCAGCCTCATCCACAAAGCCATACCATTTTAGGGCTTCATATGGGATAGACCCATTCCTGAACATTTCTGCAACAGCCTTGGTAACATAAGTCCTAGGCCTTGAGGTGGATCCAATGGGAGGAAGAGGAAGTGCTCTGTGCCTTGATGATCCTTCACAACCCTTATCATCATTTGTCTACTCAGCATCACCACTTAGACAATAGACAGCCTCACTACTAGTGTCACTCAACTCAATGACCACTTTTTTTGAATATCAGATAGGGTTAGAAAGATAGAAATGGTGATGGAGAAGTGATGTGTGTGGCGTTGGGTTTTATAAGCAAGTAGATGAGGGGGAGTTGGGTATTTACTCATAACCATTCAATGCCCTCAACCCCTCAACTCCTCAACTATTTATCTGCAAAACAGAGTTAGTAAATGAGTCTACAAATGTAAACAGACCTTAGTAAATGAACAAGACAAAACAAGAACTTCTAGAAGAGATGGATAATATTTTTCATTCATAACCCCAAAATCCATCTTACATTATCATCAGATTAGCCTTTACATTTTTCTTAGGCAAATCTGAAAATAATAAAACTAAACCAAACCCTAGCCAACTAATCAACAAGTATTTTTTTTAGCAAACAAACTTCATTACTAAGTTTTTGGATGGAATCTTCATGCCTATTTCTAGCCCTAAGCAACCCAGGTATGATTTGAACAGCTCGAGGACATATTGGTGAATCAAACCAATCAATCCACCTACATGCTGGTCCTTGGAATTCGCAAGCATAGAAACGACGACCTGGATGACGATCTGTCCAAGAAGTATTGATTGTAGCAACGCGAGCACATGAGCAGAAAACCATATCTTATTTTTGATTTTAGGGTTTTGATACTGGATTGTTACAAAAGGTAGGTGTGATTGTGTGTTGTGTGATCGTGTATTGTGTGTGTGTAAAGATTGGGTCTGGTGATATTTAATGCATGGGAGAAAGGTGAAAACCCCAAAATACCCCTCCACTTATAAGACTTAACGAGCTAAACTAACTCCCGTTTGAGATAGGGACGAATTTTGATCCAAAATACAAACGATAGGGACGATCGGCGGACTTAGTTTGAGATGGGAAACAAACTTGATGTTTGGTGTAAACGATAGACATAATTAATGATGCAAAATAACATTTGTCATGCAATGGACATAATTATTTGCTCAAGTGGTTTTATCATTATTATATTCAATTTTGATGAGTATGGTGGGCTAAAGTTTTTTTAGCCTTTTTTTATATGGTTAGAGTTTATAAAAGCTTATAAATTATAAATCATTTTATAAGCTCGTTTGACAAATAATATTTATAAGTCATCTTATTTTAAGGGTATGTTTGGCATTTTTAGGAGCTGGAGCGGGTTGCTGAAACTGGATGCTGGAGCATGTAGCTTGAGCTTATTTTTACATGCTACTTTAACTAGCATGCCCTTTAAGAGCTTATATTTTTAACAAGCTCGTTCAAGCTCTCTCAGCCAAACGAGACTTATTTTTTATAGTAGCTTATTTTTACAAAATAATAAGCTCATATTACGATAAGCTCTGATAACCTTATGCGCCAAACATAGCCTAAAAGTGAAAGCCTCAATAAGCCCCACAAGCATGTTGCCAATCATACCCATCATATTTCAATTCAATGATTTACATTAATTACCTTTTTAGTATAATTATAAAACTTACTTTCAATCTAATTTTTTAAAATTAAAATATTTCTCAACCTATTAATCTTTAAGCAAAATTAATTATCAATCGCGACAAAAATCAAATTACTTTTTATAAATAGACATTTTATATATTTTTGACAAACTAAATTTTCGCAAGAAAAATCATATTTGATTCAAAAAATCACATATGATTTATAACTTTAAAAATTACATGTGATTTATGAATTTATGAAATCACACATTATTTCTTACTTTAAATAGAACACGTGAATTTATGAAATTATATCCGATTTATGAAATCACCATGAATTTTTAAACAAAAAATCACAAGTGATTTTACAAATCTGTAATCTATTTTAGCGTAAATTAAAAATCGTCGAAAATATATAAAAATGACCATATACTAAATAGTAAATTAATTTAAAATTCACATGTGATTTTGTGAAATCACGCATGATTTATTAAACTACATTGAATCTGTTTAAAATTTCGTGTTCGACATTTTTTTTCCTTAAACTTAAAGCGATAGAGATACTCAATAGGGTTTAATTGTTTATGAACAGTAATGTTTTAATACCGATATCCGCAAATGTGGATTTTAAAATTACAAGTAATTTTACAAATCATGTGTAATATGTTTTGACGTAAGTTAAAAAATCATTAATAATATATAAAAATAATCGTCTACTAAATGGTAAAAGCATATTTGTTATTACTTCAAAATCCACATGTGATTTTAAAAAATCACACGTGGATTATGAAATTTCATATAATTTTTCTAAAATTTCGTGTTTGACATTTTTTTCTTAAACTTAAAGTGATAGAGATACTTAAGAGTTTAATATTTTATAAACAGTAATGTTATAACACCAAGATATGCAGACATGACTTTGAACAAAATTAACTTTTCAATGAAAAAAGGCTAGCGTCACATCCTTTTACTAGTTTTCTTTTCATGATTATGTAAAATAATAATACATAATAATAATAATAAGTTATTTATTACTTTAGAAAAAACAAATAAAACAAATGATATTACAAATCACGTGTGCTTTTTTTGTAAAAATTTTAACACTAAAAACATGTCGAAAATATATCAAAAGTCCGAGTCTATTAAAAGATAAATTATTTTTGACGCTATTGTGTATTTTTTTTAGTTTAATAGTTGGGAGATTTACATGTATTGTATATCCTTCTTAAAGTTCAATATTTCATAAATATCATTTGCATTTACATAAATATCTTTGTCACTTTTATAATTAAATCAATGTTCTTCTCAAACCATTGTTGTTACATTAATATCTTTCTCAAACTAATAAATTCTCACATACATTTCAAAAATAAATTAAATCATAAATATATTGATCTTAAATTTTGAGACTATTATTATCTATTATTTATCATTGAGATTGATTATAATTATACTTTCTATGTATACTTATTGGTTTCGAGTGATAAAAGAACATGCAAATGTTATTACAAAAGTTTGGATATAAATACCATATATATTTGTTTTTTCATATATACTTTTCAATATCGAGTGATGAAATAACATATTAAATAAACACATAAATCAGAGACCCCGAAGAGTCTTCCCCAAACGAAGAACCATAAGACTCTCATTAGGTTTTCATCAAGTATCTAAATCGCACCATGCGGCTACATCTGATCATCTCCTTTGATACCCATCTACTACCCTTCGTCAATTAGATCGCATAAAGAACCTGTCGTCTATTGTGTTGATCATTGTGATTGATCGTGGAACGAGCTTCTTTATGAGGTTGTAATCCGAAGCCATAGGGGTTTGTATCTATTGGATTTGATTCGTCGTTATTGCTTTTCAAGGATTGGTTGGATCCTTTTTACTGCCTATCACAGGATAATATTCGATTATTGTTGAGCCAACAATGTTGTGTCCTGTTCGGTACCATTTTGTGATGGGTATTAGGCTTTCGATTTCGATTGATCTCTAACTCTCGTGTGATCAGGTGATACTACGAAGGATCTAACATTTTTTTTTGGCTCCTTTTTAATTTCGTATTATTTTATTGATGTGGTTTTTAGGGTTCCTTCTGGTTCTCGTCCTTTAGGGTTTTTAGGTTTTTCTTCTCTTTGTGATTTACTGTTCGTTCATTATGACTAATTTTCGTTCGTATGAAGATGATGTTACTAAAATCTCCACCTCGATTTTCGTTACTAATTTCCCGGATTCTTTTTCATCTAAAGATTTATTTTACACATGTAAAACTTATGGTCATGTGGTTGATTCATTTATTCCAGTGAAGAAAACCAAGGGAGGCAAAAGATTTGGTTTCGTCCGTTTCATTAATGTGTTTAGCGTGGATCGTTTGGTTAATAACCTGTGTACTTTATGGGTGGGACGGCTTAGGTTACAAGCTAATGTGGCGAGGTTTCAACGTTCCCCGTTGAAGGAGAATAAAGACAGATCTAATAATACTCAGGGTGCCTTCAATCCTAGGTCTTCGAGACCTCCTGTTCCCGCTCCCAAGGGTTATGGAGGGTCATATGCTAATGTTGTTAATGGGGTTCATCTGAACGATTCCAGGCCGAAGAGTTCAGCTTCTGCTGACTTGGTTATTGATGATTCTTGTTTGGTTGTTCGTGATTATTCGAGACATGCTATGGGTAAAGTTAATGACTTTTCTTCTTTTCCTAATCATTATACTATTCTTGCGGATGAGGGGTTCGCTAAAATTAAACTCTCATATCTTGGGGGCCTTTGGGTTATGATAGAATTTGCAAATGTGGAATCCAGGGATAAGTTCAAATCTCATGTAGGTGTTAATTCCTGGTTTCGTTTCATTCGAGATGCCAATGATGACTTTGTCTCGGATGAAAGAATTGTTTGGCTTGATGTTGAAGGGATTCCTTTAAATGCCTGGTCTAAAAATACTTTCACTCGTGTTGGAAATAAATGGGGCGACACATTGGACTTGGAGGATATCAATGATGTATCTTTTGGCCGCAAAAGAATATGTATCAAGACCAATCATGCCACTTCCATTCTAGAGGCTTTCAACATCATCGTCAAGGGTAAGAGGTATAAGGTTCGTGCTAAAGAATTATTTACTTGGAGTCCTACGTTCTTGCCTCATAAAGATAGGGATCTTTCTTCGGGTGATGAATCTTTACATGCGTATATTAATAATAATGGTGATCAGGTTGGAAACGAATTTGGTGAAGGTTTTGTATCTGATGATAATGAGGTTCCAGAAACTGTGTTTGGGAGTACTTCTGATATGCCTCGTCATTCTAATGAACAGGAGGATTTACAAGAGTTAGAGGATCCTCTTGGAATTTATGAGTTACTGAGGAACAACAAAGTAACTACTAATGTTGAATCCTCCCCATCACTGCCTCATCCTCCTGGATATACTCCAGATGGTTTGGAGATTGGGGATGAACTTTCAAATGTTAATGATGCTTCGGAGGTGAATGAGGTGAATGAGGCAAATGTTACGGTTACTTTAGAGACTATGAACGCACAAGTGATGAATAATATTCATGAGGCTAAGGAGGCAGATGTAGAGTCCAACAACAGTTCAGCAGGTCAGAAATCTAACATTAATGGAGGTTCGGTATTGAATCTTATGGAGGATCTTATTCGAGTTGGTCAGTCCATGGGATATACAATGGAAGGCGTAGAGAATGATTTAGCCAAGATTATTGATAAACAAGGAGATGATAATGTTGTTAGATGAATACGTAGTCTATCAATATACAAGGTCTTGGTCACAAGACCAAAAAAGAATGGGTGAAACGTTTAGCTTTTAAGTATAAGCTTAATTTCCTAGCGATTCAAGAGACAAAGTTGCAGTCTTTTTCGCATATGGAGGTGAAGTTTTTATGGGGTAATCCTAACTATGATTTTGCTTATAGTAGTTCCTTAGGTAGCTCGGGCGGTATTTTATGTGTTTGGGAAGCTACGATTTTCAAGAAGGACAATGTCACTTTGTCAGATAATTTCATTGCTATTTATGGTACGTGGTTGTCTACTAATACTAAGATTTTGTTCATTGTTATTTGCGCTCTTCAACAGCACTCCATGAAATCTTTATTGTGGGATTATATTTCGGGTCTGATCTGGAATGGTGAAGTAATTGTTATGGGCGATTTTAATGAAGTTCGTTCTAGTAATGAGAGGCGTGTTTCTTGTTTTAATCCTTACAGTGCCAGAAGGTTTGATCAGTTCATATCCTCTTCAGGTCTTGTTGATGTTAAGTTGGATGGATATGCTTTTACTTGGTCACATTCGTCGGCTTCTGAAATGAGTAAATTGAATTAGTTTCTTGTTTCAGATGGTATTTTCGCTACTTTTCCTTTCATTTCGGGAATATGTCTGGATCGTCATTTATCGGATCACCATCCGATTCTCCTTAGGGATTCTCATCTTGATTTTGGTCCTACGCCGTTCCGTTTTTATTACTCTTGGTTTCAGATTGACGGGTTTGATGATATGATCCATAATGCCTGGCACTCTTTTTCTCATGATGATAGGAATGGGATGATACGGTTCAAGAAAAAACTCCAAGATCTTAAAGTTATTATCCGATGTTGGATCAAAGAAAAAAAAAGGCTTCCTTAGATTC
This sequence comes from Glebionis coronaria, assembly GCA_025667525.1. Lineage (NCBI taxonomy): Eukaryota > Viridiplantae > Streptophyta > Magnoliopsida > Asterales > Asteraceae > Glebionis > Glebionis coronaria. The sequence continues at coordinate 420,939,991 of CM046880.1, forward strand.
TAAAAATCAGATTGTCAAAGAATTGGAGCAAATTGATTTGGATTTCGACATAGGACAGGTCACTAACGAAGCTTTGCTAAGACGTGTGGAATTGAATCGCAATCTTAATTCACTGTCTGATATGGAATCCAAGGACGCTATGCAAAAATCTAAAATTACTTGGGCAATTAAGGGTGATGAGAATTCTAAATTTTTCATGGGATCATTAACAAAAAGAGATCACAACTTGCTATACGAGGAGTGTTTGTCGATGGTCTTTGGTGCACCGAACCTCAAATTATAAAATCTGTTTTCCGGGATCATTTTGAAGCTCGGTTCAAACATCCAGACCTTAATAGGATTCGGATTAACTCTCAATTTCCTAAAAAACTGGAGCAGGAACAGGCGGCGGATCTGGAAAGACAAGTATCTCGGGCAGAAATTAGGGAGGCGGTTTGGAACTGTGGAGACAACAAGTCCCCTGGGCCGGATGGTTTTTCCTTTGGTTTTTTTAAAAAATATTGGGATCTTGTGGGGATAGATTTCTGTGAAGCGGTCGAGTATTTTTTCTTGAATGGTTCTTTCTCTAAGGGATGCAACTCTTCTTTTATAGCCCTAATTTCCAAGGTGGTGGATGCTAAGTTGGTGAACGACTTTCGACCTATCATTTTAATTGGATGTATTTATAAAGTAGTGACGGAAATCCTTGCTAATAGGCTTATGCTTGTTATTTCAGATCTTGTTTCGGATACTCAATCAGCTTTTATTGCGGGGAGACAAATTCTAGATGGACCTTTCATCCTTGACGAACTTCTTCAATGGTGTAAAAGGCGTACTAAGAAAGCGATGTTTTTTAAAGTAGACTTTGCCAAGGCTTATGATTCTATTCGTTGGGATTATCTCATGGACGTTCTTAAAGCGTTTGGATTTGGATCAACTTGGTGCCAATGGATTTATGGTTCTCTTCACTCGAGTAAAGCTTCAGTTTTGGTTAATGGAAGTCCATCAAGTGAATTCTCTTTTCAACGTGGTCTTAAACAAGGTGATCCCCTAGCGCCATACCTTTTCATTTTGATTATAGAATCCCTACATATCTCATTTCGTCGGGTGATTGATGATGGTATGTTCAAAGGTTTTCAACTTTCGAATTCTACTTCAATTTCTCATCTTTTTTACGCTGACGATGCAATGTTTATTGGCGAATGGTCCGATCAAAACTTAAAGGTGCTTCTTCATATGCTTAAATGCTTCTTCTTAGCGTCAGGTATGCAAATTACTATTAATAAGAGCCAACTTTTGGGTATTGGTATTCCTTCTATCACCGTTGTCCAGGCGGCCACGTCTCTCGGGTGTTCTATCATGGATAAACACTTTCGATATTTAGGAGTCATGGTTGGAGATTGCAAGTCGAGAATTAAAGCGTGGGATAACATTATTGAGAAGTTGAGATCTCGCTTGTCTAAGTGGAAAGTTAAAACTTTATCAATAGGTGGTAGACTTACCCTCGAAATCCGTATTAGGAGCTACCCCGATTTATTATATGTCGATATTTAAAGTTCCTCAAGGTGTTCTCAAAAGTATGAAGGCTATTCGTAATCGTTTTTTTAATGGAGCTAATAGTGATGAGAAGAAAGTTACATGGATTTCTTGGAATAAAGTCCTAGCTTCTAAACAGAAGGGTGGTCTTGGTGTGTTGAGTTTCTACGCCCTCAATCGCGCTTTAATTCTCAAATGGGTTTGGAGATTCGTCCAAGGTGATAATTATTTATGGAGTCATGTTATTAGTGCTATTTATGGATCGAAGATTGAGGCTCATCCTTCTCATTTTTCATCCAATTGGTGTGCCATAGTGAACGAACTGAATATGCTAAAAGGCAAGGGCTTAGATTTTTGGTCGCATTGTAAGAAAAGGATTGGTAACAGGACTCAAACCAGTTTTTGGCATGATCATTGGTATGGGGATTCAACTTTTAAAAATCAGTTCCCGCGGCTCTTCGCGTTAGAAGTGGAGAAGGATGTTTCGGTGGCTGATAAACTTAGGGATTCGGTGGTGCATTCATTCCGCAGAGATCCGCGTTGTGGCATCGAACAACAGCAACTCGAAGATATTAATTCTATCTTGAACGCGGTAAGTCTTTCAAATTCCAATGACCGGTGGGTTTGTGATCTTTCCAGTACTGGTGCTTTTAGGGTTAAGGATATTCGTAATCGTATTGATGATATTACTCTTCCGGCTTATCCTGAGGCTACGAAGTGGGTGAAATATGTGCCTATCAAGGTAAATGTCTTTGTGTGGCGTGCTCGTCGCGACTGTTTACCGACCAAGATGAATTTATTTAAACGGGGCGTATTACTTGACTCACACTCCTGTCAGATTTGTGGTAATCATGTTGAAGATATTCAACACACCTTATTTCAGTGCGAGTTTGCTAGGTCTGTGTTGAGCCGCATGTGTCATTGGTGGGAGTTGGAGTTTCAGTCATGGAACTCTTTTGCTGAGTGGCACCATTGGTTCGTAGGTCTCCGTATGTCTTCAAAGAGTAAAGATATTTTCGAAGGGGTTTTTCTTGTGGCGTGGTGGTCTATTTGGAAGTTCAGAAACCAAATTATGTTTGATGACAAACCTCCAAGACGATCGGTCATTTGTGACGATATTATTCTTCGTGCATATTTTTGGTGTAATAGTCGATGTAGTAGGAATTTATCTTGGTTAGATTGGCTTAAAAACCCCCAGTTAATTTCCTTGTAATTTTTTTTTGTCTAGCATCTTGCTAGTTAATAAAGTTGCCGTTAAAAAAAAATAACATATTAATTTTTGGATATACATAAATTTTAATTTGGTAAATATATTTATGTAGTAACAAAATGTAGCGAAGGATATTAATGTAATCAAAAAAGTTTAGGAAGGATATTGACGTAATTAAAAAAGTGAGAAGGACAATGACATAATATTCAATTTTCGGAAGGATATAAATGTAAATATGAAAATGTGAAAATAGATGTCTTGATGAAAAAATATAATTGAAATTTATTCATTTACTATTTAGATAGATAACTCTACAGTAGAAACTATATAAAATAATACATTTGGGACCACCAAAATTTATTAAATAAAAGAGTTATTAATTAATCGAAAAATTAATAATTATTAATTTATATGTTAATTAATATTTTATTAATTTATAGTAGAATACTTAGTTTAAAAACACCTTTCAAGCTTCCACTTAATTATTGTATACAATGCATGTACGTATATCAAATGAACGGCCCAATTTGAAAGAAACCTTCAATCTCTCACCTTATTATGCTTCTTGTATTCAATGTATCACTTTATGGACATTAAAATATTTTATATATAAATACAAGATCAAAATAGGTTAACACAAATAAATAATACACACAACATGGCTTCCCATCTTAAAGGTGTGAAGAAAACAAAATGACATACGAGATTCGAAGAGCATTATGCCTGCAAAACGAAGCTATTAAAGCGACAATCACATTGAACAATTTATTGTTGAGCTATGAGAAAACAACACCAGAAGTTCTTACCATACTAAGGAATATTAGAAACGGGATTCAAGGGGAAATTGGTTTCAACAAAAAACAAAAGACAATTGATTTATTTTTCAAGAAACCTTCATAAATCATTCATGTAATATGCTATATATAAGGAATTATTAATTTATATTTTATATGGCGTCTAAAGTAATTATCAAAAATGTATTATCTTATAATTTTAGCGAATTATTAGTTTAGCACCCAATCCCCGAGTCAGGACCGACAAAAAATATTATCTTAGAGAGTTTATTAAATAATCGAGTATTAATTTATCGAGTTTCTATTGTATCATGAAATAGTAAACTATAAAATAGTAGTTTGGTTCAATTTTGTATTATTTAGTTATAATATCTCATTTTATCTTTTTTTAAAGCAAAATTAAAAGTAGTGACTTTTTCAAAAGATTTTTTAATAAAAAATATTTTTTAATAGAAAATATTTTTTAATTTATTACTTTTATTTTTATGTTTTAAAAAAAGTGAATTTTTTCTTATTTCGTATAAAAAATTTAAAAAGTTGTTGGAGAAAAAAAGATATAAAAATATAGGTTTTAAATTTGTGAAAAAAAACTTAAAAAAAGAGCAGATAATAAATAATACATTAGTGGTTAAATTTTAAATAAACTAACAAATTTGATGGAGAAAAAAAAAAGACATAAAAATATAGGTATCAAATTTATGAAAAAATAGAAAAAGGAGGAGGTGATAAATAACACTTTAGTAGTTAAATTTTAAATAAAATAGAGCATGTTAAGTGAAAATTACAAATTTACATATTTTTTCAATAAGTTTAAAAAATTAACAAATACCTCTTATATTTTATAACCTAATAATATCACAATTAAAAAATATTATGCACAATTTTTTTTATATATGATTATATTAAATTAAATTTGATTTATTTATAATCTCATGCGTGCATTAGAGTTATAACTAGTCATTGTTATACCAATAATTAAGCAAAGACATATAATTTTTCACATAAAAACATAAAGTGGAAATTATGAAATTTTGTAGTTAAGGGTTATGCCGTCATTTGTTTATTTATATATTCATGCTTTCTTTCTGAACGTGGTTTGTTGGTATTAGCAGGGTACATTCGTGTGCGGGTACTGTGAAACTAAAATTCCGTGAACGTATTATTTATGAGTATACATATTTTTCGATCATAATTTTACAAATAATGATTATAGTTTTGAGTTGGATAACTCTAAGCAAAATAAATCACTTCATATAAAAATAGTATTACGAAATAGTGATAATTGATCGTGAAAAGTATTTGCTAATCTCTCTATGACATTCGTCATAATATTATATAACGTGTAAATATAAAAAACTTTCGTAGTTTATATGTGTACAATTTTCATATATTATAATAACCTTAAAATATTTTTATTTTAATATGTACGATTTAAACGAATTAATTAGCAAAATAAGTAGTATTTCATTAAATTTGTACTAAGATACATACATAGACGATATGTTTTTTCGAATATGCAAATTTATAAAAAAAATGAAAGATTCAAAATCAAATGCACGTTTAATATTAAACTTACATTTGTGAATAATTTAAATACTTTTTGTAAAAAATTATAGTTTATAACAATAATTATTTGTTACATGTTGCATATTAATTCGTATTATCTTTGTCATTTAATGTGTTTAACTCCCTAATTAATGCATAGATAAATTTATGAAGTTTTTGTGTTGTACAAGTTTGTACCACAAGAGTTTGTAAATGTGTACTACTTTAAATTTTAGAGACAGAGTGCAATCTCTGTTATAAGTAGTACAGATTTATGGGTCGTTAAAAAACACATATTTATGCAATGGGAATGTTTTTATCGGTCTCGTAGGGCCTTTTTGGTTCTTCAACTGACGACTTTTTCGCTAGCTGAACTGATTGTGACTCGTTGGTCCAGTTCGGTTTCAAAGCTATGTACACATTATTTTAGGTAGACAAAATACGTACGATCTTATAGATATATGCTTTTAATTGGTATACAATGTGTATATATAATTATATTTTTAAGTAACGAGGTATATTAATTAATTAATATTAAATAATTTTATTTTTAAGTATGTAATAATTATTATGTATTAATTAGTTTTTTTTAACGGCGGATAATTTTATTAAACTAGCAAGATGCTAGATAAAAAAATTACAAAGAAATAAGGTGAGGATTCTTTAACCAATCCTCCCAAAAAAACTCTACGACTACGGGTATTACACCAATTGAAAGTATGAACAATAAGATCGTCAAAAATCTCTTGTATGAAGTCAATCAACTCTTGCGTTCTTGTCTCCTATGGGACTGCACAATATTGATCATGTATAGCTACCCAAGAAGCGTCTTGATTGTCTTCATCGTCAAATTTCCCAAGCTCACTGTTGCCTACTTGAAGAATCCAATTTGTTAAAAATGTGCTTCGTCCTTTTCTTTCGTTGTCAGGTTGGGCCTCTACAATCGCATATTCTCGGCTTGGGTGCAGATCTTGAATTTCCACCATAAGTATGATTTAGCCATAGAGGACATGATGAGTTCCGTTTTTGATGCACCTCTTTTGACTGGAAGTGTTTGCCGAAAATCACTACCCAAGACAATTTTCTTTCCACCAAAGAATACTTTAGGGATGTCCATAAGATCCTTTAATGTCATGTTTAAGGTTTCAAAACATAAACGATTGTTCATTGGAGCTTCATACCGAACAATCAGATGTGTTTCACTCAGAAGATCACTTAATTGGGTTTTCTTTTCCATATGGCATAGAGATTCCTCTACAACTCGAGTGGAATTTTAAATCTGGAATGAGCGACGCGGCTTATGGGGAGTAGCAAAGAAGAAATACCATATGATGCAACCGCCAACACTATCTTATCTTCGGACCAAAGTGAGCTAATAATGGCTTTCCGTTAAAAGGTTTTCCCTATCCCACCGTGACCGTAGACAAAAATAAGTTCTTGATGTCGATTATGAACTGATGTAATTATCAAATCGTAGATTTTAGGATGTTCCTTGTTCAACAATGGAACACATCTAACTTTTTTCTTAAGTAGATCACATCGATTATAGTTATTTTCTTCCATCAATAGTCTACTCTGAAGTTCAGGCAGACCAAAGTTTGATAGAAATTTCCTAAATTCGTTTAGTTTTAATTGTATGTCAAACAATATATAGTCTTTCAATTCTTCGGTATTACAAAATATATAGGAATACCTGTTTTGGCAGAGATTTTTTCTAGGATATCATCGTCCATAAATTCCCAATGTTTCTCCTACAGTTTGAGGGGATTAGCTGACTTCACAACAGGTGATGATTTGGGTGAAGACAAATCTCATCCGGGAGGCCGTGGCGGTAATGTTGCTTTCGTCGAGGGCAATGCCCATTCTTTGTCATTACTAAGAAGACCAAGAGCCTCACATGCAACGCGGAAATTAGGGAGTATAACGTTATTTACAGTTCTGATCTCGACATGAGACTTACATCCTTTCTTATGCCACAACAACGTTATGAAGAGAAATAGTTTGACAGAAGTCGGGTGAACATACACTAGCCTCTCTGTCGACTTTTTGATACGGATTACTTTGCGTTTCCAAAACTTCCCATCTGAATACCATACAAACTCTGATGGGAAATTAAGGTACGTTACATGTTTTCCATCTGTGTTCTCATTGTTGTAAACAAACCATTCAATTAATGTAGTTCTTTTGTTGCCTTCCATGTTAACGACAACATCTAGCCGTTCTCTGGCACATAAGGTAATTTGTTACATGTTTTTGACGTGAACAACTAATACTTGCACGACCGATTCTCTACAGTGTATTGGTAAATCAAAATCCTCTGGCAAGCTTCAAGCGGGCAGATAAAACGCACGTCTACATAATCCTAGATCTCATCGATCATCACATGTGAGTCACTCATTGTAGAAGAAGCTTTTGCATCTATTTACTAATCTTTGCAGCAATACGGTCTGTACCTTTTGAGATGTACTTGAATAAGTATTTGATTAGCATGCTCCATCACAGTATTCAACATTAATACGAGCATCACGACGTGCGATTATAAGGAACAACATATGACTTATCTAACAGAGTATCGTGCCTTGACACACTAACTCAAGTATCGATAATGAGCATGTCCTTCGTTGTCGAAAAAATTACAGCAACGTACTTCTTTGGGAAGTTCTTTGTGCATATGTTATTTTGGACATACGGTGCACTCAATTTTGTAGCTCTGCACGACCCGTGCATCATTAGATTCGACACCACGTTATATCCTTCAGGATCTGCAACAGGGTTTGGAATTTATAAGGACTGTCCACATCCACAACATGCTTTTATTTTTCTTTTTCAGCTGCCCACAACAAAGTATGACTACGAGGCAAGCCCCCTTTTTTGAAACTCTACGGTGTAAATCACTACATGAATAGAACGTTATTGATTAACCATCGTATTCAAATCTAAGTATAAGCTTTTATATTAACCGTGATTGTTAAAACAATGTAAGGCCATCAACAGTTTAGATTGAACCCAAAACTCAGTTAAGACATGCTTTTATAGATGCATATTTACCTGTTACATGTTTCATTTCATTTATGTGTAAAAAGAATGCACTGCATCACCTTGTATTACCGTTTTATTAATAACCGCAACTTATTTCAACACATCTAATTAATGAAAATACCTTAAAATTAACTGTTTTATACAACTATAAATCTAAGTATAAACTTTTATATTAACGGTGTTAAAACAATGTAAAGCCAACAGTTTAGATTGAATCCAAAACTTAGTTAAGACACGCTTTTATATATGCATATTTACTTGTTACATGTTTCATTTCATTTATGTATAAAAATAATGCACCAGATCACCTTGTATTATCATTTTTATTAATAAGCGCGACTTATTTCAACACATCTAATCAATGAAAATACCTTAAAATAATTGTTTTATACAACTATAGCGAAGAGTAAAAAAACATAAAGACATACCCCCTGTAACGCCACCAAAAGTCTATGATGTCTTTAAAAATCTAACAAAAAAGATAACTTTATGCTCAAATATACTACAAACAACATCTCCTCTATCCGATGTGGTCAAGTGCAGATAGTCTGCCATATATCTTGTTATGTATGGCCAATTAACATTGCATGTAAATGTAATGAAGAACCACGGGTTACCAAGTGTCCAATAGATAGCCAGCGCATCCAAATAATGGCAATAAATATAGCGATGTCCACTAGTGAAAGACATAGGAAACATTATCTTCCCACTTACTTCGATACCATGTCAATCCTCTCTTGATACAGTGTCATATAAACCCAATAAATAATCGCTTCTAATATCATCATGGTGATTTCTAATAATATCAAAACGACTTTGCTCCACAGCACATAAGACACATACGACATACTGCTGAAATAATCTTCCATCTCTGAACAGCAACCCATACTCATTGACCCTTGGATACAACTAGTATTTATAAAAAACATTCATCGAAACTTTTTTACCTCTACCGCTGCCATCCCTCGACTTTAAAACTAAATATGGATAGAAGCATGATTCCCCATAAATGAATAAAAGCGAGAATTGTAAAGACATATATGACCGATGCAACTTATTAACCCTTTATGGCTGACCACCCCTAGCCTCTATAATGACGTCGTAGTCAGTGAGAGTTTTAGGTCTAGTTTCAAAAACGATGCCCCTAAAAGATTACATGTCGAGAGTTCATACGCCCGGGTACCACCCCTGTTGTACAATCTTATCCTAAAATCTAGCATATCATCCTCGATGTATTGATCCTTTGTTGTTCTAAAAAGCCGAACCAACTCGCCGTGTTCATCCAGAATCTGAATCAAGTGGTCAACAATTGCAGGATCAAGAGTACCATCACCTTCCCTTCTAAAATGTCGCATTCCATATGTCACTTCATTCTCCGTGTCGTAGACATAAAGTTGTAAGACACGTGGAGGGCGGCCTTCTTCAGGTCAAAAGGAACCTATGGAGTGATATATTTTCCCAGACACCTAAAACACGTATGGACCTCTACCCCTGTTGACAATATCATCTCTATACTCTCCAAACGATGTCATTCCAAACATTTTGATTACAAGCCCGGATATTAGGAAGAAAATGTTAGGTTATCATAAATTCTTGTAAAAATCTCGGAGGAGGCGGAGCCCTTTGCATAAAAATTTCCCACCGCCACAACATAAATGATACTCGGGCCTTTGCTTGTGCGAGGAACCTTTTAACCTTTCGTTTTACCAAAATAGCATGCCACAATGGTAACACCTCTGGTTACAATCTCCCATGTCAACATAGGATGGGGAAGTCTCTACGTAAAAAAGTATTTTAACACTTAAGAATGATCAACTGAATTTGTGGAAAAAGAAGCAGAAACGAGAAAAAACCTCTTCTTTGCCTAGAGTATGATTCTGATGTGCCAATCCGCCTCCTCACATTTCTACGTTCATCACCCGTCTGACGGCATAAATCAATTAGACAATACAAAATCAAAGCCTACACTAAAAAAGACAAATCAATTTAAAGGTACCAACAATGATTACACTGGCTTATAGAAGAGCCGGAAACCAATCTGCAAGCGGAAGGCTATCTTCCATCGCTTCTATTACGTAAACCTTGTTGACTAACTTCTCTTATTGCTACAACTGTGTCAAGATTACAAATTTAATCCTATGAAAATCACTTGTAAATAAACAACAAAAGATACACATTGTCCGTAGGCATGAACATAGGCACATGCTGGGTATCTAAACTCATAGTGGTGTGAAATAATACCGGGTTTCCTGTTCATTCAAACGGGTGACGAAAACTGATAAACACAGTGTACGCCATAAGGTAACAATAAAAAAATACAATTAAGATAACTAACCATGGGATAATACAAATGTGTGGCTCGTTGGTTCGTAAAAAGGCTACCCGACATAAGTGCTAGCAGGAACAGAGTTCCCGGGTTCAAAGGCTGGAGCTTTTCCTTTACGATCTATCACCGAGCATCCTATTCTAGCGGTAAACTTTGGGCCCGCAAACGCCGATACATTAGGGATAACAACAAACCAGTCTCTCGCACCACGCCATGATTCAGAGCAACTAAAGGTTCCCCGATATTGAACCCAATCCGTGAGGGTCCCTCACCAGATCCATTGCCTAAAATACGAAGGAACATAATGAAACCCATAATTCAAAAAAGGAAAAAAAATCTAAAAAGAAAAAGACAACAAATAAATCTGTTACATTCAAATGAGTAACCGGTAGCATTGTTTTGTCGGGCCAACGCTAAAATCCTAAGCGCCTCTGAATCTTGTTGCGTACACGTCCCAAAACTAAAGAATGGGCCACACCGTTTCAAAACAGGAACTGCTAAACTGCAAGCACTTTTACACCTCGAGCGTCAATAACCATAAGAAAAAGTCAGAAACAAAACAAAACAAAGTAGGAAAAATTGGGTACCTAAAATAATCTGAATTGAACAAAGAAGCAAACCCAAAAGTTTACCTACCATATTCGACGAAAAAGAACCTCCAACAGATAACAGTGATCCAACAGTAACCTGCATAATCTTTTTCCTTCCACTAGAATCGACAATTGAACACCATGTTTGATTAGCATACAATGTATCAAGAACAACCTTTCAACAGAGCCACTCCCACTAACCAACGATAAAAACCTAAGTGCCTCTGGATCTTGGCTCATACACCTTAAGTACACCAAATATGATGTAACAACGGTGCAAAACAAACACTTACGAAATCCGTCTTACCCAAACCCCGCAGACTTACCAGAACTATTGTTGTCTATAACTTTGGTATTTGATGTAGTCTAAAAACAAATTAGATATGTTGATTCCAATGAATACCAAAAACAATTCATCCAACAATCGTTGATTCTAATGAATAACGATTATTAGAGTAAAACTTGACAAACAGCAACCAATGGTTTAACTTTTATTAAACTGATAACTGTCTTGCTAGGGTTACAAAAGATTGTTTAAATAATGATAGAATACAAAGAAAAACTCTAAAACACCAATGGGTTGGACTGTAGCCCAAAGAAAAAGTCCCACAGAAAATAAAATAACATAAAAATGCAAATAAATCATAGTAAAATGCCTTTTCGGGCCTCGGAAAACCCTTAACTAGTTAAAATATGGTTACAGCGGTGTTCCGCTCGTTTATGCGCTCGTTTTGGCTGGTCGTGAGCCTTCCAACTCCTCCTGGAAGTTATGCCTATTTTAATAAACTCATTTTCTTCACACGATACTAGGCCTCCAGAAACAAGTAAGCATGTTCTTAAATACTTGGTCATCTATCATTCCCCCTGGATAGGAAAAATTCGTCCTCGAATTCCCAGCAGTATCATCACCATAAGAAGAGACACAATTGTAAACAAGTGATTCACATTAAAAACATCAGAACATCGAAAATGGCTTGGTAACTTCAAACGATAGGCATTCGAGTTCATCTTCTCCACAATTTCCAACGGACCAATCTTTTTAGGAAATTACTTATTATACTAACAAGAAAATGATCCTTAGTCAAAACATCCCATACAAAGTCTCCTGCGTCAAAATTAGCATGTCGCTCTTTAATTATGAGCAAACTCAGCTTGACCCAACTTCTGATCCCATGCCTTCACATGATCACCCACCAAACACCGTAACAGTTTACCAAATGACCTGTCTTTAGTTTGCCTATCAGTTTGAGGATGGTAAGTACTATTAAAATTAAGTTGAGTATTCACCATCTTCTACAAACTACGTCAAAAATGACTCAAAACCCAGTATCCTGATAAAAAAACAATGGACGAAGGTAAACAAACGGTACACATCCCTAAAAAGAATTGGGCTACATTAACTGCATATGTTGTCTTCTTGCAAGGAATAACATGAACCATTTTAGAAAAATGATCAACAACAACAAATATTGAATCGTTACCCCTTTGATTATGAGGTAGCCCCAACACAAAATCCATGCTAATATCAACCCAAGGCTGCAAAGGAACAAGCAAAGGTATCTAAATTCCTGTATTAGCAGTCGTGCCCTTTGAAACTTGACAAATACGACACCTCTAGATGTAACGATCTACTTCCTTCCTCATAATAGGCAAAAAAATAAGAAGCTTGAACCAAATGTAGATAGCAATCACGACCAACATGCCCTCACCATGCAACTCCTTAATAGTTTTCAAGCTAAGACTTGAATCAGGAATACAAAGTTGACTCCGTTTGAATAAGAACCCATCATGTGGAATAAAATTTGTTTTCTCCCTTGATTGCACACCTTGTAAAACAACCGAAAAGTATGGGTCGACAATCACCATGTCACGAATGACATCAAGTCCTGACACATCAACCTGCATGGTTACAAGTAAACTACTCCTCCTGCTTAAGGCATCAACAACACGATTGGAAACACTAGTTTTGTGTTTCACCAGAAAAGTGAACTTCTCAATAAAAGCCAACCAACACCCATGCTTATGGGATACCTTATCTTGAGTACGAATATGCCTTAAAGAGTCATGATCAGTGAACAAAACAAACTCCTTATGAAACAAATAATGATGCCAATGCTTCACAACTAAGACCACTACATAAAACTCTAAGTCTTAAGTAGAGTACCTAGACTTCGGCCCTGTCAACTTCTCACTAAAATAGGCAACAGGTCGACCACCTTGACAAAGAACTCCACCTTGCGACCTTAGAAGCATCAGTATGCAATTAATAAACTTTAGAAAAATCAGGCAATACTAGGATTGGCGTTGCAGTAAGATTTTTCTTGACAAAATCAAGTTGTGCTTCCACCATCCACACAAATAACTTTCCCTTCATACAATATGTCAAAGGGGCCATAATAGAACTAAAATTAGGGATAAACCGCCTATAGAAAGAAGCAAGACGATGGAAAATCTGAACTTTAGTAATGGTAGTTGGAGTTGGCCACTCCTGAAGAATTGCTACCTTAAGCTCATCCAACTGTAGCCATCACCAGAAATAACATGCCCCAAAAACAAAACTTTAAGGATCATGAACACACACTTCTACATGGCTGCATGTAAACTGTCCTTCTGAACCAAGGAGAAGACATGCATTACATGACTAACATGCTCATTATATGAATCACAATAAATAAGAATATCATCAAAATAAACAACCGGAAACTTGCCAATAAAAGGCATGAGCAGTTGATTCATCACACACATAAATGTACTTGGTGCATCTGATAAACCAAAAGGCATTACCAACCACTCATACAACCATTCACGAATCTTGAAAGCGGTCTTCCACTCATCACCAGGTCTAACACGAATATGGTAATACCTACTCTTCAAATCAAGTTTCATAAAAATAGTAGCACCATTAATCTAATCAAGCAAATCATCAAGGCGAGGAATAGGAAACATGTACCTTACAATGATCTTGTTGATGGCTCGACTATCAACGCACATACACCAAGTACAATCTTTCTTTGGTTTTAATAGGTCAGGAAAAACACACAGGCTCATGATTTCACGAACGTGACCCTTAGAAATTAACTCCTCAATCTGCCTACGCAACTCCTTATGCTCTCCCAGGCTCTAACTATAATGTGGCCTGTTAGTCAATTGTGACTCCGACTCTAGATTAATATGATGTTGTATGTCACACAATGGTGGCAAACCATCAAGTAATTCATCAAGGAAAACATCAGATAATTCTCAAGTAAAGGGATCATAGCTTCGAGAATTTCACTCTCTTCATAAACCTCCTTCCCCATTAGCACAAAAACATCATCTCCCACCTCGTGCTCATCTTTAAACTACGAAAGAGTTAGTAAAGTACCAGTACGTTTATTAACTACTTCCTAGGGTTTATATGACATCAAAGTAATCTTCACACCCCCAAACAGGAAACTATAAGTATTAGTTCTCCCATTATGAGTTACATCACGATCATACTCCCAATGCCTGCCCAACAACAAGTGACAAGCATCCATAGGTATCACATCACACCAAAGATTATCCTTATAAGTTGTTTCTATAGAAAATGGAACTTAGGTATGCTTGAAAACTGTTATTTCCCCACCCTTTTAAGCCATTGTAACTTATAAGGTTTGGGATGATTTTTAGTTTTCAATCCTAATTTCTGGACTGCTTATTCAGATATCAAATTATCACAACTACCATAATCACATACAAAGGTGCAAACCTTACTCATAACAGTACAAGTTGATTGAAAGATGTTGTGTTTGAGCCAATCATCACGAAGGGTGTCGAAAAAGTCGACCCGACCCGAATAAGCCAATTTAGGTCAGGTCACTCGGGTAAAAAAACTTATTCGGGTCAATTCGGGTTGACCCGAGTTCTAAATACGATGGGTTCGATTTTATATTTTTTAGCCTTGACCGGAATTGACCTAAACCCGACCAACCCGACTTGACCCGACTCGATTAACACATTTTACATTGTAAACATACTTAAATAAGCCAATTTTTAACTTTTTACTTATACTCGGGTTTACCCGAACCCGAGTTGACCCGAACCGAATCGACCCGAACCTGAGTGACCCAAGTTCTAATTAGGCTCGGGTATGATTTTTTTAGTCTCAACCCGAGTTGACCCGAACCCGACCGGGTCAACCCGAATCACACCCCTAATCATCACCATCAACTTTAGGTGTTAAGCAAGAGCGCTTTATCATCAAATTCACCCCACATCTCCCGACACATAGTCCTCCTCATACTCGGGTTCTTCATCATAAACTACAGCTTCTTTGTAATCATCATAAGCCACATCATAATCTTCCTTAGGTTCAACAATTAACTGTCTTTTCCCAGTCTTCTTACACTCTGATTGTCGGTTACCAGGTTCACCACATTATAGCACTTCAACCCGATACTACCGATCGATTTAGGAACTGGTCCAGTATTGACACGAACTACCTTAGCCTGACTAGGAGTAAAACCAGATGTCGCGTTACTTGAACGAGAAGCACATGTTACTGCAGAAGAAGACGAACTTCCCACTCGTCGGTTCTACTTCTTAAAAGTTAATGCACACTGATATGCATCAAAAAGTGTAACTAGATCAAACATGTTAACAAAATCCATGATTGGAATCTTAATCCACCAATGTATCGAGAGACAAGCTGATATTCTGTCTCTTGAATATCATTCCTTGCAATTAGTTGGTAAAATTCGGTTGTATAATCTTCAACAGACTTGGACCCTTGTTTAAAAGTTTGTAACCGCTGGTCCATCAAACACTGGTAGTTATGAGCAATAAAATTATCCCTTATTACCTTCTTTATATTCTGCCAACTCGTGATCCTTGACTTCCCAACTGTGTCCCTCGTTAGTTTCAATTGTTTTCACCACGCGGAAGCCCAACCACGCAGCTCGACAATGATCAATGAAACCCTTTTGTTTTCTGGAACTTCTTGGAATTCAAAAACTTATTCAACAACAACAAGACAATCAATGAACCCCTCCGGATTCAAAGTGTCCACATTAAACTGAGATATATTAACCTTCATTCTAGTATCCCAACGCCTATCATTATCCCCCCATTCGATATCTCTTTTGTCGCACAACTGACTGTTCATCAACAGACGAATCACCACCAAACGGGTTTTCTTCAAGATGTTCATCTTCATCCTCGTGAGGGCGATTACGAGGCCTCCTATTGTTCATCTGATCAGTCAATTGATCAACGAATTAATCAAGTCGCTCCTCCATTCTGTCCATAACACGTTGCTCAAATTCTTGTTCATTCACGTCCTAAATATTCCTAGTTTTCCTTAGAGGTATCTTGATCAAGAACTTTAGCTCTTGATACCAACTGATGTAGTCTAAAAACAAGATATATAAATCGGATATGTTGATTTCAATGAATACCATAAACAATTCGTCTAACAATGGTTGATTTTAATGAATACCGATTATTAGGGTAAAAACTTAGCAAACAACGATCAATGGTTTAAATTAATAACTGTCTTGCTATATAGAAAATTGTTTAATAATGACACGAAACAATGAAAAACCCTAAAACACCAATGGGTTGGATTGTAGCCAAAAAATTAAGTCCAACATAAAATGAAAAAATAAAAAAAATGTAAATAAATCATAGTAAAATGGCTTTTCGGGCCTCGAAAAACCTCAACTAGTTAAAAGGTGGTTATAGTGGCATTCCACTCGTTTCTGCGCTCGTTTTAGCTGGCCGTGGCCCTTCTAACTCCTTCCAGGTCCAAGTTATGCGCAATTTACTAAACTCCTTTTTTTTTCACACGATCTCAGGCCTTTAGAAACAAGTCAGCCCGTTCTTCAATAGTTGGACCTCCATCAGTATCCAAAAAGACAATCCAAAGCAGAATAAGAATTTCTGAATGAAAATGACTAAAAAGGTGAGACAACTAATATTGACATAATGTGAAACTAAAAACTAAGAATTCTAATTTCCAAAATCATATAAAAAAACTGAAACAACAAATTAACAACTTGCAACCCAAAAAACTTAGTACCAATGTATCTGATTTACATATTATATAAAACATTTGCTACAATCCTAATTTCCAGATTGCTATGACAGAGGTCATACACCTAAGAAACAACAAATCAACAACATTCAACCCAATTAAAATTCATCATAATTTCCAAAACCAATATTAAATATTCTTACATTTTGAAGACAATATCTTTAACGCTTATACCAAACACCCTACAGTTTATAACATCGCATGCATAACAAAAAAAAAAATTCCCTTAAACAACCGCTAATTATAATAAACAATAATCCATCAGACTCCAATTCACCAATCAAGACCCTATCACAAAATGAAGATAAAGCAGTAGAACCAAGGTACCATCAACAATACTACAATCTAATTCATAAATTAATCGATAATTATAATAAACCTACGACAATCACATCCGGATTCAAACAAAACACAAAGCCTTACCAAACTACTAAAGAGACGACGCCCACAAAAAAAACAAAAAAAAGCCAGGTTTATATACAACATCGTAACAGTGGAATACACATAACACAACATGGTTAACAACCAAAGATAGGTAAGAAAGCGAGTGGAGAAAATGTTAGTCGCAAGCCAAAAAGAAACTAATAGTTTATCAATTTGCATTGTGAAAACGGTGCATGAAAAAATAAATATGTGAAACGTCGATAATAATGACATTCTAACTTGTTGAATTTTTTATATTATACGAGCTAATAATAAGATTATAACAAATAAAACTTTCTAACTTTCTTCTTGGTTTGATACTTTATAGTTTATATTGTCATTTTCATTCTCTACCCACCTCTTGTTTCATTTCGTAAAAGTTATTGGTATTTCTTTATAAAACAAGATACATCTTTGGCATTTAGACATTTAAATGACCAAATGGCATATTCTGGTTAATTGTCAACAAAATATATTAGATTATTCGATGTCTTGATCGATAAATGGATACTAAAATAAATGCGACTTAGAGACATACATTATATATGCGAATTAGTTCTTTAACCCGTGCACGAGCAGGTAATTATACGAATTTTAGTTAGCATCTTATCTAAATGTCTAGTTAGCATCTTATCTAAGAGGTTCGGAATTTTAGTTTAACATCTCAGTTTAGCATCTTATTACGGCAGAAGGTACACCGCAAGTAAAAGTTTTAGCGAGAACTGTTTATCATCTCAACATATACACCTAAATCTTCAAAAAAATCATGTGTGGCAAGTTCAAAGAGTATAATTAATCAATTTGATCCTAGCTAGTGGAACAACAAACACGGAATGAGACTGATGCGTGGGTGAACTGAACAGTTCATCAAGTCATTCTCGGACAATCGCATCAAAAATAATTAAACCACTTAGCACTGTTATATCATTTACTTGTAAACAAGGGTCTCATATTCATAAAATATACGTTTATCAAAAAGTTATATATACAAATAGATTCTCGAGATACTTTTACGATTTAATAGTGTTTTTTTCGAACATTGTAACTTGGAGTATCATATTTGAAACTCTACGATCTATGTAATTACTCTTGCGTTAAAAATTGTACTAGTTCAAAAAATATAAATAAAGTATTTGTATAAGAGTTACTAACTAGAAACTGCAAGGAAAAAACAACACACTTGAGACATTAAGGACCAAAACTGCCATTAGTGCGGATAACACTAAATAAAGTAAGAAAAAACCACTTGTGCAACTAGTGTAGTGCACATTAACGAACACATGTCACAAACAACATTAAATAATGAAAACCACCCTAAAATAAAAACAAAATCCACGTACCATTTCCATTTTAATATGGCCATGTTCAGATGAATCTTCTTTTATCTGGTCCTACGTGCGTCTCCACATGCCTTCCTCCATCGTTATCACATATCCAAATTCATATCCTCGTGCTTTTTACACCCCACTTATATAACCATTCTCATACACTCCTCAACTTCTCATCCATAACTTTTTCAAAAAAAAAAAAAGTTCTAACCACATGGCACTTGTTCGAGAACGCCGTCAATCAAAACTCGGTCTTCGGCTACCCGAGATAACCGATCGCAGACCTCGTTTCCCTCTACCCCTCCCACCAACAGTAAACCAACAAGTTAAAGCATCTTCAATTTCCACAACCGAAGCCGAATACGAAACTGTTAAAGTTCTAGGTCATGGCAACGGAGGCACCGTTTACAAAGTTGTCCATAAAAAAACATCAAACGTTTTCGCGCTTAAAGTTGTACACGCGGACAGTGATCCCATGATGCGTCGACAAATCTTTAGAGAAATGGAAATCCTACGACGAACGGATTCTCCATACGTCGTTAAGTGTCATGAAATATTCGAAAAACCCGACGGTGATATCGCGATATTAATGGAATATATGGACTTTGGAACCCTAGAGTCGTTAATGAAAAGCAATGGTACTTTTTCGGAAAGTACCCTGGCTGATGTGGCGCGTCAGGTACTTAACGGGCTTAACTACCTGCACGCGCACAAGATCATACATAGAGACATAAAACCTGCTAATCTTTTAGTGAACAAGAACATGAAAGTGAAGATAGCGGATTTTGGTGTGAGTAAGATCATGTGTCGGACACTTGACGCATGTAATTCGTACGTTGGCACATGTGCGTACATGAGTCCTGAAAGATTTGATCCAGATAGTCATGGGTCGAATTATAATGGTTATTCAGGTGATATATGGAGTTTAGGGTTGACCATGTTGGAATTATATCTAGGTCATTTCCCGTTCTTGGCAGCAGGTCAGAAACCAGACTGGGCAACTCTTATGTGTGCGATATGTTTCGGTGAGCCACCGAGTTTGCCACAAGGGGTTTCGGATGAATTTCGGAGTTTTATCGAGTGTTGTTTGCAAAAAGACTCGACTAAGAGATGGACTGCTTCGCAGCTTCTTTCACACCCTTTTTGTAGATAACCACAAAACTCATAACTTGTAATGAGTTTTCGATCTGGTTTTTAATTGTAGATATGAAATTCGGAAAAAAAAAAGTTTAGAATTTCTTGATCTTACTTTTTTATTTTGTATATAATCTTGCTTTTATATTTTGATTATTACTAGTAATATTTTCTTATGAAAATACAATTCATATTGTTGGTAGTATTAGATTGTTGAAAATCATTAGTGGTGTTTGCAATATGGAAAGGATATATTGAGGAATAAAAAAATTAACAATACTCCAAACAAATGATACAAACTTAGCCACCGGTATGTTCTAGATATTGTCAAAAGATATAGATTATAAATTTTGCCATAGAGCATCTTTCGACGTATGCACTGTTCAAAACTAAAACATACTTATCTTTTTAGTGTCAGCATCAAAATATATTACTACACCCACTATAATATGAGTCCGGTTATTTAAGATACCTTGTATCCTTCAGATACAAAAGGATAAATCTGGGCCACTCATCCACTTAAATCCAACGATTCATATTTAAACAAAAAAAACGGAAGGGTAGTTACGTCAATTCACTATCCCGCCCAAACCCTAACCCCCTCTTTTCGCTACATTCAACCGTCATTTTTCATTTCCAACTAAAACTCACGCACATACAAAAAACACACAGTGAAACACACACACACATAAACCACCATCTTCCATCGACGATTTCACCTTCAAAACACACATCCGATCAAATAATCAACAAATACGATGAAAGGGAAGCCAAAAAACGAGCCATCTTCCAAAAAACCAGATCAAAAGACGATAAAAACAAGGCAAAAAGGTATAATATCACAGATCCATCATTTTTCTATGTTTTTTTAGTTTTTTAAATGCTTATTAAGCTTTTTCTAAGCTTTTTCTGAGCTTTTTCTCTGTTTTTTTATACTTTTAAGCTATATCAATGATTCTTCTATGCTTTTTAACTAAATGTATGATGACTATAGTAGATCTATGAAAATAAACATCATTTGATACTTTTAAGCGAGTTTTGTGTTTAAACATAGATTGCATGTGAATATAAGCATCTCGGTAGGTTAAAAAAATGAACAGAATAGATTTAAAAAAGTTGGGCAAAAATGGTTTCCTAAACTGATAGAACATATATGATAAAAAAAGTATAACATATATGATAAAACCTTATCATATATGATGAGTGAAAATACAATAAAAAGCGCTAGGATTAGAACATATATGATAGTTTTAAGCGAGTTTTCCATATGATAGTAGATTAAAAAAATAAACAGAATAGATTTAAAAAGGTTGAGCAAAAATGGTTTCCTAGACTGATAAAACATATATGATAAAACCTTATCATATATGATGAGTGAAAATACAATCAAAAGCAGTAGGATTAGAACATATATGATATTATATTGCTTGCATCATTTGATAGTTTTAAGCGAGTTTTGTGTTTAAATATTGCTTGTATGTGAATATAAACAACTCGGTTGAGCAAAAATGGTTTCCTAGATTGATAAAACATATATGATAAAACCTTATCATATGTGATGAGTGAAAATACAATCAAAAGCAGTAGGTTTAGAATATATATGACATTATCTTAACATATATGATACATCAAATTTGATAGTTAAAAAATGAGACATCATATTTGATAGAACCTTATCATATATAATTCATCATATTTCATAAGTTATGCAACATATAAAGCTTTAAACAGATGTAATTTTGTCTAACTTTGCGCTTTTATTGCAGATGAACAGCATACAAAAAACAAGGATGACGAGACAGAAGAACAACCTAAAAGAAGCTTAGGTAAAAAAAGCAAAAAAATACAGAAAAGTAAAAATAAGTATCATATCTGATAAGTTTTTTTTATCAGCAGTTACTATAACAATAATGAAAGAAAAAGCTGCAGCGCTTGAAAGAGCAAGACAAAGCAAAGAGAAGGGCAAAGGTGTCACTGAAGCTGTCACTCAAACAAAGGCCAAGGGAAAAGCTGTTGAAACAAAGGGCAAAGGAAAAACGGTTGCGAAAACAAAGAAAGCTGAAAAGCCAATAGATACTACAGAAGGTAAGAAAAATATACTGCGTATCATATTATTTCATTAGGAAAAAACATACAATACTGAACATCTCTTTGCTTTGTAAAAAATGTAGAAGAAAGTGGTAAGGAAGAAGATGATGTTTCAGAAGATGAATTAATCAGCAGCGGGGAAGAATATGTAGATGAAGAACCCGAGTCTGAACAAACCGAGACAGAAAAAGGTCACAAGGATGAGGAAAACGAAGAAGAGCCAGAGGGCAATGACAAGGGAGATGATGGAGACGAGGAGGAAGACGAGGGAGATGACGGAGACGAGGAGGAAGACGATGTCAATAATGAGGGTGAAAGTAGCGAGGATGATGATGAAGACCAGGAAGAAGATGAACCTGTGAAAGAAGAGAGGGTCAAAGACGTTTTGAATAAAATAACAAAGATCAAGTTCATCAACCCTTCAAAAACAAAAAAAAGGTAACAATTAATGATAATTTAATCAAATACGATATAGCATAAACTCTGAAAGAAATTATTTATGTATCATTTATGTTGATTGTATAATACTAACACGTTTCAATCTATTTTGCAACACAGCAAGCTTTCCTGAAGTGGAAAAGAAGGATAAAAAAGCCGGAAAAAGGAAACTGGAACAAAAGCAAGAGGCAAAATGTCCACATAAAGGGACAAAAAGACAAAAGCATACATACAGCGGGGGCAAAAAAACAACCGGAAAAAAAGAAACAACTTCGCAGGAAGAATCAAGTGAAGGAGAAGAAGATGAGTTGATGAATGAGAAAATCGAAACCGACAATGACGAGGAGAACGAGCCTGTACATGCGGTTGGCACATCAAAGATGCTAGTTGTCAAACCTTCACCTTCTAAAGGCAACAAGTTAAAAAAATATGAAACTGAAGAAGAAGACGACGACTACGCGATGGTTTTGGTAAAAAAGAAGAAGGGTAGAGGTCCGACAAAAAAGAAGCAGACAAAGGTATACCCTACTGCCTTGACCAGATGCTTACCTAAATCGTTGTTCGAAGCAACCTCGGGACTGTCAGATGAGAGAAAGAAAGTTTTAAAACAAATCGGTTTTGAGAGGTACATTGAGTTTCCCATAGACGAGTTGTCTTCACACCTTCTGTACCATGTTGTCGAGAAGTTCCATCCACAAAGCATGGAAATGAGACTCCCCAAAGGATCGATCAAAATAACAAGAGAAAGGGTGCAACAAATGCTTGGTGTCCCGATGGGGACAATATCTCTTAATGAATTTCCGAAAAGGGAAAACGATGATGCTTTCATCGAAGAATGGAAGGCTCAATACGGCACATTAAAACCAAGCACATAAACAATTGCAAAAAGGATCCAGTCGACCAACACAGCAGACTTCACCTTCATAATGAACTTCCTTATGCTCTTTGGTGGCACGATGTGCAACTTAGACTCTGGTAGGAAAGTCCTTTTGAAGATTTTGAAAAAGGTCACAGAGAAACATAACATTAATGAGATCGACTGGTCATCCTATATACTAGAATGCCTCAAGAAAAGTAAAAGCAAGTGGAACGACCAAGCTGTAAAAAGATGGTACAACGGACCTGCTACTTTCTTGTGTGTAAGTAAAACCAACTGTTTTTTTTAAATTTAAAACTTACTTTGTATGTTTTCGTTGTCTTTAACCAAAACAAACTTGTTCTTTTCACAGCTGCTTTACTTGGACTCAACTTACTTCCCAGGAGTAGCCGTGATGCGGCGAAGACCAGCAATAAGAAGCTGGAACGGTCGGTTGATGAAGTTGAGAATACAAGAAGAAATGAAAATTCAATGTTTGGGGAACCTAGAACATCAAGATGATTACAAGGAAGAAGATGTCCATATGGGGATTGATCTGTACAAAAACAACGACTTCTATCTAGAACCAATTAAAGACAGGAAACCACAAACACTAGTGGTAAAACAAAAAACTATGATTTTCATATATGATAGTATGAACTATCATATATGATAGTATGAACTATCATATATGATAGTATAAACTATCATATATGATAGTATGAACTATCATATATGATATGATAAAGTATCATATATGAAAGATACTAATACACTTACAACATACTTTTTTCTATGCAGGAGTTTGTTGAAAAAAGTATTGATCGATTTGGAGAGATATATGAGGCAAGGAGAGTGCTTGCTGAAACACTTGGAGAAGGACTTAGAAAGTTTGAAAATGATGAAACATTGATTGGTCTATGCAAATAATACCAGGTGGTATCCAAAAGAAACAAGGACGATGGCCTTGATGTGGATTTCATGGATTGGGAGCAAACCTCCACGGATGATGGGAAAACAAAAGATGCTCCTGTTTCAGTAGAACAGTCGGTTACTCTTGAAAATATACAAACTGAGGCTGAGGAATCTGCTCAAAAAGCTCAAAAGGAAAAAGATAAAGAAAAGCAAACTGCAAAAGAGGATCTGTTCACCGAAGCTGGGTTGGTTCACCAACCAAAATCAGCTAAAGAAGCAGCGATGTTGGCAGAGGTTCATAAGAATATTTTCACAGACGAGCCATTGTCCGGGGAGTTTGAAAACGACCCAGAGTTTGATGAATACCTGGACAGGTATTGCATGGAGTTGGAACGCCAAGCTGCAATTGAAAGCCAAAAAAAGAAGCTTGTGAAAGAAGCGATGGCGACAAGGAAAACCAGAGGAACGAGGCAACCAAAGTCTCTCAAATCAACACCATCTTTCAGCCAAATCACAAAAACGCCTGAAACAACACCTAAGCAGATAGTGATGATGGTAGAAGAAGATGATGCTGCAAAAGAACAAAAGAGGCCATCCCGCTTGCTCCTTTTAAACTACATAAACAAGAAAGCACCAGCACGGGGAAAGCTCACTGTAGCAGAGTTGATGATAGGAGAGAGTTTGTTCTCAATGCTTAATAACAACCTGTAAGTAAAAGCTAAAACACTAACAAACTAATTATCATTCAAGTAGGATCATATATATATATGATAAAAGTAAGCAATTGAACTATGTTTGCAGGGATTTCATATTTGAGTCAGCGGACAATAATTATGCTTGCATGAGGGACAACATGCAGACAATGGCTCCGGGCTTAAAGGTAGATGCACCTGTCATTGACACATACTCAAATGTACTAAACTTTGAAGAACACACTCGCACAGGAGGAAGAAAGAAGGAACAGTACTTCATGTCAACTATGATTGTAAGTACATCTTACATCATATATGTTTTTTATAACAAAATTATGTCCACAAACTAAAACAAAAAATATATTGTTGGTTACGCAATACAGACAGCAAACATGTTTGATTGGAAATTGGAAAACGGACAGTATGACGTCCAGAAGCAGTTTCAAAAGTTTGAAGAGAACATGAGAACCTCCATGGGAGAAGATGAGGACTTGCTGAAGTTGAAGAGTGTAAATCTGGTAAACACTTGACTAACATATATGATAAAAGAAATAAAACATATATGATAAAAACTTATCATATATGATGAGTGACATGCAATCAAAAGCAGTAGGATTAGAACATATATGATATTACAGTTACAGTTTACAATAAATCTGGTAAACACTTGACTAACATATATGATAAAAAAATCATATATGATAAAAACTTATCATATATGATGAGTGACATGCAATCAAAAGCAGTAGGATTAGAAAATATATGATATTACAGTTTACAATAGATTCAAAAAAATATAACTTATAAAAACTCTGCAGGTGTTCTTCCTGGTCATATCTCACCAGCACTACTACTTGGTGGTCTTTAACCTCATCAACGGCGCTGTGTCAATCATCGACAACTCGAAAGTCGCCAGCACATATGAAAGCAAGTACCAGACGTACTGTGACCTACTGGTAAGTCACTAAATACATACATAAACTAAAAAAAAACATGAACATCTGTGCATTTCAAAAAGCATCTAAAAAAATAACACACCAAAGAATATGATAAACTTTGGGCTTTTTTTTGCAGATGAAAATGTTTATGATGTATATGGAGAGCGTCCAGCACAAAATGACGAAAAAACTCAGGAAGCATACAATCATTCGACCAAAGTGGGGAACAATGTACAACGACATCGATTGTAGGGTGTTTGTGATGATGCACATGGAGCATTATGAGGGCGAAAGTGCAAAAGGTTGGGTTTTGGACTTCCCGAGTAATTCAGATGAGCAAAGAAAGGAAATACTGAAGTTGAGGTTCAGGATCGCTGCAAAGATATTATCACACAAGCAGAACACCAAGAGGCAGCAGGTAACCAATGAAGCCTATGAATTTACAAGAACCCACCAGATGCAACCATACAAGACAAAGGTTATCAAAGAGGCAATCAAAGCAAGAAAGGAGGAACAAGACAGAGATGTGGCCAAGAGCGCCATCTGAAGAAGGAAAGACAAAAAGACAATACAGTTTAAGACATTAATTTTTAATTTGGTCTGTAATAACTTAGATTTTTGTTTAAGACTTCCGCTTTGCTTAGCCTATCCTCTGGGAAAGGGGTACGCGACATGCAGGAGAACCCATGGTGGGTTGCTCCAAACTTGGGGTCAACTAGTCGTAGATCATGGATCGGTTAATAGGCATCCATTAGTCTGACTACCCCCGAGTCATGTCGCCTACCTTAATAAGCTTTAACGCTTAACCCACTGGAACATTAGGCTAGGCAAAGAGATTAGTGAACTGATTTAGATTAGAAGCAGTTAGATGACTTATCCAATCGGAAAAGGAGTACGAGGCATGCAAGAGAACCCATGATGGGTTTCTCTAAGCTTGGGGTCAACTGGTCATAGATCGTGGATCGTTTAATAGGAATCCATTAGTCCGACTACCCCTGAGTCATGTCGCCTACACCTGACGTACCATTGAAAAACATTTGGATAGAATCGTAGGGAAGACAAGTTGCTGGCGGTAAAGTAGGATGTACCGCATTTTGTGGATACAACTTGTTTTAACTTGTAACCCGTCGAATTTTCTATTATGAAATGGAAGATGAATATTTTGTTTCATATGTATTGTTCTTGTATTAAATTTCTAGAGAATAGAAGGATATTAAAAAACATGTAAACCGTTAAAAACAAAACTATCATATATGAAACATTAGTTTCATATATGATAGTCCAAAAAAACTTGTAAAAACACACTTGCTCTGGAAACGAAATTCTAGAAAGAAGTAACATTAGTATCTTAAAAACTATCATATATGATACATACGTATCATATATGTAGTGTTGACAACTTAACATATATGATACATTACTATCATATCTGATAATCCAAAAAAAACTTGTAAACTGACAAAAGCAAACAAACTAAAAAAACTAAAGGATTGAACACAGCTTAACATATATGATACATACGTATCATATATGTTGTGTTGACAAATTAACACATATGATACATCAGTATCATATCTGATAGTCCAAAAAAAACTTAAAAACTGACAAAAGCAAACAAACTAAAGAAAAACTAAGGGATTAAACACAACTTCTCATGACTCATTGACATATGATTATCCAAAAAAAGATAGTATCAAAAACAACTTCTCATGAATCAAAGTGATCAAGACAAAATAGCATCATACATCATAAATGACATGTTCAGAAACTGCAAACAGTAAAATAAAACGGGAAAAAAATCCTAAAACAAAAACTTTTCTTCTATCCAAGCTCATCCACTCGTACTTGCATCTGTAACAGCTGGATCCTCGACAACGACTTCCTCCAATCGCTTACCAGTGCAATTCTTCTTGTTATGATCAGTAACCTTGCACACCGAACATGTAATCTTGTTCTTCTTGCCTTTCTCAATAACTATCTCTCTACCACCTTTAATACACAGCTTTTGACGCCCAGGACGTCCTCTAGGGGTTCCAACATCTGGATTATCAACCAAACATACAGACGGATGAGAGACACCAACGAGCTGCTCCAAACAGTCTATCTTCTTCTTAGATGGAGGATTTGGGCAATCCGCTTCAACATCTTTCTTCAGCTGCTTCAACTTTTCAACAAAAGCACCCAACCTAGGCTCGTCTTTGTTCAACAAATGCACACAATGATCAACAATAGATGTCGCCTCGCTCGAATAATTCTCCAATACAACATTCTTCTCCCCATACCTGTTCCTCTTGTTCCTCAACGCAGCCAGGATAAGGTTCTTGGTCCAACGCTTAAGAATGTATTGCTGAGGAATCATCTCGATATTGGCATTCTTGAACACGCAAAAAATATGCCTGCACAATATCCCAACCCTCATAAAGAACTGGCATGTACAAATAACTGAACCATCCTCTAAGTTGCGCAAGACCTGGGAAAAAAACCAAAAAAAAGAAGTGAATATCATATATGATACATGTGCTTATCAAATATGATATGTCAAAAAAAGAATATTATATCAACAAAAAACTCACATACCTTGTACAACCCATCTTCTCTAGTAAACATGTCAACCTCATCATCTTCCTTCTCCTTCTCTTTATCATTGTCATTTTCCTTATCTTTCACATTATTAGAAGACTCGCCAACTTTACCCTTATCAGTAACCTTATCATTCACCTTTTTCTTGTTCTTCTTACCAGGCTCTTCATAAACAAAATGCCTAACTCTGATAACAGAAACCTCAGAACCCTCGAGCACATTCTTAGTATCTATCTGACAATACCATAATCCAACAAAAATCTCTTTCTGAACCAACTCAAACAAGGTACGAGTGTAAAGCATTGCAGCATGCTTCTCAATCTTGAGAAAAGTCCTTAACTTCAGAACAGTATCCATTGTATTATGATCCATTCTCTCTTGAACACTCCTTTGCTTTTCCATCGCCGTCTCAAAGCAATTCATAAAGTTCATAAGCGTCGAGCTAGAATTGGTAAAGTGGGAGAAGAAAGAATTCTCGCTCTCTGATCTAGACGTAGTCCTCATCAGTCCACACAACGGCGAGTCAGAAAAATAAGCAGGGATCCAAGTTGAACGCATATCATACATCTTCGTCAGCCACTTGTGTCCCACCAAATCATACTTTGTCATCATATCACCCCATCTGGTGTCAAACTCCTCGGGACCAATGTACATGTTCCAAATAATCTTGTTCAACTTCTCTTTAAAAACACGATCATTGCATATTTTCTCACATATCTGCAAAGACGTACAAAAACCAAATGATATGAATCAAAATTCTGTTATCACATCATATATGATACTACTTCAACATATATGATACTATTAAAATATCATATATGATGCTACTTCATCATATATGATACTAGTCTTAAAAAAAAAGTACCTTCGCTGGAAGCTTCTGCGTGATATGCCACATGCACAGCCTATGCTTTGTACCAACAAACTCGGCTTCAATGGCATTCCTCATTGCCTTATCTTGATCAGTCACTACTATGCTAGGTGCTTTACCAAACGCTTTGATGAAGGCTTTAAGTAACCAAACATACGATTCCGTGGTCTCGAACTTGAGCTAACCAGCAACAACCGTAACACACTTCCTATGGTTGTCAATCGCCGTAAAAGGAACAAATACCATTTTGTACTTGTTTGTCTTAAACGTAGCATCAAAAGAGACAACATCACAGAACTCCTTGTAGTTGTACTTGGACACTTCATCAGCCAAAAATAAGCCAATAAGCTCAGCCTTGTTAACCAAATAATCAAACAAAAAATCAACAACGTACTCCTTCCTCTTCTCCATCTTGTTTATCAACATCTGCGCGTCATAGTCCCCGATGTAACAATTGACGCTACGGAAGAAGTTCTTAAAGTCAACAATAGTGCCGTGAACGAGCAGATAAGAACCCTTGATCCCGGTCAAAAGGTGATGAGCTCTTGTAGCACCGATATTCACACTCGCAGCCTTGACAATAAACACATGATCCGCGTATGTTAACTGCCTCTTATTCTTTGACAGATGCTTGTACTCCTCACGTTCAAGCTCGTGGTTGTGGATAGTATCAAATAAACTCAACTTGAACTTCGTCGTACCAGGGATCAAGTCAAACACAGCACGAGCTTTACAACCAGTGATATGCACATTTGAATGCCTCAATTGGCTATAACCATTCTCCAAATCTAGGGTGTCTACATATATATCCTTGGGGGAACCCTTCCTGTTGCAAACCAAATACTTTTGCTTCAAAATCCCGCTCCTCAATCTTTTCTGACACGATTTCCTAACAACAAAACCAGCTTTAACGGCATACTTCTTGTAAGCAGCAATGCAATGCTTAACTGAATCGTACTCGTTCCCTTTAACAAGTAAAAACTCGGCAGGCACTTTCGAAATGTAGTAAACAGTACCCCCAGGAGTATCAAAGTTGGAATGAGTGATATACGACTCAGGAGTCCGCACAACATTCAACTCTACAAAAAGAAACATATAAAAACAGATATGATTACAAAATACTAGAAAAATTCAACACATATCATGTAAACATCATATATGATAGACATGAATCATATATGATAGTATATGTGACATGGCTATCATATCTATGTAAAAATACAAACATCATATATGATACGTTGCTATCATATATGATACATTGGAAACATGCACTAAGCTCAACAAAAACTAGAAAACTTACTCTTAACAGCTTCCGCTTCTTCACCGTCTTGTTCATACGCAGAAATCTCACCCGCAAGACTATGAAGAACACTTTCGGATGGCAGATCCAAACCTTGATCAACACTAGACTGATCATTAGTCAAATCGACTAACGTAGAAGGATCAACAACACCACTACGACCACTAGAATCACTCGAATCCATCATTAAAACCTAAAGAAAATCGAAAAAACAACAACTCATAAAAAGCTTATCTAAAACCTAAAAGAATCAACGCTTATTAAATAAGCTTATAAACAATATCCATAAAAATAGACAGACACATCAAATAAGCTTATAAAAAAGCATATTAATCGTTCCGATAAATTAATAAGCTGATTAATAAGCTTATTAATCAATCCGCTCAATTAAATACGCTTATTTATAAGCTTATTAATCAATCCGAACGATTAATAAGCTTATTAATCAATCGGATAGTTAATAAGCTTATAAATAAGCGTATTTAATAATTCGATCTATTAATAAGCTTATTAATAGATGGAAAGCGCTTATTTATAAGCTTACTAATAAGCTTATTAATACGCAATATTAACAAACAGTATATATAGAGAGAGAAACATAGAGAGAGAAAGTACTAGTTTAATCGAGGAAGAAGAAGGAAGAATGGAACGTGTTTGTTAAAGCGTATATATATATTCCGACGTAAAAAGACGAAAATACCCCTGCAGTATAAACTGGGGGATTTAATCTCAGCCATCGGATGAGATGCAGATGGACGGTGGGGATGAGTCCCCTTGTATCTTAGAAAACTTTGGTATCCAAAAGAACTTAAATCTAATAATATTCAATGACGTCAAGTTTAATAATCCGCTATTCAATTTTTATCCTAACAATTGATCTTTTTGGTAAGATTTCTTACTTCTTAAAATAGATCATTTAACAATCTTATTTTTTATAAAACAAATTACACCTTCTCTCTTATTAAATGCAAAAAAAATAAAAAATACAATTTTATAAGTCAAATATACAAGCCAAATGTAAAATCAAATATGAAAAATATAATAATACTGCTTAAAGGATCAGCGTCAGTTACGATTGAGTCAAAGGGTCAGTTACGACTGACTTCATTAAATTTTTAAATTTTTTGAAAATATGTCTTATAAATCATCTTATACACTCTATCATCGTTTAACTAAATTTAATCAATACATGTTACAAAACATTTGTTACAAGTACACAATAAATAATATATTAAAAATCCTAATCAATAATATTTTTAAAATACTCCTAAAATAAAAAATACATCTTACTATATATATTGTACAACTAATAAAACGCAAAAAAAACTTCATATAACTTACAAGTTGGTGGTACATATGGTTTTAAAAACGGACCAGGTCAACGGGTTCTAACTAGACTTGCCACCCGTTCGGCTAGCCAATACAAGCCGTGTGAATTGAAATAGAGATGACCATGCGAACTCGGCATAAACGGGTGAACTAGGTCGGACTATGAAATTTTTTTATAATTCTCCGATTAAAAAATTTATCATTTTTATTACGTGACACATAAAAAATAACCACAAAAGCAAAAAAAGATCTTTCATAAACAATCGGAATAATTGTTTGAAGACAAATGATGCAAAGATGTGAGATCTTAATTGATAATTCATCGATTGATATTAAGTTTTATTACATATGATGCCAAAATTAATAATATCTCTCGATTGAAATTACGTTTTTAAGACATTTTTTTAAAAAAACTATCGATTCTGAAGTTATAACTAAAAAACAAATTATTGCACCGAATAATTTAGTCACAGGGTACCCGCCGCCGCATCGCGCGGATACCCTGCTAGTATCATATTATATAAAGTGATCTATATAAGTTTGTGTGGTAGTAACGGTACACAATTGGTTCAAAACTGCGAGCATCGGTTTCGGAACAAAAGAACCCTTCAACTTCCAAAATATTAGATGTTCACGATATCTTTATTGTTTTTGGCATACACGTGGTATATAAAATTTTCACAAATTACTAATACGAGGATTAATGTCCGCGCTTTGCAGCAGAGCATTTTCAGGAGATGTTTATAGAGAAAGGGTTTACTTATGCACTCATCCTATCTATATTTATATCCAGCAATTACAACATGTATTCAGCGACATAGTGTTTTCCCTATAATTCTAAAACAATGACAATGGGACAAATAAAAATATTGTGGCTTTCACTCAAACTGCTCGTTAACAAAAGAATTAGTTGTTTACAAAAGTATTAATAATTCCTATTTAGCCTCTTTAATATGTGGCATGATCTTCGTAACATCAGCAACCCCACAAAAGCGAACCCGCACCAGTAACCCGACATGAACAACTCTGCACCAGCGAACCCTCATCCGCACCAACTACCTGGACACCAAAAACATATAAGAAACCATTGTTAGCAACCTGCATCAGCAAACTCTATATCAGGAACCTACATTAGCAAAACGGTAAATAGTAAAATAAAAACTATGATATGAAAGTTTGGCACAACTCAAATTTGTTTACCTCAGCCACATCAGAAATGAACCATTTGCTTTCCCAACCTCAACTACCACCTTGACCATATTGTATGGGTTGAAAATTTTTTAGGATTAGAACATAATTAATATATACCTTTTCAGGGTGTCCACCTTTATCAGGATGATTCTTGATAGCATCTTTCGGATTAGCCATCTTCAACTCATTAGCAGAAGCACTTTGTAGACCCCATACCTCGTAGTATTTAGTATTATCAATCTTCTTTGGAACCGAAAGGAAATATGATTTCATATCCGATAGGTAAGGGTATCGAAACTGGGCCTGAGAATTCACCAGGGCCAACAAACTTGAGGTTTGAACCAAATAATATATTGCATTCGGTCACGAACGATATGGTGCAAAATGGTCTGACAAAGTCATGATGATCAATATGTGGGGGAATGCAATCGCCTTCATCATATGTATTCACAATGCAGCTGTTAGGGACACATGTTGGAGGCCAAACGTGCCACCGAACCATTCTCTTGATCATCTGTATAAATACTGGTGGCAGAGGATCAACTTCTTCATCTCTTATTATGCCAGGAGGTTTCTCATTTTTATCCTGGAAAATAAGACAAACTGAATAAAATCCCCAAGTTGCATAGCATAGAGTAAGAAAGAAAGAGTGAAAAAATAACTACATACCACTGCATAGTTATAGCAACAATCGAATTGTATAGTAACATGCCCTTTTCCTCTCATCCACTTTGAAGGTTGTGTATATGTCCGCTCTATGCAAAATAAGTCGTTATTAGTACATACTAATGGTTTGGGATAGGGTTAGATAATTAGAGCTACAAATTTTTGCTTGCGGTAATGTCTCATCTCTAACAAGTTAAACAAATATCCCTAAAAAGAAGAGTGATATGAGTGGTTTTACTCATATCATTTGTATCTAAAATCGATGAACAAATGCATATAAATCAATGAAAATGCCTTGTATATGCATGTTTCTTGTTTCATGTGTGTGGGTACCGAAGATCGCGAAAATCGACAAAAACCGGCACGAGATTGAAGAAAAGATCAACGAAGCCAATTTCAAGTCGTTTTAGCAGATTTAATCTAAGATGAAGTATATTGGGCTTGTGGGTCCCACATTTGGGTATTGGGCCCAAAAGCCCAATAAGGAGTTCAAGTTATCTACTTTGAGGATCAAAAGCCCAAGATTTGGCCCAATTAACTAACTTATATTCGGATGGATTGCATATATACTTTTTAAAGCCCAAAGCCCATTTACAAATTTAATTACGGATGAAAGGGGCTTGGTTCAAATTCTAAAAGCCCAACACAAAGTTTATGGGACGGTTAAGTTTTTATATAAAGTAAAACTTTATATCTCTGGTCAACACACACATTTACCCATACATTTTTTATCTCTTTCGATACTCTCAATGTATCTCCCATCTCTTATCTTTCCCCCAAAACCAAAAATAACCAGACTTATTCACCCACAAACCCTAAATCAGTTTTTGGGGCTTTTTCAATCAAAGGCAAGTGAGCCTCACGCGCTTTAATTAATTGCCATGAAAACCAGATTAAAGATGATGGAGGAGTGTAGGTGACGTGTCCTTTTTTCCACTTTTTTATTGGCTGTAACAACGCATCTCTTCCTATCCACCAATTAGAGGAGGCCAACTCAGCTCCAAACTAACACAAAGAAGCACAAGATGTGACACGGTGGCAATCCGTGTGAGGGAGGATGATTTTCAGCCATAGGATCATAACAAACAAGAGAGAAGAACGAAGGATGCTCATCTAACGGTCGAGATTGATTCATCATCACCAACAACTTCCATCCCCCACCTCTCGGTTCAACTATATAAACCCATATTCTCAATGTATTTTTTTATCCCTTTTTCTTTCCTAGTTATAATGATAGATTTAAATTAGGTTTTGTACTTTTCTTTTTAAATTTGTAACTCTTGATTTGATTTAATGAAAGATTAAATTTTTGGTTTAATTTCTTACTGTCTTGTGTTTTTATAATTTTAATATTTGATTGCGAATCTAATTTTATAAATATTGTTATAACCATTAATCATTAAAATAAGATCTTTCTATATCTTATTGAAATGATGAGAGATTAGGTATTATAAAAATATTTATTCCACTGAATAAATATTATAAAAAATTGTTGTTAGACGTACTGGGGTTCGATTTCACTGTTTCTGGTTCGAACGTTATATGGTGGTTTGAGTTAATGTTCTTGGTTCGATGAATGGTGGTGGATGAAGGTGGAGTTTATTCGTTCTCTTAAGTCCGCTCAGCGCGCGACTTCTACATCAACGGTTTTTTCAAAAGGTTTTAACTTCTTTTAGTTTTATGTTATTTGTATGGTTTTTCTATCATGCAGCTGTTGATTTCTTAGATGAAGTTTATGTTAGAAGTTTACTTATATTCGATTTTTATTTTATAATGCGTTTCTATGAATCTGAGGAATGAAATTTGTTGGACTGTTAAGTTTTGTTTCTGATGACGTATAGTCCCCAGCCAGGTCATGGACCCGGCCCACGGGTACTACCCGTATCCGGCCTATCATAGATGGGTGGGAATACTGTTATTTGAGCTTATGGGCTTGGATGAATAGTAACCGCACACACGTGTGCGGCCCACGGCCCGACATGCCTGGTGCAGGGTTAGACAGAATCATACTCCCACTATGATTGGGATTTATCCCAAAGGAGAGGATATTCACTCACCATAATTAGAAGATAACAATCAATCTAAATCTGGTGATTATCCTTTCCTTGGGGCCGAAGCATTAGTGACAGCCCATTAGGGTTTCACTGCCTATATAAGGAACCCCCAAGGGTTCCACAAAGGGATTACATTCTACACTCTAAAACTCTCATCCGATTCCTATAACCCTAACCGATTACTTACTCTCACGCCGGAGTCTAATCGTGGGAAACATTCCCACGGTAAGCCTAATGCGTGTTGTTTAGTGTGCAGGATCCCAACCATACAATTCACTTGGTGCAGGAGCCGGAGTCCAGCCAACCCGAATTAAGCCTAATTCGGGTCTAGCAAGGATCACCCAACTTTTGTATCAACAAGTTGGCGCCATCCGTGGGACCATTACACTAAGCTAGAGCGAAATCTCATCTTGAATTCTCAATGACGAAGGGGCATCCGCAAGGCAACCCCAGGAACACAAATCCTGGAAATCAGAAATCCCAAGGGGAAGGGATACTCATTCCCACTCGACCCCCTAGCCATCAAGCGTGTGGACCAAACAACCGGAGTGGCTTTCAGTCCATGGGTGTGACAAGCACGATCTCCATGACTCCACCACCTACTTCGACCTTGGACAATCCTGATCCAGGAAGTGCGCCCAATCCCCCTAACAAGGAGCCGCGCAGACCATCGATCGAGGAAGAAGTAGAAGTTGAACCACTCAGCAAGAAAGATCTCACTCGAGTTCTCACGCAGAACTTTGAGAGGATCGTCCCAGGAATTGCGTCAAGGTTGAATCTAGGGAGGGACCTCCAATCTAGGCTCAACTTTGGCAACACCGGACCAAGTACTTCTTCTCAAAATCAGAGGAAAAGAAGGGCACGACCCCAGGAGCGGAGTCTCTTTGAGGAAACTCCCCAACCCAGGAATGTGTTTGAACGCATAGGGGATCCCTCATGCAGGAACTAATGCAGTCTCGAGAAGAGGGAGAGAGGTCCGACGGTTCACCCGAACGACCAGATCTGGAACTGGCCAGAGCCAACCGCCGCACAAGTGTGTGGGATAGGATGAATATCAGGAAGAATGCTCCTAGCTCTTCTCTAAAGAGCGGTCCTCACCCAAGAGATGGGGCACCACCTCCTTCTCCCGGTCCATCAGGAGAGGACTCGGATGACCATCCGCCCAAGCGTCGCCGACCTAGGCGTACTCCTCCACCAACACCAGACAATTAGGAGTACTATGGCGGTCCTTATTATCGAGAGACGGAAGCAGAAGATCTTTCCCAACCGTGGTGCGACCCTAGTCTCACCCGTCCATGGGCAGACCCCAGGGAAGATCCTTTTACTCTCCGCATACGGAATTACTCCGAGGACACAAAACGTCGCATGCCGGCGTGTGTCAAGACTTATGATGGAACTGGTGATCCGGATGATCACCTCAAGATATTCGATACGCAGGCGAAAATTGAGCGATGGCCCATGCCTATATGGTGCCAAATGTTCAATTCAACCTTGATCGACAATGCTTGTGACTGGTTTGAAGGACTTCCTCCGCGAAGCATTGATAGCTTCACTGAATTACGCACTGCGTTCAAGAATAATTACACTCAGCGGAAGAAGTATAATAGGGACCCGGTCTCATTGGCAACCGTCAAGCAACGGCTGGGCGAGTCTACGGAAGCCTTCACTGAACGCTTCAATGACGAGTGCACACGCACAAAGACAATGCCGGAACTCTTGAAAATTTCCGACTATATGCATGCCATAACAGACAGGGAATTAATCAGACGTCTCAATGACAAGAGTCCGGAGAAGTATGACGACCTCATGGAAAGGGTCAGAAACTTCATAGAGGGAGAAACCGCGGTTGTCGCGGCCTATCCTTCGAAAGGAAACAGCTACCGGTCGAACGACCAGTCCAGGAGACAGTCGGGCGGTCAAAGCAACCAAAACAATGGTAGGGGCTCAGATTACAAGAGCCAAAACAAGGGAGGACGGTCGGACGATAAGTTTACCCCTTTAAAGATGTCCTACCGGGAGATCTTGCTGACGGAAGGGGCTAATTTTCCGAGGCCTCCCCCAATGACGACTCCGCTAGACCGTCGCCAAGAAAATCGTTTCAGCGAATTCCATAACGACAAGGGTCATGGTACGGAGGAGTGTATCCAGCTCAAGAAGCACATTGAGTCACTAATCAAGTCAGGTAAACTCAAGCATTTGGTTAAGGATTGGAAGGATGGAAAAGACAACAAGAAGTATGACAAGAAGGATCCCCAAAAGGACAAACCTTCAACTATATACATGATCCAATCCAGACAGTGCCGTACGAGGCAGAAAATTAGTCAAAAATTTTCACGCGGCAGGGAAATCTCGTTCCCTCCCATCACAGCAAGCGATGTGATTGATGCACCTCTCACTATTGAGATAAGCATTGGAACACACAATGTTCGTCGCATGTATGTGGATGGAGGGTCATCAGCAGAAGTACTGTACGAACACTGTTTTGTACAGTTACGACCAGAAATAAGAAGCCAATTGGTACCGGCACGGCGCCGCTCATTGGTTTTAGTGGAGACACAATCTGGCCAATAGGGAAACTGCGTCTGCTTGTAACCATTGGGAACGAAGAGCACTCCACCACGGTGTGGATGAACTTTATGGTGATACGCTCACACTCTCCATACAATGGGATCATAGGCAGACCGGGTATCCTGGCCATACGAGCGGTGCCTTCCACGGCACACGGAATGATCAAATTCCCGGTGGAAGGAGGAATCGTCACCATCTACAATACAACCGTACCAGCATCCGAGTGTCATGCCGTGACAACAACGGTTCCACCTGTTCCCCCCAAGGACGGATCACCACCTCCCAATTGGAAGGTGGCAATCCATCCTG
This sequence comes from Glebionis coronaria, assembly GCA_025667525.1. NCBI lineage: Eukaryota > Viridiplantae > Streptophyta > Magnoliopsida > Asterales > Asteraceae > Glebionis > Glebionis coronaria. The sequence goes on from CM046880.1 coordinate 420,978,748, forward strand.
ATTACCCGAAACAAGAGGTGTCCATAGGGGGAACGCTCTCGGATAGTGGCAAGAGAGCCATGTGCTCTCTCTTGAAGACAAACTTAGATGTATTCACATGGGAGCCCAAGCATATGACGGGCGTACCACGCGCGATAGCAGAACATAGGCTCCAGATCCGCCAGGGATACCCACCCGTCAAACAAAAAGAGCGCGGTCAGGCACCTGAGCGCAACCAAGTGATATTGGATGAGGTACGTAAACTGGTGGACGCGGGTATCATGCGCGAGGTATACTACCACGAGTGGTTATCCAACCCAGTCATGGTCAAAAAGCACGACGGAAGCTGGCGCATGTGCGTGGATTTCATGGATCTGAACAAAGCCTGTCCGAAGGATTGTTACCCGCTGCCAGAGATTGACTGGAAGGTGGAATCTCTATGTGGATATCCCTTTAAGTGCTTCTTAGACGCATATAAAGGATACCACCAGATCCAGATGGCAGAGGAGGACGCAGAGAAGACAACGTTCCATACTAGTCAGGGGGTATATTGTTATACAAAAATGCCGTTCGGACTAAAGAACGTCAGGGCAACATACCAGCGGCTTGTTGACAAAGCCTTTGACCCACAGATAGGCCGCAATCTGGAGGTCTATGTGGATGACTTAGTCATCAAAAGTCATACGGAGGATGCACTTCTCCGAGACGTCCAAGAGACGTTTGACACATTGAGGAGGATTAATATGAAGCTATATCCAAAGGAATGCACGTTTGGGGCAATGGAAGGAATGTTCCTTGGATATATGATTGATCCAAATGGCATTAAGCCTTGCCCAGAAAAAACAGACGCAGTAATACAGCTACCATCCCCTCAGACACGGAAAGAGGTACAGTCCTTAAATGGGAAGCTGGCCGGGCTAAACAGGTTCTTATCAAAGTCCGCAGAGAAGTCACTCCCCCTATTCAAAACACTCAAGAAGTGCATTAAGAAGGGAGACTTCTGGTGGACAAAAGGAAGCTGAGGAAGCCTTTGGTCAACTCAAGCAACACCTCGCATCTCTCCCCATGCTAGTAGCTCCCCGGCCAAAGGAGGAGCTCATTATGTATCTATCAGCCACCCATGGAGCAATAAGTGCGATACTCATGACGGATAGGGACGCGGTACAAACTCCGGTCTACTTCATAAGTAGAACATTACAAGGGCCGGAGTTGAATTATTCCTCTATGGAAAAATTGGTTTTGGCACTAGTGTTTGCTACAAAACGGTTGCGCCGATACTTTCAGGCGCACCCAATTGTAGTCATTACTGACCAACCAATAAAACAAGTCATATCTAGACCGGATGTGGCAGGTAGGCTACAAAAGTGAAGCATTCTATTGGGAGAACACAACATATCTTATAGACCAAGGACGGCTGTTAAAGGCCAAATCTTGGCGGATTTCTTGAAAGAGAAGCCGGATGAAGAAGGACCAATCGTAAAACAAGACGAAACCCCAGCAGAACCATGGGTGTTATTCACGGACGGATCCTCGTGTACGGATGGGTCAGGAGCTGGTCTCATCCTTACGAATCCGGAAGGAATGGAGTTTACGTACGCCCTTCGCTTTGAGTTCACAGCCACCAATAATGAGGCAGAGTATGAAGCATTGATTGCGGGTTTAAAAATCGCCGCTAGAATGGGAGTCCGGAACCTTGAGGCCTACGTGGACTCACGACTTGTCGCGAACCACATCTTGGGAGGATATATAGCTAAGGAGGATAACATGGTCCGATACTTGGAGAAAGTCAAGTCACTCATTGCGGCTTTCAGCAAGTTTTCTATCAAGCAGGTACCAAGAGGTGAGAACAAGAAGGCGGACGCTCTTAGCAAGATCGCGTCTACAAGTTTCACCCACTTATCCAAGCAAGTCTTGGTGGAAATACTCAAGGAAAAGTCTATAACGGAAGGGGAGGTCGCTGCTATAGTTGAGGAGGACGGACCTACATGGATGACCCCGATCGTTAACTATTTGACTAATGAAACCCTTCTGGACGAGGAAAAAGCAGCACGGCGCATTAGAAGGAAGTCGCAGCACTTCGAGCTTAGAGAAGGTATCCTTTATAAGCGCTCTTTCTTGCAGCCGTGGTTGCGGTGTGTGGGACCACGTCAGGCCACTTACGTGATCAGCGAGATACATGAAGGGTTATGCGGCATGCACACGGGCCCCTGATCCGTGGTGGCTCGAGCCCTACGCACAAGATATTATTGGCCTACCATGCATAGGGACGCACGCGACATGATTCGCAAATGCAGTGATTGCCAGGTTCACAGACTAGTGTCGCGGCATCCACAGCAGGAACTTACACCTATTACATCCCCATGGCCATTCTACAAGTGGGGGATCGACATTGCAAGACCATTTCCTGTTGCTGCGGGGGGAGTCAAGTTCTTGATTGTCGCAATAGACTACTTTACACGTTGGATAGAGGCTAAGGCAGTCAAATCCATCACAGGCAAACAAGTTAAAAAGTTTGTTTGGGAGAACATCGTGTGCCGCTTTGGCTTACCAGGAGAAATCATCTCAGACAACGGGAAGCAGTTCGCGGATAATCCATTCAAGGACTGGTGCGCAGCATTGAATATCAAACGACGCTTCACGTCTGTTAAGCACCCGCAGACAAATGGCCTTGTGGAACGGGTAAATAGAAGCTTGGGAAATGGCATCAAGGCACGCTTGGAAGAACGGAGTGCCAAATGGGTGGATGAACTACCACATGTTCTACGGACGCATAGGACTATGATCAAAACAGCCAACGAGGACACTCCATTCGCATTGGCTTACGGCACTGAAGCTGTTATACCAACAGAAATAGGAATGCCCACCATCCGCACAGCAGAGGTTAATGTCGTCACGAACGACGAGCAACTACGGATCAACCTGGATTTGTTGGCCGAAAAAAGGGAGATAGCAGCCATCAATGAGGCCAAGTCCAAGGCTAAAATGAAGGCTTATTATGACGCCAAGGTTAAAGGTGTTTCTTTCCGACCGGGAGATTATGTCTATCGTGCTAACAAAGCAAGTCGAGCGGAGAATACAGGAAAGTTGGGCCCTAAGTGGGAAGGACCGTATGAGGTCACGGAAGCCTTAGGACGGGGTGCGTACAAGTTACGTGACATGGATAGCCGCGATCTGGAACGCACATGGAACATCTCCAATCTCAAAATGTGCTATCTTTGAAAGCTACAGCTTCCGCATGGATACTTCGCTATATCTGGCTTTAATGGAGATCCATGTGTTCTCTCTGTTTTGTTTCTTACGCTTTTTCTAGGTTCTTTTTTGTTTTTTAGGATTTCCCATTCTTGTTAAAAAAATGTAAACGTTCTAATAAAATGCCGTGGTGCCTAGCTAGCTCCACGACTTGTTTTGTGCAAATTGTTTTTCTTTAGATTCCGTTATAGTCATATGGGTTTAATTGTTACTAGTATAATGTGCCATGTCTTATTCATATGCATTCATTCAATACCGTACATGTACAATACGCCTCCAGATGGGGTAAGAGGATTAAGTAAACCTAATAATTCAACTTATCACATAAGAGGGATGCAACCCCAGTGACGCGGATCATGTATCCTTACTAGACACCTTATTCACGAGACGTTGTGATAAGTTTCCATATGCCGCACTCACGTAGTGCTTTGCATGGTAAAGACGCACGCCGCACGTCTAGTAAAGTATAGACTTAGTTTTATTATGGGTAAGACGTGACGTGTCATGCGATACAGATACATGATATCTAAAAGAATATAAACAAGTTTCCAAAACATCAAAATTGCCGTGCCTACCACGGACTTATACATAGCATAACAAGTGTTTCTAATCCTGAGGTACCGTGGACATCCACGGACAAATGTTTAAAGGTTACAAACCAAGCTGTCCAAAATAGATAACAAATTAAGTGCACCCTACATGGGGGGAGAAACCTACCTATCTCCCATTGTTCTTCAGCCAGGCAAGGCAATATCTCACTGTGTCCCTTCCGCTCCAAAGCTTGAGCCGCATTCCTCTCCAGCACCCCGCTTAATGGTTGCTCATCAACTACGAGTCTGGTCACATCCTCATAAATAGGAAGGGTGAGGTGCTTGGGCGAGGGAGTGAAGGAAGCCCGGGAATAACCCTCATCTTGAGAGAATGCACCATGACTAAGCTTTTCCATAATCTCCATGTTTGATGCATCCTTTGTGGCTTCCAGCTCTGCCAAGAATGGGTAGTGTAGATCTCGCATTGCGGCCATGGAAGCAGTCATCTTGTTAGCAGCTTCGGTGTTGAAGAAGGCATGCTTTGTGAAGTTTTCCTTCTTCCTGATTAGCTCTGCGGCCTTGACCATTCCTTCATGGCGGCCGTGATCAATGCCATCTGACATAAGGCTAGCAAACTGCTGAATAAATTCGGGGGCTTCCAACACCTTGGTAACGGCTAGACGTGCCCCGTGACCCACCATCCACCTGCGGCCGGCAATGGCTGCTAGTAGTCGGGGGCATAGCACGTCATCACGTTCGGTGGTAAGGGCATTTATTAGCACATCTTTTTGGGTGGACGCCTCCCTCAGCTGTTCGGTCGTGGTTCTCTCATGAGCAAGCTCCTCTTTTACCTTTTCCCCGCCTTGGATCATCGTATGGGCATCCTCAAGTCTTTTGGTGAGCATGGATACTTGGTTGGAGGAGGACTTGGCCGACGCTTCTGCTGCGGTCACCTGTATGAGATACATTACTTGTTAGAATGGTGGTTATTATGGAATAGGAGTGATGCGGCGCAAATACGTACCTTGATTGTTGCAGCCTCAAGTTTTTTCTCAAGCTCGGCTACCTGCTGGTCATGAGCATTGGCGCGGGCCGATTGTTCTTTCACAGTCGCCTCGGCGGTAGCAAGCTGGGATTGGAGGGCAGCAATTTGGGCTTCATTGTCCTCGATCATCCTCTCCCTTCGCCCAACCTTCCTCTTGAGGGACTCTACATGCCCTAACGCGGCTTCAAATCTTACCCTCATCGAAGTACCCATTGCCATTTGATGCACCAGGGCGCCGTTGTACTCATCCACCAGGTCAGCATGGCTTAGTACATTTACATCTCGTACCAAAACAGGGGGGATGCAGTTATTAAGGTACTCACGGCACTCCTCGGCCTCTCTCATCTGTGACGCAGTAGTAATATTCCAGACAGGATTGAACGATTGAGATGGGCCAGACATTGGGATATCTTGTGAAGCTGTGGGGGTACTTTCTTCGAAGGTAGGGCCGGACCTGGTTGCGGCTGTATGCAGCACAGGTTCTCTCTCCACTTCCTTCTCTTTCTGTACATCGGGTGGAGGCGCGACACCAGCTTGTTCATCTCTACAAAACACACATTTGGAGTAAATATCAAGTGTTGTTTAAAGGAAAGTCGTGCATCTTACTTACGAAAGAGGTAGCCTTACATGTTATTCCCTGCTAGTTCTGATGCAGTCGGAGGAACCTGAGTAACTGGATCCACATGTGCGGCCCGCACCGTTTCAGAGGCCTGGGTGGTGCTCCCAACAAATTGATAAAGGGGGTGGTCCTCGCGAAGTTTTTTTTTGGGGGGGGGGGGGGGGTGGGGGGGCATTATGTTCGCTAACCTCGGCCTGGGCGACTCTTCTCACCCTCTTGTTTTTTCTGCGGGTACGCTTCGGGGCGGGCTGGGCTGCTTCTTCTTCAACTTCCTCTTCAAGTTCTTTTTCTGCTCCCTCGTCTTCTTCTTCATTGGCTTGTTGCATCTCCTCCTCATCATCGCCCAACATCTGGCGAAGACTGGAGGTGGTCCTCTCAATATTGTCTCCTTGCTCTTCCCCGTATGCGGGGGTGGCAGTCTTAGGCGGCGAGGAGGGCCCTGTTCTTCTTCGAGCATCATATTATCACCGTCCTCGTTGTCAAAGTCCACGGGGGTTCTCAGGAGCGTTGTTTCCTCTTCGTCTGAGTGGGGGTCCGGCACGGCCTCCAGGGCAACCGTCACATTTCGCGTATGCTCAAGGAGAGGTAGCCTGTTCGCACGTCTGGGACGGGATCCCTCTGGTACAAGCTTTGGATCGCCTTGACGTAGGATTCCAAAGAAGTTCATTTCTGCCACAATAAACGAAATATGTTAGGCATTAACTAATAATTTTATGCGTCTTTGATGTACGGATGCTAAACCTACCTTCACCATGCCTTCTCCAAAACACAGGATATTTGTTGGACGAGCCGAAATAGTTGCGGATAATCCCTAGCAAACAGAGGAATGATTCGGGGAGGTTTCTATGGAACCCTGTTCTGTTCCTATCTATTTCTTGGGAGTGTTGGGGATTATATGTACTGACGTGCGGAAGGGGGTCATGAGATAACCTATGTTTGAATACATAGTCGGCCGACCACACTATCGAGTCAATGAAAAAGTAATGGTCGTACCAGTTTTTCAATGAGTCCATGGGCTTATTATGGGACTGGGGGCTATTGGGAGATCGTTTCTTAAAAGATAGCCAACCATTTACTATACTAGGGGTGTAAAATAGCCGGAATAGTTCTACGGTTGGGGGGGATTCTTCTAGCACGGCATAGAATTTCAAACTGACTTACCTTACATGCGCCTATACAGTGAAGCTGGCTAATATGTACATCATAATACCCTAAGAGATCTATGAGGAAACGAGTTAAAGGAATGCGGTAGTTGGCCGCGTCAAAAAGACGAGTATATAGGCCAATCTTTCCATGCGGAGCCTCAGTTATGAGGTCTTCGGCACCAGGGAGAGAGGGATGTAGATTGGTAGGGATGAAGTAATTGGTGCAAAAGTGATCTAATTGCTCCTGGGTCATTACATTGAGCACGGATCCAATTGTGGGGTTGTTTCTTTGGGCCATTACTAAATAAAAAGTTAAGGACGTGGTATTCTAACCTGCGGAGGAAGTGATCCATGCGTGAGTAAGTGAAGCTAAGAAGAAAAGCTTTAATGGCAGAAATGGAGAAAAAGACTGTGTGTTTTACACAGCCGTAAGGGTGGCTTATTTATAGGGTTGCCTTGTGGGTCATGGTCTGTTGGATGCATGACACGTGTTTGCCACTATCCTTAATCGTGTGGCTAGGGTATAAGTGGCAAGTGAAAAGTCAGGTCACTTCTGGCTCAGTACTTTACGCCGCTCGAGGTTCTGACTGTTTGCACTTTGTAAGTCAAGTGGCAGGTGAACAGTCAATTGTGTCGGGATATGCGGTCTTACGTAAGACCCAAATTCAATGCTACATTTCATTTGTCTCGGTCGTCACGTGCGGCTGAGGTACTATTGGAATAAATTCCTAACGTCAGGCAGCCACATGTGCGGCCTAAACAAATTTTTTGATAATCATTTTCTCAAAAAGATCTTTCTTGGTACGTCCAGGGAGCTTCTTGTTAGTCTAGAGGTTACGCCTACGGCTGTAACAACTAGACTGGGGGGACATGATGACGTATAGTCCCCAGCCGGGTCATGGACCCGGCCCACGGGTACTACCCGTATCCGGCCCATCACAGATGGGTGGGAATACTGTTATTTGAGCTTATGGGCTTGGATGAACAGTAACCGCACACACGTGTGCGGCCCACGGCCCGGCATGCCCGGTGCAGGGTTAGACAGAATCATACTCCCACTATGATTGGGATTTATCCCAAATGAGAGGATATTCACTCACCATAATTAGAAGATAACAATCAATCTAAATCTGGTGATTATCCTTTCCTTGGGGCCGAAGCATTAGTGACAGCCCATTAGGGTTTCACTGCCTATATAAGGAACCCCCAAGGGTTCCACAAAGGGATTACATTCTACACTCTAAAACTCTCATCCGATTCCTATAACCCTAACCGATTACTTACTCTCACGCTGGAGTCTAATCGTGGGAAACATTCCCATGGTAAGCCAAACGCGTGTTGTTTAGTGTGCAGGATCCCAACCATACAATTCACTTGGTGCAGGAGCCGGAGTCCAGCCAACCCAAATTAAGCCTAATTCGGGTCTAGCAAGGATCACCCAACTTTTGTATCAACAGTTTCATCAGTAATATCAGATCGTGGTTCAGTTAAATTTGAATGTTGTATCGATTCTGGTATTGTATAGCTACTGTTTATGTTTTATGTGTTTACTTTTATAATCTGCTATATAAGATTGTTAGAACGTTTCTATTTGGTTGAAGAGTTTGTTATAAAAATTCGATTGTTGAGAGGAATTGATAATCAGATTTGTAAAACCCGCATGCTTTTACCATGAATAGTGCCCTTAAGATCGTACGTCCTAGATTAAAACTTACCCTATTTAGTATTGATCACATTCATGTGCTAATAATCAAGCAAGTGCATACGTGTATGACATGATAAGTATCGATTACGTACAAACTCATGATAAACAGTTAATAGGTATTTCACGTGAACATAATTAAATCATGATCACCATTAAAACACGAACTAGAATAATTACGTAAATACAAATAATATAATTACGAGCGTAAATAATACGATAAACTACATGATAAAATAAACGGAAACACTTTAAACACGAACACGATTAACCACGAACGAACATGAAACATCGGGACATGAGAAAAGGTACGGGGACCCCATGTGGGGCCCCATACCCACGGCACACATAACCAAATGGGCTAAGCCCATTGACTTTTTACATGAAAGGGGGGGGGGGGGGTTATGGTAAATATTCATTTCATTTCCACATTTCAAGAAAGATATTCATTTAACCTAAAAAGTTTTCTCTCCTCCTCCTTGGTTCCTCTTTGTGCCGCCACCTTTAACACCTCCATAGGAGGGTGTTGGTTGATTTTGATCATAAAAATAAGTGCAATAACCCGTGTTTGTTCATCATCTTCCAAGCTACGTATTGGTATATCTTTTCTAAACCTTTCTTTTTCATTTCTTTAATCTTTGATTATTCTCATGAACATGTTGTAATTATTTTTGTTAAAACATAATAATTAAACATATATCTAACATGTTTTGGTATTAATTAAAATCCAAAGACGTTATAGGGGTGTTTGTTTTTTTGGCCGCATGGTACAACCGACCCCGAGGGGGGTTCGGTTTGTTTTTAGCCGACCACCACCAAGACCCTTTTGGTCTTGGTTGGTGCATGTGGGACCCACGGCAGCAAGGGGACACGAGTACCCCGAGTTGGTTCGGGGTACGGTGTCGAATTCATACCCGATTCATGGTTCGTTGGTTAAAACACGATTTATGCTACATGTTAATTTTATGAATCATGAACTTAGGATATAAATTAATTAATAAATGATATATTAATTAAACCATGACTTAGGTTAATTTAATTATTAATTTAGCATGATATTAATTTAACCTAGTTATTTTTATGTTATAAGTTATAATTAATTATCTAAACCATGCTTATAATTAATTAATTTAGACATGACTTAGGTTATATTATTAATACATAATAGTACACATTTTAACCTAAGTATTTTATCCCATTTTAATTAAAACATGTTATACTTTAATTAAAATGCTTAACCTATAGTTTAATTAAAATACATGAAATAATAATTAAACTATACACTATATCATATGACTTAAGAAATAAGCATATAAACACTTAGACTTATATTTTTGGCTTATGTAACCAGCTTAACTCTAATTATGGAAACTTCTATTTATAGAAACTTAATTATATAAGGCAACTAATCTAAATATGGAAACATTCTATACATGGAAACTTATTTATTTCAGGCAACTAAGCTAATTATGGAAACCTTCTACATATGGAAACTTATTTAATTAAGGCAGTCGGTCTATTTTTGGAAACTTTCTATTTTTAGAAACTAATCTATTTTAAGCAGTAAATTCTATTTTAGGAAACTTTCTACATTTGGAAACTTTCTATTTTTGGAAACTTCTATTTCTGGTAACTTTCTATTTTTGGAAACTTTCTATTTTTGGAAACTTTCTATTTTTGGAAACTTTCTATTTTTGGAAACTTTCTATTTTTGGAAACCTACTGTTTTTGGAAAGTTACTTAATATTGCACCATGAGTATATAACACATGAAATACCAGTGATACTTAATCAGATTAATCAGAATATAAGATGAACACAGATTAAGGCTTAAAACAGTAAAACATGACTTAAAACATATAAAATAAGCTAAGATAAGACATAAAACCCAGTACGTATTCAGTAATTCGATACTTATACACGTGCGTATTCATGTAGCATTAGTGATTCAGAAGTAGGAGTCTCTCTTCCGTTCATGCACTGGACTTGAGGTACGGATTCCCGTCCTTTCAGTATGGACATTCTTTCCTTATTAGGATTTCCCCGTATGCAGCCAACTGTTTTCCCAGTATTTGTTTTATTGTTTTTGAATTGCTTATGTTTAATTAGCATAACCTATAGCCATATACAAGCATGACCAGTTTCACCTAGTTATGGAGGTACCATAATCATAACATTGGAGGCACCAATGTTATGACTTCCCCACGGCGGAGTGATTGCTCGTGGCGTCCCTTTCAGTTTTGGCCATATTATTATATCATGAGGGGCGTATGGGTGCATCCTAGTTACATGTTTCAGTCAGGATTTCATGGTGAATGTGGTGTGTGCCTTGCATCCTTCACAAGGAGCTGATCCCTCCTACCCAGAAACCAGTGTATTAAATTAGAGGCAGCCCCTCTAATTTGCATGATGAGGTCACCCCTCTAAGTATTCATGCACGTGACCTTTTCATGACCTATATTGGCTAAATGGTAAATAAGTTAAACAGTTTTTACAAGATAAACATAAGGCTTTTCAAACTATAAAACCAGTTTTACTAAGCTATACCAGGTTTTCCAGGACTTATACATTTCCGCTGCTATTAAGTCTTTATCATGTTTTGTCATTCATACTATGTCTATATCCGTGCACTGAGCGTTTTGCTCAGCCGTTACTTTCCTTTCCATGTCCCAAAACGGCAGGTACCCTAGGAAAGACTCAAGCATTTGGAGGACGTGCATAGGATGGAAGCTGACAGAGACTTCTCTTCCTTTTTGCCTTCATATACTTATGCTTATTTAGTCCTTCATTCATTTATGTTGCTTTATTATGTTTTGGGCTTATGTTGGGGACCGATGTTTGATTCCGGTTTACCCTATGGTCATGTATGTTTTACTACATACTACCTTGCATGCTTTGATGACACGCCATAATTACGCGTGACATTCCATATATCAAAATGGGGTGTTACAATTATGGTATCAGAGCCCAAGGCTTCGACCTGTAGGCTCTAAAACTTGACCTGTGACTAGTGGGTAGTCACCAGGAGCTTCCTAAGTCAACGCTTGTTATTCCACGTATTGACGTTTTCAGCACCTTTTTTGTTTTAACTATGACGTTTTCAGCACCTTGTTGTTTTAACCATGATGTTTTCACCAGTATTGTTTTACTAATATGGAATGAACAACCGTCATCCATACTTAGTTATGTGTCATTGTCTATGCATGATGTTTCTCGTGAACTGTGATTATGTGGACTGAACCCCAGTAGTTCATATTTTTCACATAAAATTTTTTCTGTTAAGTTTTGACAATGATTTTTAATTATTTATGTTTCATGCATTCATGCATTTATATCATATGTCATCTGTTGCAGGAATTTTGACTAAGTAATGGTTGGTACAGGACTGGCCCTATTTAGTCGCATGTGCTTTTATCGAAACTTTTAACTTTGGGACCGACCCATAGGCGTCCCCGCGCCCTGTCATTTTGTTTTAGGTAAACTGACCGTAGGCGTTTACCTTCGCGCATATAAGTTTTATAAACTGCATCATACATTTATCCACTGTTTTTACGCATAAATTTTTTTTCATGATTATGGCATAAATTTTGTTTCATGCTTATTTATATTACACTCTAAACAAATTATTCATATCAATTTTGTTTGTGAGACGACCCCAGTCGTTCACACCAGTGATTTTTCAAAAGATTATTTCATTACAATCATATTATTCCATGAACACTCATTAAAATTTTTATGATCTTTATGTCGATTATGGTTTCATACTATCATGGTTAACTTCATTTTCATGCTGATTACGTTTTATACTCCATCTTGATTAATTTCATTCCAATATTTACATGATGATTTCATCTTCATGATTTAGTATGTCTTAAGTTTTATCTGGATTATGTTCTCGTCATGTTGAGCATGCCCTCATGATAAACATGGAAGGATTTCATTAAATCCTGTTTTATGACAGTCATGGTTGGGTTTCATTAATCATGCTTTCATGATAATCATTGTTGAATTTCGTTCCATCACACTTTTGGGTGTTTTCCTATGTAACCATAATGATGTCTATGCTAATATTGCTAGGCTATCATGATGATCAGCCCAGTTGGTCTTCAAACCGTTAATCATTTATTCCATGCGAACCATGTTAGAGGATCAACCCATATTGATCATTTCATGTGCATTCCATGTGCACTCCAAGTACCTATTCCATGTGTATTACACTTACCATGTTCCATGTCTATTTCTCTGCCAATACTCCATGAGTGTTCACTAGTCGATTCTAAATCATCTCAGGCGTATTCCACTTGTTGATGTTCTACAAATGCTGATGCCGCTCACAACTCGGAAATGTTACTAAACGTTGATGATGGGGATTAGTTGGAGACGCTACGAGATGTTGATGACATTTACAACCTGGAGATCCTAAAAGACGAAGACAAAGGTGTTAGATCGAAGCGGTCGGACGAGATGATGCTTCACCACCGGAGGATTTCCATCACAATCCATGTTCTTACCTTATCATATGTCATAAGCCTTTCAGTTGTCTTTTCAGTCACATGAGTGAGAACCGGTACCATCCGGCCACTCAACTGAATAGTTACATGAATTACAGTCATGAAAATGACAGTCATGGAACTAATAGACAAGGCAATAGTAACCATTACTTTGACTGCAACCATCTGGTAATCACCTTAGAACACGGTCACGGACGTGATCGGGTATTACAAGGGCTAGCGTACAAATCAATTCGCCAATTTTGGCATACATAACCTAGTATTGTAGTTCTATTTGCTTCACATCTCGAGACACGTGTCAAGACATCAGTCAAGACACATGTCTCACGTATACTTTTGAAGACACATGTCAAGACACCAGTCAAGACATATGTCATGCTTATACTTCCAAGACACGAGTCAAGACACATGACTCACGTCCAATGATGGAACATTTCTAAGAAATTCAGGGTACCCTCCCAGGGTATATACATTTTGTTGTGCCATGTATTAATCAGGCCACAAGAATTTCAGTACCATTACCGGCGTATCGTGAGAACTGTCACGTTGTCAATGACACTTTCACTTCTTTCACCATATTTCATACGATTCATGACCATGAGGGACGTCTTTCGTATTCTCCATGTATACGAAGATTTTCCTTTAGCTTAATGATGAGATCCAAGCTGCTAACGCATTTCCTCGGACGGAAACGAGATGAATTTCATCCTAATTATGGACTAGGAACATCACACCATGCTACGATTCATAATTATGTACAGTAATGTCCAGGCTCCTGAATACATTCAGCTTGATTTTCCATCAGGGAAAATCTGTACAAATTATCTATGCTTACAAGCATGTGAGTTGTTAGCCATGGTTGCTAAAATTTTCTAGCCGTCAGTAAGACACGACTATTTAAGTCCTATTACGCATAGCCAGTTGATTATTCCAAAATCTTTCCATACATTCCAAGAAGAACCTACAAGGAGAAGGACGGTGCCATGAGATTATGTGTCGACTACCGTCGACTTAAACAAATCACCATTCATGACCGTTATTCTCCTCCACGTGTTGACAACATGTCCAATCCACCTTATAGTGTTAATCACTTTTCCAAGATCGAACTCATGATCATGCTGCCAACAGTGACGAGTGAAAGAGCAGGACATGTCCATGACTGCTACTCGTTCACGACTCAGGCATGCTAGATTCATGATTTTGCTTTAGTCTCATAAATGCTCCAACAACATTATGGACTTAGTAAATCGAGTTTCCATGAACTCATAAACAAATTCATCAGTGTTTTCTTCAAGGACGACCTGATTTTATCTAAGTCTGGAGAAGAGCAGGAAGACCATATTTGCACTATGTTGCAAATTCTACGTCAGAGGAAATTTCAACCTGCAAATTTTACAATATCAATTCTGTTTGATTACAGTGACATGCTGAATCATATGGATTCCCACGGTTAATCTTACCATGACTCAGCTTATGCGTAAAGGTGAGAACCCTACAATACGTTAGGTGTTTCAAGAAAATCCTACGCTAAGAAAAGTCGAATCTCGGAGACTCGGAGTTTAGCAAACTTCTAGGTATCAAGTTTCTACGAAGCATGATACAACTACGTTCATATCTATGTACCTGACATACCAACAGGCTAAGATAGAACACCAACAAACTAGATGTTTTCCACCATCAGAAATTGTGATCAGAAAAGGGACAAGATCTCCATGGATTTTGGTTCCCAGATTACAGCAAACTCAGACGAAGCATGATGCTATCTGGCTCATGGTCAACAGTTTGATCAAGTCTGCCAAATACTTGCATCCGCGAAGATTTAACAGTTGTAGACTTTATGATATTTCAGCCAAAGATCGTACGATCACTTGACCTCTTTCGGATATCAGATTAGATTTTCACTCATATTCAGATTCATTTTCTTACGATCATGCCTCCAGCCAATTTCATGATTTGCTTCAGCATTCACGTTCATGAACTATTCATGTTCATGATTGTATTCTAGCTTACGATGTAACTCCCTATTTCATTCCGGGAAGTTATACGAACTTGGGAGACCAGACTTAAGTTCAATAATTTTCCATCTTCAGACAGACATTTCACGTCACACTTCGCGTCTTACCCATACCAGTTAACATTGTCATCTAAGTTATTCTACGTTCATGATATGTTCCCATATCATGGACCGCGATGTGTTTACTCATACTACACTCACCAGATTTTCACGTATTCCGTTTAACATTTTCACGTATTCCGTTTAACATTTTCATGTATTCCGTTCAACATTTTCACGTATTCCGTTCAAAATTTTTCACGTATTCCGTTCAAAATTTTTCACGTATTCCGTTCAAATTTTTCACGTACTACGTTTCATTATCTCTCGAGCATCGTTGCGAATTATTCGTTCAGTTAAATTGTTTTGCACAATAAGGTTTCAGTTACTCTTATACGTTAATTCTTATTCCCTCGATCAAATTCAGGGGATCCATCTTACGTTGATAACCAACAACTTGTTTCGGATTTTTCAAATCAAGGTCAGGAGGACCAAGATTTATCATACGTGGCAAGACCTTGAGAAGGAATCGTTCCAAGAGGGAAGCCGCTCGGAAACGAACAAGTTCATCCGGACTTCTTATCCGCTTTCTCTTATCAACCAGATATGTCCTTTCAGTCATGTCACGTTCCATGTCTTTTCAATACATGTCACGTTCCACGTTCTTTTGCCAGATCACCTGCACGTTCATTATCTCACATACCCTCTCAGTCTGATTCGGGTGTGTTCCGCTTCCAGTTACGTTATCTATAATTCGGGGACGAATTAATCTTTTTAGGGGGGAAGAATTGTAAAACCCGCATGCTTTTACCATGAATAGTGCCCTTAAGATCGTACGTCCTAGATTAAAACTTACCCTATTTAGTATTGATCACATTCATGTGCTAATAATCAAGCAAGTGCATACGTGTATGACAAGATAAGTATCGATTACGTACAAACTCATGATAAACAGTTAATAGGTATTTCACGTAAACATAATTAAATCATGATCACCATTAAAACACGAAATAGAATAATTACGTAAATACATATAATATAATTACGAGCGTAAATAATACGATAAACTACATGATAAAATAAACGGAAACACTTTAAACACGAACACGATTAACCACGAACGAACACGAAACATCGGGACATGAGAAAAGGTACGGGGACCCCATGTGGGGCCCCATACCCACGGCACACATAACCAAATGGGCTAAGCCCATTGACTTTTTACATGAAAGGGGGGGGGGGGGTTATGGTAAATAATCATTTCATTTCCACATTTCAAGAAAGATATTCATTTAACCTAAAAAGTTTTCTCTCCTCCTCCTTGGTTCCTCTTTGTGCCGCCACCTTTAACACCTCCATAGGAGGGTGTTGGTTGATTTTGATCATAAAAATAAGCGCAATAACCCGTGTTTGTTCATCATCTTCCAAGCTACGTATTGGTATATCTTTTCTAAACCTTTCTTTTTCATTTCTTTAATCTTTGATTATTCTCATGAACATGTTGTAATTATTTTTGTTAAAACATAATAATTAAACATATATCTAACATGTTTTGGTATTAATTAAAATCAAAAGACGTTATAGGGGTGTTTGTTTTTTTGGCCGCATGGTACAACCGACCCCAAGGGGGGTTCGGTTTGTTTTTAGCCGACCACCACCAAGACCCTTTTGGTCTTGGTTGGTGCATGTGGGACCCACGGCAGCAAGGGGACACGAGTACCCCGACTTGGTTCGGGGTACGGTGTCGAATTCATACCCGATTCATGGTTCGTTGGTTAAAACACGATTTATGCTACATGTTAATTTTATGAATCATGAACTTAGGATATAAATTAATTAATAAATGATATATTAATTAAACCATGACTTAGGTTAATTTAATTATTAATTTAGCATGATATTAATTTAACCTAAGTATTTTTTTGTTATAAGTTATAATTAATTAATTATCTAAACCATGCTTATAATTAATTAATTTAGACATGACTTAGGTTATATTATTAATACATAATAGTACACATTTTAACCTAAGTATTTTATCCCATTTTAATTAAAACATGTTATACTTTAATTAAAATGCTTAACCTATAGTTTAATTAAAATACATGAAATAATAATTAAACTATACACTATATCATATGACTTAAGAAATAAGCATATAAACACTTAGACTTATATTTTTGGCTTATGTAACCAGCTTAACTCTAATTATGGAAACTTCTATTTATAGAAATTAATTATATAAGGCAACTAATCTAATTATGGAAACATTCTATACATGGAAACTTATTTATTTCAGGCAACTAAGCTAATTATGGAAACCTTCTACATATGGAAACTTATTTAATTAAGGCAGTCGGTCTATTTTTGGAAACTTTCTATTTTTAGAAACTAATCTATTTTAAGCAGTAAATTCTATTTTAGGAAACTTTCTACTTTTGGAAACTTTCTATTTTTGGAAACTTCTATTTCTGGTAACTTTCTATTTTTGGAAACTTTCTATTTTTGGAAACTTTCTATTTTTGGAAACTTTCTATTTTTGGAAACCTTCTATTTTTGGAAAGTTACTTAATATTGCACCATGAGTATATAACACATGAAATACCAGTGATACTTAATCAGATTAATCAGAATATAAGATGAACACAGATTAAGGCTTAAAACAGTAAAACATGACTTAAAACATATAAAATAAGCTAAGATAAGACATAAAACCCAGTACGTATTCAGTAATTCGATACTTATACACGTGCGTATTCATGTAGCATTAGTGATTCAGAAGTAGGAGACTCTCTTCCGTTCATGCACTGGACTTGAGGTACGGATTCCCGTCCTTTCAGTATGGACATTCTTTCCTTATTAGGATTTCCCCGTATGCAGCCAACTGTTTTCCCAGTATTTGTTTTATTGTTTTTGAATTGCTTATGTTTAATTAGCATAACCTATAGCCATATACAAGCATGACCAGTTTCACCTAGTTATGGAGGTACCATAACCATAACATTGGAGGCACCAACGTTATGACTTCCCCACGGCGGAGTGATTGCTCATGGCGTCCCTTTCAGTTTTGGCCATATTATTATATCATGTGGGGCGTATGGGTGCATCCTAGTTACATGTTTCAGTCAGGATTTCATGGTGAATGTGGTGTGTGCCTTGCATCCTTCACAAGGAGCTGATCCCTCCTACCCAGAAACCAGTGTATTAAATTAGAGGCAGCCCCTCTAATTTGCATGATGAGGTCACCCCTCTAAGTATTCATGCACGTGACCTTTTCATGACCTATATTGGCTAAATGGTAAATCAGTTAAACAGTTTTTACAAGATAAACATAAGGCTTTTCAAACTATAAAACCAGTTTTACTAAGCTATACCAGGTTTTCCAGGACTTATACATTTCCGCTGCTATTAAGTCTTTATCATGTTTTGTCATTCATACTATGTCTATATCCGTGCACTGAGCGTTTTGCTCAGCCGTTACTTTCCTTTCCATGTCCCAAAACGGCAGGTACCCTAGGAAAGACTCAAGCATTTGGAGGACGTGCATAGGATGGAAGCTGACAGAGACTTCTCTTCCTTTTTGCCTTCATATACTTATGCTTGTTTAGTCCTTCATTCATTTATGTTGCTTTATTATGTTTTGGGCTTATGTTGGGGACCGATGTTTGATTCTGGTTTACCCTATGGTCATGTATGTTTTACTACATACTACCTTGCATGCTTTGATGACACGCCATAATTACGCGTGACATTCCATATATCAAAATGGGATGTTACAAGATTTGTAGGAATAATAAGGTTCATTTTGTAATTTGCTGTGTGATTTTCGAATCTATGTTTGGATCCGGTTGTGGATTTTAGATAGTTTAATCTGCTTGCTCTAAAGTTATTGATAATCTGTTAATGTTAGATAATCAGATTGGTGGTTAATATATTAGCTACTGTGAATTTGTAAGATTTCTGTATCATGTTTGAGATTATGAAAGTTATCACGTCTGCTATACCGTTAGAAAATCTGTTATCAGTATGCCGTGTTTCTTTTATTACTTCGTTGATTAAGAGAGTGTTAAATCAAGCCTGAATGATTGCTCATCATATTTTGTAGCTTGTAACCAGTTCTGTTTTAACTCAGTATTTGAAAATCTGCTTTAGTTATCTGTTTTTATTTGATTTAAATTTAGTGAGTTAGGGATTTTATATAACCATAATTTTAGATCGCTGATAAGGTATTTGCTATAGACGCTTTTTGTTCTTGAATTCTGATTCAGCTATCATTGTTCTAACTGTATGTATTTGAGATTATTGAGGGCTGTATTTTTGGATTTCTTTGTTCCTATAATTCTTGGTTAAATCTTATCTGTATCCATTGGTATATTTTTTTAGTGTGTATTGCTGTATGTGATTTTAAGCCTGCATACCTCGTTTTGGAGTGTTTGGTTTGCAGATTTACTTATAATATTTTCTCCAAATAATTATTCCAGAATAAAATAATATCATCCAAAAATATGTCCCTTACAGGACTCGAACCCATGACCTCCTGGTCATGGGCCGAACGACTTAACCAAGTGGTCTATCTGTTGTTTTGGTTTTATAGTAGCTTTATTAACTAATATAGCCTAATCAATTTCGTCTATCAGCTTTTAAATAGTTTTAAAAACATAGTTTTCATTTTGTAAACTTATTTATTTAAAATTACTTTCAAAAAGGTTCAAAGCGAAAATAAATAAAAAAAAAATAAAAAATTAATTAATAAAAATATATTTTATATACTTTTTAGAAATTTAAATTGTTTTAGAATTTGTTTTTAAATAATTTAGTTCTAATTATTTTGTTTTAAATAAATTTAGATTTAAATAATTTTGTTTTATTAAAAGTAAATTTCTAAATAGATTTAGTTTAAATTTTTGAATAGTTTTAAAATCGTTTTTTATTTGATTAGATTTATTTTAAATAGTTTAAATTTTATATAGTTTTAAATAATTGTCTTTAGATTAAATATGGTGAACGATTTATGCACTTAGATTTTAAATTGGTAGAATTAATTTTACTTTTAATAACCAAAAACCAATTCAAATCAATTGTCCAAATCGAAACAAAACGTCTCAAATTCACTCGATCTTCGTGTACAACGAACTTGGTTCACCCACGTGTTTAATTGAATCCGTCTTTGGTAATTTTAGACTATTACTTTTTCCTAAAGGTAATTTTCTAACTTACCCTATAACGTATCTAATTATCACATATACTATCCACGATTACATCAAAAATTTTGGCGCCGCTGCCGGGGATCTTGTGTACGATTCGTTTTGTGGAGATTTGTTGATCGTTGATTTGAAGAACCTTTCCATTTTGGAAGGTTATGATTATTTTTGTTTTATCATCATTATGTCTTCATCTATCGCTTGCGTTAAGTGTGGGGGTCCATTGTATGATGGCGTGTTCCCTTGTTTTCAAACGAAAGACGACTCCTCACAACTTTCCATCGAACAATTACTTATGCTAGAGCAAATGAATTTTTACAAAGATTATTTCAAAGATGATATTTTGGTGAACTATAATTATGACGACGATGACGATGATGAGGATATCTTTGATCTCACTCCATCTCATGACATCATTACTCCTATTCATGATTCTTCCATCGTGGAACCCGAAAATTCTCTAAGCATGGGGGACGAGCATATTAGCACTATTCTAGACACGGAATCGGACGAAATAATAAAGTCTAGTGTTGAAATCCTTGTCCAAAACCCAAGAGAGTTCGATGGTATTTCCAATGAAACGTGTGATTTGCCACGTTGTGGTGACTCTACTTCTTCCAATCACTTTGAAATTTTCTCCAATTCTAATGATGAAAATTGTGATAGAAATGAAGATTTTGAGAATGATTCGACTTCTAGTGAATTTTCTAATGAGGAGTTCTCCGATGAACTTTCTTATAAAGATGACATTCACGACTCGGATTTTGAGGGGTTTACCGATGATTCTACTCTTCTTCACCCATTTCCACCGGGAAAAAAGGATGATAGTGATCTGGTTTTTGAGAGGTTCACCTTTGAACTTGCTCCTTTATACCCATTTCCACCGGGAAATGAGGTTGATTAGAATATTCCGATCCTTGAGAAGTTCACCGATGAACTTACTCATTTAGATGTGGAAGACGTGATTCTTCGTGAGAAGTTATCCAACATTTATCTTCTCATTTCTAAGATCGAGACTTTGAATTCTAAGCCAAATGCCAAGTCTTTCTCTCCATCTCCTATTCCCGTTGAGGATAGTGATCCGCTTATGGAGGAGATTGACATGTTTCTTGCTTCTAATGATTCGATACCACCGGGTGTTGATGAAATCGACCCGGAGGGGGACGCTCTCTTTTTAGAGAATTTACTTGATGATGATTTCGTCCCAAGTCCTCCTCCCACCCACTTTGACCTTAATGTGCGGGTTTTTCATGTGTCTCATATTGAGTACCATGATCCGATTGATCACATTCCTAAGGGTAAAATGGTCGTTGAAGCTAAAAATGTTGATTCCACTATGGATGAGATTTTTATCCCACCATTACCATTTTCTTTCCATGATCTTGGATTAGCATGGGGGACGACACCGTGTTGTCCTTTCCTTTCTCTTCCAAGGACGAGGTATTCGATCCCGGAATCATTGATTTAGGAAAATCTCGGCCTTTCACGGATGTAATAATTGAAAGATTTTTCGATCATCTTGGTGCGAGTTTATCTCGGGGAGCATGCTATATCCATATCGTGATTTGTGACTACCATCTCTTTTTAGAAATTTACGTTGGAGTTTCATCCTTTCGTTTGTCATCCGACAACGAGGATGAGATCTTTGACCCCGGCATCATGCTTTATCATGGATTTTATTCCATTTTGCCGGTTTTCACCATTTTCCCTAAGGACCAATGAATGCGCGGATTGAGTCGAGCTCATGACTCGGTGAACAAAAACGAGATGCCTTGTGGGGGAGTCCCATACATTCTATCTTCTATCTATTTTCTAGCAACTAATAAGGCTTGATCTTTCAAGCTCGTGTTCGTGTTTTGTTGTGTTGTGAACCTTAGGTATGACCCTAATCATTGAAGACTCTCGTGTTCGGTTTTTTCCGGTCCACTTGATCTTCCATTCTTTGATTGCCAAAAAAAAGGGCACACTCTCTATCCCTTGATTTTTATCGACTAACGTTTTATCTTGAGGCATAATTAATAAACGGCTTATAGATTTGCGTGCTCTTTCCATGCTAGGATTTTGCATTAGACTCTTCGTGTTTTAGCAAGGGGGTGTTACTCTTGAGCTAAGAAACACTAAGGACAATGTTTGGTTTTAGCATGGGGGATTCAATCGATATAATCGCTTGCAATTGCTTTTGTCGTGTCTAAACGTATTGTTTTTCTCATTTTTCATAAATTTTTTAAATTTTTAGTGTTATTTTTAAGTTTTAATAAATAAAATAAGTGCTTTTGACACAAATGTAGGCTTTCCGTTGGTGAAAATAAAAATAGTTTTTGACTCGACTCGGTTTTTACCTTAGCTTTTCCTTAACGTATTTGAATTAAGTTTTGCTAGGCTTTTATATAGGGAGCTTTAAAACGCGAAAGTCTTAATTCATACGGGTTAAGAACAAGAACTTTTCGCAAGTTCCTATAATTGATCCTAGAAAGTCGTTTATCAAGGGAACTTTAAAACGCAAATTCTAGAACTTGAAAAAGTATAAGAAGATGCAAGATCCTATAGATGACTTGAAAACCCAACACTTTGATTTAATAGGCTAAGTATCCATTGATTTTACATTTTTGAAATTTTGCAATATGGAGAACGAGAAATGATAGAGTTTAATCATAAGTTTCTAAAATTAATTCTTCTTTGTGCAAGTATTTTTGTGTTTGATTTAATCTCCTCGTATTTACTTTCCACGCTTGAATAATAATTGCTTAATAAATGAAGTTTTTAGCGGTTTAGGCTTGATATCTTAACTCGTAACTCCTTCTTTTTCTTCCCTTGTAATTAAAGTGAGAACACATTAAGGGTGTCAACGTCATGGACTTTTGATCATGGGATTACGGAAATTTGGCTTACTATATATATCATAATAATAAAGAAGAATAAATAAAAACATGTTCTCTAGGAGCCTTCGGGTAGGAGTCATGTAGCACTAACCTTGTCATTAGAGCCTTAGGGTGTATGGCGAGGGGACGTGTTGAATAAAAATTGCTTCATCATCATGAGCCATATGGTGGGATGGTGATGTCAATTACCTTATTTTTGTCCAAGGAGCCTTCGGGTGTGGATTTTATATAAGGAGCACAATTGCATCTTAAAGAGCCGCAAGGTGATATGATGTGATTGTTGCTAACTCCATTAATAAGGTCATAATTGACTTTGGAGGTTTTTATTTTTACTTTTAAGTAGTCCTATTAGCCAAATTTCGGGTCCGGGGATTTATCCCTCAAATCGTGTTAAGTTATCTTTGATGTGGGCTTTCTTTAGTGACAACGGTTTTTGAAGTCGGGGTTAGGTTTTGAGTGTTGAGTTTACACCGTTTTTGCCTTCATTTTTGGATTAATAAATATCAAATAAAGTCAAATGAGCCTTTGGGTGAATGACAAATAAAATCTAGAGATACAATTAGGAATAATAGGAGATTGAGTTTAACACAAATTACTTGTATGAGTTGGTTTAATTTTGGGACTTATGATTGACAATGATCTTGTTTTTGCACTTGGCATGGAAAAGTGAAAAGTCGGGGACGATGAATCTATTTGAGTTTTATGATCCTAAAAGTTATTTTTCGAATAATGAAAGCAATACATTATGTCTTTGCAAAATAAAGAGTTAAAAAGTTGAATAAAGTGTAGTTTATAGTTTTATTTTATCATTGCGTGAGGACACGGAATTGCTTAGCAAGGGGGAGTTTGATATGAGTGGTTTTACTCATATCATTTGTATCTAAAATCTATGAACAAATGCATATAAATCAATGAAAATGCCTTGTATATGCATGTTTCTTGTTTCATGTGTGTAGGTACCGAAGACCGCGAAAATCGACAAAAACTGGCACGAGATTGAAGAAAAGATCAACGAAGCCAATTTCAAGTCGTTTTTAGCGGATTTAATCTAAGATGAAGTTTATTGGGCTTGTGGGTCCCACATTTGGGTATTGGGCCCAAAAGCCCAATAAGGAGTTCAAGTTATCTACTTTGAGGATCAAAAGCCCAAGATTTGGCCCAATTAACTAACTTATATTCGGATGGATTGCATATATACTTTTTAAAGCCCAAAGGCCATTTACAAATTTAATTACGGATGAAAGGGGCTTGGTTCAAATTTTAAAAGCCTAACACAAAGTTTATGGGACGGTTAAGTTTTTATATAAAGTAAAACTTTATATCTCTGGTCAACACACACATTTACCCATACATTTTTTATCTCTTTCGATACTCTCAATGTATCTCCCATCTCTTATATTTCCCCCAAAACCAAAAATAACCAGACTTATTCACCCACAAACCCTAAATCAGTTTTTGGGGCTTTTTCAATCAAAGGCAAGTGAGCCTCACGCGCTTTAATTAATTACCATGAAAACCGGATTAAAGATGATGGAGGAGTGTAGGTGACGTGTCCTTTTTTCCACTTTTTTATTGGCTGTAACAACGCATCTCTTCCTATCCACCAATTAGAGGAGGCCAGCTCAGCTCCAAACTAACACAAAGAAGCACAAGATGTGACACGGTGGTAATCCGTGTGAGGGAGGATGATTTTCAGCCATAGGATCATAACAAACAAGAGAGAAGAATGAAGGATGGTCATCTAACGGTCGAGATTGATTCATCATCACCAACAACTTCCATCCCCCACCTCTCGGTTCAACTATATAAACCCATATTCTCAATGTATTTTTATCCCTTTTTCTTTCCTAGTTATAATGATAGATTTAAATTAGGTTTTGTACTTTTCTTTTTAAATTTGTAACTCTTGATTTGATTTAATGAAAGATTAAATTTTCGGTTTAATTTCTTACTGTCTTGTGTTTTTATAATTTTAATATTTGATTGCGAATCTAATTTTATAAATATTGTTATAACCATTAATCATTAAAATAAGATCATTCTATATCTTATCGAAATGATGAGAGATTAGGGATTATAAAAATATTTATTCCACTGAATAAATATTATAAAAAATTGCTGTTAGACGTACTGGGGTTCGATTTCACTGTTTCTGGTTCGAAAGTTATATGGTGGTTTGAGTTAATGTTCTTGGTTCGATGAATGGTGGTGGATGAAGGTGGAGTTTATTCGTTCTCTTAAGTCCGCTCAGCGCGCGACTTCTACATCAACGGTTTTTTCAAAAGGTTTTAACTTCTTTTAGTTTTATGTTATTTTTATGGTTTTTCTATCATGAAGCTGTTGATTTCTTAGATGAAGTTTATGTTAGAAGTTTACTTATATTCGATTTTTATTTTATAATGCGTTTCTAAGAATCTGAGGGATGAAATTTGTTGGACTGTTTAGTTTTGTTTCATAAGTAATATCAGATCGTGGTTCAGTTAAATTTGAATGTTGTATCGATTCTGGTATTGTATAGCTACTGTTTATGTTTTATGTGTTTACTTTTATAATCTGCTATATAAGATTGTTAGAACGTTTCTATTTGGTTGAAGAGTTTTTTATAAAAATTCGATTGTTGAGAGGAATTGATAATCAGATTTGTAGGAGTAATAAGGTTCATTTTGTAATTTGCTGTGTGATTTTCGAATCTATGTTTGGATCCGGTTGTGGATTTTAGATAGTTTAATCTGCTTGCTCTAAAGTTATTGATAATCTGTTAATGTTAGATAATCAGATTGGTGGTTAATATATTAGCTACTGTGAATTTGTAAGATTTCTGCATCATGTTTGAGATTATGAAAGTTATCACGTCTGCTATACCGTTAGAAAATCTGTTATCAGTATGCCGTGTTTCTTTTATTACTTCGTTGATTAAGAGAGTGTTAAATCAAGCCTGAATGATTGCTCATCATATTTTGTAGCTTGTAACCAGTTCTGTTTTAACTCAGTATTTGAAAATCTGCTTTAGTTATCTGTTTTTATTTGATTTAAATTTAGTGAGTTTGGGATTTTATATAACCATAATTTTAGATCGCTGATAAGGTATTTGCTATAGACGCTTTTTGTTCTTGAATTCTGATTCAGCTGTCATTGTTCTAACTGTATGTACTTGAGATTATTGAGGGCTATATTTTTGGATTTCTTTGTTCTTGTAATTCTTGGTTAAATCTTATCTGTATCGATTGGTATATTTTTTTTAGTGTGTATTGCTGTATGTGATTTTAAGCCTGCATACCTCGTTTTGGAGTGTTTGGTTTGCAGATTTACTTATAATATTTTCTCCAAATAATTATTCCAAAATAAAATAATATCATCCAAAAATATGTCCCTTACAGGACTCGAACCCATGACCTGCTGGTCATGGGCCGAACGACTTAACCAAGTGGTCTATCTGTTGTTTTGGTTTTATAGTAGCTTTATTAACTAATATAGCCTAATCAATTTCGTCTATCAGCTTTTAAATAGTTTTAAAAACATAGTTTTCATTTTGTAAACTTATTTATTTAAAATTACTTTCAAAAGGTTCAAAGCGAAAATAAATAAATATAAAAAAATAAAAAAATAATTAATAAAAATATATTTTATTTACTTTTTAGAAATTTAAATTGTTTTAGAATTTGTTTTTAAATAATTTAGTTCTAATTAATTTTGTTTTAAATAAATTTAGATTTAAATAATTTTGTTTTATTAAAAGTAAATTTCTAAATAGATTTAGTTTAAATTTTTGAATAGTTTTAAAATCGTTTTTTATTTGATTAGATTTATTTTAAATAGTTTAATTTTATATAGTTTTAAATAATTGTCTTTAGATTAAATATGGGGAACGATTTATGCACTTAGATTTTAAATTGGTAGAATTAATTTTAGTTTTAAAACCCGAAAACCAATTCAAATCAATTGTCCAAATCGAAACAAAACGTCTCAAATTCACTCGATCTTCATGTACAACGAACTTGGTTCACCCACGTGTTTAATTGAATCCGTCTTTGGTAATTTTAGACTATTACTTTTTCCTAAAGGTAATTTTCTAATTTACCCTATAACGTATCTAATTATCACATATACTATCCACGATCACATCAAAGAGCTAATAAAGAAAGGTGCCCTAAAATAGATTTTGAGGCAGACGACCACCTAAAATCATGTTGCTATGAAATTAGTTCATTTACCGCCCTAAATATATTTACAACAAATGTGATTCATACAACCTAATCAGACGCATTTAAGTCCTTACCAAAAGCTACAATTTCACCTGAACCTGTCTTGGCCCATTATTCAACCAGCCCCCTTTATGAGTTATTATAAATAAGAGTTAGTAAGGGCAGAACACTAACCTCTAAGCCGCCCGTTTTGACCCATGCGTTGAAACTCATAAACGGCTTCAACTATCTTTTTTTGCTCGTCAGCATCGAAGAGTCGAGTGTGCAACTCAAGTCCTTGGACCACATTCACATTTTTTCCGTTAACCTTTTTAATGTGTGTAAAGTTGGTCTTCCTTACAAAATTTGCAAACCCTAACCTTTCCTTCGGATCATCAGACACCAATTTAACTTCTGACAATCTACCGGTTTTTGATTGAGTTAGAGAGGTTACTGGTTTGCTGTCCACACATGTCGGAGAGAACTTTTCACTATTGCGTGTCCAACCTCGTGAAGTCTGCTCTGAATATTTATTTGACTCTTGCTTAACTGAAGATCCTGTATTAGTCACGGTTGAATGTTCTGAATCTCTTTCAGAAATATCATCTAGCTGAGTCGAATCAGGACCTGACATTGACGATTTATTATCGTGTTTTCCTGCAAAATTGACAAGGAAATAGATAATGAACCCACTCGCATTGAAATATTTTCAAAGCCAAATAAGTGAACCAAAACAACTTTTAACATATAGTTATTGCTAGCCTAATATTTAAAAAGTAGAAAATCAACAATTCTACTATTCAACACACTACGACCAACTACAATATGTGAAATTATTTATTTTCTGGATTGAACTCTAAATTGCTTGATAAAAGGTTATAGATTATTCTTGAACGCGTTATCCAATACCATAAATAAAGAACGTCCAGCTTGCAAAACCAAGCGAAAATCAAAAGATAACCACTTTTGTACACGGAAGAATAACGATGTTTTGAATGGATATAAATGTATGGATCCTTACGGTTCCTTTCCGACATGTAAGAGCGTACATTACCTCAATGTTGTCTTATCGCGGATGACTTTCTGCACCTTTCTTAGGCTATTGGTTCTTGTGGAACGTGGTGGCCTTCATACATTATCTTGGGCAGCTAGTAGCGCTTTAATGTTGTTGAGCACGTTGGTCAGCTGACTGACAACCATGGTTGCTCGAGGTTGTTCAAAGAAATTGTGCTGTTGGCATCACTTCCCCCCGTAAATTATGCTGAATATTCCAAATTCATAATACATCTACAAAAACACCAGCAAAATCAATCAGAATAAATTATTTATGTATTATGAAAAAACATAAATGATCATATTTGTCTTTTCAATTAAAAAGTGACTCCAAACAATGAATATAAATCTTTTACAATTAATGTTTATGCAATTAATAACTATAAGGAGCTATACCTGATAAATAAACGAGAATGATATTAGCGAAAAAAAATAATATGGTTTAAGATGCTTAGCGAGAAACTATCTTTTAGTGTCAGAATAATATTGACACCCGTGTTGGGAATTATTGTAAAGTACCAAGTACCGTTAATATAAGTACAAGTACTATTAGTGTTAGCAAGTACCGTTATTTTTAAAGCGGTATATGCCAAGTATCGTTAGTGTTAATGTAAGTAATGCTAAATAGATAAAGACGAATATATCTTTAGTAAAGATATGTCATAGTTATAGTTAGAGTATATCTTATGTGATATACTTAATAGGTTAGAATATTAATAATATATCGTGTGTGATGTATTTATCTAAGTAGAATATTCTAGGGTTCCTTGCACTATAAAAGGAACATAGGTATATTGAGTTTGTATGTACCTTTGCCAAAGTCGATTAATAGAAGATCGAATAGTTAGAGTATTCTATTGTTCTTCTTTGCTTTATAAGTTAGATTCCGCATAACTTATTAGGTTGAGTAAGAGTCTCTCAAGTGCTCTAGATTACAAGCTATTGTGAAATCCTTGACATGATATAGATCTATTCAAAGGGATCAATAAGTGGTATCAGAGCTTGTTGAGAAACTCTGAATTAGAACAACAAAACCCCATTGCCTCAATCACAAAAAGTCTCACACAATGTCTCAATCTAGTGAACACCCTCCTTAGATGGAAGAAATTCCAATCCCTGATCCATTACCACAGGTTCAACCTCAAATCGTGCAGCATGCACCAGTGGCTTCACAAACCATACATGTTGCAACTACACAAACAACTACATCTTCTCCCCATACTCTATCTGCTGTAAAACTCCCTATTCTCAAAAGTGATAACTATGAGAATGCAGATGGAACATTACATGAATCACACAGACCATACTCTATGGAAAGACATCAAGAATGGGAATACTCCTAAAAAGCTACGTTGGCTGCCTGATGGTACATGTTATGCTTTGCCTGCTGAAGACGTACAAGCAGAGATCAGAGAAAGAAAGGCTAGAACTACCTTAGCTATGGCACTCTCAGAAGACATTCTACCTAACTTTTATCATTACAAAGATGCAAAAGCTATGTGGGAGGCTATCAAACTTAGATTTAGAGCCAATGACAAATCTAAGAAGATGAAGAAGATAGTTCTAAAACAAGAATTTGATAACTTCTCAATTTCTAGTACAGAAGGAATCCATAATGGATATGGAAGGTTTAGTAAATTACTTATTCATCTAGCAGTTCATGGACTGATAATTCCTCATGAAGAAGCTAATCTTAAGTTCTTAAGAGGAGTTCCACAAGTGTGGAAAGTGATGGCTATGCACTTCATCGTAACAGATGATTTAGATGTTACTCCATTTGATCATCTCTATAACAATCTCAGAGTTTATGAGATGAATCTTAAAAGTATTGAGCCAGCCAAAGCATCTGCATCAAATCCTAACTTGCCCTTTGTGTCAGAAGGAAGCAGTGATACTTACCATCAAAGTACCGCTGGTGGAACAAGTAGCGGTACTTACTTTCAAAGTAGTGTTAGTGGACCAGCTTACAGTACTTACTTTCAAAGTGCTGAAATCAGTCCATCAGTGACTCAGAATTCACAAGGAAGGTCTCTACCACTATTCAATGAGAATGATGCCTTCTCCTTCTTTGCTGGACAAGATAACAGACCAGTATTGACTCTTGATGATCTGTTCCAGATAGATGATGTTGACATTGAAGAGATGGATCTAAAATGACAAGCTTCCATGGTCTCTGTTAGATCCAATAGACTTTTCAGAAGGACTGGTAGGAAGATGAATGTTGATCCTAATGAACCATTAGGATATGACAAGTCAAAAGTTGAATGCAACAACTATTGAAAGCTTGGACACTTTTCCAAGGAGTGCAAGAGAGAAAAGATTGAAGGTAGCAGTCAGATTTCCAAGAATAGCAATAATACCAGCCCAAGAGTCACTGAAAGTCTTCCAAAGGGAGATAGCAGAAATCCATGGAGTCCAAAAACAACTAAAGCTTTGGTGATAGTAGATGGAGTGGTCAACTGGACTGACGCACATGAAGAAGAAGAAGAGCATGGACTAATGGCTCTCTCTCATGAAGATACTGAGGTACATCCCTGTTCTAAAGATTGTGTTCTTAAGTTTATTAGTCTTAAAGTAGAACTTGAGGAACAATATCAAAAGGTAAACACATGTACTTTAGAAGTAAATACTTTTAAACAAGGTGTTGCTAAGCTAGAAGCAAATATAGTTTTGTATAAAAAAGGTCAACAAAACTATGAAGAGTAAATTACGATTTTAACTCTTCAAATGAGGGAAAAAGATATGACTATCAAAGCTTTTGAAAAACAACTTGTAAAAGTTATAGTAGAAAATGAAGTCTTAAAAGCTAGTTTGTTTAATGAAAGAGAAGTAATTAATCAATGGCAAAAATCTTCAAAAGGCACGGGTAAGCTAATTAATTCTCAAATGGGGTGTTATGACAAAACATGCCTAGGTTATTTAGAGGACCAACCTGGGATAACTCTGACTGACAAGGACTTATCCAAAGGGATTTTTGATAGTTCTTGTGATTCAGAAGATACTCCTGAAAGAGATAGGTATGATAAATGAATGAAGGCAGTTCCTCCAGCTTTATTTGGAATTTACATGTAACACCCCCAAATTTCGGTCATAACAGCGGAAGGGTCATTGGGTGTTACTATCATGGTTCAATCTCATAATCATAGAAAACGGCTCAAAACAAGTCGTTTTAATAAACATCCATTTATTTTCATTTAACAATAAAACTTTTCACATGGTCCTAGATAATTTCATGTTTTCAAACATAATAAATGATAAAAGATTCTTTGAATGGATATAATTTATAAAAGTGGGCCAAACTTTTCAAATAAGCAAGCTTCACGAAACCGCCTTCCTCGAGTGCCTTCCCAATGGACCTGAGATAAAGCATGCTAAAAAGTCAGCAAAATTTGCCGAGTGAATCTATAGAGTTTAATTTAAATAAAGAGAACACAAGTATTTAAAAATAACCTTCCATGGTTAATAATTTATCAAAGACAATTATGTTGTACGGACATAATTAGCGTGTCATTACATAAGTCTCGTGACATTGAACGTTAACATATATTATTTCAGCCCAACACACCTAGCCAAGTGCGTATATTTCTCTTATACAATGCATCCGATGTTTCATTACTAGTGCATCACAACACCACGCGAGAGCTAGTCGCGACCGGACTGGGCGTCACCCCGATAGATCTATCCATAGCATTAGCGTTATCTCGATTAACAATTCACGATTCATGGGTCTTTTAAGGCTAAACAAACTTATGTAATAACTTTCATCTAAACATACAATTAAGTTTCTTGTGTTCAATTTTAAAACAATCATGAGTTTATCACAACTTGTAGTTGTACCTTTCAATTTCAATAAATACTTTTCAAGTATATAGGGTTCCCACAACTTTTCGTTGCACCCATTAATAGGGTTTCCACAACTTCTCGTTGTACCCTTTATTTTAATAAAACAAGCATGTTATCCCCCTCGCAGGTTTTATAAAACAAGTAAACATGTTAAAAGCGAGGCTATAGACTCACCTTAGCCAATAGTGGTAATGAGACGATCGCCGACGATTAGTGATGCCCGTTTAAACACGAAAACCGCAACCTACCAAATAAGGCGCGTTCGTTAAAAATCGACTTAAGTATAAATCATACTTAAATAATATAAAAATCAAAATTACAAAACCAAGACAATCCCGAAATATTTAATAATACAAGTGTTATTACTATACCCTTTTATTCAACACTATCCTTTTAAACAATTGCACTCTCGATATTGACCCGTCTTAAGACGCCAAGTCAACGCAAGTCAACTTATCATTTTACTTCCCTCGGACCAGTAACTAAGTCATTTATATAATGACTTAACACTTGAGTAAATCCCCATGTCCAATGGCGAATACTCAACTCACGCCACATAATTATTGAACTACGTGTCCAAAATACCAATCAGCATGTACACTCCAAATGTACACACCAATCTACCCTATCTACACTTGTCCGATTTTGACGAAACTTGGTCACAAACTCACACATAATATGAAGAAGACTCATTTCAAGTTTCATTCAAAAATATTACTTCTAAGACCTTCTGCCCGACACACCTTCGTGTTATAAAAACCGGACAGTTTTACGCCTTTTACTTGTAAAACCATTTTGACATATCTAAACAATTCCGTTTACAAAACCGACACTCGGGTTTGAAAATAGACTCATGACCTGAGGTTTAGCAACTTATATCAGTACTTGAAATTTTTTAAAACTCATTCTATAGTCCCCGAGATTCGATCCAAATATCGACAACAATTTTCGGATTGTGCCGATACTCGTCTCCCGGTACACAAATACTAAAACTAGCATAACTTTTCGCTCGTAATGAGTTAGAAGCTCATTCAAGCGGCAAAACGAGCGTCTTGAAGATTACTACAACAATATCAAATAATATAAGCCTATCTCAGAACTTAAACTCACGAAATAATCTGTTGTAAGCTGCTGTCCCAAAAATACATTTTAAAAACCATGTCAAATCAACATTTTGACCCATTTTCACCACTTCTATACTCTTATTATCAACCTACAATCACTCTAACACTATCATCAAACCCCTAACACACTTGCATGTCACTTTTACAAATTTCTTTTCAATCTTTCAACTCAAAAACTAGCCAAAATGATAATCATAATATAAAACAATATAAAAAAATGATCATACAAAGATTAAAATATCATATTTAAAAAAAATTAAAAATCATGATGCATGTAAGTAATTTTTATACCAAATTGATCCTCTTTGAATTTGTAGAATGGGACATCAATTAGTTTTGGAAGATTCAAGTTCAAGATCAAGAAAAATTGATGGTTTTGGTGTTTGTTCTTGGTGAAACCCACGACAAAGAGAAGAGAGAGGGTGGGTGGATGGAGTTTTTATTTTTAAAATAGTGTATGTGTAAAAATGGTTAGTGGAAAGTCCTTATATAGTGGGATGGAGGGGTAAATTTTGCCAACTTGCAATAGTTTTGGTCCAAATGCAATTAAATAGTTGTAAGGGTAGAAAATGTAAATATTAAATTTTGAAAATATTTACGGGACTCGGGTTTTGTAAAAATACTTTTTAAAAGTTAAAACGATTCTTAAAAATAATAATATCACTTCGACACGACTTAAAACGTAATTAAATCGAAAACGTCGAAAATATAAAATATCGAGACAATCGATAATAAAACATAAATATTTGGGCATCCGTTGGTATCGCGTTTACTAATAGTTCTCGTCATTCGTTAAAACGTAAAACATGAGAAATAAAAATAAATACAATAAAATCATTCTTATGATAATTTGAGAATATAATATCGATACTTAATGTATTTCTTGTCAGTTTTCATCGAAATGACATTCTTACGTTAAGTTTCAAACTATAACCTTCTCGGTTAGTTGATAATTTAAAATTCTCATTAAAGTAAACATATAATATTTAATAGTCGCGATTAAAATAACGACATGAAATTGACGGATTGTCACATTATTCCCACCAAATTGGGATCTTCGTCCCGAAGATCAACTTGCGTCCTTCCTCGATCGCTCGTTGAAATCAAAGGGTTAAATGAATTTTGGTACTCGTCTTGAGTTCCATCACACATGACAATAGGAATTCGACTTCGTTTCTGTTGCCTAACTTCCTTATCGATAATATCAACAAGTACTTTGATGAAATGCAACTTACCGTCGATTCATACCTCATCAAGAGAGATACTAAGATCTTCGTCAGGAAGAAATTTCTTTAGGTTCGACATATGAAAAGTATTGTGAATTCCTTGTAGCACTCGAGGTAATTTAAGTTCTCATGCTGTCGGACCTACCATCGATATCAGCTCGAATGGTCCAAACTAACGGGGACTTAACTTCCCTCGTTTTCCAGAATATATAACACCTTTTTCATGGTGATAATTTGGCTTAACTTTTCCACCTACCTCGAATTTCAAAGGTTTTCGCTTCACATTATCATAACTTCTATGTCTACTACGAGTGGTTCACAAACGCTCCTTAATTAGCACGATCGATTTATTTATCAAAATAAAATGAGCAGAGTCAATCAATCAACATTGACAGAAATCGAGTCATATTCAGACTGAGTTTTCGAGAGCTTAACAATGAATCCATTGTAATTTGCTCCAACTTCACGAATGATAACGAATAATACAATCGTAATCACTTAAAGGCTAAGTTACCTCTTTTATTCCAGAATACATTCTAGGCTCTTACTATCGGTGGATACAGTACATTAGTGCCAAACAATTAATGTCTCAATAGACGAAGAGTAAAATCACCGCACCCAATTACAAATCATGGGTTGTGCAGTTTCCTTATTCTTCCTAAGTTTCCTACAAGAATATACAAATCAAACAACTCTAAATCCTTCAAGAGATATATCACGATCAACAACAGGATCTTTACTTCTTTCGAGTAACGATAAGTTCGGCGTGCTGCAGAGTTCTCTTTTCATGGTTTGAAAAGCTTTCTCTTCATCAATGCCACACACATACGGTTCATTCTCTGAGTTAGCTTAGTTAATGGTTTTGATATCAAAGAGAATCCTTTAATAAACCTTTAGTAATAACCAGCCAAACCTAGAATTTGTCGTACTTCAGTTGGAATAGTTGGAACATTCAAATCTTCGATGGCTTCAATTTTCGCAGAATCAACATGTATGCTACTTTTGTCAATCACATGACAGAGAAGTTTGACAGAACAAAGCCAAAAATCGCACTTTAAAATTTTGGGTACATCTTTTCGTTCTTTAACAAGTTTCAAGATAATCCCTAAGTGTTCGGCATGTTCTTCCTTTCTCTTCGGGCAGATTAGAATATCATCAAAGAAAACAATCACGAATTTATCAAGATACGGCTTACACCTATGGTTCATTAATTCAATGAATACAGCAGGTGCACTGGTCAAACCAGAAGGCATAACCCTAAACCCATAATGATCATCACGAGTTCTAAACGCCGTAATAGGAATATCTTCCTCGCGTATGCGAAGTTGATGATAAGCAAAACAAAGATCAATCTAGGAGAAAACACCAGAATCTTGGAGAAAACACGAGAGTTTTGAAGTTGATCAAATAGATCATCAATTTATAGAAATGGTAACGATTCTTGATCGTTAACCTATGCAGCTCTCGATAATCGATACAAATACGAAACGAATCATCATTCTTCTTAGCGAACAGAATAGGAGTTCTACAAACTGACAAGCTCGATCGACTAAAACCTCTATCAGATAGTTCTTAATAGTACAAAAATAATTACTTCAACTCAGAGGGTGCTAATGAATATGGCTCATGTGCCACAGTTGCAGCACCAGAGATTAGATCAATTAGGAATTCTATTTGCCTTGGAGACGGAAGCCTTGGCAAATCTTCCAGAAACACTTCGGAATAGTCACAAATGACTAGAGCATTTTCTATTGACTTTCTTACGATTCCTTCTACGATAGTTAAACTACGAATAATCCACAACCTTTTTCGATATACTTACGAGCTCTAATGCACGAAAAGAATTTTCAATTTATTTTCCCTTCAGTAACCTCATCAGCCTTGCCTTGGATTATGTGTCCCATGAGCTAATAAGCCATGCCGACATCTTCACAAATAGCAATTGGCTTAGAATAAGTCACATCACCGCATTTATTCTTGGCCAACCATGAATATACTGCTTGACCTTGACGGTCCGGGTTCCATAATTCTTGGACATAAAGGAGTCAACTTATGGAAACACTTGATATATCTACCAATGTTAGTTCCCTTCAGTTTCAGGTTATACAACACTTGCTCCATACTTTGGAAATGCTTTAAGGACAAGCTCCTCAGTTAACCGTTTCCTCACCTTAGTCCATGGTGTCCAATAAGTAACGATACCTATGGAAGCAAGCCTGGCATTCCACCAATTTAATGTACGACCTTGGAGAGTAGCGATTTCAAACTGCACCCTATCCTCCTGATTAGGGTCACTGATTTGAAAGACTGACGCCAGCTTTTCAACGACTGACACAATCCTCCATCATCTTTAGTCCCCTCAAGAGTCTACGGTTTGCGCTTAATGAATGAAGTGTAGTTATAGCCTCTAACTTCAGGCACATATGTTCCATCCGTACCACGAACATTATCGGCTCCAGTTTCAGCTCCGCCGGTTCTAGTCCCAACAGTTGTAGCTTCAGCTCCAGATCCAGATCCATCATTCATGTTGGCCATGAATCCAACTAAAGATACAACAACTTATTCACTAATAACTTGGCGCATTCGTGCTTCAGTCATAGCTTTCATTGGCTGCATGAGTCTTGTGCAACACAAATCAAATCATAATGAGTATTCATTCAATGATTGCGTTATACCATAAGAATTTAAAGAGAAAATCAAGGAAAGATAATAATAGAACGATGTAGAATTAGGAATCAAAAGATAGTCATTCCATTGATCACAAACTAGTACAAGTCGTATTGTCAAACATTATAGATAATCATCGTCTAATGTCATACAACTTAAAAGACTAGTCCTACTAACTGTTGTCACAGTTTAGTTAGGGATTAATGAGAAGATACTACAATTGATAAACTAATCTACTAAGAGTTACTAGGTATTTCACATGGCTAAGAAGGCTACTCGGTCCCACCAGAAGAAGATTTCTTCAATGTCTTTCAGAGACGCTTGATATCCTCCTCAATTGGTGCTTTTGGAACAGCCCCAATATAACCATTTCACGATCAAAGAATTAGAGGAACAAAATCAAAGAATGAATCGAGCAAACGAATTATGAGTCAATAAGAGTTTAATCACGCATATGCTATATGCTTAAGCCCACACGTTTATGAATCATTATTCCATGGATTGATCAAGTCCTTCCAATAAGATTCAGAAATTTGTAGTTCAACAATTTATAATTTCCTTGTTTAAATAAATGGCCAATTTATTTCAACGATTATAAATCACTTTATTCAAGCATCGTCAGCTCAACGCAAAAGATCAAGATCGAAACAAATGAGAAACTGATTTAACAGAAAATGATCAGTGATATAATATGGAATCCTGGTTGGCATGTGAATACCATACAAATCAATCTCAATTCCTAACAATCAATAGTACCATCTAAGACAAACTTGTCTTTATCAAAACAGTATAATGTCGAAGATTAATGAAAAGGCAAATTAAATTTGCTAAACGAAATGAACGAATCAATAAGTCAAGAATAAGAATCAAGGAAATCAAAATCCTTATGACCAAAAGAATATCAGCAAGAATATTAACCGTTTCGTTGGGATCATGTATATCCACAACTTAGTTAATCTCGAGAATAACATGATTCATTTCAGGAATAGCTTCGGCGCTAGCATTAAAATGACTAGAGTGGCTTCGTGACAATCGACGTCGTATAAATATCTCGTATAAATATAAAATTATCATTTATAATTAAATAAATGAAAACATACCTTGTAATTCACAAGTTTAAATAATCGATAAAGATTAGATCATATATAATCCCATATATATATATATACTTTCATTCTCGTCCATTGGCAACTCGGAGGTTTCGCTTCCAACAGTTATAGTTAAAAGATTTGAAAAATTCATTTTTGGAAAATCTTTTTGTTCTCTATAACTTGATCTCTGATGCCAATCTGTAACACCCCCAAATTTCGGTCATAACAGCGGAAGGGTCATTGGGTGTTACTATCATGGTTCAATCTCATAATCATAGAAAACGGCTCAAAACATATCGTTTTAATAAACATCCATTCATTTTCATTTAACAATAAAACTTTTCACATGGTCCCAGATAATTTCATGTTTTCAAACATAATAAATGATAAAAGATTCTTTGAATGGATATAATTTATAAAAGCAGGCCAAACTTTTCAAATAAGCAAGCTTCACGAAACCGCCTTCCTCGAGTGCCTTCCCAATGGACCTGAGATAAAACATGCTAAAAAGTCAGCAAAATTTGCCGAGTGAATCTATAGAGTTTAATTTAAATAAAGAGAACACAAGTATTCAAAAATAACCTTCCATGGTTAATAATTTATCAAAGACAGTTATGTTGTACGGACATAATTATCGTGTCATTACATAAGTCTCGTGACATTGAACGTTAACATATATTATTTCAGCCCAACACACCTAGCCAAGTGTGTATATTTCTCTTATACAATGCATCCGATGTTCCATTACTAGTGCATCACAACACCACGCGAGAGCTAGTCGCGACCGGACTGGGCGTCACCCCGATAGATCTATCCATAGCATTAGCGTTATCTCGATTAACAATTCACGATTCATGGGTCTTTTAAGGCTAAACAAACTTATGTAATAACTTTCATCTAAACATACAATTAAGTTTCTTGTGTTCAATTTTAAAACAATCATGAGTTTATCACAACTTGTAGTTGTACCTTTCAATTTCAATAAATACTTTTCAAGTATATAGGGTTCCCACAACTTCTCGTTGCACCCATTAATAGGGTTTCCACAACTTCTCGTTGTACCCTTTATTTTAATAAAACAAGCATGTTATCCCCCTCGCGGGTTTTATAAAACAAGTAAACATGTTAAAAGCGAGGCTATAGACTCACCTTAGCCAATAGTGGTAATGAGACGATCGCCGACGATTAGTGATGCCCGTTTAAACACGAAAACCGCAACCTACCAAATAAGGCGCGTTCGTTAAAAATCGACTTAAGTATAAATCATACTTGAATAATATAAAAATCAAAATTACAAAACCAAGACAATCTCGAAAAATTTAATAATACAAGTGTTATTACTATACCCTTTTATTCAACACTATCCTTTTAAACAATTGCACTCTCGATATTGACCCGTCTTAAGACGCCAAGTCAACGCAAGTCAACTTATCATTTTACTTCCCTCGGACCAGTAACTAAGTCATTTATATAATGACTTAACACTTGAGTAAATCCCCATGTCCAATGGCGAATACTCAACTTACGCCACATAATTATTGAACTACGTGTCCAAAATACCAATCAGCATGTACACTCCAAATGTACACACCAATCTACCCTATCTACACTTGTCTGATTTCAACGAAACTTGGTCACAAACTCACACATAATATGAAGAAGACTCAGTTTAAGTTTCATTCAAAAATATTACTTCTAAGACCTTCTGCCCGACACACCTTCGTGTTATAAAAACCGGACAGTTTTACGCCTTTTACTTGTAAAACCATTTTGACATATCTAAACAATTCCGTTTACAAAACCGACACTCGGGTTTGAAAATAGACTCCTGACCTGAGGTTTAGCAACTTATATCAGTACTTGAACATTTTTAAAACTCATTCTATAGTCCCCGAGATTCGATCCAAATATCGACAACAATTTTCGGATTGTACCGATACTCGTCTCCCTGGGTACACAAATACTAAAACTAGCATAACTTTTCGCTCGTAATGAGTTAGAAGCTCATTCAAGCGGCAAAACGAGCGTCTTGAAGATTACTACAACAATATCAAATAATATAAGCCTATCTCAGAACTTAAACCCACGAAATAATCTGTTGTAAGCTGCTGTCCCAAAAATACATTTTAAAAACCATGTCAAATCAACATTTTGACCCATTTTCACCACTTCTATACTCTTATTATCAACCTACAATCACTCTAACACTATCATCAAACCCCTAACACACTTGCATGTCACTTTTACAAATTTCTTTTTAATCTTTCAACTCAAAAACTAGCCAAAATGATAATCATAATATAAAACAATATAAAAAAAATGATCATACAAAGATTAAAATATCATATTTAAAAATAATTAAAAATCATTATGCATGTAAGTAATTTTTATACCAAATTGATCCTCTTTGAATTTGTAGAATGGGACATCAATTAGTTTTGGAAGATTCAAGTTCAAGATCAAGAAAATTTGATGGTTTTGGTGTTTGTTCTTAGTGAAACCCACGGCAAAGAGAAGAGAGAGGGTGGGTGGATGGAGTTTTTATTTTTAAAATAGTGTATGTGTAAAAATGGTTAGTGGAAAATCCTTATTTAGTAGGGTGGTGGGGTAAATTTTGCCAACTTGCAATAGTTTTGGTCCAAAATGCAATTAAATAGTTGTAAGGGTAGAAAATGTAAATATTAAATTTTGAAAATATTTACGGGACTCGGGTTTCGTAAAAATACTTTTTAAAAGTTAAAACGATTCTTAAAAATAATAATATCACTTCGACACGACTTAAAACGTAATTAAATCGAAAACGTCGAAAATATAAAATATCGAGACAATCGATAATAAAACATAAATATTTGGGCATCCGTCGGTATCGCGATTACTAATAGTTCTCGTCATTCGTTAAAACGTAAAACACGAGAAATAAAAATAAATACAATAAAATCATTCTTATGATAAATTGAGAATATAATATCGATACTTAATGTATTTCTTGTCAGTTTTCGTCGAAACGACGTTCTTACGTTAAGTTTCAAACTATAACCTTCTCGGTTAGTTGATAATTTAAAATTCTCATTAAAGTAAACATATAATATTTAATAGTCGAGATTAAAATAACGACCTGAAATTGACGGATTGTCACATTACATGCCCCCTAATAATGATAAATGTATAGAGTTAGATGAGTCAAAACCTATTTATGGTAAAATATCTAATGATTCAGAATCAAACTCTAATACTTTGACCTAGGATGAACCTATTGTGACCAAAAAGGTTGTCTATCCACCTTTGATGAGCACATTTGTGCCTAAAGGACTTGTGCCTACAACTAGTCTGCCTCCAAGTAGGTTAAATCCTCGAGTAAGACAATGGACATCAATGTAAAACATCATGGTAGTATCAAAAGGGGTGGGCTAGGTTTTGAAAACACTAAGTCAAAATTACCTTTTGAGTCTTCTTTAAAAAGAAGAGGATGTTATGTGTGTGGTAGATTAAGTAATTTTATCAAGGATTGTACTGTGCATTAAGATAAAATTTCTAAACAAAAGGCTGCAAATAGGGTCACAGTAAAAGGTCATGAGAAGAATGCACAAGGTAAAAGGAAATTGGGACCAATAGATGACAAACCTAAGTGGGGTCATGCTCAGAGGGTAAATAAGCAAAATAAAACCAATAAACTTAGTCACCCTCAAACCAACAAAGACTTTGTACCCAGAGCAGTACTTATGAAACAAGGTCTAGTACCTTTAAAATCAAGTTCTTCAAGTACCGGAAGACCAAAACCTGTAAGTATTGCTAGAACTAAAACAAGTACCGCTGGTCAGCCATCTAGAAAAAACAAAGTCTGACCAATCTTCTAGGAGTCTATTTGAGATTTTTAAGTCACCTAGAAGTAAGCCTTATGAAAAACCAGTGCAAATGTGGGTTCCTAAAGGACAAAAATCATTTGTTCCACCAAGTACTACCAAAACAGTACTTAAATCAAGAAAGTCTAGAAACATAGAGTCACCTTATGTTTTTGATTACATAACTGGAACAATGAAATATAAGAGTGTCTGTAGTCTTATTTATAAAAATACTTACAAAACACTTAAGTATGTAGGTCCCATAAGATCCGAGCCAAATGTGGCTTGGGTCCCTGTTAAAAACTAATATGTTTTGTGTATGTGCAGGAGCATCTGATTAATGAATTGAAAGACAAAGGTATAGTATATAGTGGATGATCAAGGCACATGACAGGGACCAATGATTTCCTTGCTGAATTCGAAGAATTCAGAGGTAGACCAGTAGCCTTTGGTAGAAGTAAAAGCAGGATTACTGGCAAAGGAAAAATCAACACAGGAATGTTGGAGTTTGAAGATGTGTTCTTTGTTAAAGAATTGAATGAATTCAATATTTTCTCTGTATCACATATGTATGATAAAAAGAACAAGGTACTCTTCACAGATACAGACTGCTTGGTGCTCTCCAAAGACTTTGAGATGCCTA
The DNA here is from genome assembly GCA_025667525.1 of Glebionis coronaria. NCBI lineage: Eukaryota > Viridiplantae > Streptophyta > Magnoliopsida > Asterales > Asteraceae > Glebionis > Glebionis coronaria. Next base: position 421,021,327 of record CM046880.1, read on the forward strand.
AGGAATCTCAAGTACTACTTAAAGTACCCAGGCAAGAAAATATGTATACCTTTAATCTGCATACTATTACTCCAACATGTGGTATTACATGCTTGTGAGCTAAAGCTTCTAATGTTGAGTCTAATTTGTGGCATAGAAGGTTAGGTCATGTGAACTGTAAGAACCTAAACAAACTTGTCAAGGGAAATTTGGTTAGAGGGTACCAAATCTTTTCAAAATGATCTCACATGTACTGCTTGTCAAAAAGGTAAACAACATAGAACCTCTTGTAAGACCAAGACTGTCAACTCAGTGACTAAGCCTTTGCAACTCTTACATATGGATTTGTTTGGTCCAGTTTATGTTAGGAGTATTAGTCATAAGACCTTTGCCTAATTATAACTGATGATTTCAGTAGATTCAGTTGGGTATTGTTTTTGTTACATAAGAATGAAACCAATGAATTACTTAAAGACTTTGTCACTTTAATTGATAAATAATTCACTAAACAAGTCTTAATCATTAGGACAGATAATGGGACAAACTTTAAGAATGCTGAATTTGATGAATTATGTAGGTCATAAGGAATCAAGAGACAATTTAGTAATCCTAGGACTCCACAACAAAATGGAGTAGCTGAAAGAAAGAATACACTAATTGAGGCTGCTAGAACTATGCTGGCTGATTCTCTTTCGCCAAACAAATTTTTGGCAGAAGCAATCATTACTGCATGTTATGTGCTAAATAGAGTTTTAGTGACCAAGCCTCATAACAAAACACCTTACATTAAGCCAACCATAAGTCACTTAATACCTTTTGGGTGTCATGTTTCTATTTTAAACACTCTTGATCAGTTGGGCAACTTTGATGGAAATTATGATCTAGGATATCTAGTTGGATATTCTTTACAAAGCAGGGCATATAGAGTCTTTAATTTGACATCAGGTAGAGTTATGGAAAATGCCCATGTCAACTTATTAGAAAATAAGCCCAATGTCCCAGGAATAGGTTATGCTTAGATGTTTGGTTTAGATTATCTAACTAACTCCATGAATTACTATTCTGTGTAAAAAGATTGTCAAACTGACAATGCATGTAAAAAGACTAGTACAACTAGCTCAGGTACTCATAAGGAGAATCCTTCTTCATCAGACCCTCAAGATGATGATGATGCTCATATCTATGTACCACATCTGCCTATTGTCTCACCAACAGTTATTAGCCCACAACAGAAGCAACCAGTGATACCAAATAATGATCAAGCCTCACATGATGAACTTCAAAGGCTTATAGATCAAGAAAAGAATGTTACAGCAAATGCTAGGCACTCAAGAGAAGAACCTTGGAATCACAAAGTTCAACAATACATTTGCAATCTAGCGGTACTTCATCTGTAAGTACTGCTAACACAATTTCTGCAAAATCTGTTGAATCATTAGAAGATACTCTTCAAGCAATGAATAATGAAGATGCTTTTAATAGTCCAAAGGAAGGAATCTTCTCAAAAGCTTCCTATGATTAGTAGGGTGCGATGACTGATTTCAATAATTTGGAAACTGAAATACTAGTCAGTCATATTCCCACTCATAGAGTCAACAACAACTATCCTATAGCTCAAATCATTGGAGACCCAAAGTCTGTTATGCAAACTAGAAGACAAGTTAAAGCTAGTGCGGAAACTCATGCACTTGTGAGTTCGGTCAAACAACAACAGAGAACAAATCATAAAGATACTCAACATTGTTTGTTTGCATGTTTCTTGTCACAAGTAGAGCCTAAGAATATTTCTCAAGCTCTTGATGAAGAAAGTTGGGTAGACGTCATGCAAGTAGAGCTAATGCAATTTGAACTACAAAAGGTTTAGATTCTTGTGGATCTCTCTTTTGGAAAGAGAGTCATTGGTACTAGGTGGGTCTTCAGGAACAAAAAGGATGAAAGAGGTGTTGTTATGAGGAATAAATCAAGGATTGTTGCTCAAGGCTATTAACAAGAAGAAGGGATAGGCTATGATGAGGTTTTTGTACCAGTGGAAAGGATTGAAGACATTAGGTTATTTTTAGCCTTTGCATCATATATGGGATTTATAGTCTATCAAATGGATGTGAAAAGTGATTTTCTTTATGGCACTATTTCAGAGAAGGTATATGTCTCACAACCTCTAGGTTTTGTAGATCCTAAGTTTCCCGATAGAGTCTATAAAGTTATTAAAGCTCTTTATGGTCTTTATCAAGCTCCTAGAGCTTGGTATGCAACTCTGTCTAATTTTGTTTTAGAACATGGATATAGGAAAGGGACTATTGACAAGACTCTTTTGATCAAGAAGAATGCTAAGGACATTATCTTAGTACAGGTATATGTAGATGACATTATTTTTTGTTCAACCAAGAAGTCATGGTGTGAAAAGTTTGAGGCTTTAATGAAAGGAAGATTTTAGATGAGTTCTATGGAAGAACTTACTTTCGTTTTTGGACTTTAAGTCAAACAAAGGAAAGATGGAATATTTATCAGTCAAGATAAGTATGTTGCTGAAATCTTGAAGAAATTTTCAAGTACTGATACAAGAAGTGCAAGTACACCTTTTGAAGCCAAGAAGTCTTTGTCCAAAGATGAACATGATGAAAATGTTGATCTTCATTTATATAGATCAATGATTGGTTCATTGATGTATCTTACTACTTCAAGGCCAGATATTATGTTTGTTAGGTGTGCTTGTTCAAGGTTTCAAGTCAATCCAAAGGTTTCACATCTACATGTTGTGAATAGGATTTTTAAGTATCTCAATGGACAGCCTAACTTAGGTTTATTGTATCCTAGAGATTATACATTTGATTTGGAAGCTTAGTCAGACAATGATTATGTTGGAGCTAATCATGATAGGAAATCTACAACAGGAGGTTGTTAATTCCTAGGCAGAAGACTCATATCATGGCATTGTAAGAAGCAAACTAGTGTTGCTACTTCTACAACTGAAGCTGAATATGTAGTTACTGCTCATTGTTGTGGACAAGTACTTTGGATTCAAAACCAGTTGTTAGATTATGGTTTCAACTTCATGAATACCAAAATATACATTGATAATGAAAGTACTATATGCATTGTCAAAAATACAGTCTTTCACTCCAAAACCAAGCATATTGAAATAAGACATCACTTTATAAGGGATGCATATGACGAAAAGCTTATTCAGGTTTTGAAGATCCATATAGATAACAATGTAGCTGATTTATTAACCAAGGCATTTAAAACTAATAGATTTGAGTTCTTGGTAACACATATTGGTATGCTCAACCAATAACTGCTGTATATGTTAAGGGGAGGTAACAACTGTACAATTCTTATGCTATTTTTATTGTATAGTATTTGTTTTTGTGTTTGATGTGATTACAGGTTATTAGATTAAGATAAAAGAGGTTACAATGATAGTGGATTGAATGTACCGGTCTTATCTCTGAGGTACCGTTTTAGAACCAAGTACCGCTAGGCAAAATTGAAGTACCGTTTATGTTCCATGTATCGCTATATAACTGTTGTACCTTGAGGGTCTCTTTTATAAAATTGGCAGTTTCTTCGCGCTTGGGTTTGCTTTCCATATAAATACCAACCCTAGTTACATAATTGATTCACCTATAACCTTAATTCTTATCTTCATTAATCAAAAACAACAATGGCTGCTCTTCAAGTGATCTCTAAACACAATCAGGTTTCTAAGCTCATTCATAATGATGATTCACTTTATTTTCATGATATTCTTGACCTTTTATCTCGAAGTCGCATATAATTCGCGCTTACTGTAAGTCCTACTGTCTCTATTCCTCTTGTTGAACAATTCTGGAATACTGCTATTGCTGGTACACGTCATAATCAACCCTGTATTAGAGCTAGGGTTAATCGTAGAAATATATGTGACTAAAGTACTGCTTAGGGCATCTTTAAGGCTTAATGATGCCAATGGGACTAGTATGCTGACTAATACTGAGATACATGATGGCCTTGCAGCCATGGGATATCAGGGTGGTAGGGAGAGTCTTACTTTCTTTAATGGTTTATTTTCACCATAATGGAAATTACTTTTTCATACCATTATTCATTGTTTAAGCTCAAAAAGCACATCTTTTGATGAAATTTCTGCTGCTTTAGCATCAGCTGGTATTTGTCTAGCTAATAATAGAGTTTTTAACTTTTCAAGATTAATTTCTGAAGGTATGACTAGGAATTTAGATGCCTCTAAGAAATTTTTGATGTATCCTAGATTTGTTCAAGCTTTAATTCAAGACCAAATCCCAAACTTACCTGACTTGACAGATACACGGGATGTCCCTACTTTCACTAAGAGACATTTTTCTTTCTTATCAAAGAACGGTAGTACTTTCATAGGGACTGTAACACCATTATTTGCTCATATGTTAGCACAAGAAGCTAACACAGAGGGTTAGGATCCTTGTTCAGCTAGCGAACCTCAACAAACTTCCTCTCATCAAAGCCCTTAACCCTATGAAGAAGAACAATATTCCTCTCATCATGGTGATGATCAACCTCTCTCTAATGAAATGATTCACACACCTACTGCTTCACATGCTGCAAGTGGTTCACCATAACTAGAGCAACATAGGTGGTGGATATTGCACAATTAACTGCTTTGTGTGAAAGATTATCTAAACAAGTTCAGGTTTTACAAAAAGAAAAGCTTGTGCAAGATAAAAGAATTACAGACCTGGAAGCCAATCTTACAAAGCTAAGGAACAGAGCTACTCCTTGGATCAAGCACCACAGGACAATTCAGAAGGCTCAACTTAAGAAGCAAAAGTACAAAGCCTTCAAGAACAAGCAACTGAATGCAACCAAACATGGGAGGAATTTAGAGGAAGCATGTCATTCTTCTGATATTCGAACAGCAACGTTTGGGGATGAATATAATTTTGAAGTTGATGATGGTCTTGGACATTATGTGGATGATACTAACATGGAGGATCAACCAGAGGATCAACCACAAAATCCATCAACTGTTGAAGAAGATGTGGTTATTATGCAACCACAACCACAATCACCACCACTACAAGAATCTAATTGGAGTAGTTTTTATGATAATCTTGAAGAGATAGACCAAACATTTCCTGCTACTACAACTCCACTACTACAATGGAAATTTCAAAAGAAACAGTCAATCTAAGTACTACCAAGTTCAAAGAAGAATGATGGGTCAGATAAGACTGGGGAGTTGGAGATTGAAAAAAAGCTTCTAAAGAAGATAAGATGTCTGGAGATACCTTGGTGATTGATGATAAGAATGTGTCTCCTGTTGGTGAAGTAAATACTACTAAAGACCCAACTACTGTCAAGCCTAGTGCAAGTACCGGTTAGGTGTAGGTACCGCTGGTCAAAGATCTTCGCTACCATCTTTTGAGGAAAGCCACACTCCATCTTTTGGAGAGGATGATACTTTAGCACATCTTTTTCTTGGTCTCAAATAGAAAATTTCAGCTAAAAAGGCTAGGCTAGCAGAAGAGGAAAAGAAGGCACAACAATCAAGTCTTGCCAGCAAAATTCAAGATAAAGGCAAGAAGGTGCAAACTTCAAAGCCTGCTGCAAAGGGTATTATTATATCAGGTGAACAACCTACTGAGGAAGAAGACGTAAGATCTTCAAGGATAATCAAGAAGTTACCTAAAATTGACCCAAAAGACAAAGGTAGGAAGAAGTTGCACTCTTAATCAGAAAAGGAAGATGAAAGTGAATCAAATGATGATATCAACACAGCCATGAATAAATTTCATCAAATGGAGCATGATGAAGAAGTAGCTTATAGACTACAAGCAAAACTCCATGAAGAACAACAACAAGAAAAACTTGCAACTAAGAAAGCATTGCTTGAAGCACAAAGATTACAGCATGAATGAAATATTGAAGAATATAGTAGAATTCAAGTTGAATTCAAGGCAAGTGAACTTCTAGCTGAATCTCTAATAGCTGAAGAGAGAGATGCTTATGATGAGGAAGGAAAGGATAGATTGATTGATGATCTAGTCAGGGAGCAACATAGATTCTTTGCTGAAAAGAGAAGAAGATAAAGAGTCAAGCCTCCAACTACTAATTAAATAAGGAATCAAATGATGTCCTACCTCAAGAAGGTGAAACATTTTACTCATGGACAACTAGTTAGGAAACGTTTTGATGAGATCAAGGCTTTGTATGAACAACACAAAAGGAGCAAGTTAAACTTTGTTGAGATTGGTTTTGACGCAGATAAGATTGCTATTGAAGAAGCCAAGAAACACTTGCAACAACAAAGACAATTTGGAAGTACCCCCAACATTGATGATGCAAGTACTGCTAGACAAGAAGGAGCTTCTCCAACTATCAAGACCACCTATGCTAGGAAAAACAAGAAGGTTAAGGAAACTACAAAGGAAGTAGATACTACTTAAGTATTAGATGAGGGAAATAAAGCTCAAGGTGTTGACGAAACTGAAGATGTACAGGCGGTACATACTTAGTCAACAGTACATGATGAAACGGTACATACTGATTTAGAGGAAGGTTTTGTTGAAATAGAAGGAACCTTCAAGGGTATTAAAAGGAAAAGATCAACCAGGCAAAAGCAATTAGCACAGAAAAAGGTAAAATCTACAAATGAAGATAGTGATGATGATGAGAGCTGTATAAAGTACTTGAAGATAGTAAATTTTGAAGATCAATGCATAGATACAGAGATCTTTGGAAAGAAGTCATCAATTATAAGATGGACATGTGCTACAAGTCAAGGACTAGAAGCTCATAGAATAACCATGATAGATGGAACATTTAGGATGTTCAGGTTATTGGAATATATTCTTCATATTCTTGATAGACAAGACATTCAAGATCTTCGTAGGTTTGTCCAAGGAGGAAGTGAAGGTAAAGAAGAAGTCTCACTATTACTTCATGAACTTAAGTTTATGTATGAGCCACACAACTGTGATCAAAGATTATTGAAGGAATTAGAGAATCAGGTTCCTACTTACTAGAAATATTATAGATCATGTGGGATACACACACTGGATGTAGATGATGTTACCTATTACATGCTTCAAGAGAAGAGATATCCTTTTGGAAGAACATTTCTAGAAATAATTTTGGATATGAAACTAGAAGTTTCAGAGGAGTCTAATGGTGCTTTAGAGTTGATTAGAATGATTGATAGGAGCAAAAACTCATATCAATTTATCAACAAATCACCCTAAAACACAAGAAAAATACCAAAACTTTGTGCTATAAAGCGGAATTATGTGGTATGTTTTGTGTTTGTGTACAAATAGGTAAGAAGGATGCATTTTCAAGCAAACAAGAATAAAATCAAGCTAATTTGGATGAAAGACAAAGAAGGATCAAAATGACAAGCCATTTGAAGACAAAGGACCTATCTTGATAATTTTCTAAAGATGAAGGACTAAAGTGCAATTTTGTAAAAGTCAAGATCAAAGTCAAATCTGGTCAACTATCAAGTCAACCAAGTCAAAGGGCTCAAATGATTAAGAATGAAAGTTGAAGGACTGAAATTGTCAAAGAAATGAAGATTCTAGCTCAAAACACAAAACTGCCAAGTACAAGGACCATTTCTGCCATTTTTGGAAAGATATTTTGTGCTTGATCTGTGTGGAGAAGTCTCAACCAATGAGAATGCAAGAATCCAGTCAACAGGATTGCCAAATCATTGCTAGCTGGCCACTAGCGCCGTTTTCCCATTAATTACAAAATCTCAACAGTGCAACGCACTACTTCTATTTTCAACCAATCAGCTTTCGCCATGCAATAATATTTTTATCCAATTTGGATAACGATCCGTGTATCACTTTCTTCTCCAATAAAAACACAACACGTGTCATCTTCTTCAACAATGAACCTAGGAACGGGATTGAGCTACACTGCATTTCAGAAGAAGATATAAATATGAAAGTTGCTCAAAATCAAACCAGGAATTCAACCCAACAACTTAATTGGACTGAAATTAAGTCATTCAAAAATCCCCAAAGTTGTTCATCACCTGCAAATCACAATTAACCAAATGAGGACACGTGGAAGCTTGGGATTGGATGCAACACGTCACTCTCCCTCACCAACTCTCATCTGCACTCTATAAATACCCTAGATAGCTTTCATTTCTTGTAATGTAGAAAAGTGTGAAAACACACACACTTTATATTTTTTTTCTCAAATCAGTTAGCTTTAGCATAACAACTCAAGAGACTGACAATCTCTTGAGTCTGTTAATAGTTGTAACTACTTTACCAGCTTTGTAACCACCTTTCCAATTCAATAAATAAAATTTCACATTAATCTTCTTCATCTACTGTTCATACCCTGCATCTTGTTACTCTGTTGATGTTTTTAGCTTGTTATGATCATCATTGATCATGATTAGCTAAATGTGAAGACCTGTAGTTGTTGTTCCTGTTCTGTTCAATCCAGTTCAAGTTTGAGTAGATTTTGAAGAATTCAAGTTCATTCATTGAGATTAAGTTGTTGAAGGCTGTTGATTAGTTGATGATTGATTGATTCTAGTGCTAAGGTGGTGGTTTAGCACTAGCTAGAAAGCTCAGCGCTTCTCTACTCCCCAAAGGAGGCCTAAGCTAGAAGGTGTTGATTTTCTGAATTTTTGTTCCTCTAAAATGTTTCTTGCATGCTCAATATCTAGTGTAAAGCTATTTGCCTGCATGATCAAGTGTGTTTAGCTGATATTGATTTGATTTTGATGATTGTGTAGCTTAAGTGTAGTATAGAACTTGATCCATAGCTTTATTCTCATTCCTGTTTGCTTAAAATCAGTCATACTAGCTTATTAGAGCATTTAGAGTGTAAGTCTGATTCATTGCTTGAAATCAGTTCTAATCCTTCACATTTTAGTTACTAAACTTAGCTTGATATCTGTCTTGAATCAGTTTAACTTTTTACTCAAATTTCTTTCATATAAGTTTGATTAAAACCAGATAACTAGTGTTTGGTATTAGGATTTTATCTGTTCAAGTATTAGTAATTGGCTAATTCTAGTGCTTTTTCAGTCATCAAGTCATAGCTTAATGTTTTCAGTCATTTTCAAGTCAAGTTTTTAGTCAAACAGGCAATTGGTAGTTTAAAAAGTTTGGGTCAGTTTTGGATAAGCAAGTTTTCAGAAAGTGTTGATTTTCAAATCATTAGCATTCCTTTGTTACTGGATCAAATTTCTTCAAACAAGCTTCTAATCATCACTCAACATCTGTAGTTTTAGTGTGTTAAAGGAAAATCTACAGTATCTAGTTTTGAAAGAGAAATAAGCATTTGATTAAGCACTTGAGCATTTTTCATTCTCTGTGATAAATTGACATACTGTTTTCTTCCACAAGCATTTCTACTTCATAAACTTGGTGATTTTCTTTCACAATTCTTATTAGAAAGTGTTCCTGGATAAATTTTGAAGTTTTCAGCTTTTTGGAAAATTTGGTCAACGAAAGTCAAATAAGCACTCTTTTAGCTTAATTTCATTTTCTGAATTCATTACTTGATGATTTTTGATAAGGAAAGACATTCCTTGCTTCCTATGAGCTGATTAACAAGTTTTGATAAGAAAATTGGATTGTGCACGTTTGGCTTATCAGTTAGCTTAATATTGACTTATTAGAATAAGCTAGTTTGAGTTTCACTTAGTTTCAGCTTAATTCCTTTTACAGGCCTAGGTATTATTGGATTTTAAGTCTTTTGCAATTGATTAGAGCTTATTTGGTTGAGAATTCAGCTTAAACGAGTTATTTCTCTTCTTAGCCCATTTTTGAGAAAATTGTCCATTTAATTGCATTTAAGTCCTTTGGTTTTGAAGCTGTTTTCATTTCTAGCAAATTTTCCACTTAATTAGGTTTTGCAAATAATCAGTCCTTATAATTTTGGAATTTTACAAGACAGTTTTAATAGTTTGTTAAAATTAGTTACTTGTTAGTTATATTTTCATAGTTAGTCCTTATTGTTAACTGATTTTGCACTTTTAGTCCTTAGAAATTTAGAATTTACAATATTGGCATTTAAAGTTCATAGAATTTACATTTCCAGTCCTTTGATTCTTAGAATTTACATTTTTATCTTTACTTGAATAACAAATGTGGTGTTTGACAATTTGTTTTACGGTTACGTAGTTAATATTTTTCATTTTTACTTGATTGTTCAAATAGACATAGCGAAGCCAAATAACCTTACCAACCAAAAACGATTATAAACTCGATCTTGTTAGGACTTTCAATTTGTTAAGAACTGAGAAAACGAACTTCAATTATACACAATTTCAATGATCAAACAACAGTTGAAGGATTTGGAGAGAGAAGAGGAAGCTGAAAAAGAGCCTTAAGTGTCTGACTTTCAGTCACACTTCACAATGGTTCTCAGTTCACCGTGTCTAACAAACATAAGAACTGGCTAGTCCATAAGCAAACGGTTTGTGGTAAAGACTTCTCAAATACGTTGATAGCTGGTAGTTTTATAAAAACTACATGGTCATTAACTCACCATGCTTATAAGTAAAGAGTTAGCAAGTCCTAGGGAAAACGGTTCTAGGTAAAGACTCTATCAAATGCGTTGAATGGTTGATAATTTACCAAAAATTGTAGGGTTATCAGTACACCTTATTCTTGATGAATAAAGTATTGGCTATTCTAGAGTGTACGGCTAACTGGTAAAGAATAAATCAATTCCGTTGATAACTGATGATTTGCTAAAAATCATTATGCCATTACAGATTGGTTTGTTGTTAACTGTTTTATTTCAGACGAGAAGACACAAGCAGGTTTGTTGTTACATTCAATGACATATTCAAAGAGCTTCATATCAAGGAGTTTATGCAAAAGAGTTTTGTAATTTTCAAATAGGGAAGTGATCACTCAAGGGGAAGTGATTATATACAACATAGTTGCTACAAAGAATATTCAAAGACATAGAAGATCATATTTTAAAAAACAAAGATGAAATTCATGAAGACTTGAAGTTGATCATATCAGAAGAAGATCTGCAAGAAGTGTTTGGATACATTTAGTTGGTACACAAAATCAAGATAACCAAATCCAATCCAAGTTTGAAGTAAAGTTTGAAGACATGTATTCTTATACATTCAACACACAGAGAAACAAGAAGACAACAAGTTATCATTCTTGTTTAGGGGAAGAATGTTTGGAATTATTGTAAAGTACCAAGTACCGTTAGTATAAGTACAAGTACTATTAGTGTTAGCAATTACCGTTAGTGTTAACGCGGTATATGCCAAGTATCGTTGGTTGTAATGTAAGTACTGCTAAATAGATAAAGACGAATATATCTTTAGTAAAGATATGTCATAGTTATAGTTAGAGTATATCTTATGTGATATATTTAATAGGTTAGAATATTGATAATATATCGTGTGTGATATATTTATCTAAATAGAATATTCTAGGGTTCCTTGCACTATAAAAGGAACATAGGTACACTGAGTTTGTATGTACCTTTGCCAAATTCGATTAATAGAAGATCGAATAGTTAGAGTATTATGTTGTTCTTCTTTGCTTTATAAGTTAGATTTCACATAACTTATTAGGTTGAGTAAGAGTCTATCAAGTGCTCTAGTTTGATTACAATCTATTGTGCAATCCTTAAGGTGACATAGATCAATTCAAAGGGATCAACAACCCGCAACAAATACGCGATAAATGTGGTGTACGTTTTGATTCTAACAAATACGTGATAAATGTGGCTCAGATTAATAGATGTCTTGGCCGCACTCATGGAGGTTTCTGAGGCATGCGGTTCACGCACACTTCCATCCTTCCATTTTTCGCGGCAACGCGCCATACTTGAAGGATCATCACAGCCACCACAATCACACTTTATAGACAACTTATGACCATAGTTTATAAATGTACCCAACGGTAACCGGACGAAGCACAAAGTGTCAATGAGGCTTAGATAACATATTAAACAATAAACACTAACCTGATTAGGTTGAGGTCACATAGCCTTGTAAAAGTAGGCGGTGTGTGTTTTGCTCCTAACAAATACGCTATAAATTTGGTTCAGATTAATCGATGGCGTGGCCACACGCATAGAGGTTGCTGAGGCATGCGGTTTGCGCACTCTGCCATCCTTCCAGCGTCAATGTGCCATACTTGAAGGATCATCACAACCAAGTCCACAATCACACTTTATAGACAACTTATGACCATAGTTTCTAAATATACCCAACGGTAACCCGGACCGAGCACAAAGTGTCAAGCCTCTATAATCAATAGGAAATTATTAATCTGCATACTAAAGCTCGGGATTTCTCTAGCAAAGCAAATGGCACGTAATCAATAAGTACACCGCTCGCATGACTTTCTTCCACTCATACTTTGACAGCCACAATAATAAAAACAAAGTAAGAAAATTAAAAACCCACATCAAAATCACAGTTGGAAGTCAAATAGAATTTAAGCAAAGAATTAAAAACGGGGATTTATTACCTGATAAAAATATCTAGCGATTTGTTGTGATGGTTCACGAATCACTGCATCCTTGTGTCAAAGAAAAATAAATAGGCATTTTTTAAACCAACTCATAAAAACAAACAGTTAGTATATGTATATGAAAAAAAAGATTTCTAGAGTGTATACTGATTCCCATAACAAATAATCAAAATAAAAAATAAAAATTTAACTAAAACTATTGAACAGGTAAAAAACCTACCTGGTCATTTCTT